>CM060904.1:339400025-344400025 GCA_030737815.1 Allium fistulosum
TATGTAGTGTAGGTGTTATTTTACCGTGGTCTTCTGCATTTTCCTTTAACTTATTTATTTATCACGTAAAAGAGTACTATTACCAGTATGACGATGCATTTTTCAATGCAGTAAAAAAAAACATGCATTTTACAACATTTCTAACTTTACATCTTTTTCCTGAAGCAGGTCATAAATTTATTCTATTAAAAACTTTATGACCAATCATATATTTTGTAAATCATCCATAACTTAGCAAATCAAGTGATATTTAATCCCTCTTCAATGTTATATTATTATATGTTTTGTGAAAATGACTTATTTTTTCAAAGTTGTTAGGATTGTTTCAAAATTTTATTGATTATGCGAATATTATAATTTATTGGAAAAAGGGATGTAACTAAATTTTTTTTTGCTCTTTTGAGTACTGAAGCTTTTTTATTTTTCAATATTACAAAAACGTTGGTTCTAAATGAGTGATAAAAGTACGTTGACAAGCTCTGTGTGCACTGTGCATAAAACTAGGCAGAATTGATTAGTTCTTGGTAAAAAAAAATGAGTTTTTGATGATTCATGTATTTGTATTGTTACTTTTCCTACAGAAATTCAGCATGTGGGTAGATGAATTCTGTCACTGAGATACTATACGACCACGAAGGGAGAATAATAGGTTAACTAATGATGTAAAATTTGATTATGGTTTTTGTCTTAAATATTGAATATTGAATCTTAATTTGGTTTGTGTTTGTATAATGGGGGGGTTGCGGAATTTGAAGAGCATGTCACATTGGTAGTATTCAGTGATTTATATTTAATACCATTTATATATAATCATTTATTATTAACCACCAAGTATTTGCGTTTCTTGATCTGCTTCTTTAGCCGACGCATAATGACTTAATGTAACATGTACATAGGATAACTAAGTTTATTTGTTTATTATTTATACACTGTAATAGGAATGGTAAATTAGTATATTTCTAGCTTTGGTGAAGCCTGCACTTCACACGTATTTCTTACATGAATCCATCAAGTAGCGTACCTTTTGTATAGTAGTTTAAGAAAGGTGAAATTAATTTAAAAGACAAAGATTTGTATATTTTTTGTCTAAAGGACACAATCTCAATATTTTTACCACAAGGACAAACATTCTCCTAAAAATTATTCATAAGGACAAACAGTTTCCAAAATTATTCATAAGGACAACAAAACTGCTACCAAGCTAAAAACCGATACCTAAAAACTGATACCTAAAAACTGCTATCAATAACTAAAAACTGATACCTAAAGAAAGTTGTCCTTCAGGATAAAATATTGAAGGCCTGTCCTTGAGGCAAAAACGTTGAGAAATTTTGTCCTTGACAATAATTTTCTGTTTAAGAAAATGCAAAATTTGCATTTCATAAAGTAGTTTGTCTTAGTACTGAAATTTTCGTATATTGCATCATTGTTGGTAAACTATCATTTCCTCTATGAGTGATAAAAATTGTGGCTATTATGATTGTAAGAAACTTGTGCCTAATCCAAATTTGTTTACTAATACATTCCTGTGTATTAAATGGATTACTGCTTTCGTTATGTTCAATTTTTTTTTCTAAAATAACATGAGTGCATTATAGCAGAGCACTTTTCTAGATGTCTCAACGATTCGAACACATAACCTTAAGAACCTCTTTCTAAAGTGTCATCCTCTAACTACTTGAATTAGAGGTCCTTGACTCTTCGTTCATTTTTTATATCATCAATTTTTTATTAAGTAACAAAACGTATATTAAAACTTTCAACTAAAGCAAGAACATCTTTTTAGTTTACTTAAATTTAATAGTGTTTGGTCATCATTTTCAGGTAACAAGCAAATAATGCTTATGAGTATTATTATTTGCCTTTTTTAAATTGAAGAGTAGTAGTTTCATGCAAATTAAAATTTCTAATAATTTATGTTAGTTTTGTAAATAAAGTCCGTTGTATCCTTATATCTATATATGTACATATAATCCCATGATGTCCGAAAAGTAGAATGTGCCTTTTTTTGGATGCAAATTCTTACTTTCAGCCAAAATCATGCTAAAAGTGCTAAAAACACCATGCATTCACGGATCTGACCTTGACTTCCATTTTCTTTTCAGATTGGACGATTTTTACACTTATATTTTCTACATTCCTCTACATGTCCTTTGACACCTTGAAGTTTATTGAAAGCATGAAAATGAAAGACATTCTTGTATTTGGAAACTGGCCACAAAATCAAACAAACATACAACAAATACAAATACAAGAGTGTCCAAATATTGCAAAAAGGAAAGGGATACTTATCGTAAATACACACGTTTTCCTTCTATGAACTACATATATCATGCACTTCAATATGAGAATTAATGAGAGTAATGTTAATGGAGCTTTCCATTCACTATTATTTGATACTTTTTAGGAGGTCTAATATTCAACAAGCAAGAGGCTGTTGAGATTATGGTGTTAATGTTCCATTTTTTTCAGTTAATTTGGCGAGAT
The DNA here is from genome assembly GCA_030737815.1 of Allium fistulosum. NCBI lineage: Eukaryota > Viridiplantae > Streptophyta > Magnoliopsida > Asparagales > Amaryllidaceae > Allium > Allium fistulosum. Next base: position 339,402,513 of record CM060904.1, read on the forward strand.
AAATTTTGTCCACAATACGTTTTATGTCATAAACTGGGTAGCTCAACTGCATCATTACATTAGAATGTTTTATGTATTATCGCTATTTATGTTTTTTCTTTGAAAAAACAAATCGTGTAGCGATAATGATGAAGTGCATATTCGGTATTGGGAGACTAATATGAAAGCAAGATAAACATGGATTAGTAATAATATATCGGCATGGCCCAATCAATAGTTCAAGTCACACACTCCCATAATCCATCCATCCTCTCTTCGGAGAATCCACTTCAACTATTCTTATCAAATAAGAACTAAACTACTTCAGAGTTGAAGAGAAGTATTTGGTCTAGAAACTTCATTTATTACAAAAAAAAATCACCATCATAAGCTAAGATGTTTCTTCTAAATTTAAATCAGTTTGAGTAAGTATGGTATAATTATACATTTTTTAACCCGTGAAACAATTTTTACCTAATGTAGTGCCTTTGACAAATTTTATACTAATGGCAAATGACTCATGTAATTACTCCAATCATCATATAAAATTTATTTACAAAATATATGCAATGTATAGCTCGCATAACATGATTTTTCAACAAATTAAGAGCATAATTGGAATGTAGGCATTATGTACTATACTATAGTTTGCATAACTAAAATAATTAAAATAAGGTTATAGTTCAGTTTGAAACAAGTAACAATAAATTTTTAAAGTCTTATTATTTCAAGTTATAACATTAAATTAAGCAAGGTTGAAATTAATGATTCCAATTAGATGGTTTGATGGTGAAAGCATTGCTAATCAGTCCAGAGTTTTGTTCATGGATTTAGGAAATGTATAATAAGGTGAAATTGGCATCAAATTACTACTTTGTAGTACTATATTATAACTTTAATTATATAATCGTTACAGTCTTCGTCAGTGAACTATGTAGCCTTGCAACCTTTTCGTTATGGTCCTTTCATTAACTATATATCCTTAGATTCATCCCAATCAAAGTTCAAGTTATTATATCAAAAAACTGAAAAATAGGCACATGGAAGAAGTTGTAAAAAAATTTAGTCTCAGTGAAAACAAGTTTGCTTTTTAGTCTAAAGGACATTTTTTAGTGTAAACAGAAAATGATAGTTATAACTATCATTCTGTGATTTACACTAGAAAGTGTCATTCAGCCTAAAAAGCAAGCTTCTTGTCCTTAAAACTAAATTTTTCTTCAACTTTTTTCTTGAGCCTAAAAACCCTTATCAAAATTACAACAAATTAAATATCCAAATAATTCGTTCATAAACCATGTTCTCTTATCTATGCATACATAATAAATAACATAAAACTTAACGTTTGTTATTTTAAAAAGATCATACCATAGCGATTAGTAAGATCCATCCCCCCACATTATATTATTTCCTATTTTGTATTTCATTTGTGTACATATGTCTGTCTATATGTATATACGTGTTTGTGAATGTAATATACATACGTGTCTATCTATGTATGTACACGCACATATGAAAATACTCACATTTTATTCTGTACATGTTGCTCCACATTAATTGATGAACTGCATGGAAGTTTCGAGAGAAAGAAATAAAAGAGAGAAGAAGAAGAAACTTTTATTTCTGTCAGAATCCAAAAACCTCTGTCTACAAAAACAACTAACAGAGTATATATATGTACAAGGAGTTGTTATAAAAAACTCCCTAAGAAAATTATTTATTTACATAACATGACTCAACATCCCCCTCTCAAGATGGACTTGGGGAAGGCTGACAAACAAGGCCAATCTTGGAACTCAAAAAACGATGTTGTTCTGCACCAAGTGGTTTAGTCATCACATCAGCAAATTGCATGGTTGTACTGACATGAGACAATACAATAAAATTGTCTTGAATGTGATCTCTAATGTAGTGACAATCCATTTTCAAATGTTTTGTTCTTTCTTGAAAAACCTCATTTTCAGCGATATATTGTGCAGATTTGTTGTCACAAAATAAAGAAATAGGTTTAGGAACATTCACCAATAAATCTTGAAGTAATCCTTCTATCCATACAATTTCACTAGTTGTTTGACTCATTGCCCTATACTCCGCCTCAGTGGAGCTTTTAGAAGTAACCTTCTGCTTCTTTATTTTCCAAGAGATTAGAGAATCCCCTAAGAAAACACAAAACCCTGTAAGAGACTTTGCTGAGAATGGACAAGTACCCCAGTCAGCATCATTATATGCCTTGAGTTGTAATGCGGTATTAGTAGCATAGAAAAGACCATGATTCAAAGTACCCTTAAGATACTTTAATACATGTAATGCTGCAGAAAAATGTGGAATCCTAGGCTCTTGCATGAACTGGCTAAGTTGTTGAACAACATATGAAATATCTGGTCTTGTCATATTGAGATAAAGAAGCTTCCCAACAAGTCTTCTATATATTTCAGGATCAAGCAGTTTTGTGCCTTCAATAGTACTAAGCTTCAGACCTTTAGGAAGAGGAAAAGGGGCAATTTTGGCATTCTCCATATTTGTAGAATTAAGCATATATCCAGTATATATTTTCTTTGATTTAAAAGAATCCCTTCTGTTGTTCTAGTAACTTCAATTCCAAGAAAGAAAGTAAGTTCTCCCAAGTCTTTAATGGTAAAGGCTTTGTCCAATGCTTTCTTAACATCAGATAAAATTTGAATGCTAGAACCAGTTATTAGCAGATCATCTACATAACAAACAATGACTGTAAACTCTTTACCATCAATTCTAGTGAATAAAGAACAATCTTGTTTGGATTGAACAAATTCAAGATCTATAAGAAATTTTTTAAGCTCTTTATTCCATTGTCTAGCAGCTTGTTTGAGTCCATAAATAGATCTTTTGAGCTTGCAAACTTGTCCAGGTTTAGCTTTTGTATATCCAAGAGGTGGCTTCATGTATAATTCCTCATCAATATAACCATGTAAGAAAGCATTATTAATGTCTAATTGGTGTAAATGCCAATTATAAGCTGCTGCTAAAGCTATGACAGTCCTAACAGTAGTAAATCTTGCAACTGGACTGAAGGTATGCTTAAAATCCTTACCCTTAATTTGCTTATCACCTCTTGCCACAATTCTGGCTTTGCATCTTTCCACATCTCCATTTTTTTAGAAATTTGGTTTTGTAAACCCATTTACTGCCTATAGCAGTTTTATCAGGTGGCAAGTCTACTAAATCCCAAGTATGATTTTTCTCCATAGCCTATATTTCCTTCTCCATAGCTTTCACCCATCTAGAATCCTCCTTTGCTTGACTATAAGAAGTAGGCTCTTTGGTAGATAACATTTTATTTAGATTATGAAGAGTATCAGAATTCAAATGTGTTAATGATGGTTCTACAAAAACATTAAAAATATTGGATGTAGAAGAAGAATCATGAGGAGTTGAAAGAGGTTTGATATGTTGAACTTCAAAGTCCTTGAACTTTGAAGGCAATTTAGATGGTCTACTAGATTTTCTTTGTAGAGGAATTGCAGGAAGAGTATGTTCCTGTTGAAAAGGAGGAATATGAGAGTTCAACTCAGTTTGAATGGGAGAAGAAGAATCTTCTAAAGATATATCATTATTAGAAGAAGAAGTATGTTGTGTAGGAAAAGGAGGAATGTTCAAATTTGAACTACAAATCTGTTCATCAGAACTAAATGAATCAGAAGTTTGAATTTGAGAAGGTGTGGACTGTGTTTGAATTTCTGCGAAAGGAAGAGATTTCGTAGCATGATAAGGAAAAATATATTCCTCAAAAATGACATCTCTACTAAGAATAACCTTGTGATCATCCAAATCATACAACTTATATCCTTTCTGAGCATAAGGATATCCTATCATAATGCATCTCTTTGCCCTAGGAGCAAATTTATTACCTGATTTCATTGCTGGATAACATAGACAACCAATTACTCTAAGATGTCCATAATCAGGTGCTTTTCCCATTAACTTCTCATATGGAGTCTTCCAATGAAGAACAAAACTAGGCATAAGATTAATTAAATGTGTAGCTACCAAGATACAATCTCCCCAGAACTTAATAGGCAAATTAGCATGTATTCTGATTGACCTAGCCGTTTCTAGAAGATGCTTATGCTTCCTCTCTACCCTTCCATTTTGTTGAGGTACCCCTGGTATACTTCGTTGGTGAATAATCCCTTTCTGAGCAAATAAGAGGCTACTAGACTCCCTGAATATCTCAGTACCATTATCACTTCTAATCACTTTCACCTTGCTAGCAAATTGAGTCTCAACATATGCAAGAAAAGCAAAAATTATATTATATACTTGTTGTTTGTTGTGCAAAAGATGAGTCCATGTTGTTCTTGTATGGTCATCTAGAATAGTTAGAAAATAAGTTGCACCAGACAACGTAGGAGTTCTATAAGGTCCCCATAAATCCATGTGAACCATCTCAAAAGCCCTATTAGCAATAGAAGAAGACAAAACAAAAGGCAATTTATGATGTTTACCTAAAATGCATGCTTCACAATGAAAATCATCCTTTTTATTGTCAGAACAAGGAACTGTTAAGTGTTTCATAGTAGAAAGACTTACATGACCTAATCTTGCATGAAGAGTGCTAAAACTAGGTAAAGAAGTACAATTATTTGCTAACATATTGCTAGACTTTTCAGAACTAAAAATAAGAGACATATTATTTGTAGGTAAAGAAGAAGAATGAGAAAAATCTCCACTGAATTTGTATAATCCAGCCTCTCTTTTTCCAAATCCCTTCACTTGTTTAGAGTGTAGGTCCTGAAATAAACACCTTGTTTGATCAAAATGAGCCACTAATTTGTTATGGTCAAGTAATTTTCCAACAGAAAGGAGATTATGCTTAAAATCAGGAATATACAACACATTTTTCAGGATTATTTGAGGCGTGAGGCTAATTGTTCCTGTTTGCGTCACATTTTTAACAGTTCCATCAGGTAAAACAACATGCAAAGGATGTTTTAGTTTTTGAATTGAAGCAAAAAAATTTAAATCATATGCCATGTGATCAGATGCACCCGTGTCTATGATCCAAGTATTGTGATATGCATCATTTGTATCAGAAACAACATTAGAAGTAGTTATACCTGCGAAATTCACAGTAGTGTAGTTCTGAGATAAAGGATCGGAAGGAGTTGCTGCTGCATCATCTGCATTACTGCCTTGTAGACTTCAGAGACCATTTTTTTATCAATAGAAATTCCTGAATTGGTATGAGTGTTACTTTCATCAATTTGCATAGGAGTATTTCCAAGAATACCAGATGCTGAAAATTCTCAAGCACCAGATACAGTTGCTGCCATCTTACCAGCTGGTTTTGTACTCTTTCCTTTAAAATACCATTCCGGATAACCTATCAGTTTGAAGCAATGATCAACAGAATGTCCCTTCATTTTGTAGTGTTCACAAATTGAGTCATTCTTGATCCTTTTGAAATCTCGTTTTCCAGAAAATTGTCCTGAAGATTTCTGTGAATTAAACTTCGCAACCTGTGCTTGAAAAGCATTTGTATCACCAGTAAAATTGTTGATTCCATTCATGTTCTGCCTCTCAATCTGTTGCAAAATATGGTAAGCATGATTCATAGTTGGCAAAGGATCAGAACTAAGCAAATTAACTCTGACTTGATCATAATCTTTGTTTAGGCGAGAGAGAAATTGAATGAGTTTCATTCTTTGGTCAGCTTCAATGAGCTTCTTGAGAATATTGCAACTACAATTCTTCATGATTTCACATGTACATTCAGGAAATCCATCAAGAATCTGTAGCTCGTCCCAAACTCTCTTCATTTTGCAATAATATTCAGAAATTGACAAATTTCCTTGCTCGATTAGCATCAATTGACGATGCAAATCATACAATTGTGGAACATTTGTCCTTCCATACCTTTCAACAATCTCATTCCATAATTGACAAGAGGAGTTGCTAAAAATCAAACTCTCAGAGATCGATTTATCAATCGAATTTGATAACCAATTCATAACAACATAATCATTTCTAATCCATTTCTGATAATCTGGAGAAGTTGTATCAGGTTTCTCCAATGTTCCATCGATTAACCCTAGCTTATTACGAGCAATCAACGCCATTCTTATCGCTATGCTCCAGTTAATAAAATTGTTGCCATTGAAGATACGATTAACGATTGGCACATTTGAATTATCTCAAGAAGTAAGGAAATATGGATCGTTGTAATTAAGAACGATATTGTTCTGTTGAGGAATCAAATTCGAGGTCAGATCTGTATTATTCACCATTTCTTCAGCGACAACAAAACAAGGTTAGATTGAGGTCAGATCGAGGCTTGCTCTGATACCATGATGAACTGCATGGAAGTTTCGAGAGAAAGAAATAAAAGAGAGAAGAAAAAGAAACTTTTATTTCTGTCAGAATCCAAAAACCTCTGTCTACAAAAACAACTAACAGAGTATATATATGTACAAGGAGTTGTTACAAAAAACTCTCTAAGAAAATTATTTATTTACATAACATGACTCAACATTAATTAAGTACCTCTTTTATAATCCTAAACAAAATATTAAAATTCTAACAATCTCTTTTATACTTCTGCAGAAGTAGGTGAAGGTTTCACATGTTGCGGGGTCATGGAAGATGAGGCAAGAGATGGCTCTTGCTGCACGTTAACTGCCTAAGTATATACAGGGCCGGCCCAAGCCCAAGACAAATGAGACAATTGTCTAGGGCATTAGATCACGGAGGGGCAACAAAATTGCTTGCTTCGTGCTGAAATCAAATCACCATCGACCGATCGACGTCATGCCACGACCGACCATCTCCATCCCCACGCGACCGCCCACCGATGCCACGCTGTGACCATCTGCATCTGCCACGACCCACGCCGCATCCCGCATCTACCGCGAAGACCCACGCCGTATCGGTATCTCCTTATCGACTTCTTATTCTCTGACCATTTATTGATCTGTAGTTTAACAAGTTTTTCAACGACTTCTATGACCATTTTTCCATAAGCTTGTAATCACCGATTCACCATTCACCACCGTAAGTTGCTTCTAATTAGAGAACCAATTTTCTTATTTTTTTTCATTGTCAGTCGTCCTGAATCTAAGCTAATTTCAGTTTTAATTTTGTACAATCGAAGTTATCGAACTATATCTGTGTTTTAAGGGTTGCTGCTTAACTCCCTGAGTGCAAAAGTGAGGGCTGAAGCTTGCTACTGTTACGCAATTAAAAATGTGAGTGTTCTATTTGTTTGATATTGATTTCAGTTAATTTGTTGAATGAATCAAATAATTTGTGGCATACTTTTCATGAATTGAACTTTATGCCTATTTGATTAGTAAACAAATAGACAGGAACACACATTCATATAAATTTGATTCCTCAACTTTAACCAGTTTTTTGTATGTATCTGTTACAAATAATCTTTGAAATGAAAGCTGCAATTTTAATTGTTAAATTATTAGAAGCATGCTTGCATTTTTTTCTTTTTCAAAAATGCATGCTGATTCATTGAAAGCTAATTTTATTGTTACCTGTTAGTTTTGAGAAACCGTTTTAAACATTAAATGCTAGTATTTATACATTGAAAATATTATGGTGAATTTAAAATTGAGACAGGAATCGAAAACAAAATTCCGAATTTCAAAATAGAAAGAAAAAGCAATGCAAAGACGACGAAGCAAATCGTTATTTTGAGATGTAATTGAAATGACTACTTGAACAATATTTTATTATCAATGAACAATATTTTGTGATCAATGTTAAATTTTATTATTAACAGTGTATTTGATTTTTTGCATATAATTTATGTAAATGGGGCAGCAAAAATGCAAGAAATTTTTTTTCGTCTAGGGCATTAGTTACCCTTGGGCCGGCCTGAGTATATATCATCAAGGCTGTTTAAAAGGTTGGGGTAAGTCTGTTAGTAGAGTAGTCTTAGTATTAAGGGGACGTACTTTTGTTTCGTGTTAATTTTATTATATTACTTATGTATTGGTTTTATTATCAACATGTGGTGAAACCGACAAGATATATAGTTATGTTTGCAGTGTTACGCGTTCTTTTCATTAGTTGGCTTCATATATACAATCATAGTTATTATGTCTTACCTGGATTATGCCAAAAAAAATTACATAGAATATGATGTTTGTAAACAAATTATTTCCTTTTATTTCACTTTTCTTATTTCAATTCTAATTATATCGCCTCAATGTACCTGAATGCATAACATGGTTCACTAGGTTACGTAATTCTTTATTGGCGTCGTTAAGAAAACTCCAAAACTAGTAGGTGGTCCATATTTCATCTTTTGGGACCATCCATACATTTGTGGCATGTATATAAAAATTATTTTACAAATAGAAAAGCGATAGAGCATTTCAGGTTATTTTTTCATAAGCAATGTACAAATATTAATCATTCATTGTCACATAGTTATACATTCGTCGATCGGTATTATATTTGTTCAACAAAAATTCGTCCTATTTGTGGAAGCAATGATTCATAGTACGCTCCTGTATGTATTTTTAGTGTAAAAATATGGAGTGGGCAATTGAGATTTGACTATAAATTCAACTGAAGCATTAGTTTTGCTGCAAAAAAGGATGATTGATACTTGGGCGTTCTTATCTATTTCAGTAATATCTTAATGATTATATGTTTCCATATTTTTATTGCATTGCTCACTCCTTTTTTGATTTGTTCATAATTTTTTCCATATTACTTGCACATTGATCGGACATAATACATGCTAAGAACCACCATTTAATATCAAGATTGTATTTTAACGAAAGTAAGTAATACAATATTACTAGAGTTTCATTAATCAACCAGGTTTATTCAATTAAAACAAATTATATATCATATATATATATATATATATATATATATATATATATGTGTGTGTGTGTGTGTGTGTGTGTATTCTCTATTTTTAATTATGGATTTTTATTCAAAATTTGAAATTTTAATGCATATTAATTTACTATATGAGCATTGGTGGGAATCAATTTCTTGGGATATCGATTAATTTTACATTAGTTGGCATTAGTGGTAGTTAATTATGTATTAAAGGTAATCAAAATCGGTCATATGTATAAGGGGAAAATATAAACATTTGAATGCAGGATGTTGTTATTAAGGGAATAAATTATGTAAGGAAGAATTGAATATAAGAGATCCTATATTAAAGATAATTACATGTAATTAAGTTTGGCTATATAGAATGGTTTTAAACACATTAATGGGTAATAATTAAATGTGGCACATCTCAAATTAGTATTCTGAATACAGAGGATTTTACAAAAGGGGAAATAAATTAATAAAATAAGAAAGCAAACCAAAACCCTTATATATTTTTTATTTCACTCTCTAAAGAAATAACAAGGGGAAAATGAATTCCAGAGAAAGAGAGAAAGGAAAAGAAAAACTCAAAGATTGATAAATAGAGGAAAATAACTTTTAAAAGCCATAAGTAAGGAAGACCAAGAGATTTTCGCAACATATTCATAGCTATTCTATTTGAGATTTATGAGAGACTTTGATTGAATTTGAGAGGGTGCTATTTTTCATTGTTTTAAAACAGATTGAGGCCACCAAACAGATCATTTTGTAACACTTTTTTCGTTTCAAGTTGTAACGGTTATTACTGTTACAAATTTCTAACATATATTTCCGTTATAAAAGTTTGCAACGGTTATTGCCACTTTATCCCATTTGTCACGCTTTGTTTCATTTATTCCTCGGCCTCTATCTTATTCTAGGTTATCGCCTCCTCCGCCTTGAGGGTTATCACCCCTTCCGTCGTGTTATTCGTTCTATGGTTATCGCTCTCTCCGCCTCGTTGTTCGTTCTAGGGTTATCGCCTCCTCCGCCTCGTTCTAGCACCGCCTCCATCGGGTATTTTTCATTTTTTTTAAATCTCAATTTGGGTTTTCGCTAGTTGTTCGAATTAAAATTCAGGCCTTTTTTGTTTATGTATTCAAAAACTGAACTGGAAATTTGAATTTCGCATTTTTTTTCTGTGACTTTAAAATTATTGTTGTTCGTCGTTTTTTAGATTGCAGTAGCAATCTTAAATTCTTCATTGAGTTGATTCAAAAATCAGCTGCAACCCAATTTCTCTCTCTTTCGCTCTCTATTATGGGTATTAAAATTTCCTCTTCTTTACTAGTTTAGAAATGACCAAGTTGAAGAAAAAGCAAAGCCAGTGGATCTCATGTGTCGAGATAGGAAGAAGGCAAACAAGGAGGTAAGATTTTTTTTAACTCAATATTAATGTTGTGTATTTTTGTTAATCAGGGTTTCAGTGGGCGTTGTAAATTGGTTAGGGTTTAGATGTATTTTCCAAAGTTGATTGATGGTATAAGCTATGTCTGAAGTAAAGAAAATTTTCCATCTTTTGTTAGAAACAACTGTATCTAGCCAAGTTTAATGTTTTTTTAGCACGGCTTCTACATCTGACTGAATCATAATTTATGCTATAATATACATCCATTTGAAATATTGAATGTTTCCATTTTTTTCGTTTATATCTATTTAACAATTTTAAGATCTTGGATTTATGGTGTTGTCAATGTTGGATCTGGTGATGTTAAGTTGATTACAATAAAGTATATGTTTGAAGTAAAATACTTTTTTGCTCTTTTTTAGTTTCAAATGACGGTGTCGATTGTAATATTTTCTGAACATAGCATGCTCTAGCATCTGGAGCATGGTTTATGCTATAATTTACAACCGATTTAAAAATTGATTGTCCAAGTTTTTAGCCATTGCATGTACTGTGTTTAGCTATTTTAATATGTGTTGTTCTGAAATATTGATTTGGTAATTTTGGTATCTTACACCTGTAACGTGCACGGTGACATCATTATAAACGACACGTAAGGTGGAAATTAACAAAACAAATCGTAAATTCATTCCACATTCCACAGCTAACCCAATGAATGAGCGTTCTTCATCACAATCTTAAATTCTTCATTGAATTAGTATCGTTTTTAAATTTCCATTTTGTGCTCTTCTATTATTTCTTGCAAACTAAAATTCAAAAAAATATCGAACTGATTGTTGCGACAAACATAGCAATGTATATTTTGCATATAGTTAATGTGAAAATGGATGTGTAGTATAATTAGCATACACGAAATACACACACACACACTGCGCTAGGAAAACATGTATGCGTAGTATATTTCATTTGCCTACACCAAAAGCACATTTCATCTTCCTCCTTGATGTTATGATGATATATAGGCATATGCAGCTGTGCCAGATACTACTATGTAACAAGTTTCTTAAAACAAATTACCAGTTCATAGCTGGTGCTCTAATTCCTAACCTGTACCATGATTTCTTAAGGGAAGTAGGATTTCATATTTGCTTCTTAAAAATACATATGAGATATAATCATTCCTTAAAATGTTAGTATCCACATGAAGCATATTAACTATTTAAATATTTCTTACCTGCTTAACTCAAGGGCATATAAAAGGCTACCAGTACTAAAAATTCAAAACGAACTGATGTTTATCATAAATGAATTGGAACATCAACTTTGAAACATGTAGAATGTGGCTTATGCTATTCACTCGGTATATAAACTTTTTAGTAAATAATACTGACTATTGGTTATGTAGACAGATAGATTTAGCATCATGTAAGAAATGTAAAATAATATTTAAGGAAATTTTAACGAGCCAACATCGACTACTAATATTAGATGATCTGTTTAAAGGGATTGAATCTAAGGAGCATGAGTTAAAAAAAAATCTAAAAATGTAAACTAGAAATACTAAATGATGACAATATACAAAAAGATTAGGAGTATATGACGAATGAGATATTGATATGGATTACAGTGTGTCTATGAGGTTGACTTTCGCATAACTTTGTACACTATGATAAAATTTAAGTAATTTTTTTTTGAAAATTTGTAATTTTGTCTGAGGTTATGAATCCAAAACCTCTAGATCTACACTATGGAGTCTTACCATTATGCTAGTGGTTCTGGACTATGTATTGCATACCTTCTCCTATATGAAAAGGAATTACGATACAACAGACACTAATTACACTACACCAAATAACTAATTACAAAAGATATTCTTACTTTGACACATTAATGTGACTCCTTACACTCTGCACTTCCATATTCACAGGGGAACCTGCCTCTTATCAGTGCACCCCATACAAAATATGCACATATCATTCTCAATTTACTGTTATGAATGGCTGATATCATTCAATGAACTGGTTATAGCAAACCATCCAACCAACTAAAAGGTTTTTTTAGGGATAAAGTTGCTACCATGCAACTGAAAAATTAAAATGACAAGAAACTAATCCACTTTTTGAATGCTGTATGCAAAACATAACCATCTAATTTTTAGTAATTTGTGTTCCTGTCTTTGCAATTTAACCTCACATGCATGCTTTATAACACTGAAATTAAAAGAATACAATCTGGTGAAGAAAAATTCCTTTAGAAAAATGTCAAGATTAAGAAGAAAAGATTTACTTTTGATGAATATGTTTAATTGCTTGTGCAGAAATTTCTTCATGGCAAATAGTTTATCTATGTTCAATTCTATATTGTTTTTCAGCTATTTTTTATTTATACCAAATATTGAGTCATTGAATTTAGTTTTGGTTCTAATCACAAATAATTTCGTCTTGTAATGTGTTTCATCTTACTGTCATAATAATGATATAGGTAGTGTATGCAATGTTGGAATTTACTGTTGTTTTCCCTCTACTGCGTGGCTGCAAGTTCTTTTCTTTTGCTATAGTCAATGTCAAGTGTAGCTTATAGTAGTATATACATAAAAATAGTTTGAGTTTATTCTATGATGATATGCAAAAAATTGTGCAAATATTAAGATATTGGATGAATATGCAAGAGAGTTAAAAGGGAATGGACCACAGTGGATACAATGTTATGCTTGAGTGTGGCATCAAAAATAGTTATCTTTTGAAAAAAGAAGACTATTGAAACTCGAACTTGTTACAAATAATAAAATATATTTTACCTTTATTGTGCATAGAATCTGATCCTTGTTTTAGAAAAATTAAAACCTCATTTTTTACACACATGTTTCATAATGCTGAATTCATTCATCGGCATAACTAACTAGGATAATAAATAGTTGATTACAATGTTCTTTATAATATTTATAGAGATAAATAAAAAGGAGTATTCATTGTGAATTTACAGTCTTAACTGCACCACACGCTAAAATTGTGTATCTCAAGTACTACATCTCAAGCATTTGTTTTCAGTTTATGCTTATTTATGCTACATTTGTGTATCTCAAGTACTACATCTCAAGTACTACATCCTGTTTTAACCCTTGGGCATGTGTATCTAGTTGTTTCCAGAACAATGTCTCGTCATGATTTAAAAATCATGTTGCCTGTGCAAGATCACAGGTTTGAAACATTCACTTGAAATATCGTTGATAATAAACTTTTTAAAAATCTAACTTTTACTTGTTCTAAAATTTCAGGACACTTTGGTTTCCAATGCTATGTTACCAACTTACATTTACTACCCTTAATCCATGTATTTTTTCTTCTAGATTTAGGTGGAACACATGTCGCAACAACAATTGCAGGGGATGAGTATGACCATTGAGTACATTGCTATACTCCTTTATCATTTCCTGAGATCTTCGAATCTATAAGTATTTACAGTTAAGTAACAAACTTCAAACTATAAGTATTTCTAACTTTGAAAAATATACATACTAAATTTTTTTTACTATTTATTAAGCAGGTTTATTTTGTAGAAAATAACAAATAATTTGATATCTCTAAGATGTGTAAAGGTAAGAACTATCTGTTATAGTTTAGTATTTGAGATGATTTGGCCTAAAGATATCATACCAATCATGGATTCTTCTGATAGGATTTTAAACTCATACTAATATTGGTATTAGAACCTTTAGTACTTTTTTAAAATTTGATCAATAGACATAAGTGGCATCTTCAAATCTGCAAATATTAACATGTATTTCTTTTTATATTGTTGCCTTATTTTTGTTGGCTTAAAAGATATAATAGAAGCATTTTTGCATTTTTTCATAAATTGATACTCCATTTACGACTGTTGGGAAAATTATTATTCCTTAGTGAACTGCGTTAACACCCCATTCGTTTACTTCATTTGATTTGCTATTAACACAGCAAATTGCAGATATGTAGTTGATATTTGGAGCAATGTTGTACAGCAGAAATAATTATGCATTGTCATTGATAAAGATGTAAAATAAGTTTTGAAATAAAATGTGTGGATTATGCAATTAAAATTTGATCATTCTAAGTTGGACAAAGAATATACCGAAACAAAATTAGTGGTGCACTTGAAACAAAGAGGGAACTAAGGTCAGAATGAACAGCCTAAGTTGATACAGTTACAGACATATAAATGAAGTAATTATGAAGTTATATTAAAAGATAGATATGAAATACAAAAATGCATAGTATGGAAGAAGGCTGTCTGGATACGAAGTGAGCAACCTGTATTGAAGCTGCTGTAGTGAAGCTGAGATGCGAAGTGAATGGAGGTAGGACGAAGCTACTGTAGAGAGGATAAAGCTGACTTATAACATGCAGTAGTGTGCGTATATATATACATAATTGGAGTGCACGTTGAAACATATTTGTGGTGATGCTGACGCCGAGCAAACTGGAGCTGAAGTGCTGTATTGATTCGAAGAACTTAACTGATGTGCATCATGCTGCACTACAAATCAAGCTAAACTGTATGCTGAGATGTTAACCTCAAGAGCTTTTAGACTCAGACGGATGTAAGTAACCATGAAATTGATGGTGGTTTTGTAGTTTGGCCGGAGTGTCGTATTCGTTGTTTGTAAACTTCTAGATATGTTTTAGTAGTGAAATTTGAAGTTGTCACAATGAACTTTGTAGAATTTGATATGTACTATTTCGTACATTTGATGCTTTTTAACAATTTGATGATATGTTAGTTTTGAATTTTAGTTTCGTGTTTTCTATTGTTATATATTCGTATAGATATAGTTGAATGAAATACTATTAGATGCTGAATAAGATGGTTCTGCTTATACTAAATTTGTAACACTTATAAGTGTTGGTAATTTTGTTATTTACTTATACAAGGAATTCCTAAAGCTTATAACCGTTGGAAATTGAAAAATTCCCAACGGTTATAACCGTTGGGAATGTGAAGTAATTCCCAACGGTTACAACAGTTGGGAACATGAAGTAATTCTCAACGGTTATAACCGTTGGGAATGACCAAAATTTGTAACGGTTATAACCGTTGGGAATGACCAAAATTCCCAACGGTTATAACCGTTATAAAATATGTAAAAAAAATTGTAACGTACCTGCTACCAACGGTTATAACCGTTGGGAATTAGATTACCAACGGTTATAACCGTTACAAAATGACAGTTCTGGTGTTGTGTAAATTTATTTTTTAAGTGATTAGTTCAATACTTTAAAAATGAAATTTTATCTGGATTTATATTATTTGACTTTCTAGATTGTTTATTAGGTACAGTGAGCGGTAAATGTCTCTTATTGTACAAAAAATGGGCAACACCTTCAATCTATTTATTGTAGAGCTATGAATACGGGGTGTATAACACAGTTGTAATATATGTATTATGATTGATTTTCAAAGAGCAGATCACATATGCATTATGTAGAAAGTAAATCATAGTAAAGTAAAAAACATAAAGATAATAGTGGTTCAGCCCGAATGTGCCTACGTTCATTGTGCATTTTCATTATTCTTCTTATAGATCTTTGACACAATACTTGAGATACAAAATACAATGATTTGTAGCTCAAAAGATAATAAGATATAGCCAGAAGGAATCTGTTTGACTATTCATGTCCGGCTATTCCTACCTGCCTATTCCTGTTCGTTTGTTCCTATTAGCCTATTCTTGTTAGGCTGTTTTTGGTAGGCTGTTCTTGCTTAGCAGTTCCTGTTAAGTTGTTCCTGCTAGGCTGTTCCTGTTAGTCTATTCCTACTAAGCAGTTCCTGTTAAGATGTTCCTGTTAGCCTATTCCTAGCTTTCTATAACTTATCCATCATTACTGTTGTAAGCTTGGCTCTTTCAAGTTCTCACCCATTGTTGCTGGAAGCTTTGGTATTTCTAGGAGTGTAGATGAATGGTGGTCCATCAAATAAACCAGGAAACTTCCCTACATAACTCGCTCGATTTGGCTGTTTCCATATATACAAGATATATTCATAAATTTTCAAATATATCAAGATTTTATTCCATATACAACTTGTTTAGTCCGACTAGAGAAGATTTGTTCGGGGTCTGTTGGTTCGGTGGATGCACGTGGACACCATGCTAGCCAGATTCCTTCCTACACCTTCTTGGTTTGGCTTCATTTGACTCCTCTTTGCTCGACCTTAGAATGGGTCCGGGCATAACTCCTTGTTCGGCGCTTTGTATACTCCGAACAACATTCTTGGTTTGGTGAGTTATTTACCGAACAAAAATTGTTGTTTGGTGGTATGAACTTCGGCGTTATGATCCACCAAACATTGATTATTGTTCGGTGCTATGACCCACTAAACAACGATTGTTGTTTCGTGCCATGATCCACCGAACATCGATTGATGTTCGATGCCATATCCTACCAATAGTGATGGTTGTTTGGTGCTATGTCCTACCGAAAAATGATGGTTGTTCGGTGCCATGATTTCTAAACAGCGACAGTTGTTCGGGGTTGGATCCATCGAGCAAGAATAAGGCTTGTCCATCCTTTGATTTCTCTCACCTTCTTGCTCCCTTATGTCCTCATGTTGGAAATGGTTAGTGTAACGACCTGGAATTCTGGTCATTAAATTTGAATATTTAAATAATTTTAAATATTGTGGATTTTAAAAGGTATAAACTTGATTCAAATTATAGAGATTATTAAAATATTTGAATAATGGATAAATATTTGAATAGTGATTTAAATATCGGAAATTCAAATTGAATATTGACTGAATGGATTTAATTATTTCATTTAACTCATTTTAAATTTATAACTAATAACGATGAGTTCATTTTGTAATTCGTTTGCAGCAATCAACAATTTGAATAAATAATCAGA
This sequence comes from Allium fistulosum, assembly GCA_030737815.1. Classification (NCBI taxonomy): domain Eukaryota; kingdom Viridiplantae; phylum Streptophyta; class Magnoliopsida; order Asparagales; family Amaryllidaceae; genus Allium; species Allium fistulosum. The sequence continues at coordinate 339,419,583 of CM060904.1, forward strand.
TAAATTTATTTTTATTTTTTATGACTCGATTTCTATTGATGTAATTTTATTTTATTTTTTCTGTAATTTTGAAATTTTGAAATTATTTAAATTGTTGTTTGACAATTTATAGCCAAACAATAGTGTTTTGTGATTCTACAGGATTCAATAACCAGTATATATTAGAGGTTTTTAGGCTTAGGGAAAAAGTTGGAGAAAAATTTAGTTTCAGAGAAAAGAAGTTTGCTTTTTAGGCTAAAAGACACTTTTTAGTGTAAATCATAGAATGATAGTTGTAACTATCATTTTCTGTTTACACTGAAAAGTGTCCTTCGGACTAAAAAGCAAACTTGTTGTCCTTGAGAATAATTTTTTTTGCAACTTCTTCCCTGTGCCAATTTTCCTGTATATATTATTATTGTTTCGGAATCGCATTGCTATCTTGAGCATGACCGTATGTTTGTTTCATAGTTTGGAGTTCATACGTAGAACGAAAAGCGGTGCAGTGAGATGCCGAAAAATCAAAAATTAATATAAGTCAACGCAGCCCACAATCCACTGCACTAGCTGCATACTTATCTACCCCATACCCATTTGCTTACCTTTTACAGAGCAAGTTTCATCACTCGAAACAAGAAAATAAAAATGAAATCCTCCTTTAGAAAATCAAAATAAAATAATTAAAAATCAGAAAAAAATTAAAAGATGATTTCTTTGAGTTGCTATTGGGTTGCTCTTCTTCTAGTAGATAGCGTGGAGGTTGCGGCAGCCACTTAGGGCATTCGACAGTTTACAAAGCAAACCAGGACTTTGATTTTTGGTGTGTTTGGCTGTTGATTGGTAAATTGGAGCTCATAGTTGGTCGGTTGGACTCGTCTGGTGGAGGCATAGCTTACAGTGATGATGCAGTGGTTTCAGGCCACCACTGGAGGCCGAAATTTCTACTTGAATGCCATTGAAATTTTGGGTTCGTGCTCGTCATCAGAGGTACAAGAGGGAGTCGGACTAGGGTCGTGGAGTTCGCCTGAGGCATGCACACGTTTAGGTGCTTCCAGGTGGTGCGTGGTTGGAGGTAGGTGAAGATGAATGTCGTGGGTGAACTTGTAATTTAAAACGAGATTTAGTGGCTAACCGTAATTAGGTGGGGGTTAATTAAGCTAATGACATCATTAGTGTTTTAAATATTTTATTTAAATTCGAATAATTGTAAAATCAATATCTCTCTCATACTAGGTCCAAATCGAACGCGATCAGTCGTTTTAAATATTGGATTGGATTTGATTGGAGCTATTGGAATTTCGCGCTAAAATCAAACGCTGTTTGATTTTAGACGAAACAGGAACGCTTTGGCGATAATTGGAATTTCGGTGAGTTAAACTCACCTTTTTGGTTAACTAGTAATATTATATAGTTAATAAAAATTGTTGATTGGATGTTTGGATGATTTACTGTTTTTAAAAGTTGGTTTGGATTTATTCCCACCCCTGGAGCGGATGACCTTTTATATATACCCGCCTAGTAGCGGATGACCCATATTATATGATTATATACTGTTTGTGATGCAGGGGAACAGGTTGGAGGGATCCAATAGGATTCCTCGCCATTGTTGATTTTAATTTCAATAATATTCATGTCATATGAATCATTGGATATTAAACCTGATTGTTGGCTCTATTGATTCTGACATTGTTCTATGTTCAAACTTAAACTTTATAGTGATAGAAAATCAATGTTGATATTTGTTAACGTTGGGTAGCTATTGGCCACAAATTAGTATTTTAAAAATGCTATAAATTGCCATTTGAGTTGGAATTGGTTTTTGAGACAGGAAAAGATATTAAATCCGAAATTGGTTTTGAAAATATTTTGTTTAAAGAATTTAACTTCTATTTTACTCCAACCTTTATATATGTCTTTTCTATGTTATTTATTCATATTTAATATTGTTTTAAAGTTATTTATTTATACTTAATATTGTTTTTTAAAATTATTTTTTTATATTCAATATTGTTTAAAAGTTATTTATTCAATATTGATTTAAAGTTATTCATCTATAATTAATATTTCTTTAAGGTTATTTATCGATTTTTAATATTTTGGAAAGTTAATTATTTAAATAATAAATATGGCTCGACATTAGAAATAATGAATTATTAATAATGTTTTGGAAAAAGTATTAAATTTATAATAATGTAAAGATATATTATTATTGCTTATTTAATAGTGTTTTGGACTTGTTAATTATTATTTTTAAGATGTTTAAAAATTAATAATTACTATTTATTTATAATGTTTATTATTAATAATAATTATTATTAATTATTATTATATAATAATGTTTTAAGTAAATAATAAGAATTTATTTGTAAATGTTTTCGAGATTTATAAATAGAGTTTTATAAACAAATTTGGGTTTTATAAGGGGAGTTTTATAAAATGGTCCGAAGACTTAAAAGAAGATTATTTACAATGTATAAAAAGGGATTTATAAATAGTTTTAGATATTTATAAAAGAAATTTAGAAATGGGTTTATAGATTTATAAAAGGAGTTTTATAAATGGTTTTGTGGATTTATAAAGGGGTTATAAATGATTTTAGGAATGTACAAAAGAGTTTTAAAATGGTCTAAAGATTTATAAAATAGTTTATAAATGGTTTTAGTAATGGAGTTTATAATGTTAGTCCTTGAGAAGATGGTTTTGATGACAACAACCTTAGAATAAGATTATAAAATATAAATACTAACAATATAGTTTAGATATATATGTATATGCAGGATTTAACCATGTAGGTACCAAGAATGAAGACTGTACAGTATAGAGACTCAAGATATCAAGATTGAAGACTCATGAGTATCAAGAATATCAAGAGTTCAAGATTTCAAGATAAGTATTGAGTCTAGAATTATGTTAAAACTTCACAATAGCACCAAAATCTTCACTCTATTTTTCTTTTGAGATGGAACCCATTTCTACTTTTTTAGTGGCTTACAAACCCACGACAAGTAGCTTACAAACCTACGACAAGTGGCTTACAAACCCACGAACATCCTGGTTTTGTACAAGTTCTCGAGTCCTGATGTGATGAGATATTCTGCAGGAAGAAGCTTGCAAAACTACTTCAAAATGATTTTCAAAACTACTTCAGAATAATTTCAAAACTGCTTTTCAAAATGTTTTAGCCTTAAAAATTATCTTTTCAAATGATTTTCAAAAGGATGTTTTAGCCTTAAATATTCTCTGTTTTTGTTTTTAATAAACTCTTGTTTTAAACTTCGTTTGTTTTAAAAACTATCTTTTAATTATAATATATTTACTTAGATTTAAATATAAAATTATAGTAAAATTTTATACATATTACTCTCTATATTTATCTATGTATTTTATCTATAGTCAAGTATATTAATAAAGTTTAAAATAGTTTTAATATAAGATAAAGTTTATTTTCAAAGAAAAACAAAATATCAAAATTTCCTTTGGGATGTCGACATGCCCTAGTACCTCATGTCGACATAGGGACAGTTAGATTCGAAAATTTGAATTTCAAAAGAAGTGTCTATTCGCCATAACCTTTCACGAATGGACATGGCTGTTGTTCTTCTATAAATAGGGGTTAGTTTCAACGAATTTAAAAACAGATTTTCTGGTTTTTCACTTCTCTTCTTCTTTCACATTTTCTTATTCAAAATCCTATCATCACTCTGCCAAAATCAACATTGAATCTAACTAGATCATCTCTGGTTTGATTCTCTATCACTATCCCAATAAGATCCCAGTGCTATTCATAGTTATAGGCTTCTTTGTAATCTATCTAGCGAGAAAAGGTGTGATTGTAGCCTTGGAAATCAATCAAGCGAGAAAAGGTGTGATTGTAGCCTTGGAAATCAGTTGGGTGAACTTGTTGCCCCGGAAATCAAGTATCTCTACCCAGAGGATTGTGATTCTGGAGGGTGTACCTCGTAGCCTTGAAACCGAGGGTTGTAATTGTTGAATTGATTTTGAAAGGAAATCCGTACATAGTTTTGCGGTACTGGATGTAGGGTAACTCCGAACTAGTATAAAATCCGGTGTGTTCTTTCCTTTACTACATTTACTTTTTTTGCATCTGTGTTTGATTCTGTGATTATATCTGTGTCTGAATATTGCATACATTTGTGTACAAATCAAAAGTAACTCAAAAAGATTTAGTAATTTCTTATAAACACTATTCACCCCCCTCTAGTGTTCATTCTAGCCTTAAGATCCATATTCCGCATTCCTCGCATTTGGTATCAGAGCAAGGTTTTCAAAAGTTTCATAATCTGATTTTTGGAATTTTTTTTAAAATGGCTATGTTTAAGAAATTTGTTAATGCATGTTTAGAAATATTCAGATCATCATTGTCTCTTGAGTCTGCATATAATCAATATTCAAATACAAGTTGTCTACTAAGATTGTTTGATGTACAGGAATCATGCTTTATGGGAGTTGAGGAACCAGTCCAGAACAAACAAACTATGAAGATCAAAAAGAACAAATGGATACTCGATAGTGGATGTTCTAGACACATGACTGGGAATCCAGATATGCTGAATGATATAATATACAAAGACGGAGGAATGGTTAACTTTGGAAACAATTCAAAAGGTTATGTGATCGGCATCGGCAAAGTGGGTAACTCTGAAACTCCTATTATTACTAATGTTTTGCTAGTTAAGAATCTAAAACACAATCTGCTAAGTATAAGTCAACTATGCGATAAAGGATATAAAATTAAATTTGAAAAAGATAAGTGTCACATTGAAGATAATAATTCAACCATAATATTTGAGGGAATTAGGAAAAAGAATATTTATATTCTTAGTATGAAAATTTCAAATGATAACTTGTGTCTTTTGGCAAATGCAAGTGACCCTTGGATTTGGCATAAGAGATTTTGGCATTTGAATTTCAAACTCTTATCTGGACTGTCAAAACATGATCTAGTAAGAGGCCTCCCTAAAATGAATTTTAAAGTTGATAGTCTATGTGATGCATGTCAACTAGGAAAACTTAGAAAAAGCTCTTTTAAATTAAAAGATGTGATTTCTACTTCAAAACCTCTTTAATTACTTCATATTGATCTATTTGGTCCATCTCAAATTCTATTAATAAATAATAGTAAATATGTTTTTGTAATTGTAGATGATTATTCTAGATTTACATGGACAATATTTTCAAAACATAAAAGTGATACTTTTGAATATTTTAAGAATTTTTCAAAAAGGGTTCAAAATCAACTTTCTCAAAAAATTATAACCATCCGTAGTGATCACGGTGGTGAATTTGAAAATGAAAAGTTTGAAGAATTCTGCAATAAAAAGGGAATAATTCACAATTTTTCATTTCCAAGAACTCCACAACAAAACGGAGTAGTAGAACGTAAAAATAGGACGATTCAAGAGTGTGCGAGAACTATGCTTTCTGATAGTAATTAACCAAAGTACTTTTGGGCAGAAGCAGTTGCTACCGCCTGTTATATTTTAAATAGAATTTTAATTAGACCTTTAACTGATAAGACATCTTATGAACATATTTACTCAAAGAAACCTAAGGTATCTTATTTTAGAATTTTTGGAAGTAAATGTTTTATTTTAAATACAAAAGATAACTTAGAAAATTTGATCCTAAATCCGACAAAGGTATCTTTATCGGATATTCTAATAGAAGTAAAGCATACAGAGTATTTAATTTAAGAACTAATACCATTGAAGAAACAATGCATGTTTCATTTGATGAAAATTTCAAAAATTTTGAAGAAATAAATGATGAAGAGGATTTAATCACTTAAAACCAAGAGTCAACTGAAACTAATAATGAATTAAATCATCCTAATAAAAGGATTAAACTTTTAAAAGATCACCCTATAGAAAATATACTTGGAGATATGCAATCTGTTGTTAAAACTAGAAACCAACTAAGTCAAATGAGTAATGTAGCTTTTATATCAACTATTGAACCCAAAAATCCAGAAGAAGCATCAACTGATGATTCATGGATTTTGACTATGCAAGAAGAATTAAATCAATTCACTAGAAATGATGTTTGGGAACTTGTTCCTACACCTGAAAATAAAACAATAATTGGAACTAAATGGGTTTATAAAAATAAAATGAATGAACAAGGAGAGGTTGTTAGAAATAAAGCCCAATTAGTCGCTCAAGGTTATTGTCAAGAAGAAGGAATAGATTTTGATGAAACCTTTGCCCTCATAGCAAGATTAGAAGCCATTAGGATTCTACTTGCTTTCGCAAATCATAATAATTTCAAATTATTTCAAATGGATGTTAAAAGTGCATTTTTAAATGGTTTTGTAAAAGAAGAAGTATTTGTTGAACAACCACCACTTTTTGAAAATGATAAATCTCCAAATCATGTTTACAAACTTAAGAAAGCTCTATATGGTCTAAAGCAAGCTCCTAGAGCCTGATATGATAGACTAAGATCTTACTTGTTACAATCAAATTTTGAAATAGGTAAAGTAGGTAATACTCTTTTTATTAAAAGAAATAAAAATGATATTCAACTAGTACAAGTCTACGTAGATGATATCATTTTTGGATCAACTAATTTTGAAATGAATAAAGAATTTTCTGAAATAATGACAAAAGAGTTTGAGATGAGTCATATGGGTGAATTAAACTTCTTTTTAGGATTACAAATAAAACAATTAGATAATGGTATCTTTATTAGTCAAGAAAAATATGCTAAAGACCTAATTAGTAAATCTGGTTTGACTACTGCGAGTGGAAAACCCACTCCCATGGCAACCAATGAGTACCTTAATAAAGAAGATCTCTCGAAAGATGTAGATCAAAAATTATATAGAGGAATGATTGGATCGCTACTCTATATCACTGCGAGTAGACCTGATATCATGCATAGTGTCTGTCTCTGTGCAAGGTATCAATCCCAACCTAAAGAAACTCACTTAAAAGCTGTAAAACGTATTATAAGATATGTTAAACACACCTTTGATTATGGCTTATTTTATCCTAAAAATGATTTGTTTGACTTAATATCTTACTGTGATGCTGATTATGCTGGTTGTAAATCAGACCGAAAAAGTACAAGTGGAACTTGTCACTTTTTAGGGCATTCTCTGATTTCCTGGTTTAGTAAAAAGAAAAACACGGTTTCTCTATCAACAACTGAAGCAGAGTATATTTCTGCTACTTGGGCTTGTTCTCAAGTAATATATATGCAATAAACTTTAAAAGATTTTGGTTTAAATATCTCAAAATCACCAATTTATTGTGATAATACTAGTGCAATAAATTTATCCAAAAATACTACTCAACATGCTCGAACTAAACATATTGATATCGGACACCATTTTCTCAGAGATAATATAAGTAGAGAAGTAATTACTCTCGACTATATCAATTCTGAAAATCAAATTGCTGATATCTTAACAAAACCCTTAAATGAATCTACATTTACTAAATTAGGTATTTGTTCATTAACTGAAATATAAAATATAAATAACAAAGTATAATTAAAAATTAAATCAAAATAAATCAAATAGTAAAAATATTTTAAACCATGTCGACATCTCCCCTATACCCATGTCGGCATATAACGTTTTTTAAAATTTTAAATTTTTTCCACCAAAATTCAAATAATTGGTTATATATTCTTCTTATTTTCGAAATTTTCTTCATTCTCTCTGTTCCCTTTTTGTTCTATCTTCTGAAATCAATTTATCAATGGCCTCCTCTTCCAAATCAAACATAAAATCAACCTTTTCGTTCCCTTCTCCTACCTCTGGTCCGTTCCAACGTACTACGCTCGCCCGAGTGACAAAAATGGAGGATTCTCTGAAGGATGCAAATCAGTTAATGACTGAAATTCAAATGGTGCAACTCCGAATGGCAAAAGAACAGGAAAGGCAAGGGAAAATCCTTAGAAATTTACAAAAATTTCTAATGGACAATCATGCTAATCCAATCTTGATTGACGAGGACTCTTCAAGAGATCATGAACAAGAGGAAAGTGAAGAAGAAGAAGAAGAATCAATGGAAGAAGAGCATGCGGAAGACAACGACAAAGTCATTTGCGTTGGCGAAGTATGTTTTGACAAGGACGGAAACTTGGTTGAACAACGTGGAAATTTCTGTTTCCATTATCCAAATTGTTCAATCCATAGATCTCTAATTGTCAAAGATACTCAGTAGTTTCTTCTTTTTATCGTAATGTGTATATTTGTCACGTTTTACGAAAATGTAAATATAAACATATATATATATATATAAATAAATATTGTGTGTTCTTATATATGATTCCTATATATATTATATATAAGTATTATATAGGTACTTGGTTAGGAATGTTAGTAGTTTAGGACTAAGTTTTAGGTTTACAAGTAAGTATTGATTATGTATGATAACACTATCATTATAATCATATAGGATATTAGACTAAGAGTTATATAGCTTGGAGTTAGTTTGTTTTTGTTGATGACAAAGGGGGAGAAATATAAAATAGGGTAGTTAGGCATAAATTAAGGGGGAATTATTAGATTTAGGGGGAGTTATTAGGATAAAAGTAATATTTTATAAACAAAGGTTGTCATCATCAAAAGGGGGAGATTGTTAGTCCTTGAGATGATGGTTTTGATGACAACAACCTTAGAATAAGATTATAAAATATAAATACTAACAATATAGTTTAGATATATATATATGTATATGTAGGATTTAACCATGCAGGTACCAAGAATGAAGACTGTACAGTATAGAGATTCAAGATATCAAGATTGAAGACTCATGAGTAGCAAGAATATCAGGATTATCAAGAGTTCAAGATTTCAAGATAAGTATTGAGTCTAGAATTATGTTAAAACTTCATAATAGCACTGAAATCTTCACTCCATTTTTCTTTTGGGATGGAACCCATTTCTACCTTTTTAGTGGCTTACAAACCCACGACAAGTAGCTTACAAACCTACGACAAGTGGCTTACAAACCCACGAACATCCTGGTTTTGTACAAGTTCTCGAGTCCTGATGTGATGAGATATTCTGCAGGAAGAAGCTTGCAAAACTACTTCAAAATGATTTTCAAAACTACTACAGAATAATTTCAAAACTGCTTTTCAAAATGTTTTAGCCTTAAAAATTATCTTTTCAAATGATTTTCAAAAAGATGTTTTAGCCTTAAATATTCTCTGTTTTTGTTTTTAATAAACTCTTGTTTTAAACTTCGTTTGTTTTAAAAACTATCTTTTAATTATAATATATTTACTTAGATTTAAATATAAAATTATAGTAAAATTTTATACATATTATTCTCTATATTTATCTATGTATTTTATCTATAGTCAAGTATATTAATAAAGTTTAAAATAGTTTTAATATAAGATAAAGGTTATTTTCAAAGAAAAACAAAATATCAAAATTTCCTTTGGGATGTCGACATGCCCTAGTACCCCATGTCGACATAGTGACAGTTAGATTCAAAAATTTGAATTTCAAAAGAAGTGTCTATTCGCCATAACCTTTCACGAATGGACATGGCTGTTGTTCTTCTATAAATAGGGGTTAGTTTCAACGAATTTAAAAATAGATTTTCTGGTTTTTCACTTCTCTTCTTCTTTCACATTTTCTTATTCAAAATCCTATCATCACTCTGCCGAAATCAACATTGAATCTAACTAGATCATCTCTGGTTTGATTCTCTATCACTATCTCAATAAGATCCCAGTGCTATTCAGAGTTATAGGCTTCTTTGTAATCTATCTAGCGAGGAAAGGTGTGATTGTAGCCTTGGAAATCAATCAAGCGAGAAAAGGTGTGATTGTAGCCTTGGAAATCAATTGGGTGAACTTGTTGCCCCGGAAATCAAGTATCTCTACCCAGAGGATTGTGATTCTGGAGGGTGTACCTCGTAGCCTTGAAACCGAGGGTTGTAATTGTTGAATTGCTTTTGAATGGAAATCCGTACTTAGTTGTGCGGGACTGGATGTAGGGTAACTCCGAACCAGTATAAAATCCGGTGTGTTCTTTCCTTTACTGCATTTACTTTTTTCAGCATCTGTGTTTGATTCTGTGATTATATCTGTGTCTGAATATTGCATACATTTATGTACAAATCAACAATAACTCAAAAAGATTTAGTAATTTCTTATAAACACTATTCACCCCCCTCTAGTGTTCATTCTAGCCTTAAAATCCATATTCTGCATTCCTCACACATAAATGATTTTAGAATTGTGTAAAAAAGGAAATATTCCTCCGTTTTGGTAAATATACTAATACCGTTAAGATAAGTATATCGGTATTTTTCAAGCATTGAAAATATAAGGATTTGTGGGTATATCTTCGTAAAGGTATTTTTATATAAGTAATTTACAAAGTGATTTCAATTAATGAAAAGATTAATAAAAAGGAGGCTAGTGGTTACTTATGTGCTTAACCAATTTGTTTTCCCTATGGAATTAAATACTTGATTTGAATGTTTGTTTATTCGATAGTTAAATAACCGACTATCAAATCTGGACCCAAATGTAACTTTTGAAATATCTAGGAGAAACACGGGAATTATATGGTACAGTTACCATCGGTGGTGTTATACTGTACGTATAAATTTATTTCGTTCTTCTAGGAAAAATGATAAGGAAATCCGTCCACTAACAGCTAGGAGGTGATCTCCGCTCTTATCTTTGACTGTTTATTTCCTAAAGAACCGAGGTTGAGTTATACCGGAAACTATCAAATGTTGTTTCAAAGGGACTGGGATCGGATATGCTATACGAAAACCACTTCGATCCAACTCAAGTGTTTCGAAGTGGAGACATCTTGAAGATGATGAAATTTTAAGATGGAGCTCTCTGAAGTGCAAGGGCTACTTGCTATTGATCGTAAGGGTAATTCCAAAATGGATGTAGTAGAACTAGTGCCTTCGGTTTCATTCAGCCCTGGAATGAACTTGTATGGATGAATGCTAGCATTGCAATGATGCATGGAGGGTAGTGTGGCATTCTAAGTGGGAAGTGCTATATGAGAGGTAAGCGTAGTTTCCAGCCTCATCAACTGGGAAATGACAAAAATTGGGCATGCAGTAAGGCCAAGTGGGTCACTTCCATCAGGGTATGGTTATTCCAAACCTAGATCGGTTACTATCTACTCATGTATGCTTCAGGGCCCATTAAACAAAGGGTGATCATATTCGTTACTACTAGTCAAGTGGTAGGCCAGTCCTGTCTAGCAGAGGTATAACATGTTTTTGTTAGACCCCGATGCATTTTATCTAGAGAGGTACCATCGAAAGGTAGTTCTTTACCTTGTCATAGTATGGAATCCATTCTCCAATATGAGCCCTTACGGTTTTAGTTGTATAACTAATATGCTGGAATTCAATTAATGTAACAATTTCGGCCATGATTAATAAGTATTTGTACTCTAGAAATCCATTATTATAATATCACTAGATTTTCTATAAAAAATATTTGGTTATCGTAAGGTAAAAACCCATCTGTGTTTATGTGCGACGTGGTCTTTTGAGATACTTTTGATTTCAAAGTTTCTTATAACTTTAAAAATTCAGTTGGGTGGGTTTTCTCACGCTGGTTTTCCAGACTGACTCAGATGTTCTTTTGTTGTAATGCTCGGGTCAAAGCAAGTACATTACATATTTAGTTTGGATGCTTTGGAGCTTTAGGAGACAAGCTGGAGGCCCAGAGGCGTATTCGTGTATATGGTTATTTTTTTGCTGCATTCATTGTTGTATTTATCAGCAATTGTGAGAATAGGTTGTTATAACTGTCCAGGCTAAAATTGGTTAGTATACTCTAATTGATGTCTATATGTATATATATTATAGCTTTGTTTCTTTTGTAAAGATTTGTTTCATATTATACATATTATTCGCTGTGTTGGTAGATTCTGTGTTGTTTAGTTTTCTTCTTTCTTCCTTCTTCCTTTTCCCTAACAATCGGGTTATCCAGCATTCATTTGTTCAACACGCAATACCATGGACGTATTAGTGTCGATTTTCATGGGTCGAAAATCCCAGTTGTTAAACTTAGGCACTCAACAATTAGATTACCTAACAGACCATTCCTCATGTTCCATAAACATAATGTGCTTACCAGGAATCGAACTCCTGACCTCTCAATTGGAAGCTTGATGCTCAACCACTTCAGCTCCACACGTTTTTATGCCACAACTCTTTCATTTCAAGTCTGAATTGAACAAAACTTGGACCAATAGCTTCGTATCATTGAGTATAGTATTCCAATGCCCATGAATGTTCCATTTGCTTGAAGTAGGTAGTAGCTTTCTATTGTGGGGCCAGAGTCGGTTGGTGGTGGACAAATTTTAAGTTGACCACATCTTTCAATTCATAGCTCGATTGAGATGTGGTTTAGACCTAGGCACATGTCGGCGCATGTCTTCACCTTAGAACATTTTTCAAGTGATTTGAGTATATTTTTAGACTGTGCCAAATTTTTCCCTAACACTTCGCCTTGCCTTTGTGATTACATGATAGCGCCTTTACTATGCACCTTTCGCCATTTCTATGCTCCTTGACGTCTTTTCATATTCACCATGCTAGGAGCGAAAATGCCCATAACACTTCCCCCCAAAGCATACTTTCGTAGAATATAAAGTATGTTTTGTTTCATCCAAAATTGTATTTCTTTCTCATGCGATGGTTATCTTAAACCTCAGGTATCTATATCCTCATTCTTTCTGTAAGTTTTCCGCTGCCAATATGTTGCAGAGCCTTGTTCACTCGGGGAAAACTTGTTGATTGTTCCAAGACACCCTTTATAGTATAGCGTTCGTAGCGCATTCTTTCCTTGTAGTATAATCATCTAGCATGATTTCCTACTGATTATCATCTTCATCCGGTAGGCTTTTGCTCTCTCTAGTTCAACCTTTTTGCCCCCGGTTCCTAAGGGCTGCGCGTTGTCTTATGAATGTTCCGAGAATATCGAGGTGCATAGGGAAAGGAATATACAGTGGTTCCATGGTACGTGGACTTAACAATGTGTATTTTGTTGCATTAATTGCTGTTTGGCCAATTAAGACTGGTAGTTGTAATGCATTTTTCCTACACGATTGGTAAGTTATTCTACCAGTGACTCCTTCGTCACTACGATGCATATTTGTACAGGTTACTCACCAAATGTTTGGCTAGGTGAGTGCTTTCTGCTGAAGTTTTGAACATGGGTTGATCATGCTCTTGTGCTGTGAAGCTAATCTTCTTTTGATGTTTATGCATTGTTGCATCCGATATTTATTCATGTCCATATTCTCCTTTTTCTGACTAGTAGTTATGATATGTCTGTTCCACATGATTGCTAGATTTGATGGTTCTGTTAGCAACCTTTCTCACCGCTCACATGCATACCTGTATGGGATCAATCACCAACGAGTCTAGTAGGGTAAGCAGTTTTTGCGATTGATGCTTCCCATATTCCATACTTTATATTTCCTGTGCGAACACTTACACAAGCGCATATGTATCTTATGGAAATTTTAAATTAAATTATCATACCCAATTGGTATTAGTTGTTGCATTAGTGTTTGTATAGTATCCTTGCTTAGTCATTAGCTTGTTAGATATATTTTTCATTGCTACCTTAGCACTTGTACATGATCAATCACCGATATGTTCTGCAAGGTAAGCACACTAGTAAAGTGGTTCATTGTGATTTTCTTCGCTCTTCCGGTTACTTTTCATTTGTCCCCCATATATTTGCACAAGATCAATCACTATCAAGTTCGCTAAGGTGAATGATCTCTGATGGAGTGTCTTTGTAGTCCAGTCCCATGTGTCCTTGTTTGATTTTCATGCACTTTCATCATTCTAGTTTGTTTATTATCACATACATATTCCATGCATACATTAAACAAGTTTATCCTATTATCGCTTTGTTGATAGTCTTCATAGGCAATTCTAATATTGACTACTTGCACTGAGCCATACAACTGATAGCTATATTTTACTATAGGCAAGCTTAATTATCAATTGCTGACAGAAATCCAAAGCCAAATGTCGAGGGTGAACCAACTAGGCAGTCGTCATGTCCTGACCGCTAGTAAGTCGGGTTCTCTATAGCCATCCCAAAAGCTTGTTATCAATCGTCAATGGTGGACACCCAGTTAAGGTCACTCTTGTCTGCTAATGTCGACAAGAAGTTTGCATCGATCATCAATGGCGGACACCCAATTAAGGTCGCTCTGGTCTTCCATTGATGGCAAGAAGTTTGAGCCGGTCGTTAATGGTGGACACTCGATTAGGGTCAATTTGGTATGCCGTTGCGACCAAGAATTTAAAGTCGATCATCAATGGTGGACACTCGGTCAGGGTCACTCTGGTCCGTTATTATCAACAAGAATTTTGGGCTGATCTTCAATGGTGGGCACCTAATTAGACTCACTCTGGTCTGTCATTGCCAGTAAGAAGTTTGAGCTAATTGGCAATGGTGGATACCTGGTTACGGTCACTTTAGTCTGCCATTGCGAGCAAAAAGTTTGAGTCGATCATCAATGGTGGACATCTGGTTAAGGTCACTCTGATCTACTATTGTCGGTAAGAATTTTTGGCCGATCGTCAATGGTGGACACCCAGTTAGGGTCACTTCGGTCCGTCATTGTTTGCAAGAAGTTTGAGCCGATCGCCAATGGTGGACACCCAGTTAGGGTCACTCTGGTCCGCCATTGCCGGCAAAAGTTTAAGCCGATCATCATGGGGGGATACCCGATTATGGTCACTTTGATCCGCCATTGCCGACAAGAAGTTTGGGTCGATTGTCAATGGTGGACACCCAGTTAGGGTCACTTTGGTCCACCATTGCCGGCTAAATGTTTGGGGTGGTTTGCTCCTTTTCTATAAAACTAGGATTAGGCAAATTGTGTTAAATTACTACAAGCACAAAATTATATGGCCTGTAGGTCGAACATAGGAATTTGGTTGAAAATTAATAAAATTTTAATTTAAAATCATAGGCTAGTTATAAAAGATCTGGAGGATGGTGGAAAATAAAAATTGATGAAAGTCAAAGTATTAGAAATTGATATTGAAATTTAATTCAAAAAAAAACCTTATTCAATCAACCAATTAAAAATCAACTATCAATTTGCGGTGTAGTAATTTAAATTTACAATCCTTTTGAATCTAATCATAAAGGATTACTGTAGAAATTGAATCACTTTGCTTCTGTCAAACACAAAAACTACATCAAAACTATTTAAGTAATTAAAAAAATGAAAGGAAAGGAGCTGAACAATAAAATAAAATAAAATATTGGAATTGTAGAATGTAAAATTGTAGAATAGAATTAAATAAGACAGAAAATAAATTAAATGAGTAAAAATTAAAAATTAGGATTACCGTCAAAACTAATCATACGGTTAATTGCTAATAAGAAAATGAAAATAAAATATTAATTGTGTTCTAGAAAATCTAATTGACTAGACAACACAATTAACTACATAAAAAATGCAAAATAAAAATAAAGGAAAGAAGAATAGAACCTTTATTAAAGAAGATGTCAAAATTCATGCATACTTTTACAAATGAATACATTGGGTATTTATAGTGAGTAGGTCTTATCAGTATATGCACATGTGGCTCTAATCAAATCCATTTGTATATTTAGTTTACAAGAAAAGAAATATCTTCTCTTCATTATGGTGGATTTGAGAGTTCAAGCTAAGATTCTTGCCTTCCATTTTTGACATGTGATGGCATTAATGCTACAGGGTAAAATGTGATATGCTGATTGATATGAATCTAATTGAAATCAGAGATTATATCTTCTTTTGATCATAATATCTTGTCAAATCTTCATGTATATGGTAGATGAGATAGTGAATTATATGTGGATATACACTATTCCAATTTTGTTCCAAGAAAAAATCAACATATGCCTATATTCCAGTTATCTTCATTTCCATGTGTACACACATACGCATGCATTTACATATGTATATATATGGTATATAACACTAATGCCCAAATATATTTAACAGTTCATAGGCGGAAGGTGCATAATATCTTATCTTTCCTTTTTTCCTAAAAATATTTGTTACCTAATGGTACACATGTGATGTCATACTAAAAATATATACCAACATTTCTAACTTAGTTAACCGTCCAAAATGCAGAGTAGTCATTTCTTCAGTACTCATACAGTAACAAGTGGTTGCTAACTACTTTCAAAGAGCAAGAAAACTCAGCTCTATTGCACCAAATCATATTATTATTTTTAGATGAAATTTTCATTTCTATTTTAGTGGACATTTGCATCACCAATTTAATGAACATTTACATCACCAAACTAAGAGAAGTTGACAAAAATGACATAACAAATGATAGAATCAAAACAAATCGATCTGTGACATGTTTTTTGTTCATCAAAGTGGCTGATCCTAATTTAATTTTTCCAGTATGCAAATTTTTTCAAAGCTCACATTGCACACCATTTTGCTTACTGTGATAGCATATTATTTTTGTACAGGGAACTAACCTAACGTGAACATACTAAAGGAGGAAATGCTTAGCACTTTATTTTTAGTAAAGTTCCACATGTAGGCTACACATAGGATGTTTTCTTAGATAATTTTGAAAAAAATGATTCTAATTCTGTTTCTTATGCCATAAATACAATTGTCAATATTAATGGATTTTGAAATAATATTTATCTACTCTCTTCTTTTACATGTTCAAGAATGCACTCTGGGAATGAAGAGAAAGGACTGACTATATATTAGGTTGAAAAATAGTGTATTTTTACACAAAAAGCATGGTTTAAAATGTTACCTTTTTACACACATTTGTTAGTGTATCCAGTGTTTTCTTCTCAATTTTGATAAACTTATCCACCTCGGTGTTGGAGTTTGAGATTGCTATATGTAATCGGACCTTCCCTAATGTGGCTGGCTTTCAAGATTAGCCTTCTGTGTACATCTATTGAAATGTACTTTTAGTATTGTAAATGGATCTTAACTAGCCATATGTTTAGGACTACTTTCAAAGAACTAAAATTTAGTGTATTATATATACTAGCTTATACATTGTTGGAGCTTCTTGCTTGCTAATATACAATATGTCTTGGCTTATGAAAAAAGTGTCATGCTAAATTTTATACCCATTTATTTAAATAGTTTATATGCAATATTTATTTAATGCATCAATAATTGCTACAGGATTTGAACAAAATTTGTACTCATTGCAATAATTAAGTCATTGCATTATTGTTTAATGTATTTGATGCTAGGCAATAAGATTTCCATCGGTAAATATATATAGTTCTACGCATTATTGCCAACCGTGCAACTACAGATATCAATATACTTCCCATTGGTTAAAAAAATCTATACTCACTAACATGATTATTATCCAAGTGGTAGTCTATTTTTGGACTTGACTGTTATATTACAATACTTAATTATCAATTAGATGAACATTCTAATTTTGTTGCTTTTGTCATTTACTTCCAACTTAGAATGTAACAACCCGTGATTTCGCATCGATTAATTATCGTCATTAGACGATTAAATTCTGCTGGCTAATTGCTGTTGGGATTTATCGGGTTGTAATTCTTTTAAGAATTTGTTAATGTGGTATGTGGGCTTTAAATAAAATTTGGCCCACGTTTTTATTCTGGGTGCTGTGTTGTATCGAGGCAGAGACCCGATCCCCCTTCATTTTATTCGTTCGAAACCCTAAGCAAAGCATACGAACGAAAATGGCTGCTCGTTCTCGTTCTCATTCGTTTCCTCTTCAACTAAATTAGGGCTTTGTAAATTGAGTGCCGCTTTGTCAAATTGATTTAAGAAGCTTCGATTTCCTTTCTTCGTTCGATAATATTGTTCACGACTACTTCAATTTGGTCGAGTTGATTGTCAAAAACGGTAGGCGATTCCATGACTTCGGCTGTTGGATCGTGCCCTTCGAATCCAAGGTGAGTGACACTCACATCTAATTCAACCCTATGCTCGGCAGTTCGATTTTGTTTTGTTGTTGATTGTTTCACTGATGATTCCTTCTTGACTTCGGCCATTTGACCTTGTTTCGTTGATTGATGTTTTCTCTGACTTTATTGTGCCTATGATGTTATGGTTTATATATGGTTCGAATTCCTAATTTTGTGTTCGTTTGATTGTTCTTGACTTCGTCTTGGCTATTTGATTTTGTTTAGATGCTTGAGATATATTACTGACTTTTTCAATTCACTGGAATAACATGGTTTTGAATTCGAACTTGATTTTGGTTTCGTGAATTTATCTTTGTGCTTAGTGAACTTCGGCCTTCGTAGTTGAACTTGCTACTGTTGGTGACTTTCTTATCACTACTTTGACTCTTCATTGATGTTGTACTTCACCGTGTTGATGATTTTGGAATTGTTAGTGTATTCAGTTCGGTTGTCTCGAGCACATATATACATATTTGATGTTGTACTCGATTTTGGTTGCCTTTAAATTCTGGTGACACTTGAGTCTTGTGTAACGACCCGTATTTTTACGGATCGAAAAGTTCGTTCAAATCTGGAATTTTCAACATTTTTGGTTGTTTCAGATTTTGGGAAGAGTTTTGGTTAAGTCCTAAGTCGTAGCCGACTTATGGGTTCTGGACGAGTTAAGGACTAAGTGGTAGGTCGGCGACGAAGTTGACCGACTTATAGTATTAACCGACTTAAGGATAGTGGTGAGTTAAGTGTTAAGTCGGCTGACGAGTTAAGATAGTGGTCGACTTAAGACCTGGACGACTTAGTAGTTAGTATGTCTGACAAGTTATTTGTTAAGTCGTTGCCGAGTTAAGGAAGTGGGGTTGACCGACTTAAGAGTTAGGTCGGCAACGACCTAAGGACATGTTGTGAGCGACCTAAGTGTTTGGGTGTTAAGTGTTAGGTCGGCAGGGTAATTGAGTCGGTAGGTAGTTGAGTCGGCAACGTGTGTTGAGATGTGAGTCGACAGGACGTCTCCTGTGTTAAGTCGTAACCCAGTTACGAGTTAAGTCGTAGTCTGCTAAGTCGGTAGGTCGTTCAGGGGAGCATGTGTTGAGTCGAAGCTTGGTTAAGTCGGAGGCCTTTTCAGTTAAGTCGTAGGCGCATGCCATAAGTCGTAACCGACTTAGGAGACAGCTGTTTTGTTGCGAGTCATAGGCAGATGAGTTTTTAGGTCGGCAAGGCACTAGGTCGGCAAGGCACTAGGTCGGCATGGTGTTAAGTCGGCACCGACTTAAGAAGATAGCCGAGTTACGACTTAAGGGCAGTTTTCAGCTATAAATAGGAGAGCTTCTCTTCATTTTTGGGATCCGGATTTTGAAGCGACGAAGTGCTGCCATTTTGAGAGCTCGACTTCTACACTTCTTCACTTCTTTTCTCCACTCTAATCTAGTGCTTCCATCCATCCAAATCGAAGATCAAGATTGAAGATTCAAGAGCTTAGATTGAAGATCTTCATCTTTTCAAAGGAGATTTCTTCATTTGAAGCGGATTTGTGATAGATCTAGCCTAGTTCTTCGCTGTCCAGATCTGAAGTTGATATCTTTTGGATTGTTTAGGTGATTTGGTGAGTGGTGATTATCTCTCACACGGATCCAAAGGAGTAGATCGGATTGTTGGCTCGATTTGGTGTTAAATTAGTGATTTCCATGCATTTTCTTCATCCTATGTGTAGATCCATGTAGATCCATTGTTCATGATGATGTTGCATCCATTTTATCATATGCTAACCTATGCAAGTTCATTCATCAAGTTTGTAGAGATATAATCCATGTTTTCATGCTTATTGGACTTTCAACTCTTTAATTACGAAAATGCCATTATTGTTATAATTGTCTTCTTAGATCATATTTGAATGCTTGATTGCTTGGATTGATGTTTGATTTGATTGATTGTTATGAACTAGATGATTGATGATTAGATTAGATCGAAGATGATTCAAAAGCTAAGGGAAAGGCTCTTGAATTGGAAAAGCTGCTCGTGGCATATGTAGCGGGATGATGAAGCTCTTATGCATAGATTTGATGATGTGATGTTGAGATGAGGCTTTGCGAGGATGTAATGAAGTGAGGCAATCATGTGATGAAGACTTGGTCTAATCCAGACGGGATCATTCCAAGCATGTTGGTAACTCGGTGATATGATTCGAGTTGAAGATAATGAATGGATATGAGAATAGTCGTCGAGGAGGATGACTAGGAGGCTTGGATAGCATCGTTGTTGAAGGTTCTAGCATGCTCTAAGCAAGAGTACGTTTGGGCAGATTCGATAGTCCCAACGGCCAACTGTTGATGGTCGAGTACTCTGGGCAGATTCGATAGTCCTAGGCACGGGCTGCGACGACGTGCGGGAGTTATGTCTAGAACCGGGGTTTCCATTAGCCCTTGACGGACGGCTGAAAGAATGTGCCGGTCATTCAATTAACGGTGATATCGAAGCAATGATAACAGTGATAGCCAGAGTCATGGATGTTTGGTTGTATCGTCATTCGGACTCAAGAGCGGTATTTTCTGGGTGCTTATCTGATTTAGGCCTTGGTACTTGGAAAACATCGCCCTTGACTCGAGTGATAGTAGTTTTACTTTAAATTGTATGCTCTGCTATGTTTGCTTCTGCTTAGTGTGTGTCTGGGGGCTATCACTGTAGAATGAGGTTGGAGTGGGAGGGTTGTATTCCTATTCCTTTTCCTTTATGCTCTTTTGGTATGTTGTTAGTTAATTTACTGCTCACTAAGACTGTTGTCTGACTCAAGGCTTTATGTTTTAATTCTTATTGCCTTGGGCTGTTCGTCCATTTTGGGACGGGCAGACTAGGTAGCAGGTGACAGGTGCTGTTCTCTCCTCACGATGTTGATATCGAAGACGAGCTGGAGGGTTGCATATTATCTTCTTATTATATGTACTGGATATTCCGCTGTTTTGTTTCCTCTGAGAGATATGTAGTGAGGCTGGATGTATTGACTATATGAATGCTTGTATTCAACTATTATGGAGTTTTATAAGATGTCATTTTGTTCTGTAAAGCTTCACTATACATATGTTCTATTGTATTTTGTCCATGCGCTGTGAGTAATACGATAGATTCTGTTGTTTTAATCTTACCTTGACAATCGTCCATGGTCGCCTGGCACACTTTACAGCGCACTATCTTTAGATTCGGTGCAGGGGTCATGGGCGGTCGTCACATTTGGTATCAGAGCATTGGTTAATCGATTTTACCCAACGCTCGCTGAAGTAACTACGTATGAGAGACGTAATTGTATTTTGATGGATGAATACTATATATAATATAGTAACTTAGTAGAGTTGAGTCCTTCATGCAGTTGTTTCTCTAGATGTTCTAATCATTCCTTTTTATAGATATTGAGAATGAGTCGAAGAGGGAGACCAGCTGCTAGGGAAGGCCATGCTACTGAAGAGACTGCTGATTATGCAGCCATGTTCGAAGCCATGATGACTTCGATCATGAGAAGGATACCAGTTCCGGGGGCAGCAGTTGATGTTGGAGTTCAAGTCCAAGCTCCGAAACCAGTGGATTTTGCTAAGTTGTGCAAGGATTATACTGCTCTTGGAGGGAAGGTTTTCTTGGGAACAGAATCTACCATTGAGGTCCAGAGGTGGATAGATGCTTGTAGAAGGATCTTTGGTGATTTGGGAATTGATGATGCAACTAAGAGGAAGTTGGCATCGAGGCAGCTTCAAGGGAGAGCCTCTGATTGGTGGAACTCTATTACCATCGATACTGCGGAGGAAGAGATTACTTGGGAGCAATTCCAAGCTAGATTTGAAGCTAAGTTCATTTCTACAGCTCAGAAGTCTGTTCTATTCAAGAAGTTTGTGGAGCTCAAGCAAGGTGGAAGATCAGTTCTTGAGTATGTTTCTGAGTTCGAAGCTTTGTCCAAGTATGCCCGGTCGTATATTGAATCTGCTTACCAGAAGAATGAGAAGTTTGTGACCGGCTTGGATAGTTATCTTGGGAGACAGTTGGTGGATCACTTGGACGATTCATTTGAGAAGCTTGTGGAGAAAGCTCTTAGGCATGAGAGTCTGTTTCCTAAGGAAGGACCTGTTGTTGCTGTTACCAAGGGAGAATCTAAACCACAGCAGGGTGGAAACCAGAAGAGGAAGCAGCAGCAGCAGAAGGGTAAGGATGGCCAGAAGAAGCCGAAAGGCGAGGTGACTTGCTACAATTGTCAGCAGAAGGGCCATTTCTCGAAGGATTGTAAGAATCCGAAGGCACCGATGAAGTGTCACAACTGTGACAAGCCAGGGCATTTCAGGAAGAATTGTCCAGAACCAAGGAAGGACAGGCAGATTGTGCAAGCCTATGCTTTAGGAGCTGTTCCGTCGTCTTCGAAAGCTCCTACTGCTGAAGAGAAGGGAAAGAGTGTGGTTGTTCAAGGTACTCTTTTCCTATGTGGTGTTCCAGTTAGAGTTCTGTTTGATACTGGAGCGTCGCATTCATTTGTTTGTAATGAACTCGTAGGCCGGTTAGGTTTGGCACCGGATATTGTTGATAGGCCATTGGTTGTGACTAATCCAGTTGGGGGTTCGTCTTGTTTGTGTATGTTATGCCGTGGTCTAGTTGTATCGAGTCATGGTTGCTCTTTTGTTTGTGATTGCTTTGTTCTAAACTTTGCGGGGTTCGGAATTATCTTGGGTATGGACTGGCTTAGGAAGTATGCGGCTAAGGTTGATTGTGAGAGGCTGGAGGTGACAGTCGAGAATGTGGAAGGGCGAAAGATTGTGATACGATGTAAGCATGAGGAAGGCGTCTTCATGAGCTTCATGTATTCGCTAGTTGTTCCACGGGATGGACTGTCTTTAGTGCCAATCGCAAATGGATTCGAGGATGTCTTTGACGAAGTCAAAGGGTTGCCGCCGCATAGAGAGATCGAGTTTCGTATAGATCTAGTTGAAGGAGCCAGACCTGTTGTGATGCCTCTTAGGCGGATGGCGCCTAGGGAACAGCAAGAGTTGAGAGTGCAAGTTGATGACCTTTTACAGAAAGGATTCATTCGGCGTAGTGTGTCCGAGTGGGGTGCACCAGTTGTGTTTGCAACCAAGGCAGATGGGTCATTGAGATTGTGTGTGGATTATCGTGAGCTGAATAAGGTGACTAAGAAGAACAAGTATCCATTGCCGAGAATAGATGACTTGTTTGATCAGCTTCACGAAGCTAAGGTGTTTTCTCAGATGGATTTGGCAACGGGATTTCACCAGTTGAGAGTGGCTAAGGATAGTGTGCCGAAGACTGCTTTTAGGACACCATCCGGTTTCTTTGAGTGGCTGGTAATGCCGTTTGGATTGACTAACGCGCCAGCATATTTTGTGGATCTTATGAATAGAGTGTTCAGAGATCAGTTGAACAAGTTCATACTTGTGTTCGTGGATGATATTCTGATTTATTCCAGAACGGAAGAAGAGCACAAGACGCACTTGCGTATTGTTTTGGATATCTTGCGGAAACATCAGCTGAAGGCTAAGTTTTCGAAGTGTCACTTCTGGAAGAGTGAAGTGAGGTTCTTAGGCCATGTGATTTCTGGGAATGGAATAGCGGTTGATCCCGCTAAGGTGGCAGCAATCCAGGATTGGGTTAGACCTAAGAATGCATCTGATGTGAGAAGTTTTCTTGGATTAGCAGGATATTATCGACGGTTTATCAAAGACTTCTCCAAGATAGCTGCACCATTAACAGGATTGACGAAGAAGAACCAAGTGTTCAGTTGGGATGCTAAGTGTGAGCAAGCTTTCGGAATCCTGAAAGAGCGATTGACAAGTGCTCCTGTTTTGACTATTCCTAGTGGGAATGATGAGATGGTGGTTTACACCGACGCATGTGGTACTGGACTTGGAGCAGTGCTGATGCAGAAGGATAAAGTTGTTGCGTATGCCAGTCGACAACTGAAGCCGCATGAAAGGAATTACCCAACTCATGACTTGGAGTTAGCGGCGATTGTATTTGCTCTGAAGATGTGGAGGCATTATCTGTTGGGAGTTCGATTCGAGTTGTTTACGGATCACAAGTCGTTGAAGTATCTTTTCTCCCAAAAGGATTTGAATCTTCGGCAGCAACGTTGGCTGGAGTTTTTGGCATCATATGACTTTGGTATAGCTTATACTCCGGGAAAAGGTAACGCAGTGGCTGATGCGTTAAGTCGAAGACATGCAGGATTGGGAGCCATGTTTTCAGAATGGAAGAGTCTGGAGTATATAGCTGGATTTGACTTCAGGCCTAGATGTGAATTGGAACCTGAGATGTTGGCAAACTTATCGATAAGACCCACTCTTGTGGAAAGGATTGGCGAGGGCCAAAAGCGAGATGATAAGCTTGTCAAGATTATCCGTGAATTGGAATCTGGATTGGATCCAGGAAAGGATAAAGGATTCGAGGTCGATCGAGAGGGTTGGCTTCGGAAGCAAGGACGACTAGTTGTTCCCGATATAGATGAATTGAGGAGTGAAGTTCTGAAGGAAAGTCATCACTCGAAGCTGACAATTCATCCAGGTGGAAACAAGATGTATCGGGATATGAAGAGAACCTACTACTGGGAAGGTATGAAGAAGGATGTTGGAAATTTTATTTCCAAATGTATGAACTGCCAGTTGGTAAAAGCTGAACAGAAGAAGCCAAGTGGATTGCTTCAGCCATTAGAAGTTCCTACCTGGAAGTGGGAACAAGTGTCGATGGATTTTATCGATGGATTGCCAAGAACCAGAACGGGAAATGAAGGGATTTGGGTCATTGTGGATCGTCTAACCAAGAGTGCGAGATTCATTCCTGTTCGATCGACTAGGACGGCATCAAAGTTGGCTGAGTTGTATGTTAAGTGGATAGTTCGATTCCATGGTATTCCGAAGAGTATAGTGAGCGATCGAGACCCATTGTTCACTAGTGGATTTTGGAAGAGCTTCCAGGAAGTTTTGGGAACCGAGTTGTGTTTGAGTACAGCTTATCACCCTCAAACAGATGGTCAGACCGAGAGAGTCACCCGAGTTTTGGAAGATCTTCTCAGAGCTTGTGTTTTGGACTTCGGAGGATCATGGGAAGATCACCTTCATTTGGTGGAGTTTGCGTACAACAACAGTTACCAGTCAAGCATTGGTATGGCACCGTATGAGGCATTGTATGGAAGACCGTGTAACTCTCCGACATGTTGGTTGGAAACTGGAGAAAAACTGATGCTTGGGCCAGAGATGATTCGTCAGACTTCAGATTGTATAGAAATCATTCGGCAACGAATGAAGGCAGCCCAAGATCGTCAGAAGAGTTATGCCGATAAGCGTCGAAAGGATTTGGAATTCGACGTAGGTGAAATGGTTTTTGTGAAGATTTCTCCACTGAAGAATGTTATCCGATTCGGGAGGAAAGGAAAATTGACTCCGAGATTTGTTGGACCATTCCCGATTATCGAGCGAATTGGAAAGCTCGCCTATAGGTTGGAGTTACCAGAGAAGATGTCGAGTGTGCACAATGTCTTTCATGTATCATATCTACGGAAGTATGTGCACGATTCGAATGCGGTAGTTTCTGCTGATGGCTGTGAAGACTTAGAAGTTGATCCAGTCGATAGAAGACCTCGTAAGCCGCTTCGTGTTGTTGAAACCGACACGAAACAGCTTAGGAGAAAGGTAGTTAAGTTGCTCAAGATACAATGGAGTGAAGATGATAACGACTGTACGTGGGAGGTGGAAGAGAGGATGAAGGCAGCTCATCCTGAACTCTTCAAGGTATGGCCCTAAGGTGTCGTGTCATCTAACGAAATTGTAACTTGTTCTAGTTTTAGAATTCTGCATGCTAAGCTAGAATTGGATGCATGATTTGTTGATTGCTATGGATGGTAGGCGTGCAGAATAGTTTTTGATTGCTCTGTTTGTTTGGAATTTCGGGGGCGAAATTCCTAAGGGGGAGAGAATGTAACGACCCGTATTTTTACGGATCGAAAAGTTCGTTCAAATCTGGAATTTTCAACATTTTTGGTTGTTTCAGATTTTGGGAAGAGTTTTGGTTAAGTCCTAAGTCGTAGCCGACTTATGGGTTCTGGACGAGTTAAGGACTAAGTGGTAGGTCGGCGACGAAGTTGACCGACTTATAGTATTAACCGACTTAAGGATAGTGGTGAGTTAAGTGTTAAGTCGGCTGACGAGTTAAGATAGTGGTCGACTTAAGACCTGGACGACTTAGTAGTTAGTATGTCTGACAAGTTATTTGTTAAGTCGTTGCCGAGTTAAGGAAGTGGGGTTGACCGACTTAAGAGTTAGGTCGGCAACGACCTAAGGACATGTTGTGAGCGACCTAAGTGTTTGGGTGTTAAGTGTTAGGTCGGCAGGGTAATTGAGTCGGTAGGTAGTTGAGTCGGCAACGTGTGTTGAGATGTGAGTCGACAGGACGTCTCCTGTGTTAAGTCGTAACCCAGTTACGAGTTAAGTCGTAGTCTGCTAAGTCGGTAGGTCGTTCAGGGGAGCATGTGTTGAGTCGAAGCTTGGTTAAGTCGGAGGCCTTTTCAGTTAAGTCGTAGGCGCATGCCATAAGTCGTAACCGACTTAGGAGACAGCTGTTTTGTTGCGAGTCATAGGCAGATGAGTTTTTAGGTCGGCAAGGCACTAGGTCGGCAAGGCACTAGGTCGGCATGGTGTTAAGTCGGCACCGACTTAAGAAGATAGCCGAGTTACGACTTAAGGGCAGTTTTCAGCTATAAATAGGAGAGCTTCTCTTCATTTTTGGGATCCGGATTTTGAAGCGACGAAGTGCTGCCATTTTGAGAGCTCGACTTCTACACTTCTTCACTTCTTTTCTCCACTCTAATCTAGTGCTTCCATCCATCCAAATCGAAGATCAAGATTGAAGATTCAAGAGCTTAGATTGAAGATCTTCATCTTTTCAAGGGAGATTTCTTCATTTGAAGCGGATTTGTGATAGATCTAGCCTAGTTCTTCGCTGTCCAGATCTGAAGTTGATATCTTTTGGATTGTTTAGGTGATTTGGTGAGTGGTGATTATCTCTCACACGGATCCAAAGGAGTAGATCGGATTGTTGGCTCGATTTGGTGTTAAATTAGTGATTTCCATGCATTTTCTTCATCCTATGTGTAGATCCATGTAGATCCATTGTTCATGATGATGTTGCATCCATTTTATCATATGCTAACCTATGCAAGTTCATTCATCAAGTTTGTAGAGATATAATCCATGTTTTCATGCTTATTGGACTTTCAACTCTTTAATTACGAAAATGCCATTATTGTTATAATTGTCTTCTTAGATCATATTTGAATGCTTGATTGCTTGGATTGATGTTTGATTTGATTGATTGTTATGAACTAGATGATTGATGATTAGATTAGATCGAAGATGATTCAAAAGCTAAGGGAAAGGCTCTTGAATTGGAAAAGCTGCTCGTGGCATATGTAGCGGGATGATGAAGCTCTTATGCATAGATTTGATGATGTGATGTTGAGATGAGGCTTTGCGAGGATGTAATGAAGTGAGGCAATCATGTGATGAAGACTTGGTCTAATCCAGACGGGATCATTCCAAGCATGTTGGTAACTCGGTGATATGATTCGAGTTGAAGATAATGAATGGATATGAGAATAGTCGTCGAGGAGGATGACTAGGAGGCTTGGATAGCATCGTTGTTGAAGGTTCTAGCATGCTCTAAGCAAGAGTACGTTTGGGCAGATTCGATAGTCCCAACGGCCAACTGTTGATGGTCGAGTACTCTGGGCAGATTCGATAGTCCTAGGCACGGGCTGCGACGACGTGCGGGAGTTATGTCTAGAACCGGGGTTTCCATTAGCCCTTGACGGACGGCTGAAAGAATGTGCCGGTCATTCAATTAACGGTGATATCGAAGCAATGATAACAGTGATAGCCAGAGTCATGGATGTTTGGTTGTATCGTCATTCGGACTCAAGAGCGGTATTTTCTGGGTGCTTATCTGATTTAGGCCTTGGTACTTGGAAAACATCGCCCTTGACTCGAGTGATAGTAGTTTTACTTTAAATTGTATGCTCTGCTATGTTTGCTTCTGCTTAGTGTGTGTCTGGGGGCTATCACTGTAGAATGAGGTTGGAGTGGGAGGGTTGTATTCCTATTCCTTTTCCTTTATGCTCTTTTGGTATGTTGTTAGTTAATTTACTGCTCACTAAGACTGTTGTCTGACTCAAGGCTTTATGTTTTAATTCTTATTGCCTTGGGCTGTTCGTCCATTTTGGGACGGGCAGACTAGGTAGCAGGTGACAGGTGCTGTTCTCTCCTCACGATGCTGATATCGAAGACGAGCTGGAGGGTTGCATATTATCTTCTTATTATATGTACTGGATATTCCGCTGTTTTGTTTCCTCTGAGAGATATGTAGAGAGGCTGGATGTATTGACTATATGAATGCTTGTATTCAACTATTATGGGGTTTTATAAGATGTCATTTTGTTCTGTAAAGCTTCACTATACATATGTTCTATTGTATTTTGTCCATGCGCTGTGAGTAATACGATAGATTCTGTTGTTTTAATCTTACCTTGACAATCGTCCATGGTCGCCTGGCACACTTTACAGCGCACTATCTTTAGATTCGGTGCAGGGGTCATGGGCGGTCGTCACATCTTGTTTCTGTATTGCTTGAACTAATTTGCTGTTTCATGGTTTTGGCATTGATTGAGTTCATCGTGATTGGCTATTTGGTATAGAGGCCAGTTGTAGTTTAATATTTGTCTTGCAGCTTCATTTATCATGTAGTCAAGTGTGTATGCATCTTGTTTGCATAAAGTCTGGTTGATGGTCTCTTTGTGTACTTGTCTCTGATTTGATGTACTCGAGTTCGGTACCTTTTGAAGTTTTCATTTGTTGGGTTCACTTCTGATCTGTCCCATGACTGATGTGCATCTTTGCACATATGAGTGCATTTTGGTTCTGCCTGGTCAGTTTCATTTATGTGTCCACTGGTGCATTATGTTGCACCTGTATTTGCATTCACCACTTTGCACATTGGTTTTGTCCAGTTGAGTTCACATGTATTGAGCTCTGGTTGTGCTTGCTTTGTTCGAACTTGTATCACTTGAGTCCGCACTTGCTTGATCCAGTTTCACAGTTGCATACTTGTATATGCACTCAAGTCTGATACTGGTGTATATGCTTGCTTATCTCTTGCCAGACCTGTAGCCTGCATATTGCATTTGTGTTGTCTTCTTTGTTGTTTAGGTTCACACTGCTGTCACTTGTAGTTTCCATAGTGTTGCAGTCTTTAACTTGTACCATTCGAGGTAGTTTGCATATTTGTTTCATGTACATTCTGGCTTATGCTGGTACTGTTTCATTTGATGTGTTGTGTTATCATATTCACTTGGTGGCATTTGGTTGCGTATCCATCACTGCACTGTTTGGTTGTATTTGAATTTTATGCTCGATAGTTTTATGATGTTTTGTAGCGCACCTGTGTTGAGTCCAGCTTTAAAGCTCGGGTTTGACCTCGTGCTCGGTTGTGACTTTTAATTGTGCATTCGTGTGCACTTCGTTCATTTGATGGTTACTGGGTGGATGCTTTGCAGTTCCATCCGGTTCATTTTTTATTTGAGTTGGTACCATTTGCTTTTGATTCATTGCGCTTTTGTGTAATTCATCACTGTAGTGGGGAGGCAGTGCACGCGACCGTGTACTGCAGCCAAAACAGTATTGACTTTTTATGTGATATTTCAATTGTTTGAATTGTTTCGTGTGTTCAATTCAATATTTTGAAATTGTATTTTGATTTGATTTAATTTGCTCATATTGTTGCTATCTAATTATCTACTGGATAATTAGATTATGTGTTTTCTAATTATCGTATCGATAATTAGATATTGTTGTTTCTGTTGCGTCACTGGCTTGAGTTTTGCTTTGGCCACTTGCTGTTAATTGCTGTTTAGGCAATTCTGTTGTTTTCTAAATTATCTTCATTGATAATCCTTTTTACTTATCTTTGTAGATGATTTGAATTTGCTGATTTGTTGTTTAACACTGTTTCGTGTTATATCTACCGTTATCCGATTCTCTTATTGAAGGGTTGGATATACGAGATTTATTGTGACTGTCGTCTATTTGTTATTTAATTATTATTGCTTCCGTGCATCAATAACTGAGTTTGAATTAGACTGACCCGCGTATTATTTTCTTTTGAATTTAATACTCGGGTCAGACCGAGTTATTTCAGGTTGTTGATATCTTGCTTTGGGTTGCTGCTTGAGCTATGAAGTCTCTTCACATCTTTTGGAGTAGTCATTGTCATAGTATAGGATGATATGTATTCATGTATATTATTTACAATAATGTACTTGTATATGTAACTTCCAGTGTCGACGGTTGTAGTTGTATCATATGTATTGTATCACATGTATTGTTACTGACTTCAGTTATATATATATGAGATTTTATATTATCTGTGTTTCGCATTTAGTTTATCTGTGTTATTATTATATATGTGTCCAAAACTATTATGAACCATCGTAGTTTGTTTTATACTGGAATTGGATATGTCGATGGGAGTAAATAAACAAAGAGATGAAAAATATATATACCAGTCCTATCGAGATAACCAATACTAGTGTAAGGCCTAACTACGGATGGCCACTCCTATCCAGCCTTATTCTTCGTAATAACAGATAGTATTTCTTTTAATACTCTTTGTTATTGTGAGCATAGAGGTGGGGCGTCACAGTTGGTATCAGTGCGAAGGGTTTATTGACATAATATAGAACATAACTTAGATGGAACATGTGTTACAACTAATTGTTGATGTTTTTATTTGTGCTTTGAGTCAAAACTAAAGTTTCGAAATTATGATGAAATTTTTAAATATCCTTATTTAAAAATAAAAGTGAAATTGTGTTTTGATGATTGAGTAATTTGTGTTCTGTTTATCAGAGTGCGCAGCGGAAATAGTGACTGTCTTCGCCGAGTATAGCTGATAACCTTTTTGATTTAAAAATCAGAATATGAAAATGAAATAAATTTCATTGTGTTGTTTAACCAGTGGTCTTGATTTTGTTGAGATTTTTGCTGGTTTTCTTTAATGCTAATCACATATTGATTAAACTTTTGCTGTTTCAAATATATCTTCATTGAAGATATAATCGAGTGATTTCTTTGTTCATCTTGTAGTGTGCGTGCAAATTTGAGTTGCACGTTACTGCATTAATTTTACGTTGAACCGGTGTTTGGTTTAAACGTATTTTGTTGCCTTTATTTTTATAACGGGATTTTTACACCGATGCTAAATTTTTGAAGCAGGGTGTTTTGTTGATATTTTTAATGAATGAAAATTCACTGGTATTATATTTTGATGTGAATTATTTTGATGAGATTTTGACGTATAAAAATTACTGTCGCTTTGACTTCAGTAATCGTCAAATTTTAAAGTGGATTTTCAAGCGGTTATTCCACAATGCTGATTTGATACCCGTTTTTACGGTGTTTTGAGAAGTGCGATTTCCTTATCGAAATTGCTACAGATGTTGTTGTTTTAATCACGTGTTTTGAAAATTGTTTTAAAAATAAAATTATTTTAAATTTTTTACAGTTTGCACTTTCAAAAGAATGAGGAAGCGATTTTTACGCTTCAGCAAAATTGAGGACTATGAACCCTCACTTTTACTGATTCGCTTAATTCCGGACTTGTCCGTTTGAGAACGTAAAATGTTGTTTATTTAAAATACACAATTTTGCACTTTCAATGAAACGATGAAGAGATTTAAACGATTTAGTAAAATACGTGGTATGGGACATGTGCGTTCACTATTTCGGTTAATTCCGGACTCGTTAATTGAAATATCTGTTGTTTTGATGATTTTGTGTGCTTTCGAGCCACTATGTTGGACCTTCGGGTTATATGATGGACCTTCGGGTCAAATACCAGTACTAGACCTTCGGGTCATGTGTTGGACCTTCGGGTAATTTGTTGGGCGCCAAAATCATGATGACAGTACTTGATAGGCTTCGGCCATATGTTGTTGCACGTGCGGCATAGCTTAGACTCGCCATATGCTTTGATCGATCCACCTTTTATGTTGATTTTCTAGATTATCTTAATTGATTTCTAGATATTTGTTGTTTCTAATTATCTGCAGGTAATTAGATATTTGCTGATATGAGTTCTAATTATCTTTGTTGATAATTAGATATTTGTTGATTTGTGATTTCTGATTATCGTTTTTGATAATTAGATATTTGTGATTTCTGATTATCGTTTTTGATAATTAGATATTTGAGATTTCTGATTATCGTTTTTGATAATTAGATATTTGTTGTTTCTGATTATCGTTTTTGATAATTAGATATTTGTTGTTTCTGATTATCGTTTTTGATAATTAGATATTTGTTGTTTCTGATTATCGTTTTTGATAATTAGATATTTGCTGATTTGAGTATCGTTTTTGATAATTAGATATTTGTGATTTCTGATTATCGTTTTTGATAATTAGATATTTGTTGTTTCTGATTATCGTTTTTGATAATTAGATATTTGTGATTTCTGATTATCGTTTTTGATAATTAGATAATTGTGTTTCTGATTATCGTTTTTGATAATTAGATATTTGTCGTATCTGATTATCGTTTTTGATAATTAGATATTTGTTGTTTCTGATTATCGTTTTTGATAATTATATATTTGTGATTTCTGATTATCGTATCGATAATTAGATATTTGTGATTTCTGATTATCGTTTTTGATAATTAGATATTTGTTGTTTCTGATTATCGTTTTTGATAATTAGATATTTGTGATTTCTGATTATCGTTTTTTATAATTAGATAATTGTGTTTTCTGATTATCGTTTTTGATAATTAGATATTTGTTGTTTCTGATTATCGTTTTTGATAATTAGATATTTGTGATTTCTGATTATCGTTTTTGATAATTAGATAATTGTTGTTTCTGATTATCGTTTTTGATAATTAGATATTTGTTGTTTCTGATTATCGTTTTTGATAATTAGATATTTGTGATTTCTGATTATCGTTTTTGATAATTAGATATTTTTTGTTTCTGATTATCGTTTTTGATAATTAGATATTTGTGATTTCTGATTATTGTTTTTGATAATTAGATAATTTTTTTTCTGATTATCGTTTTTGATAATTAGATATTTGTTGTTTCTGATTATCGTTTTTGATAATTAGATATTTGTGATTTCTGATTATCGGTTTTGATAATTAGATAATTGTGTTTTCTAATTATCGTTTTTGATAATTAGATATTTGTTGTTTCTATTATCGTTTTTGATAATTAGATAATTGTGTTTTCTGATTATCATTTTTGATAATTAGATAATTGTTGTTTCTGATTATCGTTTTTGATAATTAGATATTTGTTGTTTCTAATTATCGTTTTTGATAATTAGATATTTATTGTTTCTGATTATCGTTTTTGATAATTAGATATTTGTTCTTTCTGATTATTGTTTTTGATAATTAGATATTTGTTGTTTCTGATTATCGTTTTTGATAATTAGATATTTGCTTATTTGAGTATCATTTTTGATAATTAGATATTTGTGTTTTCTGATTATCGTTTTTGATAATTGGATATTTGTTAATTTTGCCGATTATGAGATTTTCTAGTCTCTAATTGGTTCTAGATTATGTTGATTATATTGAATTGCTATTTCTATCTATCTCTGTTGATAGTTAGAGTTTGCTGATTATGAAGTTCGTGTTTTCTAGTTAATTGTTGGATAACTAGATATTTGCGTTTTTGCGATTTGTGATTTGTGTTTTCTAATTGTCTTTGTTGGTAATTAGATTTTGCTGTTTTCGAAGTATCGTATCGATAATTAGATATTGTTGTTTTGTGATTTCTGTATTCTAATTATCTAATTGATAATTAAATATTGCTGATAATTGTATTTATTCAGTTTTGCTGTTTTCTGATTATCTATTTGATAATTAGATTTTGTTGAAAATTTGTGAATTTCTTTTATGAAATTAAAAGATTTCTTTGGCATTTGTGTTTTTGACCTTTATTTTTCTAGCTTAACCAGTTTATGTTAGAAAAATAATTGTTATTGACGACTTTAATTATGAAAATTGCGGAGACACAATTTTTATAAGGAGGGGAGTCTGTAACAACCCGGGATTTCGCATCGATTAATTATCGTCATTAGACGATTAAATTCTGCTGGCTAATTGCTGTTGGGATTTTATCGGGTTGTAATTCTTTTAAGAATTTTTTAATGTGGTATGCGGGCATTAAATAAAATTTGGCCCACATTTTTATTCTAGGTGCTGTGTTTTATCGAGGTAGAGACCCGATCCCCCTTCTTTTTATTCGTTCGAAACCCTAAGCAAAGCATACGAACGAAAATGGCTGCTCGTTCTCGTTCTCGTTCGTTTCCTCTTTAACTAAATTAGGGCTTTGTAAATGGAGTGCTGCCTTTTCAAATTGATTTCAGAAGCTTTGATTTCCTTTCTTCGTTCCATTATATTGTTCGCGGCTATTTCAATTTGGTCGAGTTGATTGTCAAAAACGGTAGGCGATTCCATGACTTCGGCTATTGGATCGTGCCCTTCGAATCCAAGGTGAGTGACACTCACATCTAATTCAACCCTATGCTCAGCAGTTCGATTTTGTTTTGTTGTTAATTGTTTCACTAATGATTCCTTCTTGACTTCGGCCATTTGACCTTGTTTCGTTGATTGATGTTTTCTCTAACTTTATTGTGCCTATGATGTTATGGTTTATATATGGTTTGAATTCCTAATTTTGTGTTCGTTTGATTGTTGCTTGACTTCGTCTCGGCCATTTGATTTTGTTTAGATTCTTGAGATATATTACTGACTTTTTCAATTCACTGCAATAACACGGTTTTGAATTCGAACTTGATTTTGGTTTCGTGAATTTCTCTTTGTGCTTAGTGAACTTCGGCCTTCGTGGTTGAACTTGCTACTGCTGGTGACTTTGTTATCACTGCTTTGACTCTTCATTGATGTTGTACATCACCGTGTTGATGATTTTGGAATTGTTAGTGTATTCAGTTCGGTTGTCTCGAGCACATATATACATATTTGATGTTGTACTCGATTTTGGTTGCCTTTAAATTCTGGTGACACTTGAGTCTTGTTCCTGTTTTGCTTGAACTAATTTGTTGTTTCATGGTTTTGGCATTGATTGAGTTCATCGTGGTTGGCTATTTGGTGTAGAGGCCAGTTGTAGTTTAATATTTGTCTTGCAGCTTCGTTTATCATGTAGTCAAGTGTGACGCCCCACCTCTATACCCACGCTAGCCAAGAACACTACGGTGTAATGCCGTCAACTAGCATGGAGAATGAGGCTGTTGTGGAGCGACCATCCATGTAACTTCTTTGGGCGAGCACCGATATGTCAGATAGTATAGCATGTACTTCATTTAAGGTGGAAATTCGGCACACCGATACAGACTCAAAGCTATCACACAGTGGCTATATATAATATTCGGAAACAAACAGAGAAATAAACATAACATAAATCAGTCACAGACATCCATATCACAAAGGCGGAAAAAGATATGAATATATATAACACATGAAAGTGTACATCAGAGTAGTGGTCGGAAAGATCCACGATAATACAAAAGAATAACAACACGTGCTATACAAAAGAATAAGTACACAACATAGAGTCTATATCTCAAATGTGTACATCCAAAAACTACTAATCTAAGTAGTTAGCCAAAAGTCAGAATAATCCCAGAAGAGAAGTCAAGCAGAAGCACCTGTAACATCTCGGTCTGACCCGAGTATTATTTATAAGAAAATAATAAACGGATCAGTCTAGCTATAAATATCAGATAATATGGTATAAAATAAAAGACATGGCATGAACATGCAACAACCATAATGGCATACTACTATAAGTATGTAATTGAAAATCAACAAGAGATTAATCAATATTACAAGAATCTTCTCAAAGATAAAATAGGGTATCATACCCTAAACTTGTATTCATAACAAGTCAATGCCACACAAATTCACCAATGCACAAGAATTGATAAAAACATATCAATGTAAATCACAAAAATTGGTGAAGCACAAAATTCCAGAAATCATCACAAGAAATCCAGAAATCACAAGAAGGGGGAGGCCTATCACAAAACGGGAGTATGAAAACTCACCAACACGTGTAACATAAGACGAGACGCTATCTCATGGTAGCTAACCATTAATATTTGAGCCAAAGCTCCACAAGAATGGCCCGAAGACCGTGGGGCGCTACCCCACATATGTTATGGTGAAACATCACACAAACGGGGTTTAGTCTCCCTCGTAGACAAAGAGACATCGCACAATTGCTAGTCTAAATCAAATCACAAAAATGATCGTCATGATCATCAAGAAGTGTCAATCACACCAAGCTAGTAAATATATGAGTTTAGCTTCATGTCCCATAACCACTTGCTTAACTTAAATATTTACGAACAAGCTGTGAATCTTCACTAGAAAATTGTCACAAGAGGTTCAATCGAACAAGTCCAAGAATTAACCGATGAAGTGAACGCAAGCGTTTCATACCACTCGTTTTACTAAGTCGTTTAATTAGATTTCTCGTGCGAGTGAGGTAAAGGTTTGTATATACTAGTAGATTGGAAAACGGTTTAGGAAAAAGAGTTTTGTAATAAAATAGTGTTGAAATCGAGTTGATAAAAGAGTTTTGGTATTTACTACTAGTATTGAAACCTTCATATTTTTAAAGTGACAAACCACAAAACGATTGTAGAAACAATCGGTTACAAAAATTCACAATGGAAGACGTGAATGAAATCAGTTCCAAAACCATCAAAGTAGAAGTAGGTGGTGCGGCCAAGCATGCCGAGCGACCTAACAAAATTACAGGTCAAACGACCTAAGGGGCTACGGCTTAAGAAATGAGGCCGAGCGACCTAAGACAGAAGATGGTGTGACCTATCGAGCTGCGCGACCTAGCAGGGTGGCGCGGCCTAACAAAGTCAAACTATAAAGGGTGCGCGACCTAACAGGGTCGAGCTAAGAGGTGGAACGACTTAACTTGGGCGAACGACCTAACAAAGTCGAACTAAAAAGGTGCGCGACCTAACAGGGTTAGCGACCTAAAATGAAGGGTGAGCGACCTAGAGGCTGCGACCTAAAATGGCAACAGGGTCGAGCTATTACCTAGCGACCTAACGCAAACGTGAGCATATAAGATCAAACGACCTAACTGCAAAAGGTTTAAGGTCAAACGGCCTAAAAAGGAACGACCTAAGCACGCGAGCGACTTAAATGGTTGCGACCTAAGTAGTACGCGACCTAAGTGGTATGCGACCTAAGTGGTACGCGACCTAAGATGATACGCGACCTAAGTGGTACGCGACCTAAGATGATACGCGACCTAAGTGGTACGCGACCTAAGATGGTACGCGACCTAAAGTGTGCACGACTTAATAGGGCGAACGACCTAAGCAACTAAATGAGGCCGAGCGACCTAAAGAAGACAGGTCAAACGACCTAAAGGCCCAACGACCTATGACCTAGCGACCTAAGAGCAGAACGTGCTAAATGCAGGCAGTCTCTTTTCCATGCCAGAGCGACCTATGGCCCAACGACCTAAGTCGGACGAGCCAGTTCCGAGGCAGAACGACCTAACTCCAGGAAATTCGCCAAAACACTAAAATTTGGAGTTTTTCGCCAATCCAATCCAAACCAAAAGCAAATATACATGCTAAAGTGATAGGAATTCATCCCCAACAGTCCAAGATAGTTATAGGCAAGAATGTGAGATAAAAATCTCATCTTTTCATGAAAATTGATGAAGATGAGGCTTGAGAGAAAAGCAAGAATCACAACAAGCTTGAATCAATGTTCTTCATGTGAATTTGGAGTAGATGTTGGATTAGCAATGAAGAATAAGACTTTGGAGTTTTAATTTCCCATTCCCTCCACCAGTTTTGAAGAAGCTTGAAGTGTTTGTGAATAAGTGAAGAGGAGAGGGGGTTGGGCTGAGTTAGTAAGTGTTCGGCCCAAACCAAAGCCCTAAGCCAAAAAGTGACGAAAATTTCACTATCTCCAAACATATCGATGTTTATACTTAAAAGATTGCAAACAACGTTTTGAACTCAATGGAAGTGGTCTCCAGTCCTAATTTGATCGTATGCAAAAAGTAGCTTTTCGGACTAAAATCCGACTAACGATAAAATATTTAAATATAAAATCGACAAATATGCGGGTTGTTACAAACTCCCCTCCTTAAAGAAATTGCGTCCTCGCAATATATAAGATGGAAATAAAAAGTAACAACCATAAAAGCATATTAACACAAAAGAAATTTGAAATAAGAAGTTTACCTCAAAGAGCATGAGAAAGTAAGTCCGGATGTGTCCGCTCGATGAATTCTCTAGTTTCCCAAGAGCAATCCTTAGGATTTGAGGACCATTGAACTTTAACAAGCGGAACATCTCTATTTCGAAGTCGTTTAACTTCCGAAGCAATAATTCGAATAGGATGCTGCTCATAAGTTAAATTAGGTGAAACTTCAATCTCTTCCACAACGCCAGGCTCAAGAATAGAATCGGAATCCCGAAGGCACTTCCGTAATTGAGAAATGTGAAACACGTCATGCATGGCAGAAAACTGAGCCGGTAATGAAAGGCGATAAGCCATGGAACCAATACGTTCAGTGATAGGAAATGGCCCAATGTATCGAGGCGCTAACTTTCCCGATCGACTGAACCGTACAACACCCTTCATAGGTGAAACACGATAAATACAAGATCTCCAACAGAAAATTCTAATTTCCTTCTTCGATTATCGGCATAGGACTTTTGTCTACTCTGAGCTTCTTTCATCCTATGACGAATAAGTTCAATCTTTTCTGTTGAATCACGAATAAAATCTGGACCTAAAACCAGCTTCTCACCGGCCTCAAGCCAACAAGAAAGAGATCGGCATGGCCTTCCATAGAGTGCCTCGAAAGGTGCCATACCAATACTAGATTGGAAGCTGTTATTATAGGAAAAAATTCAACAAGTGAAATATGATCTTCCCAACTTCCACCAAAGTCAAGAACACAAGCACGAAGAAGATCTTCAAGAGTTTGATTCACACGCTCAGTTTGTCCATCGGACTGGGGGTGATAAGCGGTGCTAAAATTAAGCTGCGTTCCCAAAGCTTTTTGAAGACTCTTCCAGAATCCACTAGTAAACAATGGATCTCGATCACTAACAATGGAAGTTGGAACTCCATGCAGTTTAACAATTTCTTTGATAAAGAGTTTGGCCAGAAGAGGAACGGTTCGGTTCGACCGAACGGGAATAAAATGGGCGGATTTAGTAAGTCTATCAACGATCACTCATAAGCTATTATGACCCGAACGAGAACGGGGAAGGCCATCAATAAAATCCATGGAAATTTGATCCCACTTCCAAATTGGAATTTCCAATGGTTGCAATAACCCACCGGGTCTTTGGTGTTCGGCCTTAACAAGTTGGCAAGTCATGCAACACTTAACAAAGTTAGCAATATCAGATTTCATTCCCTCCCAGTAATAAAGTCGCTTCATATCTGCGTACATTTTACTGCTACCGGGATGAATGGAAAATTTGGAACGATGAGAATCTTCTAGAATATCTTTACGAAGATCACTAATATTTGGTACGACAAGTCTACCAAATTTTTGAATGCCGCCACGAGAATTAATATCAAAGTCTTTCAAACCTTTAATATCGGTTTTATCCTTAAGATTTTGGCTAAGAAGAGCCAATTCGAGATCTAGCCTTTGAGCTTCAAGAATGCGGTCTAAAAAAGAAGGACGAGCCTCAAGGCTACATAAAACAAGAGATGAACATAAGTCGGAGACACGATCTCGAATTTCACAAGTGGATAAAACCTCGAGATCCTTCCGTTCGGATATCATCATAGAAACAATCGCTTGTTCTTGCGACTAAGTGCATCGGCAACTCGATTTCCCTTTCCGGGAGTATAAAGGATATCAAGATCATAAGAGGCAAGGAACTCGAGCCAACGCTGTTGACGCAAATTAAGTTCCTTTTGAGAAAATAAATATTTCAAAGACTTATGATCGGTGTAAAGTATAAATTTCTCTCCCAAAAGATAATGTCGCCAAATTCGAAGAGCGAAAACGATAGCCGCGAGTTCTAAATCATGTGTGGCATATCTAGTCTCAGCCGGCTTCAATTTCCTAGAAGCATAAGCAATAACACGTTCTTTTTGCATAAGAACGGCACCCAAACCAACGCGACTAGCATCGGTATAAACGACAAAATCTTGATTCCCTTCGGGAATAATAAGAATAGGAGCATTAGAAAGGAGTTCTTTTAATTTCTGAAAGGAGGATTCACATTTGTCCGACCAAATGTATTTATTACCTTTCTTTGTTAAGCCAGTAAGAGGCACGACAATCTTAGAAAAGTCTTTTATGAAACGGTGGTAATAACCTGCCAATCCGAGAAAGCTACGGATTTCAGTCACACTCTCCGGTCTCTTCCAATTTTGAATCGCTTAAATCTTTGAAGGATCCATTGATATTCCGGATTCGGAAATAATATGACCGAGAAACTTCACACTAGATTGCCAAAAGTGGCATTTAGAAAATTTTGCCTTTAATTGATTGCTTCTAAGAGTTTCCAATACAATCCGAAGATGCTTTTCGTGTTCCTCCTCGGTTTTAGAATACACAAGAATATCATCAATAAAGATGAGAACAAACCGATCGAGGAAATCTTTGAAAACTCGATTCATAAGGTCAACGAAATAAGCCGGAGCATTCGTTAAACCAAATGGCATGACTAACCATTCATAAGATCCATAACGTGTACGGAACGAAGTCAAAGGAATACTATCCTCTGCAATACGAAGCTGATGAAAACCGGTAGCCAAGTCCAATTGTGAAAAGACTCTAGCACTACTAAGCTGATCAAACAGATCATCAATCCGAGGTAAAGGATATTTATTCTTAATAGTAAGATCGTTAAGCTTGCGGTAGTCGACGCAAAGCCTAAGTGTACCATCGGATTTATTTACGAAAATAGCTGAAGCTCCCCAAGGCAAGGAACTAGAGCGAATAAGTTGCTTCGTCTCTAACTCGGATAATTGTTTGCGCATCTCTTCATTCTTCTTATTAGACATGCGATAAGGAGGACGGGTAATAGGTTGAGCTCCAGGTATAAGATTAATTTTGAACTCAATTGCTCGCTTAGGTGGTAATCCTAAAACAGGCTCAAATATGTCGGAAAATTCACGAACGACGCGAATAAGAGAAATGACATCTTCCTCATCATCATTATCATCATCACGAGGATTTAAAGAATATAAAGATGCAACCAAAGCGGAATCCGAATCATTAAGAACAATAGAAATCTGATTAACAGATTGCGGATGACGGAGATAAATAGTCCGCTCAGGACATAGGATATGAGCTTCATAACGATTAAGCCAATCCATACCCAAAATCATTCCAAAGCCTAAGTAACGCATGACATGCAAATCGGCTAGGAAAGAAAAATCACACAAAATAATCTCGACGTCTTTACAAAGCAAACTAAGAGTTGCGGATCCACCAACCGGATTCGCAATTCTTAGAGAAGTCATTAAAGCAACAACACTTAAAGAAAGAGTGTCTACAAATTCCTTTGATATAAAAGAATGGGATGCACCCGTATCAAAGAGTACTCTAATAGGTTGATCATGAAATATAATAATGCCATCAAGGACAGAATGAGACATACCTTGACCGCGAGATGTGTTGCCAGGGGCTTGAGCCACATTAAGCTTTCCTTCCTTCTTGCCCTGAAGTCTGGGGCATAAATGTATATAGTGATCCGGGCTCTTGCAATAGCAACAAGAACGGGGCTTTGAACACTTGTTCGCAAAATGGTCCTTAGAACCATAGTTATAGCATTGCCCGCTACTAGGGGTAGAAGTCTTTACTGCTGGAGGTGCAGGTTTCCCCTTTTTGTTGGGATAAGGACCTTTGAATTTATTTGGCCTCTTCTTGGTGTTGAAGTTTGGTTTAGCACCCACCACTTCAACATCACTTTCCCTATCCGCCTCTTCAAGACGAAGAGCGATATCAATGAGTTGATCGAAAGGAACTTCCAATTTTAGAAGTATTGGCTTCTTGAGATTCTTGTTTAAGCCATAGACGAACCTTTGGTTTTTCTTCAACGGGGTGTTGATATATTCAACCCCATATCTAGACAGTGACTCAAAGGATGCGACATAATCTGTCACAGAGGATTCACCTTGAACAAGGTCTATAAAACGGCGAGCCAATGTCACTTTCTCAGCTTCTGGTACAAATTTCAATTCGAAGCGTTCCCGAAATTGCTCCCAGGTGAGATCTGCTTCATTAATTTCAGAAATAAGAAGCTCGTACCAATCCGATGCTCTCTCTTGGAGCATACTGGAGGCCACCTGAACACGGTGAAGATCGATAAGGTTCATGCGAGAAAAGATTCGATCACATGTTCTTAACCAAGCCTAGACTTCAATAATAGTTTCGGAACCTTTGAATGGTTTCCCACCCAAGTTAGTATAATCGTTGCACAAACGTGCAAATCCAGACTTAGGATGAGTAGGCTCCTGATTAGGACCGGCTACCTGAGCATTCTTTACTAAATCAAGAAGCTGTTGAGCAGTCATAACAACTCCATCCTGGGGAGTAACAGTAGATGGTCCAGCTCTGGGGTGGCCTGGTCTAGACATTCTTCTTCTTTAAGAAAGAGAAAAGAAGAAAAGTTACTCTCCAAATAAATATCAAGCAACTCTTGATAGATAGAACAAGGATACATAAAAGGAAATAGGATGAATCGGTACAAAGACCCGAATTAAATCCTAAGACACGACTCCTAAGTTGGACTTAGGACGATGATCCTTGTTAAGTAATTCTACATTGTTCCGAAGTTTGGCACTAATACCAAGCTGTGACGCCCCACCTCTATACCCATGCTAGCCAAGAACACTATGGTGTAATGCCGTCAACTAGCACAGAGAATAAGGCTGTTGAGGAGCGACCATCCATGTAACTTCTTTGGGGGTGCACCGATATGTCAGATAGTATAACATGTACTTCATTTAAGGAGGAAATCTGACACACCGATAAAAACTCGAAGCTATCACACAGTGGCTATATATAATCTTCGGAAACAAATATAGAAATAAACATAACATAAATCAGTCACAGACATCCATATCACAAAGGCGGAAAAAGATATGAATATATATATAACACATGAAAGTGTACATCAGAGTAGTGGTCGGAAAGATCCACGATAATACAAAAGAATAGCAACACGTGCTATACAAAAGAATAAGTACACAACATAGAGTCTATACCTCAAATGTGTACATCCAAAAACTACTAATCTAAGTAGTTAGCCAAAAGTCAGAATAATCCCAGAAGAGAAGTCAAGCAGAAGCACCTGTAACATCTCGGTCTGACTCGAGTATTATTTATAAGAAAATAATAAACGGATCAGTCTAGCTATAAATATCAAATGATATGGTATAAAATAAAAGACATGGCATGAACATGCAACAACCATAATGGCATACTACTATAAGTATGTAATTGAAAATCAAGAAGAGATTAATCAATATCACAAGAATCTTCTCAAAGATAAAATAGGGTATCATACCCTAAACTTGTATTCATAACAAGTCAATGACACACAAATTCACCAATGCACAAGAATTGATAAAACATATCAATGTAAATCACAAAAATTGGTGAAGCACAAAATTCCAGAAATCATCACAAGAAATCCAGAAATCACAAGAAGGGGGAGGCCTATCACAAAACGGGAGTATGAAAACTCACCAACACGTGTAACATAAGACGAGACGCTATCTCATGGTAGCTAACCATTAATATTTGAGCCGAAGCTCCACAAGAATGGCCCGAAGACCGTGGGGCGCTACCCCACATATGTTATGGTGAAACATCACACAAACGGGGTTTAGTCTCCCTCGTAGACAAAGAGACATCGCACAATTGCTAGTCTAAATCAAATCACAAAAATGATCGTCATGATCATCAAGAAGTGTCAATCACACCAAGCTAGTAAATATATGAGTTTAGCTTCATGTCCCATAACCACTTGCTTAACTTAAATATTTACGAACAAGCTGTGAATCTTCACTAGAAAATTGTCACAAGAGGTTCAATCGAACAAGTCCAAGAATTAACCGACGAAGTGAACGCAAGCGTTTCATACCACTCGTTTTACTAAGTCGTTTAATTAGATTTCTCGTGCGAGTGAGGTAAAGGTTTGTATATACTAGTAGATTGGAAAACGGTTTAGGAAAAAGAGTTTTGTAATAAAATAGTGTTGAAATCGAGTTGATAAAAGAGTTTTGGTATTTACTACTAGTATTGAAACCTTCATATTTTTAAAGTGACAAACCACAAAGCGATTGCAGAAACAATCGGTCACAAAAATTCACAATGGAAGACGTGAATGAAATCCAAGGAAATCAGTTCCAAAACCATCAAAGTAGAAGTAGGTGGTGCGGCCAAGCATGCCGAGCGACCTAACAAAATTACAGGTCAAACGACCTAAGGGGCTACGGCTTAAGAAATGAGGCCGAGCGACCTAAGACAGAAGATGGTGCGACCTATCGAGCTGCGCGACCTAGCAGGGTGGCGCGGCCTAACAAAGTCAAACTATAAAAGGTGCGCGACCTAACAGGGTCAAGCTAAGAGGTGGAACGACTTAACTTGGGCGAACGACCTAACAAAGTCGAACTAAAAAGGTGCGCGACCTAACAGGGTTAGCGACCTAAAATGAAGGGTGAGCGACCTAGAGGCTACGACCTAAAATGGCAACAGGGTCGAGCTATTACCTAGCGA
This sequence comes from Allium fistulosum, assembly GCA_030737815.1. Lineage (NCBI taxonomy): Eukaryota > Viridiplantae > Streptophyta > Magnoliopsida > Asparagales > Amaryllidaceae > Allium > Allium fistulosum. The sequence continues at coordinate 339,464,370 of CM060904.1, forward strand.
CCTAACGCAAACGTGAGCATATAAGATCGAACGACCTAACTGCAAAAGGTTTAATGTCAAACGACCTAAAAAGGAACGACATAATCACGCGAGCGACCTAAATGGTTGCGACCTAAGTAGTACGCGACCTAAGTGGTATGCGACCTAAGTGGTACGCGACCTAAGATGATACGCGACCTAAGTGGTACGCGACCTAAGATGATACGCGACCTAAGTGGTACGCGACCTAAGATGGTACGCGACCTAAAGTGTGCACGACTTAATAGGGCGAACGACCTAAGCAACTAAATGAGGTCGAGCGACCTAAAGAAGACAGGTCAAACGACCTAAAGGCCCAGCGACCTATGACCTAGCGACCTAAGAGCAGAACGTGCTAAATGCAGGCAGTCTCTTTTCCACGCCAGAGCGACCTATGGCCCAGCGACCTAAGTGGGACGAGCCAGTTCCGAGGCAGAACGACCTAACTCCAGGAAATTCGTCAAAACACTAAAATTTGGAGTTTTTCGCCAATCCAATCCAAACCAAAAGCAAATATACATGCTAAAGTGATAGGAATTCATCCCCAACAGTCCAAGATAGTTATAGGCAAGAATGTGAGATAAAAATCTCATCTTTTCACGAAAATTGATGAAGATGAGGCTTGAGAGCAAAGAAAGAATCACAACAAGCTTGAATCAATGTTCTTCACGTGAATTTGGAGTAGATGTTGGATTAGCAATGAAGAATAAGACTTTGGAGTTTTAATTTCCCATTCCCTCCACCATTTTTGAAGAAGCTTGAAGTGTTTGTGAATAAGTGAAGAGGAGAGGGGGTTGGGCTGAGTTAGTAAGTGTTCGGCCCAAACCAAAGCCCTAAGCCAAAAAGTGACGAAAATTTCACTATCTCCAAACATATCGATGTTTATACTTAAAAGATTGCAAACAACGTTTTGAACTCAATGGAAGTGGTCTCCAGTCCTAATTTGATCGTATGCAAAAAGTAGCTTTTCGGACTAAAATCCGACTAACGATAAAATATTTAAATAAAATATTTAAATATAAAATCGACAAATATGCGGGTTGTTACAAACTCCCCTCCTTAAAGAAATTGCGTCCTCGCAATATATAAGATGGAAATAAAAAGTAACAACCATAAAAGCATATTAACACAAAAGAAATTTGAAATAAGAAGTTTACCTCAAAGAGTATGAGAAAGTAAGTCCGGATGTGTCCGCTCGATGAATTCTCTAGTTTCCCAAGAGCAATCCTTAGGATTTGAGGACCATTGAACTTTAACAAGCGGAACATCTTTATTTCGAAGTCGTTTAACTTCCGAAGCAATAATTCGAATAGGATGCTGCTCATAAGTTAAATTAGGTGAAACTTCAATCTCTTCCACAACGCCAGGCTCAAGAATAGAATCGGAATCCCGAAGGCACTTCCGTAATTGAGAAACATGAAACACGTCATGCATGGCAGAAAACTGAGCCGGTAATGAAAGGCGATAAGCCATGGAACCAATACGTTCAGTGATAGGAAATGGCCCAATGTATCGAGGCGCTAACTTTCCCGATCGACTGAACCGTACAACACCCTTCATAGGTGAAACACGAATAAATACAAGATCTCCAACAGAAAATTCTAATTTTCTTCTTCGATTATCGGCATAGGACTTTTGTCTACTCTGAGCTTCTTTCATCCTATGACGAATAAGTTCAATCTTTTCTGTGGAATCACGAATAAAATCTGGACCTAAAACCAGCTTCTCATCGGCCTCAAGCCAACAAGAAGGAGATCGGCATGGCCTTCCATAGAGTGCCTCGAAAGGTGCCATACCAATACTAGATTGGAAGCTGTTATTATAGGAAAAAATTCAACAAGTGAAATATGATCTTCCCAACTTCCACCAAAGTCAAGAACACAAGCACGAAGAAGATCTTCAAGAGTTTGATTCACACGCTCAGTTTGTCCATCGGACTGGGGGTGATAAGCGGTGCTAAAATTAAGCTTCGTTCCCAAAGCTTTTTGAAGACTCTTCCAGAATCCACTAGTAAACAATGGATCTCGATCACTAACAATGGAAGTTGGAACTCCATGCAGCTTAACAATTTCTTTGATAAAGAGTTTGGCCAGAAGAGGAACGGTTCGGTTCGACCGAACGGGAATAAAATGGGCGGATTTAGTAAGTCTATCAACGATCACTCATAAGCTATTATTACCCGAACGAGAACGGGGAAGGCCATCAATAAAATCCATGGAAATTTGATCCCACTTCCAAATTGGAATTTCCAATGGTTGCAATAACCCACCGGGTCTTTGGTGTTCGGCCTTAACAAGTTGGAAAGTCATGCAACACTTAACAAAGTTAGCAATATCAGATTTCATTCCCTCCCAGTAATAAAGTCGCTTCATATCTGCGTACATTTTACTGCTACCGGGATGAATGGAAAATTTGGAACGATGAGAATCTTCTAGAATATCTTTACGAAGATCACTAATATTTGGTACGACAAGTCTACCAAATTTTTGAATGCCGCCACGAGAATTAATATCAAAGTCTTTCAAACCTTCAATATCGGTTTTATCCTTAAGATTTTGGCTAAGAAGAGCCAATTCGGGATCTAGCCTTTGAGCTTCAAGAATGCGGTCTAAAAGAGAAGGACGAGCCTCAAGGCTACATAAAACAAGAGATGGACATAAGTCGGAGACACGATCTCGAATTTCACAAGTGGATAAAACCTCGAGATCCTTCCATTCGGATATCATCATAGAAACAACCGCTTGTTGCTTGCGACTAAGTGCATCTGCAACTCGATTTCCCTTTCCTGGAGTATAAAGGATATCAAGATCATAAGAGGCAAGGAACTCGAGCCAACACTGTTGACGCAAATTAAGTTCCTTTTGAGAAAATAAATATTTCAAAGACTTATGATCGGTGTAAAGTATAAATTTCTCTCCCAAAAGATAATGTCGCCAAATTCGAAGAGTGAAAACGATAGCCGCAAGTTCTAAATCATGTGTGGCATGTCTAGTCTCAGCCGGCTTCAATTGCCTAGAAGCATAAGCAATAACACGTTCTTTTTGCATAAGAACGACACCCAAACCAACGCGACTAGCATCGGTATAAATGACAAAATCTTGATTCCCTTCGGGAATAATAAGAATAGGAGCATCAGAAAGGAGTTCTTTTAATTTCTGAAAGGAGGATTCACATTTGTCCGACCAAATGTATTTAACACCTTTCTTTGTTAAGCCAGTAAGAGGCACGGCAATCTTAGAAAAGTCTTTTATGAAACGGTGGTAATAACCTGCCAATCCGAGAAAGCTACGGATTTCAGTTACACTCTCCGGTCTCTTCCAATTTTGAATCGCTTCAATCTTTGAAGGATCCATTGATATTCCGGATTCGGAAATAATATGACCGAGAAACTTCACACTAGATTGCCAAAAGTGGCATTTAGAAAATTTTGCCTTTAATTGATTGCTTCTAAGAGTTTCCAATACAATCCGAAGATGCTTTTCGTGTTCCTCCTCGGTTTTAGAATACACAAGAATATCATCAATAAAGATGAGAACAAACCGATCGAGGAAATCTTTGAAAACTCGATTCATAAGGTCAACGAAATAAGCCGGAGCATTCGTTAAACCAAATGGCATGACTAACCATTCATAAGATCCATAACGTGTATGGAACGAAGTCAAAGGAATACTATCCTCTGCCATACGAAGCTGATGAAAACCGGTAGCCAAGTCCAATTGTGAAAAGACTCTAGCACCACTAAGCTGATCAAACAGATCATCAATCCGAGGTAAAGGATATTTATTCTTAATAGTAAGATCATTAAGCTTGCGGTAGTCGACGCAAAGCCTAAGTGTACCATCGGACTTATTTACGAAAATAGCTGAAGCTCCCCAAGGCAAGGAACTAGAGCGAATAAGTTGCTTCGTCTCTAACTCGGATAATTGTTTGCGCATCTCTTCATTCTCCTTATTAGACATGCGATAAGGAGGACGGGTAATAGGTTGAGCTCCAGGTATAAGATTAATTTTGAACTCAATTGCTCGCTTAGGTAGTAATCCTAAAACAGGCTCAAATATGTCGGAAAATTCACGAACGACGCGAATAAGAGAAATGACATCTTCCTCATCATCATTATCATCATCACGAGGATTTAAAGAATATAAAGATGCAACCAAAGCGGAATCCGAATCATTAAGAACAATAGAAATCTGATTAACAGATTGCGGATGACGGAGATAAATAGTCCGCTCAGGACATAGGATATGAGCTTCATAACGATTAAGCCAATCCATACCCAAAATCATTCCAAAGCCTAAGTAACGCATGACATGCAAATCGGCAAGGAAAGAAAAATCACACAAAATAATCTCGACGTCTTTACAAAGCAAACTAAGAGTTGCGGATCCACCAACCGGATTCGCAATTCTTAGAGAAGTCATTAAAGCAACAACACTTAAAGAAAGAGTGTCTACAAATTCCTTTGATATAAAAGAATGGGATGCACCCATATCAAAGAGAACCCTAATAGGTTGATCATGAAATATAATAATGCCATCAAGGACAGAATGAGACATACCTTGACCGTGAGATGTGTTGCCAGGGGCTTGAGCCAATTAAGCTTTCCTTCCTTCTTGCCCTGAAGTTTGGGGCATAAATGTATATAGTGATCCGGGCTCTTGCAATAGCGACAAGAACGGGGCTTTGAACACTTGTTCGCAAAATGGTCCTTAGAACCATAGTTATAGCATTGCCCGCTACTAGGGGTAGAAGTCATTACTGCCGGAGGTGCAGGTTTCCCCTTTTTGTTGGGATAAGGACCTTTGAATTTATTTGGCCTCTTCTTGGTGTTGAAGTTTGGTTTAGCACCCACCACTTCAACATCACTTTCCCTATCCGCCTCTTCAAGACGAAGAGCGATATCAATGAGTTGATCGAAAGGAACTTCCAATTTTAGAAGAAGTGGCTTCTTGAGATTCTTGTTTAAGCCATAGACGAACCTTTGGTTCTTCTTTAATGGGGTGTTGATATATTCAACCCCATATCTAGACAGTGACTCAAAGGATGCAACATAATCTATCACAGAGGATTCACCTTGAACAAGGTCTATAAAACGGCGAGCCAATGTCACTTTCTCTGCTTCTGGTACAAATTTCAATTCGAAGCGTTCCCGGAATTGCTCCCAGGTGAGATCTGCTTCATTAATTTCAGATATAAGAAGCTCGTACCAATCCAATGCTCTCTCTTGGAGCATACTGGAGGCCACCTGAACACGGTGAAGATCGATAAGGTTCATGCGAGAAAAGATTCGATCGCATGTTCTTAACCAAGCCTGGACTTCAATAATAGTTTCGGAACCTTTGAATGGTTTCCCACCCAAGTTAGTATAATCGTTGCACAAACGTGCAAATCCAGACTTAGGATGAGTAGGCTCCTGATTAGGACCGTCTGCCTGAGCATTCTTTACTAAATCAAGAAGCTGTTGAGCAGTCATAAAAACTCCATCCTGAGGAGTAACAGTAGATGGTCCAGCTCTGGTGCGGCCTCGTCTAGACATTCTTCTTCTTTAAGAAAGAGAGAAGAAGAAAAGTTACTCTCCAAATAAATATCAAGCAACTCTTGATAGATAGAACAAGGATACATAAAAGGAAATAGGATGAATCGGTACAAAGACCCGAATTAAATCCTAAGGCACGACTCCTAAGTTGGACTTAGGACGATGATCCTTGTTAAGTAATTCTACATTGTTCCGAAGTTTGGCACTGATACCAAGCTGTGACGCCCCACCTCTATACCCACGCTAGCCAAGAACACTACGGTGTAATGCCGTCAACTAGCACGGAGAATAAGGCTGTTTAGGAGCGACCATCCATGTAACTTCTTTGGGCGAGCACCGATATGTCAGATAGTATAACATGTACTTCATTTAAGGAGGAAATCCGAAACACCGATACAAACTCAAAGCTATCACACAGTGGCTATATATAATCTTCGGAAACAAACATAGAAATAAACATAACATAAATCAGTCACAGACATCCATATCACAAAGGCGGAAAAAGATATGAATATATATATAACACATGAAAGTGTACATCAGAGTAGTGGTCGGAAAGTTCCACGATAATACAAAAGAATAGCAACACGTGCTATACAAAAGAATAAGTACACAACATAGAGTCTATATCTCAAATGTGTACATCCAAAAACTACTAATCTAAGTAGTTAGCCAAAAGTCAGAATAATCCCAGAAGAGAAGTCAAGCAGAAGCATCTGTAACATCTCGGTCTGACCCGAGTATTATTTATAAGAAAATAATAAACGGATCAGTCTAGCTATAAATATCAGATGATATGGTATAAAATAAAAGACATGGCATGAACATGCAACAACCATAATGGCATACTACTATAAGTATGTAATTGAAAATCAAGAAGAGATTAATCAATATCACAAGAATCTTCTCAAAGATAAAATAGGGTATCATACTCTAAACTTGTATTTATAACAAGTCAATGACACACAAATTCACCAATGCACAAGAATTAATAAAACATATCAATGTAAATCACAAAAATTGGTGAAGCACAAAATTCCAGAAATCATCACAAGTAATCCAGAAATCACAAGAAGGGGGAGGCCTATCACAAAACGGGAGTATGAAAACTCACCAACACGTGTAACACAAGACGAGACGCTATCTCATGGTAGCTAACCATTAATATTTGAGCCAAAGCTCCACAAGAATGGCCCGAAGACCGTGGGGCGCTACCCCACATATGTTATGGTGAAACATCACACAAACGGGGTTTAGTCTCCCTCGTAGACAAAGAGACATCGCACAATTGCTAGTCTAAATCAAATCACAAAAATGATCATCATGATCATCAAGAAGTGTCAATCACACCAAGCTAGTAAATATATGAGTTTAGCTTCATGTCCCATAACCACTTGCTTAACTTAAATATTTACGAACAAGCTGTGAATCTTCACTAGAAAATTGTCACAAGAGGTTCAATCGAACAAGTCCAAGAATTAACCGACGAAGTGAACGCAAGCGTTTCATACCACTCGTTTTACTAAGTCGTTTAATTAGATTTCTCGTGCGAGTGAGGTAAAGGTTTGTATATACTAGTAGATTGGAAAACGGTTTAGGAAAAAGAGTTTTGTAATAAAATAGTGTTGAAATCGAGTTGATAAAAGAGTTTTGGTATTTACTACTAGTATTGAAACCTTCATATTTTTAAAGTGACAAACCACAAAACGATTGCAGAAACAATCGGTCACAAAAATTCACAATGGAAGACGTGAATGAAATCCAAGGAAACCAGTTCCAAAACCATCAAAGTAGAAGTAGGTGGTGCGGCCAAGCATGCCGAGCGACCTAACAAAATTACTGGTCAAACGACCTAAGGGGCTACGGCTTAAGAAATGAGGCCGAGCGACCTAAGACAGAAGATGGTGCGACCTATCGAGCTGCGCGACCTAGCAGGGTGGCGCAGCCTAACAAAGTCAAACTATAAAGGGTGCGCGACCTAACTGGGTCGAGCTAAGAGGTGGAACGACTTAACTTTGGCGAACGACCTAACAAAGTCGAACTAAAAAGGTGCGCGACCTAACAGGGTTAGCGACCTAAAATGAAGGGTGAGCGACCTAGAGGCTGCGACCTAAAATGGCAACAGGGTCGAGCTATTACCTAGCGACCTAACGCAAACGTGAGCATATAAGATCGAACGACCTAACTGCAAATGGTTTAAGGTCAAACGACCTAAAAAGGAACGACATAAGCACGCGAGCGTCCTAAGTGGTACGCGACCTAAGATGATACGCGACCTAAGTGGTACGCGACCTAAGATGATACGTGACCTAAGTGGTACGCGACCTAAGATGGTACGCGACCTACAGTGTGCGCGACTTAATAGGGCGAACGACCTAAGCAACTAAATGAGGCCGAGCGACCTAAAGATGACAGGTCAAACGACCTAAAGGCCCAGCGACCTACGACCTAGCGACCTAAGAGCAGAACGAGCTAAATGCAGGCAGTCTCTTTTCCACGCCAGAGCGACCTATGGCCCAGCGACCTAAGTGGGACGAGCCAGTTCCGAGGCAGAACGACCTAACTCCAGGAAATTCGCCAAAACACTAAAATTTGGAGTTTTTCGCCAATCCAATCCAAACTAAAAGCAAATATACATGCTAAAGTGATAGGAATTCATCCCTAACAATCCAAGATAGTTATAGGCAAGAATGTGAGATAAAAATCTCACCTTTTCACGAAAATTGATGAAGATGAGGCTTGAGAGCAAAGCAAGAATCACAACAAGCTTGAATCAATGTTCTTCACGTGAATTTGGAGTAGATGTTGGATTAGCAATGAAGAATAAGACTTTGGAGTTTTAATTTCCCATTCCCTCCACCATTTTTGAAGAAGCTTGAAGTGTTTGTGAATAAGTGAAGTGGAGAGGGGGTTGGGCTGACTTAGTAAGTGTTCAGCCCAAACAAAGCTCAAGCTCTCAAGTATATTGATTATTATTTCCGGTTAGCTATTCTTGTACAATCTCTGATATGATGATAACAACACACACACACAAATAGTTTTTAAAAACAACATGATTCTACAAATATAAAATATCTTTAACTATTTAAAGATATAAAAGTATTTTCAAAAATTATAAATATTTCAAGTTCAGATTCACTAAAATAAAGAAGAGGAACAAATCAGTACAAGTTCAGACGTCTGAACTTTTATATAGCCGTCTGTTGTCAATAACAGACGTCTGAAAATAAAGTCAAGACGTCTGTACTTCCTGGATTACTATTTTCTATTTTAAAACTGAACACAGACGTCTAAAAGTTTAATACAGACATCTGTCATAAACAACAGACGTCTGAATTAAATATCAGACGTCTGTATTCACTGAAATTGTTTCTTCTGCCTCTTTTACTTTTTAAACTTACTTAGTCATCTAAATATTTTCTCTCAGACATCTGAACTTGACGAACTGAAGCATCTCTTCATAAAAATTCAAATTTTGAAGAGTTGTCTTCTTCACCAAGAGTTGCACTCTTTCTAATGGTTGCAACTATTTAATTAAAACTATTCAATACTATAAATAGAGATGAAAATCCACTATTTCAAGAACCAATTCTTTCTATATATTTTTTCTTTATACTGTTATTATCTCAAGTGATTTTCAAATCTCTACTTCCTAAAATTGAACATTCAAATCATCATATCAAGAAGATTATAGGAAGGGTGTACTATAATTGACTATATTCGTGTTACTCAAGAACACACAAGTCAAAGAACAATTTATAAATTGTATTTGAAGTCCTATTCGGTTGCTTAGGCAGAAAAGTCATGTTCGGTTGCTCAGGCGGTGTAATACCTGTTACTCCGGGTTAAGTGAGGATTATTCGAGGAATTCCAGAAGGAGTCTGGGACTGGACGTAGAACAGGAAGTTCGAACCAGTATAAAAATCCCTGGTGTCATTTTTATTATTGCTATTTACTATTATTTATAATTCTGCACTTGCTAGACTAATCTTACTATATATCATCGATCCATATACACTTTCAAAGCCCTAAGCCAAAAAGTGACGAAAATTTCACTATCTCCAAACATATCGATGTTTATACTTAAAAGATTGCAAACGACGTTTTGAACTCAATGGAAGTGGTCTCAAGTCCTAATTTGACCGTATGCAAAAAGTAGCTTTTCGGACTAAAATCCGACTAACGATAAAATATTTAAATAAAATATTTAAATATAAAATCGACAAATATGCAGGTTGTTACATCAAGTGTGTATGCATCTTGTTTGCATAAAGTTTGGTTGATGGTCTCTTTGTGTACTTGTCTCTGATTTGATGTACTCGAGTTCGGTACCTTTTGAAGTTTGCATTTGTTGGGTTCACTTCTGATCTGTCCCATGACTGATGTGCATCTTTGCACATATGGTTGCATTTTGGTTCTGCCTGGTTAGTTTCATTTTTGTGTCCACTGGTGCATTATGTTGCACCTGTATTTGCATTCACCACTTTGCACAGTGGTTTTGTCCAGTTGAGTTCACATGTATTGAGCTCTGGTTGTGCTTGCTTTGTTCGAACTTGTATCACTTGAGTCCGCACTTTCTTGATCCAGTTTCACAATTGCATACTTTTATATGCACTCGAGTCTGATACTGGTGTATATGCTTGCTTATCTCTTGCCAGACCTGTAGCTTGCATATTGCATTTGCATTGTCTTCTTTGTGGTTTAGTTTCACACTGCTGTCACTTGTAGTTGCCGTAGTGTTGCAGTATTTAACTTGTACCATTCGAGGCAGTTTGCATATTTGTTTCATGTACATTCTGGCTTATGCTGGTACTGTTTCATTTGATGTGTTGTGTTATCATATTCACTTGTTGGCATTTGGTTGCATATCCATCACTGCACTGTTTGGTTGTATTTGAATTTTATGCTCGATAGTTTTATGATGTTTTGTAGCGCACCTGTGTTGATTCCAGCTTCAAAGCTCGGGTTTGACCTCGTGCTCGGTTGTGAGTTTTCATTGTGCATTCGTGTGCACTTCGTTCATTTGATGGTTACTGCGTGGATGCTTTGCAGTTCCTTCTGGTTCATTTTGATTTGAGTTGGTACCATTTGCTTTTGATTCATTGAACTTTTGTGTAATTCATCACTGTAGTGGCGAGGCAGTGCACGCGACCGTGTACTGTAGCCAAAACAGTATTGACTTTTTTTGTGATATTTCAATTGTTTGAATTGTCTCGTGTGTTCAATTCAATATTTTGAAATTGTTTCGTGTAACGACCTGTAGATTTTCGATAATTAAACTATTTAATTTTATAAGATTTCATTGTTTAATGTTGGAAGAATTAAAAATTTATAATTTATTTATTAATAATAATAACTAGAATGAATTGCAACAATATTTATCTAAGTTAATTATTAATGAATTGAATGAAATTCCAATCAATTGAAATGTCTCAAATGTTATAACTTAGTTATAAAGGAAATATAAGAAAAACAAATGTAAATATTGGATTTACAAATGAAATAATATACAGTCAGTGGTAGTGGAATCTAATTGGTATTGTATAGGAAATTGTGACACTTGTAGTAAATAATAAACTTAAGTGTGATTAAAAGTAAATGGTGATAATTATTATAAGTTACTTGTTTATTTTGTCAGTCGAATTGAATTTGGAAACCAATTGCAACTGGAATGAAATTTTATATATTAGCTGAGTTCATGATCAATAACTGAAGTTGAATAATAATTGTGAATTATTTAGAAATAAAAATTTGAAATAGACCGATTTCGAAGATTTAATAATAACAAGTATTGAAAGATAATGCTACTTATTGAATGAGTTTACGATCAATAGTTGGATTAAATAATAATGCGAAATTTAATAGATGTAAATAAAGTAATGGATTGATAAGTAAAATTCATTTAAAAATCCAATATTTGAAATTTGTCAAATATTGAACAATTAAACTATTTAAAATCAACATTTGAAATTAATTGGAAAATTGAATGACGGGAATTGAATAACTGTATAATGGAAATAATTGTTCTATAGTGTGAATTCGTTTTAAAGATATAATCTTATAAGTTCATTTTCATATATTTCAAAAGATAGTGAATTATTGAACAATCAAAATTGTTTAAATTTAATATTACAAATATTTGAACAATTGAATTCTGAATGTAATATGATTGAAAATAAAACCGGAAGTTGATGTAAAGTTTATTTAAACAACAATGAAGATTGTTAACTTTTAAAATTGGATTTAAAAGTGAAAAATTGGAAATTGAAAATTTTATATTATAATCGACGAGTAAAAATAGCCTTCCGAGGCACAGTCTCGGAATTCAACGAAACCAGTTCCATTGGATCCGTAATAGTGTATTATTATTGGATTCCAAATTTCGTAGCGTTTGGAGTTATCATTTGGTTGTACGGGTTAGAAACGCGTTGAAATAAATATCGAAAAAATTAATATTTTAATTCAATTCAAAAGCTATCTTCCGCAGACGATCGAATTAGCCTCCGAAACACGTTCCATTGTGTTCGGAAGGCGGGTAAAACCTTACGAACGCCTGTCGGCACGTGTCATTTGGAGTTCGTTCGAAAATCATGTAATTTGTGAGATTAATATTAAAATAATATTAGTTATACGCGTATATATACATTTGCAGTGGAACCCTAGGCCGAGAGGGTTCGTAGCCGCCACTTATTAATTCTATGGCCGAAATCGTCCCATATTGTTTCTCAAATTATCTCTTGATCAAATCAATATTTTCGAAAACTTCCAACACGAATATCGTAGAGCACGATGTGAGCTTCGCATCCGTACGGTGGGTCGATGCGAAACTCGACGAGGTGGCCACAAATTGTCGTTGAAGGGCCGGCATACGCACGTGATTTTCACGGCCAGGGAACCACCGAGCTCGACGAGCTTCCAGCCGAAGGTGGAGCTGGCCATGACGCTTCGTTCGGCACGTGTTTGATGGGCTCTCGGCGAACGGTGGTCGAGCAATTGGTAACCCTAGCGTGTGTTGATGGGTTCGAGAAACTGGTAGTTGCGTACGAGAGGGAAGATGAAACCTGCGCTCTCGATTTTCTGAAGCTAGATCTTACGGCCAAGATTTGTTTTGGTATAAAAAAAAAGAATTGTTTATTTAAATTGTATTCAAACTTGAAAATAGTGTAACTCCTTCATTCGTTATCAGAATCGGATGAAACTGGCGATGTTGGAATCGCAGCGACGAGTGCTACGCTGCAGTGCAGATCCTGGACTGTTTCGAGCTTGTTAAATTTTTGGTTAAATCGAACGTAGTTCGATTTGATTTAGAATCGTAAAATCAAGGTGAGTGTTTTATAATGCTCACAATGTACTGAATATCTTTATGGGAACGTTTGCCATACATCCTTAATAACTTTCATAATTCACCAAACATCCCTTAGATACAAAACATAAAAATTTCATCCCTATTTTTAAAGACCGCCTTTTTTTCCCCAAACTACCCTAAAAAATCATCGTAAAACCCTGAACCCACGCTTTTTTTATCGTAACCTTTGATACAATTGAAATCACAGTTTCTTCAACAAAATCCGAAAACTCTATAAAATCGAACAACTGAACAACCAAAATCAAGTCGAAAATCTCACACGAGGCAAAATGGGAAGATCGAAGGTGATGTATCTCAATTTCATAAGTAGTCGATTTATATTCCACTGTTTTAAATCAATAGATCTTAGGGTTTTTGCAAGGATTTTAGAGATTTTCGAGTTAGCCATGCATGTAATCGAGCTTTTTTACGGTAATATTTCTTTGAGAATGCAGATGATATACTAAAAAACATTCTGTAATTACTGCAATTTTTGAAAAATATTGTTCAAAAAACTATTTCCTCTCTTCAAATTTTAAGCAGATTCATATTTGTATTAAAGGTGCAATTATTTCAAATATTCGCAGATAATTCAGCAAATTTTAAACGTTTTTGATTTTTTTGAAAATTTACAAAATTTGCAAATAATTGCAGATATATCTGCAACTATGTGCATTAGTCGCAGATATTTCTGCAACTATTTGCAAATAGTTGCAGTAATATCTGCAACTATTTGCAAATAGTTGCAGAAATGTCTGCAACTATTGCGTATAGTTGCAGATATATCTGCAACTATTGCGTATAGTTGTAGATATATCTGCAACTATGTGCATTAGTCGCAGATATTTCTGCAACTATTGCTAATAGTTGCAGTAATATCTGCAACTATTTGCAAATAGTTGCAGAAATGTCTGCAACTATTGCGTATAGTTGCAGATATATCTGCAACTATGTGCATTAGTCGCAGATATTTCTGCAACTATTGCTAATAGTTGCAGTAATATCTGCAACTATTGCACATAGTTGCAAACATTTCTGCAACTATTGAATATAGTTGCATTTCTGCAACTTTATGCAATAGTTGCAGAAATGTCTGCAACTATGTGCAATAGATGCTGAAATTTATGCAACTATTCTGTATAGTTGCAGAAATATCTGCAACTATTGCACATAGTTGCAAACATTTCTGCAACTATGTGCAATAGTTGCTGAAATTTATGCAACTATTCGGTATAGTTGCAGAAATATCTGCAACTATTACACATAGTTGCAGAAATATCTTAATACTATATATCATCAAGTTGAGCCTTAATTCAGTTACATATTCATTATAACTGCAAGTATTTAACATTTCCTATCATATTATTAGATTGTGCATAGTTATTTCATAATATTTAATTTACATTTACAGAAGAACACAAAAGAAGATATAAAAGAAGGAAAAAAAGTTATGTTGGAAACATCTATTGTTCCTGTTGAACAACAACCAGGATCAAATATTCTACCGGAAAAAAGAAAAACAATAAGTGAAGGGAAAATCAAATCAACAGAAGATAATTACAGAAATAATTTGAGGTCTTTCATCGATGTTCTTCGCAAGATTAAGAATGAAAAATTGCTGACAATATCACATACAAAATATCTCCAGAATCTACCTTTCTACAAGTTCATTCATATGATCTATATTGGAATTATACCTGCAAAAGAAAACACAAAAAACTCAACGACAATAGACATAATCATCAAAGCATACAGAAAGAATTTGAACTGTTTCCAATTTGGAGATATGTTACTAACATTTACAGAGGATGATATAAGCCAATTGCTATCAATTCCTACAGAGGGTCAGCAAATCAAAACTTCTGGCCATATGAAAAAAGAGGGTAAAAGCAATGCTGAGTTTACATCATTCATCAGCAGGCACTTTAAAGGAGAAACAAGTGTCAACAAAAAAAACATAGAAAGGGAATTATTTGCAACAATAAAAGGATCATCAAAAGAAGAACAAGCAGATACTGCAAAGCTTTTGCAATTGCATTTGGTTGCAACATTTTTAATATCAAATCCAAACTCAAGTATATCATGGAATATGATTCCATATTGTGTTTGTGAAGATAAAATGCAGCAGATATCATGGCCAAAAACGATTCACAAGCATTTGATAAATCAAATTGAAAAATATATTGACACCCCAAGGAAAATAAATGCATGCGTTACATTATTACTGGTATTAATTTTTTTAATTAATTAGATAAATATCCTATTAATTAATAATTTATTCTAATACTAATTGTCTTTTTTGCAGTGGTGGATCTGTGAGAAAACACAAATTTTGAAATCTGCTAAATTCGAATACAATAACTCGTATCCCTTGGCTGGCAAATGGGATATATCAAAACTCAAGCCAATAATGTTATTGACCATAGAGTACAACTCAGTAAGTATAACTGCAATTTAATTTATAGAATTATTAAGCTTTAGTAAAAAAATAGCCAGTACTTTATTTGTTTGCAAACTTATCTGCAACATTTAACAATGGTTGCAGATATATCTGCATTTATTAGCAGCAGTTGAGCTTTTTTTGGCTGCAATTATTCACTACATATGATGACTTATCTGCAATTTTTATAAACAATTACATATTTATCTGCACTTAAAACAACAAAACTGAACATAGTTATACAATTATTTACAATAATTAAAGATATATCTACTATTTTGTATAATACTTGCAAATTTTTCTGCCATTATTAAAAATATTTATGGACATACATACCAATCATAATTCAAATTATATTCATTTTTCCAATTATTCACAGTTCTTACATAATTACATACAAATATTCTTAAGCTTCAATTTTGATTGAATTATTTATTCCAGAATTTTCAAGGAGAGGAACTAAAATTGTTGAAAGATGCAGTTGAAAAAGATGAAGAATATGAAGCATTCTACAAGAAAAGAGAAGAAAAATATAAATAAATAATAAGAAAAGTGAAATACGAACATTACTTGCTGATATGTATGCAATAATTGTAAAAATTTGCAGATAAATCAGCAACAATTAGTAATTTGTACCATTTTCACCATACATATTCAAATTATTTGCGGACAAGACTGTAAAATACCTACAATAATTCCAGACAAATCAGAACTTAATCAAAACTAAAAAAATAAATCAACGAACAGTACCCTATACATACGCATTAATTTTTCAGATAAAATAAACAATAGAATACTTGTAATTTTCATTTACTTCAAACAAAAAAAAACTAACGAAACAGAAATAACAAAATTATAAACGAATATCGCAATATCATTTAAAAACAAACAAAATCGATTACAAATCCAAACAATATTTTACCTGGAAGAAGGTAAAGCCATGATTCCGAAATAATATCTTAAAACAATGATCGAACTGAATCAGAATTTAAAACTTGCAATCGAAATCACAACCACCATAAAAAATTAGCGCGACATGTAAACAGGGGTATTTATGGAATAAATTGAGGCAGAAATAAAAACAGGGATCGGAAATATAAGTTTTCAAACGGGAGGAGTTTACGCAGACTAAGTTTAATTACAAGGACGTGGGCCTAATTTTCACTATCTTTATGGTAGTTAGATTTGATATTATGAAGTGATATGAATTTTATTTGTCGTTGTTTGATAAAATTTAATTGTCATATAGATTGTCATTACCGTTGAAAATTAAATTGACAGTCAAATTGAAATAAAAATTGAATTGCGATTAAATTACCTGACATTGATAACTATGAAATTGCCGTGAATTGTATTGTCTATTGGATGATGTATTTCGATGGATGCTACTGGTTGATATTTAAATGTTTGGATGTTTATTTGCTTATATATATCCTGTTATACATACATATGACACTGTGATTTAGTTTAAGTGATATATATTCATCCCTGACATTTAAATGAAATAAATAATCACTTGGCCATAGGATAGAAAATTATATACGGACACCGGATTGGTTAAATTAATAATTTTAAAAATCATTGATTTGAAATTCATTTAAATGTTTTGATTTGAAAGTTATAAATAAAACCAATTTATAGAAATCGAATTTATCGCAAATTGAGTTTGGAATGTTGAAATAAATTTTGGTTAAAAGAAATTGCTTAATAATTTAAGTTGAGACTTTGAAATTTAAAGTTGGGATATGATTGAATTTTGGAAATTTATTTGTTTTAAAAGATTGAACATTATTTCGAGCTCTGAGTATTACTAAGTAATAATGATATTTCGAAATTGAGCTTGAAATTGAATCATATTTGAATTTGGATTTAAAATTGAATATTGAAGGATAAATTTGTTAAGTGTTATAAATTAATATTTTGAAAATCAAGCTCCAAATCGATATAAATTGAAATTGAATTAATTAAAGGTGAATGTAGAATTGAATTAATTTGAAGTCAAAGTTGACATTCATTTGAATTGACATCGAAATTGAATCGGTAGAATGGAAATTGAAATTTATTTGAATTGGGAAGTTATAATTGAAATGGTTTGGTTTTGAAGATGTTTCAGTTTTGTTTCCAAATTTCTCTGTTATAGAAACCATCTTTAAATGCTTAAACTATTTTTATCTATTTTAAATCTACTTAACCCAATTTAAATTATTTTAAACTAATTTATCTATTTGAAATCCATTTAAAGATTTTAAGTATGTCAACTATTTTAATTATTTAAACTACTTTTAAAACTACTTAAAATTATTTTCTAAAATTTCAAGCTGGTCAATAAGGTTAAATGTGTATATTTAAATCTTGAATTTAAATACGGATTGGGTTAAATGAAGTTGCAACCTAAATTGAAATTTGAAATGATTTTGAAACCGAAATGAGATATTGAGGCGAAAAATGATTTTGAAACCGAAATGAGATATTGAGGCGAAAAATGATTTTGAAACCGAAATGAGATATTGGGGCGAAAAATGATTTTGAAACGTAATCTTACATCTTGAATAGATATGATGATATTTGAAATGGATTTGATTTTGAAGCGAATATGATGTTTTGATATCAATTATGAATCGATTTGAAATGTAAAGAGCCATCGGTGTAATAATATGTAGTTATTAAAGAGACCGTGATCGGATATGGACATACTCTCTGTCGATACCGAAAACCACTTTAATAACTATTATACGTGGAGTGTTGATCCAGAATGAAGTGGATGGTTTGGTGAACGCGTTGACTGAAGAAAGAGAACGATTTTGGATGACCCCTGACATGACTAAAACAGGAGCCGCGCCGGGCCATTGAGGTTCGCCACCTCTAGCGGACACACTCCTTCGATACCATGTCTATTACATTTGTGATTCGATTTGGGTGCACCCCTTGATTTGGGAGTGTTGTTTCACGGTGTTGAGGTAGTAGCTGCTATGCTCAACATCAATCCGGATCACGCAACTACTAGTATCCTAGTTGGTATCGCCTCATGTACCTTGTCATACTGATTATCCTATTCGCGACCACTACGTTTTGGTTTGTACCTTTAGTATATGGATTGCCCTCTGGTGACTTCCGGTTTTGGGGAAACTACGGTCTTGTATATGCTCTTGGGAATAAAAATGTGTTAAGGGTGGAATGGGCCATGGCTTAACGCTAGTTTGATATTTTACTTTATGATAGACATTATTGTATATAGCGTATTTTACTACATAGTAGATAGTTTAACGGATCCTTAAGAGATGGAAAATCCCGTAACATCTCTTGAGTTATTGCACGCACGTCGACATTGGATAGGAGATGTCAAACCCCGTAAACATCTCTGACGCCGATACACCCATATTTATTCACGATTGATTTAACTTACATAAGGATATTTTAGTCCTGACTCGAGTGTTTGTCTTTTCATTACGCTCGGGTCAGTCCTGAGTTTTTCAGATTTTTGAAGATCTATTCTGGAGGACGAAGACGAAGATTTGGTATACTATTACTATTATTATCTCTGCATCATGTTGTCTGCTGCATTATTTTATTTGTTCTGTTGTATATGTATAACTCTGATAAATGTTGTATAAATGATAATCAAAAGTATATTAAACAGCTTCATGAACTGTTTATTTGATTATTATATTTTATCTTTCCGCTGCGAGATTCTGTGATTGTTTCTTGTTTCTTTTCTCTTCTTTTCTTATTTACCCCATTAACCATCCGCCCTTTTGAATGGTTTGGAATCGGCATGTGTGTTTGATTTGTCGATTTAAACTGTCCAAAAAGGCGGGTCGTTACAGTTGGTATCAGAGCTTTGGTTTAGCGATAACCTTAGCTTTGTGGGGTCTGACTCTTTATAATTAGGGTAGTAATACCCTATGATGAGTCACCGAGTGTATATATTTGAGAGCGCGTATTTGTTAGTGATATAAAATTGTTTTATATTGTGTTGGTTGATTTATTGAGTGGCTTATGGATTCTGGTCAATACGAGTAATTAACGTCATTGATAGGGGTCTCTAAACACTTGAACAGAACAATTCGACATAGTATTGTTTTGAAATTGGGTAAATGAAATAATTTTGCCCTAATTATATTTCATATATAAAGAAATATTTTTTAGAAATTATTACGATTCATCCAGTTTGTTTGGTTGTTAGAAAGGATAATATGGATGGTCATCATTAATGGGATATTGTGTTTTGATAAATAAGGTTTATTACAAAATAAATATTGATAAAACAATTTATAGAATGTTTTAAGAAAGTAAAATTTTGTAAGAATAATTTATAAATGTGACTTATAAATCAAGATAGGTTTAAATTGAGAAATATTAAGTTTAAGACCCGGAGATTTTGAAAATGGTTCTCAAAGCTTTGAAGAAAATATATAGTGATATTAGTTGAAAGATGTTTATGGAAATATTTTGAAAGGATTTTTAAAAAGAAGGAATGAATTTAGTACTCCTCTCTTCTGTCGCTGGAAAATAATTTCGGTGATGACTGCGCAACATCATCGACGTTCATTTTCGAGTCTCAAAGTAGGGAAGACTTCTGAGAAGCTTTGCTTTTCTTCGAAATTATTTTGGGTAAATGGGTTTTGGTTTAAACTCCAAGGGTATGATTTGATATGCTAAAGATATAAGTGTATATATTTATTTCAAACGATTTGAAAAGAACCGGGCATTTAAATTTCTAAGTTCTGTTAATTAATATTTTTCAAATTATCTGAATGAAATGTGAATAATCAGAACTTATATAATAAGAGGATTAAAAACTCTAAGCTAAAGGTTTTGAGAAACTTTAGAGTTGAAGTGTAACTCTTAAAATTAAAAAGTATTGAAAAGTAAAGAAAATTTAAAACAAGTAAAAAAAATTGTGAACGTTCTACTTTAGTAAAATGAATTCTAAATTTGTATAATACCACATTGCATTCTAATAACATATAATATGACTTACCAAACGTTAAATAGTTAAAAGAATGATTTAGAGATGTAATGAGATATTATACAAGTAAGCAAAACCTAAAAGTAATTGAAATATACAAGTAAGCAAAACCTAAAATTAATTGAAATATACAAGTAAGCAAACCTAAAAGTAATTGAAATATACAAATAAGCAAAACCTAAAAGTAATTGAAATGTACAAGTAAGCAAAACTTAAAAGTAATTAAAATGTATATAAATGGAAATTTGGTTGTGATAAAAAATGTTATATACTTAAGTATAATATGAAATGATGAATGGCTAAATGGAATAAGTAAGTAGAATTTAAGGAAGCAGAAATATGAACTAAATAATATCTTTGTAAATTTGTTATAGAATTGAATATAAATTTGCAAAGAAATCGTGAAATTGAAATTTGTAGCTTTTGAGGTAATTATAAACTTAGATAAAGTCCAACTTCTTATATATGACTTTTATAGGATGGTTAATAAACTAAAGTGTTGGTTAATAAAATGTTCCACAAATAAATCTGTTATTAACTGAAATTATGAAAATGAAGTACATTATTAACTGAAATTATGAAATGAAGTAAATGTAAACAAAAGAATTTGGGGATAGCTAAGAATCATTTGGAAGGTGAAATTGAATTTAATTAAATTGTATATAAAGTTTAAAATGAACTTGAGTAAGTAAATTCTATAGGATGATGTTTAAGAAATGATAGTATTAAAGAATATGCTATGTAAAGAAATGGATATACTAAGTAAATAAGGGATATGAATAATGTATTGTGAATAATTAATTGTAAATGAAATGAAGGTAAGTAAATTAATTGAATATAGATGAATTGTATATGAATCTATTGAAAGTTAATACGTAAGTTGTACGTATATTATTTTATTCGCATAACAATTTGATCTGAATTCGAGCACAAAATTTCGAGATAATCTATATCGATCCAAGTTAGGATTTTTTCACTCGATTCTTGACGGCGAACCCTAGATATGGATTTTTGATTTGATTCTGGAATTCTCTATCATAGTATATGGCTATGCAAGGAGAGTAACAGTTTCCAATCAAGGAACCAAATCTGAGTCCGCACTAGAGAGTCGTGTGAACGATACTAGTTTGGAAGTGAAATTGTGTGATCGAATAGGCGATTAGATTTGATATTGCTCACAGATGATATATGTACGGCTTACGGACTTAATTAAAGCTAATATTAGAAATTGAAGATGCCAAATATAAAATGATTCTTTTAAATTGTATAATTGGATATCATTGGTAAACGAGATGCAGGTATTTAAAATCAAGAAAATGTGGATTGCCCGTGTGACGACCCGGAATTTCGAGCAATAACAATTTAATAATTTATATTAAATATTTAAATTGTTTTGTTATATTTTTGATTCATAAGACTTAAATAAATACTTTTCTTTTAATAAATATCGTATTGGTGAATTTTACCTTTTAAAACTAATGAATTATTTTCTATTTAAAATGGATATATATTGTAGATAGGAAGCTTTGTTTTAAATTTAACTAATTAATTATGTTTTCAAATTTCTTTTAGTGATTTGGGAATTTTGATTTATTTATAATAATCCTTTCAAAAACTAGCTAATAAATAAATATGTGGGTTTTAAATATATAAGATAAATGTTTAAATTGTTTAAAACTTATTCTAACCTTAGTTTATATTTAAATTCATTAACAAAAGAGATTTGTTCTATTTTCTTTGTAAGTATAGCTTGATAAAATATGATTTAAAATATATATAGGTTTTAAATACAATATTTGTCAAGTGATACTTTAGTATATAATATCAAATAAGTAGTTTATAGTAAGAAATGGTTTCTTTTATAAATCATCTCCAATTGTTAAATGTGTAATTTATTTTAAAATAATAAATTAAATATACATGTTGAAATACAAGATTTTAGTGGTAAGTTGGACATAGAGTGAAACAAATATACATAAGTAAATTTCATAGTTTTGTAAATAATAAAACAAATACATTAAATAAATCAAACAACATGTTAGAATAACACCCACTTACATTTCATTAGCATTCAAACTAGAAAGCTGCATAAGCAAGTGAACCATAGGAAATAATATTTCAAATACATTTCAAAATGTAAACCAGGCAAGAAAATACATAAGAATGATTTCCTAGCCTTCAAATTAAATCTGCATAGGCATGTGAATAATGAGAATTAATCTTCAATCACATTTCAAATGTAAAACAGGAGTATAATACTTAAGATGATTTGCCAGCCCCTAAGTGAAACCTGCATAGTTAAGTAAGCTTGAAAAATAAATCTGCATAGTCAAAAGTTATAAAAGTAAGCATAAGAGATATGAGACAAATGGCTCGAATAATATATAGATATGCAGTCTTGAGTATAACTAAGTATAGGTAGATATATAGGCTGGTAAGTAAAGATAGTATGTATGCAAACTTAAGAACAACAAGATTTAAAGTAAAGTGATAATATATGTTTGTGGCTTGTAAAGTAAGACTCAGGCAAGTAATAAAAATTTGATAAGTGTTAAAATGAGACACAAGTACAATAACATTAAATGTTCACATCCTTGCAGCCAAACAAAATCTGTTGAATTGTATTTCAGCCTCCATTGTATCAAATATCTCTGACATAAGAAAAGAAATATACAAACCCTGTAAAATGTTTTAAAACTTCAACCTGGAAGCAACCTTCTCTTATCATTTCTATTTCCAGTTCGAGCTCAACAAAACCAAAAATGAAAACTCCATTAAATCCTAAAACAAGTATTCAACATTATCAACAAATCAATATAACAGTGAGCAGAAGAATTTGGCAAGAAGATCTAAGTGAGAAGCATTTTTTTCAAATTCAAACTGTTTTCAAACAGGATGCTCTGTTCTTGATAAATCCTGGTGAGTAACATATTTTAAAAAAAAAAATATAATCTAAGTTTAGATAAAGCATGTTTCCTCTGTGATGATATATATATATCTTGTATATATGGATGTGTGTGCATATCTGATATGTTCTTTGATTTCCTGTTGCCTGTTGCTCTTTTATTCTAAGTAGATCTGGAAACAAAACCTTTTTCTCTTAATCTATTGATTGTTTGAATGTAAAATATAAACAAAAGTAGTTTGTTTAACTACAATCTAAGCAATAGAAATTTTTATAAGTTGATCTAACTTGTATTTATCTCTGGAAGACTAAGAAAGCCTGTACATCTTTTAATATGTTTAAAATCAAACTTCTTGTTTTAAGAATTCAGTTGCATCAAGTGAAAATACATACTAAAACATGATTTTTAAAATAAGAATTAGAATTTTTAAACAAAGGGGTGAAGAGTAGTTTTAACTTCACTGTTTTGAACATATTGGGTTGCCGTGGACGATCTAGTTCTCTGGTGATGTCGTGTCTCGGTCTGGAGGTGGAGGAGTTATGGGGAAGCTTTGGAAAAATGGTGAGGTGGGGGTTCGTCAACGGTGGTGGTGGCGGCGTACGATCTAAATTTTTTAAACCTAGTTTTAAGGCGTGGTGGTTTTTCGTCTCGTTCGACGTCAGGGGTTGATCGAGTGTCACGTGCGTTTGTGGTTGGGTAGAGGAGAGATTGACGAGACTACGGCCGGAGTTTGGTGGCCTCTGGTGGTCGGAGCTGCGTGTTCATGGCGTTGACAGGTATCGTGGCGATGTCGTTTTCATGTTTCCAGACTTTGTTGGAGCAACTCGAATTCGATCTCGAGTACGTGGAGTTGATCGGAGGCTTGGGATAGGATCTGGAAGTGGTCGTCGATATGTGGAGTTAGTCGTGGTCGACTGGAAGTGGCGATCAACGCCGTGCACGTGCACGGTGGAGTGGTTTTGCTGGTGAAGCTGTTTTTGGTTTTCGAACTTAGGTTGGGAAAAGACTCGAGATTTACTCGAGTTAATTCTGGTTTGGCTCGGGTAAATCTACATTTTTCTCGAAGTAAGATTAAGGGAACTCGGGTAGTTTTGTTCCCAAAACTTTAACCTGTTCCAGATTTGCAGATTTTAAAGTGTTGGTTTTTAAATTGTAACCAATGTTAAAAACTGAGTTTAATTAAATATTTGAATTCCAGATTTTTTGGAATGAAGAGAAAAGTTTAAAATTTAAATACTTTAATTAAATTTAAATATTTGAACTTAAGGGGATTTGTTTTAAAACCCCTTCATAACTAAGGTATTGCTTTAAGTTATAATTTAAAGTTTTTTTAAAGTTAGTTTAAAGTGATTTAAGTTAAATTAGTGATAGTTTAAACTTGGAGTTTAAAATGAAAGTTCAAAGGGGAAAAATGGAATATATGTTTCGAACATATTTAAATGAAATTTAATCAATATTGAAAAAGGAGTTTTCTTTAAGTAAATAAAGATTAAAGATTTAAATGCATTGTCCATTGAAATAATTAGAATGATAATCGATAAAACGGTATTGATTTAATTAGTAATTATAAGTTGAAATGTATTAATTAAAGAAAAAAATGAGTTAAGAAATTAATATGTAGATAAGAATCATAGATTTGACCTTAAATTAATTAATGAATAGTTAATTGAACTTATAATTAAAAATGAGGAAATTGTAAGTATTATTTAAGATAAAGTAATTAATAGATAATAATGAATGTCATTAACTAGATTATTTTATAATTAGTTAATATAATTGATTTTTTAATAGTTAATTAGATTAATTAATTTAATAATCAACATTGTAATTGTTTAAGTGTAATTACTTAATGGGAATTAAGTAAGGAGCTAATTACTCACTTTAGTTAATTGGGTAATTTGATTTATTTGAGTTAATTAATTTAGTTTAATAAATTTGGATTAATCACTTGAAAATTGGGAGATATAATACTTAGGAAAGTAATTGATGAATAATTATAGGATGTAATTAATTGGATAATGATTTGTTAATAGAAGTAATTTGGATATAATTACTTGAAATTAATCAAGGGATTAATTAAATCTGTTTATTGGGAGTAATGAATTAAGGATAATTAATTACTGTATGTTATTAATCAAGGTGATTAATATATGTGATTTGGAAATTAGTTTTCTTAATAAAAATTAAGAAATAAAATAACTAATTAAAAGTTAATTACTTGATGTAATAGAATTAAATAGTAAATGTAATTAGAGATCATTTATTATAAATGCTGAAATCTTAGAATGAATTTATTTGGAATTAATTAATAAATGAAGAGATTTATTAATAAAATAAATTAAGTCATGTAATTAATTTAGGTTAATTAATAAATGAAGTAAGGTAAAGGTTATTACCTATATTTGGTTAAAGATAATTAATTTGTAAAAATAACTAAAGGATAATTTACTTTAAATGTAATTAAAGATAATTAATCAAGGACGATTAATTAAAATGAATAATTGGATGATGATTAATTAATTGATTGATAATTAATTAATAGAAGTATAAGCAAGTTTAATAATGGTGAAGTAATTAATTTAATTTACATTAAATTAATTAAAGATTTGTAATTAGTTTAATTCATTTTAAATTAATTATAAAATGAGGTGATTATTAATCTTTGTTTATATATGATGGATGATATTGATTTCCATGATTGATTGTGATCTCAGAGATATATCTATTGAGTTATGGATGCTTGGTTAAGTATGATGATATTGATTTTCTGTTGAGTAGATAATATGGATTATCTGTTTATGATGATGATGTTATTCTCCATTGTTATATTGTGTTTTATCTATCTGTGTTGATATAGATAATAAATTGAATTGTTTTAACTTTAAAACAACTTGGCCTTAAAAGACACGTTTTGGATTTCGATGAGACCGGGATCGGGTTTCCGTATACCGGGATTCTAGGTCTGGAGACCCGAATACCACATCGATCCAAAATAACGTTAGGTCGTGAAATCCAAATGGAGCAAGTGAAGACTCGAGGTATAAGAACTATTCGTCAGTATAACTCTGTGGGTGATTCCGTAATGAGTTTGACGGAGATAGTACTTATAGATTCGAGATGGTGGTTCAAATTGCAAGGGTTATTGTCGTTAACTCTGAGGGTGATTCCAATACGAGTGAACGAAATAATGCCTTCGGTTTCGTTCGAACCCGGAACGAACATATATGGATCGAATGCTTTCAGAACATCGTCAGGCGGGCGATGAGCATTCTAAGAGATGTGTTCTCTAAAGGTAATCGTGACCTCAAGCCTCATCAACCGGGAATGGCTAAAACAGGGGAGGTGCAGCAAGGCTTCGTGGGTAGCACCCACTTGAGAGCGAGATATACCCCTGTCTAGAGTCCCTTTTATTTCGGCTGTGTGGGCGGTTTAGTAGCTACAACCGTCGGGATTGTCTTGTTTGGAACTGTTCAGTAAGGGATGGTTCCGGTCTTGTGTTGCAGGGGACTTAGGGTGGGTCCTCGGTACGGTGATCTAGGCCACGTACTGTGACGGGCGGTACCCCAGTAGCCCAGCCATTGTTGGAAACCCATTTTCCCTACGAGACTTTACGGTTTTGATTGTATTACCCACGTTGTGGCTAGTATGCTGGAATTTAATAGATGTAACAATTTCAGCTATTTTCTATTTACTTGAAAACCCTAGACACTATTATAATATCACTGGATTTCCTATCAAATGTTTTGGTTAGCGTAAGGTAAAAACATTTCCATGTTTATGTGTGGGATGTCTTACGTGATACCTTTTGTTCTCAAAGGTTTTTCAAGTTAAACAACTTTAACCTGTTACTCATACCAGACCCATGTCTGACCCGGAGTTTATTTTCTGTTTTTCCTAAACTCTCGGGTACCCAAATTTTTACGGGTAGCCAAGGGATTCAGGTTAGCTTTGACGTATTCTGGAGGAGCAATGGAGCAGGAGGCTTCAGCGTATAGATATATAGTGATTCCGATGTGTTAGTGTTTATCTGTATTCCGCTGTGTTGTATCTCTGTATTGTATTGAGATGTATCGAGTTGTATTAACTAGACAGGTGTTTATAACTGTCTAGTATGTGTTGTATTATCTGTGTAACTCTGATATATATGATATTATGTAATCTCTTATGTGATATATTATATTTCATTCGTTCCGCTGTTGAGATTCTGGTGTGTTTTCTTCTTTCTTCTCTATCATTTCTATTTCTCACCCTTTTCTTTCTTCATAGTGATGTGATTTTCCGGTAGTGGAAGGTCGGGTCGCTACAGTTGGTATCAGAGCGTTAGGTTGAGCGAATACCTAGGCTCTTAAGTAATTTCTTTCTTGAGAGAGCGTATTTGTATTTTGATATATATATATATATATATATTTATTTCTACCTATTGTTGGGTTACCCGTTCAGGTTTTCCAATATAATTTATAAAGGTAGATAAGGTAGTGGTGTGTAACACGACTACCGATGGTTGGATTTGTTGAGGTCGGAAGTGTATCGACCGAGACGGTATTGGGTCTACAGTCCTTCTCGAGTGAATTTGCGGTGTAAGGAATTCACCAAGTCTCTGAAGGAAATCTGTTAAGATTTGGAGATCATTTTTGAAGTGTATAGTTTGGATCTGTCGGTTGGACAGAAGCGAGTTATGATATCTTGATACCTCAGGATGTTGTAGCTGTGTGATGAGACACAGTGACTATGGATGTCTCCGAAGATGTTTTCTTTGGAACAAGTTAAGGAAGTGAGTTTGCTTCGGTGTTGTGGCTGTGTTCAGCAGGATGTTTCTGGTTGGTTTGAGGTCCGAGTTTCTCGAAGAGCTTTGGATTTGGATTTCCTTGGTATTGGTGTCAGCAGTGCAGCTCGGAGTATTCTGTGTATTGGCAAGAAGCTTTTCAGCTTAGCAGTGAGTCCAGAAGCAGCTAAGTGGTTTCGTTTCTTTGTTGGATTGGCCAGTTAAGCGTAAGCTGTTCTGTTTGGTAAAGAGAGAACAGTTTTTCTTTGGAATCAGGATGGATTAATCGCAAAAGTGACTTGCGATAGTTGGAGCGTTCTCTTGTGTTTCAGATATTTTTCTAGATGACTTCAGGAAGTCAGAGTTTTGTTAGCATTTGGAGATTGAGTTTGGTATCGACTGGATTCCAGCAGTGGTACTGATGGTTCAGCTTAGTAGTAGAATTATTTTTGGAGGAAGTTTTTAGTAGAGCAGCTCAGGTTTTGGAGGAACTTCTGAGTTTATTTTTGAATCTGTTGAACCATATTTTTGGAATTTGTTGTCCTGTGTTTGTTTGTGTTCATCATCAGCATTGTTATCTACTCAGATCAGAGTTGTGCAGCGGAAGCAGTTGGGAGTGCATCTACTTTTCTTTCCTGGAGAAGAGAAGTTGTTTTCTACGGATGATAGTAAAGGTTGTGTTCTTGATTTTAGTAGGTTTGAGAAGATCATTCTACTGGATATTTTTTGGATTCAGATGGTTCAGAAAGGCATTATCGGAGATTTAGCTGATCAGTAGGGATGAAGGCAGCTATGGATCGTCCGAAGAGTTTGGTGGATAAGAGACGGAGGGATTTGGATTTCAGAGTTGGAGATTTGATTTTGGATGAATTTTCTCTGATTCAAGGAGCTTTATAATTTGGTAAGTCTAGGAACTTAGCTCCAAGATGTTCTGGAGTTTCTCTGTGTTCTAGAGAGGTAGGTGTTTGGTCTTCAGATTTGGATTGCCAGTATGGATAGCTGGGATTCGTTGTATTTCACGTATCTCTGAGGGAGTACGTGTAAGATTCTATCTCTGGTTTTGGAACTAGCAGTTCTGGGAGTTTTGGTTGCGAGTCAGACTCGTCTGTAGTCTGATATCCTGCCTTGTTTTGTAGATCTTGATGAGTAGGAGTTCTGTAGCTTAGTCGTATTGATTGTTTGGATTCTATAGAGCAAGTAACCCGTTATTTATACTCGGGGGAACTCGAGAGAATCCTATTCGGAATTTTTGTCTGAATAGATAGATTTGTTTGTTTGGATGATTGGTTGATATGGTTGTTAGCATCGGTTGTCATATGCATGTGTTTTAAAAATTTAAATCTTAAATAGATTATTAAATTACCTTTGTTTTAAATTTCGGGGATGAAATTCTTTTAAGGTGGGAGGAATGTGACGACCCGGAATTTCAAGCAATAACAATTTAATAATTTATATTAAATATTTAAATTGTTTTGTTATATTTTTGATTCATAAGACTTAAATAAATACTTTTCTTTTAATAAATATCATATTGGTGAATTTTACCTTTTAAAACTAATGAATTATTTTCTATTTAAAATGGATATATATTGTAGATAGGAAGCTTTGTTTTAAATTTAACTAATTAATTATGTTTTCAAATTTCTTTTAGTGATTTGGGAATTTTGATTTATTTATAATAATCCTTTCAAAAACTAGCTAATAAATAAATATGTGGGTTTTAAATATATAAGATAAATGTTTAAATTGTTTAAAACTTATTCTAACCTTAGTTTATATTTAAATTCATTAACAAAAGAGATTTGTTCTATTTTCTTTGTAAGTATAGCTTGATAAAATATGGTTTAAAATATATATAGGTTTTAAATACAATATTTATCAAGTGATACTTTAGTATATAATATCAAATAAGTAGTTTATAGTAAGAAATGGTTTCTTTTATAAATCATCTCCAATTGTTAAATGTGTAATTTATTTTAAAATAATAAATTAAATATACATGTTGAAATACAAGATTTTAGTGGTAAGTTGGACATAGAGTGAAACAAATATACATAAGTAAATTTCATAGTTTTGTAAATAATAAAACAAATACATTAAATAAATCAAACAACATGTTAGAATAACACCCACTTACATTTCATTAGCATTCAAACTAGAAAGCTGCATAAGCAAGTGAACCATAGGAAATAATATTTCAAATACATTTCAAAATGTAAACCAGGCAAGAAAATACATAAGAATGATTTCCTAGCCTTCAAATTAAATCTGCATAGGCATGTGAATAATGAGAATTAATCTTCAATCACATTTCAAATGTAAAACAGGAGTATAATACTTAAGATGATTTGCCAGCCCCTAAGTGAAACCTGCATAGTTAAGTAAGCTTGAAAAATAAATCTGCATAGTCAAAAGTTATAAAAGTAAGCATAAGAGATATGAGACAAATGGCTCGAATAATATATAGATATGCAGTCTTGAGTATAACTAAGTATAGGTAGATATATAGGCTGGTAAGTAAAGATAGTATGTATGCAAACTTAAGAACAACAAGATTTAAAGTAAAGTGATAATATATGTTTGTGGCTTGTAAAGTAAGACTCAGGCAAGTAATAAAAATTTGATAAGTGTTAAAATGAGACACAAGTACAATAACATTAAATGTTCACATCCTTGCAGCCAAACAAAATCTGTTGAATTGTATTTCAGCCTCCATTGTATCAAATATCTCTGACATAAGAAAAGAAATATACAAACCCTGTAAAATGTTTTAAAACTTCAACCTGGAAGCAACCTTCTCTTATCATTTCTATTTCCAGTTCGAGCTCAACAAAACCAAAAATGAAAACTCCATTAAATCCTAAAACAAGTATTCAACATTATCAACAAATCAATATAACAGTGAGCAGAAGAATTTGGCAAGAAGATCTAAGTGAGAAGCATTTTTTTCAAATTCAAACTGTTTTCAAACAGGATGCTCTGTTCTTGATAAATCCTGGTGAGTAACATATTTTAAAAAAATAATATAATCTAAGTTTAGATAAAGCATGTTTCCTCTGTGATGATATATATATATCTTGTATATATGGATGTGTGTGCATATCTGATATGTTCTTTGATTTCCTGTTGCCTGTTGCTCTTTTATTCTAAGTAGATCTGGAAACAAAACCTTTTTCTCTTAATCTATTGATTGTTTGAATGTAAAATATAAACAAAAGTAGTTTGTTTAACTACAATCTAAGCAATAGAAATTTTTATAAGTTGATCTAACTTGTATTTATCTCTGGAAGACTAAGAAAGCCTGTACATCTTTTAATATGTTTAAAATCAAACTTCTTGTTTTAAGAATTCAGTTGCATCAAGTGAAAATACATACTAAAACATGATTTTTAAAATAAGAATTAGAATTTTTAAACAAAGGGGTGAAGAGTAGTTTTAACTTCACTGTTTTGAACATATTGGGTTGCCGTGGACGATCTAGTTCTCTGGTGATGTCGTGTCTCGGTCTGGAGGTGGAGGAGTTATGGGGAAGCTTTGGAAAAATGGTGAGGTGGGGGTTCGTCAACGGTGGTGGTGGCGGCGTACGATCTAAATTTTTTAAACCTAGTTTTAAGGCGTGGTGGTTTTTCGTCTCGTTCGACGTCAGGGGTTGATCGAGTGTCACATGCGTTTGTGGTTGGGTAGAGGAGAGATTGACGAGACTACGGCCGGAGTTTGGTGGCCTCTGGTGGTCGGAGCTGCGTGTTCATGGCGTTGACAGGTATCGTGGCGATGTCGTTTTCATGTTTCCAGAC
The DNA here is from genome assembly GCA_030737815.1 of Allium fistulosum. Taxonomy (NCBI): domain Eukaryota; kingdom Viridiplantae; phylum Streptophyta; class Magnoliopsida; order Asparagales; family Amaryllidaceae; genus Allium; species Allium fistulosum. The sequence continues at coordinate 339,496,140 of CM060904.1, forward strand.
TTTGTTGGAGCAACTCGAATTCGATCTCGAGTACGTGGAGTTGATCGGAGGCTTGGGATAGGATCTGGAAGTGGTCGTCGATATGTGGAGTTAGTCGTGGTCGACTGGAAGTGGCGATCGACGCCGTGCACGTGCACGGTGGAGTGGTTTTGCTGGTGAAGCTGTTTTTGGTTTTCGAACTTAGGTTGGGAAAAGACTCGAGATTTACTCGAGTTAATTCTGGTTTGGCTCGGGTAAATCTACATTTTTCTCGAAGTAAGATTAAGGGAACTCGGGTAGTTTTGTTCCCAAAACTTTAACCTGTTCCAGATTTGCAGATTTTAAAGTGTTGGTTTTTAAATTGTAACCAATGTTAAAAACTGAGTTTAATTAAATATTTGAATTCCAGATTTTTTGGAATGAAGAGAAAAGTTTAAAATTTAAATACTTTAATTAAATTTAAATATTTGAACTTAAGGGGATTTGTTTTAAAACCCCTTCATAACTAAGGTATTGCTTTAAGTTATAATTTAAAGTTTTTTTAAAGTTAGTTTAAAGTGATTTAAGTTAAATTAGTGATAGTTTAAACTTGGAGTTTAAAATGAAAGTTCAAAGGGGAAAAATGGAATATATGTTTCGAACATATTTAAATGAAATTTAATCAATATTGAAAAAGGAGTTTTCTTTAAGTAAATAAAGATTAAAGATTTAAATGCATTGTCCATTGAAATAATTAGAATGATAATCGATAAAACGGTATTGATTTAATTAGTAATTATAAGTTGAAATGTATTAATTAAAGAAAAAAATGAGTTAAGAAATTAATATGTAGATAAGAATCATAGATTTGACCTTAAATTAATTAATGAATAGTTAATTGAACTTATAATTAAAAATGAGGAAATTGTAAGTATTATTTAAGATAAAGTAATTAATAGATAATAATGAATGTCATTAACTAGATTATTTTATAATTAGTTAATATAATTGATTTTTTAATAGTTAATTAGATTAATTAATTTAATAATCAACATTGTAATTGTTTAAGTGTAATTACTTAATGGGAATTAAGTAAGGAGCTAATTACTCACTTTAGTTAATTGGGTAATTTGATTTATTTGAGTTAATTAATTTAGTTTAATAAATTTGGATTAATCACTTGAAAATTGGGAGATACAATACTTAGGAAAGTAATTGATGAATAATTATAGGATGTAATTAATTGGATAATGATTTGTTAATAGAAGTAATTTGGATATAATTACTTGAAATTAATCAAGGGATTAATTAAATCTGTTTATTGGGAGTAATGAATTAAGGATAATTAATTACTGTATGTTATTAATCAAGGTGATTAATATATGTGATTTGGAAATTAGTTTTCTTAATAAAAATTAAGAAATAAAATAACTAATTAAAAGTTAATTACTTGATGTAATAGAATTAAATAGTAAATGTAATTAGAGATCATTTATTATAAATGCTGAAATCTTAGAATGAATTTATTTGGAATTAATTAATAAATGAAGAGATTTATTAATAAAATAAATTAAGTCATGTAATTAATTTAGGTTAATTAATAAATGAAGTAAGGTAAAGGTTATTACCTATATTTGGTTAAAGATAATTAATTTGTAAAAATAACTAAAGGATAATTTACTTTAAATGTAATTAAAGATAATTAATCAAGGACGATTAATTAAAATGAATAATTGGATGATGATTAATTAATTGATTGATAATTAATTAATAGAAGTATAAGCAAGTTTAATAATGGTGAAGTAATTAATTTAATTTACATTAAATTAATTAAAGATTTGTAATTAGTTTAATTCATTTTAAATTAATTATAAAATGAGGTGATTATTAATCTTTGTTTATATATGATGGATGATATTGATTTCCATGATTGATTGTGATCTCAGAGATATATCTATTGAGTTATGGATGCTTGGTTAAGTATGATGATATTGATTTTCTGTTGAGTAGATAATATGGATTATCTGTTTATGATGATGATGTTATTCTCCATTGTTATATTGTGTTTTATCTATCTGTGTTGATATAGATAATAAATTGAATTGTTTTAACTTTAAAACAACTTGGCCTTAAAAGACACGTTTTGGATTTCGATGAGACCGGGATCGGGTTTCCGTATACCGGGATTCTAGGTCTGGAGACCCGAATACCACATCGATCCAAAATAACGTTAGGTCGTGAAATCCAAATGGAGCAAGTGAAGACTCGAGGTATAAGAACTATTCGTCAGTATAACTCTGTGGGTGATTCCGTAATGAGTTTGACGGAGATAGTACTTATAGATTCGAGATGGTGGTTCAAATTGCAAGGGTTATTGTCGTTAACTCTGAGGGTGATTCCAATACGAGTGAACGAAATAATGCCTTCGGTTTCGTTCGAACCTGGAACGAACATATATGGATCGAATGCTTTCAGAACATCGTCAGGCGGGCGATGAGCATTCTAAGAGATGTGTTCTCTAAAGGTAATCGTGACCTCAAGCCTCATCAACCGGGAATGGCTAAAACAGGGGAGGTGCAGCAAGGCTTCGTGGGTAGCACCCACTTGAGAGCGAGATATACCCCTGTCTAGAGTCCCTTTTATTTCGGCTGTGTGGGCGGTTTAGTAGCTACAACCGTCGGGGTTGTCTTGTTTGGAACTGTTCAGTAAGGGATGGTTCCGGTCTTGTGTTGCAGGGGACTTAGGGTGGGTCCTCGGTACGGTGATCTAGGCCACGTACTGTGACGGGCGGTACCCCAGTAGCCCAGCCATTGTTGGAAACCCATTTTCCCTACGAGACTTTACGGTTTTGATTGTATTACCCACGTTGTGGCTAGTATGCTGGAATTTAATAGATGTAACAATTTCAGCTATTTTCTATTTACTTGAAAACCCTAGACACTATTATAATATCACTGGATTTCCTATCAAATGTTTTGGTTAGCGTAAGGTAAAAACATTTCCATGTTTATGTGTGGGATGTCTTACGTGATACCTTTTGTTCTCAAAGGTTTTTCAAGTTAAACAACTTTAACCTGTTACTCATACCAGACCCATGTCTGACCCGGAGTTTATTTTCTGTTTTTCCTAAACTCTCGGGTACCCAAATTTTTACGGGTAGCCAAGGGATTCAGGTTAGCTTTGACGTATTCTGGAGGAGCAATGGAGCAGGAGGCTTCAGCGTATAGATATATAGTGATTCCGATGTGTTAGTGTTTATCTGTATTCCGCTGTGTTGTATCTCTGTATTGTATTGAGATGTATCGAGTTGTATTAACTAGACAGGTGTTTATAACTGTCTAGTATGTGTTGTATTATCTGTGTAACTCTGATATATATGATATTATGTAATCTCTTATGTGATATATTATATTTCATTCGTTCCGCTGTTGAGATTCTGGTGTGTTTTCTTCTTTCTTCTCTATCATTTCTATTTCTCACCCTTTTCTTTCTTCATAGTGATGCGATTTTCCGGTAGTGGAAGGTCGGGTCGCTACAGCCCGACAAAAGGTACATGTTTATTTTGTCATTGGATTTGATGATTTTTGATGAGCCACTTGGCTTTTGGTTTTCTTTTATTGGTTTGGGGCCCGTAGAGGCATTTTGTAGCTGTACCGATCGAGCCGCGCAAAGAAGACGCTGCCGAAATTTTCCGTAAATCCGGGTGTTAGGAAATTTTCGGGTTTTAAAATTTTATAACTCGTTTTGATAACTAACTTGAAAATTTCGTAAGCCAATGGGAGTAGAGTAGTGGAAGCGTAGTAATGTTTTTTTTATATATAAAATTTCACTGTTTTATAAGTTGTTAACTTTGAATAAAATATTTCAAACGTTGAATTCTTTACTTAGTTCCTTTTCCCTTCTTTTTCCTTTTCGAGGACGAAAAGTTTTGAGTGGGGGAGAGTGTAACGACCTGTAGATTTTCGATAATTAAACTATTTAATTTTATAAGATTTCATTGTTTAATGTTGGAAGAATTAAAAATTTATAATTTATTTATTAATAATAATAACTAGAATGAATTGCAACAATATTTATCTAAGTTAATTATTAATGAATTGAATGAAATTCCAATCAATTGAAATGTCTCAAATGTTATAACTTAGTTATAAAGGAAATATAAGAAAAACAAATGTAAATATTGGATTTACAAATGAAATAATATACAGTCAGTGGTAGTGGAATCTAATTGGTATTGTATAGGAAATTGTGACACTTGTAGTAAATAATAAACTTAAGTGTGATTAAAAGTAAATGGTGATAATTATTATAAGTTACTTGTTTATTTTGTCAGTCGAATTGAATTTGGAAACCAATTGCAACTGGAATGAAATTTTATATATTAGCTGAGTTCATGATCAATAACTGAAGTTGAATAATAATTGAGAATTATTTAGAAATAAAAATTTGAAATAGACCGATTTCGAAGATTTAATAATAACAAGTATTGAAAGATAATGCTACTTATTGAATGAGTTTACGATCAATAGTTGGATTAAATAATAATGCGAAATTTAATAGATGTAAATAAAGTAATGGATTGATAAGTAAAATTCATTTAAAAATCCAATATTTGAAATTTGTCAAATATTGAACAATTAAACTATTTAAAATCAATATTTGAAATTAATTGGAAAATTGAATGACGGGAATTGAATAATTGTATAATGGAAATAATTGTTCTATAGTGTGAATTCGTTTTAAAGATATAATCTTATAAGTTCATTTTCATATATTTCAAAAGATAGTGAATTATTGAACAATCAAAATTGTTTAAATTTAATATTACAAATATTTGAACAATTGAATTCTGAATGTAATATGATTGAAAATAAAACCGAAAGTTGATGTAAAGTTTATTTAAACAACAATGAAGATTGTTAACTTTTAAAATTGGATTTAAAAGTGAAAAATTGGAAATTGAAAATTTTATATTATAATCGACGAGTAAAAATAGCCTTCCGAGGCACAGTCTCGGAATTCGACGAAACCAGTTCCATTGGATCCGTAATAGTGTATTATTATTGGATTCCAAATTTCGTAGCGTTTGGAGTTATCGTTTGGTTGTACGGGTTAGAAACGCGTTGAAATAAATATCGAAAAAATTAATATTTTAATTTGATTCAAAAGCTATCTTCCGCAGACGATCGAATTAGCCTCCGAAACACGTTCCATTGTGTTCGGAAGGCGGGTAAAACCTTACGAACGCCTGTCGGCAAGTGTCATTTGGAGTTCGTTCGAAAATCATGTAATTTGTGAGATTAATATTAAAATAATATTAGTTATACGCGTATATATACATTTGCAGTGGAACCCTAGGCCGAGAGGGTTCGTAGCCGCCACTTATTAATTCTATGGCCGAAATCGTCCCATATTGTTCCTCAAATTATCTCTTGATCAAATCAATATTTTCGAAAACTTCCAACACGAATATCGTAGAGCACGATGTGAGCTTCGCATCCGTACGGTGGGTCGATGCGAAACTCGACAAGGTGGCCACAAATTGTCGTTGAAGGGCCGGCATACGCACGTGATTTTCACGGCCAGGGAACCACCGAGCTCGACGATCTTCCAGCCGAAGGTGGAGCTGGCCATGACGCTTCGTTCGACACGTGTTTGATGGGCTCTCGGCGAACGGTGGTCGAGCAATTGGTAACCCTAGCGTGTGTTGATGGGTTCGAGAAACTGGTAGTTGCGTACGAGAGGGAAGATGAAACCTGCGCTCTCGATTTTCTGAAGCTAGATCTTGCGGCCAGGATTTGTTTTGGTATAAAAAAAAAGAATTGTTTATTTAAATTGTATTCAAACTTGAAAATAGTGTAACTCCTTCATTCGTTATCAGAATCGGATGAAACTGGCGATGTTGGAATCGCAGCGACGAGTGCTACGCTGCAGTGCAGATCCGGGACTATTTCGAGCTTGTTAAATTTTTGGTTAAATCGAACGTAGTTCGATTTGATTTAAAATCGTAAAATCAAGGTATGTGTTTTATAACGCTCACAATGTACTGAATATCTTTATGGTAGTTAGATTTGATATTATGAAGTGATATGAATTTTATTTGTCGTTGTTTGATAAAATTTAATTGTCATATAGATTGTCATTACCGTTGAAAATTAAATTGACAGTCAAATTGAAATAAAAATTGAATTGCGATTAAATTACCTGACATTGATAACTATGAAATTGCCGTGAATTGTATTGTCTATTGGATGATGTATTTCGATGGATGCTATTGGTTGATATTTAAATGTTTGGATGTTTATTTGCTTATATATATATATATCATGTTATACATACATATGACACTGTGATTTGGTTTAAGTGATATATATTCATCCCTGACATTTAAATGAAATAAATAATCACTTGGCCATAGGATAGAAAATTGTATACGGACACCGGATTGGTTAAATTAATAATTTTAAATATCATTGATTTGAAATTCATTTAAATGTTTTTATTTGAAAGTTATAAATAAAACCAATTTATAGAAATCGAATTTATCGCAAATTGAGTTTGGAATGTTGAAATAAATTTTGGTTAAAAGAAATTGCTTAATAATTTAAGTTGAGACTTTGAAATTTAAAGTTGGGATATGATTGAATTTTGGAAATTTATTTGTTTTAAAAGATTGAACATTATTTCGAGCTTTGAGTATTACTAAGTAATAATGATATTTCGAAATTGAGCTTGAAATTGAATCATATTTGAATTTGGATTTAAAATTGAATATTGAAGGATAAATTTGTTAAGTGTTATAAATTGATATTTTGAAAATCAAGCTCCAAATCGATATAAATTGAAATTGAATTAATTAAAGGTGAATGTAGAATTGAATTAATTTGAAGTCAAAGTTGACATTCATTTGAATTGAAATCGAAATTGAATCGGTAGAATGGAAATTGAAATTTATTTGAATTGGGAAGTTATAATTGAAATGGTTTGGTTTTGAAGATGTTTCAGTTTTGTTTCCAAATTTCTCTGTTATAGAAACCATCTTTAAATGCTTAAACTATTTTTATCTATTTTAAATCTACTTAACCCAATTTAAATTATTTTAAACTAATTTATCTATTTGAAATCCATTTAAAGATTTTAATTATGTCAACTATTTTAATTATTTAAACTACTTTTAAAACTACTTAAAATTATGTTCTAAAATTTCAAGCTGGTCAATAAGGTTAAATGTGTATATTTAAATCTTGAATTTAAATACGGATTGGGTTAAATGAAGTTGAAACCTAAATTGAAATTTGAAATGATTTTGAAACCGAAATGAGATATTGAGGCGAAAAATGATTTTGAAACCGAAATGAGATATTGAGGCGAAAAATGATTTTGAAACCGAAATGAGATATTGGGGCGAAAAATGATTTTGAAACGTAATCTTACATCTTGAATAGATATGATGATATTTGAAATGGATTTGATTTTGAAGCGAATATGATATTTTGATATCAATTATGAATCGATTTGAAATGTAAAGAGCCATCGGTGTAATAATACGTAGTTATTAAAGAGACCGGGATCGGATATGGACATACTCTCTGTCGATACCGAAAACCACTTTAATAACTATTATACGTGGAGTGTTGATCCAGAATGAAGTGGATGGTTTGGTGAACGCGTTGACTGAAGAAAGAGAACGATTTTGGATGACCCCTGACATGACTAAAACAGGAGCCGCGCCGGGCCATTGAGGTTCGCCACCTCTAGCGGACACACTCCTTCGATACCATGTCTATTACATTTGTGATTCGATTTGGGTGCACCCCTTGATTTGGGAGTGTTGTTTCGCGGTGTTGAGGTAGTAGCTGCTATGCTCAACATCAGTCCGGATCACGCAGCTACTAGTATCCTAGTTGGTATCGCCTCATGTACCTTGTCATACTGATTATCCTATTCGCGACCACTACGTTTTGGTTTGTACCTTTAGTATATGGATTGCCCTCTGGTGACTTCCGGTTTTGGGGAAACTACGGTCTTGTATATGCTCTTGGGAATAAAAATGTGTTAAGGGTGGAATGGGCCATGGCTTAACGCTAGTTTGATATTTTACTTTATGATAGACATTATTGTATATAGCGTATTTTACTACATAGTAGATAGTTTAACGGATCCTTAAGAGATGGAAAATCCCGTAACATCTCTTGAGTTATTGCACGCACGTCGACACTGGATAGGAGATGTCAAACCCCGTAAACATCTCTGACGCCGATACACCCATATTTATTCACGATTGATTTAACTTACATAAGGATATTTTAGTCCTGACACGAGTGTTTGTCTTTTCATTACGCTCGGGTCAGTCCTGAGTTTTTCATATTTTTGAAGATCTATTCTGGAGGACGAAGACGAAGATTTGGTATACTATTACTATTATTATCTCTGCATCATGCTGTCTGCTGCATTATTTTATTTGTTCTGTTGTATATGTATAACTCTGATAAATGTTGTATAAATGATAATCAAAAGTATATTAAACAGCTTCATGAACTGTTTATTTGATTATTATATTTTATCTTTCCGCTGCGAGATTCTGTGATTGTTTCTTGTTCCTTTTCTCTTCTTTTCTTATTTACCCCATTAACCATCCGCCCTTTTGAATGGTTTGGAATCGGCATGTGTGTTTGATTTGTCGATTTAAACTGTCCAAAAAGGTGGGTCGTTACATTTCGAGTGTGATTTTTTATTCCAGGATATCTATCACTCACTATTAGCTTTAGAAGTTACTTTTACTGAACCTGATACTGTTTCAAAAATCCTTAACTCCTTAACTGATGAATGGGAACGAAAAGTCTTAGCTATCGAGGAAGCTAATGATATTTCAACCATAAAAACAGAAGAGTTAATAGGTAATCTAATGTCCTATGAAGTAAACTTACAGGCAAGACGAGCACAAGCACAGGACAAGAAAACTATTGCTTTTCAAGCAGAAAAAGAAGACTCTGAATCAGAAGACGATATGGCATTTATAGCTAAGAATTTCAAAAAGTTCTTAAAATTCAAAAAGAGCAATAAATTTGGAAATAACAAGAGTTTCAATAAGCCATCAAGCTCATCTCTTGAATGTTACGAATGTCACAAGAAGGGACACGTAAAGAAAGATTGTCCTGATCGGAAGAAAGAATATAATCTCAAGAAGGACAAATTTAAAAAAAGCAAGCCTTCTCAATTACATGGGATGATACGGAATCTTCTTCATCAGACAATGATAGTGACAGCGATTCAGAACAAGCCAATGTTTGTTTTATGGCAACAAATGATGATGTAAGTGATCTAACTTTTGAAGATTTAATAGAAATAAACTCTGAGTTGTTAGATAAACTTGGAATCCTAAAGAGTAAATATAAAGATGCTTTAGGAAAATTAAATAGAACTGAAATAGAAACTGACATGTTAAAAGATGAAAAGAAAATATTAGAGGAAGAGTTAGTAAAATCTCAAGAATCTTATGTTAATATAACATCTCAATTCACTGATTTAAGCAGTGAAATAGAAAGACAGAAATATGAGAATATTAAATTAGCAAAAGAGAATTATGATTTAAACTCTAATATTAAAACACTTGATATAGAAGTATCACATCTTAAAACAAAACTAGAAAATATTTCTAAAAATGTTTCTAAATTTAACAATGGAAGAGAGAGTCTCTCTAATATAATTGAGAATTCTCAAACCTGTTCAAATAAAAAGGGGTTAGGATATAAAAAACCAATATAAAGTCTTTTTAAAAATAATGGTTCATTATATACTAATTTTAAGAAAAAGAAATCTATATCTGCTCAAAAATCTTTTTCAAAAGTTGTTCATCCAAAATCAATTATGATTTGGGTTCCAAGGACTAATAATAATTTGATTAGGAATAACTACATTAAATCATTCATTAATTCTGTACATAAGAATGAAAACTTTATTTTTAAAGGGAACTCTAAACCCAACTGGGTTTGGCTTCCTAAGATTTAACCCTTAGGACCCTAACAGAGGAAGTGGGTACCAATAGAATTTCAATATTTTTTGCAGGTACCGATTATGAAAAGAGGAAAATGGATTCTAGACAGTGGTTGCTCAAAACACATGACAGACGACAAAAATATGTTAACAAACATTATCTACTCAGATGGAGGATCTGTCACTTTTGGAGATAATTCCAAAGGTTACATCATCGGCAAAGGCGATGTGAGCAATGACGGTACATCTAATTTACCTCTTATTACAAATGTTTTATTGGTTAAAAATTTAAAACACAACTTACTTAGTATTAGTCAATTATGTGATAAAGGTTTTAACATAGTATTTTCTAAAAATAAATGCAATATTTTTTATCATAACAAAAATCTTATTTTCGAAGGAATTAGAGATCGTAATATTTATATTCTGAATATGAAAATAAGTCATAATACAAATATGTGCTTATTAGTCAAAGAAAATGATCCTTGGCTATGGCATAAAAGATTTTGTCATATAAATTTCAAAGATATTAATAAATTATCCAAAAACAATTTAGTAAAAGGTTTACCTAAAATGAATTTTAAGGTAAATAGCATTTGTGATGCTTGTCAACTAGGAAAGCTAACTAAATCTTCTTTTAAATCTAAGAAGATCATCTCAACTTTACAACCTCTTGAGTTGTTACATCTAGACTTATTTGGACCAACTCAGACTCAATCTATTAATCACAATAGATATGTTTTTGTAATAGTTGATGACTTCTCTAGATATACATGGACCTTATTTATGAAAAACAAAAGTGATACATTTGAAAATTTCAAAATCTTTGCTAAACGTATTCAAAATATTAAAAATCTAAAAATTAAAAACATTAGAAGTGATCATGGAGGTGAATTTGAAAATGAAATGTTTGAGAAATTTTGTAATAAGAAAGGAATATTTCATAACTTTTCATTTCCAAGAACGCCTCAACAAAATGGAGTTGTTGAACGTAAAAATAGAACACTTCAAGAATGTGCTAGGACTTTATTGAATGGAACCACTCTTCCAAAACAATTTTGGGCAGAAGCTGTGGCTACTGCTTGTTATGTCCTAAATCGTGTCTCTATTCGACCTTTAACTAAACACACTCCATATGAACTTTTCAATAGTAGAAAACCTAATATATCTTACTTTAAAGTTTTTGGTTCGAAATGTTTTGCTTTAAATACGAAAGATCAACTAGGAAAATTTGATCCAAAATCAGATGAATGTATATTCATCGGATATTCAGAACGAAGCAAATCATATAGAATCTATAATAAAAGAACTAAAATAATTGAAGAAACACTTCATGTATCATTTGATGAAAATTTCAAAACTAACACAAATGATGATGAAGATATTATAATTAATTCAAATATTGACATCAATATACCTGAAAACACTTCTTTTGATAATCAAAGTGAAAAGGAAGTAAAATCCCCACCAAGAATTTTAAAAGATCATCCTATTCAAAATATAATAGGAGAAATTGATGAAAGAGTTAAAACACGTAATCAACTAAATCAAATGGGTCATATAGCTTTTCTTTCTAATATAGAACCTAAAAATATTAAAGAAACCTCAACTGATGATTATTGGATTATTGCTATGCAAGAACTAAATCAATTCGAAAGAAATGACGTTTGGGATTTAGTCCCAAGGCCTAACGATCAATCAGTTATTGGTACTAAATGGGTTTTTAAAAATAAAGCTGATGAAAATGGAAATATCACTAGAAATAAACCTAGATTTGTTGCACAAGGTTATAATCTGGAAGAAGGAATTGACTATGAAGAAACGTTTGCTCCTGTCGCGAGATTAGAAGCAATACGAATTTTATTAGCCTATGCTTGCTTTCATGATTTTAAACTATATCAAATGGATGTTAAAAGTGCATTTTTAAATGGGTTTATTAAAGAAAATGTTTGTGTTGAACAACCTCCTTTGTTTATACACGAACAATTTCCAGACCATGTTTATAAACTTAAAAAAGCTTTATACGGTTTAAAACAAGCACCTCATGCTTGGTATGATCGTTTAAAAAATTATTTAATCAACTCTGGTTTTGAAATTGGAAAGGTTGATCAAACTCTTTTTATTAAGAAAAAGAAACTTGATATATTAATCGTTCGAATTTATGTGGATGACATTATTTTTGGGTCAACCAATGATAAATTATGTCAAGAATTTTCTAAGATAATGACAAATGAATTTGAGATGTCTCACATGGGAGAATTAACATTTTTTCTTGGACTACAAATTAAACAAGTTAATAATGGTATTTTTATAAATAAAAAAAAATATTGTAATAATTTAATTAAATGTTTTGGTATGGAAAATACTTCTGCCAAACCAACTGCTATGAGTACAACCATACATCTTGAAAAAGATGAAAACGGCAAGAGTGTAGACCAAAAATTATATCGTAGTATGATTGGATCTTTATTATATTTAACCGCTAGAAGACCCGATATAATGATGAGTGTTTGTTTGTGTGCACGATTTCAAGTAGATCCTAAAGAATCACACATTAGAGCAGTGAAACGTATTTTACGTTATCTTAACAAAACCAAAGATTTTGGACTATTCTATCCAAAAGAATGTCCTTTTGAATTAGTTTCATATAGTGATGCTGATTTTGGAGGAAGTCGGACGGATAGAAAAAGTACTAGTGGGACTTGTCACTTCATTGGACGGTCTCTAGTATCTTGGTTTAGTAAGAAACAAAATTGCGTATCACTTTCTACTTGTGAAGCAGAATATATATCTGCAGCTTTGGCATGTGCTCAAGTAATTTATATGCAACAAACTCTTCAAGATTTTGGTTTTAAATTATCTAAATCAACAATTTTCTGTGATACTTCAAGTGCTATTAATTTATCTAAAAATCCAGTAAATCATTCACAGACAAAACATATTGATATTCGTCATCATTTTCTTCGTGATAATATTGAAAAAGATATAATCAATCTAGAATTCGTATCTTTGGAAAATCAATTAGCAGATATTTTTACCAAACCATTAAATGAAAACACTTTTGTAAAATTGAGACGAGAACTTGGAATCATCTCATTAAAAAATTTATGAAGTTTACTTCAACTCATTTCTGTTTTTATTTAAAGGTTAATATAAACTTGGTTTTTATCCTCACATTTTTCTTCTGGTTAAAATTAAATTATTCTACATTTAATCTTAACTATTCATTGTTTAGCCTTCAGTTTTATATATAATTTCTTTCATTCAGAAGAAAACTTTCATTCAGCTTAAAAAGGTAAAAGAAGAAAATCAATTATGTTTTTTAATTTTGCATTATTCATCTATACCATGGCCGGTTCATCTTCAGATGAGCCTTCCTCTCATTATTCATCTAGATATTCTTCAATTGACTTTGAAACACCAAGTTCAGGGTCTTCTGAACGTCAAACTCCAACTCCTGCCTATATTCTGATATGTCCACCACAAAGTCATCATACGGGATATACGCCAGAAAATAAACGCACGCGAAGAAATTTATTTCCATCCCCAACTACTAAAGAAAAGATAGATGATTTACATCACTATCAGAGGGAAACACTTAATCTTCACGTGAAATGTACTTTGAGCAAAAGAGTCATGGTAGAAGACTTGGTTTCCTTAAACGTTGTGCTGCAAAAATATGTGGTTCATCTCCGATCAACACAAATGCACATATTCATTCACATCAACGTCCTCATGTTTCTCCAAATTCTTAGGAGCGTCAACCTCAAGGGTCACCAATCAAATCTTTTGACGAATTAGACAATGAAAAGTCTCCAAAATCTCCAAAAACTCCAAAGACTTCAAAATAAAATATATATATATATATATATATGAGATTTATGATTGTTCATTGTTGCTTTTATATGTACTTTACAGAAATATATATATGTGTGGTTATTTTCAAATTTTTTTTAACTTAAAAAGGATATATACTAAAAATCAGCCACATAGACGTCTGGAGAAAATATATTAGACGTCTGTCTTTAGTCTAAAAAGTTTTAAATTCTTTGTCCCTGTTTGAGCCATCTGAAAATTATACCACAGACGTCTGTAATAGAATTTAGACGTCTGTAACAAAAAATTTAGACGTCTGAATTTAGTTCAAAATGTTTTTTACTCTCTGTTTCAAATTTAGATCTCTGAGCCGTCTGAAGAAAACACTTCAGACGTCTATCATCAAATTTAGCCGTCTGTTAAATATTTGAGATGTCTAAAGTCTATTGTTTTTTCAATCTGCTTTGACTCTCTACAGGACATCAGACGTCTATATTTTATTTAGACGTCTGAAACCCTATTGAAATTCAGAACCTCAAAATCAAAATAAACCGCACCCCTCTTCTACACGGCTATTCATTTCTTCTATTTCCAAATTCAAATCAAAAAACCTAAGCTCTCTCTCAACAATGGCGCCTAAATCCAAATCAAAAGGGAAAAAGGGAGAATCTTCTCAACCATCTCCTCACGTTCTTCCAACTGATGAACAAATCGAAGCTTGGCTGTACCACGAACCCAGGAGTATGGCTCGATTCAAATATCTCTCTTCTTTGTCTTCATTTCATGTTATTTTCCACGATCTCGATCACTTTCCTACTTATAGAATTAAGTTATTTACTGATAGGTCTAACATCACTAGTCTCATTGACTACAAAGACAATCAAGTAAATATATGTAGGCTTAGTGTTCTATTATTTCTAGCCAATGTCAATAATCCCAAAATTAGGCTTCATAGAGAAAAAGGAACATTATGGTCAAGCGTTTTTGGAAATATTCTGAAAATAACTCCAGATGACATTGCACGAATTTTGAAGTGTACCAACGACGGGATAGAATTGGAAGATTTAAAGTTAGAAGGTGATGATCTAAATCAAATAGAATATCATCTTTTCGAACCCGGACAGTCTAAAGATAGGTCGAATCAACTTCGTCCACGACCGAGACTGTTACTACGAATGCTAATTAAAACTGTTTTTCCCCGGCAAGGAAGCCACGAAATTATTTATGATCATTAAGATAAAGCACTTCAAGCAATCTTTGGAAATCAGCAGATTAATTGGGCTCAATATTTTTATGATGAGTTTCGTACATATCATGATTCTAAAAAGAGATCACTTATCTATGCTCCTTACATTACCCGGATACTCGCTGATTTCTCCATTCAAAGTCCGTCTATTGAATTTGAAAAGATTAAAGTATCCAATATTCGATTTTTTAGCCTTATGGGATTACCGGAATCCCCTCCGGTATATCTTACCTACCCTGATTATAAAGCTCAACAACTGACACTCCAAAAACAAAAAGGTAAATCTAAAATGGATACCTCTGGTCCCGATGGAGAAGAACCAAATATTGGAGAAGAGGGAGATAATGGAGATGAAGAAGAAGATGAAGATGAGGATGACGAATCCATAGAGCAAACTTTTATCCAAAGTTCAATTCAAGAAAACTCCAATATTGAACAAATTTCTGGAAATTTAAAAAGCTATACCAAAAGTGAGAAGCTCAAATCCGATATCATCATTTCTAAAAATCAAAAGAAGCTTTCTAATCAAATTGCCCAAGGCTTTTCATCCATAAACTCTAGATTCGATAATCTTGATACCAAAGTAGAAGAAAATGCAAAAGAGATGAAGAATGTTAAGACTATTCTACGACGTATGTGGAAGAACTCTTATGGATCTTCACCTCCTCCCTCTCCAACATGGGGAGATTCTTAGACAAGATACTTCTCTTTGGCTTGTCTACTCTCTATTGTGTTTTGTTAAAATTCTACTATGGTTTGTAATCCTTAAAAAATATCTTTTGTGTACTATCTGTATCTTTTCTGTCACTTCTGTATCTTTTTGTATAAATTGTGTGTGTCTGTATCTTTTTTTGTCACTTATGTATCTCTATATGACTTGTTCTATATGTTTCTCTATGTTTAGTATATTAAGATGTGGAACCTGTTCAACAATGTATTTTATCTAAAGACCTTACAAGTTTCTTTTTGTTAATGACAAAGGGGGAGAAATATTAATCATTCCGCTATATAATATGGTCATGTTGATAGGGGGAGCAAAAGGTATGGTTTATACTAACCGTTGAATTATATAGTTGTCATCATCAAAAAGGGGGAGAACGTTGGAACCTGCCTTCTTCGATTTTAATGTGACAACTATATATTTCAAACTATATACTATGATGTCAAATATTCTTGCAGGAATCTACAAAGAACAGTTATTATCATATCGTCAACAAACAAAGCTCAAGCTCTCAAGTATATTGATTATTATTTCCGGTTAGCTATTCTTGTACAATCTCTGATATGATGATAACAACACACACACACACAAATATTTTTAAAAAAAAACATGATTCTACAAATATAAAATATCTTTAACTATTTAAAGATATAAAAGTATTTTCAAAAATTATAAATATCTCAAGTTCAGATTCACTAGAATAAAGAAGAGGAACAAATCAGTACAAGTTCAGACGTCTGAACTTTTATATAGCCGTCTGTTGTCAATAACAGACGTCTAAAAATAAAGTCAAGATGTCTGTACTTCCTGGATTACTATTTTCTATTTTAAAACTGAACACAGACGTCTAAAAATTTAATACAGACATCTGTCATAAACAACAGACGTCTGAATTAAATATCAGACGTCTGTATTCACTGAAATTGTTTCTTCTGCCTCTTTTACTTTTTAAACTTACTTAGTCATCTAAATATTTTCTCTCAGACATCTGAACTTGACGAACTGAAGCATCTCTTCATAAAAATTCAAATTTTGAAGAGTTGTCTTCTTCACCAAGAGTTGCACTCTTTCTAATGGTTGCAACTATTGAATTAAAACTATTCAATACTATAAACAGAGATGAAAATCCACTATTTCAAGAACCAATTCTTTCTATCTATTTTTGCTTTATACTATTATTATCTCAAGTGATTTTCAAATCTCTACTTCCTAAAATTGAACATTCAAATCATCATATCAAGAAGATTATAGGAATGGTGTACTATAATTGACTATATTCGTGTTACTCAAGAACACACAAGTCAAAGAACAATTTATAAATTGTATTTGAAGTCCTATTCGGTTGCTTAGGCAGAAAAGTCCTGCTCGGTTGCTCAGGCGGTGTAATACCTGTTCCTTCGGGTTAAGTGAGGATTATTCGAGGAATTCCAGAAGGAGTCTGGGACTGGACGTAGAACAGGAAGTTCGAACCAGTATAAAAATCCCTGGTGTCATTTTTATTACTGCTATTTACTATTATTTATAATTCCGCACTTGCTAGACTAATCTTACTATATATCATCGATCCATATACACTTTCAAAGCCCTAAGCCAAAAAGTGACGAAAATTTCACTATCTCCAAACATGTCGATGTTTATACTTAAAAGATTGCAAACGACGTTTTGAACTCAATGGAAGTGGTCTCGAGTCCTAATTTGACCGTATGCAAAAAGTAGTTTTTTGGACTAAATTCCGACTAACGATAAAATATTTAAATAAAATATTTAAATAAAATATTCAAATATAAAATCGACAAATATGCGGGTTGTTACATCAAGTGTGTATGCATCTTGTTTGCATAAAGTCTGGTTGATGGTCTCTTTGTGTACTTGTCTCTGATTTGATGTACTCGAGTTCGGTACCTTTTGAAGTTTGCATTTGTTGGGTTCACTTCTGATCTGTCCCATGAATGATGTGCATCTTTGCACATATGGTTGCATTTTGGTTCTGCCTGGTCAGTTTCATTTTTGTGTCCACTGGTGCATTATGTTGCACCTGTATTTGCATTCACCACTTTGCACAGTGGTTTTGTCCAGTTGAGTTCACATGTATTGAGCTCTGGTTGTGCTTGCTTTGTTCGAACTTGTATCACTTGAGTCCGCACTTGCTTGATCCAGTTTCACAGTTGCATACTTGTATATGCACTCGAGTCTGATACTGGTGTATATGCTTGCTTATCTCTTGCCAGACCTGTAGCCTGCATATTGCATTTGCATTGTCTTCTTTGTGGTTTAGTTTCACACTGTTGTCACTTGTAGTTGCCGTAGTGTTGCAGTCTTTAACTTGTACCATTCGAGGCAGTTTGCATATTTGTTTCATGTACATTCTGGCTTATGCTGGTACTATTTCATTTGATGTGCTGTGTTATCATATTCACTTGGTGGCATTTGGTTGCATATCCATCACTGCACTGTTTGGTTGTATTTGAATTTTATGCTCGATAGTTTTATGATGTTTTGTAGCACACCTGTGTTGAGTCCAGCTTTAAAGCTCGGGTTTGACCTCGTGCTCGGTTGTGAGTTTTCATTGTGCATTCGTGTGCACTTCGTTCATTTGATGGTTACTGCGTGGATGCTTTTCAGTTCCTTTTGGTTCATTTTGATTTGAGTTGGTACCATTTGCTTTTGATTCATTGAGCTTTTGTGTAATTCATCACTGTAGTGGAGAGGCAGTGCACGCGACCGTGTACTGCAGCCAAAACAGTATTTACTTTTTATGTGATATTTCAATTGTTTGAATTGTTTCGTGTGTTCAATTCAATATTTTTAAATTGTATTTTGATTTGATTTAATTTGCTCATATTGTTTCTATCTAATTATCTACTGGATAATTAGATTATGTGTTTTCTAATTATCGTATCGATAATTAGATATTGTTGTTTCTGTTGCTTCACTGGCTTGAGTTTTGCTTTGGCCACTTGCTGTTAATTGCTGTTTAGGCAATTCTGTTGTTTTCTAAATTATCTTCATTGATAATCCTTTTTATTTATCTTTGTTGATGATTTGAATTTGCTGATTTGTTGTTTAACACTGTTTCGTGTTATATCTACCGTTATCCGATTCTCTTATTGAAGGGTTTGATATACGAGATTATTGTGACTGTCGTCTATTTGTTATTTAATTATTATTGCTTCTGTGCATTTATAACCGAGTTTGAATTAGACTGACCCGCGTATTATTTTCTTATGAATTTAATACTCGGGTCAAACTGAGTTATTTCAGGTTGTTGATATCTTGCTTTGGGTTGCTGCTTGAGCTATGAAGTCTCTTCATATCTTTTGGAGTAGTCGTTGTCATAGTGTAGGATGATATGTATTCATGTATATTATTTACAATAATGTACTTGTATATGTAACTTCCAGTGTCGACAGTTGTAGTTGTATCATATGTATTGTATCGCATGTATTGTAACTGACTTCAGTTATATATATATATGAGATTTTATATTATCTGTGTTCCGCATTTAGTTTATCTGTGTTATTATTATATATGTGTCCTAAACTATTTTGAACCATCGTAGTTCATTTTATACTGGAATTGGATATGTCGATGGGAGTAAATAAATAAAGAGATGAAAAATATATATACCACTCCTACCGAGATAACCAATACTAGTGTAAGGCCTAACTACGGATGGCTGCTCCTATCCAGCCTTATTCTTCATAATAACCGACAGTATTTCTTTTAATACTCTTTGTTATTGTGAGCATAGAGGTGGGGCGTCACATAGAACCATGACATTTTCTTTGGGTCATTATGTAACTTATCAATTCTCTTATATATAAAATGTAATGGAAAGCTTTAAACAATTTCTATAATAGTTGATACTTATATATACACGTTATTTCTGTTTCTGTTACAACCATTGGCAATAACCGTGTGCGTAGCCCAGGTTCACCCTAGTGTGTATATATATATTCCCTTATATTGTAAAACAAAATTTCTATTCAATTTTAAATACTCCAAACTCCTACTTAAACTCATTTAAAAATGAATATTATATTTCAAACACATCATTTTATGGAATATTATTTCTCACACTTTTAGCTTATTCTAATTTTAAATATTACCATTCCACTATTTAAATCCCTTTTTATTAAATAATTTCAAAGCCAATTTACCAAATAAATTTCCATATTTCTATTCAATTAATAATTAGCTATTATTAGCTTAAATTAATTATTACTTAAAACCAGGTTGTTACATTAACTCTCTTCATAATTCTCATTCCACTTTTCATTTCACATTTCATCCTCCTCCTCCTCTTCCTCTAACCTTCCCCTAATTACCTCTTAATCACCTTGCCCAAGATTAACCAAATCATTCTTAAATAAATTCCAATAAATCTCGATAAAATAACAATAATTTCTCTCATCCAATTCTCCACAAAACCCACGAAGGAATTGGGTTGACTTGGAGTTTGGAGTTTCACCTTGGATTTCAATAAAGTGTGGAGTTGGGTTTTTGTGTTTAGAGTCTGAATTTAGTAAAGAGAAGGTGAGTGGGATGATTCTCCTACATTATTTACATGTTATACTTCATATATGTTCTTATCTATGATTATAAAGTTGTATGTAGTGATTTAGAGATTTTTTGGGTTGATTTAGGCTCATGTTTATATTATAAGCATGATTACATTAACCTGTTAATTGTTTAAGATCTTAATCCATATATTTGAAATAGTTAGGAAGCCCTAATTTTAGTTGTAGGGTAAGTAGTTGAATTTTAGTGAAGTTGTGATTGTTTAGAGGCTAATTACATGATATAGTTGAGTGCACATCATTAATTAGTAATAATGAAACCATTTGAATGATGTTCGAAAAAGTCAGTAAGCTAATTAAGTGATTAATGAAGCTTAATTAGTACTAATAAACATTATTTAAAGTAAAGAATGGTTTTATAAGTGAATGGTTTATTTATAAATATTATTTATGTAAAGAAATAATTTTATAAATAAAAGTGATAATTTATAAAATAGTATAAAAGTGATATTTTACAAAATAAGCGATTTATAAAATAGTAAGAAAGTGATATTTTATAAAATAATGTTTTTATAAAATAGTATGAATAAGATATTTTATAAAATGGTTATAAGATTTCATGAAATATTTATGAAATGAATACTTAATTTTAAATGAAGAGGTTTAATATTTCAAACTTAAAAGGATTTATAAGCTAGTATCGTATTTTGTAAAATGGTATAAGATTTTATGAAATAATATAAAAATATGTTTTACTTTTATTTAAAAGATCTAGTAAATAAAAGTAAATTTTGATTTAAATAATAATTGAATTACTTACTTGAATATACGTGTATGTATAGGTGCACGAACGATTATACGTGTACGTGTATTTCAAATTATATAATGATTAATACAATTCTTGTATGGTAAATAGAATTGTTGATAATGGTTATGTATGTGTGAATATGTGATTAATTATGTACGTGTATGAACACGCTACGAGCAATCTCATGTAGCCATAGTGACTATCAGGTGCATAGCGCTGCGTAAGAGAATTGTAACAACCCAAAAATCCGTACACTTTGAATCGACAATAGACCACACTTGTCCGACCCAAATTGCACGAAATGACGAGGGAAAGAAGTGAGAGGGTGAGAAGAAGAAAGAAAAGAGAAGAGAAGAAGAAGATAAGAAGAAAACTAACTACATAGAATCTCACAGCAGAACGAATAATCTATAATATATCATAAGTCTTTACACAAAAGCAAAACTGTAATATGTATATATACAATATCAATCATAGTATACTAACATATTTCAGCCTAGACAATTATAACTGTCTATCCTCACAATTGCTGATAACACACCAATGAATACAGCGGAAAAATAACCATCTACGTGAATACGTCTCGGGGTCTCTAACTCATCTCTTGAAGCTCCAAGCATCCAAACTAATCTGTAATATACTTGGTCTGACCCGAGCATTATAATAAAATAACACCTGAGTCAGTCTGGAAAACCAGCATGAGAAAACACACCCAATTAGATTTAAAGTTATAAGAAAATCTTTGAAATCAAAGGTATCTCGTAAGACCACGCCACACATAAACACGACGGGTTTTTACCTTACGATAACCAAAACTCTTTTATAGAAAATCCAGTGATATTATAACAGTGTCTAAGTACAAATACTTATTAAAATAGATGGAATTGTTACATTAATTAAATTGCAGCATAATAGGCTCTACAATCAAAACCGTAAAGGCACGTATTGGAGAATGGATTCCATACTATGACCAGGTAAGGAACTACCTCCAATGGGTACATCTCTAGAAAAATGCACCTGGGTCTGACAAGAACATCCTGTACCCTGCCACACAGAACCGGCCTACCACTTGACTAGTAGTACCGAATATGTCATCACCCCGGTCTTCTAACCTTAATCGAGATCTCTCATTCACATACCAATCCATAATAATAGGGTAATCTTGAAAGATGATGACATACCCTGATGGGAGCGACCTACTTAGCCCTGTTGCATGCCCTTTTTAAGTCATTTCCAAGTTGATGAGGCTTGAGGCTAGGTTTTACCTTTTATATAGCAAACCAACTTGGAATGCAAACACTACCCTCCAGGCATAAATCTAATGCTAGCATTCATCCAGGCAAGTTCGTTTTGGGACTGAACGAAACTGAAGGCACTATGCTCTATTACATCCCTTACGGGGAATTCCTCCCAAGGAAAATAGAAAAATAGCCCTTGCATTTATCTCCATCTTTGCTGTCTTCACCATATTCCAATTCGCAACACTTTTGCTAATTCAAAGTGGTTTTCGGATAAAAAATCTGATCCCGGTCTCTTCGAACTGGCACGATAGTTTAAAATTGGCCAATACTTTGATAGTCGGTTATTTAACTATCAAAGAAACAACAATCCAACTAAAGATTTTATTTCCAAAAAGAAATACTACTGGTTAAGCACCAAGTAATACTGAGCCTCTTTAATTAATCTTTTATTAATTAAATCACTTTCCAAATATTTATCTCAAAATATCTTACGAAGGTATATTCTCAAAACCACTTTCAATCTTATAATATTTGAAAAACATTTCCATATACTTATCTAAACGGTATAAGTGTATTCACAAACCATTTCATTTTCTACACTTAGAAAATATCTCAATATACTTAAATCAAAATA
Organism: Allium fistulosum; assembly: GCA_030737815.1. Lineage (NCBI taxonomy): Eukaryota > Viridiplantae > Streptophyta > Magnoliopsida > Asparagales > Amaryllidaceae > Allium > Allium fistulosum. The sequence goes on from CM060904.1 coordinate 339,519,077, forward strand.
ATTATATTTATAGTCCTTTGGAGAAAACATCTTATTTTTCCAACACACACTTTATTGGGTCAAAACGAATGTTGCGTAAAACATCGTTACGACAACCCAAAACACTAGTATTGGGATTCAACTAACTATACTTAATATTAATCTTCGATATCGAACTTCAACTATTTATTAGTTAATAATAAAGCCAATCAAGTTGGGGTATCATTACCTCTCAGACTTTGACTGAATAACGTTCTTAACTTCAAAATAGATAAAAGTTACCCATATCGAATATTAACACCAAAATATAGAATATATCTAATTAAATCCCGAATACTATATAAAACATTTCCTTTCGGGAAACATTTACTATAACAGCAGTGTTATAGTCCATGCCTTCCTTACTTTTCACGAAAACGTCTATTACAACAATAAATGTTGAAATTTGTGTTTTCGTCACTTAACACATTTTAAAATAACTTTTAAAATCATTTAGCTCCATTTTAAAAACATCACTTTCAAAACCATTTCTTTCAAAGATATTTCACTTTAAAATTATGAATATGGTTTCCTTTAGAAGATCCATGTTTAATTCTTAATATAAATCATTTCCAAATTTATAAAACTAAATTTATAAATTCTTTTCCATTTAATAACTTCCTTTGTTATAAAATCTCTTTATTTATAAATTTCTATTTATAAATCTTTTTCTTTATAAATCTCATTTATTTCCAAAATCCATTTATAAATATCGATTACAAATCCATTTCATATTTATAAACAAGGTTTAAATGTAACGACCCGTATTTTTACGGATCGAAAAGTTTGTCAAAATCTGGAATTTAGCATTTTTGAGCCATTTCAGATTTTAGGCGAAATATGGTTAAGTCCTAAGTCGTTCACGACTTAGTATAGGTCGTAAGTCGTATACGACTTAGGGAATAAGCGCGACTTAAGGAATCAGCGAGTTAGCGAGTTGAGGTGGTAAGTCGTGGACGACCTAGGGTATGATATAGGTCGTATGCGACTTAGTATGTTTGTCTTTTCGGTCCTATGTCTTTTCGGTCCTATTTTTTTAAGTCCTAGGTCATAAACGACCTAAGAGATAAGTCTTGACCGACTTATTGTAGACGACTTAAGGTTTTGAGTTAAGGGTTAAGTCGTGACCGAGTTAAATGTTAGGTCGCGAAGTGGTTTGGGTCACGTGTTAGTTTGGAGCGACCTATAGAATGTTGCGACCTAAAGGGTGAGCGACTTAGGGGCTTAACAGTTAAGTCGTAAGGTAGTGTACCTATTAAGTCGTAAGTCTGTTAGGTCGCGAGGTAGTGTACCTGTTAAGTCGTTGGGTTGCTTATGTCGTAGGTCGCGGAGTTCTTCTAAGCCATTAGGTCGTGAGCGACCTAGGAGTTGGGGCGCGCGTGCATATCTGTTAAGTCGCTGAATATGGCCTTGTAGTTAGGTCGTAAGTCATATACCCAGTTAAGTCGTAACCGACTTAGGGGTTAGCTATTGAGTTGTTAGGAGTTAGGCGCACGCGTTAAGTCGTAGACGACTTAGGGAAGTTAAGTCTTAGGTCGTAGAGACTTGGGTCTGTTTTAAGTCGTAGCCTAGTTATCTGTTAAGTCGTAAGTTGATGAGTTTTGGTAAGTCGTTAAGTCGTAAGGTTTGGGCAAGTCTTAGGTCGGAGGGGTCTTAGGTCGTAAGTCGGAGACGACTTATGGAGTTAGCCGAGTTACGACTTAAGGAAATTTCTGCTATAAATAGGAAGGGTTTTTCTCACTTTTTGGGATCCGGATTTCGAAGCGACGAAGTGCTGCCATTTTGAGAGCTCGACTTCTACACTTCTTCACTTCTTTTCTCCACTCTAATCTAGTGATTCCTTCCATCCAATTCGAAGATCAATTTGAAGATTCAAGAGCTTAGATTGAAGATCTTCATCCATTGAAGTTAGATTTCATCGTTTGAAGCGGATTCGTGATAGATCAAGATTGATCCTTCGCTGTCCAGATCTGAAGCGTGTTGATTTGAGTTTGTGTTGGTGATTTGGTGAGTGGTGATTATCTCTCACACGGATCCAAAGGAGTATATCGGATTGTTGGCTCGATTTGGTGTTAAAATAGTGATTTCCATGCATTTTCTTCATCCTAAGTGTAGATCCACATAGATCCATTGTTCATGATGATTTGACAACCATTTTTACTAAGTGTTAACCTATGCAAGTTCATTCATCAAGATTGTAGAGATAATTCTCATGATTTCATGCTTGTTAGACTTTCAACACTTTATTTACGAAATTGCCATTATTGTGATAATTGTCTATTTAGATCTTATTTGAATGCTTGATTGTTTGGATTAATGTTTGACTTGGTTGATTGCTATGAATTAGATGATTGATGATTTGATTTAGATCGAAGATGATTCAAAAGCTAAGGGAAAGGCTCTTGAATTGGGAAAGCTGCTCGTGGCATATGTAGCGGGATGATGAAGCTCTTATGCATAGATGATGATGTTGAGATGAGACTTTGCGAGGATGTGATGAAGCGAAGTATGATATGAGATAGTCTTGGTCTAATCCAGACGGGATCATTCCAAGCACGTTGGTAACTCGGTGATATGATCCGAGTTAAGAGTAATGGATGCTTGAGAGGCGCTTGAGCTAGTATGGAAATAGTCGTCAAGGAGGATGACTAGGAGGCTTGGTAGCATCGTTGTTGAAGGTTCTAGCATGCTCTAAGCAAGAGTACGTTTGGGCAGATTCGATAGTCCCAACGGCCAACTGTTGATGGTCGAGTACTCTGGGCAGATTCGATAGTCCTAGGCACGGGCTGCGACGACGTGCGGGAGTTATGTCTAGAACCGGGGTTTCCATTAGCCCTTGACGGACGGCTGAAAGAATGTGCCGGTCATTCAATTAACGGTGATATCGAAGCAGTGATAACAGTGATAGCCAGAGTCATGGATGTTTGGTTGTATCGTCATTCGATCTCAAGAGCGGTATTTTCTTGGTGCTTATCTGATCTTGGTTTAGGCCTTGGGGGTTTGTACCTGAAAAACATCGCCCTTGACTCGAGTGATAATAGCTTTACTTTAAATTGTATGCTCTGCTATGTTTGCTTCTGCTTAGGGTGTGTTTGGGGGCTATCACTGTAGAATGAGGTTGGAGTAGGAGGGTTGTATTCCTATTCCTTTTTCCTTTATGCTCTTTTGGTATGTTGTTAGTTAATTTACTGCTCACTAAGACTGTTGTCTGACTCAAGGCTTTATGTTTTAATTCTTATTGCCTTGGGCTGTTCGTCCATTTTGGGACGGGCAGACTAGGTAGCAGGTGACAGGTGCTGTTCTAGCTTTTCACGGTGCTGATATCGAAGACGAGCTGGAGTATTGCATATTGTTTCTTTCTTACTATATGTACTGGATGTTCCGCTGTTTGTATAATCTCTGAGTGTTATGTAGTGAGGCTTGATGTATTGACTATTTGGATGCTTGTATTCAACTATTATGGAGTTTTATATGATGGCATTTTATTCTGTAAAGCTTCACTATACATATGTTCTATTGTATTTTGTCCATGCGTTGTGAGTAATACGATAGATCCTGTTATTTTGATCTACCCTGACAATCGTCCATGGTCGCCTGGCACACTTTACAGCGCACTATCTCTAGATTCGGTGCAGGGGTCATGGGCGGTCGTCACATTAAAATTCTCATTTCTATTTTATAAAACCCTATTCAAACATCTCTTAGTTTATTCCCACTTTCTATTTTTCCCAAAAATAGAAACAACCTCTTTCCTAAAATAACCATTCCCCATATTTTATAAATCCACAAATGTGGTTTATCTCTCCAATTTTGCCCAAAGATAATATTTCCCTTAATTTATAAAGCATCGTTTATAAATTTATCGTTTCTTTTACAAACTTACGCTTATTTATAAAATATCACCTTTTGAATACATTCTTTAGTATATATAATTATATCACTTTAAAATAAACAATTACTTAATATTTATACAAAATCATTTCTATCTTCTTTTATTTAAACCCTATTCCTTTATTATAAAACAGACTTAATATTTAATATTTTCAAAATCTATATAATATATTCTTGAAAAATCTTTATTTAAAACTGTTTTATAAAATTAATTTAATTATCCAAAAATCATATCATTTTATATACAGTTAACTACTTCTTTAAATAATTCAGAATAATTTATAAAACATATTTAATTTCGAAAACCATTTAAAAATCAAAATTCTCTCTTGATAGCATTTCAAAAATACTAAAAGAGGCACAGTGCTACCATAGCACTAAATAGGGGAAATTATATCAATGTCATCAATTATGGCATCCAACACATCATATATCACTATATATGAAAAATAAAATTAACAATGTGAGGAATCCAGTTGGATCCCTCCAACCAGTCCACCTGCATCACAAACCACATGCAGTATATAATCATAAAATAAAATCAACCGCTTCGAGGTGGGATCGTATACAAAGGGTCATCCGCTCATACACGGTAACACAATAGGGTCTCATCCGCTCCAATAGGCAAAAAATATTTCCAACTACTAACTAATAATATAGTAACCAACCAAACAAGAAATTATAGGCAACAAACAACCATAAATAAAATTATTTCCACTTATATAAAAATATAAGTGGCCAGAGAGAGTGAGTTTTACTCACCTTGATTTCAGTTGTCGCTTCCGCGTTCTGGTTCCAACTAAATTCTAATAGCGTTCGAATTTAGCTAAAAATTATGGAAGCTCCAAATTTCTCCAGTCCAACTCTATGACGTAGATATCGCTGATACGAGTGCAACGCAACTTGTCTCATTCAATTTGGACCTCGTACGAATTAGTTATGAATTTTTTAAATATCGATTATGATTTATAATTAATAAACAGATTATGAAATTAAATTAATAATTAATAATTTTAAACCTTCTTCCTCAATTTGCTTTGCCGCTCATTCACACACGTTCTTCCCCATGGCCGCTGCTTTGACCGCCACGACTTCCTCCTCTCCTTCACGATAAGCAACACGACCAACGCCAAAGCTCTCCCCTACTCCTCTCCTCAACCGTACACAAATCCACCCACCCGAGCCTTGTCACTCGATCGCAACTGACATTGCTTCTGCTCGTCCGTACAGAGGACACAACCACCCTGAGGCCACCGAGCTTCTCGAAATTCCGACAGTTGCGACTCGACCTCACAGTCCCATTACAACCCTTCATTTCAGCAATCAAGGCTCCAATCTTCAATGAAGTACAACCCTAGTTTCCATCTCAACTAAATGCTTGCTGTAATGTTCGAACTCCTACAACTGATGCTGCATGCTTCTCCACTTCAACCAAAGGAAGATATAACCATTTGGAGTTCAAAGCTTCATCCTTTCCTATTTCCTGGTTATTTAGAAATGGATTTCGAATTTCAAAAGCTGAAGTTTTTATTTTATTTTATTCAGAAGCAGATATTGTCTATGGAGGGGTACAAAAATGAAGATATATAGGTGTGCTGGGTTTTTACTTACGTTGGTGGTTGATTTGAGTTTAACTATTAATTATTGGTATCACACTGTATCATCTTTTGTTCGTGTACAGACTTCGGATCGACAGAACAAAAATATATCCGCGTTTAGAATAGCGAGACAATTCCAAAACAAAAATAATATACATCGGTCATTTCATTCTGTGAAATCACAAAATGCTGGGATTTGATGATAACACGTCAAACCGAAATTTGAATATTTTCCAAATTAAAAATTATTGAAAAATTAGATAAAACTAATTTAAATATACGTCAATAGAAAACGAGCCACAGAAATAAAATAAATTTTGCGATCATTTATTTAAACGGTAAATTACTGAAATTGAACTTCCCGTTATTGTCCGTTTATCTAAATGAGTTAATTAAAGCTATTAAATCCATTTATAAATGATAAAATTCAAGACTCCAATATTTAAAACACACATCAAATATAAATTCTCCGGTTTAAATATTTTAGGCAATCATTATAATTGAATTCCAATTGTTAACTTTAATTTAATCACTATCTTCGGATTTTTTTTGAGTTATAATTGTTTAATCCAATAATCCAATTTTAAATCAATTAAATATTTTAAAAAATCAATTGACCAAAACTTCGGGTCATTACAAGAATACTAGATCGAGTGATCGCTCTGATGTAGCCCAAAATGTGATTTGTGTTATGTAAGTGTGTTTGTATATGCATGTGTGTATTAATGTACACAAATAAGCATATTGGAATATGCATAGGCATCACATGAAGCAAGTTGGTCGGCTGAGTTCAATTTGGCGTGTTAGAGGAGATCGGGTCGAAAGAATCGCCCCATGGAACTCTACGTGTAAAAGAGTGGTTTTTCTTATCGAAATCAGTTTTCGAATACTTTCGAAACCACTTCCAAAAGATCAACCAATAAGCTTCAGAGGAGGTCCGATGGAATGAAGGCATGCTTGGGAAGCAAGGTGGCTCATCGAGCAAAGCAATAGAGGAAATGACGCACCAATTGGTGGTCGTAGCAATCGATGGCACCTGAGTTTTACTGCCTCGGACAACCGACCACCGGTTGATCGGTGTAGACCATCAGTGGACCGATGGGGCACTAGTCTAGGTAGTAAAGCCAGGTGCCATTTTATCGGGGTTTCATACCCATTTCAGATGTGGGTTCGTGCGGAGCCTCAGCGCAAATTCTAGGAAGACTATAGGCTACTCAAAGAGACAGAAAGCAAGGCAAAGCTTGGAATCTAGAAGCGAATGTTAAGTGATCCCTATGGGCGAGATTGGTACGATGATTTGTCACACGATTGCATCCGATGTGCATGTACGATCAAACGAAATAAATCCGTACCTACTGGCTTTAACTCACGGTACATATAGTTTGATGAATATATTGGTCTTATATTAGTAACCATATATATTATTGATCTTATATTAGGTTACATACATCATATTGGCCTTATATTAGTGGCCATGCATATTATTGGTCTTTCAGTAGTGACCATCCGTATAGACAGAGGATGATGAGATATCGATCTTCATTTGTGGTAGGCGTATTTTATTGCATTATGTTATATTTTGATACACACACACATATATGGTATCAGTGTTCCTTTGTTGTCCCGATAGCGTATCATATGGGATATGCCCATCATCCTCTTTGTAGAGGAGTTATGTGAATTTGATTAGGTATCCATGATGACTAAGGGAAGATGATGATAATCATTTACGGGAAGATCATTTATTACTTATGCTCGATATAGAGTACGATAAGGTCTATACATGTTTCAGATATCTACTGTAGGTCTTATATCACTTATGCTCAATATGGGTTGCGGTGAGATCTATATGAGTTCGCTCAATCAGGATGTGACTTAGGGTCTACGATACGATTAGGTACCGACTCTACTTATTTTGGATCCCCAATGGGAATCATTAGATTGCAGTGAGATCTATATAGGTGTCAGATGTATAGAGTAGGTTGTATATCACTTATGCTCGATATATGTACGGTGAGATGTACATAAGTTTGATCACACTAGATGCAACTTAGGGTCTACAGTACAGTTAGGCACTGACTCTATTTGTTATGGACCCTACATATAGATTGTTGAATCATGGTTGATGACCACTTCAATTTTCACTCATCAGCAATGATGAGTATCGATTTACACATACTATTCATTGTGTATCATTATGATTGTGCATGTTATATTAGTCAATTAATAACATTGTCGAGTACTCTAGGTTATTCTTGTAGTGCGATATTTATACTGTCTCTACATTTGTATATTTGATTACCTTATCAACATATACTATTACGTATCAGTCACGTTATATTAGTTGTGTTGACTCATTGATTACATGAGAAGAGCAACTTGGTATGATTTCCTATCTTTTGGATAGGTTTACTTATCTATGAATAGTCTAGATTACCCCTAAGCCACAATTGTGGAGAGGACCGGCTATACCTTAGTAGTTCCAGTTTATTTGTATATAGTTTTCGTATATATTATTTCGAGATAGTTCCCATCACACCGGGCTTTATGTCTGACCCGCATTTTTTCTTTATCCTTGTATTTCATGTCAATTCTTAGGGACTCGATTGAGTAGTTTGGAAGTCAGGTGCTTTTGGGGATACGCTTTTAGGATAGCTACAATATGTTATGGAGGCGATGTCAATACTCTATATATATACTTTATATTATAGTAGTACATGATTGATATGTATTTATGTCTAAGAATTTGATGTATCAGATATTATATTTAGAACTCTGTTTGTATGGAGTTTGATGTATTCTGGCTTTCAGTATTGATATGCCCTTATCTTTTTTCCACTAGTATAGTCTTTTATATATATATATTATAATCCTGTTATGTTCACGTATATTCAGTATATTATATATTATCATTGCGCTATGAGATTCTATCGATATGCCTTAGTATAATGTTTTTTTAATTTTCTTTTCCAACAATCTGCCTTTTGTGGTATTCAAAAGAAAGGTGTTTGCATTTGGTGCTGATTTTAGGGTATTACGAACGGTGGGTTGTTCCATTTGGTATCAGTGCTTAGGTTCAACACTTAGGGTCAAGTATACCCATTTGGGTTAAACAAACTGGTAGAGGGAGATGCATCGAGAGAGCATACTTGTATTTTCCTATAATATAATACTGTACACAAAACTTGTCTTCTAGACTTTGATTTCTTTCTTTCACTAGTCACTAAGATATCTTCGTCTGGCTATCAGTATGAGCAGATGGAGTGCAAGAGTGACTATAGATAGGTATCTGAGATGCCTGATTAGCTCAGAGACTATTTATCTACCACAAGTGATGTTCCATCGCCTATGAGCATTTCTAACAAATGTGGTAGACATCATAGGTGGTGTAGTCCTTAGGGCATCAGTATTTCTATGTCCACCGGCTTGGACTCTTCGAATCTGTGCTTGAATTTCCTTAGCCTTAAAGGGAAGCCATATTTGGGTCCTGAGACTATTGTTGAGACATAGCCTTGGACATGTGCATGAGAGGGCTTCCATCGATATGGGTTTAGAGAATGTTCTGATAATGAAGATTATTTCTCGGCATTTAAGGAGGGGAGACTTTGGCTGGGTAGGATGTATTATCTGTGTAGCTAATGAGCAGGCCCTTAAAGTGGGATGAATTCAGGCATCCTATGGTTCTCAGTTCATTTCTGAGATCGAGAAGGACGTGTAGCTGGAGTATTCCGTCCATCTTGTACATGGCAGCTTGTTAGTGAAGGAATATGTTGACCAATTTAATATTTTGTTTTTGGAGATTGAGATGGTCAATACTGCATTAGTGTAGGCAAAGGGGTTCGCCAGGGGTCTTAAAACATTAGTTGGAGATTCATTGCTTAGTCTTATCCCTGTTAGGGAGCACTGTAGAAAGTCTCGTTGGGATGGTTATCCTCCATGAGAGCGCCTGTGAGGTACCATTAGAGGGAGCAAAAGTGGAAAGCAAACCGAAGCACAAAGACCAAGATACAAGGAAAGATTGAGCTTGTGCAAAGAAGAAGCTTGCTTAGTATGTTACTCCCATGGCATATGGGGCATTTCGCTATGAAATGTCATCCAGCTAAAATGAAGCATGAGTGCGTCAATCGAGATTAGCTTAATCACTTGGAGGACTGTCCTACATTTTTGGAGGGTGAGTAAGTGAGGATGACTTGTGCCTTACATGCATCATTGGGTCCTAGCAAGCCTAATGCTCAGGAGAAACGGAAGGAGCTTGTGCAGTGAGGTATGCTCTAGTTTTGGGGAAAGCACTTCTGTTCCTTTCGATACTTGAATGACATATTTTATCTTGCTAGTTACTTGGTAGGTAGGCTAAACTTGACACCTTTCATAGTAGGTGAATTTTTCGATAAAGATAAACATTATATGAGTAACCTTAGTTGCAAAGCCGAGATGAAACAATTGAGAGTACTATCATTCGAACACTATAAATAAGCTTTCAAGTTGAGTGGAGTCAAAAGTATGACTTAGATTTGTATCCAAGTAGGGCTCGGTGGATGCCCAGCAATGAGCAAAGACCAAACAAATGATTATAGGCGTTTGCCTAGAGCCTTTCATGTTAAATTTGTTTTTCTTTGAGTTAGTAAACCTTAGGCGATGGGAGTAATCCCATGTGCTGAAAGGATATTTTTTAAGGATCGGTCCATTCCCGTACTAGATTCCAATCCCCACTTCGAGTGCAAATATTCTAGGTGATTTGCACCAGCTAGTCAAGGATTTTTCACTCAATCCTTAAAGGCGAGCAATTGAGTCGGATTCTTGAGTGGACTGGGAGATTTTCAAAGCAGACTTTGATCATGTTATGGAATTTCAATAGTCAGACCAAGCAACCAGATCAGAGTTTGCATGAGAGGAGTCAGGTAGCCAACCATAATTTAATAAAGAAATCTTGCGAGCAAAAGAAGGATTGGAATGGGCATCTTGTCATGTTGGATGGTCTTTAATTATTGTAAATTTTAGTATAGTATAGCCAAGGTTGCTTGGGATAGTTTGGGGAAGGATTACTCGACTAGTTTTGTGGCAATTTGGATAATCTTCTAAGTGATGAGATGATACTTGCCTAGACGATAATCATAGTGCAGTTAGGATATTATCGTTGTTAACATTGTGCGGTTGAGGAAAGTTTGAACCTGAGCAAACCCAAGTAATTGTAGATATTTATCTAATGATGATTTAATTATTAGAATTTTCTCCTTTGGAGAATGAGTCCGATTTGGAAGAAAAGAAAAGTTAGGACATTGATTGCTGGATTTATTCGAGAGTTTCGAGCCTCAATGATCCAGCATATCATATAAGTTTTCCTTTCCGTCGCAGGATGTTAATAGTATTTCATGTATTGTATTCACGAAGGGGTTATGCCACTTAGGAATTTATTCCTTTTGGATGTTGAACAGGCTCAATGGAGTTTATAGTTTGACACGCACATTTGACTATTGATTGGTTACCGTACATGTCGGTATAGGATCTTTCTGAATTTTTCGTTTTCCTTGTATGCGTTTTGTTACTTGATTGATTGATTCTTGTTGATTCATTACTATTGATTGTTTTGTATGATTTTTAATTTGTATGTTAAGTATTGACAATTGTTGATCGTTGATGTTGTTCATGTTCGCTTGGTGCTGTTGAAAGTTGTTTGTTGTTGTTTGATTTTGCTGTTGCTTGGTTTTTGTTGTTGTTGATATTTATAAATTATTTTCTTGCATGTATAATAATTTGTATGCTATTCATCATTTTTTATCACCGTTTTCTATCTGTTTAATGGTTGCTTGCTGTTTATTGTTTTTTATTGTTGTTTGTCCTATGTGTTTGATTGCATGTATGGTAGCAATAATTTCATAATTAAAGTATTTCGAAGGGTAATAGAGATAGCTATTTGAAATAGATCACATAACATCCATGACCACTATAGGGTCAAGATGGGATTTATACGAGTCTACTACCTTTTGATGTGACTCAAAGTCTATGGTATATTTTGATACTTACTCACTTGAGCTTACTCTCCAATTGATTGTCATGTATAATTATACTAGTATCGGCTACTATACTAAAGTTATACATGTATGAATTCTATGTTGCTATTGTGTTGGTACATTACCTTCTTGAATAGTACGATTTGGTGCTTAAGAGCTTATACATGGCCATTTGGGTGCTTACATTACTGGTTTAGCATTTAAATGGTGAGAAGCCCTTTTAAAACGAGGTATGAGCTTAGGAAAAATGAGATAATGTATAATATCGAGTGTTTCCAAAATGTGTGATGCATATTAACTTTGGGAGTTTCCGTAATGCAGATGGCATAAGGGAAAGTACTATTGGAATTTTCTAAAATTTAGATTCGAGATGTTTGGTCAATCCTATTACCTTCTCTTACTCATAGGAATTCTAGGGACAAAATTTTTTTATGGAGGAGAGAATGTAACACCCCGCAATTTTAATGACCAAATACTTAAATGATTAATCTAAATATTTAATCGTCAATTAAATAAGCGCTCCTTTTACTCAACTTTTACAGATGAGCGAATTAGGACTCGAAACATCCATAGATAAGTTCACGTTTTCTTGTCGTGAATAAAATGAGTATAATCTTGAATATGTTTGGAGTCAATGAATTTTTGGAGTGAATAGTGATTTTTGAGTGGAAGAAATGGATTGGGGCTAAGACCCCTTAGCTAGCCTATTAGTGGCTAACTCTTTTTATAATTCTCCTTCCACTTTTCATTTCACGTATCATCCTCCTCCACTTCCTCTAATCTTCTCCTAATTACCTCTTAATCAACTTGCCCTATATTAGACAAATCATACCCAAATAATTCCAATAAATCCTGATAAAATAACCATAATTCCTCTTATCCAATTCTCCATAAAACCCACAAAGGCATTGGCTTTACCTGGAGTTTGGACCTTTATCTTGGATTTCAAGAGAGTAAGGAGTTGGGTTTTGTGATTAGAGCTCAATTTAGAGAAAGGGAAAGTGAGTGGGATGATTCTCCTACATTATTTACATGTTAATACTTCATATATGTTCTTATCTATGATTACGAAGTTGTATATAGTGATTTGGAGATTGTTTGGGTTGATTTAGGCTTATGTTTATATTATAAACATGATTACATTAACCGATTAATTGTTTAAGACCGTAATCCCTATATTTTAAATAGTTAGTAGGCTCTAGTTTTGATTATGGGGTTAGTAGTTGATTTTGAGTGAAGTTTTGTGATTGTTTAGAGGCTAATTACATGATATAATTGAGTGCATATCATTGTAACGACCCGCTATTTTGGACCATTCGCATCCGCACATGTCGGACTTGAATAATTCAAAATACCGAATTGTTAATTTAAATTTGGCAAAACTCAACATATACAGTAAATAAATAATCACAGATCACAGACACAGAGTAATAAATGCAGCGGAAACAAAAGATAGTAGTTCATGAAGCTACTATATACATATCAGAGTAAAATAAGGTAAAATAGAAGTCTCGAATACAATAGTCAAATATAATATCAGAATACATCACTGGAATCAACTGAATATCAGAAAGCTGGATAGATAGCTGGATCTCCAAGCGAAGCCCCAACTCCAAAGGTGAGTCTCGAATACTGGTACACTCAGTCTGACCCGAGCGTAAAGCAAAACACAAAACACTCGAGTCAGGATTAACATTCTTATATCAATAAATCCAACTCAAGTGAAATAGCAACTGAAATACAAGTAACTAAAAGGATGTTTGGAATAACCATCCTTTAAGGATCCGTTAAACTATCTACTATGTAGTAGTGTACGCTAAATAGATAATGCATATCAGTAATATAAGTATCAAAATAGTGTTAAGGCGTTACCATTATCCCCATTAACACATTTTATATAAGCGTTATAGTCTATACAGCACTGTAAACTCCACCGTAAACTAGTGGGATATCAGGGAGTACTCCATAGGTATAACACAAAACAAATTCGTAGTGGTCACGTATATATATGGATACAAGTATGACAAGGCACATGAGGCAATACCCAAGGTAGTGAAACTACCGTTTGCCTGATCCGGACTGGTGAGAATGCATCGCCGCAACGATCGCAACACCGCGAAACAACACTCCCAAAATTTCAAGGGTGCACCAATCGATAACAAGTAATGAGTAGTTTACGAAGAAGTGTGTTCGCTCGAGGTAGCTAACCTCATTTGGCCCGGCACGGCTCCTGTTTTAGTCATTTCCAATTTGACACAAGTGTCAAGGCTATCCATTATCGTTCTCTTTCTTCAGTCATCACATACATCATTCCAACCACTTCATTCTGGATCACACTCCGCGTGTAGTTATTAAAGTGGTTTCGGTTTAGACAGTGAGTATGTCCCTAACCGATTCTGGTCTCTTTAATAACTTTCATGATTATTACACCGATTGGTCGTTTATTTATTTCAAAACCAAATCAATTTCAATTTCAATTAGAATTTGTAAACCAACATTCCATTTGTCTTTCTAAACAATTTCCAAAATTTACGTTTCAAACTTCCAAATTTCCATTTCAAAATCTTATGATTCAAATTAAATATTTGATTTAAGACAATTCAAGTATTCATTTAAATTCGTATATAAGTTTCATTCCGAAATCATTTAAATTAATTTAATTTAACATTCAAATCAATTTAAATTCATTGATCGATTTCATTTAATATTCGTTAAGTAAATTTGTCATTTAAAACAATTTATATTTAATCTCCAATTCATTAAATCAATTACTTAAGTTCAACATCATTATATCAATACTTAAAAATTGAATTAAATTAAATTCGTCAAATCAACTCTTTAACATTACAAGTCTTACATTAATTTCAATAAATCACATTTTTATTTCTTATTAAAGAAAATTTAATTCACTTATTTATTTACTTAGTTACAATTTCAGAGCTCAATTAAATAAGAACTAAATTTCACTAATTCTAGGGGTTCAATTTTATTTAACTATTAAATAATTAAATTTTATATAATTATTAAATAATTCAATCTTATTTAATTATTAAATAATTTCAAAACTTAATTATTAAATAATTTCAAACTTAATTATTAATAATTTCAAAACTTAATTATTAAATAATTTCAAACTTAATTATTAATAATTCCAAATTTTAAAACAACGTTCTTTCATCAACTACTATGTTAATATTTTGATTCAGATTATTAAATATTAACATTTCCTTTCATTAAAATTCAAATTCTAACTTCGTTTCAAAACCATATTATTTATTCAAATAAAATCTTCATTTTATTTTTATATCAAATTATTGACCAATCGATTTTTATTTAATTCTCTATCCTAGGTCAAAGTTCAATTTGGGTATTTATCATTTCAACCCGATTCCATTTCAATTCAAAAATCAAAGCATAACAAAGGGAACTTGCAGTGTGATAACAGGGAGGGTGTCAAAGTAAATAAACAAGCAATAACAACAATCAATAACAATCCAATAATTACTTCAAATAATCCCGAAATAATCGTATTAATTTACATTGTTGTTTGTGTAAATTAATATATTTATTTCTTGAATCTACACTATCATTTCATGTAGATTAAAGATTATTACACTAATATTTATACGGTTCTTCACTTGATATCTATTATTCAATTTCATACTACATCGATTTAAACAACATACATTTAAATGGTTCAAGGTGTAATTTACCATATTTCTACATGTCAATTTATTTAAACATTTAAAGAGGTCATATTATGCAAATGTCATCAAATCAAATTTATCACATATATCAAATCTAACTATCCTACGCGAATTTCAATTTCAAATTATTTATCACTTACAACATTAACAATTTAACGTCCAATGTCAGCAACAAACAATCAATCATTTAACAACCAAACTGGATTATCATTGTATAAATAACAGACAATGGTGTCAGATGTCACAGGTGAACTGATATAGGTAAAACATATATATAACAGTGTAGATAACTAACGGCAGCATATTTCAATTGTCGTTTCAATTGAAATCAAATTTAATAAATAAAAGAACATTAATCGTGAGTGATTGCTCACCTTTCGAGGCTAGAGAAATTTTTGACGATGGAATGAGTTATGAAATGCAAGCATGATTTCCAATGCAAAGCTATATTGGCACGAATCTCAACAATGCAGGATTGAAACGATGAACGAAGCTGATAAATAGGAAATTAGAATCAAGGAGTTAGCTAGATATAGCTAAAACGAAATGCATATATTATCTACATATGTTCCAAAAACCAATTTTTTTTTGAGATATATACTAAAGATAAAATCTATATATATAATTCAAGTGATTATTTCAAAGAACTGCTATATATATATACACTTTTAACCATGTGTATATGTTTTAAAGTTATCACAAAGTATTAATTTACAAAGTAAAAATTTCAAATCAGTTTTCGAACAATAAGATTTGGTATAATAAAATATCCACAATATAATATACACCTTAAAAGACAAAAGTGCAAATACATGACACATCAAAAACCTATATAGACTATATATGTATAAAAGAACAGACACAGATACAAACTACGTAACTCAATAAACTGTAGAAACTTTTATAACTGGAATACTTTGTATTATATATATATACTGTATCTTTTATAAACCAATGTATATATTAGACAGATCAACAAATTTTTATACCTTTGAAAACTTATACAGCAAAACCATAACTTGCGTCTAAAATGGAATATATATTCAGACTATTATAACTTCCCAGCATCATACACGAACATACATTTGTATACTATACTAAATAAAGTAAACGAAATATATTTATATATATAAATAAAACTGTTCCACAATATGTATACTAACATATATAAAACAACACAAAACTCCCAGAAAATATATACTTATATATACATACGCTGATTTTCAGTTCATAAAACAAAATCTACCTAATTGAGATACAACCATATTAATATATATATAAAACCACTTATATAAATCTTATATATGCAGACTATATCAGGTACATCTATATGCGATATTATATATATATATTATATACTATAACTGACACTTATACAATTAATATATACTCATACGTTATATATAAACAGACCTATATATATATACCATTTATACTATATTGTTAAAACCAAATCTTATACATATTTGCCATACATACGAAAAAAATCACATAAGAGCCTTATAACCGCGAGTTCAAATTTGCAGCTGAAAACCCAAATACCAACTTTACTAGAGCTATATTCCATTTATAACTCAATATCTACTGTACATATATAGATGTAACTTCTACTTTATATAAATTTTAGATGAGGGAAGAGCTTGATAGATAAGAACAGCTAATATACAATATATAGTTTATTCATATAAAGGAATAGAGGAGTGACAGGTTAGGCAAACCTGGACGAGCAAGCACGAAGGTTGACGAGGAGGGAATCGCTAAGACAATCGGTTTCGGAGGAGGGTGCTGCGAATAGTAGGATGTTAGGCGTGAGTTAGGTAGTAGGTCGAGAGAGAGAGTCGGAGGCGGATCGAATTGGGAATGAGGGTGGCTTCAAAGGAGGAGGCTGGCAATCCGAAAGTGGATGGGAAGGTGGATCTGCGTCAGGTCTCGGCCAAGGGAGGTGCTGGCGGCAACGCGCGGAGATGGTTGCATGGCTGATGTTGAAGCCGAGCTTGGTGGTGTGCCGCATGGAGGGGCGCGTTCTTGGTTGCCTGGATGGTGAACTGAGGGGAGGGGTGGATTCGGCACTGATTAGGAGGTGGAAGTGGATTTTTTTAAAACATGGAGAAGATGGAGCTACAGCTTGAAAATATGAATAGGCTCTGAGATGTATAGGCACAAATATAAACAGTGCATAAATGAACAATGTAGAAAAATGTGAAATCAATAAATGATTCAAAGCAGATTATATCGAAGAGTCACGGCTGTTTCTTGGAAGATTTAAAAGTTAAGTAACCATTATTCTCAACCGGTGAAAAGTGAATGGTAATAGGAAAATCAAAAGCCAAAATTTGCGGAACCGATACTAAAATCGTTTCCGTAGATTTCACTCTCTTCCAAACTCCGGAACATGCAACCGAATATACTACGGAGATTAGCACGATGAGATGATCAAAATGATATATGGATATCAGTGGTACGATTGAATTATAAAAATTCGAATTTTCTACTGGCGGAAAATGCAGCAAAAACGCAGAAAAATAAGATCGACGGAGCTAAAGAAGTCCAAATTTGGAAAAACGAAAAATGACGTCTTGCTCAGAAGATGATTTAGAATTTTTCTATGTAAAAATTTTCAGGTTTCGACAACATTTTATTTTCATCAATTACTAACTGATTAAATTGAAATAAAATTACACACAAAAATAAACTTTCATATTTTCGGATAATAATTTACCAGTTGCTATGTTTAACCAAACGCATTTCAAATATTAAATTTTTATTTCAATATTTTTTATTTAAAATTCCCCAAAATTCCAATTAATAACGTTATTAAAACCAGTTAAATTTACGGGTCGTTACACTCTCCCCCACTCAAAACTTTTCGTCCCCGAAAAGGAAGGAGGTAGGAGAATAGAACAACCAAAAGAAAATAGACTTGAATTACAAAATAACAATTAATTTAAACCATATAAATTTCAATTTAAATTAATTTATACTCAACAATTGACTTTAAACTCAAGAAATTTCATTGACTTGGTTTATTTTCAATTTATCATTGTTTGTTAAAAAATTTATTTCAACACAATTCTATTTTATTAATCCATTTATTATTAAACTAACCTAGTATTCTATTTATCTTTATCAACAATTTTATAATTAAACTTTAAGTGTATAACATTTATTATAAACACTCAAATTATTTATAAAATCATTTTTATATTGTATATTATCCAATTGCATTTTAACTTCTGAATAATTTAGGTAAGTTATATTGAAATGCAATTTAGTACTATACAAATAAAATTTTCAAATTCAATTATTTCAAGTTTAAATTTTTATCTAAAATTTTTGACCTCAGTTTATAATTGAAATCATCTTTAAATCATAAACTTAAGAATTTGAATCTCCAATTTACTTCAAACAATTTTGAGATAAATATATATAGTATATATCAGATCAAAATTAAATCTTTATATATAATAAATCAGGTCATACCACAGAAATTCAAATCAAATTAAATTTCCAAACAAAGTGTAGCAAAGCTACTGAATGGTCTCTTCACTTCGAAACTCGAAAATGAATGTCGATGATGCAGCTGCCATCCCCGAAATTATTTTTTCCAGCGACAAAAAGAGAAGAGTACTGATTTAAACTTAAAATTCTTTGAAAATCATTTATATTCGAAAATACTTTATATAATATACATTTAAAATTTTAAAACCAGAGTTTGGAATCATCGGAAATTAAATTATCAAATTCCCGATTTAAATTTATATAAATTCCAAATCAATTTATACCATGTTTATAAATTCATTTAGAAGAATAAATGATAATCAAATATTATCATTTCAAACAACCAATTAATTAACCCTTTTTTTTTCCCAGAAAATTTTACTTATATATTTATAATATAATCATACAAAATTATTTCATTTACCAAATTTGAAATCAATATTGTGTCAGTTTGCTCTGTTCGAGTGTTTTGGAAATCCTATCGATAGCGTTGATCAGATGAATCGATCGAAAATCCGAACCAACATCAACAACTCAAACAACACACTATAAACATAAAATATTTTATATTAATTACAAATACACTCCATCACTCGGATATCCTTGAATGGATTTCAAAACAAAGATAGAGATTCAGATTAGAGAAACACTAAAAGAATTCAACTAAAAGGTAGACCCGATAGGGAGATAAGATAATTGAGTTTTCAAACAGAAGATGGACAAACTTATATAAATCGCGGGTAACCTTAACCGGGTCAACCGTGATTCCAAGAATAAATTCGATGCAGAATTTCGAGGAAAATCTACATTTGATCTCAAGAAATAGAATTCAGGTACACCAGGAGATAGATAGCATCGTAAACCAAGGATACAGAAATCTCTGATAAATCGATGTCTATTGTAAAGGAGTTTCACCCCTTTATAAGTCAATTTGAGATTGGCAAGACCGCCGACTCATTATAAAGATCATTCGAAGTGGAGTTATAGGATACTCCAGAATTAAGAGAAGACGAATAGTGAGGGACACGAATGGAATTTGGAACCACGGGGAACGTTCCAAAATTCAAAGATCCCGAGTCAAAGAAAAAGATTCAAGTTCGAACGAAAGTGATTCTGTAATCAAATTTACTACATGTTAGCACCAAAATTGGTCACTAACCTCGTAGAAGAAGATTGTGAAGAGATATAAGTGATGAAATCAAATTAAACAGAGAAGACAGTGCTAGTCTAAATACAGAAAGTAAGAACACCAAATTTATAGTGGTTCAGCGTAATTGCCTACGTCCACTTTGAGGTTAAACTTTATTGATCTTCTTTATAGTTGATTACAAATACAATTCGTGAATCAAATGCTTGAATGAAGTTGTTAAGTAGAGAAGATGAGTCTTGAAAATGGCAAAGTCTCCCCGGTGTTTTCTCTCCAAAAAAGGATCCATTTCACTGTGACCCTGCCCCTCTATTTATAGGCAAAGATGGGCTGGACTTCCCAAGTGGGCTGATTGCCGAACGCTCCAGCCCGAGTACAGTGGAAGACCCAAATTATTGAGATAAAAATAATTTTAAAATGAGAATATTTAAGAAAAGAAAATATAGTCTGACAATAATAATATTAGGAGTAAGTGAAATGAATAAATAAGAGGATAGAGATTTTTCAATAAAGTGGGAAGAAAATGATCAAATATGAGTGAGATTTTATATACAGATATCTCCTGTATATATATATACACATATAAAAATATATATGTATTAGATGTGAGTAGCCAAAGAAGTATAAAATGATAAAGTCCTTTTGATAACTAAATTGCATGAAAACCAGTTTAGTACTATTGTGCATAAATACCTTCTTAAAAATAAATCAGGAAATAAATGGTTTGAAATAATATAAGAGAACCATTCAGGCCTAACAAGGTATACAATGTATCTGAGTCATACAAAGATGATGTGTAGATGGATCATGCAAATAGCATGTGCACAGAAAAGCAGAGAAGCAACTGCTTTTACTAGAAATAGAAATCAAGAGAAAATGGCACATTTAGCCATAACAATACACACATAATTCTCTGAGTAATGTGAGGATAAAATGGGTTTTTCCTTTAGTAAAACCCTAGCAAAATGATTTAAATCAAGAGGGAAGCAGAGGTTTTCTCTGAGGGAAAACAGAAACACATTGAAAAAAAAATAGAAAAGGAGAGCTCACCCTGTTTTCAAGCTTAGGCATTCTCGGGGAAGAGAGGAGGAAGGTGAGTGATTAATCACTTATGATCTGTAAGGCATTAAGACCCATGTTAAGGGCAGCCAAGTTATTTTATATAAACATTACATTATGTTTTTCCTATTTGATTTTATTTTCTGGATGAAAATATGTTGATCATGGATGGTATTCTGGTTGAGTTTTTGGATGAGGTTTTAATCTGTTTTGACTTGTTGTGATGGTTTCAGTTTTTGTTTTAAAATATAGATAATCAAACAAATACACTAATCACAGAAATAGATTTTATATATGCTAGTTTTGATATGAAAAATGAATCAAATGTTTTACTGTGGAATAGGGTATCAATGAAAGAAAAGAAGTAGGCAGTGTGAATATTGAGATTCATGCTTATGTCTAGTCTATATTAAAAATGATATGAACAATGCAATATTACAAATATGTGCTGATTTGTTCAGATCATAAACCAATAAGTTTTTATGGGTTTTTCTCAAAAACCATTCCCTATGTTCACAGTAAAAGAATAAATATAGTTTTGCATATGACTTCTTCATATTTGTATAAGCAATGGAAAATTTCTAGAAATAAAAATATAAGCAGGTTTTGGAAAAATGTGATTAAAGCAAAAATGACTTTGAAATAAGGTGTGCAATTTTACATGAATGCTTTGTATGTCTGGATATGATCTTTGGGTGATTTTAAGAATTCTTGACCTATATAAGGAAGGAAAGAATACGAGCATCTCTGGAACCAAAAGAAAAATTCCCCAAAAAGAAATAAATAAGCATGGTCTCTAAATTATAAAATAATTTAGGAGTAGTGCCTTGATCTACTCATCAGCAGGTGGTTGATGGGTATGTGCATGACTTGTTTAAGTCCTGTAGGCCTCTGTGTAAAGGGTTAACAGAACTGAGCCCCTTTGCAATGCACACATGGTGTTCAATGGCAAGAGTTCAGACCAAACAAAATGAAAAGATGAGAAAGAGAAATGATGCTATGGAATTTAAGGAGTTAATCCATAGGAGTTTTGTACTTGTACAACTGAATGAAGTGAATGGATGAATGCTTGGGTGTATGTTTATAGATAAACCTAAATATACACATTCTCAGATTTTAATTGGGATTTGAATTGCATTTTATAGAAAAGTTCTCTGTACAGCCTTAATAATTTACGAGATATTTTGCATACTTGATTTCACTCACACCAGAATTTAGTTCTGACCCTATTTGTTGCCTTTGCAATACTTGGGGTGTCTCATTTTATTGGGGCAGTTCAAAGTTTTGCTGCAGGGAATGATGCATGAATTGCTTGCTTGCTTGCATGGATATTTGGAGATCTTGAGGAGTTTAAAGTGTTTAAGAGGAGTAGCAGTGTCTTTGTAATAATTAAGTTAGGCAAACTCTAATATGTTCTAAGTATTTTCATGAGTGTCTTTTGCTTTGGTATTTGGAAAACAGTATGTAAGAAGAAAAAGAAACTTAAATGTTATATGTGTTTGCGAGCTGTGGACTTAAATAACAAGTTCTGAAATAGTTTTAGTAGATAATGCTGAAGGAGAAGATGCCATTTAATCTTATATGTGAACATATTTTTCTAGACAGTCTTGAGGCACTTCAGTTATGAAATAAAACTGATACTAAGTTGGAGAGATCTGATACTATAAAACTGATACTAAGTAGGAGAAATCTGATACTATAAAACTGATACTAAGTAGGAGAAATCTGATACTATAAAACTGATACTAGGTAGGAAGTTTCTGATACTATAACTACTGATCTAGCACTAGGTTGGGAAAATCTGATACTATAGCTTCAAAACTGATACTAAGTGGTAAGACACCAGATTCAACACTTTTCTAGCTCCAGATATAAGAAGTTGTGTGATTTATAAAGTAGATCACAACACCATCACTCATGTGATGACTATTTGCTCAGTTAACCAGGAAATATGCATTTTGTCTGTCATGATTGGTTTGTGCTTGTTGTGTCTAAACCTTGATCACATGTGTTGTTTTTCTCTGCTTAGATTTCAACCTAGTTTATCACCTCAGTATTCATATGATAAGTACCAAACCACAAAAGAATTCCGGAATTTAAAAAGTATGGCTTGTAAACCAAGAAACCAATTAATTTGAGAAGTAAGCAAGAAAATTATAAGTGACAATATTCGAAATTAATATTAATCAAGCTTGAGATCAAAAAGGGGAATGTAAAAATAGAAATGGCTATGTGACACCAATTCTCTGAAAAATGAGAAATATTGTGTGATTGAATTTTTCCTTGTTAGTTTTTAATACTCTGATAAGCAAGGAAACATTTATATATCTTCATATATATAAATGACTTGAATTGACTTATATACTAATATTTTTATATTGGTAAGAATTTGGATCTTGGGGGAAATGAAATTAAAGAAGTGATCACTTGGTAAAAAAAAATCTCAACAGTAAATCACTGAAAAATAACAATAAAAAAGAAGTGGGTCACTTCAGTTGGTATCAGAGCTATGTTATTAAAACATAGCATAAATATATTATCCAATTTTCTTGTAAGGATAATCTAAAAAAAAATATAGTAATGATAGAAATAAACATCCACAGTAGAAATAAATTTCAGCAAAATAATTAAATTAGAAATATGACTGACTAGCTATGCAATTGAATAGTGAATCATGGTAGGAAGACCACCAAGTCATGGAGCAGGACCCTCCAATACAACACCAATGGTTAACTTGCAAGATTTGGTGAGGGCATTTAGAGAAGGAGCAGTGCAGAGGGAAGAGAATCCTCATGAGGAATTAGCTAAGTTATTGAAGACATTTTCAAATTTGGGAGGCAAGGATTTTGAAGGCACTGAGGGAGTTATGGGAGTGCAGACATGGTTGAGAACTTTGGAAAGGATATTTGCAGATATGCAAATTAATGACCAAAGAAAGAGGCAGATAGCTTCAAGGAGACTCAAAGGAACAGCCTTAGATTGGTGGGAGGTGATCATCACAGGAAGGCCAGAAAATGAGATAACATGGGATCAATTCAAGGAAATGCTTGAAGCAAGGTTTGTTCCAGCAACAGCTAAGGCAACATTGCTTGAAGAATTCATAAGGCTGAGGCAAGGACCAATGAGTGTGACTGAATACACTCAAAAATTTGAGAGTTTGTCCAAGTATGGAACTATGCTCATAGGAGATGAAGAATCAAAGAATTCAAGATTTATCCAAGGATTAAATGCAGGTCTGAGTAGAGCAATGTTACCATACAAGGATAAAACATTTGACCAAGTCATAGACCTTGCTCTTTCCTTTGAACAACATGACAATGCAAGGGAAAAATTTAGGAGCATGAGGGCTACCAATCAAAAGAAGGGGAAAAATAGAGCACATCCCTATGACAAAAAGAATATGGATAAGAAAATGGAGGGAGCAGCCACTGGGGAAGCTAAGAAGAAGGTTACTTGTTTTAATTGTGGCAAAGAAGGACACATGAGTAATAGGTGTCAAGCAGCCAAGAAGGCATTGTTTAGCTGCTATAATTGTGGGAAGGAAGGCCATATTAAAAGAAACTGCCCAGAGTTCAAAAAGGGAGCAAATGTAGGAGCACTTGAGGGCAAAGCAAAAGCAACTGCAGTGGGAAGTTCTGGACAATTGGAAGGTATACTTCTAATTAAAGATCACCCCATCTCAGTTATATATGACACTGGAGCAACACATTCACTAATATCCCAAGACATAGTGAATAAATTAACTCTCACATGCTATTTAGTTGATAATCCCTTGTTTATTTAGAGCCCACTAGGTAATTCTTGCATGCTAGGGATTAAATGTTTGGGAGTAGAGTTAAACATAGGTGGAAATATGTTTAGTTCTGATTTGTTTGTGCTAAAATATCCTGGAATAGGAATTATTCTAGGAGTAGATTGGCTAAGAAAATACAAAGCAATTTTAAACTTAGAAAATCTTACTATTTCTCTGAAAACAGAAAATGGTAAAAATATTATAGTTATGAGTGAAATTGCTAAAATCAATTACTGTAACCACATGTAGCATGACTGAGAAAGAATTAACATTGGAGGACATAAAAATTATAAATGAATACCCAGATGTCTTTGGTGAAGTCATAGGTGTTCCAGAAAATAGGCAAGTAGAATTTCAAATAAGGCTAATCCCAGGAGCCAGCCCAATCATCAAGAAGCCAACTAGAATGGGTCCTAAAGAACTTGTGGAATTGAAACATCAGTTGGAAGAACTGGAGCAGAAAGGCTTCATAAGGCCTAGTAGTTCATACTGGGGTTCTCCAATTGTATTTGTGAAGAAGCAGGATGGTACTTTGAGAATGTGCATTGATTATAGGGAATTAAACAAAGTCACCATTAAAAACAAATATCCACTTCCTAGAATTGATGATCTATTCGATCAATTAAATGGAGCAAGGGTCTTTTCAAGGCTAGATTTAGCCTCTGGGTTTCATCAGATGAAGGTGGAGGAAGAGAGTATAAAGTATACTGCCTTCAACACAAGGTATGGATTATATGAATTTTTGGTGATGCCTTTTGGATTGACAAATGCACCATCATATTTTGTAGATTTAATGAATAGAACATTTAGAGATTTTCTAGACAAATTTGTGGTTGTCTTTATTGATGACATATTAGTATATTCAAAATCAGAAGAAGATCATGCAAAGCACTTGCATCTGGTTTTGTCTAGACTGAGGGCACATGATTTAAAAGCCAAATTCTCTAAATGTACATTTTGGCAGAAGGAAGTAAATTTTTTGGGGCACATTGTATCACAACAAGGGGTTAGTGTAGACCCAAATAAGGTGATGGTAGTGCAATCTTGGAGTAGACCCAAATCAGTAACTGAGGTGAGGTCATTTTTGGGAATGGCAGGCTATTATAGGAGATTTATAAAAGATTTTGCAAGGATAGCTATCCCATTGACCAAGTTAACTAAAAAGGAGCAACCATATGTGTGGACAGAGAAGTGTGAACAAGCTTTCATATCACTAAAGAAGGCACTGGTAGAAGCTCCAGTTTTACAAGTGCCAGAGGGTAATGAAGAATTAGTAGTTTACACAGATGCTAGTGGATCTGGATTGGGGGCAGTGCTTATGCAACATGGTAGAGTCATAGCTTATGCATCAAGGAAACTCAAGCCAAATGAAACTAGGTATGCTACACATGACTTAGAACTAGCTGCTGTGGTGTATGCATTGAAACTATGGAGACATTATTTATTGGGTGCTAAGTTTGAATTGTTTACTGATCATAAGTCACTTAAATATTTGTTCTCCCAAAAAGACTTGAACATGAGGCAACATAGGTGGGTAGAATTTCTAGCTGCCTATGATCTTGATATATTGTATACCCCTGGAAAAGCTAATAAAGTAGCAGATGCATTAAGTAGACATCAAGCTAAATTGGCAAGCTTAATGATGGCAGAATTTAAGGATTTGATAATTCTTAGTGAGGTGGAAGTGAAAGAAGAAGCTAGTGTATCAGATAAGACACACAGTAAGATGATTGAATATGGTAAATTAAGCCTCTTATCCTTAAAATCAACACTGGTTGATAAAATAGGACAAATGCAAAGTCAAGATATAAATTTGAAGGAGAAAAAGGACATGATATCCCTAGGCATGACAGTGGAAAACTATGAGGTAGATGGTAAAGGATACTTAAGGAAAAAGGGGAAACTCTGCATACCAAATGTAGGGGAACTAAAGCAAGAAGTTATGGATGAGCATCACAAAACAAAGTATACTATCCATCCAGGTGGTACAAAAATGTACCATGATCTCAAGAGAAATTATTGGTGGCCAGGAATGAAAGGAGCAGTAGCAAAATATGTGGCAAATTGCTTGACATGCCAACAAGTAAAGGCAGACTATCAAAGGCCCTCAGGCCTATTGCAACCTTTGGAAGTGCCTACTTGAAAATGGGAGAGTATATCAATGGATTTTGTGGATGGTTTGCCAAGAACAAGGAAGGGAAATGAAATTAAAGAAGTGATCACTTGGTAAAAAAAAAATCTCAACAGTAAATCACTGAAAAATAACAATCAAAAAGAAGTGGGTCACTTCAGTTTGTGAGTCTATCAACCACTACCCAAATACTATCATTAGTGATAGACATACTTTGTTTACTTCAAGGTTTTGGAGTAGCTTTCAAGAAGCTATGGGGACAGAACTAAGCCTAAGCACAGCCTACCACCCACAAACAGATGGGCAAACTGAGATTGTTAATAAAGTTTTAGAGGATTTGCTGAGAGCATGCATACTTGATTTTGGAGGCAACTGGGAGGATCATATTTATTTAGCTGAGTTTGCTTATAATAATAGCTACCAATCCACTATAGGAATGGCTCCATTTGAGGCTTTGTATGGGAAGCCTTGTTTATCTCCTGCATGTTGAATGGAGGCTGGTGAAAGGGTGTTGCTTGGACCAGACCATGTAAAAGAAACTTCTGCAAGAATTGAATTAGTGAGGCAAAGAATGAGAGTAGCTCAAGAGAGACAGAAAGCTTATGCAGATAAAAAGAGAAGGCCAGTAGAATTTGAGGTGGGAGACTATGTGTTTCTCAAAGTTTCACCAATGAGGAAAATATTGAGATTTGGAAAAGCAGGGAAACTGTCACCAAGGTATGTAGGACCATATGAAATTGTTCAAAGAATAGGGACTTTAGCTTATAGGTTGAAGTTACCAGAGGAATTGAGCAAAATACATGATGTATTTCATGTATCCCAATTGAGAAAATGGGTGCATGATAAAGAGTCCATTCTTGAATCTCCTACACATGTTGAAATTCAAGAAAATCTGGTTTATAAAAAGGAACCAGTGGGCATTGTGGCTAGAGAAGAAAAGAAACTGAGAAATAAAATAATTAGACTAGTTAAAATCCAATGGAGTTTGGATGGGAATGATTGCACTTGGGAGGCTGAAGAGAGGATAAAGGATAAATATCCTAATCTGTTTTCTACTTAAAGGTATGTTTAAAATTATGATGAGACCTTAAAATTATTTATTTATGTTTGATTGATTGATTTGGAATGAATGAGTTTCTGAAATTTCATTCAATTGAAACTATGCTTTGTATACATTTGGATGGAAATGTATGAGAGAATAATTGTGGGACACAATTCCTTTTAGGAGGAGAGTATGTGAAGACCCAAATTATTGAGATAAAAATAATTTTAAAATGAGAATATTTAAGAAAAGAAAATATAGTCTGACAATAATAATATTAGGAGTAAGTGAAATGAATAAATAAGAGGATAGAGATTTTTCAATAAAGTGGGAAGAAAATGATCAAATATGAGTGAGATTTTATATACAGATATCTCCTGTATATATATATACACATATAAAAATATATATGTATTAGATGTGAGTAGCCAAAGAAGTATAAAATGATAAAGTCCTTTTGATAACTAAATTGCATGAAAACCAGTTTAGTACTATTGTGCATAAATACCTTCTTAAAAATAAATCAGGAAATAAATGGTTTGAAATAATATAAGAGAACCATTCAGGCCTAACAAGGTATACAATGTATCTGAGTCATACAAAGATGATGTGTAGATGGATCATGCAAATAGCATGTGCACAGAAAAGCAGAGAAGCAACTGCTTTTACTAGAAATAGAAATCAAGAGAAAATGGCACATTTAGCCATAACAATACACACATAATTCTCTGAGTAATGTGAGGATAAAATGGGTTTTTCCTTTAGTAAAACCCTAGCAAAATGATTTAAATCAAGAGGGAAGCAGAGGTTTTCTCTGAGGGAAAACAGAAACACATTGAAAAAAATATAGAAAAGGAGAGCTCACCCTGTTTTCAAGCTTAGGCATTCTCGGGGAAGAGAGGAGGAAGGTGAGTGATTAATCACTTATGATCTGTAAGGCATTAAGACCCATGTTAAGGGCAGCCAAGTTATTTTATATAAACATTACATTATGTTTTTCCTATTTGATTTTATTTTCTGGATGAAAATATGTTGATCATGGATGGTATTCTGGTTGAGTTTTTGGATGAGGTTTTAATCTGTTTTGACTTGTTGTGATGGTTTCAGTTTTTGTTTTAAAATATAGATAATCAAACAAATACACTAATCACAGAAATAGATTTTATATATGCTAGTTTTGATATGAAAAATGAATCAAATGTTTTACTGTGGAATAGGGTATCAATGAAAGAAAAGAAGTAGGCAGTGTGAATATTGAGATTCATGCTTATGTCTAGTCTATATTAAAAATGATATGAACAATGCAATATTACAAATATGTGCTGATTTGTTCAGATCATAAACCAATAAGTTTTTATGGGTTTTTCTCAAAAACCATTCCCTATGTTCACAGTAAAAGAATAAATATAGTTTTGCATATGACTTCTTCATATTTGTATAAGCAATGGAAAATTTCTAGAAATAAAAATATAAGCAGGTTTTGGAAAAATGTGATTAAAGCAAAAATGACTTTGAAATAAGGTGTGCAATTTTACATGAATGCTTTGTATGTCTGGATATGATCTTTGGGTGATTTTAAGAATTCTTGACCTATATAAGGAAGGAAAGAATACGAGCATCTCTGGAACCAAAAGAAAAATTCCCCAGAAAGAAATAAATAAGCATGGTCTCTAAATTATAAAATAATTTAGGAGTAGTGCCTTGATCTACTCATCAGCAGGTGGTTGATGGGTATGTGCATGACTTGTTTAAGTCCTGTAGGCCTCTGTGTAAAGGGTTAACAGAACTGAGCCCCTTTGCAATGCACACATGGTGTTCAATGGCAAGAGTTCAGACCAAACAAAATGAAAAGATGAGAAAGAGAAATGATGCTATGGAATTTAAGGAGTTAATCCATAGGAGTTTTGTACTTGTACAACTGAATGAAGTGAATGGATGAATGCTTGGGTGTATGTTTATAGATAAACCTAAATATACACATTCTCAGATTTTAATTGGGATTTGAATTGCATTTTATAGAAAAGTTCTCTGTACAGCCTTAATAATTTACGAGATATTTTGCATACTTGATTTCACTCACACCAGAATTTAGTTCTGACCCTATTTGTTGCCTTTGTAATACTTGGGGTGTCTCATTTTATTGGGGCAGTTCAAAGTTTTGCTGCAGGGAATGATGCATGAATTGCTTGCTTGCTTGCATGGATATTTGGAGATCTTGAGGAGTTTAAAGTGTTTAAGAGGAGTAGCAGTGTCTTTGTAATAATTAAGTTAGGCAAACTCTAATATGTTCTAAGTATTTTCATGAGTGTCTTTTGCTTTGGTATCTGGAAAACAGTATGTAAGAAGAAAAAGAAACTTAAATGTTATATGTGTTTGCGAGCTGTGGACTTAAATAACAAGTTCTGAAATAGTTTTAGTAGATAATGCTGAAGGAGAAGATGCCATTTAATCTTATATGTGAACATATTTTTCTAGACAGTCTTGAGGCACTTCAGTTATGAAATAAAACTGATACTAAGTTGGAGAGATCTGATACTATAAAACTGATACTAAGTAGGAGAAATCTGATACTATAAAACTGATACTAAGTAGGAGAAATCTGATACTATAAAACTGATACTAGGTAGGAAGTTTCTGATACTATAACTACTGATCTAGCACTAGGTTGGGAAAATCTGATACTATAGCTTCAAAACTGATACTAAGTGGTAAGACACCAGATTCAACACTTTTCTAGCTCCAGATATAAGAAGTTGTGTGATTTATAAAGTAGATCACAACACCATCACTCATGTGATGACTATTTGCTCAGTTAACCAGGAAATATGCATTTTGTCTGTCATGATTGGTTTGTGCTTGTTGTGTCTAAACCTTGATCACATGTGTTGTTTTTCTCTTCTTAGATTTCAACCTAGTTTATCACCTCAGTATTCATATGATAAGTACCAAACCACAAAAGAATTCCGGATTTAAAAAGTATGGCTTGTAAACCAAGAAACCACTTAATTTGAGAAGTAAGCAAGAAAATTATAAGTGACAATATTCGAAATTAATATTAATCAAGCTTGAGATCAAAAAGGGGAATGTAAAAATAGAAATGGCTATGTGACACCAATTCTCTGAAAAATGAGAAATATTGTGTGATTGAATTTTTCCTTGTTAGTTTTTAATACTCTGATAAGCAAGGAAACATTTATATATCTTCATATATATAAATGACTTGAATTGACTTATATACTAATATTTTTATATTGGTAAGAATTTGGATCTTGGGGGAAATGAAATTAAAGAAGTGATCACTTGGTAAAAAAAAAAAATCTCAACAGTAAATCACTGAAAAATAACAATAAAAAAGAAGTGGGTCACTTCATCGCCGTATGCCGAGCAAGGTTCGTCGAACGCTCTGCGCCGAACCATCCCTTCTATGCCGAACGGTATGTTGGTGTCGTGGGAAGTGTAGGATGGTTGTCTGTTGAGGCCGAACGCCCTGCGCCGAACCATCCCTTCTATGCCGAACGGTATGTTGGTGTCGTGCTGAATGTCTCCCGGACGTCGAGTATTACGCCGAACATCATGGGATGCCAAGTACTCCTGTTGCCGAGTAGTCTCGATGTCGAGTGCTCTTTATGCCGAGTAGCCTTGATGCCGAGTAGTCTTGATGCCGAGCAGCCTTGATGCCGAGTACTCTGGTATGCCGAGCAGTCTTGAATGCCGAACGTTCTTGTGCGCCGAGTATCTGTTGGATGTTGGGTGCTTCGCCGAACACTCCTGGATGTCAAGTGCCTCGCCGAACACTCCTTGAGGCCGGTCACTCTTGTACGCCGAGTACCTGTTGGATGTTGGGTGCTTCGCCGAACACTCCTGGATGTCAAGTGCCTCGCCGAACACTCCTTGAGGCCGGTCACTCTTGTACGCCGAGCACTGATTGCCGAGTACTAATTGCCTGGTCAAATCCCCAGGAAACACTTGCCCCACAAAGTGTATCTCGTGGCCAACGTGATGCGCTTTGAATCTGGTACAATCTACCTCGGAGGTACCTCTTCAAGAATGTTAGCGAAGGAGGTGCGAGACGAACAAGGTTGGGATACCGAACGATACGTTCGAAGCCGAGCGTACCTCGTGTGCCGAACGTTCTGGTATTGACCGGTTCTACCGGGTATAGCCTCTTCGTCTTCTACCTCCCTCTATATAACCAGGCGCCCTTCCACCATTTTCTTTTACGTCTTCTTTATTATCACTCTTAGAGATTTGCAATCCTATCAGATATAAAGCCTATATAATCCATTCTCAACTTCGATCGTCGAATTAGGTATCCTTCCTCTAATAATTGCACTACTTCCATTTTAGGTTCATCTTATGGAAACAGATTATTTCCTTTAGTTGTAAACGCGTGGCTAATGGGAGTCGTTCGCTCGTTTTGAGTTGTCTAGTTGGGGCTAGCTCCTCCGTGCTGAACGATAGAAAGGTAGATGGGGCGTTGAACGGCGTAGTCTTTGCTGGGCGATCCGTCTCTGTCGTTCGGCGTGGATGGAGAAGGTGTAGGGTGGAGTTGAAATCGCGGTGGAGCACCACTTTTAGCCAAACGATAAACCAAACCGAACAGTCTTGAATGCCGAACAGTATCAACGCTGAACAATTACTAAAATGTAGAGCAATAACTTAGCCGAACGATGACTTTAGCCGATCAATACAATTGATACGCCGAACATTGACTTTAGCCGAACAATACAACTGACATGCTGAACACTGGCTTTAGCCGAACAATACAACTGACATGCCGAACATTGTCTTTAGCCGAGCAATACAACTGACACGCCGAACATTGTCTTTAGCCGAGCAATACAACTGACACGCCGAACACTGACTTTAGCCGATCAATGCAATTGACACGCCGAACATTGTCTTTAGCCGAACAATACAACTGACATGCCGAACACTGACTTTAGCCGATCAATGCAATTGACACGCCGAACATTGTCTTTAGCCGAACAATACAACTGACATGCCGAACACTGACTTTACCCGAACAACACTTAGGTCGAACATGTACCTTAGTCAAACAAAGCAATTGCTGGACAATTCTTGGACCGGATAATATCTTTAGCCGGACAATACAAATGCCGAACAACATTAAAAATGCCGAACAGTATAAATTTCTAACTACACTTAAGCCGGTTACTTTAGAAATCATATGTCTTCTGAATCTGGGACTGTAATCACCTCAAGGCGAGCTTTCTGAGACGGTCAGCGATGACGGTCTTCGAAGGCGGTGATTCGAAGCTAAATATTACATCTCTGGAACCTTTAGATTCTTATTGCCTGCACACAATTGCTTGCACTAGTTCACACATCACATGGGGGGAAAAATCGTGTTGCTAATTCTAACGTTCAACGTTTTTTAAGTATAGCTTTCTCAAGCATTTAGCCAGGTTCATTATTTATTTGGGATGTCGAGAAAATCTAGTTCTGCCACCATATCTGACAGGCCTGGGCCGTCAGCAAGGCAAGGAGCCGCTGATACTTCTAATCCGTCAACTTCTCCTGCTCATAACTTGGCGCCCGACGCTCTGGAGGCAACCATCTTACTAGACAATTCGATCGATTCTCAAGCCTCGAAGATCAACGAAGCTGCTCTGCGACGGATATGTTCTATTCACGGGATTCCTTTTGCCGACGTGTTAGTCCCTTCGAGACACGATCGCCCTCATCTGCCCCCAGTCGGGTACACTACCTGCAACAAGTTCATGTGTTGGATGGGCAGCGTGCCTCCCTTCAACTTATTTCTCCGGGACGTTCTGCAGTACATAGACATGGCTCCATCGCAACTGCACCCGAACGGTCATGCGTTTCTATATGGGACTTACTTACTCTTCATGGCCGTCTTCTCTAGACCTCCAACTCCCGGTGATATCCGATATATTTATATGTTCAAGAGACGGAAAGATAGCCCTTTCTTTATGTTCCTCGAGCCATACCACAAGTGCCAGATCTTGACAGGGGCCTGTAGCAAATTCGCCCTGTACAAACAGGAATGGTTCTATGTGCACTGCCCTTCTGGTTTCGCTAGGAGATGGGTTGAAGGCAGTAAGTCTCTCTGCTGAATCGTTATTCATATTTAATTGGAGTCATGCTTTTCCTAACTCTTCATTTCATCTTTTCAGGTGTCAACCCGCGTCCGGAAGGCCGGGGATATTCGGAGGCTGTTGAAGCCATTAGATCTCTTCCTGCTGAGGATCGAGACATCCGGACCATCATTTCAAATGAATCGCTGTCGGGGTTCGGCTTGCTAGCCCCTGGTCGTCGGATCAGCCTTCCAGAAGGTGTTACAATTCCCAAACCTCCATCTGGTAAAGGGAAAAAACTTGCCGGACCGTCATCGCGTCGCGCTCCCGACACGCACGAAGAAGGCGAGCGCAAAGAGGATGATGCCCCCGAAACTCAGGGCGAGAACGTGGGCCCCGCTTGGAATCCGGCAATCGAAGTTCAGGATATTGAGACATCATCCTCCCCTTCGAAGGGAAAGAAGAAGTTGAAATACACGGTTCAAAAGGAGAAAGTTGGTGGCACCTCAAAAGTTACGCCTACCCCTCCTGAGAAAGAGGCTTCTTCGCAGCATCTGGAAAGTTCCTTGAGAGGTCTATCGAACCTTTCTATTCCCGAAGACATACTTAATTACGGGTTCGATGATCCTGAAGCTCTCAAATTCTCTTCGCCCGCTAGAGGCAATGTAGGAGTTCAACTCCCGGCTCAAGGAGACAATACTCCGATTAGCAAAGATAAACGAACGGGTCCGTCGGGGGGAACACTAGGACACACACGCACATGCGCATTCCATAATATACTTCAAGTCTTTTTAATTCGTGAATTCTCCTTAACTCGTTGTTATCTCCCTTCTTTGCAGGTGATATGGGCCGCTCACACGGACTTGATCGCCTTCAGGGGTCTTCTATATTCCATCACTCCGGACGGGATTCCGGTTCAGGCAGACGCCGGGACCGAGGTGATTATGAAGATAGGGACAATCGTCCGCGCGAGTCGTCTCACCGCAAGAAAGCACACTATCAATCTTCCCAGTCCCGCGATCTTCCTCCTACAACTGAGCCGGATAAAGAGAAGTCTTTGCAGAAGGGTTATCAGTCTGATGCTGCTCGAGAACAACATTCCAGTTCATCGAGTACGAGGCAAGTTCGAGAGCAACGTAAAAGAACGGAATTCTCTAAGCCTCCTCCTCCTATTCCTGTCGTGGACCCAACTGTTGCGGAAAAGATGGTCGACCTTAAGGCCAAGTTTCCGAAAATCTGTTTTGACGGTTTGAAATTCCTCCCGGCCATCCATCACATTCCTGGGCACGTGAAGCAAAGTGCCATTGCCTGCAACAATGACGTCTATGTTCAACATGACGCATTCGTGCACTTGGTGGAGAAGATCTCGGAAGTATCTGTCGAGCATCAACACGAGATTGACCGTCTGAATCTGGAGGCTGACAGCGATAAGAAAATCATCAAACTCCAAGATGAAGAGCTCGCTTCGTATAAGTCAAAGCTAGAAGCCGCTGAACAAGGTGCGAAAGATACTGCTGAGGCAGTTGCTCGCTTAGAGGTGGCTCACAAAAAGGAGCTTGACGAAGCAGTTCAGCGCAGCGGAGCCCTTGCCCTAGAAAAAGACTCTGTCCAAAAAGAAAGGGACGCGCTCGCTACTCAAGTCAAAGAGCTGAAAGAACAACTCTCCAAGGAGAAAGAAGACAAAATAGCTGCTCAGGAAGAATCGCAGCGATATTGTGATGAGATTGTTGCTACCCGACTCCTGAAGACAAAGCTCGACAACGAACTTGCCGGGGTCGAGAAAATGAAGGATGAGGCCCGTGAGGAGGGCAAAAGAATGGCTGTGGAGGAGCTTGATTCTCGCCTTGAGGCGGCCGCAGAGGCCGGCAGGGAAGAGATCAAGAGTATGTTTGACCCGCTGATTGCCGAGTACGGAGCTCGCGTCCTTATGCACCGCGACCTAACATTCTTGGGCGACGGCTACCACGAATCCCTGGCTGAGGCATGGGAAACTCTGATAAAGATCAAGAAAGTCGAGTCAGGCTCCGAAGAGATCGACGAGGATGCATTGGTGAAGGAGTTCCTGAGGGGGAATGAGCCATCGGATTTATCCGCAGCATTGGCTCTTTATGGCAAAGGCTCTTCCCCTTCGAAAGAGAAGAACGACGAGGCTGGCCCGTCAGAGGCCGACGCTACTACTCCTCACATTGCCGCTCCTTATGCTGCTCAATCGGCCGGTCGGTTGACGCTTGATCCATTCGAGCAGCATGCCAGTTATGATCTCGAAGATCCCGGGCTCGGCGTTCATGTGCTGTCACCTATCCTGGAGGGTGAAACCCCGCGCGCCACCGATAGTCAACCGGATCCTGGTAGGAAATTCTTCTTTCTCTAGAAGTCGAAGAGATCCCGTCATTTTTCAGCAATGGTCATTCGTTCTAATGCCCACTTCTTATATTTTCATGCAGGTTGTTCTGATGCCGAGCTAACTCCGAGGAGCGATGACGCCAAGGAGGAAGCAGGGAAAGCAAGCGACGTTGCTCACGCAGGGGTAACTCCCGGTCCAGACGCTCAAGTGATCGGGGCGCTTGATGATGACAAACTTGATACTTCGTCTCCTGCCGAAGGAAGCGATGAAGTTAAAATCACTGGCGCCTCTGAACATACTTCAGAGACGAGCATGAAGGACCGTCTCGCCGACGAGGAGAAGAAAAAGGTCAAAGTCAAAGTTGAATCTGAAGTACTGGAACTCACTGACCCGCGGAACAGACCTTTGAAAATCATTCTCCCGGGCAGGTCCAAACCGCTAGATGTTCCATCTCCTACTCCTGACTCCGTCTCTCTAGCAAGCAAAAAGTCCAAGAAAAAACGTGAGGGAGAGGAGTCGTCGGAAACACCAAAGGCAGACAAGAAGAAGAAGTCGAAGAAATAATCGATGCACTCGTTCAACAAGTTTCCTGATTAAGTTTTGTAATCGTTTTTATCTCCCATGATTTGTAGTTTGTATAGAGAGGTCTGAATTTTGTAGGAGTGATCATGTACCCCCATTTTGGACTTATTGAATAAAGTTTTAGTTTCTTTTTGTTTGAATGATTCTCTTGTCTTTATTTGGTTTGCCGACACTGCGCTCCGAGGACTTGGAGACTTGAGACTGTTCACACTCTAGTCCGCGCTCTGGGGACTTAGAGTTCTCCGTTCCGCATTCTGGGGATCCGGAGATTGGAAATCGTTTATACTCTAGTCCGCGCTCTGGGGACTTAGAGTACTCCGCTCCGCACTCTGGGAATTCGGAGATTTGAAATCGTTTATAATCTAGTCCGCGCTCTGGGGACTTAGAGTACTCCGCTCCGCACTCTGGGGATTCGGAGATTTGAAATCGTTTATACTCTA
Organism: Allium fistulosum; assembly: GCA_030737815.1. Classification (NCBI taxonomy): domain Eukaryota; kingdom Viridiplantae; phylum Streptophyta; class Magnoliopsida; order Asparagales; family Amaryllidaceae; genus Allium; species Allium fistulosum. Next base: position 339,556,397 of record CM060904.1, read on the forward strand.
GTCCGCGCTCTGGGGACTTAGAGTACTCCGCTCCCCACTCTGGGGATTCGGAGATTGGAAATCGTTTATACTCTAGTCCGCGCTCTGGGGACTTAGAGTACTCCGCTCCGCACTTTGGGGATTCGGAGATTTGAAATCGTTCGCACGCTGGTCCGCGCTCTGGGGACTTAGAGTACTCCGCTCCGCACTCTGGGGATTCGGAGATTGGAAATCGTTTATACTCTAGTCCGCGCTCTGGGGACGTAGAGTACTCCGTTCCGCACTCTGGGGATTCGGAGATTTGAAATCGTTTATAATCTAGTCCGCGCTCTGGGGACTTAGAGTACTCCGCTCTGCACTCTGGGGATTCGGAGATTTGAAATCGTTTATACTCTAGTCCGCGCTCTGGGGACTTAGAGTACTCCGCTCCGCACTTTGGGGATTCGGAGATTTGAAATCGTTCGTATGCTAGTCCGCGCTCTGGGGACTTAGAGTACTCCGCTCCGCACTCTGGGGATTCGGAGATTGGAAATTGTTTATACGAGTCTGCATGTTGTGAATGATAGCGTAATTTATCATCCAATTAAGAGATATAGAATCTTCATAGAAAATATGGCTTCAAGCCTTTATTAACGAAAATCAACTGAATTGCTTGATTACAACTTTCACAAGGAAACTAAGTCATTATTGAATGGAAACATGCAGGAAATAACAGTGCCTACAACAGAAAAAGGAAAACATGCTAAATGTAATAATGCCGCAGATGTTCACTGTTCCATGCTCGGGGGAGTGTCGCGCCATCAATGGTCGCTAGCTTGAATGTTCCTTCTCCAAGCTTCCGTTCAATGGCGTATGGACCTTCCCAGCTGGGATTCATGCGTGATGGTACTGGGAAGACTCGTTTCAGAACGAGATCACCCACATCAAAGATTCTTGGGCGGACTCTGCTGTCGTAGTAACGCTTGACTCGATGTCTGTGCACTGTCGCCCTTAACCCAGCTTCTTCACGCTTTTCGTCGATGCAGTCCAGTGATTCCAGCAAGAGGTTTTGGTTCGTCTTGGGATCATAGTATGTCATTCGGTGCGATGGAACTTCAAGTTCCACGGGTATAACGGCTTCAGAGCCGTATGCCAAGGCGAACGGAGTGTGGTCGGTCGCGGACTTGTGGGTAGTTCTATACGCCCATAATGCTGTCGGGAGTTCATCTACCCACTTGCCTCCAACCTTCTCCAGACGCTTCTTTAGTATGGACTTGATTATTTTGTTAACGGCCTCGACTTGTCCGTTAGCTTTTGGGTGTGCAACGGCGGCGAACTTTTCCTCGATGCCGTACTTTAAACAGAACTCTTTGAACTCTCTACTTTCGAATTGCATTCCGTTGTCTGTAATGATGGTGCGTGGAAGGCCAAAGCGGCATATAATGTTTCGTACAACGAAGTTAATGACCTTCTTAGAGGTGATAGTGGCCAAAGGTTCTGCCTCAGCCCATTTCGTGAAATAGTCGACTGCAACTATTGCGTATTTCGCACCACCTTTGGATAGAGGCAAAGAGCCGATTATGTCGATTCCCCAGATCGCAAATGGCCAAGGACTGATCATTTGTGTGAGTTCCGTTGATGGAGCCCTCGGGATTTTTGCATATCTTTGACACTTGTCGCATTTTCTTGCGTAGTCCGCGGCATCCCGGTTTACGGTGGGCCAGTAATATCCATAGCGGAGGATCTTCTTTGCTAGCGTTTGCCCCCCAGTATGGTCGCCACATTCCCCTTCGTGAACTTCCCTCAAGACTCGCTTTGTTTCATCATGAGCGATGCACCGTAATAATGGGACTGAGAATCCTTTTCGGTACATGGATCCACCCTGCATTACGTACCGCGCAGCCTTCCAAAGGACCTGTCGTCTTTCGCTTCTTTTTTCTAGTAAAGCCCCGGTTGTCAGGTATAGTTTGAATGGGGTTATCCACGAGTCCTTCTCGATTTCTGTTTCCAACACGCGATCGATTTTCATCTCGTCTATGCTCGGGGCATGCAAGACTTCAACGGGATACAATCCCATTTGTTGAGCATCGTCGGTACTTGCGAACTTAGCCAACAAGTCGGCTTCTTTGTTCTGTTCTCGCGGGATATGTGAAATGTCATAACGCTCAAGATTTGATAGTAGTTCTTGGACCTGAACGAGGTACGGAGCAAGCTTTCGTCCTTTTGCTTGATAGTCTCCTCGTACTTGGTAAACCACCAACTGCGAGTCACAAAAGATTTCGACTGATTCGATCCCGAGTTCTTTGATGAGCTTCAAGCCAGCGATCAGTGCTTCATATTCAGCTTCGTTGTTCGTAGCCGGGAAATCGAGCTTCAGGGCATAACAGATTGATCGGTTTTCCGAAGTTATAAGAACTACGCCCGCGCCGGAGCAACGGTCGTTTGATGCACCGTCAGTGTATAATTTCCATCGAATGGGGGGAATGATGTCGTGATCGTCCGGTTTGATGGGTATGGTAAATTCAGCGATGAAGTCTGCTAACGCTTGCCCTCGGATGGCTCTCTGTGGTAAGTACGCGATATCGAATTGGCTCAACTCGATGTTCCATTTTAGCAATCTTCCAGAAGTTTCCGGTCGTTGAAGTACCTGCCTCAGGGGTTGATCGGTATAAACACCGATTGAATGCGCTTGAAAGTATGGGCGCAGCTTGCGTGATGCAATCACCAAGCAATAAGCCAATTTCTCGATTTTAGGGTAATTCTTCTCTACCCCCGTCAAACGCTTGCTAACATAATATACCGACTTCTGGACTCGATCCTCCTCACGAACCAAAGCTGCGCTTATCGCATGAGGGGATATAGCCAAGTAAACGTACAACATCTCATGGTCAACTGGTTTAGATAGCATTGGTGGGCTCTCCAGATGCCTTACCGGATTTCGGAATGCTTCCTCGCAACTAGACGTCCATTCAAAATTTCTCTTTCCTTTCTTTATTATGTCAAAGAACGGGATGCACTTGTCAGTTGCCTTGGATATAAATCGACTCAGCGCAGCTACTTTTCCGTTCAAGCTCTGTACCTGCTTTATAGTCCTGGGCGCTTGTACATCTCGAATAGCTTGGATCTTTTCTGGGTTGGCTTCGATTCCCCTAGCGTTGACGATGAATCCTAAAAACTTCCCTGATGCAACGCCGAAAGAACACTTCAGCGGGTTGATCTTCATTCCATAAAACCTGAGTATGTTAAACATTTCAGCTAAGTCTTGAATGTGGTCGTTTGACCGTCGTGACTTCACGAGCATGTCATCCACATAGACTTCCATGGTTTTGCCCAGTTGGTCCTTGAACATTCGATTCACCAAACGTTGATAAGTCGCTCCAGCATTCTTTAATCCGAAGGGGATCACTATATAGCAATACAGCCCGACATTTGTAATGAAGATGGTGTGTTCTTGGTCCGGAATATGCATTGGGATTTGGTTGTATCCTGAGTAAGCATCCATGAATGACAGTAACTCGTGTCCTGCGGTGGAATCGACCAACTGATCGATCCTAGGCAACGGGAAACTGTCCTTAGGGCATGCTTTGTTCAAGTCGGAATAATCTACGCAAGTCCTCCATTTCCCATTCACCTTCTTTACTAGCACGGGGTTGGAGACCCATTCCGGGTAGAGGGCGTCGTGGACGAACCCATTTGCTTTGAGTTTGTCCACCTCCTCTCCAAGAGCAGCGGACCTCTCCGGATCCATTCCTCTCCTTTTTTGCTTGACTGGGACGTATTTCGGGTCTATGTTCAACATATGACTCGTGATGGCGGGAGACATCCCACACATATCAGAATGCGTCCAGGCGAAAACATCAAGGTTCGCCCGGAGGAAGTCGCTAAGGTCTTCAGTCATTGCGGGGCCTAGCTGTGATCCGATCTTCAGTATTCACGAAGGGTCGTCACGGCTAACTGAAATGTCAATTGTTAATTCAGCCGGTGCCGCCTTCTCTTCCCTGGGTTTCTCATCGTCGTCTCTCGGATCTATATCTCCGTAGATCCGAGAACTATGCCCGAGCCAGGGCTCGGGCGCTACTTGTCAATTATCCGCATTGAGGATGCGGACGGGGTTGTCCGCAACCTTTCCCTTCTCCCTCCGGTGGGCCTCTCGGAGCTCGGCCATATAACAGGAACGACCAGCTGCTTGGTCACCGTGAACAATGCCTACTCCTTTGTCAGTCGGAAACTTCAAAGTTAAGCACCACGGGGCTAATGCCGCCCTAAATTCAGCCAGGGCCGGCCGACCCAAGAAAACATTATACGGAGAGTCCACATCCAAAACTACAAAGGGTAGAATTCGTACCCTCCGACGCTCGCCTTGTCCCAGTTCAACTGGTAACTCGACATATCCTACTGCATCAGTCGCAGCGCCGTTAAAGCCGTGGATACGAGCTTTGGATGGTTTCAAGTCTTTTGTCTCTAGCTTCATCTGATCGTAGGCCTTCTTGAAGATGATGTTGACTGAACTTCCACAATCAATCAAAATTCTTTTTACATATGCTGGTCCGATCGTTGCAGATATGACCATGGGATCGATGGTCGGAGCCTCTACCTGATCAGCGTCTCTGTTCCTGAACACAATATCGTCTGTCATTACGCGCTGCTGCTTAGCAGGGGCTCCGTCCTCCACGTTCGAACAACACTCAAAATCTGCATGCTTCAAAGAACTTGCATATCGCTCCATCTCCTGCCAATTCTTATCCGCGGGGTGAGGCCCGCCGATGATTGTATTTATGACCAGTCTACCCACGGTCCGGGCAGGCTCCTCGGGATGACGTGGAGCTGGTGCACGACCTGGGTTGGACGTCCCCTGTCCTCCTTCTTGTGGATCCTTCACAAATTCCTGCAACTTCTTCTGCCTGATCAACTTTTCAATAGCGTTGTGCAAGTGTCTACATTCTTCCGTAATGTGTCCATAAGTCTCATGGAAGCGACAATATTTCCCGGTCCGCTTCTGTTCTTCAGTTGATTCTTTTGGACGTGGTTTTCTGTACTGAAAAGTATTGCAGGTGGATAGGTAAATGTTCTCAAGTGGGGCGTTTAGCGGAGTGTACTCGCTGTAGCTGGGAATTCTCGACTTCCACTTTCCCGCTTCTTTCCTCTTTCCTTGACTTCTTCCTCCGGATTCTTTGGGCTGCACAGGCTTACTCTGGACATTGGCTTGGACCTTTCCCGAATTGTCTCCAGATTGCTTTACAGCAATGTTGCTCTTGATTGACTCTTGGGCAGGTCCCGGTGCCTTATCTCGTCGTACCCACCTAGCTTCTTCTCTTCTTATGAACTGGTGTGCCTTGGAGTAGAAACGCTCTAGCGTAGCCGGAGGTTTTCCTGCCAGCCAGTCTCCAAACTCAGAATCCGGATCTACACCTCTCATTACAGCCATTAGAATTGCATGGTCATTGGGATTACTGACTTCAGTTGCCGCAACGTGGAATCTTTGTAAGTACTCCTTCAGCGACTCTCCGGGATTTTGGATTACACTTGACAGAGACATCACGTCCTTCGGGCGTGTAGTGTGTATCCTGAACTGGTCAATAAACTTCTTTGCCAACTCCTCGAAGCTTGATACGGATCGCGGAGGAAGTCGGGTGAACCACATAGTAGCGATCCCAGATAGAGTAATCGGAAAGCACCTACACTTGGTGGCATCATTTGCTCGGGCTGAATCCATCATCCATTCATACCTCATTACATGTTGTCTGGGGTAAGTCTTTCCTTCGTATGCATGAATGGTTGGCATGCTTAACTTCTTAGGGTACGCCGCTTGCAGCACAACATCCGTGAACGGAGTATGACTTCTTGATACTCCCCAGTCGTCATTTGATAAGCCCTGATTTTCTTTCATCAGTTGCCTGATCATGGCTGTCAGATCGGGTGTCTGTATGGAAGCTGGGAGGTTGGAGTCAGTTCTACGCGCCTGTCCATGCTGATGCCTCCTTTCCTGGCGATCTGCCAATCGTGCGTCGTGAGGTTCAACATTGTTAGCATTTTGATGATCTGGAACTCCATCCTCCATCTGTACTCCGGTTCGGAAGCTTCCAGTTCTGGCTTGGTCGCGGTCTCCAGCTGTTCGAACAGCAGCATCCGCCCTTGCAGCTTCAGTCTTACGACGTCTACGCCTGGGTGGTTCATCAGAAGAAGTAGAGCTGTCAGAAGAGGAATAAGCAGCTGGATTGCCCCCAGCATTCTGTTGCTGCTGTTGAGTGAGTTGTGCCATCAGGTTGGCATTAGCTTGCATCTGTTCTCCCAGTTGTCTCCTGCTTTCCCTAAGTTCTCTCATCAAGTCATTGAACTCCACTCTGGTGACAACTGGAGTCTGTTCTTGAGCGGCAATCCCTGCACTCGGGATCACTGGTTGATTGCTAGGTCCTGCTTGTTGCACGCTAGCAGTCTCTCGGGCATCCGCATTAAGAGAAGCTGACCTGGTACGTGGTCTTGCCATTGTAGAGTTATTGGTATGAACTCTGAGTAGAATCAACGGATGTCCTATCAGTAAGTTGGATCTTCTTTGGGGGATTTGTTCAATCCAGTAGCTTCAAAGCAGATCCTTGAGGTCTGAGAATTCGATTCTCAGTGAAAGCACCAAAGTGTTAGCACCAAAATTGGTCACTAACCTCGTAGAAGAAGATTGTGAAGAGATATAAGTGATGAAATCAAATTAAACAGAGAAGACAGTGCTAGTCTAAATACAGAAAGTAAGAACACCAAATTTATAGTGGTTCAGCATAATTGCCTATGTCCACTTTGAGGTTAAACTTTATTGATCTTCTTTATAGTTGATTACAAATACAATTCGTGAATCAAATGCTTGAATGAAGTTGTTAAGTAGAGAAGATGAGTCTTGAAAATGGCAGAGTCTCCCCGGTGTTTTCTCTCCAAAAAAGGATCCATTTCACTGTGACCCTGCCCCTCTATTTATAGGCAAAGATGGGCTGGACTTCCCAAGTGGGCTGATTGCCGAACGCTCCAGCCCGAGTACAGTGGTCGCCGTATGCCGAGCAAGGTTCGCCGAACGCTCTGCGCCGAACCATCCCTTCTATGCCGAACGGTATGTTGGTGTCGTGGGAAGTGTAGGATGGTTGTCTGTTGAGGCCGAACGCCCTGCGCCGAACCATCCCTTCTATGCCGAACGGTATGTTGGTGTCGTGCTGAATGTCTCCCGGACGTCGAGTATTACGCCGAACATCATGGGATGCCAAGTACTCCTGTTGCCGAGTAGTCTCGATGTCGAGTGCTCTTTATGCCGAGCAGCCTTGATGCCGAGCAGCCTTGATGCCGAGCAGCCTTGATGCCGAGCAGCCTTGATGCCGAGTACTCTGGTATGCCGAGCAGTCTTGAATGCCGAACGTTCTTGTGTGCCGAGTACCTGTTGGATGTTGGGTGCTTCGCCGAACACTCCTGGATGTCAAGTGCCTCGCCGAACACTCCTTGAGGCCGGTCACTCTTGTATGCCGAGTACCTGTTGGATGTTGGGTGCTTCGCCGAACACTCCTGGATGTCAAGTGCCTCGCCGAACACTCCTTGAGGTCGGTCACTCTTGTACGCCGAGCACTGATTGCCGAGTACTAATTGCCTGGTCAAATCCCCAGGAAACACTACATATGCTAAGTTTTGCCTAAAACCGGAGCTCTGATACCAACTGTAACGACCCGCTATTTTGGACCATTCGCATCCGCACATGTCGGACTTGAATAATTCAAAATACCGAATTGTTAATTTAAATTTTGCAAAACTTAGCATATACAGTAAATAAATAATCACAGATCATAGACACAAAGTAATAAATGCAGTGGAAACAAAAGATTGTAGTTCATGAAGCTACTATATACATATCAGAGTAAAATAAGGTACAATAGAAGTCTCGAATACAATAGTCAAATACAATATCAGAATACATCACTGGAATCAACTGAATATCAGAAAGCTAGATAGATAGCTGGATCTCCAAGCAAAGCTCCAACTCCAAAGGTGAGTCTCGAATACTGGTACACTCAGTCTGACCCGAGCGTAAAGCAAAACACAAAACACTCGAGTCAGGATTAACATTCTTATATCAATAAATCCAACTCAAGTGAAATAGCAACTGAAATACAAGTAACTCAAAGGATGTTTAAAATAACCATCCTTTAAGGATCCGTTAAACTATCTACTATGTAGTAGTGTACGCTAAATAGATAATGCCTATCAGTAATAAAAAATAGTGTTAAGGTGTTAACATTATCCCCCTTAACACATTTTATATAAGCGTTATAGTCTATACAGCACTATAAACTCCACCGTAAACTAGTGGGATATCAGGGAGTACACCATAGGTATAACATAAAACAAATTCGTAGTGGTCGCGTATATAGGGATACAAGTATGACAAGGCACATGAGGCAATACCCAAGGTAGTGAAACTACCGTTTGCATGATCTGGACTGGTGAGAACGCATCGCCGCAACGATCACAACACCACAAAACAACACTCCCAAAATTATGAGGGTGCACCAATCGATAACAAGTAATGAGTAGTTTACGAAGAAGTGTGTTCGCTCGAGGTAGCTAACCCCATTTGGCCTGGCACGGCTCCTGTTTTAGTCATTTCCAATTTGACACAAGTGTCAAGGCTATCCATTATCGTTCTCTTTCTTCAGTCATCACATACATCATTCCAACCACTTCATTCGGGATCACACTCCACGTGTAGTTATTAAAGTGGTTTCGGTTTAGACAGTGAGTATGTCCCGAACCGATTCCGGTCTCTTTACAAACTTTCGTGATTATTACATCGATTGGTCGTTTATTTATTTCAAAACCAAATCAATTTCTATTTCAATTAGAATTTGTAAACCAACATTCCATTTGTCTTTCTAAACAATTTCCATAATTTACGTTTCAAACTTCCAAATTTCCATTTCAAAATCTTATGATTCAAATTAAATATTTGATTTAAGAAAATCAAGTATTCATTTAAATTCGTATATAAGTTTCATTCTGAAATCATTTAAATTAATTTAATTTAACATTCAAATCAATTTAAATTCATTGATCGATTTCATTTAATATTCGTTAAGTAAATTTGTCATTTAAAACAATTTCTATTTAATCTCCAATTCATTAAATCAATTACATAAGTTCAACATCATTATATCAATACTTACAAATTGAATTAAATTAAATTCGTCAAATCAACTCTTTAACATTACAAGTCTTACATTAATTTCAATAAATTGCATTTTTATTTCTTGTTAAAGAAAATTCAATTCACTTATTTATTTACTTAGTTACAATTTCAGAGCTCAATTAAATAAGAACTAAATTTCACTAATTTTAGAGGTTCAGTTTTATTTAACTATTAAATAATTCGATTTTATATAATTATTAAATAATTCAATCTTATTTAATTATTAAATAATTTCAAAACTTAATTATTAAATAATTTCAAACTTAATTATTAATAATTTCAAAACTTAATTATTAAATAATTTCAAACTTAATTATTAATAATTCCAAATTTTAAAACAACGTTCTTTCATCAACTACTATGTTAATATTTTGATTCAGATTATTAAATATTAACATTTCCTTTTATTAAAATTCAAATTCTAACTTCGTTTCAAAACCATATTATTTATTCAAATAAAACCTTCATTTTATTTTTATATCAAATTATTGACCAATCGATTTTTATTTAATTCTCTATCCTAGGTCAAAGTTCAATTTGGGTATTTATCATTTCAACTCGATTCCATTTCAATTCAAAAATCAAAGCATAACAAAGGGAACTTGCAGTGTGATAACAGGGAGGGTGTCAAAGTAAATAAACAAGCAATAACAACAATCAATAACAATCCAATAATTACTTCAAATAATCCCAAAATAATCGTATTAATTTACATTGTTGTTTGTGTAAATTAATATAATTATTTCTAGAATCTACACTATCATTTCATGTAGATTAAAGATTATTACACTAATATTTATACGGTTCTTCACTTGATATATATTATTCAATTTCATACTACATCGATTTAAACAACATACATTTAAATGGTTCAAGGTGTAATTTACCATATTTCTACATGTCAATTTATTTAAACATTTAAAGAGGTCATATTATGCAAATGCCATCAAATCAAATTTATCACATATATCAAATCTTACTATCCTACGCGAATTTCAATTTCAAATTATTTATCACTTACAACATTAACAATTTAACGTTCAATGTCAGCAACAAACAATCAATCATTTAACAACCAAACTGGATTATCATTGTATAAATAACAGATAATGGTGTCAGATGTCACAGGTGAACTGATACAGGTAAAACATATATATATAACAGTGTAGATAACTAACGGCAGCATATTTCAATTGTCGTTTCAATTGAAATCAAATTTAATAAATAAAAGAACATTAATCGTGAGTGATTGCTCACCTTTCAAGGCTAGAGAAATTTTTGACGATGGAATGAGTTACGAAATGAAAGCACGATTTCCAATGCAAAGCTATATTGGCACGAATCTCAACAAGGCAGGATTGAAACGCTAAACGAAGCTGATAAATAGGAAATTAGAATCAAGGAGTCAGGTAGATATAGCTAAAACGAAATGCATATATTATCTACATATGTTCCAAAAACCTATTTTTTATAGATATATACTAAAGATAAAATCTATATATATAATTCAAGTGATTATTTCAAAAAACTGATATATATATATATACTTTTAACCACGTGTATATGTTTTAAAGTTATCACAAAGTATTAATTTACAAAGTAAAAATTTCAAATCAGTTTTCGAACAACAAGAGTTGGTATAACAAAATATCCACAATATAATATACACCTTAAAAGACAAAAGTGCAAATACATGACATATCAAAAACCTATATAGACTATATATGTATAAAAGAATAGACACAGATACAAACTACGTAACTCAATAAACTGTAGAAACTTTTATAACTGGAATACTTTGTATTATATATATATATATATATATACTGTAACTTTTATAAACCAATGTATATATTAGACAGATCAACAAATTTTTATACCTTTGAAAACTTATATAGTAAAACCATAACTTGCGTCTAAAATGGAATATATATTCAGACTATTATAACTTCCCAGCATCATACACGAACATACATTTGTATACTATACTAAATAAAGTAAACGAAATATATTTATATATATAAATAAAATTGTTCCACAATATGTATACTAACATATATAAAACAACACAAAACTCCCAAAAAATATATACTTATATATACATACGCTGATTTTCAGTTCATAAAACAAAATCTACCTAACTGAGATACAACCATATTAATATATATAACCACTTATATAAATCTTATATATGCAAATCCATTAAAATATATATGCAGACTATATCAGGTACATCTATATGCGATATTATATGTATATATTATATACTATAACTGACACTTATACAATTATATATACTCATACGTTATATATAAACAAACCTATATATATACCATTTATACTATATTGTTAAAACCAAATCTTATATATATCTGCCATACATACGAAAAAAATCACATAAGAGCCTTATAACCGCGAGTTCAAATTTGCAGCTGAAAACCCAAATACCAACTTTACTAGAGCTATATTCCGTTTATAACTCAATATCTACTGTACATATATAGATGTAACTTCTACTTTATATAAATTTTAGATGAGGGAAGAGCTTGATAGATAAGAACAGCTAATATACAATATATAGTTTATTCATATAAAGGAACATAGGAGTGACAGGTTAGGCAAACCTGGACAAGCAAGCACGAAGGTTGACGAGGAGGGAATCGCTGAGACGATCGGTTTCGGAGGAGGGTGCTGCGAACAGTAGGATGCTATGCGTGAGTTAGGTGGTAGGTCGAGAGAGAGAGTCGGAGGAGAATCAGATTGGGAATGAGGGTGGCTTCAAAGGAGGAGGCTGTCGATCCGAAAGTGGATGGGAAGGTGGATCTGCGTCAGGTCTCGGCCAAGGGAGGTGCTGGCAGCAACGCACGAAGATGGTTGCATGGCTGATGTTGAAGCCAAGCTTGGTGGTGTGCCGCATGGAGGGTCGCGTTCTTGGTTGCCTGGACGGTGAACTGAGGGGAGTGGTGGATTCGACACTGATTAGGAGGTGGAAGTGGATTTTTTTAAGGCATGGAGAAGATGGAGCTACAGCTTGAAAATATGAATAGGCTCTGAGATGTACAGGCACAAATATAAACAGTGCATAAATGAATAGTGTAGAAAAATGTGAAATCAATAAATGATTCAAAGCAGATTATATCGAAGAGTCACGGCTGTTTCTTGGAAGATTTAAAAGTAAATTAACCATTACTCTCAACCGGTGAAAAGTGAATGGTGATAGGAAAATCAAAAGCCAAAATTTGCGGAACCGATACTAAAATCGTTTCCGTAGATTTCACTCTCTTCCGAACTCCGGAACATGCAACCGAATATATTGCGGAGATTAGCATAATGAGACGATCAAAATGATATATGGATATCAGTGGTACGATTGAATTATAAAAATTCGAATTTTCTACTGGCGGAAAATGTAGCAAAAACGCAGAAAAATAAGATCGACGGAGCTAAAGAAGTCCAAATTTGGAAAAACGAAAAATAAGGTCTTGCTCAGAAGATGATTTAGAATTTTTCTATGTAAAAATATTCAGGTTTCGACAACATTTTATTTTCATCAATTACTAACTGATTAAATTGAAATAAAATTACACACAAAAATAAACTTTCATATTTTCGGATGAAAATTTACCAGTTGCTATGTTTAACCAGACGCATTTCAAATATTAAATTTTTATTTAAATATTTTATTTTTAAAATTCCCCAAAATTCCAATTAATAACGTTATTAAAACCAGTTAAATTTACGGGTCGTTACAATCATTAATTAGTAATAACGAAACCATTTGAATGATGTTTGAAATAGTTAGTAAGCTAATTAAGTGATTAATGAAGCTTAACTAGTACTTATAAATATTATTTAAAGTAAAGAAATGATTTTATAAGTGAATGATTTATTTATAAATATTATTTACGTAAAGAAATAATTTTATAAATAAAGGTGATATTTTATAAAATAAGTGATTTTATAAAATAGTATAAAAGTGATATTTTATCAAATAAGCGATTTTATCAAATAGTAAGAAAGTGATATTTTATAAAATAGTGATTTTGTAACATAACATGAATAAGATATTTTATAAAATGGTTATAAGATTTTATAAAATATTTATGGAAGGAATACATAATTTTAAATGTGGAGATTCAGTATTTCAAAGGCTTAAATGGATTTATAAGCTAGTATTGTATTTTAGAAAATAGTATAAGATTTTACGAAATAATATAAAAAGATGTTTTACTTTTATTGAACGGATTTAGTAAACAAAAATAAGTTTTGATATAAGTAACAATTGAATTACTTACTTGCATAGGCACAGGCAAGTATATGTATATGTATCTATATGTTTGAAGTTATATAATGATTAATACAATTCGTGTATTGTAATTTGAATTGTTAATAATGGTTGTGTATGTGTGAATGAATGAATCTATTTATGTGATTGATTGAATATATGTATTCAATGCTATGAGAAATCTCATGTAGCCATAGCAATTATCAGGTGCACTAAGCTGCATAAGAGAATACTGGATCGAGTGGTCGGTCTAGTGAAGCTCGAAATGTGATTTGTGCTGTGTAAGTGGTTTGTGTAAGTGTATGTGTGTTAATGTACACAAATAAATGTATTGGCATACGCGTAGGCATCATATGAAGCAAGTTGGTCGGTTAAGTTCAATTTGGCATGTTAGAGGAGGCCGGGTCGAAACATTCACCCCAAAGAACTCTACGCATAAAAATATGGTTTTTGATATCGAAATCGATTTTCAAATACTTTAGAAGCCACTTCTAAAACATCATTTGATGGAATGAACGCATGCTTGGGAATCAAGGCGGCTCATCGGGTGAAGCAATACAAGAAACAACATGCCGATTACTGGCAGTAGTAATCGGTGGCACCTGCCCCAGGCTTTACTGCCTGAGATAGGCTACCACCGGTTGACCGATGGTATACCACCAATGGGTCGTTGGTGCACTGGCCTGGGCAATAAAGCCTAGGTCATGTGCCATTTTATCGTGGCTTCTTTCTTGTTTGGGATGCAGGTTCGTGTAGAGCCTTGGCACAACTTCTGGGAGACTATGGGCTACGTAAAGAGATGAAAAGCATGGTAAAGCCCAGGATCTGGAAGCGAATGTTAAGTGATCCCTTTGGAATCAACCATGATTGGGCATGAGATCGGTATGATGATTTATCACATGATCACGTCCAACAAGCATGCACGATCAAACGATGTAAATCTATACCTTCGGGCTTTGACTCGGGGTACGTATAGTTTGATAAATTGTATTGGCCTTATATTAGTGATCGTACACAATATTGATCTTACATTAGTGATCATACATCGTATTGGCCTTATATTAGTGGCCATGCATATTATTGGTTGTTCAGTAGTGACCATCCATATTGTCGGACGGCAATGAGATATCGATCTTCGTTTGTGATAGGCGTATTTTATTGCATGATGTTATATTTGATATATATCCATACAATATCGGTGTTCCTTTGTGGTCCTGATAGCGTATCATATGGGACACGTCCGTCATTCTCTTTTGTGGAGGCATTGTGTGAATTTGCTCAAGAATCCATGATGACTAAGTGGGAGATGATGATGATCATTTACAGGTGGATCATTTATCACTTATGCTTGATATGAGGTACGGTGAGGTCCATACAGGTTTCATATATATAGAGTAGGTCATATATCACATATGCTCAACATAGGGTATGGTGAGATCTATACGAGTTCGTTCAACTAGGATGCGACTCGGGGTCTATAGTATGATTAGGTACTGACTCTATTTATTTTGGACCTTTAATGGGAATCATTGGTTTACACTGAGATCTATATAGGTTTCGTATATCTAGAGTAGGTCATATATCACTATGCTCGATACGGGGTATGGAGGGATCTACATGAGCTCGACCACATTGGTGCGGCTTGGGGTCTATGGTACAATCAGGTACTGACTCTATTTATTATTGACCTTACACAGGGATCATTGAATCATGGTTAATGTCCACTTCGGATTTCACTCATCAGCAATGATGAGTATTAATTTACACACACTATTTATCGTGTATCATTATGATTGTGCATGGTATATTAGTTAGTTGATAGCATTGTTGTGTATTCTAGGATATGCTTGTACTACAATATTTATATTGTCTCTGCATTTGTATATTGGATTACCTTATCACTATATACCGTGACGTATCAGTCACATTATATTAGTTGTTCTGTGCAACGACCCGAGAATTTTTACGATTTAAATAACGCAATTAACTAAATTTTTCGTGAAAATAAATAAATAATTAAAATTTAGTAATGAAATTTTGATATTTGGTGTTCGTCTATTTAAACATAGCAAATGGCTGGTTTTCATTTGTAAATATAAAAGTTGTTCTTGTGCAATTTTCAATTTCAAATTTAAAATCAGTGAAATTAGATGAAAACTAAAAAAATTTGAAATATAAATATTTTTATATAATGAAAATGTAAATCATTTTTTGAGTGAGACGTCGTATTTTGTTTCGCCAAATTTGGACTGCTCTAGCTCCGTTTATCTAATTTTCGGCATTTTAGCAGCATTTTTGGCAGCGAGTATCGACTTTTGATAGGATGGTCGTATCTCTAATATCTGCATACCATTCTATTCGTCTCGTCGTGTTGATCTCTGTAGTATATTCATTTGTGCATTTCGGCATCCTGTGTACGGCGAAATCTGAAAAAGGGTTAGCCGCATCGTTACCCATTTTTGAGTCTTTTGGTTACCTGTGTCTATTCATTTGTCATCAACTAAAGGTAATGGCCAGAAACTTTTAATATTCCTAGTAATTTAATGTTTGACTGTCAATATTCTCACTTTTCAATATAATTGCTGGTTAAACCATTCACTGTCTGTTTTCTTCATTCTGCATTCTTTTCCGTTCCAACATTCTGAAAATAATAATACATAAAACAAACACACACAGATATATATATATATATATATGATGTTTTTTTTCATTTTGCTGATAGCATGCTCGTCTCTTTTTTCCTCTTTGCAACTGAAACCCACCTGCCCAAAGCCACTCCACACCATTTCCACCGTCGAGCAAACCCACACCAGCAGCTGACCGCTATCTAGACCCTTCATCCCTCCACCTTGCTCCATACAAACCCAACGACCTTGCTTCATCTCCAACCTGCAAGCACACAACTGCCATTTTGGGCCTGAGAAGCTTGGCCGCCTTCTATTGCTCACGCCACCTTGAACCCACTCGCCCTCTTCTTCCCACCGCTTGCACGCAGCGCAGCAGTATTCCACCAATCTCCACTTTCGTGCCGAACTTCTCCCCACATAGCCTCTAGCCACCTCGTCCGCTTCCGGCCTTCCACCCTTCCTCCTTGACTCACAAGGCTCAGCAAACCCCTAACCCAGTCCTCACTCAACCGCTCCATTCCACTATAGCACACGTGCTCCACCCATCAACACCTAGCGCCTCCTCAACCCGACACAGTCACAGCCGTCGTGTCACACCATCCTCACCGAAAACAGCAGCCTCCACCGCCAGTAACCTATCAGTTCCGCCTCTCTAAACCGCACCCTTCCATCGCTGTCAGACCCACCTACCCACTGCTGCTCGAGCCATCCACTGATCACCAGCAGCCGTGCTTCCCTTCTCCGATAGTCCACTCCTCTCCGCAACCCTCCACGCCTTGCTCTCTTTGGCCGTGGCAGCCATGCTTCTCTGCCTATATAAAAAAAGCTTATATTTATGTGTTCCAAAAAGCTTGCACGTCATCTTTCCCAACCTTTAAGCTTGTTCATCACCTTTCAATTTGCATTCATATTGATTTTTTTAAATATTGATTTTTTTTAAAATATAAAATATTGATATTTGATTTTAATATATGCGTTTTAATAAATATTAAAAAATTTAAAATATAATATGAAGATTTTTATTTTGAATATGTGTTTTAAATTAAATATTGATTTAAAAAAAATATAACATAAAGATTTTATTTTAAATATGTGGGTAAATTTTAGATTTTTAAATTTATATATTTTGTTTCCATTGATTCAAGTCCATCGAGCTTTTTTCTGGAATTTGTGCTTGGATTCGTAGCTCATTTCATTGTCAAATTTCTCTAGCCTCGAAAGGTGAGCGATCACTCAAGATTAACATTCTTATATTTAGTAAATTTAATTCACATGAAATGACGATTGAAATGTGTTGTTAAAATTTAATGTGTAGTAATTAAATTGTTGAATATGATATGTTATTTTTTTTAAATTGTTCACGTATGATTGATGTATGACACCATAACATTGTTGTATAAGTATATGATATTTAAATTTGTTAATTATGATATATGCTCATTATTGATATGCTATGTCATTTTATATTATTATTTTATTGTGCTCACTCTGCAAGTTCCCTGTTAGTTTAGGAAATCCCTATGGGTTAAATTGATACATACCCGAACGATATGATAGATTAGGGAAAATCGTTATGGGTTGAAATGATAAACCAAGCGATTTTATTGAATTTTGAATTTTGGGATTGCGAGTTGAAATGATATATATCCATAAATATTAAATTATTGCGGATTGAAATGATAAATATCAGTATCACTTGACCATAGGATAGAAAACTATATACAAACACCGATGGTCTATTTTTGAAAAATGATTTTCCAAGGTTTTGAAAGGAAATATATGGGTTTTAATAAATATTGTTTTTTAAAATATAATATATAAATTTATTTTATATATGTGTAAAATTTAGATTTTTAAAATTATATATTTGGAAATTTTAAATTTATAAGTTAGTTTTGAAAATATAAATTTTAAGATTTTACTTATAATTTTATTATTTTTAAAATTTATATAAGATAAGATTTAATATAAATAAATTTAATATAATAAAAAAAATTAATTTAATTAGTATATATATAATATGTTTAAGTATTTATTTAAATTTATATTAATATTTTGAAAATAGATTTTTAATAACTTTAATAAATTAAGGTTGGAAGGATAAATTAAATTGATTTGTAATTTAATTAGTTAAGAATTGAATTTAAATAAGAATTGAATAAAATGTATGATTTTATACTTGATTTAATAAAAGGTGATTAAATGAATATTTTCAAATTTAAATAAAATTGAATATTTAATTTTGATTTAAATTTGTAAATCGAGATTTTATTTAAATGCTTATAAAAGTGATTAGGTGGATATTTTAGAATTAAATATATTTAAAGTTAGATATTTAATTATTGATATTGATTTAAATTGTAATCTGAGATTTTATTTAAATATTATTAAAAAGGAATAAGTGAATATTTTCAATTTAAATAAAATTAAAGTTGAATATTGAAACATAAATGAAATTTATCAAATTGAGTTATTGTAAATTGTTTGTGTATTTAAGCTTTGAAACCTATTGAATTGGAAGTGGTTTAAATTTGTAGTTTAAACCTGGATTTGAAATTGATATAAATTAGAAATGGTTAAAATGAGAATTGGAATTGAACCTTTAACCTTTTTAATTGAAATTGTTGAACTGAGATTAATTTAAATTGAATTTTGGAACTATAGTTAATTTGAATTGATTTGTGAAATTGGAAGAAACAATTCTAATTTGATACTATTTTTGATATAAACTCTATTAAATCTATAAACTATTTTAATATATATATTATTTTAATTTTTTTAAACAATTTTAATATATATATATTTTAATATATAAACTATCTTAATATATAAACTATTTTTATATATAAACTATCTAAATCTATAACCTATTTTTAAATAAAAACTATTTTTAATTTATAACTATTTCAATATATATAAACTATTTTCAATATTTAACTGTTTAAGTTGGACCTATTATGATTTCGATTTAATGGATTTAAATGTGAATATTTTAATATGACAGTTTAAACTATTTTGTGGTTATGATTTCAAAAGTAAATATGATTTTGAAATGATATGATTTTGAAATGAATATGATATTTTGATATGAAGTATAAACTATATTGAAATGTAAATGACCACGGTGTGAAATAAGCATTTGGTTGTTAAAGAGACTGGGATCGGATATTGTCATACTCTCTGCCAATACCGAAAGCCACTTTAACAACCGTGTACGTGGTGGAGAATCCAAAACGAAGTAGGATGGTTTGGCAACGTATATATGAGATATGAATGCAGCCCTGACTCCCGCGAGTCAGCTTAATGTTACTAAAATAGGAGCCACGCCGGGCCAAGTGAGGTCGCACCTTCGATCGAACAAGCTTCTTCGATACCATTCTTTTACTTTGTGATTTGATTGGGTGCAACTTTGATTATGGGAGTGTGTCTTAAGGTGGGCGGTAGTAGCTGCTATGCATTACCACCAGTCTGGATTCGCAAAACGGTAGTATTCTACCTTAGGCATTGCCTCGCGTGCCTTGTCACATGCCTTATCGCGCCCTCTACGAGTTTGGGTTGTGTCATACCTATGGAGTGCTCCCTGATAGCCCACCGGTTTGGTGGAGTTTACAATAGTGTATAGACCACAACATTTATATAAAAATGTGTTAAGGGGGATATAGGTAATGTCTTAACGCTATTTTAATATTTTACTTTACTTTAGACA
Organism: Allium fistulosum; assembly: GCA_030737815.1. NCBI lineage: Eukaryota > Viridiplantae > Streptophyta > Magnoliopsida > Asparagales > Amaryllidaceae > Allium > Allium fistulosum. Next base: position 339,576,181 of record CM060904.1, read on the forward strand.
TTATCTAGCATATTGTACTATGTATGTAGATAGTTCCACGGATCCTTAAAGGATGGGAATCCCAAACATCCTTTAAGTTATTTGTATTTCACTTGATATTTCACTTGATATTTCACTTGAGTTGATTTACTGGTATAAGAATGTTAATCCTGACTCGAGTGTTTTGTGTTTTGCTTTATGCTCGAGTCAGACTAAGTGTCACAGCATTTGAGACTCACCTTTGGAGCTTGGAGTTTTGCTTGAAGATCTTTTATCTATTCATCTTTCAGTTATTCCAGCTATTTCCAGTTGTTTATGTTCAGACTTGTCATCTGCTTATGTATTTGAGACTACTTTGTATTTGAGATTTTTGTTGTATCTTGTTTTAGACTCTAATGTTGTAGTAGCTTCATGAACTACTATTTATTTATTCCACTGCTTATTGTTATATTACTCTTTGTTTGTGATTCTGTGATTGATTTATTTACTGTATATGCTAGGTTTTTCCAAATTCAAAATTAATAATCTGTTGTTTTGAGCAATTCAAGTTTGACATGTGTGGATGATTATCGATTTGAATAGTTCGAAATAGCGGGTCGTTACATTCTGACTCGTTGATTACAAGATAAAAGCAGGTTGGTATAATTTCCTATCTTTTGGGTAGGTTTACTTTGCTTGTTTATGGACAATTCAAATTACCCTTGAGCCACGATTGCAGAGAAAAGGTTGTGCCTTAGTAGTTCCTATTTATTTGTATACAATTTTCATATACATTATCTTGAGATAGTTCCTCTTATACCAGGCTTTATGTCTGACCCGCATATTATCTTTGTTTGTGTATTTCATGACAACTCTTAGGTACTCGGTCGAGTAGTTTGGGAATCAGGTGCTTTTGGGATACGCTTTAAGGACAGCTGGAGTATTATATGGAGGTGATGTCGATACTTTGTATATATGCTTGATATTGTAGTAGTACATGATTGATCCGTATTTTAATATGAGAATTGATGTATCAAATATTATATTCCAAACTCCGTCTGTATGGAGTTTGATGTATTCTGACTTTCTTTATTGATATTCATTTATCATTTATTTTCACTAGTACAGTCTCTTATATATATATATATTGTAATCTTGTTAAGTTCACGTATATTCAGTATATTATATATTATCATTTTGCTATGAGATTCTGTTGATATGCCTTTGTATAATGTTTGTTTTAATTTTCTTTATTGTGGTATTCGAAAGTCAAACGTTTGCATTCAGTGTTGATTTTAGGGTATTATAAAGGGCGGGTTATTACATTAGCCCAAGCCAAAAGCACTAGCCCACTTTCTTTAGCCGCAACCCTTCATTCATTCCACTCCATTTTAACTTTCAATCACAAAAAAAATCCCTAGAACTCAAACCAAGGCTGACCACCATTTTGTTAAGGAGAAAAGGAAAATCAAGCTAGAAGATTACTCCTTCAAAGTTAAGGAAAAAGAAGATTAAAATAAGGTTCCTAAAATCAAGATGAGTAATTTCTCTATAACCCATCCCTACTTCTTGGATTTGGATATAATTACATTTGACAGTTTTGGATGATGATAAAACATGTTCGAATGATTAAAACATTGTTTGGCTACATTAGGAAATTTTAAATATGATAATTTGCTCACATTTCAGGGTAAAACATGAATTACTCTAAGTTAAACAATCAAATTTTAGATATGATGCTTATAATTAATTAAATAAAGCTAGGTTTTAAATTTTAGAATTTTTGGAGTTTAATTTGAATTTTCTTAGTTGAAAAATAGTTAATTTCGGGTAAATTAGTTATTAAAAATAATATAATTAATTATTTTGAACGTAAATTTTGGAAAAAGGTAAAATATGATAAAATCGATTTTTGGTCAATTTTTGAGATTTTCCCACTATTTTCGTTTTTTATGAATTACTTTGCTAAGGAAAAAGGGTAACTAATAAATGATAGTTAATTAATAAATGGAAGATGTTATTAATTCAGTTCTGAAATGTGAACTGTAAAGATAAATAATAGCCAATGAGAGTTCGACGCCAAATAGGATTTGGTGTAAAGTTAATACTTAAATAGGCATTGAATTAGTTTTCAAAATAATTACAAAATTGCTATTTAACCCATGGAAGTCTATATTAACCCACGATTACTATAAATGGGTTAACACATGATAACGTTCTAGCTATCTACCCATGACTACTTTGGAAGAGCCATCAAATGGAAGCTCTATTGATCTTAGCACACAAAAGCTATATATGAGACTTAGCACATGGAGGCTATAGGAGGGATAACACACGAAGGCTATAGGAAGGATAACACACGAAGGCTATAGAAGGAACAGCTCGCGAAGGCATTAAATGAGATATCACACGATGGCTTCAAGAGACATAACATGTGATGGCTTTAGAATCGATGACTATGAATGAGATAAAACATGATAGCTTTGGACAAGTTAGCTCATGATGTCCTCAGGGGATAACCATGATGGCATTTTGATGAACTAGTTTTCGAGGACTATACATGAGATAGTATACAATGACCATAGGGAAGTTAACCCACATTACTTAAATGGTAATATGCAATAGCTCGGGATGCTATTAATCCCCAATGGCTATAGGATAGCCTACACATGATGATTAGGTTCAACATTCAAAAGCTATGGGATAGCTAGCATGCGTTAACTTATGTAAAATTATGATAGCTTGGGAAACTATATTTTTCTAAGTAAATTGAGAAAATGCTTAGGGCACTTTAGAAGACAGTTTTCAAATGTTAATGAACTATTTTATAGGGATGAATAAATGAGAGGTTTTATAAGTTAAAATTATGTTAACTTATTTTGAAACGGAGGAAAGCTTAGAGAAGCTAGTAAATGATAGGGTATTACTTAAATGAAAGATGAATATGTTTTATCTAAAAGTGTAGGGTACACAACTAATAAACGAAAGAAAAGGGTTGAACTATGATCGAAAAGATACACCATCTCATGAAGTTATTAGATGACAAGGTGACTTGACTATTAGTCTAAAGTCCAATGGTATATGGTAGGTGTCATAATAAGGTTCAATACAAAAAGATTTATAAACTCTAAATGGGAGTCATGGCTAGCTGCCAAATATCAGAGTGGTGTCATAATTGAAATAAACAAATTGGCAACATGAACGATAGCAGTTCAGGGACTAAAGGGACTATTGACGCTTAGCAAAGACACTTATTTAAATGTTTTCAGGGTGCTTACATTCAAACTCTTAGAAGAATCAAGGTGGCTATAGTCAGGGTGGCTCCCATTGGTGGAATGAGTATCCATTTCATTAGGTGACGTTTTTCATGAAAAGATAAAATTAGTGATAGATCGGCCTATGGAGGTTATCACTAAATAAGTTAATTATAATTTGATGATGAAAGCCTAAAATAAGAGATTATGTGATGTTTGATTGGACGATGAATGATTGTATGACATGGTTCATAACGGCTTGACAAGTATATGGTTTACTTAATTTGAAATGATATATGATATGGTTTATGACCAGATGGTAAGTGTAGGGTACAGTTTCTTGATTGAATATGCACATGGTTGCTTTTTATGCAATACTTATTTGCATATTATGATATGCTATGATGATAAGGTAAAGGGAAACCCATTCCGCATAAGCTGCGTGGTCTCATTATGGATGACTAGGGTAAGATTTTACTCATACTAGGCTTTACATATGACCCATGTTTTTATTATTTCTTATAAACTCATGAGTACTCATTCGAGTAGGTTAATTTTATGAATCAGACATATAGCTTTTGAAGGATGAATAACGATTCCAAAGACAAAGTAGGAGGATTGTTTATATTAAAAGTATTTTAAGTTCCATAGCGAAAAACCAGGATTTATAACGAGTTATGTGTTGTGATGGCATCTTCATATGTCTGACACAACACTACTCTATCTATGTTTGATTTATATTTACCCTTGCATGGGCAGCAATTTGGGTTAAAATAGTGTAATGAATTATGTAATTCACATTGAAGAAATGAAAAAGTTATTTAGCTGTTCTATTTACTTTTGTTGTGCAAAACAATACTTAAATTACTTTGTCATTGGAAAATGATTTCGGTGATGACTGTCACATCATCGACGTCTATTTTCGAGTCCTAAGTAGGGGATTTTACAACTTGGTATCAGGGCTTAGGTTAGGGGAAACACCTAGATAAAACAGAGCTAAGTAGAAACTTTTTAATAGAAAATGAATACCTTGGGATTGGTATATGCTAGTATATATAACGAACTAGTATTTTAAAATTGATTATAAGAGAATGTATCTACCCCTCTATGGTTGATCTCACTCTCTTTACTTCTGTTTCATATGAACTCTTGCTTATACAGAAGACTAGAATGGATCCACATAACTAACATTTGACTATAAGAAGTACAAGAGTGAATGCTAGTAAAGGAGATGGCAGTCTGCAAGCTAACAACCGAGAAGGGGAGGAAAACTCAAAAGTTCGTACTGAAACCGGTACCCAAGTGCCTGCCTTAGCCGAAGGAGGAAGGGAAGCCAATGTACTGTTCCGTCAATTAATGACGGAGATGATGAGGCAATAGCTAACTGGAGTTGTTGAGCCAAGATAGGAAGTAGCAAAAGAAGTGGACTTTTCTAAGATGAACAATGATTTCAAGAGTTGTGGAGGAAAGGAGTTCGCGTGGAAGGAATCCGCCGTAGAAGTGTTAAACTGGTTGAAAGTATGTGAACGTATTTGTTAAGATTTGGGATATAATAATGCTGAGCTCCTAGAGGAGAAGATAACATGGGATTAGTTTAAGGAGCAATTGGAGGCTCAGTTTATCCTTGAATCCAAGAAATGTACTTTGTGTAGGGAGTTCGTTGACTTGAAGGAGGGAGAGGTGACTTTGATAGAGTACATTATGCACTTTAATGCTTTGTTGAAGTATGCAACAGAGCATATCACTACCCCGCTAAAGAAGAATAAGAAGTTCATATAGGGTATGAGGAAGGGCCTGAATCACAAGGTGATGAGTCATTTGTTGGCTCCATTTGATATGGTTATGGAAATGGAAAAGTGGTATGCCCGCTTGTTTCAGAAGGGGAAGATGGCTAATGTTAAACCTAAGGGTAGGCAGAAGAAAAGATTAAATCTGTATCAGAAGGGCAGAAAGAATCAGAAAGGAGGAAAAACTTCTGGAGGAAGGACTCAGAAGTGAATATAGCTGATGTCACTTGTCTTAATTGCAACAAAAAGAAGCATTACTCCACTAAGTGTACCCAGCTGGAGTATAAAAATAAGGCCAAGTTCTTTATCTGTGATAGACCAGGCCATAAGAAGAGGGATTTCTGGAAGTTAACCAGGCAAAGGTTTATGCTTTTGAAGGACCTTTGTTTGGACTGATTGCTGAGGAGAAAGGAAAGGGTGTGCATAGAGGTACGATTTTGATTTCCAGTATATCAGTTAGAGTTCTATTTGATACAGGTACTACTCTTTCATTTTAGGAGGATTTGTTGGTAAGGTAGAAATAGACACTACCTATTTGATTACGTCTTTGTGTATGATTAATCTGATCGGTGGAATGCCACTTTTGGGTTAAGGTGCATTGATCTAGAGTTTCACTTATATGGACAGTTGATCGTTTGCAATCTATATGTGTTTAATTTCGTAGGGTATAGAGTGATTTTAGGTATGGACTGGTTAGTGTGTAGTGATGTTAGGATTTATCATGCAGATAGGATTATTGTCGCATGAGATCCAAAGGGAGGAAAAAGAATGATGATGGAGTTCGACGTAGCGAAGGAGAAGTTAGGCATGATGCTATGTGCTAGGGAAGATCAAGATGATATGATTAGTAGAGTATGCGTAGTTTGAGAATTTGTAGACTTTTTCGAACCTGTAATAGGATTACTGCCAAGAAGGGCAATCAAATTTCGAATAGACTTAATGCTAGTGACGCAACCTATTAGTAGACCACCTAGAAAAATGTTGCCCAAGGAGATAGAGGAATTAAAGTAACAGCTAGCGGAACTTGAGGGTAAAAGTTTCATTAGGCCGAGTAGTTCACTGTAGGGAACGTCTGCGATATTCGTAAAAATGTCGGATGGATCTTTATGGATGTGTATTTATTATAGGATGCTGAATGAATTAACAGTGAAGAATCGTTATCCATTTGTTTGCGCCAAAATTGGTCACAAACCCCAAATATCGTGAAAGCACCAGTGTGTGAACACAAATCAACAGTATATAATCACAGATCTCAGATCTAAGTATTGTAGAGGATAAAAAGTGAAGAATAATAAATTTAAAAATGGAAAGAGATAAACAGAGACACGAGATTTATAGTGGTTCGGCGATCTGGCCTACATCCACTTTGAAGTTGATGACTTTATTGATGTTCACTTGTCGATTACAATTGATAACAATGGATTGTAGTGAGTTATGGTTCAGAAACTTGAGTACAACAGCAGTGAAATTCGTTTGCAGCAGTAGCTATGGAGTTTAGATCCGTGTCTGGCAGAGTCTGGGCGTTGGAGATCTCAAAGAAGAAGAATAACCCCTTTTTCGTTGGCTTTGGGGGTCTATTTATAGGTGTAGGAGGCTGGTATTTCGCTCAGATCTTGAGAGACCCTCTCTGGCACGTGACCAGGCCCGCACGCCCAAGCCCGTGAAGTTTCGGTCCGATCCGTGATTGATACGAACAGATTTCGTATCAATCAAGATTTCATCCAATGGAGTCAAAATTTTGCGTGGACATTCTTTAGCATGCACGTAGTCTTCTGTGAAAATTTCATAGCATTTGGACTTGTAGATTAGGAGATACGATCGATGCGAATTGGGATTCTCGGATGGCTGTTTCGTTCGACTCGCTTGTATCGACTCGGTTACGAATCAGCCCAGTTCGCATCGATGCGAGTCCCTCTGTTCGTATCGATGACCATGTTTTCATTCGCATCGATTGCCATGCTCTGTTATGTGGATGTAAAGTAGATCGAGTCGGAGCGTGGCTCTCTAATGGAGTCGAAGAGGAGCGAGTCGAACAGTGATTCTGTGTTGGAGTCGAAGTGGAGCGAGTCGAAGCATGGCTCGAGGCGGAGCAAGTCGAAGTGTGGCCCGAGGCGGAGCGAGTCGAAGTGTGGCTCGAGGCAGAGCGAGTCGAAGTAGGCTCAAGGCGGAGCGAGTCGAAGTGTGGCTCGAGGCAGAGCGAGTCGAAGTAGGCTCGAGGCGGAGCGAGTCGAAGTGTGGCCCGAGGCGGAGTGAGTCGAAGTAGGCTCGAGGCAAAGAGAGTCGAAGTGTGGCCCGAGGCGGAGCGAGTCGAAGTAGACATTTCAGAGGGACGCAAACTGAGCGAGTCGAAGTGTGCGATTCGAATAGTGGTTGGCTTTCATCCAAATTTGTATCGATCGTAACTTGAGCGTACAAACTCGGATTGACTTGAAATTTGGAACGTTGACTCTCATAGCTTCGCTTGTCGTGTCATATCAATTTTGGCTCGATCCGGACTCGGACAAAATTCGTCGAAATCCATAGTGAACCTGCATATAACTGATTTTCTAGACGAACTGTGTTTGCACAAAAAATGGTCAAACACCTCAAAGTCGTTTGTTTTAATTGATTTTATGTTGTTCTTAGTGATTTGGGTGATTTATGCAAATATATGAAAAGCAGGGACTAAACTGTAAAAGACACACAGATTTATAGTGGTTCAGCCAGAATGTGCATATGTCCACTTTATATATTATTTCTCTTTTCTTGTTCAGATTACAAGTACAAAGCTTTGATACAAGTATCTGAAAGTTGTTTGAAAGTTCTCTCCGTGCTTGAGCTCTCAAAACCTCCTCCCATTGTTGTACCCCCCTGCCCCTCTATTTATAGAGTGAGGCTGGGGGTAGGGATCTTGGAGGTATACAGCTGCTGATGGGCCTGGGCTGACGCGATCTGGCCTGGTAGTGTTGGTCCGGAATGTCTTGGTCCGGTGGTAGGTGGTCCGGTAGGAGCTTGGTCCGGGATGTCTTGGTTGGTTCGGTAGGCACTTGGTTGGTTCGGTAGGCACTTGGTTCGGTAGTGGGTTGGTTCGGTAGGTGGGGGAAGGAGTTGGTTTGGCCCGGTAGTTGGTCCGGTGGTAGATGGTTGGTTCGGTGGGACCTTGGTCCGGTGGGAGATGGGAGATGAGATCTGGTCCGGTAGCATGCTTCTGGTTTGGTAGTTCGTTCCTTGCTTCGGTTCTGTACCGAATGGTTCGGTGGCTACTTCCTCGTGTTGGCTCGGTACCGAATGGTTCGGTGTCTACTTCCTCATTCTGATTCGGTGGTGGTATAAACGTACCCAACATTTGCCCCCCAAAGTAGGGCATATGCTAGCATATGTCGTGCTTTGTTTCAGTTTGGACGACCATATTCGGCCCGAGGACCGAACCGGCTGGTCCGGCTATCCAACCTTCCTCTATAAGTAGGAGCCACATGCCTTCGTCATTCCTTACCGACCGAAATAGTTGAGTTAAATTCTGAACTGCCGAATCAATTATTGTGCCGATCCAATCTTAGCTGCCGGACCAGGTAAGTTCTCTTTTGCCGAATGACTCTTTAAGGTTGAATTTCTTTGTTTTACCGAATGAACCTAAAGATTTTCAATGCCGAATGGACATGAAAACTTTCAATTCCGAATGAACTCGATACCGAATGAATCGTGAAATCATGAGCTTGATACCGAATGATCGTGAAAACTTTCAGCACCGAATGAACCTGATACCGAATGAACTTGAAAACTTTCAGTACCGAATGAGTTTATGTTTCGAACTACAAGTTAAACTCCAGACATTATACACTTGCTTGTTTTATATTTCTACATCCTTTGTTCTAACAACGTGCTCTTTTGTGTTTGCAGATAAATGTCTCATAAAGTGGAAACCCGATCAGAAAAGAAGAAATCCCAGGACAGAGAAGAGCCTTCTGCCGTGCCCCCAGTCCAGTAAGGACCGGGACGTTATGGGCCCACTCCGAGATCATTGGTAGATGGATATGGTCCTCAGGAGCTTCTGAACTCGCCTCCTGATTGTTTCCCTAGCTCACTCAAAGGCGAGCAGCTTGATGTTATTTCTCGCTCTTTTGGGATTGACAAAGCACGCATGCTATTGCCGGGGGAGGGAGTGATGCCGTATGACCCCCCTGAAGGCTACTTTGCTTACAGCAGGTATCACTGTATGTGTGGTGCCATCCCGCCTCTCAATGCCTGGATAGTCAGCTTTGTCACATATCTGAAGGTGGCTCCATTCCAACTTCAGCCTAACTCTTACGCCATTCTGGTGAGCCTGTTTGTCATTTTCCAAAGGAGATACGGGCGTCCTCCCTCCAGCCGGGAGATTCGGTATTTGTACAATCTGAGAGGCTATAAGAAGGGGTCTCCATACATTAGCTTAGAATCAGCCGTATCTTTCAAGCCAGTCCTCAGGCTGTAAGTCGAAGTTTATTTATGATTTCTGTTCTGACTGCAATGCTTCTTCTCATGTGTTTTTATTCCTTGCTAGCGACAGGTGGCTTTGCAGTCGTGGAGAATGATCGCCTGGTTCAGACGGCAGTGGAAATGGAGGCCATTACGGGAAGGGATAGGTCGGCTTCTTACTTGATCAGGAATGCTACACTTCTGGGGCACAACCTGATCCTTCCACATCAGTCCGTGGTTAAGCAGAGAGACACGGCGGAGGAGAGAGCTGCCAAAGCTACAGGAGGGGCCACGGCAAAAAGCAGCAAAAGGAGACATGCCGGGGGGAAGAAACTCAAGAAGTCCGATGGACCCTCTCCCAGCATACATCCGGATGTTCAGGAGGAGGAAAAAGTGGAGGGGGAAAAAGGTGAGGACGAAGGAGGTGAGGCGGAGAGCGGAAGTGGTAGTGAGGGTGACGGTGATCGTCATGGTGATGATGGTGGCGAAGGACAGGGTGGTGATGGCACCGGGGCTTTGCCCCCTAGGCAGGCAGGCGTGATTCAAGAGTGGACAGATGACGCTCTCCGCCAAGCCTTCGAAGAGTTGGAGGAAACGGAGAAGTCCAAGAAAGCTGATAAGGCTGGGACCGGCGTCGATTTATCTTCTGGGAGTGCTTCTACTGAGGCAACTTCTGCGGTTCAAGGTGAATTTCTCTTTACTCTTTTTAATTCTTGAATGATGGCTCAATATATGTTGGTGACACTGGGTTTTCATTCCAGGAGCGGGCAAAACGGCCAAGACCTCAGATCTTCGGCACAGGCTTGAACAATACAAACTCCTCAAAGCTTCTGCTAAGCCGAAGCCTCCTACTAACCGTCCTGGAGACGTAGTCGGTTATCGTCCTCTTCTTGGAGTTATTAAAGAAGATATACAAAAGAAGAAGAGGAGTCTGTCTACATTCGAATCTCTTCCTGGTCCTCCGGCCCCACTCCAGCTTATTCATGATATTGAGGAGGAGGACACCGAGTTTATACCTTCCCCCCTTCCGTCTGAGAATCCAACCGTCATCCCGATAGATCATCCTAGCTTAGTTCGCAATCCGTTTGCGGGTCATTCGGACCTGGACCCGGCATCTCACGACATCTCCTTCGATGAGGTTACTAGTGAGCATCTTCTTCCTCGTAATCCTATGGTACGGGTGCTTGACGAAGCTAAGTCCCTGGACCTTGATCTGCTTACTACCCGGGTTGTAACTCTGGGGGACGAGGCTAAGGCAAATATGGACCGGGTTGCTGAGGAGACCAGGAAATTGATGGGGCACCATGCTCGATTGGTCAAGGCTGGGGAAGAGATAGGAAGCGCCAACATTCGGCTAAGGTTGATGGTTTCCGACCAGGCTAAACAACTCGCCGACCAAGCCATCCAAATCTCCCAGCATGAGGCCGCATCCAGACAATTAAGGAAGACTATTGAAGAGGCTAGTAGGGCGGAGTTGCGGAGGATGGAGGCTGTCTGTAAGGAGCGGATTGACATGGCCATTTCCATGGTGGATGAGGTTCGGCAAGCGGACCTCGAGCGGGTAGAGGAACTATCGGGGAGACTTGAGACCGCAGAGCTTGCTTAGGCCAAGTCGAAGGAGGAGATGGAGGCGATGAGGAGGTCCCTTCAGGCTGACCGTTTACGGTATCGATCGGAGAGGGATGCCGTTGTTGCAAAGCTGTGGGCTTCTGAGGTCCGAATGAGGGAGTTTGAAGAGAACGAGGGGATGATGGATGGGATGCTCCAGGATATGTATTTCCGTACTTGGAGGCAGGGTAACTTGTCATGGATGGATGATTACCCCCGGGTTATGGTTAGGATCTATCTCAGGGCTCTAGAGGAGGCCAAGGCTGAGGAGGATAAGGAGTGTGGTGTGGCCTTCAGGATGGATGTGATTACCGCCCAGTTTACCAAGGAGAAGAAGGTGGTGGTGAAGGAGGGCATGCGGTTGCTTGCAGCTGAGGAGGCAGGTGTGCAAGTAGAGGATGATGATCAAGATGATCAAGGAGCAGATGCTGGTAAATCTTCCTTTCTAGTCTTTCCGTAAATTTGGTTTCTGATCACTAATGAATTCTTTCTCTGACCGGACAGGTGGGCAATAGGACAAGGAGAAAACTCCCACGCAGCCGGCTCCTTGATTGGACCTGGATATCTTTTTGTGGACTTGACATTGTTGTATATGTTAGTCTCAAAACAGTAACGTAACTCTTAGGTTGTAATTATGCTACTTATAATAAACAACACTATTCTTGACGTGCAATTCTTTAACTTAAGCTGATTATGTTGCCTTTTGAATGTTTTTGCTATCTTGACATGTTGTATGAGAAATATAGCTATGCATATTCATGTAATTAAATTGTGTTTGACGTCAAGTTCTTGTTTAAAACATAATTTCATGACTTGCAACGTTAGCGTGAGGTGTGAATAAATTATAGTCACGTGTTTACACATGAAAGAAGGAAATACCGCCCTTTATATTTTGCTTGTAGATGGAAGCTTTGAATGTCTTGTGTGACCGAGTATGGAATGCGGTTCATTATCTTGCTGTGAGTATCCGCTTCCATTAGCGAATGTCTCTTGTTCTGTGTCCTATACTTTAGGGATTGTTAAAGAGGATAGGAGAAAAGTTTCTTAAATAAAATTGAAATATGTGAAATAGTAAAACTTCCAATCATGGAAGGCCTTCGATGTGCTTAAGTTCGTGGCAAACGGGCTTTGTAGTCACTTTCCCTAACTGTGGGTCTTGGAGACATTTGTCACCCATCTTACGCCTCCGCGGGGAGTTAATTCTTTTTTACCACAGCCGCACTTAAGACACATCGGAGCCGAGATCGTGCACAGTAACTACCCGGGCCATTATGGCCCGTAATCGTGGGTATTATTAGATTTACTGTGGCCGGCTAGCGTGGGTGCCGATCGTCAACCATGAACTGCCCCTGGCTGGCCACACCTTATGTTGGGGCTTATAGTCGGTTCACAGTTGCCGGTGAGCCGAACGCCGTAATGAGCTGCCTCGGCTATAGTCGGCCTTCTCGGTGGCTTATAATCGGCTCATTACAGTTGGTTTGAGGGCCGTCGCGAGCAATGAGTTAACCCGCAGTAGAGGGATGCCGGAGCAAAAGTGTCTCATTGGCGAGGGCATAGATTCGTATAGTACCTGTTGGTCTTGTCTAGGAGAAGTCGCGCTGTGGAGCGCCTTGAATGGAAATGCTATTTGCACAGGATTTTGTTCAACAGAAAAGGATAAAGTTAACAAGCAGCCAAGATATAAAGGAACAAGTTAAAAAAGAGATAAGGTTTTTTTAAAGTGGTTCGGCACGAAAATGCCTACGTCCACTGATTCTCTTTGTTAATTCGCTTCATATGGGCAGTGCAAGTTAAGTAAAGTATCGATGAAGGTGTTGGATGTTCCATGCCCTCTGGAACACCTCCCCGTCCACTGTTGACAAAATATGAGCTCCATTGTGGAGATCTTTATGAATTACATATGGTCCGTCCCAGATTGGATCTAGCGCTCCGGGGCGCGGGAAGATTCGCTTGAGGACAAGATCTCCTTTTTGTAAGCTACGATGCTTGACTTTGGAGTTGTATTGCGTTGCCACTTTTTGCTCGTGAGCTGCTGCTTTGAGGGCTGCATCATTTCTTCTTTCCTCAATTAGATCCAAAGACATGTGGAGGAGCTCTTCGTTCTCTTATGGGTTATAGTGGATCCTACGGTGGGAAGGCACTATAGTTTCAACTGGGAGCATAGCCTCCGATCCGTATGCCAAAGAGAAAGGAGTATGCCCCGTTGATGTTCTGAAAGATGTGCGATAGGTCCACAGTGCCGTAGGAAGTTCATCCACCCAAGCGCCTTTTGACTTTTCGAGTTTCTTTTTTATTAGAGTTTTGAGAATTTTGTTGACGGCTTCGACTTGTCCGTTTGCCTGGGGATAAGCTACGGATGAGAAGCTTTTGTGAATTCCGTGCTCTTGGCACCAATTGGCGAACTCCTCGCTGTCAAACTGAAGTCCATTGTCTGATATGATTTTGAATGGGACTTCGTACCTGCATAGAACATTTTGATCAAGAAGTTAATAACTTTTGCTGAAGATACTTTATTTAGGGGTTCTGCTTCCACCCATTTGGTGAAATAGTCGACTGCCACTACAGCATATTTGGCCCCGCCTCGGCCCATTGGCAGTTCGCCAATCAAATCAATTCCCCATACTGCAAAGGGCCAAGAGTTGGTTATTTGAGTCATCTCAATTGTTGGTAGCCGCGGAATCTTAGCAAACTTTTGACGTCTGTCACATTTTCTGACGAAATCTAAGGCCTCCTTGCTTAAGGTGGGCCAGGAAGATGTTTTCGATCGTTTCATTCAACGGGGTGTAAGCGTCAAATCTCGGTCCTGGCCGATATAGACGCTTTTCTCCCTTCTTGCCCCCAACGTTGTCTCTAGAATCATTTCTTCGAACGTCCCTTGCTACAGCGGGCGTGTTGCCATGAGCTGCCTTATTTTGTTGCCATGTCTGCCTCTCAGTGGCAGCATCTTCAAGTCTCATATATTTCCCAGCTTCATGGAAGAAATCGGGTAAAGTAGCTGGTTTTTCTTTGGTCAATCTTCTAGCAAATTTAGTATCCGAATGCACGCCACTACATAGGGCCATTAAGATAAGCTTCTCATCGGCATCTTGGACTGCGACTGCTGCGGCATTGAATCGGGTTAGATATTGCTACACTTTCTCTCCAGGTTTTTGCTTGATACTAGATAAGGTATAAGCGTCCTTGGGTTGTTCCACATGAATGCGGAATTGGCTGATGAATTTTTCTTTCAACATTTCCCATGAGCTGATGGATCCTTGGGGTAGATGGCAGAACCAGGAGGTAGCTAGATCTGCTAAGAATAGCGGAAAGCATTTGCACAGCACTCCTTCTGTTTCTCCACTCATGAGCATATGCTGTGTGTATCTCTGTAAGTGTACAACGGGGTCAGAGGTTCCTTTGTAAGGTTCCATTGTTGGCATTTTCTATTCTCGGGGGGTGATGGCAATTTCGATATTGCGGGCGAAAGGGCTGGTTACCCTAGCGCCTATTCCTCGGTCTCTTTGATCCCGTTGGACGCACTCTCTGAACAAGCGTGCCATCCTTTCATCAGAATTTGGAGCAGATAAAAATGAGTTCGGTTCTTCTCTGTGGGATTGATTCCGCCCAGATGACCTGTAGGGACGGTATCGTCTATTATTCCTAATACTTTCCAGTGGCTGTCTTTGGTCTTCTGGGAGCATGCTAGGGTCAGCTACAGTTGTCCCTTGCCTTGATCTTCCCTTGTTGGGTTCTGATCTAAGCACTTCCTCGGGTCCAACTTCGGGCTGGACTCTAGCTCGGCCCCGTTCATTGGCGTTTCCGTGGTTAGGTAGTATGATAGGCTCAGCTACAGTTGACCTCCGCCCGGTACCTCCGCCGTTGGGTTCGGTTCCAAACGTTTCTTCAGGCCTAACTTCGGGCTGTGCTCGATCTCGGCTCCTACCAATGCTGCTTCTGCCGTTACCTCCTTCGAAGAAGGAAGATCTTTGTCGTCTCTGAGATCCTCCAGACTGGGACTCGCCCCATGATTCAGTGTTGCGGTTGGACTCTTCAACATCCCTTAAGCGTGACATGAGATGGTCCACCAAGGCTTCTTGCTGGGACGTGAAGTGGTTAGTTACTTCAACCACAACCCTGTCTAAATCTGCCCTAGTAATTGCTGCGGGCTGTTCTGCGGTAGGAGTGGTCGGATTAGCCTGTCCTTCATTTGGTACTGAAGCTAGAGGAGGACGATTTACTTGATCCGTGACCGCTGGATCTGGAAGACTGCTGGATGCGATGTTTTTTCCTTTGTTAACATCTTTTTTCTGCTTGGGAGGCATGTTTTCCGAACGATGAACGATGCTGTTAGGAAAAAGGTTAAGTGGAAGAAGCTGAAGCTTCGAGCTCCTAGCTCTCAATGAAAGCACCAAAAATGTTTGCACAAAAAAATGGACAAACACCTCAAAGTCGTTTGTTTTAATTGATTTTATGTTGTTCTTAGTGATTTGGGTGATTTATGCAAATATATGAAAAGCAGGGACTAAACTGTAAAAGACACGCAGATTTATAGTGGTTCGGCCAGAATGTGCCTACGTCCACTTTATATATTATTTCTCTTTTCTTGTTCAGATTACAAGTACAAAGCTTTGATACAAGTATCTGAAAGTTGTTTGAAAGTTCTCTCCGTGCTTGAGCTCTCAAAACGTCCTCCCATTGTTGTACCCCTGCCCCTCTATTTATAGAGTGAGGCTGGTGGTAGGGGTCTTGGAGGTATACAGCTGCTGATGGGCCTGGGCTGACGCGATCTGGCCTGGTAGTGTTGGTCCGGAATGTCTTGGTCCGGTGGTAGGTGGTCCGGTAGGAGCTTGGTCCGGGATGTCTTGGTCCGGTGGTAGGTGGTCCGGTAGGAGCTTGGTCCGGGATGTCTTGGTTGGTTCGGCAGGCACTTGGTTGGTTCGGCAGGCACTTGGTTCGGTAGTGGGTTGGTTCGGTAGGTCGGGGAAGGAGTTGGTTTGGTCCGGTAGTTGGTCCGGTGGTAGATGGTTGGTTCGGTGGGACCTTGGTCCGGTGGGAGATGGGAGATGAGATCTGGTCCGGTAGCATGCTTCTGGTTTGGTAGTTCGTTCCTTGCTTCGGTTCGATACCGAATGGTTCGGTGGCTACTTCCTCGTGTTGGCTCGGTACCGAATGGTTCGGTGTCTACTTCCTCATTCTGATTTGGTGGTGGTATAAACGTACCCAACAAACTGTCTTTGGTCTCTAGTCAAGTTCTTGGTGTCACGGCCTTGCCAAAAGGCGGGATAACATTTGCCCCCCAAAGTACGTCTTGTGGAAACATGATGTGCTTTGAAATGCTACAATCTTTACTCTGAATAGCTATCGTTTCTTCGATGAAAGTTGTTGCTTTGTAATGCCATGAGCTGGATGTTCATATCATGTTGATGACCTGCAAAGGAATTGATGGTTTTATCTGACCGCGAATGACGATCGTTCGAGATCGTATGTCATTCGGGGTGGTACGTGACCATTCGGGGTCGGATGCCGTTCGCGGCGAATGATGACCGTTCGCGGTCAGGGTGCCGTTCGAGGCGAATTGTGACCGTTCACGGTTGGGTTCCGTTCGAGGCGAATTGTGACCTTTCGTGGTCGGGTGCCGTTCGAGGCGAACTGTGACCGTTCGCGGTCGGGTGCCGTTCGAGGCGAACTGTGACCGTTCGCGGTCGGGTGCCGTTCGAGGCGAACTGTGACCGTTCGCGGTCGGGTGCCGTTCGAGGCGAACTGTGACCGTTCGCGGTCGGGTGCCGTTCGAGGCGAACTGTGACCATTCGCGGTCGGGTGCCGTTCGAGGCGAACTGTGACCGTTCGTGGTCGGGTGCCGTTCGAGGCGAACTGTGACCGTTCGTGGTCGGGTGCCGTTCGAGGCGAACTGTGACCGTTCGTGGTCGGGTGCCGTTCGAGGCGAATTGTGACCGTTCACGGTTGGGTGCCGTTCGAGGCGAATTGTGACCTTTCGTGGTCGGGTGCCGTTCGAGGCGAACTGTGACCGTTCGCGGTCGGGTGCCGTTCTAGGCGAACTGTGACCATTCGTGGTCGGGTGCCGTTCGAGGCGAACTGTGACCGTTCGTGGTCGGGTGCCGTTTGAGGCGAATTGTGACCATTCGTGGTCGGGTGTCGTTCGAGGAGAATTGTGACCGTTCCTGGTCGGGTGCCGTTCGGGGCGAATTTTGTGTGCCCGGGGGGGACTTAGTATTAACAATGTCAGATTTCACGTTCGAGTGAGTTTCTGAACTGTTTGTGGTGGCGGTTTATCGCCATCTCAGAGCATGCCTGAGGACCGTTCGCGATCCCTTACATGTGTAAGTGGCTTAGCCGTTGTGGAATCATAGGTAGTGGATTTTCGTTCATAATGAGTTTTTCAATAAAGATGTTCAACAAAATCAGGTTCAAACATTAGAAACGGAAAATAAAAGTAAAATAGGGACGTCAAAGTGCAAACACCTACACCGTTGTGATCGATAGTCGTATCAGAGCATGCCTGAGGATCGTTCGTGGTCCTGTACATGTGTAAAAAAGACTAAGTCGCGTTGGTGTGGAGTTTGCTACTTATTCGTGATTATCTCAATCAATTGATGACAAGCTGACGCCTCAATCCTGAGCCGTCTCCAGTAGGTGCAGGTGGTGGCCGCTCCCGTTCCACCATTGTTGTTCCCCTTCTTACATACTGCAATAGCAGACCATTCTGGATATGTCCCTCAACCTCATCCTTCATGTGTCTGCAATCATTCGTGCTATGGCCATTCATCTCGTGGAATAAGCAGTACTTGTCCGACCTTCTTTCATTGTTGGTCGGATCCCTTCTTATTGGCTTTCGATAAGGAATCTGCCCTCTGGTGTCCTGGTAGATTCGCTCCAAAGTCTCATTCAACTCCGTGTAGGAGGTGAATCTTGGTTCCTTTCGTGGTCGTGTTGGTCCATCACTATTATCCTCAGCTTTTCGTTTCCCTTTACCAGTTCCTGAATCTGTTTTAGGAGGATTTTCATCCTTGACTGCATAAACATCAACTCCTTCTCCTTCCTCTCTTTCAGCATTTGCATCCTCTAATCGTAAAAATCCTTCAGCCTCGTGATAAAATTCTCCTAGATCCATAGGGGGATCCCTTGTTAACGAATTCTTGAACTCCGTGCCATCAGCTACGCCAGAGACAGCTGCCATCAAAACCATGGATGGATCGGGTCGATCCACCGATGCTGCCGCTGCATTGAATCACGTCAGAAAGCTCCTCACAGACTCCCCGATTCTTTTCTTCATTGCTGCCAAACTCATCACATTCTTAGGTCTCGAAATGTGAACTCTGAATTGCCTCATAAACCTCTCAGTTAGATCGGTCCATGCTCCTATGAAGCCACTCTCCAGCTGTCTAAACCAAAGCGCTGCAATTTCTTTCAAGTACAATGGGAAGCACCGGGCCATGACCTCCTCCGATGCCCCCAATACCTCCATATGCCTCATGTATCGTGTCAGATGCAATGTAGGAGCTGTCCTTCCATCGTACGTCTCCAATGTTGATAGCTTGAATTCTGGTGGATTCCTAGCTTGCCTTATCGTAGGAGCAAAGGGACTCCTATTCACATCCTCCAGATCTCTATTCACTAGTCTGCCTCTTATGGCTCGTCTGACCATCTTTGCCAATCTGTCAATATCTCCAAGTTGTAGTCCTTGACAGTTGTTTCTGATTTGCCCCCCGAGTCCATGAGGGATTCCTGGAATCTGCTCTCCTGGCTGAGCATTCATTTCTCTGTCAATGTCGCGTTGCGCAGTTCCACCTGGTACTCCGCTCGGGATTGGGCCAACATGCTCTAGGTTATTGCCACCTAGCTTTGGCGTTGTGCTAGATGGTCCCGCTCCGTTCTGAACTCTGGTTGCCCCTTGATTTTTCGCTCCAAGTTTCCCAATCTGAAGAAGCAAGTTCTGGATCATTTCCTCTTGTCTTTTCATCATTGTCTCTATCTCATCCCTGGTGATGAAGATTGATGTCTGATTTGCACCTAAGGAAGCCTCTTGACTCTCTTCATGCTGACCTCTCTCCGGCCTTTGTCTTCGATTTGATTGTCTTGTCATAGCTTTTCAGATCTGAATTCTCTAAGCTTTCAAATTCAATTTTCAAATGATAGAATCCTGAGTTCAATTCTCAGTGAAAGCACCAAAGTGTTTGTGTCAAAATTGGTCACAAACCCCAAATATTGTGAAAGCACCAGTGTGTGAACACAAATCAGCAGTATATAATCACAGATCTCAGATCGAAGTATTGTAGAGGATAAAAAGTGAAGAATAATAAATTTAAAAATGGAAAGAGATAAACAGAGACACATGATTTATAGTGGTTTGACGATCTGGCCTACATCCACTTTAAAGTTGATGACTTTATTGATGTTCACTTGTTGATTACAATTGATTACAATGGATTGTAGTGAGTTATGGTTCTGAAACTTGAGTACAACAGCAGTGAAATTCGTTTGCAGCAGCAGCTATGGGGTTTAGATCCGTGTCTGGCAAAGTCTGGGCGTTGGAGATCTCAAAGAAGAAGAAGAACCCCTTTTTCGTTGGTTTTGGGGGTCTATTTATAGGTGTAGGAGGCTGGTATTTCGCTCAGATCTCGGGAGACCCTCTCTGGCACGTGACCAGGCCCGCGCGCCCAAGCCCGTGAAGTTTTGGTCCGATCCGTGATCGATACGAACAGATTTCGTATCGATCAAGATTTCATCCAATGGAGTCGAAATTTTGCGTGGACATTCTTTAGCATGCACGTAGTCTTCTGTGAAAATTTCATAGCATTTGGACTTGTAGATTAGGAGATACGATCGATGCGAATTGGGATTCTCGGATGGCTGTTTCGTTCGACTCGCTTGTATCGACTCGGTTACGAATTAGCCTAGTTCGCATCGATGCGAGTCCCTCTGTTCGTATCGATGACCATGTTTTCATTCGCATCGATTGCCATGCTCTGTTATGTGGATGTGAAGTAGATCGAGTTGGATCGTGGCTCTCTGATGGAGTCGAAGAGGAGCGAGTCGAACAGTGATTCTGTGTTGGAGTCGAAGTGGAGCGAGTCGAAGCGTGGCTCGAGGCGGAGCGAGTCGAAGTATGGCCCGAGGCAGTGCGAGTCGAAGTGTGGCTCGAGGTAGAGCGAGTCGAAGTAGGCTCGAGGCGGAGCGAGTCGAAGTGTGGCTCGAGGCAGAGCGAGTCGAAGTAGGCTCGAGGCGGAGCGAGTCGAAGTGTGGCCCGAGGCAGAGCGAGTCGAAGTAGGCTCGAGGCGGAGCGAGTCGAACTGTGGCCAAAGGCGGAGCGAATCGAAGTAGACATTTCAGAGGGACGCGAACTGAGCGAGTCGAAGTGTGCGAATCAAATAGTGGTTGGCTTTCATCCAAATTTGTATCGATCGTAACTTGAGCGTACAAACTCGGATTGACTTGAAATTTGGAACGTTGACTCTCTTAGCTTCGCTTGTCGTGTCATATCAATTTTGGCTCGATCCAGACTCGGACAAAATTCATCGATATCCATAGTGAACCTACGTATAACTGATTTTCTAGACGAACTGTCTTTGGTCTCTAGTCAAGTTCTTGGTGTCACGGCCTTGCCAAAAGGCGGGATAACACCATTTTCCATGATAGATGACTTATTTGATTAGTTGAGTGGAGCTTGAGTGTTCTCGCGGTTAGACTTGGCAATGGGTTTCCATCAACTGAGAGTAGCAGAAGATAGTGTTCCATTGACTATGATTCAAATACGGTATGGTTTATATAAATGGTTAGTAATGTCGTTCGTACTAACCAACACCTATGTTTTTCATTGATCTAATGGATTGAATCTTTCATAATCAGTTGGATAGATTTGTGTTGGTCTTCATCAATGATAATCTTATACGCTCTAAAGATAAGAGAGATCATGAGGTCTATCTAAGATTAGTGTTGGAGACAATAAGACAACATAAGTTGAAGGCAAGTTTTCAAAGTGCCATTTTTTAGAAATAGAAGATGAAGTTTCTTGGGCATGCTGTTCAAAGGAATGGATTAGCAGTGGATCCATCAAAGAAGGAGAATATTAATGGTTGGAAAGGGCCTGAGATAGCCACAGAGACGAGAAGTTTCTTAGGATTGGCTAGCTATAACCGTAGATTCATTAAGGATTTCTTGTGCATAACGACACTCCTAACTATGTTATGGGAAAGAAAGAGAAGTTTAAGTGGACTAATAACTATGAAGGACCATTCCAGGAGTTGAAGAGGTTATTGACGAACGATCTTGTGTTGATGTGCCATAAAGGAATTAGAAGTTGGTAGTTTACATCGATGCATGTAGAATAGTTTGGGGGTGGTGCTGATGCAAAGAGAGCGAGTGATGGCTTATGCATCAAGGTAGTTGAGACTGCATGAAGTTAGATATTCGACTCATGACTTGGAGTTGGCAACAGTACTGTTAGCGCTGAAGATTTGGAGAAATTACTTGTTAGGAGAATAATTTGAGTTGTGTATGGGTTACAAGCCCCTTAAGTATCTATTCTCTCAAAAGGAGTTGAATATGAGACAACAAATATGACTAGAGTCCATGGCAGCGTATGATTTTAGGATAGAAATATGCTTGGAAAGCGGAACATGGTTGCCGATGCTTTGAGTAGGAAGCATCAAAATGGATTATTAACCATGATTGAAGAATGGAAGACAATAGACAAATTAGCCTCTTGTGGAGTGCATTATAGGAAGGATACTGGGACGAGTTGAGACCTGAGCATGTTAGCAAGTTTGGAGGTACTTCTAGAACTTATATATAAGATTGCTGCAAGGCAAAAGAAGGAACAACTAATTGCATAAAGAATTAGGCGATTAGGGATGGGGGCATATGTTGATGATCTGGAAGGATTCGAGATTGATTCGAAGTAATTGCTAAGGAAGAAAAGGAGACTATGTGTCCCGAATGTTCAAGCCCTTTGGAAGTAAAGTTTTGGAGGAACATTACCGGTCAGAGTTACTATTCACCCCAAAGGCACGAAGATGTATCATGACATGAAGATAATCTTCTTTTGGTAAGGGATGAAGAGAGCTATAGGAGAATGTGTGAAGAAGCACTTAACTTATCAACAAGTGAATGTTGAACATCAAAAGCAAAGTAGTTTACGTAAACCCTTGAAAGTACCAACTTGGAAATGAGATTCAGTATCTATGGATTTTGTTGATCGATTGCCTAGGTCGAGGATAGAAAATGATAGCATTTGGGTGATAGTCAATAGAGTAATTAAGAGTGCCCACTTTATCCTTGTGAAATCAACAAGGACGGTAACTGGCATAGCGAAACTAATATGAAGAACGTAGTGAGACTAAATGGGATACCAAGTAGTATCATTAGTGATAGAGATTAATTATTTACCAATGAGTTCTGGAGAAGTTTACAGAATGCATTGGGTACAGAATTGAACTTGGCATGACTTAACACCCACAAACCGATGGTCAAACTGAGAGGGTGAACCATACACTCAAGGATTTACTAACAACTTGTGTTTTAGATTTCTAAGGATCTTAGGAAGATCATCTGCATCTGGCAGAGTTTGCCTACAATTAAAGTTACCATTCGAGTATTAGGATGGCACCATTTGAGGTGCTGCCATGTATGTCACCAGTTTATTCGTTGGTATTGGAGATAGACATATGTTAGGGCTCGATTTGATAAGAGATGCTGCCAAGAAGGCAGAGTTGATTCGCACCATAATGAAGGTAGCACAATCAAGGCAGAAGAGTTATGTTGACAAACGAATGAAAAAGCTTGAGTTCGTAGTAGGAGATCATGTATTTGTAAAGGTTTATTCGATGAGAGGAGTTATGCGACTTTGGGAAAGCAGGGAAGTGGACACCTAGATTCATAGGACCATTTCAGTAATCGAGCGGATTCTTAAACTTGCTTATCGAGTCGAGTTACTAAGTAGTTTAGCTGGTGTGCATAATGTCTTCATATCTCGTATTTGAGGAAGTGTGTGCATGACCCGAGCTTGCTAGTGGAATCGAGGCGATGGTAGACTTATCTATAGAGCCATATTTCACGTATATGAGACGACCGAAAGGAATAGTAGGCCGTGATATGAAGGAATTGAGGAGCAAAGTTTTTAGAATTGTCCACGTTCATTGGGTGATGACAAAGAAGATTGTACCTTGGAGGTAGAGGATAAAATAAGGAATGTCTATCCCAAGTTGTTTTAGACGTTCATGTATATATAGTAGGATGCTTTGTTTTTCTATTGTATTGATTAGTTGTGTACCAGTATATTCATATATGATATGAAAATGCATTAGTAGTTGCACTGATACGTTTTATTAATGATTGATGGTTTGCATTAATTGGGTACTAGTGTAATCTTTTACATTAGTAGGGTACTTATGTGTACTTATATGATGATAACTTTACACTTTCAGGACATTAGTGTAATTTTTTGTATTCTTCCTTATCGAAATTTCGAGGATGAAATTTTTATAAGGAGGGGAGATTGTAACACCTTATATTTTGGAGGGTCCATAACATAGGAAATTAAATTAAATTAGTAATAAGAAGATATTATTAAATAAATAAATAAGATAATTAATTGCAAGAATTTCCTCAGGGAGATTTGATTAATTAAGTGCGCTGCACTTTGTAAAGTTAATTAAATGGAACAAGGGAAATTAGAGCAAATAAGATTGTCCTTGAAAATAAATTTAAATTTTGGATGGGAAGGTTTGTGTTAAAGGAAATGTAATAGTGTGACTAGGCTAGAATGAGATACTAGCCCAAGCTAAAAGCACTATTACACTTTCTTTATCCCAAACACCTCATTCTTTCCACTCCATTTTTACTTTCAATCACAAAAACAAATCCCTTGAACTCAAACAAAGGTTGGCCACCATTTTGCTAAGAAGAAAAGGAAAATCAAGCTCGAAGATCAAGCTTTTAAATTTAAGGAAAAGGAATATTAAAACAAGGTTTCTTAAATCAAGGCGAGTAAAATCTTTTTCTAAAACCTATCCCTACATATTAGGTTTGGATTTGATTATATTTGAAATTTTAGATGATGATAAACCATGGTTGAATGATTAAAGAACTATTTGGTTATGTTTGGAAATTTTAAATAAGAGAATTTGCTCATGGTTTAGGGAAAAACTAAAATACTCTAAGTTAAATAATTTGAAATTTAGATATAATAATGATGGATTTTAAATTTCAGAATTTTGAAATTCAATTCGAATTTTTGTGAATTTTCTATGTTGAGAAAATAGATAATTTCGTGTAAATTAATTTTTAAAAATGATAAAATTAATTATTTTGACCTAAAATTTTAGGAAAATGTAAAATATGATAAAAATAATTTTTGCTAAATTTTTGGGATTTTTCCCATCAATTTTCAATTTTTTATGAATATAATTGGCTAAGGCAAAAGGTAATAGTTAATTAATCAATGGATGATGCTATTGACCCATTTTTGAAAAGTGAACTATAAAGATAAACAATAGCCAATGAGAGTTTGACACCAAATGAGATTTAATACTTAAATTGATAATAAATTATTTTTCAAATAAGTACAAAATCGCCATTTAACTCACAAAAGTCTATATTAAATCACGTTGACTAAATGGGTTAACAGGTGATAGCATTCTAACTGTCTACCCACGATAGGTTAGGAAGAGCTATCAAACGGAAGCTTTATCGAGCTTAGCTCACAAAAGCTGAGTTTGGAACTTAGCACAAGAAGACTATTGGGGGGATAACACACGAAGGCTATAGGAGGGATAACACATGAAGGCAATAGAAGGAATGACTCACGATGGCTTTAAATGAGATAGCACACGATGGCTTCAGGAGATATAGAATGCAATGGCTTCAGAAGGGATAACATGCTATGACTATGAGTGAGATAAAGCACGATAGCTTTGGGTGAGTTAGCACACGATGGCCTTAGAGGGATTAACATACGATGGCATATGATGAATTAGTATCGAATGACTATATATGAGATAGTACAAGATGGCTATAGGAAAGTTAACCCACAACTATTAGTTAAAAGGTAATATGTGATAGCTTGAGAAGCTATTAATCCCCAATGGCTATGGGATAGCCTACACAGGATGGTTAAGTTCAACATTTGAAAGCCATGGGATAGCTAGCATGCGATAACTAAAGTAAAATCACAATAACATAGGAAGATATATTTTTCTAAGTAAGATAAGAAAATTCTTAGGGAACTTCGAAAGACCGTTTCCAAGTGTTTATGCACTATTTTATAAGGATGAAATAAAGGAGAGATTTTATAAGTTAAAATTGCGTTAACTTATTATGAAATGGAAGAAAGCTTATAGAAACTAGTAAATAATAGTGTATCATTTAAGTGAAAGATAATGATATTTTATCTAAATGTGTAGGGTACATAACTAATGAATGAAAGAAAATGTTTAAACTATGATCATAAAGATATACTAGCTCATGGAGTTATTGAATGGTAAGGTGCATTGACTTTTAGTCTAAAGTCCAACGGTACATGGAAGGGTGCTGCAATATAGTGCAATCCTAGAAGGTTTATAAACTTTAAATGAGAGTTATGGTATGGTGCCATGGTAGAGTGCCAAAACAACAGGGTGGTGTCATAATTGAAATAAATAAATTTGCAATGTGAACGATAGTGGTTTAAGGACTAAGAGGTTCTATTAACACTTAATAAGGATGCTTCCTAGAATATTTTTAGGGTGCATACATTCAATATTTTAGGAGATTTGGGGGTGGCTCTAGTTAGGATGGCTCCTATTGGTGGAATGAGTGACCATTTCATCAGTTGGCGTTGTTCCAAAAAAGATAAAATTAGTATAGATAGGCCTAGGGAGATAATCACTAAATAACTTAATGATAACTTAACGAAGAAAGCCTAAAGTAAGAAATTATGTGATGTATGATTAGATGATGAATGATTGTATGACATGGTTCATAATAAATTGATAAGTATTGGGTATACTTGATAAGAAATGATATATGACATGGTTCATAACTGGATGGTAAGTGTAGGGTACACTTCTTGATTGGATATGTGCATGGTTGCGTTTTATGTAATACTTGTTTGTATGTTGTGATATACTATGCTATGATGATAAGGTGAGGGGAAAACCCATTCCGCGTTAGCATTATGTTCAAACTATGCATGACTAGGGTAAGGTTTTACTCATACCAAGGTTTATGTTCGACCCATGTTTTTATTATTTCCTACAAACTCACCAGTACTCATTCAAGTAAGTTGAGTTTATGGATCAGACTGGTAGCTTTTAAAGGACAAATAAAGGTTCCAAAGATGAAGCAGGAGGCTAGTTTATATTAAAACTTATTTTAAATTTTGCAGTGTAAAACTAGGATTTATAACCGGTTACGTGTTGTGCTTGCTTTTTCATATATTGGACACAACACTACTTTATCTATGTTTTATTTATATTTACCCCTGGGCAACCAAAGGTTTAAGTTCAACTGATGTAATGAATTATGTAATTCAAATTGATGAAATAATTTTTTTATTTAGCTTCTCTGTTTACTTATGTTATGCAAAACAATATTGAACTCACTATGCATTGGAAGATGATTCCAGTGATGACTGCAGCATTAGCGGCGTCTATTTTCGAGTCTCGTAGTGGGGGATGTTACATCGTGTAGGCCTCAAAGAGGTTATAAGGTATTTTGGGTCTAGGTTCAATCAACCTATAGTGTTTAGATATAAAATAATACAATGCTCCAATATAATATAATACTTTAATAAGTATGTCACGCATCAAAAGCGTACCTCCCAACACAAAATGTCCCTTTTACTAGAGCAGTTGGTTTAGAAGTTGTAGGTTCTAAAGCATTAAACCTTTCCTTTTCCAACTTTGACCGGCTACGGACATTCATTTTCGATGTGTCCTAGTTTGCTGCGGTTTAACAACTCACCCCTTTCTTATCGCCGACTATCTTGTCGACAATTGTGTGATGCCTATTAACAAAATGTTCCATCTTATCAAATTTATAGCAGGTTACTTCAGACATTACCTTCTTAGAAGCTTTACCCATCCAATTTACTTTCTTTCCTTTCCAATTAAAGAGATTAATTTTATTATGCTTAAAACTAGAGGTCTTATCTTTCTCTACATTTGAATTTCTTTTCATAATCGTTACCAAATAATCCTTATTCCACAGAGCTGTCTAAAAAGACATTAAATGGAACTCTAAGGTGTGATATAGTTTCCCTAGCAATGTCAAGCTTAAGACACTAAATAAACATCTTATTATTCTTAACCAAAGCATTCATGATTGCTTTTGCTTGTATCGAGAGCTAATTAAACTTTGTCGCATACTCCAAAACCTATAAGTCTCCTTGCTCTAAATCCCCAAACTTCCTTAACAGAGAATCTTTTACCGATTCAGGAAAGAACTTTTCCTCAAATCTTCCGTTGAAATTAGCCTAAGTAATCTTGTCCTTCGTTATGTATGAAGCGATGGTATTTCACCAAACTGCCAAGAGTACAACCTCCTCTTCGGTTCATCATTCAATCCAAGATCGACAAAGGATCTTTCTACAATGGATAAGCCAATTATCCACTTCAATAGCATTCTCCATTCCTATAAATGGCCTTCTACCCAAACCACTGAAGTCTTTATTTAGCGTGGAAAAATTGTTGGGGCTATGCACTGCCTACACGACAGCTCCTATATTTCTACCTATATTAAACCCAATGTTTCCTCCAATCATTCCCATCATCGCTTCGGCTTGCATCATATTTACAAAGAATTGATACATCATCCTCAAAATAAATCGATGCCTCTCCAGCTCCTACATTTGCATTAGTATTGGTAGTTCGAGTAGTATTTCCTCTTGCATTTTGCCAAACATTTCCATTGGTCATGGTGCTTTCTCCTCCCAAATTAAGTTTTCCACTTCGCATGTCCATAACTTATTTTCTCATATTCTTCATACGATTCTTCATGAGATTCAGAAGAAACGATTCAGGATGGATGAGGAAATAATTATAAGTAGATACATGTACTTAAATAATAAGTACATAACAATAAAGTTATTCCATTTCACAACTTTTAGTCCTTTTATTTTATTTGAGTTACTTTTCTCAATTTTTTTATTAAGTTTTCTTTAACTTTTCCTCCGATACCAAATTGTAACATCCCTCTATTTGAGACCATATTTGTAGTCATCGTTGATATAATTTTCCAAGGAAAAAATGAGACAAGTTATTATATCACTAACATCAAGAGCACAAGATTTTAAAAGTCATAAATGAGTATAAGATACGAGGCCAATTATTAGTACAAGACCAGTTATTAGTAATCTCTTACTCGTCTATAAATTGAAAAATTCTACTCTCGGTCTACTCAAATGAGTATCCGAGTGTTTAGGGAAAACTTAAAAACTTCATTATGGAAAATAAATATGGTCTGAATAATATTAGCAATCCAAAAAAAATAGATACATAGTGAGACTACCCTGCTGAGCGAAACTGGTTTTCCCCTTGCTAGTATCTTAACAATCCAAATGTTAAACATAATGTTCATGGGATAGGAAGAGACATGCCTACTGCATTATGTTGTGCCAATCCACTAGCAACCATAATTATCAGAACAGAAGAAACATCGTGCATAAATATGTCAAAAATTAATAGGTTAATATTCAATAGGGTTTAAGTGTCACACAATCCCCATGTCTACCCATTATATTTTCTTTTCCCTTTCACTTACACATATTCTTAGGTATAAAATACATCAACATAGTCTTCATAGGGTCATTGCTAACCTATTAAAAACTGATCAGGTCGACAAATAAAAAATATAGTGAGCGTCTCACTTGATCCTTGGATGAGTACACACAATTTTTAGCCTCATGTTGGGAAAGCCCTGTGCATTAGGATTGTTGACCTTAATAACCGAGGCACATAATTGGTTATGGTGCGGAGTGCTATCCCGATAATTTTCCCATAAAACTTAAACTAATATTCTGGAAGTCGAACAAGTCATTTTATCATGATCAATTTTCAACATCTTAATACAATAATATCTTCTCGATCCCCCTATTGCAATTATACTAACACAAGAGTTAGTGCCAAAATTGGTCACTAACACCCAAATCCAGTTGAAAGCACCAAACAACGATCACAGATCATAGACAGAATGCGTGTAGAGAATATAAATATGAAGAAAAGTAAAAACTAAAAGAAAGCAGTAAAAACAGGGGATTTATAGTGGTTCGGCTGACTCCGGCCTACGTCCACTCCAGAAATTTCCTTTTTATTGATGTTAGAATCAATTACAGTTACAATCCAGAGTTTTTAAAACAACAATGGAAGAGCAGCCTTAGTGTAGAAGATGAAGAGAGACGGAACGGAGATCCTCTTTTCTGAAGCCCTACAGGCTGTATTTATAGGCAAAACCGGAGTTGTTAGACTTCCTGAGTAATCTGGGCCCATCAAGCCCATAGCCGAACCAGACTCCACCATTATGACCGACCTCAAGCAGTTGACATGCCGAACGGAAGTTCCCCTGGCGACGACTCGAAATGGTCCTATCCAAGACTCTGAGTAAACTTGCCTGTGACTCAAAGTAAAGATGCTTCTGACTCGAAGCAAGGCCTCGCCGACCCACATTCCAACTACGCCGAGCAACATCCTACGAAGTTGACCCGAAGCAACAACTACCTGGACATGAGGCTGCCGAGCGATGTCCTATGCCGAGCGGTGTCCTACGCCGAGCGATGTCCTATGCCGACCTACTCTCTCAATCGAACGAACGAGCCATGTCCACGAACTAGCGGTGTCCTATGCCGAGCGATGTCCTACGCCGAGGGATATCCTATGCCGACCTACTCTCACAATCGAACGAACGAGCCATGTCCACGAACGAGCCACAATGACGAACCACTTTGCCAAGCCACCCTGATCGAACCACAACGCCGAACCACCAAAAATGACTCGAAGAAACCATATGCGAGACTCGAAGCTCGACCAACTATGACTCGAAGCAAATCTAGGACAACTCGAGACATGTCGGAACCTAAGCTTCAAGTATCCAATAACCTTCGTCCATCGACCATGTCGAATCCCGGCTATTTAACCGTGTTTGTTATTCGTGATTGATCATCCACCCAATTGACTAAAACCCATCGTATTCCCGTCTCAACAACCGAGCAACAGGTTTAGTTAAATCCGCCTGTCTACGGCCTTGCCAAAAGGCGGGTTAACATTTGCCCCCCAAAACATGCCTTGCTTTGGAAGGTGTGTTTTGAATAGCCTTAGATCCGTTAATCGAATCCATGATCTCTCTGGATCATTTTAGCCAAGCTCGGGACCTCTCCGGGTCGCGTTATCTTGTTTCAGCCTCGACCCTCCGGTCACGGGCTTGTATATTTTCCGGCCTCGACTCTCCGGCCGAGGAATTCTTATATTCTCCGGCCTCGAATCTCCGGTCGAGGACTTTATATTCTCCGGCCTCGACTCTTCGGTCAATGACTTTTATATTCTTCGGCCTCGACTCTCCGGTCGAGGACTTTATATTCTCCGGCCTCGACTCTCCGGTCGAGGACTTTATATTCTCCGGCCTCGACTCTCCGATCGAGGACATTTATATTCTTTGGCCTTGACTCTCTGGTCGAGGACTTTATATTCTCCGGCCTCGACTCTTCGGTCGAGGACATTTATATTCTCCAGCCTCGACTCTCCGGTCGAGGACTTTATATTCTCCGGCCTCGACTCTTCGGTCGAGGACATTTATATTCTCCGGCCTCGACTCTCCAGTCGAGGACTTGATATTCTCCGGCCTCGACTCTCCAGTCGAGGACTTTGATATTCTCCGGCCTCGACTCTCCGGTCGAGGACTTTATATTCTCCGGCCTCGACTCTCCGGTCGAGGACTTTGTTTATTTTGTTCGAGTCCATTCCGTTGCTCTCCGGCAAAGGGACTCGTAATTCGCGATTACTGCCTCGTCACTTCGGTCGGGACGGTAATCGCTTGGCCTGCATTATTTATTGAATTAGTCCAATCCCAATCATTACAGAATTCAGTTATCAAAGCAAAAGTTCGTACAACAAATGGAATTAAATGTCCGAAGTACCAAATAAGAAACCAGAGTTTGCAGAAAAACAGAAAGAAACATGATTTCATAGATCCAAGAAATACGGTTTTTCGTCATCCCAGAGCACGCCTAGGGACCGTCCTCGATCCCGTATGTGTGTAAATTACCTAGCCGTATTACTTTGAGTTCTATTACTTATTCAGAACCTTAAATCCATTCAGTTGACAACAAGCCGGTGGTGACTAGATCCAGCGCCACCTTTGTTCGAGGTAGGCAGTGGCCGCTCCCGTTCCACTGCTACAGCTCAATTCCTTATGTACTGTCGCAGGTGACCATTCCTTACATGCTCCTCCATGATATCTTTCAAATGCCTACAATCGTTTGTGTTGTGCACATCTAGCTCATGGAATAGGCAATGCTTTCCTAACGCCCGCTCGTACTTCGATGGTTCCCTCCTAGCCGGTCTTCGATACTGTAGGTGCCCCCGAGTATCCAAGTAAATCCTTTCCAGAGTCTCATTCAAATCCGTATAAGAAGAAAAATTTTTATTCTCTCTATTTCCTTTTTGATGGGTTACCGTTGTCACTCATTTTCCTTTTGCCCTTATCGTCCTTGTTTGGTTCCTCCCTGGGTGGACCTCCACCTCTAACAGCATAAGCTTCAGCCTCTCTCCCTTCTCTTTTGGTCTGCACGTCCTCCTGCCTCAGGAATCTCTCCGCTTCATGATAGAACTTTCCAAGATCCATTCGGGGGTCCCGTTCCAACGATATCCTAAAATCCGAATTATCCGCAATTCCAGAAACTGCTGCCATCAAAACCATCGATGGATCGGGTCGATCCACTGAAGCCACCGCCACATTGAATCTGGTTAATTAACCCCTGAGCGACTCTCCCTTCCATTGCTTCATCGATGTCAAGGTCATTACATTCTTGGGTCTGACTATATGGACTCGAAACTACCTCATAAACCTTTCAATCAGCTTCTTCCAAGTGTCAATAGAACCACTCTCCAGCTGTCTGAACCACATAGCTGCGATATCCATCAAATACAAAGGGAAGCATCGAGCCATGACCTCATCTGATGCCCCCAGTACCTCCATATGCCTCATGTACCTCGTCAGGTTAATGGTAGGATCCGTCTTCCCATCATACATCTCCAACGTTGGTAGCTTAAAATCCAGCGGGTTCCTAGCTTGTCTGATAGTAGGAGTAAAGGGACTCCTATTCACATCCTCCATGGCTTTATTTACCAATCGACCTCTCATAGTTCTTCTGACCATCTCCGCTAATCTATCATTGTCGCCAAGCTGTAATCCTTGTCTGCTGCCTCCGATCTGCCTCCCGAGTTCACGAGGGAATCCTGGCACATATTCATCATCACGTACTCCTGTATTCCTGTTGATGCCGGGTTGCACAGCATCGTCAGGTATCCCTCCATGGATTGGTCCAGCGTTACCTGTTGGTATGCCCCCAAGTCTTGGTCCATTCGGGTTAATAGTTGTTCGTTGATCAGGAGCTGCTCCCTGCTGAACCACTCCATTTGCTTGCTGGTTGAGTGCTTCTGATCCAGCTCCACGGATCTGAGCTCCTGCAGTTCCTGCTTGTCCAAATTGTCCGAGAAGAGTCTGCATCATCTCCTCTTGTCTTTTCAGCATCGCTTCCATCTCGTCTCTGGTGATGCAGATGGATGCTTGACTTGCTCCAGCTCCAGAGGAGGCCTCTTGACTTCCCTCTTGATTGCTTCTTTCTATCACTTGCTTCCTTGTTGGTGGCCTAGCCATTGCTTTCCAAGAATCCGAGTTCCTAAGCCTTTAAATCCAAAGTCCAAGCTTTAGAATCCCTGAGTTCAGTTCTCAGTGAAAGCACCAAAATGTTAGCGCCAAAATTGGTCACTAACACCTAAATCCGGTTGAAAGCACCAAACAACGATCACAGATCACAGACAGAATGTGTGTAGAGAATATAAATATGAAGAACAGTAAAGATTAAAAGAAAGCGGTAAAAACAGCGGATTTATAGTGGTTCGGCTGACTCCGGCCTACGTCCACTCCAAAAATTTCCTTTTTATTGATGTTAGAATCAATTACAGTTACAATCCAGAGTTTTTAAAACAACAATGGCAGAGCAGCCTTAGTGTAGAAGATGAAGAGAGACAGAATGGAGATCCTCTTTTCTGAAGCCCTACAGGCTGTATTTATAGGAAAAACCGGAGTTGTTAGACTTCCTGAGTAATCCGGGCCCATCAAGCCCATAGCCAGACTCCACCATTATGACCGACCTCAAGCAGTTGACATGCCGAACGGAAGTTCCCCTGGCGACGACTCGAAGCTGTCCTATCCAAGACTCGGAGTAAACTTGCCTGCGACTCGAAGTAGAGATGCTTCTGACTCGAAGCAAGGCCTCGCCGACCCACATTCCAACTACGCCGAGCCACATCCTACGAAGTTGACTCGAAGCAACAACTACTTGGACACGAGGCTGCCGAGCGATGTCCTCCGCCAAGCGGTGTCCTCCGCCGAGCGGTGTCCTCCACCGAGCGATGTCCTGCGCCGAGCGGCGTCCTACGCCGAGCGGCGTCCTACGCCGAGCGATGTCCTACGCCCACGAACGAGCCACAACGACGAACCACTTTGCCGAGCCACCCTGACCGAACAACAATGCTGAACCACCAAAAATGACTCGAAGAAACCATCTGCGAGACTCGAAGCTCGACCAACTATGACTCGAAGCAAATCTAGGACAACTCGAGACATATCAGAACCTAAGCTTCAAGTATCCAATAACCTTCGTCCATCGACCATGCCGAATCTTAGCTATTTAACCGTGTTTGTTATTCATGATTGATCATCCACCCAATTGACTAAAACCCATCGTATTCCCGTCTCGACAATCGAGCAACCGGTTTTGTTAAATCCACCTGCCTACGGCCTTGTACAAACAAGTCATTTTATCATGATTAATTTTCAACATCCTAATACATTAATATCTTCTCGATCTCCCTATTGCAATTATACTAACACAAGAGTTTAGCCAAATTGTACCTACTATTTGAACCACCCTATGCTTATCAATTCCCAATCCTCAAAGTCATTAATATTTCATGATTTCATACAAGTGAACACATTAACAATATATAGGCAATAACATAACTAGTCAAAATATATAACTAAACATATAAATTAATTGTAGTAACTTTAACAATGTAATATGTTCTTATCATGGCTATTTGTACATATGTCACATATGAAGAAACATGCAATTGATTTCTTATAAACATAAGTAATTATAACTAAATTTCTCTTCCATTTTCCACCTTAGATCTTTTCATTTATAGTTTTGTCCCTTAAAAAACTTCTTAAATGAATTTTTAAATTTACCAAAACCTAGAGTTAAGAGTTACGTAATGCCTTGCCCGTTAGTTAGCGAACTTGCTTCAGCTTGCCATCGATTGTATAAGATATTGGGTTGATAGCTTTTGTGGTTGTAGCAATCAAATACATTGTCTATTCGATTTACATTAATCGTGCCTATAGCTATCTCCTTTATGAAAATTTAGCTATTATCTCTATATTTATCGAGCTTATACAAACTTAGCCATCATCTCTTTAGCTATTGAGTTTATAAAAGCTTTATTAATTTCTTTGTAGCTATGACGATACACTATATCTAAAATCTAAAATAAGTGACAAACACCATCAAATAACACTTGCATACTTATCTTAGATATTAAGAACAGTGGACCACTGGTTTCATAATTTAAAATCTAAATTAAACATGGGCATAAAGGAAAAACACCACTTCTGCTGAGCTATCACAATCAATCATCATGAATATGTGATGACCATAAAAACAACAACACAACTATTAAATGTAACCAAGTTTGACAACACTCAATGTCAACACCAAACATCAAATAAACCAACCAAAAAATATATATTAACAGATATAGTAGTCTTCCACTATCAGTAATACATCATTAATGCAAAAATAAATCAAATAAGTGTGCACTATTTACTTTATTTCAGCATATCAGTCTCATCAAATGTGTACTAACCAGTCAACATTATTAAGAAAGACACCAAATCATCAAATGTATACTAACCAATAAAAATTAGTAACACATACACAATTGCCATCCAAACAACCAAAACCATAATTGATCACCATCGTTTTGAGTAATAATTGTAGGATATCGCACACTCGGCCTAATGTGATCCTATCATAACATAATAAACATATGTGACAATTTTAATCAACAATTAGTCACATATATTATAACCATCTAAACTAAGCTACACACTGTAACAATCCACCTTTTCGACCATCAGAAGTCAACAATAATACATCCACAGTATTCACGTGTCGAATAACCTAGTGCTAGAAAGAGGGGAAAGAAGAAGAAAGAAGAAACTTAATAATACAGAATCTCACATGGCAATGAATAATCTATAATATAACAGTGATCTTTACAAAAGAAAACTTTTATATACATACATCTATCAGAGTACTAGCCTATTATCTACCTAGACAGTTATAACACTTGTGCCTACAATTTCAGATAAAAACAACAAACTCATGCAGCGGAACATAAAGAAATATATGAGAGATACGTCTTTGACTCCAGCTCGTCTTTTGAGCTCCAAAGCATCCAAAGCTAATCTTTAAAGTATGCTTGGTTTGACCCAAGCATTATAAGAAAACAACGCCAGGGTCAATCTGGTAAAACCAGCGTGAGAAACATAAATAATAAGGAATTTTATTGTAACTTACAAAATCCTTTTAAATCAAAGATATCTCATAAGACCACGCCACACACAAAATGCGGACGGGTTTTTATCTTACGATAACCAAACCATTTTATTATAAAACCCAATGATATTGTCATATTAAGGGTTTAAAGTAAATATATCAAGTAGCTATGATGTGTGTACATGACAGCAATAGTAGGTATATAATCAATAACCGAAGGCGCTTATTAGAGAATGGATTTCCAACAAATGGCAAAGTAAGTGACCACCTTCCGAAACTCTATACACCTCTTGATAAAATGTACAGTGAGATCGAAAACCTTTCGACCTTTGCCAAAACAAGATCGGCCTACCCCTGAACTGGGTAGTACCGAATATGATTACCCCTTGGCTATGATAAACAACCAAAAATGAGCCCCGAAGCATACATAGAGGGTAGTACGGAATATGATCACACTTTGGTTGTGATAAACAACCAAAAATGGGCCCCGAAACATACATAGAGATATCGACTCTTGATCTTGATATGATTATACCTTAACGGGTGCGATCTACATAGCCCTGTCGAATCTACCATGTTTTAACCATTCCCGGGGTGTGAGACTTTGAGAGGGCACGATTACCTTTTCCTCGTAGCGGATAATCTTGGAATGCTAACACTGCCCTCCAAGAAGAAATTCAATGCCAGCATTCATCAATACAAGTTGTTCCAGGATCAAACAAACATTCAACATTTACTATCTTCCATTTTGGAATCACCCGTAGGAAGAATAGTATAGCTCCATAGCATACTTCATAACGATCCATCACGAATGTTATTAGTTTGGAGTGGTCCGGATAAATCATACCTATCTGAAACCGGTGTCTTCCAACTAAGTGGTAATTTCTAACTAACTCAATTTCCGTTCTTTGGAAGTATACAACAAGTATTCGAGTCCTTACCAGGGAACTCGCATATACAATCATAATTTTTGAGTTAAAACAGGTCAAGATTTGATATTCGGTTATTTAACTATCAAATAGTCAAACAACAACAATTCAGAGATTTAATTACCCAAAGCAACCACTAAGCCTCAAAATAAGTCTTTGATTTATTTAAATATCTTCCTAAAATATTTACTAAAATATTCATACACTTATCACATTTGCATAAGTATATTCACAAAACATTTGTGAAAGATTTCTCATTTAAAAATCATATTAAAAGAATCAAACAAATGCTATTTAAATTAGAGCTAAGGATAACTTCAAACACTATTCCTTTGGTGTTGAGCATGAAACAAATGTCCACACCACCATAATTAAGAAAGTCAGTTAAGAGAAATCCATTCTCCAATTCTTTTATAAATTTCTTCAATAAATCCTTTTTATAAATAACTTCCATTTATAAAATCTCCTTTTCTTAAATTCTAAATCCATTTATAAAACTCTTTTATAAATATCAAAAATCATTCATAAAACTCTTTTATAAATATCCAAAAGTCATTTATAAAACACTTTTATAAATCTCCAAAATCATTTATAAAACTCTTTCACAATTCTCCATTTACAGTTCCATTTTCTTAAAATATCATATACAAGTATCATTTGTAAATCTCTTTTAAATAAATCCTTTATAAATATTATTTACAAAATATCATTTGTAAATGCCTTTATTAAAATAATTGGACATCTTACAAAATCATTTAAAACGATTAACCTTAAATTGATATAGAATTAAAGTCAATTTTAAAAACCCTATTTTTACAAATTTGAAAGAAGGCATAGTGACCACTATGGTACTAAATCAAGTTACCGTTTTAATTAAATTTGACTCCAAGTCACATAACAATTATTTACATAAGCCAACATATATGTGAATAAAATCCATAGCCAAATCAGGGAATAATATGTCAATATAAAAAAATTGGTAGATATAAATTCAACAACATAATAGTAGGATGGTGATATATCCTACTAAATAGATATCCACACAATCTATTAAGTCCAATTATAGCAGAACGGGGATTTATTCTGTTAAAAATGTACAAATAATCTACTTAATTAAGGTATAGCAGAACGGGAATTTCTTCTTTCAACTGATGTCAATGCTGAGTATAACCTATTCACATTTGTATGGTTACTTAATGGTATCGACAATAGAATCTCTGTGTTCAAAACTATTCTTTATAAAGAAAGTTGCCTTTAAACAAATCGATCCTTGCCAAACAAAATAATTTAGAACTTAAACCTCTTTTAGATAATTAATTACAAGTTAAATCCTTTTTAAAAATATAATTAAATCTTAATTAAGTATTAACTTAACATAATTATTAATTAAGAAATAATTATCCTTTAATAAATAATTTTTTATAAATTAACCCTTAATTAATTTATAATTAGAATAATTAAACACTTATTTAATAATTAATAATCAACCCTATACTTATTTAATAATTAATTAAAAATAAATCATATACTTATTTCATAATTGACTAAAAATTAAGCTTACTTCATCAAATATTAATTAAAATTAATCTCACTTTTAAAAGATAATTAATTAGTAACTAATCTACATTAATTATAATTAATAAACCATGTTACTACTTAATTAATTATCAATCACCAAACTTGGTTAATTAATAATTAATAAATCCTTAATTAACTTCTTAATCATTGTTAATTAAGTTTTATAAAACATTTCCAAAGGGTTTTAAGTATAAAAGCTTAATTTGCAAAAGGAGGACTTTTTAGCGAAATTGCATCCATGACGACTATCGCTATATGGACCATAACTTGAAAAATTGTTTCTTAGCTTTCTTTGAAAACTTATT
Organism: Allium fistulosum; assembly: GCA_030737815.1. Classification (NCBI taxonomy): domain Eukaryota; kingdom Viridiplantae; phylum Streptophyta; class Magnoliopsida; order Asparagales; family Amaryllidaceae; genus Allium; species Allium fistulosum. The sequence goes on from CM060904.1 coordinate 339,614,839, forward strand.
ACTTTTGGAAGCTCACTAAATTTTCACAATCATAAAGTAAGTGTTTTAAAAGTAAAACAAGTTTGGAGCTTTGAAAAAATTTTGATTTTTAAAAAATATAACAATATTTTTCAAACGAGGTTCCTTTATCGCTAAACCATACAAAGGTGCTGACTTTTCTTAGCATACTATTACATACACTTGTCCATAGACCATACAACATAACAATAACCACAAATAACCTAAAAATCCAAACTTATTACATCCATAACACATTTAGACTTTTTTATCAAGTCTAAGGCAATTTCCAAGCACAAGCTCACATACAAGCTTGTAAGTAACCAATAACCAAGCAATATCACATAATAACATCAAACATAAACCAAAGATATAATTTTCAAAAGGGATGTGAGGTTATACTCACCAAATGAGAAAATGAAGTGGAAGGGGAGAGAGAGAGTTTGGAATTTGTTTTATATAAAAAGGATTTAGCAAATTACCAAAATAGCCCTTAAAGTACCTAACCTCCACTCTTTGCTTGCCAAATCATCATCACCTCCACACCTCTTTACACGTTGGCCCAAGGGTGAAACCCTTTTATCCAATGTTTAATGCATGGACTTGTACTATGGTGTAAGAGATGTGAGTGATAAACGACCTTCCATATTTTATTTTGATTTAAAACTTGAAAATTTTCACATCATTCATACTTAAGTACATATATGTTATTAACCTTTATTTTTATTACTAATCCATGTTAATATTATTTTAAAAAATGTGTAAATGTGTTAACTAAGGTGTTCACAACATTTTAAACAACTTCTTGATGGTGAAAAATTGAAAATTTTGAAAAAGCGTTTCGGTCACATTTTCTAATTTTCTTTTAACAAATCAATTTTTTTAAAAAATTCAAAAATGAATTCTATCATTAGTTATAAATTAAAAGAGGGCTATTTTAATTATTAAACCCGTTAATTTAATATTTAAAATTAATTAAATATTCACAAATCAAAGAGATAAAATTCTGGGTCGTTACACACACACACATGCATTCGAGCGCACACATAAACATACACAGACACGCACGCACACGCACATACACACATATACACATGCACGCATAGATAGTCTCTATTTCCTCTTAAGTACAAAATCATTTTATTTTATTTTTTATAAAACACCTTTACTTATTCTATATCAACAAAATCATAATTCTTCAGAAATGATAATGTACTACACGAATCCTTTATTATACATTTATTACTTCAAATACCTCAAAACATCATAATTTAATCAAAAATAGTTATTTTATCAAATTAATTTTCAAAGCAATAGTATTATTATTTTATGTCAAAATAGTAAAATATACTCAATTCACTTAATATTTTTATAACTAATTTATTACTATTTATTTCAAAAATATCTAGGCCCGTGGACCATAATTTGGAGACGGGTAGTATCTTATCCACATCTGCTTCTATAATCATTTTCTAGCATCGGATATCAGAAACAAGGGATATGGATGGATAATGGAAGATTATACTATCCGCTAAGGATGATAAATCAAGAAACATATATAGAATTTTGACGTAACATAAATTATTTCAATCTCGCTAATGATAAAAGTGGGAAGAATAAACAATATGAGGATAATAAATAGTCTGAGTAATAAATATGCATTAAATGCATATGATGTGAACTATTTACTTAATAAAACGGTAAAACCATATTTTCATTGTATAAAAATACACATAATATACGTTATACTTTTGATAAAAACCGAACGGATATTTTTCGAATACGAATGCCTTCGTATTCGCATTCGTAATTTTTTTTTGGATATTGGGATATTTACCCGCCTTTCGAGTAGAGATGTAGAAGCATTTTAGATTATTTGGATTATAATTGATTGCCTTAAAGATCACAATATTATATTTTAAACCTCAAAACTCCTTTTTATTGTTATTTATCTCAAAATAGTAATAATTAAACCCAAAATACTTTTTAGAGACATACCTTTGTTATTATTATTGTAACGAAAACACCTTTTATTTTATTACTTCAATAATAATAATAATAATAATTCTATAAATCCCATAAAATTAATTATATTGTCGTTTATTGAAAACAACGCGACCTTTCTGAAAATCGTATTATTATTTATTACATCTCACTTATTTTATATATAATAAAAAATTCTCCAATTCCATTTAAAAAATATTTTCATTATTATTTATGAATTTCTCCAGAAATTCATAAATAATAACTTATTAGAGGTTTTAAAGTAGTTTTAGTTTAATTCGATTAAACACTATTATTTACAAATATCACTCAAAATCTATAACAAAATCTGATTTTTATTCATTTAACAATCTTTCCCAAAATTTCATAATTTCAACTATTTTATATTAGTTAATTATTTTACATTTTAAACCAATAATTAATTATATTTAAACCTCTATTATCCAATAACATATAATAATAAAAAATCCAATCAAGGCACAACATATCCAAAATATCGCAATAACCAAACCCTTACCAATAATACTTAACATATATCAACAGATATAAATTATCATCGATGGATATAATTTATATTTTTAAAACTCAACTAATTAAAATTAATTAATCATCACAAACACTTTTGTAAACAGCTCAAACTCAGTAAACCACACACCAACTCATTTGTAATTTCGCTACGAGTCCAACAGAACAAACCATATGAGAATTAGAGTTCATATGCAAACAATACGGAGGTTTAAAGTTTTAGGGGCAATTGGTTAATTTATTAATTAAATTATCAAATAAATTATTTTCCATACTACATGAACAGTAACATCAATACTCTAATCTCGTTCGAGCTATCCACCAGTGCCAACTTCAACCGCCGTAGTATGCTGCCGCTGCCACATAGTGCCTGATCCATTAGCACTATCACCATCCCCATGTATAGTCACGACCATCGACACCGTTCCCATTGCTTGGGATTGCCCCAAGCAAGTTCACCATTGTCGCCTTAAAAGCTTAATTTTGGTGAAATTTAACTATTATTCAAAATTTTTGTGAATAAGCAGATAGGCTAATCATTGTTTCTTAACTTTATCTGCTTTTCTTCAGGCTGGCTTGGACCAGGCCAGCCTACCTCAAGTTACTCAAGAATAAAAAACATGCTAGAAAGTTCCTTCGATTGCCATCCAGGTTGGACATCTATCATCCCGTCCTCTCTATGGCACTTCTGGTCACCCTCTGGCCATTCACCCAAAATAACAACTAGCGGCCATCTTGTCAAACAAAGCAAGGTATCCACACTACTTCCCTAGACTTCATCGTCCAACACCCCTCTTATGACTATTTTGCTCCTGGATAGCTCATCTACTCAAGCGCCTCCCTCGGCCCATCCATCGATCAACGCGTCTCAAGATTACCTCAGGCACGACCTACTGTCCCAACTCAGATGTAGGTCTTATAAACAATATTACAGTTGGTCCTCCATATTATTCCATGCAATGCAGCCAGTCCTGCATGCTTGTTCCACTCCATCAGCACTACCCGAGGCGATTTCCCGTATCTTTCCATTTCATTGGGAAAGGGCTTGCTTGCTTGGTCCACTTTTCCATATCAGCATATAGCCAAGGTCGACAAAGAAGTTCAACCAAGTGTGTCTTCTTCTAACATAAACCATATATGTAGTATGTTGTCAATGTGCATGAACATTACCTGAATAGTTAGGGCATGGCTTGGTTTTCCCTATTGATGTTGACCTCCACCGCTGATTCCCTTCACTTCGTCAGTTGTCCCTCATTAATTAGATCTACGATTCAGACTCTTTCCATCCAATTTTACAGCATCATATCAGCCATACCAGCATCAATTTCAACCACTATAAATACCTCATGCATGGTAACTTATAAGAGGCAGTTGGTTGCCACTCGCCAAGGGTCGACTATTTAGTTATTGGTCGCCACCCACCAAGGGTCGACTCTTTGGTTATTGGTCACCACCTACCAAAGGTCAACTATTTGGTTTTTGGTCGTCACTTGCCAAAGGTTGACTATTCAATTGTTGGTTGCCACTTGCCATGGGTCGACTGTTCCTAGGATCTCTTAGCAGTTCATGTTCCTACGTGCTTAGCTTGGCATCAAGCAGTAGATTCTCATAGCACCTCAGCATCTACAGCTCTAAGCTCAACTAGACCTCAAGATTAGCAGTTGTCTCAGTCCTAAGCCACCTCTTGTTATCTTGTTATATATGTTGTATTTCCTTGTAATTCAAAGAAAGCCGTATAATAAGAGGAATTCACAGTGAAGGTTAGCAGTTCTTTTGAACTGCTCTATATCTGGTGTCATGTACCCATTGAATACTCATTTTAGCTCTTAAACTCGATAAGTAGCAATAACCTTAGCTTTTTGTGGTGCAATTCCAAGGTTGACAAAAAATACAATCAGTATTCTGGTGCTAGATGGAGGACCAACCACCGGTCATATGGTTGGTACCCTCCTATGCAAGCTCTTTTTGCACTTGGTATCCCACATCCAGTGTAAAGTATGAATATTATGAGCATGGTCCTGCTAGCACCTCTGATCGTCGAAAAGAACCCTAAAATGTGGAACGAGCCTCCCATCGCTTGCCAAGCATGCCCCTACGAGATGCCTTAGTCGATCTACCTCATGACTCGACCCGAGGGCAGGAAGGCTATTGTCAGTGATCTTGGTCTCCACTTCAATCCCTTTTAGAAAATCCCTAAGACCCGGCACTCATGTAAGTATGTGGGGTTGAATCCCTTATAGGCTGCCAAGTGAATCCATCCTGCGTCTTCGCCCTCAAAGGTTCCCAAGGGCAACCAGATGCACGTCTACATGTATGGGGGCATCCGTGATCATTAACCAATGACTCTCTCAAGCTTGCTCCTAATCCTAGAGCTTTCCATGAAGAGAGCACTAGGATTTTCAGAGCCCGCGTTGCTTAGCTCTACTACCAAGGCTAGCTAACAAGAATGAGTTTTCATATGCTCATTACCTTGTTTGAGGACCACCGCCTTCACTGCCCCGAACCGTGTGAGCTATCGCTCCCCTCTTGGCCAGTAGGTTATCCACGAGGTTGAATTTTCAATAATTCATTTTCTTGTCTGGGAATGCCTAATCTATCCAATGATGATGAATTTTCATATGCTCATTATCTTATTCGAAGAACGCAGCCCTTCGTCGTTGAGGACTACGTGAGTCATCGCTCTCTCCTAGGCGGTAAGCTATCCATGAGGATGAATTGTAGAGAATTTATTTCCTTGTTAGGTAATCGAAACACTCCACCTCTATACCCTAGTATCCAAGAGTATTACCGAGTAATACTATCAAATAATACAGAGAATGATGCTGTATGGGATACACACATGAATATTTCCTAGAGCTAACACTAGTACATATTTAAACATCGAATTCAACTCACCATAAAACATCCATAGTACCGGCATAAAGCAATAAACATGCAGGCCTCTAGGATAGAACAATACATAATATACAATAGATATCAAAAGACCACAAAGTCAATTACAGCGATAATAAATAATACAAAAATAATAAGGTATGTCCATTATACAATACATTGATACTTACGCAAGGGACAATACAAAACAGGATGATAATTCACAGAACTGAATATCTAGACTACTTTGTGCCTAGAAGACACAAGCTAGTCTCATCGTCCCTGAACCTGAAAAGTCTCAGACTAACCCGAGTATTATATAAAAAACACACGGGTCAGACTATATCTAAATCAAGTGGTTGTACATAATACATACATACATATATATATATATGTGAAAAATATATGTATGGAACGATAACAACACTATATCAATGCATCTCTAATATTAAAAACATCAATAAAAGCAAGCATAAAGATGTCATCACCGTTATAAAATTAAGTAAAATATTATTTAAACGAAACAATATCAGTGGGTGAATCATCCATATCCATAATCAACATCAAAATCCAAAAATCATCAAATATGAGATATCATCAATTATAATTAGGCTAGCAAACAACAATGCCCAAGTATATCTCCTACTTTCGAGTAATTGAATACCAATATCAATACAAATATAGGCTGCCAATAAAAGAAATCATATACAGCAAAAGATACGAAAATCCATTATACTTTGGACACCTATCTAGATTGTTAAAACCTCCACTCTATGGTTTCAATGACAACAACTATACAATCACATTTATTATATATCTTATTAATTTACAGGTATTGTTAACCCGCCTTTTGGCAAGGCCACAGACAGACGGGTTTAACTTAATCAACTACATGATCGTCGAGGCTAGAGTACGATGGATTCAGTCGACTGGATGAATGGATGACGCAATATGCTTGGAAGATGGAAATATGATTGGATAAAGATGAATCAACTATAATTTGGGTCTAGGAAACATGGTTCGGCATGATAGAGGTTCGGCACAAATAGTTCGTCTGGCATTCACTATTCACGTTCGAATAGCATTCAAGAGTACTCGGCATGCATAGAGCGTTCGACATACATGAGTGGTTCGGCATTCCAGGAGCACTCGGCATTCAGTAGCTCTCAGCATCCAGGAGCGCTCGGCATTTAGAGGCGCTCGGCATTAGAGATCGTTCGGCATGATGGGCGCTCGGCATTAGAAACTGTTCGGCATCAGACATGGTTCGGCATGAGGGAGGTTCGGCATTAAGTATCGTTCGGCATTGGATGGAGCGCTCGGCATAAAACTCGTTCGGCATTGGATGGAGCACTCGGCATAAATCTCGTTCGGCATTGGATGGATCGTTCGGCATTAGGGAGCGTTCGGCATTGGATGGATCGTTCGGCATCTGGAGACGTTCGGCATTGGATGGATCGTTCGGCATCAGGAAGCGTTCGGCATTGGATGGGTCGTTCGGCATACCTCACCTCGCTTGGCATTGCACCTCGCACCTCACACCTCGGTACCTCGCACCTCCATACCTCGGTACCTCGCACCTCCGTACCTCGATACCTCGCACCTCCCAATGTTCGGCATACCAACTGCTCAGGATAGGTCGGCATAATGAAGTAGGGTTCGGCTATGACCTTGATGGGCCCCAACTACTCAGGAGGCCCAACAACCTGGTTTTGCCTATAAATACAGCATGTGGGTCTCCAGATGGGGGATCTTCTTTCTACTCTCTTACTTTCTCTTTTCTAAGGCTAAGGCAACTCTGCCATTTTGCAACTGTAATCGATTATTACAGCAATAAAAAGCAAACTTCTAAGTAGACGTAGGCCGGAGTTAGCCGAACCACTATAAAATCTGTTGTTCTTTACTACTTTCATTTTAGTTTTAACTATTCTTCACATTATTACTCTCTACATATACTCTATCTCTGAGCTGTGACTGGTATTTGGTGCTTTCATCTGGATTTGGGTGTAGTGACCAATTTTGGCGCTAACACTTTGGTGCTTTCACTGAGAACTAAACTCAGGAATTCTGAAGCTAGGATCTTGGATTTTAGGAAGCAATGGTTAGACCATCAACGAGGAAGCAAGTGACAGAAAGGAGCAATCAGGAGAGAAGTCAAGAGGCTTCCTCTGGAAATGAAGCAGGTCGAACATCCATCTACATCACCAGAGAGGAGATGGAAGCGATGATGAAACGGCAAGAGGAGGTAATGCAGGCTCTTCTTAGGCGATTTGAACAATCGGGAACTGCGGGTGATGAAGGTCTTAGAGTTGGACCAGAGGAACTCAACCAGCAGGCTGATGGAGTGATTCAGCAGGAGGCAGCTCCCAATCAACAAACAGCTAACAATCTAAATGGACCTAGACTCGGGGGCACACCTCCAGGTAATGCTGGACCAGTTAAACCAGGTAATCTTGATGGTTTAGAATAAGTAACAAACTTCGGGCAAACGGTTAAATCACTTACACATGTACGGGGACGGAGATAGCCCCTAGGCATGCTCTGAGATGATGACAAACCGCGACGCTCTAGTTTGTGAAATTTGCCTTTTCTTTTTCGGTTTGGACATTTGATTTTTCTTGGTTTGGTTTGAACTCCTGGTTTTGTTTGTCTTTTGGTTTTTTCTTTTGGTTTGGACTTTTATTTGGATGATTGATTTCTGGTTTGGATTTTTAATATGGATTTTTTGTTTCCTGATTTGATCTGTATTTCGGATTGACTTTTGATTGGATTTTTATCTGGCTTTTGGTAAATGATCATCAGATATGGATCATACCTGGCAAGGGGTGAGTCACTTTGTCCAAGCATGGAAAATCGACTTATTCAGGTCGTCGAGTATGGACTATGCTCGGCAAGGGTCCGGAGAGACCAGGATTCGGCCTAGGACTTAGGCCCCAGGTTATCGGTTACTATTTCAGGTCGTCGAGTATGGACTATGCTCGGCAAGGGTCCGGAGAGACCAGGACTCGGCCTAGGACTTAGGCCCCCATATTATCGGTTACTATTGCAGGTCGTCGAGTATGGACTATGCTCGGCAGGGGTCCGGAGTGACCAGGATTCGGCTTAGGACTTAAGCCCCGGAGATATTCGATGTTCAGGGACACTGAACCATGAACACCATGGAATTACTTAACATAGGTCGTCAAGTGTGGATTGCGCTTGGCAAGAACCCGGAGAGGTTACGGATTTAGATATTGGCTATGGATAGCTAAGGATTCGGACAAGGACCCGGAGCGGTCCCGGATTGGGATATCGACCCGGAGAGGTCACGGATATGGTTATAGGTTATTGGATATGGATGGGTTGGAACTCGGTAGTCGGGTTCAGATGGATGTGGAATTGGATAAGGACTTGGTTACTGGATAGGAATCAGACATCGACTCGGAACAGTCGTGGAAATGGATCAGGATATGGCCGTGGCACTCGGATAAGATGGCTTGGTAATGGATTGGATTATGAATCGGAAAGTATGGATGTGGATAACATACATACTTAGGATATTGGATTTGAGGATATTCAAAACACACCTTTCAAAGCAAGGCATGTTTTGGGGGGCAAGTGTTAACCCGCCTTTTGGCAAGGCCACAGACAGACGGGTTTAACTTAATCAACTACATGATCGTCGAGGCTAGAGTACGATGGATTCAGTCGACTGGATGAATGGATGACGCAATATGCTTGGAAGATGGAAATATGATTGGATAAAGATGAATCAACTATAATTTGGGTCTAGGAAACATGGTTCGGCATGATAGAGGTTCGGCACAAATAGTTCGTCTGGCATTCACTATTCACGTTCGAATAGCATTCAAGAGTACTCGGCATGCATAGAGCGTTCGACATACATGAGTGGTTCGGCATTCCAGGAGCACTCGGCATTCAGTAGCTCTCAGCATCCAGGAGCGCTCGGCATTTAGAGGCGCTCGGCATTAGAGATCGTTCGGCATGATGGGCGCTCGGCATTAGAAACTGTTCGGCATCAGACATGGTTCGGCATGAGGGAGGTTCGGCATTAAGTATCGTTCGGCATTGGATGGAGCGCTCGGCATAAATCTCGTTCGGCATTGGATGGAGCACTCGGCATAAATCTCGTTCGGCATTGGATGGATCGTTCGGCATTAGGGAGCGTTCGGCATTGGATGGATCGTTCGGCATCTGGAGACGTTCGGCATTAGATGGATCGTTCGGCATCAGGAAGCATTCGACATTGGATGGGTCATTCGGCCACTACACCAGAAAATCCATTTAGCCACGGCTCTGAGCCGTGGCAAAATGATTTTGCCACGGCCCGAAGCCGTGGCGAAATGCCCAGTGGCAAATATTTAGCCACGGCCCTAAGCCGTGGCTGTGTACATATTTGCCACGGCTTTAGGCCGTGGCAAGTATGCGTTCAGCCATGGCTTAGAGCCGTGGCAAATTTTTGTTTAGCCACGGCTTTGGGCCGTGGCTAATTTTTGTTTAACCACGGTCCAATCCCGTGGCAAAATATACATATGCTATTATTCTATTTTTTTTTCTAGAATTTCAATTATAATCAAAATTCCAATGACAAGTTTACCATAAAATAAAAAAAGACATCAATTTCGATTTCAGGATATAATTCGACACATCTTAAAACTCTTGATAAAAAATTGAAATATCATTGAAAAATAAAATCGATAGTATTATGCAAAATGAAAGGTACAGGCAAATATTTTAGTCAACTGAAACACTAAGATACATTTCAAATATTACTACAGTAGAGTCACAAACGATAGTGTTTAATTGAAATATACATTATGATTAAAAGAAGCCCATCAACTAACCGATTCATATCAAAGTCTGAAAAAAAGCTGAAGCTTAGGGGTTTAGAGAGTTTGCAATCCTGTATTATGCGAAGTTCGTTCACCTGCAAACAAGTAAGACAAGAAATCATTAAGACAAGTTGTTAGCACAATGTGTATTCTAGAGGCAGATGCACGTCCCAAGATGTATTCTAGAGGCAATTAATTCAGGCATTTTCTCAATGTTGTTTTTGACTATATGTGCTGTAGTAAATGCGCACGTTGAATAAAATAAACAAATACCTAACTGAAAAACAGAAGTTAAATGTGCTGTAATAAGGAATACTTTCAAATTAACTGTACACAAACAAAAGTTAGCACAATGACTTTTAATTCTGTACACAAACTTAAAAACAGAAGTTAAATGTGCTGCAGTAAGTATTGATTCTGCTCCTTGCAATTTGGGGCATAGGTTTAGAGTAGCAGTTCATAGCTTGCTCTGTCAACTATTAACTCAAACCAGAAACCACAATTCCTATGATATAGCATATATGAAGTATGCTGCATGTGTGTACTATGTCTGATTTTTGTTATTGCTTTTGAAAAATAGAAGGAAACGATGGCCTGTAGCATGTTCATTTAAACCATTTTACTATGTTTGATTTTTGTTATTGTTCGTAATATTTTTTCCCCCTATTGAATGATAATTTCAATAATTACCAAACCAAACGAGTACATGTGCAATAAAATGATGAATTAGTTAATAAGCTAACTATTCTAATAGTTACCAAACTATATTATGCAACGTTTAATTTGAAAATTACTTGAATATCAAATTATTTTTACCTTTACAACAATACCACCATCCACAATCTCCCTTTAAGCATCGCATAAACAAGCCTGCATTCATAAAATAAATGGCAAAAGGGCCTAATAAGCTATTATTAGAATAAGAACAAAACACGCATCATGCAACACTTGCGTAACTAGAAAAAAAATCATAAAAAACATATCTACTTCTAGCCAAAAATCAATATATAAAATTAAACTAAATGTGCACCACCATCCCAAACTGATATATTTACATGACTGAAAAAAAAATGCTTTCATAAGAGAGGACTGCAATTATAATTTAACAGGCACAAGGAAAACATTAATATTTATTGCATCGGTCCTCTTTTAACGAAAGCCCGTTGGATAAAATACGATCACTTTGCTTGGTACATGGGAATATTCCAAAAATTCCTGCCTATAAGGAAAGGGAACAGTAGTTTTAACATTGCAAAAAAAACTATACCAAACACATACTAGACTATGATCACTTTGCTTTACAAGGAGCATGCATCATCTGGTTCACATACTTAAGAGCACATAGCAAATGGTGCATTGACAGTTGTTGGTAAAATTACCAATTGCTTTTGCAACTGAATCCTTAAGAAAAGTCATCTGCATGTAAGTCATTATATTTACCTGATCCCAATCATCCTCATCAATAGTGCCTTTAATATTCCTCAAAAACTCAGTCAATTGACCGCCTTTCTTTCTATCAGCAAGAGAAGCAGCTACACTTGCATATATCTCAACAGCTTGAAAATTGTAATGCAAACACAGCAAGTATTCAGATTTGGGAGCCATGTAAAAGGAAATAAAAACATAATATTTGATTCCAGAATATTAAAAATGGATATGCACGTGGGCCAAATGATGAGGTTACCTGGAAGATTAAATTGATATATGACTTGGAAAGCAAGATCGAAAAGTGATTCAGCAAGTGATTCAGCAACCTCACATCTTCTTCTGCAAGTTAAGGAATAAAGGTTAGTGAAACCGGTATCTCAAACATGTGCTTTAAATTTCGATTTTAACTTCAAAAAATTAAGCATTAATATTTCTGTAGCTTTTTACAAAACCATTCTCAATTCTTTTTACTATTTACCTTTAGACTCGAATATTTCGACTAATTACATAATTTTGAGCTTAAAATACTTAAAAAAATCAGTTAGATGTTAATTTATTTAATAAATCATTAAAATATGTGGATTTTAACATGTATACCGTATTCAAATTAACAAAATAATAAAATAATTTTGAGTCCTCTAACCAAATTTCTATGATTGTATATTTATGTCCCATTCGATGTGTATATTTATATGTTTCTAAAACCTGTACTGTTTTTTCAAGTTCATATATTAATAATATAGAAAAATGAGCCTGCAACACATCTAGCAGTGTTAACTTTACCATGTTGTAGAAACTGACAATTTTAACCCGTTAGTCCTCTGAAATTCAATTAAACCATATTAAACACAAGAACATTTTGGTTCTTAAACAACGAAATACAACAACTTAGCTAGTACACCTTCTATATTACTGATTGTAGAAAGAAGAAAGAAATCAGTTTTAGTTAAATGGTACCTCTTGTTGTCCACCTTTTATATCACTGTATTTATAATCATAACTGTGTAGGTATCCACTTGTATCAACATGTTTAAGTCTAACTTTTTGGTCTTGCTTCCAAGTTTTCCCACTCTCTTCAATCTCAAGCCTGCATGATTTGAAGTCACAACAAAAAATAATGTCAAAACAAACAAGAGTTTAAAATTAGCAATGCTATAAATGCTAAGGGAGGAATCCAATTAACAGTCAAGTAGTTATACCTCCAGTAATCACCGATATCTTATTCATTGTCACCTCCAAAATAGATCACCTATATAAGGAATCAAATTAGTAACTTAACTGTGATAGTGTTAAATGTAAAGAAAGTGATTCCTTAAAACAATTCCTTACAGAATTCATCTCACTAGTCTGGAAGTGAGGAAAAAGAAGTAACCATGATTGCAGACATAGACCATGGTCATGTATATTAAAAATCTCAGACAATAATGAAATCAAATTTGAACTAAGTCATGACATAATCATCAGCAAGCAAAAGGGTCAAAGGAAAAAAATGCTTACATGCAAAAGCAAATTGAGGGTCTTATGCATAAAGCTTATATGGAAAATCGTTAACAAACAAATCCTTTGGGCCAAGCTAATGAATGCTAAATATGCCAGCCTACAAAGTTTTTGGACATATCACCTAGATTTGATGATTTCGGTGTATGGAAATTCCTTCTCAATAATAGACTACAAGCTTTAAAATGCATGAGGCAATGCATTGAGGATGGCAAATCTATTTCTATGCAGTTTGATCCTTGGCTCCAAGGTAATTTAATCAATAAATTGGGTCGGGACACTGCTTTTAGGATGCGTACTCAAAATCTGAGGCTAGATGACATTGTTGAACTTGGCAGAATGAAATGGGAAAAATTCAGTTTTATGTTTCCTTTGCATATCTCATGTTACTGACAAAAACAAATTGACAAAAACAAAAAATAGAAAATACAAATAGTTAGTCCACAACTAAATATAAAAGTCTAATGGTTAATATTTGCTGAGATTGCTAGTGCATTCAACCCAAATAGTTGGTGCATTCAACCCAAATAGTTAGTGTATTCAATCCTTAGCAAACTGATAATGTAAACGACAGACTATTAGTGCAATAACTGTTTGTACTAAGCTCCATCTATACTTGGAGACTACGAAAGGAAAAAGTGATATACCTACATGTCGAATTCCATAGTGAGTAGTTCTACGCATGTAATATTGGGACATAGAAACCAGCAACAAAATAAAGGCACTAGAATAACAAATCAAAAAGCATGCTAACAAATTCACCAAAACTGGCATTAAGCTGGTACCTAAAATGAAACAAAGAAATTACATTAAATTAGTGCTTTCATTTCCAAAAAAATTAAGAGTCTAAATGAAGAAGACAGTTTTGTATGGAAATCTATCTTGTCACTTTCAAAGATCAAGAGCTATAAAATTCCAAACAAATATTTGCAAATTCCAATCTTGTAACCCTACTATTAGTGCAAAGTAATGAAACCAGAAACGCAATCTTGTAATAACATAGCACATGAACACATTTTGCCAAAGGAGCATATACGTCCGATCTAAATAGAGCTGTAAATTGAGAAAAGATCAACAATATTGAAAAAGAAATTTCTTTTATGGAAATTATTCGTATTCTAAAAAATTTCAGCATGATTTGATGTTAATTAAAACTAGACACTATTACTTATTTTCAAATATGATTAATGATGAAAAGAAAATCAATCAACATGTACAAAGGAACATTAATGAAGATCAGAGATAAATCAGGTGCACTTGGTAAGGCAAGACTAGGCATAGGATCAGACATAACCTCTACAACTAGAAATCATATAGTAAGAAGTCTATAAATAGATCACATTGAACTACACATAAATCTCTCCAAAACTAGAAAACCTTTTGTCCATTAGGTAATCTGAGTCATATGGTAAATGGTACCCAAAACTAGTAAATTTATGTACTTCAATAAATTGATATCAAACCGAAAGTGATCTAAAAACATATTATATTGCACTAGCAACACAGTTAATCGAAATAATATGGAAAGTGATCTATGAATATATCATATTGAACTAAAAATAAACCTACCCATAAATAGTAAATCAAGAGTTCTATAGCAAATCTAAAACAAATAGCAAGTTGTGTACAATAAGCCTCTCATTGATTTAAGCACACCTCTGTGGTACGAATTTCTAAGTAACTGAAAATAACAGTGCATCCATGTCTTGAATAGGCATATATTTCAAATTGAAACAATAACAAACTCTAAGTTTGAGATGCTATATTTCAAGGTAAAGAACTAAAGTTCGAGGAAATACTTTAGCATTTAGTTGCAAAATTCAGGAGAACTCAATGCTAGGCTCAAAACACAGAACTCAATGCACACTCAAAGCAATCTTAATGCAAACATAACTGGTGAAGATATGCAGACATTTAAACACATGTTTCAAATTCAAACTCAATGCAAGATTCACAAAAACATATGCGACCAATTCAGGACAGTAACCAACCATGGTCAAATACAATAAACAGAAACAAACCTTCTGTTAGAACCCTCCCCAATAATATAATTGGTCAAGAAGAAGAAAAACCACGTTAACTTGAAATCATAAAAAAGTGAAAAAAGGACTAGTCATAGACTAAAATCAGTGATTTAAGAATGATCAAAGTATATTCAAATATATACCATAGGATGACACGTATATCAGTGGATACAATATATATAACAGAGTAGATGCAAAAAGTGAAAAACAATCATAGACAAATACATGTTCAAATAACCCATTTCGGTTTCTTCTATTGTATAAAACATGAACAAGCTATAACATATTATATAGATTATTAAGATAAATGAAAAACACGAAGGTAGGAGCAAAGTAACTGGAAGTAGGCAATTGAAATCCAAAAAGGGAAATCAGCAAGAATAATCAGCATGGAACAAATTATATTACAGTATACTAGAAAACTAAAGACTCAACATTATATAATCTAATTCAGTTTTGAAAAATGAATTCAAATTATGACTTGCCTATTGCTAAAAGAAAAGCCTGCACATATATTTGAAAATACAACCCCATAATATAAAATAGCAAGAGCAACTACAAATTATAAAACTGAGTATATAATAACTAAGCAATATATGTAAGATTAAAAACATCAATCAAATAATAGACAATGCAGTCTAGTACCGTGAAAAAAATCACTACCTTTACCCCTAATATAAATTTCTAAACTACTAAAATTACACATTTCTATTGAATGAAAGATAATGAAATACTAAGCTCAAAGACAATAATATAAAAAAGGAATGGATCTAAACACAAAAATTTATACAATCAACCCAAAATGAATCTTTTATGATTGAAAGTGTTAGCTCTAGTTTTCACATGTATTGATCCATCAAAATACAGTGCCAATTCAACAATAACACGAGATACAAAGTCAAAATTAATGATAGACAAGTAATTAATTTGAGGTTAGTTAAAATTTTAATTCAATTAAAATCATGTTTGACAACTAATACATATAAGAACGGCAGCTGTTCTATGAAGTAAGAATACATGGTACAGTAATTTGATACTTGTATGCTGTATCAATTTACATCGGAAAAGAAAACCGAGTTGCAAAATACAACGAAAAATCCAGTTAGTCAATTGCTTCATAAAAATAGTAATAAATAAATAAATTTGATACCATATGCTGTAGCTGGTGGCATAGACGGCCGTCCAAGGCGACGTTGAAGGTCTTCTGATAGGCGGAGCTGAACGATGATGAAGATGGCCAATTAGAACGAACCTGGATTCACACGATTTGAGTGAGAGCGATTTGTTTTCAGAAACTAATCACAAAATGTTCGGACTAATTTAGGAGCAGTGGAATTGACGTAGATTCAAGGAGCTGCGGAAATTAATGAGTTATGGCGCGAGATCGAAATTGTTAGGGCGGGGATCGAAAATAATGAGTTAGGGAACGGGGCATTGTTTTTTGAGAAAGGCGTCAGGTTATGTAACGTAAAATTAGGATAATTTTGCAACGGTCTGAAGCCATTGCAAAATTACCACGGCCCGTAACCTTTGGCAATTTATTTTAGCACGGCCCAAAACCGTGGTAAACTTGCCACGGTTCAAGACCGTGGCAAAATTTCCGCGTTGGGGTGTGGCAAAATGGCCAGCATGGTGTAGTGGGCATACCTCACCTCGCTCGGCATTGTACCTCGCACCTCACACCTCGGTACCTCGGTACCTCGCACCTCCATACCTCCGTACCTCGCACCTCCCAACGTTCGGCATACCAACTGCTCAGGATCGGTCGGCATAATGAAGTAGCGTTCGACTATGACCTTGATGGGCCCCAACTACTCAGGAGGCCCAACAACCTGGTTTTGCCTATAAATACAGCATGTGGGTCTCCAGATGGGGGATCTTCTTTCTACTCTCTTACTTTCTCTTTTCTAAGGCTAAGGCAACTCTGCCATTTTGCAACTGTAATCGATTATTACAGCAATAAAAAGCAAACTTCTAAGTAGACGTAGGCCGAAGTTAGCCAAACCACTATAAAATCTGTTGTTCTTTACTGCTTTCATTTTAGTTTTAACTGTTCTTCACATTATTACTCTCTACATATACTCTATCTCTGAGCTGTGATTGGTATTTGGTGCTTTCATCTGGATTTGGGTGTAGTGACCAATTTTGGCGCTAACAGGTATACACTATACGAGATTTCTATACTCAAAGATATCGGGACTCGAAGACAAACAAAGATTTATGGACCATAGTAAGTTCATACTAAAGTGTAAATAGTTTTAAATAAACAATGTAAGATCTCCTTGGGTACACATACACACACAAATTCAAATATATAAAGATTTGCATCAAAACAAGCTTTTTTTTCTGGAATTGCCAGCAACAGACGTCTGTGGAAAACCAACAAACGTCTGTGACATGGCTCGGGATTATTATCCCTAAAGCCATAGACATTTGTGATTTTTCCAATAGACGTCTGTCATTTTGGCAACTACAATATCATGAACGAGTGCTTCTGTTCATATTGGAAAAACTCCTCTCTTCCTCAAAAGTTGTAGCCGTTAGATTAAAGAGATTTTATCTAACAGTAACAACTCTTCATTTCCATCTCGTTGGTTCTATAAATACATCAAAGATTGAGATTGCAAGTTTAACTATTCTTTTGATTTCTACTACTTTCTATCTTCGTATTTATACACTCTTTTCTTACATATCCTCAATCAATCATAACCAAAATACAATTTCGGTTAGATCACTTAATACAACTCAAAGGATTCACTTTCATATACTAAAAGGAGATTATAGGAAGAATTGTACTATTAGTCAATATCCGTGTTATTTGGAACACTAGATTGTCATAGAAATACTTTTGTATTAGCCTATTCCTCCGGGCAAAATGAGGGTTATTGGTTAAAGGAATTATCGAAGGGGAGCTTCGGGAATGGACATAGGACAGGAGGTCCGAACCAATATAAAAACTCTGGTGTGCTCGCTTTTATTATCTATCTTATTTATACTCTGTTAATTTACTCTACTTAGTATAATTGTAAGCTTATACTCTCACATTAGTATATAAGTTGCATTATATAAGATCCTATAGACTTTCATTTGGTATCATAGCAAGGTTATTTCAATTTACAATAACTCGTGATTGAAAACTTTTTAATATGGAAAGTACATTTCAAGAAGGTTAATCAACTTCTCATCCTCCACCATTTACCAGTTCTAATTATACTTATTGGTCAACACGTATGCGAATTATTATGGAAGCAAATGGTTTAGAAATTTGGCAAACTACTCAAACTTGATATGAAGAACATACCACAGACATAAGCACTTGGAACGATGCACAAAAAACACAGTAATTAATAATGCCAAAGCCATGAATGTTTTACTTTGTTCACTTGATAAAAATGAATTTTCACAAGTTATGCTTTGCACTACTACATATGATATATGGCGCACTTTGCAAGTTACTCATGTAGGCATGACAAAAGTCAAGCAAACAAAAAACTCTATTTTACAGAATCAATTTTCATCGTTTAAAATGAAAACAAATGAATCTCTTAGTGACATGGATTCTAGATTTCAAACTATAAAACATAATCTCATGGCACTAGGGGTCAAATTCACTAATTCAAATTTAGTTACATGAATCTTAAATTCTTTGACTGTCGAATGAGAAAGAAAGATTTTAGCCATAGAAGAAGCTAATGATCCTTCTCAACTCAAAGTCAAAGAACTAATAGGAAATTTGATGTCATATGAAGCTTATGCAGGCAAGAAAAGAGAAAAATCAAGAAAAGAAGAATATTGTTTTTTAAGAAAATAATGACAGTTCCGACTTGGAGGAAGAAGAAATTGTATTCATTGCTAAGAACCACAACAATTTCAAGAAATTCAAAAGGATGACCAAATTTCAAAATGGTGGCAATTCAAACTCATCAAATCAAACATCAATAAAATGTTATGGATGTGACAAGTTTGGTCATGAAGGAAGATTGTCCACACCTAAATAATGACAGAAGGAAAAGCAAATTCGGGAAATTCAAAAAGAAGCAAAGAGCTTTTCAAGTAACTTGGGATGACTCTGGTTCTTCTTCTTCCTTTGACAGTGATGGTGAAAGCGACACAGAACAAGCTAATGTATGTTTTATGGCCAATACTAATGAAGTACGTCCTGAATTAACATATGATGAAATTTTGGAAATTAGCATAGAATTAGATGATAAATATAGAGAATCCAAGAAATAAAATAAAGAATATATAGGAAAGATAAACAAAGTAGAGATAGAAATTGGTTTATTAAAAGATAAAAATTATTTTAGAAGAAGAATTAGAAATAACTCAAAAAGAATGCAAAAAGTTATCTTCTCAAAATGCTACTCTATTACATGATTTAGAAAATAGTAGATTTGAAAACACCAAACTTGAAAAAGAAAAACTAGAACTTAAAGAAAGTGTAGAATATTGAAAATTTTCATCTTAGGAACAAGTTGGATAAAATAACTAATAATGTATAAAATTTAATAAAGGAAAACAAAACCTAGAAAATTTAATCAAAATATCAAGACCATCAGGAAATTGAAATGGGTTAGGATTTAAAGCTAAGAAAAAACATAGAAACTATAGTACACTAATACTAAATTCAAGAAACCTATTTCAAAAATTAAGATTAAATACTCCTGAAACAAGTAGTGTCAAAATATGGATCCCTAAATCCAATAACAAATTTATTATGCAAAAACATATAGATGAATACTTGAAAAATATTGTTCTTAATAAAAATTATGTTTCTAAAGGTCCTCAACCTACTTGGCTACCTTCACCCACTAACACATAAGACCCTAACAAGAGGAAGTGGGTACCAATTAAATCTTTATATTTTGAAAGTACTTAAAAAAAATTAAAAGAAAAAAAATGGATGCTCAACAGTTGATGCTTCAAGCATATGACGGGAAATGCATACATGTTATCAAATATAACATATATCAATGGCGGCACTGTGACCTTCTGGGACAACTTAAAAGGATTTGTCATCGGCATTGGAGATGTTATCAACGTCGGTATATCCACTTCTCCTCTTATTACTAATGATTCGTTAGTAAAAAATCTTAAACATAACTTACTAAGTATAAGCCAATTATGTTATAAAGGATTTAAAATTGATTTTGAAAAATAAAAATGCATGATTACAATATAATTTTAATTTTTAAAGGATTAAGAAAGCAAAATATTTATGTTTTAAATATGAATATTAAAAATAATAGTGATTTATGCCTAACTACCAATCATAATGATCCATGGCTATGGCACAAACGCTTTTGTCACGTAAATTTGAAATATATAAATAAATTAGCAAAGAATGATTTAGTAAGAGGATTACCCAAAATAAATTATAAAGTTAAAAATCTATGTGATGCTTGTCAAGTTGGAAAATTAAAAAAAAAATTAAATCTAAGAAAGAAATTACTACCAAACAACCACTTGAATTACTTCATCTAGATTTATTTGGCCTAACTCAAGTAAGATTTATAAATCATAACAAATATATATTTGTTACCATCGTTGATTTTTCATGATACACTTGGGCACTATTTTTAAAACATAAAAGTGATACGTTTGAAATGTTTAAAATTTTCACTAAGAGAATTAAAAACTTAATGAACTTAAAAATTAAAAGTATAATAAGAAATCATGGTGGTGAATTTGAAAATAATACCTTTGAAAATTTTTGAAATAAAAGGGAATTAGTCATAATTTTTCTTTTTCCCGAACAACACAACAAAATGACATAGTAGAAAGGGAAAATCAAGCATTACAAGAATATGTATGAACACTACTCAGTAGTAGTAGTTTACCAGAAAAATTCTGGACCAAAGCTGTTGCTACTGCATGTTATGTATTAAATCGTGTAACAATTCGACCTATGACTAAGAATACATGTTACGAAATGTTTTTTGGAAAAAAACCCCAAGTATCATATTTTCGTATTTTTGGTTCTAAATACTTTATTTTGAATACTAAAGATAATCTTGGAAAATTCGATCCAAAAGCTGATGAAGGAATTTTTGTTGGATATTCGGATCATAGCAAAGCATATAGAATCTTTAATAAACAAACTAACATTATTGAAGGAAGTCTTCATGTTTCTTTTGAAAAAAAATTTCAGAATACCAAAAATGACAACGACAACGAAATCTATAATAACAATAGTATTAATAATACTTCTGTAACTAAAAAAAATAATACCATAAATAATAATAATAATATTCCTTCGGGCGAAGTGAGGGTTATTGGTTAAAGAAACTATCGAAGGGGAGCTTCGTGACTGGACTAGGAAGGGAGGTCCTAACTAGTATAAAAAATTTGGTGTGCTTGCTTTTATTATCTATCTTATTTATACACTGTTAATTTACTCTACTTGGTATAATTATTAGTATATACTCTCACATTAGTATATAAGTTGCATTATATAAGATCCTATAGACTTTCACAGATATAATCTCATCTCCTAATATATGAATAAATCATAATAAACCATGATGGGTGAATGACTGCACGATAGACATGAAGTCCAAAGTAGAGTCGTGTGTGTGTGTGTGTATAGGCCATGGGTTGCCTAACCCATATCTATACTTAAGTGAGGTGTATCAATAGAATATGTTGATCTGTCACTCCATTAGAACTAGAAAGGAGACTGGTGGTCATATGACCGCTCCAGGAGCCTAGGGTCACCTAAACGGATCTGCTCTTATAGTCTTCAGTTACCTTGACAGACATCATGACACATATCCATCGGTGGCTCGTTAACACGTAGCCTCTTAGTCATGACCCTACTTTTCCCTTATAGGTAACAGACTGCTGGCCTATGCAAAAGAAGGGGCTATAGGGCTCCTACCCTATGGGTCACCAAACCCAAATCTTGTGATGTGCATCAAATATAACACCCTATAAAGGTATCGCATATTTGGGGTACGACCGCAAGATCAGGCTGCTAGGGTGGATTCTAGCCATCTGGTTCTCTCCAATGCCAATAATAGGATTACATCATGATAGTGGCACACAATATCAATAAACATTACGACACCTACCCTACTCAAATCTATGAGCATCGCTTTACGTAAGTACAATCTCATAATACTATTCCCGTCATGTGAGTATTATCTACTAGTAATGAATAACCGAATAAATATCACAATAGCATCACATACCATTGTGTTATACTCAAAGTTTATTCATGATCATAAACTACACTCGAGCTCCATGATATTCTATGTAATTAGTCTAATAAATGACCTAAGAAATATTACTGAAAGTCCCATACCCAACGGTATTATAACTCTGTTTATGTAGATTTCTCGCTACATGGAATGAAAACAACCAAAACATTCAAATATAAATTTAGAAAGAGATTATATTTACAAATGAATAATAAAATTGTTAAATATATTTTTATATTATGAAAATAATAAAAACTTTTAGAATATATTTTATATATTGAAATATACATTGACTTTATTTATTTAATCCCAGAATAAAGATTTAAAAACAAAAATTTACTTCTAAATTTACTTGTATATTTTGAAACACTCAAGATCACTTACAAACCAAATATCCTTTATAATTGAATTTCCACACTTTTCTATAATTAGTTACTATTTTTAAATATATATATGTTATTTGTACCAAAATTAGGCACAACACTCTTCGGATGTGTTTGAAGAGATAAAATGAAGAAAGTAAATGTAAAATGAGGCAGATCTAACAAACACACCAATCAACAGATAAGAAAATGCATAGAAACACACGAATTAAGAGTGGTTTAGCGTATTTCCAACGTCCACTATGAAATGACTTATGTTTATTGAATTTCACTCGATATTTACAAAAGATTACAATAGTACAACTGAAGATTAATAATGATTTCGGCAGAGTATCGGCGTAGAGAAGCCAAAAGTCCATTTTCTATAGGTCCAGGGTCACTATTTATAGGCGTAGGTAGCAAATATGTCGCCCAGATCTCGGAGGACTTCTTCTCTCACGTGGGTGGGCCCATGGGATTGAGTTCAGGCGGTTTTGGCTCAATCTGGGAGCGATACGAATGGAATTCGTATTGATCAAGAATTGATCCTTTTTTACTGAAATTTATCTGGTACATTCTTGACGTTGTAGGCAAGCTCCTGTGAAAATTTGGTGGCGTTTGGACTTGTAGATTTTGAGTTATGATCGATGTAAGTTAAGGAAAACAGCTACAATTCGTATCTATAAATGTGAATAGTGAAGCGATGCGAACAGAAGCGATGCGAACAGAAGCGATGCGAATTTGACAGTCTTCAACAAATTCAAACTTGCATCGATCATATCTTAAGCATACGAACTCCGATTTACATGAAATTTGGAACGTTGGTTTCATAGCTTTGCTTGTCGTGCCATATCAACTGTAGCTCGATCCGGACTCGGACCAAAATTTTCAGTATCCATAGTGAACCTGTGTATAACCGATCTTCGAGATGGACCGTCTTTGGTTTTCGGCCAATTCCTTGGTGTCACAGCCTTGCCAAAAGGAAGGATAATATTTGCCCCCCAAAGTACGTCTTGTGTGAACATGACGTGCTTTGAAAAGCTTCCATCTTCATTCTGAAAAGTTCTATCTTATTCGCTGAGTAGTTGCTATCTTTTCGTCAAAAGATGTAACCTTTGATTGATCTTCAGTGGTGTAGATGTCGAACTGTTGATTTTCAATGATCATGCGGTGTTTTGTTGTAACTGAGTGTTGAGCATTAGCGATTTGTTGTTCATCATTCTGATCGTCACCAGGTAAGCATTCAATTCTTATTAACTTCGAAAATTGAATGTTAGCTTGGCATACATGCACATATGTTAACCTGACTCATGTTCATGTTTGCACATTTGCGGTCATTATCAAGTTCTTTTGATCGAGCTTCGTATCCATCCTCTCCTAGATCGATGTGAAATTCGAGTTGCAACAACGATCGATGGTCGTTTTTTATCCATTTCTTTGTATCGATCCTCTCCTGGATCGATCTGGGATGCACTAATGTAGACTTCGTATCGATGGTTATCGATACGAGATGGACTTACATAAGGTGTGCTTCATATTGATGGATACATAATATTGGGTCTCGGATCGATGGATACAAAAGTAATGCTTTGTATCGATGGAGTCGAATGATCCAGACATAATCATGCAGTGATGCTTCGCGGAGGATATGCCATTTCTCATTCCTCTATTCAAGAAGAATTCCCCACATTAGGTAGTCTTTGATAGGAGTCATCCATGACCCCTTTCCTGGCTACATCTCTAAGATCTAGTCGATCTTCATCTGTCAATGCTTGGAATAATAAGTATTTCAACTTGGACAAAGACTATTTGTCGCGCATCCCCAGAACTGGCTAGCTTGGCTAGTGTTCGGCCTTTTCGTTTTGTTCTCTGAGGATTTGTGTAGTGGTGTAATAGTCGAAGTCGGCTAGTAGCTTTTGGACCCGGTTGAGATAAGGAGCAAGACGTTGCCCCTTAGTCAGATAATCTTCCTTGACTTGGCGTACTACTAACTAGTAATCATATAAGATATGTAAAGTTTCCACTCCTAGTTTTCTTGCAAGTTTGAGCATGGCGACCAAGGCTTCATACTTAGCTTCGTTATTTGTTGCAGGGAAGTTGAGTTTCAGGTCATAGCAGATCGATCATTCCTCAGGAGTCATTAATGCAACTTCGACGTTAGAAAACCAATTATTGGAAGTTCCATCCGTGTACGTTCTCCATCGGTTGGATGGTTCTCCACTGTTCTTCGGATAATCGTCTGATGTAGTGAATTCAGATATGAAGTATGCTAATGTTTGACCATGGAGAGCTCTCCGAGGGAGATAAGTGATATCAAATTGGCTTAGCTTGATACTCCATTTGAGTAACTTTTTATACATCTAAGGTTGCTATTGGACCTATCTAGGGCTGTCAATTTCCAACACGACCTGAAACACGACCCGAAACCCGCACGGAAATTAGCGGGTTAACCCGACACGTTTAAAAGGCGGGTCATTTTTGGGTCAACCCGTTAGAACCCGTTTAATAAACGGGTGGGTTTAGGGTTGACTCGTGAACCCGAATTTGACACGACTAACCCATTTATGGGCTCGGTATTGTTGTACAATTCTCATTTTAGCTTGCACAGGAATGATATTTTTGTTATTCACTTATTCCTACACATTCGCACTTAACAACTTCCTACATTTTCATGCCCATTCCCACGTAACAACTTCCTAAATTTTCATACCCATCTTAGTTTGCAATAAAAAATGACAACAATACCCTTCTTTTGCTCTAAAATTCTCATCTTACCTCGCAAAAGAAGGGTATTGTTGTCATTCACTTATTCCTACACATTCACATTTAACAACTTCCCACATTTTCATGCTCATTTCCACTTATTTATACTAATATTTTTCTTAACGGGTTACACGAATCAACCCGAAACCCACCCGATATATAATCGAGTCAACCCGAAACCCGCCCGTTTAATAAACGGGTTGACCTGACCCGTTTAAAAATCAACCCGCACCCGAGTTGACCCGACCCGAACCCGACCCAACCCGACCCATTGACAGGCCTAGACCTATCGTAACGGCCAATCGATATAGAAGTTAATGGGGTGAGCTTGTCAATAGCCAGCCTTCATCATATACTCGTATTTGGATTCGTTTCTCTTCTCATAACATTGCGATGCTTATGGCGTGTGTTGACATGGCCCAATTGATGTATAAATCTTCATGATCCAAAGGTTTGGGTAAAATGGGATGTCTCTTTAAGCGATCTATCAGAGCTAGAGTTGCATCAACGCAGTTGTTAGTTCATTCAAAAGTTCTCTTCCCTCTCTTGGTCAGGTTGAAGAAGAGAATTCACTTGTAGATGGTCCTAGAGTTGAATCAACTTAGGACGGTAATCATCCGACTTGGGCTTTGTACCTGCTTGGTTGTCTTCGGTACATAGGTGTCTCTAATTGTCGGAATTTTCTAGAAATTAGCCTTGATTCCACGAGAATTGATGATGAAAATAAAGAATCTTTCTGATGTAATGGTGAAATAGCATTTCAAAGGATCGAGTTTCATCCTGCATTTTTTGGAGAGCACTGAATATCTCTGCCAAGTCATCGATGTGGTCGTTTGATAGTCGTGATCTCACGAGCATATTAACCACATCTACTTTCATCGATCGGTTGATCTAATTTTTGAATGATCTGTTAATCATCCTTTGGTAAGTACATAAGCGTTCTCAAGTTTGAATCCAGGGGTTGAAACATAGCACTATAGGCCCAGTTCAGTAACGAAACTGTTGTATTCTTGGCCTGGGACATGCTTCAGTATCTGATTGTATCTGGAGTTTTGTCTCCATGGAAGTGAGCAGTTCATATCCGATGGTCGAGTCTACTAGTTGGTTGATCCTTGGAAATGGAAGGTTGTGCTTTGTCATGACTTATGCAAATCTGAGTAGTCGGCGTACGTCCGCTACTCTTCGTTCAATTTTCTTATAAGTAAAGGATTAGATACTCATTTTGGGTAGAGGAACCCATCGGTTTTGAGTAAATTCACCTCCTCTTTAAGTGCAGCAGATCTCTCTGGATCCACGTCGTATCGTTTTTGATCACTGAGACATGCCTCGTGTCGACATTTAACGCAGGGTTCTCAATAGCTGGTGAGAGTCCATATGCATATATGAAGTTGAGTCCAAGCGAACACATCAAGATTCAGCCGAAGCAACGCAGTTTACTCTTTCGTCATCATTGCGCTGAGTTGTGATCTAATCTTTAGTACTCATGATGGGTTGTAGGCACTTTATGTGCTTATTTGCAATGGTAAATGATCAGGCTTGTAGGGACGTTGAATCAAAGGCTTAGTAGAGTTTAGCCTTGTATCGCGTGCTGCAGCATAACTGGCTCCAGCTATGAGTTCGAATCTACTTGTGTTTTTGAGCAATGCGCTTTCCATTCATTGTACCCACGATCCATTGCTCATTGGATGGGTCAGAATGATGATCAGTTGCCCATAATCCGGGCGTCGATCTAATGATTCTATCTCTAAGCATCCTCTTGGTCGTAACTTCAAGTTATTATAAATACTAGGCATGAGCTATAGGATTGAGTAGTCGTATCCAGCTCTTGGATGATCAGACTCATGCCCCTAGTCTTGGGTTGATGGAAGTATTGTGTGAATGATCGAGCCTAGCTTATGTTGTGTTTATACTGTAGTCCAAGCTGTAAGAGCCAGAGTTGTTTGATGAACGATCAAATTACATCCATCTTATTTCTTGCGCGTGCCCCCAAGTCTGGGGAATATCTCGATAAGTGGCAAGGTAGATAATGTCCGCTTCAATTTCGCATTCTATTCCATTGAACATGGGATCGAGTTAACCGATGGAAGGCTGGGTTGTGCCTTATCCTGCATTTTGTCCTAGTTCTTTCCTCTAGGCAGAATACTTCGTTGCCTCGCCGACATTCAAACATGAGCTAAGTTCTGGACGGTCAATGACATTCACTTCGCTTCTTATTTCGCCATAATCTTGGCAAAAACTAAAGAGTGAATCGTCCAGTCAGATCCAATGCGGGATTGATGCTTCCCTTGCCGAATCTAGGGCAAGAATTGGTGTGCAGATGTTTAGGTTGCACTTGTTTTGAATTGCTCTTTTAATCGAATCATGGTAAAAGTTAAAGAATGAATGGTCACATTTCATTCTTTTGGAGTTAGGCAATTAACTACATCCATTTCGGCTTACATTCTTCCATCGGAACTAGGGATAATGTTAGCTCAAATGCAGTCTGGTCATGCCCATCCGGTTTCACGCTTTTCCAAATGGATCGAAGGAAGGGGACGGAGGATGAATGGTCAAGTCACACTCATTCGTGGTTTATTCTTCTATCCATGCTCTATTGGTCAAAGGTATTCGATGGACGTTCGGGTCATATCGATTTGTAGTCCAAGAGGATCGATATTGACCGTCGATTAAACGACATGATGCAGAATGCACGGACCTCATTTTCTATCGATCCAATGGTATGATATGAAAGGTGCAGATCGATATTGCCCGTCGATCCGACGATACGATAATTGGTTGCCTAAAACTTCGGGCATCATTCTGATTGGTTAGCATTAGGGTCTCCTTGTAGTCATTGCCTTAAGTTTTAAAGGACGCTAAGCTGGAGATGTAGCAAGTCACCTTTCTCTTCTTTCGGTGATTTGTACTTCTGCCCCCAGTCTTGGGTTAGCAGAATTAGTTCGTGGATGGTCTAATTGCACCTGTAGTGAGTTTATACTCCTCATGTCGAGTTTAGGTCAGAGCTGGTGAATGAATGGTCGAGTCACATTCATTCGTTTATCTATGCTTGTAGCCACACCTTGGGGATCATAGTGAGTTGAAGGGCCATTAATCACACCTATTTGATGTTTATACCCCTGTCTGCACTCTAGGGACTAAGAGTTTTAGCAGAAAATGGTCGGACCGCATTTTCCTCGATTAATTCCTCTTGCACTAGTCAATGGCGAAAGTCGAAGTGTGGTCGGTCACACTACGACAACTTTAATTTGATGTTTCTCCTACTAAATTGTAGGAAGGAATTGATTGGTGGGTGGTTGGGTCACACCCATCCATGTTGTGCACACAATCCGTCGGATCACAGGAGAGAGTTAGTAGATGAACGGTCATTCCACGTTCATTTGCGGTTGGATGGTAGTAATAACAATTCAGAATAGGACATCCAGCTATGTCCGTTTTGCGAATATGCGTCTCCCTGTCGAATCAAGGATTTTTTGTCTTGTAGGGTTGGAGTGCATCCCTATAAATTTATGTTATGGGTCCCATGCTGAGGACAAGAGTTGATGCATGGATGGTCGTGTCGTGCCCGCTTAGTGCTGGATGGTCGGATCTCATCCGATTTTGTTTGATAAGTGTGCCCCCAAGTGAGGGTAGAGTTGGAAGCAGAAGGATGAACCACATCCACTTTTTATACTACAGGACTTGCTGAGGAATCAGAGTTGATAGATGGACAGTCGAATCGCATCCCTTCTGGTATTTATATTCCAATCCTAGCTTTGAGGATTGGAGTTGGTTGATGGGTGGTCTGTCACACCCATTTGGTCTTTATACTCCAGTCTGCGCTCTCGTGACCAGAGTTAGTTGTTGGGTGGTCAGTCACACCCAGTTGGTGTTTATACTCCAGTCTGCACTCTGGGGACTTAGAGTTAGTTGATGTTTATAATCCAGTTCGCACTCTGGGAATCTGGAGTTAGTTGATGTTTATACTCCAGTTCGCACTCTGGGAATCTGGAGTTAGTTGATGGGTGGTCAGTCACACCCATTTGGCATTTGTGCTCCAGTCCGTGCTCTCAGGACTAGAGTGAGTCGATGTTTTATACTCCAGTTAGCGCTCTGGGAATCTGGAGTTAGTTGATGAGTGGTCAGTCACACCCATTTGGTATTTTAGGATTATGTCCGCACTCCGGGGACTTAAGTTGTTTTACGGGTTGTCGGTCACACCCGTTGATGTTTATACTCCAGTTCGCACTTTGGGAATCTGGAGTTGGTTGATGGATGGTCAGTCACACACATTTGGCCTTTACACTCTAGCCCGCGCTCTCGGGACCAGAGTTAGTTGATGGGCGGTCAGTCACACCCATTTATGTTTATACTCCAGTCTGTGCTCTGGAGACTTAGAGTTATTTAATGTTTATACTCCAGTTCGCACTCTGGGAATCCGGAGTTAGTTGATGGGTGGTCAGTCACACCCATTTTAGTGTTTATACTCCAGTCCGCGCTCTGGAGACTTAGAGTTATTTAATGTTTGTACTCCAGTTCGCACTCTGGGAATCCGGAGTTAGTTGATGGGTGGTCGGTCACACCCATTTCAGTGTTTATAATCCAGTCTGTGCTCTGGGGACTTAGAGTTAGTTGATGTTTATACTCCAGTTCGTGCTCTGGTAATTTGGAGTTGGTTGATGGGTGGTCAGTCACACCCATTTCAGTGTTTATACTCCAGTCCACGCTCTGGGGACTTAGAGTTATTTAATGTTTATACTCCAGTTCGCACTCTTGGAATCCGGAGTTTGTTGATGGGTAGTAGGTCACACCCATTTTAGTGTTTATACTCCAGTCCGTGCTTCGAGGACTTAGAGTTAGTTGATGTTTATACTCCAGTTCACGCTCTGGGAATCTGGAGTTGGCCGACAGATGGTCAGTCACGTCTGTTTAGGCATTTGGATCCCATTTGCACTCTCGGAACAAAAGGTCAATTAAGGTTGTGGATGGTCGGATCACATCCACCTCGATTTGGCAAGCGAAGTCCTAGGTGGACAGGTCCATCCCCCTTGAGTTTGGATTTGGAATTTTGTACTCCATCTCGCACTCTGGGAACTGGAGTTTGTTCGAGGAATGCCATGTTTCAATCCCTTTTGATTTAAGTGTGTCGGACCCCAATCTCGGGTTTCACTTAATAAGTGATTGGTTGGATCTCGATCACTTTCCACTTATCCGCCCTCAACGAAGGATATGATTTAGTTGATGGACAGTCGAATCACGTCCATGTTCGTTTGGATTCCACTTTTGCTAAGCCTAAGGAGTAAGATTAGTGTTCTGGCAAGCTTTGAACACGAGCAGAGGAGAGGATGGTCGAACTTCATCCACTTTAAGCTGTGTATTTTCCCTTAAGTCAAGGGCAAGAGTTGGAGAGCAGACGGTCGAGTCACGTCCACTCTATGCTTTGCACTCTTCCGGTCGAGTTGAGGAAGAGAGTCGAAATGATGGCTCATAATGGTTAGCGAGTAGGCAGTTAGTCGTTGATGACTTTAAGTTGAGGCTTGGGCCCTGACGAAGTTGGTTTAAGGCATGATTGATTTTGTCGAATTACAGACGCAAGCTAGAGAGTGAATGGTCAAATCATATCCACTTTAAACATATGTTCTCAAATTACCGCAAGTTCTAATGTAGGATTGGATGCATAGACGGTCATGTCACATCCACCCTTGGTGTGATTCCAATTTTACAGGGCATCAGAAGAAGCATAAGTATTTTGGCAAGCTTCAAGTACGAGATGGAGAGTACATTGTTGGGACATATCACTCCAAGCCTTTCCTAGGTCTCCAATTAAATTTCATAGGCGGATGAGTGGATGTTCGGTTGCATCCACTTTGTACTAAAGTCCTGACCTTGTCGGTCTCTTCCGCTTTGATGCCTTGCCCCTAGTCAGGGGCATATAGTAGCCGATGAGTGGTTGAATCATGCTCGCCATGATGATACCTCAATGATTTGATCATAGTCCGCGGAGGTTGTTTTTCACCCAACCTTAAGTACTCGGTTACATGCATCATTTGCAGTTAGTTTAATTCAAGTCGGTCATATTTCACAACATAAATGAAATAGAAATAGAAATAATTCAAAAGAGATCAGATTAAATCTCATTGATAAGTGAAGTGGCGTCGTATGCTCGCTATTGCACTTCGGTCCAGCCCTTCACAGTTGGAAGTGTAATGCAAATGATTCAATTTGATCAAAGTTCTTGATCGATAGGGGTCGGGTGTTCCCGGTCCTTCGTTTTATGGGGCTTGCACATATTGTTGGAGCTATCCTTTCCGAAGAAGCCTTATGGAGTTGGCGTCCTTGGTAGCCATCTAAAGAAGAGGAGTTTTCTGATCTAGAGTATGGAGTAGGTTCCCTCCTTATCTCGCCATGTTGATCCTTCATCTGATTCATCAACTCAATATTGGCCTGAACATGTTGGTGTAGTCGTCGGTGGCTATCCACCAGTTCTCTTATCAAAGTCTGGAAATAAGCTCTGGTGATGAATTCATTTATGGGTAATGGCAGCAACTGGCTGTGGGCTTTGGATAAATTCGTTGGCTGGCAGCTTCTTCATTCCCTTCAATAATATGAGAAGTAGAACTGGTATGTCTAACCACGATTGACAGTGTTCTTTGAGGAATGGGGGAATACATCTGCATTTGATGGCAATCATCACTCTTAGTGGAAGCCATGCACAATTCTCACTTCATGAGGTAGTGCCGGGGGTTATATTTCCAAAGTACACCGACGTAGTTAGCATGTTGAATTTTCACTGGAAAATCTACATGTAGGATGGTTTCAATAAATAGGTCTCGACTGGGAAAGATACTTCTATATATCAACATTATCAGGTCCATTTTATGGCTACGGGGTCTTGTAATACCGATGAATGATGTATGCACGATTGCCCAACGTTCAAGTGGTTGGTAATGTCGATTGGATGGTGAGTTGGTTAAGATGGGCTCATAGATTGGTGATTATTTCTAATTTTCACCCAGGTAGGAGGCCCATATAAGGTAGTAAGGAAGTCCTCTTAAGGTTGTATGTCATGATTCTAGTCATATGGACATGGTATGATTAAGATGCGGGCATTTGAAGATGGTTCAGCGGTGACCAGCTATGTTTTGAGTTGGCAGAGTAGACAGTGTAGAGCAGTCCTCATATTAGCCATCGTACCATAGTTGTCAATTCAGGAGTTTAAAAGCTGGTCAATTGGGGGAAGTTGCAGTCCACCTTAGAAGCATGATATATTAACCAACTCTAGTTCTTGGCGTATTAGCTAGGTTCTCTAGCCTTTGGGAGCACCGGTTGAGTAGTATTTCTTTACCCATTCCTTGATTGCAATTCAGCATTTGTTGTTGTGATCCCCTATGTCTTGTTCAGTCATGGAACGATCAGAAGCATGGATGGAATGTTCCTTCATTAAATTGAGCTTTGAATTCATTATGCGGGTGCTCTGTGGTGCGGCTTGGAAAGAGAATATATTTACAAATATATAATAAAACTGCTAAATATAGTTTTATATTCTGAAAATAATAAAAACTTTTCGAATATCTTTTATATATTGAAATATACATTGACTTTATTTATTTAATCCCAGAATAAAGATTTAAATACAAAAATTTACTTCTAAATCTCACTTTTATATTTTGAAACACTCAAGATCACTTACAAACTAAATATCATTTATAATTGAATTTCCACACTTTTCTATAATTAGTTACTATTTTTAAATATATATATATATATATATTGTTTGTACCAAAATTAGGCACAACACTCTTTGGATGTGTTTGAAGAGATAAAATGAAGAAAGTAAATGTAAAATGAGGCAGATCTAACAAACACACCAATCAACAGATAAGAAAATGCACGGAAACACACGAATTTAGAGTGGTTCGGCGTATTGCCTATGTCCACTATCAAATGACTTATGTTTATTGAATTTCACTCGCTGTTTATAAGAGATTACAACAGTACATTAATAATGATTTCGGCAGAGTATCGGCGTAGAGAAGCCAAAAGTCCATTTTATGTAGGTCCAGGATCACTATATATAGGCGTAGGCATCAAATATCTCACCCAGATCTCAGAGGACTTCTTCTCTCACGTGGGTGGGCCCATGGGACCAAGTTCAGGTGGTTTCGACTCGATTTGGGAGCGATACGAATGGATTTCGTATCGATCAAAAATTGATCCTTTTTGGTTGAAATTTATCTGGTACATTCTTGACGTTGTAGGCAAGCTCCTGTGAAAATTTAGTGGCGTTTGGACTTGTAGATTTTGAGTTATGATTGATGCAAGTTAAGGAAATAGCTACAATTCGTATCCTTCAATGCGAACAGAAGCGATGCGAATTTGACAGCCTTCAACAAATTCAAACTTGCATCGATCATATCTTGAGCATTCGAACTCCGATTGACTTGAAATTTGGAACGTTGGCTTTCATAGCTTTGCTTGTCGTGCCATATCAATTGTAGCTTGATCCGGACTAGGACAAAATTTGTCAGTATCCATAGCGAACTTGTGTATAACTGATCTTCGAGAAGGACCGTCTTTGGTTTCCAGCCAATTCCTTGGTGTCACGGCCTTGCCAAAAGGTGGGATAACATATATACTTCAAAAATAAATCATATTTATTTCAACCCATAGAATAAAATTCAATATTTTCACTTTATACTGAATGTAATTTGAAATAAAACATTTTCATTTAAATTATACCATATTTGAAATTCTCATATTATAGAAAAAGATTTTTATTTATTTAAAATGTATCCAAAATCATTTAATTATTTTATAAAAAGAGTTCTATATTTTTCTATGAATTGAAAGCTCTTTCAGAAATATTTCAATAACCTTTATATTAAGAATATCTTAAAAATAATATTATTACTTTCATATTATATTTTATAAAAGAGCTAAATATTTTATTTTACCATAAAATCGATCCCAAACTTATAATATATTATAATATTTATTTAAAATAAAGTTTTATAACCAAAAGGAAACTATATCTATATTTATGATTAAAAATATATTTATAGTTACGAAAATAACTAAATTGAATAAAATTTTGTAAAATATTTATAAATTATTTTTAATAAAAATTTTAAACTCTTAAATAATTTTTAAAAACATTTCAAACATCTTTTTAATACAAGAGGGTAAATAAATATCTAAATATATAAATTATGGAGTAATGTTACTCCATGAAAATAATAACTAACATCACTATAAATATGTATATATATCATGCGACCCGAGTCGAGTTGTATCGAACTCCGTTCTTCTATAAAATATACACATCAACATACTAATATTTATATAGTTGAATTCGCAATCAGACAGAGTTTCGTTTGCAAATTGATACTTCCAATTAACACACTTAACTAACATCCAACAATCATCAATGACAAGCAAAATTACCAAACAATCCATTCAACAACTCAACTAAAGCAATATAGGATATAAATATAAATATTGCATAGCAATGAAAATATGGATATTGTTAACCCGCTTTTGAGCCAAAGCAGATTTCAACTAGATTTAGAAGATCAAATCCAAGACAAAACGATTTACAAACTTGGAAACGCGATCGAAAGGACTAGAGAATTGAAATTCAGAAGTTTGAGTGGAAAATTGGCTAAGGAAATAACTCAGTCTCGAGTTATTTAGGTTGGTACCGACCTATTTAATCTCTCATTTCTGCCTCCAAAACACCACACACCTCTTATA
Organism: Allium fistulosum; assembly: GCA_030737815.1. Taxonomy (NCBI): domain Eukaryota; kingdom Viridiplantae; phylum Streptophyta; class Magnoliopsida; order Asparagales; family Amaryllidaceae; genus Allium; species Allium fistulosum. Next base: position 339,650,073 of record CM060904.1, read on the forward strand.
GTTCTCCAACAACTCATGGTCAAGTGGCTTCTCCAAGTTCCGAATGAGCAATTCCAAGGATTAACAAAAAGAAAGCAAAGAAATTTACTAATAGAAAGATCATTAGAATTAATGTAAACTCGAAGGAAAAAAGCATCGAACTAATCAACTTAAAGATTTAAGAGCATTGCAAAAGAGTTGGAGAAATTCCACTAAAGGAAATAACTTGGCACTAAGTCAAATGACTCGGTGTCGAACTATTATTTTAACTCAGTCGACTTCGAGTTCACTTGTGCAATGCCAGGCTTTCTTCTGGACTTTGGAGCAAGTGGGCTTCTGGACCTGCAGACCTGTTTCCCTATAAATACCATCCTACTTGCAACAAAAAGGGGATATTCTTCTACTCTCTAACTTTATATCTAGAACTTCTTCTTCTTCACTCATATCTGCTACCTCTCAAACACTCTAGAAACTCCATTATAAATCTGAGATCCACAAGATTATGGCTAGATCTGATATAACTAGTTGTAATTAGAGGGAGAATAACTAATAACAAAGATTGAAGTGGACGTAAGTAAGAGATTATGCTAGACCACTATAAAAACTATTATGTCTCCCTTTACTTTTCTGCCCCTTCTACTATTTTTGCTTTATTTTGAATAGAACTAGTGCTTTCATCTGATTTCTAGGTGTTGATCTATTTTCTGGGTTAACAGATATAGTACGAGTGTAAACTCATTGAATTGCAAAGTATAGTCTTACTACCTCCACCTTTCCCCTCATCTCCATATTCCCATTATCGTGCACTAAACTTTGCACACATCATCCTACTCACGCACTTCAATCACCAAAGCCTGAATCGATTTTAAGCTACGTTATTCTTCATTCGCTCACAACCACATGCGTTAGTGCCTCCCTCTACAGCCATTACGTTGCGGCATCATCTATCTCCAGCCTCTATTCTTGAAGTTCATACGTCATCATCTAGCTTACACATGCCTTGTCGCTTCCTTCGCCATCATTGCATCGTGCCCCCTGCATCGCCTTCAATCACCGTGCAATGCTGCCTTTGCTAGGCCTTTAGGCATCCGTGTCTACGTTTGACATATTTTTTTCTCTTTTTTCGTGAACTTCTTTCTTTTCCTTTTTTCCCTTTCGTCGATTTTGGATTTTGGAGAATTTTGGACTAGGCTAGAGCATTCAGGAAAGAAAAGAGAGAATGGTTTTGGGTTTGGGCTTTAGTTTTCTTATGGGCTTAATACCATATTTTATATTTTAATACTTTTCATTTTGCCCATTTGTTTAATCTCTTTTTTCCCTTTTAAATCACACTCTTATTAATTTGAAACTAAAATTTATTTAATTTCATTTGATTTATAGTTAATTCTACATATTATATTTCGATAATTGAGAAATTTTATTCAATTCAGTACTTGTTTGTTTATATCTAATTATTCATTGTATTATTATAAAATAAATTTTATTTTTGACTATTTCAATAATTTATAAAAATTATTTACATTACAGATTATTTTATATTTATTAAAATATTTAATTCAATTTCACTATATTGTTTGAAAAGAATTGATTAATTTAATCTAATTTATTAAAACAAAATCGTTTATTAAATAAATTTCAATTAAGTAAAAATTTATTTTCAAGATTAATTATTATTATATATCAAATTCAAGTGTTTTATTTTAATTAAATTTATTTATTATTATAGTGTAGAAAGTAGGGTTGTTATAGGAATGCCCGAGTTATCCAATGAGGAAAAGCTTTCATGTACTCATTACCTTGTTCGGGGACCCCCGCCCTTTGTCATCCAGGACCTTGTGAGCCGTCACTTCCCTCTTGATTGGTAGGATATCCACAAGGATGAACTACAAAGAATTCATTTCCTTGTCAGGGAATACCTAGGCTATCTAATGAGTGCGAGTTTCAATGTGCCCATTACCTTGTTGGGGGGACCACCATCCTTCGCTACCCAGGACTGCATGAGCTGTCACTCCCCTCCTCATCTATAGCTATCCACAAGGTTGAATTTTGGGAATTCTTTTCCTTGCCGGACACTTCTAGGCCATCCAACAAAGTTGAATCACCAAACATTCGTTTCTTTGTTTAGGGACTTCTCCCTACTCCGAGGGCCTAGGTGAGATGTCTCTCCCTTATGCACCATGGCACATTGGTGATTGGCTACGCCGTTGCAATGGTCCACACCACTCATCCATGATGTCGTTCATCCAACAAATAGGACGTGTTATCCTACTTTTGAACCGAGCCATATCTAGTTGAGTCAGAACCATTGAATGGTCAGATAGTTAATAAGAAATCCAAATTAATAACTTGAAAAGTTAGAATTCAAACAAAGCTCAAAGATTGATGTAGAGTCTTGCTTTCAACTTGAAGGAAGCTAACTATTTTCTAGAAAAACAAAGTGCCAGTCACCAAAAACTAGATCAAGTGCCAACTCGGTACCGAACCATGAACACTATTAAAAATGTACATTTCAAGATGATATAAGGCAAGGTTAAATGCCAAGCAATGCATGAAAATAATAGTAGTTGGCCAAGGCTATTTCGATTAAATTGATGAAGAAACTAAGCGAAATAAATGGAAAATTACATAACTCGTAAGTCGGCATCGAGTTATGATGCATAAATTCGTACCAAGTTGACTATCAACATAAGAACGTAGACATGATCTTCTTTCTGAACCTCTACCTAAACGTAGATAATATGGGTAGCAAATATCAGAGCCTATTTTGTTGATCTACATCTATAAATAGGAGGATACGGACATCATATTGAGATCCCTTTTCTACTTTCTAAACCTTTTGATTTTACACTACCACTCTACTGGATTCTCACCGAGTTGTAAGAACATAGTTTGTATAATCTTTGAAAATTATTAACAAAGCTCAAGTGGACATAGGCCAGAGCTTTGCTGAACCGCTATAAGTTTTGGTGTGTTATTTACTTTATTTTCCATTTGATTTCTTCATTTATTCTATACTCAAATTTGATTGGGTGTTTATCCAACTTTTGCTGCAAATATTTTAGTGCTTTTGCTAAGAACTCGAGTTTCTCACTGTTTGGATCTATCTTCAACCTTTAGATTGCTAAAATCGATGAAGTAGATGGAAAAGTTCTTGTTGGAAAATCCATGATTACTTAGGTTTCCCTAAAACCTATCTTAAGATCTATCAAGCTATGATACGTAGAAAGGCCAAGGAAAAGTCCACTACTTCTAGACCCACAAACGATGCAAAGAATGATGGCTCTCAACCCGAAGATGAATCCAATCAACCTAGCACTGGAGAAATTAATGGTGCATCAAAAATGGTCACAAGAGTGGATTTGGAATGAATGATGAGGGAAATGAACAAGAAATTGATGGAGAGCCAAAACGCTATGATGAAGTAAACGAAAGATAAAATGGATTTGATGACCTAGCTATCCCAAAGGCACGGGTGGAATAGAAAGGAGTTGTCACCTTTTGATTCAAAAGAAGATAATTCTTCCTCATCAGACAAATACCATAGAGATGGAAAGCAGAAAATGAAGAGGAAGGAAGTTGAGACTTCAAAGGTTAGGACTAGAAAACTCAGGTCAGTAGGGGACAACTTGGCATCGATTTGGTGTTACAAGTCATTACTGACCCTACCACCTATGTTGTAAATTATGATCTTTGTGTTGGTTTACAAGATGATGTTATTGCTAATGATAGCCATGATGTTGACAGCCAGAGTGGTGAAGTTCAAACTTCTGTTGTTGACCCGTCATGTAGAGAAAGTAAAAGCCGAATGATCGAATGGTTGTTCTAGAGGTAGTAGAACCCATATATCATGGAACTAACTGAGACCATTTGTGGAGCCAAGCACTTAGGGTAGGCCATGATGATCGTCGTCTAGCTGATTCGATAGAATCAAAATTTTTAGCTGATATGGTGAATAAACTGGTGAATGAAAACTAGCATAAAAATAATGATGATTGGGGATATTCTCCTCGTAAGAACCCATTTACTAAGGAGATTTTACGGGAGGAGTATCCAAGGAGGTTGAAAATGCCCACGATGTCGTATTACAATGGAATGACTGATCCAAGAAAGCATCTTCTAAAGTTATAATTTCACATGGATAGTGCTTAGGCTATAGAAACCATGCGATGTAGATGTTTTTTGATATTCCTAGAAGCAGTAATTATGATGTCATTCACTTAGTTTCTGACAAGGTCCATATTCTTGTTTGACCAGTTGGCCAAAAGATTTTTGGAGCGGCTCAGGTTGCATGTTGCACATCTTAAAGATACGATGTCTTTGTCCCTCATTTTTCAAAGTCTTGGAGAATCTTTTTCAAATTTCTTGAGTAGATTTAATATAGCTACGACTAAAATGAGCAGTGCCAAAGAGGACATTGTGTTGATGGCATTGATCAGAGGAATTTATCAAGAAACAGATTTCGATAATTGGCTGAAGATGAAACCGCCACCAACCATGGAAGAGTTCTACAGAAAGTACATGCTATATCTGAGCTCAAAAGAGGAAGATATGGCTGATGGAAAGGCCAATGGAAGGCCATTTACTGAGGTGGTACAAAGTAATGTTACTATGAAATAGATCGGTGAGAGTGCTAGAAATGTTGCTATTAGGGTTGCAATGAGTATAACAACCAAAAGAGAGGTAATTAGGGTGTTGGATGTAGGAAACTGGACTTTGAGAAGTGTCCAAGGTACCTGAAACATGAGGATTACGCCCACTTAATTATATTGTCGAGAATATCTGCCTTGCGACACAAGGTACTGTAAACTATAAGAAGCTAGCTTAGAGGGAGTCGACAAAAAGAGAAAAAATGTCTAGGAAGTATTGTCGCTTCTATGGAACACATGGGCATTATACTAATAAATGCATACATTTGCAAGATGTAATCGAAGACCTGATTCGAAAAAAGAAAATTCAAAAATATGTGAATGCCTCGTAAGATGGCGGTAATGAAATGTTCAACCCAAGGGCCAGATGCTACAGTGGGGTCATGCTAGGCCTAGCAAAGGTGAACCTAGGTAGCCAAGTAAAAGACTTATTAGCAATACAACCACTAGTGGACCTCATCCGGTTGAGAAGAGCTGGAATGAGATGAAGAGGTATGGAAGCTCTCTAAAGCATGTTATCCAGGAAAGCTGCTTTATTGTCGATGACGGTGCTCCGGCAAAGCAGCAAAGGATGATGATGGATGACATAGTGTTTATAAATCGTGATGCTAATAGGGTAGAGCGCCGACCCTTGACCCCAAGAGATAATGGACATGATTGGGCCACTTGCTATAAAGCGATTTCTCATCAATTGTGGGAGTTCAATGAATGTTTTATTTAAGAAGACATACGACCAAATAATGATGGCTGGCTAAGATCTGAAGCCATGTAAATGCCAAATTTAGGGATATACAAAAGCTACTACATAGCCTGTTGGATATATAGACTTGCTGGTAGAGCTAGTTTAAGGTGACTACAAGAGAGTATGGGTTTTGACCTTCGTTGTGATGGACACATACTCTACATACAATGCATTCTTGGGCCGGCCGACCCTCACCAGTTTTAGGGTGATGTTAGCCTTATGGTACTTGACAATGAAATTTCCCACAGAGAATAGGGTAGAAGTCAACTTGTGTGATCAGAGTGTGGGACCTAAGCATTACGTCATGGAAATTAGAGAGGTAAAGTGATGCAAGAAAGGAAAGCATGCAGAGAAAACTCTCCACATCAAATTGATTGACGCATAGCAACCACCACTTAAACCTAAGTTTAGGCAGCATAGCAAATTATAAAAGTCTATGGATCTAAGGAAAAAGTAAAAGGGCGCAACGAAGGACCTAATTGAGCTAATGATCAACATCCAGATCGATTAGGATGATCCTACTCGAGTCCTAAAGATCGGATCTCAGCATAGTGTGAAGATGAAGAAGGATTTAGTAAGGTTGAATCAAATATCACCAAAAGGATGTTTGCCTGAATGCATTTCTATATGTGTGGAATATCGCTGAAAATAGCACGTCGTACATTGAATGTGAACACATGATGTCCTCCTATGAAATAACAACAATGCAGCCTGGGTCCGGAGTGATTCGCTTTATTGAAACTGGAAAGTGATAAGCTAAAGGCCAACATCTTCACTAGCAATGCTCTATACCTTGAATAGGTATCTAATCCAATGTTGGTCGAGAAGCCTAATGGAAAATGATGGACATGCATCGAATATTCGGACTTGAATAAGGAATGCCCAAAAGACATCTTTCCACTGCTAAAGATTGAGCAGCTTGTTCACTCAACTGCCGAACACGAGTTTCTATCCTTAATGGATGCTTATTTCATATACAATCAAATACCAATGCAAGTTCCATATCAAGAATACACTAGCTTGATTACTAACCTAGGACTGTATTATTATCATGTCATGTCGTCTGGTCTGAAGAATGCCAGAGTGACCTACCAATGATAGGTGAATTCGGTGTCAAAAATTAGATCGAATGCATGATGGAGGTCTATGTGGTCTATGTGGACGATATGCTTGAGAAGTCACAACGATTGATGAATCATATGAAAGACCGCTCATAGATGTTTAACGTGCTTTGAAGATACGAAATGAAGCTCAATCCACCGAATTGTTCCTTTGAAGCCGCATCAGGTAAATTTTTGGGTTTTATAGTGAACTCAAGGGACATAAAAGGCAATCCAAAGAAAATTAAGGCACCAAGAGATGTCGAAGCCCCAAGGACAAGAAGGGAAATGCAAAGCTTAAACGAAAAGGTAGCTGCACTAACTTGGTTCATCTTAAAAGCTACAGATAAGTGTGTGTCATTCTTTGATGCCCTCAAAAAGGAGAAAAGGAAGTTTGTCTGGATGGAGGAGTGTCAAAAAACTTTCCAGGCCTTACTTTATCATATGGAGAGAGACCACCAGTTCTATCAATATCTTTGGCCGAAGAGGGCCTATTTTTTATTTGGCAGTATCTATTCATACACTGAAATACACTGGCTTAATGTCAACCCATGATAGCTTGGAAAGCTATATTGTTCTAAGTGAAATAAAGAATAGCCAAGGCGCTTTGGAAGACAGTTTCCAAGTGTTAATGAACTATTTCATAGGAATGAAATAAAGGAAAGGTTTTATAAGTTAGGTTATCATTTAAATTAAAAGATAAAGATGTTTATCTAAAGAATGCGTGAACTATAATCGTAAAGGTATACCGGCTCATGGAGTTATTGGATGGTAGGGTGACTTGACTGTTAGTCTAAAGTCCAATGGTATATAACATGGTGTCACGATAAGCTTTAGTCTTAAACCACTTATAAACTCTAAAAGGGAGTTATGGCAAGGTGCCATAGCAGGGTGCCAAAACATCAAGTGGTGTTATAACTAAACTAAATAAATTGAAAACATAAACGATAGCGGTTTAGGAACTAAGAGGGGCTATTGACACTTAGTAAGGACGCTTACTAGAATGTATTTAGGGTGCTTACATTCAACCTCTTAGGAGAGTCAGGTTGGCTCCCATCGGTGGAATGTGTGGACATTTATCTAGGCGACGTTGTTCAAGCAAAGATTAATTAGTGATAGATAGGCCTAGGGAGGTAATCACTAAACAAGTTAATGATAAATTAATGATGAAAGCCTAAAATAAGAGATTTGGTGATGTTGGAATAGATGATGAATGATTGTGTGACATGGTTCATAATAGGATGATAAGTATAGGGTATACTTATATTTGAATTGATATATGATGTAGTTCATAATTAGATGGTAAGCGTAGGGCACACTTCTTGATTAAATATATGTACATGATTGCTTTTTACGCAATGTTGTTTACATATATGATGTATGACCTATGTTTTTATTATTTCCCATAAACCTACGGTTACTCATTCGAGTAGGTTGAGTTTATAAATTAGACAAGTATTTATTGGATGGATAAATAAAGATTTCAAAATAAAGAAGGAGGCTTATTTAGAGAAAAACGAATGTTTTAAAATTTCTCTAGTGTAATATTAGGAATTATATATGGTTTTGTGTTGCGTTGGCATCTTCATATTTCGACACAATACAACCCTTTTTTCTACTGTATTTACCCTCGCATGGGAACAAAATGGGTAAAAGATGATGTAATGAACTATGTAATTCAAGTTGATGTAATGGAAAAGTTATTTAGCTACTCTGTTTACTTATGTTGCGCAAAATAATATTTACCCCCACTTTGTCGCTTGAAAATAATTCTGATGATGACTGTAGCATCATCGACATCTAATTTTGAGTTTCTAAGTGAGGGATGTTACAATGTGGTATCAAATCTTAGGTTAGGGGACATGCCTAAGTAAAAAAGAGCTAAGTAGAAACTGTAGGACCGATTTCACCCTAGAGGTGGGGTGAATAGGGTGATACTATTAATTATAAAAATTTTAATGTGGAAATATATAAAATAATTGTAGCACTGATAATAGCAGAATAATAGCAACACATATAATAGCAGAAATATTAAAAGCAGAAATAGAACAACACAGGTTTACCCAGCTTCGGCAAAACCCTGCCTACGTGTTGCCTCCAAGGTTTTTACTAGAAATTAAGTAGTTAGATGCTTACACACGTAAACTCACGACACCCGATATCGACTAACCTAACTCTACGCTCAAAACCCTGCCACAACTCAGCCACTCAATTGCGAATTCTCAAACTACACCACTGTAGTTCGTCCCCTACTCACACGACTAGAATTTAATAAAAGTTTAAAAGTAAATTACAAAATAAAAAGCAAATACAAAACCCTAAATACAATTTAAGCCCAAATAAATAAAAGGAACCGGCCAAAAAAAAATCAATGATAAAAAAGTCCCCCATTTTCTTTTATACTATCGGCCGTATTTTCCTTTATGAAAAATGGCTGCCTCTTCGTTCCTCTTTGTTTTGAAAAATTAGGGTTCTGCTTTGTTGGAGACGCCGCTTAAAATCGATGCTTTTAATTCACTTCGAGGCTTCCTTGATTAGTTGATTTGTTCACGGCTGCTTCAAAATTGTTGAGCTTGAATGTTAAAATGGTATGTGATTTAGCTTTACCAATTTGCTTATGCTCGACTTGATTCGAGTTTTAATGATTTATTGCTTCTATGTTTTACTTGAAATCGAATGCCTCAATTTTCAGACGATGTTAATGGTTTAAATAGAGAATAAAACCCTAAATGTTCGATTCGTATATTTTTGGTTTGAATTCTTCACCTGATATGCTTGGCCACTTATTTTTGATTTAATGCTGGTGATTTATCTTGACTAGTTCAATTCGTATATTTTATGTTTTCTTGGTCACCACGGCTTAATGAATTTGAACTTGCTCCGTGAATTTATTTTCTCCTGTGACTTTGTTATGGAGTTCGACTTGTTCTATTCTTGTTATCACCTTGGCTTTGACTCTGACTTGTTCGAAATCATTTTGACTACTGTTTCATTCATTTTTAAATCATGACATTGTTACAATTTTTTGTGTTGCTCTCTGACTTCTTCAGCTTGATCAATTTGTGAAATAAAAACTGCCGTTTGTCTTTGAACAGTGACTCGTACTGTGTTCATGTGGTCTGCACTTGATTCATGTGCATATATATATATATATATATGTGTTTGTTGCATCATGTATATACTGGACTTGTCTTTGAGCTTATGTATGCACTGTGTATATACATGTGCTAGTTGCAACCTTGAAGTGTTGGTTGAGTTGAACCTGAACTGCACTGTGTCTTGGTTGAAGTGTTGCATTCACCACTTTGTATATTTGAGCATGTTGAACTGTTGTTGGGTTTGTGCTTGTTTCACTTCACTGTTCACTGGTCCCTGGTATGGTGCACTTGTGTCATCACTGTTCATCCATGCTTATACCTGACCTTTGTATATTTGAGCATGTTGAACTTATGTTAATTTGGGACTTCTTATATACATCATTTTGAAACCTGGATGCTTCGTTGACCTTGCCTTTGTTAACCATTCATGTGTGTTCATCTGAAAGTTTTGTGATTATTGATTTGAAAAACTACCTTGTATTTGCATGCTTGAAGTCTTGATACATTTGAGTCTTCATGTATATTGATCATGTTACATGATTTTCGAGCTGGTCTCTTTCACTAGTGGTCTTGTATTCTCAGGTCTGATACATTTTTGCATATGTCAAGCTTGGGGTTCCTTGTATTTTAGTCTAATGAAATGTTGATCAAGCACTCCCATACTGGTCAGTTTGCTATATGTGCTTGCGTACGTCATGGTTCACCTGAACTTTGTTTCACTTGAGTTTGTCTTTACTTGTTCCTCTTGGAGCCTTCACTTAGTTATTGTATACCTGCACATGTATATATGTACTGACTGTCTTGGTTTAGTTCAACCTGGTTTACGGTTCACTTTGTGTTGAGTTGCTTTGTTAGACTTGAAGTGATTTGGTCTTGCATTTGTGTTCATCATGTAGTCTGCTTGGAGCTTGTTGACAAATTTGGTTGCTCTGACCAGTTCATTGTTGAGTCTACATGTTGTTGTGGTCTTGTTCCAGTCATTGAAACTTGTACTTGTGATTACTGGTTTCAAGTGCAGTTTGTATCTTTCTGGTTTCACTTGAATTTTCATATTTCTTTGACTCCACTGTCGAGTCTATTCTCATGTGTACACATTTGTGCACTTGTTAGCATGGTCTGGTTTTAGATTCTTATTGCATGAGAACTTGTGCTCGACATTTTTGTGATGCTTTTGTAATGCACCTGAGTTGAATCCAGCCTCGGCTCGGGTTTGACCTTGTGCTCACCTGTCCCTATAGTTTTATCAAGTGTATATCGATGTGCACAGCCTTGTGGCATGTACAGTGATACACTGTGCATGTCACAAGTTGTTCGTGTAGATGAATTCAAAAATAAATAAGATGACGAACAACCCAATAACTTAGGCAAATAATATTTTCAAAACACACATTTTATTTTACAGTGCAAAAATATTTCTTTTTCAATTTTACTACGTCAGTGTTTATTTTGCAGATAACTCAGATGCTAGATATAAATTGGAATACAGTTGAAGAACAATTATGAGTGAACGAGTGATATGTAGTGAGGTGCTAATGTAAATGATAATTGTATAGTGAAAAATTGTGTTGTAATTTTAAATGTTGTATATATAGTGAGAGCTCAAATTTTTTACTATTCAAAAATTGTAATAAAATATATGTTTGAATAAAATATCTGTTTGAATTTAAATTCTGTGTTATTTATTTTATTCAGCAAATATTTATTTAATTATGTGAAAATAAAATAGTATAATAACAAATACATTTAAATGAATATATATATATATATGTTTATTATCATCAAACAAAAATCATATACTTGCATATTCAAAAGAAACTTATAGGTAGAAGATGAACATCTTAGGGAGGGTATATGCTATATATATAATGCATTTTATTTTGATATAGATATATAGAAGAATATATCTACCCCTCTATGATTGACCTCACTCTCTTTACTTCCATTTCTTACGAACCCTTGCTTATGCAGAAGGAAAGAATGAATTTATGTAACCTACGTTTGACCAAAGGATATGCAAGAGTAGTACGCAAACCAACGGCCAAGGAGGAGAGACAGACTCGAAAGTCGATATTGAAGCCGGTACTCAAGTGCCTACCTCGGTTGAAGTAGAATGGATGTGAATGCTTTTTTTCATCAGTGTATGACGGAGATGATGAGGTAATACCTAGTTGAAGTTGTTGAGCCCAAATAAAATGTAGCAAGAGAAGCAGACTTTTCTATGATGAATAAAGATTTCAATAGATGCAAAGGAAAGGAGTTCACAGTGAAGGAGTCTACCTTGGAAGTGCTGAATTGTTTAAAAGTATGTAAACGCATTTTCAAAGAATTGGGATATAATAATGCTTAAAGCAGGAGGTTGGCTTCTTGTCGGCTCTAGGAGGATGCATTGGACTGGTGGGAGGTTGTAATTGCTGAGGTCCTAAAGGAGGATATAATTGGGAGTAGTTTATGGAGCGATTTGGGGACTCAACTCATCCTCGAATATCAGAAGAGTACATAGTGTATGGAGTTCATTGACTTGATGCAGAGAGAGAGAGAGATAACTTTGGTAGAGTGCATTCAGCGCTTTACTGCTTTTTTGAATTATTAGAGGGAGCATATCAATACTCCACTGAAGAAGAATGAGAAGTTCATTGAAGTTTTGAAGAAGGGGCTGAATCACAAGGTGGTGGCTCATGTGTTAGCTCCATTTGATATGGTGGTGGAAATGGTGAGGTGGTATGGTAGCATGTTTCTGGAAGAGAAGAAAGCTTATGTTAGACCTTAGGGTAAGTAGAAGAAAAGAATTAATCCGTATTAGAAGGGTGGAAAGAATCGGAAGAAAGGAAAGACTTCAGAAGGAAGAACTTAGAAGTCAAATATAGCTTATGTCAATTGCTTTAACTATAGCCAAAAGGGGCACTCCTCCACTAAGTGTACCCAGCCAGAGAACAAGGACATAGCCAAATGCTTTATTTGTAATAGGCCAGGCCATAAGAAGAGGGATTATTCAAAAGCAAAGTACAAAGGTTTATGTTTTGAAAGGACATTCATTTGAACCAACTATTAAGGAGAAAGGAAAGGGTGTGCTTGGAGGTATAATTTTGGTTTTTAATATATCAGTTAAAGTATTTTGATACTGGTGATACTCACTCTTTTATTTTAAGAGATTTGGTTGATAGGTTAGAATTAGACACTAGCTATTTGATTGTGTCCTTGCATGTGGTTAATCCAATTAGTGGGTATTCCACTCTCAGATTAAGGTGCGCTGACCATTAGTTTGACTTGTGTGGACATTTTTTTACTTGTGACCCATATGTGTTTGACTTTGTAGGGCATGGTGTAACATCCCTAATTTTTGATAACATTATTCAGGAGATTTAATTAGATAAATTAAATGGAATAATGTAAATATTAAGTGATAAGGGGGTTGAGATTTGAATAAACTTAATTAAGATCGTTCTTAATAAAGTAAATAATGAGTTTAAGAATGGTTTTTGGGTTAATCAAATTACATAAGGGTAATTAGGAATTTCTGCATATAACCCTTACCCTTATATATTTTCGTTCCTACCATTTCACTACCCATTCACGTCATTTTGAAAACAAAACGTAAGAAGGTGTGGCCGGCCATTAATAAGAGGAATACAAATTAAAAGCTAGATAATCAAGCTTATGGGAAATCAATCTCAATCCAATCTCCTTATCTAAATCAAGGTGAATAATAGTTCCATCTCTATTTTTGTTTTGGATCATATATTTGCGGATTTAATGAATAATTGATTTTTATGATGAATTGAATGAGGATATGCATGAAGTTTGATTTTTTTTTAATTTAAACAAGTTTGTTTAAATGGATTTATACACAGTTTTAGGGTAAAATTGGTTTTTATTGAAGTTTAAATGCCATGGAAAAATTTTAGGCAGTTTAAAACATGATTTTGGAGTTGGGTTTCAATTTTGATAATTTTCCTAGCTATGGAAAGATTGTTATGAATTTTCAAAGGAAAATATGGTTATTTGGGTTTATAAATTTATTTCGAAAAATATATTAAGAATTTGGGTCTGGAATTTTGATATGTTAGATAACATGATTAAAGTGAATTTCAGGAATTTTGCGGTTTTTACAAAGTGACTTGCTATGCAAATTAAATTATTTTAGAAGAGGGACTTCTTTGCAAAAATTGATTTAGTTTTATTTGATTGACTTAACCATGGTTTAGATTTGAAATTAGTGGCAGTTATTTTGGTAAAGAATTTGATAAAGTTAAGGCAATGAATCTGGTGTTGGCATGTGGCAGGTTAGTTAGAAAAAATTTGCTTTAAGTAGTATTAAACCAGGTTTACCCAGAAAAGACGGTTTCACCTACTTTGGAAGTACCTTTCGACACAGAAGCTTTCGCCGTCAACCCAGTCGAAACCTACTAAGTCAAAACCAATACACAAGGTATCACAAAGATGGTACATAGTTGAATGGAGGAAGGCGAAAGGTAAGGTGTCGAAAGCATAGCTTTCGAAGGAGTCACTACCTTGGTTTATTTTAAAAAGAGAAGTGCATGCTTTTGTTTTGTTTTATCATTCGAAGGAGTCGAAGCATATGGTTTCGAAAGAGGTTTTAAAAGGTTTTGAAACGGTTGCCATAACATAAGTTTGCTTTCGAATGGGTTATGAAAGAATGTTTTGAAAGAAGGGGTACCGACCTAGTCGAAGCCCTTCTGTTGTTCTTTAGACTTTCGATGGTATTGAAAATATCAATGCCGTCGAAAGGTACTTTGTTTTAGAAGTTTAAGCCACTTCCTGTAGCTTTCGAAAGGGGTTAGAGGTTTCGAAGGCAATGGTTTTGAAAGAGATTTCGAAGCCAACCTTCCACTATTTTACCCAGATGTTTTATGCTTTCGAAAGGGTGGTGCCGACGCCATCATGTTTCCATAATATTTTATGTATAATAAAGGCTGGTTTCGAAAGAGATGCTTTCGCCTATATTCACTTTGACCCAAATAATTTTAAGTATGCACCCAAAGGTCTCGAAAGGGGGACTTTCAATGATTTCGGAAGGGTTACTTCCAATAGTGTTGAAAGGGATACTTTCAACTGGTTTCGAAGCTATGCTTCTAAAGTTAAATGTTAATACTTTAATACAATCGAAAGGTTTCGAAAGGAAGGTTTTAAAGTATTAAAAAGGCAGGAGCCTAATGTTTTGAAGATAAATTTTAATGCTTTCGAAGGAGGTTATCCTATGAAGTAGAAAGCAAGGTTTCGAAAGGTTTAGAAACCCAAACTCATTTTTTAATGGAAAACCCATGGATAAATTAAAGAAGTTTTTTAATGGTTTTGAGAAGAAGCTTTCCTTGATAAAATTATAGGTTAAAGGGATTAACCATGTTCTATATTAAACCCACATGAGTGGTATTTATATGTTATTATGATTGCTTCTTCAAATATAAATATATTCACATTGTTTTGAATCTCATAACTATATCTTAGGGAAGGGCAGAATAACTAGCTAGGTTAACCCAGTAGTGAATATAAATTGATTAAACTCTTGGATGAGTAGATTTGCATCCAAGAGGTCAGGGAGACCAAAACATAGGATGCCTAAATTTGGAAGTTGTCAGGGAGACTAGTTCATAGTGATCTCATGAAAACTATGACTAGGAAGTTATTGGGGTTACCTATAGGTTAATAGTGCTCCCATGAAAACTATGTTATAAAGAGTGGTTGGAAGGGGCCAATTGGTTTGTAGTGCACCCATGAAAACTATATCCGGATTAAGTTATTGACAGTTGTCACTAGGTTCCTAGTCAACCCATGAAAACTTGGATAAAAGAGAAGTTATTGGAGTCACCAATAGGTTCAGGGGAACCCAAGAATTGATTAAGTTAATTGGCAGGGGCCAATAGGTTCATAGTGTACCCATGAAAACTATAAAATAGGACAGAGAGTCCATACATTATATAAAGGTTGTTAGTAAACCCATGAAAACTAATAGGTTAATAATGACCTTAGAAACTATAAATATGATAGTCAGTCAATCTAAATAGAGGATGGGAAGTCCATTATGTTTTAAAATGTATGCACATCATGATAATATTTTGGAATGACTACGTTTTTAACCATTGTGGATGCAGGAGCACAGTATATGGTTTTATAAAGGTTTTGAGATACTAGTGAGGGGAAAACCCGTTCCGCTAAGCGGCGTGGTCTCGCTAGATATCTAAATGATTTTAGATGGTAGATTATTATTCATACCTAGCTTATGTCTAACTCGAAGTTTATATTTTCCCCTTAAACTCTGGGGTACTCAATTGATTTTGAGCAGTCTGAGAGTTGAGGTTTTAAGGTACCTCATTAGACGAATAAAGCTTTCGGAGGCATGCATGAGGCATGATAGCTATATAGAGTTTTCTTTTATTTGATTCCGCTCTGTTTTTAGTAATGGAAAAGTTGTTATATTGCATATATATACTCTGATCATCCAAGGGGGCATCTTCATATGTCGCTCTTGGCGTATGCTGTAATAAATATATTTTCTCTGAACGTGGTTGACGATTATGGGATTCTGTAATGAATTGGAAATGTTTTGAAATGGATTGTGAATCTGTTTGATGTTTTAAAATTTTCCATATTCATTTGTTTCTGTGTATCAATGAACCTAACACTGCCGTATTTGGTCGCCGAGGATTAATAACTACGGTTGATTGCAGCATCCATAGCCGTAAGTTTTGGGCCTCCAAGTAGGGGGATGTTACAAGTTGATATCAGAGCATAGGTTTATGAAACTTTAAAAGAAAGTTATATCTAAAAGATTTTCAAACATAATCCAATGAATTTGAAAATATGATCGGGTTTGGGTTAACGCTATAGTAACGTACTTGCATTTGATATATAGATATATATGAGTACGTGTTCCCCTCTCTCTTAGACCATTCTTCTGTACCTTACTATGGCTCGTATGTAGATTTATGATAAAGAATATATGGAAGCAGGAAACGGAAGGGGAAATCTAGGTGGAGGAAGCACCACAACCAATGGAAATGCTCGACCTAATACCAGGAGGAACCAAGGTCGACAGGCTAATGCTAACCAAAATGCTGAAGCCAATGTTGGTACTGGAAATCCGCCAGTAGATGCGAGGATGGTGTATCAATTGTTGGCCAATCTTTTGCAAGCTGGAGTTGCTGGTAATGTTGGAGGAGCTAATCCTGTGGCTCCAGTTGGAAATAACTATGCTAAGCTAAGCAGAGATTACACTAGTCTAGGTGGAAAGTCGTTTGTTGGAACGGAGGATGCTATTGATGTTGAGAATTGGCTACTACACTATGAGAGGATCTTTAATGATCCAGGATCGGATGATGGGAAAAAGAGGAGGTTGACCTCTAGGCAGTTGCAAGGGGCAGTGCTTCACTGGTGGAATAATATGACTGCTGGAGTTCCAGAGGAAGAGCTGACATGGGCTGATTTCAGAATGAGGTTTGAGCAAAAGTTTTTATCTGAGGCTGCGAAGTTGGTGTTGATGAGTAAGTTTATGGATCTAGTCCAGGGTAATATGTCAGTAATCGATTACGCTGCTAAGTTTGATGAGCTGTCTCGATATGGATATGCCACTATAGACACTTACATCAGAAGGAATGAGAGGTTCATTCGAGGACTGAGACCGAAGCTTGCTAGAATGACCACGACCCATATGCATGATCCTTGTAATGTAGTGGTGCAGATGGCCATTCGCCATGAAGAGATGCTGGCTGGTTATGCTAGTGAGAAGTTAGTTGAATCCCAGGGTCCTCAGGGAAAGAAGAGGAAGTTCTTTAAGAAGAAAGGAGCCCAGAAAGGGGATGTTGCCAAGAAGGCAAAGGCCGATTTGGTGTACTTCAAATGTGACAAGAAGGGTCATTATGCTCATGAGTGCCGGACATGTAAGGGGAAGAAGGCTGCAGATAAGAAGAATGTGAAGTGCTTCAATTGTGATCAAGTTGGGCATTACAAGAACCAGTGTCCATAGTCAGTCAGGGCGGACAAAGGGAAAGTTTTTGCTGTTGGATCATCAGTTAAGCCTATTGCAGCTGATAAAGGAAAGACTGCAATAGATGTACGTTTTTGATTCAGAGTATACCTGTTAGGATACTATTGATACCAGTGCATCACATTCATTTATATCACAATATTTGGTTGATAGGTTATGCTTAGAACCCACATACCTTGTTACTTCCTTAAGGGTTGCGAATCCAATAGGAGGGTATGAAACTCTAGGGATGAGATGTGACCAGTTATAACTTGATTTGTTAGGTCATATGTTTGCATGCAGTCTGTATGTTTTCGATTTCGTAGATTTCAAAATCATTTTGGGTATGGATTGGTTGAGAAGGTACAAGGTTGGGATATTTTGCCAGAATGGGGAGATATCTTTGAGACACCCTGGTAGTCATAACCGAATTACATTCTCAGTAGAGAATTTCGACCGGAGTAGTTGTGCTTTGTTAAGTGTAATGGAAATGGGAGAAGATCTAAGTCAGGTTCGAATAGCAAGAGAGTTTGCATATGTCTTTGAGCCAGTCACAGGACTACCACCGAAACAAGCTGTTGAGTTTCGGATAGATCTTGTGCTATGTGCTGAACCTGTGAGTAGACCACCTAGTAGGATGACACCGACTGAGATGAAGGAATTGAAGGTGCAGCTAGTGGATCTAGAAGGAAGGAATTTTATTAGATCAAGCAGTTCGCCTTAGGGAGCGGCCACGATATTCGTGAAGAAACCAGATGGGTTGTTAAGGATGAGTATCGACTATCATAAGCTAAACGAAAGGATGATAAAGAATAAGTATCCTTTGCCAAGAATTGATGATCTGTTTGATCAGTTGAGTGAAGCCAGAGTGTTTTCACAGTTGGATTTGGCGACGAGGTTCCATCAGTTAAGAGTGGCAGAGAACCGTATTCCTTTGACAACATTTCAAACTAGATATGGTTCGTATGAGTGGTTAGTGATGCCATTCGGGTTGATAAATGCACCTACTTTCTTTGTGGATTTGACGAATCGAGTCTTCCGAGAGTATTTGGATAGATTCGTGTTGGTGTTTATAGAAGACAGTTTGATATACTCTAAGGATGAAAGAGAGCATGAAGATCATCTTAGAGTGGTGCTTGAGACGCTGAGGTAGAATCAGTTAAAAGCGAAGTTTCCAAGTGTCATTTTTGGAAGAAAGAGGTTAAGTTTCTTGGTCACGTGGTTTAAGAAAAAGGATTGTCAGTCAATCCAGATAAGATCGAAGCTGTGAACAATTGGAAGAGACCAGAGACGGTGACTGAGATTAGAAGTTTTTTTGGACTTGCTGGCTACTACTGGAGATTCATTAAGGATTTCTCGCGGATAGCAGCACCTTTGACTAAGCTTACCAGGAAGGAGGTGAAGTTTGGTTGGTCTGACAAATGTGAGGAAGCATTCCTTAAGTTAAAGCATTTGTTGACCAATGCTCCAGTGTTAGTAGCTCCAGACGGAAACCAAGGGTTGGTAGTATACACTGATGCATCTGGGATTGGATTGGGAGCAGTGTTGATGCAGAAGGCCAAAGTCATTGCTTATGCATCTAGGCAGCTTAGACCGCATGAAGTGAGATATCCTACTCATGACTTGGAGTTGGCTGCCGTGATTTTTTCCTTGAAGATTCAGAGGCATTATCTCTTGGGGGAGAGATTTGAGTTGTATACCGATCATAAGTCTTTAAGATATTTATTCTCTCAGAAGGAGTTGAATATGCGACAGCAGAGATGGCTGGAGTTTTTGGCTGCTTATGATTTTGGTATGGAGTATACACCGAGGAAAGGTAATAAGGTAGCAGATGCTCTTAGCAGAAGACATCAGAACATGGTGTTGGCTATGTTGGAAAAATGGAAGGATTTAGAAGCATTAGCCAGTTGTGGGGTGTAGTTAAGATCGACTGCTAGTTCTAGTCAGAGTACTGCCATGTTGTCCTATTTGGAAGTTCAACCAGTGTTGATCAAGAGAATTTCTTCTAAACAGAAGGAGGATCCACTATTAGCCGAGAGGATTAGAAGGCTTGAGGCTGGAACTGAGGTCGATGATTTGAAAAAAATTTGTCTTGACTAGAGAGGATGGTTGAGAAAGATGGGGTGATTATGTGTTCCAGATGTTGAGAACCTGAGGAAAGAAGTTCCTGGGGAATGTCATCGATCCAAATTTACGATTCATCCTAGAGGGACCAAGATGTATCAAGATATGAAGAGGAGCTTCTATTGTGAAGGCATGAAGAGGGATGTTGGCTTATGGGTTGGGCAGTGTGTAAACTGTCAACAAGTGAAAGCCGAACATCAAAAGCCGAGTGGGTTGCTTCATCCTCTAGAGATTCCGATTTGGAAATGGGATTCGATATCCATGGATTTTATAGATGGGTTGCCAAGGCCAAGAAGAGGAAATGAGAGTATATGGGTCATTGTGGATAGGTTGATCAAGTATGCCCATTTCATTTTAGTAAAGTCGACCAGGACGACACCTGTTTTGGTGGAATTGTTCATGAAGAACATAGTTAGACTTCATAGAGTTCATAGTAGCATAGTCAGCGACAGAGATGCTTTATTCACTAGAAAATTCTAGAAGAGTCTACAGGATGTGTTAGGCACTAAGCTCAATATGAAAACTGCATATCACCCACAGACGGATGGGCAGATAGAGAGAGTCAACAAGTTACTCGAGGATTTGTTGAGAGCTTGTGTGTTGGATTTTGGTGGATCTTGGGAGGATCACCTACATTTAGTTGAGTTTTCCTATAATAATAGTTATCAGACTAGTAAAGGAATGGCGCCTTTTGAAGCTTTGTATGGAAGTCCATGCAAATCCCTTGTATGTTGGTTGGAGATTGGAGACATATTGGTCTTAGTTCCAGATTTGGTTAGGGAGGCGTCAGAAAAGATTGAGTTGGTCCGAGAAAGGATGAAGAAACTCAATCTAGGCAGAAGAGTTACACAGATAAGAGGCGTAAAGACCTAGAGTTCTCAGTTGGAGATAGGGTTTTTATTAAGGTATCACCGATGAAGGGGGTGGTACGGTTCAAGAAGTCAGGGAAACTGGCACTGAGATATGTTGGACCATTCCAGATTATAAAGAGGATTGGAAAGCTCGCATATAGAGTGGAGTTGCCAAAAAGTATGGTAGGTGTCCATAATGTATTTCATGTGTCTCATCTTCACAAGTATGTGCATGATCCAGAGGCTACTATATCTCCGACAGAGTTGGAAGATTTAGTAGTAGAGCCTAATTTGACTTTTGTTAGACGACCAGTACGGATGTAGCGAGAGATGATAAAAGATTGTGGAACGTTCAGTGGAGCGACAATGAGAAGGACTATACTTGGGAGACACCTGATCTGCTTTGAGCGTATGTCTATATCAGATTTATATAGATAATTCCTAGTCAGGTAGACTAGTGTGATTGTTAGGAGTCGTTATGGATGATTGCTATGTTTTGAATTTAGTCCTTACTGAATTTCGAGAACGAAATTCTTTAAGGAGGGGAGCCTGTAACACCCCTAATTTTTGATAACATTATTCAGGAGATTTAATTAGATAGACTAAATATAATAATGTAAATGTTAAGTGATAAAGGGGTTGAGATTTGAATAAACTTAATTAAGGTCGTGCCTAATAAAGTAAATAATGGGTTTAAGAATGATTTTTTGGTTAATCAAATTACATAAGGGCATATTAGGAATTTCCGTCCGTAACCCTTACCCTTATATATTTTCGTTCCTACCATTTCACTACCCATTCACGTCATTTTGAAAAAAAATGTAAGAAGGTGTGGCCGGCCATTAACAAGAGGAATACAAATTAAAAGCTAGAGAATCAAGCTTAGGGGAAATCAATCTTAATCCAATCTCCTTATCTAAATCAAGGTGAATAATAATTCCACCTCTATGTTTTTTTGAATCATATATTTGCGGATTTAAGGGTAAATTCATTTTTATGATGAATTGAATGATGCTTGAAGTTCGAATTTTTTAATTTAAACAAATTTCTTTAAATTGATTTATACACGATTTTAGGTTAAAACCTGTTTATAATGAAGTTTAAATGCCATGGAAAAAATTTATGTAGTATAAAACATGGTTTTGGAGTTAGGTTTCAATGTTGATAATTTTCCTAACTATGGAAAGATTGTTATGAATTTTCAAAGGAAAATATGGTTATTTGGATTTATAAATTTATTTCGGAAAATATATTAAGAATTTGGATCTGGAATTTTGATATGTTAGATAACATGATTAAACTGAATTTCTGGAATTTTTCGGGGATTTTCAGTGATTTGCTATGCAAATTAAATTATTTTAGAAGAGGGACTTCTTTGCAAAAATTGGTTTAGTTTAATGGAAGGGCTTATTTGATTAACTTAACCATGGTTTAGATCTGAAATTAGCGGTAGTTATTTGGTAAAGAATTTAAAAAAGTTAAAGCAACCAATTTGGTGTTGGCATGTGGCAGGTTAGTTAGAAAAAAATTTGCTTTAAGTATTTTTAAACCAGGTTTACTTAGAAAAAAGGTTTTCGCCTACTTTGGAAGTACCTTTCGACACAGAAGCTTTCGCCTTCAACCCAATCGAAACTTACTAAGCCGAAACCAATACACAATGTATCACAAAGATGGTACATAGTGGATTGGAGGAAGGCGAAAGGTAAGGTGTCGAAAGCATAGCTTTCGAAGGAGTCGCTACCTTGGTTTATTTTAAAATGAGAAGCGTCTGCCTTTGTTTTGTTTTAGCATTCGAAGGAGTCGAAGCATATGGTTTTGAAAGGGGTTTTAAAAGGTTTCGCAAGGGTTGCCATAACATAAATTTTCTTTCGAATGGGTTATGAAAGAATGCTTTGAAAGAAGGAGTTCCGACCTAGTCGAAGCCCTGCGCCGTTCTTTAGCCTTTCGATGGTATTGAAATTATCAATGCTGTCGAAAGGTACTTTGTTTATAAGTTTAAGCCACTACCTGTAGCTTTCGAAAAGGGTTAGGGGTTTCAAAGGAAATGGTTTCGAAAAGGGTTTCGAAGCCAACCTTCCACTATTTTACCCAGATGTTTGTGCTTTCGAAAGTGTGGTGCTGACGCCACCATGTTTCCCCAATATTTTTATATATAATAAAGGAAGGTTTCGAAAGAGATCCTTTTTCCTATATTCACTTTGACCCAAATAATATTTGAAGTATAAACCTAATGGTTTCGAAAGGGGTAATTTCAATGATTTCGGAAGGGTTACTTCCAGTAGTGTCGAAAGGGACACTTTCAACTAGTTTCGAAGCTATGCTTCTAAAGTTAAATGTTAATACTTTAATACAATTGAAAGGTTTCAATAGGAAGGTTTTAAAGTATTAAAAAGGAACGAGCCTAATATTTTGAAGATAGATTTTAATGCTTGCGAAGGAGGTTATTCTATGAAGTCGAAAGCAAGGTTTCGAAAGGTTTAGAAACCCAAACTCATTTTTTAAAGGAAAACCCATGGCTAAATTAAAGGATTTTTTGTAGTGGTTTTGAGATGAGCTTTCCTTGATAAAATTATAGGTTAAAGGGATTAACCATGTTCTATATTAAACCCATAGGAGTGGTATTGTTATGTTATTATGATTGCTTCTTCAAATATAAATATATTCACATTGTTTTGAATCCCATAATTGTATTTTGGGGAAGGGCAGAATAACCAGCTAGGTTAATCCAGTAGTGAATATAAATTGGTTAAACTCATGGATGAATAGATTTGCATCCAAGAGGTCAGGGAGACGAAAACATAGGATGCCTAAATTTGGAAGTTGTTAGGGAGACAGGTTCATAGTGATCCCATGTATGACTAGGAAGTTATTGGGGTTACCAATAGGTTCATAGTGATCCCATGAAAACTATGTTATAAAGAGTGGTTGGTAGGGGCCAATTGGTTTGTAGTGCACGCATTAAAACTATATCTAGATTAAGTTATTGACAGTTGTCACTAGGTTCTAGTCAACCCATAAAAACTAGGATAAGAGAGAAGTTATTGGAGTCACCAATAGGTTTAGGGGAACTTATAAATTGATTAAGTTAATTGGCAGAGGCCAATAGGTTCATAGTGCACCTATGAAAGCTATGAAATAGGATAGGAAGTCCACACATTATATAAATGTTATTAGTAAGCCCATGAAAACTAATAGGTTAATAGTGACCTTAGAAACTATAAAATATGAAAGTCAGTCAATTTAAACAGAGGATGGGAAATCCAGTATGTTTTAAAATGTATGCATATCATCATAATATTTTGAAATGACTATGGTTTTAACTATTGTGGATGCAGGAACACAGTATATGGTTTTATAAAGGTTTTGAGATACTAGTGAGGGGAAAACTCGTTCCGCTAAGCGGTGTTGTCTCGTAAGATATCTAAATGATTTGAGATGGTAGATTATTATTTATACCAGGCTTAAGTCTGCCTCGAAGTTTATGTTTTCCCCTTAAACTCTCGGGTACTCAATTGATTTTAGGTAGTCTGATAGTTGAGGTTTTTAGGTACCTCATTTGATGAATAAAGCTTCCGGAGGCGCGCAGGAGGCATGATAGCTATATAGAGTTTTCTTTTATTTGATTATGATGTGTTGTTTGTAATGGCAAAATTGTTATATTGCCTATATATACTTTGATCATCCAAAGGAGCATCTTCACATGTCGCTCTTGGATATGTGGTAATAAATATATTTTCTCTGAACATGGTTGATGATTATGGGATTATGTAATGAATTGGATATGTTTTGAAATGGAATGTGAATCTATTTGATGTTTTAAAAAAAATTCCATATTCATGTGTTTCTATGTATCAGTGAACCTAACACCTCCGTATTTGGTCACCAAGGATTAATAACTATGGATGACTGCAGCATCCATAGCCATTAGTTTTGGGCCTCCAAGTAGGGGGTGTTACACATGGATGATTAATGGTATGGACTGGTTAGTGTGTGATGACGCTAGGATTTATTGCACATATAGTATTATCGCTATACGAAATCCAAAGGGATGAGAAAGAATTATGATTGCGTTGGATGTAATAAAGGAGAAGTCAAACTTGTTGCTATGTGCTATGGAAGAACAAGAAGATGAGATCAGTAAAGTAGGTGTAGTCCGGGAATCCGTAGAGTATTTCGAACTCGTAATGGGATTACCACCATAGAAGGCAATCAAATTTCGAATAGAGTTTATGCCAAGGGTGCAGCCTATTTGTAGACCGCCTAATAGAATGTTGCCCAAGGAGATAGATGAATTGAAGAAGCAACTAGTGGAATTTAATGATAAAAGTTTCAATATGCCAAGTAGTTTATCATGGGAGCGTCCGTGGTATTCATAAAGAATTTGGATGGATCTTGACGGATGTGTATTGATTATCGAAAGCTAAATGAGTTAACAATGAAGAATCATTATCCTTTGCCCCGGAAAAAAGACTTGTTAGATCAATTGAGTGGAGTTTGAGTGTTCTCACAGCTCGACTTAGCAACATGGTTCCATTCCCTAAGAATAGCAGAAGATAGTATTTCATTAACTGCATACTGAATAAGGTATGGGTTCATATATGCGATTAGCTATGTCATTTAGACTAGCCAATGCCCCTACGTTCTTCGTTGATCTTATGAATCGAATATTTTGAGTTGGTTGAATAGATTTGCGTTAGTCTTCAGTTATGATAAATTGATATATTCTAAGGATAAAGAGACCATGAAGTCCATCTTAGGTTGGTATTGGAGTCGTTCAGAGAACATAAGTTAAAGGCGAAGTTTTAAAAACACCATTTTTTGAAAATGAGAGGTTAGGTTTCTTGGGCATACTGTTGAAAGAATGGATTCGTAGTAGATCCATTAAAGATAAAGACTATAATGGTTGGAAGAGGTTAGAGATAGTCACAGAGATGAGAAGTTTCTTGGGATTAGCTGCATATCATTGCAGATTCATTAAGGATTTCTTGTGCATAGCATCACCCTTAACTAAGTTGACTAGGAAAAATGAGAGTTCACATGGATAGATAGGTGTAGAGAATAATTCCAACAGTTGAAGAATTTATTGGAAAACGCTCTTATGTTGATTGTGCCCAAAGGGAACAAGGATCTAGTAATGTATACTGATGCTTGTGGAACAGGTTTAGGAGTAGTGCTAATGTAGAGAGGACCAGTGGGTTATGCATCAAGACAATTGCGGCCACATGAGGTTAGATACCTGACTCACGACCTACAGTTTGTAGCGATGGTGTTTGCATTGAAGAGGCATTACTTGTTGGGAGAACGATTCAAGTTGTAAGCGGACCATAAATCCCTTAAGTGTCTCTTCTGTCAGAAGGAGCTGAATATGCAGAGATGGCTGGAATTTTAGCAGTATAGGATTTCAAGATAGAATATATATGTCAGGAAAATGGAAAAAGGTTATCAACGCTTTGAGTAGGAAACATCGGAATGGAGTGTTGGCCATGATTAAAAAATAGAAGACATTAGAGATATTAGCCTCTTGTAGTGTGCATTATAAGCGGAATACTGGATGGAGTAGAGATCTGCCTGTGTTAATAAAGTTTGGAGGTACGTCCACTACTTGTGGATAAAATTATAAGAAAGCAAGGAGAGGACCCAATAATTGCGATAAGAATTAGGCGACTAAAGATAGAGCATATGTTGAGGATCTGAAAGGATTTGAGATTGACCTGAAGAGATGGCTTAAAAAGAAAGGAAGGTTATGTGTTCTGAAAATAGGAGAACCTTGGAAGGAAGTCTAGGATGAAAGCAATCAGTCAAAATTTACTATTATTCTTGGAAGCACGAATATGTATCGTGACATGAAGAGAATATTCTTTTAGGAAGGGAAGAAAAGAGATATATGAGAACATGTAAAGAGGTGCTTCACCTGTCAATAAGTGAAAGCTGAGCATAAGAAGCCAAACGGTTTACTTCAACCCTTGAAAGTACCGAGTTGGAAGTGGCATTTAGTGTCTATTAATTTTGTAGATGGATTAACTAGGTCAAGGATGAGAAATGATAACGTTTGAGTGGTAGTCGATAGAATGACTAACAGTGCCCATTTTATGTTGGTAAAGTGGATGAGGATGGCAACTAGTTTAGCGAAGCTAAATATGAAGAACGTGGTGAGACTGCATGGGGTTGCGAGCAGTATCATGAGTGATAGAGACCTATTGCTTACTAGTGAGTTCTGGAGAAGTTTGGAGAGTGCATTGAGTACGGAGTTGAACTTGAGCATGGATTACCACCCACAGATTGATAGCCAAACCGAGAGGGTGAACCATGTACTCGAGGATTTGCTAAGAGCGTGCATATTGAATTTCGGAGGATCTTAGGAAGATCATATGCATCTGGTAGAATTTGCCTATAATAATAATTACCAGTAAAGTATTGAGGTAGCAACGTTTGAGGCACTATATGGTAGATTATGTAAGTCACATGTTTGTTGGTTGGACATAGGAGATAGACTTGTGTTAGGGCCTGATTTGGTAAGAGAAGCTACTAAGGAGGTAGAATTGATTTGCTCTAGAACGAATAAAATGCAATCAAGGCAAAAGTGCTATACTAACAAGGAAGGAAAGAGCTTGACTTCATTATAGGCGGTCATGTATTCACGAAATTTTATCCAATGTGAGGAGTCACGTGCTTTGGGAAGGTAGGGAAGTTGGCACCTAAAGATGTAGGACCATTTCCAATGATCAAGCAGATTGGTAAACTTGCCTATCGAGTCGGCTATCGAGTAGTTTGGTGGGTGTGCATAATGTTTTTCATATATCGCATTTGAGGAAATATATGCATGATTGTTTGAGTGCTTGAGCAAAATTTAACCCAAACATTGTAGCTTTCACTGAGAACAATTCTCAGGACATTTGGTTCCATATCTACTATTGGATTTCCTAAGATCTAAGAAAGAGAACCGGTTTCTCCCCATTCAGATTTGATCATCTCTACTTGAAGCTATCTCTAATAGCCCCTAGAAAAGAGAAAACTATTGCTACCTATTCAAGAGCTATTGATGAAGCAGAGAC
The DNA here is from genome assembly GCA_030737815.1 of Allium fistulosum. NCBI lineage: Eukaryota > Viridiplantae > Streptophyta > Magnoliopsida > Asparagales > Amaryllidaceae > Allium > Allium fistulosum. Next base: position 339,677,643 of record CM060904.1, read on the forward strand.
CGTAGATTTGAATATTTAGCAGGAAGGCACACAAGGAGCCAAGGATTTTCAGGACCCTTCTGATATTATCACTAGGATGGACTTGATGAAAGAGCTCCAACATAGCCGTGCAGAGCTAAACTGGAAAATTCAAGAGAATAGGACATAGATGGCCCAACTAAACACTCCCCATAAGAGGAGGACTATGAGAGAGTTATCTCCTCCATGCTTAGATTTTGGAAGTTCCTTATCATCGGATCACCAACGGAGGAACCAACGGCGAAGAATAGGAGCATACGAGGTAGGAGCCACTAGGCTAGAAAATACTAACTCCCACCTTGGCAAAGGGATATGTACCGATCCCTCCCCTAGGGAGATTACAACTGATTCCTTCCCTAGGGAGGTCACCACCGATCCCTCCCATAGGGACCTAACCACCGATCTGTTTTCCCTAGGCGCAGGACTTCACCTAGGAGCAACACTTCAACCATGAGACAAAACTCAACCCGGGCATACTGTGACTAACCAGGATACCTGGAGTCAATATTTTACTGCCAGACAAGCGATTCTTCCGGAGCAAGGAGAGCCTGGACAAGGAGGCAGGAATCAGGACTGTCTACCGAGCCCAACACAAAAGGTAGATCATGATTACCGCAACCTAACAAGCATTCAGGGATCAGATTTGACTACAATGTACGACGGCTTATTAGAGAGAGCCAAGACCAAACTGATGATGATTGGGGCATTTCTACTAGTCGGAACCCTTTTACTGAAGCTATCTTATGCGAAGGATACCCATAGAGATTCAATTTTCCAACACTGCCATCTTAATCGGAAACAATGGATCGAAGACAACACATCATGAAGTATGAATGGCACATGGATTCTGCGAGGGCCATGGATGCCATCAAGTGCAAATGCTTTTCCATTTCCTTAGAAAGAGTAACGACAATGTGGTTTACTCGACTACTACCAAAGTCCATCTCATCATTTGACCAACTTGCAAGGAGATTTATCGAGCAATTCAGAATGCAAGCGACTCGCCCTAAGGATGTCATGTCACTATCTAACTTATTCCAAGGACTGGGAGAGCCGCTCAAGGACTTTCTATAAAGATTCAACACTGATGTGACTGAGGTGAGCAATTATCAAGAAAACATACTGATGGCTATGATCAGGGGGATCCACCCAGACACGGATTTCGAAGAATAGTTATCAAGAAAGAATGGAACGAGAAAGCAACACGGCTTTTGTTAGGAGGAGTTTCTATGTATAAACGAGGAGATAGAATGGGCCACCAGGCCGATGGAGTTCAGAACAACATTGCCGAGAAATAGATCGGAGCGAGTTCTGAAAACATTAATATGAATGTACAGAACAAGACTGGAAATCTGAACAAGGGCCGAGGCAGGGCCCCAGACAAGAACCTGGATTCTAGGTGATGATCGAGAATCCTGAGATTTGACACACACAACCCTGAATGATTCAACTGCAAACATCTACTTAGCCCCTCACGACTCGGAGTAGTACCGAAAACCAGCCTTAAGAGATTCAACTGAAAGCTAGAGGAAGTTTAGAAAATTATATATATTTCTCAAGACCCATGGTCATAACACAAACGAATGTAGACACTTCCAAGGTATGATCGAAGAGCTAATCCGGAACAAAAGGCTCCAACAGTTTGTTAAAGCCCCGCAGGATGGCGGACAGGGGTTTTCCTCTAGTATTGACAGACCTAGGCAACCTGAAAGACAATTGATCATCAACTAGACCGCAGACGGTCATCTCTCTGCTGAGAAGGGTTGGAGCAGCATGAAATGACGAGCATGATGTCATTTCACCTTAGAATAAACTCTTTTCCTTATTTGTTTTGAATTTTCTCATAAGCCAGACTCTATTATTTCTCTATTTTCAATGGATTTGCTTTTCAATCATGCAACCTTGTCATTGCATGTTATATGAGTCTTGAAACCCGACCGACTCAAATCAGACTTCATATAAACAATGTAGGTGTTTAAGTACCTAGAGTCAGGTGCCCACCAAATCTCCATGGCCAATGGCCCGACCTTTAGAGCTCAACCGAGATAAGCGTGATTCAATCGCTCATTAGCCAACTCTTCCACCTGACTCGGGGGCAAGCCCGTGATCCAAAGTGGATGTGACTTGACCATCCACTCTCATACACATACTCGAAATCTTTTCCAATGCTCACGCCTTGCCTGGGGATCAACAGGCTCAAAATCCAATCTAATGTGTATGTGACACGACCGTTCATGCACTAACTCATGACCTCCATGCGGGGCCCAAGGCACAACCCAAGATGAATGTGACACAAACATCCATCGACTTATTCTTTCCCTTGACCTACTCCTTCCCTTGATCCGGTAAGGGGAGTACGAATTTGAGATGGACGTGATCCGACCATCCCTCGTCAACACTGGAGCGGATGTGACTGATCATCCATCTCCAAGCTCTTTCCCTTGACCCAACAGGGGGAGTTTAAACCAAAATGGATGTGATTGACCATCCATCGACCTAACTCTCTCCCTTGACCCGACAGGGGGAGTTCAAACCAAAGTGGATGTGACTTGACCATTCGGTTACCTTCTATTATCTTTAACTTAGAAACGAAAGCTTGAAATTAGGATGAATGTGATCTAACCATTCATCCATCAACTCTATTTCCCATGTTTTCACTGGAATACAAATATAGAATGAATGTGACTTGACCGTTTATTCACCTACTCCTACCTTTGATCCGTCAAAGGAATCACAAATTTAGAATGGGTGAGACTTGACGGCCCATTCACCAACTCAAACCTTAGATCTGACAAGAAGAGGATAACTTTATAAGGACGAGACTCGACCGTCCATGCACTAACCTTGTTGGCCTTAGATCGGGGGCAGAAGAATATCATCATTTGATAGCTGAACATGGCAGCTTAACACTGTGGCTAGTGCCTAATGTTTAATATAACTTAAGGCTATGATCGAAAGGATGCCTCAGAATGGGACGATCAAAATCGTTCGATCACCAACCCATGACTTGAATTCACAACCTCATGGCTAGCTTCACACTAGCACCTACTATTTCACCTTCATCAACATCATCCAAAGCCCCCTTGACCTCCTGATTGAGGAGTGGGGCATGATCAGAACTAAACATCCTGGAATAGGATATCAAACTGATAACACAAGCAGGAATTGCTTCATTCATCAATCAGAATTAGTCGCCTTGACGACTGCCCTTCATCAGACTAGCCTGAAAATAGTTTGTGATTACAATCCAGCAGAACTGGGTAACGACCCATAAGCATATGAACTTGCTTGGGAGTCAACGATATACCAGACATACAATTTCCTGACACATCAAAAATCAATTTCTTACCTGAGACATTCCAAAGAAAAGAAACCAGTTCAAATAACTGAAGCCTACTGACCCAATTAACTATCTCAATGGAACTGAGCAGAGACAATCACCAAGGGAGTACATTCCAGATTTACGATGTCAAATATCAACAATGCATTGCAACAATCATCTGAGACACTGAGCAGAACCATTCAAGATGATCTTGACTTGTCTCGATTCAAAGTACACCGTGTGGCTGCAACTATTTCCGGCCATTTTGCCCCCACTATGTTCAGAATGGATGGAAAAGTTCGACTCTACGATTACCGAGGCAATCGACCCGAACAAAAATCATCCTAGGCTCCAAGGACCCAAAATAGACAAAAACACAAGATAACAGTCAAGCGGACTCAAGCGAACAACATGTCATAATTGACTAAGTATGGATTGATGCCTCCCCTAGGTAGGGGATCGGTACCTACGCCTTTCCCTATAGGCAACAACATCTCTGAATTTACTAAGTATAGATTGGTGCCTCTTCTAGGGAGGGGATTGGTACATATCCCTTTTCCTATAGGCAGCTTAAACCAGTAGTTCAACTCATCAAAGATCCATCGATATCTCCAAAAAAACACCTTGGAAATAATGCAAAACAGCTCTAGAATCATGATGTAGACATCAAGGCGAGCCATCAGGAGGGATTGCACCCCCTTTGGGGCCCCTTATAGGGATCGATACCGATCCCTCCCCCTAGGGGATCAGTACCTATCCCAAACTCTAGGGAAACTGGGGTTGAGATTTTTTTGAAGACTTCTTCTATGCGGTGAGGTTTTGTAAATGAGATTTGAGGAAGATATTTCATCGTTCAGCCCAATAACTACACGGGGCAACCTTCATTATACAGAGCTTCCCTTTTTTGGCTAATTCCTCCCTAGACATCAATTAAAATTCATTGCAATCAATGATTGAAATGGATCCCAATCACTTGTAGTCACAAATTAGTGGAAAACTAATAGATAACCTTCAAGTGGACGCAGGCCTAGATTTCCGAACCACTATAAAAATTATGTATGTGATCTTTACTTGCTTTTTCTGGGTTTTCCATTCACTTTCTTGCATTTACTCCCTACATAAAAATTTCTTACATTTACTTTCTACAACTTTTTCTTTTTAGATGTCATGCCAAATATTTCTCAAACAGACCAAATTTTTCTCAAACAACGGCCCAAGTTCAGTAGTAGAACCAAGGGCAATAGTGAATTTATCTGTGGAGCCAGATTTGACATATGTAAGATGGTTGAAGGAGTAGTAGGTCATGATATGAACGAGTTAAGGAACAAAGTCATCAAACTTGGCCACGTCCAATGAAGTAACAACAAAGAAGATTATATTGGGAGGTGAAGGGTAGGATTAGGAAAATTTATCCTGAGTTGTTTTAGACATTAATGTTTATTTAGCAGGGTGCTTTGTTTGTTTATTACTTGGACTAGTAAGGTACTAGTATATTTATATATGAAATTATATATTAGTATTCGTACAATATATTTAGACTTATGGTTAATAATTTACATTAGTAGGATACTAATGTAATCTCTTGTACCTGTGTATACTTATGTGATGATGATTTTTCACTTTCAGGGTGTTTGTAAAAATTTTGTTTCCTTACTTTGAAATTTCATGGATGAAGATTTTGTAACGAAGGGAGACTGTAACACCCATATTTTGGAGGGTCCATATTGTGAGAAATTAAAATAAAATTAATAATAAGGAGGTATTATGATTTAATTGGAAGAATTGCTCATGGATGATTTAATTAATTAAATGTGGGACACTTTAAAGAGTTAATCGAATGGACTATGGGTAATTAGAACAATCAAGGTTGACCTCATTAATGAAAATAGATAAATAAATTTTGAATGAGAAGAAATTGTGTTATAGGAGATGCATTAGTGAGATATACTACATGGAATATTAACCCAAGCCAAAACCACAATCTCACTTCATTTTAAAAACATCAAGCCCTAAACCTATGTTTCTGGTTTCATCTTCTTCTTGCTTAGAAGTTCAGGGCAGACAGAAATATGATGACTTGAATCTTTGCAATAACGACAAAGAAGTGGTTCCGGACACTCCTTTGCATAGTGGTCCTTAGAATTACAATTGTAGCATCCTCTACCAATAGAGTTTGGAGTCTTTGCTACCAAAGTAGGTTGCTTCACCTTCTTATCGGGATAGGGGCTTTTGAACTTAATATGCCTCTTCTCGGAAATTCCGATACCATAATCAATTCCTTTATCAGCCTCTTCATGTCGAAGAGTGATATCCACAAGCTGATTGAAAGGAACTTCAAGTTTCAGAGGTAAAACCATTCCGGGGTTCTTGCACAAAGCAGAGATAAACCTTTGATTCTTAGCAAGATCCAAAAGTTGTTGGGCAGACTTGAATACGCCATCCAGAGAAAGACTACTAGATTGACCAGCGCTAGGACTGCCAGAACTAACCATCTCTTCTTCTTTAAGAAAGAAAGGAAGAAGAAGGAAGAGGTTATTCTTAGAATAAAATATCAAGCAATCTTGATAGGTAAAACAAGGAATCATAAAGAAAACAGGATGAATTGGTTCGAAGACTCGAACTAAATCCTGAAGCACGACTCCTAAGTTGGACTTAGGACGATGATCCTTGTTAAGTTATTCTACATTGTTCCGAAGTTTGGCTCTGATACCAAGTTGTGACGCCCCACCTCTATACCCACGCTAACCAAGAACACTACGATGTAGTGCTGTCAATTAGCACGGAGAATAAGGCTGTGGAGGAGCGACCATCCATGTAACTTCTTTGTGCGAGCACCGATATGTCAGATAGAATAGAATGCATATCATTTAAGGAGAAAATCCGACATACCGATACAAACTCAAATCTATCACACGGTGGCTATATATAATCTTCGAAAACAAACATAGAAATAATCATAACATAAATCAGTCACAGACATCCATATCACAAAGGCGGAAGAAGATATGAATAAATATATAACACGTGATAGTGTACGTCAGAGTAGTGGTCAGAAAGATCCACGATAATACAAAAGAATAGCAATACGTGCTATACAAAAGAATAAGTACACAACATAGAGTCTATATCTCAAATGTGTACACCCAAAAACTACTAATCTATGTAGTTAGCCAAAAGTCAGAATAATCCTGAAGAGAAGTCAAGAAGAAGCACCTGTAACATCTCGGTCTGACCCGAGTATTATTTATAAGAAAATAATAAACGGATCAGTCTAGCTATAAATATCAGATGATAAGGTATAGGATAAATAATATGGCATGAACATGTAACAACCATAACGCCATACTACTATAAGTATGTAAATGATAATCAACAAAAGATTAACCAAAATCACAAGAATCTTCTCAGAGATAAAATAGGGTATCATACCCTAAACTTGTATTCATAACAGGTCAATAACACATGAATTCTCCAATGCACAAAAACTGATATCATATCAATGAAAATCATGAAAATTGGTGAAGCACAAATTCTAGAAATCAACACACGAAATCCAGGAAAACACATAAAAAGGGGGAGGCCTAACACATGAACGGGAGCATGAAAACTCACCAACGCGTATAACACATGAACGAGAAGCCATCTCATGGAAGCTATCCATTAAATTTTAACACATGAACGGCCCGAAGACCATGGGGTGCTACCCCATATATGTGATGGTGAAACATCACAAAAGTGGGGTCTAGTCTCCCTCGCAGACAAAGAGACATCGCTCAATCGCTAGTCTAAATCACAAAAACGATCATCATGATCATAAGGAAGTGTCAATTACACTAAGCTAGTAAATATATGAGTTTAGCTTCATGTCCCATAACCACTAGCTTAACTTAAATATTTACGAACAAACTGTAGATCTTCACTAGGAAATTGTCACAAAAGGGTTCAATCGAACAAGTCCAAGAGCTAACCGACAAAGTGAATGCGAGCGTTTCATACCACTCGTTTTACTAAGTCGTTTAATTCGATTTCTCATCTGAGTGAAGTAAAGGCTTGTATATACTAGTAGATTTGAAATCGGTTTGAGAAAATAAACTTTTGATATTTAAAATAGTGTTAAAATCGCTTTGATGAAAGAGTTTTGATATTTACTACTAATATTGAAACCTTCATATCTTTAGAGTGACAAGTCACAAAACGATTGTTGAAACAAATCGAATCACATAAATTCACGTTCGAAGACGTGAGTAAAGTCCAAAGAAATCAATCCCAAAACCATCAAAGTAGGAATATACTTGCGACCTAACGTGGTCGAATTAAAGTGCAAAGACTTTAAGTCAAATAGGTCGAACGACCTAAGGGTAGACTGTCGTGCGACCTATCAGAAGAACAGGTCAAGCGACCTAGTGAATTACAGTGGGGAGCGACCTAACGATGTGGAGCGACCTAACGAAGTCGAACTTAAAAGGTGCGAGCGACCTAGTGGCTTAACGAAGCCAAGCGAACTGGCATGAAACAGGTCAAACAACCTAACAGGGTTGAGTCCATACGACCTGAGACCTAATGGTCCAAACGACATAAGAAGTAAAGGCCTTGTGACCTAAAGAAATAAGGGTTGCATGTTGGTCAATTGACCTAAAGGAAGTATGGTCATGCGACCTAAAGAGAACAAGGTCATGCGACCTAAAATAGCATATGGTCGAGCGACCTAACATCATAAGGGGTGAGCGACCTAAGGAACTCGCGACCTATAGACTCTCGAACAACCTAAAAGCAAATAAGTCAAACGACCTAAAGGAGGAAGCGACCTAACTGGGCACGCGACCAAAAAGGGGTACGCGACCTAAAGAGTCAAAGGTCTAACGACCTAGTGACCTTGCGACCTAAGTAGGATGGCTACGCGACCTAAAGTATTAACACGCGAGCGACCTAACGTTATAAAGGACAAACGACCTAAGGCTTAGCTCGCGTGCGACCTAGGTGACGAACGACCTAAGCTGCAGAGAGGATTTAACGCCAGACGAGTTAATTCCCAACGACCTATCATACGAGCGACCTAGCGACCTAACACCAGGCGAGCGACCTAGCGACCTATCTCCAAGCGAGCAACCTAAGGCCAGACGAAAATCTGCAGACAGAAGCCTCGAGACAGTGCGACCTAAGGCCCATATTTTTGCCAAAACACTAAAAATTGGAGTTTTTCGCCGATTCGATCCAAACTAAAAGCAATCGTGTATGCTAAAATGATAGGGAATCATTTCCAACAGTCCAATGACAGTTATAGGCAAGATGTGAGATAAAAATCTCATCTTTTCACTAAAATGGATGAGGATGAAGCTTGGAAGCAAGAAGAAGCAATCCAAAGCTTGAATCCAATATCTTCTTCTTGAATTTGGAGTTGAATGTTGGATTTGCAATTGAATTTGAGTTTGGAGTTTTAATTTCCCATTCCCTCCACCATTTTTGATAAAGCTTGAAGGTTTTAGAAATAAAGAATGAAGTGGTGAAGAGAAGGAAGGGGTTGGGCTGAGTTAGTGAAGGGTTCAGCCCATACTAAAGGTCCAAAGCAAAAGTGACGAAAATTTCACTATCTCCAAACATAATGATGTTTATACTTAAAAGATTGCAAACGACGTTTCGAACTCAATGGAAGTGGTCTCGGGTCCTAATTCGTCCATATGCAAAAAGTAGCTTTTCGGACAAAAATCCGACTAACGATAAAATATTTAAATAAAATATTTAAATATAGAATCGATAAATATGCGGGTTGTTACAGACTCCCCTCCTTAAAGAAATTGCGTCCTCGCAATATATAAGATGGAAATAAAAAGTAACAACCATAAAAGCATATTAATACAAAAGAAATTTGAAATAAGAAGTTTACCTCAAAGAGCATGAGAAAGTAAGTCCGGATGTGTCCGTTCGATGAATTCTCTAGTTTCCCAAGAGCAATCCTTAGGGTTTGAGGACCACTGAACTTTTACAAGCAGAACATCTTTATTTCGAAGTCGTTTAACTTCCAAAGCAATTGCTCATAAGTTATCATAACCCGAATAAGAACGGGGAAAGGCCATCACTAAAATCCATGGAAACTTGGTCCCACTTCCAAATTGGGATTTCTAAAGGTTGCAATAACCCATCAGGCCTTAGTTGTTCGGCCTTATCAAGTTGGCAAGTCAGGCAACACTTGACAAGTTAGCAATACAAGATTTCATTCACTCCCAATAATAAAGTCGCTTCGCATCTACGTACATTTTACTACTACCGGGATGAATGGTAAATTTAGAATGACGAGGATCTTCTAAAGTATCTTTACGAAGATCACTAATATTTGGTATGATAAGTCTACCAAATTTTCGAATGCCGCCACTAGAATCAATATCGAAGTCTTTCAAACTATCAATATTAGTTTTATCCCTACAACTTTGGCTAAGAAGAGCCAATTCAGGATCTAGCCTTTAAGCTTCAAGAATGCAATCTAAAAGTGAAGGACGAGCCTCAAGGCTACATAAAACAAGAGATGAACATGAATTAGAACTCACGATCTCGAATCTCACAAGTGGAGGAAATCTCGAGATCATTCCATTCGGATATCATCAAAGAAATAACTGCTTGTTGTTTACAACTAAGGGCATCGGCAACACGATTGCCCTTTTTGAAAGTATAAGAATATCCAGATCATAAGGTGCAAGGAACTCGAGCCAACGAGGTTGACACAAATTAAATTCCTTATGAAAAATAAATATTCCAAAGATTTATGATCGAGGTGGAGAACAAATTTCTCCGCCAAACACAATGATGCCAAACTCTGAAAGTGAAATCAAAAGCCGCGAGCACTAGGTCATGAGTGGCATACCTAGTCTCGATAGGCTTTAATGGTTTAGAAGCACAAGTGATCGCACGTTTTCTTTTGCAAGAGAACGGCATCCAAACCAATACAATTAGCATTGGTATAAAAGATAAAATCTTGGTTCCCTTCGGGAATCACAAGAATAAGAGTATCGGAAAAGAATTCTTTCAAATAATCTTCTTTTCCCGAAAAGCTAAAACTTTCAAAAATTACATTTATCTTTATGTAATAATCTATCTAGAAAAATTTACATTTTTACAAGTCAATATATCATGTCAAATTGTCTCATCAAAGCGTTTAGGAAATCCCTATCGATAGCGTTGATCAAGCGCATCGACCAGAATTCTTAAAACACTAAATGGGCAATACAACACAAAATCATCTTCTATATGACGAAAATATCTCTTAAAAGTTTTGAGAATATTCTTTGCTTGTTTAATTAAAATCAAATTGTACTTATAAATAAATCTTATGAAAAAGATTTGCAAAATTTTAAATTTCTATTTTCATCCAAATTAATAAATACAAGAATGGAATTATTGAGATATTCATAGAATACTCGATTTATAAATTGGATGAAATAAGCTGGATAAACTGAATGACATAATAAGCCATTCATAAGAGTCATAACGAGTGCGTAATGTTGTAAGCGGAATGCTAACTCCCGCAACTCCTAGCTAATGAAATTCGGTGGTAAGGTCAAACTGGAAAGACCTTAACACCACTTAAAAGATTGCTTAGGTGATGATCCTAAGACGAGCTTAAAGATTTCGGAAAATTCACAACTACCCAATTGAGAGGAATAATTCTTTACTCAACATGTGAGCTTAACGAATAGGGTGATGCCATTAATTTGGAGTTGAAATCACAAAGGAAAAATATGAACCTGCTTAATAGATTAAAAATGTCGAAAATGAATAGTCCATATGGAAAAATAGGATATGGGCCTCATAATGATTAAGCCAATCCTTTCACGCAAATCAATTCCGAAACCTAATCAATGCATAGTATGCAAATCGGTTCGGAAGGAAAAATTACATGAAATAATTTCGACATCGATAAAAAGCAAATTGAGTGTTGCGGATTCACCAACCAGATTCGTAATTCGCAAAGAAGTTATAAATCCCCAAAATGTTTTAAAGAAAAAGAATCAACAAGTTCTTTTGATATAAAAAGGGTGAGATGAACCCATATCAAAAAGAACTCGAATAGGATAATCACAAAACAAGTGTAATCAAGGATTGAATTAAGAAATACCTTGACCAAGGGAAGAGTTGCTAGGGCTTGCAGCTTTCCTCTTTCTCTTGCTTTGAAGTTTGGGACATGCTGATAAGTAATGACCCGATCCTTTGCAATAGAGGCAATAAAGGGGTTTCGGGAACTTAATTACATAATGATCTGTGGAACCACAATTGAAGCATTGTTTACAACTTGGGGTAGTTGCCTTGGCTACCGAAGTTTCTGGTTTCATCTTCTTCTTGCTTAGAAGTTCAGGGCAGACAGAAATATGATGACTTGAATCTTTGCAATAACGACAAAGAAGTGGTTCCGGACACTCATTTGCATAGTGGTCCTTAGAATTACAATTGTAGCATCCTCTACCAATAGAGTTTGGAGTCTTTGCTACCAAAGTAGGTTGCTTCACCTTCTTATCGGGATAGGGGCTTTTGAACTTAATATGCCTCTTCTCGAAAATCCCGATACCACTATCAATTCCTTTATCAGCCTCTTCATGTCGAAGAGTGATATCCATAAGCTGATTGAAAGGAACTTCAAGTTTCAGAGGTAAAACCATTTCGGGGTTCTTGCACAAAGCAGAGATAAACCTTTGATTCTTAGCAAGATCCAAAAGTTGTTGGGCAGACATGAATACGCCATCCAGAGAAAGACTACTGGATTGACCAGCGCTAGGACTGCCAGAACTAACCATCTCTTCTTCTTTAAGAAAGAAAGGAAGAAGAAGGAAGAGGTTATTCTTGGAATAAAATATCAAGCAATCTTGATAGATAAAACAAGGAATCATAAAGAAAACAGGATGAATTGGTTCGAAGACTCGAACTAAATCCTGAAGCACGACTCTTAAGTTGGACTTAGGACGATGATCCTTGTTAAGTTATTCTACATTGTTCCGAAGTTTGGCTCTGATACCAAGCTGTGACGCCCCACCTCTATACCCATGCTAACCAAGAACACTACGATGTAGTGCTGTCAATTAGCATGGAAAATAAGGCTGTGGAGGAGCGACCATCCATGTAACTTCTTTGTGCGAGCACCGATATGTCAGATAGAATAGAATGCATATCATTTAAGGAGGAAATCCGACATACCGATACAAACTCAAAGCTATCACACGGTGGCTATATATAATCTTCGGAAACAAACATAGAAATAATCATAACATAAATCAGTCACAGACATCCATATCACAAAGGCGGAAGAAGATATGAATAAATAAATAACACATGATAGTGTACATCAGAGTAGTGGTCGGAAAGATCCACGATAATACAAAAGAATAGCAATACGTGCTATACAAAAGAATAAGTACACAACATAGAGTCTATATCTCAAATGTGTACACCCAAAAACTACTAATCTATGTAGTTAGCCAAAAGTCAGAATAATCCTGAAGAGAAGTCAAGAAGAAGCACCTGTAACATCTCGGTCTGACCCGAGTATTATTTATAAGAAAATAATAAACGGATCAGTCTAGCTATAAATATCAGATGATAAGATATAGGATAAATAATATGGCATGAACATGTAACAACCATAACGCCATACTACTATAAGTATGTAAATGATAATCAACAAAAGATTAACCAAAATCACAAGAATCTTCTCAGAGATAAAATAGGGTATCATACCCTAAACTTGTATTCATAACAAGTCAATAACACATGAATTCACCAATGCACAAAAACTGATATCATATCAATGAAAATCATGAAAATCGGTGAAGCACAAATTCTAGAAATCAACACACGAAATCCAGGAAAACACATAAAAAGGGGGAGGCCTAACACATGAACGGGAGCATGAAAACTCACCAACGCGTATAACACATGAACGAGAAGCTATCTCATGAAAGCTATCCATTAAATTTTAACACATGAACAGCCCGAAGACCATGGGGTGCTACCCCATATATGTGATGGTGAAACATCACAAAAGCGGGGTCTAGTCTCCCTCGCAGACAAAGAGACATCGCTCAATCGCTAGTCTAAATCACAAAAAAGATCGTCATGATCATAAGGAAGTGTCAATTACACTAAGCTAGTAAATATATGAGTTTAGCTTCATGTCCCATAACCACTAGCTTAACTTAAATATTTACGAACAAACTGTAGATCTTCACTAGGAAATTGTCACAAAAGGGTTCAATCGAACAAGTCCAAGAGCTAACCGACAAAGTGAACGCGAGCGTTTCATACCACTCGTTTTACTAAGTCGTTTAATTCGATTTCTCATCCGAGTGAAGTAAAGGCTTGTATATACTAGTAGATTTGAAATCGGTTTGAGAAAATGAACTTTTGATATTTAAAATAGTGTTAAAATCGCTTTGATGAAAGAGTTTTGATATTTACTACTAATATTGAAACCTTCATATCTTTAGAGTGACAAGTCACAAAACGATTTTTGAAACAAATCAAATCACATAAACTCACGTTCGAAGACGTGAGTAAAGTCCAAAGAAATCAATCCCAAAACCATTAAAGTAGGAATATACTTGCGACCTAACGTGGTCGAATTAAAGTGCAAAGACTTTAAGTCAAATAGGTCGAACGACCTAAGGGTAGACTGCCGTGCGACCTAGCAGAAGAACAGGTCAAGCAACATAGTGAATTACAATGGGGAGCGACCTAACGAAGTCGAACTTAAAAGGTGCGAGCGACCTAGTGGCTTAACGAAGCCAAGCGATCTGGCATGAAACAGGTCAAACGACCTAACGGGGTTGAGTCCATACGACCTAAGACCTAATGGTCCAAACAACCTAAGAAGTAAAGGCCTTGCGACCTAAAGAAATATGGGTTGCATGTTGGTCAAGCGACCTAAAGGAAGTATGGTCATGCGACCAAAAGAGAACAAGGTCATGCGACCTAAAATAGCATATGGTCGAGCGACCTAACATCATAAGGGGCGAGCAACCTAAGGAACTCGCGACCTATAGACTCTCGAACGACCTAATTGTCGAACAACCTAAAAGCAAATAAGTCAAACACCTAAAGGAGGAAGCAACCTAACTGGGCACGCGACCAAAAAGGGGTACGCGACCTAAAGAATCAAAGGTCTAACGACCTAGTGACCTTGCGACCTAAGTAGGATGGCCACGCGACCTAAAGTATTAACACGCGAGCGACCTAACGTTATAAAGGCCAAACGACCTAAGTCTTAGCTCGCGTGCGACCTAGGTGACGAACGACCTAAGCTGCAGAGAGGATTTAAGGCCAGACGAGTTAATTCCCAACGACCTATCATACGAGCAACCTAGCGACCTAACACCAGGCGAGCGACCTAGCGACCTATCTCCAGGCGAGCGACCTAAGGCCAGACGAAAATCTACAGACAAAAGCCTCGAGACAGTGCGACCTAAGGCCCAGATTTTTGCCAAAACACTGAAAATTGGAGTTTTTCGCTGTCGATCCAAACCAAAAGCAATCGTGTATGCTAAAATGATAGGGAATCATTCCCAACAGTCCAATGACAGTTATAGGCAAGATGTGAGATAAAAATCTCACCTTTTCACTAAAATGGATGAGGATGAAGCTTGGAAGCAAGAAGAAGCAATCCAAAGCTTGAATCCAATATCTTCTTCTTGAATTTGGAGTTGAATGTTGGATTTGCAATTGAATTTGAGTTTGGAGTTTTAATTTCCCATTCCCTCCACCATTTTTGATAAAGCTTGAAGGTTTTAGAAATAAAGAATGAAGTGGTGAAGAGAAGGAAGGGGTTGGGCTGAGTTAGTGAAGGGTTCAGCCCACACTAAAGGTCCAAAGCAAAAAGTGACGAAAATTTCACTATCTCATTACATAACGATGTTTATACTTAAAAGATTGCAAACGATGTTTCGAACTCAATGGAAGTGGTCTCGGGTCCTAATTCGTCCGTATGCAAAAAGTAGTTTTTCGGACAAAAATCCGACTAACGATAAAATATTTAAATATAGAATCGATAAATATGCGGGTTGTTACACACATACTACAAGCATTCACAGACAAGTTTCCACAAATGGTACTAACAAAATACAATAACATATATAACAATTAAATTCATGTTCGTTGCTTGATTACCAATAGTTCTTTGTTGTCGACAGTCTTCGCTTCGAATTAGCTAATTACCTGCAAACGAGTTTAACAATCAACAATAGACTGTCAGCAAATATGAACCATAGACTGTCAGCAAATATGATACTTCCATTGTGACTTACCTTCTCCCTCTTTCTACATGTTCGCTAATTACTTTGACATTATATCTTTTTAATTCATAGCATCTTAGCTTGCAAATTACCATAGACTGTCAGCAAATATGAACCGGGTTTCTCCCTATCCAAAATTTATTTTCATTGCCTACCAATGTTCATTGTTTCATAAATTTGAAAATATTTATTCCAATATTTGCAGAAAAGAGCAAGTGCTGCAAATCACGAATCACAAAAACTAAATCATTAACTGAGGTGAAGTTAGAGGAAGATGAGGATTGGCGAGCTTCTAATGCAAAAAAAAGGATATTAATCTCGAACTTCAAGCGGTAGTGCCAATACCTAACACGATTCAACCGGATGTGAAGGAGATTGTTCCAGTTTTGTTACCTGAGTATACCCTACTTGCAGTTGAAACAACTGAACTGAAACTTGAAGCGATAGTAACTGTATTAGGCAACAACTGTAGTGTCAGTTACTTCCATTTATTTGTGTTAGCCTCTTGTATAATTACATTTGTGTAATACATGTTCAATGACATAACGATTAATCTGAGTAGACAGTTTTAGGAAAAATGGTTTATTTAAGTTTTAGTTTCAAGTGTATCAATTGTTGTGGCTCTGCAGATAAACACGTTTACCATAGAGGATATGTACTGAAATGTTGTGGCTTTGCAGATAAAAACTTAAATGTTGTGATACAGATTTTTATTTTTTTTAATACCCGAATAAATAGAACTAAAACTTAATGTTGAGATATGATGTACTGAAAAATAATACTTACTAGAACTTGATACTCCAATGACATATGCTGCTGGCCAAGCTATCGTAGTACCAAAGGCATCTTCCATGTACGTACATTCAGATGTAGGTCGCCATAGCAATGCGTCATTAACTCTCACAAAGTTTACCCAAACTTTTACTGCATCTTTTCCCAGCGGAACACAATGAACCATCGTTGTTGGATCAGTTGAAGCGATAGTTCCTTCAGCCACTACTTGTCCCGTTTCACCCACATCAATCAGCTTACATCTACTATTTGGTACCAGATTTGCACCCTGTTGGATAAGCAAATAAATAAATAATCATCAAATATGTCGTAATCATCAAATAAATAAGCAAAAGGATTAACCGTTTGAAAAAAAGGATTAACATGTTATCATTGCAATCACAGCTAACTAGTAATCAAATAATCATCAAATATTTGGTACCAGATTAACGTCAGTAGCATACAGTCAGTATGAAAATAATCCACAATAGTAAACTCTCCCCTTGACACGGTTACTAACTAATTTAGTAGTGACATAAGAATTCTAGAATACTGACCAAAAGTAGTGACATACCTAACTAATTTAGACCTTTTACCTCCACCATTGATTATAATACAGGTTAAAAACGCTAGCTTCAGCCACTCTTTCATTTTCATACCTAACCATTGACATAATGATTAACCATTGACATACCTAACCAAAAGTAGTGACATCCTCATTCAATCCACCCTGCATCAACCACTCTTTCATTTTCATTTCAAACCACCGACTTCAGCCTCTATAATCCACAACTACTCCATAACAGCCTACAAAACACCAAGCTTCACAACAAACCAACCTTCCCCTATTCTTTCAACAACAATTCCCCCTTACCATCCAAAACTTCTTCTATTTGTCATCCACCAGACTCTATCAAACTCCAACAGACCTCTCCCACTCCTTCCCTCATATCACAACTCCTTCCGCTGCCTCGACCATCTTCAACACAACACACCTTTCATTCCATTCCTTTCACTACCAAACACTACAATCACCTTCACAGCCAACATTCACCAGAAAAAAAACAAAAAAAAACATGTTGCCCTTAAACTCATTGCCTCTACCACACCCAGCTATAACCTTTGCTTCAGTACAACCCTGCACTCCCCTCTGCCTTGTGCTGCTACTCCTTTTACTTATGAAAATGATTTCTAAATTTTCATGATTTTGTGTGACCTTTTTTTTTCCTGCATACTCAATCTCCTTCCTTAAGACTACCCTTTACTTAGTTCCTTAGTTTCTCACTTCATAACAACCTCTTCCTCCAAACTCATGAAAATTATTAAGGAATCTCAAATCTCACCAAACTCACAATTTACATAAGTAAAAGGAGTAGCAGGTAGGCCAAATTATTAAGGAAATTCGTATGTTGTGTACAATAGCATGTGCTGTTGTATACAATAGCAGCAGCACATGGTTGCTCCATAGTGTAGGGGCAATTCCACCTTTACTGCATAGTGGAGTGTACGTTTAGAGTGCTTTCATGTCAGGCTAAAACAAACAAATAGTTACCTGAGGAGTTACTTTAGCCTTGCAAGGAGAAGTCGAAATGTTTGCTCTAGCCTTGCAAGAATAAGTCGAAACACTTGTTTTTTCAGCTACAACTTTTGATTTCGGCCACGCTATTTTCCTACCGATGGCATCTTCAATGCATGACATATCAACAGTGGGTCGCCAAAAAAAAGCATCTCCTTTTTTGGCATAGTCTACTGAAACCACATTTTGGACAAGTATTTAAATCTTTGTATTCTTTTCTGAAAAGGCAACAGTCATTCTCACAAGCATGTATCTTTTCAAAACCCATGTCAAAAACTTTAAGAAATTTCTTTACTTCATATAAAGTTTTAGGAAGTACGTTATCTTTCGGCAAAAACAATTATTGCACATTTAGAAGCTTGTCAAACCCAGTATCAGACAAACCAGTCTCACATTTAAGATTATACAAGACAGTGATGGCAGATAATTTTGTATGAGTTGTACAACTAGGATACAGTGGAGTTTCCGCATCTTCGAAATTCTTAAGTAACTCTTCTTCTCTTCCTTGGGAATCAACATTATCCTTATCATCAGCAAAAAAATCATGATTCATAAAATCTTCATCTTCATAATGAATCATCTTGAATAAGTCATATGTGTCAAAAGACTTTGTTTTTTTATCCACATTTATTTGCTCGACGTGGCTATACCATGTACTTCTCTTATATATGGGATCCATTCCTTTTATAATTAAATGATCAACGATGATGTGGTCATCCTGACGACTAAGATTCGACAACTTATGCATGGGCACAAAATTTTCTCCACGTTTCTCAAATTTCTCTTTGCCACATGCACAAAATTCAAAGCTCCTTGTCGGTACTCTGTACTAGTCCTATGACAAAAATTAAAGACATAAAAAAATTGAGTTTTAATATTGACATATATGTGTTGATTCTAAAAATACACTTTAAGTCAAGTTTATATAGCCACCTGTTTAAATACACCCAATCCTTTTCCATCGGCTATACCATGTACCTGTTTAAGTCAAGTATCACAAAGAATCTCTGATACAATACATCATATATAGCTTTATATTTATGGTATTCCATAAAGTATATCTCTGAGATTTGAAACAAAATAATATATGTTTGGAAGTATTAGTATAGATACTGCATGTATTGTACAACAGCGCTAGCAGTGTGGAAAGACAAGGACAAAATAGAAGCCTAAACTATTTGCAATCTCCTATGGCCTATGGGAATGGTAGGCTAAGACTTTTGTGAAAATTATAAATCACCTGTATCCCAAAATATTGGAATAACAAACATTATCCTAATTTTCAACTTAGAAGCCTAATTAATCTACTACCAAAATAAAATATTTAGTAAATCTCATAATTTTGATGAAATCACCATATTTGGAAGGTTGTCCAAATTCTATTTACAAGTATACATAGAAGTTAAACTGTCTTTAAAGCACAAAATTCGGAAATCTTTTATAAATCCAAGCCACTGTGCACTTTTGAATAACTGCAAGTTATGTAGAAGTACTTTAGAGTAGCTAAAATGCAACGACGAGACTAAATAAAATTATCATCCAAAAAGACAATATGTAAAGCTCAAACCACAAATGATTCAAAACATGAATTACTCAAAAAGAAAAGAAAAGAAAAGAAAAGAACAACGAATTGACAATCCCTAAAGTTGAAAGCTAAGTGGAAAGATAATATCTTACAGACTAGTTTGCATTAAAAAAGAAAGACCGTAAATTTTTGTAGAGAGACTCTAAAAATTCCATAGGCAAATGGATTTGATATCATCCAGAAAGATACAATTATGAAAAGCACAAACATTTTACAGTTCAACTATTAAACAAAATCACATAGAAACAATGATAATTGCATCCAAAAAATATGCCTAATCGACTTTTTGCTTTGAAATGCAAATTTGACCTGAAAAAAATTCATATTAAATTTCTATACTTCATAGCTAGAGAGAAAACAAAATTGATGTTCATAAAAAGAAGAAAAAAGATGAAACCCGTTTGCTTTTTAAAAAATAAGCAAGTTAAACAATTTTCATCATTAAAAGTCACAAATTTTAAATGACAAAGTAATTGCATATTAAAAAAATATGGAACACGCAAACTGATTTTCACTATTGGAAAATCCACATTGGAATGATTTGGTCATAACTAATAGATGATGGGTTAAATATGTATTTTGGAAAGAAATCTATAGTAGATGACAAATATAATTGAAATATACAGTGAAATTAGGAATTGAAAGAAAACAATTGGTAGGACGATATCACATTGTACTTACAGTATATCATAAAGTATATCATTCACGATAAACTGGTATATCATTAAACCGATACACATAGAAGTAACACACATTTTGTAATGTACTAGAAAGTCTATTATTGATCTTAATGGTTTTGCTACGTGGTGATATACACATTTAGAACTAAAACCCATTAAAACTTCACACTTTTGTTCCCTATCAAATATTCCTGAAACTCCAAGCCTGATAGACACTTAAAAAATGATGTATATCCAAAATCTTCATTTAACAGGAACTTGAAGCATAATTATATACTTAAACTCATATTCAGATTTAAAACCTATGCACTTGGAACTACTCATCAAAAAAAGGTTTACATCAGGTATATATGTATGTATATGTCTGCAGCAACATATATTTATGTCTGCAGCAACCTTTGTGCATGTATTTATGTCTACAGCAGCATATATATGAGTTTTATATACTTAGACAATAATATTTTTATAGCTATATATGTATGTATATGTACTTAAAATCACATTATTGTTTGAAACAAAAAATTCATGCACATGCAAAACATCGTATGCTTAAAATTCAAAACTGACATGTATTTTGGATTCATACATATTTATGAAATTGCACTTTTCAAAAAGCTTACTTATAATGAAAAATCGAAAATATTGGGTTTAATTAATTCATAATCCTTGATATTTTCAAAATTGTATGTCTATCAAAAACCATATATCTACTTGAAGCTCAATACTCACATATGTATTCAAAGCCAATATATTTTTAGGACCTGACATCTTTTGAAATTACTTATATCCCAAAACTAACTTAAATTTGATATATAAATATGTAATTTAGTTTATACAAAAAATTTATGTGAGCATAACCAAAGCCTTATATTTCCTTAGAAGATCGTGTGTGTTCAAAAAAAAAATATGACTCATATTTGTACCTATAAAATTTATTAGATCCTCAAGGACCTGGTGTCTTCCAAAATCATGTAGATCATATATGCAAAGTCATATATATTTAGAAATCCCATCAAAATCTGATGTATTTTAAACTTCATATTTGAGTGTATTCAAAACTAGAACATACTAAAAAAATCATATGTTAGAAACCCACAAAACTACACTTAAAAGATATTATATTTAAAACTATATCCTATAAAACCTTGGGATATTTGAAATCAAATGCACAAAGCATTTATATTTTAAACTAGAAATAGAAAACTGACACTTTTAACTTGTATACATAAGAGATTTAACACATTTAGCATGCATACATATATTTGAATCTGAATACATATATATTTAATGAGTGTCAACTTCATACATTCAAAAGTATTGATAAGAAGCCCAATCCAGTTTTCGAAATCACATATATTTGAGACAGTAATTATATACTCCTAATAAGCCATTTATATTTGAACCCTTGTATCACTTCGAAACCTCTCTTCAAAATTATAAACCTCACAAAGAAAAGTAGTAAATGTTATTGTCTTGACTAGTTTTATATTTTTCGCAAGGGATAGGCATAACAGATTTCTACTGTGCTAGTTCATTCACAATTATTAGTATTGAAATTTTAAATATACATGATTATAACACATGAAAAATTATAATGCCAGACCCCTACATAAACAAATTATCTGTTACATTTAAGCATTAAGCATTTACAAATATATACTGACAAAACTAGTGTAGTGTTTGTAAATAGTAAAACATATTTATGTTTCTAAGTCATTATCCGAAGCTAATAGATGACGGAACAACAAGGCATGAAGAAATTTATGGTTATAACTCAAACCGCCAACCAAAAAAATGCAGCTAAAGAACGATTTAATACGTCAAAATCAAAAATTAATTTATGTACCTTAACTACGGATCTAAATCTGAATCGATTGCTCAACGTCGACCATTCCACTAACCCAAAAACGCGATGGAATCGAACCCGAAACCTCAATCGAAAGCGCGATGGAAACAACCCCAAAAAGGCGACGGTAGCTTAGGAAATGAGGGCAGAGAACGGGATGAATTAGGTTGAATACATTAGGAGGAGACGAAAGCCAAAATGCGGGAGAAAAAATAATTTGTGAATTTAGGTTGAATACGTAGGAGGCGAAAGTAATAGAGGGGAAAAAAATTTCAAGTGGAGGGAAGATTTGGGGAAAGAGGGAAAAGGTGAATAAACGTGACAAGGCTTTGGCTATTCGCGGGTATAGGCTGTAAATTTTGTTCACGTTCTAGTAAAACAAAAATAAGGGGAAAAAAGGTTTAAAATAATATTGGTTGCATTCACACCATAAACGCTACCAATAAATGCAACTAAAGACATGTTTTCTTGTAGTGAATGGTCCTAGAGAGAACTAATTACCGGAAGTAAACACACAATGATATATAGTGATTCGGCTCTATGCGGCCTATGTTCACTGTGATGTTCCTTTACTATATCGACCTCTTACAATTTATAGACTGTTACAAGAGAATAATAAGGGAGACTAGACTAAATATTGCAAGAGTGTAACATCCTAGTCTAAGGGTCTCGTAGTGAGGCGACCTGAGGAAAGTCCCACCGGGAGGGCCATCTCTTGAGGAGGAATCTAGAAGATGGAAGAGCTCTTGAAGGAGGGATTGCTGGCAGTGGTTGGAAGGTAGGTGCAAGAAGTAGGTGCCACTAGCTGGAGTGATGAGCTTGCTGTTGGAGGTGATGATGGTGGTAAAGCTTGGTGGGTGGACCACGGTAGGTTGAGTGGTAGAGCTTGATGAAGGCACTCTCTAACGGAGGTCGGGCGAAGCCGCCATTGGAAAGGCTTTGAAGGAGGAGAGAGTGGGCAAGGGAGATGGGTTGGAGAAATCATTATGTCCGTCACTTTGCTATATGTTATTGTCATCAGGTATATATAGAGGATATGGGGTGTGAATGGATAGTTGAGATTGTAGAACAACAGTGTAGGAGAAGCTCTGCACCGTAGATTGGAAGGGACGTAGGATGGGAGCCAGTTGGAAAGAAGATTGGAGCCCACGACTCAGTTTGCTTACTAGCTGGAAAGAAGGGTCTACGACGGACATAGGAAAGGCGACAGGCTTTAGTAAGTAGGGGTGCAGGCGTTCTGATCGGCTATCGTAAATGTGGATGAAAGGAAAGGGTTGTGCGTGGAGTACTATCGGCAAAGAAACAGTACTTTTATCTACTGGCGTGTACTTTGGAGCAGTTGGACTGGGAATGGTTAGGGTACTTCACGGTAGGCTGTTTCGGTTTAAGCGGGCGGTCCTAGATAGTAGGTTTAGGATTGCTAAGGACATAAGGCGGTCGTTCCGCTGTGATTGGGTAGATCTTTGTGTAGGAGTAGCTAGGCCACACGAGATAGCCAGTCTGATGTCGGCTCTAAATGACCTGAGCATCCTGTGGAGGGTGGAGGGCGGACATGCAAGGCCCGGTTGCAGCTGCGTAGAGAGCGAAGTCGATGGACGGTCACGTGAGAGCGGAGCTACATCTGATACTAGGATCGTGCCAAGGGCGAACCCCGGTCTTAGAGGAGGAGGAAGACCGCTAAGGAATGGCGTTGCACGGAAGGTGTGTTACTTGGTGCATGGATTGTGATGAAGGACCTGCGAGTTGATGAAGACGGGCCTAGCCTAGAAGCTCCCTTACCTTTATAAATACCATCCCACCTACAACACAAAGAAGGGCTTCTCTGGACTGGTTGCTGAAGCTCTACGGGAATTATTCTTCACTCTCTACCTCCCTCACAACAATCTCCAAAGGAATTCACTATGATTCTCTAGTGGATTCCAACTCTGGGGATTCAATCTAGCTAAAGGTAACCAAAGCCTTCTAATCAAACATATCTTGTAACAACAATCAGTCTATAAGGAAAATTATAAAGTGGACGTAGGCTTCATTAACAGCTGAACCACTATGAAAATTCTCTGTATTCTTTCTTTTACTATTCTTTTCTTATATCTGTGATCTGTGATATTGCTCTGTCAAAAAAGGGCTGGTGGTTTGAAACTCTTGCCAGGTTGTTGATCCATTTTTTGGGTTAACATTTTGGTGCTTTCACTGAGTACCTTGAAAGAGATCTGAAAAATTGAAGTTTGAATCCAAAACTCAAAGAAAATGAAGAGGCCTAACACCAGATCTAAAACTGTAGCAAGTCAACCGGGGCTTGGGGGCAGCCAGGAAGTGTCCTCAAATTCTCATCAACCCAGCTTTGTGATTAGAGAGGAGATGGAAAGGATGATGAAAGAGATGTAGGATGGACTCTTAGCTATACAACATGAGATGATGGACGGATTCTTCCAGAGGATGGAGCAATAAGGGATGGCTAGATTTGCAGGGAATAGGAATCAAACTCCAGGGAACAATGCAGGGATTGCCGGATTTGGATTGAGGCAAGGTGGAGCCTTACCCCCACGCCCAGAGCAACTGACACATAGGGCAACGCTGGAATCAATATGGGAATCAATGCCAATGCCAGAGCGACTGTTGAAACACCAGGGACTGGTGGCATGGGAGCTGATCCGAATACTAGGGTGCGGTCGACAGAAGGATATGTACTAGAACTTCCTCGAAGGAATGGAGGAATGAATGAAGATAGAGTTTCAAATCATAACATAGGTATGTTGCCGGAAGAGTCCATCTCGGGATACCCCCAATGGGGCAGGGGGCAAAGTATTGCTTTAGGATAGAGACCTTCATTAGACAGTGAGAACACAATTGCTAAATTGGTACGGAGATTCATCAGAGGAGGCCTCCTAGATCTGGGTTTGGAAGATATGTACAGAAATCCATTTACTACTAATATCCGAAATGCGAGAAATCCTTCAGATTTCAAGCTTCCGACACTGGAATTGTACGACAGGAAGACCAACCCAACGATTCATATGATGCAATACATCCAACATATGGAGGTGTTGGGCACTTCTGAGGAAGTAATGGGGCAATGCTTCCCCTTATAATTAACAGTTTTGGCTGCAATGTGGTTCAGACAATTGGAAAATGAGTCCATAAGCACGTGGACTGACTTAGTGAGAAGGTTCTTGAGACAGTTCAGGGTTCATGTCTCACAACCAAGGAATGTACTTACGCTCTCAAACTTATAGCAAAGGCCTAGAGAATCCTTGAGAAGTTATTTAACAAGATTCAATGCGGCGGCAGCCGTGGTAGAGAAACCAGACACATCTTTTATCCTATTGGCAGCAGTATCTGGAGTCGCGAATAGGACTGATTTCAAAGCCGCATTGAAAAGGGACCTACCACTGGATCTTGCAAAATTCTATTACGAAGCTGAGAGGTACCTGCATCAGAAAGACGCCGAAGCCGAGGATGAGGATGTGAATGCTGAAATAAATGACGTCGAAGGTGGGGGATCGTATGGAGCTGGAATTGGAAAAGACAAAGGGAAGAGGAAAGCCGATGGCAACATCAAAGACCCAAAACGATGGAGAAACGAGCCAAGATTCTCCTCATACACCGACCTGATTGAAACCCCGGAAAGGATATACTTGGATACGAGGGGGCAGAACCTCTACCGAAGGCCGCCTAGGAGGGATCACACTGATTGAGAGAAAAGATCTAAAAAGTTTTGCATCTTCCATGAGTTGAATGGGCATGAGACGAACGAACGTCGACACCTTCGTGATCTAATAGAAGAACTGGTCCGGAACTACCAGCTGCCATAATATGTGAGGAACAGAACTGCGGTGGAATTGCAGGGACAACCGCCATCCATGGAAAATGCATCAAGAAATGCCCGGGGGCAAGCGCCAAGACAAATAATCCAATGATCGGGGTAAACGGGAGTCGGATTCGATTCCAATGGTTTGTTTTATCATTTCTTTTCCCACATTTTTCTTTTAGTATGTAGACAATAATAATCGAAGGCCGCTTACACATGTACGGGATCTAGAATGGTCCTTAGGCACGCTCTGAGTCAGATGCTTGAGATGAACATTTAGGACTCCTGCTTGTTTAATTTTTGTTTATTTTTTTTTGATTTGAATATTTGAATTTTGATAGTTGATATTGATTGCCTTAGAGTCCCACCATGGGACCGGAGTGCATGGTACAAGTCCCCTTACCAGAGAGCGAGTGGATGGACTTGTACGATATTGATCACTTAGAGTCCCACCACGGGACCGGAGTGCAAAAAGTAAGTCCCCTCACCGGAGAGTGAGCGGATGGGCTTACTTAATCCCTCTTGACTTAACAAACAAACGATCCGGAAAGGTCGTCCCCTTAAATTAAAACATTAAACGATCCAGAGAGATCGCGCACTAAACCAAACATTAAACGATCCGGAGAGATCACGCATTAAACTTACTTAAGTGGTCCAGAAAGATCGGACCTTAAAACAGATTTGGTTTTGCAAAAAAGGATTTGAATGCCTTATAAATAGAAGAAAATGGATAAATCCTGGATGAACACGGGATGACTTTGATATATGATGTGATACAATGTGATTTTGATATATGTTGTGACATGGTGTGATTTTGAGATATAATGTGATTTTGATATATGATGTGATTCTGATATATGATTTGATTCTGATATATGATATAAAAACTTTGAATGAAAAGCAAAAATTGATAGTGATGTAAATCCCGAATGAACGCGGGACGATTAGAGATGTGTAATGTAATTAGAGACATGTGATGTAATAACCCCGAATGAAATCGGAATGATTATGATGTATAGATTACACTTAGGCAGAGTCTAGAATCTTAGGCTGTAACAGGTTTGGAACGACTCATGACTGGCAAGAGAATCCGAAGGAACTGAGTGATTCACCAAGACTAAAGCTCAACAACCGAAGACTCGTTGCCATGACTTGTTCTAGAGCAAAGCACACCTTTCATTCAAAAGGCGTACTTTGGGGGGCAAATGTTATCCGGGTTTTTAACCCAACAGGATCCAGCAGAATACGGAATGATCCCATCACATCAGAATTGCGTAGAACTTATCCAGAAAAGCCGAGACAAGGTATCAACGGAGCCGAGAGATCAGCATTCCTTTAAATCCAATCAGTAGCTAAACGTAAACAGCTAGTGAATTGCCATCAAAACGTAAGAGAAACGATAAAAGCCTATAGAACATATCCGAGTCCAGACTTTAGAAAAATCCTAAGTGCATAGCTCATCAGCGACGCATGCCTCTACTCAAACCATCAAACAAACAAGATATGGAACAATATCAAAAGGAGGCAAGAATTGGTCCGCAAAACGAAACAAGTCTATGGGTCGCCAGCGACCCATAGACGATAGGTCGCCAAAACCCATAGGACCATGGGTCGCCAGCGACCCATGGTTTTGGCTCGTTTGCGAGCCAAAGCCTCCCTAGGTCGCCTGTGACCTACCTATGAGTTGATGAACACGGGCCTGGCCCATAAGCTCCCCGACCTCTATAAATACCATCCCACCTGCAACACAAAGAAGGGCTTCTTCGGACTGGTTGCTGAAGCTCTGCGGGAATTATTCTTCACTCCCTACTTCTCTCACAACAATCTCCAAAGGAATTCACTATGATTCTCCAGTGGATTCCAACTCTGAGGATTCAATCTAGCTAAAGATAATCAAAGCCTTATAATCAAACATCTCTTGTAACAGTAATTAGTCTATAAGAAAAATTATAAAGTGGACATAGGCTTCATTAACAGCCGAACCACTATAAAAATTCTCTGTCTTCTTTCTTTTAATATTCTTTTCTTATATCTGTGATCTGTAATATTGCTCTGTCAGAACAGGGCTGGTGCTTTCAAACTTTAGCTAGGGTGATCCATTTTTTGGGTTAACACAAGATTTTCAGGGTTTAAATGGTCACACGAAATTCAATAAAAATCGTTGGTGTGGAAAATATCGCTAAGAGTCATTTCCTAAAATTTTAGAGTAATACGATCTCATATGAATTAAATAATAATATTTTACGATCCTCCGATAACGTAAGATATGGGTCGTTACAATAGATTAAGTGATTCCTACAAAATTAGAGTATACGAGGAAGCGTATTTATGATTTTTTATTATGTGTGTGTATGCCATACCCTATATATTTTGACTTATAAGATAGTTGGGCTTGTGTAAATTAGGATTTTTCATCTACTCCAATTTAATTGTTAAATGTTAGCAAATATTTTCTAAAATTTTAAAAACATTAGATGTCTAAATTTTTTGAAGAAATAAATTGGTTCATGATTTTCGATGAAATGTTCAAACAAACTTTTAGGAAATTTATAAGAAAAATATATAATTGAAAGATTTTTAAAATAAGTTCCAAACGTCAGTGTTTGAAATCTTTTGAAAAGTATAGAATTTGAAGTTTGAACTTGTAGCCCTTCATTTTAAGCTTCAAACGTAGGGAAACTTAATAAGAAGTAATTTTCCATAACTATGTCAAAGCTTTTATTTTTGTAAAAAGTTAGGGTAAGGCGCATTGTTGCATTTGCCTTTTGATATTTACTTTGCTTTTCGATAGTGAAGCTTTTGAAAAGTAAATTGAAAAATATTTAAAAATCCATATTTTTAAAAAATTTCTACTGCATTTAAAAAGTTAAAATATCAAATTTTTGTTTAATATACACCTTTGGGAATATTTCTTATTTATAATAGAAAAATTAGACAGGTGCGTTTGCATGACCACTTTTCTAAGCTAAATTAAACTGTTTTAGATAAAAATTAAAATTGAAAAAAAAGTGTGTCGTGATTTTATCAAGAGAAAACGTTTATTAAATTTTATAAAGAATTTTACATTTTTAAAAACTTCATAATTTGTGGAAATGGTGTTAAAATCAGAGAATTTTGAATTAAAAAGAAAACTGAATAGAAAAAGTTATTGGTATTTTAACTTGAAGTTTTATCGGAGTTAGAAGGATTACACAACCTATAAATCTTGAACTGATCATGGTGGATTTGCTGGAATAGTCAATATGTGTAAAGGTTGGCATATTCGACCCTCGAATGTCGACACTAATACAACCACGATATTCATGTGCCGAGCACAAGGTGCCAGAAAGACAGGACATTAGGGTAAATAAAGAAAAAGGAGAAAAACAAAAAAGAAGAACACAATATTAGAATCTCATATGTGGAACAATAATATATAATATTTCAAAAGGTCTTTATTAAAAGAAATCTTTGATATACATAACCAATAGAGTAAATTAACCTATCATTAGCCTAGATAGTTATACCTATCCTCAAAAATGCTGATAGATACAAAAAAAGTAATGTAGGGGAAATTAAGTATGGTAGGAAATCATCCACCTCCTCTCCAAGAGATCCAATGAACCACAGCTTGATCTGGAAACATAATCGAGCTGACTCGAGAATTATAATAAAATAACACCCGGATTAATCTGGTAAACCAGCGTGAGAAGCTCAATATATAGATTGCTATATTTATAAAAATCCTTAAAACGTAAAGATATTTCGTAAGACCACGGCATCAATAAACAAGGACATGCTTATACCTTAAGATAACCAAACTATTTCTATTTTAAAATTCAATGATAATATAATAATGTCTAAGGTATGAAATATAAATAATCACGTAGTTGTGATGCAAGTGAGTGTACATCACAACAATAATAGTTATACAAACACAACCGCTAAGGCACATTGGTTAATTGTGTGGGATTCCATGGAGGTGCCCTCGGTATTTAAAGAACGGCCCCCTGCACAAGGATCAGAGGTAACCTTCGAGCATCTTATATCTTTAGATAAAATATACTATAGGAAAACAAAGCTGGTCAACGCCCGAACATGTGGCACCTGGTCGCATCACTCCTGCATGCATATCCGTATGTACCACTAGAATGGAGTGCCTACACCCTTTAAGTTAGCCAAACCCCAAAGGCAATGTCTCCTATCTTTAGTTTCTGTCATTATCGATGGTGAAGTCACGTTTAACATCCCAGAACACGAGTCACAACTTGAATAAATTTCAGCACACGAGCCATCATCGCTCGAACAGGTCTTAGAATCACACATGGATTCTCATATTTCAACATATCTCGGAATCACACATGGATCCCCACATCCTAAGTAGATCACGAACAACTACATATTTTCAAGCATCTCAAATAGATCTCGAATCTCCATATAGATTCCAGCATCTCGAACCAATCATGAACCTCTTCCAAATCATAGAACATATATATGGTTTTGGAGTGGTTATGGTTTTAAGTCATCTCATATAAGTACACACCCGCACTTACCGGGCGCTCCAAAACCAATCGACGGATTTTCGGTAAACTCAACCCCGGTTCTGCGGGAAATAAACAGACAATACATAAGATCGGAGATCAACTCCTAATCGTTTAAGCGAACGGATTTCCTTTTCATTTGTCTTGGAAGAACAAAATGAGTTTATATGCACAGTATAGTATCACCGAAGATAAGTGTACCATATAATTCTCATGTTTCTTCTAGATATTTCAAAAGTTTTATTTTGGTGAATTCAATAACAATGATAATAATCTCATATGGAAAACTAAGTTTCATATACTGTCCATAAGTAACACACCAAGTAGATCGAAACACACAAGCACGATCAAGTCATATAAACGACTTCCGCTCCCTTTTTTAATTAATCTTCCTTTATTGATTAAAAACCTCTTTTATTAGTAAAACTCATTTTTACTTAATAACTCTTTATAAATGAAACTCCACTTACCAATTAAACTTCACTGTGTAATTAAAACTTCCATATTCATTTTTACACATTCCAATACTTCTCAAAAGTATTCATATACCTATCTCAACCGTATAAGTATATTCACAAATAAATTTCAAAGGGCTTAAGACAAATGATACTCAAACATTGTCACTACAAACTTAAAACAATTTCACTTATGATTATCTTTAAAATATTCTTTTCAAACATCTATTTACATTCATAAGTATAATCAAAACGGATTAAAAATGAATGTTATTAACACATTTTGACAACAAACCCAGAACAAATTCATACTTATTATTCTCTTTAAAATTCCATTACTAAAGATCTAAG
Organism: Allium fistulosum; assembly: GCA_030737815.1. Taxonomy (NCBI): domain Eukaryota; kingdom Viridiplantae; phylum Streptophyta; class Magnoliopsida; order Asparagales; family Amaryllidaceae; genus Allium; species Allium fistulosum. The sequence goes on from CM060904.1 coordinate 339,708,838, forward strand.
TATTTTCCAAGCTCATTTAACAATATTTTACCACTTTAAAATATTTTACCACCGAAAAATTATTTACAACAAACCCAAAACACTTCACTTAATCATTATCTTTAAAGCTCCCTTTTTAAAGATCTGATTACTTTCCAAAAGTCTAGTTAAATGAGTTAAAACAAATGTTGCCTAAACACCGTTACTATCAACCCAAAATCACATTTATACTTGCCATTAACTTTTAAACATTCATTTAAAGTTCTAAGTACATCTCCACTTATTAAACAAAGTAATATATTTAATCAATTTTACAAAACAAACCATTATAACGTAAGTGTTATAGTCTAAAAACTTTTATATCCTTTCACAAATACAAAGCTTCCTTTTTAAAACTTTTGAATATACAAAAATATTTTTAAATATATATATATATATACACGTATACTAATTTATTTATAAAACTAAGATATCTAATAGAATACTATAAACAATTGGAAAGAAATTATAATATAAAAGTCGTTTATTTATTAAATAAAATCATTAACAAATTTTCTAAAACTATATATACTAAAAATATACTTTTAAAATACTTATGCAATTTATAAAACATTAATTTAAAAACCATAAAAACTAATTTTATAATTTAAAACCATTACTTTAAGAATCCATAAAAGGTTATTAGTAATATATTTAAACCTTGATAAATTTCAATAATAAGTACGCTCATAGTACTTATTAAAAATACGAAGAAGCCTTAGGATGTCATCCAAAGATAACTTTAAAATCGCCGATCACAGCGATTTCAGAGTACGTCCATAACGACCCTTTCGCTTTTGACATTTACAGCTTTCAATCCAATTTCCACAAATGTCCAAACCAATTCCTCTATGTCAAATACACCAAAACGTGTGTAGCCAAAAACATATACATATATATTTCCATAACACATCATAATTTATCCAATTTAACATATGTCAAATATTAGAGATTTACATGCACGTTTATCACAACTATGTCGCTTCAAACATTTATAACGCACTATCAAACATGTAAACAAGTAGTCTGGGCCACGATACATGTTAAGGATGATCAAAAGAGAGATTATACTCCATAATAATGTTGTCACTTGTATTACAAAACAAGGCGGGGTCCAAAAGTAATAACTTGCATTGTTCGTTATACAATTTATATTTTTATACAACAACAATTATATGCACAACAATATATAATCGACTGGTGAGTAAACTCACCTAAACCCTAAATCAATCCCAAACGTAAATATTCTCGATACGAATGCAACGGCGAAACGGGACCTCGATTGGATCTCGTATGCAAAAGTTACGAGTTATATATAATGCCCCTCCTTTATGCCCTCATTAAAAAAGGATATTAACAAGTAATATCGTCTGCTGATGTGAAGAATAAGGCTATTTAGGAGCAACCATTCATAATAATTCTTTTGTCGAGTATTGAATACGTTGAATATACAAATTTATTCTTATTGTAAGGAGAGTTTCAACGAATATGATCCAGACGCAAAACAATAATACAGTGGCTTGTTTATGATTTAGAACAATATAAAACATCACAGACATAGAATCGCAGATCGCATCGATAAATATAATAGAGAACATATCATATGACATAAGTGAGCCAACAAAGAAGTGAATCTGACTCACAAAATATATACATTAGGACTAAAGTACATCACCAGGTACAAAATGATTCTACATCTCAAACAAGATACATATATACATAAGATAACATCTCAAAATGGACTAATGACACTTATAGATAACTAGAATAAACTTCTACCCAAGCTAGCTCATGTCCAAGGCCAAAAGTCCCTGCACCTGTTAAGTCTCGGTCTGACCCAAGCATTAAAATAACACCCAGGTCAGACTATTTCTAATTATCAAAAAAAGTGAGTCCATAATAACAATAATATGCTTGCATAATCATCAAGGATGAATGTCATAAATTGTACTTCACTAATCCACAGATACTTCATATAAATTCTTCACTTAAACTTAACTATGCGCATTCACAATAAGGCATCAAGGTGATATTAGCCATCAAAATAATAGCATAGAAATATGCAACCATATATAGAAGCAAAAGACAAGCACTTCGCAAGTTAATAATCATCGTCATGCACTTCACATGTACTTAAATAAGCACTTCGCTAGTTTATTATCATTGGCATGTGCTTCACATGTAAATAAATAAGCACTTGGCCAGTCGACTATAAGAAAAGCGCATCGCAAGTCAACACCAAATACGAGCACATCGCTCATCGTCATTAATAACTAGCCTAATAGACAAACACTTCACATGTCAACATAAGATACGAGCACATCACACATAATAACTCATTCGTAAATGTGTAACACTAGATAGGCTTGAAAACCCACAAAATCCGCATAAACAGATCACCCAGATGAGTCTAAAACTCGACGAAATAAGTGTTACATACTTTCTACAAGTTATCATTTAAGTAATGACCGCATGTCACATAACCACTCGAGTTTACATAAATGTTTACTATAAGTTAGTAAACTCCACTCAATAAGTGTGATATACTTTCAATTAGTAACTAAATAAGTTTCGCATAATGTCTCATAACCACTTAGCGATACTTAATTATTTACCAAGCGATTGTGAATTCCTACCCGTGCAAATAAATATTCAATCGAACAAGTCTAAGAACTAACTGGTGAAATAAACGCAAGCGTTTCATACCAGTTGTTTTACTAGACTATTTACATCAATTTCTTATTCAAGTGAGATTGTGTGTTGGTGTAATAAAATAGTTATGCTTTGGAATCTAATTTGAAGTATTGATTTAAAAAGACTGATATGGATATATAATAGAAAACACAATTTAATTTATAACTATACTCATATAAAAATTTGTTTCGTAATCACTTGTAATTATGACTATATATAAATATATGTATGTATATAAACTTCTAAATATATTTCTTCTTACAAGAATATATATATATATATATATATGGATATAGAGCCAATTTATTTCGAGTATGAATTAACATTAAAAAAAGTTTTGCAATTTGGTGTTATAAAATAGTGTATTTGACAAGGAGACATAGAGTAAATCCCCAATGGAAACAAGGGCCTCAAAATAAGATTTGGGCTTCCCAAAAATGAGCAACTTGATCATCACAATTAGCTCTAGATGCAATGCAAACCACAAAAGCAAACAACATGCAGAAGAGCAACCAATAGTGCAAAAAAAAGGGAGAGAGGCACTGCACCTGGAGCAAGCTCTAGGCTTTAGTTCAATCGACTGGACCAAATGGTTCGGCTCACTACCTGGAGCATATATGCTCCAGGTTCTCCACCAGCCGATTGAACCACTTGTTCAATAGATTACCTGGGACTATATGCTCTAGGTCAATAATCCAATCGACTGTGAACAAGTTCGGTCAAATGGTCGTGACTTCCTGGAACTGTATAGCTCCAGGTTCTATGTCTTCGGCAACTACAGGAGGACACTCAGGCGATTTTACTCGATTTCGGTAACAAAAGATGACTGAAAATAAATAATTACTTGCATGCAATATTATAACAACCATATAGAAGAAAACTATAACAATTTAGAGATGATTTCCTTCCAAAACAACAAGCATCGAAGTTGATAGTAAACAACAGTTCATAGTAATGAAAACAACATATAATAGATCACTAATTTCACCATAAATCACCATCCAAGAACTGATTTCAGATTGGCATGCAATTTGGACAATTTGAGATAGGTTGTGTGGGTATTAACTCACCTTTCTCCCTTGAATTAAACAGCAAACACTACAGCAGCTTGTTTTTGCTTCAACTAGAAAACCCTATAATTGTTCAATCAAAATAACAAAGACACTACGCCATAGATGGCCTACTGCAACGAAATTACATGGTGTTGCTAGCTATAATGTAACGATAGGTATGCTAATTTTTGTCTATTACAACACTCGCTTCAAGGTGTTAGCATAAGTATCAACAAGATGTTGCAGTAGCTATAGATGTATTCAAATTAAAAAATGAATAAAATTAGCAATCCGCGTGAATACGATCCAACGGCCTACATTTAATCTGGTTGTTAAAATGGATCACCACTACAATTTGTCCCAAATTTTCATTTTCCCACTTTACTTTTCATATCATTTCGTTCTCACCCCCAATTTCCAAATCCCTAATTTCAAATCATATTTTCGTTCTCTTTTTTTTTTCTTCCAAAAACAAAATCTCGTCCTTTTTTCAAAGTTTGGTAGTGATCTCAGAAAAGCTTCGTTCCCATTTCGTTCTCACCCCCAAATTCATTGCTGTTTGCCTACATGTCGAGCGCTGTTTGCTTTGTTGCCGAGATCTGGAAACCTTTTTTCGCTGCTGTTCTCACCCCCCATTTCGTTCCCATTTCGTTCTCACCCCCAATTTCGCTGCTGCTCCCATTTCGTTCCCATTTAAGATATGGGTTCACATAAGAATTTTTTTGAAAGGATCGAGATACAATTAACAATGTGAATGCCGATGAGAGTACCAAGTGTTGCAGCCCAAATCGTGATTTGAAAACCGTGAACCCTTATTTTGGTCTTGCGAAATCGATATGGATTGTGGAAACAGTGATACAAAGTTATCGGGTCTGGTGGAGAAGTTCAAGGCGAAGCCTTGGTTCCTATGTTTTCAAAATGAAGTTAGCTCTGAAACCTTGTTGCTATAGCTTGATTCCTGATGATACAAGGCGCGTTTGTGGAGAATAAGGCACGTGATTGCGAGACGGTTTGGACTTTGGAGCAGTTTGAGAAGAAGGGACCACGTGACAAAATGAGCAGTTACGATAGTAGATTGGAGACACGCGAAGCAGTATTTTTGAATATTCACTTCAATGGTTGGTAATGAGGTTTGGTGAGTGTTTTGGCATAGGTTAAGATCTGTAGGGGATGTAAGTTGTAGCAGTTTGGGGAGTGGATGGTTGCAGTGTAGAGGTTGAAGTTTGGTAGTGTTCAAGTAGAAGGAGTTGTTGTCTAGTAGGAAGTTTGGATGAGTGAACTGTGGTTTGGATGAGGCGGTGATTGTCGGTGATGCAGGATGGTATGTCGATGCTGCTTCCAGGCGGTGTTGTTGATGATGTAATTTGATGAGGCAGTGAGTGGGTGTTTTGTGAAAGAAGTTGGGAGTGTGGTCAGTGTTTGGTAGATGGTCAGTGTTTCAGGCAATCGTGTTTCAGGTAAGTGGTAGATGGGCAGTAGTTCTAATGGGTGATGAAGTTGCTGAGGATGGGGTTTGCGGGTTTGCTAAGTTCAACCTTCATTTGTGCATCATTTTACGTCGTTTCAAAGAAGGCTCGATCTTCCGAAATCGGATGAATCGGGCGGTGCCCACTTGTTCGATCCCCGGCGGGACTGCGGTGCCCCGGACCCCCGCCGGCGCTGCGCCCGGACCCGCTTCTCGGCTCGCCTTCGGCTCGGCACTCGGCTCGCCTTCGGCTCGGCTCGTCATATATTTGTCAGTGTCTGTGTCTGTATAAATTGAAACTGCATATGTAATGAGTGAACTGAGTGTTGTAGTGAGGAATATCTGTATATGTGAATATCAGTGTTATTTATCATTGAATTGTAAAATAGTGGAGTCTGAAATTTGTACTATTTCAAATGTTGAAATAAAATATTTATTTAAATAAATTACTGTTTAAATATCAAATTATGTGCAATAGCATTTTATTAAATAAATATTTATTTCTATTAAAAAATCAAATATGCTCTACATTGTGGGCCCCACAAATTCAGAAAGTTAATATCTATAGCAACATTTTGGAATGTTGGTACAGACACCTATGGATGTTGCTATAGACCCAAATAGGGTTCTATTGCAACAATATTTCTTATGTTGCCTTAGATAGTCAAAATGTTGCCTTTGAGGTCTGCGGCAACGCGGCAAAATGCATCACCGAGAAAGTGTTGCCTTTGCCCTTTTTTAGCCTACACCAACATTTTTTGGCACTTCCTGCATCACTTCTTTGGTGTTGCAGTATGCAATCTATAGCGTAGTGAGAGAAACCAAATTTCAATTAATGTAAACTTGAACAAAAATCTCTAATAAGTAGAAAATAGGGTTTAGATTCTTTTACCAGAATTAGTAGCTTCCTAAGATTATTAATTTGATCAATTTAGAGATTTGGGAACTAGAAATTAGGTTTTAAAAATAGGAATAAGGGTTTCTTCCTATTTCTCAGTTTTGTTTTACTGTAAACACAAATGAGAAATAAAACTAACGTACACTGCTTAGCATATGAGAAAATTTTCTCATCTCAAAATAGTAGAATGGGTTTTGGGCCCTAAAAATTAAATTACAACCCACCATGAAATAAATGTATAGTTCATTTGTTCTTTCAATTGAATGGCTTCATGAAATAATTAACTAAATGTTTAAAACCCTAGGTCAAAGTAAATCAAAATATAACTTCTTGAATACTTATTAAATTATGGGCCTCAATTTATTTTAAAAAGAAGTTTATTAATTTTAAATCATCTTTTATTAACAAAATAAAAGATATAAAACCAATTCTATATTTCTTAATAAAGTGGATTTATATAAACAAAATTTTCACTTCATATTTTAATTTACCAATACTATCTAACTTTAGAACTCACATTCTAAAGAATTCATTTATCATTTATCAAAATCAAACTTCTCATTTAAATTTACAATTTAAATCATTTTTTTAATTAAACAACTAAAATTCAAGGTTGTGACAGACTTCCCCTCTTACAGAAATTGCATCCTCGCAATTCTAAATTCAAGAAAGTCTACAAATCATTTAAAAGTTTAGTAATACTTGTTTACTAAAACTTAAAGTTCAAATATCACACAACATACAAAAATCATCCAAGTATATAAACAACTGTGTTATTCTTATAAACACTACGCATTTCTTCATTAAAAATTTGTTATCAGTAACCCAAAATGGAGTTGAAAATGTTTCTTAAACCTCTTTTCATTATTAACTTAAGAAAATATATGAAATGATTAAATAATATTTCCAAACGTTAATTTTTCCAATTAGAAAACTCTTCCATTTTCTAGGTCCTCTTTACAAATATGAGATTATCCAATAGTAATAAGCATAATTTGACAAAACCCATAAAAAAACATTTTTTCTACACTGCTTTAGCTTCTTAGAAAACTCAAGTTTACTGGAATTGGCTAACGGTTCGAATATTATGATTAAAACAAGTTAGGGTTTCAGCTTAGAAAATATACGACAAGACAGAGTTTATAGCTCTGTTTAAAACATGATTTCGATCCAGAAAATTTCAAAATATGGAAAAATGATCAAGACAAAAGTCTTTTCTTATGGGATTATCTTTCTTCTCCAAAAAGATTTAATGAAATTGGATTTTCCGATCAAAAGATATGGAATTTTTACTTCAGCACTTTTTAAAGTAACTTTCAACAATTTACTTGAAACTTCAATTTATCCCAAATTAAAATTTTAACTAAAAAATTATAATTCTGAAACTAAGTTGTTTACTTCAAAGTCTCATTTTCATAAAGTCAAAGATTATGAAAATTAAATTTCTATTACAAACTTCTCAAAAGAAAATTAAATAAGTTATAGGTTTAACAAATGCTTCTCTTAATAAACAATAGTGTTCTTTAAATTTTCAAAACATTCTTCTTAGACAATATTTCCTTGTACAATAACATAACTACTAGATAAAAATAAATTTATATTTTTACCGTGTCTCAATGTCATGTTTAAGGGTTTAGGAAACCATATCAATCCGTGTGCACCCACATCGACCAAGATTCTTAACTACTCAATGGATAATTCAACACTTGAAATAAATTCATAGCCTTTTTAATTACTATATGAAATAATTCCCACACTAAATCTTCCTCTTAAACCATATATTTTCTTACATAAAATTTTAAAAAAATTTAAATCAGACATTGACTTAGCTCATTTATTTTAAGCAACCAATATACTTCATTCATTTATTATAATTTATGATATGCATTAACTTACTTAAGTATATGTATTTTTTTTTCTAATCTCGCTTAAATTATATTATACACATACTTTAATCATTATCCAAATAAAAACCAACAATGCAAAACACACATACATCAAAAACAAGCAACCAATCATTTTAAGTGGAAGACTATCTACTAATTTTCCACCATGCAAACATATTTACTACTAGATCTTAAGACAAGAGGCTAACATCCAATCATACAAAGAAATAGCACTAATTTCTCTTTCAACACGGGTGAATAAAAGCATCCGTGTTGATTGAACCCAAAGAAAGCATCCCAAGAAGAAGGAATCCCAAGAATGGAAGAAAGAAAGAGAAGCTATATAATGCTTGCTAGGACCTTCAACCGCTTTTTTGGTGTAATTGGACAAGCGGAAACTAGATGACCTTCTTTCCTATAGTAGCGACATTTATTGGGCCCTGACAGTTCTTGATGAAGTGATCCTTGGCTCTACAGTTGAAACACTTAACTAATGCACGCCTTTGGTTGCTGTAGTTAGAATCTTGCTTCTTTGTCTCCTTACACGGAAATTTGGACTTTTGCTTGTCTTGTGGTGCCTTCCTCTTATGGTTGAATTCCTTCTTTGGCTGAGGGTCTTCATCGCTACTCTCCTTCTCCGTCTCCTTAAGTCTAAGTGCAAAATCCACAAGCTTCTCAAATGAAACTTCAAGCTGAGTCAAAAGTGCTATCCTCAAAGGCTTCCTCAGTCCATTTACAAATTTTTGATTCTTATGTAGTGGTGTGCGGATATGCTACAATCCATACTTGGATAAGAACTCAAATGTAGCCACGTACTCTGAAGCTGAGGAGCTTCCTTGCTTCAAGTCAATGAATCTTCGGGCTAAGGTTTCCTCTCCGCCTCTAGCATGAATTTCAGCTTAAAACGGGCTATGAAATCCTCTCAAATCAACTCTGCATCATCTATCCATGCCACTAGAAATTCATACCAATCCAAAGCTCTGTCCTGTAGCCAACTTGATGCCACCTGAACTCTATGAACATCTGACAACTCCATGCGAGTAAAGATCCGCTTGCATGTCTTTAGCCAAGCCTGAACTCCTATAACTCCTTCGTTGCCCGTAAACTGGTTCCCTCTAAGGTGAACAAAATCACTGCACATGCAGACGAAATCTGAATGGTGAATGGGAGGATGGGTAGGTGTTGCACTAGGAATCTGAACTGCTCGAATGAACTCCAAAACCTACTCAAAAGTCAAGAATACTCCCTCATATTCCGGAATACAGGACGGCCCCGAGTCAGAACGTGTATTCCTACCTCCAGCCATATCTCACTCCTGGGATACGTGAGATACAACTTCATAACTTAAAAGAAAGAAATTATACAAATACGTTCCCATAATACCCCTTACTAATATATAGACTACAACTAGAATGAGGTAAAATCTACCCTGCATACCCAATGGATAGGACTCTAAGTCTGTTTAGACCAAGATTCATGTTTCTTATATTCTATATTGTTCTGAATCTCTTTTCTGATATCAACTGTAATGCCCCAGTTTTATGCCTCATTAACAAAGGATATTAAAAAGTAATATCGTCTACTGATGTGGAGAATAAGGCCGTTTAGGAGCGCACTGATGTAATATTACTTTGGGCGAGTATCGAATAAGTTCAATATACAAATTTATTCTTTTATAAAGAGAGATTCAATGAATATGATCTAGGTGAAAAACAATCATACAATGGCTTATTTATGATTCAGAATAATATAAAACATCACAGACACAGAATCATAGGTCGTAACGATAAATATAATAGATGAAATATCATATGACATAAGTGAGCCAGTAAAGAAGTGAATCAGACTCTCAAAATACATACACTAGGACTAATGCACATCACCAAGTACAAAATGAGTCTACATCTCAAACAAGATACATATATACATAAGATAACATCTCAAATTGGACTAGGGACTCATATAGACAACTAGCATAAACTTCTAGCCAAGCTAGCCCACATCCAAAGCCAAAAGTCCATGCACCTGTCAAGTCTCGACCCGACCCGAGTATTAAAATGACATTCGGGTCAGTCTATCTCTAATTATCAAAAAAGTGAGTCTATAATAACAATAATATGCTTGTATAATCATCAAGAATGAATGTCATACATTGTACTTCACAAATCTACTGATACTCTATTTCTTTTAAATCATCTTTTATTAACATCAAGTATGAGCCCCAATTTATTTTAATAACAAGTTTATTAATTTTAAATCATCTTTTATTAATGAAAATAAAGATATAAAACAAATTCTCTATTTCTTAATAAAGTGGATTTATTTATAAACAAAAATATTCATTCATATATTAATTCACCAATACTATCTAACTTTAGCATTCACATTTTAAAGAATTAATTTATCATTTATCAAAATAAAATTGCTCATTTAAATTTACAATTTAAATCATTTTTATAATTAAACAACTAAAATTCAGGGTTGTTAGAGTATAAGAATTTGGATTTAAAATATTAATTTATTAAACTTATTATATTTAACCACTAATATAATTACCTTAATCCACTCCCTCATCCATTTTCTTCCATCATTTTAAAGTGCTGCTTCACCCCATTTGTACACATCCCTATATATCACTGACACCACCAAAACGACCACCAAATGACGAACGATGACTACATGCAAACTCCGCTTCATGACCTCCACCTCCCCAAACTTTCCACTTCCCGCTCGGCCCAATCAAGTATTTTTCGTCCATCCACAGGAAGCTACCCCCAAAAAATTTTCTTTTTACCTTGATGCACAATCAATCCTCCAACCATTGACATTCTACTCCCTAGGCCCCCACGAGTTCAACCATACCACCGTGACGACCTATGGCCTCCCCTCGCCATTCATGACTTATGCCTAGCAATGCGACAAAGTTACATCGCTTTCCACTACGCGGCACCGAAGTCATGACTGATGGCATTGGAAGATGCTTATTGTCAAGTGCATCGCAACGGTGCACCCCACATCACCTATCTCCTCCCCAAACTCCACCTAACCTCAATCTTAGGCACGACTGTAAATAGTCAAACACCACCCAACCTCCATCGCACCCAAATCAAAGCACACCAAAACGAATCCTTTAGCCATACGAGTCAATCGAATCCAAAATCGCTCGAATTCGTTAACTATAGTTCTTGATTTAATTGGTTGAAAATAAAATTGGGTGGTGGCTAAGAAATGAGTGAATGAACATAAAAATGAGATAGGGAAGAGAACTTGAAGATGATTTATAGTAAAACAATTTACTATATTTCTATTCTCAAATTTGTTATTCTCCCTTTTTGATTTCGTACGACTAGATGTGACACCCAATCGTCATGAAACTCATCGGCATATAACAAATCATTATTCCAGATCCAATGACACTAGTTTTGTCTAAATATGAGACAATGCCCTAGAATGATAATTTCACCCATTATTAAACAGGATAAATTATTAAAACAAATCACTTTAATTATAAATTAAAGTTTATAATAACCATTTATTTTTAAAAATAATTTAAATAAGCTTTCGAAATCATTTTTATTCACATTAAATCCAATATTTAAATTTTTAAGTAATTCCGATATTTAAATATAAACGTTCGAAAACCAGGTCGTCGCAATAAGCCAGCGTGCTATGGACTTGCTAATCACATAGTTATAAAGCATTGGAAGATTTAGGGTAAAGAAAAAAAATTAAAATAAGGATTTCATGGCCTTTTCAGTCAACATTCATAGTGGAAGGGTAGGGTACCAAATTGAATTTTCGGTTATAATAAAGAGTGAACTCCACTTCTTGTTTTTCAATCTAAATATGGTTTGAGATGCCTAATCTTTGTGCGAAAAGGGTTGAAAGATGAGATTTGGCTAAACATTATTTAATTTTAAAGCAATGAAAAGGTAGAAAAAATATTATATAGTAACAGAAGTAAGAAGCTCCCTTGGTTTGACTAGCTAATCGAAGAAGTTCATTAAAGACCTTGTAATAATTTATGCACTGCTAACACTCCTTGCCAAGAAGGATTTAGTTTTTTTGGGAACTAGAAATGCAAGCATGCTTTATTTAGCCAAAGAAGTTTTTTGTCGATCATAAGTCCTTAAAGTACTAATTGTTTTCACATCGTCGAAAATGGTAGTCGATTTGGATTATTTGTAGATGGGTGTCGTTGATCTAACATTAGGTAACGTATGCCACACATGTTGCTTTTGGTTTAGGAAGTTATATGTGCTAGGCAAGTAGGTTGTTGCCTTATGGTATAATTTTTATGGAGATATTTACAAAGTATTGATACTTGAGTTGTCGTCACAACTACAAGTACATTGTTTGGGGCTGAGGTGACATGACTTTTGTAACATGTTAAGTAGGCAAGGACATCGTCCATTTTAGATGTTCCTAGATGAATTTTTAGGCATAATGCTACTTAAGTTATAGAATATTTTGTTTTTTAGAGTAATATAGAAGGAACATTCCATCTTGAGTATTCTCAACTATAAAATAGTTGTATTAAAATGGTGCTAAATGTTTAGGAAGATCCCATTAATAGGATTGCATTAAAGAATGGTGAAAGTTTGGAAGTTCAAATTGCAAAGGATATCCCAAATGAATTTGTAATTAAGGTTACATAAGGAATGACTAATTCAAGAATTTGAATTCTTTTTAAGTAAAAGATATACAGTTTGCATGCATTGTGGATGCAGTGGTGATTTTCATAGGAAATAATAATTACAGATTTTGGTGAGATTTTGAGAAGTGGATAATAGGATTATTTTCATTCTTGGATCGGAAGGAGACTATTTATTTAAGAAAGCAATCATAAAGTACGGACATTTGGGTACATGTTTTGTGGTAAATAACAGTTGCATGTGAATGATGTATCACCCAATCGATTACCTTTAATGCTAAAATAATTTTAGGTTAGGATTTCACCTAAAACCAAGACTTTGTATAGACTTAGGATTTTGGTTTCTAGGTTTGAATAGTTAATAGGATTACCTTACTTGAATGATTGAATGTTATCTGTTTTTATGTTGAGGAACTTAGGTTAAAATTCTTACAAATTGGAATTGTGGTACCTTAGTATCATGATTGATGAAAGATTGGAGAAGCGATATCATAAGTGTAATGATATAGTTTAAGTTGAACCAAGTATGAAAAGACATGCAGGTGACTTTATTTCCAGATGTGTATCTTTTCAGAGAGTAAAGCAGAGTAGAAGAAGCTTGATGGATTATTTCAACCTTTGAACATTCCGCAATGTATATGGGAAAGCATCTCTACAGATTTTGTTAATGGACTACCTAGGAGCAGAAGAGGGAATGAGAGTATTTAAGTCATAGTCAATCGATTGACCAAATGCACTCATTTTATTCTAGTTAGGAGTAAAAGGACAGTCGCATCATCAGATACCTTGTACATGGAAGAGATAGTTTGGGTACATGGAGTTTCTCCTAGCAATGTCAATGATGGAGATCCGCTTTTCATTAGTGATTTTTGGAGGAGTCTTCAGGAGGCCTTGGTCACAAAATAAATTTGAGTACCGCTCATCACCCATGGATGGACGAACAAACCGAGAGGGTGAATCGGGTATTATTGGATTTATTACGCATGTGTATGTTAGACTTTGGAGATTCTTTGGAGGATCACTTGCCACAGTAGAGTTTGCATAATAATAGCTTTCAAGCAATTATAGGAATGACACCATTCAAGACGTTGTATGGAAGACCTTGTAAATTTCCATCTTGTTGGTCGGACACTACAAAAAGAATCATTCTTGTACCGGACATGATTAGAAAATACTTTGGAGAAAGTAGAATCGATCTGTAGAAGAATGAAGACTGCACGGATAAGAAAAAATCTTAAGTTGACGGGAGATGTTAGGAGTTGGAGTTCGCAGTGGGTATATGTCTTTGTAAAGGTCTCCCCACTAGCCACATTATGAGATTTGGTTGTTCGAGAAAGATGGCAATGAGTTTTGCAGGGCTTTTCCTAATCATGGAAAGAATAAGGAAGTTGGCTTATAGAGTGGAGCTTCCAGAAAATTTGGTAGGAGTTCACAATGTCTTCCATGTGTCACTATAGCATCCCCCTTCTTGGAGGCCTAAAATTAACGGCTACAGATGATGCAGTCATCCATAATTATTGATTCTCGGTGACCAAATACGGCGGTGTTAGATTCATTGATACACAGAAACACATGAATATGGAAAAAATTTAAAACATCAAACAAGATCACATTTCATTTCAAAAAAATTCCAATTCATTACATAATCCCACAATCGTTAACCACGTTTATAGAAAATATATTTATTATAATATACGCTAAGAGTGACATATGATGATGCCCCCTTGGACGATCAGAGTATATATAGGAAATATAACGACTTTGCCATTACAAACAACACGGTGGAATCAAATAAAAGAGAACTCTATATAGCTATCATGCCTTCTACACATCTCCAGAAGCTTTATTCGTCTAATGAGGTACCTGAAAACCACAATTCTTAAACTACTCAAAATCAATTGAGTACCCGAGAGTTTAAAGGGAAAACATAAACTTCAAGTCTGACATAAAGCCTAGTATGAATAATAATCTACCATCTCAAACATTTAGATATCTAGTGAGACCACGCCGCTTAGCGGAACGGGTTTTCCCCTCACTAGTATCCCAAAACCTTTTCAAAACCATATGCTGTGCTCCTACATCCACAATGGTTAAAACAATTCAAAAAAATATGATATGATGATATGCAAAACAAATGAATCAATTCTGGATTACCCATCCCCATTAATTCTGACTATCTGTCTCAATAATAGTTTCTAGGATTACTATTAACCTATTAGTTTTCATGGGCTGCATAATAATTAAACGGTAAAATATTTAAGGATTCCCTGTCCAATTACATAGTTTCATGGAATCACTATGAACCTATTGGTAACTCCAATATCTTTACTATCATCCTAGTTTTCATGGGATAACTAGGAAGCTATTGGTTACTCTAATATCTTCTCTTCTTATTCTAGTTTTCATGGGCTGACTAGGAACCTATTGACATCTGTAAATATCTTAATCCGGATATAGTTTTCATGGGCTAACTATAAACTTACTGGCCCCTGCCAGTATCAAATCATAGTTTTCATGGGCTTACTATGAACTTTTCTTTATGACATCTTCCTTTATACATAGTTTTCATGGGCTAACTATGAACATATTAGCCTCTGCCAATATCTTTTCCTATACATATTTTTCATGGGCTTACTAAGAACCTATTGGCCCTACCAATACCTTTTTTTAATATTTTAGCTTCTTATATCGTGGTCTTCCTAACCTGTTGGATGCAATTCAACTCATCCATGAGTTAACTTAATTTATATTTACTACTGGGTCAACCTAGCTGGTTATTCTGCCTTTCCCCAAAATTCAGTTATGGGTCTAAAACAATGTGAATATATACATATATGAAGAAGCATACATAATAACTTGGTTAATCCCATTAATCGTTTTAATCAAAGAAAACTTCTTCAAAAACTCCTTTTTCTAAACACTTTATTTAATTATGCCATGGTTTTCTTTCAAAAATGAGATTGGGTTATTTGCTTTGAAAACTAAGGCTGTCAAAACCTTCAAAACCTTGCTTTCGACTTCATTGGATAACCTCCTTCGAAAGCATATAAATCGCTTTTCAAAACATTAGTCTCTGCCTTTTGAAACACTTTAAAACATCTCTTTCGAAACCTTCCGAATGTAATACATTATTACTTAATAACACTTAGAAGCATAGCTTCGAAACCATTAAAAGTATCTCTTTCGAAACCATTGGAAGTAACCATTCCGAAATCACTGAAAGTCCCCCTTTCAAAACCAATGGGTTTATACTTAAAATATTATTTGAGTCAGCTTTTTCGAAACCATCCTTTATCATATAAAAATATTGGGGAAAATATGATGGTGTCGGCACCAACTTTTTCGAAAGCTTCAAACCATTTAAACAAAACGTTAAAGGATATCGTCGAAACCCCTTTCAAAGCCATTGCATTCGAAACCCATGGACCCTTTTGAAAGCATTTAGGAAGTGGCTTAAAACATCTTTAAAACAAGCACCGCCTTTCGAAAGCATTGATGACTACAATGCACTCAAAGGCGAAAGAACGGTAGCAGGGCTTCGACTAAATCGGAACCCCATCTTTCGAAAGCATTAATTTATAAGTACGGAAACCCATTCGAAAGCTTACTCCTTAAAACATAAGTTGATGGCAACCCCTTCGAAAGCACTTAGAAAACCTCTTTTGAAAACATATGCTTAGACTCCTTCGAAGGCTAAAATAAAACAAAGAAAGGCGCTTCCCTTTTTAAAATAAACAAAGGTATTGACCCTTTCAGAAGCAATGCTTTCGACACCTAGCCTTCTGCCTTTCTCCAATCCACTACGTACCATCTATGTGATACCTTGTGTATTGGTTTCGGCTTAGTGGGTTTTGACTGGGTTGAAGGCAGAAGCTCTGAGTCGGAAGGTACTTCTAAAGAAGGCGGAACCAACTTTTCTTGGTAAACCTGGTTTAATACTAATTAAAGCAAACACTTTCTAACTAACCTGCCACATGTAAACACAAGATTGGTTGCCTTAACTTTTCAAATTCTTTACTAAAATAACTACCGCTAATTTCAGATCTAAACCATGGTTAAGTTAGCAAATAAGCCCTTCCATTAAGCAAAACCAATATTGCAAAGAAGTCCCTCTTTTAAAATAGTTTAATTTACATAGCAAATCACTTAAGAAAAATCCCTAAAATTCCAGAAATTAACTTTAATCATGTTATCTAACATATCAAAATTTTAGACCCAAATTCCGAACCAAATTCCCAATATAGTTTCTGAAATAAATTTATAAACCTCATTAATCATATTTTCCTTTGCAAATTCATAATAATCTTTCCATAGCTTGGAAAATTATCAAAATTAAAACCCAACTCCAGAATCATGATTTATATAACATAAAATTTTTCCATGGCATTTAAACATCAACAAAAATCGATTTTTCCCTAAAACCGTGTATAATCTTATTTAAACATTCTTGTTTAAATCAAACAAATTGTAATCCAAGCATCTCATCATCTGAATCATCATAAAACGAATTTACCCTTAAATCCGAAAGCATATGATTATAAAACAAAATAGAGATGGAATTATTATTCACCTCGATTAAGATAAGGAGATTGAGATTAATTTCCTTAAGCTTGAATCCTTAGCTTTACTTTGATTTCTCTTCTCATAATGGTCGGCTCCTCTTTAAATTTTTGTTTTTCTTTTTCAAAATGATGTGAATGAGAAATAAAATGGTAGGAATGAGAATATATAAGGGTAAGGGTTATGTGCTGCAAATTCCTAATATACCCTTATGTAAATTAGTTAGCTTATAACCCATTCTTAAGCCCATTTAATTATTTTGTTAAGCATGGCCTTAAATATATTTATTCAAACTTCAACCCCCTTATCACTTAACATTTACAATATTATATTTAATTTATCTAATTAAATCTAATGAATAATGTTATAAAAAATTATGGGTGTTACGGGCTCCTCTCTTGAAAGAATTTCGTCCTCAAAATTCAGTAAGGAATAAATACTAAACATAGCAATCATCTATAACGACTCCTAACAACCATACTAACCTACCTGACTAGCAAATATCTATATAAATTTAATATAGACATAACCTCAAGGCAGATCAGCATAAGTATCTCGAATCATGTCCTTTGTCTCCTAAGTACAGTCCTTCTCGTTGTCGCTCCACTGAACTTTCACCAACTTGACTGTCTTGCTCCTCAACCTTTTCTCATCTCTCGATAAAACCAGAACTGGTTGTCTAACAAAGGTCAAATTAGGTTCTACTACTAGATCTTCCAACCCTGTCAGAGGAATAGTAGTTTCTGGATCATGCACATACTTGTGAAGATGAGACACATGAAATACATTATGGACACATGCCATACTGCTCGGCAACTCTACTCTGTATGTGAGCTTTCCAATCCTCTCTATAATCTGGAATGGACCAACATATCTAAGTGCCAGTTTCCCTAACTTCCTGAACCATACCACACCCTTCATCGGTGATACCTTAATGAAAACCCTGTCTCCAACTAAGAACTCTAGGTCCTTACGCCTTTTATCTGCATAACTCTTCTGTCTGGATTGAGCTTCCTTCATCCTTTATCGGTTCAACTCAATCTTCTCTGACGCCTCCCTAACCAAATCTGGACCTAAGACCAATCTGTCTCCAGTCTCCAACCAACATATTAGTGATTTGCATGGCCTTCCATACACAGCTTTAAAAGGCGCCATTCCTATACTAGACCGATAACTATTATTATTGGAAAACTTAACCAAATGTAGGTGATCCTCCCAAGATGCACCAAAATCCAACACAAGCTCTCAACAAATCCTCAAGCACCTTATTGACTCTCTCCATCTACCCGTCAGTCCGAGGGTGATATGTGGTACTCATCTTGAGCTTAGTGCCTAACACATCCTATAGACTCTTTCAGAATTTGCTAGTGAACAAAGCATCTCTATCACTGACTATGCTACTAGGAACTCCGTGTAGTCTAACTATGTTCTTCATGAATAACTTAGCCAAAACATGTGCCGTCCTGGTTGACTTTACTGGAATGAAATGGGCACTCTTGGTCAACCTGTCCACTATGACCCGTATACTTTCATTTCCCCTATTCGACCTTGACAACCCGTCTATAAAATCCATGGATATTGAATCCCATTTCCAAACTAGAATCTCTAGAGGCTGAAGGAACCCACTCAGTTTCTGATGTTCGGCTTTCACTTGTTAACAGCTTGCACACTGCCTAACCCACAAGCCAACATCCCTCTTCATACCTTCTCAAGAGAAGCTTCTCTTCTTTTCTTGATACATCTTGGCCCCTCTAGGATGAATCGTAAACTTGGATCGATGACATTCCCCAAGAACTTCTTTCCTCAAGTTCTCAACATCTGGAACAGATAATAGCCCTTTCTTTCTCAACCATCCTCTCTAGTCAAGACAACCCTTCCAATTGTTAACAGCTTCGATCTTATCTGAATCAATTGACAACCCTTTCTCTGAAACCACGTGACCAAGAAACTTAACCTCTTTCTTTCAAAAATGACACTTGGAAAACTTCGCTTTTAGCCGATTCTGCCTCAGCGTCCCAAGCACAACTCTAAGATGATCTTCATGCTCTCTTTCACCTTTAGAGTATACCAAAATGTCATTTATAAACACCAACATGATTATATCCAAATACTCAGGGAAGAATCGGTTCATCAAAACCACGAAGAAAGCATGCGCATTCGTCAACCCGAATGGCATTACTAACCACTCGTACGAACCATATCTAGTCCGAAATTTTGTCCTCTGCCACTCTTAACTGATGGAAGTATGTTGCCTAATCCAACTGGGAAAACACTCTGGCTCCACTCAAATGATCAAATAGATCATCAATTCTCGGCAAAGGAAACTTATTCTTTATCGTCCTTTCGTTCAACTTACGATAGCCGATACACATCTTCAATGACCCATCTGGTTTCTTCACGAATACCGCAACTGCTCCTCAAGGCGAATTACTTGGTCTAATAAAATTCCTTCCTTCCAGATCCACTAGCCGCACCTTCAATTCCTTCATCTCAGTAGGTGTCATCCCGCTAGGTGGTCTACTTACAGGTTCAGTTCCTGGCACAAGATCTATCTGAAACACAATAGCTCGTTTGGTGGTCCTGTGAGTGGCTCAAAAATATCTACAAACTCTCTCGCAACACGAACCTAACTTAGCTCTTCTCCCACATCCATTGCACTTAACAAAGCATAACTACTCCAGTAAGAATTCTCCATTGAGAAAATAACTCGGTTTTGACTATCAGGATGTCTTAGCGATATCTTCCAATCCTGACAAAATATCCTGACCTCAAACCTCCTCAACCAGTCCATACCCAAAATGATTCTGAAATCTATGAAATCAAAGACATACAGACTGCATGAAAACATATGACCTAACAAATCAAGTTCTAACTAGTCACATCTCATCCCAAAGTTGCATACCCTCCTATTGGATTCACAACCCTTAAGGAAGTAACAAAGTATGTGGGTACTAAGCATAACCTATCAACCAAACACTGGGATATAAATTAATATAATGCACCGGCATCAAATAGTATCCTAATTGGTATACTCTGAATCAAAAATGTACCTTCCAGCATAGTCTTTCCTTTATCAGCTTCAGTTGGTTTAGCAGATGATCCAACAGCAAAAACCTTCACCTTGTCCGCCCTGGTTGGCTCTGGACACTGGTTCTTATAATGCCCAACTTGATCACAGTTAAAGCACTTCACATTCTTCTTGTCTGCAGCCTTCTTTCCCTTTCCTGACCGGCACTCGTTTGCGTAATGACCCTTTTTGTCATACTTGTAACAAACTAAATCAGCCTTTGCCTTCTTGGTAGCCTCTCCCTTTTAGGCTCCCTTCTTCTTAAAAGAACATTCTTTTCTTTCCCTAAGAACCCTGGGTTTAAACTGACTTCTCTCTAGCACAAACAGCAAGTATCTCCTCATGGTGAATTTCCATCTCCACAACAACATTACAAGGATCACGGATATGTGTCGTGGTTGCACTAGCAAGCTCAGGACTCAAACCCTGAATGAACCTCTCATTCCTTCTGATGCCAGTGTGAACAATAGCATATCAATATCGAGACAGCTCATCTAACCTAGTGGCATACTCGATAACTGACATCTCTACCCGAACTAGATCCATAAACTTTCTCATCAATGCTGACTTAGCAACCTCAAATAAAAACTTTGTTCAAATCTCCTTCTAAACTCAGCCCATGTCAACTCCTCCTCCGGAACTCTGGCAGTGACACTATTCCACCAGTGAAGTGCTGACCCCTACAACTGTCTAGAGGCCAACCTTCTCTTCTGCTCATCAATCAAACCCAGATCAACAAAGATGCGCTCATAATGCAACAGCCAGTTCTCTTCCTCAATAGCATTCTCCGTTCCCACAAACATTTTTCCACCCAGACTTGTGTAGTCTCTGCTCAACTTAGCATAGTTATTCCTAACTGAAGCCACAGAATTAGCTCCTCCAACATTACAAGCAAATCCAGCAGTAGCTCCTCTTTGCATCATATTGACGAAGAACTGATACATCGCCCCCATATCTACTGGCAGATTTCCAGCACCTATATTAGCTTCATTATTTTGGTTAGCAGTAGACTTTCGACCTTGGTTCCTCCTGGTATTAGGTCAAGCATTTCCATTAGTTGTGGTGCATCCTCCATCAAGATTTCCTCTTCCGTTTGCTGCTTCCATATCTTCTTTCTTATAAATCTGCATACGAGCCTTAGTAAGATACAGAGTAACGGTCTAAGAGAGAGGGGAGTACGTACTTATATATATATATAACTATATATCAAATACAAGTACGTTACTATAGCGTTATCCCAAACCCTAATCATATTTTTGATTCATTGGATTATGCTTTGAAAAATCTTTTAGGTTTAACTTTCTTTTAAAGTTTCATAAACCTATGCACTAATACCAACTTGTAACATCCCCCTACTTGGAGGCCCAAAACTAACGGCTACGGATGTTGCATTCATCCATAGTTATTAATTCTGGCGACC
The DNA here is from genome assembly GCA_030737815.1 of Allium fistulosum. Lineage (NCBI taxonomy): Eukaryota > Viridiplantae > Streptophyta > Magnoliopsida > Asparagales > Amaryllidaceae > Allium > Allium fistulosum. Next base: position 339,730,552 of record CM060904.1, read on the forward strand.
AAATACGGCGGTGTTAGATTCATTGATACAAAGAAACACATGAATATGGAAAGATTTTAAAACATCAAACAAGATCACATTTCATTTCAAAATATTTCCAATTCATTACATAATCTCACTATCGTTAACCACATTCAGAGAAAATATATTTATTATAGTATACGCCAAGAGCGACATATGATGATGCCCCTTTGGATGATCAAAGTATATACAAGCAATATAACAACTTTGCTATTACAAACAACACTGCGGAATCAAATAAAAGAGAACTCTATATAGCTATCATGCCTTCTATACGTCTCCGGAGGCTTTATTCGTCTAACGAGATACCTGAAAACCTCAACTCTCAAACCACTCAAAATCAATTGAGTGCCCAAGAGTTTAAGGGGAAAACATAAACTTTGAGTCAGACATAAGCATGGTATGAATAATAATCTACCATCTCAAATCATTTAGATATCTAGTGAGACCATGCCACTTAGCGGAACGGGTTTCCCCCTAACTAGTATCCACAAATCTTTTCAAAACCATATACCATGCTCCTACATCCACAATGATTAAAACAATTCAAAAAAATATGATATGATGATATGCAAAACAAATGAATTAATTCTGGATTACTCATCCCCGTTAATTCTGACTACCTATCTCAATTATACTTTCTAGGATTACTATTAACCTACTAATTTTCATGGAATAACTAATAACCGGTGAAATATTTAAGGATTCCCCGTCCAATTACATAGTTTTCATGGGATCACTATGAACCTATTACTAACTCCATGTTTACTCTCATCCTAGTTTTCATGTGTTAACTAGGAACCTATTGGTTACTCCAATATCTTCTCTTCGTATCCTAGTTTTCATGGGCTGACTAGGAACCTATTGACATCTGTCAATATCTTAATCGGATATAGTTTTCATGGGCTAACTAGAAACCTACCGGCCCCTGCCAGTATCAAATCATAGTTTTCATAGGCTTACTATGAACCTGTCTTTCTGACATCTTCCTTTATACATAGTTTTCATGGGCTAACTATGAACCTATTGGCCCTTGCCAATATCTTTTCCTATACATAGCTTTCATGGGCTTATTGAAACCTATTGGCCCTTGCCAATACCTTTCTTTAATATTTTAGCATCCTATATTCTGGTCTTCCTGACCTCCAGGATGCAATTCTACTCATTCAAGAGTTAACTTAATTTATATTCATTACTGGGTCAACCTTGCTAGTTATTCTGTCTTTCCCCAAAATTCAGTTATGGGTCTAAAACAATGTGAATATATACATATATGAAGGAGCATACATAATAAGTTGGTTAATCCCTATAACCGTTTTAATCAAAGAAAACTTCTTCAAAAACTCCTTTTTCTAAACACCTTATTTAATTATGCCATGGTTCTCTTTCAAAAATGAGATTAAGTTATTTGTTTTGAAAACTAAGGTTGTCGAAACCTTCAAAACCTTGCTTTCGACTTCATTGGATAACCTGCTTCGAAAGCATATAAATCCCTTTTCAAAACATTAGGTACCTGCCTTTCGAAACACTTTTAAACATCTCTTTCGAAACCTTTTGAATGTAATAAAGTATTACTTAATAACACTTAAAAACATAGCTTCAAAACCATTGAAAGTACCCCTTTCGAAACCATGGGAAGTAACCCTTCCAAAATCATTGAAAGTCCCCCTTTCGAAACCATTAGGTTTATACTTAAAATATTATTTGGGTCAAAGTGAATATAGACAAAAGTATCTCTTTCAAAATCATCCTTTATCATATAAAAATATTGGAAAAAATATGATGGCGTCAGCACCATCTCATTCGAAAGCTTCAAACCATTTAAACAAAACATTGAAGGATAGCGTCGAAACCCCTTTCGAAGCCATTGCCTTCGAAACCCATGTACCCTTTCAAAAGCATTAGGAAGTGGCTTAAAACATCTTTAAAACAAGTACTACCTTTCGAAAGCATTGATGACTTCAATACACTCAAAGGCTAAAGAACGGCAGCAGGGCTTCGACTAAGTCGGAACCCCATCTTTCATTATTTTATAAGTAAGGAAACCCATTCAAAAGCTTTCTCCTTAAACATAAGTTGATGGCAACCCCTCCGAAAGCACTTGGAAAACCTCTTTTAAAAACATATGCTTTGACTCCTTCGAAGGCTAAAATAAAACAAAGGCATGTGCTTCTCTTTTTAAAATAAACAAAGCTATCGGCCCTTTCGGAAGCAATGCTTTCGACACCTAGCCTTCCGCCTTTCTCCAATCCACTATGTACAATCTATGTGATACCCTGTATATTGGTTTCGGCTTAGTGGGTCTCGACTGGGTTGAAGGCTAAAGCTTTGAGTCGAAAGGTACTTCTAAAGAATGCGGAACAAACTTTTCTGGGTAAACCGGGTTTAATACTAATTAAAGAAAACATTTTCTAACTAACCTGCCACGTGTAAACACAAGATTGGTTGCTTTAACTTTTCAAATTCTTTACCAAAATAACTCCCGCTGATTTTAGATCTAAAACATTATTAAGTTAGCAAATAAGCCCTTCTATTAAGCAAAATGAATATTGCAAAGAAGTCCCTCTTCTAAAATATTTTAATTTGCATAACAAATAACTTAGGAAAAATTCCCAAAAATTTCCAGAAATTCACTTTAATCATGTTATCTAACATATCAAAATTTCAGACATAAATTCCCAGTATAATTTCTAAAATAAATATATAAACCCAATTAATTATATTTTTGTTTGAAAATTCATAATAATCTTTTCATAGCTTGGAAAATTATCAAAATTAAAACCCAACTCCAAAATCATATTTTACATAACATAAAAAAATTTCATGGAATTTAAACATCAACAAAAATCAATTTTTCCCTAAAACCGTGTATAATCCTATTTAAACATTCTTTTTTAAATCAAACAAATTGTAATTCAAGCATATCATCATTCAAATCATCATAAAACGAATTTACCCTTAAATCTGAAAGCATATGATTATAGAACAATACAGAGATGGAATTATTATCCACTTCGATTAAGATAAGGAGATTGGATTGAGATTAATTTCCCCTAAGCTTAAATCCTTAGCTTTACTTTGATTTCTCTTCTCTTAATGGTCGGCTCCTCTTTAAGTTTTTGTTTTGCGTTTTCAAAATGACGTAAATGAGAAATAAAATGGTAGGAACGAGAATATATAAGGGTAAGGGTTATGTGCGGCAAATTCCTAATATACCCTTATGTAAATTAATTAGCTTATAACCCATTCTTAAGCCCATTTAATTATTTTATTAAGCACGACCTTAATTATATTATTCAAATCTCAACCCCTTATCACTTAACATTTACATTTTTCTATTTAATTTATCTAATTAAAACTCTTGAATAATGTTATCAAAAATTAAGGGTGTTATAGTCACACTTGCAGAAATGTCTACATGATTCAGCTACTATAGTCGAGCCAAGTGAGTTAGAAGAAGTTGAAGTAGAAAGAGTTACTTGTTCACCGTGAATCCACTCGCATCATTGAGCATAGGACAAAGCGACTCATCAATAAAGTAATTAGACTAGTTAGAATCTAATGGGAAGACGTTCCAATCGAGAGTACTGTGAAACCCGACGAGACAATCCGAGTTAATCATCTAGAGCTCTTTCATGGTACATTTCCATTTAATTTAGTATAATTACTTGTATGCATGGTATTTAGTTCAATATATTCCATAGGTAGGAGTATTGGGTTTTTGGATAATGATTGTTAATGGATGTATTTTATTAGTTAATATTGCACACATGGGCTGGTATGTTCATGCTGGCCTACGACACACATCACGTTATCTATAATGGTTGTTGCATTTTGGCACAAGTGTTGAATGGTTGCTCATCCATATAGAATTGCAAGTGTATAAGACATTGCATATATATTGGATACATGACATAAGCACTTGGATTGAAGGACGCCGACTAGGTCAGGAGACCTCCTAATTTTACATTACCTATACGTTCATATGCATTCCATACCTATATGTATATGCTGCATTATAAATTTGAATATTAGGACAGTGTTTGCAAATGGTTAGTGGTTGATGTTGTGGGCATTTTTGCCTACTACATGGTGAATATGAGGAGTAAGGGTTTGGAGGTATTCTCGAGATCAAGATATGGGCATGTGTCGAAATCGCGTCTCAATCCAAGTTACGGATTGAGATATATGATCATCTTAAAATCTGTCCACCACCATCTCTTAGGGCCGACACCGAGACGCTCTACTACCATTTAAGGTCGACAGTTCAACAGCAATCCAGGATCCCCGGTCCGATGACCGAACCAAAACTTTGGTTCGATGCTTGCTTGGAGTCGGGGCTTGAAAATATCGAGTTTGCTTGGAGTTGGCCCAATGACCGAACCAAAATTTTGGTTCGACGCTTGTTCGGAGTCGGACATTGAAAATCTTGAGTCTGCTTGGAGTCGGTTGGATGACCGAACCAAAACTTTGGTTCGGCGCTTGCTTGGAGTCAGGGCTTGAAAATCTTGAGTCTGCTTGGAGTCGGCCTGATGGCCGAACCAAAACTTTGGTTCGGCGCTTGCTTGGAGTCGGGCCTTGAAAATATGGAGTCTGCTAGGAGTCGGCCTGATGACCGAACCAGAACTTTGGTTCGGCACTTGCTTAGAGTCGGGCATTGAAAATCTAGAGTCTGCTTGGAGTCGGCCTGATGACCGAACCAAAACTTTGGTTCGGCGCTTGCTTGGAGTCGGGCCTTGAAAATCTGGAGTGTGCTTGGAGTCGGCTGGATTATCGAACTAAAATTTTGGTTCGGCACTTTCTTAGAGCCAAGGCTTGAAAATCTCGAGTCTGCTTGGAGTCGGCCTGATGACTGAACCAAAACTTTGGTTTGGCGCTTGCTTGGAGTCGGACCTTGAAAATCTAGAGTCTGCTTGGAGTCGGTCCAATGACCGAACCAAAACTTTGGTTCGGCGCTTGCTTGGGGTCGGGCCTTGAAAATCTCTAGTCTGCTTGGAGTCGGCCCGATGACCGAACCAAAACTTTGGTTCGGCGCTTGCTTGGAGTCGGGCCTTGAAAATCTAGAATCTGCTTAGGTCCGATGACCGAACTAAATCTTTTGTTCGGCGGTTGCTTGGAGTCGGACCTTGAAAATATGAAGTCTGCTTGGAATCTGTCCGGTGACACTGTTTATTAGCAAAAAAATGTCATCTCTTAGATCTGAAATCCATAGATATTACTTTTACAATTTCGGATCCACAAACATATGTCCCTTGACCAAAAAGAAACATGTACCCATTCTTTGGATCTAAAATCAAGCCACCTCTCTTTTGTCATTTGGAATCCAAAAACATGGTTTCTTGGCATAATAAACCCCTTTTCCCCCTATTTAGATCTGGATCATTATTTTCTTTCACAAAAGAAAACCTGTTTCTAGTTTTGAGATCTGAAATCGTATTTTTTAATAAAATTTATACCTTTTTCTTTTCAGATCTAAAGTCATTGTCTCCTTGGCATGAGAGACTCTTTTTTTTACTTTCCTAGTTTGAGATCATTGTTTCTTAGATTAAAATACTCTATCTCCTAGATCTGAAATCGTTACTTTAGCAAAATATGTTTCTCTTTTCAGATCTGTAATCACTATTCCTTGAAGATAAAAAAATTCTTTCTTTCATTTCTCTTATTTCAGATCTACAAACGCTGCACTTTAACCAACAAGAAACATGTATTCACTTCTTAGATCTGAAATCACTATATCACCTTTTAGATCTGCAAACACTGTTTCTCAACCAAAAAGAAACATGTATTTATTTATTAGATCTGACATTGTTTTATCTTCTTTTTTTCATTTTAGATCAAAAAAACACTGTTTTGACTAAAAGAAACACTTAGTCATTTTTCAGATCTAAAATCAAATCTTATTCTCTTTCCATTCGGAAGCATTGCTTCTTTAACATAAGAAAACTATCTTCCTCTTTTTTATAAGAGGAATCTATTCCCCTAGTAAAATATAAAATTACGGTTCTAAGAAACTCCTTTTCTCCCTCCAAACTCGAAATCTTTTCTCTTGATCTAAAGTCATTGTCTCTTTGAAATTAGAGTTTTTCTCTTTTTCTTTTTTCAAGTTTTTAATCACCATTTCTCGAATTGAGAAGCTATACCTCCTATCTCAAGATTCTCTCTTTATTTTAAGAGTTGGACCATCAACCCTTCGAAGCAACAAAACCTCCCAATCCTTTCTGAAAATTGAATTATCTCTCTCGAAAAGTACAAACCCTATAGGAAGGGAAGGAGAACAACTTCCCGATATGCCGCCTAAAGTGATAGAACTCCACTGTAAAGAATGCAACAGCTATCCAGATATGAAAAAGCAGGAAGACTAGTCTAATAACCTCTCGGTTCTAAAATTATCGGACGTAAATTCGACATGGTTGTGATTGAAATCAGTACACACTTCACTACTTAACATAAAGCTTTGTTGGATAAACTCTTGACACGCTCAGGGCAGATAGAAATATTCGACCTCAACGTCATAAAACAAGGAAAGTCCCAGTCTAGAGAACACATGGCGCGTTCCACATAACCAAATGAACCCCAAGCACAGCTCTTTTTCCATCCAGCATCAAATCAAAGTACTACAATTGGGATCCACTGTTGGATCGAAATATCGTAACTTGAAGACCGAAGTCATGATGATTGAATACTCAAAGTCTAGATATGACAAGCACATCACTTCATCACTCCTATCATGCATGAAGGCATCACCAATCCAACGCGTATCGGACATGATTCAAATAATGTCAATAGCTCTCCTTACCTAGGGATATGTTCAACAAATATGAACAGAGGAGGAGGTAAGACCAAGAGTTACTAGTCGACCCTCTATGAAAACAAAAACTTTTGAGTGCCCACTACAAACCTTTATAAGGGGCTAACCTGACTCCATAGACACTTGCCAAGATCTCCACAATTGCTGATAAACGGGGGGCACAAAGGAGGTACTATATAATTACTTTTCTTTCATTCTAATCAATCTTAAGCTATTGCAGGGCTCTACCATCTACTCTTGGATCTCCATCCTTATAAAAAGGTGAAGGAAATATTCTTAAATCTGTTGCATGTGTTGATAGACCCAAGGGTGCTTACATGCTACACGAAGTAAAGACAAAAAATCAAACTAACCCCTACAACTATGCATGACCTCTCCATTGGGTCAGTAAGGCATAATGATGAGGAAACATCACTGTTAGGAGTTCAGATGGATGGTCACCCAGGAAAGTTAGCACAGCTTGCGGTACAAATGCTATAGCAAAATGGAAGAGATACAACTCTCTGCCTCCGGAGCTCGAATGATCAATGATCAGAGAGAAGCCATCCATTTGGGTATGGTGTTACCTCAAAAGGCAAGGAAGAGGACGCGATGGAAACGACATCTGCCGAGAACTTGGATAACATAATAGTTTATACAGAAAGGCTTTAAAAGATCAAGCTCCAGCAATTCCAACGTATTTGGCCCATAGCAGAAAGGCGAGAGATATCCAGAACCACCACCACTACTCCTCATATCACAATTCAACATGAATCAGCAATATATATAGTAAACCGCTAGGACATTGCAGTCACCAATCAAGATACTAGCTTCACCACTCTATCATGATCTGATAATCAAAAGACACAATTTAAATTGATTAAGTAATAAGGATAGCAGGATGCACACTGGGGACATCCAATATAAGTCCACCAAACTAGCCGGAGTCAACTTGACAAAATGACTAGACCAATGACCGCTAGGAGGCAGCACTAAAACGCCAAACAAGAATCTTGGCCCAGTAAAATGCCCGTCATCAATAAGAGTAATTGCAGAAAATCCTTATGAGGAGCTCTCCGATCACACAATATGCTCGCATAAACATGTCATACGCATGACAACAAACGGTCCTGCAATGGAGGTACCATAACAAACCTCTTTTTTAGTTTTTATCTGACTCGGTTGTTGTCATTTCAGGACAATGTCATCGGCTCCTAGGTTCCACAGAGTCTTACCAAAATACCAAGTGAGAATTCTTATCCAAGAGAACATCTTAAACCAGGCATACTACACAGCCTTGTACTTTGCACTTCTTTCGATGCGGTAGGTTTGGTCTAAACTACTCTTTCCCTTTGACCGAGACAAGAGACTAATGCATTTATTTAACACATATGCAGTTATATTCACTTAACACATATGCAGTTATATTCACTTAACACCTATGCTATTATAACCACTACTTCTTTTGCGATTAGCAACCCAGATCACAAGCATATGTTGGAAGTAGTGAAAATAAGATAGCCATGACTAAGGGCACTAGCCTGGGTAGTTCACTGCTGACGGCCGCCCCTTTCCCTGGCAATGACATACCAGTCGGGCATCTGGGCATATATCTAGCTTGAGTAACTCAAAGAATAAATGCATTCGAAGCCTAGCATGGATTATCTCATAACATGAGTTGCCCCAGGCTAATGGGCAGGTTGAAGCTATCAACAAAGTCTTGCAAACACTAATTAAGGAAAAACTAGATAAATCCAAAGGAGCATGGGTTGACGAACCACCTACGGCACTGTAGGCCTACCAAGCCTCCTACAAAACAACAATAGGACATATTCTATTTGCTTTAAGCATACAGTGTTGCGGCCATGCTTCCGGTCGAAACAGTTGTCCCATCACATCGTAGGACACATTATAATTCGAAAGAAAATAAGGAGTTTCTCAGCATGTCCTTAGACCTGATTGAAGAAAGAAGGAATAACACTGCTCTCAAGACCGCCGCAAACAGACGGAAAGTGGCAAAACAATACAAATCTAAGGTGAAGCCCCAAGAGTTACAAGAGGGAGATATTGTTCTCAAGCAAGTCTCTCCCCGTCCAGGTGCAGTAGATCCAGTTTTGGAAGGACCATTTTTTGTTCATAAGGATCTCCACAACGGAGCTTACATTCCGTCGTCCGTTGATGGAAAAGAGTTTGGGAAAGGAAGGAATCTCCAGCATCTCCGCCATTACTTCTCTCAGCTTGTAAAAGGCATATATCACCTGAAGCAATAAAAGAAAGACAGTGGACGTAGGCATATTCTGGCCGAACCACTGTAAAAATTGATGTTTTGCTCGATTGTTTGTCTGATATTTTTCCTATTGCGATCAATCTCAAGCTCTCGCCGGCAGCAGTAATAGCAAGATAATCATGACTAAGGCACAAAAATAGCCTGGGTAGTTCACTGCTGACGATTGGCTCCCCAGCGAGCAATGATAAACCGACTATAAGCCACAGATTAGGCACGATTATAGCCTAGGCAGTTTATCATTGGAATTCAGCTCGCCGGCAACTGCGAACCGATAATAAATCCCATGATTAGGACATGGCTGCAGCCAGGGAGTTAGCCTGATGACCGAACCAGAACTTTGGTTCGGTGCTTGCTCGGAGTCGGGCCTTGAAAATCTAGAGTCTGCTTGGAGTTGGGCCTTGAAAATCTAGAGTCTACTTGGAGTCGGCCTGACGACCGAACCAAAACTTTGGTCTGGCGCTTGCTTGGATTCGGGCCTTGAAAATCTGGAGTCTGCTTGGAGTCGGCCGGATTACCGAATCAAAACTTTGTTTCGGCGCTTGCTTGGAGTTGGGGCTTGAAAATCTCAAGTCTGCTTGGAGTCAGCGCGATGACCGAACTAAAACATTGGTTCGACACTTGTTTGGAGTCGGGCCTTGAAAATATAGAGTCTGCTTGGAGTCGGTCCGATGATCGAATCAAAACTTTTGTTCAGCGATTGCTTGGAGTCGGACCTTGAAAATATGGAGTCTATCTATTGACCGAATCAAATCTTTGGTTCGGTGGTTGCTTGGAGTTAGGCATGAGAAATTTAAGGGTTTACTTGGAGTCGGCTGGGAGTAATGCTGCTTGGAGTCGGGTGAAAGTTTGCTTGGGGCTCAACCCAGGTATAACTGATCTAAAAAAAGTTGGAAAATTTCATCATGGCACGAAAATACTTCAGGGATTTTTTCATGACGCGTTCTGGGGTTCTTGGAGTTGTATGGCGGTCGTCGCAAGTGGAATAGCTTGACAATCATGTAAGGAAGGTTGAACCAAATCCTGGAGGAAGGAAGGTTGACTCAAATTCCAAATACTATATACTCAGTTGCCTCTCCTCATATCTTCATTCAATAAATACCAAGCACATGGCATCATAAAAAAGGAGATGCTAAAGAGCGAAGCTTTCAGCAACAATGGCAGACAACTTCGAGAGGGAAAAATCTTAGTTCTAATAGCATGTTTACTCATATTCAAAGCTTGTACTTATAATCAGAAATGAAAGGGATAATAAAAGAGGAACAGTAGAGGTAAGTATATTCAAGCCGAACCACTATAAATTCTGTGTCTTTTTACATTTAAGTCCTTTACATATTCTTTATTGCAAATTACTAATTTTCTATCTTAAACATCCGCAACTAATTTTCATCAAACAATAGCTATATACTACAAACAATATTTACAGCTCTACAACAACGATTTGAGTGTTTGCCCTTTTTTGTGTAAACAATTGAGTAAATGGTTATAGATATTGGTTATATGAGCGAGTTACATTTTTCCCTTCTTAGAGATTTCAGGGATGTAATCCTTTTAGGGATGGGGAGATGTGATATCCTGGAAATTTTAATGATAAATTAAAACTCTAATAAGGGTAAATATATAGTTTTACACAAAAGTTATAGAGTAGTGAATTTTCAAAACCATCATAATTAGGCCTTGAAACCTATTCCTTTACATCAGGAATGTTGTTTACAATTAGAAAACACATATAACTTGTGGAATTTGATAAAATAAGTCAAAATTGGCAAAAACTAATCCCAATGGCATTTCCGTAAATGTTAATTTTGGAATTTAAACTATAACCTTAGTTTTCAACTACAAATAAATCCATAACCCTCACTTTCTCCATTCTAAACCCTAACCGGCACCTCTCTAATTCTATCTTTTTTTCTTCCTCCTTTTCCTCAAAACTTCTCAAATCCAAATATTATTTTTTATTCTTCTCTCTAAATTTCCAAATCAAAAATAAAAGAAGATAAATCTAATTAAAAGAGACAGGAAGAGAGTTAAATCGAAAAAGAGTCAAATCGGAAGAGAAAGAGAATGAGAAGTGCAAACAAATCAAGGAATAGAGGAAGAGAGACCAATTCAAATTGGATTACAAAAAGGGATTTCTTCGAACAACCCTTCAAGGTGGGTGAGTTTATCTACGAAATGTCTTTAATGTAGAAAACTAGTTAATTTTCATTTATATGCCTTCTTAGAAAAGAAGTATGATTTTTAATCATTAATTAATGTTTTTATTCAAAATACTTATGAATCGAAATGATTGAAAAACCCTATGTAATGAATTAATAAAATAATCACTATAATTTGGGAGGGAAGGGTAGGATTAACTATTTTCCTAATTCTATAGATATAATTTTATATAACAAATTTGGATATATTTTGATAATAAATAGATGTATTCTTTTGATTTACATAAATTTGATTTTATAACCTTGAATATACAAAGAGAATTGACTGAAATATACGTAGATAATCGATTAGAAGATATGCAGATAACTGTTGGGATAAACTACTTGGAATTGTGTATAAACAAGATAAAAACTATAACAAAACACTTTTAAAAATGAATCTAACATGTATACTTGAATCTGCGAAGAAAACGAACAAAAAAAATTTAAAAAAATTTATGGACCTAAAAATATTTATATAGACATCAAAACCAAAAATCAGACGTCTGAATTTCAAAAGTTACAAAACAAAGAAGAAACATTTCGAATCCGACTTGATTCTGACGTCTAAATCCTTATACAAACGTCTTGAATAAAAGTTTGATGTCCGACTAAAGAACCAGACGTCTATATGGCAGTAACAAAAATTTGGTATAGGGAATCAAACGTTTAAATTACTACAGCAAGATAAGGTTGAATCTGGACCTGGTATAGGCCAAGTAGGATGGATCAGGAAAATTTTTTTCCCACTTCCTTTCCTTTTGGGAGTTCACACAACTGAATGGAGTAATGCAGGAAGCTAGAAAAGTATCGCACTTAGTGACTTCCTAGGCTCTCATTTCGTGAAGTTGTAAATGTGACACTCAACGCGACGGGCAATTACATCGAAATTAGAAGCTCTTATCATTCGTAGTCGGTCCTAGCTGCCTATTGGTGGAAATTGGAAAGGATAGGTGAAGTAATTCATCATAGTAGGATCTATAATTTTACGGAGGGGTTGGACCTGTTAATCCCCCTTGTTTGCTACTTGTTTAACAGTATGGAGCATAGGATACGAGCACTAACAAGAAGGTTATTCGACTAGTTATTTTTGGGATTGTTAACCCAAAAGATATTATTGGGGTTGTTAACCCAAAAGATTACATCGAGATTGTTAACCCGTACGTGTGGGCCTGGAATGGTAAAAATATCTTATAGTAATAATTGTTCCTTACAAAAATATCTTCATAAAAATATAATTTACTTCTCAAATTAAATACTTTATTTACGTCCATGTAAAGATCCTTCAAACGAATTACTTCATGCCCAAATATATACATTTTTTTCCTATCAATTAAATACCTTTAAACCCAAAAACATATATTTTAATAATTTTTCTGTTAAAATATCATTTAAGGATATAATGTAATTCCATCTATGAAGGTCAGGTTTCAATTATTATTTAACATCATGTGCTTGTCACTTGGGTTATAACTAATACTTAATCCCTCATATAAGTGTTCATCCTACCCTAGTCCCACTTTATTTATCCTTAATATAAAGGTCATCATAAATAAATATCAGCTTAGGGTGAGATAATGGTGGTTACATAGACAACCCATGCACATAAAGCTTACAATCATCCATCGGAAAACTCTCTCATTCTATATTATAACCCGCCCTAAGGTGTAAATTAACCTATCCTAAATGGTCAAATCTACCTAAGGCCTATTCTTTTATGCTAAGAGCGATGATCCACTATTTATAACATCTAAAATTAGTGACAAGTGTCGTCAAATTACGCTTGCACACTAATCTCGGACATTAAAAATAGTGAACCGTTCATTTTGTAATTTAAATCTAAAGTCAATATGGGAAAAATGGAAAAACCTCATGGTGGAAATTAAATAAAAGTGTGCATATGTCCCAACATTGAATACATTCTTAATAAATCGTCCAATGCTCAATACAATGGATAACGCACCTTTATCTTTCCACATAGCAATCAATAGTCAATTTATAAGCAACACAATAGTAATCCAAGGGATATAACTTAAGTATACAATCTGTAAATGTTATTACATTTTGACCACTTTCTCTCTCCTTTTGCTCCAACCCACAAACTTGGAAAACACATGTAAAAAAGTTCAACTTTGTTTGGACCGCACCAAGTTCTATACACCCCAGCCCAATCTGGGGGAACCAGTGTCTATTACATAAAAAAAGACTGCCAATGTACCATTTTGGTGATCAAGCCTGCATAGTTCTATTTTCTACTCTTCTCCTGCATCAAATATTTATTACCACATACCAACACGTAACCATAACAACTAATACAAGTAGAAAACATCACTTTTTCTAAGACATCACCATCAACCATTATGAACATGTGGTAACTACAATAATAACAACACGGCCATTGAATGCTAACAAGTTTGACAACACTTAATATCAACCTAAACATCAAATAAACCCACACAACAAATATCACACATATACTAATCATCCATTATTAGTAATACATAATATATGCAAGTATAATCAAATAATATGTACTAATTACTTTATTTTAGTTACACAATATCGTTCTCATCAAATGTGCACTAACCAATCAACGTTAGTAAGACAAACACCAAATCATCAAATGTCTGCTAACCAATCAATATTAATAACACAAACATTAATGCCATCCAAACAAACAAAATCATAATAAATTATCCATTGTCGTGTAGTAATAATGGTAGGATATCGCACACTCATTCTAATGCGATTCCATCATAAGATAATAAACATATGTGACAATTTCAATCAATAGTTAATCAAAAATATTAAAACCTTAATAAAACAATAACAATTCTACAAAAACGACAATATACTTCAAAATCGTTGATATATATTTATTACTTCAAATACCTCAAAACATCGTAATTTAATCAAAAACAACAATTCATTAAAATATTGCTATTTACAGATATCACTTTAAATCTATAAATAATCTTATTTTCATTTATTTATCAGTCTTTCCCAAAAAATTCCATAATTTCACCTATTTTATATTAATTAATTATTTCTATTTTAAATCAAAAAATTAATTATAATTAGATACACATCATCCAGTAACGCAACAATTAACAATTAATAAACTAATCAAGGAACAACATATCCAAAATATCGCAATAACTAGAAGCTCATCAATTAAACATAATATATATCAACACATATAAATTTTCATTTTTTGATACTTATTTAAAATTTTTAAAGCTCGGTTAATTAAAATTAATTAACTAATACAGCGCGCTTTTGAAAATAGCTCCAAAACTCAGTAAACCATACGTTAAATCATTTGGAATTTTTCCACAAATCCAGTGGAATAAACCAAGCATAAATCAAAGTTCATATGCAAAAGATACGAAGATTGGAAGTTGTTGGTAGTTTGGTAATTTATTAATCAAATTATCAAATATATTATTTTCCATACCGCGTATATAGTAACTTCAACATCCCGATTTCGTTCAAACCCTCCTCGGTGCAAACTTCAACCGCCACCACACACCACCACCGTCACCTGTTACCCAATCTAACAACACCATTGCCATCCCCATGCTTAGCTGCACTAATTGATGCTACTCCGGTCGCTTACGAAGCCCCAAGGTGACTTCACCACTACTACCTTCAAAGCTTTGTTTCGATGAAATCCAACACTTCTAGAACGATGCAACCATATGGATCGACTCCCCTCAATCTCCTTTACACAACTGTACTCTTTGAACGATCCATATTTGTTGTTTCTCGGTTGATCAGAAAACCCTAAAATGAATGGCTAAAACTTCTTTGTAAATTTTTGACCATCATAGAAACCATCTCCAAAAAAATGATTTGACGCATCTTCTACTCGTTAAGAGCTTCAAATGCATATATTGTAAGGTAGATTTTGGATATTTTGGACTTTTAAATATGTTTTAACTGATTTTTAGTTTGCCTTTAAAGAGGAATATAGGGATTTTAGGATTAGAGATGAAGAATAATGATAGAGGTGATAGCTAGGGTTTTATAGCCTCATTTTAGTTGGGTTATGGGTTGCGTATGCCGCTTCTAACTTGTAAAACTTATATCTCTGAAATTGCAAATCCCAATTTATAAAATTTTAGTCGAAACTAATTAGCTCAGAAAGACCTACATAATGATTATAAATATGATACATAATTCACTGTTAAATTAAAAATCCATTTTTTAATTATTAATATTAACAATGTCAAATTTGCTAGTCGTTACAATAGCTATTGAGTTTATAAAAACTTTGATAATGTCCCTATATATGTCAATTTATAAAAATGTTGTTGTCGTGCTAATAGCTATCGTATGTATGAGAATTTAGCTATTGTGTGTATGCAATAACAATCTATCATATACATGGAATACAAGTTATCAAACCTACCGTGGCAACCTTATAATTAACTTTAAAACTATTTTATTTCTTTTTAAAGCAATTACTTTTGATCAAAATATGTGTAACCACTTTGAAATTCGAAAATGGACGTCAATGATGTTGTAGTCATCACTAGAATCATTTTCAAGCAACAAAGTGAGTTCAATATTATTTTGCACAAGATTAAATAAATAGAGTAGCTAAATAAACTTCCATTACACATATTTATTTTACAATATTCATTACATCATCATTAACCCTTTACATTCCCACATGGGGGAAATACAATAAGAAAATAAGAGTGGTGTCATTTTTGACATATCAAGATGCCAGCACAACACATAACCATTTATAATTCTTGGTTTTACACAATGGGATTTTCAAAATAATTTTTATTAGCTAATTAAGCCTTCTGCTTCATCTTTAGAATCTTTGTTCGTCCTCCCAAAAGATACCGTTTAGTCCATAAACTCAGCTTACTTGAATAAGTACCATGAGTTTATGGGAAATAATAAAAACTCAAGTCATGCTTAAAGCCTAGTATGAGTAAAATCTTTACGCTAAGCAATCATAGCGGGACCATGCCATTGTAGCACAGAACGAGTCTTTTCCTCACTTCTCTATCAAAGCAAAATCAATATAACATATAGTCTAACATTACATCAAGTGCAACCATGTGCATCACATTCAATTCACAAGTTTACCCTACACTTGTCATCTAATTATGAACCATGTCATATTTATATTTCCCGTTCAAATTAATTATACCCTATACTTAACTTCCAATTATAAACTATGTCAAAAGGAAAACCATCCATTCAAACATTACCTAATCTCTTATCTCGGCCTTCATTTTTTAGTTATCATCAACTTACTTTAGTTATTACTTCCCTTGGCATGTCTATCACTAATTTATATTTTCTCAAACAACGTCACCTAATGAAATGGTCACTCATTCCACTATGGGAGCTAATTTGACTATCCTAAGAGGTTGAATTTAAGGACCTTGAATACATTCTAGCAAGCGTCCTTACTGAGCATCAATAGCCTCTCCTAGTCCATGAACCGCTATCGTTCACATTGTTGATTCATTCTTTTATTTATAACACCACCGTGATGTTTTGGCACCTTGCCATATCTCCCCATTATAGTTTTTAAAATATCCTTAGGTTGAACAATATCATGGCACTTGCCATATACCATTGGACTTTAGACATAATAGTCAAGGCACCTGTCATCCAATAACTCCATGAGTCAATATATTTTTATGATCTTAGTTCAACCTTTTTCTTTCATTCATTTATTGTATGCCTTGCACATTCTCTAGATAAAGCATCTTTATCTTTCAATTCAAATGATACCCAACATTTATTAGCTTCCCTAAGCTTTCTTCCATTTCAAAAATAAGTTAACATAATTTTAACTTACAAAATTCTTCCATTATTTCATTCTTATGAAATTGTCAATTAACACTTGGAAACTGTCTTCTAAAGTGCTTTCATTTTTCTTAGAAAATCATTGTTTCCCAAGTTATCACAAACTGAACTTAGTTGTCATACATTGGCTATCCCATAGCCATCGCAAGTCAAGCCTAGCTAACATATATTCTCTATCTATAACCATCACATGTTGATTTTCCTAAGCCATCGCTAGTTGACCCTCAACTAGCTATCGCATGTTGATAGTTTTTTTTAGCTATCGTAAGTTGAATCTATATAGGCTATCGCAAGTTGATAGCTTCCCAAGCTATCGCATGCTGAGCCCCAAACGGCGATCGCACATTGACACTTCTCTTAGGCATCGCAGGTTGATAGCTCCATTAGCTATTGCACGTTGAGCTTCATGTAATCGTCGTAAGTTGACTTCCATAAGCCATCGCGAGTTGATTAACGTGTAGCTATCGCAAGTTGATAACAATCTTGGGTTGAGCTCTAGGAGCTATCGATTATTGGCGTCCAATAAGTGCTACAATTTGACATCCCATTGGCTACAACAGGTTAATAACCTATTGCTATCTCAAATTGGCAATTTTATAGGCTATTGTAGGTTGAAGTAGTAATTCTGTAAATACCTTGAAAACTATTTTGTTACCTTATCAAGGAAAAACTTTACACCAGAACTCATTTAGCATCAATTCTCGTTGGATAATATTTACTTTACAGTTTTCCGTTCAGAACTTTTTAATTACACTTCCTATTAATTAGTTATCTTTAATTAAATAATTTTTCCTTTACCAAAAATTCATATAAAATCGAAAATTAATGGGGAAAATCTCAAAAATTTACAAACAATCCATTTATCATATTATACCTTATATCAAAATTTCAAGTCGAATTTATTATTTTATTTGCTTTTATTAATTAATTTTCAGAATTAACCATTTTATCAACTTAGAAAATTCATAACAAATCCAAATAAATTCCAAAAATGATGGAATTAAAAAACCATATTTATTTCACCATTACAAACATTGTATTAAATTTTAGTAGCATTTAAATATGATTAGAGCATGTTTTACCATAAAACATGAACAAATTCACTTCATTTAAATTTTAGATTACATTCCAAATAAGGTTTAATCATTCAAACACATTTATCATCATCAAAATCATCCAATTAAAAGTCAATCCGAACCCAAATGGGTTAGGAATGGTTTTAGGAAAAAATTTACTCATCTTGATTAAGAAAACTTTGTTTTAATCTCCTTTCTTCTTAATGTTGAAAGCTTGAATTCTTCTAGCTTTGACCTTCTGTTCTCTTAGCTTCAAAATGGTGATCAACCTTGCTTGAATTTTAGGCATTTAGTTCCAAAAATGAAATAACATGGACCGAGGGAATATAGCTAAGGAAAATAGGATAGGATTTTGGCTTGGGCTAATATCCATTTTAGCCTAGTCTCAACAATATATGTCCCCTAACACAATCCTTCTCACTCTAAAACTTAATTTATTTATCTTCCTTAACAAGACCAACTTTAATTGTTTTGATTACTATTAGTCTATTCAATTAAATTTTTATAGTATTCCACACTTAAGTGACCAAATTTTCAAGCAATTCTTACAATTAAATTGTCATAATTACTCTTTCAATAATTTCATCTTATTATTAGTTTAATTTAATTCTCATATTATGGACCCTTCGAAATACAGAGTGTTACAATATGCTATATGTTAAACTATTATTTGTCAATTAGTACTTTTACATATTTCTTTATGGGAAATTTCAAAAACTATTTCTCCTTTAATACAAATATTAATTAATTCAAAAATTAATTAATTGATTAATATTTGTACCACATTATTCACTTACCAATTTACTTCATACAAATTCAATTTTTTATGGGAAAAATCTAGAAAATTTCTCAAAATTCAGGTTTTTCATTTTCTACTGCTTATTACAACTCTAGGGAAAATAATTAATTTTTAATAATTTAAATAATAAAATCTATAAATTTGTAGAAATTAATATTAAATTGGAAAATTATAAAATTAAAACATGTCTCAAAATTAATGTTATAAATAACGTATAATTTTTTTACCATTTGGATGTTATTATCTATAGTTTTAAATTCAAAAACCCATCTTTTAAATTCAACACCTCACATTAAATTCGTGAAAGCATTTAAATGCTCTTACATTACAAGCCCGTGTTGTTATCATAACAAATATCTCATTTTTCATTAGATCCCAAAATGAAAAAATAAAACAAGTAGAGATGATATTATTATTCACCTTGATTAGCCTAAATGTGAAGAGAAAGTAATGCCACAAGTTCTTCCTCAAGCTTTCAAATTCTTCTTAATTAATTGAGAAATTATAAGGTTTATTTCTCTTCCTTTAGTAATGAGAAATGAATGAAACATAAGAGAGGGAGACGGGTTAGGAAACTCTTAGGTGGGTTGGGCTTTAGGTTTCCCCTTCCTTACCTTACTTAAATAAATTAAAATATATTTCTTCTTTATATAAAATATCATTATTCTCTTTTCAAATAAGGAAATTTCAAGATTAGTTATTTTGATAGTTGATGTGCACGTAAATGTGCATATATTTACATCCATATTTTATCTTTTTTTATTTAAATAAACATCATATTTGGGCATTTGGACATGTTAAAACCAAAATTCAATTATTTTTCAAACCATCATATTTTCATCTTCATTCAGGGGGCAAAATGGTCATTTTTGTGCATGTGTA
Organism: Allium fistulosum; assembly: GCA_030737815.1. Taxonomy (NCBI): domain Eukaryota; kingdom Viridiplantae; phylum Streptophyta; class Magnoliopsida; order Asparagales; family Amaryllidaceae; genus Allium; species Allium fistulosum. The sequence continues at coordinate 339,750,440 of CM060904.1, forward strand.
AATTTGAGAATTTTACTTGGACATTTTTTTATAGGAATTTGAATGCATATGGAAGAGGCTTATATGAAGATACATGCATGCACAAATGAATACAAAGGAAAGAAGAGGGAAATAATTCAAGTTCAAGATCATGGAGGACCCCACCCACTTACCTACATGTACAATTAGGAGCTAATGGACCACTAATTGGAGGTTAAAGCTTCATGCACATAAAATAATGGATTAATTAAGGGCTAATGATTACTTGGTGGCACACTTCCTAAAGGGCATTTTGGGAAGCCCCCTAAAAATAGAATTAGGGTTTTATGCATGTATATATAGTCCTCTTATGTACATGAAACTATCTTCTACTCTTTCATTTTACTTAGGAAATTAAGAGATCAAATTGTAAGCTCAATGTTCTATGAAATAAAAATGGCTTCCAAGCCTCTTTCTTCTCTCTTTTCTACATGCTTTTCTTTGTTTTATTGTTAATGTTTATTTCTATGCTCTCTTTCCTTTAATGTTCATAGCTTAGATTTACATTTATGCAAGTAGTGTAGTTTATATTTTTATGCAAGTAGTTAGTAGCTAATCTCTTTTGCCTTCTTTGCTTATTTTCTATTTTCTTCTCTTTTTAATGTTGAAATTTACTTGTGTTGCTTCAATGCCACAAATGAGTAGCTAAACCCCTTCAATTTAGGGGTAATGAAGCTCTCAAATATTATGTAATTTCAATATTTGTTATGATTTATGATCTTTTTGTTTGTGCTTTATGAAAGTGAATTTTGATGCAAGTTTATACAAGTGGGTTTGATAGCTTATATTGCTTATGCAAATGAGCTATACTTATTCAACATAAATACAAGTTGCATCATCATTTGCTAATCCATTTTTGATTGTGAAAAGAAAGTAAAAATGAAATTTGATGATCTATATTACTAGTTATAATAGTAAATAGATCATACTTAAAATAGCTTTTACTTTGGCTTCATTTTCATAGGAATTATAAGTGGTTTATTTGTTGTATTATAGTTTGATGGTTTGAGTTATGTTAATTAATAACATAAACAAACCATACTTATGATAAATACAACAATATTTCACTTAAGATTAAAAGCTAGAGATCACAAATTGTTTGTTTGTTGATTTACAAAAATATGAGAGTGGATTTGCCTCTAAATTATTCTCTAGTTCAATAGTTTTTTTAAATCATATTTTAATTCTAGTTTTAGCTTCATTTTTAGTTAACAATTCCTCCTCCATTTGGTCTAATTTGATTGAATATATTTTTAAACTCTCATAATTCCTTGCGGATCGACCCGTATTCGCCACGTACTACAAGTGTATGTCGTGCGCTTGTGGTTATTTTTAATTTAAATTCGTTCGATGGTTTTCTAAACTGATAGAATTTCCGTCGACGGACAAGTTTTTGGCGCCGTTGCCGGGGAATTGTCTTTGATTTTGATTTTCTATTCTTCGAATTATTTTTCTTTTGATTTTTATCGTGTGTTTGTTTTGTGTGTTTGAGTGCATTTAAAAAAAATAGTTATTATTGTGTGTTTTTGTGTGAATTTAGTTTTCATTTGGTTGTGTACATTGTGTGCTTGTTTTCTAGTCTATTTGCTTTTGCATTTGCATAAAAAAAACACAAAAAGTTCTAAAAGAAAAAAATATTTTATTAATTTGCATTTGCAATTTCATTTTGCATCTACATTTACATTTTTCATTTTCTTTCTTTCTTTGTTTCCTTTTACATTCCAAAAAAAAACAGACACAGTGCACTGTCACCAGCCTTCTTTGGCCATAATCCGCTTGTCATCTCCTCCTCCACTGAGCAACTACACCTTCAGCAACTTCTTCTCTTCCACCAGAGCAACCCAACCTCATTACATCAACACAAACTGTCACCATAACTCACCTCCACACTCGACTGTCCCCAATCCATCCATCCTCTTACAGGACTGTCAAGCATACAACAACTCAATCCATCACGACTTCAACTACCACCATACTGCAACTCCAATCTGCATCCTTCTGTGACTTCACGATCACCAATCTCACACTCAACTACCACTTACAACCACAGCCACCTAGTCTGCTTGCCACCCACATGTCCAACGACCTGGCGGAGCTTTACCACGAAGGGCACAAAAGTCGAGACCCAAACCCACCACTTCACGAAAGTCAAAACCCACCACTACCATCGATTTCTCCTAACCCCCTACTATCACACTAGAGAAACTACCATTCTCCACAAAACTCGATCACCTGCCTACAACACTTCCCCCCTGACCATCACTGCTGCAGATCTACAAAATATTTCCTCCATCACATTCAACTTCCACCACATTTTGAACATCATCTACATACCACCCTTACCTACACACATTTTAAACCACTCACCACAACACTTCTGGCCAACCAAAAAAAACCACTATTGCATCAACCTGCACTGCTATAGCACACAACCACAAATACATCAACCCACTTACACTTCTCACAATTCTCACTTGACATACACTTCTCCTCCCTCCACTGTCAAGCACCCTTGCCGCTCTCTAAACAACATCAGATTCATCAACTCCATCCCATACCACTTCAACAAACATAGCCTTTCACTACCTCTCTGAAACCAACACATTTGTACTGCCCACATACACATTTTACTTCCCAGCCGCAACTCGCTGAACACCCTTCATACTCTCTCTGGTCACTAACAATACAAACATCATACACCATCAACTTCCATTTACTGTCAACAATACAAAATTATGCAGCTTTCCTCCTTAGCCAAAAACAACCTCATCATCTTCACACTTCACTGCCTAAACATCTCAAACCCATCAGCATACATCCACCGCCATTACCCACAGCAGCTCCCCATTCTACCATCAACAATCGCCTCAACGAGCAATTCGAACTCAACCGCGAGCAGCCAATTACCAGCCACCCTTTACAAATCACTTTCAACACTACTACATTATCATACTTACCCCACTACTGGCAAAGACACCTCGTGACTTCACCCATCCTCGCGAAATCCCCAGAATCGATCGCCTGAAGCAACTTCCTTCAAAATCCACGATTGCAACCCCTTCAACATCGCCAATTCCCTAAAATTCCAGTCGCGACATCACCACCCCACCTCGAATTGCACCCACCAGCCACGGCCTAACCCCAAACCGAGCTTTCTAATCTTCACTTCAGTTTGTAGAAGTTTCGAGTTGCGATTTCAATAATCAAAATTTTTTTTCTTTTTTTCCTCTTCGCGTTTTCCTGTTCTTTCTTCTTTTTTTACTTTTGGCATGAAAGAGAGATAGAAGGGTGCGATTACGAGTTAGGGTATTGGACTTTCCAATTGGGCCAGGGCTGGTCTTCAATTAAAAAAACAAACAAAACTTTCTTTTAGCCTTTAGGTCTTTGCATAAAAAAATGACCGAGTTGGTTTACTTTGAACTTTTTGTTTAGTGAACTAGGAAAGTGAATTTGGTTCCGCTTATGTTAAGTTGCTTCTTTGATTTAAAAAAAAACTTTCAATTTGTTTTATTTTCACTTGTTTAATTTTTTTTGATTTGATTTCTTCTTGATATATATAAAAAAAATTAAGCAAAACTGCACTTTTAAGTTTCCTCTCAAAAAAAAAATTGAAAAATCCAAAAAAAAAAAACAAGTTCAACTTTGATTTTCATTTTTCACTTGTTTTAGTTTTCATTTTCAATTGTTTTGTTTTTCGCTTATTTTGTTTTTCATCTTTGATAAACATACTAAAATAATAATAAAAAAAAATTATTGAATATATCTTATTTTTCATTTCAGGTTGCCAAAGCAGATTAAAAGGAAGAACTGCTTGCCCAAAAGTAATTGCTGCTTGCTTATAAAAAAATTGCCGCTTAAAAAAAAATTGCTAATAATCTGCATGCTCTGGTATTGTGCTTTCATCTCTAGTGCATTGTTGGTTGCTTGCATTTGCATTTATATATAAAAAAAATTTCAAATTTCAAAATCCAAAAACAAAAACAAACTTTAGTTTAGTTGCATTGTAAATTCACGTTTAATTTTTGTTTTGCATCCATCTCATCTTATTTACTTTTCTAAGGGCAATACCCCAATTCACATAAGGTGAGGGATTTCATCACCCTTTCCTTAGCCCACAAACGCATTTCATCGTAGAATTGGATTAATAATAAAGGTTAGACATTCGACTTAAGGGTGTCGCGAGCTCATCTAGGGCTTAATTATATCTTCACAATTGATTTCTTTGAACAATTTTATTTCTTGGTGTCTAGGCTACGGCAGAGTAATAACCAGTTATAAAAATTACGGTGATACGTAAATATTATACTGGTTGTTCCTCTGAAGGTACTTAAACCTTCGGCTGCATTGCTACGGTGATTCGTGGTGCACCGATAACCCCTGCCCGTTACCTGGCTGAGAGATATTTTTGTTGATTTAAGACAAAGTGTGATTATACAATTTTGGGTTAGGAGCTACTAAGGACAGAAAATTGTGATTAAGTCCTTTGCATTCATTTAGTTGCATTAGTTCATGCATATATAAAAAAAACAAAAAAAATCAAAAATCCAAAATTTTAAAAAAAAATTGTAAATTTTTCTTAACTTAGTTTTTAATTCCACAAAAAAAAATTAAACCTTTTAATTTTTTTTTTTTGAAATTCAATATACAAAAAAAATTACAAAAACAAAAAAATTTAAAAATTTAAAAAACCAAAAACAAAACAAAAATAAAACTTCTCTTTTGAAAATAAATTTCACTTGGTAAATATTTTTCTTCCTCTAAAAAAATTTATATTTTCACTTCGATTTTCAAATCTTCTTTCATTCACTAAACTTAATTCTAACTTCTTTCTCTTCTCGATTTCACTTGTGCATGAGTATTTGGACTCATGACACAACAACAAATCGTTGGACTCGCGACCCTTCTACAAACCGTTTAACTCGATCAGACAATCCTCTCGAAATGGCAAACGAAAACGCCGCTCGAACTCTTATGGATAGAATCTTTCCCGATAGAGTTTCTATTCCATCTTGCATCACGTTACCCGCCCCTAGGGGTAACCATTTCGAAATTCACTCGAACCATATTGCCACGCTTCCGAAATTTGGCAATTTCGAGCACGATGACCCATACATTTTCTTGACTAAATTTGAACAAGTTTGCACAACCATTAAACTTCAACAACTTTCTGATGACGGAATCAAACTTCGATTAATCCCATTTTCTCTTACGGATTATGCTAAAAAATGTTTGTACAGCTTACCATCGAACTCGATTAAAACGTGGGAAGAATTCGTAAAAGCTTTCTTAAAAAGTTCTACCCTTTGGAAAAAACGAGTAGAATCCGAAACGAAATTGTAAATTTCCATCAATTCAAGGGAGAACCATTTGGAAAATATTTTGAAAGATTCAAAGAACTTTTGATAAAATGTCCACACCATAACCTCGAAAAATGGACAATTTGCCAAATTTTATACGATGGACACGAAAACAGCTCACAAACCATGCTTGAATCAATGTGCCAAGGCAACGTTCTTGCCCAACATCACGATGATGCTTGGTAATTTCTTGAAAACCTCGCTGAAAAATCATCCCAATGGGAATGATCGAACGAAAAATCAATTTACTCATGATCGAGTGCAAACTCGATAGGATCTTCTATTGCTTTGGAAGCTAAGATCGACACAATGATTAAAAAATTCGATAACGTTTTCTCATCGAACCAAATGAACCAAGCTTCCCAACCGATGTGTTATAAATGCAACGATCCTAATCATATAGCCGATCAGTGTCCCAATTCTGTCGAACAAATCAATGCTTTCAATAAAGCCAAAAACGACCCGTTTTCTCCAACGTACAATCCTAGTTGGAGAAACCATCCCAATTTTGCGAGGAACCAAAACAATTCCAACACGAATACGATTCGTCCCAATTTTCAAGCATTCCTGAATAATGCTTCGAATCCTCCCTTTCAACCCAACAATTTTCAACCAAACTTTGCGGGTCCGTTTCACAATCAACCGCAACAAGCAAATTTTCAACCAAATTCTGCTCATCCACCCCAAGACGATAAATGTTTAAGTTCACTTGAGAAAACTCTTGAAACCTTGGCTAAAGCAACCACTCAAAGCCTTCAATCAAACATCACCCATTTGAATGCTATCACAACTCTTTTATCTCTTTTTCAAATCCCAGAAATCAAAACGCAAATTCAAATCAAGCCCATGTTGTTCAAGATAGCAACGTCACCCAATTGAATGCTATCACAACTCTCTGTTTCGGTAAACAAATCGATAATCAAGTCGTTAATCCAAACAATTTACTGGAAGCCTCTCTCGATACTTCTAAAACAACAAACGAATCTGAACAGAACGTGGAGCCAAACGTTGAATCAAATGCTAACCAAAATTCTTCTTCCTCTGCTCGAGTAGACCTGCCTACCGAGTATCGTGTTCCATTTCCACATCGTCTTCGACCAAAGAAACACTCGGACCAAATGGAAAAGATGTTGGAAATTTTTAAACAAGTCAAAGTTAACATTCTGCTTCTTGGCATCGTTCAGCAAGTTCCAACGTACGCGAAATTCCGTAAGGACTTGTGTACCCAAAAGCGACACACTCAAGTGCCCAAAAATGTCTTCTTAGCCGCCAGTCTGAGTGAATTCTTGTCCCAATCCATGCCCATAAAATACAAAGATCCTAGCTGCCCTACGATTTCATGTACAATTGAAGACAAGACGATTAACAAATGTCTGATAGACTTAGGCGCGAGTGTCAATTTGATTCCATACTCTATGTATGAACAATTAGGATTGGGTGAGCTCAAACCCACAAAAGTCAAGCTTCAATTTGCCGATCGCTCGATTAAGAAGCCCGTGGGAGAAATCGAGGACGTGCTCATTCGAGTAGGGCAATTCATATTCCCCGTTGATTTTATCGTTCTCGAAACACAACCCGTGACGAATCCCCCGAGTCAAATTCCATTGATTTTAGGCCGACCATTCTTAGTCACCTCAAATTCCTTAATCAATTGTCGTAACGGTTCGATGAAAATTTCTTTTGGAAACATGACTTTGGATCTCAACATTTTCAATCTTGAAAGCCAATCGAATGAACCTCATGACCAAACGTTGGAAGTTAGTGCCATTCACGAAAACCTCGAAAACGAGACAATTGACCTTAGCGACGAACGCGAAGCTGAATATGAAAAATTGTTTCATAAAATTCCCAACGAAATTGAATAAACTCTTCCCTTTGAATCGCTTCCAGTAGAGTCTGAATTTCAATCCAATTCTTTGATCGAAAAACTCTCGAAGTTGGACCTCAAACCACTTCCCGATCACCTTAAGTACGCATACTTAGGTGATAACAAAACGTTACCCGTCATAATTTCTTCGACTCTCTCTCTTGACCAAGAAACCTCCTTACTTGCTATTCTTTCGAAAAACAAGGAAGCAATTGGATGGTCGATCTTTGATATAAAGGGGATTAGCCCTGCTATTGTTCAACATTGCATCCATTTAATCGACGATGCCAAGCCTGTTCGTGACGTGTAACGAAGGCTTAATCAGAAAATGAAAGATGCGGTGCGTGATGAAATTCTTAAACTTCTCGACAATGAAAGATGGGTTAGCCCAATTCACGTTGTACCGAAAAAGTCTAGGCTAACCGTTGTCAAGAACGATTCAAATGAACTTATTCCAACTCGTACTCAAACGGGTTGGCATGTTTGCATTGACTATCGAAAACTAAATGCCGCAACACGAAAAGGTCACTTCCCTCTTCCCTTCATTGACCAAATGCTCGAACGTTTAGCCGGCCATGAATTTTACTGCTTCCTTGATGGTTATTCCGGCTATAACCAAATTCACATCGCTCCCGAAGATCAAGAGGAAACAACTTTCACGTGTCCATTCGGTACCTTTGCTTATCGACGTATGCCATTCGGACTTTGTAACGCTCCTGCGACCTTCCAACGATGCATGGTTGGAATCTTTTCCGACATGATTGAACGCTTTCTTAAAGTTTTTATGGACGATTTCTCAATCTTTGGCGATTCTTTTTCCCAATGTTTACATCATCTCAAATTGGTTCTAAATCGATGTAAAGAAAAACATTTGACTTTGAATTGGGAAAAATGCCACTTTATGGTCAAACAAGGCATAGTCCTTGGACATATCATCTCAAATAAAGGCAATGAGGTAGATAAAGTGAAAATCAATGTCATTGCAAATCTACCCATTCCCAAAACTGTTAAGGACATTCGATCATTTCTTGGACACACTGGCTTTTACCGACGCTTTGTGAAAGACTTTAGCAAAATTGCTCGCCCTTTGACGACTCTTCTTGGAAAAGACGTTCCTTTCGATTTTAACTCTGATTGTATCTCTTCATTCGAACGTCTTAAGAACTAACTCATTTCTGCTCCAATCATTTGTGCGCCCAATTGGGATCTTCCTTTTGAAATAATGTGTGATGCTTCGAACTTTGCCGTTGGTGCTGTCTTAGGACAACGCATCAACAAGATCCTTCACGTGATGTACTACGCGAGTATGACTTTGAACGACGCTCAACTCAACTATACAACAACCGAAAAAGAGCTTCTAGCTATCGTTTTTGCTCTCGAAAAATTCCGACAATACTTGATAGGGTCACACATTACTGTGTACACGGACCACTCTGCGCTTCGATATCTCTTCACTAAAAGGATGCCAAATCACGCTTGATTCGTTGGATCCTTTTACTTCAAGAATTTGACCTTACAATTAAAGACAAAAAGGATCTGATAACGTCATAGTCGATCACTTGTCTCGTCTTCCGAACACACCATCTTCTTTGCCAATCAATGAAAACTTCCCCGATGAACAACTCCTTTCAATTTCTATCGACCAATGGTACACTGATATAGTGAACTACGTAGTCAGTAAAGAAACTCCCTCATTGTGGTCCAAACAGGACAAATGAAAATTCATGTCCCAAGTGAAGTATTTATATTGGGACGATCCATACTTGTTCAAATGTTGTCCCGACCAAATCATCCGACGTTGCATTCCGGATAATGAGATTAGGAGTGTTCTTTCATTTTGCCACGATCAAGCGTGTGGTGGACATTTCAGTCCTCGAAAAACTGTGGAAAAAGTGCTTTAGTGTGATTTCTATTGGCCTTCTCTTTTCAAAGACTCGTTTGAATTTTGTAAAACTTGCGATCAATGTCAAATTCTTGGACGAATTTCTCGACGAGATATGATGCCTCTAAACCCCATTCTTACGATCGAAATCTTTGATGTATGTGGTATAGACTTTATGGGACCTTTTCCCAATTCTTTTGGAAACTTGTATATCCTTCTCGCTGTCGATTACGTTCCAAAATGGGTTGAAGCCGTTCCTTGAAAAACCAACGACCATAAAATTATTGTGAAATTTCTCAAAGAAAACATCTTTTCGAGGTTCGGCACACCTCGCACAATAATAAGTGATAACGGGACCCATTTTTGCAACCGTTCTTTTGAAACTTTAATGAAAAAATACTCGATAACCCACAAGTTATCCACTCTGTATCATCCTCAAACTTGTGGCCAAGTTGAAGTTTCAAATCGACAAATAAAACAAATCTTGGAGAAAACTGTCAATAAAAATCGAAACGATTGGTCTCAAAAATTGACCGACGCGCTTTGGGCTTACCGTACTGCTTTTAAAACTAACCTTCGGATGTCCCCATTTCGTTTAGTTTACGGTAAAGCTTACCATTTACCCGTTGAAATCGAACACAAAGCTCTGTGGGCAATTAAGAACTTAAACTTTGATCTTGAGAAAGCTGGCGAAGGCCAAAAACTACAACTCAACGAACTAAAAGAACTTAGGAACGACGCGTATGAAAATGAGAAAATTTACGAAGAAAAAACCAAAGTTTTTCATGACAAGTCAATCTTAAGGAAAACGTTTTCGCCTAACCAAAAAGTTCTTTTATATGACTCAAGACTTCATTTATTCCCTGGGAAACTTAAATCGAGGTGGACCGGACCATTTGTGGTACGAACTGTTTTTCCACATGGTGCCATAGAAATAGAAAACCCCAGGGATGGATCAGTTTTCAAAGACAACGGTCATCGTCTGAAACCTTTCTTGGAATTGCCAAATAACCAAGAGGAGGAGCTCATGATCCTTCATGAGCCAAGCTACGCCTAGTAAGAATGTTAACCCTCTTTTATAAATATGTACATTGTTTTTCCCGCATTGATTGTGGGGACACAGTCAAAATTAAGTGTGGGGGGAGTCTCATTTTCATTTTTTTAGTTTCATGATATTTTTGAACTTTCATTTTTCTTCTTACTTAAAAAAAATCTCAAAATTTCAAAATCTCAAAAACATTTTCTTTTTAGCATTTTGATTTATTTTTGAGGAAACACTATGGGATAAGTATAAGTTTTGGTTAATAAATTGAAATTTTTGAAAATTTATTTGTCTTAACAAAAATATGAAGTTTGATTACAAATAACGATGGTTTAACTAGTATATAGGAAGGTTCATATGTGTTAATTATGAAGTATGTTCTTATTTAAAATCTTTATTTAAAAAAATGGTAAATTTAAAGTAAAGGATATAACATTTTTATCTTCTAAGTTAAATGGTGCTAAGATGATTTTGCAAAACTCTCTTTTCTAAAAAAATAATTTGTATATATATATATATATATATATATATATATTTAACACCTAGAGTCATGTGTTCACACTCGTGTGTTCACTCGCCATGCTCTGTACTCTTCTCACGTAAGCCCGAAAGGCAGTGCATGATCGGTATATCTGGCATCAGTTTATCTGAGTTAGGTGTATGTATATAAAAATTCTTTTTAATAACGCCTACAGTCAATAAGTGTTCACACTTGTGTGTTCACTCGCCATGCTCTGTATTCCCCTCACATCAGTCCGCAAGGCAGTGCACGTGTAATATATCTGGCCTCAGTTTATCTGAGTTAGGCATATGTAAATATTGTTAATATCAATAAAATTTTCAAAAGAAAAATGGAGAAAGTAAGCAAATGAAATCCAAGCACTATTTTAACTTATTTGATTTGACTTGTTATTGAAAAGAAATGAAAATACCACTTTGATAAACTTTGATAATCGACTAAGGATCCATTTCATAGTTACACTTTGTTATCAACCGAAACAACGAGTTAAACTATAGTCTATTTGTTATGATAACTTAATTTTTGTTTTAAATTTTGACGAGTAAATGACTTAAATTTTCAAGATAACGACCAAGACATATATTTAACTTCTTTGTGTCGATTTAAGAGTAAATCCATCATTTGTAAATAAATATTGCATTTTGTAAATATTTTCACTTTGCATCTGGATTTTGTGGGTAGTATCCGCTGAAAACCCTCACGAGACAGCACTCGTCCTATTGGGGATACCCAGAGGTTTAACGGCTTGTTGCATACGCTCAATGGAATCGTGCTCCCTACGAAAACGGATTTATCTTAGTTTCCTTTATTCGAGGACGAATAAAAAGATAAGTGTGGGGGTATTTGATGTGCACGTAAATGTGCATATATTTACATCCATATTTTATCTCTTTTTATTTAAATAAACATCATATTTGGGCATTTGGACATGTTAAAACCAAAATTCAATTATTTTTCAAACCATCATATTTTAATCTTCATTCAGGGGCAAAATGGTCATTTTTGTGCATGTGTAAATTTGAGAATTTTACTTGGACATTTTTTTTATAGGAATTTGGATGCATATGGAAGAGGCTTATATGAAGATACATGCATGCACAAATGAATATAAAGGAAAGAAGAGGGAAATAATTCAAGTTCAAGATCATGGAGGACCTCATCCACTTACCTACATGTATAATTAGGAGCTAATGGACCACTAAGTGGAGGTTAAAGCTTCATGCACATCAAATGATGGATTAATTATGGGCTAATGATTACTTGGTTGCAACACTTCCTAAAGGGCATTTTGGGAAGCCTCCTAAAAATAGAATTAGGGTTTTATGCATGTATATATAGCCCTCTTATGTACATGAAACTATCTTCTACTCTTTCATTTTACTTAGGAAATTAAGAGATCAAATTGTAAGCTCAATGTTCTATGAAATAAAAATGGCTTCCAAGCCTCTTTCTTCTCTCTTTTCTACATGCTTTTCTTTGTTTTATTGTTAATGTTTATTTCTATGCTCTCTTTCCTTTAATGTTCATAGCTTAGATTTACATTTATGCAAGTAGTGTAGTTTATATTTTTATGCAAGTAGTTAGTAGCTAATCTCTTTTGCCTTCTTTGCTTATTTTCTATTTTCTTCTCTTTTTAATGTTGAAATTTACTTGTGTTGCTTCAATGCCACAAATGAGTAGCTAAACCCCTTCAATTTAAGGGTAATGAAGCTCTCAAATATTATGTAATTTCAACATTTGTTATGATTTATGATCTCTTTGTTTGTGCTTTATGAAAGTGAATGCTGATGCAAGTTTATACAAGTGGGTTTGATAGCTTATATTGCTTATGCAAATGAGCTATACTTATTCAACATAAACACAAGTTGCATCACCATTTGCTAATCCATTTTTGATTGTGAAAAGAAAGTAAAAATGAAATTTGATGATCTATATTACTAGTTACAATAGTAAATAGATCATATTTAAAATAGCTTTTGCTTTGGCTTCATTTTCATAGGAATTATAAGTGGTTTATTTGTTGTATTATAGTTTGATGGTTTGAGTTATGTTAATTAATAACATAAACAAACCATACTTATGATAAATACAACAATATTTCACTTAAGATCAAAAGCTAGAGATCGCAAATTGTTTGTTTGTTGATTTACAAAAATAAGAGAGTGGATTTGCCTCTAAATTATTCTCTAGCTCAAAAGTTTTTTTAAATCACATTTTAATTCTAGTTTTAGCTTCGTTTTTAGTTAACAATTCCTCCTCCATTTGGTCTAATTTGATTGAATAGATTTTTAAACTCTCACAATTCCCTACGGATCGACCCGTATTTGCCACGTACTACAAAGTGTACGACGTGCGCTTGCGGTTATTTTTAATTTAAATTCGTTCGACGGTTTTCTAAACCGATAGAATTTCCGTCGACGGACAATACTTCTCCATACTCATTCCATTTCCCACATTGTTATTTAATTATCAACAAAACAATTTTTTAATAATAGTATGCATTAAAACAGTGTTGCTACAATGATTCTATAACTAGGTAGAGAGAGATGGGGTGCCCATCTAAGTAGGTTGTCGAACCCAAAACCTACGAAAAACTTCTGAACCATCTTAATTCTTTTATATTTAATTCCAATAAATGTGATTCTAATGGAAATGTATAGAGATGTTTATGATTATCAGTTCAGGTACAATACAATTTTAGGTAATGGGTGTGTGGATAGGCCCAGCCCTAGGGTAAGGCTAGCAAGCCAACCGCTTAGGGCAACGGGGGGATGGGGGTAACAGTTTATGAGATTGGGTATGTAAAAAGTTTTACTGCATAAATCAATTAAATGATAGTGTGTACCACCGGTAGTTGGTTTCAACCTTAAATCAAGCTTCTAGAATTTTATTCTTGGCTTTGCCATATTTTGGTGAAATTTACTATTATTTATGCATTAAATTTTTGTTTGGACTAGGGCAACCTAGTTGATCAGGCTAGGCCTGTGTATGGATACGAATTGTATTGCAATGTAGTATTATTTACTTATATTGTTAGTTTGGCCTAGGCTAGGGAACCCATGACACCGCTAACCCTAAAGAGTAGTATTGCTCCTTCACTCGTATACTTAGTTTGTAGTAACATTATTACTTATATTATGTACTGTTTTGTAGTGATAGAACTGTATTTGCATTAAGGTGACTTGTTGATGTAGGTCAAGATGCATGTGTGGTATAATGTTGTATATGTATTTTGCTCATATTGTATATATGTACATGGGTTTTTATATATACTATTTTGTGAAGTTCCCCTCAAACAAGGCTTATGTTTGCCATGTGTTTTATTGCTGTTTGTTTCTCTTTTTGACATCTTGGGTGTTCCCATGAGTAAGCTGAGAGTCGAGTATCTTTGGGGACATGATAGTAGGATTTGTTGGATATTTGGAGGCATGGAGATCGCTATGTCTATTTTAAGTTTATTTACTTTATACATGACAAACATTGCTATTTAAATTTTAGACTTTTCTGTTGTACATAATGTATTATTAAATATTTCATATTTATGGAGAAGATATATGTAACAACCCTGTTTTGAAGTTGTAATGTTAAACTCATTTAATTGAAATATAAGTGTTTGAATTTGAATTTTTGACAATTTAACAAAGGATTTGTTATAATAAAAAAATTTATATAGTTAATAAATTCCTTTTAAGATAATATATTAGAATTCAAATAAATATTTTGATGGATATAAAATGTTTTAAAGTGTAAACAAATTTTATACCATTGAAATAGTAGGAAAAAAATAAATTTATTTTAGGTTAATATGTTAAATAGAGAGAACAATATATGTGTGAATAGAATTGTGCAGTTTAAATAAATCAAAATGAGTTACTTAAGCAAAAAAACAACAACATATTCCTTAACAATAAAGCCTAGCCCATTTAAATAAGACCACACCTTAGTTTAATCCTAAGTTTTCTCAGCCTATTCTCAATATTATTTCCAATACACATTCACCTTAGCCTTAGCATGCTTGGAACCCAAACCTTCATAGCGCACTCGCTCCTTCCCCTAGAATCCCTAAATACCAATTCGAAAATTGATTATCACATAAAAAATGAATGAACCGTGATCGCGACAGGAGGATGGACGAGTTCGGTTGAGAAGGCAACAATCCTGGATGCAATCTGGTGTCGTGATGGCGGCCGAAGTTAACGTGTAGCACGCCTGTGTGATTTAGAGCGGAGGTTGACTGTGATCTTGGCCGCACGACATTAAAGCGAGAGCGATTTGGGTGGTAACAACGGCAGTTTCAGGCGATGCACGAGTTGTGGTGGCTGGCATGATGATTAAAGGTTGCTGCGGAGGTGATTTGAGTAGTGGTGATGGAGGCGGATGATAGCTGCTGGTGGTGTAGGCCAGGCAGTGACCAAAGTTGTAGGAGCAAACAAATAAAGTGAGTTAATTTTCACTCACACTTCTATATCTATTAATATGAATTCCTTATGCATGCCGTGATATGGTTGTTTGGGTGATAATTTTTGATTTCTACTCATTGAGTTAGTTAAAATATGAATTTTTCTTTGCATATCCTTCCCTAATTGAAGATCTCAATGACTATTTGTTGTGTGTGAATGAATTGGATTAAAATATGGTTGCATGCTATGATTTAGTTATTTCATCGAATAATTAACTATTCGATGAGATTTGATTGTTTGGCGCTACATTAATGCGTTGTAGGGATTGATAGTGTAAAATTACAAATGAAACTCTGTCCGATGGTGAATTAAGATTTTATAGTATGTCGATACTTGTGCATTGTTGTATGATCGGAGTTTGCCGGAAAGCAACTCGGATCGGTAAATAATTTCATATTTGGAATAATATTTTATAAAGCAATGCTCGCTCTAAAAGTTATATTCTTGATGATTTTATTGTTTGAATTGTTTAAATGTGTTTAAAAGGTTTTGAAAATGAAGTTTTATCTATTTTGATCCGTATTTGAAATTTAATTTATAGAATATAGTTAAATTCTATTATCTTCTTAACTTATTACTTATTTCAAATTTTTCATTTAAAGCTTTTAAAGATAAGTAATAATTATTGACAAAACCTTTTTAAATTTACTGTTATAAGTATAGTATGATTTTGGAATTGTTTTAGAGGCTAAAGACAAAATACAGTGTTTTTTTATAAAATTTTTTGTTTTAAAAGAATATAGAGTAAGATTTTCAAGTGGATAAATATTTATGAAAAGTAAATATATATATATAAGTTATAATATAAAGTGAGTTATTATTCTAAAAGTAAAGAAATTCTATTTTAAAAATAAAATCTTTAACTCTTTTCTTTTTAATTACAATTGAATTAAATTTTGATTTTTCGTATCTATTGGATTTCCTGTTTTTGTATGAAACAAAGAATTTAATAAATAATTGAATTGTCAGATTGGTATAGGACATTTCGTACAATTCTTTCGCTTATTATTATAATTTGTTAAATAGAGTTTGAGTGGAAATTACTAGCTTTTAGTAAATACTTGAATTTACCATTTGGTACGGGACAGTAAGTTAAATTCTTGTGATTACTTGAGTGACAGTAATTAACACTTAGAGTTGTATTATCTTAGGGTATTCGGATTTCAGGCTATTAGATCCCAGAGAGATGATGACTTATTTTTTATCGACCTGAGAGTTGTTACCATTTTTTATTTGGGTAGGTAGAACTATTTCTTTTAGTTAGGTTTGTTATGGTATGACATGGCTGCCCTTTCTTTCTTGGACAGGTGTTATATGCAGGCCTATCAGTTTATTTCACAGTGGGACAATGTTTGCCTATTTATTTTCGGTAGGTAAATTCACATAGTTTTGTCATAAACACGGGTACCTATTTCTTTTCATTAGGAGTCGGGGTTTATACCTGATAGTATATTTCTTTTCGTTAAACTATTACACTATATGGCAGGGTTTATTTATTTTAGTTAGGCCCCGTGTCGCACTGTATCATACTGATAGTTGACTACCATTATTCTTTCATTAATGATGATAATTTCTTCAGAGATTTTGGGATTGAGATTTAGTATCTTTTGGCTTTGGAGAATTTTGAATTGTTATCATCGTATTTTTAATGATCAACCATTTGAGATTTAATATGGATTTATGAGTTGGTGATTTGGTTTTGATACGCCTTATTATAGTTAATTGTTTTGGGCATATTTTGAGATGACTTATTTTGTGGTTAAGTCATAAATGGATTTGTGGAAAGGTGATTTTAAATTGATATGCCTTATTATGATCATTTTTTTGGCATATTTTTATTATGACTTATTTATTGTTAAGTCATATATTATGATATCGGTATCTCACCCTTTTATTTAGATATAGTCTAACCCGTTTATTTTTATAATACTCATGTCATGTCCATACTATACAGGTACCGGGACTCGTTGCTTCTGGATTTTGTGCTAGCATTGAAGTAGACTATTTTGACCGTTTTAATTTACTTCATACTTGTATATATTGACGGTTAGGAGTTGATGTCATATATATTATCTAGTAGTCATTGTGTACCTGATACAGTATTTTGTATGTGATGTATATATTATGTGGGTCTAGTACTGATATTTTTGTAGACTCACATTTTATTCTGTATACAATGTGTATTATTTCGTTGTAATCTATGACTCTGATTCTAATTTATTTATATTATATACTATTCTGAATATTTTAGTCTATGTGTTTATTACTTTGTGTTAATACTGTGCATATCAAAATTTTCAGTTTAGATTCTCAAAAGTTAATAAAGATGTGTCAGTATTAGTATACAGATATATTCATATTCCATCGTCCTTAACCAACCGTATTCTCCATATTATTAGAGGATATTACTTGTAATGTTCTTAAATAATATGGGTATAGCAGTGGGGTTGTTACAATATACTCTAATTGGTTTTTGGTACATTATCTCATATATATCACATTTCTATGCAGGTACATTTCAGTATATAATATATTAACCTTCCACCGCGAGATGATTATTGGATAAATCATCTTTATTAATAGTTGGTTTGGAAGCCCAAACTTTTGGTCCGACCGCGAACTTCCAAAATTGCCCTTATATGTAAGTCTACAGATATTATTAAAATTTAGCATCGCTTAAAATTAGGATCTGACAATTAAGCTTCTTTTACAAATTCAAAATTTCCTCTACAAATATTTACTAAATCTTAATATCACTTAAAAATAGGATCTAGCAAATTAACTACTTTACAAAATTATTTTTTATTAATTAATAATATCAATAAAAATTTAAACTCACAAGAAATTAGATATCGCAACTTAGAAATAAAATTTCAAATTACATACATATGAATCAACACAAAAATATGCCTAAATATATGTGGAAAACATTTTCTTTTGAACATATTAAATAAATACAATTTGTAAAAAAACAATTCAACCTTCTTCATCACGCGCGAAGCGCTTGCCATAATGCTCGTGGGTAGATAGTTTTTTTTTTAATTTCACCTAATGGTTCTCCATTTTTACAACATTTGAGTGTTTTATATGGTATTTTAGCATCGACCCTCAACGTAGTGATAGTGGATTTTTAAATTTGGTATGGGAGCCTCAGTTAACCGATCATTTAAACTTAGAAAACTTTGAGAGAGCGTACCTGTATTTTTGTTATTAAAATACATGTGCATAAACCATATGTCACATGCATTTAGCTTGTCTCTTGTAGTTATTAATGTACCCTTTTTCCATATAAGAAATAATGTGTCATAGAATCAAGACAAGGGGTGTGAATGCGACTATCATATTATACACCATATGCCCTATCTATCTAAAATCCTATTATATTTTAAACTTTCAAATAAACGATTAAGATAAATAATTTCAATTGGTTATATTAGATTATAACTTTGGATAAGTTGAAGGTTTGAGATAGATTCAAATTTTGCATAGTTGATGTTGTATATTTTTAAGTTTATTGGACATTAGTAGGTGCCACTAGTCGGCCGGTGGTACTACCAAATGTCCAGTGAATGTTGGCCATGAATAGCATGTCCATTCGAAGAGGTACAATTCTTCCTTATGGATGTTTCTCTTCATCTGAAACCTTTTCTAACAGTTTTTTCCTAAGAGAGGCAACTCCACTTCGCATTCCCATCATCTATATAAGCAGTGTTAGTCCCTGTATTTGAAATCATTAAATTTTGGTGATTAAATCTTTTTCGTCTTTCTCCGCTTTCGGCAATTATCAGAAATATTTTTGTACTGTGTTCTTGGCTTGATCAAAGTGGTACAGAACTTTAAATCAAGTAATGTCGTCAGAAGGCTTTGTTGAATCCTATGGGGAATAGTTCGTTGGTCTTTTTGTACTCGATAGGACTGAACTATTTTATGAAGGAATCCTCAAAGTCAGAAGTACGACAATGGTATCCACAATATATTTCAGCAATTTTTAGAAAATATTATCAAAATAATGAAGGATTTATGCAAGTATAATGCACTTCAAGTCGTGAATCAACATTTAACAAGGCTAGAACATTTTGATGGCGAGAATTTTACTCGTTGGCAATAGACGATGAAGTTCTTTCTCATTACGGTGAAACTTTTCTACAACGGATTGGAGAACTACCAGTTGAAACTTCAGCAGATACTATTGTATTGAAAGCTAAACGACATAAGTGAAAGGAGGATGACTTCATGTGTAGAGGACACATATTAAATGCATTGTCCACACCCGTCTACAATGCACATCGACGCTTGGAAACTGCGAAGGCACTACGGACTATATTGGAGAACAAATACCGCATTTCCAAGGCAAGTAACAAGAAATTTCTTATTAGCAATTTTATGGAATTTAAGATGAATGGCAATAAAATGATCATCGAACAAGTAAATGAGATTTTACTTATTGACAATCATCTTAAAGATGCCAATATAGAGCTTCCTTAATCATTCATAGTTGGGGTTATTATATCTCGACTTCCCTCTTCTTGGAATGATTACGAGAAGAAATAAAACATGCCGAAGTGGACTATGATTTAGAAGCTTTACAACGTCATCTTCGCATAGAAGAAGACACACGTAAATGTGAACAAATCGATAGTCAATAAACTAAGTTTCATTCCAAAGTCAACAATGTTGAAGAAATTCATCCATCAAAACCAAAGAATGAAAATAAGAAAAGAAATGCAAAGAATAACAAAAAGAAGGGCGCTTGTTTCTTTTGTAACAAGCCCAGCCACTATGCCCGTGACTACCATCGACGAAAGAAACAAAAAGTGAATGTGGTTGAAGAAAAGCTTACAGCTATAGTGCAAGAGGAAAACTCCGTTAGTGGCATAGAAAATGATTGGTGGCTCAACGCTGGAGTAACAATATGTCTGAACTGGCCAATTTCCTATCGGATTAGAAAATAGCTGATCAAATTTTAAATAAAAATAACTACAAGCGCACGACGTACAATTCTAGTACGTGGCGAGTACGGGTCGATCCATAGGGAATTGTTTAGATTTTAAAATTCTATTCAATCAAATTAACCAAGATTTGAGAGGGTTAAGTTAAAAATGTAGAAAAACCAGCAAAAGAAAAAATGGATAAAAATATGAGAGTAGAAGGCAATTTAGAGATAAATCCACTCTCTTGATCACATAAATCAACACAACATGAAACTATGATTTTTTTTGTCATTAGTGAGCTTACTTGATGTGTTTATCATAAGTATGGAAAATTTGTGATATTAATTAGCCCAATATAACCCATCAAACTATAACACACACATTAAACTACTTACTAACTCTCATGAAAAATGACAATGAAACTGAAAATAAAATCTATTTTAAGCATAGCCTATTAACTATTGATTAGAAATATAGACCATCAAATTTTGATTTCAACATTCACTTCATTACCATAATCATATGTAGATGAAGAGGTAATTTGTGTTTGTGTTTGTTTAAGCATAGCCTATTTTGTGTCAACAACATAGGCTATCAAATTCAAAGCTAAAACAACAAATTAAACCCATTCAAACATTGCCATTAAGCACAAAAAGAGATCACAAATTATCAAAATGTTGAATCTATATGATAAGAGAGCTTCATTACCTCTAAATTGAAGGGGTTTAGCCTCTCATATTTGTTATCACTTCAACAAATGTAGATTGCAACATGAAACAAAAACAATAAGAAAATACAAGCTAATGAAAAAGAGAGCTAATTAAAATGAAATAAAAACTAATCTACTTGCATAAGAAAAGAAACTAAGCTACTAACATAAGAGGAAAAAGAGCATGTAAATAAGAAAGGAACATTAATTAACACTGCATAAAAGAAAAATACATGAAATAAAATGGCTAAGTACCATGAAAAAGAAAAGAGAATTTTTCGTTTATTTTTTAGCCTAAACTAAACTAACTAAAGAGAAGGCTCAATGGAGGCTAAGAGAGAAGAGAGCGTAATTACATGAACATATGGGGTATTTATACAAGTTTTGAAACCCTAATCATATTTTTGGGAACTACCCAAACTATCCTTCTAGGAAGTCTGGCCAACAAGTTATCATTAGCATGAGATAATCCTCCATTTAAATGGGCATGAAACTTTAATGACCATTAGCATGTGCATTAGCTTCTAATTTGTACATCATGGTAAGTGGGTAGGTTAGGTCCTCCATGTTTCATAAAATGAATTATTTCCATCTTCATTATTTTGCATCTTCTTATGCATGCATATTTTCCATGAAACCTAATTTGAGTTCAAATTCCTACAAAATAAAGTAAAAATTTCCAGGTAAGTTTTCTCAAATTAATATATGCACAAAAATGACCATTTTTCCTCTATATGAAGATGAATATACGATGACTTGAAAATAATTGAAATTTGGTTTAAACATATTAAAATACTCTATATGCTCATTTATTTAATTAAATTCGATTAAATATGAAGTAAAAATATGCACATTTACGTGCACATCACAATACATATATGCAAAGACCGTAGTCTTTTTAAGAACTACGATGAAACAAACGGGGAAGAAAATGAAGTTACGGGGGCAAATAAAGCTCGTAGCAAAGTCATTGAAAAAGGCACTATTGAAATCCCATTCACACATGGAAAATTTCTTATTTAATCAATGTATTTTATGTACTTGATATTTGTAAGAATCTTATATCTAGATACCTCCTTAATAAGACAGGATTCAAGATGGTGTATGAGTCTGATAATCTAGATTTGTCAAAAAATGGTAGTTTTGTAAGTCAGAGATACTCTTGCATCGACATGATTAAGTTGAATATAATAAAGATAGTTCTGTTTATATTGTTGACTCTTTTAATTTATGGCATGCTATATTAGGACATTTAACTATAGTTTCCTTAAATCTCTGCATAAGTTGGGATTAATTTCTGATTGCAATTTCGAATCTACTGATAATGTGAGATATGTATTCAAGCAAAGGTTCATAGACAATCCGTCAAATCCATTGAAAGAAACACTTGTTTGCTTGACTTAGTTTATAGTGATGTTGGTGATCTTATAAGTCATACAACATACGGAAGAAATAAATACTATGTCACATTTATTGATGACCACACTAGATATGCTTATGTATATCTAATGAAAACCAAAGACGAGGTATTTGATAAATTCAAAATTTATAAGGCAAAAATGGAAATAAAATTTCGGAATTAAAATTAAAGTGTTGAATTCTGATTGAGGCGGTAAATATTTTTCTAATGAATTCACCTTATTTTGCAAACAACATGGTTTGATTCACCGATGTACGGCTTCTTATACTCCACAACAAAATGGTATTGCAGGACAAAAAATAGAACATTGGTAGAAATGGTCAATGAAATACTTATTAGTTCTAAATTAGCAAATTCATTATGGGGTGATGCCATGCTATCAACCTTTTACGTACTACATAGAGTTCCTATGAAACAAAAGGATGTATCGCCTTATGAACTATGGTTTAATCGAAAACCAAGCTTATGAAAACTTAAAGTCTGGGGTTGTTTAGCTCATGTAAGAAAACCATATCCTAAAACACCCAAGTTATGAAACATAGCTTATAAATGTGCTTTTATAGGATATACTCAAAATAGCAGTACTTATAGATTCGTTATTTTAGGTACCTTAGAAGTTATAGAATCTGCAGATGTATAATTTTTTGAGAATAAGTATATATCATAAGACCAAAATAGTGATGAACCATTAATATCATCTAAATTAGAACATGTTGAGATGAATGATGATATTGAAGATGATTATATATCCAACCAAAACAACGAGGAAATCTCAGTACCTGAAGAAGGTACTAAACAGAGAAGAAGTAAAAGAGCAAGACTAGAAAAGAATTTTCGCCTCGACTTTATTACATATTTTATCGAAAGCACTAAGGATGAAATCCATAATATCACTAAATATGCAATAAATGTCGATGATGATCCTACAAACTATTCGGATGCTATGAGTTCCAAAGATGCAAATTATCAGAAAGAGGCAATAAATGATGAAATTAATTCAATCGTATCAAATCAAATATGGTTTTTGATGGATTTACCTCCTGGTGTTAAGCCAATAAGATGTAAATGGGTATTCAAGAGGAAATTGAATACATATGGATCCACTGAAAAATTTAAAGCTAGAATAGTTGCAAAGGATTATAAACAAAGACAAGGAGTAGATTATTTTAATACGTATGCTCATGTTTCTCGCATTATCTCTGTGCGTTGTTTGATAGCGCTAGCATCCATACATAATTTAATTATACATCAAATGGATACAAAGACATCATTTCTAAATGGTAATTTAGAAGAAGAGATATACATAGAACAACCCGAAGGTTTCATATTGCTAGGCCAAGAAAGAAAAGTTTACAAGTTAGTCAAATCTCTTTATGGTTTGAAACAAGCTCCCATGCAATGGCATGAGAAGTTTGATGAAGTAGCATTATCATATGGACTTAAAGTCAGGGATGCAGATAAATGTATATATAGCAAATCGGATAAAAACGGTTATGTTATCTATGTTTATACGTTGATGATATGCTAATTTTTGGGTATAATATATATCTTGTGAACGAAACAAAGAAGTTTCTGTCCTTGAAATTTGATATGAAAGATTTAGGAGAAGCTGATGTTATCTTAGGGAATTAAGATTCTAAGAAAACAGAGGGAGTTTGTGTTAATGCAATCTCATTATATTGAGAAATTTCTCAATAAATATGGTCATTATACTGACAAACCCGCTCCGACTCCTTTAAATCCTAATATTAAATTAGAGAAAAATATCGGACGTACTATTTCTCAACTAGAATATTCTAGTATTTTTAGAAGTCTTGTGTATGCTATGCATTGCACAAGACCTGACATGGCACACGATATTAGCGTATTATGTCATTTTACGAGTAATCTAGGTACGAAAAATTGGAAAGCAATTTTAAAAGTTCTAGCTTATTTGAAAGGTACCATCGACTATGGCCTTTCTTATAAAAGATATCCTGCTGTATTAGAAGGATATAGTGACGCTGCTTGGAATAATTTAGAATCTAAATCCAAATCTACGACTGGTTGGATACTTACATTAGGAGGAGTTGCTATGTCTTGGTGTTCCAAGAAGCAGACTTGTGTTTTCGACTCAACTATGTTGTCAGAATTAATCGCATTAGCAGATGCATGTAAAGAGGCGGAATGGCTAAGGAACATTTTAATAGACATTCCTATATGGATTAAGCCATCTCCGGCAGTCATGATTAATTGTGATAATCAGGCTACGGTATATAATGTGTCAAATAAGGCATATAATGGAAAGTCTAGACATGTAAGTCTAAGAAATCAGATGATAAGACAATTACCCAAGCGATGAATAATTATAGTCAATTGCATAGAAATAAAGAAGAACTTGGCTGACCCATTTATAAAGAGTCTTCCAAAAGCGAGTATTTCTATAAAATCAAGAGAAATGAGATTAAGGTATATGTATGAAGGTTAATCACCAACTGACGGTAATCCAACTTATGTCTTGAAAAAGATAAACAAAGTTCAATGAGCATCAACAAGTTAAAGGAATGATTATGGAACACTACACCAAAACTCCCATAAGGTAGTGTTGGGTATTCTGCATGAATGAGGATAGATTAAAATTCTTAATAAGTCTATACTCAAGTGCACTGCAGAAGCAGTTAAAAACTTACCGTATGAGTATGGAAACTGAGTTGTTTCTTAAGAAAGTAAGACCATTTTCCAAGTAGACTCATGAAATTTCAGGCTTATAGCACATGGCTATTAATGTGCGAAGCATACAGAACACGACAACCAATGAAAACCAATATGTGTGACTCTTCTGGCCATATCACTAGGGATACCTGGTTCAAGACTCGTTCACCATAGAACCTCGATACGGCGTTGAATAGTTTATACTAAGTGAAGAGTTCAAATCCAAAGGTATTCATCACCTAGGTATTGGTTTTCACGATAATGCCATTTTTTGTCGTTAAACTATGTCGGATTGATACCACTTGAATATGTAAGCAGTCACTCAAGTGATGCGGCCATTCCAAATGTTTTAAATTTTGTAAATATGGGGATAATGTTGCATATTTTTAAAGTTTACTGGGCATTAGTAGATACCACCGTCGACGGTGGGATACCACCGATTGATTAGTGGTACTACCGAACGTCCAGTGAACGTTAGCCGCGGACAACCATGTCTATTCGAAGAGGTGCAATTCTTCTTGATGAATGTTGCTCTTCGTCGGTACCTTTTTTAACAGTTTTTCTTAAGAAAAGCAACTCCTCTTCGCAACCCCATCGTCTATACAAGCAGCGTTATTCCCTGCATTTGAAATCATCAAATTTTGTGATTAAATTATTTTCTCCTTTCTCCATTTTTAGCAATTATTCAAAAATATTTCTCTACTGGGTTCTTGGCTTGATTAAAGTGGTACAAAACTTTAAATCAAGTAATGTCATTGGAAGGCTTTATTTAATTCTAAAGGGAACTATGGTCTTTTTGTATTCAATATGGCTTACCTATTTTCTGAAAGAATCCTCAAAGTCAAAAATACGACAATGATATCCACAATATATTTTAACAGTTGATATTGATTATAATAAGATTATCGTCGTCGTCATTAGCTACACGCGGTGCATAAGTCTCCTGTTTGAATGGAGTCACCGGTGGGCAAGTTATATATGTAGTTTTATCTCATTATCGGGGAGATATTTTTTGAAACTTAATTGATCAATCAAATGTCCACAAAAATTGATTTAACCATGCATAATTAATAAAGCACATAGTAAACTTACATATTCAAAGTAAACTTAGCTACATGTATTTTTAAAGTTTTAACTGACAAAACCAATCTGTGTTCAACAGTCCGCTCTCATTGACCAAAAAGCACATATAAGCATCTAACGGTTTATGTTTTTCTCATTTTATATTCGATCCGTTCATATTCACGCAGATGATATAAGGTCCAACTCTCACATTAATTTTCTCTGTGTTTTGCGAGAAATCTGGTAACCTTTCTGTTTTAGCAATATACAGTGCTAAAAGCATATTTGCTCATTTTAGATTTTGAATGGCAGTAAAGAAAGCTTGAGATAAACACGAACAATAAAAAAAAATTGTTTTCTATTTTGTGTGTTAAATTCGTTTTCTAAAATGGTCATTTTTCATAATATACATGCGTTGTTCGTATTTTTGTATGGACGAAAATGCAAAACTAAAAACGGTAAACCAAACATAGCCTAAGATTGTACAACGTAGGTAAAATGCATTAAGAATCTCAATAAACATTTATGCAAAACCACTTCATTATATATCACTAGAGTCATATATCACAATACACATTAGACATACATATAACTTAGTTACACCACCACACACACACAAACTCCATAAAAAACAGATAACACAAACTAAAACAACCAGACATACTCTACTAGAGTAAATCAGTTAACAACCCTGCAAGACCTCCTAATCTCCCCACCACCATTCGCTCCCAATCTCCCCATCCTCACCATCGAATTCTTAAAATCCTCAAAAAACGCATACAAATCCGTAGCATACGTCTGAACAAGCCCAACCGTCCCAGCATTATTACCAGATACAAGTGTTTGATCCGAAGGCAAAAAACCATTGCCAGATAACAAGTTCTTGAAGTAAAAGTTGTCAAAGGCAACAGGGGTAACCTCGTCCAGTTGTGCTAGTACAACACCATTCGAATTCGTACCACATTGTCTGCTAGATCCAGAACTCAAGTTACATTTTGCTTTCCCAATCGTGTGTGCACCTGCATATATTTTACGATTAGTTTTGCAATAGAATTGGTGATCATAATTGATACCGTAGTCAGTTAGGCTTGTGAGTTACCTGAGAGTGCAACCATGTCTTTCTGGGATAGTCCCACATTCTGAAACATTTTTGTCAGCGTTGCCACATCAGAAGTGGGAGCAGGGATACTATTGTTTGCAGCAATCAAACTGGCTGTTAAGCTATCCTTTCTTCCCATCTCTACTTGCCATGTAGGTCCACCTGACTGCTCATTCCAGATCATCATATGAACGTTGATCAGTTATACTATCTGGGAAAGTTAAAAGATGTGAAAAGTTAAGTACCAAAACAACGGAGTCTCTTGCTGCAACCGCTACAACATCAGCACATGAAACAGTTTCAGGGCAGACTGACTCAAGCTCAGTTTTGATTGCATCAATGACTTCAAACCCTCTCAATGAATTCAAGTTTGGTGCAGCAGTTTTCTCACCTTTTGTGTCATCCGTATCATCCAAAAGCAACGAGGCATCACACCCCTAGTTCAAATTTTTCAATCATGTCAATTAGTTGGATTTACAACATATATTATACCATTTTTATAATTGTACGATAATTGTACGTACATTGACAAAACAGTCGTGAAAATGCATCCTAAGGAGAGAAGCAGCCATGCGTGGATCTGCTCTGACCGCACGTTCTACACCCGTAAAAACAATTTCTTCAGCTTCTGGGCAGGTGAACTGGTACAAGTCAGTTCTGAGAATGTTTGTTCCAATGCAATCTTTAGATACTTTCTGAGCAAAAGTTATAGATGTTGCTAGTGCAAATAATGTTAATGTTCCTATGATGAGATGAGAAGCCACCGTTTTGGTTGTAATATTAGCCATGGATGAGTTGGGAGCTCTTTTGATTTTTTGATTTTATTTTGTTTGGGAATGTATTTTCTTGGATCAGTGAAGCAAATGTGCAGAGTATATGTTGTTTTATATAGACCAAAAAGTAAGTCATGCAAGAGCAATGATCATGGTACACTTCAGAACATGATGAGATCAAAGGAGTTTTGTTGTACATTGAGACCAATTAAATTTCATACTTGTATGTTACGTGCTGGAAACCTATTATAAATATATATAAGTACCATTTAATATGCTATTATTTTTAAGTAATGCTTGTTGTTCCAAGCAGAATATAGAATTTTATATATGCCGTAGATAGTAGATAGTTTGGTAAAACATGCACCTTTTCAGCTAAGCATACCGAAATTATAATATGCAAGTATACAGCAGATATAATTTTGTGAGCATATGAAAAACAGACGTGTAGTTGGTGAAAAACATGTTATGATGTTCACTATTTCTACCGAGTACATAAAATTGACATCATAAGCAGCAGTTTGTTATGTACTTTTCGACAATGATTCTCTAACATGTGAACATGACATGATTTTTGTTTGAATTGACTTGTTCCTCGATGGTAAGAGACGGGTTGGTTCCATTTTTAATTTTGTTGAACATTTAAAATTCCAAGACATTTATTTTCTAGCACTTATAGTTTTGTTTTCCATTTGTATGCTAACTATGTTTTATAGATTGGTTGTCTTCCACAAAAATACATATGCATTGCATAATTTTGTTTGGACATAAATGAAAAACTAAAAAGGGCAAACCAAACGACATTAATTTTTAATGGAAAAACTCTTAAAATCGACGGCTTAAAAGAAAACCTTATAATCAATGATGGATTGCAAATTTATTATCAAAATAAGTTAAGTTCATCCCAATCAAAATCCATTAATCCAACTCATTGGTTTATAACTATTTGGAAAAATGACCAATATAATTTGGATCAAAATGTAATATCATATGTAAGAGCAACTCCAACTGTTGGTTGGATATCAGAAATGTGGAGATGTGCACTAGAAGTTGGCTCCAATAGGGTGTAGAAATCTGAAGAGTGTCGATTTGAGGCTTCAGAGTATGAGTTTCTTGAATTTATTGTAACGGGCGCCTCGGTACCAGGCGCATGTTCAACAGACGCCTCATATTGAGGCGCCCGTTGAACAGGCGCCTCACTTTCCTCCAACTCTAAACGTCCAACGGCTACCCCAACGGCTAAATGCAACGGTCATATTCCATCGAACCCCTCTATTCCACCTTCAAATACAACCCCTTCATCCTCTTTCCTTCACAACCAATTTCCTTCAACAATCCTAATTTTTTACTCTCACTTATCGCAACTGAACATGTATTCCGATTTCGACGTTGATGCTGCAAGGTGCAGTTTTGAAGACTACGATTTACAAGACGTTACGGTTCCGATCGGCGGAGCGGTAACTAATACAAGTTGGAGCGTTGCGGTAGACTATGATCTTTGCTACATTTACTATGCACTCTCAGTCGATCCTATTCGAGGTGTCGATCAGAGTGGTGAGAATTTTTGGGGCAAAATTACTAATTGCTACAATCGGAAGAACATCGATCGGAAAAGAACGTTATCTTCAATCAAAGGTCGTTATGGAAAAATCAATCGTCAAACACGAACATTCGATTCTTAAATTTTCAAGCTAAAGCAAACGAATCCTAGTGGATTTGGAAATGAAACATATTTGGTAAGATTTAATATAATTTCATTGTTCAAATTTTTATCTTCCCTTAGGATGTTGCCTAGAAGTCACATCTTGAATGATGATATCTTCTCAGATATTCAAGATCTCCGTTCTATCCTTACAAGAAATGGATAAGCCATTTTTGTTTTTTTTTCGATTTGATGTTTATATTTTGAACTTGCAAAATTTTGGAAATTTGATTTTTTTATGCCATGAAAAGTTAGGATGAGTGAAAGAAAAAGAATGAATGAGAAAAATGAATTGTACGTACAGAATGAATTAGGAAATATGTTTTATTTGAAAGAATGAAACATTTTCCATTCTTTAATTAAAACTACCCTAATTAATTCTCTTGATTGTTTCTCTCACTCTCTCCAATCATTTCTTTACACATATGTCATCAAATGAAATAAAATTTCTATAAATCATGTCGTCAAATTATATAAAATTTCCATAGATTATTTCATGCAATTATCTTTAAATTACATCGATATCGTATATCAATGCACGTAAGTATAACTGTTATAAATGCCTTAAAATAATTACAAAAAACTTCAAAACATCAACTAAATAAAAATTAATATTTCTCAAATATCAATTAATTTAGTCAATTTACAATATTTTATAAATTAACTAAATCATGTGGTTTTTCAGAGAACTTCATCATTACAGTTGTGCGACTCAAAGGTATAAATTCAGTCAATGATTAATATCAAACTATTCGAATATTAACATTCACACGTCAGTTAGCAGATGGTGTGATATTTTAGCTGAATTTATCGCTTACACATCTTTTGCTGAAATCCAATTTTACTTATTATAAGCAGTACCTAATACTGACAATTATTTACACCTATTCTCTTCGTCAATACTATATCACTTTGAATTAATGGAATATGGTAATGGTCAAAATTCGAATATTATCCACATTCAACTTTAAGTCTAAACACAAAGTCCTTGCTTCAATAATAACAATTATTTTAATCGAAATGCTATGCCAAAGACTTTGAGTTTGAGTTGACTTCAGTTAACCATGATACTAACCTCATACAACTGAGGAGACAAATCCTCTCTTGAATAGTGTTTCACTTCCAATGCTTCCACTCAACCTAACTATAGTCGTTCGATGGACGTCGTGCTATATCATTTAACCATAATCAAAGCAGAGCTTCTAAATTGAAGGTCAACAATATTCTAAAGTCGAGAGAACTGTGTAAATTAGTCACATCAATATCTCTGCTTGACCTTAGTTATATCAACCAGTAAAAAACTATCGAGTGAGTCATTCCATAGTTATCCAATAACTATCAGTGCGTAGCCCCTTGGTACCCCCAGCACTCATGAGCAATACAATGTCCAACGTTTGGAGAGTGTTGAGTACTCTAGTCTCAACGGATACATCGATATCTAGTCTCGATGCATCTTGACTAGGAACATTTAAAACGATATATTTGTTTCATTATGATCAATTACTCACGGTTACAACACTTTGTAACTACTATCACAAAACATACCATTTATGGATTTTCTATTAGATATGCTTTTAATTAAATTGATTAATTAATATAACCACATTACATCAAGTATATAATACAAAGAAAATACCTTTATTTCGAACAAGATTGGTCAACGAGTAAGATATATGTAACAAATTATATAATTTCCCCTAAGGCATACCCCTAACTCTATCAATATCTCACTTGCACTTGGGGTCAATTACGGAATCTTATTCCAGCTTCTCCAATCGATTTTCTCAAAACTAATTGGGTCAATCACTTTATGAATTGGTATGCTATTATGTTTTAATTATCTACTTTGTCAATCAACTCTCTCCGATGGTGATAAACAACTTTATCATGTGGAACAATTCGGAGTATGCCTCTCGACTTCTAGTGAGCTATATGTAACGATTTAGAATTTCACTACTTTGATTTGCGAATATTTAATTAATCTTAAATATTCAAATAAATGGGTTTATAATGAAAATAAAACTCTTTTTAATGATAAATAATAATGGTGAAATAGTTTTCAAAATTAGTTTACAAAAATATATAGTTCGATGAAAAAGGGGAAATGTGTCTGAAATTCATTTTTCGAATTTTCGACTTTTCGTTAGCTAGAATTTGTCGGAATGTTGTGAACTTTAATGGA
Organism: Allium fistulosum; assembly: GCA_030737815.1. NCBI lineage: Eukaryota > Viridiplantae > Streptophyta > Magnoliopsida > Asparagales > Amaryllidaceae > Allium > Allium fistulosum. The sequence continues at coordinate 339,782,155 of CM060904.1, forward strand.
AACATGTAAACATTCAAAATGAAAATAAATATGTATATTTATGTATGTCTTAGTGTATGTATGCATGCAATTATACTTAGGTATATAAGAAAAAAAAGGAAATTGTCACATCAAGGGGACATAATTTGACATAATGGCAACTGGGGAGACGAGAGTACATTTAGGGGTCATTTCATGATGGATCATGTAGTATTAGGAGGGGACAAGGGGGAAGACAAGGGTGGTGACATGGCAAGCTAGGAGTGGAGGGCATGGTACAAGGGTTAATTGGGTAATTTTACATATTTTATATAAAAACATTTCTCTTATTTCTTTCTTCCATTTTCATTTCGTTTCCCCTTTTTTTCCTAAGTCTCTTCTTCTTTAACGCTTTTAACAAACTTTAATGGCTCCCAAAATAATTTCTCATGTTTTAAGATTTCCAAAATTAACTTTTAAATGTTATAAAAACTTGTTTAAAGGTTCCTTCTTTTACATTTAAATTCCTCCATTTTACCTCTATTTTGATCAGCCGGAAGATCCTCTAAATTTCACCAAATTAAGATTTACTTTCTTTAAACCATTTATATTTCCAGTGGCTACAACTTTTTAGTTTACCACTTTTTCTGATTTCGAGACTAGATGCTCCAAAATTTCATTTTTTCCAAGAATGTTTTTGAACCTAGATTTTTATGTCCGAAACTACCCCTCACTGTTTCGGCCATGACTTCCTCAAAATTTAACTTTTTGAGTAATTCTTTTATTTAAATGATAGAGGAAAGAATAATCTAAAACTTTCTTTTTGATCACTTTTCCAAAATCCAAGAGGAATGGGTCCAAAAGTCGAGTACAAAATGACCCATTTTCGAGAAGAATTTGTGATTTTCCGAGCTTTCCGAGCGCTAAAGTATTTTAAGTTTTCAAAACCTTTGGTGAGTAAATTTCTTAACTTTTTGGATAGAATTTACTTAAACATATATATATTTGTGTGTGTGTTGATTATGTGGTTATATATATATATATATCTCTGTGTGTGTGTGTGTGTGTAATTGTTTGGTTTGAATTGTGGTATTGTTTAGATATGTTGGTTATAAAAAGGTTGTGATTGTTGGTTATGTTTGGTGATGATATGATTTGGTATAGTTGAACTTGGATATGTCATATGTGTTAATCTTGTCTTGAAGCTAAAGCAAGTTAGCATGTAAACTAGTTAGTAAAGTAAAATTACGGGTGTCCATAGCGATAGTCGCTATGGATGTAGTTCACTTAAAATTTCTTTTTTTCAAAGTTTGGTTTTTATACTTTAAATTGCTATGTGAATATTTTATAAACTAAATAATAATGTTTTTAAAAGTTAGTTAAGGATTTAATAATTGTTTGTTAATTAATTAAGTTTTAGTAATTGATAATTAATTAAATGTTAACAAGGTTTGTTAACTTTAATTAAATAAAGATTAGTTCTTAATTAATAATCTTTTAAAGTTAAGATTTATTTTAATTAATTATTAATTAAGTTAATTAAGTATGGGTTAAGTAAATTATTTATATTTAATTTATCATTAATTAAATATAGGATTAATTATTAATCTAGGGTTTAATTATTTGATTAAATATTTAATTTATAATAAATTATTTATTAAAGGTTTAATTTATTGTTTAAGTTTAATTAAACATTAATTAATTAATTGAGATTCATTAACATTTATTTATTAATAATGGTCTAATTAATTATTTAGTGATTAATAAATGATTAATTTTGGATTTAATTAGAAGTTAATTATTGTTTAACTATTTAATTAATTAAGTTAAGACTCAATTAAAATTAATTATGATTTAAATATGAATTTAACTTATAATTAATTATTTTAAAAAAGGTTTCAAAATTTTAAATTCTTTGGTTTTCAAAAGTAAAATTGTTTAAAGGTACTTCTTTTTTAAAGATGGTTTTGAATACAAGTGATTCAAGTGTTGATACCATTAAGAAACCGTATAACTGTGAACGAGTCATAATATTTGTTTGTTGGGTTGTTTGGACATGTGTTAGCAGAATAAATCCTCGTTCTGCTATAAATTGATTGTTTGTTTGTTGGATTGTCTGGACATGTGTTTGCAGAATAAATCCACATTCTTCTATAAATTGTTTGTTTGTGTGGACATGTGTTAGCAGAATATATCACCGTTCTGCTATGAATTGGTTGAATTGTTTGGACATCTGTTTAGCAGGACAAATCACCACCCTGCTATTATGTTATTTGGATATGTATATGCTAGTTAGTTCATATTGACATGTTATTCCTTGATTTGGATATGAGTTGTATTTACAAATATGTTGACCTATGTAAATAACTGTTAAGTGAATTTAAATTGAATGGTAACTTAAATTAGTACCATTGGGATTGCTAAGCCTCTTTTCGAATTTACTAAAGTATGTTTTTGAATTGGCTTTAATTCTTTAATCAATTTGGATTTAAAGGTTATAAATGATTTTTAAATTTTATTATTATTTTATAAAGTTATTTTTAAATAACATCTTGTTTTTAGAAAGGGGTTTATTAAATAGAAGGTTTACCTAAAGTGATTTACAAATGATATTTTGAAAATGATATTTTATGAAGGAGATTCTATAAAGGAATTTTGAAGGAAGATTTTTAAATAGTTGTAAAAATAGAAAGAGATTTTATAAATCATTTTAGATATTTTTGAAAGACGTTTTAAATCAAGTTTGAAAAATTGTAAAGAGGTTTGAATGTGCAAGTGAACTTATGAAAGAATTTTTATGAGGAATAAGTGAATGGTTTTATAAAATGAACGAGTTTTATAGTAAGTGATGTTTCGAAAGGGAATGGTTTGGCCATTTAACATGGAATGTGAGAAGAGAGAATTTTCCAAATGTTCTTGGTAAATGTTTATATTGTTTTTCAAGTAAAAGGAATGTAAGGGGTTTGGGAAAAGTGTTTAGAAAAGATCCTTTGATAAAGTTTTATAAAGTGATTTTATTAATTAAAGATTAAGTAATAAAGGCTTAGAGGATCTCATATGGAACTGAATCAATGTTTGATTGTTTGTTAATTTGATAGTTAAATAACCGACTATCAAATCTTGACCATAACGTAACTTTGGAAATATAAAGGAGAAACATGGAAATTATATGGTACTGTTACTGTAACGACCCGAATTTTTCAACCATTGAAAAATATTAGATTTAATATAGATTTTGAATAAAAATGGTTAGAAATAAAAATTTAAGACGTTGCAAAAATAAATAAAAGTGAGCGAATGTGTAATAGGATAAGAGATGATTGTAATAGAAATATGATAATAAACGTTTACATCTAATACGAAATTTATCGCTCGTTTTGTTGAAGTGAAATAAATGTTTTAATGAAAATAAAAGAATATTTTGAGAAAAATAAAATTTACGTTTCCATCCTAAAGTTAAGTAGAATTTTTTTTTTAAAAGAAATTTTGGGTTTGGCGATAATATTTTACGGTCGTTGAAAACAGGCGTAGTTCGATATAGAATATAATTTAGCACGTAAACTCAAAATTTCAATAAATTGAAGTTGTATAATTAAAACGTGTTTTTAGTAAGTCTAATCTACGAATTCAGATTTCAAATTTTGTGAAAATTTATGTCATTCAAATTTAAGTAGAACCCGGTTAACAAAATTAAGAGAAAAATATCATTTTTCGACATGTAAATATTTTTGCATGGAAAAGATCTACAAAATTCTTTGGTTTGAATGACGAAGTTTTTTCCGTCCAATTCTGATCTTTCTAGCTTCATTTATCAAGAATTGTCATTGTCGTCCAAATTCGAAGCGGTAGCGGTAGCAGTAGCGACTGATGAAATTTTGCTACGAGTGTCGTAACACAAATTTGAGTATATCGTTGGATTCGCCTCGTCACGTTGATCTCCATGTTATATTTGTTTTTGTGCATTGGCTTCCATTGCAAAACGCTAAATGGCCGAGAAGGCACCCTTGTTGGATGCTTATCCATCACCATTTCGTTTCGTTTCATTTCTTTCAATTCATTTCTTTTCCTTGCGGACAAGTTGGGTGCGCAGCCAATAAAATTAATTGCTGCATTAAATGATGACCGTGCATTCCCTTTCTTTTTAAGCGTGTGTGCCTAGTCCTCTTCTCCTCCTCATTTTTCTCTGTCTCTGAGTTAGAAAATATATACTATATAAACCGAACAAGTAACTTCTTTCCTCCTTCATTGCTCCGCCCCGGCCACTACCGCCAAGCCCACGACCGCAGCCTCCTCCGTGCCACCTACCTCGCCCGAACCAACCATCAACACCCGTAGCCCGCCTAGCCCGCATCACCCACTCGACCGCACGTAGTCCACTTCTCCGAAGTTCCCGTACGCGACAACGTTCACAAAAGGCTGCAGTCGCATTCCCGCTCTAGTACGTGCGCGCGTATCTGAATCTGTATCACGTGTCGTTTTCCAAATCCGCAGTATAACTCACGACATATTTTTATGCAATTCAGATTATTTTAGTTTAAATTTGTTAAGTTCTAAAATAGCTCAGTTTACATAAAATTGGTTGATTTTAAATAGTTTGTTTAGACGCATGGACATTTTTTCCTTCCCTGATATGTTTACCCAGCAACCCTTCTTCTTACCTTTTTCATTTACATTATAAATATGGTTTAAACAAAAATAAGTAATGGCCGCAGCAGTTGTTTAAAATAACTTGTATGGTTTTGTTTAAAGTTTAAACTACATATTATAAAGCTATATGTGTAGTGCGTTAAAATATTTGTAATATCCTTTAGCTTAATCACTTGATATTGTACCAGTATTAAAGAACAATACAGGTCAAAAGAGGGAGAATATAGATAGCTAATACTCCATAGTATTTCATTAAGTATAAAACAATAAATACATAGATTTGGTTTATAGAGAAAAAAAAGTGAAAGTGGGGAAAGGAGCAAGGGAGGCGAAACAATATATGTACAGAGGCGCGTTTTTCATTTTTTCCTTTTGCAAAAGGAGCACAACAACCATTTCATTTTTAAACTCCTATTTTCATTTCTTTTACATTTTTCTTCCTCTTCTGCAAGTGTTTGTGTTTGGGTTAGTGTGTGTACATATTTGTGTTCGTGTGCATGCATGGCTATGGAAGAGTTAGCATGAAGATGAGGGAGTGCATGGCCGAGTAGCGTGTAAGCAGTGGCAGGTGGGGTTCAAGGAGGGTCGAGTTCAGCAGTCATAGCATAGAGAAGAAAAAAGAAAAAGAGGGTGACACTACTGTGCATGCGTGTGCAAGTAGAGTAGAGACGGGAGGGGAGGAAGCTTGGTTGGCGGATGACTTTGGGTGTGTAGCAGGCGCGTGAAGCATCATGCGAAGGGAGGTTTGCAAAGATATTGGAGGGGGAAATAACGTGAAAGGAAGTTGGAGATACTGTAGATTGCAAAGGAATTTGCACTTAGGTCCACATTAATATGGACAATTGCGCGTGCATGAGAAGGTGAAAGGGGGAATTAATTTAAAGGACAAAAATTTGTATATTTTTTGCCTCAAGGACACAACCTCAATATTTTTACCATAAGGACAAACATTTTTCTAAAATTTATTCGTAAGGACAAATATTTTTCAAAATTATTCATAAGGACAACAAAACTGCTACCAAGCTAAAAACTGATACCTAAAAACTGCTACCGATAACTACAAACTGATACTATCAATGACTATAAACTGATAACTAAAGAAAGTTGTCCTTCAGGATAAAATATTGAAGGCCTGTCCTTGAGGTAAAAACGCTGAAATTTTTTGTCCTTGACAATAATTTCCTGAAGGTGAAAAATAAAGGAGGGGTGCCTGCGTGTGTCAGCATGAAGAAGTGCAAGTACATGGACTTGTGCATTTTGGGCCATGTGTTCTGTGTTGGGTGGGTGAGATTATTTATAAGTTAAGTTATATTTAGTTTATTAAGTTAGTTTAGTAATTAATTTTGCTTTAAAATATTTAAACTTTTAAATCAAATAACTCATCCATACGAAGTTCGTTTAACACACGGTCTTCAACGTTAGATCCGTATTAAGGAATAGAGCACAGTAGTGAAATTTATTGACATGTTTAGGGAAGTATAAAATATTGATAAAAATATTAGCGATATTTTATTAGCAGAACAATTCTCCGTTCTTCTATTATAAATTGTGTAGATTTATTCGATAATTATTTGATACTGATTGTTAATTATTTAATATATGTGTTGCTATTTATTATTGTTATTGATTGATTGTTCGGTTGTTTGGATTGCACTCGGCCAGTTTATGAGCAATTAATTATCTATATGCATGGGTTGGGTAGAAAACAATTGTAGGCTAACGCTCTGTGATTTATTTCACGATTTGACTAAAAGGTGTTTAGCGATAATATTGGTTCATTTAAATTATTATATTTAGTTATAATAATTTGGCGTCAATGGAATTGTCTTTAAAGTTGGTTTTCATAAAGCAAAGTTTATGAAATGTTTAAATAAATAGAAATATTGGAAAACGAATATTTTGAAGTTATATTATATAAAAGTGATGTGTATAATGATTTATAAAAATTGTTTTATAAAACGAATAGAATTTTGAGGACTAAAACCTGGTGTTTGGAAATGATTTTAAAAGATTTTGGGAAATTGCAACACCATTATTCTTTTTGAAAATGTATATAATATTGTTTTATAGATTTTGATATAAAACTAGGAATATATTTCAAAGATATTATTCTTCAAAGGGACTGTAAGTTGGAAATAATAGAGGAGTTAGATTTCGTCCTGTAATATCACTTATTTATTGCGCCTTTATTCCTGATTTGAATTTACTTACATAAGAATATATAGTCCTGACTCGAGTGTATTGTCTTTCCATCATGCTCGGGTTAGCCCGAGTTGTTTCAGTTCTCGAAGACCTTGGTTACTTGAAGACGAAGACGGAGATTGGAAGACCGTACTTACTACTATTATTATGCTGCACTATATTGAAATGTTCAGTTAAATGTATAACTCTGATAATATTGAGATGGAATCAAATGTATATTGATAGACAGTTTTGTGATTATGTTATTATTATATTTTATCCTTCCGCTATGAGATTCTATACATTGTTTTCTTTCTCTTCCTTTCTTTTCTTGTAAAACCCCTTGATAATTCGTCTGTTTGAACGATTCGGGTCGGACATGTGTGGTTTACTGTCGGCTTGAACTGTCCAAAAGGGCGGTCCAAAAGGGCGGGTCGTCACACTTACCGTCGATGCTGCTATAATGTACGTATAAATTCGTTTCGTTCTTCTAGAATAAATAATAAGGAAATCCTTACACTAACGGTTTGGAGGTGAACTCCGCTCTTATCTTTTATCTGCTTATTTCCTAAAGAACTGGGGTTGAGTTTTTCGAAAATTATCGAAAGTTATTTCGAAAAGACCGGGATCGGATCTTTTACCCGAAAACCACTTCGATCCAGCTCAAGCATTTCAAACTGAAGACATCTTGAAGAATAAGGAATCGAAGATGGAATATTGAAGTGCAAGGGCTGCTTGCTACTAGTCCTGAGGGTGATTCCAAAATGGATGTAGTAGAAGTAGTGCCTTTGGTTTGTCCTTACCCTTGACAACTTGTATGGATGAATGCTTGCATTGCATTGATGCCTGGAGGGCAAGTGTTAGCATTCCAAGTAGGATTGCTATTCAAAAAGGTAAAATGTAGCCTCAAGCCTCATCAATCGGGAATGACTGAAAATTATGGGAGATGCAGCAAGGCTAAGTGGGTCGCACCCATTAGGGTATGTTTTCACCCGTCTAGATACATCTACATATTTATGGATTGGTTGTGCATGAGATCTCAATAAAAAGTTTGCAAAGCAACCGGGGTGATGACATATTCGGTACTATCCAGTAAGTGGTAGGCCGGTCATGTGTTGGAAGAGGATCCAGGCGAGGTCCTCGGTACATTTTCTAGACATGTACCGTGATAGGTGGTACCCTGGTGCCTAGTCATTGTATGGAATCAATTCTCTAATAAGCGTTGTACGGTTTTAGTTGTATACCAAATATGTTGGAATGTGAGATGCAAGCATTCCAGCTATTTTAATATTTTAGTTTGAACCCTTAGATATTATTATAATATCACTAGATTTTTATATAAAAGTGTTTTGGTTATCGTAAGGTAAAAACTCATCCGTGTTTATGTGCGGCGTGGTCTTAAGAGATACCTTTGATTTTAAAAGAGTTTTAAAAGTAATAATTCAATTGCTTTGAGTTTACTCACACCAGATCCATGTCTGACCTAGAGTTTTATTTTCTTTCCCTAAAACTCTTGGGTGCTCAAATTTTTACAAGCAGCCAAGTAGTTCAGGTTTCCTACGGATGCATTTTGGAGGAGCTTGGAGCAGGAGGCTTCATCGATAGTTAGTGTTATTATTTTTGTTGTTTCCACTTTATTATATGAATCTTGTATCAGTTATGTATGGACAGGCTGTTATAACTGTCCTAGGTTAGAAATTGTTTTTGTATGACTCTGATGTATCATTTTGTAAATGAATTTGTAAAGTACTATGTTGATTAATATATATTATTCTATTGCGTTGTGAGATTCTGTAATTGTTTAGTTTCTTCTATCTTTTATCTCTTTTTACCCTAACAATCTACCTTTTCTGCACTTAGTTGTTCGGCACGTGAATACCGTGGATGTATTAGTGTCGACTTCTAGGGTTCGAAAAGGCGGGTCGTTACATATGGTATCAGAGCACAAGGTTAAGCGAGAACCTTGGCTTTGGTGGGGCAACTCATTAAGAGATAACGTAATGGAATGCCTTATTATGAGTTTGAGTGTATTACATAAGAGCGCGTATTTGTTAGTGATATAAAAAAGTTTCGTATTATGTTGATTTATTGGTTAAGTGCCTTATGAATTCTAGTCGATACGGAAGGTACACCCGTATCGATAGGGGTTTCTAAACACTTGAACTAGGAAAATCGACATAGTATTGTTTTGGAGATTGGGTAAGTGAAATAATTTTACCCAAAAATATATTTTATATATAAAAGAACGATTTTCAAAAATAGTATAGTATTTTTGAGGTGTTGTTGTTAGGAGATAATAATGATTTATTTTTATCAATTAGGGTTTATTTAGTCATGCTCGTCCAATTTGAGCATCGACTATTGTTAGTGTGCATAGATAGCTTCCTTTTTTAAGATATGGGTTGGGTAGATAGGAATGGGGGAAAACACTGAAGCGAACACCTTGTGAATTAAGTTTCACGATTTGACTATAAGGCGTTCGATGATAATATTGAATTAAAATTTGGTTTAATAAAAGATGTTATTAAAGGCTAGAATATTTAAAATAAATATTTGGAAAATGTTTTATAAAGGTTGATATTATAAAATGAATTTATTAGAAGGTGTCTTTTAATAAATAATAATAATTTAGGTTGAAACTTGAGGAATAAAATCCCGGGACTTTTGAAAAATGTATTTCAAGGATTGAAAAAAAAATAATAGTATTATTTGAAAATATTTTTGGTTCAACTATAAGATTTTGGGAATGAAAAGGTTAAGTAAGAAATGTTTTCTTTGGATTGGTTAGGGGGGATGAGTCTTGATTATTTAGTGATAATCTGAATAATCTTCTAAGTGATGATCGGATGTTTGCCTAGCTAGACATTGTAGTTCACTTAGTAAATTATTTTCTTTATCATTGTACAATCGAAACAAGTTCAAACCCGAACAAACCTAAAGAAAGTTGATGATAAAGGTTTTGTGGGAAAAATGTGTAGTATTGTTTCAGAAATGAGATTTTGAAATGAAAGAAATAATTTAAGTTAACTGGTTGAGTGACTCGAAAATAACTAAAAATTGGGGAAGAGATGTGTTCAGATGGTAAACATTTCTCCTGAGTATTATCTTTCTTGGTAAGAGAAAGTATGATACTGTTTGGTAATACCCAGTTCCTTAGTATCATTTTGGAGTTACTCGGGCTATATGTAAATTTTCTAAGGATTGAAATTATAGTATCATTTCAAAAAGGTTTTGAAATAAAAACCCGGGTATTCGAATCTTGAATTTTCTTAGGGAGACAAATTCAGAATGAAATAGTGGAATTAGATAGGGATATATACTCTTAGGCCGTAGTGAGGTATTATCCAAGTAAAAACAAAGAGTTGTTTATGAAATGTTTTCATAAATAATTTAGTGGGAATAGAATTGTTATTAGGGAGACCAATTAAGTAAGTGCGTAAGTTGAATGTAGATCATTTCTTCTTTTTATATAGTTGACCTAAAATTCGAGTATATGACTTTGAGGTGTTTGCACCGGTTCCAAACAAGGATCTATTACTTGATTTTGGCGGTGAGCATTTGATGAGGATTCTTGGTAGGGACCAAAGTTTTCTATCATAGTTACAACTAGAACAGAGGTTCCAAATCAAAGAGACTGATCGGGGTCCGCACTAGAAAGTCGGGTAAACGATACTAGTTCAGAAGTAAAGTATGTATTTGAATAGTGATCGAATCATATTTTTGTATAAGAATGATCTGTGTACATCATATGGACTGATGTATAGTGTTAAGTGATTTTGGATAGGTTCTGAGGTGTAATTTCGGGGACGAAATTCTTTTAAGGGGGGAAGAATGTAACGACCCTGAATTTCACTATTTTGATTTGCGAATATTTAATTAATTTTAAATATTCAAATAAATGGTTTTATAATGAAAATAAAAATCTTTTTATTGATAAGTAATAATGGTGAAATAGTTTTCAAAATTAGTTTACAAAAATATATGGTTCGATGAAAAACGAGAAATGTGTCCGAAATTCATTTTTCGAATTTTCGTCAGCTAGAATTTGTCGGAACATCATGAACCCTAATGGAAACATGTAAACATTCAAAATGGAAATAAATATTTATATGTATGTATGTCATAGTGTATGTATGCATGCAATTATACTTAGGTATATAAGAAAAGAATAAAAAAATGAAATTGTCGCATCACGGGGACATGATTTGAAATAATGGCAACTGAGGGAGACAAGAGTACATTTAGGGGTCATTTCATGTTGGATCATTGGCAAGCTAGGAGCGGAGGGCATGGTATAAGGGTTAATTAGGTAATTTGACATATTCATTTTATATAAAAACATTTCTCTTATTTCTTTCTTCCATTTTCATTTCATTTCCCATTTTTTCCTAAGTCTCTTTTTTTAAGCTTTTAACAAACTTTAATAGCTTCCAAAATAACTTTTCATGTTTTAAGATTTCAAAAATTAACTTTTAAATGTTTTAAAAACTTGTTTAAAGGTTCCTTCTTTTCCATTTAAATTCCTCCATTTTACCTCTATTTTGTTTGGCAAGAAAATCCTATACATTTCACCAAATTAAGTTTTTCTTTTCTTTAAACCATGTTTATTTCTAGTGGCTACAGCTTTTTAGTTTACCACATTTTCTGATTTCGAGATTAGATGCTCCAAAATTTCATTTTTTGCAAGAGTGTTTTTAAACCTAGATTTTGATGTCCGAAAATAACCCTCACTGTTTTGGCCATGACTTCCTCAAAATTTAACTTTTTTGAGTAATTCTTTTTTTAAATGATAAAAGAAAGAATAGTCTAAAACTTTACATTTGATAACTTTTCTAAAATCCAAGAGGAAAGGGTCCAAAAGTTGAGTGCAAAATGACCTATTTTCAAGAATAATTTGTGGTTTTCCAAGCTTTCCGAGCGCTAAAGTATTTCTAGTTTCAAAACCTTTGGTGAGCAAACTTCTTAACTTTTTGGAAATAATTTACTTATATATGTGTGTGTGTTGTTTATTTGGTTATATATATATATATATGTATACATATATAACCGTTTGGTTTGAATTGTGGTATTGTTTAGATATGTTGGTTATAAAAAGGTTGTGATTGTTGGTTATGTTTCGTGATGATATGATTTGGTATAGTTGAACTTGGATATGTCATATGTGTTAATTTTGTCTTGAAGCTAAAGCAAGTTAGCATGTAAACTAGTTAGTAAAGTGAAATTACGGGTATCCATAGCGATAGTCGCTGTGGATGCAGTTCGCTTAAAATTTCGATTTTTGCAAAGTTTGGTTTTTATACTTCAAATTATTTTGGAATATTTAATAAACTAAATAATAATGTTTTTAAAAGTTAATTAAGGATTTAATAATAAATTGTTAATTAATTTAGTTTTAGTAATTGATAATTAATTAAATGTTAACAAGGTTCATTAACTTTAATTAAATAAAGATTAGTTCTTAATTAATTATCTTTAAAAGTTAAGATTTATTTTAATTAATTATTAATTGAGTTAATTAAGAATGGGTTAAGTAAATTATTTATTTAATTTATCATTAATTAAATATAGGGTTAATTATTAATCAAGGGTTTAATTATTTGATTAAAGATTTAATTTATAATAAATTATTTATTAAAGGTTTAATTTATTGTTTAAGTTTAATTAAATATTATTTAATTAATTAATTGAGATTAATTAACATTTAATTATCAACAAAGGTTTAATTAATTATGTAATAATTAATAAATTATTAATTTTGGATTTAATTAGTAGTTAATTATTATTTAACTATTTAATTAAATTAAGTTAAGACTCAATTAAAATTAATTATGATTTAAATATGGATTTAACTTATAATTAATTATTTTAAAAAGGGTTTTAAAGTTTTAATTTCTTTGGTTTTCAAAAGTAAAATTGTTTAAAGGTACTTCTTTTTCAAAGATGGTTTTGAATACAAGTGATTCAAGTGTTGATACCATTAAGAAACCATATAACTCTTAACGAGTTATAATGTAGATTGTTGGGTTGTTTGGACATGTGTTAGCAGAATAAATCCCCGTTCTGCTATAAATTTATTATTTGTTTGTTGGGTTGTTTAGACATGTGTTAGCAAAATAAATCCCCATTCTACTATAAATTGTTTGTTTGTTTGTTTGTGTGGACATGTGTTAGCAGAATATATCACCGTTCTGCTATGAATTGGTTGAATTGTTTGGACATCTGTTTAGCAGGACAAATCACCACCCTGCTATTATGTTATTTGGATATGTATATGCTAGTTAGTTCATATTGACATGTTATTCCTTGATTTGGATATGAGTTGTATTTACAAATATGTTGACCTATGTAAATAACTGTTAAGTGAATTTAAATTGAATGGTAAATTAAATTAGTACTATTGGGATTGTTAAGCCTCTTTTCGAATTTACTACAGTATGTTATTGAATTGGCTTTAATTCTTTAATCAATTTCGGTTTGAAGGTTATAAATGATTTTTAAATTTTATTGTTATTTTATAAAGTTATTTTTAAATAACATCCTGTTTTTAAAAAGGGGTTTATTAAATAGAAGGTTTCCCTAAAGTGATTTACAAATGATATTTTGAAAATGATATTTTAGAAAGGAGATTCTATAAAGGAATTATGAAGGAAGATTTTTAAATAGTTGTAAAAATAGAAAGAGATTTTATAATTCATTTTGGACATTTTTGAAAGACGTTTTAAATCAAGTTTGAAAAATTGTAAAGAATTTGAAATATGAAGTGAACTTATGAAAGAATTTTTATGAGGAATAAGTGAATGGCTTTTATAAAATGAACGAGTTTTATAGTAAGTGATGTTTTGAAAGGGAATGGTTTGGCCATTTAATATGGAATGTGAGAAGAGAGAATTTTCCAAATGTTCTTGGTAATTGTTTATATTGTTTTCCAAGTAAAAGGGATGTTAGGGGTTTGGAAAAAGTGTTTAGAAAGATCCTTTGATAAAGTTTTATAAAGTGATTTTATTAATTAAAGATTAAGTAATAAAGGCTTAGAGGATCCTATATGGAATTGAATCAGTGTTTGATTGTTTGTTTATTTGATAGTTAAATAACCAACTATCAAATCTGGACCAAAACGTAACTTTGGAAATATTTAGGAGAAACACAGAAATTATATGGTACAGTTACCGTCGGTGGTATTATACTGTACATATAAATTCGTTTCATTCTTTTAGGATAAATGATAAGGAAATCCATCCACTAACGATTAGGTGGTGAACTCCGCTCTTATCTTTTATCTGCTTATTTTCTAAAGAACAGGGGTTGAGTTACCGGAAATTATCGAAAGTTATTTCAAAGAGACCGGGATCAGATCTGTTATCCGAAAACCACTCCGATCCAACTCAAGCATTTCGAACTGAAGACATCTTGAAGAATATGGAATCGAAGACGGAGCATTGAAGTGCAAGGGCTGCTAGCTACTAGTCCTGAGGGTGATTCCAAAATGTATGTAGTAGAAGTAGTGCCTTTGGTTTGTCCTTATCTTGGACAACTTGTGTGGATGAATGCTAGCATTGCATTGATGCTTGGAGGGCAGTGTTAGCATTCCAAGTGGGATTGCTATTCAAAAAGGTAAAACGTAGCCTCAAGCCTCATCAATCAAGAATGACTGAAAATCAGGGGAGATGCAGCAAGGCTAAGTGGGTCGCATCGATTAGGGTATGTTGTCACCTTTCTAGATACATCTACATATTTATGGATTGGTTGTGCATGAGACCTCGATAAAAAGGGTTGCAAAGCAACCGGGGTGATGGCATATTCGGTACTATCCAGTAAGCGGTAGGCCAGTCTTGTGTTGGTATGGGATCCAGGCGAGGTCCTCGGTACATTTTCTAGACGTGTACTGTGATAGGTGGTACCCCGGTGCCTAGTCATAAAGACACACTCGCGGCCAATGGATCACATCCCTTCGGTTATGAATACCAAAATCATATTTTGATAGCGTACTTGGAATTCTTTTAGAGTGCGCATCATACCATAGAGTCAATATTCTTAATGGTTTAATTAAACAACCGAGGATTATATATTTTCAACATTGATGAGAAAGTCATAGTTTCTCTTCAATGTGCGAGAATACTTTTAGACACTCTAATGCGTTGTGTTCGCTTAGGTTAGTTAATTTCATTTCATCTCATCTAATCAACTACATCTATGGATCGAACCCAGTTGCATTTTACTATCAGTAATTCCTCAAAGAAATTTCTTCACAATGAAGTTGGCATTATTTGAAACAATAATTGTTTCAAGGTGCAACTAAATAGGTATTCATAAATGTTTTATGAATTTCTTTATTTATAAAAATGATTTGGTTTTAGTTTACAAAAACTTATGTTCAAAACATAAATATGTCATCCAATGACAGTCTTCCAAAAATTCTTTTGGGGAGATTCATACAAGGTCCCTTATAAACAATTATTAGGTGGAATCTTTCGACTCGCACAACCTGCCAACTCATTGGCCTAGGATATGTTGGGGTTTCTTATAACCCTCATCTTGTGTGATTTTGTAAACTATTATTTAGATGAAATAATGTTTAACTTGTGTACTAATCTTATGTACATGACCTTATAGAAAGAAACTAACTCAATTTCACTCACAATTAATCGCACATTGTCCAACAAAGTTCGATTGCTCCTTATCGCCGCGTCATTATGTATCACATAGAGGAGTGACTTTTGAGATCGAATCTTTATTCGTTTTTAGGTACGTTCAGAACTTTTTCCAATATACTCACTCATTCGATCAAATCGAATCATTTTTATTGCATGTTTTTTTATTTACTTCTATTTTATATTTTATGAGTTTACCATAGACATTACATGTGTATCAAATACACATGTCCATGTTGATGATAACTCATTGGTGAATATAACAAAGTACGTGAAACTGTTTTGATATTAATAGAGTTACGATTGCATACATCTATATGTATCAATCCGAAGAGTTCATCAACTCTTATCATGCTCCCTCTAATTGGGTGCATAACTCTTTAACTGTTTGAGATATAATTAACCAATGTCATATGATTCAACATCATATAATAAAAATTATTTCTCAAAACTATGACTTAATCTATAGTTTCAAAATAATTGTAAATAATTTAGATACTTGTGTATTTTCATTGCAACACTTTTGTTGTGAAAACAAATACCACATTACAGTTTTACTTCATAATTGTAATGACCCGGATTTTTCGACGGTTAATTTTGAATATTTAAATGGTTTAAATATTGGATTTGGAGTTTTAATTTCGTTAGTAAGGTTTTTAAAATTGGAATTACAAGCAATTTCGTCAATTTTTGGAAACAGTCTATTTAATCGACGCGTTAAAATAGCGATCTGAGGCACAATCTTAGAATTCGACGAAACCAGTTCCATTGGATCCATAATAGTGTATTATTATCGGATTTCAAATTTCATAACGTTTGGAGTTACTGTTTGATCGTATGGGATATAAACACGTTGAAATTAATATCGAAAATTCAATATAATAATTGGGTTCAAAAAGCTATCTTTTCCATACGATCGAATTAGGACTCGAAACCTTTCCATTGCATTCGGAATAGGGGTATAACATTATGAATGACTAGCGGCACGCCTCGACAGGGGTTCGAAATTTGAGTTGCGTAAATCGAGATATTTTGGAAATTTATTTATTTATATATTGACTAGTCAACTACTGTTCCTTTTCAAACACGCCACCCTTCTCTATTCAAACACGTTACCTTTGCTCTCTTTTAGTTCAATCGCGTTCTATCTCCTTCATGTTTAAAATCACGTCTATCTCCTTTCAAAATCAAAAACCATGGAAGAAAAGGAAAAAAAGAAACTACGCGATTAAATCGCAATGGTTTAGTCGATACGAGTGCGACAACAGGAGAGCGATGAATTCGAGGGCAGGGTTGTGTGTATGAGGCGGCGGAGTGCCAAGGGGGCACAATGACATCGATCGATGTTAGGGTTGTTTGAGTGGATGGGACACAGGTCATCGAGGTGATTCAGGGGGGTGGCGACTCAAGGCAATGGGTGGCGACATCAGAGATGTGCGAGCGATGCGCAGGGGTTTGGTTGCTCGAGCAGTCGAGCGTGGCGAGTAGGCGCGTTCGCGTGGGCAAGTGAGCATGGGTGGAGCAGCTCGATGGTGTCAGGTCGAGGAAGTGGTGAGGCTAGGCTAACAACGATAGGTTTTAGGGTTGCGTGCTGGAATGGAGATGGAGTTGTCATGTTGAATAGCACCTTGGTTGCTAACATGGTCGATGTGAAGTTGCGCAGTGCTCTTTAGTACAGTTTGACCAGGCATTGTCATGAATGAATGCATCGGGGAGGCGAAAAGAAGAAGTTTGGGTTAATGAATCTTCGATCTTGGTGGAAGGGCTGAGGTGAGGAGAGCTAGCCATGGCCAGGCATGGAGGAGTAGGTTCTGTTTTAGGGGAGACTAGGTGGAAAGAGGTATTCTCTGTATTAATTTCAAATTATATAATCGGTTATTTAATTAAGAAATTAAATTGAGATCACTAATTAAATTTAATAAAATTGTCATACAAGGTTCAAAAATCATTAAACAAGTCAAGTGTGGTTTGTAGCTTTGAATCTACGTGATAGGAATTGATTTGGAGCCATTTCGGAGTCTGCTAGAAATTAGACAATTTAAAATTTGGATGCTCGGAAAAATTTAAAACTTAAGGTGAGAAATTCTCACTCATTTGGATTACCAAATTTAATTTTAAATAGTTAAAATTGATTATTTGGTGCTTGGTTGAATTTATTAATTATTATCTGTTGAATGGTATTATATTATATACATAGTAGTACATATATTAGTAGTTGGATATATTCCCGCCTATTGGAGCGGATGAGACCCTATGTGCCCCCGCATAATAGCGGATGGCCCTATATACTGCGATATCCCCTCGAAGTGGGATTAGTATATTTATGTTGTATTAACATCTGTGGATGCAGGAAAACAGGTTGGAGGGATCCAACTGGATTCCTCAAAATGTTGAATTTGATTTCGTATATTGTGATATATGGATTGTGTAGAATAATCTACTATAGATTATTGTAGTGATTGGAATTATTGGATGCTATTGTAGCACTAGCCTGAATTTTGATATTTTAAATACCATAAACGTATTTTTTTTAAATTGAAGGAATTAAAGGGAATTTTTGATATAAAAATATTTATATTGGAATTGGGGTTATTTTAAAGAAATTGAGTTAGAAAAAAATATATTTGATTTTGGTTATACTTAACTATTCGTGAGTTGTTTAAACGGAGATTTTTAAAAATGAATTATATAAAAGAATTTATAAATGATATTCTAGATATATAAAAAGGAGTTGAAGTCGATATTAAAAATAGATTGGAAGTTATAAATGGGATTTATAAAGGAATGGATTTATAAAAATGGAATTTTATAAACGAGATTAGTTTTATAAAAAAGTGAAACTCAAAGGAGTTATAAAAATTTATAAATGATGTTTATAAATAAGGGAAATCGATATTAGATGATAGATTGGAAATATAAATTTACAGGGAGAATTTATATTAGAATATGGAAATATGATGAGAAAAATAGTGGATACTATTTTTGAAAAAGTGAAAAATGGTTAAGGAGATCGGAATGGAAGTGATGTGATGTGATTCGAGAGGAAATTATAAAATTGAATTTGTTATTGAGGTTTAAAAAATATATTTTTAATTCTAAGAAGTTAAGTTTGTTTTTCAAAGGAAAATTTTATTTTTTAAAATATGGAATTTTAAACTAGTTAGGATTGAAATACTTCGGTAAGTAGATTTTCAAATATTAAGTTTTTATTTTAGAAAATTCTAACTTTTAAAATCAGCTTTGAAAATTTATTTGCTTATCTAAAAATGAGTTATTGATGTTTGTAAAAGTGTTTTCGATATTTTAAATAATTACTTGAACATGTTTTAAAAATAAATTATTATTCGTTAAAATACTTATTATATATATAGAGAGTTTTGAAGTGATTGAAAATTTTATTTATAAATTCTCTCGAGATTCGTAAATGGGGCTTACAAATGGATATGATTTTGAGGAGAGGAAATTTATTAGTGATTCCGAAGACTTTGGGATAAGTTACGAAATATTCTCTGAAGCGTTAATATTGAGATGATTTGGAAAATAAGACTTATAATGTTTTCCTAAGTATAAAAATGGAAATTTGATAGTATTTGTAAGCGTTGAAAACGGTTTGGGAATATCCTGTTATCGATTTAGGGTTTGAAATTGTTTTCAAATATTGGAATATGGAAAGGAATTTGAATATGTATCTTAGTAAAGATATTTTGAAATAAATGTTTGAAGAATTATAAAATAAGGCCTAGTGTCTGCTTATGGATGTTTTATTGATAGTTAAATAACCAACTATCAATGTTGGCCAATTTCATTAATCGTTTCGAAGAGACCGAGATCGGATTTAATTATCCGAAAACCACTTCGATCCGGTTTGAATGTTACGAATGGATACCGTGAAGATAGCGAAGACGGTGATCCGGTTTGTCCAGACCCAGGACAACTTGTATGGACGAATGCTATCAGAACATCGTCATTGGAGGACGATGAGCATTCTAAGTGGAATTGTTTTATTGAAAGGTAACGTCTAGCCTCAAGCCTCATCAATCGGGATAAAACAGGGAAGATGCAGCAAGGCTAAGTAGGTCGCACCCAATTAGGTATGTTATCACTTTTCTAGATATCCTCGGAAATATATATATTATGGATATGGTTGTGCATGAAAGAAGGGAAGCTCGATTTTTAAGGGTGGGGACACCTGGGGTGATAACATATTCAGTCTATCCTGGTTAGGGGTAGGCCGGTCTTGTGTAGCAGGGGATCTCGGCGATGTCCTCGGTACATTTTTCTAGAGGTGTACTATGATGGGCGGTACCCCAGTGGCCCAGTCATTGTATGGAATCCATTCTCCAATATAAGCCATTACGGTTTTGTTTGTAGAGCCTAGTATGTTGGAATTTAATTAATGTAACAATTTTGGCTATTTGAATAAGTATTTGTACTTAGACACTATTATAATATCACTAGATTTTCTATAAATTGTATTGGTTATCGTAAGGGAAAAACCCATCATGTTTATGTGTGATGTGGTCTTACAAGATACCTTTGTTTTTCGAAGAGTTTTGATAACTTTAATAATTCAAATTGAGTGTGTTTTATCATGGTGCTTTTTCCAGACTGACTCGGGTGTTATTTTATTATAATGCTCGGGTCAGACCGAGTATTATAGATTCAGGACAGAATGCTATGGAGCCTAAGAGACGAGCTGGAAGATGGAGACATATCTCCGTACTTAGTTTATATTTCCGCTATGTGAGGACAAGTGACTATAACTGTCCAGATTGATGTATGGGTTGTTGTACCCTGATGATTGTAAGTATATAAACTGTTACAGATTCTTTTGTATAAAAATATGTTATTATGTATTATATTTTTTCCGCTGTGATTGTGAGATTTTGTATTGTTGTTTTCTGTTTCTTCTTCTACTTTTTCTTCTTCACCCCTAAAGATTCGTATTTCCGTACAATTTGAGTTGAACTGATGTGAATTATGGTCGACTCGAAGGGATATGGATTTGCGGGCCTTTACAATAATGAATATTCATAATATTCATAATGAAAGATAACTATGTCTATTTTTAAGTCGGCAACAAAAAAATAGTCATTATTTCATTAATAATATTATGTATGGTTTACCAAAACAATTTTCGTAATTTGATGCAATCAATAAGCGCTATATGGCATGCTCCCACTATTTCCACCATTACTATAATAGCGTACTTAATTTGGAGGTCCATTATTCACTTAATATTGACTATTTATTTCATATACTACAACAAGTTTACAGTAGAGAGTTCTTTGATCAAATATCTTGAACACATAGAAATAAATCTCATAGAAAACAATTTTATATACAAAAATACATTTTGGAATAGAAATCATATTTCTTATTCCAATATTAAGTATCTTTTATTATCACTACAATTCTTGTCTCTGATGTCTCTTCATGAAGCTAAAGTGGTCATTCACTTTCTTCATCCCAACTATACCTTAAATCACATCTAATCTTGTACATTCATTATTCTTTCTAAATGGTCAAACCATTCAAAAGAAAAGGCCTTACTACAATTTCATAATGAATTCTTTACAAAAGTGCATTCGATTATCCTTAACTTTTAAAGACATCATATATGTTGCGCTTTGCATGAACTGATCAAACTGACAGTTCAGTAATCGAATTCTTAGATTTATATTGTAGTTTTAGTCTAGCGTTACATTTAACATGATATTATTCTTTTGTAATCAATCAAATTGAATACTCGATTTCAAACACTAAGGTTTATTTGATTTTTCGGATGAACTAATTTCATCGAAACATTGTACATTACAAATTTTTACCATTCACCATATAACATTTATATGCGATTGTGTATGGATCAATATCCATAGTCTTGTATTGATTTTAGAGTTCAAAACTCATAGAATACAATACACGGTCTTGACCAAATAACCGCGTAAGTGACCGAACTATGATTGTATTTAGTAGTTGTAAAATCAGGCACTTGCATGGGTGTTGAAACATTAACATGCAATAAGCTTTTATTGGTAAGTATATGTTATATTTCTATTTGTCAATTTTCAATTCAGTTTATTTGTATATATTAATTAATATAGGTTTTATCAATCATATTAAATTCACAAATTTATCATTGTAGATAATTATAACATTATTTAGCATATGTTCTTACAATATTAAAAAGGTTAAATGTTACCATTTCATGTTTCTAATAAGGCTCCCACTAGTCTTTTATGTTTCTCCAAACCCTAAGGTAAAACATAGAAGTTTTTCAACTTCACTAATGAGTGTTAGGACTCATCTGTCTTGGTATTCTAACCTCACTACAAGAAAAACTATTTTTAGTTGCATTAATTGGTGGCGTTTTAAATTTTATGCAACTGTTGGTAATTTTATAATATAAAAATAAACAAAGAAATGCGGCTAATTCTCCCGCCAGTAATTCGTGGAATTTTTTGCTAAAGTTTTTTGTGGCCACTCAAATTTCCTTTACCACTTTTTCCTCTTCTCAAACTACTCCACTTAAAAAAAAATATTCGTCTCTTCCAATTTACTCCACAAGCCCTAATTTTCCTAATTCAAAAACTGCGACCGAACAAAAATAAAGCAAACGCGATTTTAAAAGCAGAATTCCAAGTTTCGCGAATCAATAGACCATGGCTTGGATTCCAATTCATATTCTTTGGCTTTGGAATCGCTCGAAGAGGCAACGAACTCGGTTTGCACTGCTTTTTTTTGTTCAGTGACCTTCTTCATTTGTTTGTTTTAGTTCGTTGCCGTGATTGCTTTTGTGTTTAAGTTGAATGGTGGGGATTTGACTATGAACTCTGCTTTTTCCTTTTCTATTGATCTTAATTGAGTCTGAATTTGTAGCTTTTTATTTTGAAAAATTAGGATTTCTGTCATTATCGTTATTTGATAACTGCTTATGGCCGAAAATAAGTATTTTGAGTTTTCTGTGGGTTCTTATACTGTAATTATGTTGTAAGTTTTATGTCATAGAAAGTACAAAATTGATTTTATAGTGGAATCACTGCAGTAGTTTTGGTTAAGAGTTATTGTCTATAGTGGATATTTGATGTTTTAACAACTTCGGTTAATCAAGTATTGAAATAGGGAATCGGGAGATTCAAGAGTTAACTTACACTAGAGATGAAAATGGCTCTTTAGTTGCAGTGCAATTGACCGTGGATCTCAAGCCCAATCTTCCTAGTATGTATTTCTCCACTGCAATTCAAGCCTAATTCTGTTAATGCCTAGTTGTAACTGCAATATCCCAACTTGCTATGCTTTTAGTAACTAGCAAACATATTATCTGAATAGTGTGATCATGTTCATTAGTTTAGTTTATTTATCTTAGCGAATTTGGATGAGTAAAAAATAGTTACAGTTTTTGTTTATATTCATGTGTAGAGGAGGAAGAGAAAATCAATCAAAGTAATGGAAATGGTTAGAAAAGTTGAGTGCTCTTGAATCAAAGTAATTTATATTCATGCATAATGATTGACAGGTACATGATCTTGAATCACCAATAACTCTTAGAATGCCTTTTGCCATGAGCATAATGATTGGTTGGGAAAAAAGGATTGACTGTAATGAAATTTCTTTGCTTTAACATATGCTATACTCCCATTAGTAATATAGCTGGAATTTATTTAGTTAGACATGAATAAGAAATTTCTTTGCTTTCTTACTAGAAACGTTGATGGGTAAAATGACTATAGTTAGTGAAAAAAATATTAAGCTTGAGGTTGTTTGGACTGCAAGAAACATAATAACAAATTAACAATATCATTCTTTCCCTTTCTTGTTGTGCAAAATATTCACAAACCAATTTCGAGACAATAAAAAATTGCAGACAAGTTTAAAGTAATTAACCGGTTGAGATATCCATAACTGTACTTTATAAATGTTGTCACTAGATTTATTATTATTATTTTATTTCCCTCTAATCAACTGTGTACCTAATTTCTAGAATCTTGGTGGCAAAAAAGGTTAAATGGAAATAATGTACCAGACTGTTTGAGACTTTTTAACCCCTAGATATTATGAAAGGAATAAACAAATGAACAGGCAAAATAATGCAGGAAGTCTGCTATCAGAGATAAGTTTTAAATAAACATGTGCATAATATAAAATTAGAATGAAATAATGAAAATAAAAAAGTAACACAAGCCATCGATGTACCTTTCAAAGTTTCGCTAATCTTTTAGCCAAGTTGGTTGTCGTGTGCACTAACTAATACTTCTTTCGTCACTTCTCCAACATTTTGCGGACATAAGATTAAAATAAGACCAAAAGAATCAAAAAGCATTATGCCTCCTTAATATGTCGTTATTGATTTGAGCTTTTTTGAGATTAGATCACCACAAATAAGTATATGTCATTGTTATCACAAAAGTCAAGGTTGAATCTACAAAACTAAAATGGTTAAGATAACTCTCGACTCTCTAAATTATTGCTACAGTCCTTTTTCATATTATTTAGGGATACATCATAATCTACTTACAATTTCGTAAATCATTTGTACAGTTTTTAACATCAACAAATGAATCGAAAAGCTTGAAAGATATTAACAGTATCAGAATTGGAAGACTCTAAAAGATAAAGCAAAAATGCTTCAAGGGATACTCTAAAAGATAAAGCAAATTGATATAATTTCCGAAGTTATGTATCTTAAATTCCTAGTTTATCATGTTCGAAAGAATGTGAACTACTTGTTTTATATGGCATAATTTGAATTCTCATACTTCATCATTTCTTTTATTATTCTAGTGGATCCTACCAAGTTTTAATCGTAATTTTATAGATATCATTCGATAACTTTTCATGTCTTTTTTCTTATGCGGTTGAGAGGATTTGTGTCACTCTAGATTCTTCGTTTTAGGAACTCCTCACTGTAATTGCAATGGATTAGTTCGCCTTCATGGTCACCTTCATGAAACGAGCGGTGCATCTCTACCTCTTTTGAATAAATGCATAAGGTGGTTAAACGTACCTTTTAACTATAAATGAATCATGTAGTTTTTATTATATCAATTTTATGGTTGAGCTAGTCATGAATTACCTAATTAGGACTGCTCAGATATGCACAATTCCAACTAGAAAATTTGGTGTACTAAACAACTTATGAACTATATTGCACAATTCTGCTCAATGGGTATTTAAGGCTGCTCAGAAACTGCTATACAATTATTTTCTTGGAGTTTAATACTACACCTGCGTGGAGGTCTGCGCTTGCTGAGTTATTACATGTGACGACCGCCCATGACCTCTGCACTGAACCTAGTGATAGTGCACTGTAAAGTGTGCCAGGCGACCATGGACGATTGCCAGGGTAAATTAAAACATCAGAATCTATCGTATTACTCACAGCGCATGGACAAAATACAATATAATATATATATAGTGAAGCTTCATAGAATAGAATTTCATCAATAAAACTTCATAATAGTTGAATACAAACATCTGAATAGTCAATACATCAAGCCTCACTACATAACACTCAAAGAATATACAAGCAGCGGAACATCCAGTACATATAGTAAGAAGATAATATGCAAGCCTGCAGCTCGTCTTCGACATCAGCATCGTGGGAAGCAAGAACAGCACCTGTCACCTGCTACCTAGTCTGCCCATCCCAAAATGGACGAACATCCCAAGGCAATAAGAGTTAAAACATAAAGCCTTGAGTCAGACAACAGTCTTAGTGAGCGGTAAATTAACTAACAACATACCAAAAGAGCATAAAGGAAAAGGAATAGGAATACAACCCTCCCACTCCACCTCTTTCTACAGTGATAGCCCCCAGACACACACTAAGCATAAGAAAACATAGTAGAGCATACAATTTAAAGTAAAGCAATTATCACTCGAGTCAAGGGCGATGTTTTCCAAGTACAAACCCCCAAGGCCTAAACCAAGATCAAATAAGCACCCAGAAAATACCGCTCTTGAGACCGAATGACGATACACCCAAACATCCATGACTCTGGCTATCACTGTTATCATTGCTTCGATATCATCGTTAATTGAATGACCGGCTCATTCTTTCATCCGTCCGTCAAGGGCTAATGGAAACCCCGGTTCTAGACATAACTCTGCACGTCATCGTGACCTGTGCCTAGGACTATCGAATCTGCCCAAAGTACTCGACTACCAATCAGTAGCCTTTAGGGACTATCAAATCTGCCCAACGTACTCTTGCTTTGAGCATGCTAGAACCTTCAACAACGATGAGATCTCAGCCTTCTAGTCATCCTCCTCGACGACTATTTCCATACTAGCTCAAGCGCCTCTCGAGCAAACCATTATCCTCAAACTCGAACATTTCACCGAGTTATCAACATGCTTGGAATGATCCCGTCTGGATTAGACCAAGACTATCTCATATCATGCTTCGCCTCATCATCATCATAGCAAAGCTTCATCTCAACATCATCATCAAATCTATCCATATGAGCTTCATCATCCGCTACATATGCCACGAGCAGCTTTTCCAATTCAAGAGCCTTTCCCTTAGCTTTGAATCATCTTCGGTCTAAATCAAATCATCAATCATCTAATTCATAGTAATCAATCAAGTCAAACATTAATCCAAGTAATCAAGCATTCAAATATGATCTAAATAGACAATTATAACAATAACGGCAATTTCGTAATTAAAGAGTCTAAAGTCTAACAAGCATGAAAACATGAACAATATCTCTATAATCTTGATGAATGAACTTGCATAGGTTAACACTTAGTAAAATGGTTGTCAAATCATCATGAACAATGGATCTACATGGATCTATACTTAGGATTAAGAAAATGCATGGAAATCACTACTTTAACACAAAATCAAGCCAACGATCCGATATACTCCTTTGGATCCGTGTGAGAGATAATCACCACTCACCAAATCACCTAAACAACTCAAAGGCAACACACATCAGATCTGGACAGCGAAGGATCTAACTCGATCTATCACGAATCCACTTCAAACGATGAAATCTCTCTTCGAAGAATGTAGATCTTCAATCTAAGCTCTTCGATCTTCGACTTGATCTTCGATTTGGATGGAAGGAATTACTAAATCAAAGTGGAGAAAAGAAGTGAAGAAGTGCAGAAGTCGAGCTCTCAAAATGGCAGCACTTCGTCGCTTCGAAATCCGGATCCCAAAAAGTGAGAAAAACCCTCCTATTTATAGGCTGAAATCCCCCTTAGGTCGCTAGCTCAGAGTTAGGTCGTCCACAACTTACGACCTAAAACCCCACGACCTAAAAACCCACGACTTAACAACTTAGCATATGCGCATCTGCGACCTATCGAAACCCCAACCTACGACCTAACAGACCTGCGCATCCACACGACCTAACGACCTAACCCAGATGCGCTTCTACGACCTAACGAATGCGCATCCATGCGACCTAACAGATCCAACGACCTACGTGCATCCGCGACCTACGACCTAACAGATAAGCCCTTACGCGACCTAACACTCACGCGACCTAACACACACGCGACCTAACTGACTAATGGCCTAGCGACCTAACTATACTTAGCAATCTACCTTAGGTCGCTTACGACCTAACTACACATAGGGTCATACGACCAAACTACTCCTTCCTTAGGTCGTTGCCGACCTATCCCCCTTAGGTCGCTAACTCACCCAGTTTCCTATACCGCAACTCTTAGGTCGCTTGTTCCTTAGGTCACCAAATCCTATAGGTCGCTAACTCCTATAGGTCGCTAACTTCTATAGGTCGCTAAACTCTATAGGTCGCTAAACTTCCTTAGGTTGCCAAATTCTATAGGTCGCTAAACTTCCTTAGGTCGCCAAATTCTATAGGTCACTCCTATCTCTTAGGTCGTTCACTCGACCTAACCTACCCCACGACCTAAGCCACAACACGACTTAACTATTACACGACCTAACTTCTTAGGTCGCTCCACTTCACTAAGCCGCCTACCCCTTAACACGCCAACTTCCCTAGGTCGCTCCAAACACTCATACGACCTAAGACTTAGACTCTGGATGACTTATCAACAATGCGACCAAATGTCAACTGTTTTACGATGTTTCGATCCGTAAAAATACGGGTCGTTACATTCTCTCTCCCTTAGGAATTTCGCCCCCGAAATTCCAAACAAACAAGAGCAAACAAAGACTATTCTGCATGCCTACCATCCATAGCAATCAACAAACCATGCATCCAATTCTAGCTTAGCATGCAGAATTCTAAAACTAGAACAAGTTACAATGTCGTTAGATGACACGACATCTTAGGGCCATACCTTGAAGAGTTCAGGATGAGCTGCTTTCATCCTCTCTTCCACCTCCCATGTACAGTCGTTATCATCATCACTCCATTATATCTTGAGCAACTTAACTACGTTCCTCCTAAGCTGTTTCGTGTCGGTTTCCACAGCACGAAGCGGCTTACGAGGTCTCTTATCGACTGGATCAACTTCGAAATCTTCACAGCTATCAGCAGAAACCACCGTATTCGAGTCATGCACATACTTCCGTAGATACGATACATGAAAAACATTGTGCACACTCGACATCTTCTCCGGTAACTACAATCTATAGGCGAGCTTTCCAATTCGCTCGATGATCGGGAATGGTCCAACAAATCTCGGAGTCAATTTCCCTTTCTTCCCGAATCGAATGACATTCTTTAGTGGAGAAATCTTCACAAAAACCATATCACCTACGTCGAATTCCAAATCCTTACGATGCTTATCAGCATAACTTTTCTGACGGTCTTGGGCTGCCTTCATTCATTGCCGAATAATCTCTATGCAATCCGAAGTCTGACGAATCATCTCTGGCCCAAGTATCAGCTTTTCTCCGGTCTCTAACCAACATGTCGGAGAGTTACACGGTCTTCCATACAATGCCTCATACGGTGCCATACCAATGCTTGACTGGTAACTGTTGTTATACGAAAATTCCACCAAATGAAGGTGATCTTCCCATGATCATCCGAAATCCAAAACAAAAGCTCTAAGGAGATCTTCCAAAACTCGGTTGACTCTCTCGGTCTGACCATCTGTTTGAGGGTGATAAGCGGTACTCAAACATAACTCGGTTCCCAAAACTTCCTGGAAGCTCTTCCAAAATCCACTAGTGAACAATGGGTCTCGATCGCTCACTATACTCTTCGGAATACCATGGAATCGAACTATCCACTTAACATACAACTCTGCCAACTTTGATGTAGTCCTAGTCGATCGAACAGGAATGAATCTTGCACTCTTAGTCAGACGATCTACGATGACCCAAATCCCTTCATTTCCCGTTCTTGTTCTAGGTAGTCCATCAATAAAATCCATCGATATTTGCTCCCACTTCCATGTAGGAACTTCTAATGGCTGAAGCAATCCACTTGGCTTCTTCTGTTCGGCTTTTACCAACTGGCAGTTCATGCACTTGGAAATAAAATTTCCAACATCCTTCTTCATTCCTTACCAGTAATAGGTTCTCTTCATATCCCGATACATCTTATTTCCACCTGGATGAATTGTCAGCTTCGAGTGATGACTTTCCTTCAGAACTTCACTCCTCAATTCATCTATATCGGGAATAACTAGTCGTCCTTGCTTCCGAAGCCAACCCTCTCGATCGACTTCGAATCCTTTATCCTTTTCTGGGTCCAATCCAGATTCCAAATCACGGATAATCTTGACAAGCTTATCGTCTCGCTTTTGGCTCTCGCCAATCCTTTCCACAAGAGTCGGTCTTATCGATAAGTTTGCTAACATCTCAGGTTCCAATTCACATCTGGGCCTGAAGTCAAATCCAGCTAAGTACTCGAGATTCTTCCATTCTAAAAACATGGCTCACAATCCTGCATGTCTTCGACTTAACGCATCTGCCACTACATTACCTTTTCCCGGAGTATAAGCTATACCAAAATCATATGATGCTAAAAACTCTAGCCAACGTTGCTGCCGAAGATTCAAATCCTTTTGGGAGAAAAGATACTTCAATGACTTATGATCTGTAAACAACTCGAATCGAACTCCCAATAGATAATGTCTCCACATCTTCAGAGCAAATACAATCGCCGCTAACTCCAAATCATGAGTCGGATAATTCCTTTCATGCGGCTTCAGTTGTCTCCTAGCATATGCAACAACTTTATCCTTCTGCATTAGCACCGCTCCAAGTCCAGTACCACATGCGTCGGTGTAAACCACCATCTCATCATTCCCACTTGGAATAGTCAAAACAGGAGGACTTGTCAATCGCTCTTTCAGGATTCCAAAAGCTTGCTCACACTTAGCATCCCATCTGAATACTTGGTTCTTTTTCGTCAATCCTGTTAACGGTGCAGCTACCTTGGAGAAGTCTTTAATAAACCGTCGATAATATCCTGCTAATCCAAGAAAACTTCTCACATCAGATGCATTCTTAGGTCTAACCCAATCCTGGATTGCTGCCACCTTGGCGGGATCAACCGCTATTCCATTTCCAGAGATAACATGGCCTAAGAACCTCACTTCACTCTTACAGAAGTGACACTTCGAAAACTTAGCCTTCAGCTGATGTTTCCGTAAGATTTCCAAAACAATACGCAAGTGCGTCTTGTGCTCTTCTTCAGTTCTGGAATAAATCAGAATATCATCCACAAACACAAGTACAAACTTGTTCAACTGATCTCTGAACACTCTATTCATAAGATCCACAAAATATGCTGGCGCATTGGTCAATCCAAACGGCATTACCAGCCACTCAAAGAAACCAGATGGTGTCCTAAAAGTAGTCTTCGGCACACTATCCTTAGCCACTCTTAACTGGTGAAATCCCGTTGCCAAATCCATCTGAGAAAACACCTTCGCTTCGTGAAGCTGATCAAACAAGTCATCGATTCTCGGCAATGGATACTTGTTCTTCTTAGTCACTTTATTCAGCTCACGATAATCCACACACAACCTCAACGATCCATCCGCTTTGGTTGCGAACACAACTGGTGCACCCCATTCGGACACACTACGCCGAATGAATCCTTTCTGCAAAAGATCATCAACCTGCACCCTCAACTCCTGTTGTTCCTTAGGCGCCATCCGCCTAAGAGGCATCACAACAGGTCTAGCTCCTTCAACTAGATCTATACGAAACTCGATCTCTCTATGCGGCGGTAACCCTTTGACCTCATCAAAGACATCCTCAAATCCATTCGCGATTGGCAACGATGACAGTCCATCCCATGGAACAACCAGCGAATACATGAAGCTCATGAAGACGCCTTCTTCATGCTTACATCGTATTACAATCTTTCGCCCCTCCACATTCTCGACTGTCACCTCCAACCTTTCACAATCAACCTTTGCTGCATACTTCCTAAGCCAGTCCATACCCAAAATAATTCCGAACCCCGCAAAGTTCAGAACAAAACAATCACAAACAAAAGAGCAATCATGACTCGATACAATCAGACCACGACATAACATACACAAACAAGACGAACCCCCAACTGGATTAGTCACAACTAATGGCCTATCAACGATATCCGGTTCCAAACCCAACCTGCCTACAAGTTCGTTACAAACAAACGAATGCGACTCCCCAGTATCAAATAACACTCTAACTGGAACACCACATATGGAGAGAGTACCTTGAACCACCACACTCTTTCCTTTCTCTTCAGCGGTAGGAGCTTTCGAAGATGATGGAACAGCCCCCAAAGCATAAGCTTGCACAATCTGCTTGTCCTTCCGCGGTTCTGGACAATTCCTCTTAACATGCCCCAGCTTATCACAGTTGTGGCACTTCACCTGCACCTTCGGATTCTTGCAATCTCTAGAGAAATGGCCCTTCTGCTGACAATTGTAGCAAGTCACTTCGCCCTTCGGCTTCTTCTGGCCATCCTTACCCTTCTGCTGCTGCTGCTTCCTCTTCTTGTTTCCACCCTACTGAGGTCTAAACTCTTCCTTGGTCACAGCAACAACAGATCCTTCCTTAGGAAACAGATTCTCATGCCTGAGAGCCTTCTCCACAAGCTTCTCAAATGGATCGTCCAAATGATTCACCAACTGCCTCCCAAGATAACTGTCCAAGTCTGTCACAAACTTCTCATTCTTCTGGTACGAAGATTCAATATACGACCGGGCATACTTGGACAAAGCCTCAAACTCAGAAACATACTCAAGAACTGGTCTTCCACCTTGCTTGAGCTCCACAAACTTCTTGAACAGAACAGACTTCTGAGCTGTAGAAATGAACTTGGCTTCAAATCTGGCCTGGAATTGCACCCAAGTAATCTCTTCCTCCGGAGTATCAATAGTGATAGAGTTCCACCAATCAGAAGCTCCTCCTTGAAGCTGCCTTGATGCTAACTTCCTCTTAGTTGCATCCTCAATTCCCAAATCACCAAAGATCCTTCTACAAGCATCTATCCACCTCTGGACTTCAATGGTTGATTATGTTCCCAAGAAAACCTTTCCTCCAAGAGCAGTGTAGTCCTTACATAACTTAGCAAAATCCACCGGTCTTGGAGTTTGAACTTGAACTCCAACATCCACCGATGGCCCCGGAGCTGGCATCCTTGTCATGATCGAAGTCATCATAGCTTTGAACATAGCAGCATAATCAGCAGCCCCCTCAGTAGCACGGCCTTCCCTAGCAGCTGGTCTCCCTCTTCGACTCATCCTTAATATCTATAAAAAGGAATGATTAATACACCTCGAGAAACAACTGCATAAAGGACTAACATACTTCTAAGCTACTATATTATATATAGTAATCATCCATCAAAATACAATTACATCTCTCATACGTTGTTATATCAGCGAGCGTTGGGTAAAATCGATTAACCAAAGCTCTGATACCAAATGTGACGACCGCCCATGACCCCTGCACTGAACCTAGTGATAGTGCACTGTAAAGTGTGTCAGGCGACCATGGACGATTGCCAGGGTAAATTAAAACATCAGAATCTATCGTATTACTCACAACGCATGGACAAAATTCAATAGAATATATATATAGTGAAGCTTCACAGAATAGAATTTCATCAATAAAACTTCATAATAGTTGAATACAAACATCTGAATAGTCAATACATCAAGCCTCACTACATAGCACTCAAAGAATATACAAGCAGCGGAACATCCAGTACATATAGTAAGAAGATAATATGCAAGCCTTCAGCTCGTCTTCGACATCAGCATCGTGGGAAGCAAGAACAGCACCTGTCACCTGCTACCTAGTCTGCCCATCCCAAAATGGACGAACAACCCAAGGCAATAAGAGTTAAAACATAAAGCCTTGAGTCAGACAACAGTCTTAGTGAGCGGTAAATTAACTAACAACATACCAAAAGAGCATAAAGGAAAAGGAATAGGAATACAACCCTCCCACTCCACCTCTTTCTACAGTGATAGCCCCTAGACACACACTAAGCATAAGCAAACATAGCAGAGAATACAATTTAAAGTAAAGCAATTATCACTCGAGTCAAGGGCGATGTTTTCCAAGTACAAACCCCCAAGGCCTAAACCAAGATCAGATAAGCACCCAGAAAATACCGCTCTTGAGACCGAATGATGATACACCCAAACATCCATGACTCTGGCTATCACTGTTATCATTGCTTCGATATCATCGTTAATTGAATGACCGGCTCATTCTTTCATCCGTCCGTCAAGGGCTAATGGAAACCCCGGTTCTAGACATAACTCCGCACGTCATCGTGACCCGTGCCTAGGACTATCGAATCTGCCCAGAGTACTCGACTACCAATCAGTAGCCTTCAGGGACTATCGAATCTGCCCAACGTACTCTTGCTTTGAGCATGCTAGAACCTTCAACAATGATGAGATCTCAGCCTTCTAGTCATCCTCCTCGATGACTATTTCCATACTAGCTCAAGCGCCTCTCGAGCAAACCATTATCCTCAAACTCGAACATTTCACCGAGTTATCAACATGCTTGGAATGATCCCGTCTGGATTAGACCAAGACTATCTCATATCATGCTTCGCCTCATCATCATTATAGCAAAGCTTCATCTCAACATCATCATCAAATCTATCCATATGAGCTTCATCATCCGCTACATATGCCACGAGCAGCTTTTCCAATTCAAGAGCATTTCCCTTAGCTTTGAATCATCTTCGGTCTAAATCAAATCATCAATCATCTAATTCATAGTAATCAATCAAGTCAAATATTAATCCAAGTAATCAAGCATTCAAATATGATCTAAATAGACAATTATAACAATAATGGCAATTTCGTAATTAAAGAGTCTAAAGTCTAACAAGCATGAAAACATGAAAAATATCTCTATAATCTTGATGAATGAACTTGCATAGGTTAACACTTAGTAAAATGGTTGTCAAATCATCATGAACAATGGATCTACATGGATCTATACTTAGGATTAAGAAAATGCATGGAAATCACTACTTTAACACAAAATCAAGCCAACGATCCGATATACTCCTTTGGATCCGTGTGAGAGATAATCACCACTCACCAAATCACCTAAACAACTCAAAGGCAACACACATCAGATCTGGACAATGAAGGATCTAACTCGATCTATCACGAATCCGCTTCAAACGATGAAATCTCTCTTCGAAGAATGTAGATCTTCAATCTAAGCTCCTCGATCTTCGACTTGATCTTCGATTTGGATGGAAGGAAGTACTAAATCAAAGTGGAGAAAAGAAGTGAAGAAGTGCAAAAGTCGAGCTCTCAAAATGGCAGCACTTCGTCGCTTCGAAATCCGGATCCCAAAAAGTGAGAAAAACCCTCCTATTTATAGGCTGAAATCCCCCTTAGGTCGCTAGCTCGGAGTTAGGTCGTCCACGACTTACGACCTAAAACCCCACGACCTAAAAACCCACGACTTAACAACTTAGCCTATGCGCATCTACGACCTATCGAAACCCCAACCTACGACCTAACAGACCTGCGCATCCACGCGACCTAACGACCTAACCCAGATGCGCTTCTACGACCTAACGAATGCGCATCCATGCGACCTAACAGATCCAACAACCTACGCGCATCCGCGACCTACGACCTAACAGATAAGCCCTTACGCGACCTAACACTCACGCGACCTAACACACACGCGACCTAACTGACTAATGGCCTAGCGACCTAACTATACTTAGCAATCTACCTTAGGTCGCTTACGACCTAACTACACACAGGGTCATACGACCAAACTACTCCTTCCTTAGGTCGTTGCCGACCTATCCCCCTTAGGTCGCTAACTCACCCAGTTTCCTATACCGCAACTCTTAGGTCGCTTGTTCCTTAGGTCGCCAAATCCTATAGGTCGCTAACTCCTATAGGTCGCTAACTTCTATAGGTCGCAAAACTTCCTTAGGTCGCCAAATTCTATAGGTCGCTAAACTTCCTTAGGTCGCCAAATTCTATAGGTCGCTCCTATCTCTTAGGTCGTTCACTCGACCTAACCTACCCCACGACCTAAGCCACAACACAACTTAACTATTACACGACCTAACTTCTTAGGTCGCTCCACTTCACTAAGCCGCCTACCCCTTAACACGCCAACTTCCCTAGGTCGCTCCAAACACTCATACGACCTAAGACTTAGACTCTGGACGACTTATCAACAATGCGACCAAATGTCAACTGTTTTACGATGTTTCGATCCGTAAAAATACGGGTCGTTACATTACAAATGCCTAATGATACGTAAGTGTGCAAAATTGATTCCTACTATTTAAGCTCAATAAAGGACTTTATTTCATTTTTTTATAACTTTGATAATTTATATGACATCATTTATAGTAGGATATACTTGTATAATGTTGTAAATGTTTGATCTCATATTTGAAGTCCTACGAGTTAACGAAATTGTTTGACTATCTGTTGTGCTTTCACTTGTGTAGGCATTGTACTTTTGAAGAGAGCAAATTTGGACTTGTTGATGCTAGCTTTCACTTGTGTATGCAACAAAGAATTATAGGTAATCAAACGTTTTGTTAGCACTAGTTAGATATAACATTTATTAGTACCCGATGTGTAAATTTGTATACAAATGGTTATTGTATGTGAGTTAGGTCATTTTGTCGAAAAACTATTGTATTGGAATGGTTATGGATATTTTATTTGATTATATGGTTAATGTGTTTTTTAACTTATTTGAATATGATGATTATGTGAGTGATTGTTGATTAATATAATAGAACCAAAATAGACCATTAACAGGAAATAATAGCATGAAAAAATGGTGTAAAATAATAAACAACTTTTAGTAGCATTTCAAAAACGCTACCGAAATATATATAGTGGCGTTGAGTAAATGCAATCGTAAAACAGGGGTAAAGTTGGAAATTCTATTAGAGCGCCAAAAAATCTTTTGGTGGCGTTTTTTAAACGCTATAAAAAGATTTATGGTGGCGTTTCAAAAACGCTGCCAAAAATGAATTTATAGTGGCGTTAAAATAAATGCAACAAAAAATCATGGATTTTTAGTCGCATGTTATCTGGCGGCGTTTATCAAAACGCCACCAAAAGTTTTTGTAGTGTTTTTTGAGCGCCACAAAAAATAAAATTTCTTGTAGTGCCTTGAGTTTGCTCAAAAATTCATAGCCTCGCAAACAATGGATAATTCCTTATCGGTTGTATCACATACAACTCCTAACCCATGTTTCCTTGTCCTAATCTAATTTTGACCTTGAGTTTGCTCAAAAAATCATAAGGGGTTATTCACTCATACCTACCATATCACGACAACCTAAGTATAGTATATGTACCTTGAATTTGCTCAACAAATACATATAGTTATCTTACATCGTATATTCAATATATTAATAATACCACACATAACATCCGTAGCTTGAGTTTGCTCAATAACTAAGGAGTATGCAAGTAATTTGTTAATATATATGGTAGAGGACTACATTATATATTATATTGAGTGATATCGACTTATGAAATGATGTAATTCTTATGAAATACCCTCGTGATTCAAGTATCAGACACTTTAGAAATCAAGGTATGTACATTTAAGTATGTATTTATTTCTTAAGTTTATTAGGATTTCTTTAATGTTCCATCTTTAGTTTATACATTCATGTCATATAAGTTTTAATATTATATAACTTTTATATTTCATATTACTTATATGATAGTCTTATGTACAATATTTTGTTAATTAAATCTTATTTAATTAATTTTCATCCATTAACTATTTAATTAATTTTCATCAATTTTAATTAGTTAACTCTTTAATTAATTTTATATTAGTATTCCAATACAACTTTTATATTGGACATATCTACTATAACCTTTATAGTATAATACATATATCTTATATATGTATACTTTTATTTAATTAATTAACGTATAATTAATTTATTTAATTAAAGAATTTTAATTATATTAATTTCGAAAGTTTATCTTATATACAGACATGTATACTTATGTATTCTTAAAACTTTAAAATAACATAACATATATCAACATATATAATACATGCATATAACTATTAATTAATTAACTCATTTAATTAATTTATTTTATTAATCTTATTAATAAATTTTAAATTTCGAAATTAATATTTAAATAATTTCAAACATTTTGAACTTTTTGTTACATTTTCAAACATTTTGAAAACTTATGTTATATTATAACCTTTTATAATAAACATGTTTTTATTTTAAATTCAAAATCTTGTCTTAATTTTCAAAACTATTTTGGAAATTATCCCAATGCCCAATACAAATTAGGCCTTTTCTATCAGGGGCAATCTTTGGGCTCACTTTACCTTTCAGGCCAGGTTGGTAACAAGGTAGGACATAGTACTTGATTATCCAATTCCAATCCTAGACATTAGCTTTCTAGACATCGTATTAAGTGGGCAAGCAAAATTAGTTAGCCCTAACATGACTAATTTAGACTGCATATGCTATTGGACTCTGATACCATTGTTAGTACTGGCCAGCCCGCAGTAGAAGAAATAAATGAATTTCAAAAAATTTACCATTTTGGATCTTTAATGGGACTATGAAGTCAAAATATACTTAGAACTTTTCTAAGTTTCTTTTAAATAAAATCAATGTGTTATTTTATTTGGCAAAAAGGAATTTTAAATTTAATTTCACTTATAGGTACTATAATGAATGTATCGAATACATTCATTTGTGTGAAGTGTATATGCAGTATACAAGTGGTGTATAAATGAAATATGTACAAATGAATTAAGAGAAAGGAACCATTTGTTTCTCTCTCTTACTCTACTCAATTAATAAAGAGAAGATAATGCAGAATATAAAATGAGGAAAACATTTCATTTCTTTCCCTTTCTTACCCTATTCAATTAATAGAGAGAAGATATGGTAGAATATAAAAAGAAAGAAAACCATTCGTTTCATACCCTATTTAATTGTAATAATTAATATATTAAATAACATTTACTACTTATCAATCAAATGTACACATGCCTATGTTATCTAAATTTTATTAATGAAATATATGCATACATTAATAATAATTGTAGATACATACATGCATACATATAAAGTGAAAAACTATAAGTTGTTTTAAATAATTTGAAGTCCACATTAACATTAATATATATATGATTTCAATTAAGAAAGGTCTAAAACAAAAATGTTACATTATTTCTCATAATCTTTGTACAAGTTTGAATTAATGAAACATTTGTATTATATATATATGATAATTATAATTCAATAATTTAGATCTCAACAACATACACTTGCAAGCATTGTAGCATATGATATTTTATATATACATTTTTATAAAAGGTTTTTGGTTTTAAAGTTAACATTTTTCATTAAACTTTAAATTAAGGAATGAAATAATACTTTAAATTTTACATGAAACTTTAAATATAGAAAACCAAAAAGAATTGTAATTTGAACTAAAGTCCATTCAATAATCTTAAATCAAAGCTTCCCCTTTTAAAAAAAACAAAGACTGAAACAATTGTACACACGAATTTAACATATGAATAAGATCAATTTCAAGGAACGGTAGACAAATTAACATATATGTAATTCATTAGAAATTGAATAAGTGAATGTTATGTCATTTTATACATTAAATCTAATCCAATGTTAATTTTCAATTTCATAAGTTTTCAAAATAAAATAAAAGAGATTTGAACAAGGCATACATGTGTAAATTTGTGATAAAAATTTACAGATCCAAACAATAAAGAGAACGAAGATAATTTATTAGAAGTAATATGAGAATAAAAACATGTCAACTTATCAGAAACATACATTACAAGGAATTGATGAATAAACATAGATCTAAATAAAAATAATACAATAAACATGATTAAATTAAACTAAGCATAAGGCATGTATAATTTACATGTTGCAAGATGAAAAATTGAAACTGTAACGACCCGTATTTTTCGATGTTTGATTTGGAATATTTAAATGGTTTTAAATATTGAATTTTAATTATAAATTGATTTTGAATATTGAAATTTGGGTTTATTTATAAAATAAATTCATAATTTAAATATAGAGATTTATTGGGTAATTTAATTATTGAATTTAATAATTGAATATTGGTTAAATTATTGTGTCTTGAGTTTTAAGCTCGATAAAAATTATTTTGAAGGCTTATAAAATTTATATTAATAATAATGAAGATAATAAAAGTTTTAAAATTGAATTTAAAAGTGATATGTTCAATTTTAAAAATAGCTTGTTTAAATTGACGTTTAAAAATAACCTTCCGAGGCATAGTCTCGAACTTTGACGAAACCAGTTCCATCGGATCCGTAATATTGTATTATTATCATATTTTAAATTTTGTGGCGTTTGGAGTTATCATTTGGCCGTACGGGATATAAACGCGTTGAAATTAATATCGAAATTAATTTAAAATAGTCGATCCAAAAAGCTACCTTCTCCATACGATCGAATTAGGACTCGAAACCTTTTCCATCGCGTTCGGAATAGGAGTATAACATTACAAACGCCTAACGAAACGCCTCGATGGGCGTTCAACATTTCATGTTATGCAATGTGAGATATTTACAATAAAATAAAATAATATGTATATTGTAAAATTCAGATCTAAAATCAAATCTGCCCCCTTCTCCATTCAAACACGCCACCTTCTTATCAGTCCATCCATCCCCTTTATTTTAAATCATGTATCCTATTCTTTCTTCCTTCATCTTTTCATGAGTTCAAGCAGAAAATGAAAACACTTTTTAAAAAAAGCGTGATTCCCTTTTTCTTTTGTTCGATCACTTTAAAAATGGAGAACGAAACAATGCGTTCGTTTAAAATAAAAAAGAGAGAGAAGAAGGGGATCTCGTGATGGTGCACGAGCCTAACAGAGCTTCTGGAGGGAGGTCGTTCGGCGCGAGGATGGATGGGGTGGCACAGCAGTCATAGGTGAAGGGTTTTAGCGATGGGGGATGTGCGCGACAGTGGCGATAGGTGGGGGTTGCGGAGTGGGGTGCGATGTGATGGTCGCGATGGTTTTTGGCAAATTCGAGATCGACGAGGGAAGTGAGGGCTGTGTTTGTGCTCTATGATTTAGACGGAACTCGATTTTGGGTCGCGAAATCGAAGGTCGTGATGGTACAGGAGTTTGCGGCATATGATGGAGGGGGTGCGGCAGCCTGAGGAAGGTTGTGATCAACCACTATAACAGGCGATAGCGGTTTGGGTTGCAAGCGTGGGGGTGAAGCTCTGGCAATGACCGGTGGCATGGAGAAGCTTGGAGGCTGGGGTATCATTGGCGAAGTCGGCGGGGGCAATGGAACGTGGTCAACACGAGAGAGAGATCAGGGAGGAGGTGGTTTCGTCGAGGCAGGGATGTTCGTGTTGTTTCGGAAAGAAGGATTAACCCGATGAAGGTAATTAACGTATTTATAATTAATTGATTAAATAAATAAATTAGTAAATAAATTGTTTTGATAAATCGAATCCTTACAAAATTGTATAATTTTATACGAGGTCCAAATCGTGGAAACGAGTCGAGATGGAAATGGTTTGCAAATAAAAATCAAAGGTGAGAAATTTCTCACTCATTTGGATTATCAAATAAATTTTACAAATAGTTGAAATTACTTATTGAATGTCTGGTTGATTTAATAATTATTATCTGATGAATGGTATATTATACATATATAGTAGTATACATATTAGTAGTTTGGAGTGATATTCCCGCATATTATAGCGGATGAGACCCTATGCGCCCCGCATAATAGCGGATGACCCTATATACCACGATATCCCCCTCGAAGTGGGATTGGTATTTTTTTATGCTGTATTAACATCTGTGGATGTAGGGAAACAGGTTGGAGGGATCCAACTAGATTCCTCAAATATGTTGTTTATTTTCATATATAGTGATATATGATTTGTGTAGAATAATCTATTATAGATTATTGTAGTGATTGGAATTATTGGATACTTTTGTAACTCTGGCCTAAATTTTGATAATTTAAATACTATAAATATATTTTTAAATGTATGGAATTAAAGGGAATTCGATATAAAAATATATATATTGGGATTGGAGTTATTTTAAAGAAATTGAATCAAAAAAATATATTTGATTTTTGGGTATACTTAACTATTGCGAATTTTTAAAATGGAGATTTTAGAAATGACTTATATAAAAGAATTTATAAATGGTATCTGGGAATATGAAAAGGAGTTAAAACCAATGTTAAAAATAGATTGGAAGTATAAATGGGATTTATAAGAAATGAATTTATATAATGGAATTATATAAATAAGATTTGTTTTATAAATAAGTGAAACTCAAAGGAGTTATGAATTTATAAACGATGTGTATAAATAAGGAAATGATGGTCAGTTGATAAATTGGAAATATAGATTTACGTTGTGAATTTATATCAAGTTATGAAAATCGTTGGGAAAGAAATAGTGGAATCTATTTTTGAATGTAAGAATGGTGATAAAATTGAGATATAATCGATGTGATACGAATCGAGAGGGATTTATAAATTGAAATTGGAAAATGTTGGATTTTTAAAATAGATTTTTGTCGAGGAATTAAAATTGTTTTAAATGGGATTTTAAATTACTATACTATGTAACTAAAATTATTATTTATAATATTCTGTATAGTTAGTTATTCTAATATTTAATATTTATTGAAATAAATTCTAATTTATAAATCAGCCTTGTAAATTAATTAGTTATTTAAAAATGATTTGGAAATGAGTTATCGATGTTATCTAGAATGTTTGATATTTTAAATTTACTTAAACATATTTTAAAATAAACTATTATCCTTTAAAAATACTTATTTTGTATATATAGTTTTAAAAGCTTGGAATTTATTTATAAATCCTCTCGAGATTGCGAACGAAGTTATTTAACGGATAGGATTTTATAAAGGGAAAATCTTATAATAAAATTCTTGGAACTTAAGGGAGGTTCTGAAATATTAGAAATAAGAACTTCGGGGTTGAATCTGAAGTCATAGAGAAATTAAAGATAAATAGAAGGGATTATAAGTAGATATAACCAAATTTGAAAAGGAAAAGGGAATTAATGTAAACCCCGAAGACTTATGATATAAGTCGCGAAGCATTCTCTTAAGTATTGATATTTGAAGGGATTTTGGAAAATAAGACTTGTAATATTTTTTAGTATAAAAAATAGAAATTTGGGAATAATTCTAAGTGTTGAGATATTTGGAAGTATCCTGTTATGGATTTGAGTAATTGAAAATTTGTTTTCAAATGTTTTAAAGAATTGTTATATCTTTTAAAGATATTTTGAAAATAAATATTTGGGAAAATTTATAATAAGGCCTAGTGACTGCTTATGGATTTTTTATTGATAGTTAAATAACCGACTAT
Organism: Allium fistulosum; assembly: GCA_030737815.1. NCBI lineage: Eukaryota > Viridiplantae > Streptophyta > Magnoliopsida > Asparagales > Amaryllidaceae > Allium > Allium fistulosum. The sequence goes on from CM060904.1 coordinate 339,824,410, forward strand.
CAATATTGGCCAATTTCATGAATCATTTCGAAGAGACCGGGATCGGATTTAATTATCCAAAAACCACTTCGATCCGGTTTTAACATAACGAATGAATACTGTGAAGATGATGAAGACGGTGATTTGGTTTGTCCAGACTCAGGACAACTTGTATGGATGAATGCTATCAGAACATCGTCATTGGAGGACGATGAGCATTCTAAGTAAAATTGTTCTTTAAAGGTAACGAATAGCCTCAAACCTCATCAACCGGGAATGACTAAAATAAGGGAGATGCAGCAAGGCTAAGTGGGTCACACCCAAGTAGAGTATGTTAACACTTTTCTAGATGTCCTCGGAAACCTATTTATCTTAGATATAGGTATACATGAAAGAAGAAGCGCTCTATGGTAAGGGTGGGAACACCCGGGGTGATAATATATTCGGTATATCCAGGTTAGGGATAGGCCGGTCTTGTGTAGCAGGGGATCCCGGCGTGGTCCTCGGTACATTGTTCTAGAGGTGTACTGTGATGGGCGCTACCCCAGTGGCCCAATCATTCGTTGGAATCCATTCTCCAATACGAGCTTACGATTTTGTTTGTAGAGCCTAGTATGCTGGAATTTAATTAATGTAAGAATTTCTGCTATTTGAATAAGTATTTATATTTAGACACTATTATAATATCAGTGGATTTTCTATAAAATGTTTTGGTTATCGTAAGGGAAAAACCCATCGTGTTTATGTGTGATGCGGTCTTAAAAGATACCTTTGTTTTTCAAAGTATTTTGATAACTCTAATAATTCAAATTGTAACAGCCCTAGATTTTTGTATATATTTTAAATTTGACTTTCTTTTATTTAAATTATTTTTAAAATGGTTTATTTCAAATATTTCATTTTTAAATATAAATGTTGATTATTAAGTGATTTATAGTTCAAACTAGTATAATTTGAATATTTTACTGTAAAATGAATTTCTGGTCAAACTGTTCAAAGTTTGACTTTTAAACTTCAAATTTAAATTATTTAAATTCTTAAATTTTATCTTTTATTATGAAAATAGATGTAATAACTTGAATACTACTTTTCTTTTCATTGAAAACGGAGTTAAATTGTAAAAGTTACGTACATTTCAATTTTGAGTATAATTTGTTTTATTTTGCCTATTTTAAATTATATAAATCATATTTTCTTTGTTATATTTTATTTTAATATGTGTTAATATTTTATTTTAAGTATATTTTTATCTTTTAATATTTTTAAAGTGATAATAAAAATTTTCCAAAATATATTGCATTTATTTTCTATTTTTAAAGGCTAGTTTCCATTTTTCTGCTATTTTCTTCATTTAAATTATATTTAATTAAAATTTATTTATTTATTTTTGTGAATGCATTTTATTTTTTGTGTTATTATATTTATTTATAAATATTTTCTAAGTCCATATAAATCTTCCAAAGTTTATTCTATTTATTTTCAAATTTTCTAGACTAGTTTTCATTTTATACTATTTTCTTATTTTAATCATATATAATTAATATTTATTTATTTATATTTTGTATATTTGTTATATATTCGAATTTTACCTGAAATTATATGTATTTTTAGATAATTAAACTTATGAAAAGAAAATATAGAAATTTGAAAGGTTTTAAACTTTTTAAATTCCAAGTCCTTTTACCTTCCACCTTTTCATTTTCTCAACCTCCACTTGTAATCAATTTTGGCCGATTCTTTTCTCATTCTTTCAGCCACTTCCTCACTTCATTTTCTCGAAAATTAAACTTCTCAATCACAAAAAAAATTCGGCCATTAACCTGAAGTAAAGCTTGGTAAAAAATTTCTTCTTTTCTATGCAATTTCTACTTGTTTTCTTATGATTTTGCACTTGTTTTCTCACCTTCTATGCTCAGCTCCTCCTTCCTCCTCCACCTTGGCCTCCTCCACCACCACCACATCTGGTCAACACCTCCTCCAGCCCAGCCCCAAGCCATGGCCATGCCCCTTGATGAAGAAGATCCACCTAAAAATAAACAAAACTCCACCTTAATGTTCATAGCCTAGCCTAACTTGTTCCACCACCTCTCTCCTCCACTTTGGCCGGCCAAACACCACCACCACCAGCCATAACCTGAGCCTTGGACCTCTGTAGCACCTGTAGTTTATCCTTCCAGATCAGGCCATGCCCAATAGTCCCTTGGTCGAACCCATTTAGGCCTTGAAATCTTGTTGTTGCTTGTAGTTGTGTTGCCTTGTTTTGAAATTCAAGCACATATCCTTCATCTCCTCTTTATATTGCTATGGCGACCCCTATATGACCTGAACTTGATCCAAACCTGATCCAAAACAATCCCATTACAGTGTCTTTCCAGGCCATAGCTGAAGTATAAGTGGTTGAATGCAAGTGCAAAAGCTCTAGCTTTGAATTGTATAGTTATTCCTAGCATTGTTTGTAATATTTTGGTTTGTAATTCATGTTTGTTTTTGTTTTGTTTGATATTTAACAAGGCAATTAGCCTTGGCTCTCCCACTCTCAAATCATTGTTGTGTTATCGTGCTTTTGAAGTTCCTTATTTGTGCATTTGGTTGTCATCTCCAGCTTATCCAGGTGAGTTATTCTCACCAGACAATATGTACATATATAACTAGTGAATTGACCCCTTTTGAATCTGTAAAATGCATTATCATGTTACACTTGCTATGTTATGATTTTATGATGTTCACCCATGCTTAAACACCTATTATATTATATGTTACTGTTATATTATGCTATTCTATTATTTTTATCAGTTTATCACACTGCAAGTTCCCTTTAGATTAGAATCACTATGGGTTGAAATGATACATACCCGAACGGACTTTAGAATATGAGAAAATCGTTATGGGCTGAAATGATAGGCCTGAATGATTTTCAATTATTTTCATTTACTTGGGATTGCGGGTTTGAAATGATCAAACCCGGGTATCTTTGTAAATTACGGGTTGAAATGATATATTACCCGTATCACTTTACTTAGACTAGAAACGAAATACAGACCCGTTGTTAAAATATGTTTTTATAAAAATCTTAAAAATATTTTTGAAATGTAAATATTATAATATTTGATTTAAACTAAATAAAAAAAAATGATTTATGTAAGCATTATTGATTTTTTGAAAATTTATAAGTGAAATAAATTATTGGTAAAACTAGAAAATTTGAAATGTAAGTTATTTTGGGAAATTTTAATTGGGTTATAATTGGAATTTAAATTAAATATGAAATGTGATAACTTCATGATAATTTGGATTAAAGTGAATTTAAATGATTTTTATATTATATTAATGATTTTGAATAAAGTTAAAATGTGAAATGAATGAATATTTAAGTTGAAATTTTGAAATATAACTAAAATTGGAAATTTGTGAATTTGGCTTAAGAGTGAACTTTAAGTTAAGTAAATAAAAATGGAATTAAGTTATTTTGAAATTTTAAAATTAAGTGTTAAGTTAATTTAATTTAATGAGTTTATAATTTAAAATTGGAATTTAATAAGTGAATTATTATTAAATTTTGATTTTTGAATGGAGGTTTAACTTTATAAAATCATGAATATAAGGGTATTTGAATGATTATATATGATTTTATAAGTTAAAAATGATTTATATAAAAATATAATTGTTTGTGAAATTATACTGAATATTTGAAGTTAATTAACTGCATCTCTGAAATGCTATTAATTCTAATGTAAATGATAATACAACATCTGTAAATGCTGTAGTTGATAATAATGAACCAAATGGCTAAATTTAATTAAAGGCTATTATGGCATTTTTGTAAATGTTATAATGGTTGAATTTAACTAAGTTTATTTGAAACTAATGTAACCCTATTACAGCATTTTAAATGCTGTCTTTTGTTAAATTGAACTGTTTTAAATGTGACTTTCCATAGCATTTTCTAAATGTTGCGAAAGTTGAATTTTCATTGTTTTAATTAATTTAAGTGAACGAATGAACTTTGAAAGATTAAAATTTTGGAAATTTAATAATTTAATTATTTAATATAATAACTTCATTTTATGATTTAAAATGAAGTAATTTGTTTCGTAATATAAACTATTTTGAAATATGATATTTTGATATTTTGAACTAGATTTTTGAATGATATTGAATTTTGAAATGATATTTGATTTTGAAATATAAAATACCAATTTTGAAATTTTAACCACGGGATGTATTTAATTTATGGTTTAACTGATCCTTAGAGGATGGGCGATCCCAAGCATCCTTTAAGTTATTATGCATTACTGCTACAGTTCACTTGAGTTGGTTTACATTATATAAGTATATATTGTCCTGACTCGAGTGTTTTGTATTTTGCTTTACGCTCGGGTCAGCCTGAGTATTTACAGCTTAGATTTGGATCTCTTTCTGGAGCTAGGAATCGTTGGAGATTCTGCTTATCTAGTTATCTATCCATTCCAGTTTCAGTTGTTCTATTTCAGCTCTGGTATTATAAACTTCTATGTATTTGAGATTTCTATTGTATATGTTTTCAAACAGATATTATGTATTTTGTTTTGAGAGTTTGTTATAGTAGCTTCATGAACTACTATGGTTTTTATATTCCGCTGCGAGTTATTCTGATATTCTGTGTCTGTGATTCTGTATTTGATTTTATTTGCTCCAAATTTTATTACAATCTGTTATTTTGAATTATTCAAGTCAGACATGCGTGGATTATTGTCGATTTGAATGGTCCAAAATAGTGGGTCGTTAAAGTTGGTATCAGAGCTTTGGCTCTAGGCAAAACTTAGCATATATAGTAAATTTATTTACAGAATCACTTTCGTTCGAGTTTGAATCTCTTCCTTTTAACTTGATTCCCTTTGAACTTTGGAACGTTCCTCGCGGTTCCAAAATTCATTGTTGTCTCTCCCTATTTGTATTCTTTTGATTCTGGAGTATCCCATAACTCCACTTCGAATGATCTCCATAAGAATAGGCGATCCCGCCAATCTTTGAATGATTGTAAAGGGGTGGAACTCCTTTACCATTGGCATTGATTCACCGAAGATTTATATATTACTCGGTTTAGATGCTGTTATCTCTTGATATGCCGAATTCTATCTCTGGAGATCGAATGTCGATTTGCCTTAGATTTCCGCGTCGATTATATTCTTGAAGTCACGGTTGACCCGGTTAACGTCGCCCGCGATTTATATAAGTGTATCCATCTACTGTTTTGTAAAAAATTATCTCATTTTCGTTCGAACTTATTTTCGAATCAGAATCCTATTTGATTAGAGTCCCTCTAATTTGAATTTCTATCTTTGTTTTGAAATCCATTCTTGAACCATCCTTTGAAAAATCAGGCTTGTTTATATTTTAGAAATTGTTTTATATATTGAAATCATTATATTCTATATATAAAAGTGAAATGTTTTCGATAAAGATTATAAACCCTTTTTAAAATAAGAATTTGAGGTTTCGAAAGGATTTGTAAATTTGAAAGACTATATAAGAAATTTGATTTATCTAAAAATGATTTATAACTAAAGGGTTAAATTTGAAATTCGAGAATTGAATTCCGGTATTTTGAAATTGGTTTTAAGATTTTGGAAAATATATGAAAATAATATGATTTAAAAGTATTTCATGAATAAGAAATGTTTCTAATGAACTCCAATAATTTTGAAGAAATTTCAAAGAAGTTTGAGAAAATAAAAGTCCAGAACTCACTTATGTCGCTGGAAAATAATTTCGGTGATGAGTGCACGCATCATCGACATTGATTTTCGAGTCTCAGAGTGAGGGAAAGGCCACTTTAGTAGCATTGCTACGCGAGTGATTTTGCGAAACAAATTTTGATTTCAAATTTTTGAAGTATGATTTGATATTCGAAAGATATATATATATATATATATTTGAAATGATTTGAAGTAATCCGGTGTTCAGTCTTCGAGTTTCGAATTTGATATAAACTTATCTTTTGAAATTGATTTACTGATTTGTTGTTAATTTCCAACTCTTGAATTTGAAAATGATTTCTTCAACTATTTTGAAGGTTCGAGCACTTCCAAATCAAGGTTAACTTTTCAAAAGCTAAGAAATTTTGAAGTATAAAGTATATAAGTTTGTTTTGAATGTTTAAGAATGTAGTAATATGATTTAATAAGTTGAAACTGTTTTGTTAAGTAAATGAATAAGAAAATTTTAATTTTTTTTTTCTAATATGAAATTTAGATTTGAAATGTTTTGAAAAGAATTTGGTCTTCAAAATATTTTGAATGAAGTTTAGTTTAAATGTTTTAACTTAATAACATCTTTATGAAACTATATATTTAACAAGTTGGAATAAATATATAAGTTGTACGTATGCTGTTTTATTCGCATAATTAATTTGATCCAAGTTTGAGTACACAAGTTCGAGGTGGATTACACCATTTCGTGTTAGGATTTTTCATTTGATTCTTGATGGCGAATATTTGATATGGATTTTGGGCTTGATTCTAGAATTCTCTATCGTAGTATATGACTATGCAAGGAGACTGATGGCTTCTAGTCGAGAAACCATATCGAAACCCGCATTAGGGAAGTCGAATGGACAATAGTAGTTCGAAAGCGAACTTGTGTGATCGAGCGAGCGATCAAATGTGATTTTGCGAAATGATGACGTATGTACATCTTATATCCTAATATCATTGATATATTTTGACGCTGAAATTGAAAGCTGTCGAGTTAGAATATCTTTGCTTACTAAAAGAAAATTCCAATTTAAATTACAAAGATATATAACCCATAAAAGCAAAGATATTCAATCCCATATGGCTCTTCATACAGCGAAATTTATTTTGAAAAATTTGATCCTTATATAAGATAGACCTTACATAAGTATAAGATGATTTTGAAAATATTTGATTTTGGAAATGGATTGGTTGACTTAAATTATTGATTTGGAAATTTGGATTTATTTTCTAAATCTATTACTTTGGAAACTTCGAAACTAAAAGATAATTAATTTGAGAAGAAATAATTTGGTGAAATTGTATATGATTTTGAAATTGAACTGATATTGAAACAAATTGAAATTTGGGAACCTTATGTTACTAAACACTTGATTTGGGAGTTGTCGAACTTATATAAAATTGATTTGTATGAGTATGAAATTGATTCGAAAACTATAGATTTGAAAAGGTACTCAATTTGAAGTGAAATCTTATATAATTGAAGTCTATATAAGTATGATTTGATATACTATGGATTTTGGAAAGTGTTTGATTTGAAAATTAAATCTTATATATAATGGATTTTATATAAGTACGATATTTGAAAGTGATTTGAAAAGGTACTATATGATACATATTTTCGAAGTAAAGATATGGAAAGTGCCTTCTGCTTGATATCCGATTTGTGGCCACATCTTGGATTCATTCTATCGATATTTCTCTGATTTTTGGTTTTCCGGATATGATACTCGAGTGTCCTTCGAATTCCATGGCGTTACCCATGGTCTTATTGTTCTCTCGTGACTGCATAGCGCAACTGCCTGGCTGAGTCTTGCCTAGGGGTACGGATTGTTTCCTGGGGGATCCAGGCGTAATCATTGTGTATCCTGCAATCTGTGTAGGTCGCGAATAGTAGCGCAAATGCTTGGCTGAGTCTTGCCTGGGGGTACGGATTGTTTCCTGGGGGATCCAGGCGTAACCATTGTGTATCCTGCATTCTACTAGTCATCATGGCGTAACTCGCAGGGCTGAGAAAGCTTACGGATATGGATTGTTTCCTGGGGGAACCAGGCGTAACCATTGTGTATCTGCGAACCATGGTTAGACAAAGGTTTTGTTCGTTTTTGATTGGATTGTACTTTCCATATCTGTTTTTAAAGGTTTTCCCAGTATTTTCACTAGGTGTTGAAACAGGTCTACTAAGTACCTGGAGAATTCCAGTTTTGCGCCTGATCAACGCACTACCAGAGTCTACAGGAACAAGGATAAACTTGTTGAAACATCGAGTTATAAAAGTATTTTGATAAAATATTATATAAAGGATATTTTGATCAGTTATTTTCCTTCCTAAAGGATTTTAAAGTGTTTTAAATATTTTACCTCTTTAACCAACAATTTAAAATAATGGTTCATCCTTCTCTTTCAACCTGCTTTCCCTCCTAGCTACTTTTCTTCCCTACCTTCTTTCGGGATGTCTTCCAACCTATTGTTCTTCCTAGTTGTTTCTCCGCTCCCTTCCTTTTCGAGGACGAAAAGATTTGAGTGGGGGAGAGTGTAACAGCCCTAGATTTTTGTATATATTTTAAATTTGACTTTCTTTTATTTAAATTATTTTTAAAATGGTTTATTTCAAATATTTCATTTTTAAATATAAATGTTGATTATTAAGTGATTTATAGTTCAAACTAGTATAATTTGAATATTTTACTGTAAAATGAATTTCTGGTCAAACTGTTCAAAGTTTGACTTTTAAACTTCAAATTTAAATTATTTAAATTCTTAAATTTTATCTTTTATTATGAAAATAGATGTAATAACTTGAATACTACTTTTCTTTTCATTGAAAACGGAGTTAAATTGTAAAAGTTACGTACATTTCAATTTTGAGTATAATTTGTTTTATTTTGCCTATTTTAAATTATATAAATCATATTTTCTTTGTTATATTTTATTTTAATATGTGTTAATATTTTATTTTAAGTATATTTTTATCTTTTAATATTTTTAAAGTGATAATAAAAATTTTCCAAAATATATTGCATTTATTTTCTATTTTTAAAGGCTAGTTTCCATTTTTCTGCTATTTTCTTCATTTAAATTATATTTAATTAAAATTTATTTATTTATTTTTGTGAATGCATTTTATTTTTTTGTGTTATTATATTTATTTATAAATATTTTCTAAGTCCATATAAATCTTCCAAAGTTTATTCTATTTATTTTCAAATTTTCTAGACTAGTTTTCATTTTATACTATTTTCTTATTTTAATCATATATAATTAATATTTATTTATTTATATTTTGTATATTTGTTATATATTCGAATTTTACCTGAAATTATATGTATTTTTAGATAATTAAACTTATGAAAAGAAAATATAGAAATTTGAAAGGTTTTAAACTTTTTAAATTCCAAGTCCTTTTACCTTCCACCTTTTCATTTTCTCAACCTCCACTTGTAATCAATTTTGGCCGATTCTTTTCTCATTCTTTCAGCCACTTCCTCACTTCATTTTCTCGAAAATTAAACTTCTCAATCACAAAAAAAATTCGGCCATTAACCTGAAGTAAAGCTTGGTAAAAAATTTCTTCTTTTCTATGCAATTTCTACTTGTTTTCTTATGATTTTGCACTTGTTTTCTCACCTTCTATGCTCAGCTCCTCCTTCCTCCTCCACCTTGGCCTCCTCCACCACCACCACATCTGGTCAACACCTCCTCCAGCCCAGCCCCAAGCCATGGCCATGCCCCTTGATGAAGAAGATCCACCTAAAAATAAACAAAACTCCACCTTAATGTTCATAGCCTAGCCTAACTTGTTCCACCACCTCTCTCCTCCACTTTGGCCGGCCAAACACCACCACCACCAGCCATAACCTGAGCCTTGGACCTCTGTAGCACCTGTAGTTTATCCTTCCAGATCAGGCCATGCCCAATAGTCCCTTGGTCGAACCCATTTAGGCCTTGAAATCTTGTTGTTGCTTGTAGTTGTGTTGCCTTGTTTTGAAATTCAAGCACATATCCTTCATCTCCTCTTTATATTGCTATGGCGACCCCTATATGACCTGAACTTGATCCAAACCTGATCCAAAACAATCCCATTACAGTGTCTTTCCAGGCCATAGCTGAAGTATAAGTGGTTGAATGCAAGTGCAAAAGCTCTAGCTTTGAATTGTATAGTTATTCCTAGCATTGTTTGTAATATTTTGGTTTGTAATTCATGTTTGTTTTTGTTTTGTTTGATATTTAACAAGGCAATTAGCCTTGGCTCTCCCACTCTCAAATCATTGTTGTGTTATCGTGCTTTTGAAGTTCCTTATTTGTGCATTTGGTTGTCATCTCCAGCTTATACAGGTGAGTTATTCTCACCAGACAATATGTACATATATAACTAGTGAATTGACCCCTTTTGAATCTGTAAAATGCATTATCATGTTACACTTGCTATGTTATGATTTTATGATGTTCACCCATGCTTAAACACCTATTATATTATATGTTACTGTTATATTATGCTATTCTATTATTTTTATCAGTTTATCACACTGCAAGTTCCCTTTAGATTAGAATCACTATGGGTTGAAATGATACATACCCGAACGGACTTTAGAATATGAGAAAATCGTTATGGGCTGAAATGATAGGCCTGAATGATTTTCAATTATTTTCATTTACTTGGGATTGCGGGTTTGAAATGATCAAACCCGGGTATCTTTGTAAATTACGGGTTGAAATGATATATTACCCGTATCACTTTACTTAGACTAGAAACGAAATACAGACCCGTTGTTAAAATATGTTTTTATAAAAATCTTAAAAATATTTTTGAAATGTAAATATTATAATATTTGATTTAAACTAAATAAAAAAAAATGATTTATGTAAGCATTATTGATTTTTTGAAAATTTATAAGTGAAATAAATTATTGGTAAAACTAGAAAATTTGAAATGTAAGTTATTTTGGGAAATTTTAATTGGGTTATAATTGGAATTTAAATTAAATATGAAATGTGATAACTTCATGATAATTTGGATTAAAGTGAATTTAAATGATTTTTATATTATATTAATGATTTTGAATAAAGTTAAAATGTGAAATGAATGAATATTTAAGTTGAAATTTTGAAATATAACTAAAATTGGAAATTTGTGAATTTGGCTTAAGAGTGAACTTTAAGTTAAGTAAATAAAAATGGAATTAAGTTATTTTGAAATTTTAAAATTAAGTGTTAAGTTAATTTAATTTAATGAGTTTATAATTTAAAATTGGAATTTAATAAGTGAATTATTATTAAATTTTGATTTTTGAATGGAGGTTTAACTTTATAAAATCATGAATATAAGGGTATTTGAATGATTATATATGATTTTATAAGTTAAAAATGATTTATATAAAAATATAATTGTTTGTGAAATTATACTGAATATTTGAAGTTAATTAACTGCATCTCTGAAATGCTATTAATTCTAATGTAAATGATAATACAACATCTGTAAATGCTGTAGTTGATAATAATGAACCAAATGGCTAAATTTAATTAAAGGCTATTATGGCATTTTTGTAAATGTTATAATGGTTGAATTTAACTAAGTTTATTTGAAACTAATGTAACCCTATTACAGCATTTTAAATGCTGTCTTTTGTTAAATTGAACTGTTTTAAATGTGACTTTCCATAGCATTTTCTAAATGTTGCGAAAGTTGAATTTTCATTGTTTTAATTAATTTAAGTGAACGAATGAACTTTGAAAGATTAAAATTTTGGAAATTTAATAATTTAATTATTTAATATAATAACTTCATTTTATGATTTAAAATGAAGTAATTTGTTTCGTAATATAAACTATTTTGAAATATGATATTTTGATATTTTGAACTAGATTTTTGAATGATATTGAATTTTGAAATGATATTTGATTTTGAAATATAAAATACCAATTTTGAAATTTTAACCACGGGATGTATTTAATTTATGGTTTAACTGATCCTTAGAGGATGGGCGATCCCAAGCATCCTTTAAGTTATTATGCATTACTGCTACAGTTCACTTGAGTTGGTTTACATTATATAAGTATATATTGTCCTGACTCGAGTGTTTTGTATTTTGCTTTACGCTCGGGTCAGCCTGAGTATTTACAGCTTAGATTTGGATCTCTTTCTGGAGCTAGGAATCGTTGGAGATTCTGCTTATCTAGTTATCTATCCATTCCAGTTTCAGTTGTTCTATTTCAGCTCTGGTATTATAAACTTCTATGTATTTGAGATTTCTATTGTATATGTTTTCAAACAGATATTATGTATTTTGTTTTGAGAGTTTGTTATAGTAGCTTCATGAACTACTATGGTTTTTATATTCCGCTGCGAGTTATTCTGATATTCTGTGTCTGTGATTCTGTATTTGATTTTATTTGCTCCAAATTTTATTACAATCTGTTATTTTGAATTATTCAAGTCAGACATGCGTGGATTATTGTCGATTTGAATGGTCCAAAATAGTGGGTCGTTACACAAATTGAGTGTGATTTCTCACGCTGGTTTTCCAGACTGACTTGGGTGTTATTTTATTATAATGCTCGAGTCAGACCGAGCATTACAGATTCAAGATAGAATGCTATGGAGCTCAGGTGGCAAGCTAGATGATAGAGATATATCTCTGTACTTGGCTTATATTTCCGCTGTGTAAGGACAAACTATATAATTGTCCAGTTTAATGTATTGATTATTGTACTCTGATAATTGTAAGTATAAAACAGTTACAGACTCTTTTGTATAAAAATCTGTTATTATATATTATATTTGTTCCGCTGCGATTGCGAGATTCTGAGATATTGTTGTTCTATTTTCTTCTACCTTTTTCTTCTTCACCCTAAAGATTCGTATTTTCCGTTAAATTTGAGTCGAACTGATGTGGATTATGGTCGATTCAAGGGGTACGGATTTATGGGTCGCTACAGAAACATGAAGTGAATCATAGAAAATCTAATTATATTAATCAGATGAATATATAGAAGAATTTAATTAAAGATTACCTTTAGATTTAGCCAATAAATCACATCTTGAATGATGAATCAAAACTCCTAATTTCATAAATCAGCCTCCGTATTTTATAAGGATCTTATTACCCAAATCCTTGCAACATAGCTTGAAAATGATTTCCCCTTAGGATGTTGCCTAGAAGTCACACCTTGAATAATGATATCTCCTCAGATCTTAAAGATCCCCATCCTATCCTTGCAAAAGATGGATGAACCACTTTTGTTTTATTCAATTTGATGTTTTTTCTATTTTGGGGTTGGAAGATTTTGAAGTTTTGATTTTTTTTCTGCCATGAAAAGTTAGGAGGAGAGAAAGAAAAAGAATGAATTTTACATACATAATGAATTAGAGAATATATTTTATTTGAAAGAATGAAACTTTTTCCATTCTTTAATTAAAACTTCCCTAATTAATTCTCTTGATTATTTCTCTCTCCCCAATCCTTTCTTTACATGTATGTCATCAAATGACATAAAATTTTCACAAATCAAGTCATCAAATGACATAAAATTTCCATAAATCATTTCATGCAAATATCTTTAAATTACATCGATATCGAATATTAATGCGTGTAAATATAACTGATATAAATGCATTAAAATAATTACAAAAAACTTCCAAACATCAAATAAATAATAATTAATATTTCTCAAATATTAATTAATTTACAATATTTTATAAATTAATTAGATCATGTGGTTTTCAAAGGATTCATCATTATGGTTGTGCGACTCAAAAGTAAAAATTCAGTCAGTGATTAATATCGAACTATTCGAATATTAACATTCATACGTCACTTAGTAGGTGGTATGACATTTTGTCCGAATTTATCGCTTACGCATATTTTGGTAAAATCCAATTTTACTTATTATAAGCGATACCTAATGGTGACAATTATTTACACCAATTCTCTTCGTCAAAACTATATTACTTTAGATTTATGGAATTTGGTAATGGTCAAAATTCCAATATCATCCACATTCAATTTTATAGTCCAAACACAAAATCCTTTATTTAATAATAATAGTTATTGTTAACCGAAATGCTCCGGCTAAAGAGTTTGACTTTTAGTTGACCTTAATTAACCATGATACTAACCTCATATAATTGAGGAGACAAATCCTCTCTTGAATTGTATTTCACTTCTAATGCTTCCTCTTGACTTAACTATAGTCGTTCGATGGACGTCGTGCCACGATTTAACTATAATCAACACGGAGCTTCCATATTGAAGATCAACAGTATTCTCAAGTCGAGAGAACTATGTAAATTAGTCACATCGATAATCTCTGCTTGATCTTAGTTATATTAACCAACAGAATACTATCGACCGAGTCATTCCATAGTTATCCAATAATTATCAGTATGTAACCCATTGGTGCCCCCAGCAGTCATAAGTAATACAATATCCAATATTTGGAGAGCATTACGTACTCTAGTCTCAACGGATACATCGATATCCAGTCTCGATGCATCTTGACTAGGAACATTTAAAATAGTATATTTGTTTCATTATGATAAATTACTCACGATTACAACATTTTGTAACTACTATCACAAAACATACCATTTATGGATTTTCTATTAAATATACTTTTAATTAAATTGGTTAATTAATATAGCCACATTATATAAGTATATAATAGATAAAAAGTACCTTTATTTCGAACAAAATTGGTCAATGAGTTAAATATATGTAACAAATTACATAATTGCTCTTAGGACATACCCCTAACTCTATCACTAAGGATATAAAGATGCAAGATAAAACATATTTTGAAAAATGCATATATTATGCATTTTTGGAAAAGTGCATAAAAATTATATTAAAGTGTGGTATATATATCTACTTGCAAAATTAACTCTTTAGAAAAATTACGAATATTTTCATGCAAATTCAATAAAATTCGCAGTTTTGAATGGCACCATTCTCCACTTATTGAAAATAGTGAAAAGTAATTGTTTTGACATGAAATTATTTCATAATAATTTAATAACAAATGCAAAACAAAATCCTCTAGCACTAAAAATATAAAACCTAAATAAAAGTGAAAATGCAAGGTTTATGCAATATTCAATATTGCATAACAGAGCAACTCTCTAGTCTTATGCGTCTTTTTTATTTATTTATTTATACATTATTGTTATTTTAAGTCAAAATCATCGAACATTGAACATTTTGATGAAAAATCAAAGATCGAAACTTTGGTGCGTTAAAAATAAGGGTTTCCAATGAATTTTGAATTAGTGCAGGAAAAAGAAGAAGCTTCGTCCAATAATAATTACACTGAAGTTTTTTGGCTTCATGTTATTTAATTTGAGCATCCCACTTTCTTTTCCTAGTTCGAAAAGGATAAATACATGAAATATACTACTTAAAAAAAGCAACTATGAATTGTGCTAAAATGGAAAACATACGTACAACTATGAGTTGTACCTATTGTTTTGTTATATTTAACATGCATGTGTATACTTTGCACATGCGAAGCTCATAGTTTTGACATAGTTTTGCCATCATACTTATAGCATCTCTAACAGTTCGGAGTGTGAAAATACGATTTTCCACACACCGAAATGTTGGAGGCCTCATTTCTCCAACAGAAATGAGGCCAAGCGCCTGTTGAATAGGCACCTGATGCCCAGCGCCTATATCAAGCGCAAACCCCCCTTCCTATCATTTTCTCCTTTTTCAACCTCTTCGTTTAATTTTTTAAAATTTACTTTGCGTCGAAATGCCGCCCCGTTCGGTCAAAACTAGTAGACGGACCATTCGATATGCGACAGATGCCAATATCGGATCTGCTCATGTCCCTCCTGATGCTATCGTGACTCTACACGTTCTTCGATCCTTGCACGACTTGCCCCCTACTGTTTTGCATCGACTTACTGTAGCTATAGCGACGCCACAGGTATACGTTTATTTCTTTATTGATTGATGAACAACCATGTAAGTGTAAATTGTATGTTTATTTTAACATTAAATAATCATATATTTAGGTTCTTCATGTAGCGATGCGAGTAGTTGGTATAGGTGTATGTCTGAGTATTTTGATCAGTTACCACAGCCGATTTTGGATAGGTTACATGCGTCACCTTTTGGTGAATTTCTAGATTTACCTAGATTTGCACACGTAGATCGCTGCCTTATAGAGGCTCTCACTAAGAGATGGTGGCCTACCACTCACACATTTCATTTCTTCGATTTTGAGCTAGGACTGACTCCTTTAGATTTTTATATGCTCACTGGCATAGAGGTTGGTCGATCGGACCATCTCCCTGTTCCATTTAATAGTTCATTTGAGGTGTTCGATTCATATTCAGCTTATTTACTAGCTTTTGCCTATGAGGAGGTTAGAGGAGGAGCTGTTACACTCACTTGTCTGCAGCGATATATAGTAGAGTACATGGCCATTGAGGATATGCACACTCCATTTATCCGTGCCTTCATATTATACCATTTTGGATCTACATTTTTTAGTAACAATAAGGGTACTATTAGGCTTGCCTTTTTGGCTGGATTAGTAGATGTGGATGGACAGCATATATATGATTACGGCACTGCTAATATTGGTTATTTGTACGTAGGATTAGATACTTATGCGCTTCGGCAATCTAGACAGATGTATGGATTTTGGTACATTCTTCTGTTTTGGTACTATGAGTATACTGCCAATATGCACCCCCGACTTATTGCAGAAGCGAACGCCACACCTTATATTTACTTCCCTAGATTGCATCGTTGGGGGTCCTCCTATGCATTTGTCTCGTGTTGCACAAGGGGTGCACAATGAGCTGATGGAGGCTAGACAGCAAATGGATATGAGCCGGTGCGGTAACATTATCGTTCGTCCATAGGATCGATACTTACAGTTCTTAGAGCCCGGTCCTGATCATCCACTCACTTTTCAGTTTTTCATGTCACGATGCAGGGTTTTCTTTCAGGTTCCTACATGTCCACTCATATGGTATTTAGGGGAGCGATGTTGGCTACAGTTGTACGGTATAGTTCGCATTCTATCAGATCCGCTACCATGGATAATATGTATGGTGATATTAGGGTTGGACCAGCTTATATTCTTGCGATGAGGGGTGCGAGATGGGTGGATGGTAAGCCTTTTACAGTTCCGGGAGACATTGATTCATATTGGGCTCGAGTAGCCCCACATTCTTATGCGTTGTTTGATTATATTCGAGGTTTGAACTCCGATCATATTGGTCCGCGTACCTCTTTTGGTAGAGTTCCACTACCGCCTGCCACCTTTGAGCCTATATCGTCTCAGTACACGCAGCCTCCTACGTTCGACCCCCCTCCTCATTCATTTAGAGCGTATGATGTACATGGTTAGGTGGTGGAGTATCCCTTGCAGTATCCTCCAGATGACACTATTATGGGTGTACCATCCACCGGATTGTATCAGCCTCATCAGGTTTGTACGAATTTTAAATTTTGTTTAAATTACTTGTCCATATATTCTCCACCTATGTACAATTTTTCTTCTGCACATATCAGTTTTCTCAGTACATGGATAATGATAGACAGATGATTGCTGCATTTGAGTGTATGACGCTCGATTATACACAGATGATGTATCAGAGTTACCAAACTGCGGTCCAGCAGCAGCAGACTCAGTATGATGCGCAAATACAGAGATTACAGACCTAGATTCAGCAGCTTCAAGAGCAGCTCCATGCCGGACCTAAGACTCACGACTTTGATGACGTCAACGATGATAGTGACGACGACAGTGGAGACGATGAGGAGATTGATAGTAGTTCCAATCATATAGACCGATGTGCTGCATATATATGTTTTAGTTTATGTTATTATTTTTCACGCATTACGATAGTTGGCTGCATATTATGTTGGTGATGATGCTATTGTTATATGTGCTTATCTATATGTTATGGCATTGTGTTGATTATATTTTATGTTGAGTATGGCATTGTGTTGATTATATTTTACGTTGAGTATGACATTGTGTTGAGTATGGCATTGAAGTACTTTATTTGCGGCGAGTATGTTATTGTGTTGATTATAATTTATGCTTATTTATTATTAAACTTATATGATGCTAAAATGTTGGAGTAATGAACACAGTTGTGTTTGTTTGTCGAAAAGTTTATGGATGTTTGACACGTGGACATTAATCTCATGCTTCATTTTTTTGATGTGGATTATGACCTCTCTATTTAAGATAAAGTGTTATATTCAAATTTCACAACATTTAAAAGTTCATTAAATTCAATCAATGTCTAACGTAATATTTTCGGCTATAGAATTGAAATTGCTAGTAAATTCTTTTATACAAACTGATCAGATGTGCGACGATGAGGAGATAATGGTAGCTCGGTTTTGGGACACTATTGGTCAACTTTACAATAGCAATGTTGAGTGTAACAGTAGACGTACGAAGGTAGAGTTGAGGACTGCTTATGGAAACTTCTGCAACGCCTGTACGCGGTACAATACGATTATTAATGAGGTTGTATTTGAAAATTTGTTCGAACCAACCTGTTCCACATTTGAAGGTCGTTACTTTCTCAAATATCACACCACATTCACTGGACATAAGGCTTATATCATACGTCGAAATTGGCAAGAACAATTTGGATATCCATAATTTGAGTTCCGTAACACCACGTTTAGTTATAACCCTTATTAGAGTTATGGAATGAGGCTTATGGTGAGTGTATTATTGTTAGTGTATTATTGTTTCTGTGTATCACTACAAGAAAATGTTATATTAATAGCAAGTAGGGATTGCATGAAAACTTGGCTTGCTATGGTTAAGGAGTTGATGTCAATTTAGGTTAAAAGGATAGCTTGTTTTAACGCAGTTATTAACTAAAAGATTAAATCGGCGGTTCCAATTGCATTTCCCTCCCTATTATTTCTATGCCGCCAAATTTTCCTTTTCCCGTTCACTTCCTTCTCCACTCACGATTCTCCTCTTCTCCCTCTTCAATAACGAATCCCTCTTTAATCTAAAAGCTCTGAAACCCTCTCTTCCTCAAGGCTTGATTCCGACTGATTCTCCAAGGCGACTCCGCAACGACGACTGAGTTCGACTTCATGATTGTTCAAGGCAGCTGATGCGGTTTCGCCTACCAAGCCCAAGCGATTCTGATCGATTCTTCGCTTAACAACGATTCCGCAACGACTAAGCTCGACTTCGCGATTCTTCAAGGCAGCTGAAGCATGTTTCCCCAATCAAGCTTAATTTTAACTTTGCGATTCGTCAACCAAGCTGTAGAGCGATTCTTCAAGGCAGATGTAGCTTGATTTAATCTTCGTGAACTTGTATTTAGGTATAATTTTGAATCTTAAGCATGATTATACAAAATTTCAAATAGGCTTTCTATAGGATTTAGTATTTGACAGGATACAATACTCAATTGTCCCAAATCTTCAATTTTTTGCTTAATTTAGGATAGATCGCCGAAGCTCATCAAATTTCTACCTTTTTTCTACAAGGTAATGTTTATTTTTGTTCAGGTTAGCGTTTATTTTCCCTGTTTTTGACCTATAATTGAATTTATCTTTATTTAGAATGATGATATTTTGTTTTTGCAATGGATATTCATTTAGGATTATGTTTTATATGATCTTATATGTCACAAGACAATTTTCCTAATGTTATAATATTCATATTAATACTGGTTAAAAAAATTCTCCTAATTTGAGGTGCTTACAAAATCATTATATATGTAGCCACATGATTTGTCTATGTCTGTTTAAACTGTTGAATTTTGAATGTTAACCTGAATACAAAATAATTGCTTACTCCTTTGTTTGCATTTTAAAACTTCTTCTTCATGTTAAGAAATATGGTTCTTTTGACAATAATACCACTCTTTATTGGTTGGTCTTTTGAATAATGATTATTAAATAAGGAATTTAAAATATTAAAATTTTAAATTTGAATCATAAAATGTTTGAATTATGAGAGATTCAAATACTAGAAAAAAATAAATAATGTTTGTTTTGGAATATTAAATTTTCCAAATGATTAATTATGGAATTTCTAATATTCATAATTATAATTTTCAAAGGTAACGATTTTCTAAATTTTATGATTTGAATTTTTTAAGGTTTGAAATCAAGAAAGTTAATTTATAATTATAAATTTATTAGAATCGGTATAGTAGTCATGTCCGTTGGATGTGTGCAAAGAAAACCAAAAGGAAATTCATATATTGTGCAATAATGGTCATATGTATACATAATACTTGACACAAATGAATATGTAAACTACCTTCTTTTTATTGTGAAATAGTACGAACAAATGCGCATAAAACTTATGCATTGGGATGGTGGGGTGGAGAGTGTATGAGAAAATAGTAAATAAGAATGGCAATAACGTATTTATTCTGCAATAGAAACTTATGAGGTATTTTTAAACATTTCAAAAGCTTCAGACGAGTGTTCTCCTATTATATTTATAGATTTTTGAATTATGAAGTTTCGAATTTGTTTTAAGTTGTAAATGTTATTGATGGTGTAAATGAAATGAATAATTATTCAGCTTTCAGAATTAGTAATATGCTGGAATAAAGTGCTGAACACTTATTTCTGAATAACTGATTTAAATCAGAGCATTTATAAAAATCAAACGCCAACAAAAGTTCTGATTAGTATATCAAAAGTTCCATCAAGAACTTCTTGACAAAAACAAAAAGCGTTATGTTTTTGTCATATTGATCTTTTACACATTTTTGTTCATTTACTTTGAATTTTACAATTCCAAGTGCGATGGATGAATGTGAGAACTTGAAGGAGGAAGATAAGCTATGTGTAAATTTGATGTTTGTTGCTTGTATTGTTTGTTTTATATTATATATATGAAATTGAGAATCTCCAGTAAGATGTTATGCTCTGTAATTGGTGAAAATCTTTGATACAGCGCCAATGTGAAGCCTGAATAAAATAACTACTAACTGTGGGTTCAGTTCTGTGGTAACTCAAACCCTTGGTTTTTGTTTTTCACATTACATTAATATCACCATGAAATCTACAAGGCTTGAGTAATATTTGGATGTGCCTAAAGTGACAATGTTGTGACTAAATGTCGCTCGGTACTAATAATGTAGTGGTAATGTTTTATATAGCGATTTTTTAGTTTTGCTATTGCCTTCATGCATTTGTAGTTAATACTGATAAATGCTTTTATCTTTAGATAAAAGGTAACTGATTTTTTAATAATAGAAGATTAATTCATTTATCTTTATTAAAAGCGATAAATAATCTTATCTTTTAAAAAACAGTAAACGCCTGCATGTGCTGAAAAAGAACAAATGGCTTTATCTTTTGAAAAAGGATAGATGCCTTAATCTTTTGGAAAATAGATAAATGGTTGCCTTTTTTTAGACAAACAAATGCTTTTATCTTTATTGAAAAATAATAAATTCTTTTTCTCTTTGCTAATAGGCTTATTTTTATTCTAAAAACAAATCAATAATGTCAGTTATATTAATAGTTATATTAATGAAGAATGCAACGTGTGGTGTGCCCCACTTACTAATAAAGATTATCATCATATATTAATCTTTGTATTTGTTGTATGAGAAAAACTCTAGGTAGAAGGTGGACTATAAAAGTTGACCAAGTTTTATAAACGTTTGACTAAATCAATCAATTTAACTATTATTATTTGAATTATAGTTTAATTACCTTATAACTTTATTAAGCGTTCTTTATTCAAACAATAATAACTATAGGTTATGAAATCGTTATGCTATATTTATTTTATTTTAGCTTTATCTAAGCATACTATAAATTTAATAATTACATAAGTTCTATAAATTTTAAACTCAGGTAACTAAATTCAACCAAGTTCAAAAAAACTGATTAAGTTTTTATAAAACTTTAAGTAAGTTGACTGAATTTAGTTGCAGAGTAAGAAAAGTAGGAACTAAGGCTTTTGGATTAAGCTATTGTAGGAAAGGAATTACCTACGTAACTAGTTAAAATGATTTGAAAAACAGTCGTCTGCAGCTCATATGATCAGGTAAAAACCAGGGAGAAGGTGGACAGAAATTCAAAGGTCTAATTTCGATAACAACTATGAACTATTTTGCTAGTAATGGTACATTTTCAAAAGCTTTTAGACAGTTGTTTGATTTAGCTGCCTCAATATTATAGAAAAATGAGCAAATAATATATTATAGTCATGGTCGAGATAAAAATAATATGGTTCAAACATAATGCACAATACTTTACTCAGGACCTTTATCATAATTGAAGTGGTTTCAAAAGATCAGATATGTATGTTTGGTTGACAAACAAGGCCATTGTACCATCTTATCATTATATTCATAAATAGTGCTAGTTATTTCCATAAGAGCAACAGGCAGAAACGCACTGCTAAAATACATGTTTTTGTAGATTTGTGATATGCTCGTTGTCCGAGAACATCCAAGCTGTTAGACTATAATTCAATATAAGAAATTTTATACCATTTTCAATTAGACAGTATTTCAAATTAAAATATGTTGTTACTTTCCAAACTTGTCATACCCCGCTCATAATCAAATTCAAATAATTTCCATCAATTGCAAATTCAATCACGAATATGATCTCTTTTAATAAATAACCAAAGTAATCCTTCCACAACCTGAAGGGTTATGCATTAATATTCATATAGTTTTTGTAACACGTGGGGTAACTGTAGAATGAATGCACTCTTAAACACCTTTACTCTAAATTAAATATTCATGTTACATGTAGATCACAACACATATATGATTTGCCTTTGATAAAAAATCCTATTAAAATGTGTGTTCTAAATTATTTATTCCACCAGAGTTCCATTGTGCAAAGGTAATATATGTAAGCCACTCATATCTATCTTTAGATCAAAACATCATGTTATAATAAGATGAAGAAAGCCACACAAGTAATTGAACAAAATCTTACATGTATCTGTACTCACTACCATCCATGATTAGCATATCAGATAGATGAATTTCTCCATGTAAATCTCAACTTAAAAAGACTTTTTTTGGCAGTTTGACTGTCATATAAATAACAACTAGCCTGTAGTATTGCTGTCAAGTAGAACTAAAATCATGTACCCATAATTTATAACTGAGCGCTTGAGACAAGTAGTATTGCTCGCCTGTAGAACTAAAGCCTGTAGTATAGCATAAACTAAAGCTAAAGTAAATTTATGTAAACTAATATTGTTGGCACCTGAGACAAGTAGAACATGCTATGCCCCGGTATATGAAATTGAAGCACTCCTGAGACAAGTCATGTTCAACATAGTATATTGAGATGGTGAGCATGCTCAACTGGTCTGTAGGTGAGCGAAGTAGAGCGAACCAACAAACATGGACATATTGTTTTGGTGGTGTTAAACTTTGTGATGGAAATCAACAAACATGGACAATCAGGTGACTTCTTCACTAATTCAAATATTTTTAAGATTTAATTCATGTACATGTTTCCTATAATTTTTCATTTTTTACATCACGGTTATAAATTTGCTTTTAATCGTTTCATTTTTGCATCACGATTATAAATTTGCTTTTTATACATTACAAGTTTGATGTAAATATATGGTTGGTATGGAGATATTGTTTTACTTATTTTGAATATTGTTTCCATGTATGAACACCAAACTAACAACATGATAGAAGCTCATGTCTCTATGAATTCGATAAGAGCTTTGTTTAAATAGATTATTCTACTACTGATGCTGCTATATATAGTTTTTCGATCATAATCATATATCCTTATTAGATCTTGGTATTCTGATATTGTACTATAAAATATATTATATAATAATTTAATGTAATTGCACTAAACGATTGTTTCTTTAATGGGATAGAGAATGCATTTTCTTTAATGGAACTCATTATAATGGCCATTCCATCTAAAACATATTTTCACATATTTTCACACTGGACCTTTCAAGTTCCGAGATTTATTAAGCTGGTTCAAAACATGAACAGGCATTAAATCACAAATATACTTGTATGGTATAGTTCGTTGGCATGAAATTTTATAATCCTGTTAATTTAAAGGCTATCCCAGGAAGCAAAGCACTAAACGTACTAAATTGGAAAAAATTTGGTCGCTTGGTATGTCCCGCTCAGCATTTTTGTTATGGTGCGATTTTATTGTGTTAATTTAATAGTGAAACATTTACCAAAACTTATATGCCAGAGTTAGTGTGAAATTGATGATCAGCTCACTTATAATTTAATCATTTGTCTATATATAGGTTGTTAACAAATATCTATTGCAAAAAATTTTGTTTTAGAAAGCACCATAGAACTATCTAAGATTGACAAACTTGGGTTTTATTTCCTCCTCAATGTGTTATAGTATAGTATACTGAGTTTGATCTGAATCTTATTGAGAATTTACTGTGTACTAAGGTTTTGATTTTTATACTGATTATGATTGTGTTATAGTAGGACTATGATTAGAATCCAAATGACTTTTATCTACCATTTAAATTAGAATCAAATTTTATACTAGATGCCCATTGATTGAATCATATTCTTTTCATTATTTTTTGTTACCTTTGTGGCATCAACACAAACATAAAGACAAAGTATAAGGAGAGACATGATATTACTGTGTATACATGCCGAACTTACAAATTTGTTTTACTACAAAGTGAACTATCTTCAGGTCATGTTAATAACATGTGAAAAGGTTAGATAGTAAGCATTTTAAGTCTGGTTAAAATTTGGGCTCATGTGATTAAGTCTGATCGTGGTGTTCTTTCATGGAAAATGGAGCAGGAAGTGCGATTACATGTTTGATTGCATAAATAGCAAGCTTGATGTTGATCACGATGACGTGGTTCTCATTGTGGTAAATGCGGATGAAATGTTGGTAAGATGGCGATATTCGTTTGTCTCTAACATTGTTTTAGTTCCTTAGTCTATAATTTTGTTGATTTTCTTTAATTTTAGGAGAGTTCGATTTGTTGTTTTCCTGTCATTTGTACTTTTGTTTAAAGATTAGCAGGTCCTTACCTGGATGCATTTGAGTATGCTATCAAAAAGCTAAAACACAGAAAAGCGTACAAAGGAAACAATTATTCTCGATTCCACCATTTGGCAAATCCTCCCACACCTGTGATCCATGCAAAAAGGCAGTGATTAATGCAACTGGATTCAAGTTAACAAATGCTGTTAGTCCTCTACTAAAATTTTAGTTGTGAGTATTTAAGTTTAAATTATTTCTAATATCTGGGGTAAAACTAGTTAACTAATATATTTGTATATCATTTTGTTCACTTAAAATACTATTTTCTAATTTCTCAAATCTGATTACAATTTTACTTTCATGATTTTAATGGATGTTTTCATAATATTTTGAGTTAATGTTCTAAAGTTTAAAATTGGGTGTCTCTTTAAACAAAGTATTTTGGTTTTGATCTTTAATTCATTGTTTCAAGTAACTGGTGGCAGTTTTGATAGGTTGCAGGTTGAAAATGTTGTATTTGTGAAGGAGACATGGGTGTTTGGGTTGCTGTTCGAGATGAAGTGGCAGGGGTGCGGTTGGATAGGCTACTGGTAGGTGTGGTTGTTGACTGGTAAGTGAGAAATAGTAAGGTATATTATGGTTTGTATGGTGATTACTATTTTTTTCAATAATATAACATCCAATTTCATTTAAACCTACTTTGTGCCGGTTCACAATTTTTACTTTGTTGAATTGCAGACATCTGAAGCCATGTAAGCTGCAGCTGTATCATATTTGTTTACTAAATAGTTAGTGTCATATACAGTATAGAATCAGTGCTTCCTGCTCTTGGAACCGATAAGATTCATAACGTTATGGATATGAATACTTTATTTGGAGGATTTGTTGCTGCCCTTGTAGTTCTCCTTTGTGGGTGATGAATGTTGTCTCTTCTTATGGTCCAAACTCGCTTGGCGCAGTTTATGATAGAGGTTTAATCGGTACCTATTAAGATTGGTAAGTAACTGAGTGTGTTTTTGTGAATACAAGATCATAAAACCATCAATTTTATTTTAGTGTCAATCTTTTAGGTAATGCATAGGTTAACTTTTTCATGCATGTATCATTTAAACCTATATAAAATAACACTTGATGAAGTACAGCAAAAATCAGAAGCTAGCAGTTTTGTAACATTTAGTCTTCTAAAATTTATTTCCACTGCCAGAAAGTTAATTTGGTATTCGACACGAAGCAAATATAGTAAAATAAAATTGCATGGGTATGATTGTGTCTTTAGTAGCCATTTGGTGGCCTATCTGTCTACTGTATAGAGTTCTTTTTTCTTTGGAGTGATATTGTACGATGCAGGTCTAGCTCGGTAGGTGGTTTAAAGAGGGAGCATGTGTTTCAGCTACAATTAGAAAATACTGGGACTGGGAAACGAGAGCAGCCATATGTGGCATGGCAACATCATCATTTGAAACATGTGCAAGTAAGTTTCCAAAGCTTTTTTTACTGAAGCAACTTCAATAAAGTGTTTAAAATAAGGGTATTGATATATTATCTCTTCTACATTTGAATGCAAGTTTTCAATTAAAATGCCTTCTGCTTTGTAATTTCTTTGATGAAATTATTGTGATGAATTGATTAGAAACTGGGCTAAACAAACGAGGCAATTATGAACTATATGAATAAATTTGGTGTCTTAGATATGAAAACTTGCTTACAGTATACATGATATGAAATACACATTGTTCCAAGATATGAAAGCATAGTAGTGTCACTATGCTTACAGTAAGTCCCAAACCAAAATAAGTTGTTAGAAATCTGGGACCGTAAACAGCAAGAACAGCAAGGGTATACAGTTGTTGTTTACGTAAAATCAGCGCATAGAATGATTTAGCTGTTAATTTTGAGTATTTTCTTTGTTTGCCGCACATATTTTCTTCCATATTTCGGTATTCATGATAATTTATGTTTACTTTTTATGACTAATAGACGTATGTGCTTTTTGATAGGTGGTGTATGATGCTCTGGGTTTATGCTATGGTGGAAGGCATGAAAAAATATGTTGCCGCACTCATTCTCCTTCAAATGTATTTTGTGTCGATGTTTTTACATCTTTACTTTTACTATGTATCGTTTTGGTTAGCTATGGTTGTATGGATTGTTACTTTTATTATGTATTGTTTTGGTTAGCTACGATTGTATGAATTGTTACTAATATTTATATGATTAATATTGTGCATGAAATGCTTTTATTCATATATTTTTTATGCTTAATTGTTAATACTGTGTGAAATAACGTATAAGTTTTCATAGCAAGTAAATAATGCTATGAAAGACTAAAGTAAACATTCTATAGCATTTTTACAGCATTTATAGTTGCTATAATAATCTGACAATGATATTTCTATAGCATTTATAATTGCTATAATAATCAGGTAATGATATATCTACAGCGTTTACAATTTCTATAGAAAGGTACTTGTATGTCATGAATCGTCCATTTAATAGCAATTCAGAAACGCTATAAGTAACGTCATTTATAGCATGTTTTTTATAGTGATTCTGAGGTTGCTATTATAGATCCCTGACATATTACAACTTGTTGATATACAGCGTTTATAAAAACGCCATCGTATCCTTTTACAGCGTTTTTTAAACGCTATAAAAAGGTATTTTTCTTGTAGTGTATATGCATATTTATTATTGTCTTGTTTGTTCGTGTCTAATAAAAACAATTTCATTGTAATGTCAAATCAAAATCAATGCTTAGATTTCATAGACATATCAAAAATAGTACTCGATTTCTAGTGTATTGTCAAATCAAAATACAATGCTGACATTTAAACATAAAAAATTGTAAGCATTCACATGCTTCTATATATACATAAGAGCTTTTCTTCTCAAACACACAATTCAGTCCTCCACTCCTTCATTCTTCTATTCCTCATACCAATGCCTTCCTGGTCATCATCTATTGACTCTGACTTCGGCTACGTTCCAGTGGAAAGTGAACACACCGATGAAGATTGGAATATCAATTACCAAGACCAGCATTATGAGGACGTTGCTCGTGAATTCCCAAATCTTGATCAACTCACTCTTCAGGAAGATGTTCAACCGTTGTATGAATGTGAGGTTATCCAACCTCTACACGAATAGTTGGTTCATCAACAACCACAAGAACAGGAGGTTGATCAAGTGCCAAATTTGCAACCTTCGGTTGAACAAGAGGTTGACACTTACGCAGTATGTGTAATGCCCCACTCTGAGACCCACTGTAACAAAGAGTATTACGGGAGTAATACTGTCTGTTAAAGCGGAGAATAGAGTATAGTGGAAGCGACCATTTGTAATCAAGCTATAACTATCTACTGAATACGTCGAAAGGATGGTATCTATATTTTTTTCAAGTGGTTCGACATATTCAATAAATATTCATAACGAAATTACAATGGCTAAAGACCTATCAGAACAAGCATAGTAATAAATGATAAAACATCACAGAACAGAATCACATAACAGATATAAAATCCCAGAACAATACATCGTCAATACAGATCCAAATACTATAAGTGGGTACAAAGCCACTGCCCACACATGTGAGTCAAAAATATGTACATATCAAAGTCTAAATAATAACAGAGTAGCGGAATAGTGGACAAATAAAAGCGCTATCTATCAGCATAGCAGATAATGTCCAAGCGGAAGCACAGAAGCTAAGCCCAGAGACCTAACCTGAAACAACTCGGTCTGACCCGAGCGAAAACACTCGGGTCAGGCTAGCTAAATAATCAGTAATAACTGAGATATATAATAATGCAGTACATAAATAAAACAGTACTTTTCCTAAGGGAAGAGTATTTTGGACCACATGATTATAATGACGGTCCCTAATCATCAATCAACAGTAAAAATCTCCAAAGAGAATATCATCACCAAAGTGTTGAATAAATAAAATCGCCTCATATCATCGGCGTAGCCAAAGCTATATAAAGTTGCCCATAGGCAATAATCCCAAGAGTGACCAGAGTCTGTAATCAATGCCCAAGCAAAGATCGATGCTCCAAAGAGCAATGGGGATATACTGAAAAGTCAATGAAATCAAACACTGAAAAGCAGTGTCCAGAGACACTGTGGATCCACAGGGTATTCGCACTTACATCGTATGGTTCCATAGAACCAACACCGAATGGCGGTACTCGAATGGATATAAAAATCATCAGGTAATACAAGTATAGCACGTGCACCGACCGGAGTCGTTATTGCCAAGTACTGTAGAGTTGTGATCGATCACTCGCACAGATGCGAAACGCGCGAGACGGCGAGATCCTTCCCAGAAGGATAAAGGTCCAGAGGCACATGCCGAAAAAAGAAGCTGCTCCATAGAACAGGTGTCCAGAGACGGTTGCCCAGAGGCATGGTGACCCAGAGGTCCAGTACTGGCTGCCCAGAGGCTAATGTGTCACAAACTTCTTGGAGAGGAACCCGTAAAGTGTTAACGATGAGTCCCATACCCCATGTTTGCACTAAACAATTTACTAACCAATAGCAAGCTCACACTCCAAACAATAAAAAGTCCACCTCGTATCATCGGTAAACTAGATCCAAAGGTCAAAACGATCAATCGAATAGGTCGGGGATTAACCGGAAAGAAAATACACACGGTTCCATAGGCCGGAGATTTCCTAACCGTTTAAGCACCTTTCCACTTCTCTTGACGTGCTAAAAAGTGAGTGTGAGATTTTTATTATAGAAAATAATGGTTCGAAACGGATTTATAATTGATTTTGAGAACACTCTAAAACGGCTTTTGAAAACTCTCCTATTATGGAGTAAATAGTCTACTAATTAAAAATAATATTATATAATAATTTCGAAAGCCATTTCGGAGCGAAAAATCCTTTTAAAACCTTTATATAAGGCCCATGTATAAAATCCAGAGACAAATCTCAAAGAAATCGATAAAACCAGAAAAATCACTGAAAATATTCTAAGTGTTGGAAAATAGTCCAAAACTGACGCGAACCCAAGTTCAGAAAATTATTCGGACTAGCAGACTGAATCCGAATGGCATTAAAATTGGTAGGAAAGTAGTCCGACATTCCTAATTCATAACGCAAAAAGAATTACTCGATTTCGACTTGAAACGAAGGCGTAGCGACGTTCCAAAGTCGGACACAGAAACATGAAATGCACTGTTTTGCACAACGATCTGGGTTCAACTCTGATAGGAAATTCGAACGGTCTAATGAACTCAGATGATGACCAAACTTTCCAGATATGGATTTCATAACTCCATCTTTCCAACAAGACCAAAATCGTCAAATTCCGACTAGCGGCTCAAAAGTTAAGACCAAAATAGTTTCAGTTTCATCCACAGAGCTAATATGTGTATTGCTCTCGGGAAGATAGTAGAAAAACCAATTTTTGACCTAGTTAGACTCAAAATTACAGAAAACTCAATGAACAAGAATTGTATCATATGTTTTAAGCTTTCCGGAACATCCATAATTATCTAATTCGGATCAAAAACGAGAGAGATACATGCAAAACAATATCAGATTGAAACTCAAGATAACTTGTTAAAGACAGAATTGGTCTTCTGTCTTTGAATGCATTTCAGGTCATCTAAATGGCAAAATTACAGAAAACTCACTGAAAAAAAATTGTAGAATATGTTTTAAGCTTTCCGGAACATCCAAAATTATCTAATTCGGATAAGAAACGAGTAACTTATGGCCAAATCAATTTCAGGTTTTTATTTTATCAACCATGTAGTTTGTTGTCAGGTCAGCGATAAACAAACGTGATTTCGACCATTCAAACCACAAATTTTGGCAAAGCTCAAAACATAGAAGTTATAACCTACAGAATAAGCTTTCCAGAACATCAAGAAAATCTTAATTCCGATTTAAGATGAATGAGATATGCCTAATTTACTAACAGCAATAAACTAATTATAATTTCAGCTAGCATATATTACCTCAACCAATATAGCAAGCAACTTGTGTGCACACCCAAAATGAAAGCAAAGATGATCAAAGGCTATGATTCACATGTTACATAATAAAACATGTGTTACTAAATGATTACTGAAATCAAAAGATGATTAAACACATATTAGAAGAGGTTTTTAGCAATATACCTCTCACAAAAGCAACAAAGACTACTATAGCATCAATCCAAGTTAGCAAAAGATGATTAGGAGGCTATAAGATAAAAAAAACACATAAAACATGTGTTACCAATTAAATTTCAGAAATTAGAGAGATATAAAAATGGATTTGAGGTGGGTATTTGCATTACCTTTGCATAGAATGACTTGCATAAGCAAAAACTAGAAGGAGATGAAAATAGAGGCCATTTTTGTTATGAAAGCTTTAGGAAATGATTAGGGTTTTGATTAGGGATGAATGAATGAGGTTTGGAGAGTTTGAGATAATTTATAGAGGAGGTTTAGGGTGGGTTATTGGGTTAGGTTTAGTAATCCAATAAGAAGAGAGTTATTTACATGTTTCCAAAATTTAGTCTAAGTGTTCATATATGTTTATAAAACTCATTTTTCTTATTCAAACCCGTTTTAAAATCTCTCCTAAAATATTTAACTTTCCAAAAATAACATTTTATCCTCATTTTAAAATCCCATATTTCCTATTTAATTAAAATAGCCTTTTCAAATAAATTTTGTTATTCCAAATCCTTTTATGCTTCATTAAAATAAATAAAAATCCTAACTTTTATTTATTAATTGGTAATGCAAATCCCGGGTTGTTACAGTATGCTTCCACTGTGGTTATAAAGTTGAAGTTGTAGTTAGAGCTGATGGCGAAGATATTGGTCGTCGAATCCGGTTGTGTCCCTTCTGGCCTGAAGGGTGCAATTACGCAGAATGGGTTGATGATCGGCTTTGTCCAAGGGCCATAACATACGCCAACGAGCTGGAACAAGAAATAAGACGTCTCTGAAATGTCCTGCAAAACTTGCAATTTGACCATAACCAGTAGTTTCTTCGTGTCAGTTCTAAGTCCTAGAGAGGGTATTTTTGTTGGTTGTATTATTGAGGAGTGTATTATTGTTGACTGTATTATTGTTTGTTTATGTATTATCGTTGACTGTATTAATGTTTGTGTGTTTCAGTAATATTGTCTTGTTTCTTTCTGTATTATTACCATAGAAAGTTTTAAGTGTATTATTGTTTGGTAGTTTCATAAAGTCGTTAAGAACATGGCTACAGTGGTATGATGAGACGAGACACTGCACCAACAGTCAATAGTGTATAGAGGTGACGTGACACTACACTAACAGGCAACAGTATGTAGATGGGATGAGATATTGCACCAGTTAAATCTTCTTGTTGGCTTGTGAGGACGTGGCTTCAGTGTTTAGATAGGACGAGGCACTGCACCAACAGTCAACAATGTGTAGATGGGACGGGACAATACAGACGTGACATAAAGGAATCTACTTTATAGATAGTGGTTGAATTGAATTAATGCTACCTGCCAACTAGTCATGATTGCTTGTTTTGTTATGAAGGCCAGCATGTGATTTAAGCTATAAAAAGCTTGTTAAATGCTAGACGTTTTATTGCTCATTCGTATTTCATACAATTTAAAAGTTAAAAAATGGCTGTCGAAGATTATATATTTTTCGATGATAGCGACGACGAATTTGATGAAATGATGGAAGATCATTTTCATCGTGAAAAGGAGCTAATTAGTATGGCTGCACTACGAGCTGTTCAATCCACCGGCAACATGGTGGATCAGTTGTTGGTCGTCGGTATAAAAATTATAGACATTCATGGCACAATGACAAACTGATGGAAGACTATTTTGTTTCAAATCCTACTTACACAGATGCTAATTTTAGGAGAAGATTTCGCATGCGGCGACCTCTGTTTCTTAGAATCCTACAATGTATCAAGTAGCATGACAAAATTTTGTCTTCAAACCCAATGCATCTCGTACAATGGGATTGACTGGAATTCAGAAAATGACAGTTGCACTAAGAATGCTTGCATATGTAGGACTGGCAGACGCGCTTGATGAAAATTTGAAAGTGGCGAAAAGCACGGTATTATAGTGTCTGGAGCATTTTTGTCAAGCTATCGTGGACATTTACAGTGATCAATACTTACGCAGATCAAACGAGGCGGATATAGCAATGTTATTGAATATGTTGTCTTGGGCTGAACAAACTGAATCACCTCTTCATCATCTTCACGGTATTCATTCGTAACATTCAAACTGGATCTTCATGGATATACCAATATTGACAGTCGGTTGTTTAACTATCAATAAAACATCCATAAGCAGTCACTAGGCCTTATTATAACCTTTTCCCAAAATATCTTTATAAGATATATCAATCCTTTCCAACATTTGAAAAACAATTTCAAATACATAAATCCATAACCGGATATTTCCAAATCATCTCAGCACGTAGAAATATGTGGTGACCCTCATCTTTTTATCACTTAGATTTTTTTTTTATTCAAGAGGAATTCACCACTAAACCCCATTTCTTTTATATTGAATTTTTATATAGTTTCCAAATATTTTTCCCAAGACCCTGGATTTACCAATATAATCATATCAGTGTACAAACAAATTAAGACAATTATATATTTGATGATATACAATTGTTTCTTTATTTTATTTTTTTCTTATTTATTTTTTCTTATTAGAGGGAATTTAAATTAGATTGAAAACAAAATACCATACAAGCTACTTATTTCCTTTCTAATTTTGTTCTACTGCCAAAGGTATATTTTTAGCAAACTACAACACTTATACTTTTATTTGACTATATATATTAATCTGCCTAAATAATTCCATTTAATACTTAAAATAGTATTTCCTTGATCTCATGATAGTTATCAAGTATATGCATGAAATTACTTACACATCTTTACTAACAGGCATGGATATTGGACTTAATTTCCATTTATCATTTCAGAGATTCAAATAACTCGTAATATTTTTAGGCTGCCTGTAATAGGACTTAATGCCATTGCATACAAAAGGGTAAATACTCACATAATGTTTTTCCTTTCACTGCCTTAATTTCTTAGAACAGTAAATCCCCCAAAGCCTCAAGCTAGTGTTTCTCCTTGCTTATTTTATTTTTGTTTTGACCCCGAGAGAGTGATGGTTTTGGCTATGTGCAGTTATTTATAATTCCATTCTAGGGTTTAAGAAAATGGGTAATTCCCCTGATACCCATAGATGTTTATTTACACATCATATTCCTGTGTGAGCATAAATTGAAAATGCACACATTTGGGGTACTTTAATTAGCTATTTCGGGGATCATGCATTTTTAAACACTCAATACTATTTTCATGACTCTTTTCTACCCATGCAATAAGCATGTGACCCTCAGTTTCTTTTTTTTTTACAAGTTTAAGAAATTTGAAAATCTCCTTTGTATATTTTTTTCTACCTATTTGTTATTTCCCCTTAATCATGCATACTATCATACCTTATTATGTAATGTAAAAATCATTTACCCAAATTATTTGCTTGGAATAAATATGGTATGGAAATTTTTATTTGATTCTATATATGTGTATATATATATTTCTGCCTTTTTGTCAAATCAGCAACTCCTTCTATATTTAAATTAAAAATCACATATATTATGCTAATTATTTCTGGCACAATTATAAGACATACAAACTTTTATATTAAACTTCATTTTATTTTATCTTCATATAAAACAGCAAACACCCCATATATATTAAATGTATATATATATATATATATATATATATTTACATAATTCTTTGAACATAAAGCTATATTTATTTTGAGTTCCAATTTTTTCTTCTAATTACCTTAATTCCTTGCATTTTATCAAACAGAAGCTCCCATGCAATTTTATTTATTGCCAAATTCTTTTCTGTTTTAATGCAATATATATATTATATATATATATATATCTCAGAATTTCCTAATATATATATATATATATTTTTATTTTATTTTAGGGTCATTACATACCCTCCCCCTTAAAGGAATTATGTCCCCATAATTTCACCTAATTTCTCCAATTAAAAGCACTAATCCATAGCCTGTTTTAACTCCATAACCCCATATTTTATGAAAACAAACAATTATAAATATATTTAGAAAAATCATCATAGGCTGCTTAAACATACCTCTCCATCAGTAAACAAATTGGGGTATTTAGCCCTCATTTTATCTTCAACCTCCCATGTACAATCATTAGTGTCCAAACTCCATTGGATTTTCACCAGTTTGATCACCTTGTTCCTCAACTTTTTCTCTTCCTTGGCAACTATTCCTACTGGTTCATTTGTATAAAGCAAATTCTTCTGGACTTGAACTTGAGTAGGTGACTCCAGAATTGCTCCTTCATCATGCACCCATTTTCTCAATTGAGAAACATGAAATACAGGATGCACACCACTCAACTCCTCAGGTAACTTAAGTCTGTAGGCCATAGCACCAATTCTCTGCATAATTTCATATGGTCCTACAAATCTTGGTGATAGCTTACCAGATTTTCCAAACCTGAACACTTTCCTCATTGGTGATACTTTCATAAAAACATGTTCTCCTACTTCAAACTCCATTGGCTTTCTCTTTCTATCTGCATAAGACTTTTGTCTTGATTGTGCTGCCTTCATTCTATGCCTAACCAATTCAATCATGTTGGAAGTTTCTTTAACATGATCTGGCCCCAACATTACACCCTCTCCTGCTTCCAACCAACAGGCAGGAGACATGCAGGGTCTCCCATACAAGGCTTCAAAGGGAGCCATTCCTATGGTTGATTGATAGCTATTGTTGTAAGTGAATTCTGCCAAGTGAATATGATCCTCCCAATTACCCCCAAAATCAAGCACACATGCTCTAAGTAAATCTTCCAATATTTTATTCACTATCTCTGTTTGCCCATCACTTTGAGGATGGTAGGCAGTGCTTAAACAAAGTTGTGTTCCCATTGCTTCTTGGAAGCTCTCCCAAAATCTTGAGGTGAACAAAGTGTCTCTATCACTTACAATGGTCTTGGGTATACCATGTAGCCTCACCACTTCCTTAATAAATAATTGTGCAAGCTTAGATGCATTTCTATCTGACCTGACAGGGACAAAGTGAGCTGATTTGGTTAGTCTATCAACAATTACCCATATACTATCATTGCCTTTCTTAGTTCTAGGCAAACCATCTACAAAATCCATGGAAATACTTTCCCATTTCCACTGAGGTACCTCCAAAGGTTGCAACATGCCAGAAGGCTTTTGGTGGTCTGCTTTAATTTGTTGACATGTGGAACATTTTGCCACATATCTTGCCACTGCTTGCTTCATCCCTGGCCACCAGTAGCTTCTTTTTAAATCATGATACATCTTAGTACCACCAGGGTGTATGGTGTACCTGGTCTTGTGATGCTCATTCATGATTTCTTCCTTCAACTCTGCAATGTTTGGTACACAAAGCTTATCATTTTTCCTCAAATAACCTTGGGAATCTATTTTAAAATTCTCTGGCTCAATGTTATTTAATAACATTTCTTTCTTCTCCTCTAGACTTTGATCTTGATCTTGCATGCTACCAACTTTCTCCACCAGATTAGACTTCACTGTGATTATTCCCAGTGTACCATACTCCACCATATCACCATGTTCTTTAAAATTCACTGCATCCTTGCTATATATGTCTGCCTCCCCAAGCACTGCAAGGTTTTTAAACTCATCAATCATCAAACTGGCTAATCTAACATGATTTCTGCTCAAAGCATCTGCCACTCTATTAGCTTTTCCAAGAGTGTACAATATATCTAAATCATATGCAGCTAGAAACTCCAACCACCTTGCTTGCCTCATATTTAAATCTTTTTGAGAAAATAAATATTTCAATGCTTGATGATCTGTGAATAATTCAAATTTTGCCCCAAGCAAATAATGCCTCCATAGTTTTAGTGAAAATACTATTGCAGCTAATTCTAGATCATGAGTTGCATATTTGGTTTCATTAGGTTTAAGCTGTCTTGATGCATATGCCACTACCTTGCCATGTTGCATGAGCACTGCACCTAACCCAGACCCACTAGCATCAGTGTATACAGCCATTCCTTCATTTGCTTCTGGGATTTGTAAGACAAGAGCTTCCACCAATGCTTGCTTCAATTTCTCAAAAGCTTGTTCACACTGCTCAGTCCACACATATGGTTGGTTCTTCTTGGTTAGTTTGGTCATTGGTGCAACTATTCTTGAAAAATCCTTGATGAACCTCCTATAATACCCTGCCAAACCTAAGAATGACCTCACCTCAGTCACTGTTTTGGGTCTACTCCATGATTGAACTGCAATGACCTTGCTTGGATCTACACTTACTCCCTGCTGTGACACTATGTGTCCTAAGAATTTTACTTCATGTTGCCAAAATGTACACTTTGAATACTTGGCTTTTAATTCATGTTCTCTAAGTCTGGATAATACTAAATGTAGGTGCATGGCATGATCATTTTCTGTCTTTGAATAAATTAATATGTCATCTATAAATACCAGGACAAACTTATCCAAAAAGTCTCTAAAAATTCTATTCATCAAGTCTACAAAATAGGAGGGAGCATTGGTCAAGCCAAATGGCATTACTAGAA
This sequence comes from Allium fistulosum, assembly GCA_030737815.1. Classification (NCBI taxonomy): domain Eukaryota; kingdom Viridiplantae; phylum Streptophyta; class Magnoliopsida; order Asparagales; family Amaryllidaceae; genus Allium; species Allium fistulosum. Next base: position 339,861,707 of record CM060904.1, read on the forward strand.
ATTCATAAAGGCCATACCTTGTATTGAAGGCTGTGTACTCAATGCTTTCCTCTGCAACTTTCATTTGATGAAATCCAGAGGCTAAGTCTAGCCTTGAAAATATTTTAGCTCCATGTAATTGATCAAATAGATCATCTATTCTAGGCAGTGGGTACTTATTTTTAATAGTTACCTTTTTTAAATCCCTGTAGTCTACACACAACCTCATTTCCATCATGTTTCTTGACAAATAGCACTGGGGAACCCCAACTGGAACTACTTGATCTTATAAATCCTTTCTCTTCTAATTCTTCTAGTTGATGTTTTAATTCTACCAACTCTTTTGGACCCATTCTATAAGGCTTCTTAATGATTGGATTTGTTCCAGGAATTAATTTTATTTTAAATTCAACTGGTCTGTTTTGAGGAATTCCCTTTACTTCTCTAAACACATCTATATATTCATTGACTACTGGGATTTCCTCTATTTTTAATTCCTTTTGAACTTCATTAATACTCCAGATTTTATTAAAGCATGTATTCTTTGCTATTTCACTTAAGATGGTAATTCTTTTGCCTTCATTTGTTTCCAAAGAAATAGTAAGGTTTTCTAAATTTAAAATTGCTTTATTTCTCATTAACCAATCTACCCCCAAAATAATCCCAATACCAGGATAATTTAAGGTATATAAGTCTGAATTAAATTCATAACCCCCTATAATTAATTTCAGACCCATACACTTCATCCCCAACATGCAATGACTCCCTATGGGACTGTGTACAACCAAGGGCTGATCAATGGAAACACATGCAAGTGTTAACTTCTTTACAATTTCCAAATATATTAGTGAATGTGAGGCACCAGTGTCATATATTACTGATATTGGTTGGGTATGAATAAAAATTATACCTTCAAGTTGCCCAACATTCCCAGTGTTACTTGCTGCCAAAGCTCCTACCCTTGCTGTTCCCCTATTGGTTTCTGGGCAATCCTTCTTGAGATGACCCATCTTTCCACAATTATAGCAGCCTCCTCTAGGTATTTTAGGGTCAGGGCATTGGTTACTATAATGTCCAGCTTTTCCATAATTAAAACAATGAGTGAATTTCTTGCTTTCAAGTGCTGTTGCTCCTTCCCCTTTCTTAGCCCCTTTACTTGCATTTCTCTTGTCATAAGGTTGCACTTTGTTCTGACCACCCTTCTTCTTATTGAGCTTCATATTCCTGAATTTCTCTCTTGCAGTGTCATGTTGCTCGAATGAGAGAGTTAGATCAATTACTTGATCGAAGGTTTTGTCCTTGTATGGCAACATTGCCCTTGACAAACTAGGGTTCAAGCCTTGAATGTACCTTGCATTCTTTGCTTCTGCATTCCCTATTAACACCAGTCCATACTTGGATAATGCTTCAAACTTCTGAGTGTATTCATTCACACTCATGCTTCCTTGCCTTAATCTAATAAAGTCTTCAAGCAGTATGGCCTTGGCAGATGCTGGGACAAATCTGGCCTCAAGCATGTCCTTGAAATTATTCCAAGTGATAGTATCCTCTTGTCTTCCTGCTGTCACAACTTCCCACCAATCCAGTGCAACCCCCTTCAATTTCCTTGAAGCTATCTGTCTCTTCCTTTGGTCATTGATTTGCATATCTGTGAAGACCCTCTCCATAGTTTTTATCCAAGTTTGAACACCTATAGCTCCTTCAGTACCTTCAAAATCCTTTCCTCCCAAAGTGGTACATGTCTTTAGCAGTTTGGAGAGTTCCTCATGAGGATTGTCTTGCCTTGGTGCCATTCCATCCCTTAAAGCTCTCACAAAATCCTCCATGCTCATCACAGGTGGCTCACGTGATGATCCTGCACCTGTGTGATGCCTTGGTCCTACCATAATGCTATAAATATGATTGTTATGTTAGTTTATTTACCCCTATCAGTTTTTGGTGTTTTTACTTGGTTCATTTCTATTTCTGTGCACACTGTGCATGTGTCACATGTACACACATATATTTCTTGACATAAAACAAAAACATTCAACACCAACAATTCAAACAATGCATCCAAACATCCATATGCATACAACAACATTTACTATGTTATTTAAAACATAGCTCTGATACCAACTGTGGTGACCCTCATCTTTTTATCACTTAGATTTTTTTTTTATTCAAGAGGAATTCACCACTAAACCCCATTTCTTTTATATTTGAATTTTTATATAGTTTCCAAATATTTATTCCAAGCAAATAATTTGGGTAAATGATTTCTACATTACATAATAAGGTATGATAGTATGCATGATTAAGGGGAAATAACAAACAGGTAGAAAAAAATATACAAAGGAGATTTTCAGATTTCTTAAACTTGTAAAAAAAAGAAACTGAGGGTCACATGCTTATTGCATGGGTAGAAAAGAGTCATGAAAATAGTATTGAGTGCTTAAAAATGCATGATCCCCGAAATAGCTAATTAAAGTACCCCAAATGTGTGCATTTTCAATTTATGCTCACACAGGAATATGATGTGTAAATAAACATCTAAGGGTATCAGGGGAATTACCCATTTTCTTAAACCCTAGAATGGAATTATAAATAACTGCACATAGCCAAAACCATCACTCTCTCGGGATCAAAACAAAAATAAAATAAGCAAGGAGAAACACTAGCTTGAGGCTTTGGGGGATTTACTGTTCTAAGAAATTAAGGCAGTGAAAGGAAAAACATTATGTGAGTATTTACCCTTTTGTATGCAATGGCATTAAGTCCTATTACAGGCAGCCTAAAAATATTATGAGTTATTTGAATCTCTGAAATGATTTGTTATGGGTGATATGGATGTTTGTTTGTGCATTTTTGTTTGGAGCATTGATCTGTAAGTGGGCATTTCAGAGTTAACATGTTTTAAGTATTCTTGTTCTATCTTATCATCATTAAACATGGATAAAGATTAATAGGGGAACATGGGGTTGAGCCAGAAAATATGCATGCAGTCATATTTCTCTGATATATGAATGAAAGAAAAACTAAATTGGTCACTTGGGGGTTAGTCAATGATCTGCTTACTTCAGGTGGAAGCAAGTATATGCATGGTGCAACTGCACCCTGAGGCCTTTGTGTGTTGGAATAATTTAAACAACCTGGGAGTTTCCTTCACAATGCATACATAGTGTTCATTTGACAAGGAGTTAAAGACCATAAAATAATTGGGGACAGGGATTTAGAAATCTGGGTTATAAATATCCAGATATGGTGTTAGTTTTCATCAAGATAAATATTGTTTATTGATTAATTGCTGGGAGAAATTTGGAGTATAAAACCTGAATTCACTCATTTAAGATTTGGTGAGTATGAATTAAGAATTGTACACATGATTATTTTTGTTTGCTGTGCATTGTTTAATTTGTTGAATGTGATTTTGTACCTCTTTGTATGAACCAAAACATGCCAAGTATAAAACCAGTTAAACTAGGAAGGCACTGCAAGTTTACTAAAATTATGAGTATGTATACAAAATTGATAAATGCTCATACCAGTGTAAACTGACCCTTTTGGTTGTCCTTGCAATCATCTGGGTGTCTCAACAATTCTTTGGGGCAGCTAAATGAATTGCTTGCAGGAAATTGAAGTTGGCTTGATGAGTAAAGAAGGCATTGGCTGCTAGTATAAATAAGAGAGATTTGTTTTAAAAAATTTGCAGATGCATTGTAATGAAATTACTAGTTAAGTTTTATTTCTGTAGTTGAAGTTACTTGTAGGAAACTTTCTAAGTGTTTGGGTTGAAAATATGTATTTGAGAAAAACCTGATGTGAGTAATCATTGATGATACTTGGTTAGCTACTAATTTATTTTATGAATGTCTGATTTGGAGAAAATAAGATAATTATATAATATGTATATAAATATTTGATCACTGATTTTTATTGCTTTCATTTTGTCTTATGGAAATTAAACAGTTAAGGGGATTGATTTTTTTTTGAAATAAACTCTCAAGATTTTAGCAGAACATTCAAGTGAAATGAATTTGTGCATGGCAAGTAAATGATGCTGGCATGTGCATGAATTCTGGAAATTTGTATGGATTTGAGCATTTAAAATTTCAAAAAGATCTTTGAGAATAGTAGACCTGAAAGGTACTGGACTTTGGACAATTGGTTGAACACCTATAAGAATGTATTTTCCAGAAAACTTGAACTAGGCATAAAAAGGCTTGGAAATTTAGGAGTAGGACTTTGTAGAAGTCTGTTAACATGAGGGACATGGGTTTACAAGTGGTAAAAGAGGGACTATGGCTGGTCTAGATGGCCATGGGTCAAACCCTTGGAGCCTGGAACCACTTCATTTCAATCAGTGAAGTGTAAAGTGCTACCGGGACAAATCAAAGAAAACACCAAGCAGCCTTGGGATAACACCAAGCATATCCCAGAAATCACCAAGTATGTAAGTCTGCATCATAATAAATTTGAAATTTCTAAAAGTCCTCATCTGATCAACCTGAAATGATAAATGGAAATTAAGTCCAATATCCATGCCTGTTAGTAAAGATGTGTAAGTAATTTCATGCATATAATTGATAACTATCATGAGATCAAGGAAATACTATTTTAAGTATTAAATGGAATTATTTAGGCAGATTAATATATATAGTCAAATAAAAGTATAAGTGTTGTAGTTTGCTAAAAATATACCTTTGGCAGTAGAACAAAATTAGAAAGGAAATAAGTAGCTTGTCAATAGCTTGTATGGTATTTTGTTTTCAATCTAATTTAAATTCCTTCTAATAAGAAAAAAATAAATAATAAAAAAAAATAAAGAAACAATTGTATATCATCAAATATATAATTGTCTTAATTTGTTTTTACACTGATATGATTATATTGGTAAATCCAGGGTCTTGGGAAAAATATTTGGAAACTATATAAAAATTCAAATATAAAAGAAATGGGGTTTAGTGGTGAATTCCTCTTGAATAAAAAAAATCAAGTGATAAAAAGATGAGGGTCACCACAAAATAGTTCCAAATTTCCATTTTTATACTCAGGAAATATTACAAGTCTTATTTTTGAAAATCTTCCAAATATCAACACTTAAGAGAATATTTCGTAACTTATTTCATAAGTCTTCGGAATCACTACTAAATCCCTTTTTCCAATTTCCAAAACCCAGTATACTTATTTATAACCCCATTCAACAATTTATAACTTCTTTATAAATTCAGATTTCATTTTCGAAATTCCCATATTCAACATTTTGAAATTTCATTTCCTCCAAAACCCTTATAAAATTCCTTCCCTCCAAATCACATCCATTTAAAAACCCCAATTACGAATATCGAGAGAATTTATAAATAAAAATTTCAATCACCTCAAAACTCAATATATATATATATATATAATAAGTATTTAAAAAGGATAATAATTTATTTTTGAAAACATGTTCAAGCAACGATTTATTTAAACTCATTTTAGATAAACAAATAAATTTCCAAAGCTAATTTTAAAAGTTAGAATTTACTAAAATAAATACTTAATATTTAAAATCTACTTACCAAAGTATTTCTATCCTAACTTGTTTAAAATTTCATAGTTTTAAAATAATAAAATTTTCCTTTTAAAATCAAAATTAACTTCTTAGAATTGGAAGTATATTTTTAAAACCTCAATAACCAATTCAATTTATAAATTCCTCTCGAATCACAACATATCACTTCTATTCAGATCTCCTTAACAATCTTCACTTTCAAAAATAGTTCCACTATTCTTCTCTCTCCATTTCCATATTCTAATATAAATTCTTCTTGTAAATTTATATTTCCAATCTATCATCTGATATCGATTTTTTCTCTTATTTATATCATTGTTTATAAATTTTATAATTCACTTGAATTTCACTTTTTATAAAACCAATCTCGTTTATAAAATTCCACTTTTATAAATCCATTACCTTAATAATTCCATTTATAACTTCAAATCTATTTTTAAATATCGACTTCAACTCTTTTGTATATTTCCAGAATATCATTTATAAATTCTCTTGTATAATTCATTTTTAAAATCTCCATTTAATAATTCACAATAGTTAAGTGTAGCCAAAAATCAATATATTTTTCTAACTCAATTTCTTTAAAATAACCCCAATTCCAATATAATATTTTTATATCAAAAATTCCCTTTTTCCCTTGAATTTTTTTAAAAAAAATTATGGTATTTAAATTCTCAAAATTTAGGCTAGTGCTACAATAGCATCCAATAATTTCAATTCCAACAATAATTTATAACAGATTATCTACTCACATCATATATCACTATATAAAAAAAAATAAACAATGTATTTGAGGAATCCAGTTGGAACCCTCCAACCTGTTTCCCTGCATCCATAGATGTTAATACAACATAAAAATAATACCAATCCCACTTCGAGGGGGATATCGCGGTATATAGGGTCATCCGCTATTATGCGGGGCGCATAGGGTCTCATCCGCTATAATGTGCGGGAATATCACTCCAAATACTAATATATATACTACTATATATATATAATATATCATTCATCAGATGATAATTATTAAATCAAACAGGCATCCAATAATTAATTTTAATTATTTAAAATTAGTTACTAGCAATCCAAAAGGTATGAGATTTATTCACCTTCATTTTCCAAATTGCTAATCTATCCAATATTTATATTTTTCTGCATCGATTTCGTTTGATTTAAACCTCGTACATAAAAGATAAGAATTTATTAACATTTAAATTTATTCAATTCAAATATGACTTAATTAAATTAGTAATTAAGGATAATTACCCTAAATAGAGCTTCCCTCTCCACAAACCAGTATGCTACACCTACAGGCCGCCGCACCGACTCTGACGAACCTCCCACACGATCTGCCTCCGACACCCCGAAGTCGAGGACGACCTCAACTGCCACCGTGATACTCGAACACGCAACACCACCTCAACCCCAAACTCGCCAGCAATTCACAACCGCGATCCATCTCCAACCCGAAATTGAACACGAACCAACCCCCATCGTCGAAACCCACCAACACTCCACCATTCAGCTCCTCCTCCCACGCACTGCACTGTGCCGCCCACACCATCGAGCTTAACCATTTCCATCTCAACTTTACCCTGTACGCGACTTGGCCTCTGCCACTTTCCACCACGCCGCCACACTCGGTCAGCGCCTTCGTTGAAATTCGATCGCGACCCCAGGCTCCTCGCCGATGAATAAAATCAAAGCCTGCGAACCCACACAGCCGAATGACTTTGTCACCTCCCCCTATAGTCGCGCTTCCATGAATACGCGCACGTGAGTGCCTCCATCAGCGATTCGTTCGCGATGTCGTGCTCGAGTTCCAGATCGCGATTCCCTTTTTTTCAGTGAATTTGAATGATGACAAATTCGATTTCGCTTGGAAAGTAAGGTGAATACGAAAGGAGGAACTCACGATTGTATAAATTTTTTCTTTCCATTTATTTTCGATTCGAACAGAAAAACCAAAGAGAGAGAGCTCGTGAATTTTGAACGAGTGAGAGAGGAAGGGTGCGATATAAATTGATGGAGAGGTTTCGTGTGATTTGGTTTACGTTCAAATCAGACTAAGGTGGCTATGACTTGAAAGAATGCGACTGAGGTGATAATGATAAGATATATAAATATATATATATATATATATTATTTTCTTTATTTCCAAAATACTTAGATATTTTATTCGATTTCCTATCGAGGCATGCCACTAGGCATTTATAATGTTATACCCCTATTCCGAACGCAATGGAAAATGATTCGAGTTCAAATTCGATCGGTATGGAGAAGATAGCTTTTTGGACCTAATTATTATATTGAATTTACGATATAAAGTTCAGCTCGTTTATATTCCGTACGACCAAACGATAGCTCCAAACACTACGAAATTTGAAATCCGATAATAATACATTATTACGGATCCAATAGAACTGGTTTCGTCGGATTCCGAGACTGTGTCCTGGATCGCTATTTTAACGTGTCGATTAAATCGACGATTTCAAAATTTACGAAATCGCTTAAATTTCCAATTTTTAGATTATAATTCCAAAACCAATATTTAAAACCATTTAAATATTTAAAATTAACCATCAAAAAATCCGGGTCATTACATCCCCCCCCCCCTTAAAAGAATTTTGTCCCCGAAATTGCTAAGGGAGGAAAAACGCTCCCAACCCATTACTTATCAAAAACCAACTTAGTGAAAATTCGTTATTTTCACTTTTCTAAATCTTTTAGCTTCAACCACAACGATTAGTTTCTACTTCTAATTCTAAAACCCTTTATTCCAATTACAATTCGAAATCAAATTGTCGTTAACAAAAATTTTCCAAAAATTTTCAAAAATTTTCTAACACCCTGAATTTCCGAAATTTTTTGGCAGAGTCTCCTTTGTACGGAGGACCTTTTTCAATATGACAAGAGAGATAAATATATATATATCGATCCACACGGTCGGAAAACAAAATATGTATATCAATATTTTATATTTTTTGGTATTTAATCCGAAAACGTACCTTATTTAGCATTTTTAAGCATTATTAAGCGTGCATTTACTTCAAAAGCAAATCTCGCAACCCAAATCTAGCCAAATAGTCCCTCTATACCTGTACTTACTAAATTTTAAACCACGTAAGTACCAAGATATGAAATTCATCAACATTTCACTTATTGAAATAGTTAAAACACATAAACTTCATAAGCAATGCATGCTAAACATATATTTATAAGCAACTACAGGGTCTCGATACTAATTTAGTTACTTTCAAACAATCCATATATCATTTCATTCAATTTAAATAATTTACAACTCACTTTACACGCATTCAATTTATTTTTATTTCAAACAAACTCATATCCATTCCATATTGATTTAAAAATCAATTTTTATTCACTTCTATTTATTCATAGAATTTTATTTACTTTTGTTTACGTCGAACAACAATTTTTCTATGCAAATTCGACGCTATTCATTTAGTAGAATAATCATTTCAGTTTATAGCTATTTTAAATTGATTCCAAATCAATTTATATTTAATTTTATTCCATTTCAAATTTATTCTCAATCAATTTAGTTGCATTCCATTCGTACCCACTTTCATTACATTCAAAATCACTTTATTAAGCTCGGAACCATTACCGCTACTTCATTAAATAACCATTTCACAAATTTATTTGAGTCAAGCTTCCATTCAAATATTAACTTAAGTTAATCCGTTATTTATAATTTATTTCCACCTTATAACTTAAGTTTATTTTCATTTCAACCAACTTTCATTCATTACTAATTAATTAATTAGTTCATTCACTTAATCCACTTCAAATTCAATTCCATATTCAAATTCATTTTTGAATTCATTTAAATGATATCAAGGCCATATTTAATTTATTTATACTCAAATTGAATTTATTTATAACTTAAATCATTGCTATCGCAATCCATTTCTATTTTATTCGACAATATTTCCAATTATATTTTATTCGCTTACATTTTGTTGAATTTTAATTTATACTTAAGTTCCACATTCAATTTCTGATTTTTATTTCAAAAATCACTTCATTTAATTTTCTTGAGTTCAATTTCATTTTAAAATTCAAGTTTGGACTTTACTTCCCTTACTAAAATATCAAACAGTTTTATTTTTGGTTTTCTATTTCACTTTTCAATTTTATAAGGTACACAACTTATTTTTCACATTTCCATCAATTCTATACTCGAATATATTCACATTTTATTTCTAACTCGAGATTATACATTTATTAATTGCCTAAGTATATTTTTATTCAATTAATTTCAATTTTTATAAGCTATTCCAATTTATTAATTCACGATTCCAATTTTCACTTAAATTTTATTTCATTCAAAATTTATACCATATGGTTTTATAATATTTCACAATTCAAAATTTATATTTACTTCAATTCGATATTATTACTAATCAAATTCAAATTTATAACTTATAGTTATATAGTCACCTAATAATTCACATTTACATATTTCATTCAATTCCATATAATTCAAATCCACTTCACCTTTTTATTTAAATTCAATTCCTTTTAACCAACATTTCAAAACCATACTCGAATTATTCATGCTTAAACTAATTTCACTCCAAATAATTTTATTTTTAATTTATTCAATTTAAATCAAGTAAGAATTCAATTCCAATTTCAAATTTTTCCACTTCCTTACTTATTTTCATATAGCAATTTCACCATTTGAATTTATTATTGTCTCAATTCCCAATAAATTTATTTAACTTTCCTTAAGCTAAATTCAATCCACATAATTATATTTTAACTTAAGTTAAAATTTATTTTCCAAAACTCAAATTCCATACTTTCCTTCCTTATTGAAATCATCCTCACTTAATAAGTTCATAACTTATTTTCGAGGTTTCCCCCAACATTTATATTAAAATTCCAGAATTCAAACACTCGATATATATTTCAAATCACTTTGAAATCAAATATATATATACACTCTTTTTGGTTTAACTAACCACTTCCTTCGAATTTCCAAAATCAACCTTTTTTTCAAAACAATTCCCTTGGAATTTTCAAAACAACACTTGTTTTCACTAAAAATCCCCATATCAATTTCTATGGTAGCAATCTGTCACTTAGAAACTCGAAAATGAATACTGATGATGCTGCAGTCATCACCAGGATTATTTTCCAGCGACTGAAGTGAGTTCAGTGCTATATCACCCCCAAAATCTATTTAAAACAATTTTTCCATTCAAAAATATCTCCAAAATAATAATACTATTATTTATCTTCAAACACTTAGGAAAATACTTCTAAAAATCTTCGGGATTTAAATTTTCCAAACTCTGGTTTGAACCCATTTGTAGCTTTTAATTCACTTGTATAATTCATTCTTATACCATCTCCCTTTGGTTATATATAACCATTCCCATTTTATAATCTTGTTTTGGTTATAACATCCAGACACGTCAATTTATAATATAATAATTTCAGAAAATTATTTCTTTTATATCAAAGTATAATTTTGGGTAAAATTATTTCATTTACCCACTTCAAAACCATACCGTGTCAGTTTATCGTGTTCAAGTGTTTTGAAACTCCTATCACTTTAGTGTCATCCCACTATTCGATCAGAATTTATATGTTACTCAATAGATAAATCAACACAATACAAAACCATTTATATTCACTAACAAATCGCGCTCATATCTATTATTACAATCAGCTCATTCTAGAGTACTACTGACTCTATCTCTAATGAGTAATCCCCACCATAGCCAAAGGTTCTCGCTTAACCTTCAACTATGATACCAAATGTAGCGACACGTAGTACTATACCCCTTTGAGTTGATAATAATTCACCATTGTTCAACCCAAAATAGTACGAAGAGCGAATGACTAGGGTAAAGAATAATAAAGAGATCAAAGAAAAATAACAATAACATAGAATCTCATAATCGCAACGGAACAAAATATAATATATAATAATAGATTTTATACAAAAGAATCTGTAACAGTTTATATGCTTACAATCATCAGAGTACAAAAACCAATATATCAATCCGGATAGTTATAATCACCTGTCCTGATATACATAACTCACACACAGTGGAAATAACCAAGTACGTGACATACGTCTGAACTCCTCCAGCTTGTCTCCTGAGCTCCATAGCATTTAAAACTGAATCTGTAATACTCGGTCTGACCCGAGCATTATAATAAAATAACACCCGAATCAGTCTGGAAAACCAGCATGAGAAAACACACTCAATTTGAATTATTAGCTTTCTTCAAAATCCTTTGAAAACAAAGGTATCACGTAAGACCGCGTCACACATAAACATGATGGGTTTTTACCTTACAATAACCAAAACGATTTTTATCAAAATCATCTGATATTATAATAGTGCATATAGAAAGTAAATAGAAATAGCTGAAATGCTTGCATCTCATGTTTCAGCATAGTTGGGCACAATCAAAACCGTACGGCGCTTATTAGAGAATGGATTCCATACAATGACCACAACACCAGAAAGCCAATTTGCTCACAGTTATAAGCGTGACAAAACTAATAAACTAATTTGTCACGGTTATAACCGTGAAAATAGGTACCGTGGGAAAATTCAGTCACACTTTTGCTCACGGTTATAACCGTGACAAAATAGTAATTTCTCACGCTTATAACCGTGACAGAATAGTATTTACTCACGGTTATAACCGTGAAAAAATAGTAATTTCTCACACTTATAACCGTGACAAATGCTAATTATATCACAGTTATAACCATTACGAAAGGTTATTTTCTAACACTTATAACCGTGATAACTAAAATAGTATCAAACAAACTATATAGCACCAATATTTTATTACATCTACAAACAATCTATACAAAAAATATATAGTATTAACATTAAGAAAACATACGATCAATAATTAACAACACCAAACATTTATGTTTCATTCAAACACCACAAAGGATAATTCATACCAATACCACAAATTATAGCATACAAGCATAATATATATAACAAACTTTAAAACACAGTTTCAGAATATAACTACATAGTGTTCAGTACTTACTAATAACGCAAACGATACTCGGGCCAAATCACAAAACCCCCTTCAACTAATTCGAATAGTGTGTAATGGCCATTTTATGGTGCTTCATAAATTGAAGCTTCTGGATCGTAAACATTCTCTTTGTAATTGGTAATGGCTTTTGAAGCTTGAGAGAGTCTTACTTGCTTTACATTAGACGTAGAGCTAATAGCTCGGCAATAGCTTCGCTTTTTATCATCCCAAAAAGCTTCGGCAACGGGATCTTTTTCAAAATCTTCTAAACTTCTTATTCCATCTTCTCCATTAACACTAGCTTCCGATTCTTGTCTTTCTTCGGCTGCTTCTATCAATGCCTACACAATTCATAATTTTGTAAAGATGTAAAATTACACATAACAGAGGTTAAATATATAATTGAAACTGAAACTGAAATTAGCAGATGTCAATTTTCATTTGTAATCATATTCATAAATTACATGTACATTTGATTGTATGCAATTGCTTGCATGTGATAAGCAGACTATAAATTACAGGGGTGCCGATTGTTCATAATAGTTGTAATATAACTTGCAGTATGCAATATCAATAACAGAAGGATGAATGTAAAAAAACATTCAATACTTCCAGACTTTCACACACGCAACATATTTACTGCAGTGGGATGCCAGACTCTTGCAACTATATCTGATCCTTATACTCACAGCAATCATTATACGAATAATTCTGATATATTTGCTACTGGCTGTATATCTTTATGCACCAACCAAAGTAGAATTGTGAATAATTCAACATGTTTAGGAGTAGGATGTTGCCAAGCAACTATACCAGAAGGACTCTCGTATTATGAAATAAGATTCATCCTGGATATCTCAATAAAGCTATCTGGGATTACAGTCCTTGCAGTTATGCATTTCTAGCAGAAACCGTAAGAATGTTAATTCAGAAGTGAGTATGATATGAAACAATACAAAAACTGCAATCGTATTAATGGATCACAGAAGTGAAACAAACTGGTTGCAAAGGATTAAATTTCATAAAACTAGTTACACAAGTACAAAATGCTATTAAGAATTTAATTCAAAACATCATTTCGATTGAACTGGATAATATAGAGGCAAATGCATAAAGGCCAGAATAGATTATGTACCACATTGTGTCCAAGACAAGACAAGAAACAAAACCAATCATCCCATGATGTAGACGTGGAAACACAATGAAAAAGGTGACCAAAAGCACAATAAAAGAAATTTCTGTTAACTAACTTGCATAAATTTGATGATCAAAACCAATAATACCTTATGTTTAGTTTTTTCAGCCTTATGTTCAGAAACTCATGATGTATGATTTATATAATTAATTTTGTCTTACTTTACATTACGGTACAGAGAATTCTGATCTATTGTCTTGTGCCTATAATATTTTGTGAATATTTTTATGCTACTTTTTTGCAAAATTATGCTACTTAATTCTATTTTCCATATAGCTATCTAGTGTATTACTAAAAGAAACAATATTACCATACTACTAATAAGAACAGTGTTATGCTTCTAATAATAATAATAATGTTGAGTATTTTTTTATTTCATCTAGTTTTTTATACTAAGTTATCATTGCTACATAAGTCCCTGTTTGCAATTTGAATAGAACTATACCATTACATAAACTTACTCTATTATCCAATTGATATTTCGCTAATGTTTAACAGAGATTATTGTACATGTATCCTTTACGGCCAAATTAATACATGATAGCATACCAAGCTATTGTTTCCACTACCTGTCTCCCCCTGATTGCTATGCATTATGGGTCCTCGAAAAGTTCATCTTGATTAAATAAATCTTTCTACCAAAGCATACGCTGAAATAGCTATCTTATATGATCTGGGAGATCGACATAATTTTAGTACGGGACATTGTTGATATATCAATGTTCTCTTCAGAATCCTAGGAGCCATAATAAATTTACAATGACTTTCTTTTTATTTTCTGCATTATGGAAAATGCTAAAAAAATCAAGCCTGTTTGGACTGTGAATGTAGTTGAAGTGTGTAAAAAAAAGAAAATATGAAATGTAATTGCAGAATTGTAAAAGGAAATTGTAAATGCAAAATTGTAAAAGGCTTACATATTTTTCAGCGGCGCAAGGAAGCACCTCTCCGGTTTTTTTACTTGTGTGCGCCACTTTCCATGCCTTTGCTTTCTATACGTCTACTGCAACTAGCCGACATACTGCCAAAATATAATGCAAGAGATATAACAACCTATCTACAAAATACAATGCCATAAAATTATATAAAAAACTATATACATTTTAAAACTGCCACTTAAAACTCACATATTTCCAAAAGTCTGCCATGCTTTCTGTTCATATTCATTAATTTTGAATTTTTACATCTCAATTCATATGAATGGAAAGCTTCACACATAATGACTGAGAATACTAATAAAGTTACAAAACAAGCAACTAAAATATAGAGTGAGACCCTGGTAGTATACATGGACAGAGGTAAAGAAGATACAAATATATTAAAGCAGGCATTATCAATTACAATTGGGATTAATAATCCATTGCGAGCTGTGCAGTTCAAACAAAATACTAACCAAGCAATCTCAGTTCAAATAAAAGCCTAACTTCTAACAAAAGTCTATATTTTTACTTTATTGTATTGAATAAAAAACATGATAATTAGTGGCATTAAATTGAACAATTACAATAAAAATATAAAAGAATTGTATTTAATGTTAATATATAATAATGATATCTAGTAATTACATATTAGATGATTTATTCTTCTAATTATTCAAACAATATGCATTTTTAAAACAAATTTTAAATGATGAGGAAGAAACTAAAAGGTGAAGATTCAGTCTACAGCCACACATTCTTTGGTAGCAGCTCAAAGTGAAACTACTACTGACATGGGCGTTGCTTCTAAGAATTATGCCAAAACATCATGCATATTTGAATTTTAGTGGTAACCAAGGTATATGATCTGTTGCAACCGCATGCTACAGTACTCATGGAAAACAAAATAAAACAGAACCTTTCATGTAGAATATGGTAATAACTTAGAGAGGAGATTAAGAACAATCACTAATAATTATGGTGATAATAGATTTCAAAATCAAAAACAAGTTCTCTCAATCCGTTTGCCTGATATTTTCACAAATAAATAGCAGTTTGTCAATAATTTGTAACCTTATTATCTTATTTATGAGTGAAAATTGTTTTCAGTAATTTGTTCTATAGATTTTGTATATAGATTATTTTGTTCATTGTATTTCTAACAGTTTTCACACAAAATACATCAGCTCAAATGTCATTTTGTTTGCCAACTCAAAATATCTCCTTAAAATTGCATTAGATAAGCTATAAAGTACTTTTCCATGCCTATTAAATTTTATCCTATAATAATTACATTGTCTAAGACATTTACTATCAGAAATCAGTTACATTATGATAGCTTCAAATAATATCCATTGGTGTCCATTCTTTCAAAATCATATTTTGTTGAACTTTAAATTAAAATTAGCTAAACTAACTAAAATTAAAAGCAAAATTAGTTGTGAAAGGCTTACTATGTACCAATTCTTCATATAGTCTAGCATAAGATTTTCTTCTCAATGTGTGAAGCATTAAACCAGCATGCTATTATAAATGAAGCAATACATGATGAGCTTTTGTTTTACTCGATAAAACTAACAGAGATATTTGGTTTCATGAGATTCTTTGGGAAGTCATAATGTAAATAAAAACAGAGATCTAAAATGCAAGTCCTACGGAAAATAAAAAAGAAAGAAAAAAGCTGATGAGATCACATGGTATTTGTTGGCTTGAAAGTGATGGAGTTTCCATTTAGATCAAGCATTATTCAGTTTAATTATTTTAACAATTATTTATGGATTCTCCTAATTAAGTTGTTTATATTGTTTTACATTAAGTCCATATATTTGAATTTACTAAGCGATTTTAAATTAACAAACATTTATTCTTTGATTTAATAAATCATCAAAATGACAATTCAATTTCATTCCATATTCGTATTGACAAAATAGTAAAACTATTTTTTTCATTCAGTCTATATAATTTAAAATTTTCACAATTATATACAAAATTATATTTAATTCTCTTACATTATTCTACATTCAAGTTCATAATATTTATCTCTAAAATTAGTATTTTAATACAAAGAAATATATTCATAATTTTTTCTTTCTAAAACCGGTGTATCATTACAAACAAATATACACACATTTAAGAGTGACAAAGCTTCAATTACTTTACATATGGTGGGGTTAATAGTGAAAAAATACATTCACATGCAATGCAACTGCTCTAGTAGCTGTAGCCTTAATACATTTTCATTATATTATCACCTACACAATTTTCTAAATTTTTTATAACATGTATAATGTATCATGTAAAACAACACATTTTGATATCTTTCATAAGTTTAAATAAGAAGCTGACAATGATAGAAACTAATGTACGTTATGTTCATATTAAAACTTTTAAATAGTTCATTATTTTGAAATTACAATCTAAAGTAGAAGTCGGAAACATTTATATATAGTCTGTTGTAACAGTGCAAATCCCTTTCTACATTCTACTTGCTAGCTGTGCAAATAAATGTTGAGATAAATCAAGCAAAAAAGTAAATCAGCTCTCATTAGTTTTTATTTATCAAAGGAACGACGAACATGAATAAAGAAGTGGATAACATTACATGATAAAAGAAATAATGTTCTGGATTAGTATTCAAATAAAGATGTGATAACAAAATGTGAATATGTAATAAATTAGTAAAATATCTTAAAGTAATGTCACTGCTCCTTGACAAAAGTTGCCAGCAGGAGAAGGTAAAAGTTTGCCGAAAACCGAGGACAGAGCCTGGACATTGGAATGTATTTTACTCCTATATATATGTAGATAGCCAGATTCTTTCTACTGTGTGTGTTCATGTGTTATCATATGTAGCTTTCCATCTTTTTTAAACGACGTTTCAAAATTATTATTTTTGTATTATAATAGACTAGTTTAAATAACCTGAAAGTAAGTGAGACAATAGTGTTTTATTTAAAACTTTGTAAAAATATGCAACTAATGGGACAAAAAATTAAATACAATAAAATGACTATCTGTTCACCTGCACCCTTTGAATGGGATTTCAGATAAAAATAAAAACATAGATGTAATTTTCTATTTTAAGTGGGGGATTATGAGCATCTACTAGATGTGGAACCCTACCTTGCAAATATAAAACACCAATGTTTTTTTGTGTATATGAAGGGAGATAAACACCGATAGATAAGCAAGCGATAAAGCTTTTTGTTCTGGCATCTCCAATTTTATAATCTTTAGTTATCCAGGTACCCTATACAATGCAACAATGCATGATACATCCCCTTTACCCAATTAATCAGTATAGCCCTTGATGAAATTGCCAAATGTTAAAAGTACTTCATAAGTCATATGCTTATGAATAAAAAAACACAGGCAAAATTTGAAAGTTTAACCAGCTAAAATCAAACTTTATGTTTTCAAAAAAAATGGATAAACAATCTATGACCCTTGCTATCAGTCACTTAATCAGTAATTAGTTTTATCTTTATAACATTTTAATAATGTGATGGAAGTTGCAAATGCAATGTAGGTCCAGACTGCTCATTTGTGGCATATGGAGTAGCACAGGAACTAGGACCATTCCTTGTACGAAGCAATGAACCAAACCTAGCACTCAATTCATACTCTTGGAACAAGGGCAAGTACCTCCAATACTTTTCTTTTCGATATTTGTAGTGTTATCTTAAATTGTAGAATGTTAATTTTTTTATTACATAAATCATATTGCAGAGCAAATGTTCTATTCCTGGAATAACCTATCGGTGTAGGCTTTTCTTATACAAACATAACATTGGAATATAAAAAACTTGGAGATAGAATTACGGGAATGCAATCCTACAGTTTTATAAAAATCATGGAGATAGAATTACAATTTTAGATAAAAAATTGATAATTTTATCAAGTCTAGAATTTCGAACAATAATGTTTCTTACCTTACATCCATTAATATTTACTATACTATTAGTATTCTAGTTTTGCAAAGTCAAATGCTAATCCATTAATTATTCATTTATTATTATTGTATTGTAGCAATGGAAATAACATGGATATAAATAGCCATGCTACAGTGTCGTGAGGACTGCTAATATAATTAGTATAAGTATACTTCTAAAGCATTAGTACTTACTGCTTGAATAACCATCATTAGGTCCTAGAAATTCAATTATATTCAGACTGAAACAATGCAAAGCAATATTGAGTTAGAGTTCTTAGAGTCATTATCAAACATGGAAGACACAAGTCTATTGGCAACTGGACAATGCAACTGCAACAAGAAAAGAACCAAAGCAATACACATATTAATAGAGGTCTCATGGGCATTAAACATAAGATTTGTATTAAAAATAATAATCTATTCAAATTAATAGAGGTCACGGTTCCTATTAACTACTAGAAGATAATATAAAATCTGATCGAAATTCGAAATAAAAGGAAACTAATCCAAATCGAAATCAGTTCAACACATAAACTCACATCTAAAATAAATAGTTATAGAATTTGAATGTACCTAGATCTTGACGTGAAAGTAGACCCCGACTCGAATCCTAGATGTCACATGAATGCCAGATCCCGAGAGCGAACTACAGGAGAAAATTCGACTACCGAATATAGTGAATCGGAGGACTCGAAACCCTAAATCGTAAGATAGTGAAGTATTTCGATGATACGGTAATGCGTTGCCAATGGAATAAACAGGGAGTGAGTAAATGAAAAATAGGAATTACACAACCCTCCCTGGTAGTTCGATGTATTTACAAATTTACCCCCATTTGTAACGGTTATAAATGTTGGTCTCGATTACCACGGTTATTTGTGTTATTAATTTATCACGGTAATAACCGTGACAAATTGTGATAGATAAAGCGTTGCAAAACAGCATATTTGGTGTTGTGGCGACTGGGCCACTGGGGTACCGCCCATCACAGTACACCTCTAGAACAATGTACCGAGGACCTCGCTGGGATCCCCTGCTACACAAGACCGGCCTACCCTTAACCTAGATAGACCGAATATGTTATCACCCCGGGTGTTCCCACCCTTACAATCGAGCGCTCCTTCTTTCATGCACAACCATATCCATAATATATAGGTTTCCGAGGACATCTAGAAAAGTGATAACATACCCTAATTGGGTGCAATCCACTTAGCCTTGCTGCATCTCCCCTGTTTTAGTCGTTCCCAGTTGATGAGGCTTGAGGCTAAGCGTACCTTTCAAGAAACAATTCAACTTAGAATGCTCATCGTCCTCCAATGACGATGTTCTGATAGCATTCGTCCATAAAGTTGTCCTGAGTGTGGACAAACCGAATCACCATCTTCATCATCTTCACAGTATCCATTCGTAACGTTCAAACCGGATCGAAGTGTTTTTTGGATAATTAAATCTGATCCCAGTCTCTTCGAAACGATTAACAAAATTGGCCAATATTGACAGTCGGTTGTTTAACTATCAATAAAACATCCATAAGCAGTCACTAAGCCTTATTATAACCTTTTGCCAAAATATCTATTTTCAAAATATCTTTATAAGATATATCAATCCTTTCCAACATTTGAAAAGCAATTTCAAATAATTAAATTCGTAACCGGATATTTCCAAATCATCTCAACACTTAGAAATATTTCCAAATTTCCATTTTTATACTCAGGAAAATATTATAAGTCTTATTTTTGAAAATCTTCCAAATAACAACACTTAAGAATATTTCGTAACTTATTTCATAAGTCTTCGGAATCACTACTAAATCCATTTTTCCAATTTCCAAAACCCAGTATACTTATTTATAACCCCATTCAACAATTTATAACTTCTTTATAAATTCAAATTACATTTTCAAAATTCCCATATTCAACATTTTGAAATTTCATTTCCTCCAAATCCCTTATAAAATTCCTTCCCTCCAAATCACATCCATTTAAAACCTCAATTACGAATCACGAGAGAATTTATAAATAAAAATTTCAATCACTTCAAAACTATATATATATATAAGTATTTAAAAAGGATAATATTTAATGTTAAAAACATGTTCAAGTAATGATTTATTTAAACTCATTTTAGATAAACAAATAAATTTCAAAAGCTGATTTTAAAAGTTAGAATTTACTAAAATAAATACTTAATATTTAAAATCTACTTACCAAAGTATTTCTATCCTAACTAGTTTAAAATTTCATAGTTTTAAAATAATAAAATTTTCCTTTTAAAAGCAAAATGTAACGACCTGAAATTTTCGACCCCGAAAATTCGACATTAATACGTTCACTGTAGAAATGCCGAGCAATCGAACGCCGGAAATTCCAGATTGTTAGGGTAAAGAAGAAAAGAGGTAGAAGAAAAACAGAAATCAACAGCATAGAATCTCACAATCGCAGAGGATCAAAATATAATATACAAATAGCTACACAAGAAAGCTGTAAATGTCAATTTACAACAATATATCAGAGTACAACAAAACTGGACAGTTGTAACAACTTGTCCCAAACTACTATCAATACAATCTCAAATACACAGTGGAATATACTCCATACGTCCCTGTCATCCAGCTCATCTCCTGAACTCCAGAACGTCCTATCCTGAAAATCTGTAATACTCGGTCTGACCCGAGCATTACAATAACGTAACACCCGAGTCAGGCTGGAAACCAGCGTGAGTAAACCCATTTAAATTGAAATACTAAGGTTATAAAGCTTCTTTGAAATCCCGGGTAACTCGTACCTCACTACGAGTTCTTATCTTGTTATAGTCAAACACTTATTTCACAAAATAATATCTAAGTACCGTTTCTTAGTTTCAATGGTCCAATTACTTAATTTATTTCATTCAAGCCCATTTGATTTACAAATCAAATCTATAAAGAATTATAGCAGATTACTAATCGAAGTGGTTTCGGGTATTTACTGATACCCGACCCCGGTCTCTTCGAAACCAATGTTATTCTTTAAGCCAAATGTTTAAGTTTAAACAACTTAATTTAAATTCAGGATTTCATATTCACACAAAAATTGATCTCAAATAGATAACCCACAATATCACAGTTCAACCAAAGTATCTCATATCACTAAGCATCACAAATCACATATCAGAGATATCAAATAATCTAAGTCATTCAATATATCTTAACCATCTATAAGCAAGATAAATTAATTGTACCATTTCTAATTAATTTTATTGCTTTTAATTCCTACTTACTTAACGTTAATTAATTACAACCATTAATTAATCATCCTTTAATTATCCATCTAAATTAATTATCCATAATTACTTTCATTAAGTAATTATCTCATTGGTTAATTATCCTCAATTAATTAACCATTAATTTATAATTAATTATCCTCTAATAATTAATTAACCTTTAATTATTATCCTTTAATTACTAATTAAATTAATTAACCTTTAACAAATTAATCCTTTAATTACTTACATTAAGTAATTATCATTTAAGTAATTAATCTCTAATTACTTACATTAATTCATCTCTAATTACCAATTAATTAATCTCAAATAAATTAATTTATAACCCTTAGTTATTAATTAATTAATCCTTAATCATTAATTAATTAATTTCTCTTTAATTACTTCATTACTTTAATTAATCTATAATTACCCAATTCTTAATTAAATTCAAGATAAAATATTAGACCTATACTTTATATTTGAAATTTGTTCTTGAAAATTTGATAAATATTTACACTTTGAATACTTGTTTCTATTGGCTTTGAAACTTGACAAAATTTTACCTTTGCTTATAAAACTTGATTCATTTATTATCAACTAAGCATAAATTCTTCGGTACAGGCCCGAACCCAAACCATCATTTACTCGAGCCAACCCCGGTTCCTACCCCGAGCCAACCAACCTCAATCACTACCCGATCAAACTCGAGATCAACCTCGAGTAAAAACACCATCCTCCCCGAAGCAATCAAAACACAGCAACAACATCAGATACGAGATAACCCATGTGCACATGCACATCACCTCACCGATGCTCTGATCATCTCGGTGACCCTCTGCAAGTCGACGACGACCATCTCGACACGACCGACCACCCAGAACCACGAGCCTCCTCGTAAATTAAAATCGAACACATCGAACCCTACCTGGAACAGAACCGGTCACCAGAAAACCACCTCGTGCCTTCACCTCTAACCACCGGTCACCATGCCTTCGCGTCTAGAGCCTCGCCACCCTCCCACGCGTCGATCCCACCACATGCGATCGACTATGGTACCTCGACGTTGATGAACTGACCTCGCAAACCCAATCGACAAAACATCTCCCAAAACCCAAGTTCACCGTCTCCTTGCTGCCACGGTGGTCTGAAATTCCACCAGGTATTTTTCCCGAGATCCCCTCGCGTTCATCATCAAGCATAACACCTATTCTTTACTGATCATCGAGAAATCAACCGAAGTTCAAATTCCATTCAACTTGCGAATTCCCACGTTTTACTAAACTAAAAATCTTGATTTCAGCTTTAAAAATCATGGTTTTCGATAACAAATCAGATTATGGAATTGAATCAATAAATCAAGGTGTTCGAACTTTACATGCCCTTTGAATTCTTCCTATATATTAAAATTTTCTAGAAAATTTTAAACTAAAAACACTTGGAAATGTTTTTAAAGTTAAGATCCTGTTGATTCAAACAAAATTTTTTTAAACATCAAATCCTGAAAAAGGATTAGGATATGAGGATTTTAAATTTTAAATTGTTAAACCTGTAAACTTTAAGCAGAGAGGTATGTACATATATACAGACATGCATACACTAAACCCTCACATATACAGACATGCAAACATGATTTACATCCATAACTTCAAGGATTATCGCGTACATCAAGATTTAAACTAGATTTAAGTTTTTAAAGCAGTAGTTTACTCACCTTAAAATTGTTTGAATAGAGGAAAAACTTTGAAGTCTATAAACTTGATTTTTGAACTTGAAAATGCAAGCTTTAATTTGAAACTGTAATTTGATCCCGATCTTACTTGGTTGAACTTGAATTAACTCTTTGCTTTGCTTCAGATTGAAAACTTAAAGTAGTTGTTTGATATTTTTTTTCTGGTTTTAGTTTGATAAAATGAAAGATGAAAAGAGATAGAAGTAGAGATATTTGCACAGCCTTGTTCCTCTATATCATTATCTTTTATGAAGAAACAAAAATCTTGACACTTGTACAAAACCCTTCTTACTAGCTTACAAATGTCTTTTTGCATGCATTTATATTTTTATATGTTTTTATATTATATTTTATATTTTATATTATACATTTTCTTTTTACTTTTATTTTATGTATTTTAAAAATATTCAATTTAACTTTAAATATCCCTTGAGAATTTATTTGTTCCACTTATAAATCGGTATCTCACTAGTGAAAACCAGTTAATTATCCAATTATCCGATGTCCAAAAATCCGGGTTATCACATTCCTCCCCCCTTTAAAACTTTTCATCCTCGAAAAGGAACAAAGCAAGAATTTTATTACAATGTTTATTATCAGTTAAATTACTCTTTGAATCATTTTTAACTCTCAACTCTTTTTATTTAAATTTTTAAAACACTTTAAAAATCTACATAATATTATCAAAATAGCTTTATAAAAATACTTGGAAAAACTTTTGTGAAACTGTAGAAAACATTTTTAGTGAGAATGCTCTGGAAATCATCACCCCCTTAGGACTTAAGGCAGAACCACCCCGTGGATCTCCTACTAAGTTTCAACTCTAATGGGAGCGACTTTTTCTCCACAGCCATTCTCAAAACATTTTATACTATACACATACAGTATCTTTCAAATCATACTCTTATATGATCACATATAAATCTCCTTTACACAAAATCGATATCCCAAAATTGAAAATTCTCAAACTTAGCTTTCCAAATTCCCAAAATTTGCCTTTTCCCAAATATCAAAAGCCTTTCAAAATCAATGGGTTCCAAAAACTCTTTTTCCCAAAATCATTCTCATAAAATCATTTATATATATAGATATATATAATTTTGAAAAATCTTTGGATCACTTCATACTTATATAAATTCCCTATTATACTTCAAATATTTTTCAAAAATCTTTTCTTCTGGCTATAGATTCAACAAGGGGAAGTTTATCATATGTAACAAATAGATATAACTTTATTTATGCCAAATCAAATATTTAAGTTTGATTTCTCTTATAAAGTTATTTACCATATTACTTACTTTCATAAAGTGAACTTCAATTATAAAGATATCCATCTTCCACTTTCATTCATTATATATTTCTCAAAATAAACTTTTCTTTTCAAAAATCATTTTTACATTCCATTTTTAAAATCATTATATAAGAAAATAACAAGTACGCTCTCATATATATAATACACTCAACTCATTCTAGGGTACTACTAACCCTATCCTAATGAGTAAACCCACCAGAGCCAAGGTTCTCGCTTAACCTTCAGCTCTGATACCAAGTGTAACGACCCAGAATTTTCGACCTCGAAATTTCGACATTAATACGTTCACTATAGAAATGCCGAGCAATCGAACGCCGAAAATTCCAGATTGTTAGGGTAATGAAGAAAAGAGGTAGAAGAAGAACAGAAAACAATAGCATAGAATCTCACAATCGCAGCGGATCAAAATATAATATACAAATAGCAACATTTACACAAGAAAGCTGTAAATGTCAATTTACAACAATATATCAGAGTACAACAAAACTGGACAGTTGTAACAACTTGTCCCAGACTACTATCAATACAATCTCAAATACACAGCGGAATATACTCCATACGTCCATGTCATCCAGCTCGTCTCCTGAACTCCAGAACGTCCTATCCTGAAAATCTATAATACTCGGTCTGACCCGAGCATTACAATAAAGTAACACCCGAGTCAGGATGGAAACCGGCATGAGTAAACCCATTTAAATTGAAATACTAAGGTAATAAAGCTTCTTTGAAATCCCGGGTAACTCGTACCTCACTACGAGTTCTTATCTTGTTTTAGTCAAACACTTATTTCACAAAATAATATCTAAGTACCGTTTCGTAGTGTCAATGGTCCAGTTACTTAATTTATTCCATTCCAGTCCATTTGATTTACAAATCAAATCTATAAAGAATTATAGCAGATTACTAATCGAAGTGGTTTAGGGTATTTACTGATACCCGACCCAAGTCTCTTCGAAACCAATGTTATTCTTTAAGCCAAATGTTTAAGTTTAAACTACTTAATTTAAATCCAGGATTTCATATTCACACAATAATTCATCTCAAATAGATAACCCACAATATCACAATTCAACCAAAGTATCTCATATCACAAAGCTTCACAAATCACATATCAGAGATATCAAATAATCTAAGTCATTCAATATATCTTAATCATCTATAAGTAAGATAAATTAATTGTACCATTTCTAATTAATTTTATTGCTTTTAATTCCTGCTTAGTTAACGTTAATTAAATACAACCATTAATTAATCATCCTTTAATTATCCATCTAAATTAATTATCCATAATTACTTTCATTAAGTAATTATCCCATTGGTTAATTATCCTCAATTAATTAACCATTAATTTATAATTAATTATCCTCTAATAATTAATTAACTTTTAATTATTATCCTTTAATTACTAATTAAATTAATTAACCCTTAACAAATTAATCCTTTAATTACTTACATTAAGTAATTATCATTTAAGTAATTAATCTTTAATTACTTACATTAATTCATCTCTAATTACCAATTAATTAATCTCAAATAAATTAATTTATAACCCTTAGTTATTAATTAATTAATCCTTAATCATTAATTAATTAATTTCTCTTTAATTACTTCATTACTTTAATTAATCTATAATTACCCAAATCTTAATTAAATTCAAGATAAAACATTAGACCTATACTTTATATTTGAAACTTGTTCTTGAAAATTTGATAAATATTTACACTTTGAATACTTGTTTCTATTGGCTTTGAAACTTGACAAAATTTTACCTTTGCTTATAAAACTTGATTTATTTATTATCAACTAAGCATAAATACTTCGGTACAGGCCTGAACCCAAACCATCATTTACCCGAGCCAACCCCGGTTCCTAC
The DNA here is from genome assembly GCA_030737815.1 of Allium fistulosum. NCBI lineage: Eukaryota > Viridiplantae > Streptophyta > Magnoliopsida > Asparagales > Amaryllidaceae > Allium > Allium fistulosum. The sequence goes on from CM060904.1 coordinate 339,888,472, forward strand.
CCCGAGCCAACCAACCTCAATCACTACCCGATCAAACTCGAGATCAACCTCGAGTAAAAACACCATCCTCCCCGAAGCAATCAAAACACATCAACAACATCAGATACGAGATAACCCATGTGCACGTGCACATCACCTCACCGACGCTCTGATCATCTCGGTGACCCTCCGCAAGTCGACGATGACCATCTCAACACGAGCGACCACCCAGAACCACGAGCCTCCTCGTAAATCAAAATCGAACACATCGAACCCTACCTGGAACAGAACCAGTCACTAGAAAACCACCTCGTGCCTTCACCTCTGACCACAGGTCACCACGCCTTCGCGTCTAGAGCCTCGCCACCCTCCCACGCGTCGATCCCACCACATGCGATCGACTCTGGCACCTCGACGTTGATGAACTGACCTCACAAACCCAGTCGACAAAACAGCTCCCAAAACCCTAGTTCACCGTCGCCTTGTTGCCACGGTGGTCTAAAATTCCACCAGGTATTTTTCCCGAGATCCCCCTTGCATCAGCTTCCTCCATCATCAAGCATAACACCTATTCTTCGCCGGTCATCGAGAAATCAACCGAAGTTCAAATTCCATTCAGCTTGCGATTTCTCACGTTTTACTAAACTAAAAATCTTGATTTCAGCTTTAAAAATCATGGTTTTCGATAACAAATCAGATTATGGAATTGAATCAATAAATCATGGTGTTCGAATTTTACATGCCCTTTGAATTCTTACTGTATATTCAAATTTTACAGAAAATTTTAAACTAATAACACTTGGAAATGTTTTTAAAGTTAAGATCCTGTTGATTCAAACAAATTTTGTTTAAACATTAAATCCTGAAAAGGATTAGGAGATGAGGATTTAAATTTTTAAATTGTTAAAGCCTGTAAACTTTAAACAGAGAGGTATGAACATATATACAGACATGCATACACTAAACCCTCACATATACAGACATGCAAACATGATTTACATCCATAACTTCAAGGATTATCATGTACATCAAGATTTAAACTAGATTTAAGTTTTTAAAGCAGTAGTTTACTCACCTTAAAATTGTTTGAACAGAGGAAAAAATTTAAAGTCTGGAAACTTGATTTTTGAACTTGAAACTGCAAGCTTTAATTTGAAACTGTAATTTGATCCTGATCTTACTTGGTTGAACTTGAATTAACCCTTTGCTTTGCTTCAGATTGAAAACTTAAAGTAGTTGTTTGATTTACTTTTATTTTCTGGTTTTAGTTTGATAAAATGAAAGATGAAAAGAGATAGGAGTAGAGATATATGCACAGCCTTGTTCCTCTATATCATTTTCTTTTATGAAGAAACAAAAATCTTGACATTTGTACAAAACCCTTCTTACTAGCTTACAAATGTCTTTTTGCATGCATTATATTTTTATATGTTTTTATATTATATTTTATATTATACATTTTCTTTTTACTTTTATCTTATGTATTTTAAAAATATTCAATTTAACTTTAAATATCACTTGAGAATTTATTTGTTCCACTTATAAATCAGTATCTCAATAGTGAAAACCAGTTAATTATCCAATTATCCGATGTTCAAAAATCCGGGTTATCACACAAAATTAACTTCTTAGAATTGGAAGTATATTTTTAAAACCTCAATAACCAATTCAATTTATAAATTCCTTACGAATCACAACATATCACTTCCATTCAGATCTCCTTAACTGTCTTCACTTTCAAAAATAGTTCCACTATTCTTCATACTCTATTTCCATATTCTAATATAAATTTTTCCTGTAAATTTATATTTCCAATCTACCATCTGATATCAATTTTTTTCTCTTATTTATATCATTGTTTATAAATTTTATAATTCCCTTGAATTTCACTTTTTATAAAACCAATCTCGTTTATAAAATTCCACTTTTATAAATCCATTACCTTAATAATTCCATTTATAACTTCGAATCTATTTTAAAATATCGACTTTAACTCTTTTTTATATTTTCGGAATATCATTTATAAATTCTCTTGTATAATTCATTTTTAAAACCTTCATTTAATAATTCACAATAGTTAAGTGTAACCAAAAATCAATATATTTTTCTAACTTAATTTCTTTAAAATAACCCCAACTCCAGTATAAATATTTTTATATCAAAAGTTCCCTTTTTCCCTTGAATTTTTTTTAAAAAATTATGGTATTTAAATTATCAAAATTCAGGCCAGTGCTACAATAGCATCCAATAATTTCAATTCCAACAATAATCTATAACAGATTATCTACTCACATCATATATCACTATATATAAAAAAAATAAACAATATATATGAGGAATCTAGTTGGATCCCTCCAACCTGTTTCCCTGCATCCACAGATATTAATACAACATAAAAATAATACCAATCCCACTTTGAGGGGAATGTCACGGTATATTGGGTCATCTGCTATTATGCGGGGCGCATAGGGTCTCATCCGCTATAATGTGCGGGAATATCACTCCAAATACTAATATATATATATATATATACTACTATATATATAATATATCATTCATCAGAATAATTATTAAATCAACCAGGCATCCAATAATTAATTTTAACTATTTTAAATTAGAATCTAGCAATCCAAAAAGAGTGAGATTTACTCACCTTCATTTTCCAAATTACTGATTGGTCCAATATTTATATTTTTCTACACCGATTCCGTTTGATTTAAACCTCGTACATAAAAGATATAAATTTATTAACATTTAAATCCATTTAATTCAAATATGAATTAATTAAATTAGTAATTAAGGATAATTACCCTAAACAGAGCTTCCCTCTCCACAAACCAGTACGCTACACCTACAGGCTGCTACACCGACTCCGACGAACCTCCCACACGATTTGCTTCTGACACCCTGAAGTCAAGCATGACCTCAACTGCCACCATGATACTCGAACACGCAACACCACCTCAACGCCAAACTCACCAGCAATTCACAACCGCGATCCATCTCCAACCCGATATCGAACGTGACCCAACCACCATCGTTGAAACCTACCAACACTCCACCATTCAGCACCTCCTCCCACGCACTGCACTGTGTTGCCCATGCCATCTAGCTCAACCATTTCCATCTCGACTTTACCCTGTACGCAACTTGGCCTCTGCCACTTTCCATCACACCGCTGCACTCGGTCGGCGCCTCCGTTGAAATTCGATCGTGACCCCAGGCTCCTCGCCGACGAAAAACAATCCAAGCCTGTGAACCCACACAGCCGAACGACTTCGTCGCCTCCCTCTATAGCCGCGCTTCCATGAATATGCGCATGGGAGTGCCTCCATCTACGATTCATTCGCGATGTCATGCTCGAGTTCCAGATCGCGAAAATGTCGCGATTCCCTTTTTTCGGTGAATTTAAATGATGACAAATTCGATTTCGTTTGGAAAGTAAGGTGAATACAAAAGGAGGAACTCGCGATTGTATAATTTATTTTTCTTTCCATTTATTTTCGATTCGAACAAAAACACCGAGGAGAGAGAGCTTGTGAATTTTGAACGAGTGAGATAGGAAGGGTGCGATATAAATTGATGGAGAGGTTTCGTGTGATTTGGTTTACGTTCAAATCAGACTAGGGTTGCTATGACTTGAAAGAATGTGGCTGAGGTGATAATGATAATATATATATATATATATATATTATTTTCTTTATTTCCAAAATACTTAGATATTTTATTTGATCCCCTATCGAGGCATGCCGCTAGGTGTTAATAATGTTATACCCATATTCCGAACGCAATGGAAAAGGTTTCGAGTCCTAATTCGATCGTTTGGAGAAGATAGCTTTTTGGACCCAATTATTATATTGAATTTACGATATAAATTTCAGTGCGTTTATATTCCGTACGACCAAATGATAGCTCCAAACTCTACGAAATTTGAAATCCGATAATAATACGTTATTACGAATCCAATAGAACTAGTTTCGTCAAATTCCGAGACTGTGTCCTGGATCGCTATTTTAACGCGTCGATTAAATCGATGATTTCAAAATTCACGAAATCGCTTAAATTTCTAGTTTTAAAAACTTACTAGATTATAATCCCAAAACCAATATTTAAAACCATTTAAATATTTAAAATTAACTGTCGAAAAATCCGGGTCGTTACAATTTCACACAGAACATATGAGCCTTTTCGATAACCCTGCTCTATTTATATATATTATTTGATTGCAAGCTTATTCGATCTTCTCTAGTTAATTCATTTTATTTAGGATTCATAGTTAGATGCTTTGTGAAAGAAACTATATTCTGCATAGCTCAGAATTGAGGAGCTACAAGATTTGTTGAGGAATGTTGAGAATATCTATGGGGCTATATACAAAGATGAGATTATCATGTTAAAAAAGAGGATCATGAAGATGAATAAGGAGATGGAATTACGTATGAGTGCAGAGGAGAATTCTTCAGCACCTCCAACTTCACGTGTACCTCCTAGGTTGGGTGTAGTCCCTGAGCTTCCATCTGGACTGACCCAAATGGGATTCTTAAGTGGAAGAATGATGTAAAGGATCATTATAAAGCCAAAATAAAAGAGTAAGGGAACTACTTCAAAGGAGAATTAGGGACACCAAAAACTCACGTTTCTCCATTCTTTTCTACAAAGGATGAATATTTTGGTCTATCTTCTAAGAATGCAGAAAAGTCAAAAGAGCAACTCTGGCATGAGATCGATAGAGTTAGAAAAATGGCCATTAGGCGAATAAAAGCCATAGAAAACAAGATATTAGTTTGGAGTGTAAGGCTCGATTGTACTCCATCGCGGTTTCTTAGAGCGGGTTGGACAGCGCGTCACATTTGGATGAACTCTATAAAGAGAGAGTGAAGACCAGAATAGCAGAAATCGGTCGACATCATGCGATTGACGTTTCTAAATGTTTTTGACCTAGACTTAACTTGTCCTTCATGTATAATTGGGCTGATTATGAATATAGATCTCAAGATTACGGAAACATTTGGGCCGGTGCTAATTATGATTTGCGTGTGACATACCACAGATCCGCTCATAGTAGGATCTATCATTCTCGATCATCAGTGGTGATTACAGAGCTGGAGAGCTAGCTTTTGTTTTAACCGACCACAACATATTCTTTGCAGATCGGAATGGTACGGGGTAGTCACTTTTAGCTTATTTTTGGAACTTGGACTAGATTTGCAATTTAACTTTATGAAAGAGATATTTCCTTTGTAATATGACTTGAGTGGTAATCTTTTGTAAATTGCACGTAAGTGTAAAACGGGTAATATTATGGTGAGATCCATGCTAAATATTGAAAGCTCGGTTTTCTAATGTATACCTGATGAGACTTGAGTATTTTTTGCACTTGTACCAGTTTGTTAGAATGTTGCCCATGGTGTACGCATCTGCCTTTGCTTATGATCTGCTTTGGGAGCATTACGTGCATCCATGATTCGATGGGCCGTGACTTCCCGGTATGTACAGATGCGATCCAATCTGTTATTGACTTAGATGCAAGTTGGGCATAATTTGATCCTCGGCTCTGCCAGTGTGTGTGTTGAGACCCACTCCTTATCGTGGGAACGAAGTATCCATAGCTGAGTGATGGGATAGCCTCCTCCCTATTTTGGCTTACCCTTGTTTTGGGGGGGGGGAAACGCCCTTAGCCATATGCTTGGTTGGATATCTGACCTACTCTGACTATGGGGAGAAGTGTCAGTTTGATCTACCCTTGTTCTGGGGCGTAACATCTACTGTGACCTACCCTCTGTTTGGAGCCAAAATGTCCTTAGCCGGATGTTCGGCTAAAATTGTGACTTACCCCTGGTTTAAGGCGAAATGTCTTTAGCCAAATGCTTGGCCGAAATTATGACCTACCTCTATTTTGAGGCGAAATGTATGTTTTGGATCTACCTCATGTTCTAGGGCGAAATGTCCTCAGCTGCAAGCTTGGTACAACCTACCCCTTATTCTGAGGTAAGATGTCATACATATGTTGAGTCGAGCTCTTCTCTAACGTCACTTTTCTAATTGTAGAGAGTGCCATTATTATTCTTAGATAAAATCATACCTTTAGAACAATAGCGGTGGGCCAGGAAGAGTGAATCATCATGCTCTGGGCATGGTTATTCCCATTGCAAGAGTAATATTCGACTGAAAAGTCGGGTCGTGATACAACCTACAATGACGTGTGCATGAATTTTTGTACTGGTTCGAGCAGTCTAATATCCGTGTGTCCAGTATGTCGAATTAATTGACATAAGTGTTTTTTATACCGATTCAGGTTGTCTAATGTCCATACGACTAGTCTTTATGATTGTTAATCTTAGAAAAATTCATACCAGAGCAGGGAAATTTTTCAACCTGTCTAGTGAAATATTTTGGCTGAGAAGCCGGACTTGCATTGATGCAAGCCCAAATGTGTGGGGTTAGTATCACCGTCCTTAGCATTGAGATTGACGTTTCTCTTACTGCTCTACTGATTCAGTGACTACTGGCGATAAACCGTGAATGTGTTGATATAACTTTTCTGTTTATAGAGAAATAATACAAAGACTTTACATTTATATGTATACTTTTTTTTTGCGCAGAGCTGACCTATGGCATAGTACACTTTGTTCTTGGCTTGGGCCTTTCAGTGCAGTACTAGGCGCTTGTCTTTGCAGTTACTGACCAATGCTTTAATTTTATTTCCTTTATCATATCCTGAACTCATCATTCTATAGGTCTCCATTTACGAGGGAAGTTTTTCTGGTCGAAGAGAAGTATGGGTATAGCTTCCTCACCCTTAGCTAATCCCGATGGTGAGGAGCGATCCCTCGGATCTGATTGCACTTTAATCCCTAATCAATGGGAGCATCAGCTTAATCCTCTAACTTTCGGTTAGAAGGTGCTGAGGTCCTTGTTCTTTCCATCAAATAGTGGTTGTCGGTCTCATTACCTCTGTTTAGGAGAACGCTGTGACTGCTTATCTGTTGCATGACACATGCAATAGACAAGCAGAGGTGGTGAGCCATGGGTGATGGAGATAAAGAAGACGGAATTGGAGGGTTAGAGAACGGAGAACAGAGGTACAAAGAACATAGAATGGAGGAAAGGAGAACGGAGGACAGAGGTTCATGCCCTCCTTCTAGCGCCAAAAATGTTGGTGAAATTTTTGGGTTTCACCACACTCGACTTGACCATGAGGCAACATTGTGGTTGATTGTCCTCACGGCTAAGAATCGGCAAACCAACGCTTAGTTAGATTCGCGTTTAGGATGTGACCATGGTGTTGAATGCTTATACGGCCAGGTAGTCGCACTCCAACTTTATGTTGAAATGTCAAAATGGATCAATGAATAAAAGAGCAGATAAAAGTGAACTGCAAAAAATTAAAAGACATGAAGATTTTTTAATTGGTTCAAATTTTTGTAAATCCTACATCCATGGGATAATCCACTATTTTTTACTATTTTTTGTACAAGAGATTTTAATGACCCTGAGGCATACAATATGTTCTTTTTTCTTAGAAAGAAGAAGAAGTAGCCAGTGAAGATTTCAAAAGCTCGAGATTCAAAAATAATCGAAAAGGATCCCTGAAAGGATCCAATGCCTTTCCTTTTATTGCATGAAAAGTGCCTTTTTTAATGGTAGTAATCTTCTCCCGTATTTTCCTTCAACTTTCTCCATTAGATAGTGCTACTTGTCATTTATCTGTGATGCTCATACTTTGTACCTGGATTGATGATGTGTCTTAGGCGGGAATCCCGATTATGGTGGGAGATTGGAATTTTGAAGTGGAATGCCTGAAAAGTGGGCGGGAAGCCCAGGTCTACATAGGTCGGCCTCTTGTCTCTTGAAATAGCAAGCTGCCCTAAAAGGAATGATAAGAGACCTTTCTAGAGCCTTTTCGTGTTGTTGATGCATAAGAACGGATGTAGTGTGAATATCGCCTAGTTCTCAGACCATACTGCTTCGCTGGTGCTCTTGGTTTTCTTATATAATTTGTTACCACGTCAGGTTAGAATGAGGTAGTTCTTCCAATTCTGTGCTGAGAGCTTGTCTGAGACTTGCTTGTTATTTGAATTGTTCTCTTGGTTGTTATTGATGAAAGATAAGGAAACAATGAGCTTCATGTTTGTCATTTTCCCATAGGGTCGAGTTTGTGTTAAAGCATAATTTGGGTGATCATGTATGTAGCCCCGGTAGAGTGCTTTCTGCTCTGTATGGTGCTGTTTAGGTTGCCCCCAGTATATGCTTGCACAGATCTATTCCTATAGACGTTTGACAAAATGTGAATATAGTAAACTCAGAACCCCATGTGCTAATCTTATGTGCTTGGGTTTGTACTATAGCTTGGTCTTTGCTTCCAAATATGATCAATGCATTATGCTCTGTCTTCTCGATGTGCATAACATCTATTTTGGGTGGTTTTGATATTTTTAAAGAAGATTCAGGTCTGCTCAGTGTCGTTGACCTTAAGCCTATCCTTTGCCTAGTCCTATTGTCGTTAGGATGACTTCCCATTCTCCAAGTACTATCTTATTTCTTTTTGCTGTGGTTCGTGGTAAGAATAGGTTTAGCCGGTTTCTTCAGTCCTTTAAAAAAATCATGGTACTTAGTTGTCTAGTTTAGATTTTATGGGATACATCCTAAGTTCTACAAGTAAAATTTTGGTCTGTCTTTCCATTCACTCTTAACAACAAAGTCTCATACTTAATTGACGTCATAACTTAGAATCACTTTTGCGCCGGTAATAATCCCCTAAGTTAGTCTTCTATGAATTTCCTTAAACAAATAGTCTTCTTCCAATCTGAGGGATAATTGAGAAGAATCATTTTTATCCCTTCCTTTAAATCTTATTAAAAATTTCCCAATTAAGTTTTTTATGAAAATCGCCTTCGCATTCCCATTACGTGAAAATAACAATCTCTTTTTTGATGGATACCCAAATTCTTGAATTAACCACCTCTTGCACAATGTTGACTAAAATCCTATCTATGATACTTTTTTTATGGTTTGAACTTCCAAAACTTTTACCATTGCTTAATGTCCTCCTATAAATGAGACATTCTTACCAAACATAGTCTCTTTTTACTTTATTTCAATTATTTCATGGTTAGGATAACTCAATATGGAACGATGCTCTGCCATTTTAATCCAATAAACATGATGACCAATACTTCCATTTATACTTAGGGATTTTCGCATTTTAATGCTTTAGAACTGTGTTTCTCCCAAAGTAAAGGTTGATAGTGTAAATTTCTTTATCTTACCCAAAAGGAGAATCAGTGTCATGTTTGGAATTGTAAGGAGTTGCCTTTTTCTTAGTTATTGAAATAGACAGTACAAAATCTGGTAACCATCCTTATTTTGTACATCTCTTTCATTTGGGTATATTCTTTGTCATTTCAAACAATACACTTTTATTTATAAATCTGAACTTGATAATTCAAGAAATTTGCATTGCAACCCTCTACATTCCAATGAATTAAAATACTACTTAAATCTCATTCTTATTTTCATCACTACCTATGGTTATGTCTACTAACCCATATCTATTATTCAATAAAATATGGGACCACCTAAATCCCAACAATTTACCATGATAACTTAATTTACATTTTACTTGCACACGTCCTTCAAATCTAAAAGTCTGGAACTATTAAATAATCTACAAATTCAGGAACTACTGCTATCCAACATTTTCCAGATTCAAATATGTGCAATTTCTATTCATACAATACCAAGATTTACATCGGCATACTTGGAACACATCACAATAATAGAACTCAATAGGATAACACCGCCCGTAGGCTACTATGGAAATCAATTTCCACTAATACCACTGCATAATGCTACCATGGGGATTGCTCTCCCACTCTTATGACTTCCCACTCATATCAACCCGGTCTGCATGTAGCTTCCAGTGAAACAACATAATACCTAGACCGCTCATAGCTTACAGGTACCTTATCTTTATATATGCGGTACCGACCAATACTCGAACCACCCCTTTATCACTTAACTTACTATAGAATTAGAGTGGATCCTACTTGGCCCTTTTTACACTTCAAATCGAATAAAACTCTTTGCCTATATAGCAACCCTAGAAAAATTAAAACATCTCACCTTACTCTTTCCTTATTCTGGAATATGTCTTATTCAAATCATACTTTCCAAACTCTCTCACGCCAATATTCTACGATTCAAACCATACTTTGGTAACATGGTGGTGTTTACTCTTCACTATTTCAGGAAGTTTAACTTAGCACTATATCTTTTCAATTTTAACCATTGATTGAAAAGATCATTAAATTCCCCTGTTACTTCTTATCTCTGTCCCAACCATTTCAATACTTTCCAATTCCATATTCAATCTTGTTCTAGTGGGCCGTTTAGTCATATTTATCTAACTTTGATCAATTTCCTTTTTTTCAATTTAAGTGGTAGTCGTAATATTTTCACTTTACTCTTTTCAAATCAAACTTTTGAATTTTGACTTTATTTCTTCAAAACTAGTAGGTTTTAAAACTATAAAACTCTCTTTTCATTTTAAACAAGTATTTCCTTCTTATTAAGATCATGTTATTCTTCTTTCATTAAATTATCAGAAATAGTTAACTTCACAAAATGTACATAAAAAACATTTTCAAATTTTCTTTCATAATAAGAAACTTTCACAAAAACGTATTTTTAAATAAAATGTGGTATTTTTAACTTATTGTTATTTTTATATAGAGTTTGACAAAACGTTGATAAAAGACATTTCAGTACTAACCATTACTTATTTATAAAAAGGGTTTAAAAGTTGAATCTTATACACTTCTCATTTTTTTCTTTTCTAAAAGACCTATCATTGAAAGCAAAGTGCACATTGACGATAAGCGTAATAATATGCCTAAAAAACAAAACAAAGCTTTAAAACAGTTATTGAAAAATCACTTTTTATCAAATTCTCAAATTTTACTTTTTACATAAATTCCATAAAGTTTGTCTGATTATTTTATGAAAAATCATAAATCAACTTCTTTTCTATTTAAAATATCAAACATCTACTATTTCCAACTTTTTAGAAAATATTTCATTGGTTTATCACTTAAATCGGAGCAGACAATATCGATCCTAATTACCTAAGCCCACTTATACATAACATTGTTTCAAGTACCTAAGGTTTCCGTCTTCTTTTCAAAGATAGTTAATTCTAGTTTATTTCCCAATACAGTGTCCAACTTCACCTTGGAAATATTTCAGCCATACCTTTAAATAAATAGGATTCCTTTCAACTACTACCAATATGCGAATAGGGATCCTACTTTAATTAGGAATTCGGCCTTTAATTTGTAACGTTCTCTTTCATGCTACCAATATCATATTCCTTTTATACGAGTCTCATGTTACTAATCTTCCTTACTCATCCTTAAGTCCATAATTTACTTGCTAGTGCTAGTTGGTATATAAAACTTCTACTAGCCTTTGGGAAATGTTCATTTTCCATCTTAACTGTTATAACTTTAACATTTACTTGAACCCACCATTGTCTGCTTATATAAGGGATATGCCAACAACTGGCTTATGTGCTCACAAGTATAGGGTGTTGTGTACTAATACACTTATCAGAAAATCATAATTAGCTCTCCTAATCAGATTTGTTTATCTTATCACCTACAACTTGCACTCATTTTCACTATTTATGATAGGGAATAAATTTCAACTTTCCAAAAGATAGTACTTGGCAAGATTACTTGATATCATTCTTTCTTGTGATATATATATATATATATATATATATATATATATATTTGTGTGTGTGTGTAACCTTTTATCTACACATACATAAATATACCTTTCAAAAGTCCATTTTTGAAAACATTTTTGGAAACATTTTGAAAAAAATTTAGAAAAACCATTTTATTTCCAAAAAGATTCAAGTACATTCGCCCAATACATGCCTAAGTCCTAGGGAATCCTAAACCTAAGCTCTGATCCAAATGTAACAACCCGCACTTCCCAACACACCGATCCAAGGCCTAGTGTGACTTTCGAACTCGCGTTATGTTAGGAAATATGAGTTGTTGGATTTTTAAAACATTTTAGAAGATAATTATAGGGTAAGTTCTAAAACATTCTACACTTTCAGATCTCACAGCGGAAGAAAGTAAAATATAAGTACTGAAGAATAGACATTTCAGAAAACAGTCTCCAAAATACTTTATTTGCCATATACACCGTTTCAAAGTACAACATATGTTTTATAGACTTTTAATATAGTAAGTAACTACATGATAAACAACAAAGAATATGAGAACTCCAACGTGAAGCTCCTTTCTCCACATACTATGTTCAATCAACTGCTAACCTATCATTATGTGGTGGGGGAAAATGGAAAGGAGGGAGTCGGTCAGACGAAAGTTTGGTGAATGAGTACTGGTTTAAAATGATGATCATATGCAGTTACTTTAATACTACTGAAATGATGTAGGGTGTGATATAATTGTCTGTGTGCTCCTAAGGTTTGTTACCTAAGGGTTCTTGTCTAGTACATTCTTACACTTATAAATGTGTAGTCTGACCCAATGGATCGAAAGTATCGAATTTCATATCTAACGATCGACCATTGCTCCTTAAGCTACTCAATGTATAAGACAACGTCCTTTTGGCTACTAATAATGAAAGATGCCTCCACTAGGCTACCGTGGGCATAAAGTTCCACTACTGCCATCGCCACTAGGCTACTGGGAACGTTCCCCATACTATGCTTAGATCGTACCGTTGGCCTCTTATTGCATGCTTTGGATCCTCCTTTTTAATTGTATCACATGCATCACCAATTTGTGAATACTAGAACCTCTCGTTATGTCGGACCCACTCAATTAGGGATCTACGCCAACTGCACACCCACCGTTGGAACCTCCTCTGATTGCGATTAACGAAAGTACATCGCCTCGGATCGATTACTATTCTAAATTGGGTAAATAACATTTATCCAACACTGCCACAACCTAGCATCCGCTCCTAGGAAAATAGTTTACCAACAAGTCCTAACATTCGTCCAATTACCTTTAAATAGGCCCACCACAATTCAAAATTTATATAATTTTTATTTATAAATTTTGGGCCTTAGACCGAGGTTCAATTCGCCAATTTTTCACTGCGAACGATCGACAACTTATACCATAAGGTCGACCACCACCAGTCGACCTTGAGGATTCCCAGCTCGGCCATTTACGAACTAAAATTAATGTTTCTCGATTTTTTCAATTGTTGATTGTTTGTGCGTTTAATTCAGGTTGTTAACAGTGATTAGTGAATGTTTATTACAGTCTAATTAACAGTTTGGGTTTGTCAAATTGGGGATTACAAATTTAATAGAGCAAGGATATATGCAAATTCAATTTACAGTTAACTGATAATTTAAAACTAGGATTTAGCATATCAACAAATCAGTTTTGGGGTTTGCTAACATCCTAATCAATTTCAATAATTTAAATTAACTACAATAATCAACTTGTTAAATTTGTGCCCAATCACCATTTTGCATGAGCTCTTAATTAAGAATTTGACTTCCAATTGGTAGCTCCTTTCCCTAGATCTCCTTAGTCCCCCTCCCCCCCACCCCGATTGCTTGCTCTTGCCTTCTAATTTGATTAGAGTTTGATTTTTAGGGTTTCAGAAAAGTAGGGTTTGGGAAAATTTGGCAGAGTGTCGTCACTGTAAAACTTCAACAAGAGATTAGGGTTTCTCTAATAATGAATTTACAGGGTTAGAGTTAGGTTTAGGGTTATTAGATTAGCCTAGGGAAGATCTGGTCCTCTCATCCTATACTTAGTATCCAAGCAACTCACCTCATTCATTCATTTTTTGTCATCAAGAAACGATAATTCCATGATTTAACATAGATGTGGGTCGACCGTCCGTATCCTTGGGTAAACACTATCGATTGACCTGGGATGCTCATAGGTCGACCTATAGCTACGTTGACGTTTAATTTTTAAGTTTTAAATTCTAATTTCATTGCAATGCTGGTAGCTCCTCCATACTAACTTAAATTACGAAGTGTTATATATGAAAATATTTTGGAAAATCACTACGAACACAATGGTGCAAGTTTCATAGCCAAATTCGGACGTCTATGAAAATATGTTTTTAAGTCCTACTTTTCGTTTAATTAAATTTTCTTATTAATTTCAGGAGTGTTACATCCTGCTACCAAATATTCTAACTATTTACCTAATCTTGCATCAAATATTGTTTCTGTGCTCAATAGCCTGAGATCAGAACCTCCAAATCACGCCACATAACTCACCTGGAGAATCTAGAGTTTAAGGTCAAAACAAAACCAAAATAAAAAAACAGGTCAAAGCAAATTTGAAATAACTAAATAAAAAAACTCCCTTCTCACGTGACCCCACTCCTCTACTTTTCACCTCAGTCCCCTTTTTGTTTTTTCTTCAGAATCGACCAAAAAGAATCGACTTCACCCGCAGATCAAATCCCATAGCCACATGAATTCTGTCGCTACCACGCTTGAGATTCACCTTTCAGATCTAGCGCCGATTGCTGAGGTGCTCCCGCCGGTGAGTGATGCAGCCTTAATTATCTAGAGGTGATTGCCGGTGCTGATTCATGTGCTGTCGTTAACAACAGCTCAATACTCGGATGTTACCAGAAAACACTGCAAAGCTTGGAACCGCGCAAGGCTTGGATGTCGCCAGAAAATTTGCACGTAGTTTATACATCACCTAGAATCATCGTGCTTTGCCTGAACAACCACGGTTGACAGAGAAGCTGTTGTCACTGACTGGTGAGTCGTCTGAAACCTTGGTCAGATTACAAAGCGATGCCTGAACCATGATTGGCAGCTTGAAACTAGGTGGCTGGAAAAAAAAATTTGATTGGCCTTTGTTGAGATTTTATGGACGGTTAAAAGTGAAAGATTTGAATATGGTTGAGGTTGATGTTGTGATATTGTCAAGGATGGTGGTGTGACAAAGTTGTAGTGTGGGTGATCGAAGGTTGATGATGATGTGTGGAGTTGATCAGTATTTGAGATGAGAGGAATTTTTGTTGATATTAGCGTTTGCGACTGAAGAGTTTAGTAATCCAAAATTATCAGTGTCTTTAGGAACCTAAATTTGTGTAACATTTTTGCATTTGTTCCTATACATACATCTATCGTAACTATGTCTAATTTTACCACAACCTAGATGTATTGGAAATACACTTCTACTTCGAGCACTGTCGGTTATATTTTCCCTAGCGTGTTATGATTTTCCAAAATCAAGTCATTTTCTAATGTTTGCGTATAGTTGATTTTCCAGAATCATATTTAGTGACCTTTCACCTCTAGAAAATTTATTAATAATTGACTCAGGGGTTTGGACTTTGGATTTAAGTGCTGGTTTTCTATTACTAGCGTGGTACCTCAGTTGATATAATTTTACTCTATCTGTCATCTTTTTTCTTCAAAATCACAACCTCGTTCTTAAGAGTCTCAAGGTTTGTCTTACACTCGTCCAACTCTTTATTTAAAGACTGAAAATTTTCACATTCACGGCTTCAAGCTTCTTTAGTTTGTTCAAATTTGGTTTCTAACCTATTATTTATGCGAAGTAGCTTAGGTTCGTCAAATTTAAAATTTTTGTTCTTAAAATTAAGACTATTAACTGTTCTAGTAAGTTCATGACACATTAAGAACAAATCTTGAAAAGTAAAATTCGATACCTCACTTGAGCCATCATTGTTATCATCATGGATTGAATGTCCCATCAAACATAGATTTGATTTGGCTTCATCACTACCAGTGTACTCTTCTCCTTCTTCATCGTCCCAAGTTGCAGTGAATGCCCTTTTTTCTTCTTCTTTTCTTTCTTCCTTTGAATCAGCAAACAGTTGATTTGGATATGACATGTCTTTCTATACCTGTAGCAAGTGATTTCTGCATCCATATTACCTGAGTTCTTAAATGACTTTGACTTGGAATCTTTCCCTTTGATTGAAAATTTGAAGTTCTTTTTTGGGATATTTCTTAAAACTATTCATCAACATTGCAAACTCAGTGATATGGTTATCTTCATCATTTTTGTCAAGAGTACTACTAAGAGGAATTGATTTTTCTTGGATTCTGAGTTGTCACAATTTTCCATGGCTTTTAGCTTCATTTCATAGGTCATAAAATTTCCAATCAGTTCCTTCATGCTATGTTCAATCAGATCTTTGGATTTTTGTATAGCTGTCGCCTTTGCCTCAAAATTCTTTAAAAGAACTCTCAGTATTTTTCGAACTAACTCAACTTCGGTGTACGCCTTTCCTAAGCTTTGGAATTGTATACCAATGCTGAAAAGCATCCGTACACCTCTTTTATGTTTTCATCCTTTAGCTTCATAATAGTTTCATGTTCAATGCTGAGTTGAGCGAGACATGATTCCTTGACTTAAGATGTATCTTCATGTGTAACCTCCAAATCATGTCAAATTTCCTGCAAAGTCAAACAATAATAAATTCGATTAAATTCAGTTTTATCAAGAGCACAAATAAGAGCATTCAAAGCTAGAGCATATAATGAAAATATTCTCTTATCAGCTATATCCCATTTGTCCATAGACTTAGGAAATTTTACACCATTGATTGTCATCTTGGGTGCAGTTTATCACATTTCCACCATATCCTAAACATCATAGTCAATGGAGATCGGATATATTTTCATTCTAGCCTTTCAGTAGGCATAATCAATTCTACTGAACAAGGGTGGCCTAACTATCGATTGATCCTTAGAAAAAGCATTATCCGAACTAGGCATGTCTCTAGAGTAAACCTAGCACCTGGGCTCTGACTTATAGGATCTTGCAATATACCGTAAGGTGGGGTGAATAAGGTACTTAAAAATATTTTGTAAAGTTAATGATAAAATATGAAATAAAGTGTGGAAACATAAAAGCATAAAATAAAAAACATGAATATATACCCAACATCGGTCTAATGCCTACTACTGCTCCCAAAGTTATTATTAGAATTAAATATCCAAACGTTTACAACTGGTAAACTCGCAAACCCTGTGATCAAATATTCTAAATCTATGCCTAATAACTCTGCCTAAACCAATACCCTAAGATCAGAATCCCATGGCTAAATGAAATCCACCAACACATGCTTGGGATTCCACTTTAAAATCTACCACTGATTGCTAAGGTGCTCCTAAGCATGAGTGATGCTGCCTTGATTGAGTAGAGGTGATTTCCTGTAACACCCCATAAATTTACATTAGTTAATTAATAATTGTTAGGCTCCAAAAATGGAATTTGTGTAAACAACGGAGTTTAGCCATAAAACATACGCCATTGCGTTCATGACGAAATTCTGAGTAGCTTTCAAATTTGGAGTTTCGCAATTGAAGTTCAAACGAAGAAGTTACAGAAGATAAACAATTTTGGAATGAAAATAATTAATAAAAAAAATTAACATTTATAATTACTCATTGGGACCCATAGGTCAACCCCTTTTATTGGACAGGTCAACACGGAGCAGTTGGCCCCTATAGAGGGAACGGTCGATCGGTCCAAGGGATGACGGCTAGGGTTTACCTTGGCCCAATGGCCCAGATTTAATATATTTTACTCTAACGACTGCGTTGATTCTTATACCTATAAATTCAGGCCTAATCCTCTCTTCACTTCTCATATTTTCTAGAAAAATCATAGAAGCTTTGCCATTTCTTTTTCTTCACTATTCTTCCAAAAAAATAAGTAAATTATATTTATATAAATTGGAGAAGAACAGAAAATAATAGAAGAAGAGAAGGAGCAAATCAATGCTACGCGATAACCAGGTAAATTTCAATATAGTTAGTTTATATTCCTTTCCAACGCCAAATTTCATCTTGGGTCTAAAATTCTAATATATGTATATACCATTTTTATAAATATTTCTTGGTTTAAAAGGAGTTGGTGTTCAATCAAAGTATTTAATTCATATTTGGTAAGTTAGAACGCATTAAAAAGTGAGTGAGAAATTTATAATTTGTTTATGATATTGAAATTTATCCCATTAGTATTTATTTGATTTTTATGCCTAAATCAATAAATATACGTGAATTGTATGCTCGAATTAAAAGTATAAAATTCTTGCCTACATATCTTATCCTATAATTTAGGGAATTTGATTGGAATTGTTGTTTACACCTAGATCTTGAAATCAGTCCCAGAAGTTATAATAGTTGAAGGTTGATATGCTGTATAATTTATTTCAGATCCATAGTTGGGTTGTAAAAATATTAGTATAGTTTTGGTTCTTACCCTAATCTTGTTAGAATGAAAATTTTCTATGTTTGAATTGTTGGAATTGAGATCCTTTAATTTTTATAAATTGGTTTTCTCATTTCCATAGAAAATACAGCATTTGATTTGACCAAAAATATATGCAAATAAAAAAAGAGATATGTAAAATGCGCAGTTACTTGTCATAGTTTACACTGTCTAATTCAAATAAAAAAAGAACCATTCCTTGTAATTTCAAACAAGGTAGATCTTTTATTTTTGAAAGGTTAACCCTTTTGAATCACGCTAATTTATGAAAATTATGACGAAGAATCTCTTTAGATATATAATTCCAACAATTAAACATGGAAAATGATATTCGAGTTAGAAGTTTATAACTAGAACTGTAATTAAGGGAAATAAATATTTATATGTATTTAACTACGCTAATTAATAAAAATAAAACTTAACTAATTCGACGATTTACGCGCAATATTCTCTTAAACAATAAATTAAACGTAGGAATAAATCGAGTAATGAATAAAGGAATTAGGAAAGAAAGTTAGAACAAGTTGTAACTCCAATTAATAGGTTGCGACCGAAGAGTTTAGTAATCCAAAATTATCAGTAGAGTCTTTAGGAACCTAAATTTATGTAACATTTTTGCATTTGTTCCTATACATACATCTATCGTAACTATGTCTAATTTTACCACAACCTAGATGTATTGGAAATACACTTCTACTTCGAGCATTGTCGGTTATATTTTCCCTAGCGTGTTATGATTTTCCAAAATCAAGTCATTTTCTAATGTTTGCGTATAGTTGATTTTCCAGAATCATATTTAGTGACCTTTCACCTCTAGAAAATTTATTAATAGTTGACTCAGGGGTTTGGACTTTGGATTTAAGTGCTGGTTTTCTATTACTAGCGTGGTACCTCAGTTGATATAATTTTACTCTATCTGTCATCTTTTTTCTTCAAAATCACAATCTCGTTCTTAAGAGTCTCAAGGTTTGTCTTACACTCGTCCAACTCTTTATTTAAAGACTGAAAATTTTCACATTCACGGCTTCAAGCTTCTTTAGTTTGTTCAAATTTGGTTTCTAACCTATTATTTATGCGAAGTAGCTTAGGTTCTTCAAATTTAAAATTTTTGTTCTTAAAATTAAGACTATTAACCGTTCTAGTAAGTTCATGACACATTAAGAACAAATCTTGAAAAGTAAAATTTGATACCTCACTTGAGCCATCATTGCTATCATCATGGATTGAATGTCCCATCAAACGTAGATTTGATTGGCTTCATCACTATCGATGCACTCTTCTCCTTCTTCATCGTCCCAAGTTGCAGTGAATGCCCTTTTTCTTCTTCTTTTCTTTCTTCCTTTGAATCAGCAAATAGTTGGTTTGGGTATGACATGTCTTTCTGTACCTGTAGCAAGTGATTTCTTCATCCATATTACCTGAGTTCTTAAATAACTTTAACTTGGAATCTTCCTTTTTGATTGAAAATTTGAAGTTCTTTTTGGGATATTTCTTAAAACTGTTCATCAACATTGCAAACTCAGTGATATGGTTACCTTCGTCATTGCTGTCAAGAGTGCTACTAAGAGGAATTGATTTTTCTTGGAGTCTGAGTTGTCACAATTTTCCATGGCATTTAGCTTCATTTCATATGTCATAAAATTTCCAATCAGTTCCTTCATGCTATGTTAAATCAGATCTTTGGATTTTTGTATAGTTGTCGCCTTAGCCTCAAATTTCTTTAAAAGAACTCTCAGTATTTTTCGAACTAACTCAACTTCGGTGTACGCCTTTCCTAAGCTTTGGAATTGTATATCAATGCTGAAAAGCATCCGTACATCTCTTTTATGTTTTCATCCTTTAGCTTTATAATATTTTCATGTTCAATGCTGAGCAGAACGAGACATGATTCCTTGACTTAAGATGTACCTTCATGTGTAACCTCCAAATCTTGTCAAATTTCCTGCACGGTCAAACAATGATAAATTCGATTAAATTCAGTTTATCAAGAGCACAAATAAGAGCATTCAAAGCTAGAGCATATTATGAAAATAGTCTCTTATCAGCTATATCCCATTTGTCCATAGACTTAGGAAATTTTACATCATTAATTGTCATCTTGGGTGGAGTTTATCACATTTCCACTATATCCTAAACATCATAGTCAATGGAGATCAGATATATTTTCATTCTAGCCTTTCAGTAAGAATAATCAATTCTACTGAACAAGGGTGGCCTAACTATCGATTGATCCTTAGAAAAAGCATTATCTGAAATAGACATGTCTCTAGAGTAAACCTAGCACCTGGGCTCTGATACGACTTATAGGATCTTGCAATATACCATAAGGTGGGGTGAATAAGGTACGTAAAAATATTTTGAAAAATTAATGATAAAATATGAAATAAAGCGTGGAAACATAAAAGCATAAAATAAAGAACATGAATATATACCCAACATTGGTCTAATTTCTACTACTGCTTCCAAAGTTATTGTGACGCCCCACCTCTATAACCACGCTAGCCAAGGACACTACGGGGTAATGCCGTCAACTAGCACGGAGAATAAGGCTGTTGAGGAGCGACCATCTGTGTAATTGCTTTATGCGAGTACCAATATTCCAGATAAAAATATAACTTTTCATCTCAAGAGGAAATCCGAAAAACCGATACAAACTCAAAGCTACTACACAGTGGCTATATGGACCTCGGAAACAAATATAGAAATAAACATAACATAAATCAGTCACAGACAATTCATATCACAAAGGCAGAAATAGATATGAATATAGCACATGAAAGTGTACATCAGAGTAGTGGTCAGATAAGATCCACAAAACACAAAAGGATAGACACAAGTGCAAGGCAAAAGTATATGTATACATCAAGGAGTCTAAATTTCTAATGTATACAACAAAAAAACTACTAAACTAGAGTAGTTAGCCAAAAGTCAGAAGATGGTTCCAGATAGGAAGTCATGAGGAAGCACCTGTAAAATCTCAGTCTGACCCGAGTATTATTTAAGAAGAAAATAATAAACGGATCAGTCTAGCTATAAATATCAGATAAAGTGATATAGAATAAGAGATATGACAAAAACATATGATAACCATAAAGCCATACTGTGATAAGTATCTAATCGAAAATCAATCCAGAGATTAATCAATATCACAAGAATCTTCTCAAAGATTAAAAGAATGTCATATTCTTAATTTAATTCACCAAGCCACAATAAATGACATACATATCAATGCCAACCGAAAAAGGTGGTGAAACATAAATCCCAGAAATCAATAATTAGAAATTCAGAAATCACAAGAAAAGGATGGCCAATCCCAAGTGGGAGCATGAAAACTCACCAACACGTGTATCACAAACAATTCGGTACATCGACGCAGTACAAACGGTACGTCCAATGAATCGAAAAGCCGAGACATCGATGTAGTATAAACGGTACATCCAATGAATCGAAACACAAAACAATTCGGTACATTGACGCAGTACAAATGGTACGTCCAATGAATCGAAAAGCCGAGACATCGATGTAGTACAAACGGTACATCCGATGAATCGAAACACAAAACAATTTGGTACATTGACGCAGTACAAACGGTACGTCCAATGAATCGAAAAGCCGAGACATCGATGTAGTACAAACGGTACATCCGATGAATCGAAACACAAAACAATTCGGTACATTGACGCAGTACAAACGGTACGTCCAATGAATCGAAAAGCCAAGACATCGATGTAGTACAAACGGTACATCCGATGAATCGAAACACATTAAAAGTACATGGGTCGCTAGCCCACAAAGAAATGAGACGAAGCTCAATAAAATGAGGTACAATCCTCCAAGTGAACAAAGAGACATCGCACCTTGCTAGTCTAAACCATAAAATGATCATCATCGATCATCAAGAAGTGTCGATTATGCTAAGCTAGTAAATATAAGAGTTTAGCTTCATGTCCCATAACCACTTGCTTAACTCAAATATTTACGAACAGATTGTAGATCTCCACTAGAATATTGTCACAGGAGTTTCAATCGAACAAGTCCATAAATTAACCGACGAAGTAAACGCAAGCGTTTCATACCACTTGTTTTGCTAGGCCGTTTAATTATATTTTCTCATACGAATGAGGTAAAGGTTTGAATATACTAATAGATTGGAAAACGGTTTAAGAAACGAGCTTTGTAATTAAAATAGTGTCAAAATCGTTTTGATGAAAGAGTTTTGATAATTACTACTAGTTAGAAAACCTTTATATTTTTAAAGTGACAAATCACAATAACGATTGTAGAAACAATCAATCATCAAAATTCACATTCGAAGACGTGAATAAAATCCAAAGAAATCGATACCAAATCCATCAAAAATGGATATTCCAAAAATCCCAAAGAAAAGGTCATCAAAGTCGATAAAATATGATAACAACAAATAGGAATCAACACGAATCGATTAAATTTGGAAAATCACGCAAAACAGGCAAACTGGAAAAATACAGCAGATTCAGACGTTTGAAATAAATGGTTCAGACGTCTGAATCTGGAAAATTAAATATTTTCCAGAACACAGATTCAGACGTCTGAACCCAATATTTCAGACGTCTGAAAGTAGGCATTTTCAGCCTATTTCCTTTCTGGTCGCAATCGAACCAATTTAGACGTCTGGAGCCTTTATTTCAGACGTCTGAATCTGGGAATAGAAATTTTCCCAGAATAATATTCAGACGTCTGAAATATCTATTCAGACGTTTGAAACTGGAGTTTCAGATATTTCCTGAACCTAGACCATTGATGGCCAAACGATATCGATAACGATCGGACGAGCAACAACGACTAAGGAATTATGCCAAGCGACAACCCAGCCCTAATGTCTCTTCGATACGCCTCGAATATCTATGTCCAAATATCCATAATAGGATTTTCACAAAAATTAAACCAAAACACCAAAAATTGGAATATACACAAAATCAATCCAAACCAAAATCAAATGCACATGAATAAGTGTTAGGAATTCATACCTAACAACAAAGATAGATATAGACATAGATGTGAGATAAAAATCTCACCTTTAAACCCAAAAACGATAAAGAAGAAGCTTGAAAGAAAAGGAGGATCAACCACTCTTCAATCCCAACTCAAGAAGCTTGAATCTAAGCTTTAAAAGAAGAACATTCCCAAAGTTAGGTTTAGGAATTTCTGAAATTGAAGAAGGAAAGAGTTGGAGAAGATGAAGAGAAGGCTTACCAATAGCTTCTTCTTGAATTTGGAGATAGAACTTGGATTTGCAAAGATAATTAGGGCTTTGAATTTCCTAATTCTTTCTCTCTTCCCCCATTTTTGATAAAGCTTGAGTTGTATTAGGAAATGGAAGTGAATGAAGAGAAGTGGGGGTGGAGCTAGGGGCTTGTGTTTGGATATAGGGCTGAAACCCAAACTAAAGCCCTAAGTGAAAAAGTAGCAAAATTCTACTATCTCCAAACATATCGAAGTTTATACTCAAAAAGGTCGCAAACGGCATTTCGAACTCAATGGAAGTGGTCTCGAGTCCTAATTCGACTGTTTGCAAAAAGTAGATTTTCGGACTTCAATCCGATTAACGATTCTAGATTTAAATAAAATATTTAAATATTCAATCGTAAAATATGCGGGTTGTTACAGACTCCCCTCCTTAAAGAAATTGCATCCTCGCAATACTTAAGAAGAAAATAAAGAGCAAAAACCATAAAAGCATATCAACACAAAAGAAAATTTGAAATAAGAAGTTCACCATAAAGAGCACGAAAGAGTAAGTCCGAACGTGTTCGCTTGATGAATTCTCTGGATTCCCAAGAGAAATCCTTAGGATCTGAGAACCATCGGACTTTCACAAAAAGAACATCTTTATTTCGACGGCACTCAACCCCCGAAGAAATGATGCGAATAGAATGTTGCTCAAAAGTCAAATCTGGTGAAACTTTAATCCATACTATAACACCAGGCTCAAGAATAAAATCGGAAACCTAAAATCATTTCCATAGTTAAAAGACGCGGAAAACGTCAAGAATAGTAGAAAATTGAGCCGGTGTAACGGCGTAGTACAAAACAATACGCCCGAGAAACTGGAAACACGAATAACTCCGAACATCGACGTAGTACAATAATGGTACGTCCAATGAACTGAAACTCAAGTCAACATGAAGTTCCTTATGAGAAAATAAATATTCCAAGATTTATGACCGAGGTGGAGAACAAATTTCTCCCCCAAAAATGATGATGCCAGACTCTAACAGCGAAAACAATAGTCGCGAGCACTAGATCATGAGTGGCATACCTAGTCTCGATCGGCTTTAATGATTTAGAAGCACAAGTGATAGCACGTTCTCTTTTGCAAGAGAACGGCATCCAAACCAATACGATTAGCATTGGTACCAAAGATAAAGTCTTGGTTCCCTTTGAGAATCACAAGAATAAGTGTATCGAAAAGAAAGAATTTCTTTTAAATAATCTTCTTTCCTGAAAAAGCTAAAACTTTCAAAATTACATTTATCTTTATGTAATAATCTTTCTAGAAAAATTTATATTTTTACAAGTCAATATATATATCGTGTCTGACTGTCTCATCAAAGCGTTTAGGAGATTCTTATCGATAACATTGATCAAGCGCATCGACCAGAATTCTTAAAACACTCAATGGGCAATACAATCACAAAATCATCTTCTATATGATAAACATGTTCTTAAAAACCTTTAAGAATATTCTTTGCTCGCTTAAGAGCAAAATCAAATTGTACTTATAAATAAATCTTATGAAAAAGATTTGCAAAATTTTAAATTGCTGTTTTCATCCAAATCAATATATACAGAATGGAGTCATCGAGATCGTAGAATACTCGATTCATAAAATGGATGAAATAAGCTGGACAAACTGAATGACATAATAAGTCATTCATAAGTTTCATAACGAGTGCGGAATGCGGTAAATGGAATGTTAACCCCGCAACTCGTAGCCAATGAAAATCGGTGGCAAGGTCGAGCTAAAAAGACCTTATCACCACTTAAAAGATTGCTTAGGTGATAATCCTAAAGCAAACTCAAAAATACCGGAAAATTCTCAAATTACATGAATGAGAGAAATAACATTTTCCTCATCATGTGAGCTTAAAGAATAAAATGATTCCATCAAATTGGAATCAAAATCACAAAGGAAAAACTGAAATCTGCTTAACAGATTAAAAAAGTCGAAGATGAATAGTCCACACGGGACAAAGGATATGGCTTCATAATGATTAAGCCAATCCTTTCACAAAAATTAATTCCGGAGCCTAAGTAGAAATCGGCTCGAAAAAGAGAAATCACATAAAATAATTTCGACGTCAACAAAAAGCAAATTGAGTGTTGCGGATCCATCAATCCTGATTCGCAATCCTCAAAGAAGTTATCAAGCCCAGAAATGTTTAAAGAAAAAGAATCACAAGTTCTTTTGATATAAAAATAATGAGACGAAACCCATATCAAAAAGAACTCGAATAAGATAATCACAAAATAAATGTCATCAAGGATAGAATGGATACCTTGACTAAGAAAAGAGTTGCTAGGGGCTTGCAGCTTTCCTTCTCCCTTGCTTGGAAGCTTAGGACATGAAGATAAAAGATGACCCGAACTTTTGCAATAACGACAAAAGAGGGGTTTCGGACACTCATTAGCATAGTGGTCCGTAAGACCACAATTGTAGCATCGTCCACGACTAGAGGTAGGAGTCTTTGCTACCGAAGATTCTTACTTCCCTTTCTTGTCAGGATTGAGATTGGGGCCTTTGAACTTAATAGGCCTTTTCATGTTGTTGTTGAAGTTTTGTTTAGCACCCACAACTTCAACATCACACCCTCTATCGGCCTCTTCAAGACGAAGAGCGATATCAATAAGCTGATCGAAAGAAACTTCCAATTTCAGAAGTAATGGCTTCTTGAGATTCTTGTTCAAGCCATAAACAAATCTCTGATTTTTCTTCAATGGGGTATTAATGTAACCCCGTATTTAGAAAGAGATTCGAAAGATGCGACGTAGTCCGTCACAGAAGATTCACCTTGAACAAGGTCGATAAAACGCCGGGCCAAAGTTACTTTTTCAGCCTCCGGCACAAATTTCAATTCGAATCTTTCCCGGAATTGCTCCCAAGTGAGATCCGCTTCAACGATTTCAGAAATAAGAAGCTCATACCATTCCAATGCTCTTTCTTGGAGCATGCTAGAAGCCACTTGGACTCGGTAGAGATAAACAAGATTCATGCGAGAAAAGATGCGGTCGCATGATCTAAGCCAAGCTTGAATTTCAATGACACTCTCGGATCCCCGAAATGGCCTTCCACCCAAATCGGTATAATCTCTACATAAGCGTGCAAAACCGGATCTAGGATGAGTAGGCTCTGGAATGGGTCCGATAGCTTGAGCATTCTTAACAAGATCTAGAAGCTGCTGGGCAGACATAAATACTCCCTCCTGAGGAGTAGCACTGGATTGACCGACGTTGGTACGGCCAGATCTAACCATTTCTCTTCTTTAAGAAAGAAAGAAGAAGAAAAAGTTATTCTCAGAATGAATATCAAACAATCATGATTGATAAAACAAGGAATCATAAAAGAAAATAGGATAGAACGGTACGAAGACTCGAATCAAATCCTATTGCACGATTCCTAAGAAGGACTTAGGACAATGATCCTTGTTAGATTATTCTACATTGTTCCGAAGTTTGGCTCTGATACCAAGCTGTGACGCCCCACCTCTATACCCACGCTAGCCAAGGACACTACAGGGTAATGTCGTCAACTAGCGCGGAGAATAAGGCTGTTGAGGAGCGACCATCTGTGTAATTGCTTTGTGCGAGTACCGATATGCCAGATAAAAATATAACTTTTCATCTCAAGAGGAAATCCGACAAACCGATGCAAACTCAAAGCTACTACACAGTGGCTATATGGACCTCGGAAACAAATATAGAAATAAACATAACATAAATCAGTCACAGACAATTCATATCACAAAGGAAGAAATAGATATGAATATAACACATGAAAGTATACATCAGAGTAGTGGTCAGATAAGATCCACAAAACACAAAAGAATAGACACAAGTGCAAGGCAAAAGTATATGTATACATCAAGGAGTCTAAATTTCTAATGTATACAACAAAAAAAACTACTAAACTAGAGTAGTTAGCCAAAAGTCAGAAGATGGTTCCAGATAGGAAGTCATGAGGAAGCACCTGTAAAATCTCAGTCTGACCCGAGTATTATTTAAGAAGAAAATAATAAACGGATCAGTCTAGCTATAAATATCAGATAAAGTGATATAGAATAAGAGATATGACAAAAATGTATGATAACCATAAAGCAATACTGTGATAAGTATCTAATCGAAAATCAATCCAGAGATTAATCAATATCACAAGAATCTTCTCAAAGATTAAAAGAATGTCATATTCTTAATTTAATTCACCAAGCCACAATAAATGACATACATATCAATGCCAACTGAAAAAGGTGGTGAAACATAAATCCCAAAAATCAATAATTAGAAATCCAGAAATCACAAGAAAATGATGGCCAATCCCAAGTGGGAGCATGAAAACTCACCAACACGTGTATCACAAACAATTCGGTACATCGACGCAGTACAAACGGTACGTCCAATGGATCAAAAAGCCGAGACATCGATGTAGTACAAACGGTACATCCAATGAATCGAAACACAAAATAATTCGGTACATTGACGCAGTACAAACGGTACGTCCAATGAATCGAAAAGCCGAGACATCGATGTAGTACAAACGGTACATCCGATTAATTGAAACACAAAACAATTCGGTACATTGACGCAGTACAAACGGAACGTCCAATGAATCTAAAAGCTGAGACATCGATGTAGTACAAACGGTACATCCGATGAATCGAAACACAAAACAATTTGGTACATTGATGCAGTACAAACAGTACGTCCAATGAATCGAAAAGCCGAGCCATCGATGTAGTACAAACGGTACATCCGATGAATCGAAACACATTAAAAGTACACGGGTCGCTAGCCCACAAAGAAATGAGACGAAACTCAATAAAATGAGGTACAATCCTCCAAGTGAACAAAGAGACATCGCACCTTGCTAGTCTAAACCATAAAATGATCATCATCGATCATTAAGAAGTGTCGATTACGCTAAGCTAGTAAATATAAGAGTTTAGCTTCATGTCCCATAACCACTTGCTTAACTCAAATATTTACGAACAGATTGTAGATCTCCACTAGAAAATTGTCACAAGAGTTTCAATCGAACAAGTCCATAAATTAACCGACGAAGTAAACGCAAGCATTTCATACCACTTGTTTTGCTAGGCCGTTTAATTATATTTTCTCATACGAATGAGGTAAAGGTTTGTATATACTAATAGATTGGAAAACGGTTTAAGAAACGAGCTTTGTAATTAAAATAGTGTCAAAATCGTTTTGATGAAAGACTTTTGATAATTACTACTAGTATAGAAAACCTTTATATTTTTAAAGTGACAAATCACAAAAACGATTACAGAAACAATCAATCATCAAAATTCACATTCGAAAACGTGAATAAAATCCAAAGAAATCGATATCAAATCCATCAAAAATGGATATTCCAAAAATCCCAAAGAAAAGGTCATCAAAGTCGATAAAATATGATAACAACAAATGGGAATCAACACGAATCGATTAAATTTGGAAAATCAAGCAAAACAGGCAAACTGGAAAAATACAGCAGATTCAGACGTCTGAAATAAATGGTTCAGACGTCTGAATCTGGAAAATTAAATATTTTCCAGAACACAGATTCAGACGTCTGAACCCAATATTTCAGACGTCTGAAAGTAGGCATTTTTAGCCTATTTCCTTTCTGGACACAATCGAACCAATTCAGACGTCTGGAACATTTATTTCAGACGTCTGGTTCTGGGAATAGAAATTTTCCCAGAATAATATTCAGACGTCTGAAATATCAAATCAGACGTCTGAAATATCAATTCAGACGTCTGAAATATCAATCAAACGTCTGAAATATCAATTCAGACGCCTGAAACTGGAGTTTCAGATATTTCCTGAACCTAGACCATAGATGGCCAAACGATATCGATAACGATCGGACGAGCAACAACGACTAAGGAATTATGCCAAGCGACAACCCAGCCTTAATGGCTCTTCGATATGCCTCGAATATCAATGTCCAAATATCCATAATAGGATTTTCACAAAAATTAAACCAAAACACCAAAAATTGGAATATACACAAAATCAATCCAAACCAAAATCAAATGCACATGAATAAGTGTTAGGAATTCATACCTAACAACAAAGATAAATATAGACATAGATGTGAGATAAAAATCTCACCTTTAAACCCAAAAACGATAAAGAAGAAGCTTGAAAGCAAAGGAGGATTAACCACTCTTCAATCCCAACTCAAGAAGCTTGAATCTAAGCTTTAAAAGAAGAACATTCCCAATGTTAGGTTTAGAAATTTCTGAAATTGAAGAAGGAAAGAGTTGGAGAAGATGAAGAGAAGGCTTACTAATAGCTTCTTCTTGAATTTGGAGATAGAACTTGGATTTGCAAAGATGATTAGGGCTTTGAATTTCTTAATTCTTTCTCTCTTTCCCCATTTTTGATAAAGCTTGAGTTGTATTAGGAAATGGAAGTGAATGAAGAGAAGTGGGGGTGGAGCTAGGGGCTTGTGTTTGGATATAGGGCTGAAACCCAAACTAAAGCCCTAAGTGAAAAAGTAGCAAAATTCTACTATCTCCAAACATATCGAAGTTTATACTCAAAAAGGTCGCAAACGGCATTTCGAACTCAATGGAAGTGGTCAGTGCTTTCGAAATAAAGATGTTCTTTTTGTGAAAGTCCGATGGTTCTCAGATCCTAAGGATTTCTCTTGGGAATCCAGAGAATTCATCGAGCGAACACGTTCAGACTTACTCTTTCGTGCTCTTTATAGTGAACTTCTTATTTCAAATTTTCTTTTGTGCAGATATGCTTTTATGGTTGTTACTCTTTATTTTCTTCTTAAGTATTGCGAGGACGCAATTTCTTTAAGGAGGGGAGTCTGTAACAACCCGCATATTTACGATTGAATATTTAAATATTTTATTTAAATCTAGAATCGTTAATCGGATTGAAGTCCGAAAAGCTACTTTTTGCAAACAGTCGAATTAGGACTCGAGACCACTTCCATTGAGTTTGAAATGCCATTTGCGACCTTTTTGAGTATAAACTTCGATATGTTTGGAGATAGTAGAATTTTGCTACTTTTTCACTTAGGGCTTTAGTTTAGGTTTGAGCCCTATATCCAAACACAAGCCCCTAGCTCCACCCCCACTTCTCTTCATTCACTTCCATTTCCTAATACAACTCAAGCTTTATCAAAAATGGGAGAAGAGAGAAAGAATTAGGAAATTCAAAGCCCTAATCATCTTTGCAAATCCAAGTTCTATCTCCAAATTCAAGAAGAAGCTATTGGTAAGCCTTCTCTTCATCTTCTCCAACTCTTTCCTTCTTCAATTTCAGAAATTCCTAAACCTAACTTTGGGAATGTTCTTCTTTTAAAGCTTAGATTCAAGCTTCTTGAGTTGGGATTGAAGAGTGGTTGATCCTCCTTTGCTTTCAAGCTTCTTCTTTATCGTTTTTGGGTTTAAAGGTGAGATTTTTATCTCACATCTATGTCTATATCTATCTTTGTTGTTAGGTATGAATTTCTAACACTTATTCATGTGCATTTGATTTCGGTTTGGATTGATTTTGTGTATATTCCAATTTTTGGTGTTTTGGTTTAATTTTTGTGAAAATCCTATTATGGATATTTGGACATTGATATTCGAGGCGTATCGAAGAGCCATTAAGGCTGGGTTGTCGCTTGGCATAATTCCTTAGTCGTTGTTGCTCGTTCGATCGTTATCGATATCGTTTGGCCATCAATGGTCTAGGTTCAGGAAATATCTGAAACTCCAGTTTCAAACATCTGAATTGATATTTCAGACGTCTGAATATTATTCTAGGAAAATTTCTATTCCCAGATTCAGACGTCTGAATTGGTTCAATTGCGACCAGAAAGGAAATAGGCTGAAAAGGCCTACTTTTAGACGTCAGAAATATTGGGTTCAGATGTCTGAATCTGTGTTCTGGAAAATATTTAATTTTCCAGATTCAGACGTCTGAACCATTTATTTCAGACGTCTGAATCTGCTGTATTTTTCCAATTTGCCTGTTTTGCTTGATTTTCCAAATTTAATCGATTCGTGTTGATTCCCATTTGTTGTTATCATATTTTATCGACTTTGATGACCTTTTCTTTGGGATTTTTGGAATATCCATTTTTGATGGATTTGGTATCGATTTCTTTGGATTTTATTCACGTCTTCGAATGTGAATTTTGATGATTGATTGTTTCTACAATCGTTTTTGTGATTTGTCACTTTAAAAACATAAAGGTTTTCTATACTAGTAGTAATTATCAAAACTCTTTCATCAAAACGATTTTGACGCTATTTTAATTACAAAGCTCGTTTCTTAAATCGTTTTCCAATCTATTAGTATATACAAACCTTTACCTCATTCGTATGAGAAAATATAATTAAACGGCCTAGCAAAACAAGTGGTATGAAATGCTTACGTTTACTTCGTCGGTTAATTTATGGACTTGTTCGATTGAAACTCTTGTGACAATTTTCTAGTGGAGATCTACAATCTGTTCGTAAATATTTGAGTTAAGCAAGTGGTTATGGGACATGAAGCTAAACTCTTATATTTACTAGCTTAGCGTAATCGACACTTCTTGATGATCGATGATGATCATTTTATGGTTTAGACTAGCAAGGTGCGATGTCTCTTTATTCACTTGGAGGATTGTACCTCATTTTATTGTGCTTCGTCTCATTTCTTTGTGGGCTAGCGACCCATGTACTTTTAATGTGTTTCGATTCATCGGATGTACCGTTTGTACTACATCGATGTCTCGGCTTTTCGATTCATTGGACATACCGTTTGTACTGCGTCAATGTACCGAATTGTTTTGTGTTTCGATTCATCGGATGTACCGTTTGTACTTCATCGATGTCTCGGATTTTTGATTCATTGGACGTACCATTTGTACTGCGTCAATGTAGCGAATTGTTTTGTGTTTCGATTCATCGGATGTACTGTTTGTACTACATCGATGTCTCGGCTTTTCGATCCATTGGACGTACCGTTTGTACTGCGTCAATGTACCGAATTGTTTTGTGTTTCGATTCATTGGATGTACCGTTTGTACTACATCGATGTCTCGACTTTTCGATTCATTGGACGTACCGTTTGTACTGCATCAATGTACCGAATTGTTTGTGATACACGTGTTGGTGAGTTTTCATGCTCCCACTTGGGATTGGCCATCCTTTTCTTGTGATTTCTGGATTTCTAATTATTGATTTCTAGGATTTATGTTTCACCACCTTTTTCAGTTGGCATTGATATGTATGTCATTTATTGTGGCTTGGTGAATTAAATTAAGAATATGACATTCTTTTAATCTTTGAGAAGATTCTTGTGATATTGATTAATCTCTGGATTGATTTTCGATTAGATACATATCACAGTATGGCTTTATGGTTATCATACGTTTTTGTCATATCTCTTATTCTATATCACTTTATCTGATATTTATAGCTAGACTGATCCGTTTATTATTTTCTTCTTGAATAATACTCGGGTCAGACTGAGATTTTACAAGTGCTTCCTCATGACTTCCTATCTGGAACCATCTTCTGACTTTTGGCTAACTACTCTAGTTTAGTAGTTTTTTTTGTTGTATACATTAGAAATTTAGACTCCTTGATGTATACATATACTTTTTCCTTGCACTTGTGTATATTCTTTTGTGTTTTGTGGATCTTATCTGACCACTACTCTGATGTACACTTTCATGTGTTATATTCATATCTATTTCCGCCTTTGTGATATGAATTGTCTGTGACTGATTTATGTTATGTTTATTTCTATATTTGTTTCCGAGGTCCATATAGCCACTATGTAGTTGCTTTGAGTTTGTATCGGTATGTCGGATTTCCTCTTGAGATGAAAAGTTATATTTTATCTGGCATATCGGTACTCGCACAAAACAATTACACAGATGGTCGCTCCTCAACAGCCTTATTCTCCGTGCTAGTTGACGGCATTACCCCGTAGTGTCCTTGGCTAGCGTGGGTATAGAGGTGGGGCGTCACAGTTATTATTAGAGTTAAATATTCAAACGTTTACAACTGGTAAACTCGCAAACCCTATAATCAAATATTCTAAATCCATGCCTAATAACTCTGCCTAAACCAATACCCTAAGATCAGAATCCCATGGCTAAATGAAATCCACCAACACATGCTTGGGATTCCACTTTCAAATCAACCACTGATTGCTAAGGTGCTCCTAAGCACGAGTGATGTTGCCTCGATTGACTAGAGGTGATTTCCTGTAACACCCCATAAATTTACATTAGTTAATTAATAATTGTTAGGATCCAAAAATGGAATTTGTGTAAAAAGCGGAGTTAAGCCATAAAAAATACGTCATTGCGTTCATGGCGAAATTCTGAGTAGCTTTCAAATTTGGAGTTTCGCAATTGAAGTTCAAATGAAGAAGTTACGGAAGTTAAAAAATTTTGGAACGAAAATATTTAATAAAAAAATTAACATTTATAATTACTCATTGGGACCCATAGTTCAACCCCTTTTATTGGGCAGGTCAACATGGAGTAGTTGACCCCTATAGAGGGAACGGTCGATCGGTCCAAGGGATGGCGGCTAGGGTTTACCTTTGCCCAATGGCCCAGATTTAATATATTTTACTCTAACGACTACGGTTGATTCTTTTGCCTATAAATTCAGGCCTAATCCTCTCTTCACTTCTCATATTTTCTGGAAAAATCATATAAGCTTTGCCATTTCTTCTTCTTCACTATTCTTTCAAAAAATAAGTAAATTATATTTATACAAATTGGAGAAGAACAGAAAATAATAGAAGTAGAGAAGGAGCGAATCAATGTTATGCGATAACCAGGTAAATTTCAATATAGTTAGTTTATATTCCTTTCCAACACCAAATTTCTTCCTGGGTCTAAAATTATAATATATGTATATACCATTTTTATAAATATTTCTTTGTTGAAAAGGAGTTGGTATTCAATCAAAGGATTTAATTCAGATTTGGTAATTTAGAATGCATTAAAAAGGTGAGTGAGAAATTTATAAATTGTTTATGATATTGAAATTTATCCCATTGGTATTTATTTGATTTTTATGCCTAAATCAATAAATATACGTGAATTGTATGCTCGAATTAAAAGTATAAAACTCCTGCCTACATATCTTATCCTATAATTTAGGGAATTTGATTGGAATTGTTATTTACACCTAGATCTCGAAACCAGTCCTAGAAGTTATAATAGTTGAAGGTTGATACGCCGTATAATTTATTTCAGATCCATAGTGGGTTGTAAAAATATTAGTATAGTTTTGATTCTTACCCTAATCTTGTTAGAATGAAAATTTTCTATGTTTGAATTATTAGAATTGAGATCCTTTAATTTTTATAAATTGGTTTTCTCATTTCCATAGAAAATACAGCATTTGATTTGACCAAAAATTTATGCAAATAAAAAAAAGATGTGTAAAATGCACAGTTATTTGTCATAGTTTACACTGTCTAATTCAAATAAAAAGAAAAAGAACCATTCCTTGTAATTTCAAACAAGGCAGATCTTTTATTTTCGAAAGGTTAACCCTTTTGAATCAGGCTAATTTATGAAAATTATGACGGAGAATCTCTTTAGATATATAATTCCAACAATTAAACATGGAAAATGATATTCTAGTTAGAAGTTTATAACTAGAACTGTAATTAAGGGAAATAAATATTTATATGTATTTAACTACGCTAATCAATAAAAATAAAACTTAACTAATACGACGATTTACACGCAATATTCTCTTAAACAATAAATTAAACGTAGGAATAAATCGAGTAATGAATAAAGGAATTAGGAAAGAAAGTTAGAACAAGTTGTAACTCCAATTAATAGGTAATAAATGTGAAATGAATTCGGGAGTTATAGAAAATTAATAAGGTAAATGGATTAATGAGACTGATAAATAAAGATGATAAGCTAATAACTATTGAATAGTAAGAGGAGATTTACTAAATGGAATTTAGTAAATAATAAGCGTCTTAGGAATTGTCAGTTGGAATAATAAAGAAAATAATTTATGTTGGACAAGTTGACATTTATGGAAAAACTGAATAAAAGGGAATAATTAATAATTAAATGTTTAAGGTAGCTATTATAGCCTTAAATAAACTAGAGGAGATTAGTCGGTTAAGTCCAATATTCAACCTAGAATAATAGAGCTCTAAATGAAGCTTAAAATAATTAGTTGGACTTAATGGGTTGGAATGCGAGGTCAGTAGAGTTACACAACAAAAGTTTGCCCTTCACTTTGAGGCTACTAGCAGTGGTATACACTTCCTACTGATGTGAGGCATCTCCAACCATAGGACTCGTGGAAAATGAATATGCGACCGTATGACCTACTTTTGGACTGGAGGTATTAAGTGGTTGTTTGAGGGCCCGCCTTCTTTCAAATTAATAAATAGGTAAATGGTCCGAGCTAACGATTAGGAAAGGTAGTGGATATCTCGAGGAGGGTCTTATTTAGGTTTGAGGTATTGATTAACTATTATGGAGTCTGCCTCTCTCTTATAAAGAAGTATTAAGTGGTCTGGTGAGGTTCCAAGTGATGTCCGCTAGATAATACCAGTGAGTTCACATTGGAGTTAGGTATTAACTGATGGGGACCTGCCTAAAATATAGGTATTAAATGGTTTGAAGTCTACCTAGTCCTTATTAATAAGGTACTAAGTGGCTTGAGTATTGTCTCTGACATGGCTAAGGAATTAAGGACAATAGATACATTAGTAATATGGCTATTATGTATTATAAAGCCATAAATAGTGGTCCAAGGTCTCTATAGCTCGGACCAATAAACCAATAAAGGCGATGCTATGAGCCCGCTTCAAATTTTGAAGTATTAAGTGGCTGATAGACAAACGCCAGTATTTTATAAATTAGGGAAGGTTAGATGGACGAATTGTATCAGGTAGAAATATCGTGCGTGCAACGTTAGGTTAAACGGATTAACCATAATTAGACATAATAATTAAATAAAACCTATTGGTATAAATTTATATTATGGATAGAGCATAGATTTTCCTATCACCAGGACATTGTTCTGATCTCCTCATTACAACTCACATGATAGATTTAGAGAAATAGGCCTTTGGAGAAAGATGTAATCAGTTGATGGAGAAGTCTACTTATCTCTCATGCTCGGTGCTAACAAAGTGAATTGATGTCTAAGGAATGCTATTGATTCCGAAGTAGTAGCCTTAGTCAGTATTTATATCCTATTATATTTTCCATTCTGCTCTGAATTTAGATTTATCAATCTCTAATATGCTCATGCTTATTCAAGTACAAAACAAACGATCTGTACTCTAATGGACTTGGATTTCGATTTTGTCGAAATTTGGGCCCACTAAGCGGGTTGTTACACTTCCTCCATTGATTCGTGTGACGTCGTTGACTACTTGTGTGTTTCCTTGAACTGCAACAATACTTGGATGTCGGTAGAAAACACTATGAAGCTTGGAACTACGCAAGTCCTGGATGTCGCTAGAAAATTTGCAT
Source organism: Allium fistulosum (assembly GCA_030737815.1). Taxonomy (NCBI): domain Eukaryota; kingdom Viridiplantae; phylum Streptophyta; class Magnoliopsida; order Asparagales; family Amaryllidaceae; genus Allium; species Allium fistulosum. Next base: position 339,925,495 of record CM060904.1, read on the forward strand.
GCAATTTATACATCGCTTGGAATCATTGCGCTTTATCTGAACAACCGCAATTGATAGAGAAGCTATGGCCGTTGACTGGTGATTCGCCTAAAACCTTGGTCTGATTATGATGTGATGACCTAAAACTAGGTGGTTGAAACTTTTTTTGATTGGATTTTGTTGAGATTTTATGGACAGTTAGAAGCGAAAGATTTGAATATGGTTGTGGTTTGATGTTGTGATATTATCAGGATAAGGATGGTGGTGTGACAAAGTTGTATAGCGGGTAATCAGTGGATGATGACAATCTGTGGGGTTGATCAATAATTGAGAAGAGAGGAATTTGTGTTGATATCGATAATGTTGATGTGTGTTGAGTTGTTATTTATATAAGGGATGGTGAGAATCTTTTCCTGGTTCTATATGGATTGTGAAATATTTTGTTTCCTCTTGTAGTAAAAGAAAGAATCCATGCACCGAGGAAAGAAATGAGAGAATTTTTAGCCGATTGAATTTGAATTTGAAAATATTTTGTTTCTCTTGTAGTAGAAGAAAGAATCCATGTATTAAGGCAAGAGAAATTTGATGTATTCAGAATATGTTGCTCGATTTTCCTTAATTGAATACTGATATATTTCCTTTATTTTAGATTTTAGTTTGTTTCCTTTTATTTTAAGATTCTTTTGTATATATAGCCTTTTGTTTTGTACTAACAAAAGAAGGCTTTACACAATCTTTGTTTGTAAGAACCCTATAAATACACGGCATTAAACAAACACATTAAATAAAAATATGTTTATTAACATCAAACAAAAATTATCGATTACACTATTCCACACATATCACTTTAAGATTTATAGAGTTTGGTTTTGTTTAAAACTCCAATATTATCCATGTTCAACTTGATTAGTTCATAAATAAAGTCCTTGGTTCAATAATAGCATTTATTATAACCGTACTACCCTGCTCAGATATTTTGACTTGGAGTTGACTATAGTTAACCCTGATACTAAACTCATACAATTTCTTGGAACCACGCCAGTCGGAAGCGGGGAAACATATAGATTTCAAATTTCTTCCTATTTTCAATCTATTAGACCTATGAAGTCTAAATGAATATTTGATCTAATCAAATGAAGTTTTTAAATAATATCTTATTTTATTTAAATTGTTTGAAAAGGACGTTTTAATTTAACGTATACTATACATATTATAATTAGTGTATCAAACACACTCATGTGTGAATAGTGCAAGTGCAACATAACATAAGGTGTATTAGTTAATGTACATGTATATTGATTTAGGATTTGCATCTACAATAGATACATTGTCAATTCATATGAGTAATGGTTGTCACATAGCATTTTAAACTTGAGTATGAAAGTTTATAGATATATATATATATATATATATTTGTGTGTGTGTGTCAAAGTCTACTTATACAACTTAAATTACATAAATAAATAGATTTGACTAAAAGGAATCAAATTATTAATGGGTAATGGTGCATTTAAGTGACATTAAAAGAATGATTAAAAGGCATTTATGAGACAATTAATCAGAGGTAATGAAGGGAATATTTTGGCATTATTTTAATCTTTCTTTAGCTTTTTTTCAAAATATTTTAAACTATATACAAATATATGCATGTAAAGTTTTACTTCAAATTATATAAAATAATAATTGAATTTATACACACACACATACATACATACATATTAAAATTGTTTAAAATTACTTACCTGTTCTAAAATTTAATGCTAACAATTTGAATTCAAATTTTAACTTGAGAAAGGATTCAACGTTAGTTTTGTAACTTTACATAAATGTCCTATTATAAAATTTGAACTGAAACTCTATATGTAAATATATGTGAACATAGTAATTAAACAATATTAGCATTCAAAATAACATACACATGTAAAGCTTACAATTTTATATATTTGTAATTAAAATCAACAACGTGAAAACTAGTTTTGCTAAGAAAGGATTCAATTTTAAATGTGTGATTGTAGCCTAAAGTCCTACTTAATTTTGAATTGAAACAATGTAAATAAAAACCAAAATAACCGATAATCAAAATAAATAAATTATATTTGAAAATTTCGTACTATTTCAGAAGTAATTTCAAGTATGATTAATATCTAAACGATACATTCAATTTAAATATAAACAACAATTAGTTTCAAATATAAAAAAATCCTTTTTTCATACCTTAATTTCTAAACAATAGTAGTTAATAGATTAAACATGTGCACATATGAATTCCTTCTACAAGAAATAAAGTCTAAACTATTTTGATAAGATATAACATATTATTATAATAAGATGTATACACAAGGGATCTGAATTATTCTAATAAGATATAACAAATATAAAAAAGAGATTGGATGGTTACCTTAATATGTAGCCAAAATGATCACACCTTGAATTAAGATATCTCATAAGATCTCTAAGATCCATATCCAATCCTTGTAATAGATGGATAAACCACTTATGTTCCATTATTTTGATGTTCGAATTTTACTTAATGTTGATAGAACTTTGGAAATCTTTATTTCACTTTCAGCCACGAAAGTTGAGGAAGAGAGAAGAGAAAAGTGAATGAAGCAAATAATGAATTGTCTGTAGGAAATGAATTAGTGGATTTGTTTTAATTGAAAGAATGAAACCTTTTCCATTTTTAATAAAACTTCCCTAATTAATTCCTTTGATTATCTCACACACTCCCTCTCACTTCTCTTCACATGGTATGGCTAAAATTACATGCCATCAAATAACATAAAATTTCCATAAATCGCTTCATGTAATTACCTTTTATTTAAACACGTTTAAATTTACATTGATATTGTATATCGACACACGCAAATATAACTTTTATAAATGCATTCAAATAATTACAAACAACTTCAAGACATCAAATAAATTAAATAGTAATTAATGTTTCTTAAAAATAAATTAATTCAACTAATTTAAAATATTTTATAAATTAATTAAATCATGTGGTTTTTCAGAGAATTCATCATTACGGTTGCGTGACTCAAAGGCGTAAATTTGGTCAACGGTTAATTTCAAACAATTTGAATATCAACATTTACATGTCACCTTAGCTAGTGGTGTGACATTTAGTTAAACTTATCGCTTACACATCTTTTGGTAAAATCCAATTTTACTTATTATAAGTGGTACCTGGTAGTAATAATTATTTACACCAATTCTTTTCGTCAAAACTATATCACATTAGGAATTATGGAATTTAGTTTTGGTCAAAATTCCAACATCTTCCACATTCAACTTTGTAATTCCAAACACAAAATCCTTGGTTCAATAAAAATAATTATTATTAACCATAATGCTCTAGTCAGAGACTTTGATTTTGAGTTAACTATAGGTGGCCATGATACTAAGCCCATATAAATTAGTAGACAAATTCTTTGTTTGCACAAAAAATGGGCAAACACCTCCAAGTCGTATGATTTAGTTGATTTTATGTTGTTTTTAGTGATCTGGGTGATTTACGCAAATATGTAAAAAGCAGGAATTAAACTGTAAAAGACACACAAATTTATAGTGGTTAAGCCAGAATGTGCCTACGTCCACTTTATATATTATTTCTCCTTTCTTATTCAAATTACAAGTACAAAGCTTTGATACAAGTATATGAAAGTTGTTTGAAAGTTCTATCCGTGCTTGAGCTCTCAAACTTTCCCCCCTTGTTGTACCCCTACCCCTCTATTTATAGAGTGAGGCTGGGGGTAGGGGTCTTGGATGTATATAGCTGCTGTTGGGCCTGGGCTGCTGCAATCTGGCCTGGAAATGTTGGTTCGGCAACGCTTTGGCTCGGTAGTGGGTGGTTGGAGTTGAGACCTCGATCCGGTAGCACTTTGGCTCGGTGGGACTTTGGTTCGGTAGTACCTGGGAGATGAGTTGGTTCGGTTGGAGGTGGAGTGGCTCTGGTTCGGTAATGAGTTGGTTCGGTGGTGACCTCCCCCGCTTCTTGGCTCGGCAGTGTGGTTCGATGATGAGAGGGGAGTGGAGTTGGGATTGATTCGGTGGTCTTGGTCCGGTGGGACTTCGTCCAACATTTGCCCCCCAAAGTGGGGCATATGCCAGCATATGTCTCGCTTTGTTTTAGTTCATTCGGTTTCAAGTGTCGAGCCGGTTGGTTCGGTCGTCCATGTTTGCCTATAAGTATGGGCTTCATGCCTTTGTTTACCCTTTATCGTTTGAGATAGCCAAACCAATCGAGTACCGGATCAAACTTGACTGTTCGAAACAGCCGAATCAACCAAGTACCGGATCAATTTTAATCGTCGAACCAGGTGAGCTTTCTCCTGCCGAATGATCTTGTATGACTGGGTCACCGAATGGGATCGTAGAGTCATGAGTGTCGAACGAATCCTTGGCCTTGAACTCCCGAATGACCGTGGGGACTACGATTGCCGAATGGGCCTTTCGTTGGAAAAACCGAATGAGTTTGAGTGCCGAATGAACCACTTGCCTTGTTTATATCTCTACATCCCTTGTTCTAACAATGTGCTTTCTCGTGTTGCAGACAATGTCTCATAAAGTAGAAACTCGTTCCGACAAGAAGAAATCTACGGACAGAAGAGAGTCCCCTATCGTGCCCCCAGTTCAGCCGTATCTAGAATGACGTGGACCCACCCCGAGATCGCTAGTGGATGGGTACGGCCCTCAAGAGCTCCTGAACTCACCGCCTGATTGTTTTCCCAGCTCCCTTAAAGATGAGCAGCTTGATGTTATCTCTCGCTCTTTTGGGATCGATAGAGCACACATGTTGTTGCCGGGGGAAGGAGTGATGCCATATAATCCCCCCGAAGGATATTTCGCTTATAGTAGGTACCATTGTATGTGTGGAGCCATTCCCCCGATTAATGCTTGGATAGTCAGCTTCATCACCTACTTGAAGGTGGCTCCATTCTAGCTTCAGCCTAATTCCTACGCCATCTTGGTGAGCCTGTTTGTTATCTTTCAGAGGATATACAGGCGTCCTCCTTCCAACCGGGAAATCCGGTATCTATACAACATGAGAGGCTACAAGAAGGGGTCTCCGTATATTAGCTTGGAGTCGGCCGTGTCCTTCAAGCCAGTCTTGGATTTATATTCAAAGTTCAGCATGTTCAAGAAGGAATGGTTTTTTATCAAGGATGACTCTGTTTCTATCCGTCGCTTCACCTCTGGCTGTAAGTTGAAGCTTATTTATGATTTCCATTCTGACTGCAATGCTTCTTCTTATGTGTTTTTATTTCTTACTAGCGACAGGTGGCTTTACGGTCATGGAGAACGATCGCCTGGTTCAGATGGCTGTGGAAATAGAAGCCATTTTGGGAAGGGATAGGTCGGCTTCTTACTTGATCAGGAACGCTACTCTTCTGGGGCACAACCTGATTCTACCACATCAGTCCGTGGTCAAGCAGAGAGACACGACGGAGGAGAGGGCTGCCAACGCTAAAGGAGGGGCTACGGCGAAGAGCAGCAAAAGGAGACCCTTCTCGATACATCCAGTCGCCGGGGGGAAGAAACTCAAGAAGTCCGATGGACCCTCCCCCAGCACATGTCCAGATGTTCCGGAGAAGGAAAATGTGGAGGAGGAAAGAGATAAGGATGAAGGAGGTGAGGCGGAGAGCGGAAGTGGTAGAGAAGGTGACGGTGATCGTCACGGCGATGATGGTGGCGAAGGACAGAGCGGTGATGGCACCGAGGCTTTACCTCCTGGGCAAGCAGGCGTGATTCAAGAGTGGACAGATGACGCTCTCCGCCAAGCCTTCGAAGGGTTGGAGGAAGGACCGGATTTGGCGGAGAAACCTAAGAAAGCTGGTAAGGCCAGGACTGGTGCCGATTTATCTTCCAGGAGTGCTTCCGCTGAGGCAACTTCTGCGATTCAAGGTGAATTTTTGACTCCTGCAGACTTTTTTACTCTTCTTAACTTGACATATTTCTTGAATTACGGTTCAATGCATGCTTGTGACACTTGGTTTTCATTTCAGGAGCGGGCAAAGCAGCCAAGACCTCAGATGTTCGGCACCGCCTCGATCAATATAAGTTCCTCAAAGCTTCTACTAAACCGAAGCCTCTGACCAACCGCTCCGGGGATGTAGTCGGCTATCGTCCTCTTCTTAGGGTCATTGAAGAGGGTATTCAGAAGAAGAAGAGGAGCCGCTCCTTGTTTGAACCTTCACCTGGTCCTCAGCCCCCACTCCAGCCTCTTCACGATATCACGGAGGGGGATACTGAGTTCATACCTTCTCCGCATCCGTCTGAAAATCCTACCGTTACCCAGATAGATCATCCTGGCTTGGCTCGTAATCCGTTTGCGGGTCATCCAGATCTAGACCCGGCCTCTCATGATATCTCCTTCGACGAGGTTACTGGTGAACACCTTCTCCCTTGCAATCCTATGGTACGGGTGCTTGACGAGGCTAAGTCTCTGGACCTTGATTTGCTTACCACTCGGGTTGTAACTCTGGGGGATGAAGCTAAGGCGAACATCGACCGGGTCACCGAGGAAACCAAGAAGCTGATGGGACATCATGCCCGATTGGTCAAGGCTGGGGAGGAAATCGGGTGTGCCAATATTCGACTGCGGTTAATGGTTTCTGACCAGGCTAAACAACTTGTTGATCAAGCCATCCAGATTTCTCAGCATGAGGCTGCATCTAGGCAATTAAAGAAGACTATGGAAGAGGTCAGCAGGGCAGAGTTGCGGAAAATGGGAGCCACCTGTAAGGAACGGATTGACATGGCTATAGCAACGGTGGATGTGGTTCGGAAAGCGGATCTCGAGCGGGTAGAGGAGTTATCCGGGAGGCTTGAAGCTGCAGAGCTGGCTCAAACCAAGCTAAAGGATGAGATAGAGGCGATGAGGAAATCCCTTCAGGCTGACCGCTCGCGATACCGATCAGAGAGGGATGCTGCCGTTGCAAAGCTATTGGCTTTTGAGGTCCGAATGAGGGAGTTCGAGGAGAACGAGGGGATGATGGATGAGATGCTCCAGGATATGTACTTCCGTACTTGGAAACATGGTAACTTATCCTGGATGGATGATTATCCTCGAGTCATGGCCAGGATTTATCTCAGGGCTCTGGAGGAGGCCAAGGCTGATGCAGATAAGGAGGGTGGTGAGGTATTCAGAATGGATGTGGTTACGGCTCAATTCACCAAGGAGAAGAAGGTGGCGGTGAAGGAGGGCATGCGGCTGCTTGCCGCTGAGGAGGTAGGTGTGCAAGTAGAGGATGATGATCAAGATGATCAAGGAGCAGATGTTGGTAAGTCCTGCCCTTTAGTCTTTCCGTTATCTTGGTTGCTTATCACTAATGAATTCTTTCCTTGATCAGACAGGCGGTCAACATGACAAGGGTAAAGCTCCGATGCAGCCGGCTCCTTGACCTGACCTGGATATCTTTTTACTTACTGAACATTGTTGTATATGTTAGTCTCAAAATAGTAATGTAACTTTTAGGTTGTAATTATGTTACTTGTAATAAACAACATTATTTTTGGCGTGTAATTTTTTAACTTAAGCTGATTCTGTCGTATTTGAATGCTTTTATTATTTTGACATGTTGTATGAGAAATATAGCTATGCATATGCTTGTAATTCAGTTGTGTTTGATGTCAAGTTCTTGCTTAAAACATAATTTCATGTCTTGCAATGTTAGTGTGATGTGTGAATAAATTATAGCCACGTATTTATACATGAAAGAAGAAAATACCGCCCTTCATATTTTACTTGTAGATGGCAGCTATGAATGTCTTGTGTGACCGAGTATGGAATGCGGTCTAGTGTCCTATTGTGAGTTCCCACTCCCATTAGCGAATGTCTCCTATTCTGTGTCATGTACTTTAGGGATCGTTATAGAGGATAGGAGGAAAGTTTTTTAAATAAAATTGAAATATGAGAAACAGTAAAACTTCCAATCACGGAAGGCCTTCGATGTGCTTAAGTTCGTGGCAAACGGGCTTCGTAGTCACTTTCCCTAGCTGTGGGTCTTGGAGACATTTGTCACACATCTTACGCGTCCGCGGGGAGTTAATCTTTTTTACCACAGCCGTACTTAAGACACATCGGAGCCGAGATCGCGCACAGTAACTACCCGGGCCATTATGGACCGTAATCGTGGGTATTATTCGATTTACTGTGGCCGGCTAGCGTGGGTGCCGATCGTCAACCGTGAACTACTCCTGGCTGGCCACACCTTATGTTGGGGCTTAAAGTAGGTTCACAGTTGCCGGCGAGCCGAACGCCGTAATGAGCTGCCTTGGCTATAGTCGGCCTTCTCGATGGCTTATAATCGGCTCATTACAGTTGGCTTTGAGGGCCGTCGCGAGCAATGAGTTAACCCGCAGTAGAGGGATGCCGGAGCAAAAGTGTCTCATTGGCGAGGGCATAGATTCGTATAGTACCTATTAGGTCTTGTCCAGGAGAAGTCAGGCTGTGGAGCGCCATGAATGAAAATGCTATTTGCACAGGATTTTATTCAACAGAAAAGGATAAAGTTAACAAGCAGCCAAGATATAAAGGAACAAGTTAAAAAAGAGGCAAGGTTTTTAAAGTGGTTCGGCACGAAAATGCCTACGTCCACTGATTCTCTTTGTTAATTCACTTCATATGGGCAGTACAAGTTAAGAAAAGTATCGACGAAGGTGTTGGATGTTCCATGCCCTCTGGAACACCTCCCCGTCCACTGTTGACAAAATATAAGCTCCATTGTGGAGATCTTTATGAATTACATATGGTCCGTCCCAGATTGGATCTAGTGCTTCGGGGCGCGGGAAGATTCGCTTGAGGACAAGATCTCCCTCTTGTAAGCTACGATGCTTGACTTTGGAGTTGTATTGCGCTGACACTTTTTGCTTGTGAGCTGATGTTTTGAGTGCTGCATCATTTCTTCTCTCTTCAATTAGATCCAAAGACATGTGGAGGAGTTCTTCGTTTTCTTCTGGGTTATAGTGGATCCTACGGTGGGAAGGCACTATAGTTTCAACTGGGAGCATAGCCTCCGATCCGTATGCCAAAGAGAAAGGAGTATGCCCCGTTGATGTTCTGAAAGATGTGCGATAGGCCCATAGTGCCGTAGGAAGTTCATCCACCCAAGCGCCTTTTGACTTTTCGAGTTTCTTTTTTATTAGAGTTTTGAGAATTTTGTTGACGGCTTCGACTTGTCCGTTTGCCTGGGGATAAGCTACGGATGAGAAGCTTTTGTGAATTCCGTGCTCTTGGCACCAGTTGGCGAACTCCTCGCTGTCAAACTGAAGTCCATTGTCCGATATGATTTTGAATGGGACTCCGTACCTGCATAGAACATTTTTGATCAAGAAGTTAATAACTTTTGCTGAAGATACTTTATTTAGGGGTTCTTCTTCCACCCATTTGGTGAAATAGTCGACTGCCACTATAGCATATTTGGCCCCGCCTCGGCCCATTGGCAGTTCGCCAATCAAGTCAATTCCCCATACTGCAAAGGGCCAAGGGCTGGTCATTTGAGTAATCTCAGTTGTTGGTAGCCGCGGAATCTTAGCAAACTTCTGACATCTGTCACATTTTCTGACGAAATCTAAGGCGTCCTTGCTTAAGGTGGGCCAGAAATATCCATATTGGAGTATCTTTTTTGCCAAAGTCTGCCCTCCAGTGTGATCTCCGCAGCTTCCTTGATGGATGTTGGATAAGATTTCCTTGGCTTCCCTTCCAGCGACACATCTTAATAAGGGGTTAGAGAAGCCGCGCCGATAGAGGGTGCCCTCTTGTATTGTGTAGCGGGAAGCTTTCCTCAAGATTTTCTTGACTTCGTTACACCCGTTGGGCAGTGTGCCACTTTGTAAGTAGTCTCGGATGGGAGTCATCCAAGTTGCTTCTTCGGTTGCAGCTATCAGATTCACTTGCTCAAAACTTGGGGTCAGTTGCTTTGAGATGGCTACTGCTCCGGGAATAGTGCCGTCTCTCATGCTAGCTTGCTTCGCCAATTCGTCGACCTCTTGGTTCTCTTCCCGAGGGATGTGTTTGATTAAATAGTGATCCAATCGATTGAGAAGCAACTTGGTCTTCTTTAAATATGCTATGAGTCGTTCTTCTCGAGCCTGGAATTCTCCTAGTATTTGATTTACAATAAGTTGAGAATCGCTATGAAGACACAAAGAATTGGCTCCGATTTCTAAGGCAAGTTCTAATCCAGCTATCACTGCTTCATACTCTGCATCGTTGTTGGTGGCAGCGAATTCCAACCTTATAGCATAGTGTAGCTTATTTCCCCTGGGAGTGATTATTACCACACCTTCCCCCGAGCCTTGTTCGTTTAACGCACCATCCACAAAGAGATTCCACTTGATGTCTTCTACTATTTCCGATTGCTCCTTACCTTCGTTGGTAGTGAACTCGGCAATGAAATCAGCCATGGCTTGTCCCTTGATGGCGGTGCGAGGAGGGTAGGTGATATCATATTGACTTAGTTCAATGCACCATATAAGTAGTCGCCCAGAAGTGTCGGGACGATGGAGTACCTGCCTTAGTGGTTGATCGGTCAGAACTCTGATGGAATGGGACTGGAAATAGTGGCGCAGTTTCCGTGATGTGATTAGTAAACAGTACGCTAGTTTCTCAAGTTTAGGATATCTGGCTTCCGCCCCTGTAAACCTCTTGCTTACAAAGTATACTGGCCACTGCGTGCATTTGTCTTCTCTCACCAGTGCGGCGCTTAGAGCATGAGATGACACAGCAAGGTATAGGTATAGCTCTTCGCCTTTGTTCGGGGTTGAGAGTACTGGTGGTCTCTAGAGGTGTTCGATTAAGTTAAGGAAAGCTGTTAAACATTCGTCAGTCCATTCGAATTTTCCTCTCTCTTTCTTTAGAGCTTTGAAGAAGGGGATGCATTTGTCAGTCGCTTTAGAGATGAATCTGCTCAGGGCGGCCACCTTCCCATTTAGGCTTTGCATTTCCTTTTGGGTAGAAGGTATCCTGATATCTTTCAGAGCTCGGACTTGTCCAGGGTTTGCTTCAATTCCTCTGGCATGGACAATGAATCCTAGAAACTTTCCTGATGATACTCCGAAGGAGCACTTTAGAGGATTCAGCTTCATTCCATATTGGCGAAGTACTTGAAACATTTCATCTAGGTGGCTTACGTGATCGTCGGCTCCCCTTGACTTTACCAGCATGTCATCCACATAAACTTCCATAGTTTGTCCTATTAGCCCCGCAAACATCTTGTTTACGAGGCGCTGATAGGTGGCCCCTGCGTTTTTAAGTCCGAAAGGCATTACCTTGTAGCAGTACAATCCTCGGTCAGTGATGAAACTAGTGTGGTCTTGATCGGGAGCATTCATAGGAATTTGGTTATATCCTGAGTATGCGTCCATAAAAGATAAGAGTTCGTGCCCGGCTGTGCTGTCTACAAGCTGATCGATTCGGGGAAATGGGAAGCAATCCTTCGGGCAAGCGTCATTTAAGTTGGAGAAGTCAATGCATGTTCGCCACTTCCCATTAGCCTTCTTTACCAGCACCGGGTTGGCGATCCACTCTGGGTAGATGGCTTCTCGTATGAAGTCATTGGCAAGTAGGTTCTTTACTTCTTCATCGAGGGCCGCTGATCGTTCTGCCCCCATACTTCTCTTTTTCTGTTTTACTGGCGCCTTGGTAGGATCAATGTTTAGTACGTGGCATGCTATGTCAGGGGAGATTCCGGTCATGTCAGCGTGTGACCATGCAAATACATCCAAGTTGTGGCGGAGAAAATCAATGAGTTGTTCCTTCAATTCTGCTATTAGTTGGGACCCGACTTTCAACAGTCTGCTCGAGTCATGTCTGTCTATAGATACAAATTCCATAGCCTCTGCAGGTTCGGCGGTGGCCTCCTCCTCTTTGTCCCTGGGGTCTAATTCATTGAAAGGGTCGTTGATATATCGAAGAGGAGGGGCTTTCTTTAATTGCTATGCTTCCAAACTTTTCGTGCAGAGGGCAATCTCTACACTCTTCCCTTTATCCTTCCTGTGGTTATTGCGAAGTTCAGTTACATAGCAATCTCAAGCAATGTCCTGGTCTCCCTCTACTTCCCCTACTCCATTGTTCGTTGGAAATTTCATCTTCAGGCACTATGGGGCCAGGACAATTTGGAAGTCAGACAAGTCTGGCCTTCCTAAGAAGGCGTTGTAGGCCGAGTGGTTTTCTATCAGCACAAATGTCTGTTTCCGCACAACGGAGCGGGGATGACTTCCAATTTCAACAAAGAGGTCCAGTCGCCCGAGGGGCATCTTCGCATTCCCTGTGAAACCGTGTAGTGGTTTATTGCAGGGAAGAACATCATTTAATGACAGCTTCATTTTGTCAAAGGCATGCTTGAATAGGATATTCATTGAGCTTCCAGTGTCTACTAGAATTCGGAAAACCTCGGTTGGACCGAGCCGGGCAGAAATAACCATGGGATCCGTGTGAGGGTACTGCCTTCCCTCCAGGTCACGCCTACTGAATGTGATGTCACCATTCTCCATCCACTTCGGGTGGCGCTCTTCTATAATAGAATTGACGCATTCTTCATTGTTTCTAAGTGACTTTCCGTACCTTTCCATCTCTGCACAGCTTCCGTCGGCGATGTGTGGCCCTCCCGAGATGGTATGGACCACTATCTTCTCTTGACTGGAGCCGCTGGTGTTGCGATTTCCTCTTCCTATCTCAGGGGAGGGTAGCCTTGGGTTCTCATTGGCAGGAACTGGAGTCCTGTTCTGGCCTTTTACATAGCGTTCTAGTCCTCTTCTTCTGATGTGTTCTTCAATCAAGTCTTGGAGATGATGGCATTTGTTGGTGTCATGCCCATGGGATTCGTGGAAGCGGCAGAATTTTCCAGACTTAATTGCGTTATCTGATTCCTTCTTGTGCGGGGGGCGTTTGTATTTAACTTCGTCTTGAGTGGCCAAGAAGATGTTTTCGATCGTTTCATTCAACGGGGTGTAAGCGCCAAATCTCGGTCCTGGCCGATATAGACGCTTTTCTCCCTTCTTGCCCCCAACGTTGTCTCTAGAATCATTTCTTCGAACGTCCTTTGCTACAGCGGGCGTGTCGTCGTGAGCTGCCTTATTTTGTTGCCATGTCTGCCTCTTAGTGGCAGTGTCTTCAAGTCTCATATATTTCCCAGCTTCATGGAAGAAATCGGGTAAAGTAGCTGGTTTTTCTTTGGTGAATCTTCTAGCAAATTTAGTATCCGGATGCACACCACTACAGAGGGCCATTAAGATAAGATTCTCATCGGCATCTTGGACTGCGGCTGTTGCGACATTGAATCGAGTTAGATATTGCTGCACTTTCTCTCCAGGTTTCTGTTTGATACTGGATAAGGAATAAGCATCCTTGGGTTGCTCCACATGAATGCGGAATTAACTGATGAATTTTTCTTTCAACATCTCCCATGAGCTGATGGATCCTTGGGGTAGATGGCAGAACTAGGAGGTAGCTAGATCTGCTAAGAATAGGGGAAAGCATTTGCATAGCACTCCTTCTGTTGCTCCACTCATGAGCATATGTTGTGTGTATCTCTGTAAGTGTACAACGGGGTCAGAGGTTCCTTTGTAAGGTTCCATTGTTGGCATTTTCCATTCTTGGTGGGTGATGGCAATTTCGATATTGCGGGCGAAAGGGCTGGTTACCCTAGCGCCTATTCCTCGGTCTCTTTGATCCCGTTGGATGCACTCTCTGAATAAGCGTGCCATCCTTTCATCAGAATTTGGAGCAGATAAAAATGAGTTCGGTTCTTCTCTGTGGGATTGATTCCGCCCAGATGACCTGTAGGGATGGTATCGTCTATTATTCCTAATATTTTCCAGTGGCCGTCTTTGGTCTTCTGGGAGCATGCTAGGGTCAGCTACAGTTGGCCCTTGCCTTGATCTTCCCCTGCTGGGTTCTGATCTAAGCACTTCCTCGGGTCCAACTTCGGGCTAGACTCTAGCTCGGCCCCGTTCATTGGTGTTTCCGTGGTTAGGCAGTACGACAGGCTCGGCTACAGTTGACCTCCGCCCGGTACCTCCCCCGTTGGGTTTGGTTCCAAGTGTTTCCTCAGGTCCAACTTCAGGCTGAGCTCGGTCTCGGCTCCTACCATGGCTGTTTCTGTCATTAGCTCCTTCGAAGAAGGAAGATCTTTGTTGTCTCCGAGATCCTCCAGACTGGGACTCACCCCATGATTCAGTGTTGCGGTTAGACTCTTCAGCATCCCTTAAGCGTGACATGAGTTGGTCCACCAAGGCTTCCTGCTGGGATGTGAAGCGGTTAGTCACTTCAGCCACAACCCTGTCTAGATCTGCCCTAGTAATTGTTGCCGGCTGTTCTGTGGCAGGGGTTGTCGGATTTGCCTGACCTTCATTTGGTACTGCTGTTGGAATGGAATGATTTACTTGATCTGTGACTACTGGATCTGGAACATTGCTAGTTGCGATGTTCTTTCCTTTGTTAACGTCTTTTTTCTGCTTGGGAGGCATGTTTTCCAAGCAATGAACGACGCTGTTAGGAAGAAGGTTAAGTGGGAGAAGCTGAAGCTTCGAGCCTCCCTTTCTCAGTGAAAGCACCAAAAATGTTTGCAAAAAAAATGGGCAAACACCTCCAAGTCGTATGATTTAGTTGATTATGTTGTTTTTAGTGATCTGGTGATTTATGCAAATATGTAAAAAGCAGGGACTAAACTGTAAAAGACACACAGATTTATAGTGGTTCAGCCAGAATGTGCCTACGTCCACTTTATATATTATTTCTCCTTTCTTGTTCAGATTACAAGTACAAAGCTTTGATACAAGTATATGAAAGTTGTTTGAAAGTTCTATCCGTGCTTGAGCTCTCAAACTTCCCCCCTTGTTGTACCCCTGCCCCTCTATTTATAGAGTGAGGCTGGGGGTAGGGGTCTTGGATGTATATAGCTGCTGTTGGGCCTGGGCTGCTGCAATCTGGCCTGGCAATGTTGGTTCGGCAACGCTTTGGCTCGGTAGTGGGTGGTTGGAGTTGAGACCTCGGTCCGGTAGCACTTTGGCTCGGTGGGACTTTGGTTCGGTAGTACCTGGGAGATGAGTTGGTTCGGTGGGAGGTGGAGTGGCTCTGGTTCGGTAATGAGTTGGTTCGGTGGTGACCTCCCCCGCTTCTTGGCTCGTCAGTGTAGTTCGGTGATTAGAGGGGAGTGGAGTTGGGATTGATTCGGTGGTCTTGGTCCGGTGGGACTTCGTCCAACATTCTCTTTGAATAGTGTTTCACTTCCAATGCTTCAACTCAGACCCAACCATGGTCGTTCGGTAGATTCTATGCCAATATTTAACTATAATAAAAGTAGAGTTTCCGTATTGAAATTCTACAGTATTCTCAAGTCGAGGGAATCGTGTAACATCGTCACTTCAAGATCATCCATTTGACCTTAGTTATATTAACCAACAAAGAACTCTCGAGTGAGTCGTTCCATAGTTATTCAATAACTATCAGTAGTAACCCCTTGGTATACCAGCAGCCATGAATAATCCACTACACAACGTTTGGAGAGCATTAGTTATTGTAGTCTCAACAGATACATTGATATCCAGTCTCGATACATCTTGACTAAAAATATTTTAAATGGTAGGTTTATATTATTGTGATAAATCACTCATGATTACAACATATTGTAACTACTATCACAAATTATATCATTATAGATTTTCTATATTAAATATACTTTTATTAATTAATTTAACACATTATATCAAGTATATAATAGAAAGAAAACACCTTTTTATTATGAACAAGATTGGTTATCGAGTTAGATATATGTAACAAATTACATAATTGCCCTTAAGGTATACCCTTAACTCTATCAATCTATCATTTGCACTTAGGGTTAATTATGGAATCTTATTCCAATTTCATCGATTAGTTTTCTCAAAAAAATTGGGTCAGTCCCTCGGTGAATGGTTATGGTACGTTGTTTTAATTATCTACTCTGTCAATCAACTCTCATTAATGTTGATAAACTGCATTTATCATTTGGAACTATTCGGAGTATGTCGCTTAACTTCTAATGAGCTCTAGGTTCTTTTACGAACAGTATTGCGGCGTAGTTACCATATAATAATGTCATAGGATTCTCAATATTTGGAATCACCCTTAACTCGGTTATAAATTTATGCATTTATTTATACTTCTTATATTGTAGTAGCCTTTGGTTGAATTAGCTATTACTTATTGTTTGGAACAATTCCAACTCAAAGCTTCTTAATTAAAGTTTGAGCATGAATTTAATATTGACAAACTATACTTGGTAGCACTTACGAAGTTCGAGTCCGAACATTACTTCATAAGGAGTTCATTATTTCGTATACAATTCTCTAGAATTTTGTAAATACTCGAGAACACTCTAAACAACCATTTAGTGATCTTAATTTAGATTTGATATTTTTTTCATGCATCAAATACATAAGCAAGGTATGATATTGTAAACGATACAACATTTATGATAATTCATATTATCAATAGATAAGGAATCCATCTTTCATATTCCATTTAAATCGTTTTAATACAATGTCTTCACATACTGTATGGTACATTCCCAATAACTTTTATACTTATTATAAAAGATATAACTTACCAATCCAATATCGAGTATTAACAACTAGACTATTACTGATTTTAACATAAGTACATTGTTGATAATTAGCAGTATGTTGTTTACTTATAATTTTAGAAATATCTATGAATCGTTTAATGTTCTTTCTTATGGACACACGCTTCCTTTGTTTTTTGATCGAAAATCAAACCATTCGATATTTTTATCAAAATACTTAATCAATTTAAATACAATAGAATGAAACTTTCATATCATTTCTTGGATCATATTTGAAAAATCCAAAAACTCAATATCGCTGTTATTGACTTCAAGACACTTTGGTTATTATGTGCAAACAGTCTATTCCAAATCATTATGTAGAATTTCACATATATACCAAAACATAAAGTCATAAGATAATTTTATGAGTAAAATCCGAATCATTTTGAGCACAATAAATGATGTATCTATTATATTAATTTCAATAATTGAAACTTACGATTCTATTCTAATCAACGTTGCTTACTATATTCAACCTGCATTTGTCTTTCACTTGAAGACATATTTGCGGTCGATGAACCATATTCCTTCGGGTACAGCTATCAAATCACAATATGATAATGTACTTGGAATTCTTTTGGATTTGTGCATCATACCATTTGACAGAGTCAATAATCTTAATGGTTTAATGGACTGTTGAGGATTTTTTATTCTTGATATTAATAAGAAATTCATAGTTTCTCTTTAATATGCAAGGATATTTATTAGACTTTATATTGCATAGTGTTCATTTAGGTTTGGTTAATTTCATTTCATTCCTCATAACCCGTTGTATCCCTTGACCATATCCAAATCCATTTTACTACCGATAATTTCTAAAAAAATTCCTTTACTACAAAGTTGGTATTTCTTGAAGCACCAATTGTTTCTCAGTGCAATGGAATATGTATTCATAAACTTGTATGAATTGCCTTATATTAAACTGATTTGATTTTAGTTTACAAAATTTATGCTCAAAATATAAATTGCTCTTCCAATGACAATCGTTTCCAAACTCATATTGGGGTGATTCATACAAGATCCCTCATGTATAATTACTACGTGCGGTCTTTCGACTTGCATAGCCTGCTAATTCCTTAAACATCCATCGTTATCGTATATCGACAAGTGTGTATACAACTTATACGCACTATTTTTAATACTAATCAACACAGATAAAATAAAATTTTATAATTAATATTTCATTAATATTATTTAATTGTAACAATTATAATTAATTAAATTAGGTGGTAAACGGAGGATTCAACATTGTGGTTGTGTTTGTTAAGACTTGGTTTTGATTCATGACATGAAACTATCACTACAACATACAGATTCGACGACTATTACGACAAAAAGAGAATATATACTACATGGAGGCAAGACATCAAAATCGGTGCATCAATTTTTATACTATTTTGTTTTGAGTCTTAGGTCAATATTGTTAAGATCTCTCCTCGTTTACGTATATATTAGCTTATATATATAATTTTCTTATTTTAAAATGATTTATACATATATAAGCATATAAAATATATATTATCAAGATTTTAACGTGATAACGTTAGAATCATATATAATATATATTATATATACTTGCGTAAACTGTGCAAACCGCACATAAAATACCAAGTCAGTCGACTGACCTGCTAGTTTCTGTGCAGTATGCACAGGTGCACAAGTATATATATTTTTATAATAAAAAACGATTGAATATTCAGTCGACTGACTCAGAGGCTCAGTTGACTGAATTTCTACAACAGCTATTTTCTGAAAAGACACGATTATTTGTGAAGAGTTACAAACCTCTACGAAAAGATTTGGATGCAACACTTCAATCAAAACTCTTCAACAACAGTCGCTGCTTTTTAACATCTATAAATACATACTCTAACTTGATTCCAAACAACCGAATTTTCTTATCTTTCTTATCTAACACTCTGGAATCTACTTGCAACTATACTTTCAAATATTCTACATTAAAGCAATTTTATACCTTTCTATTCTTCTTAAACTTCAAATATATATATATTTATACTCGAGGAGAAGATTATAGGAAGGGTGTACTACAAGTGAAAAATCCATGTTATTAAACACACAAAGTCAAAACAATCTTTTGTGTTTGTTGAAGTCCTGTTCTGCTGCTCAGGGGTGTGAAGTCCTCTTCAGCTGTTGAGGCGAAATCATGTTCCGCTGCTCAGGTCCTTGTTCGGCTGCTCAAGGGTTGTATAGTCCTATTCCTTCGGGTTAAGTGAGGGTTATTGTTTTAGTGAAATTCCAGAAGGAGTCTGGGACTGGATGTATGACGGTGCTCCGAACCAGTATAAAAATCTATGGTGTTATTTTTATTATACTGCTCTTATATTCCGCACTATTTACTATATAGCTATCATCACTATATTGTGTATTATCGTATATCCATATTACACGATCCATAGCACACTTTCATTTGGTATCAGAGCCTGGAATTCTATCGATCGTCACAACATCATAGAATAATGGCTAGAAAAAGATCCGGTCGAAATACAGCAAGCAAAAAGCCTAAAACTATCAGAGCAATGACAAATGAGGACTGTAAAAAGGTACTTTCTGATTTACAAATTTCAGTAAATGAGAATAATGAATTAGTTAGTATAAGCGATAAGATCTCAAAGCTTAATTTTCTTATTTTAGAAAAGATGAAATCAATCAAACTTAAAAATGAGAAATTGAAAAATGAGAAATTAGATTTAGAAAATCAATAGGGTGTTTTGAAAAATAATTTTGAGTCTCTTAAAGATTATCTAGATAAATAAAATACTATGTTTGAAAAAGAGAGAGAAAAATTTTCAAAATAAATTTTTGATTTGAAAAGACAAAATGATTTATTACAATCCTCTTTAGATAATTCAGAATCTCAAATTTTCCTTCTCAAAAATGAGAACTGTACGTTAAAAAACGAGAATTCTAAATTAAATAAGAAAATTGATATTTTGAATACTAGTAATATTTCTTTTGAAAATAATAATTGTGACTTTAAAGCTAAATGTGATAAACTTAACACTGAAGTAACCAAATTTAATAAAGGTCAAAATGATTTAAACATGATTTTATCTAGTTCTAGACCTTTACATGATAAAAGTGGTTTAGGATATAATAAAACTAATCGTAGAAATAGCACTAGATACGCTTTCATGTTCAGTAAAAATGTTAGTGCTAGTACTAAATTTCGAGTAAAGCGTAAATCCAATTTTTATAGAAATTCAAATACTATTATGACCAATAATGTTTATAATTTCTCTAGAAGTACAAAATCATTAACGGGAAATATAAATAAAAATTATCTAAGTATTTGGGTTCCTGTTAATTGGAAAAATAGAGAAAAATACATTGATGATTATTTTGATATGGTAGTTAATAACGAAAATTATATTTTTAAAGGTTCAACCACACTCAAATGGGTATGGTTTCCTAAAAATTAGGAAATTATAAGAACCTTGGGTATCACATGCTTTAAATGTTAAATTTTTTGATACCTTACATTATAAGTAGTAGTTATTTTCTTGTTCTATGTTAACACTTATATAGAATATAATTTATGTCATCATATAAACTCTCCATTTTGTTGATGACAAAGAGGGAGAAAGATACTGTTCTAACGCTATTTGCAGGAATAAACAATGCAAGCACAGATTAAGGGGGAGAAAAGATTAATTATTTATATGAATATATTCAGGGTAAGCGTATAATAGAGTAAGTTGTTGCTTATCTTAGTATTTTCCTTTTATGATCTACAAACATTAATCTTTTATTTCAAAACATTAAAACATGGCTTATACTAAATAACCAATGTTTCATATTATTTTGTTGCATTAAAATTCTTGTTTGCGATATTGCAATGTATGAATGCTTGTTACTTTTATTGCTATGATTTGAATATCTATACATGCATCATAAGATTATTTATGTTCTTTATTCCTTTTTGTCGATGACAAAGGGGGAGATAATTATCACTAACATTAAGAATGCAGGATATATATCAAAGATTCAGGGGGAGTAAGTATTCATATTATATTATATACAGTCGAAATGTATATCTACTTACAGGTTGCCATCAATCAAAAAGGGGGAGAATGTTGAGACTTGGTTTTGATTCATGACATGAAGCTATCACTACAACATACAGATTCAAAGACTGTTACGACAAAAAGAGAATATATACTACATGGAGATAAGACATCAAAATCGGTGCATTAATTTTTATACAATTTTGTTTTGAGTCTTAGATCAATATTGTTAAGATCTCTCCTCGTTTACGTATATATTAGCCTAAATATATAATTTTCTTATTTTAAAATGATTTATACATATATAAGCATATAAAATATATATATTATCAAGATTTTAACGTTAGAATCATATATAATATATATATTATATATACTTGCGTAAACTGTGCAAACTGCACATAAAATACCAGGTCAGTCGACTGACCTGGTGGGTCAGTCGACTGACCTGCTAGTTTCTGTGCATTATGCACAGGTGCACAAGTATATATATTTTTTTATAATAAAAAATGTTTGAATATTCAGTCGACTGACTCAGAGGCTCAGTTGACTGAATTTCTACAACAGCTATTTTCTGAAAAGACACGACTATTTGTAAAGAGTTACGAACCTCTACAAAAAGATTTGGATGCAACACTTCAATCGAAACTCTTCATCAACAGTCGCTGCTTTTTAACATCTATAAATACATACTCTAACTTGATTCCAAACAATCGAATTTTCTTATCTTTCTTATATAACACTCTGGAATCTACTTGCAACTATACTTTCAAATATTCTGCATTAAAGCAATTTTATCCCTTTCTATTCTTCATAAACTTCAAATATATATATTTATACTCGAGGAGAGGATTATAGGAAGGGTGTACTACAAGTGACAAATCCGTGTTATTAGAACACACAAAGTCAAAACAATCTTTTGTGTTTGTTGAAGTCATGTTCAGCTGCTCAGGCGTGTGAAGTTCTCTTCAGCTGTTGAGGCGAAATCATGTTCCACTGCTCAGGTCCTTGTTCGGCTGCTCAAGGGTTGTATAGACCTATTCCTCCGGGTTAAGTGAGGGTTATTTTTTTAGTGAAATTCCAGAAGGAGTCTGGGACTGGACGTAGGACGGAGCTCCGAACCAGTATAAAAATCTCCGGTGTTATTTTTATTATACTGCTCTTATATTCCGCACTATTTACTATATAGTTATCATCACTATATTCTGTATTATCGTATATCCATATTACATGATCCATAGCACACTTTCAGTGTTAACTTTTTAGTGCAAATTCGATTAGCGATTAATATCGAACAATTCAAATGTTTACGTTCACACTTCACCTTAGCTAGTGGTGTGATATTATGACTAAATTTATCACTTACATAGCTTTGATAAAATCCAATTTTATATTTTTAAACATTACCGACAACAATAATTTTTTACACCAATTCTCTTCTTCAAAACTATGTATCACTTTGGACTTATGGAATTTGGCAATGACCAAAATTCCAATATCATCAAAATTCAACTCTATATCCCAAATACAAAGTCCTTGGTTCAATAATAACAATTATTATTAACCGAATTGCTCTGCCCAGAGAATTTGACTTTGAGTTGACTTTGGTTGACCATGATACTAATCTCATATAATCGAGGAGATGAATCCTCTCTTGAATAATGTTTCATTTCCAGTACTTTCACTCGATCCAACTACAATCACTCGATGGACGTCATGCCATGATTTGACTACTCAAAGCGAAGCTTTCATATTGAAGATCGATAGTATTCTCAAGTCAAGAGATCTGTGTAAAAAATTGTCACATTGATATTTTCTATTTGACCTTAGTTATATTAACCAATACAAAACTATCGAGTGAGTGATTCTATAGTTATCCAAAAACTATTAATATGTAACCCATTGGTGCCCTAGTAGCCATAAGTAATACACTATCTAATATTTGGAGAGTGTTATATACTTTATCTCAACTTATATATTGATATCCAGTCTCGATACATCTTAACTAGGAATATTTAATATGGTATACTTATTTTCATTTTGATAAGTTACTCACAGTTACAACACCTTGTAACTATTATCATAAAACATACCATTTATGGATTTTCTATTAAATATACTTTTAATTAAATTAATTAATTAATATATATCATAATACATCAAGTATGTAATAAAAAGAAAACATCTTTTATTTCAAACAAGATTGGTTATTGAGTTGGATATATGTAACAAATTACATAATTGCTGCTAGGGCATACCCCTAACTCTATCAATCTCCCATTTGCACTTAAGGTCAATTATGGAATCTCATTCTAACTTCTACAATCGATTTTCTCAAAAGCAATTCGATTAGTCACTTAGTGATTGGGTATGCTATTATATTTCAATTTTTTACTCTATAAATCAACTCTCTCCGACACTAATAAGTTACCTTCATCATGTGGAACAATTCAGAGTATGTCTCTCGACATTCAATAAGCTCTAAGTTCTGTTATAAACTATATCATGACATTGTTACCATGCAACAATATTGTGAGATTCTCAACATTTGGAATCACCTTCATCTCAGTTATAAATTTATCCAGTTATATTTATATACTTTATTTTTATTGTAGCGCTACTCAAGGTGATATACTTAGCCATTTTCATTGAATCGGACATAATCTTTCATTTGGAACATTTCCAACTTAAAGATTCCTAATTTGAATTTATTATTGACATATTATGCTCAATATCGCTTATAAAGTTTGAGTCCGAACACACCTTCACAAGGAGTTTGTTGCTTCTGTAAACAAATCTCTAGTATTTCATAAATACATGAGAATACTTAAAACAACCATTTTGTGATAACAATTTGGATTTAATATTTTCTTCGTCTATCAAATACATAAACAAATTGAAATATCGTAGACAACATAACATGTATGATAATTCATATTGCCAATGCATAAGGAATCCATCTTACATGTTCCATATTAAACATTTTAAGAAGGTAGCCTCGCATATCGTTTGGAACATTCCCAATAACTTTTATACTTACTATAAAAGACATCATTTACAAATCCAATATCGAGTACTGAAATAACTAAGATTGATTTTAATATAAGTACATCCTTAAAAAAGTAGCAAAGTGTTATTTGCTTATAATATAGAAATATCAATGTACCTTTTAATGCTCTTTCTTATGAACGTGCATTTTTTTTCTTTTGATTGACAATCAAACTATTTGATATTTCTATCAAAACACTTGTTAAATTTTGATGCTTTTTTGAATGATACTTTCGTATCTATTCTCGAATTATACTCGAAAACTCATAAACTCAATATCGCTCCCACTAGCTTCGGGACACTTTGGTTATTATGTGCAAATAGTTTACTTTAAATCATTGTTTAGATATTTATATTTCATTACATATATACCAAAATACAAAATCATACTAAGCGATAATATATTGAGCGATAATTTTATGAGTAATCCGAATTAATTGAGCACATTGAATACTATTGCGCTAATTTTAACAATTGAAATTTACCAGAATTCTTATCAACATTGCTCATTAAATTCCAACTGCATTGGTCTTGCTCTTAGAGACATAATCGCTGCCGATGGCTCACATTCCTTTAGGTATGACTATCAAAGTCATATTTTGATGGCCTACTTGGAATCCTTTTCAGATTTGTGTAGTATACCATATCATAAAGTGAATATCCTTAATAGTTTAATTAAAAGCTAAAGATTATCTACACTCAATATTGATAGGAAACTCGTAGTCTTCCTTTAATGTGCGAGAATATTTATTAGACATTCTAATGCATCGTGTTCATTCAGGTTTTGTAAATATCATTTCATCCTTTGTTAATAGCTTTATCTTTGGATCGTATCAAAATCCATTTCATTATAAATAATGTCCTAAGAATTTCCTATGCTACAAAGTTGGTATTTGAAACAATAGTCGTTCTTAGTGTAATGGAACATGCATTCATAAACTTTTTATGAATTTCCCTATATATAAAACTGATTTGGTTCTGTTTACAAAACTTATGTTCAAAACATAAATAGGTCATCCAATGACAATCGTTCCTAAACTCCTTTTGGGGAGATTCATACAAGACCCCTCACGAACAAATAGTACATGCAATCTTTCGACTCGCACAACCTGCCAACTCCTTGGCCTAGAATATGTTAGGGTTTCTTATAAAACCCTTATCTTGTATGGTTTTGTAAACTATTCTTTGGATCAGGGGTGGAGCCCCTTGCAAATGGGGTAGGCACGTGCCTACCCTAGTATTTGAAAAAAAACAAATGCAGTTTGCATGCAAAACGTTCTGTAGTATTTTCCAAAGCAAAAGCTTGTGCTATTGGAGGTAAGTTGTTTGATGAACTACTTGAATGGAAACAGACATAAAAGCAATGTTTTGGGTTTTGCAGTCGAACCAGTTACAGGATTGAGTAACTTAGGATAACTACTGCTATAACACTTGAATAGGAGCATAACTCAAGTGAGGGAAACTTATAAGGTTCTTGCTTTGGAATTTTTTTGGGAAATGGCTATAATGGTACATTGTTTATAAGTAAGCTCATTACTTGAAGTAATGGTACATTTTTCAGGAATGGCTGTTGTATAGAGTGACCACCCCAAAATTGAAACTTGGCTTTACCACTGCTATGGATGATATTAATTTTAATCTTGTGTACTTGTAACAACCCACACCCCAGTGGGCCAGATTGATTTTCGCTAAGTCGAAAACCCTTGTCCACTAAAGTATAGATCATTGGTTTGGCATCCTGTAAATAAACAAATGAATGCATATCAGAGCACTAACGATATGATAAAATATAATAAGTCACATAGTCATTGACTAAGATTTGATACTTCTAATTTCTAGCATCCTTGCCAATGTGGAGCATGGGTAAGGAACATGACCTTTCACTGCTCTTGCCTTATACCTATTCCTGTCCGTCTAAGCTATCATGTGGGTTAGAATGAGGAGGGGATCATAACAACGTTCTTATGACTAGTAATTTATACACTTTATACAGAACACTGGTTTATGCCGATTATCTTCTATTTCAAGTTGTGTATTCTACTTTTACTTAGTCACTTCGACTAATGTACGCGTATGATACATCTCATATACCCATAGTAGATTATAACTGTTATCCAGCCTTTTGGCTTGGCTATATTCAGACTGACTAGGTAAGTTAGACCTGACAATTATCAAGGCAAGTAGCTTAACGAAATGATCCTAGGGTCCAAGAACCAAGTACAGACAAGACCACAAGACGACGGTCGAACAAGCTTAGAAGTGCAATACCCTGGAATACACTGAGTATGAATCGATGTTCCACCCTACATAGGGGATCGGTACCGAACCCTAGGGTACACCTAAAGTGGCCCCCACTCCTATGGTACTCTTCTTTATCTATATAGAGCCCGATTCAAATGTTGATCCAGAATTCATATGCTTTGTATTGGCAATCTCCATATGTAGTCTAAAGCAGTAATTTAGCCTTTTGTAGATGCATCTCTTGGACCAAAAAACATCTAAGCGACTATGCAGAACAACCTTGGAATCCTGAAGCCAACAACAAGATGAGCCAACACAAGAAATCGCAAGACCCTATACTATATATATAGGGATTGGTACCGATCCCCAATCATAGGTGATATGGAGATGAGATTTTCTTGGGAGACTTGGTCTTGGCAGCAAGGTTCTGCAGGAGAAGTTTCATCGAGATATTTAGTCGTCTACCCCTATAAATACAAAATGCATGGTTCATTGTAAGGATCTTTACGCTACTATTACACTCTTACGCTCTTGTATTCAAGGATCTATTCTGTTCCCATTCTCTTATAATCACAAAAAAGTGCAAAAGCAATAGAATCATTCAAGTGGATCTAGGCCAAGATTGCCGACCTAGTATAAATTAGTGTGTGCTTGCTTTCTATTTGATTTCCTCTATTTTTCCATTTGCTTTCTTCATTTAATCTCTTCTATTTACTTTTCTGAGTGTTTGTACCAATATTGGTTTAAACATTTTGGTATTTTCACTAAGAACTGAACTCAGGCCATTTGGATCCATTATCTACTATTGGATTTCCTGTATCTAAGAGATAGATCCAATCTCTCTACCTTTTGATTCTACAACTCAGATTTTCAAAGATCTACTAGAAGCTTTTTGCCATGGTCTCACTAAGGAAAGAAATACATACCACAACAACTAGAGCTACCCCAAGTGATGCTGAGAATGAGAATCTCCAACATGGGAATGGAGCTAACTAGCTGGAGCAAACGAAAATCCAAACTCTAACTGACGTTGCGACTAAAGTGGAGATGGATAGGATGATGAAGGAGATGGAAGACAGATTCCAGGCTAGTCAATAGGAGATGAATCAAACAATGCAACAGAGCTCGAGGCTGCTGAATAAAGTAACTCAAAACAGCCATAGATGGAGTAGAAGGGATTTCAACTCAGAGTCAGAGAGTTCTTCTTCATTCGAGCAAAGGCGTAGGGATAAAAGGCAGAAGTGGACCCAAAATACTATTGGGACACATACCAAGGGAGAGCGCCGACCCAAGGCATAAGTTTAGGGATCAGTATCGAATCCCGAGGAGGGATCGGTTTCGAACCCCATTATCATGGGCCCGACGCTCAACAATTGGAAGGTGGCATAGATGTGGCCTTTGGACGTGCTGTTGATGTTTAGAATATGGAGTTTTGGACTGCTATTGACAATACAACTCATGGTAATAAAATAGAGGGGTTGTTTGACGAATGGATCCCCTGGAGTTTAGGGAGCCTAGGTACCGAGCATCTTCCCGAGAGCGTTCACCGGACCGAGCACTTGGGACAGGACCTGATCACCGCCATTCAATCGTACCTATTGACCTGGACCATCTAGAAGATATGGTTAGGAGGTTGGTGAGTGAAAACAAATTTAGAACCAATGTTGAATGGGGTACTAGTGTGAGTCGAAACCTGTTCATGGAGGATATTATTCATGCAAGATATTCCCTGAGATTTAATATGCCAACGATGTCATTGTATGGAGGAACGACATATCTTAGGCAATACTTATTGAGATATGAATGACCCATGAATTATCCAGAGCTTCAGATGTTGTGAAGTGCGGTTGTTTCCCAATTTTCCTAGAGGATGTGGCTATAATGTGGTTCACTCGGCTTCCATTAAAGTCTATATCGTCTTTCATTAATCTATCGCGAAAGTTCATGAAGCAATTCCGCTTACATGCTTCGCGTCTAAAGCATGTGATGTCATTATCCAACATTTATTAAGCTGAATGAGAGTCATTGAGGGACTTTTTGAACCGGTTCCATATGGATATAACGAAAGTAACGGATCCTAAGGAAGGCATGGTACAAATGGCGCTATGTAGGGGAGTTCACCCTGACTTGGATTTCAAAGACTGGTTGGGAAGGAAGCAACCGTTAACAATGGAAGATTTTTATAGGAAAGCCAATGAATATTTACGTTGGGAGGATGCACGTAAGCATCCATGGAGAACCATTGTTGGAAATTCAGATGAGGTAATACAAAGTAATGTGTCCATAATGAAAACCGGAGAAAATTCTAGGAACATACACATGAAGGTTGGAAATCGGAATGAAGGTCGAAAATGGAACAATGATGGGGCCAAGAAGCGTAAACCGGATAATTGGAATCGTTTCTGGACTCCCAAGTATGACAATTATACCGAACTGAACAACTTAATAGAGAACATCTATTTGGCTACTCAAAGTATTGAACCATATAGGAAGCTGGCTCCAAGAGAATCAACCGAGAAGGAGTGGAAGTCGAGCAAGTTTTGTAGATTCCATGAGACTCATTGTCATAATACCAACGAGTTTAGGCACTTGTGTGACATGATTGAAGATTTGATTAGAAAAATGAAACTGCAGCAATATGTGAAAGCCTCATAGAGTGGCGGGCAAGGAACTTCTAATCCCCTAGGTCATCTTCCTAATAGGGACAAGCTTAGCCTGGTGCTAATCTAGCCAGGCAGCCACAAAGATGTTTGGTGATTAACACAATCATCAGTGGGCCGCATCCTGCCGATGAAAGCTCGCGAAAATGGACAGATACATTGGAGTTATAAAGCATGTTGAGAATGGAAGTTGCTATGCTGATAAGGATGGAGCTTTGACGAAAAAACCTCGAACCATGACAAACGATATCGTTTTTCGAAATAGAGATGCAGATGGAGTGGAAGCTCCGACGATCGACCCATTCGTGATTTCAGCTATGATTGGTCCTGCTATTATATAGAAGGTGCTTGTTAACTATGGGAGTTCCATCAATATCTTATTCAAGAAAGTTTATGATCAAATGATGTTGGAGGAGAAAGATTTAAAGCCTTGTAAGTCTCGAATATAGAGGTTCAATGGGGTGGCTACTAAAGCCATAGGATTTGTTAAATTATCGTTGGTACTTGGTGAGGGAAACCGTGTAATACCCTTAATTTTATTGACATTATTCAGGAGATTTAATTAGAATAAATTAAATAGAATAATGTAGATAAGGAGATTGAGGTTGATTAATAAATTAGGTGTCCATGCTTATTTAAAATTTAATGAACTTGTATAAATGGTTAGGAAATTAAACATAAGGGCATTAGGGTAACTAACCATACTTCCCACCCTTATACTATTTGCATTACGTCATACACATTCATTTTACTTAAAACAAAAGTTTATGAGCGTGAGAAGCAAGGCCGACCATTAGGAAGAAGAGAAGAGAAAATCAACTTAAAGCTTAGGATTCAAATTAGAAGGAAACAATCTCAACCAAACTTCAATTTCCTTATCTAATCTAAAGTGAACAATAAATTCTACGTCTCTATTTTAGTTTTATGATCATATGGTTTCATATTTTAGTGGAAATCTGTTTTTATGATATATTGAATGATGATATGCTTGAATCATGATTTATATGGATTAAACAAGTTTGCTAAAAAGAGATATACACGGTTTTAGGGTAAAACCGAGATGGAATGATTTTTAAATGCCATGGGAAAATTTTATGTTGTAGAAAACCTGATTTTGGAGATGGGTTTCAATTTCCATAATTTTTTGAATTAATGTGGATTTTATATTAATTTTCTAGTGTAGAAAATGATTTTTTGGGTTATAAATTATTTACAGCTAAAATAATTATTATTTGGGTTTGAAATTTTTATATGTTGGAAAACATATTAAAGTAGATTTTCTAGAATTTTTCCAGATTTTTCCTAAGTGATTTGATGAATATATAAAATTATTTAAGGTATGCGACTTAAATGTTTTATATATTTAATTAAGGAGAAGGGGCGTTTTATAAAATAAAATGATTATTTAATTCTGAAAATAGTAGCACCACTTTTTTGAAAAACATTGGTTAACCAATAAGATTGTGACAAACAAAGGCAGGTTAGTTAAAAAGTTATCCTTTTTAAGTTAAAAACAAGAAAATCATGCTTTTGGCATGTTCCAGCCATTTTGGTATCAGACCTTCCGACCCAGACCTTTCGACAAGGTCGAGAGTTTCATAGCTTCCGACAAGGTCAAACCAATGCATATGGTATCAAGATACTTGGTACATAATGAATTGGAAAAGTTCGAAGGGTTCTAAGTCGAAAGGTTGGTTGCTAAAGAGGTTGAAGTGTGTTTGTTTTATAAACCAAAGATAGCTTGCTTTGTTTCGAATAAGAGCTTTCGACTTGGTTGCTTTCGACCAGGTCAAATTTTTAAATAAAAGTTTTAAACCTTTCAACATAGTCGAAAGGTTACTGTTGTTTTATCACTATTTTTTTTTGAAACCTTTCGACACAGTCGAAAGGTTACTGCCGCTTTTGTTTGGTTTTATTCTAAACCTTTCGACAAAGACAAAAGGTTTACTTGTTTTAAAAACTCGCCGCTTCTCCATGCTTTCGAAAGGAAACTTTTGACTTAGGTGATTTACCCTTGTTTTGTAAATTGAAGTATAACCCAAAGCTTTAGAAGGAGTTGTTTTAAAGGCTGAAGCCTATTGTTTAAAAGTTAAGTTTTAAAGCTTTTGAAGCAGACCTTCCGGCAAAGTCGAAAGGTAGCTTCCAATGAAGTCGAAAGGTTTTTAAAAGAAGATTTTCCACATGTTTTAAATTGAACTGAATCTTTCGAAAGGTTTATGTTTAAAAGGTTGATTACTTTCGAAAGGTTTGCTTTCCAATGGTTTCAAAAGGTTTGATTTCCAATGTTTTCGAAAGGTTTACTTACAAATGGTTTGGAAGTTAGGCTTCCACTCTTACTTAATGATACTTCAACTAAGTCGAAAGGTTTCTAAGGTGGGGTTTTAAAGTATTATAAAGGCTGGAACCTATTATTCTAAAATTTATGGTTTATGCTTCTGAAGGGGTCGTAAGGTTGCTTTCAAAGGGGTCGAAAGGTTGCTTTCGAAATGGTCGAAAGCAAAGCTTTCGAAGGGGACACTTTCAAAGGGGTTGGAATTTTTTTTTCTTTTAACCTCATAAAATAAGTGTTGTTTAACCTTGGGGATACCGGGGTGGGTTTAATGAATTCAACACAATAGTTGGGGATATCAACACTTATATGTTTTGACAATCATTGGGAATACTAATGTAAATTATAAATGGATATAACCTAAATTAGGGACACTAATGGCAATAGGTTAATCATGTGGATAACATGAGATAATTAGATTCATATAGATAGCATGAGTTGAATGGTCAAGTGATGGGTTCATAGATATCCTAGGAAAACTATAGGATGTATGATGGATAGTCAACATCAAGTTGGAGATGGATAGTCTCAATATGATTGAAGAAGGGTTCATAGTAATCTTGGGAAAACAATGAGATAGTTGATGGATAGTCTCCATATGTTAGATGAAGGGTTTATAGTCATCCTAAGAAAACTATGAGACGTGAGAAGGATAGTCTATATCCACTTAAGAAAAATGAAAATGGGATGGATAGTCCCTCTTTGAGGCAAATTAAAATCGAATAGGGGATGGGGAAATCCTAAATGTTTGTAAGTATGCATATCATCATAATATTTTGAAAATGTATGTTTTAACCATTGTGGATGCAGGAATACAGAATATGGTTTTATAAAAGTTTTAAGATACCAGTGAGGGGAAAACCCATTTTGCTAAGCGGCGTGGTCTCACTAGATATCTAAAAGGATTGAGATGTTAGATTATTATTCATACCAGGCTTTATGTCTGACTCGAAGTTTTTGTTTTCCCCTTAAACTCTCGGGTACTCAATTGATTTTGAGCAGTTTGAGGTTTAGGGTTTTCAGGTTCTCTTCTTAGATGAATAAAGCTTCCGGAGGCGTGTAGGAGGCAGATAGATATTTAGAATTTTCTTTTCGCTGTGTGCTTTGTTTGTAAAGGTAAATTTATTAGCCTTACTATATACTCTGATCAACCAAGAGGGCATCTTCATATGTCGCTCTTGGCGTAATTGTAATAATTATATTTTGCTGAATGTGGTTAACATAATTTTGGGATTATGTAATGAACTTGAAATGTTTTGATTAGGATGTGGAAATATGTTTTTGAATTGTGAGATTTTTTCCATATTTCTGCAATCTATGTACCAATGTATCTAGCACCGCCCTATTTAGTCGTCAAAGATTAATAACTATGGATGACTGCAGCATCCGTAGCCGTTAGTTTTAGGCCTCCAAGTAGGGGGATGTTACAAGTTGGTATCGGAGCATAGGTTTATGAAACTTTAAAAGAAAAGTAAAACCTAAAAGCTTTTTTTCAAACATAATCCAATAAATTTAAAAATAAGATCGAGGTTTGTGTTAACGCTATAGTAACTTACTTGTAATTGATATATAAGTATATATCTAAGTACATATTCCCCTCTCTCTTAGACCATTCTTCTGTATCTTACTAAGGCTCGTATGTAGATATACGAGAAAGAGGATATGGAGGCAGGAAATGGAAATCTAGGTGGAGGAAGCACCATTACTAATAGAAATGCTCGGAGAAACCAAGGTCGACAGGCTAATGCTAACCAAAATGCTGAGGCCAATGTAGGTGCTGGAAATCCGCCAGTAGATGCGGGGATGGCGTATCAGTTGTTGGCTAATCTTTTGCAAGCAGGAGCTGCTGGTGATGTCGGTGGAGCTAATCCTATATTTCTAGCTAGTTATAATTATGCTAAGCTGTGTAGAGACTATATCAGTCTGGAAGGAAAGTTGTTTGTTGAAACGGAAGATGTTGTTGAAGTAGAGAACTTGTTGTTGAACTGTGAGTGGATCTTTGCATATTTAGGCTTGAATGATAGAGAGAAGAGAAGACTACCCTCTAGACTGTTGCAGGGGTTAGCACTTCATTGGTGGAACAGTGTGATGGCCGGAGTGACGGAGGAAGAGTTGACTTGGGTTGACTTCAAGAGGTGGTTTGAGCAGAGGTTCTTGTCTGAGGTTGCCAAGTCGGCATTGATGAGGAAGTTTATGGATCTTGTCCAAGGAGATATGTCTGTGATCGAGTATGCTGCTAAGTTTGATCAGCTATCTCGATATGGTTATGATTTGGTTGACACAGATGTTAGAAGGAATGAAAGATTCATTAGAGGATTAAGGCCAGAGCTAGGCAGAATGACTATGGCCCATATTCGAGATCCTTCTAATGTGGTGGTGGAGATGGCCATTCGCCATGAGGAAATGCTTGCTATTTCAGCTAGATAGGAGCCAATTGAATCCCAAGGTCCTCTGGAGAAGAAGAGGAAGCTTTTCAAGAAGAAGGGCACTCGGAAAGGAGAAGAAGCCAAGAAAGGGAAAGCATATATAGTTTGCTACAAGTGTGATAAGAAGGGTCACTATGCAAATGAGTGCCGTTCAGGAGATGGAAGGTTGGTTGTGGGGAAGAAGAATGTGCAATGCTATAATTGCAACCGTATGGGGCATTACAAAAACAAGTGTCCCAAAGCTGCCAAGGTAGGAAAAGGAAAGGTCTTTGCTTTGGAACCATCATCTTCTAGACCTACTGCAACAGAGAAAGGGAAAACTATGATGGAAGGTACGCTTTTGATTCAAAATATATCGGTTAGGGTACATCGATACCGGTGCATCACATTCATTTATATCTTAGTATTTGGTGGATAGGTTATGTATAGAACCAACATACCTTGTTACTTCCTTAAGTGTTGCGAATCCAATAGGAGGGTATGCAACTCTTGGGATGAGATGTGACCAGTTAGAACTTGATTTGTTAGGTCATAGGTTTTCATGTAGTTTGTATGTTTATGATTTCCTAGATTTCAAGATCATTTTGGGTATGGATTGGTTGGATAAGTATGAGGCTAGGATATTTTGCCAGGATCGGGAAATATCATTGAGGTACCCAGATAGTCTTAATCGAATCATTTTCTCAGTGGATAATTCCAGTAAGAATGTTTATGCTTTGTTGAGTGTCATGGAGGCTGGAGAAGTGCTTAGTCGGGTTCGTGTGGCTAGAGAGTTTGCAGATGTATTTGAGCCGGTTACTAGATTACCCCTGTAATGAGCAATTGAGTTTTGGATAGACCTTGTACCAGGAGCTGAACCTGTCAGTAGACCACCTAGTAGAATGACATCGACAGAGATGAAGGAATTGAAGGTGCAGTTAGTGAATCTTGAGGGAAGAAATTTTATTAGGCTAATTAGTTCGCCTTGGGGAGCAGTTGCGGTGTTTGTGAAGAAACCAGATGGGTTGTTAAGGATATGCATCGACTATCGTAAGTTAAACGAAAGGACGATCAAGAATAGGTACCCTCTGCTGAGGATAAATGATCTGTTTGATCAGTTGAGTGGAGCCAGAGTATTTTCCCAATTGGATTTGGCGATGGGGTTCCATCAGTTGAGAGTCGCAGAGGATAGCATTCCTTTGATGGCATTTCGGACTAGGTATGGTTCGTATGAGTGGTTGGTGATGCCATTTGGATTGACAAATGCGCCTGCTTTCTTCGATGATTTGATGAACTGTGTTTTTCGAGGGCACTTGGATAGGTTCGTGTTAGTGTTAATAGATGACATTTTGGTGTACTCTAAAGGTGAAAGAGAGCATGAGATTCATCTTAGAGTAGTGTTGGAGACGCTGAGGCAGAATCAGTTGAAGGCGAAGTTTTCCAAGTGTCATTTTTGGAAGAAAGAGGTTAAGTTTCTTAGTCATGTGGTTTCCGAAGAAGGATTGTCAGTCGATCCAGTTAAGAACGAAGCTATCAATAATTGGAATAGACCAGAGACGGTAACCGAGATAAGGAGTTTTCTTGGACGTACTGTCTATTATTGGAGATTCATCAAGGATTTCTCGCGGATAGCAGTACCTTTGACTAAGTTGACCAAGAAGGAAGTGAAGTTTGTTTGGTCTGACAAATGTGAGGAAGCATTCCTTACGTTAAAGCATTTGTCAACCAATGCTCCAGTGTTAGTAGTTCCGGATGGTAACCAAGGGTTGGTAGTATACACTGATGCATGTGGCACTGGATTGGGAGCAGTATTAATGCAGAAGGGCAAATTTATTGCTTACGCATCTAGGCAGCTTAGACCGCACGAAGTTAGATATCCTACTCATGACTTGGAGTTGGCAGCGGTGATTTTTGCCTTGAAGATTTGGAGGCAATATCTTTTGGGAGAGAGATTTGAGTTGTATATCGATCATAAGTCATTAAAGTATTTATTCTCTCAGAAGGAGTTGAATATGAGACAACAGAGGTGGCTGGAGTTTTTGGCTGCTTATGATTTCGGTATAGAGTATACTCCAGGAAAAGGAAATAAGGTAGCAGATGCTCTCAGCAAAAAACACAAGAATGTAGTGTTGGCGATGTTGGCAGAATGGAAGGATCTCGAAGCTTTAACCAGTTGTGGTGTGCAGTTGAGATCTACTGCTAGTCCTAGTCAGGGTACTACCGTGTTGTCTTGTTTAGAGGTTTGACCAGTGCTGATTGAGAAGGTAGCTTCTAAGTGGAGAGAAGATCCAGTTTTAGCTGATAGGATTAGAAGGCTTGAGATAGGATCAGAGGCTGATGACCTAAGGGATTTT
This sequence comes from Allium fistulosum, assembly GCA_030737815.1. Classification (NCBI taxonomy): domain Eukaryota; kingdom Viridiplantae; phylum Streptophyta; class Magnoliopsida; order Asparagales; family Amaryllidaceae; genus Allium; species Allium fistulosum. The sequence continues at coordinate 339,961,146 of CM060904.1, forward strand.
AATCTTGACCAAAGAGGATGGTTGAGAAAGAAGGGACGGTTATGTGTTCCAGATATAGAGAACTTAAGGAGAGAATTTCTAGAAGAATGTCATCGATCGAAGTTTACGATTCATCTTGGAGAAACCAAGATGTATCAAGACATGAAGAGAATCTTTTATTGGGAAGGCAGGAAGAGGGATGTTGTCTTGTGGGTTAGGCAGTGTATTAACTATCAACAAGTGAAGGCCGAACTTCAGAAGCTGAGTGGGTTACTTAGGCCTTTAGATATTTCAGTTTTGAAGTGGGATTCGATATCGATGGATTTTGTAGATGGGTTACCAAGTTCAGATAAAGGAAATGAAAGTATATGGGTTATTATGGATAGGTTGACCAAGAGTGCCTATTTCATTCCGGTGAAGTCAACCAGGATGACACTTGTTTTAGCAAGGTTGTTCATGAAGAACATAGTTAGACTTCATGGGATTCCTAGTAGCATAGTCAACGATGGAGATGCATTATTCACTAGCGAATTTTGGAGGATTCTACAAGAGGTATTAGGCACCAAGATCAAGATGAATACATCATATCACCTACAGATGAATGGGCAGACAGAGAGAGTCAACAAGGTACTCGAAGATTTATTAAGAGCTTGTGTGTTGGACTTTGGTGGATCTTGGGAAGATCACCTACATCTGATTGAGTTTTCCTATAATAATAGTCATCAGACTAGTATAGGAATGGCACCTTTTGAAGCTTTGTATGGAAGGCCATGCAAATCGCCAGCATGTTGGTTAGAGACTGGAGACAGATTGGTCTTAGGTCCTGATTTGGTTAGGGAGGCGTCAGAAAAGATTGAGTTAATCTAAGAACGGATGAAGGAAGCTCAATCCAGGCAGAAGAGTTATGCAGATAAAAGGCGTAAAGACTTAGAGTTCTCAGTGGGAGACAGAGTTTTCATTAAAGTATCACCGATGAAGGGTGTGGTATGATTTGGAAAGTCGAGAAAGTTGGCCCTAAGATATGTTGGACCATTCTAGATTATAGAAAGGATTGGAAAGCTTGCATACAGAATAGAGTTGTCGGGCAGTTTGGTAGGTGTTCATAATGTATTCCATGTGTCTCATCTTCGTAACTATGTACATGATCTAGAGGCTACTATTCCTCAGATAAAGTTGGAGGACTTAGTAGTGGAGCCTGATTTGACTTTTGTTAGACAACCAGTTCGGGTTGTAGCGAGAGACGAGAAGAGATTGAGGACCAAGACAGTCAAGCTAGTGAAAGTCCAGTGGAACGACAATGAGAAAGACTATACTTGGGAGATAGAAGACAGGATTCTAGAGACTTACCCTGATCCGCTTTGATGGTATGTCTATATTAGATTTATATAGATTGTTGCAAGACTGGTAGGCTAGTATGGTTGTTAGGAGATGTTACAGATGATTGTTGTATTTGCTAATTAGTCCTCACTAAATTTCGAGGACGAAATTCTTTAAAGAGGGGACCCTGTAACACCCCTAATTTTATTAACATTATTTAGGATATTTAATTAGAATAAATTAAATAGAATAATGTAGATATGGAGATTGAGGTTGATTAATAAATTAGGTGGCCGTGCTTATTTAAAATTTAATGAAATGAAAATAAACGGTTAGAAAATTAAACATAAGGGCATTAGGGTAAATAACCATACTTCCCACCCTTATACTATTCTCATTAGGTCATACATGTTCATTTTACTTAAAACAAAATTTTATAACCGTGAGAAGCAAGGCCAACCATTAGGAAGAAGAGAAGAGAAAATCAACATAAAGCTTAGGATTCAAGTTAGAAGGAATTAATCTCAACCAAACTTCAATTTCCTTATCTAATCTAAGGTAAATAATAATTTCTACGTCTCTATTTTAGTTTTTGATCATATGGTTTCAGATTTTAGTGTAAATCTATTTTTATGATATATTGAATGATGATATGCTTGAATCATGATTTATATGGATTAAACAAGTTTACTTAAAAGAGATATACACGGTTTTAGGGTAAAGCTGAGATGAAATGATTTTTAAATGCCATGTGAATATTTTATATTGTAGAAAACCTGATTTTGGAGATGGGTTTTAATTTCCATAATTTTCTGAATTAATGTGGATTTTATATTAATTTTCTAATGAAGAAAATGATTTATCGGGTTATAAATTATTTACGGATAAAATAATAATTATTTGGGTTTGAAATTTTTATATGTTGGAAAACATATTAAAGTAGATTTTTTGGAATTTTTCCATATTTTTCCTAAGTGATTTGATGAATATATAAAATTATTTAAGGTATGAGACTAAAATGTTTTATATATTTAATTAAGGAGTAGGGGCATTTTATAAAATAAAATGATTATTTAATATGAAAATAATGGTAGCACTTTTCCAAAAAAAATTTGTTAACTAATAAGATTTTGACAAACAAAGGCAAGTTAGTTGAAAAGTTATCCTTTTTAAGTTAAAAACAAGAAAATCATGCTTTTGGCATGTTCCAGCCATTTTGGTATCAGACCTTCCGACCCAGACCTTTCGACAAGCTCAAGAGGTTCATAACTTCCGACAAGATCAAACAAATGCATATGGTATCAAGATACTTGGTACGTAATGAATTGGACAAGGTCGAAGGGTTCTAAGTCGAAAGGTTGGTTGCCAAAGTGGTTAACTAAAACTTTCTCGCTATAGTTTGGAAAAGCACTTACATCCTACTAACCACCATTGTGAAAACTCGGGTGGATGGGGCACATAAAACCATTCACTTTTAAAATAGCTCGGTTTATTCCAAGCACCGGTCATAACTTGACAACCGCCGACTGGCTCAAGGTAAGTGAACAATAGACTTCATTTTCGTCGCTTGAAGCTATAGATAAAACAAATATCTTCTTCGACCGTTTCACGATTTAAAAATTCAAGGAAAATCATGTATGTGCCTTGGAGAAATGCATAGCCGTTTGGATGTAGTTAGCTGGAGCAAGTCTCATAAAATGGAGCATTCAACAGATGAAGGGATTAAATAGTGGTACACCCCCAGCTAGGCACATATATATGTTATAGGTGGTATACCCTTCTGGAGGAAGATAAGCCCTTTGGTCATTAGATGAGACCAATACATCATCATATGGAATTCCATGCTTAATGTAAATTTAACGAAGAGATGCCTCGTTAACCTTCGACGCAGTCGAATCCGTTGGATCTTCCAAGAATATAATGGAAGCGGAAGATGAATACAATGGAAGCGGAAGAGATACCTCGTTAAGACACCCTAATACTCATAACCAGATTATATACTCGGTGGAGAAGTCAGACTCAAGTGCTTGTGCTTTGCTGAATGCAATGGAAGCGGAAGAAGAATTAGATTTGGTGTTAGTAGCAAAAGAGTTTTTAGATGTTTCTAAGCTAGTCATAGGACTACCACCGAAGCGAGCCATTAAGTTTCGGATAGATCTTGTGCCAGGAGCGAAACTTGTAAGTATACCACTTAGCAGGATGACACCTATCGAGATAAAGAAATTAAAGGTGCAACTGGTGGATTTAGAAGGAAAGAATTTCATTATACTAAGCAGTTCCCCTGGGAAGCGGCCGTAGTGTTCGTAAAGAAACAAGATGGGTCATTAAGGATGTGTATCGACTATTGTAAGTTGAACGAGAAGACGATCAAGAATAGGTATCCTTTGCCGAGAATCGATGACTTATTTGATCAGTTAAGTGGAACCAGAGTATTTTCTCAATTGGATTTGACGACAGGTTTCCATTTGCTAAGAGCGGAAGAGAACAGTATTCCATTGATGGCGTTTCAGACTAGGTATGGTTTGTACGAGTGGTTAGTGATGCCATTCGGATTAATGAATGCGCCAGCTTTCTTTATGGTTTTGATGAACCAGGTTTTCCTAGAGCATTTGGATAGGTTCGTATTGGTATTCATAGATGACATCTTAATATACTCTACGGATGATAGAGAGCACGAAGTTCATCTTAGAGTGGTGCTTGAGACGCTGAGGCAGCATCAACTGAAAGCGAAGTTTTCAAAGTGTCATTTCTGGAAGAAATAAGTTAAGTTTCTTGGTCACGTGGTTTCAGAGAAGGGTTTGTCAGTTGATCCATATAAGATCGGACCTTTTAACAATTGGAAGAGACCAGAGATGGTGTTTGAGATCAGAAGTTTTCTTGGACCCACTAGCTATTACCGGAGATTCATTAAGGATTTCTCGCAGATAGCAGTGCCTTTGACTAAGCTTACCAGAGAGGACGTAAAGTTTATTTGGTTTGACAAATGTGAGGAGGGATTTCTTAAGTTAAAGCACTTGTTGACCAACGCGCCTGTGTTAGTTGTTCCAGATGGGAATCATGGATTAGTGGTGTATACAGATGTATGTGGAACCAGATTAGGAGCTGTATTGATGCCAAAGGTAAAGTTATTGCCTGCACTTTACGATAGCGTAGATCACATGAAGTGAGATATCATACTCATGACCTAGAGTTGGCAGCGTTGACCTTCGCATTGGAAGTATGGAGACATTATCTCTTAGGAGAGAGATTTGAGTTATACACAGATCATAAATCCTTAAGGTACTTATTCTCTCAGGAGTTAAATATGAGACAGAAGAGTTGGCTGTGGTTTTTAGCAGCTTATGATTTTGGTATAAAGTATACGCCTGGAAAAGGAAATAAAGTAGAGGATGCTCTTAGTAGAAAACATCAGAATGTGGTGTTAGCTATGTTAGCAGAATGAAAGGACCTAGAGGCTTTGAATACTTGTAGTGTGCAGTTAAGATTGACTGCTAGTTCTAGTCAGAGCACTACCATGTTATCCTGCTTGGAAGTCCGACCAGTTCTGATCGAAAGGATTGCTTCTAAGTAGAAAGAGGATCCACTGTTGGCCTAAAAGATTAGAAGGACTGAGATTGGATCGGAGATTGATGATCTAAAAGATTTTAGTCTTGACCAGAGGGGATGGTTTAGAAAGAATGGACGGTTGTGTGTTTCGAATGTTGGGGACCTAAGGAGAGAAGTTCTTAGGGAATGTCATCGATCAAAGTTTACAATTCATCCTGTGGAATCAAAATGTATCAGGATATGAAGAGGAGTTTCTATCGGGAAGGTATAAAGAGGGATGTTGGCTTGTGGGTAAAGCAGTGTGTAAGCTGTCAAGAAGTGAAGGCCGAACACCAGAAGTCGAGTGGATTGCTTCAACCTTTGGAGATACCAGTTTGAAAATGGGATTCGATATCTATGGATTTTATAGAAGGGTTGCCAAGGTCGAATCGAGGGAATGAAAGTATATGGATCATAGTGGACAGGTTGACCAAGACTGCTCATTTCATTCCAGTTAAGTTAACCAGGATGGCACCTGTTTTAGCTAAGTTGTTTACAAAGAACATAGTTGGACTACATCGGATTCGTAGTAGTATAGTCAGTGACAGAGATATTTTTTTACTAGCGAGATAGTCTACAAGATGTGTTAGGTACCAAGCTCAAGATGAGTACAACTTATCACTCTCAGACTGATGGGCAAATAGAGAGAGTCAACAAGGTAGTCGAGGATTTGTTGAGAGCTTGTGTGCTAGATTTTGCTGGATCATGGGAAGATCTCCTACACTTAGTTAAGTTCTCCTATACTAACAGTTATCAGACTAGTATAGGAATGGTGCCTTTCAAAGCTTTGTATGGAAGGTCATGCATGTCACCAGTTGTTGGTTGGAAACAAAGGCAGATTATTCTTAGGTCTAGATTTGGTAAGAGAGGCAACAGAAAAGATTAAGTTGATCCCAGGTAGGATGAAGGAAGCTTAGTATAGACGAAAGAGTTACACAGATAAGAGGCGTAAGGATCTAGAGTTCTCAGTTGGAGATAGGGTTTTCATTAAAGTATCACCAATGAAGGATGTGGTATAATTCGTAAAATTAGGGAAACTAACACCGAGATATGTTGGATCGTTCCCAGTTACAGAGAGGATCAGAAAGCTCACATACAGAGTAGAGTTATCGAGCCGTTTGGTAGATGTCCATGATGTGTTTCATGTGTCTCATCTTCGTAAGTATGTGCATGATCCAGAGACTACTATCTCTCCGACTGCATTGGAAGACTTAATAGGACCGGATCTAACTTTTGCTAGGCAACCAGTTCGGGTTGTAGTGAGAGATGAGAAGAGGTTCAGAAATAAGAAAGTCAAGTTGGTGAAAATTTAGTGGAGCGATAATGAGAAGGACTGAACTTGGGAGACAGAAGACAGGATTAGAGATACTTATCATGATCTATTATAAGGGTATATTCTATATCCGTTATATATATATATATACTATTTGCTAGTCAGGTAGGCTAGTATGGTAGTTAGGAGATGTTACATATGATTGCTACGCTTAGTATTTAGTCCTTGCTGAATTTCGAGAACGAAATTCTTTAAGAAGGGGAGCCTGTAACATCCGTAATTTTAAATAGCATTATTCAGGAGATTTAATTAGATAAATTAAATAAAATAATATGGAGACTAGAGTGATAAGGGAATTGAGATTTGAAAACTAATTAAGGTCATGTCTTAACTAAATTAATTAATGAGAAAGAGTTATGACTTAAATACTTAAGAGAATAAGGAAAAGGAAATATGGGAATAGCTGAACCTCATAATCCCTAAAACCCCTTACCACATTCTCATTTTCATTTTACATTCTTACAAAACAGAAACATAAACAAAAGAAAAACAAGGCCAGCCATAACCCTAGGAGAAGAGGAGCTCAAAAAAATCAATTAGAGGCTAAGATTTAAGCTAGGAAGATTAAAGTGTAGGACAAATCTCAAGTTCCTTATCTAAACAAGGTGAAAAATGATCTAAACCATCTCATATAATCATCTTAAATGTTTTAATTCGAGTTTGAGGTTTAAAACCGTATGATTGGATGAATGATGATATGTTTTGACTTAAATGCCAGGTTATAATTTAAATAAGGATTTCGTGAAATAATGTAGTTTGGTTTTAAGGATAAAATCATGCAAAATGATTTCCAAATGCCATGATTTTTGAATATGTTATGTAAATCATTATTTTGGAGATGGGTTTAAATTTTCATAATATTCCAAGCTATGGATAACTTATTGTGAATTTTCCAAGGAAAGAAATGGATATTTTGGGTTTTAATTAATTTAAGGAATTAATTAATTATTTTCGGGCTGAAAATTTTATATATGATAAAGATATTATCATTTTGGAATTTATGTGAATTTCTTAAATTTTTCTCAAGAGATTAGGGTGAGTTTTGGATTTAATTAGAAAGATTAGTATTTAATGATTGATTAAATACAAGGGGTTAGTTAATAATTTTAGTTAAATATTGGAGCATTGGGGATTACAGGCGGCAACAAATTCTGAAAATAATTTTATAAAAGTTTTGTTATCCAGCAGAAAATTTACAACATAAGGGGTTAGGTAAAAAGAAATTGCTTTACTTAGTTAAAAATCAGTTCTTATGATAATTACAACAATGCCACTTGCCTTCGAAAGCATTAGTGCCTTTGAAAGCATTGATACCTTTGAAAGCATTGATACCTTTGAAAGCATACAATGCCACTTTTCTTTGAACACAATGGAAATAGGGGTGTCACTGTAGTTAACATATACTAGAATGAAGGTGGAAGGGTCCTTCCGCACTAATCAATAGTGTTAAAAGGTTCCCTCCGCATACATACACTTTAACAAGTGTGTGCCACCGCATTAATTGAATCATGGAAATGACCTTCTGCACTCGTAGATAGTATCACAGGGGTTCCTTCCGCTCTTATTTGCTCCACAAGTATGTTAATCAATGAAAATGAAAGTGGTGTGCTGCACCAATCAATGGTGTCGACAGCATACCATCCACACCTTTATACTTGAGTAAGTCCAACCATTACGGAAGGTACCTTCTGTACTAGTTGATAGTGTCGAAAGGGTCCTTCTGCATGCATTTTTATTATAGAGGTGGAAGGGTTGTGCCGCACCCAATCAATGGCGTCGACAAGGTCCTTCTACATGGTTTCAAAGAAGTAGTGGACTTTCCAGATTGCTTAAGCAATGATTTTGAAAGGTCCCGTCGCTAGAGTAGAGTGGCGAAAGGGGCATAGCCGCTTGTTTCGAACCTATTAGTTAAATGGAAGGGGACGGAGGGCTTGCTTGCTTTGTGATGTAGAAAGGGAGAGTGGCAAAGGGTAACTCATAGCGTCACAGTGATCCAAAGGATATAGTCGAAAGCCTTAGTTTTCAAATTAGAGAATCCAATCTCATTTTTAAAGTAAACACATGGCAATGTAAAAGTGTTTTGAAATGGCATTTAACTTTGAAATTTTAGAGAAAGCTTTCCTTGCTAAAGATAGTGGGTTAAGGATATTAACCATATTTCATTAGAAAATGATTACAAGGAATTAAACCATGGATGTTTATATTGTTGTGTTACTTGATCAGTTATCATATATACATGTGTAATTATATTCACTTCATTATAATCCATAACTGCATTTTGGGGTGTTAAGGGCAGAATAACAGGCTAGGTTGACCCAAGCAAAAATACATTAAATTAACTCATGTGTGAGTAGAACTGCATCCAGGAGGTCCAATAGACCAAAATGTAGGATGCCCAAGACTGGTCAAAAGTTCATTGGTTTAGACAGGTTCTTAGTAAGCCCATAAAAACTATGTTATGGTTATTGGCAGGGGCCAATAGGTTCATAGTGACCCCATGAAAACTATGATTGGAAGATGTTATTGGAGAATCCAATAGATTCATAGTGATCCCATGAAAACTATGATTGGATGATGTTATTGTTATACATTAATAGGTTTTTAATGATCCTTTAAAAACTATGAAACCGGACAGATAGTCAGTAAGCTTGGAACTGGTTATTATTTAGCCCATGATAACTAATAGGTTAATTGGGGCCCTAGAAACTATAACTAGAGATAGATAGTCAGATGAATGGGGATGGGAAATCCAGAGCATACTGCATGTTTGCATATCATCATAATACATTTTATTATGTTATGTCTTAACCATTGTGGGTGCAGGTGCATAGTATATGGTTATTATAAATTGGGTTAAGGTACTAGTAAGGGGAAAACCCATTCCGCTAAGCAACGTGGTCTCACTAGATATCTATATGGTTTGAGATGGTAGGTTATTATTCACACTAGACTTTTTGTCTAACTCGAAGTTTATGTTTCCCCCCTTAAACTCTTGGGTGCTCAATTGATTTTGAGTGGTTTGAGAGTTAAGGTTTGCAGATTCTCCTTTAGACGAATAAGCTTTCGAAGACGCGCATGAGGCAATCTAGCTATTAGGAGTTCTTTCTGTTTAATTCCACTGTGTAATTGGATGTAATGGAAAATTTATTTAGTGCCTATATTTAGACTCTGATCAACCAAGTAGGTAGCTTCATATGTTGCTCTTGGCATAATTTGTAATAATTATATTTCTTCGAACGTGATTTATGAATTGGGATTATGTAATGAATCTGAAATGCGATTTGGAATGGAATGAGAATTTTTTTTTAAATTGAGTTTAATTTTTTTTCATATCCATGTGTTTCTAGTATATCAATGTATCTAACATTACCACATTTGGTCACCGAAAAATAATAACTATAGATGACTGCAACATTTGTAGCAGTTAGTTTTGGACCTTCAAATGGGGGATGTTACACAGCATCTGATTCGGTGTGTATGGAAACTTGATCACCAGTCATTGCAGCTAAACTCTCAAAGCGTCTTATATCCATTGCTATTAAACATAGCAAATAGTCATAATTAGATGTATTAATCTATCCACCCGTGCTAAGTGTAACCTAGTGTGGTGTTATGTAGTGTAATATTATACGGTTCAGAATTATAAAATGGTGATGATGAGATTCGGGATTTCGATCGGAGTGACCGTCATTGCTGACCATCCCAACCGATTTTCATGTCGATGGTTGTACAAAAGGATTTTATCCAGGTCCCAAGATCGGCTATCGGTGCATAAGGGCATGTCATGAACATTCAAGGCACATGAGTACATCTGAAATAGTACATGCAAGCACATACGTGCATCTAAACTTGAGTATAAGTCAATATGCAAGTGTACAAGGCAAAACGTTCACATAGTCAAGAGTGTGTAAGGCAAAATCGAAAAAATGACCTAAGTATGGGATCATTACCGATCCCATACCTAGGGGACTCTCCCTATGCTTAGACCGATTCCATCTTCACCCTTTCCATGCTTATGTCAATCCCAAAACCCGCATCCACTGATGTGAAACCAAGACATGGCTTGGTTCCATCCTCGTCACCTCCAGCACAATCCAAACACCTACCTAAATGCGAATACGTGATTCAATGAAAGGGAAATGGAGCTTTGAACAGGGTCGACGTTGAGTTAATTTTAGTTTGGAATGACTAAATCGAATGAAGATTCGCTTAAGGGTGGTGGACCAAGCTTTAAATGAATTGTATGAGCGGGGTGGCGGTAGATCTGAGGTGATTGGATGAATTTCTCAAGTTCAAATCTTTACTGGCGGCCTGGGTACTAGGGTTTGGTATGCAGGCAAATAAGGACAAGTAAAGAGAAGGAGTGGAGATAATGGGTTATATACCCATATGCGACCGGACTTTCTCAGATCCAAAAACGAAAATAAGTGCAAGTGTGGGATCGGTACCGAGTCCCACCATATACTTAAAAAATAAAATAATAACAATAATAATAATAATAATAAATGAATGAAAACGATGGACTTGTGACTATCACTCAAGGGAAGTTGGCAACGACCTATAGGCATCTGAATGTGCTTGGATGCCCATGACACAGTGCGTACATGAGCGTGTGAACGCACGTGCAACATTAACACTCAATTTTCCGAATCTATGGAATTGAATTTTTTACCTGGGATTTTCAGAAGAGAAATCAGTTTAGATGATCGAAATCTACCAGCTCAAACAGTTAGCCCAATGGAACCAGGCAAGAACAATTATCAAGAGGCTATACTCTGGTACTAATAGTGTCAAATGCTGATGGAACGTCGCAACGGATCACTATGGACATAACTTTCCACAGAAATGATTGAAAGGGATAGCGATCATTCGAAACGCAGAGTGGAATCCTCTACAACGATTCTTACTTTGCCTTGATTCAAAGCACATCATGTTTGAAACAAGATTTTCTTTGGGGGGTAAGTGTTATCCATCCTTTTGGCCCAGCTATATTCAGACCGACTAGATAAGTTAGATCCGACGATTATCAAGGCAAGCAGCACAGAGAGATGATCTTAGGATCCTGGAACTAAGTACATATAAGACCATGAGACGGTAGTTGAACAAGCTTAGAAGTGCAATACCCTGGAATACACTGAGTATGGATCGATGTTCCACCCAACATAGGGGATCGGTACCGATTCCTGGGGTTACACCCAAAGTGGGCCCTACTCCTATGGCACTCTTCTCTATCTACATAGAGTCTGATTTAAATGTTGTTCCAGAATCCATATGCTTTGTATTGGCAATCTCCATATGCAATCTAAAGCAGTAATTCAACCTTCTGTAGATCAATATCTTGGACCAAAAAACAACTAAGCGACTATGCAGAACAACCTTGGAATCTTAAAGTCAATAACAAGGTGAGCCAACACAAGAAATCACAAGATCCTATACTAAATATATAGGGCGATCCCCAACTATATGTTATATGGTTGAGTTTTCTAGGAGACTTGGCCTTGGTGGCGAGGTTCTGCAGGAGAAGTTTTAGCTAGATATTTAGTCGTCTACCCTTATAAATACAAAAGGCATGGTTCATTCTAAGGATCTTTACGTTGCCATTACACTCTTATTCTCTTGTATTCAAGGATCTATTCTGTTCCTACTCTCTTGTAATCACAAGAACAAGTGCAAAAACAATAAAATCATTCAAGTGGACGTAGCCAAAGATTGCCAAACCACTATAAATTCGTGTGTGCTTATTGTCTATTTGATTTCCTCTTTTTTTCATTTACTTCTTCACTTCATCTCTACTACTTACTTTTCTGGGTGTTTTTTCCAATTTTGGTTCAAAAATAACTATGTACCCATACACACACACACACATAAGTTTCACAGTCCTTCATTGGATCAAGATACTATCCCTGCTAGTATCCCTTAACTCAGCACCCTATCAGGATCCATCGCCCTTGCCGTATCACGCTTTCATCGCTATGCATACCGAGGAACTCCTTAGTACCTAATGATGGATTTACAATAATTTAGTCATTCTCTATGCTCCATTTTTTTGGGGATTTTCTTGTCTGCTTTCCAATTGTAGACTCAAATTACGGACTATAAATATGGTGGATTCAGCCCCACTGGCTGTGGACATAGCTCCATGGACTACCCCATGCTCGTTTGAAAGACTTCCCTAATAAGGTTAACTAGCCTTGCCCCCTAACAAACAAACTAGTAAATAATATGGCAATGCATGACCCAACGTGGACTGTAAACCAGTATGTAGTGTAGCCCATTAGGTGTAAACCCTATTTTTTTCATTGACCGCTAAGGATTGATATCATTCTTGACCTATGCACAACCCTACCCCTTTATTTGGTACCCATTCACTTGACATGTTATCATAGTTCCCTTTTTCGCTCATCATCCGATGTAGATTGTATATTACAATCAAGGCAATACCTCCATTTCCAATTTTATTGAAGCAGGATGCCTTTTCTATTGGGGTATTCCTATATCTATATGCAAGCATATACTATCCATGGGTCCTATGGTTGGACATGTCTTGCATCAGTATAATCTATACACAACTGTGATAGCCCCCTGCGATGGGCATGATTCTATTGTGTAACACTATTGAACTCGCATTCCAGCCTATTCTAATGACTATGTCATTCTATTCATTTAAAAATATATTAACTTTCATAGTTTACATCCGTCATAAACGTATACATGAGGCTACATATATATTATTTATATATACCTTCGTTCATTCTTACTCAATCACCTTGCCTCTACAATTTACTTGTTAACCGTAATTCTTTACTTCCTATGCGTTTGTACTTTACTATATCTAAGGTTATTTACTGTTTTCCTTTTTAAAAGATTTACAATGTCCTTTTTCCATTCTTTTGACCTTTTCCCATTTCTTATTTCTATTCACTTTTTAGCCTTTAATTTATTGTTTCCTACTCTTATATTTCTTTTTATTTAATTCCAATCTTTATTGGTATCACGTATCTTTTCTTTTAGGATATTCATATCACAATTATATCTCTTTATTTAACACTTAGGGATTTTCGGTGTTTTAATGCATTGGAATTATGTCTCTATCATGGGAATGTAAACACTGTAAATTTCTATATCTTATCCAAGCGGAAGATTTGAATTGCGTTAGAAATGACAATGAATTGTCTTTTTATAGTTATTGAAATAGATAATATAAAATGCAGTAAATACACCTATTTCATACATCTCTTTCTTTTATTAGGAGTATTCCTTGTCAATTCAAACGATGCTTTTTATTCGTTTTAAATATGATAATGTATAGAAATTCAAATTGCAACATCTTATATTCCACCGAATTAAAATACCATTTAAACCCCTAAAATCTTATTTTGATTTCTTTGTTTTACATTCTTACTTTTCAATATCCATTTAAATAACAAATCTGAATTATTACATCATTTATACATTCATGGTCTATTATAATTCAATAATAAATTTAGGGATTTCTAATATCTAAATCTTTTCCAGATTTACATTCATATAACATATAGATATATCAAATTAACGATTACAGAATATTTATGCAGAGTTTATAATTTCATTACATGTGTATAGGTTTAGCTTACAATTCCAGTTTACATATCAAGTATATAGGAATAGATCTACAACGATATAAATCTAATATTATACAAAAGCATATAATATTTCTACTCACTTGTTTAACTCTTCAAATCTCTAGATCTAATCCGTGTTATTCCACTTTGACTCTCTTTTCTCCCTATTTGAATATATACACTGCAAGCATACATATAACTATTAAAAATCTAGGTTGGAGAAGAGATTTGGATTTTAATTTAAATACTAGATTTGGATTAACAGTTTACCTCGGCTTTGATGGTTTGATTTGACCTATTCTCTATCTCTATCATCTTCCATAATTTTCCAGATGTATGTATACATATATGACTAGAATTAATTTAAGAATTTAGAAATTTGTGGAGAAGTGAAAGTGGCAGAGCTTCTGCGTCCATTGGAAAATATGAGTTTGGAAGTTGGGGTCTAGCTCTATATTTATAGGGATTCAAATCAATGCAATCCATTCAATTAAACTGTTTTAAATCCGGACCATTTAGCCATAGATTTACTGTTGTTTTTAACCTGGCAACGGTCGACCACCCAAGCCCTTGGGTCGACCGCTACCAGTTGACCTGGGTACACATTGGGTCGACCTATGGCTTTCTTTAGCGGTAGATAATTAGCGTGTGTGATTTTTTTTATTTAACTACGTATTTGACTATTCACGTTATTTGTATCCCACTTTAAAAATCTTTTGAGATTTGCTTTTAACGTTAATATTTCTTAACATATAAGTTTCCATTAACCCTATTAAATAATGTTTAATTTATTTTTATTACCATAATTACATAAATAATTATTTCTAATTCAAAAACTTCAAACGCTAATAATTTCTCGTTTGAACTCCGATTGGAAATCTTTATATATGAAAATCGATCACGGGGTGTTACATTCTCCCCTGTTAAAATAATTTCGTCCCCAAAATTCCTTAAGTACTGAACAATGCAACATAATGTACAACTATTTTAAATTAACAAATTAATTAGTGTACAAACAATTTTGCAACCAATCATGTACAAATGCATAGTGTATCACAACACATATGATATGTATGTAGAATAATTCTAATCAGTGCCTCTTATATATATGCATTCTTTTAAATCAATTTTGAAAATATGATGCAAACATCCTAAATAAACTGGCAATTCTATATGCACGTGACTTTTGAAAACCAAAACTTGTTTTTTACATCCAAAGTTTCTCATACTTCTATGAATAGAAGCATAGTTCAACCAATTTTTCATCTAATAACTACCATCCAAAATCCTAGCACACCGCTGCTAACATCCAAATTTTGAAAAATCTATTTTTCTAAACCTATTTTGTTTAGGCTGGGAAAAGAGTTTAGATAGAAAATTCCATGTTTCCATCGTTTTTCTCTTGGGTACCCAACTTTCCACTGTACTTTGGAACCTTCTCTTTTGCCTCCAATTATTTTCCACCTTTTTTAAGTACAGTTTGCATAGTTAGTTTTTATCTTAAAGTTTTAAAATAGGGTTTATTTCAAAAGTAAACTTTTTGTTCGCCTATCGACAAGGCATATAAGAAAAGATTCCACAGCTTAAACAAATCCTCGTCACTAATCGTATTTTATTTTACTGTCACTTCTGCTGCATAGTAAAATCTATACTAACCAACATGTCGGCCATTCTCCCATATCAAGTATGTGACATTTTCAAAATTTGAAATTTTTTTCATTTTCAATTCAAAAATATTTTTATATTATTTCTTAAAATACCGGTAAAAAATTTAGGCTTTAAAAGTTTTCATCACAAAATTTTCAAAGGCTTTTAACCAAGGTACTATATTTTTCAAAACCAAGAATTTTGAACAAAAATTCTTAAAAGTATAGTTATTTTTTTCAAAACAAATTTTTGCCTCATCACATGCAACCGGGGTTTAGTCAACAATTTAACGTCCATAGTGGACTTCACCTAATTTCGCGATAAATTTAAGTATAAAAAACTTTTCTTTCATTTATAATAACAAGTAACACACAAATACATTTATAAATTTCAGCTTTTAAGGTATAAGGACATCGACCCATGGCTCTACAACATTCTTTCCCTGTCCTCCGCTTGTTGAAATTTATTTCTTGAATTTTTTTCCAAGACTTACAATTTTATCTCATTTTTATCTTAGTGGCAAGTTAAATAAATTTTCTTAATTTATTTCTTAACTTCCAGTCTCTACTATTTTCTTTTCCTTTTTGCATTAGTCAAGTATCTTTCCTGAAATTTCCTTGTCTTATTGTTTTCTCATAATATTGTGGTCCACACCGAAAACATATAAAAAGGAACATTTCATATAATATCTTACATTATTTTATACCAATAGAGACAATTAATGCTTACAACCCAAACCTCAAAGAAACTATTGTTGAAAGCTGCCCTTCAACATCAACTGACTAACGATGTTGTGGCCCTATCACTTCTTATTGGAAATTAAATGGATCTTCCCACCGTGCCATCATCCTCCAACATACATATCTAAACTTTTCTTTATGGCTTCTGATGAATAGGGTTCATCCATTATTTCCATTACCACACCCAATTATGGAATAAACTGTGCATCCTCCCATATTGTAGTAGGTAAGAAATGAAAACTATTCACCTTTGAATAACTCATTGGCGGCTTGGTGGAATAGCTTTTCCACCCTTCATCTTGCCTTACTTAACTTTGAGTCTACCAATATCCTTTATTATATTTGCCATCTTATTACCCTCAGTTGTCATCTTCTCTTAATCCCAGTCTCTTAATAGTAAGTATTTACATCCTTCATCTTTGGTACTTTATAGAGCATATCTTAGAACTCGTAGAAATGTACTTTATTACCATTTATCATTCTTTTGCGGGTTCTTCTTATGGCTTGCACATGTAGCGACCCAGAAATTCAAACACTTCGTCTTCAAATACCAAAATGTTCTAAAATATAGTTAAGTTTTATAAATGGGATTTTATAACCTTATTAAACATCATTTAATTAATGAATAATGATAAGAAACTTGTTTTTGAAATTTGTTCACAAAAATATATTCTTCGAAGAAAAATCGATAATGTGTCTGAATATAGATTTATTGGTAAACAACTTTTTGATCGATATAAGTTGTTCAAACTCTTGTGCACATGTCTAATGATCAAATGAACATATTAGCAACTAATTAACACTTCTCTTCATAAAGCAAATAGAACATTCTAGAAGCTTCCATGTGGACAAGGGATATTTTTAATGTTAAGGGTATAAGAGTATTTTGCTAAAGGAAGTGATGTAAAGAAGAAGTGATGGAGCAAGTGGTGGGGTGAGTCTTCCATGACATGAGAGGAGGGTAAGAACAAGCTTAAGGAGCATCGTCCTGAAGCTTATATAAGGAGAGGCATACCCTTGTATAATATTCATAAATTCACAAAGCAAATACAAGCTTTTTTCGTGTCTTCTTCTCAAAAGATCTAAAGAAAATAAATTCAAACCATTTACAAATCAACACAAATTGGAAGTGGAGCCTTGG
This sequence comes from Allium fistulosum, assembly GCA_030737815.1. Classification (NCBI taxonomy): domain Eukaryota; kingdom Viridiplantae; phylum Streptophyta; class Magnoliopsida; order Asparagales; family Amaryllidaceae; genus Allium; species Allium fistulosum. The sequence continues at coordinate 339,978,489 of CM060904.1, forward strand.
GACAAAATTACAAAAACTACTAGCTAGTTTGTTTTGGAAGAAGTGAAGCATGTCTCACCCTATCCAAGAAGGCCGTGAGCATTAAAGGTCATAATTGCCTTAAAAATTCAAGTGCAAAGCAATAAAAGGAGAAAGAAGAAGGTGGTTGCAAGGGCGAGGTTGGATTTGGGTGCTTGGATCTTGCTTGTTTGTTTGGTTAAAGGTGAGCTAACTCACCACTTTGAATGAAAATATAACCCATGTATGTTTGTATTTGACTGTGTTTAAGTTGTTTGAATTAATATTGACATATGTTGAAATATTGGTTTTGATTCTTGCTTCGAAAGCAAGTGGCATATGTAATCCATATGAACGGACTTTAATGGACTTCTATAACCTATAGCAAGGCCTTGAAATAAAGCACAAATTGTAGTTGAACTTTGGTTTAGAATGGACTTGGATTTGAAAGTACACATAGCGATAGTCGCTATAGATGCACTTAGGAATTGCCTTATTTTTTGTGATTTCTATGGAACTTTATAAAGAGAAACTTAGGGATTTCTCACCTTATTTATTATGTTTTATATGTATCATTACTTTCATAAAAAGTTTGGACAATAAAAAGTAAAGTAACATTTCAAAATGTGGCCAAAACTGCAATTGTATTGAAAAGATATTTAAATTTAAGTAATTTATTTCATTATTTTTACAAGTTTTAATAACTCATATTAGAGTATTTAAAAATTGGTTTGAGATATTTTTGACTTTTTAAGAATTAGTTGTGAATTTTTAAAGAAGAGGTTTTTATATAAAACTTGTTTTTCCAAGTTTTAAAGGATTTTATAAACTTGTTATTTTCAAGTAATATTTTGGATAAATATTTAAAACCTATTGTTATTTTGCATTTTGACATGGGTATATTGAACTAATTGCACCAGTTAGATTCGATTGCTATCAAAGCCAATGAGTCTAGAGTGACGGTTGTGGGGCCCAGAAATCAAGTATGGATGATAACACGAAGTCAAAGTTGAATGGAATTGATAGACATGCAAGGTAGAATGCTCGAAGTATAAAATATGGTTCAACATATTGAAGGGATCGGCATAAATTAGCTCCAACAATAGGGATCGACATGTTTCAAGGTGTGAGAGCATTCCTATAGAAAACAATCAATATCTCAAGATCTACAAGTCCAATGCGTATGAAATTTGGAGAGCAAGATATGGGGACTCTAGGAAGCCTACCCTAGGGATCGCACCTCAAAAGGGCAAAGCTGGAGGGATTGGCTCTCTTCCCTTGGTAGGGATTAACAAGAATCAGCAAGAAATCCATGTTAAAGAAAAGGTCAAACAATAACTCAAGTTTTACTAATCCAATTGGCATGAATTTTGGAGGCTAAGCATATTTTAGCATGAGGAAGCTACCTTAGGGATCGCACCCCAAAACTCAACCAAAGTAGGGATTGGTACCGATCCCTCTTCTTTGGAAGTTGGGCCATGCGATCCCTCTAGTGGGCCTATATGGTTTCATAGGTCCTTCTGCCGAGTTTTCAGAGAGATACTTAGCCATCTTCATCTATAAATACAAGCTGGGTTGTTCATTTTATGGACTTTACGTTGTTGGTTGCTTTATATTCTTTTCTAACTAAGGAAATTCTTCTGATCTCTGTTGTACTCAGATTATAAAATGATTAATAAAGCAATCTATTCAAAGTGTACGTAGACAAACAATGTCGAACCACCATAAATTATTGTGTGCGTGTTATTCTTTCAATTTTTTGTTGTTTATTTGCTACTATCCTCGGTTTTCATTTTACATTCTTCATTTATTTCTCTTCAAAACTTATATTGGGTATTTGTGCCAATTTTTGGTGCAAACATTTTGGTGCTTTCACTGAGAACCTTGATTCTCAGCTTATTAGGATCCCTTTGTTGCTACTAGATTACATAAATCCCTCGAAGGAGATCCACAGTTCTCTTCAAGAAGTTTGCTCGTTCTACTCAGATTTGCAAAAATCTAAGAAAAGCTATCAACAATGGTGAGGAACACTAGATCTACTTCTCAGAACGTGGAAGAAAACGAGAACACTGGTATCTAGCAAGTAGGCCCGAGCAGTCAACCAATGGATGTGAATGCTGAACTAGTTGAAGTCTAGAATCCAGCTGATTCTATTACAAGAGCTGAATTATAGAATCTAATGAGAGAGCTAATAGATAGCCGTCGACAATTAAATCAGCAGATTCAGACCAATATCAACCTAATGAACCAACTCAGTCAGCAACACGAGGAAAAGCTAGAAGGGACCCTACCCCTTACTTGGCATCGAAAAGTTCTAGTTCATCTGACAAGTATCACAAGCATAGTGTCGCAGAACAGACAGATATCACGTTGAAACTTCGGGGAATCAAAAGGCAGACCATCGTGGTCTTCCAGGATCAATCGGTGTCGATCCCTCCATAGGGATCGGTGCCAATCCCTTCTTCAAAGGAGTGAACTTACCTATGCACATTGGGATTTAAGCAAGAGCTGCTGCAGCCGATTTGGATGATGGAGTTTAGTTAAATGTTGACCAAATGCTTCCTCGGAATAATGATGATGTGAAATTATAAGATATACATCGGGAAGATGTTGAACTAAGAAGGCATGGAACGGCCCGTAAACATCGACCGGACCATTCATGTGAGGTAGAACATGACCACCGCTTGGCACCAACTATCCAGACGTCGGACTTGTCGGCTACGGTTAGATAGTTAGTGAGAGAGAGCCGAGGCTTGTCCAATGATGACTGGGGAATCTTGAGAAGCCATACCCCATTCACTGATAATGTCCTACATGTAGAATATCCAAGGAGGTTCAACATGCTATCGATGCCTGCCTACGAGGGAAAAACCGACCCTAGGCAGCACATCATGAGATGAATGGCTGATGGATTCCACACGAGCAGATGATGCAATAAAGTGTAGATGTTTTCCTATAACTCTCTCTGGAATAGCAACGATGTGGTTTATAAGGTTACCCTCGCAGTCAATCTCTAAATTTAATGATTTGGCAACAAGGTTTGTGGAGCAGTTCCGAATGCACGCAACTTAATGTAATGTCACTGCCCAACGTTATCCAGGCTACGGGAGAATCGTTGAAAGATTATTTGGAGAGATTCCATACTGCTGTTACAAAGATTAGTAATCTGAATGACCATGCAATATTTATGTTCGTAACAAGAGGGATTGATCCATAATCTGATTTTGGCGACTGGTTAGGTGGCAAGCCACCCACAACGTTGGAACGTTTTTACGCAAAGGCGGCTCAGTATTGGAGGAAGGAGGAAGCCAGATCCTCCAAGAAGAAGAATGTTGTAAGACCGAGCGGAGAGGGAGTACAAAGTAATATTTCTATAAAGCAGTCCGATGATAGCTCTAGAAAAGTTCAAGTGAATGTCCAGAACGAACCGAATCAATAAAAGAAAGGCGGAGATAGGAACTAAGAACGAAAGAGGGATTCTGGAAGAGGAAGGCCTAGAATTCAGGTGTACAATACTTACACGCCACTGAATATGTCCCTGGAGAATATCTATTTGTCTACCTGCAATACCATGCAGTACAGGAAGCTGCCTCCAAAAGAATCAACAGAGAAGCATAAACAAATCAGAAAATATTGTCGGTTCATGAATGCTATGGGCATAACACAAATGAATGCAGGAATCTCCAAGGTATTATCGAGGAGCTGATTCGAGAAAGGAAGATACAATAGTTTGTAAAAATCCCGTAGGATGGTGGGCAGGGGATATCCGACCCTAACCGAGGACAAGCACCGCACATGGCAGGGGAGCTTGCATGGACCGATGGAAGATTGGTAATTAATACAATAGTCGAGGAACCACATCCAACTGATAAAAGTTAGCATGAGATGGAACGCTATGCTAGCGTGATTAAGCATGTGAATTTTGAATGCTTTTCAAATACGGACGATTGAGCTCCTACAAAACAGATACGTACTAGCAAATGATATCGTGTTTAGAAATAGAGACGCAAACAAGGTGGAGGCTCCAACGATCGACCCAATGGTCATTTCGGCCATGATCGGCCCCGCTTTAGTGAGAAGGATATTAGTTGACTGTGGATGTTCTATAAATAAAATTTTCAAAAAAGCTTATGATCAGACGAGGATGGAAGCCAAGGACTTGAAACCGTCTAAAGCCTGCATTCATGGCTTTAATGGTGCTATAACTGAAGCTGTTAGTTATGTTGAATTACCCGTAGAGTTTGGAGAAGGTGACCGTAGGAGAGTGCAGATTCTGTCTTTGGTTGTTTTGCATGTTGACTCTCCATACAATGCTTTTCTGGGCCAACCGACCCTAGCTGAGTTTCGGACAACTCTTGCCCCATGGTGCTAAACTTTGAAGTTCCCGACAGATAATGGTGTCGGAGTTGTTCATGGTGATCAGGCGACTGGACGTGCCTGTTATGTAACTGAGTTGAGGGATGCTCAACGAAAGGAGAAAGGTAAGGTGTGTACAAGTCAGTCCACATCCAAGCCATTGAAGATTGACAACTAGCACCTGAGCCTTGGCTCGGGCGCCACAGTTGGTGCTATAGAGATATAGATCCGAGAGATGACGAGGAGGAGCCTAAAGAGACTAAGGCTACACTGGCTGAGCTAACGATTGACATCACAGTCAGCCACAACGAGCCATCATGGGTCCTAAAGATCGGATCGCAGCTCAGCCCCCCGATGATGAAAGAACTTGCTAGATTTCTCCGAGCAAATCTCGACGTATTAGCTTGGACTCAATTTGACAGTATGGGATCTCCCTGGCACTGCGAGCCATGCATTGAATATCGACCCGAGGCATGTCATGGTGAAACAAAAAAGACATGACATGGATCTGGAGAGATATATCGCTCTTAAAGAGGAGGTGGATAGATTCAAAGACAATGGGTTTATTCGCGGCACCCTCTACCCTGAGTGGGTATATAATCATGTACTTGTGAGAAATACAAATGGGAAATGGCGGACATGCGTTGATTACTCAGAACTGAACAAGGCATGCCCAAAAGACATCTTTCCCTTTCCAAAGATTGACCAGCTGGTAGACTCGACCGTTGGACACTAATTCTTGTCTTTCATGGATGCGTACTCAGGACATAACCAAATTCCGATGCACATTCTCGATCAAGAGCACGTCAACTTCATTACCGATATTGGATTATATTGTTATGCGATGATGCCGTTTGGACTAAAGAATGTAGGAGCAACCTACCAGCGCCTAGTTAACAGAATGTTTAAAGATCAGATCGGAAAAATGATGGAGGTATATGTGGATGATATGCTTATGAAGTCATGACAGTCTAACGACCACATTAGAGACTTGGCAGAAATGTTCGACATCCTCCGACATTATAAAATGAAGATTAATCCTCTAAAATGCTCCTTTGGCGTTGCATCAGGAAAGTTCTTCGGTTTCATCATTGATGCCCATGGAATCGAAGTTAATCTTGAGAAGATCCAGCCTATACGCAATATTCAAGCACCAAAGACTATCAAACAAGTACAGAGCCTGAATGGGAAAGTCGCTGCCCTAAGCCGATCTATTTCCAAAGCTACCAATAAATGCATTCCTTTCTTTGACTTGATTAGGAGAAGAAAAAGGAATTTCGAATGGACATAGGGTTGTAAAGATGCATTCCAAGCTTTGGTGAACCACTTAAAGAGACTTCCCATCTTATCAAAGCCAGTGGATCATAAAGATTTATTTATCTACTTAGCCGTATCAGTACACGCTATAAGTATCGTGTTGCTTCGCGAAGAGAATTGAATCCAGAGGCCGGTCTATTATGTTAGCAAGCAATTGACAGGAGTTGAAAGAAACTATCCAAAGATAAGGAAACTGGCATACTATTTGCTGATTGCATCATGAAAGGTCCACCCTTACTTTCAGGCACACACCTTCAATGTTTACCCCGACCAGCCGTTACGATAGATCCTGCAGCGACCTGAGATATTTGAAAGGTTACTTAGGTGGAATATCAAGCTTAGCCAATTCGATATCAGTTATCTTCCTCGAAGGGCTATCCAGGGTCAGGCACTAGCGGATTTTATAGCAGAATTTACTGTGCAGGATGATGTCCCGGAGAGCACTGAAACCCCTACCATATGGTGGAAGTTGTATACAGATGGAGCATCCAATGATCATTGTTCTCGAGCTGGGATTGTGCTGGTAACTCCCAAAAACCGGTCAATTTTCTATGCTTTAAAGCTTGATTTCTCTGCAACAAAAAACAAAGCCGAGTATGATGCACTGATTGTTGGACTTAAACTCGCTAGAGAACTGGGAATAAAGTCTCTTGAAATCTTTTGTGACTCACAATTGGTAGTATACCAAGTCAGGGGAGATTACCAAGATAAAGGACAATGGCTTGCTCCATACCTTACCCAAGTCCCAGAGTTATTGACTTACTTTGAGTACTACGACATTGCATACATTCCTCTTGATTAAAACAGAGAGGCTGATTCATTGACAAAGTTTGGTAGCACCAGGGACACACAACATGGGCTTGGTTCCAATCGGAGTATTAAATTCCCCGAGTATAAACCTGATGGAAATCGACCGGGTACTAGAGACAGAGCCTGAGAAAGAATTGTGGATGACTCTGATTAAAAACTATTTTCTACGGGGAGTTCTTCCTGAACAAAGGAACGAAAAGTGACAAATCCTTTGTAAAGCTTCACGATATATCATACAGGAAGGAGTTATGTAGAGAAAGGGTTTTTTCATTCCCCTGCTCTAGTGTATCGCTCATGATAAGATAAAACGAATCCTAAAAGAAGTTCATGAAGGAGAATGTGGCGATCACACTAGGGGGCAAACTCTAGCTAAGAAAATACTCTGTTACGGGTATTATTGGCCAACCATCAATCGAGACGCTGCTGATTATGTAAGGCGATGCGACAAGTGCCAGATATATGAAAAAGTCCCAAGAGCTCTACCGATGGAAATTACATAAATGGTCAGTCATATAGGGCATAAACATTATTGGTTCTTTACTGATCTTTAAAGGTAGTGCGAAGTACGCCATCAATGCAGTTGATTACTTCACCAAATGGGCCAAAGCGGAACCATTAGCTACGATCACAACAAAGAAAGTAATCAACTTCATTGCCTGAAACATCAAATGTCATTTTGGTCTTCCACAAAATATTGTAACAGATAATGGGACTTAATTCGATAGTGCTGAATTCAAAGACTTCTACCGTCAGCATCGTATTAAAAAGTGATTTGCAGCAGTCGCTCACCCTCAAGCAAATGGGCAAGTTGAAGCTGTGAACAAAATCATAAAATCCATTCTGAAGAAGCGTTTGGAGAAGGCTAGAGGCAAGTGGGTGGATGATCTCCTGACAGCATTATGGGTTTATAGGACCACCCACAAGTCCGCGACTGTCCATACACTATTCGCCCTTGCTTACGACTCCAAAGCCGTTATTCCTGTTGAGCTCAAAGTTCCTTGTCATCGAGTGACCTACTATGATCCTAGAACAAATAAATATGTCCTTTTGGAATCTCTAGAATTTGTAGATGAGAAGTGTAAAGAAGTTGATTTAAGGGCAGCTGCGCACCGGTACCGAGTCGCCCAATACTACTTGGGAACCTTCGAAATCGATGATCTCACCTTAAAACAGGTTTTTCCTGCCCCGTCGCATATGAATCCTACTTGGGAAGGACCATACATCATTGAACATAGGCTTAGAGAGGGAACTTTCAAGCTAGCAACCGTTGATGGCATCACACTCCCAAGGGCGTGGAACAACGAGCATTTACGATGCTATTTCACTTAGTTTATTTCTTTTCCATTTAGTTGTATTTAGTTTCAAGATTTGCTTTAGCATTTTGTTTTCCAAATATGTAATAAGACAAATTATGTTATTTCTTTCCATTTGGCAAATAAAGTTTTGAATTTCCTTCATATCTGTGTTTGCCGTACTGATACATATTAGTTACGATACTGGACTAACTAGTATCTACATGTACGAGCAGGGTCCTAGAGTTTGGAGCAAGCCGAGTACATAGGTCCACGATTGGAATAAACGAAATGAGAATGGTTTGACCGTTCATTTGACGATCCATATTCACAACCCAATGGACGGAATACCCAAGGAAGGATGGATGTGGTTCGACCGTCCAATGACCAGCTTTATCCCACCAAGCGATGGGACATTCATGAATCAAAAGTAGTCGTGATACAACCAATCGGTCGCTAAGTCAAACCCACGAACTTGGGGGAAATTAACCAATTAGGAAAGTACAATTCGATTATTTTTTTCGAAATAACTCTAAGTCCCCAGAGCGTGGACTGGAGTATAAACACAAGCCCGGTGCGATTCGATCACCCACCAACTAACTATTATCCCCAGAGTGCGGATATGAGTATAAATAGATAGATGAGTGTGGTTCGACCATTCAGTATTCCATGTACTCTGGTCTGAAACCGATAGGAGGAGTATAAACTCCCTAAGGATTGAGTTCGACCATCCATCGTCTAACTCCACTAACCTAAGACTGGGGGCAGGAGTTTAATCACTCAAACCGCTGAATCCGACAGCACAAAACTAGGGCACATGTCCTGTGTTTCGTTCAACTTGGGGCCACGACCACGTGGAGGCCTTGGGATAGAATGAACGGATTGATATTCGAGTCAACGACCAACAAATTACAAGTACATTAAATGGAAAGTAATAACTCAACTACTTAAGTAACGATTCGCACAAGAGTTCAACAAGAAACAAAAAAGTTTTTATTTACATAATAAGATTCAAAATTATGGTACGAGTTTACTCGAAAAACGGGGTTCGGTCATGTACAATCATAGCCAACAAGATGAAAACAATTATACAAGTTATGTACAAACAGAGCCGAAGCGACGACTATTTCTTTTGTCTTCTCTCCTTTTTGGATTTTTGGTAGTGGCACTACGCAAGCTTCCACCTGTCCATTTCCTTGATCCTTTACCACCTTTGGCGGGAGAGATTTCAAGGGTAGGAGGGAGTTTTTCAAAAATCGACCCGCCAGGTGGGATGACTTGTAATGGGATTAGATTTGGATCGTCAATATCCACATCAATGAGTTCAGTCTTGGCTTGTTTCTTCAACAACTCCTCCCTCTAAATGCGCTCTTTTAAGCTGAGCTCATCGGTGTGTTTAATGGGGCTAGTGATCACAACATCATCAGATTCATGCAATGGCAGTGGGTCTTTAGCTTTATCATCATCAAGCGCTCTAATAACTTGAGCATCGGGTCCTGGAGCCTCGGTGGCCGTTGGAATCTTAGTTAATGTTGATTGTTGCTTCACGGAGGCACCACTTTTGGAGTTTGGCTGGGACCCAGAAGACATGCACATTCGCGGAAACAAGAAGATAAGCCCATGACTATTGGACATGAAGAAAGAAATCGATCGAAAAATGGAAAATAGAGCAGAATACCTACGTCTGGTTGACTTTCGATTGTCGATGGGGTTCCCCTTCCAGAATAGAGGTTGGCACTTTAGATTGATGACTGGGTTTGTTCGGACCGTAGCTTAGATCCTGTCCTGGGCCGAAAGAAACTGATGCTCTGGCTACTTGAAAAGAAGAGGGGCCCTTGGGATCAGACTCCGAAGACTCGGCAGTATTTTTCCCATTGCCAGAAGATGTTACAATGTCGAAGTATCGGAGTCTCGCAGCGGCAAGGTCTAGGGGTTAATTTCCACAAAGGATCTTCCGCACTTCTCTTCGTCCAAATCAGCTTCACCGAGGGTTTTCTTTTTCATTTCAACAATATATTCCCAGGCCTTCGCAAGTGACTCAAGGTAACCCTCACCAAGAAAGCACAGATCACGGTGGAGAAGGACTTTAGCATTGTATTTAATGATCAGGGGATCGAACATGTCCTTGATTTCATTCCGACTGGCTTCCTTGGCATCCTCTACCCAGGCCTCGAGCTGTTCTCTCATCCCACTGCGACCCGCTTCCTTCAGCTCTTCTTCGAGGATTTCAATCTGAGCAAGTTGCTCATCAAGTTTAATCTTTAAAATCCGGGCCTCAACAGCTTCTTCACAATATCTCTGCAATTCTTCTTGAGCTTCGATTTTCTCTCCCCTCTCCTTATTAAGAAGTTCTTCGAGCTCCTCAAACCAGTAGTCCAAAATATTTTTCTCCTTTTGCAGATTATCTTTTTCCAAGGCAAGTGCACCGCTGCGGTTAAGGGCAACATCAAGCTCCTTTTTATGGGCAGCATCTAGATGATTCTCCACCTCAGATGTTTCCTTGGAATTTTTTCTACCTCGGTCAGTACCATCAAGTCCGAGATCTCAGTGTCTTGGTGTTTCTTTATATCTTTATCATGGATCACCTCTAGCTTTAGGTGATCGATTCCATGTTGTCGCTCAATATACACCTCAAAGATTTTTTCTGCCAAGTGCTGGAACGATTCATGTTGAACAAAAACATCGTTGACGCATGCGAGTGAACTTGCCTTAATATTCCCTGGGATTGTATGAATGGAGGGGAGGAATTTAAGCTCGTCAAAAAAAATCTTTGGGAAAATGACTTTAAATTCCACCAATTTCTCTGTTGAGGAAGCTTCAGGAGCAATGGTCAGCAAAGATGGATGGGAAGCAACGATTGGATGTTTTCTCGACCTGCGGTCACGAGACTGCTTGGAGCTGGATGAACTAGAATATTACTAAGGTAGTACGGCAGCTGGAGGGCCATGGAAAGAGGTCTGATCGCTACTATGCATAGATAGATTAGATTGCACTTCCTAATGGGATGACCGAGATTGAGATTTATGTTTTGAAGAAGAAGATTTCCTCGAGCGACGACTTATTTCTCAATCGTCATCCCTTTCTCTACGCCTACCCGATTCTAAATCACGTTTGGATCCATATTGCGTCGAGGAGCCCCTCAAGCAATCAAAAGCTCGGGATTGAGACATCGAACCTACAAAAAACCAAATACCAGAGTATAAGTGACCATTGCACAAAAGATAGATGGAAATCGTGTGGTGAAGTGCACGTGATTGTGAGTGTCCTAATGTCCCCCTCCCCCAACGGACCGGGTGCTACAGCCTTTCTCATGGGAGTTTTCTCTCCTTTGTCGGTAGGAAGAATGTCATCATCGCTTTTGGTGGGAGAATTGAGCCCATCAATGTTGATGTTAGGGAAGTCACAAGCCATGATGTCATTAGGAATTTGGAGATTTGAAAACCCTTTCATGGAACTTTCTAAATGTTGGCAAGATGACTCTTCATCGATAGAAGTGATAACGAACTCGGGATCCTTAGCAGTTTTTATCATGCGAAGCTTATATGCAAGTTTCTTTCTTCTCTTAGCCGACGTGTGAGGTTTGTGCACCTTGTTATGGTTCGATCACGGGCGCCTTGCCCTGGCCTGCATCAGCGTTGCCAGGCTCGTTGGTCTAGGCACCCCAAGTTTTGCTTTCTTCGGTGTCATCCTAAGTCCCCACAATTGAGGGCACGACAAGGCTATTGATATCCCCTTCTTGTTCTATGATACTTCTTAGTAATGCAACGCTTCTAAGAAGTCCAATGATGTGGCCTTCTTCCAATAGCCCAAATAGAGATAACGACTCGTCAGTTACGAGGAGTCTAATGCCCCTATTTTCGACCGGGGTGGCACAAATTGTAGAAATTGCTCTTGAAAAACTATCGCCCTCTGGACATGGGTGGACACCTGTAAACATTCAGAATGTTAGTTGATTCAGAATATGACTTGGGTTAAGGAATTTGAGAATAAAGCGAAGACGACACTTACGTCCTTCCAACCATCGCCTTGCAAAGCCAGGCGGACACTGAACATAGAACCACTCGTGTTTGAAAAAGGTGAGTTTGTTCCAAGCACTCGTTAAGACTTGAAAATTGGGTGAAGGCTTGCGGAAACATAAGAAGGACTTCATGACTGTCGTTTAAAGTTGCAAATAAACCTTATGTCCTTAGGAGTTGGCGGATGGTACATAACACTCATAAATAATAAGAAAGTGCTATGGAGAAAGGCATAGCAGTTTGGGTGAAGCTAAGTGGGAGCTATTTCAAGATATTTAAGCATCTCCCGGATGAAAGAATTAAACGGTGGCACACATCTGGCCCAGCACATGAATTTGTTGCATGCTGTGTACCCCTCCGAGGGCAAGTGAGCCCTGTCATTTATCGAAGGAGCCAGGACGCCTTAAAATGGAATTCTGTGTCCGAAACATAGTCTGCGAAGGCGGCCTCACCAATTCTGGAAGCTTAAGAATCTGTCGGTTACCTAAAAGTATAGCGCCTTCCATAGCGTTAGGGGCAGGACTTATATCTTCCGCCGGGAGGACGGGAACATCAGAAAAAAGGTTGGCCAATGGGCCGGAAACTGCAGTTTTTTCAATTTGATGACCAAGGGAAAGCCTACCAAATATGGTTGCGGAACTCGACTCAACTTTGGGACTACTATATTGCGAGGTTGGTCCAGAAGACATTGCAGCTAGATGCTCTGAACTTCTGAAGTCCATGTCAACTATACTTAGTAAATAATCAAGATTAGAAATGTTAATCTGTCCCCGTGTGCTAAGTGTAAGCTAGTGTGGTGCATTGTCGTGTAGTGCAAAGATAAGTAGCTTAAAATAAGAAAACAAAGTTAAATGACGAGACTTTGGATTTCGACCAGAATGACCGTCACCACTAACCATCTCAACTGGCAAGGAGATTGATCGGTCCTGTAAGCTTTGGGATCGACTATCGGCATATCAAAGGGTGAAATCTGTTACTCAAGTCCATATGTTAAGTTTTAGTTCATATTCTAAGTCCCAAAGATTTGATTGTTCAATCTCAAGTTCAATAGTGAATATGCAGGTCCTAATGTTCATAGTTGTCATATGTTCAAGTTCACTGAGATGGAAATGTTTTTGGTTGCTCAAAGTTTTCGAGTTCAATTCAAAATCAAAGAATTGGCTAAGTAATTTCCGATCCCTACATACCGACCCCTCTATGCCAATCCCTATATGTCGATCCCTACCCTAGAGCATTATGACCGATCTTTCTCTCCAAACAAAAGATGTCGATCCTTTTCCTTCAACAAATATGCTGATCCCACCACGCTAACCATTGCATCGATCCCTCTACTTTACTATTTTCAACCTTCCACCAAACTTCCACAACCGACCCCTGTCCTTTGCCATTCCAACTGATCCCTCCTTCATCCTACAATACCGCCTATCCTTTTCCTTCTACAATTCTTGTGCTAGCCTTCAAAATTTTCGACCGAACCCTATGCCATATGCTATTTTCTACTTCCTTCCTCATCATTCTGCCGAACCCTACTCCCTTCCATATCTCGTCTTCCCCAAGCAACCTATGCCATCAATTATCCACTATGTCGCACACCAAATTGTCGCCAATGGAGTAGAATCCATCGCCTCATCATAAAATCAAAAGCAAAACCGGGAAGCTTGCCTAAATATATCAAAGACTGTAAAGGAAAAAGATTGGATTATGGTTCGAATGGAAGATGAACTGATAATCTAAAGCTAAGTAGGAAGATAGATTTATTGATAAAGGCGAAGATCGAGTGGTAAGGAAGGGATCGGGTTTTCTTTTTTCAAGGCAAGGGAGGGATCGGTCGTGGAAAGGTAAATGGGAAGGAGATGAATAAGTGAAAGGCGAGGGAAGGAATGCTTGCTTATATATGGGAATGAGGGGTCGGCCTATGTCTACAAGCTCAATGCAAGATAGGGAGGCATCGGTTAAAAAGATACCGTTCCCTATTAGCATGCGTATAAAAAAAGGGAAGAGAAAAAAAGAGAGAGAGGAGGAGGGATCGGCTAAACGTATTCCAAACCCTATAAATGCCTCCAAAAAAAGAGAGAAAGAAGAGAAAAGGAGGGATCAGCTATGAGCACGTATGTAAACAAATATAGGCATGGAAATTATTCAAAGCATGTATGTTCAAAATGCAATGAAATTGCATCTTACGTAATGAAAATTGGTGATGACCCGTGAGTGTACGAAGGCATCCGAGAGCCAACGACAAGAATGTGTATATGAACATGCACGTGTATGATTTAAAAAGTTCAATTTTTGAAATTAACAGAAACTGAAATCAAACCTGAAACCTTCAAGTTTGAGGCTGGACCAGATAACCAAAGCTTATTAGTCTCGTGGAACTGGACTTATATATCAACTGACGGAATATAACCTTGGATTCTTACTATCAGAGATCGACCAAGCGTCACGACAAATAAAGAGGGATACAACACTCTGGGAAATAAATTCGATAGTGACTATTAGGAAAACTGGACGGAATTTCTTTCCGACAACACTACTTTCTTCGATTCAAAGCACGTCATGTTCAGCACAAGACGTACTTTGGAGGGCAAGTGTTATCTGGCATTTTGACCCATCTATATTGAATTGATTGCACCGGATAGATTCGACTGCTATCAAGGCCAATGAGTCCAAAGTGATGGTTGTGGAGCCCAAAAGTCAAGTACGGATGATAACATGAAGAAGAAGTTGAATGGAATTGATAGATATGCAAGGCAGAATGCTTGAAGTATGAAATATGGTTCAACATATATGAGGGATTGGCATAAAATAGCTCCAATAATAGGGATCGACATGTTTCAAGGTGTAAGAGCATTCCCATAGAAAATAATCAATATCTCAAGATCTACAAGTTCAATGAATATGAAATTTAGAGAGCAAGATATGGGGACCCTAGGGAGCCTACCCTAGGGATCGCACCTCAAAAGGACAAAGTTGGAGGGATCGGTTGGAATCAGCAAGTAATCCATGTTGAAGCAAAGATCAAACAATAACTCAAGTTCTACTGATCCAATTGGCATGAAATTTGGAGGCTAAGCATATTTTAGCATGAGGAAGATACCTTAGGGATCACATCCCAAAAATCGACCAAAGTAGGGTTCAGTATCGATCCCTTTTCTTTGGGAATTAGGCCATGCGATCCCTCAAGTGGGCCCATATGGTTTTAAAGATCCTTCTGCCGAGTTTTTAGAGAGATATTTGGCCATCTTCGTCTATAAATACAAGCTGGGTTGTTCATTTTGGGGACTTTACACTGCTAGTTGCTTTATATTCTTTTGTAACTAAGGATTTTCATCTGATCCCTATTGTACTCAGATTATAAAGTGATTAATATAGCAATCTATTCAAAGTGGATGTAGGCAAACAACGCCGAACCACTATAAATCGTTGTGTGCATGTTATTCTTTCAATTATCTGCTGTTTATTTGCTATTATTTTCTGTTTTCATTTTACATTCTTCATTTATTTCTCTTCAAAACTTATATTTGGTGTTTGTGCCAATTTTTGGTGCAAACACCTATTATGAGTATTTTAGAGTATTTTAAAAGTATTTTTAAGTATATATAGTTTTTAGAAGATTAGTTGATTATTTTATTGAAGTATAGAAATCTTATGTAATATTATCTTTTGAAGTGTTTTATTAAATATCTAGTTTTAAAAATAAAGTTACTATACATATGTATACTATCTCTTAACGGTTTTAAAGTATAAAAAAGGTTTAGAAAGGGGTTAGAAATTACTTAATGGCCAAATGGTTAACTATTTAATTACTTATTTGAAAAGTAATTAATTATGTTTAACACTAAAAGCCGATGTAGTAGGCTTATCTATTTGTGAGAGTTAAGATTGATGTCAAGTAGGGATATGAGCAATACAGCTCTAACCTACCAATGTCCCTCTTAATCGAGGAATAGTTAAGTCAGAAATGTTGGAAACGTATTAATCATGTTGATTTCTTACTTGTTTATGGAAATCATTAATACTATACTTAACACTAAAGGCCAACAAGGTAAACTTATCTATTTGTGAGATTCAAGAATGAAGTGTCTAGGCAAGGTTTTGATATGCAACCACTGCTCTAACTTACCTAGCTTCAATCTTGGACGAGGAATAGTTAAGTTAGAATGTCGAAAACGAGTTAAGTATATGAACATTGATTTGTATAGGCAATTGTTTTTTATTAGATAATCAATTAGTCGATTATCGTACTTGACACAATATCAATTTAGGAAGAATCTAAAAGCTTCATGATTTCATACCAATGAGAACCCTCAGGGAGGAGCATTGGTACGAAACGTCTCTGGCTTTCATTTACTTCTGATAGAACCAGAATTGAGTTTACCGAAAATTCATCGAATTGGTTTTGAACGGATTGGGATTGGTAAGTGTTTCACTTATCAAATACCGCTTCAAAACTAGTACACGAGTTCTATGTTTTGGAAGCAATTGACAAGTGGAATGTTATAGTTGAACTGTCTATCCTAAGGTTAAGTCTAAGGGATTGGTCAGTATTAACATCTCAAACAATGTTATCATGTGGGACTACGTACCTTGAGGAGTATTCCAAGAGAGAGGACAGCGTTAGCATTCATCGGAGGACTTATGTGGGAATCTATATGGAGATTCAAGATCTATTCAAGAGGCTCAAATCCATGTAGTGATTCGTGATCTTTTCAAGATGATGGAAACCATTTGTGGATCCGTGTTCTGTTCGAGTGAGAGATCCCGAATGTAGCCTTGACATTGAAAATAACTAAAACCAGAGATAGGATGCATAGCCAAAGGGAATGTAGCATTTAGCAATCCTAAGGGTGTAGGTGACTCCCATATAGTATTACTTACGGACATGCATGCGGAAGTGATGCATTCGGAACCACGAGTGTTTGGGCGTGGGCCAATTATGTATTTCCTATAGTACCTTCCCTAGAGATATACGTTGCTCGGAAGGATATCTCTGATCCTTATGTAGAAGTTCTGATTCGGCTTGATTTATGGAGATATCCGTGGAAAACCTACATTTATGTGAACGCGCCTTAGCGATATTGATTATATACATATTATTATTGTGGCATTCACACAACAGCTATTTGATATGATTTATATGTTACACTCTAGACATTATCTATCATATCACTATATTAAACTTAATGAATGGTTGATTTCTTTGAGGGGAAAACCATTATGGAAATCCATACGGTCTCAGTAGTTACTATTACTTGTCACACATATTTCTTGAGTTTGTCAAGCTAGTTTACCAGACTGATCTGGATGTTATTTTCTTATAATGCTCGAGTCATCCATGTGTATATTTCCAGATTTAGCTATGGATGCTTTGGGGCTTAAGAGAGAGGAGTTGGATGAGTATCCACCATAGTATTCTTATTTTCGATGTGTTATTATATTGTATATATCTACATTGTAAGGACAGACGGTTATAATTGTCCAAGTTGATAATAGTACTTAGGTTTTGTAACTCTGAAATTTCTAGATTCAAAGTAGTCCTTTGTATTGTTCTTTTGGTATTATATATTATCGTTTCGTTGTGATATTCTGATGTTGTATTCTCTCTTTGTTGTTCTATTCTATTTTTTTATTTTACCCCAACTTTCCGTCTTTCCAGCACTTTGGTGTTCGGCACACGAATACCGTGGATGTATTTAGTGTCGACATTTGAGAGTCGAAAAGTCGAGTCATTACAGCACACATGTCTAACAAAACATTCCTAGGCTCTCACCAATATTCTTTACACTCAACGGGGATTCCTTATTGCTACTCTATGAGTAGTCCTTACTATCTTCTTCATAGCCTTATCTTTTACCCCCATTTAGGTAGTTATTCTTATCTACTCCATATTTAAAATTTTGGTTTGGCCTTCGCTATTTTTTTCAAAAATTACAAACTTCAAAATTTTGAAGTATTTAGTCCCAAAAACTGTCATTAAAAATGCAACTTAGAAACCTTTTATTAAATTCAAAAATACTTGGTGTCTTAACTTTAATTTTTTTTTGAATTTAGCTTTTTCATTGAATCTAAAAGAAAATGTTAGAAAAATTAATTTTAAAATGTTTTTTTCCTTTTTCTTCAATTTTTTTTCCTTTTAAAGACCTTTTTAACATTTATTTCTTAAAAATTAGGATTTTTACTCAAACCAGTTATTAAAATTTCTTTTAAAAACTCAATTGTTATACCAAACCCTTTTTTCAAAAATATACTTTATGGAACTTCCAAACAGCCTTTATAAATTTTAAAAATAAAAACTGGAGTAGATAAGAACAACTTTCATTCTATCATTTTCTTATCACTTATATCATCTCTACTTTCAATCCTTGGTGGAGTCTCTAATATCATGTGAGGGGGACTTATAAAAGATACTTATACTAAATGCGCACACAACAACAGAAAATGCCCATTTTCCTTTATTTTGCCATTAATTTCCTATGTTGCTTCTAATTAAATTACTAACATTTTTTTATATAATCTCCTAATGCTATTTCTTATTACTAACATTTCCAAACTTTGTTTCTAATTGTATTTCATAACGTTATTACTATTTATCTTTCTCCTACCTAAACTACTCTTATTTAATGGTTCCTCTTTATTAACTTTTCTCTCAATCTATAGTCTTCTATGTTGAATCATGACAGTGCGTTTGCCTACTTCTTTTACTTTTGGGATCCAGTCTTTTTTCCCGTACTATGTACCCCATTTTAAACTTATACCACTTCCTATTGTCCACCTCTAAAAATAATTTTCCAACTTTAAAAATTCTTCAACTTATAAAAATTAATGAGCAACATATGCTCTACTACTATTTCTTTTCAAAAGAATTAACCTTTTTATTAAAACTCATTTACAATTATTTTTGGTCTAACATATTTTAAATTTTCTACCAGAACTTTTTATTTAATATAACATAGTCTTTTCTCTCGAAAGTTTTATATTTACTTACTTTTCAAAAATAGGGTTTCTCTACCTTCAACTAATTCCTTTAAAAATCATTTCAAATAAATTATATATATATATATATTCTCAAACTCATATATTAAAATCAGTTCAACTTTTACATTAAATTCTATTAGATGGGGTCGGACTCAGAGTGAATTTATTATTTATTTACCCTTTTTTGGACCTTTCTTCTTCGAATTGCTGACTTATCTTCTTTCCAATATTGAAAATCTAGCTATCAACTTAAGGTGACTACTTCACACCTTTATTCGGGAACTCCATTGTTTTCGAATATCTACAACATATGGATTCTTATTTTTTTCCCTTCTATGGACCTTTTGTACATCATCAATCGACATCATATGGGAATTTGCAATCATTGGGCTATCGGGAGCCCACTAGGGAGTCACATAATATCCAGCTTCAGGGACCTTCCATATGTTGTACTCATGCTCTTTTTAAGTCAACCCTTTCCACATGACCTATTTCCCATAGGGTAATCAAGGTAGGTGTACACCTTCACTTCATCCATTATTCTGACTCATAATTAACTTATCCATAAGTGTAGGGTTGCAATTACTGCATAATTGGAATTTATAGGATTTGGTGTTTAATATATTTATATTTATAGGTAAAATACATATACGTTCACTCAACGTTTTCTACTTTTTCAAGGTCGACTATCCTGTGCTTTGATACCAAATGTAACAACCTGCACCCCAATGGCTCAGATTTTCGCTAAATCGAAAACCCAAGCCCACCAAAGTATGGATCGTTGGTTTAATATCCTGCAAATAAACAAATGAATGCATATCAAAGCACTAACAATATAACTTACAACTGAATAATAAAATATAATAAGTTACATAATCACTGACCAAGATTTGACACTTATAATGTCTAGTGTCCTTGCCAGTGTCGAGCATTGATAAGGAACATGACCTTTAACGGTCCCGCCTTGTACCAATAAATGTTCGTTTAAGCTATCTTGTGAGTTGTAATGAGGATGAAGTTAGAACAATGTTCTGGTGAGTGGTAAATTATACACTTTATACATAACACTAGTTTACGCCAATTGTCTTCCATTCATGTTATGCCTTTTAGTTTTACTTAGTCGCTTCGACTCCATGTACATGTACGATACATCCCCTCTACCCATAGTAGATTATAATTATGTACCCATATATATATAAGTAACACGGTCCTCCATTGGACCAAGATACTATCCCCGCTAGTATCCCTTAACTCAACACCCTGTTATGATCCATCACCCTTGCTGTATCACGCTCTCATCGCTGCGTGAACCGAGGAACTCTCATAGTGCATAATAATGTCTTTATAATAATTTAGCCGTTCTCTATGTTGCATTATTAGGGATTTTCTTGTCTGCTTCCCGATTATAGAATCAGCTCTACGGACTATAAATATAGTGGATCCAGCCCCAATGACTGTGGACTCAACTCCATGGACTACCCCATGCACGTTTGAAAGACTTCCCCAATAGGGTTAACTAGCCTTGCCTCCGAACAAACAAACTAGCAAATAATGTGGTGATGCATGACCCAATGTGGACCGTGCACTAGTAGGTAGTGTAGCCCATTAGGCGTAACCACTGTCTTTCCCGCTAACCGCTAAGGATTGATGACATTTTCGACCTATGCATAACCCTACTCCTTTATTTGGTACCAATTCAACTGGCATGCTATTATAGTATCATTCTTCGCTCATCATCCGATTTAGATCGCCTATTGTAATCAAGATAATACCCCTCTTTCCTATTTTATTGAAGAAAACTACCTTTTCTATTGGGGTAATCCTTTACCTATACGCAATCATATGCTCTCCACAAGTTCTATGGTTAGACATGTCTCACATCAGTATAATGTATACAAAACTGTTGGTAGCCTCTTATGGGGGACATGCTTCTATTGTGTAACACTATTGACCTCGTCCAACCTATTCTAATGACTATATCATTCTTTTCATTTGATCGTATATTAACTTTCATAGTTCACACCCATTATAAATGCATACTTGAGGCTACATATATATATATATATTATTTATATATACCTTTGTTCATTTTTACTTAATCACCTTGCCTCTATAGCTTACTTGTTAACGTAATTCTTTACTTCCTATGATTTTATACTTTACCAGATCTAAGGTTATTTACCGTTTTCCTTTTTAAAAGATTTACAATGTTTGTTTTCCATTCTTTTGTCCTTTTCTCATTTTCTATTTCTATTCCAATTTTACCCATTAATTTGTTGTTGCCTACTCTTATATTTCTTTTTCTTAATTCCAATCTTTATTGGTTTCAGGTATCTTTTCTTTTAGAATATTCATCTCACAATTGTATCTCTTTATTTAACACTCGGGGATTTTCTACGTTTTAATGCATTGAAATTATCTCTATCGTGGGAATGTTAACACTATAAATTTCTATATCTTTTCCAAGCGGAAAATTTGTGTTGCGTTTGGAATGACGAGGAATTATCTTTTCATAGTTATTGAAATAGATAGTACAAAATACAGTAAATTTTATACATGGCTTTCTTTTTTAGGTGTATTCCTTGTCAATTCAAACAATGTACTTTTATTTGTTTTAAATGTGATAATGTATAGAAATTCACATTACAACATCTTATATTTCAACGAATTAAAATACCACTTAAACTCCTAAAATCTTATTTTGAATTTTTTATTTTACATTCTTACTTTTCAATATCCATTTAAATAACAAATCTAGAATTATTACATCATTTAGACATTCATGGTCTAGTATTATTCAATAATAAATTTAGGGATTTCTAATACCTAAAACTTTTCCAGATTTACATTCATATAACATACAAATCTATCAAACTAATAGGTACAAAATATATAGGTAGAGTTTATAATTTCATTGCATGTGTATAGGTTCAGCCTACAATTCCAATTTACATATCAGGCATATAGGAATAGATTTACAATGATATATAGTCTAATATTACACAAAAGCATATATATACCCACTCACATTTTTAGCTCTCCAAATCTCCAGATGCAATCCCTGTTATTCCACTTTGACTCCATGTTCTTCATATTTGAATATATACACCAGAAGCATGCATATAACTTTCAGAAATCTAGATCGGAGAAGATATTTGGATTTCAATTTAAATTCTAGATTCGGATTTACAGTGTACCTCAGCTTTGACGATTTGATTTGGCCATTTTCCCCTTCTCTATCATCTTCTACAATTCTTCAATTGTATGTATATGTATATAACTATAACTAATTTAAAAATTTAGAAATCTGTAGAGAAGAGAAAGTGGCAGAGCTTTCGCGTTCATTAGAGTGAGTTTGGAAGTAGGGGTCTAGGTCTATATTTTAAGGGATTTAAATCAATGCAAGTCGTTCGATTAAACTGTTTTAAATTTGGGCCATTTGGCCAAAGATTTACTATCATTTTCAACCTAACAACGGTCGACTGCTACGGTCGACCGCCATACATATTAGGTCGACCTGTGGCTTTGTTTGGCGTTATATAATTAGCATGCATGATTTTTTTATTTAATTACATATTTGACTGATCACGTTATTTGTTTCCCACTTTAATAATCTTCAGAGATTTGCGTTTACAGTTAATATTTCTTAACATGTAAGTTTCCATTAACATTATTAATTAACGTTTAATTTATATTTATTACCATGATTACATATTCAATCATTTCCAATTCAAAAACTTCAAACACTAATAATTTTTCAAATTGAACTCCGATCGAAAAACTTTATGAAAATCGATCAGAAAATCACCACAAACCCAATGGTGTAAGTTTCATAGCCAAATTCTGACATTTGTAAAAATTCTATTTTTCAGCATTATTATTTATTATTAAATTTAATTTTAATTAACTGCCGTAAAATCACGGGGTGTTACAATACTACTCATATGTACGCACTTTATGGAAAGGATGTAATTCAAGGACACTCATTAGTAATCATGTTTTTTCCAACAAAGTTTGGTTACTTCTTATTAACACATAATTATGTATGGTATGGAGGAGTGATCTTTAAGACTGAATATTTATTCATGTTAGGTACATATTGAACTCTTTCCAATATACTTACCTGGTCGATCAAATCAAATCATTTTTGTCGCATTATATTATTTACTTTTGTTTTATATTTTATGAGTTTATCATAGGCTTATACATGCATATCAAATACACATGTCCATGTCTGCGATTATTCATTGGTAAAAATGACAAAGTATGTGAAACCATTTGGTATTAATAGACTTATGATTGTATACATCTATATGTATTAACCCGAAGAGTTCATCAACTCTTATGACGCTCCCACTAAATGAGTGCATAGTGCTTAATTGTTTGAGATATAAATACTAGTATCACATGATTCATAATCATGTGATAAAAATTATTTCTCAAAACTACAACATAGTCTGTAATTCCATAAATGTAAATAATTTTAGACGCTTCAATATTTTCACTGCATCACTTTTGTTGTACGAAAAAATACTACATTATAGTTTTATTTCATAAATAATATGTGATATGTTTTACAAAAACAATTTTCATAACATAACGCACTCAATAAGTGTTATATGGCATTCTCCCACTATTTCTGCCATTACTATAATACCGTATCGAATGCGGAGGTCCCTCATCCACTTAATACAGACTATTTATTTTGTACACTACATTTAGTTTACAGTGGAGAGTTTTGATCATATGTCTTGAATGCAAACAAATAAATCTCATAGAAAACAACTTTCTATACGAAATACATTTTTGGAATAGAAATCATATCTCTTATTTCAATGTTAAGCATCAATCATTATTATTACAATTCTCATTTTTGAAGTTTCCATATGAAGTAGAGGTGACCATTCACTATCTTCATCCCAACCGTACCTTAAATCACATCTACTCTTATACATACATTCCTTTTTAAATGGTCGAACTATTCGAAAGAATACCCTGCTACAGCATCATAATGAACTCCTTATAAAAATGCATTTAATTATCCATAACATTTATGGACATTAAATATGATGCACCTTATGTACACTAATCAAACTGATAAATCTGTGAGAAATGCGGATTACGGATCTTAAGGCTAGAATTAACACTAGAAGGGGGGTGAATAATGTTTTAAGGAATTACTAATTATTTTTGAGTTTATCTTAATTTGAACACAAATGTATGCAATATTCAGACACAGATATGATCACATAATCAAACATAGATGCAGATATAAAGTAAAAGCAATAAAGGAAAGAACACACTGGATTTTATACTGGTTCGGAGTTACCCTACATCTAGTCTCGCAACACAAGTTCGAATGTCCTTTCAAAATCAATTCTTACAATTACACCCTCGATTTCAAGGCCACGAGGTACACCGCTCCAGATTCACAATCCTCTGGGTAGAGATACTTGATTTTACGGGCAACAAGTTCACCCGATTGATTTTCCAGGCTATAATCACACCTTTTCTCGCTCGATTGAATACAAAGAAATCTATAACTCTGAATAGCACTGGGATCTTGTTGAGATAGTGATAGAGAATCAAACCAGAGATGATCTAGTTAGATTCAATGGTGATTTCGGCAGAGTAATGGTAAAAATGTATATAAAGAAATGTGGAAGAAGAAGAGGAGTGAAATCAGAGAAAATATTAATATGAATTCGTTTAAAACAGCCCCTATTTATAGTAGAACAACAGCTATGTCCATTCATGAAAGGATATGACGAATAGACACTTCCTTTGAAATTCAAACTTTTGAAATAAACTGTCACCTTGTCAATAAGGGTTCCTTGGGGTTGTCGACAAGCTTAAGTTATTTTTGGTAATTTGTTTTTCTTTGAAAATAACTTCTATCTTGTATTAAAACTATTTTAAACTTTATAAATATACTTAACTATAGTTCAAATACATAAATAAGTATAGAGAATAATATTTTGGTATATATAAAATTTTACTATAATTTTATATTTAAATCTAAGTATAAATATTAAAGGTTAAATATATTATAATTAAAAGATAGTTTAAAACCAAGGATAATTTGAGATTATTTTGAGGCTAAAAGTATTTTAAAACTAGGATAGATGTTTTTGATTTAAAAAGGAAGATTTTGTAATCATTTTGAAAACAAGATATAATTTTGTAAAACATTTGAATAAAAGTTAGTGGATACAAAACAATGTTCCACTAGATTTTTCGTAAGTTCCATCCTACTTAGGGTTCCATCCCTTTAACGGGCTCGAAGTGGATTCCATTCCACGAATAAAATGGATTTTAAGATGTCGGTGCTTTTCTAGGAGTTTTAACAAAATTCCTAACTAAATTACTAATCTTGAAATCTTGAAATCTTGAACTCTTGATAATCTTGATACTCAAGAGTCTTGAATCTTGATATCTTCGATCCTGAGTTCATCAGTGTTTGAACCTCTATACTGTACAGTCTTCATTCTTTGGTACCTGTATTATATCCTGCATATACATATATATCTAAACAATAATGTTAGTATTTATATTTTATAATCTTATTCTAAGGTTGTTGTCATCAAAACCGACTTCTCAGGGACTAACAATCTCCCCCTTTTTGATGATGACAACCTTTGTTTATAAAATATTACTTCTATCCTAATAATTCCCCCTAAAACTAATAACTACCCCTTAATCTATGCCTAACTATTCTATTTTATACTTCTCCCCCTTTGTCATCAACAAAAACAAAGTTTAAATCTATACAACTCCCCCTTAATCTAATACTATATTACATGTGATTATAATGATAGTGTTATCATAAATAATCAACACTTAATTCTGAAACTAAAACTTAGCCCTTAATAACTAACTCTCCTAACTAAGAATCCATATATGATAATATTTATAATAATGATAATGTGAGAATTCAAATATGAGAACAAAAATCATTTATTAATTATATAATGTTATATTTACATTTGCGTAGAAAACGTAAGTAAGATCATATACAAATAATGATAAGAAAGAGAGAAAAGAAACTAATGTGTATCCTTGACAATGGGAGATCTATGAACCGAGCAATTTGGGTAGTGGAAACAGAAATTTCCACGTTGGTCGACTAGATTTCCAACCTTGTCAAAGCACACATCGCCAACGCAAACAACTTTGTCGTCATCTTCGGCGTGCTCTTCTTCCATGGGGGCTTCTTCTTCTTCCTCGCTGTCCTCTTACACTTGAACACTTGAGGATTCTTCATCGATCAAGATGGGAGTGGCGTGATCGTCCATTAGAAACTTTTGCAAGTTTCTAAGGATTTTGCCTTGCCTTTCTTGTTCTTTGGCCATTCTGATTTGCACCACTTGAATTTCAGTCATAAGTTGCAGTGCATCCTTCAAGGAAACCTCCATTTTCATCACTCGTGCAAGCGTAGTTCGTTGAAATGGTCTGGTAGAAGGAGAAGGGAACGAAAAGGTTGAATTTTTGTTTGATTTGGAGGAAGAGGTCATTGTTTTATTGTTTTCAGAAGTTAGAACAGAGAAAGAACAGAAAGAATGAACAAAATTTCGAAATAAGAAGAATATATAACCACCTATTTAATTTTGGTGGTAAAATTTCAAAAGAAAAAAATTCATTATATGTCGACAGGGGTAAAGGAGGGTTGTCGACAAGGTACTTATATTTTTGCTATTTGATTTATTTTATTTTAATTATACTTGTTATATATTTATATTCTATATTTCAGTTATTGAACAAATACCTAATTATCTTCTTAATTTAGTAAATATAGATTCATTTAAGGGTTTTGTTAAGATATCGGCAATTTAATTCTCGGAATTGATATAATCGAGAGTAATTACTTCCTTACTTATATTATCTTTGAGAAAATGCTGTCTGATATCGATATGTTTAGTTCGAGCATGATGAGTAGGATTTTTGGATAAATTTATTGCACTAGTATTATCACAATAAATTGGTGATTTTGAGATATGTAAACCAAAATGTTTTAAAGTTTGTTGCATATATATTACTTGAGAACAAGCCAAAGCAGCAGAAATATACACTACTTCGGCTGTTGATAAAGAAACCGTGTTTTGCTTTTTACTAAACCAGGAAACCAGAGAATGCCCCAAAAAGTGACAAGTTCCACTTGTACTTTTTCGGTCTGATTTACAACCAGCATAGTCAGCATCACAGTAAGATATTAATTCGAAAGAATCATTTTTAGGATAAAATAATCCATAACCAAAGGTGTGTTTAACATATCTTATGATATGTTTTACAGCTTTTAAGTGGGTCTCTTTAGGTTGGGATTGATATCTTGCACAGAGACAAACACTATGCATGATATCAGGTCTACTAGCAGTGATATAGAGTAGTGATCCAATCATTCCTCTATATAATTTTTGATCTACATCTTTCGAGAGATCTTCTTTACTTAGGTACTCATTGGTTGCCATGGGAGTGGGTTTTCCACTTGCAGTAGTCAAACCAAATTTACTAACTAGATCTTTAGCATATTTTTCTTAACTGATAAAGATACCATCATCTAATTGTTTTATTTGCAATCCTAGAAAGAAGTTTAATTTACCCATATGACTCATCTCAAACTAGTCATTATTTTAGAAAATTCTTTATTCATTTCAAAATTAGTTGATCCAAAAATGATATCATCTACGTAAACTTGTACTAGTTGAATATCATTTTTATTTCTTTTAGTGAAAAGAGTATTATCTACTTGTAATAAGTAAGATCTTAGTCTATCATACCAGGCTCTAGCAGCTTGTTTTAGACCATATAGAGCTTTCTTAAGTTTGTAAACATGATTTGGTAATTTTTCATCTTCAAAAAGTGGTGGTTGTTCAACATATACTTTCTCTTTTACAAATCCATTTAAAAAGGCACTTTTAACATCCATTTGAAATAATTTGAAATTATTATGATTTGCGAAATTAAGTAGAATCCTAATAGCTTCTAATCTTGCTACGGGAGCAAAGGTTTCATCACAATCTATTCCTTCTTCTTGACAATAACCTTGAGCGACTAACCGGGCTTGATTTCTAATGACCTCACCTTGTTCATTCATTTTATTTTTATAAACCCATTTAGTTCCAATTATAGTTTTATTTTCAGGTCTAGGAACAAGTTCTCAGACATCATTTCTAGTGAATTTATTTAGTTCTTCTTGCATAGCCAAAATCCATGAATCATCAGTTGATGCTTCTTTTGGATTTTTGGGTTCAATAATTGATATAAAGGCTACATTGCTCATTTTACTTAGTTGATTTCTAGTTGTAACAACAGATTGCATATCTCCTAGTATATTTTCTATAGAATGATCTTTTAAAAGTTTAATCTTTTTATTAGGATGATTAATTTCATTATTAGTTTCAGTTGACTCCTGATTTTGAGTAATTAAATCCTCTTCATCATTTGTATCTTCAAAATTTTTGAGATTTTCATCGAATGAAACATGCATTGTTTCTTCGATGGTGTTAGTTCTTAAATTAAACACTCTGTATGCTTTACTTCTATTAGAATATCCGATAAAGATACCTTTGTCGGATTTAGGGTCAAATTTATCTAAGTTATCTTTTGTATTTAAAATAAAACATTTATTTCCAAAAATTCTAAAATAAGATACCTTAGGTTTCTTTCCGTGAAGAAGTTCATAAGATTTCTTATCAGTTAAAGGTCTAATTAAAATTCTATTTAAAATATAACAGGTGGTAGCAACTGCTTCTGCCAAAATTTTTTTTGCTAATTTACTATCTGAAAGCATAGTTCTCACACACTCTTGAATCGTCCTATTTTTACGTTCCACTACTCCGTTTTGTTGTGGAGTTCATGGAAATGAAAAATTGTGAGTTATTCCCTTTTTATTGTAGAATTCCTCAAACTTTTCATTTTCAAATTCACCATCGTGATCACTACAGATGGTTATAATTTTTATAGAAAGTCGATTTTGAATCCTTTTTGTAAAGTTCTTAAAACTTTCAAAAGTATCA
The DNA here is from genome assembly GCA_030737815.1 of Allium fistulosum. Classification (NCBI taxonomy): domain Eukaryota; kingdom Viridiplantae; phylum Streptophyta; class Magnoliopsida; order Asparagales; family Amaryllidaceae; genus Allium; species Allium fistulosum. Next base: position 340,007,262 of record CM060904.1, read on the forward strand.
CTTTTATGTTTCAAAAATATTGTCCATGTAAATCTAGAATAATCATCTACAATTACAAAAATATATTTACTGTGATTTATTTACTGAATTTGAGATGGACCAGATAAATCAAGATGAAGTAATTCAAGAGGTTTTAAAGTTGAAATCATATTTTTTAATTTAAAGGAACTTTTTCTAAGTTTTCCTAATTAACATGCATCACATAAACTATCTACTTTAAAATTCATTTTAGGGAAACCTCTTACTAGATCATGTTTTGACAGTCTAGATAAGAGTTTGAAATTCAAATGCCCAAATCTCTTATGCCAAATTCAAGGGTCGCTTGTATTTGCCAAAAGACACAGGTTATCATTTGAAACTTTCATACTAAGAATATAAATATTCTTTTTCCTAATTCCCTCAAATATTATGGTTGAATTATTATCTTCAATGTGACACTTATCTTTTTCAAATTTAATTTTATATCCTTTATCGCAAAGTTGACTAATACTTAGCAGATTATGTTTCAGATTCTTAACTAGCAAAACATTAGTAATAATAGGAGTTTCAGAGTTACCGACATTGCCGATGCCAATCACATATCCTTTTGAGCTGTCTCCAAAGTTAACCAGTCCTCCGTCTTTGTATATTATATTATTCAGCATATCCGGATTACCAGTCATGTGTCTAGAGCATCCACTATCGAGTATCCATTTATTCTTTTTGATCTGCACAATTTGACCGTTGTGGATTGATTCCTCAACACCCATAAAACATGTTTCCTGCACATCATACAATTTTGGTAGACAACTTGAATTTGAATATCGATTATATGCAGACTCATGAGACAGTGATGATCTGAATATTTCTAAACTAGTATTAACAAGTTTTTCAAACATAGCCATTTTAAAAGCTTTTTCAAAATTCATATTATGAAACTTTGGAAACCTTGCTTTGATACCGAATGTGAGAAATGCAGATTACGGATCTTAAGGCTAGAATTAACACTAGAGGGGGGTGAACAGTGTTTTAAGGAATTACTAATTCTTTTTGAGTTTATCTTAATTTGAACACAAATGTATGCAATATTCAAACACAGATATGATCACAGAATCAAACACAGATGCAGATATAAAGTAAAAGCAATAAAGGAAAGAACATACCGAATTTTATACTGGTTCGGAGTTACCCTACATTCAGTCCCGCAACACAAGTACGGATTTCCTTTCAAAATCAATTCTTACAATTACACCCTCGATTTCAAGGCCACGAGGTACACCGCTCCAGATTCACAATCCTTTGGGTAGAGATACTTGATTTTACGGGCAACAAGTTCACCCGATTGATTTTCCAGGCTACAATCACACCTTTTCTTGCTCGATTGAATACAAAGAAATCTATAACTCTGAATAGCACTGGGATCTTGTTGAGATAGTGATAGAGAATCAAACCAGAGATGATCTAGTTATATTCAATGGTGATTTCGGCAGAGTAATGGTAAAAATACATATAAAGAAATGTTGAAGAAGAGGAGGAGTGAACTCAGAGAAAATATTAATATGAATTCGTTTAAAACAGCCCCTATTTATAGTAGAACAACAGCCATGTCCATTCGTGAAAGGATATGACGAATAGACACTTCCTTTGAAATCCAAACTTTTGAAATAAACTATCACCTTGTCGACAAGGGTTCCTTGGGGTTGTCGATAAGCTTAAGTTATTTTTGGTAATTTGTTTTTCTTTGAAAATAACTTCTATCTTGTATTAAAACTATTTTAAACTTTATAAATATACTTAACTATAGTTAAAATACATAAATAAGTATAGAGAATAATATTTTGGTATATATAAAATTTTACTATAATTTTATATTTAAATCTAAGTATAAATATTAAAGGTTAAATATATTATAATTAAAAGATAGTTTAAAACCAAGGATAATTTGATATTGAAAATAAAGATTATTTTGAGGCTAAAAGTATTTTAAAACTAGGCTAGATGTTTTTGATTTAAAAAGGAAGATGTTGAAATCATTTTGAAAACAAGATATAATTTTGTAAAACATTTGAATAAAAGTTAGTGGATACAAAACAATGTTCCACTAGATTTTTCGTAAGTTCCATCCTACTTAAGGTTCCATCCCTTTAACGGGCTCGAAGTGGATTCCATTCCACGAATTAAATGGATTTTAAGATGTTAGTGCTTTTCTAGGAGTTTTAACAAAATCCCTAACTAAATTACTAATCTTGAAATCTTGAACTCTTGATAATCTTGATACACATGAGTCTTGAATCTTGATATCTTCGATCTTGAGTTCATCAGTTCTTGAATCTCTATACTGTACTGTCTTCATTCTTTAGTACCTGTATATATATCCTGCATATACATATATATCTAAACAATAATGTTAGTATTTATATTTTATAATATTATTCTAAGGTTGTTATCATCAAAACCAACTTCTCAGGGACTAACAAAATCAACGATCGAGTTCTTAGGTTTATATTATAGTTTTGATCTTGTATTATATTTATCATAATATGGTCTTTTTTATAATTAATCAAATTGAATACTCGATCTCATAGTACGGTTTATTTTTTCTTTGAATGAACTAATTTTATCAAAGTATCGTACATTACGAACTATGACCATTCACCATATAACATTTATATGTGATAGTTTAAGGATCAAATATCCATAATCCTGTATTTCTTTGAGTTTTGAACTCATAGAATCGAATACACGGTCTTGACCAAATAAACGTGTAAGCAACCAAATTATGAATGTATTAAATAGTTCTAAAATTAGGCACTTGCGTGGATATAGAAAACATTTACATGCAAGAAGTATTTAATAGTAAGTATATGTTATATTTCTATTTGTTAATCTTCAATTCAGTTCGTTTTTATGTCTTCATTGTTAAACATTTTATCAATCGTATTAAATGCATAAATTTATCAATGTAGATTATTATAACATTATACATCATATATTCTTACAATATTAAAAAGGACAAATGTTATCATTTCATTTTTTTCTAATAAGGCTCCCGTTGGTCTTTTATGTTTCACCAAACCCTAAGCGAAACATAGAAGTCTTTTGACTTCACTAGTGGGTGTTAAGACTTGTATGCATTGGGATTCTGACCTTAAGGAAAGCTCAGTAAATCGTAAGCCTGCATATGATGGATAACTTCTTATCGGTTGTATCATATGCAACTCCTAACTCATGGTTTCTTATCCTAATCCTACCTTTACTTTGACGAAAGTTCAACAAGTAAATTGAGATTATTCATTCGGACCTATCATTTCACGACTGCCTAAGTATAATGCATGTACCTTGAGGAAAGCTTAATAAATATATACAGTTGTCTTACCTCATCTATTTAGTAGTAATACACATAACATCCCTAGCTTAAGGAAAGCTCAATAACTAATGAGTACGCAAGTAATCTATTAATATATAAATGATAGAGAACAACTTTATATTAAAGATTCATAATCTTCAATACATTATATCGAGTGATATCGACTTATGAATGATGTATTTCTTATGAAATACCCTCGTGATTCAAGTGTCAGACCCATCAGAAATCATGGTATACATACATATACATATGTATTTATTACTTATGTCTATTCAGGGTTTCTTTAATTTTCCACATTTAGTTTATACATTCATATCATATAAATTTTACTATTATATAACTTTTATATTTCATATTACTTATATAACAGTCTTATGTATAATATTATATTGATTAAATCTTATTTATTTAATTTTAATTAATTAACTATTTAATTAATTTTGTGTTAGTATTCTAATACAACTATTATATTGGACATGTCTACTATAATCTTTATAGTATATACTGTAACCTTTATATATATTTTTGTGTCCTTTTCCAAATTTTATTAATGAAGAATAAAGATTACAAAACATAGATGAAAAAAGAAAAAAAAAACAAGAACAGAAATATAAGAAAATACTAGGGAAATGAGCACTAAAGCACAATACAATCGACCTAACGTGAGGAAACCAAACAGCAATTTAATGCCATAAGAAGAGGGGTATTAAGATTATTATGTTTCCTTCGTAGCCATAGTTTTCTCTTCATCTTGCCTATTATGATTCTCGACATCGCCAGAGAAGTTTTCTTGTTTAGATTGAAAATACAATCATTTCTTTCATTCCAGATCTGGCTTAATTTTTTTTTCCAGTAAGGTAAATAGAACAATCGCTTGCGGACTACGCCATCTTGTCTGTAACGACCCGCCTTTTCGAACCCTAAAAGTCGACACTAATACATCTACGGTATTCACGTGCCGAACAACTAAGTGCTAAAAAGACAGATTGTTAGGGGAAAAAAAGATATAGAAGATAGAAGAACTAAACAATCACAAAATCTCACAATGCAACGGAATAATATATATTAATCAACATAGTACTTTACAAAGTCATTTACAAAATGATACATCAGAGTCATACTAAAACAATTTATAACCTAGGAACGTTATAACAACCTTTCCTTACATAACTGATACAAGATACATATAATACAGCGGAAACAAAAAAATAATAACTAACTATCGGTGAACCCTCCTGCTCCACGCTCCTCTAAAATGCATCCGTAGAAAACCTGAACTACTTGGCTGCTCGTAAAAATTTGAGCATCCAAGAGTTTTAGGGAAAGAAAATAAAACTTCGAGTCAGACATGGGTCTGGTGTGAGTAAACTCAAAGCAACTGAATTATTACCTTTAAAGCTCTTTTTAAAATCAAAGGTATCTCGTAAGACCACGCCGCACATAAACACAGACGAGTTTTTACCTTACGATAACCAAAATGCTTTTATATAAAAATCCAGTGATATTATAATAATGTCTAAGGGTTCAAAGTAAAATATTAAAATAGCTAGAATGCTTGCATCTCACATTCTAACATATTTGGTATACAACTAAAACCATACAACGCTTATTGGAGAATGGATTCCATACAATGACTAGGCACTGGGGTACCGCCTATCACAGTACACATCTAGAAAATGTACCAAGGACCTTGCTTGGATCCCCTGCCAATACAAGACCGGCCTACGCCTGACTGGACAGTATCGAATATGTCATCACCTTGGTTGCTTTGCAACCCATTTTATTGAGATCTCATGCACAACCAATCCATAAATATGTAGATGTATCTAGAAGGATGACAACATACCCTAATGGATGAGACCCACCTAGCCTTGCTGCATCTCCCCTGATTTTCAGTCATTCCCGGCTAATGAGGCTTGAGGCTACGTTTTACCTTTTTGAATAGCAATCCCACTTGCAATGCTAACACAACCCTCCAGGCATCAATGCAATGCTAGCATTCATCTATGCAAGTTTGTTCTAGGTCTATACGAAACCGAAGCACCACTTCTACTACATCCATTTTGGAATCACCCTCAGGATTAGTAACAAGTAGCCCTTGCACTTCAATGACTCCATCTTTGATCCCATGCTTTAAGGTGTCTTCATTTCGAAATGCTTTAGTTGGGTCGAAGTGGTTTTCGGATAATATATCTTATCCCGGTCTCTTCGAAACAACTTTCGATATTTTCGGTAAACTCAACCCCAGTTCTTTAGGAAATAACCAGACAAAAGATAAGAGTGGAGTTCATCTCCTAACCATTTATGGATGGATTTCCTTATCATTCATCCTAGAAGAACGAAATGAGTTTATACGTATAGTATAGCACCTTCGACGGTAACTGTACCATATAATTCTCATGTTTCTCCTAGATACTTCCAAAGTTATGTTTTGGTCCAGATTTGATAGTCGATTATTTAACTATCAAATAACAATCATTCAACATTGATTCGATTCCAAATGAGATCCTCTAAGCCTTTATTAATTAATCTTTAATTAATAAAATCACTTATAAACTCAATCAAAAGATCCTTTCAAAACACTTCCCCGAACCCTTAACATTCCTTTATACTCAAAAAGGAAAAAAACAATATAAGTATTTACCATAAACATTTTGGAAACCCCCTTTCCTCAAAATTCCATATTAAATGGCCAAACAATTCCCTTTCAAAAACATCACCTCCTATAAATCACATTCACGTATCCCTTATGAAAATTCTTTTTATAAGTTCCCTTCACATTTCAAACCACTTAAAAGTTTTCAAACTAGATTTAAAACTTCCTTCAAAAATATCTAAATTAGTTTATAAAATCTCTTTCTATTTTTAAAACTATTTAGAAATCCTCCTTCATAATTCCTTTATAGAATCTCTTTTATAAAATATCATTTTCAATATATCATTTGTAAATCACTTTAGGTAAATCCTTTTATTTAATAAACCCCTTTTTAAAACAAGATATTATTTAAAAATAACTTTATAAAATAATAATAAAATTTAAAAATCATTTATAATCTTTAAACCCAAATTGATTAAAGAATTATGGTTAATTCAAAAACATACTTTAGTAATTCAAAAAGAGCCTTAGCAATCCCAATGGTACTAATTTAAGTTACCATTCAATTTAATTCCAATGCACTTAACAGTTATTTACATAGGTCAACCTATATGTAAATACAACTCATATCCAAATCATGGAATAACATGTAAATATGAACTAACTATCATATACATGTCCAAATAAAAAATAGCAGGATGGTGGTTTGTCCCGTTAAACAAATGTCCAAACAATTCAACCAATTCATAGCAAAACGGAGATTTATTCTACTAACACATGTCCACACAAACAAACCAACAAATAATCAATTTATAGCAGAATGGGGATTTATTCTGCTAATACATGTCCATACAAACAAACCAACGAACAATCAATTTACAGTAGAACGAGGATTTATCTACTAATACATGTCCACACAACCAAACAAACAATCAATTTGTAACGACCCGTAAATTTCAACTGTTTTAATAACGTAATTAGTTTAAATTTTGTGAAAATTTTTAAACGATAAAATTTTGAAATAAAATTTTATATTTGGAATACGTCTAGTTAAACATAACAACTGGTAAATTTTCGTCCGAAAATATGAAAGTTTATTTCGCGCGCAAATTTACTTCAATTTAATCAGTTAAAAAGCGATGAAATTAAAATGTTTCCGAAACCAAAATATTTTTACATAGGAAAATTCTAAACCATCTTCTGAGCAAGATGTCAGTTTATCGTTTTTCCAAATTCGGACATCTTTGGCTCCGTCGATCTTATTTTTCAGCGTTTTTCTTGCATTTTCCGCTATTAGAAAATTCGAATTTTTATATTCTATCATACCACTGATATTTTTATACCGTTTGGATCGTCTCGTCATGCTGATCTCCGCAGTATATTCTTTTGTGTATTTTGACGTCCAGTGGACGGTGAAATCTGTAACACGTTGAACCGTGTCGGCACTCGTTTCAAAACCTTTTGGGTTCCATCTGTCCCTTCGTTTTCTACCATGCCCATCAATACATCAGCTAGCCATTGATATTCCCAAGAGAAATTTTAATTCGTGACTTTCTTTTCCGTTGGAAAAATTTGATCGGTTCAATGATAATTAAATATATAAACATGCTTGTTCATATTCGCCTCCGTGACATATTATTGTTTCCTTCTGTAACGACCCGTAAATTTCAACTGTTTCAATAACGTAATTAGTTGAAATTTTAAACGATAAAATTTTGAAATAAAAATTTAATATTTGAAATACGTCTAATTAAACATAGCAACCGGTAAATTTTCGTCCGAAAATATGAAAGTTTATTTCGCGCGTAAATTCACTTCAATTTAATCAGTTAAAAAGCGATGAAAATAAAATGTTTTCGAAACCTAAATATTTTTACATAGAAAAATTCTAAACCATCTTCTGAGCAAAATGTCAGTTTGACGTTTTTCCGAATTCGGACATCTTTGGCTCCGTCGATCTTATTTTTCAGCGTTTTTCTTGCATTTTCCGCCAGTAGAAAAATTCGAATTTTATAAATTAAATCGTACCACTGATATCCATATACCGTTTTGATCGTCTCGTCGTGCTGATCTCTGCGATATATTCACTTCTATGTTTTGAAATCTGGTACACGAGGGAAATGACAAAACATGTGTCGTATCGTTACCGTATCCGCAATCGTTTGCTCTCTATGCCTTTCAAATTTCAGACTTGTTATTCAAGAAAATTTGCTTTAATGATGTCTGGATTCCATGCGCTTTATCTACTCCCAACATTTATTTTTCCAATTGCATTTATGGTTCATTTCATAACCACGTCATTCATTTGCTCTGCCTTTTGAAGCAACCGTTCATAATTATAAAGTTATACAAAACGTTCCTATTTGCTTTTTCCTCTCGTGCTCCCTCCTCTCCCAAAATTCATGCCTGCATCCAAACGCCTCCCTCATCTTTCTCTCTACCATGCTACACCCAACCTCTCACCGCCAACCACGCAAGCCTCCACCACCCTTCCCTCTTCACCCTCCATTCCCAAGCGCCGACCGCTCCCCTCCTTCACGATAACCGCCACATGAACTCCCCTCCTCCGTTCGCACTCGCAGCCCACCCACTCGCGCCAGCCATGGCCGTAGCCACCTTCTCCTTTCCCTCCGCCCACCTCCCATCTTGCCTCGTACCGAGCGTCCGAACCTCCATGCTGGAGCCGCCTCTACCTGACTCGGCCCCGCGCGCCTTTATTTTCTTTCCGCCATCATTTTCTTTCCGCCATCGGCAACTTGAATGTATGGTATGTTATATACTTTATTTTATGTTGTGTATGTATAAATCTTTCAATTCTTATATGTGATTGCTGTGTTTCATAGAATGGGAAGTGTCTGATTGAATTTATATGGCATATTCCATTATATATATTACAAACTAAGTCTATCTTGATATATACACATATATATTGATTTGGCTATATAAATTTATATTTGTGCAATTCTACAAACTATTAGTGGTATACAAATATTATTGTCCCAAGTTATATGTGTTCAGAGTATATATATGAGTCGCATTGTATTTTACATATTCTGGGTATGTCAGTATCTTTAAATTTGGAGTACCATGCATTTCGTGTGTATATATATATATATATATAAATATGGACTAAATTATAATATGTATGTGAAGTTACACATATACGTTTACATTAAATTTTATAAGCCGTGTATATATAGTATATGTTTCCCACAGTTCATGGATATACATTTCCTACTTTCAGAAAGTGCTCGTACCTATAGTATATATAATTAAGTACATGGGGCTTTTGACTTTAGTATTTAACATATGAGCTTATAGCAGCTGATAGAGTCCATATTGTTTATATATTAACCTTATTATTTATTATTTATTTATTATTTTATTTTATTTCTCTTTTCGACCTTAAAGATATATTGTATACGCATGTGTCTGCATATATTAGCTATGATGGGTTCCCTGTCTATTGCTTGCGTCGGTCTGTAGTGTGCATGAAAGCATCATGCGGATGATATTTTGATTTTCAATATAGGTTCTGTTATATGTATAGCTCTCTTTTCATTAAATAGTTGCAGTTGTATAATATATTAGTATATCTAAAGTTTATAAACTGCTACTTTAGAATATGTACTGTACGTTGTTGGCGTGCCTCTTATATAATATGTACAGTACGTTATTGAAGTATAAAGAAATGTGTATATATTTTAAAGGGGCATTTCACCAGAAGGACAAACTTTGCAGTCCAATTAGTTTCTAGGACACACATTCAAAGAAATTACTTTCAAGGCCAAAGTCAGCATAATAATTAATTTCAAGGACAAAGTCAGCAGTCCAATTACTTTCAAGGACATAATTTCATAGGTTTTTAGGTCCTAGAAACTAATTATTTTGCGTTTTGTCCTTGAAAGTAATTATTTCAGTTATGTGTCCTAGAAACTAATTCCACTTGCTAAAGAGGCCCTTGTGGTTAATTTCCACTATTTTAAATACATGTTTAATTTAATAAAGTGATTTTGGGAATATGAAGATATTATGTTGACTGCATGTTTAAAATATAATATTGATCTCTATATATATATGTATATATATATTAAGATTTTTTATTTTGATAGATGTTTTGATTAAACAATAATTTTTAATATATATATAAGATTTTGTTTGTATATTGGTTTAAAATATATGTGTAAATAAATGTTGACTTTTGAAAAATTAAATATATGAGAAATATTTTGGTTCTCATCGATTCTTATTTATCAGCTTTTGTTCGTCGTGCCGGCTGTCTTCATCAAATTCGTACCCATCTCATTTTGCTTTGAATTCGTAGTGTGCTCTGTTCTCTATCTCTCTAGCCTCGAAAGGTGAGCAATCACTCACGATTAATGTTCTTTTATTTGTTAAATCTGATTTCAATTGAAACGACAATTGAAATGCTGCTGTTAGTTAATTACACTGTTATATATGATATTGCCTGTATCAGTTCACCTGTGACATCTGACACCATTATCTGTTAATTATTTATGCAATGATAATACAGTTTGGCTGATAATTTATTGGTTGTGTTGTTTATATTGGATGCTAAATTGTTAATGATGTAAGTGAATAATTTGAAATTGAAATTGACGTAGGATAGTTAGATTTGATATATGTGTTAAAATTGATTAAATGACATTTGTATAATATGACCCCTTTAACTGTTGAATTTATTGACACGTAGGATTTGTTTAATTACATATTGAACCACTGAATGTATGTTGTTAAATTAATGATTTATGAAAGTGTAAATAGATGACAAGTGAAAACCGAAATGTAATAATCTTTAATCTACATGAAATGATAGTGTAGATTCTAGAAATAATTATATTAATTCGTACAAATAACAATGCGAATTAATACGATTATTTCGGGATTATTTGAATTGATTATTGGATTGATATTGATTGTTGTTATTGCTTGTTTATTTACTTTGACACCATCCCAGTTATCACACTGCAAGTTCCCTATGCTTTGCTTTGATTTTTGAATTGAATTGGAATCGGGTTGAAATGATAAATACCCAAATTGAACTTTGACCTAGGATAGAGAATTAAATAAAAACCCGATTGGTCAATAATTTGATTTAAAAATAAAATGAAGATTTTATTTGCATAAATAATATGGTTTTGAAATGAAGTTGAAAGTTGAATTTTATTGAAAGGAAATGTTAATATTTAATAATCTGAAACAAAAGATTAACAATGTAATAAATGAAAGAATGTTGTTAAATTTGGGAAATGATTGAATTAAGTTTGAAATGATTTAATAATTAAGTTTGAAATTATTAAACTTTGAAATTATTTAATAATTAAGTTTTGAATTATTTAATACTTAAATAAGATTAAATTATTTAATGATTAAATTGAATTGAAATTATTTAATAAGAAAATTGAACTTTTGAATAAGTGAATTTTACTTCGTAAATAATTGAAATTGAGTTTTCTTGATTAAGTAAGGTTTTTGGAAAATTATTTAAGAAAGTAAATAAGTGAAATGGAATTTCTTCAACAAGAAATGAAAATGTGATATTTTTGGAATTAATGTAAGATTTGTAATTGAAAGAATTGATTTGACGAATTGAATTTAATTCAAAATTGTAAGTTTTGATCTAATGAAGTTGAACTTAAGAAATTGATTTAATGATTTGGAAGTTTAATAGAAATTGTTTTGAATGATAAATTAATTTAACGATATTGAATGGAATCGATAAATGAAGTTAAATTGATTTAAATGTTAAATCAAATTAATTTAAATGATTTCGGAATGAAACTTATTTACGAACTTGAATCAATATTTGAATTGTTTTAAATAAAGATTGAAATTGAATTATAAGATTTTGAAATTATGAATTTGGAAGTTTTGAAACGAAAATTATGGAAATTGGTTTCGAAAGACAAATGAAACGTTGATTTATGAATTGAAATTGAAATTGGAATTGATTTGGTTTTTGAAATATATAAACGACCAATCGGTGTAATAATTACGAAAGTTATTAAAGAGACCGGAATCGGTTATGGACATACTCTCTGTCTAAACCGAAAACCACTTTAATAACTATACGCGGAGTGGTGATCTAGAATGAAGTGGTTGGAATGATGTACGTGATGACTGAAGAAAGAGAACGATGATGGATAGCCTTGACACTTGTGTCAAATTGGAAATGACTAAAACAGGAGCTGTGCCGGGCCAATGGAGGATTAGCTACCTCAAGTGGACACACTTCTTCGAACTACTTATACTTGTTGTCGATTGGTGCACCCTTGATTTTGGGAGTGTTGTTTCACGGTGTTGCGGGCGCTGCGGCGTTGCGTTCTCACCAGTCCGGATCAGGGGAACGGTAGTATCACTACCTTGGGTATTGCCTCATGTGCCTTGTCATACTTGTATTCCATTTATGCGCGACCACTACGATTTTGATTTGTACCTTTAGTATATGGATTGCCCTCTGGTGACTTCCGGTTTTGGGGAAACTACGGTCTTGTATATGCTTTTGGGAATAAAAATGTGTTAAGGGTGGAATGGGCCATGACTTAACGCTATTTTGATATCTTATTATTACTGATAGACATTATCTACTTATTGTACATTACTACATAGTAGATAGTTTGACGGATCCTTAAAGGATGGTTATTCCAAACATCCTTTGAGTTACTTGTATTTCAATTGCTATTTCACTTGAGTTGGATTTATTAATATAAGAATGTTAATCCTGACTCGAGTGTTTTGTATTTTGCTTTACGTTCGGGTCAGACTGAGTGTTCCAGTATTCGAGACTCACCATTGGAGTTGGAGCTTTGCTTGAAGATCCAGCCATCTATTCTGCTTTCAGTATTCGATGATCCAGTGATGTATTTTGATTTTGTATCTGATGTATCGTATTACTCTTCCGTTGTATCTGGTTTAACTCTGATGTAACTTATACTTTTATATAGTAGCTTCATGAACTACTATCCCTTGTATTTCCGCTGCATTTATTACTCTGTGTCTGTGATCTGTGATTATTTATTTACTGTATATGTTCAGTTTTGCCAAATTTAAATTAACAACGCGGTATTTTGAGCAATTCAACTCCGGCATGAGTGTCTACCTATACACTTATAATGGATGTGAATCCCAGGTCTCCTCCTCTTTTTATTTCTTCAGCAACTAAGATGTCCACTTTTCTTCTTTTTACATTTTTTTTCTTTTCTTCTTCATTTTCTTCTTCTCCCTTGAGCCGCGTCCACCGACATCAAGCATCCCCGCCCGAGCCTCTCTCCCCCGGCAAACATCTCAGCCGCTGCCAAGCTTCAGCCCATCGACTCCACCTCCACGCACCACACGGCCTATTCCTCGCATCACCCTCCAGCCATTAATCCCCTCCGCCGCCCATCACACGGCAGCCAACACACCTCCCACGTGATCCACAACCACCCACCTCAGCCCTGACCTTCCACTTGTTCTCTCTCCCCTCGTCCACCACCGCAACACACATCCCTTCGCCTCTGCAGCCCTTGAACCACCTGACCCGAGATCCACCTTCACCACTCCGAGTAAGTGGCCGCAACCTTTCCCCTCCGCCTCTCGAACATCCATCTCACTGCATGCATATATTTGGTTACCGTATATGTGTATATTTGTTTTGCCTAGAACTGTTTATACCCTGATTACATATATTTGTTTGTAAGTATAGTTATATATTTACATAACAGTTCATTTTATATTTAGTATATCTGGCTATAATATATATTTATGTGTGTTTAAAACAATGTTTTTGAAAATTATAAATACAAATATATTGTATTTAATATATGTTTGGATTAACACGAGATTTATATATGTATAATTATATATTCTTACATGTAAGTCTCGGCATGTCAAGCTTTCCAAAGGCAAGCATGTTCTGTGAATTTTCGAGCAACATATATACATTGTTATAAGAAGTATAAACCATAGAATCTATATATAGAGTTGCCTGTAACATAAAAAAAAAATATGTGTTTACGTGGCTGGTTTTAGTATATATATACATTTTACAGTTTCGTATGTATATATATATATGTAGTATATTTATCTATAAGTTATCATTGTTTATATAGCTTTATATTTATAGTGTGTATAATTAGGTAGTGGTGTTTGTAGTTGCTGATATGAAATAGTTGACATTCATGTTGGGTTTTTGTAAGTTATATGTTATCATTATACAGTACGTGTGTTATATTTTAAAGGTATTTGGTTAATATATGTTCAAGTTATTTGATTTATAACATGCTGCAGTAAAGTATTTTTAATATTAAACTTTTATGTTGTATATATATGTATTATATATCAGTTATATATGGTATGTTTAGTCAAATATATATGGTTTATAAAGCGTAAGTCATGTATAAGTCTACATATTAGTTATACTCTTATATTTGTATTCATGAGTTCATACACCTGTACATATATAGTTTGATAGGCATAATACGTTAAGAAGTTTACTTACAATCCATATTTTTAAAAGATTTTGTATACCAAGTTATATATATAATCTGTTAGCTGTTTAGATAAGCTTCAACTGGTTGGTATAATTTATTTAAGTATGGATATAATGGTAGGTAAGTTTGTGTTGTTATAATAAGGATTATAAAATAAACATATGTAATAACTATATAAGTTTCGACATATGTTTGTATACATGGATTTTATATGTGTTTAGTTTTCAAATATATGAATTTGAATTTAATAATGATCTTGTATATATATAAATATTTTGATTCTTATACATATACGTTTTCACTTATACCAATTATCTTCTTTGATACAGTTCTGACTTGATTTCGTCAATTCCTTATCCATCAGTTGTCCGTCGAATCCGTATCTATCTAACGTTGTTTGGAATTCGTGTTGGATCCTCCATTCGCTTCCATTTCCGTTCATCTCTAGCCTCGAAAGGTGAGCACTCACTCACGATTAACGTTCTTTTATTTATTTAAATTTGATTTCAATTGAAACGACAATTGAAATATGCTGTAGTTAGTTATTCACACTGTTATATATGCTATTGCCTGTATCAGTTCACCTGTGACATCTGACACCATTATCTGTTAATTATTTATGCAATAATAATACAGTTTGGCTGAAATTGATTGATTGTAGATGTTTATATTGGACGTTAAATTGTTAATGTTAAAATGATAAATAGTATGAAATTGAACTTGATATAGGATAATTAAATGTTAAATTTGATTAACTGCCATTTGTATAATATAACCCCTTTAACTGTTGAATTTATTGACACGTAGGATTTGTTTAATTACATATTGAACCACTGAATGTATGTTGTTAAATTGATGATGTATGAAATCGTAAATAGATGACAAGTGGAAAACCGTGATGTAATAATCTTTAATCTACATGAAATGATAGTGTAGATTCTAGAAATAATTATTTTAATTCGTACAAATAACAATGCGAATTAATACGGTTATTTCGGGATTATTTGAATTGATTATTGGATTGTTATTGATTGTTGTTATTGCTTGTTTATTTACTTTGACACCATCCCAGTTATCACACTGCAAGTTCCCTTTACTATGTTTTGATTTTGAATTGAATTGGAATCGGGTCGAAATGATAAATACCCAAATTGAACTTTGACCTAGGATAGGAAATTAAATAAAACCCGATTGGTCAATAATTTGATTTAAAAATAAACGAAGATTTTATTTGAATAAATAATATGGTTTTGAAATGAAGTTGAAATTTGAATTTTAAAATGTAATATTTAATAATCTGAAACAAAATATTAATGATTTAATTGATGAAAGAATATTGTTTAATTTGAGAAATGATTTAATAATTAAGTTTGAAATTGAATTAAGTTTGAAATTATTCAACTTTGAAATGATTTAATAATTAAGTTTGAAATTATTAAACTTTGAAATTATTTAATAATTAAGTTTTGAATTATTTAATAATTAAATAAGATTGAATGATTTAATGATCAAACTGAATTGAATTCTTTAATGAGAGAAATTTAACTTTTAATAAGTGAATTTTACTTCGTAAATAATTGAAATTGAGTTCTTTATTAATTAAGTTTTGGAAAATTATTTAAGTAAGTAAATAAGTGAAATTGAATTTCTTTAACAAGAAATAAAATGTGATATTTGAAATAAATGTAAGACTTGTAATTCAAAGAATTTGATTTGACGAATTTAACTTAACTAAATTTGTAAGTTTTGATATAATGGCATTGAACTTAAGTAATCGATTTAATGAATTGGAAATTTAATAAAAATTGTTTGAATGACAAATTTACTTAATGAATATTGAATAAAATCGATAAATGAATTTAAATTGATTTGAATGTAGATTTAATCATAAAAAAAATTCGGAATGAAATTTATATACGAATTTGAATCAATATTTGAATTGTTTTAAATAGAAATTGAAATTGAATTATAAGCTTTTGAAATGGTAATTTGGAAGTTTTGAAACGTAAATTATGGAAATTGATTTGGAAAGACAAATTAAATGTTGGTTTGTAAATTCTAACTTGAATTGTAATTGATTTGATTTTGAAAAATATAAACGACCAATCGGTGTAATAATTACGAAAGTTATTAAAGAGACCGGAATCGGTTATGGACATACTCTCTGTCTAAACCGAAAACCACTTTAATAACTATACGCGGAGTGGTGATCCAGAATGAAGTGGTTGGAATGATCTACGTGATGACTGAAGAAAGAGAACGATGATGGATAGCCTTGACACTTGTGTCAAATTGGAAATGACTAAAACAGGAGCTGTGCCGGGCCAATGGAGGATTAGCTACCTCAAGTGGACACACTTCTTCGAACTACTTATACTTGTTGTCGATTGGTGCACCCTTGATTTTGGGAGTGTTGTTTCACGGTGTTGCGGGCGCTGCGGCGTTGCGTTCTCACCAGTCCGGATCAGGCGAACGGTAGTATCACTACCTTGGGTATTGCCTCATGTGCCTTGTCATACTTGTATTCCATTTATGCGCGACCACTATGATTTTGATTTGTACCTTTAGTATATGGATTGCCCTCTGGTGACTTCCGGTTTTGGGGAAACTACGGTCTTGTATATGCTTTTGGGAATAAAAATGTGTTAAGGGTGGAATGGGCCATGACTTAACGCTATTTTGATATCTTATTATTACTGATAGACATTATCTACTTATCGTACATTACTACATAGTAGATAGTTTGACGGATCCTTAAAGGATGGTTATTCCAAACATCTTTTGAGTTACATGTATTTCAATTGCTATTTCACTTGAGTTGGATTTATTAATATAAGAATGTTAATCCTGACTCGAGTGTTTTGTCTTTGCTTTACGCTCGGGTCAGACTGAGTGGTTCAGCTTTCGAGACTCACCTTTGGAGTTGGAGCTTCGCTTGGAGATCCAGCTATCTATCCAGCTTTCAGATATTCGATGATTCCAGTGATGTATTCTGCTTTGTATCTGATGTATCGTATTACTCTTCTGTTGTAAACTCTGATGTATTTTATATTCATATAGTAGCTTCATGAACTACTATCTCTTTTATTTCCGCTGCACTTATTACTCTGTGTCTGTGATCTGTGATATTTTATTTACTGTATATGTTAAGTTTTGCCAAATTTAAATTAACAACGCGGTATTTTGAGCAATTCAACTCCGGCATGAGTGTCTACCTATACACTTATAATGGATGCGAATGGTCCAAAATTCCGGGTCGTTACGGTTGGTATCAGAGCTTTGGTAGCTCTAGGAAAAACTTAACATATAAGGTAAATGTATTTACAGAATCACTCTCATTCGAGTTCAATCTCTTCTTTTTGACTCAATTCCTTTAAATTTTTGGAACGTTCCCCCCAGTTCCGGAATTCATTCGTGTCCCTCACTATTCGCCTTCTTTCAATTCTGGAGCACCCCATAACTCTATTTTGAATGATATCTATAATAGATCGACGGTCTCGCCAATCTTCGAATGATTCGTAAAGGAGCAAAACTCCTTTATAATAGGCGTCGATTTACCGGAGTTTTCTGTATCCTCGGTTTACGATGCTATCTATTCCCTGCTATACCTGAATTCCATCTCTTGAGATCGAGTGTTGATTTACCTCGGAATTCAGCATCGATCTTATTCTTGAAGTTACGGACGACCCGGTTAAGGTTGCCCGTAAATTAAATAAACTCATCCATCTCGCGATGGTGGTAATTGAATTATCTTATCTTCTGTTTCAAACCTATCTTCGAATCGAAATTCTCTTTGATTTGAGTTCATCAAATTTGAATCTCTATCTTTGCCTTGAAATCCATTATTGTATCGTCGAGCGAGGAAGTGTATTTGTAAATAAATATTTAAAATGTTTTAAAATATTGTTTTTAAATTTGGTAGATAAAATAAAAAGTTTTGTATGATTATATTATATATAAATATAAGTTTTCTGAAATTAAACTGTTAATAAATTTGTTGTCAGAAATGATAATATTTGATTTTCATTTATTGTTTTGTAAACCATTGACTATTGCATAATATAAATAAATGAATTTATAAACTTGGTTATAAATTGATTGAAATTTGAAATGAATTTAATTCAGAAATTTGAGAATTTATTAGTTTCCGATGATTTCGAACTTTGGTTTTAAAAATCTTAAAGTATATATTATTGAAAGTATTTTCGAATAGAAATCATTTCAAAGGATTTTTAAAATGTTGAAATCAGTGCTCTTCTCTTTGTCGCTGGAAAATAATTTCGGTGATGACGGCCGCATCATCGACATTCATTTTCGAGTTTCGAAGTGGAGATACTATTCTGTAGCTTTGCTACGGTTTTGTTTTGAAAATATTTTGATTTGAATTTTTCAGTATATTTTGATTTACATATATATAGGTATCTCATTTTAAAATTCAATTTGATTTGATATAAATATATTATATATATCTCTAAATTGTTTAAAGTTAATCGGAAATCTAATTCTTAAATTTTGCAAAAGGATGATTTTAATTATAAATAAAACCAAAATTTGGAATAAATATTTAAACTTGAATAATTGAATTGGGAAATTTTATTTGTATATTGTTCAACTGCATTCTAATACAACTTACCTAAATCATTCAGAAGTTGAATATGTAATTGGATAATATATAAGATAAATTGAATTATAAATAAAATTTGAGTGTTTATAATAAATGTTATGCAATAAAATTGTGATTATAAAGATGTTAATAGAGTTAGATAAGGTAATAAGTAAAACTCAGTTAATGATGAAATAAATTGTTTTGAAAGAATTAATAAATTGTTTGAAAGAATTAATAAATTGGAATTTGTTCAACATATGAAAATACCTTGAATTTAAAAGAAATTAATAGATGTAAATTAATTTAAATCGAAACTTTTATGTTTTAAATTAATTTATATGGGTTAAATATATGTGAGTAGATATATTAAGTAGAATGAATTTAACAGTAATTTGGAATAAAGAAGAATTTAAGATTGTTGAAGAAAAAAAATGATTATAATAAAAGACTATTCAAATTTATGGTTTTAAAAATTGTAAATTCAAGAAAATGGGATAATAAGATAATGAATTTAGAAATAGTTAATATTGATTTTAGCGAAATAAAATGGATTAAATAAATCATTGAAAATCAATTAATTTAAATTTGAATTTATATGGTTTAAATTAATTATTATTTTGTATTTCAAATTTGTTTTATTTCTGGTTGTTTCTATTCTTCTACCTCGTTCCTTTTCGGGGACGAAAAGTTTTGAGTGGGGAGAGTGTAACGACCCGTAAATTTCAACTGTTTTAATAACGTAATTAGTTTAAATTTTGTGAAAATTTTTAAACGATAAAATTTTGAAATAAAATTTTATATTTGGAATACGTCTAGTTAAACATAACAACTGGTAAATTTTCGTCCGAAAATATGAAAGTTTATTTCGCGCGCAAATTTACTTCAATTTAATCAGTTAAAAAGCGATGAAATTAAAATGTTTCCGAAACCAAAATATTTTTACATAGGAAAATTCTAAACCATCTTCTGAGCAAGATGTCAGTTTATCATTTTTCCAAATTCGGACATCTTTGGCTCCGTCGATCTTATTTTTCAGCGTTTTTCTTGCATTTTCCGCTATTAGAAAATTCGAATTTTTATAATTCTATCATACCACTGATATTTTTATACCGTTTGGATCGTCTCGTCGTGCTGATCTCCGCAGTATATTCTTTTGTGTATTTTGACGTCCAGTGGACGGTGAAATCTGTAAAACGTTGAACCGTGTCGGCACTCGTTTCAACACCTTTTGGGTTCCATCTGTCCCTTCGTTTTCTACCATGCCCATCAATACATCAGCTAGCCATTGATATTCCCAAGAGAAATTTTAATTCGTGACTTTCTTTTCCGTTGGAAAATTTTGATCGGTTCAATGATAATTAAATATATAAACATGCTTGTTCATATTCGCCTCCGTGACATATTATTGTTTCCTTCCCAGGTCTCCTCCTCTTTTTATTTCTTCAGCAACTAAGATGTCCACTTTTCTTCTTTTTACATTTTTTTCTTTTCTTCTTCATTTTCTTCTTCTCCCTTGAGCCGCGTCCACCGACATCAAGCATCCCCGCCCGAGCCTCTCTCCCCCGGCAAACATCTCAGCCGCTGCCAAGCTTCAGCCCATCGACTCCACCTCCACGCACCACACGGCCTATTCCTCGCATCACCCTCCAGCCATTAATCCCCTCCGCCGCCCATCACACGGCAGCCAACACACCTCCCACGTGATCCACAACCACCCACCTCAGCCCTGACCTTCCACTTGTTCTCTCTCCCCTCGTCCACCACCGCAACACACATCCCTTCGCCTCTGCAGCCCTTGAACCACCTGACCCGAGATCCACCTTCACTACGCCGAGTAAGTGGCCGCAACCTTTCCCCTCCGCCTCTCGAACATCCATCTCACTGCATGCATATATTTGGTTACCGTATATGTGTATATTTGTTTTGCCTAGAACTGTTTATACCCTGATTACATATATTTGTTTGTAAGTATAGTTATATATTTACATAACAGTTCATTTTATATTTAGTATATCCGGCTATAATATATATTTATGTGTGTTTAAAACAATGTTTTTGAAAATTATAAATACATATATATTGTATTTAATATATGTTTGGATTAACACGAGATTTATATATGTATAATTATATATTCTTACATGTAAGTCTCGGCATGTCAAGCTTTCCAAAGGCAAGCATGTTCTGTGAATTTTCGAGCAACATATATAAGAAGTATAAACCATAGAATCTATATATAGAGTTGCCTGTAACATAATAAAAAAATATATGTGTTTACGTGGCTGGTTTTAGTATATATATACATTTTACAGTTTCGTATGTATATATATATGTAGTATATTTATCTATAAGTTATCATTGTTTATATAGCTTTATATTTATAGTGTGTATAATTAGGTAGTGGTGTTTGTAGTTGCTGATATGAAATAGTTGACATTCATGTTGGGTTTTTGTAAGTTATATGTTGTCATTATACAGTACGTGTGTTATATTTTAAAGGTATTTGGTTAATATATGTTCAAGTTATTTGATTTATAACATGCTGCAGTAAAGTATTTTTAATATTAAACTTTTATGTTTTATATATATGTATTATATATCAGTTATATATGGTATGTTTAGTCAAATATATATGGTTTATAAAGCGTAAGTCATGTATAAGTCTACATATTAGTTATACTCTTATATTTGTATTCATGAGTTCATACACCTGTACATATATAGTTTGATAGGCATAATACGTTAAGAAGTTTACTTACAATCCATATTTTTAAAAGATTTTGTATAACAAGTTATATATATAATCTGTTAGCTGTTTAGATAAGCTTCAACTGGTTGGTATGATTTATTTAAGTATGGATATAATGGTAGGTAAGTTTGTGTTGTTATAATAAGGATTATAAAATAAACATATGTAATAACTATATAAGTTTAGACATATGTTTGTATACATGGATTTTATATGTGTTTAGTTTTCAAATATATGAATTCGAATTTAATAATGATCTTGTATATATATAAATATTTTGATTCTTATACATATACGTTTTCACTTATACCAATTATCTTCTTTGATACAGTTCTGACTTGATTTCGTCAATTCCTTATCCATCAGTTGTCCGTCGAATCCGTATCTATCTAACGTTGTTTGGAATTCGTGTTGGATCCTCCATTCGCTTCCATTTCCGTTCATCTCTAGCCTCGAAAGGTGAGCACTCACTCACGATTAACGTTCTTTTATTTATTTAAATTTGATTTCAATTGAAACGACAATTGAAATATGCTGTAGTTAGTTATTCACACTGTTATATATGCTATTGCCTGTATCAGTTCACCTGTGACATCTGACACCATTATCTGTTAATTATTTATGCAATAATAATACAGTTTGGCTGAAATTGATTGATTGTTGATGTTTATATTGGACGTTAAATTGTTAATGTTAAAATGATAAATAGTATGAAATTGAACTTGATATAGGATAATTAAATGTTAAATTTGATTAACTGACATTTGTATAATATGACCCCTTTAACTGTTGAATTTATTGACACGTAGGATTTGTTTAATTACATATTGAACCACTGAATGTATGTTGTTAAATTGATGATGTATGAAATCGTAAATAGATGACAAGTGGAAAACCATGATGTAATAATCTTTAATCTACATGAAATGATAGTGTAGATTCTAGAAATAATTATTTTAATTCGTACAAATAACAATGCGAATTAATACGGTTATTTCGGGATTATTTGAATTGATTATTGGATTGTTATTGATTGTTGTTATTGCTTGTTTATTTACTTTGACACCATCCCAGTTATCACACTGCAAGTTCCCTTTACTATGTTTTGATTTTGAATTGAATTGGAATCGGGTCGAAATGATAAATACCCAAATTGAACTTTGACCTAGGATAGGAAATTAAATAAAACCCGATTGGTCAATAATTTGATTTAAAAATAAACGAAGATTTTATTTGAATAAATAATATGGTTTTGAAATGAAGTTGAAATTTGAATTTTAAAATGTAATATTTAATAATCTGAAACAAAATATTAATGATTTAATTGATGAAAGAATATTGTTTAATTTGAGAAATGATTTAATAATTAAGTTTGAAATTGAATTAAGTTTGAAATTATTAAACTTTGAAATGATTTAATAATTAAGTTTGAAATTATAATTAAGTTTGAAATTATTAAACTTTGAAATTATTTAATAATTAAGTTTTGAATTATTTAATAATTAAATAAGATTGAATGATTTAATGATCAAACTGAATTGAATTCTTTAATGAGAGAAATTTAACTTTTAATAAGTGAATTTTACTTCGTAAATAATTGAAATTGAGTTCTTTATTAATTAAGTTTTGGAAAATTATTTAAGTAAGTAAATAAGTGAAATTGAATTTCTTTAACAAGAAATAAAATGTGATATTTGAAATAAATGTAAGACTTGTAATTCAAAGAATTTGATTTGACGAATTTAACTTAATTAAATTTGTAAGTTTTGATATAATGGCATTGAACTTAAGTAATCGATTTAATGAATTGGAAATTTAATAAAAATTGTTTGAATGACAAATTTACTTAATGAATATTGAATAAAATCGATAAATGAATTTAAATTGATTTGAATGTAGATTTAATCATAAAAAAAATTCGAAATGAAATTTATATACGAATTTGAATCAATATTTGAATTGTTTTAAATAGAAATTGAAATTGAATTATAAGCTTTTGAAATGGTAATTTGGAAGTATTGAAACGTAAATTATGGAAATTGATTTGGAAAGACAAATTAAATGTTGGTTTGTAAATTCTAACTTGAATTGTAATTGATTTGATTTTGAAAAATATAAACGACCAATTGGTGTAATAATTACGAAAGTTATTAAAGAGACCGGAATCGGTTATGGACATACTCTCTGTCTAAACCGAAAACCACTTTAATAACTATACGCGGAGTGGTGATCCAGAATGAAGTGGTTGGAATGATGTACGTGATGACTGAAGAAAGAGAACGATGATGGATAGCCTTGACACTTGTGTCAAATTGGAAATGACTAAAACAGGAGCTGTGCCGGGCCAATGGAGGATTAGCTACCTCAAGTGGACACACTTCTTCGAACTACTTATACTTGTTGTCGATTGGTGCACCCTTGATTTTGGGAGTGTTGTTTCACGGTGTTGCGGGCGCTGCGGCGTTGCGTTCTCACCAGTCCGGATCAGGGGAACGGTAGTATCACTACCTTGGGTATTGCCTCATGTGCCTTGTCATACTTGTATTCCATTTATGCGCGACCACTACGATTTTGATTTGTACCTTTAGTATATGGATTGCCCTCTGGTGACTTCCGGTTTTGGGGAAACTACGGTCTTGTATATGCTTTTGGGAATAAAAATGTGTTAAGGGTGGAATGGGCCATGACTTAACGCTATTTTGATATCTTATTATTACTGATAGACATTATCTACTTATCGTACATTACTATATAGTAGATAGTTTGACGGATCCTTAAAGGATGGTTATTCCAAATATCTTTTGAGTTACATGTATTTCAATTGCTATTTCACTTGAGTTGGATTTATTAATATAAGAATGTTAATCCTGACTCGAGTGTTTTGTTTTTGCTTTACGCTCGGGTCAGACTGAGTGGTTCAGCTTTCGAGACTCACCTTTGGATTTGGAGCTTCGCTTGGAGATCCAGCTATCTATCCAGCTTTCAGATATTCGATGATTCCAGTGATGTATTCTGCTTTGTATCTGATGTATCGTATTACTCTTCTGTTGTAAACTCTGATGTATTTTATATTCATATAGTAGCTTCATGAACTACTATCTCTTTTATTTCCGCTGCACTTATTACTCTGTGTCTGTGATCTGTGATATTTTATTTACTGTATATGTTCAGTTTTGCCAAATTTAAATTAACAACGCGGTATTTTGAGCAATTCAATTCCGGCATGAGTGTCTACCTATACACTTATAATGGATGCGAATGGTCCAAAATTCCGGGTCGTTACACAATTATAGCAGAATGAGGACTTATTCTGCTAATACATGTCCACAAAACCAAAAATAAACAATCAATTATAGCTGAACGGGGATTTATTCTGCTAACACAAGTCCAAACAACCCAATAATCTACATTATAACTCATTCACAGTTATATGGTTTCTTAGTGGTATCAACACTTGAATCACTTGTATTTAAAACCATCTTTGAAAAAGAAGTACCTTTGAACAATTTTACTTTTAAAAACCAAAGGATTTAAAACTTTAATACCATTTTAAAAATAATTAACTATAAGTTAAATCCTTGTTAAATCATAATCAACCTTAATTAAATCTTAAATTAGTTTAAATAAATAATTAAGAAATAATTAAACCTTAAATAAATAAATAATTATTAAACAAATAATTAAACCCTAATTAATCCCTCATTAATTATTAAATAATAATTTAAACCTTCATTAATAATTAAATAATAATTAATATCAAATAAATAATTAAATAATCTTTAATTAAAACTTAAATAATAAATTAACATTTAATAAATAATTTATTTTTATTTTAAAACCTTAATTAATTTATAATTTAAAAATAATTAAACACTTGATTAATAATTAATTAATAATTAATCTTATACTTAAAATAATAATTAATTAAGAATAAATCATATACTTAATTCATAATTAATTAACTAAATTAATAATTAAGTAAAATAAATCTTAATTTTAAAAGATAATTAATTAACAACTAATCTTTAATTAATAAAAGTTAATAAACCTTGTTTAATCCTCAATTAATTATTAAAAACTTAATTAACTTCCTAAAACATTAATATTAAGTTTATAAAACATTTACAAACACTATTAAGTTTTAAAAACCAAAATTTTCAAAAATCGGATTTTTAAAGCGCAATTGCATCCATAGCGACTATCGCTACGGATACCCATAATTTCACTTTACTAACTAGTTTACATACTAACTTTCTTTAGCTTCACGACAAGATTAACACACATAACATATCCAAGTTCATATACACCAAATCATATCATCACCAAACATAACCAAAAATCATAACTTTTATAACCAACATATCCAAACAATACCACAATCTAAACCAAACATTTATGTATATAACCACATAACCAACACACACACACACACACACACACACAGATATATATATAAGTAAATTCTTTTCAAAAAGTTAAGAAGTTTACTCACGCAAGGTTTTGAAAACTTGAAATACTTTAGCGCTCGGAAAGCTTGGAAAACCACAAATTCTTACGAAAATGGGTCCTTTGACACTCGACTTTTGGACACTTATCTCTTGGATTTTGGAAAAGAGATAAAAAGGAAAGTTTTAGACTATTCTTTCCTCTATCATTTAAAAAAATAATTACTCAAAAAGGTTAAATTTTGAGGAAGTTATGGCCAAAACAGTTTGAAATGACCCTCCTATTTCCACCCTAATTTCATAAGGATTTTTTTTTTGTTAAGAGATGATATATAGATATATCATTCATTACAAATATATTTCCCAGGGTCATTTTCTTTCTCCAATAAACAAAATATATCCAGGATCTTTCACAATATAAAAATATTGTTTTAAATCTAAATCATTCCTAACATACATATATGAAGATATCTATGTTATATTCTACTAGAATCAGAGCATGATAATATGTAAGTAGAAATCCTTTTAAATCTATTAAAATGTGATAATTCCCTGATAAAAGATTAATTATTGTATCCTGATTTTTGACCATAGAATCCACTGGAAACATGTACTTTAGTCTGTTATTCTAATTAAGAAATGATCAAGTAATAATCAGTGGAAATCAAGCTTTTAATATGGATGATTGTGTTAAAGTCTGTATAGTATCAAACTCAGGCTAAAAGAAAGTGGATCATAAGTGAACACAAGCAACATCTAGGCGTAATGGAAACGCGCCTAACTTACACATGAGAGGTCACGAGTTCGAGTGCTATGCTGGTCGGTTCAAACCCAATTTTTGTTTTTTTTTTCTCCTGTATGGTTTGAAATCTGATATCTACCTATATCTGCACATATATACTTAATTTTTGCCTATAATCTAACATACAAAACAATATTTCTTGCTTTATTATTTTTGAAACACATTCCTACAACTGTTCTAGGAATTTATGTTTATATTTTTGCCCAAATATCAACATGTACACAGATATACATGTACATGTCAATATCTTTGCTCATTTTCCAGAAAACTGGGTTCAAATGGTTCCTTGCTTCATTGATTTGAAGTGAACAATTTGCCTGACCTATGGTCTAACCATGTGGTTAATCTGACCATTCTTTTATTTGCATTTTACAAACCAGAATCTACCTAAACTTCACTTATTTGAAGCTGGTTAACTCATGTGCCTAGTGTCATGCCAGGTATCTGATCATGGCAATTGAAATGCCAGTCATTTGCATCATACCTGAAGCCTTCCCATACAATTACCTCTCTCAAAACAATTTAAAAAGTAGACTTGAACCATTTGTAGACATAATTCAGAGGAAAAACAATTAGATACTTAAAGGTATTTTTCAAGGTAAATTCTAAATTTACTCCAAAACTCAGTGTTTTTAAAATACTTAAGATTGTCCAATACATAATATAATTGCAAGGAAATTGCTCACATAATTGTATATTTCTTACCAGATTTTTATAGCTAATGCTTGAGCATATTTTTCTTGTTTATATCCCAGACACTACTTCAAAAACAAATCAAACCTTAACACACAATGATTTTTGACAGAGCAACTAATTTAATCTAACACTTTACATAACATAAGAGCAACTTGATCACTAACCATAAAATATTCATTACATGACTGGAAATCTTAGAAACATAAAAATTTTCCTGAATACATGCAGATATAATCAATTTAAGCTCTTATTGAAACTAGCTAGCATGTTCATTCACTCCTCCATAATAGCCATAACTTCATTTTTACTTAGTGCATGCGTTCCCTGAAAGAGCATAAGTGGCTGCCTCATTTTAAAATGAGACACCCCATATGCCATGAGCAAACAAGGGTCAGATCTAAGATCTGGTATGAGTAACATCAATACATTCATGATATTAAGCAATAGAGAATATAAGAGCACCAACTAGTTATTTAAGCAAATTCCTGCAATCAATTACTTTAACATAGTATAAATAAGTTGATTCAGGTATGATATATTCATTTATCATTCTTACACTTGCATACATAATCATGCAAACATAATTATCTATTTGCAACATTTGCATTCACTGGAACCATCTTGGTTCTATACCATTCAACCTAAGAAATACCCATATTCCTATTTCTTCATTTACAGGTTGTATAATTCAATTTAAATTCCTGCCTCATCTGCTATTAAGGAATCACAGGGACACATTGCAATGAACTAATTCACATCATTGCACAAAGATCTCAGGGCTTAAACAAACCATGTGCCAACTTGCATACTTCAAATATGACAAGCATTCCAGCAGCCTTCTTGGCCTTCCCTTCCCTAGTTTATTTACTAGTGTATTGACTTAAATCCTATCATCAAATATGCTAAGTGAACATGTCACTGCAAACATGGAAACATCCATAATCTTTCCTAGCATAATTCTCCTCAGAAATAAGCAGACAGTTATTTCCTAAGTGGGGTCAATATGTCTTGATCTCAGTAAGATATAAGAATATTTTCAACTGTAAAAGAGGCATGGCATGTTCTTATTATATTGATCTGCAAGCCTTTATGATTGATTCAGATTCAGGATCTGGTTCAATCATAATTTTAGCTTGTGAGTTTCTTCTTTTTTTTTGATTTGATTAAGGGCTCGGCACTTAGAAAATTTCTATTGCACCCTTAACATTTTTCTTCTCAAGCCTCAGCACTTATACCAAGTATAATGCAGCTCCCAACATTTTTTTTTTGTAAAGTTTCCATGCCATAGATCTATAACAGTTGAGAGTATTCTCTATATAATTTTTTAAGATTCTGGACTTTAACATTTTTGAGTAAAAATAAAACAGTATGATACACATCCAAAGACAAATGTCTCAGCAAATCAAAGATCACCAAAATCATCCATATTAAATCATATCAGATTTAAAACAAGACATCCAAAAAGCATTGATGAAATCATATATATCAAAACCAGCAATATATAAATGGCAATATAAAAAGTGGCTGCCTCATCTCAGGTCTTAATGCCATGAACTCAGTGAGGTTACTCACCTAAATATTTCTTCTTATTAATCCAGAAAATCCTTGTATGAGTGTTTTCTCCTTCCTTCCAATATTTTTTTCTTCCTTTCTATTTTTGTGCAGCTCGGAGTAAAGATAATTTTACTGGCTAAAACTGCCTATTTATATGCATTTTTCCACTAGGGTTTTGTTAAAACAAAATTCCATTTCTGACCTGGCTAGCATCATGCATTGTGTGTTTGCATTTTCTCATTTTTATCCCTAATTACCCCCGGCCATATTAACCAATTTAAAGGCTGCATTTTCTTTCTTTTACTTTTCAGAAAATGGCCACTCACCTAGTCATGTTAAAAGTGTGACTATCCTATTTTATATTTTAATTATTCCTGAGAATCCCCTTTGCTATTTTTGCCTACACAAGCATATTGACTTGTATCACATTTCATGTCATTTTAATGTTATAGTTTCACTTGCTTATATATATATATATACTTTTCAGTACTTAAAAATGTATATTTGTATACATATCTTATCTAGGCTTATTTAATTCCTCTTTAATTTCAGAAACATATGCACCTATATGTATACAGGTTTACAAATCCTTATAACATATATATGTATAATTTTCTTTTCTGGGTTTTAAATAAAATCTGTTTACTGATTTAAAGTAAAACTTACTTTTCTTATTTTCTAAGATGATCCATATAATTCCAGAAATCAAATATCCATGTTGCAAAATCATGTTTGTATTGCTTTTTTAATTCTTGTTTTAAATCCAAGAAATCTGGAGTTCTTCCTTGTGCCATTTCAGTGTGCACGTGCACACATATACTTGCACACTATTTATTCCAAAAATTTCACCATATTTAAATCTAAATATTTCAAAAATTAAATCATTTTACAAAAATGATTTTTCACAAAATTTTGGGGTATTACACAGTTAGGGGTATTTTCGGACATCAAAATATAGGTTCAAAAACACTCTTGCAAAAATGAATTTATGGAGCATCTAAGCTCGAAATCAGAAAAAGTTGTAAACTAAAACGTTGTAGCCACTAGAAATATACATGGTTTGAAAAAAATAAAATCATAATTTGGTGGAGTATATAAGAAGTTATGGCGGGATGCAATTGGGTTAAAAATAGAGGAATTTGAATGGAAAAGAAGGAATTTGAAGCTAAGTTTAAAAAGTTTAAAACTTGAAAATATAAAACTTTAAAATGTTAAAGGAAGCCATTAAAGGCCATTAGAGTCTAAAATGAAGAAGAATAGAGTTTGAAAAAAATAGAAATGAAAATAAAAGGAGAAAATGAGTATATATATTATGTGAACAAGTCGAAATACCTAACTACCATTGCCCTTTCCCCTCTCTCCATGCTTGCCACGTCACTTTGTTTGTCCCCCCTTCTATGACATGCTCCAACATTCATTTAATACTCAAAGTACTCAAGTTGCCAATATGTCAATTCATGTCCCCTTGATTTGACATTTTCTTTTATTTCTTTATTATAGTTGCCAAAGTGTCACATCATCGTTTTCTTAACTTAATTAATTACACTTAACACTAATTAAATTACTAATCTATATTTATAACATTGCATATATTTGAATATATATACACAAATGTGTACACAATATTTCAAATAACTTTTATATGATGAAACTTCGAAAATTCGGAAAGCAGTTTCCGATCACGTTTTCTGTTTTTCATCGAACTAAATAGTTTCATAAAAAAAATTTGAAAACTATTTCACCATCATTATTTATTATTAAAAAGAGTTTTATTTTCATTATAAAACCTATATATTGGATATTTAAAATTAATTCAATATCCCCAAATCAAAGCAGTGAAATTTCGGGTCGTTACATTGTCGCTTTGAAAAGTCGAAACCATTCATCGGTCGAGTTATGTGAAGGAGGGCTAAAATTGGCAAAAAGGAGAACCCTTTTCCAAATTAAAAACACATAGCTGCAATCGAAGAATAAATGGGTATTAGATTCCCATTCAATCCCATGCAGGATGCACATATCATTGTCAATAATTCCAAGGATTTTTAGTTTGTTTAGGGTGTGTAAGATTTAGACGTAGCCCTCCATTGCATAAATTTGTCACCTTTAGAGTCAAAAGCCAACCACTCTCTTTTCCCCCAAGGGAACAATGGTGTTCGATCATATTCCTTGATTAACTTGTACATAATAGAGTTTGAATGGATATTGTTTAGAAGTTTCAATTGTATTTCGAAAGTGTTCTGTTGGATAGCAATGCCGCCAGATGGTTCCAAAGATAATGAACAGAAGGAGAGCTGGTGAGTGGCAAAATGATTGTGAACATATGAAAATGTTTTGCAGAATCAGGGATATCATTTTGAGAAGCATGTGGTTCATGGTTCTATTGAGAATAATTCCATAGCCAGTCCATGGGGAGTTCCAGAAACTAAGGGAATTAGAGACAAATAGGATAGGTCTGATGAATGGTTGGAAATTTTCTCTCAGTTTTATGATGTTCTGCTAGAGCCAACTGTAGTTTTGAGGGGTTTCAAGAAGCCATAAATATTTGTTGCGCATATAGTAGTGTTTGAACAATTTATGAGCAAAGAGTCTTTGCATAGAAGAATCTAGTTGAAAATTTTGGAGATTGATGCCTTGTTCCATGTATAGATGTCAATAATACCAATATCACCTTATGGTTTAGTGTATTTTACATAGGTAATGGGAGGCATTTTCTTAGAGTAGGGGTCACTATGCATAGGTAGTGATTAATAGCTCTTTTGATCATGTTAAGAAGTTTGGCAGAGATAATGAAATATGTAGACCAATAAGTTGCCATAGCAATAATGACAGAATTGATAATGGTAAGTCTACTAGCAAGGCTTAGACGGTTGTTAAGTCATTCCATCAGTCTTCTATTTTTTATTTCGAAGAGAGGCATGCGCATAGCAATTGTGATTCTGGCTGTGATTAGGGGAACCCCTAGATATATAGAGTTTGCTTCCATTTCAGGGAATTGTGATTGAAGTATCATCCTGTTTTTTGCTATGGTTAATAGGCCAGCTATAAGAATACTGGATTTATTGTTGTTAAAGGAAAGCCCAGTCATAAGAGCAGTTCAGACAAGTGGCAAATTAGAGAGCTTAAAGATTTATCATTTGGTTTAGTGAAAACCACAACATCGTCATCAAAGCAAAGATTAGTAATTTGTGGAAATTTGCACATAGGATGGAGATCCATTTCCTTTCCAGTTATTTCTTTGGTTAGTAAATGATGGAGAACTTCCATAATTATGGTGAAAAGATATGAAGGCAATGGATCACCTTGTCTGATCCCTTGTTTACCTCTGAATTACCCATATGGAGATCCATTAATGATAATAGAATATTGAGGAGATGAAATGCAGGCATATATCCATGCAAGAAAGGGAACCGAAAAATTCATTTAGGATAAAATAACAAAAAGAGAACTCCATTGTACTATATCAAATGCCTTGTGTATGTCATATATATACATCCTTTATAGTAATACCTATATATCATACACACACAAGCATACATAAGTACATGCATACATACATATACTATAACCTTTATAGTACAACACATATATCTTATATATGTGTATTTTTATTTAATTAATTAACCTTTAATTAATTAATTTAATTAAGTAACATTTAATTAATTTATTTAATTAAAAAATTCAATTAAATTAAATTAATTTCGAAAATTTATTTTATATACACACATGTATACTTATGTTATCTTAAACACTTTAAAATAACATAACATATTTCAATATATATAACACGGGTGTATAAATATTAAACCTGTTTAATTAATTCATTTTATTAATCTTATTAATAAATTTTAAGTTTCAAAATTAGTATTTAAATATTTTTCAAACATTTTGAAAATATCATTATCTTTTCAAACATTTTGAGAATTTATATTGGATAATGGCTTTTATAATAAACATGTTTTTATTTTGAATTTAACTTCTAAATTTAAAATATTTTATTTTGATTTTCAAAACAATTTTGAAAATTAGCCCAAGGCCCAATTCAAATTGGGCCCTTTCTATTAAGGGCAACCTTTAGGCTCACTTCACCTTTTAGGCCAAACCGGTAACCAAGTAGGGCAGGGTACTTAATTAACCAATTCCAATCTTAAACATTACCTTTCTAGACACTGTACTAAGTGAAAAAACTTAATTAGTTAGCCCTAACATGACTAATTTAGACCGCATAGGCTATTGGGCTTTGGTACCATTGTTGGAACTGGGCCAACCTACAATAGGGTTAAAGGTTAAATTTCAAAAAATCTCCTTTATTGGACCTTTGTTGGGCCTATGTAATCTAAATTCATTTAAATCTTATCTAAATTCTCTTTTAAATAAAATATTTATTTTACTTTATTTGTAAATAAAGTTTTGCTTTGGTGTTATATTTATGTTATATAATATGACATTGTATATCATATACACATGTGTGTGTACGTGTAATGCAACATATATAATGTATATGGTTTAACATGTCAGCATATAAGTGCGGCGATTTATACCACAACGGACATATTTTCCCCTCCACATACGTATGTTTTGTCTTATATGTGTGTGTGTGTGTCTGTATGTATATATAAAAATTAGTGTGATATGAAGTTATACTTATAATAGTATAAACATATATATGACATTCTAAAAAGGTTATATTTATAAATACAAATATGAATGATTTCAAATATAAGTTTAAATTCAATATACATACATACATACATACATACATACATACATATATATATACACATACATACATACATACATACATACATACACACACACATACATATATATATATATTGCTTATGTTTGCACGCATGCACACACACAAACATATATATAATCTTATAAAGTTATTTTGATAATCAATGGTTTATTTGTATTCAAGTAGCAATCAATTAGGTTTAAATATGTAATTAATAGGACGAGGAAAGAGTGGAAGTTTAATGAAATAATTAGAATTTAAGAAAATAATAATTAGGATTTAAGAAAGTAATAAAAGAGAATCAATGAAGAGTGTGTATATATATAAAATCCTATAAAGTTATTTTTGGCTAATCAAAGGTTTATTTGTATTCAAGTAGCAATCAAATATGATTAAATGGGCAATTACATGAAGAGGAAAGAGTAGAGGTTTAATGAAATTAATTAGGATTTAAGAAAGTAACAAAAGAGAATCAATGAAGAGGTCTTTCTCCTTCCTTCTATTACTCTCTTGTATTTTCAAATTAGAAAAAAAATTCACATCTTAACCTTAAATAATTTGTTCCCATTTTACATTTTAATCAATTATAAACAAAATATATATTTACATAGGTACATGTATACAATACAATTTCATTATACATACATACATATATATACATATTTACATAGGTGTATGTATGTATTTCATTTAACATACATATTAGAACAATTTATTATATTACAAATACGTACACACACATATATATATTTAAAAATTAGACATATACATAATCAAATAAATTTTCAGTTCCTTTTATTCTAAAATAATAATATATAAAGGTAAATACATGATCTAACAAATTGTATATACAACCACATACTTTGCTCTTGTGTAATTAAAATTAAATTGTTCAAAGTCTCTTATGAACATTGTCAATTTTGAAAAAATAAATAAATAAAAAATACTTTTGATTCAATAGCCAAAATAATATGTCCAAACACACACACACACACACACACATCTATGTGTGTGTGTGTATACAAAAGAAATTTGTAATCACATATATATACACAATCACATATTCACATCAACACATATAAATAGGGGTTTGTCATAAAACCGAACCTATTTAAACATAAAGCATATGATGATCAAATGCATAATTATATAAATTTGTAAATATAGACAGTACCTTGCAATTGCCTAAGAATACACCTTGAACTTTGAATCTAAATAACTCTGCTTGAATCTCTATTCAACACTTCCAAAAAGGCGCAACCCAATTGGGAAAACTACACATCGTTATTTTGATTTTAATTGGATTTGTGTTTTGTTTTTTTGCTTGAATTTTAAGAAAAGGAGGGAGGAATTTTCGGCCATTTTTGATGGAGAGAGGTAAAGGCACAAACCTAGAAACAATTATGTGAAAAGAATGCCAGGAGATCTTTAAATAACATACGAAAGAAGGCGTTTAAAGAGGTAAATTTATCTTTTCTTTCCTAAGTCGTTACACACCTTTTCAAATCAAATTCCAAGCCTCTTCCCACCTATCATGATCGGCCATATACACCCCTCTATTGGGTTTCAAAACACTTCAAGCTTGATCAGATATTTTACATTTAAATTGAATTTAAACATACATCGATATTGTATATCGATAAGTGTGTATGCAACTTGTACGCACTATTTTTAATACTGATCAAGGCAAATCAAATAAAAATTTTAATTAATATTTCATACATATTAATTAATTGTAACAATTATAATTAATTAAATAAAGTGGTGGACGGAGGATTCAACATTGCGGTAGTGTTGACTCTTTAGATGCAAATTTGGTCAGTGATTAATTTTGAACAATTCGGATATTAATGTTCGCACTTCACCGGTTAAATTTATATCTTACAAAGCTCCGGTAAAATCCAATTTTACAAATTTAAGCGTTACCTGATACTGATAATTATTTACACCAATTCTCTTCGTCAAAACTATATCATTTTGGACTTATGGAATTTGCCAATGGTCAAAATTCCAAATATTGTCCATATTCAACTCTATAGTTCAAACACAAAGTCCTTGGTACAATAATAAAATTTATTATTAACCAAATTGCTTTGGCCAAAGACTTTGACTTTGAGTCGACTTCAGTCGATCGTGATACTAATCTCATATAATCGAGGAGACAAATCCTCTTTTGAATAGTGTTTCACTTCCAATATTTCCCCTCGACCTAGTACTCGATGGATGTCGTGCCATGATTTGATTATAATCAAGGCAGAGCTTTCATATTAAAGATTGACAACATTCTCAAGTCAAAAAGACTGTGTAAAAATTGTCACATTAATATTTTCTATTTGACGTCAGTTATATTAACCAACAAAAAACTATCGAGTGAGTCATTCCATAGTTATTCAATAACTAATAATACATAACCCCATGGTGCCCCCCAATAGCCATGAGTAATACACTGCCCAACATTTGGAGAGCGTTACATACTCTAGTCTCAATGAATACATCGATATCCAATCTCGATATGTCTTGACTAGAAATATTTAAAATGGTATACTTATTTTCATTATGATAAGTTACTCATGGTTACAACACTTTATAACTATTATCACAAAATATATAATCTATGGATTTTATATTAAATACACTTTTAATTAACTTAATTAATTAATATATACCACATTATATCAAGTGTATAATAGAAAGAAAAAACACCTTTTATTTTGAATAAGATTAGTTATCGAGTTTAGATATATGTAACCAATTATATAATTGCCTCTAGGGCATACACCTAACTTTATCAATGATATCAATACATCTGTTAAGGCTAGACTATAAAGTATTAATTCTCTTTAAATGTTGTGCATTGTATTACTCATGGCTACTGGGGGCACTAAGGGGTTACATATCGATAATTATCGAATAACTGTGGAATGAACTCACTCGAGAATTTTCTGTTGGTTAATATAATTAAGGTCAAATAGAGAATGTTGAAGTGACGATACTACATAGTTCCTTCGACTTAAGAATACTCTTGAACTTCAATGTTGACACTCCACTTTGATTGTAGTTAAATCGTGATACGACGTCCATAGAACGACTATAGTTAGGTATGAGTTGAAGCATTAGAAGTGAAACACTATTCAATAAAGAATCCATCTCCTAAATTAGATGAGGTTAGTACCATGATCAACTTTAGTCAACTCAAAGGCAAAGTCTGACCAGAGCAGTTCGGTTAATAATAATTGTTACTATTAAACCGATGACTTTATGTATGGATTATACAAGTTGAATGCGGATGATATTGGAATTTTGACTAAAAGCGAATTCCTAATGTGATATAGCTTTGATGAAGGAAATTGTTGTAAATAATCTTTACTACCAGGTCCTCTTAAAATAGTAAAATTGCATTTTACCAAAAAATGTATAAGCTATAAATTCGACCAGACCACTAGCTAGGTGACGTATGAACGTTGATATTCGAATTATTCTACATTAATCGCTGACTAAATTTACACCGTTGAATCACACAACTGTAATGTTGAATACTCTAAAATACCACATGATTTAATTAAATTATAATTATTATAAATTGATTAAGTT
This sequence comes from Allium fistulosum, assembly GCA_030737815.1. NCBI lineage: Eukaryota > Viridiplantae > Streptophyta > Magnoliopsida > Asparagales > Amaryllidaceae > Allium > Allium fistulosum. Next base: position 340,044,877 of record CM060904.1, read on the forward strand.
AATTGATAGTTATGAAATTATTAAATTTTACCGATTTATTTGAATCAGTATTTAATAAAGTATGTATATAAAAGTTATATATGTCCATATTATTATATGATATCGATAAAACATTTAAATTGGATTTAAAATGAATAAATATTGATTGGATTTTGAAATTTATATGGGTTCATTAAGCCCATATAAGGGTCGACCATACTAGTGGGAGGACATGTGATATTTGTTTGAAATATCTGTTTTGGAATTGGCAATAGAAGAGGTAAATTGGGAGATCCAGATCTTCTCCTTTTACTCCTTTATATTGCCTATTTAAACCATCCATCCTCTCTAATTTTCAATTTATACCGAGACTCCTCCCCAATCTACTTCTAGCCGCAAATTGTAAAGATGTTCTCCCCTTCATTTCCAAATAAAATGTGTTGCATGAGAAAATGTATATAATTCTTGTGTATATATCGGTTCGTTTACTGATCCGATCAGTGCATGTGACAACCGCTTTCCTCTGTCTGTTTATTGAAATAAAATAAGATGTTTGCTTGATTCAGTGCACTAATTATAACGCCATACAGTTTACTTAAATTTATCAACTTTAAAATTTTACGTCAAACGCGTCTAAACTGCCAAACGAAAAATTACCATATTTTATTAAATAAAAATATCCATAAAATCCAATAAAACTTGGCGAAAAGACGGGCCATTACAGATAATTCAAATTAAATATATTTCAAAGGTGTGATGTTCTCTTCAGTTTGTTATATTTTCAAATAAGTATAGGTTGAATCTAAGGAGTTTTGATTCAACATTCAAGGTGCAAGTCCAAGGTATAACTATTGGTAATTTCTATTCTATTTTTAGTATAAAAATTCATCTATGTCAATATGCAAGTATAATTAAAATTAAAAAATAGATATAAAATATTTCAAATATTTACTAAAAATAATTTTATATATATATATAGATGCGTGTGTGTGTATAACATATTAACATTTGAAATTTGAATTTAAATTCGAAACAGATATTTTTATCCTAGATCCAGATGTAGGTTTTAAATTTAAAATTGTCTTTAAATATTAATTTAAATCCTTTTGAATTGGTCAACATTATTAAATAAACAAAATTAATATATAAATGTTACATGTATGTACATACGCACGCACACATAATATATGTATATATAAATAATAACTTAATTAATGATAGAAAATTTGTATATAAAGGGGCAAATGTGCCCGTTGTCGTGTAAGTCCCAACACTTATACATGGACACCTTAAACCATGTACACATCTATATGTTGCACGTGCATTGTACACATATATGTATATTTAACACACACACACACAGATATATATATACATATATATTATATAAATCAAATCTTTTACATAAAATAATTAAATAAAATAAAGATTTTTTTTAAAATTATTCAGATTGGATCTAAAATAATTTAGACTTCATAGACCCAGTAAGATCTAAAATGGAATTTTTTTTTCACCGATTTATAATGATGCGACCAGGCCCCGTTCCTTCAATAAATCCAAAACATTTTTTTGACACAAATAGTCATTCATGAGATTGTATAACTGCCATACAAGAGGTTTGTGTGCATATTTCGGGATCAAATTTCATAATGTCTTCCTACTCCAATCAGCAAAGCTATGCAAATTTTTTAGGCATGCTACCAATTTTCAACAAAATTACAACTTGAATTCAAACAATTAAACAAACTCAACAAAATATCAGAGTAATTACAACTTGTTATGGAATTTAGCTTCGACAACTTCTGGAAAAGTATAAAATCCTAAAAAATAAAGTAGATTAATCTTCTAAGTTAATCTCAAAACCCAAAGTGAAAATAAAGTTTGTTATATATTTATTTATCTAGAATTTTGTGAAGGCAAAGTTCAAAGGGATGAATAATAATAAAAAGATCTAGTTACGAAGGTAGATGAGAAATATATGAATTTTTATTTAGGGTGGGTGGGGTGATTGGGTTAATAGAAATCAACGAGTTTACCATTTTTCTTGAAGTATATACATGAGTTATAGAGCAATAACTAAGGAATTGGTAGTCGTACCCATAAAATTATTAGTGTTTATCAAAAGGCCGATTCTACTACTATCCCGATTTTTCCTTATACACCCCATACTAAATAAGGAAGTTATACTTACTATTTACCTATATAAAAATATAATTTTTAAAAGTGATATTTCATCAGTAATTTTATATTAAAAACAAAGGTAGACTTTTGAAGGCAAATATTTTCATACAGAAACATAAATGTGCATATTATCTCAGTTTTTTTAAAAAGCACTGGCCATGATCAGTATGACTTGATGAAAATGAAAACTTAGAACCAATACCAACCTAGTATGTTCTGCACCAGAAAGCTGGTAGGATCCAGTGTAGTGAGAGTTTGGAAATAGTGTAAACCTAGTGCGCTATGCACACTAAATCTCATATCTACGTAAATTTTACATTTTCACGTCTAGACTAGATGTAGATTGTACAAGAACAACGTTTTGTTGTATTCTGGAAATTGAAAATAAAGTTAAAACTGACGTCTAATAGGATGGTAAAGAAAAGGTAGTTGCTAATTACACCATAAAATTTTTACCTACCTTTATCGAGCCGATTTTCCCACTCTTATTTTTTTTCCTCTCCCTACTAAAATTCACCACAACCAATGAGTTTTTGTTTTCATTTTCTTCAATTGTCAACGACCGTTATTCTGATATTGAAGTTAACTTAATATCAAAAAAAGAAAAAGAAAAAAAAAAGCAACAGGCATATACAGTCAAACTTTTGCTCTTTATTAAAGAAGATAGATTATGGTCGCTAACAAAGTAAATACGACTCTGTTCGTTTCTTGTTCCAAAGAGTCAAAATTTTGAACGTAATTAGCAATGGGTCACAACTACAGATCTAATCTGTACAACAACAGCAATACATGTCCGTTTAAATCAATAAACAGACGTAGAAATACGCTGTAATAGTTAATATTTTTTGTAAGTTGTGATGTATTTTGGGTAGGCCTGTCAACATATGCTTTCGGATGCGGATAGTGCCATATTCGCATCCGCATCCGAAATCATTTTCGGATATCGGATATCCGCATCCGCGGATACGGACGGATATCGGATAATTATCTTATCCGCTAACGACCGATAAATCTAGAATTATAAAATGAAAATTTTAGTTTAACATAAATATTTTTCAGTCTCATTAATTATAAAAGTGTTAAAATTACAAATATGATGATAATAAATAGTTTCGAATAGTTAATAAGCATTAAATGCATATAATATAAATTACTAACTTAATAAAATAATAAACGAATATCTTTCACTGTATTAAAGTACACATAATTTTAATTATAATCTTGACAAAAACCGAACGGATAATTTTCGGATGCGGATGTCTTCGTATCCGTAACTACATCCGTTTTTCTGAATATCAGATATTTATCCGCTTTTCGAATGCGGATGGATTTCGGATTTTTCGGATGCTAAGGCCTCGTTTGGTTTCGTTTTGAGTTTTGTGTTTTGTGTTTTCAACATACACTACAAAATACAAGAAAATGTGGGAATTTTTTTTACAATTCTTAGCCATCGCGACGATGGACGGGAAACGGAGGAGATGAATTATTTTCCATCCTTTTGTTATGTCTCAAAACACGAAAAATCAAATAAACTTGTTTTCTATTTTCTATCTTAGTTTCATTTTTCAAAATTATGTGTTTTTCAACAATACATAATAAATGCGAATTTTTCTTTAGACGAAAACACAAAACTAAAAATAACAAAAAAAACGGGGCCTAAAGCCACCAAAGTATATTCATTTAATAAATCATTAAAATATTATAATTTCTTAAAATGGCTTCCTCTATCAGGCGTCCCCCTCACAAGGAGATTTTTCTATCTCCTCCGTGATTTCCCCCCTTTTATGTCCTCTTCTCCTTCCCTTTCCCCTCCATTGCTCCTCCCCTCTCCCTCTTCGACGAGATCTGGGCACCTTTTTAGAGCCATGTCAGCTGTAGGCGTTTCAAAACCTAACCTTCATTCGAACTCTGAATTTCCACCTCTTCATGCTACAAATCTTTCAACACTAGTTCCTGTTGCTCACCCTTCCTCGCGTGATGGTTTTCTTGATGAGGCTGCTAGCTGTATGCCAACTAGCGCTGTTTTGCCTTCATCTGTGTCTGGATTGCAGCGTATTCCGTCTCCTCCTGGAGTCAATGTTTGTACGCTTGAGAACTCTATCTGTGATATGGGGAAGTATGTTTCGTCTGCTTTGATCAATGAGAGTGGTATTAGTGGTCTGTCTGGAAGTGTTGTGGGATTGGTTGAGGCAGATGTGTCCGGTCGATGCACGTCAAATGTTTGTTTTGATGCATCTGAGGTTTATGGTCCATTAAACTGTGATGATTGTTTGGTTGCGTCCAAGTCTGTTGTATCTCCTGTTTTGCCCTCTGTTGAGGATTGTCCTGGGCCTTCTACAACATCGCCTGCTTGCCCGAAGTCTTGGTCTTCTTTATTCAATTCCCTGCCTCGGAATGCGGGTGATTACATACCAATTGAATTTGAAATTGTTGAAGAGAATGGAGTGAAGATCCCTCCTCCAAACGTTATCCAAGCCGGAGTTGATTTTTGGTCTGAATATTTGGTTGGTTTCTTTCTGGAAACAAATAACCGTCTTCGTGATCCGTCCTCGGTATTACGTAAGGTTTGGAAGCTGCGTGGCAATTTGCAAGTGAAGCTGATTGACTCCTTGTATTATCTCAAGTTTTCTTCCGCTGAGGATCGTCGGCTAGTTCTTAGTGCTGAGCCTTCTTTTTTTGCTGGAAGGCCCTTTATTATCACTCCTTGGTCTCCTTCTGTGGCGAGTGCACGTGGGCAAGTGTTATGCATCCCCGTTTGGGTGTACTTTTCGCAGATTCCCTCTGCTCTTCAGCCTTTGCTTGGGTTGAATTGGTTAGCTTGCAACGTTGGAAATTGAAATGTTTTGACTCTAATACGGTTGCCCGAGATAAATTGATGTATGCCAAGGCTCTTATTGAGATTTCCCCCTTCAAGCCTCTCCCTGCTTTTATTCCTGTGCAGCTTGCTGTTGGGCATGTTGCGGAGGTCCGTGTTCGCTATGGTTGGGTTCCTGATATTTGTACCTCCTGTCACTCTTTTGGCCACATGGCCATCTCCTGCCTACATTCCAAATCCTCCGCGGCTGCTCCTAAGATTCCTCTTCCTCGCCCCCCGCTCCGGAAATGGATTCCTAAGGTCCCTTCCCCTCTTCCTGCGTCTGATCTGGGAACGCCTGTTTCTTCCTCACTCCTGGATTCGTCTCCATGTTCTGATGCTCCTGTGGTTCCTTCATCTTTCCCGGATCCGCCTCCTTGTTCTGATGCTCAGCCTCCTTCCCCTGCTGCTTCTGTTGTCCCTTGTGTTGTTTCAGCGGTTCCTACTGTTGTTTCGGATCCTTTACCGCCTCGTTCGCCAGTTGTTTGGGATGAGTCCGAGAAATGTTGGGTTGATCACATATCTGATATGAGATTTAACCCCATAGTTGATTGCTATTTTAGATTCGTTTCTGATGACCTTCTGGACCTACGATGTCTTTATTACCGGCCTTCTGGTGACTCCTTGGTTCTTGATATGGACGGACAGTTTGCGGAGACGAATTCTGCTATGCTAGCTGATACAACCTGGGATCGTTCCTTTATATACTCTTCTGCTGTTGGTGTTTATGATCCTCGTATTGCTGTCCTTTTTCGTCCCTATGTTGGTCTTTTTGGGAATGTCCCCTTAGTATCTGCCCAGATGATTGTGGATGATGGTGCTTCTCCCTCTTCTGAGAAGACCTAGTCTAGGCATTTTTAAGTGTAGTTGTGGCATTCTGTCACACTCCTGTGATTTATTTTTCCTTATCTTAATAGTTAAGGTGTTTTTATCTTACTCCTGTACTTCAATTTTATTACGTTCGTAATAAAAGTTGACGGTCCACTGTAAAACCGCCGGCCGGCCTCCAAAAAAAATATTTGGGAATGTTAGTTCACTTTTGATTTTCTTGCCTTGTACAAAACGGAGTCACAAGGAAGCTCTAAAATCAAGTTGCGATCTCAGAATTTGATATATGGCTATACTCAAATTCTCGTCAGTTGTCATCGTCTTTATACTCTCGCTCCTAATCGCCAACGCAGCTGCTGAGATCTACACCTCTAATACCGGTATGCTACCTATACACTGTAGTTCCTTTGTGGATTTTTTATTTGTTAGTTCAAGTCGATTAGTTGTTGATCATGGTGAGCTGCAAAACCAAAGCAATTTTTGGGGCGGTAGAGTTTGGTAGTTGTCTATGCTCGTACATAAATGGCAGAATTTTTTTTTTTGGGTTACTTAGAATTATCAGGTTGTCTGCAATTTGATACTGCATTTTGAGAGCAATTATTTACTAATGCAATTTTTGTGATTAAACTTACTTTGCAAAATTTAGCAATTTCTTGTCGAACTTTATCTGAACCACACTCGTTTCGTTTTGCCAAAATCCCTAACTTACCTTGTTCACTTTGTAAATAAGTTTCATATCGAAGTTTAAACAAACAAAGTAACACTCAAATTTTTAAACTTATTTTTCCACATCTTCATCAAACAAACAAACCTTAAAAGGTATTTCATATAAAACCCATTGTCGACTACAGTGTGGTCACCTTGGATTGGGAATGGTTTGTACATCAAACATGCCCATATCACTTTATTTGACAATCATGCTTGGACGAAGCGTGGACATTGCAGTCATCGTTTTTTATCGTTTTCATATTGCATGTTTGAAAAGATAAATCATTCTTATGAACTTCATACAGTTAGTTTTGTAAGGATTTGGTATTTTCCAAATTAGTTGATTTGATAGAAAACAGTATTTCACTGAAATGCAGCAGAGAAGAAATTAACGGGTTAAAAGGTTGAAAAAAATGTTTATAGTGGCGTGAAATAAAATAATAGGATCCAAATAGAGTTTATAGAACAATTCTGTTAACTCCTTGTATTTTTTTGCTTTCATCTCAGCCAAAAATTAAATTTCTTTTCAGACAAAATTCCTCTACTCTAGTTGTGTGTGTGAGAGTGGGGGGGGGGGGTGTTTTGGGGTTTGTAATTATTATTATGTGGTTAATGTTAGGATTTTTGTTGCGCAAAATCCAACAAAAGCTAAAAATGTTGTGGAAACATATTCCAGAATCTTATATCATCCAAGTATTTAGGGATAATATTGGATGAAACTAATAATATTTGAAGATAAACAATGGTGAAGATAGTTCTAAAACGCAAAGAAATCAATAGACCAATGCACATGATTCCACCCAACAACCATTTATATTTATTCTCAGAAACAGTTGTTTATAATTAATTCACCTAATAAAAGTAAAAAAACAAAATAGAGTCAATAACCTAATTGAGAATCAGTCTTGATCTCTATGACAATGACTTCTTAGCGTTTGGAGAAGAACAAAGATGAAAGAAGAGAGAAACATCAAATACTTTTCCACACTATTCCACTCTTTCTTCGAGGCTCTATTTATAATAATCAATTACTTAATGCTCAAGTTAATTATATATAACAAAAAAATAAATTGATCAGCCAATTAGGGAGAGAAATAATCAAATATGTCTATTAATTAGGAGAAATAAAAAAATTTCTTTCTTTCTTTTGCATATTTATTTCCTTCTAAATGAATTTTGTAGTAAAAAATTTAACACTCTACCTTAATGCAAAATCACATATTTTCAACAAATATTCGATCTCCTCTTTCAATCAAATCGTTTCTTCAAAACGAATAATAAGAAAGTGACCTCATCGAATAAAACACATAAGTTTACCATCTTTAGATCAATCACCGCCCCTTTCTTTTTAATCATACCATATCACAAACCGCTACCACTGTCTACAAGTGATGCATTCGCTATCATGAGATACATTATGCATTCCCTATCATGAGATACACCATACAATCTGGTCTCACAAGCGTTTGTAATACCACAAAGACCTCGCTAATGTCTTCGTGGATTTTCCAACTCGGCACCTATCTACCACTTGACTTGAGTTCCCAACACGATCACCATTGATACCTTGAGTATCATCAAAATGAAGATTCCTGTCGTAAATATGATTACCAACATGATCATCAAAACAGTGGACACATTCACCTCATCACCTATCTATGGACTAGACTCTTCAACTGCCACTCGCTTTCTATTATCGACCACACAGTCAACCAATCTATATATGTTTCCATCATTTAATACTCTTTTCATCACAATATGACCACCCTTCACCACTCTCAAAACTTCACCTCGAGTCTCATAAGTGCAACTACAGCGGTCCAACTGATCATGAGAAATGAGATTATGCAAACTAGTAGGTACATATCTCACATCCGAGACTTCTCTAACCATACCTTCATACATACGAAATCAGTTAGATTCAATACCACAAATGGGTAGCTCTACTCCATTGACGGTTCTAATCGTGTCGACGGTCTTCTTGTAAAAAGAAAAACACATTCGATCATTACATATGTGAAAACTAGCACTCGAATCCACCTTCTAAGGCTTAACATCACTAACGAGGATATTAGAAGAAGTACTACTGTCACTACCTTTAGCTATGTCAATCCATGTATCGCTAGCACTCTCACTATGTATAGCCTTCTTGATTCCTTTTATATGCTTCACGTCTATTGCACGTATGATCTTTTTTACGACAATAATAGCAAAAGATATTTTTCGACATAGCTTTACCATTAGTGATTTTTTTCTTTCGGTTTTGTATCCCACTTTGAGTTTCTTGCTACATAGCCTCATCTTAAACTGATTTTAAAATCGATATTTTCCTTTTAAATTCTTCATTCAAAAGACTGCTTCAGCCAGTATCCAAAGAGATAGTTCTATTAGCATTGGAATTACTCAATGGCACAAATAATGTTTATCAACTCTCTGAAAGTAAACTCTTAGCAAAAGAACTTGTAATTCATCATCAAATTTGACATTCATACTTTTCAACTGATTTATTACATCTGGAAATTCGTTTTAAATGCTTTGCTACAGACTTCACTCCATCCAACCTCAACTGGACCAATTTTCGAACAAGAACTTTACAGATAGTACTTTCTGACTCATATAACTATACCAACTTGTCCCACAAAACATTCGCAGATTTACAACTAGCCACATGGTGGAAAACTTAATTATCAAGGTACTGACGAATCAAAGCAATCGCCTTCTTGTTTATCTTCTTCCATTTACCCTTCTTTATATTTGAGGGTCTCTTCCCATGACCTTCAATTGGCTCATGAAGATCGTTGAGATATAAAACATCCTTCATTTTAGGCTTTCAAATACCTTATTTTTTTTTCATTTAGAAGAGCAAACTTCAAAAAGGAAATTAAATCCGACATCTCAACAATTATATAAATTCAAAATTACCTTTCGCCTTGCGATAATCTAGCTATGATACCAATTTGTTTGGATGAGAAGAATAAAGATGGAAGAAGAAAGAAACACCAAATACTTTTCTGCATTATTCCACTTTCTCTTCTAAGTTTTATTTATAATAATCAATTACTTAATGCCCAAGTTAATATCATATGACAAAAAATAAATTGATCAGCCAATTAGAGAGAAAAATAAACATAAACATGCTTATTAATTAGAGGAAACAAAAAATTTTCTTTCTTTCTTTTGCATATTTATTTCATTCTAAATGTGATTTTGTACCACCGAAATTTAACCGTTATTTCGTGAAAGGTATTTTTAAACAGACCCCATTTGTCCTGTGTTTCTTCATTCAAGCTTTTTAAGTGAGGTGCATTATAAAGGATTAAAGGTATATGCTATTATATGTACCATAGCCTCTTGCCTTGGAGTAGGAATGCCTCTTGGATTAGCGTACCGACAAGCCTTACGAACTTAATTTCCACCATTATGCTATCATGTGCTCTCGTATGGTGTACTTACATTCCTGAAGACTTTTAGTTTGAACTAACGTTATTTAAGCATTAATGGGTGGTTTCCTTTATTCTGAATATAATTATAATGAATACAGCCGTGTCAAACATTCTACTCATGGCTTCACAGTTGATTACCTACATACCTCATTTTGTAAAACCACATCTTAGTGCTGCCAATCCTCTCATCCTAACATCTCTGCCTGAAAGATATTCTTCACTTGGTCTCTTTTTTTGTACTGTAATAATAAATGTAATTTTCATGAGCATCTGTTAATTTATCAAGCCAATACATAAATACATTTCTTAGAGGGATCAAATAGGTGAAACATAAACTCTCTTTTACATGCATTTCGAGTCTTGGACATGTGAGCAAGAAGATCGCATGCCTCTTTAACCCCAAAAATGAGAGAGCTAAAAGTGTGTAATTTTCGGCAATGTATTAAGTATTTTAGAAGCTGAAAAAACTGAAGCATGCAGACTTTAATTGGGCTAGTAGTATTATGCCGAGGAACAATTTAACGATTAAGGGATGATATTTCATACCTTTTTTTATCGATTGCATGTTTACAATCATTACAACGTGTTTGTTCTTTTCAGTTCAACCAGAAAAGAATTTGTTCATTACTCATTTGTCTGAATTGTTTTTTTATACCTTCAATTTATACTTAACAGCCACTGCACTTGGTCGAAGTTCTCGTGAACCAAAATACAGGACTGAATTTCATCCAGAGAAATCTCCATTTCATCCTGTGAGTATATGCTACCTTATCTTAACATGTTAATTATGTTTATATAGACTATTGATTGTATTACTTATCTTTTTATAGAAGTCGCATCCATGTAGTGTATAGGTATATCACTACGGACATGTCTATGTTGCTTATGTTTTATATAGTTGTGTTTAAATTTAAGAACAATGAACTGAATGTTTATGATATAATCTTTTAGTAACCAATTGCAAAGTTCAAAATCTCGGATCTCGTTCACATTTCATCTCGGGATTTTCACATAAGATATCTTGTATCGGATGAGATCTCGAATGGGACGAGTGTATCTTGGATGCATATCTCGGATTGACATCTCCAGTCTTAACGTACATCTTGCGACTATCTAGGAGTAACTTTTGCATCCAGAATTGACGTTTCAACAATTTTTTTAAACAACCGTTGTCTAAAAAGTAGGAATAGAAATATTATCACTTTTGATTTGCATAGAAAAAAGAGCCGAGCTGAATGTCTTTATGAGAGAAGTGGTAGCTTGTTTAGCTTAATTGTTTTGGTAGTGATTAAAGGATATCCTATTATCTGAACACTGAGAAAGGGAAGTCTTATGTTGCAACTAAGTAATCATGAGTTTTGTATATGGTAACTCGATTGAGTAGTTTCATTTAGGTTCAAATGGAAAGTAAAAAAAAGCGTTGCATAAAAGAATGTAGAGGGTGAGATCTCGGATTGTGATTTCGATCCATATTTCAAATGAGATTTAAATATTCAGCCGAGAGATGAACGAAATTTAACGTGTCTTCCTGACCAAGTGTGAAAACGAGATCTTGGAGGAGACCTCAAACGAGATATATTAGATTTAAAACCATTCAAACGGAAAAAAATATATGAAGCTTTCCATAGTGCCTGACGCCGGCGCTCTATCCTGTTATAATTATATGAAGTTTTTCTTAGTGCATGACTCTAACATTATGCAAAGTACACATACTGTTATAAACAAGATTTGCAATAGGGTAGATATTATCTTTATAAACAAGAAACCATTTTGAACATACTTTAGGAGTATTAAATTATCATTATCTCACAAGAAATGTTGAGCCGTCAATTAGGTTCTGAGTCTTCTGACACAAATTTGATCATAATAAACCAAGGTTGTTAGGTCAAGGACTTATTTGTGAATGAATGAGTCTTGAGTTAGGTTCATCCTATGTCTGAGGTTGAATGTTAGGATGAGCCAAACTACAGTAAAATATAGAAACTAAAACCATAAGGGTTGCAGCATGTGTACTTAAACGAATTAAATATATATGCAAAGATTGAAGGGTGTGTACTGCAATAATGGAAAACTATATAATATTGATATGAACAAATTCTTCAAAACTCCCCTTCCATAAAAGCTTATAGTTATTAGTTAGTGTTTTCTCATAATAACTTGAAATGAGCAAACAAAATACATAAAATTTTGGAACATTATAATTTCGCTTCTAGTGAATTCAATATGCCTAATGAGATTCCATTTCCCATTTATGAAGCTCTAGTTTGCCATTCAGAGAAAATACTAGTAAATGCCATATAAATGACATACTGCATTTGAAATAATTTACAGGATGATGGACAAGAATCAATGGTGATGACCAATAAAGATGGTCAAAAGTATACATGCTTCTTGCCTACTGTTGAGGAGACCAAAACCATGACATCAATTGCACAACATAACTCTAGCAGTATCGTCATAGAAACTGAGCATAGGGTTAAGTCAAAGACACCAGATGAGCTGCTTGATATTCTAAAAGATAAGGGATGCTTTTATAGGGTATGCTAAATAAGCGGTTTTTTTGGGTTTAATATACTATATTAACCTCTTAAATTGATTATTTTTTCTATGTTTTATGCATTTGCAGCATGAAGGCTGGTGGTCCTATGAGTTTTGTCATTTGAAACACTTAAAACAAGTGCATACAGAAGATGATAAGGTATTTTCTACATGTCACTTGGTATTATCACGTTCACTAAGTTGAATGCAGACTAATTGCATATTCCTTTGTGCAGTCTCATTCATATGTACAGTTCTATTGGCTGAATTATACAATTTTACCTTTGTGGTGCACATGTTGTGGGTTATGGCGGGTACCAGTTTAACATTGTGTGCCATGCTATAAAAATGTAAATAGTCAATTTTATGTTTGGGAAGTTTTATTTCAATCCACAAATTTAATTAGTTAATTCACCCAATCCTTATGCACCATTTTTTGTTTTAGTTCATCATTTGACTTTTAATACTTGGTATGTTCATCCATTTTTTACTTGTACATTTCTTATGTCATACTTCTTCTGTGTTTCTTTTTGTTTTTTTTTTCATTTTTCCTGTTTTTTCATTATTAATTTATTATTGTAATTATTTTTAAGGCAATTAATTTTCCTTTAAAACTTGCCAAAACCCTAGATGTGAATCTTTATTTACAATTTATATTCTCCATTGTACTATATGTGATCTTTTTCTTTTTTTTTCATCGAGTATTTCTCTGATCTCTTATTTCTTTTTACAGAAATAGCAGTATATTATTGATCTTAGTTAGTATGCTATTCAAATAAATGCATATTTTGAAGATGATGACTTATATGTAAAAGAATAATTAATATTGATAATATGGATCTTAAAAAAAAAAACTATCGAACCCACTGTGGTTTTAATGTGTCTTAGAGGAATATGTTTGAAACATGTAGTTCTTTCAGCTCTGCTGAGATTTTTTTATATAATCAGAATGAAAATGACGGTTGGAGATACGTTTGAAGTTTATTAATAAAGAAAAATGGACTGCTAGTTAGTTGTTTCAAAAGAAAAGAGAACAAAAGTAACCTAGAGCAATGTTTATAGTATCTTGAAAGTAATATTCTAAAAGGGTAAATATTGACTGATTAACATTAATTAATTGCCTATAAAATAAATGCAGAAAAATAGGGTGGAGGAAATAATTTAGGTTTTTTTTTTTAAAACCAAGGACGCAGGTCAAAATTTTTAGACTGAATAACAAAGTAATGTTATATGTATATAACATTTGTTACAACAAATATAGTATTTTTGCTCTAAATATGGTGCTAATTTAATTTGGCGTTTACACTGATAATGCTATATTAATATTTAATATAACATTTTGTTAATGTTTTTCCTTCCGACTAAATTTTGAGGGGTGTCCTTGGTTTAAAAAATTTCTCCAACTTTGTCGTTTTAACTAATTCACTCAAATGAATATATGTTTCACAAATTAAACACAAATTTCTTCCTTTTCTATTTTTCAATTGTCACTAGATACCCAAGCTTTAGAGTTTAGACCATCAACACCATTAAAGATCTTCAAGATGTGCTCAAAAATCATTATTTATCTTATTAGAATTCAGCTTTTAGGATTATCTGAACATTGCTTTGCACCACCATTCTTGTTTTTGTTTTCTTAAGTTGAAATAAACTAGTCATCTTTTTTGTTATCTATAAACTTTGAATGAATCTCTAGCCATCATTTTCTTTCATACTAAAAGAATATTTTCTCAGTGACATTAGTACTACAATAGAACACATTAAGAAAACGTTGTGAATTTAATAGTTTCTTAACTATATCATCAATATTTGTTGTACATTTTTATTTTACATCTAAGTTATTATCTTTCAAATATCCATATTTTAAAATAGCATGTTCACTGAAAGCAGTGATATATTGCTATTTCGGTAAAATAATAATAATAGGGAATCAAAGATATTCTCATAGCATCTCCAACAATTTGTTGGTCCAAAATCACATTCTGTAGGCTTGTAAAATGAAACACCATTGATTTCCCAAGGGAAATAGAAGTAGACGCTTGTTCAACAGGCGCCTGAAGGTCAGACGCTTGTTCAACAGGCGCCTGAAGATCAGACGCTTGTTCAACAAGCGCTTGAGCTTCAAAAATTATAAATTATATATAATTTCAGATGCTTGTTGAACATGCATCTGAAGACTAGATGCTTATCGAACAAGCACGTGAAGACTGGGCGCTTGTTCAACAAGCGCCCAAACAGATTACAAATCTCACACTGTTTCCTCTGAATTTGTAACCAGTTACATTATCTACATTCTGTTGCAGCGTCATTTTAGGTTACATACTACATTTTGTGATATGTAACTTGCTGTTGGAGATGCTCTCAGTGACAAAAGTTAATCACAGAAAATTCAGTAAGAGCTCGAATTCTGAAATATTTGGATATAGGGGTTTCAGTAGGTTTTAGAAGAAAATTAATTGCTTTTAAGGGAAATACAAAAACTTAATGTTGAAATAAAAACTGAGAAAAATTGGACAAAAAAGTAATAAGATAGGGGAAAAACAGAAGTATATACTAACTTATTTTCAAAAATGAAATGGTGCAGTAAACAGGAAATAGTGCGTGAAAATAGAGTGAATTAGATAAAACTAAATTTGTGGATTGAAATAAATTTTCCTTTATGTTTTTATAAATCTGTTGATTCTTTCTTGGTGAGAGGACAAGTTGAATTTAAATGTCTAGTTACTTGTATTCTTATTGTTTTCTGTACTATATATGCATTTTGTTATCTCTTAAGTTTTCATCTTTTCTGATAGTTCGTGTATATTTGCGAAATCACAACATTTCTTTTAAAATTTGCAATCGTGCTATCCTAAACTCTTCTTGCTTTTTCTTGAACCTTTGGACCATATTAGGTTATTATACTCTCTGGATTATTTTTGTTTATTTCATTTTGGAAATGTCTATTTAGCTGGAATTGGGAGGAGTGTCACAGGTCATTTTTGGTGGTTTTCAGTCTTACAGGCAATGCTAGTAACACTTGAGATTGGAAGACTAATGATTTTACTACTAAGCATGTATAGTTTATTTGATGTCATAAAGATGCCACAAACGGTGAACAGCAAATTTATTCTAAATTTCAACTTTCTGTAGGTTGTTCAAGAATTTTTCTTAGGAGTTTTTGATGAAGAAGCAACAGCTAGTTTTAATCAAAACCATTCTGCCAACGCACTTTTGAAAGATCCTCGATCGAAAGATGCCTCCCAGAGGTAATATGCTCTTGGAAGTTAAAACTGCATGTATTATTGGTGAACAATGAGCTATAAAATTATAAATAGATTAATTTAACCAACCTCGACTGTTTTTAACTAATTGTTACATTTCCTTGACAAATAGATTATTTTTGTTGCTTAGTTTTTCACTAAAGTTTGCTAAATTTACTTGTAAAAGTTTCCAGAATATTGTGGTTGGTTTAGTTACCCTCAAGAAACGGCCCTGCCTTTTGTATTTGATGTTCAAACCCTTGCTGGGATATAGAATATAGATCTTTTTTAAAAAATAAAAAAAATTGTGCTCTCTAGACGCATACATGATACATATTCAATTACTTGATTTTTTTTTAGGTTTGTTGTTTACACTAATCCGTACTTCGTTTTCATTTTTTTTTTTGGTAATTCGGATAAATTAACATATCCACAATGGCATATGTTGGATAATCCCACTTTCAGGTATATTTGCCCTCTTTTCTCTCAAATTATCTTGTATATGTCTGTTGACTCTGTTCTCACCTGACATGTATAGGCCTGTAGTTGCAAACTTAAGATTCAGTGAGGTGCATGTCGAAAGTGTTACAACTGAGAAGTAATAAAACGCATCAAATTTTGCAAATTCAAATATTATGTGTAGAAAAAACACATGATTTAGAAAATTTTACTGTGAACGTATCGAAAATAGTAGTAAATTGACATGCATGACCTTTCTGAAAAATATGGTGATTCTGAAAATCTAGTACCATTATACTTGACATGTATTTTGAAGATTAATTAATAGCTTTAACTTCAATTACTAATTACAAAGCAGTTTTTGTTTTTGTTTTTGTTTTGGGGGATCTTTTATCATTAGTTAATTCATGTGCAGATATCATGCTCATGTTTACACAAATGGGACTATTTGTGATCTTACTGGCGAACCTAGAGAAACGGAGGTAAATATAAAGAACAAGATGCAAATACTTTTTACGCAAGTGGGACTTTCCAGTTAAATTTATTGTTTATATTTCTTCCCTGAATATTTTTTAGGTTAGGTTTGTTTGTTCTGAGCCCACAGTAATAATTAGTTCTCTCAAGGAGATATCTACATGCAAGTATGTTGTCACGATTCAGTGCCCATTGCTCTGCAAGCATCCGTAAGTCTTCGCACCTTAATCCTGTATTCTACTATACCAAAACCAAAGTAGCAGTTGCCCTATTCTCCTATATTGACATTTTTACACAGCAAGCTCGACTTTTATAAATTTCTTTCATTTGTAACAACAGTTGAAACAAAATATATTATCTTTTTGTAGAGCAAAATGAGGAATATCAATCAATGTACTTAGATACTGATTTTTTTGCTTTGTATATAAATATGCAGAATGTTTAAACAAGAAAGGCCAATGTGGCACACTATACATTGCAACGAGATGCCTAATTCGGGGAAGGTTTCATCTATAGTTGAAAATGATAAAACTAAAGGCACGCAAATTACTGCAATCACCGACGACTCAAATCTGCATGCAACATGATTTAAGATTGTTTTTTGTATCTTTGAATTAGCTAGAGATGCTCTTATACTGAATTCTAAAACTGAATAGCAAATGACAAGTTAACTATTATTTAGACTTCTCTCTTTTTGTTCCGTTATTTGTATACTGTGATGTTGAATGTATGGTTCATTATGTTTAGATACAGTTTAGCATTACTAAGATTGATTATTTATGTAAATCTCTGTCACTTGCCTTAAAAAAGTAAACTTGTCCATTTACGTTTCTTCAGTGATTCTGCTTATGTGGCTTAGGCGTTAAGAATGCTTCAACTAAAGTAAAGTGTAGTTGCAAAAAAAGCAATCCTCATGTGTAGGCAAAGCTTTTGGTAATAACGTTGAGCCTTCAAGGTGTATGTTCCTTGACAACTGTTTTCCTGCTTACCTTCCACCGCCCATTCCATCTCCCTCCGACCACTTTCCTCCTCTTATCTCTAACCCTAAGCAACTCATCCTTTCTAAACCGTCTATCTTTGACACAAGCAAAATAACTTCCAAGCCAGTCTACTCAAATCCAAGCTGATGCCATTGTTGGCTGTACAGCTTTTGTTGCTGAAGATGCTACTTCCGGCAGTCCTTTCTACTACGAGGCGAGCTACTTCACCTTGGTCCATATCTAAGACCGACGATGAATATTCGAAAAATCTAAAATCTGTATCCAAAAAACGAATAAATATTCGATATTAACAAAAAGAATGCGGATACGAAGACATCTGCATTCGAAAATTATATGTTTGGTTTTTGTGAAGGTTATAATTTATTCTGTGTATTTTAATACAATGAAATATATGTACTTATTTTTTAATTTAGTCAATAGTGTATATTATATGCATTAAGTATATGTTAACTACCCAAAACTATTTGCTATCATAAAATTTGTTGATTTTGCATACTTTTACAATCAGTAGAATCGACAGAAGATTTATGTTAATCAAAATTTTATATTTATGCTTTTTAATTTATCGATCGTCAGCGGATAGTATAATCATCTTATAACCGTCTGTATCCGTGGATGTGGTTATTCAATATCCGTCTTAATAATGTAGATGTAGATATGACATCATCCACATCCGAAAGTATCCGTTGACATGTCTATCATAGCAACAACCATGTGAGATGTTTCAATCGAACAAAAGTCCATTCTAATTTGGTTCATTCCAACGAAATTCCTTTAGTATATTGGTCGTTTATTGGTATAAATTATGTAGCAAACCATCTTGGAAAGAATCGACGAAGAAGTTGTTGCAATTTGAATTTGTACACGTTTTAATAGAGATCCAACCAAGAGTTTTCTTACCAAACTCAAATTGCCATCCATGTGACCTCGAGTGGTGTATGTCAATATTGAATAATTATCGAAGATTGTCCTTTGCAAAGGTTTTGAGCATGTAAGAGAAACCTATGCTAGATCAAATGCCTTAGGCAAAGGGTGAAATGTATAATTTTAAAGAAATTTCCTTTAAACAAAGTTGCATAAAATCATTTTGCGTTATCATGAATGAATATTTAATTGGATATTAACTCATATTTAATATATTAGAGAATTATTTTTGAAATTGAAACAACATTTGTTTATGCAATTTATAATAATTTATTTGTACATTATTTATGAGTATCAATGTTATACGTATATGTATGTATATGTGTGTGTATGCATAATTATTGGGATTTATAATTACACATATACATATGTTAATAACATGCAACGAATCCATATATTTGATATTGGATATACATAAACATATGCATACTATTATTACAAATATTATATATAAAGTTCATAAAAAATATGTTTTATGTAAATAATTTCTTCTGTAGCAATTAAATTGTGTGTGTGTGTATAGATATGTGTGTGTGTATGTACATACATGCATACATATGTGTGTGCGCGCATGCATGCTGGACCAAAAAGTGGTACAACGCCTCCAATCAAACAAAAACGAGAATAAATCTTATAGAATCAAATAGAAACAATAAGGAATACACGATTTTTATAGTGGTTCGGCCAAAATCCGTATCTACGTCCACTTAGTCATATTAATCCTGGATTTGTCACTAACAAACGCTATTACAATAATTTTAGATCTTGAAAGCAAAGTATGGTCGGGATTATAACACTTTGTGAAAATAATGGAGTGGAGAGTTAAACGTGAAGAGTATGAACCAAAGAGATCAAAAGGTCCTCTCTATGTTGCTCTAACCACTCTACTTATAGTAGGAATCGTCCATCATAGTCGCTAAATCATAGAAGAACAAATAAAATTTAAGATCCGAGAAGATAAAAAGTAAGATCAAATCAATTTGGACAAAAATCCGTGTCGGTACCGACCACAACTATGGGCGGTACTGACCGTATTGGTCATCACAGAGCTGTATGTTTCTTTGCACCTTCATGATCTTCAAGTTCCCAAAGTCCAAGTGCAGACCCCCCGATCAATCATGTAACGAACCGGTTTTTCGACCCTCGAAAATCGACATGAATAAGTTCACTGTATAGCATATCGAGTGTCGGAAATACCGAATCATTAGGAGTGAAGAAGAGAAAGGTAGAAAATATTAGAATCAACAACACAGAATCTCACAATCGCAGCGGAACAAAATATAATATATGATAACAGATTTTTATACAAAGAATCTGTATCAGTTAATATACATACAATCATCAGAGTACAACAATCAACACATCAATCCGGACAGTAATAGTAACTTGTCATCACCAGTGCTGACTATATAGTCTACACACACAGTGGAAAATAACAAGTATGGGAGTACGTCTCTGTCATCAACTCGTCTCCTGAGCTTCATAGCATCCTAACCTGAATCTTTAATACTCGGTCTGACCCGAGCATTATAATAAAATAACACCCGAGTCAGTCTGAAAAACCAGCGTGAGAAAACACACTTCATTTGAATTATTACTATTTTTAAAATCCTTTGAAAACAAAGGTATCTCGTAAGACCACGTCATACATAAACACGACGGGTTTTTACCTTACGATAACCAAAACACTTTTATAGAAAATCCAGTGATATTATAATAGTGTCTAAGAACAAATACTTATTAAAATAGCCGAAATTGTTACATTAATTAAATTCCAGCATACTAGGCTCTACAATCAAAACCGTGCAGGCTCGTAGTGGATATTGGATCGAAGTGGTTTTCGGATAATGCTGATATCCGATCCTGGTCTCATCGAATCCAAAAGATAAATTTTTAAAGGCCAAGTTGTTTAAAATAAACAATTCTACAATCAGGATGTCAATATTCACATAAGGAAATTCATTCCATATGTTTACTTTATCATGACCTGTCCATCGAAATTAATTCGCTTGTAATCATCACATTTTCTGAAATTCAGAATAGTGATCAGTACAAGTCGATTTACTTTCAATAAAACGTGTCAACGTTTTATTCTATCTACTTTAATTTGTTTGGCTACTTAATGGCTCAGACAAAAATCAATATCCAAGAACAATATCAGTCAAACATAGGTCATTAACTCAGTCAACAATTTATAATTGATATTAAATCAATTTACCAATCAGAATTTTATCAGTTTCAATTTACTAAATCAAGTTATATTTTTAAATCCCGATTACTTGTTAACCAAAAATTTATAAAATAATTTATTCTTAGTTAATTAAAATTAACATTCCATTAATAATAATTCATTAATTAACCTATAATTAATTCAATAAGAAATTTCTTATTCGTTCACTTAAATTTTTACAAATCCTTAAATTTCATATTGCAGAAACTTGACGATATTAGCTCAGATGAAAATACTTGTCGACAGGGTTCCGACGCAACAATTTTCTCGGATAAGAAAATAGTATTTTAAAAATTGTAGATTGTTAAATAACTAATTAAATTTTCTTTCAAAACATAACCCAGCCTAACCACCCTTCTCAGCCCATCCAACCAATTCTAGCCCACCCCTCTCCTCTTCTTCCTGTTTCCTCCCCTCTCTCTTCCATTTTGAACGAATGAAGCGTGCACGAGACTGTGCACGAAAACGTGCACTTGAACACCAACGTCGGTTAATAAAAAATGCTGCAGACCATCTCCACACGTCACCCATGACCACTGCACCTCGCTCAACCCCATGGAACACGCAGCCAAACCCTCGTTCGAAATTTTCGAACTTCACCGAAGCCTGGAACAACACCGAAGCAACCAAAAATGCCTCGCCACGACCACCCTGACCACTATCAGCTACCAAACTCCACCTGTAGCTTCGCCGCAACCTCCTCCTTCTTTTCCCCCTGGTGCGCACGCCTATCTCTCCCCCGCCTCGTCGCCATTTTCCTGAACCCAAAACCCAACAAACAACCACCCTAAAACCTAGTTTGACCTCGACTAGCCCCCACGAGTCACTACAAATTGCCGCACTATTTTTCCCAGGTGCGCCATCACCCGAGCATCCTCCACATCCAACCCCTTGCCTCGACATCAACCACGACACCTTAATTCGACGAAATCCCCAATTCGGTTCAACTCCAAAATTCTCACTCCACACCGCACTAGAAATTCCCAAACTATTCTTAAAAATCATGTTTATCGACCACGATTCCAACCATATAATCCATTTATTAAATTACAATAATCAAAACTCGACCAAAATGGATCCACTCTCGGTTCATGGGTTTTCCTCTCTCTCTGCTTGATAGAATTTAATGAAATAAATTTTAAATTGTTCTATACTCACAAACAATCAACTTTGGTTTTGAAATCATGTTTTAAAACTGGATGGATGTTGAGATATGGATTTTTTTGAAGTTGAAGGTTTTAAATGTTTAAACAAACCAAACATGACAGGAAAAAATAAAAGAAGAAGCACAGTGTTCTGATGATGGGTGGAACTGACCATTGTCATACATACATTCACAGATTCACCTAACAACACATATAAACTTTCCATATATCCATGATTATTCATATCACATTTATATAAAAGAAATATCATGTTATCAATGTGAGTTGTTTTACTCAACAGTTTTTAAAAGTAGATGAGCACACTACTGTATTAAACCTTCTTTCTTCAAGCTTTGATCATCTTGATCTTCTTTCTTTAGTTTTAAATGGTAGATTCCTCTTTTTTTCTATTGTTATACGTGAACATGAACATGTATGGCTTTAAATATAGAGAAAATGGAAGAGAACACTGCAACACAAGGGAGGTTAGGAGTACACTATAGGGTGGCTGAAGTTTTTTCATGTACAGGCTTTACATTTTGTTTTCTTTTCTTTTAGTACCTGATTTGATCTTGTATGTGTTGATTTGATTTTATAAGCTTGATGTGATTTATTGTTTGCTCGATTTGATCTTTTTTGTTCTTGAATTTGATGCTTGTGTATGCTTGATTTGAGATTATCATCATGAAACTTCATGTGTGTGTGTGTAGATATATACATTCTTATATACATATTTTTACCATATATACACTTACATACTTACATATTTACATATACATTTAGACGTATGCATATTTACATATACATTATTTTTATAAACATATATACATACATATATACATATATATATATATATATATATACTTATATATATATATATATATATATATTTGTCATCATAAGTTTGAATTTTGCATCATGAAGTTTAGATATATACATATAGATATTTTATCAAAAAATTGAAATGGTGAAGCTATATACATATTTTTTTTTTATCATATTCAGAAATTTGCAGTTTAAAATTTAATATAGTTTTCAAAATTCATATATTCAGATATTTCGAATATCAAAAAATTTATTCGACTTATAAATATTAATCTCTCTATATTTAAAATTAGTTAATTATCTTAATAACAGATGCTAAAAATTTGGATCGTTGCATTCCTCCCCCCTTAAAAGAATTTCATCTCCGAAATTAGAAAGCAAAACGATAATTCAAGCTATACCAAAAGTCATATATTTATATCGTAAAGCACATACATAAGCAATACACTAACTACCATAGCAAACAAGGCATACACTATATAAACCAACAACTAGCTATCTTAACATCATCTCTGGATAGGCTTCCCTCATACTATCCACAGTCTCCCATGTACTTGTACTTACTCAATAAACACGTAAGTTTCATAATTTATGAAATTAATGACCTCACCTTCATTTTACTAATGCAAACACCTAGATTGCATAATCAACATGTTACACACGTATTTAAGAACAATTGTAAGGTTCCAATACTAACTTAGCCACTTTAAATCACTTTATATTCCATTTCATGCGTTTCAAATGATTCACAAACAATTTACTAGCATTCATTATATTCATATCTACTTCAAAACTTAATTTCATAATCCAATTCATTTAAATAATATCCCAAAGTCATATTCAATTTATTTACATTTAAATTGAATTTATTTATAACTTAAGTCATCACCATTTCAATCCATTTCTATTTTATTCGATCACATTTCAACATATATTTAATTCGCTTATATTTAAGTCAAATTTCATTTATAACTCAAGTTCCACATTCAATTTCAATTTTAATCCACAATCCAATTTACTTAACCAAGTTAAGTTCCATTTTTTTGTATTCGATTAACTAATTAATTTATCCAATTAGTTCACTTCCGATTTATAATTCAATATCTGATTTTTATTTCAAAAACCACTTCAATTGGTTTGACATGTGTTCAAATTCATTTTATAATTCAAGTTTGGATTTTTATTTCTATATTTAACCATTTTTATTTTGGTTTTTTTTCCTTTTCAATTCTTAAATGTTTGAAAATTTTCTTTGTTAAAAATTATTTTATAACAAAATACTTTCATATCGAAAATAATTTTGATAACTCAATGTTTCAATAAGTTTATCCTCGTACTTACAGAATCTAGTAATACGTTGATCAGACGCAAGACTAGAAATATCGAAGTACTTAGTAGACCCGTTTCAACACCTAGTGAAAATACTTGAAAAACTTTTAAAAACAGATATGGAAAGTACAATTCAATCACCGAAATCAAACGAACGGGATCACCATGGAACGTAGTCCCTAAGGTCGTTCTCTTGCTTAGTCGAGAGGACAGAGCGACACGACCTCAGGCGACTTTATGCAGTCACTGCCCCACGTCTTACGCCATGACGTCCAAAATAACCATAGATCGTAGATACACAATGATTTCGCCTGGGTCCCCTAGGTAACATCCGTACATGTGAGCAATCACTGCTCTACGAATTACGCTATGCAAAACACTCGCATGGATCGTAGTCTACTTAATAGTAACACCGGTGGTTACGTCGCTATCACCCATAGACTCAAGGCAATTATCTGCCCCCTCGAGTTACGCCATGTCAACCGTAGATACACAATGATTTCGCCTGGTTCCTCCAGAAAACATCCGTACCTCAGGGCAATCGCTCTACCCAGGCGGATTATGCCAAAAACGACCATAGATCGCAGTTACACAATGGTTTTGCCTGGGTCCCCCAGGTAACATCCGTAACCGTAAGCCTTCACAGCCTTGTGAATTTTGCTATGCAGCCGGGTCAAAGGAAACTCATGAGTATTATATACAGATAACCTATATCGATTAGGACCCATTTCTGGATCCACCCAAGTCCATTTGGAATCAAATCAAAGAATCAATAGAATGAATATCGAAAAGCACAAAGGGTACTTCCCATATCTTTTACTTTGAAATATATCATACCATATATAGTACCTTTCCAAATCATAACTTCAAATATCACACTTATATAAATTCCATTACATATAAGATTTCATTTTCGAATCGAGTATTTTCCAAAATTATATTCTTTCGAATAAATCATATCATTCTTATATAAATTCCATTATATATAAGGTTATCGCTTTTCAGATCGAATACCTTTCAAAATCAATAGTTTTCGAAATAAGTTGACACTTATACAAACCAGTTTCATATAAGAATCGAAAACTTTCAAATTAAATATTTATATGAAGTCAAAGGTCTTCGAAATCATTCCATTTTCAAATATCAGTTCAGTTTCAAATCCATATGATCTCAACAATTATTTTTCCCTTTCAAATCAAATATCATTCAAAATTTCTAATCAATTGATTTTCACAGCTTCAGTTTTATGCTTATATCAAATTCATATAAATCAAATTTCTTTCCGATCAAATACTTTTCAAAATATTTTTTTTTTCATAAACATTTACTAGGTTCAAATTGTTTCTTGAAACAAATTCCATTATAAACCTTTTAAAACTATTTTTCATATTTACACAAAGTTGGAACTGCTTAAGAAAATCAATTTGCAAAAAAATAAGATTTTATAAATATTTACTACGTTCAAAACATTTCTTAAAACTCTTTTTATTTAAGAAATTTCAAAACTAAATTTCATACTTGTATAATTCAAAATAAGCTTATACAATTTACTTATCAAAATATTTATCTTTTTAAAACTTGTTCAACTTCCATTAGTTTTTATTTTAAAATTTTCAAAACCAAACTTTATATACTTTCCAAAAATTCTTAGCTTTGAAAATTTATCCTCAATTTGGAAGTGTTCAGCTATTCAGAATAATCGAAAAAATCAAATTTCAATTCAAAATTAGAAATGGGCAATCAATCATCTCAACAAGATGCGCAATCAATCAATCCTAATGCATAAAATACATGTGTTCATAATATAGTTCAATCCAAAATTCGAGAACTGAACACCGGTGTTTTTTTTCAAACCGTTTGAAATAAATATGTACATATTTCTTTCGAATATCAAATCATACTTCAGGGATTTGAATCAAATCAGTTTCATAAACAATCGAATAGCAAAGGTACTAAAGTGGCATTCCCTACTTTAAAACTCGAAAATAAATGCCGATGATGTTGCAGTCATCACCAAAATTTATTTTTCAGCGACAGAAGTGAGTTTCAGACTTCATTTCTTTTAAATCTTTTGAAAATCCCTTTTTGAAATCACTTTGAAATCATTTATAACAGTTCTATTCATAAAATAATTTTAAATTATGCTATTATATATTTTCAAAATCTTAAAACCAATTTCAAAAAAAAACTCGAAATCCAATCTCTCAAATTTTCAGTTTGAATAACTTTTTGTTTATTTGTTAACCATGTCTAGATAAACCATATTTCATATATCACTTTCAAATGGTATCCATTACTCTTTAAAATAATACAGGGGAAATTCAAATATATATTCACTTCAAAATCCATGTTAAACATGCAGTTTCTCAATTGGTTAAATATTTTTCAAAACCAAAATTTTCCAATTATAGTCAAATGCTCAAATCAACAGCCAATAATCGATGCTCATAAACTGGCCGAGCACGACTCATCAATCAATAAGCGATAATATGCACATCCATATTAATCGAACAATCAATCAACAAAGAGATAACATCCAACCATCATCAACAGTCACGATCAATTTATAGAATTCATCCTTTTATATTCTATATAAAATCCAAGTTAAAATCATTTCATTTATTGATATCAAAATATTTTTATATCACTAACAAATACGCTCTTTCTTATACATATATACACTTAGTCTCATTCTAGGGTACTACTGACCCTATCTCTAATGAGTAATCCCCACCAAAGCCAAGGTTCGAACCGGTTTTATCGACCCTCGAAAATTGACATGAATAAGTTCACTGTATAGCATGCCGAGCAATCGAGTGCCGGAAATACCGAATCATTAGGGGTGAAGAAGAAAAAGGTAGAAGAAAATAAAATCAACAACACAGAATCTCATAATCGCAGCGAAACAAAAAATAATATATAATAACATATTTTATACAAAAGAATATGTATCAGTTAATATACATACAATCATCAGAGTACAACAATCAACACATCAATCTGGACAGTTATAATACTTGTCTTCACCAATGATGACTATATAGTCTACACACACTGCGGAAAATAACAAGTACGAGAGTACGTCTCTGTCATCCAGCTCATATCGTGAGCTTCATAGCATCCTAACCTGAATCTTTAATACTCGGTCTGACCCGAGCATTATAGTAAAATAACACCCGAGTCAGTCTGAAAAACCAACGTGAGAAAATACACTCCATTTGAATTATTACTATTTTTAAAATCCTTTGATAACAAAGGTATCTCGTAAGACCACGTCACACATAAACACGACGGGTTTTTACCTTACGATAACCAAAACACTTTTATAGAAAATCCAGTGATATTATAATAGTTTCTAAGAACAAATTCTTATTAAAATAGCCGAAATTGACAAATTGTTACATTAATTAAATTCCAACATACTAGGCTCTACAATCAAAACTGTGCAGGCTCGTAGTGGATATTGGATCGAAGTGGTTTTCAGATAATGCTGATATCCGATCCCGGTCTCATCGAATCCAAAACGATAAATTTTTAAAGGCCAAGTTGTTTAAAATAAACAATTCTACAATCAGGGTGTCAATATTTACATATGGAAATTCATTCCATATGTTTACTTTATCATGACCCATCCATCAATATTAATTCGCTTGTAATCAGCACATTTTCTAAAATTCAGAATAGTGATCAGTACAAGTCGATTTACTTCCAATAAAACGTGTCAACGTTTTACTCTATCTACTTTAATTTGTTTGGCTACTTAATGGCTCAGACAAAAATCAATATCCAAGAACAATATCAGTCAAACATAGGTCATTAACTCAGTCAACAATTTATAATTGATATTAAATCAATTTACCAATCAGAATTTTATCAGTTTCAATTTACTAAATCAAGTTATATTTTTAAATCCCGATTACTTGTTAACCAAAAATTTATAAAATGATTTATTCTTAGTTAATTAAAATTAACATTCCATTAATAATAATTCATTAATTAACCTATAATTAATTAAATAAGAAATTTCTTATTCGTTCACTTAAATTTTTATAATCCTTAAATTTCATATTGCATAAACTTGACGACATTAGCTCAGATGAAAATACTTGTTGACAGGGTTTCGACGCAACAATTTTCTCGGATAAGAAAATAGTATTTTAAAAATTGTAGATTGTTAAATAACTAATTAAATTTTCTTTCAAAACATAACCCAGCCCAACCACCCTTCTCGGCTCATCTAACCAATTCCAGCCCACCCCTCTCCTCTTCTTCTTGTTTGCTCCCCTCTCTTCTGTTTTGAACGAATGAAGCGTATACGAGACTGTGCATGAAAACGTGCACTTGCACACCAACACTGGTCGATCAACTATGCGCCGACCATCTCACACGTCGTCCATGACCACAGCACCTCGCTCATCCCCTTGGAACACGTGGCCAAACCCTCGTTCGAAATTTTCGAGCTTCACCGAAGCCTGGAACAACACCGAAGCCACCAAAAACGCCTCGCCACGACCACCTTGACCACCATCAACCACCAAACTCCACCTGTAGCTTCGCCCCAACCTCCACCTCCTTTTCCCCCGGTGCGCACGCCTATCTCTCCCTCGCCTCGTCGCAATTTTCCTAAACCCAAAACCCAACAAACAACCACCCAAAAACCTAGTTCGACCTCGACTGGTCCCCAGAGTCACTACAAATTGCCGCACTATTTTTCCCAGGTGCGCTATCACCCATGCATCCTCCACATCCAACCCCTCGCCTCGACATCAACCACGACGCCTTAATTCGACGAAATCTCCAATTATGTTCAACTCTAAAATTCTCACTCCACACCACACTAGAAATTCCCAAACTATTCTTAAAAATCATGTTTTTCGACCACGATTCCAACCATATAATCCATTTATTAAATTACGATAATCAAAACTCGACCAAAATGGATCCACTCTCGGTTAGATGGGTTTTCCTCTCTCTTTGCTTGATAGAATTTAATGAAATAAATTTTAAATTGTGCTATACTCACAAACAATCAACTTTGGTTTTGAAATCATGTTTTAAAACTGGATGGATGTTGAGATATGGATTTTTTTGAAGTTGAAGGTTTTAGATGTTTAAAACAAACCAAAAAATGACAGGAAAAAATAAACGAAGAAGCACAGTGTTTTGATGATGGGTGGAACTAACCATTGTCATACATACATTCACAGATTCACCTAACAACACATATAAACTTTCCATATATCCATGATTCATTCATATCACATTTATATAAAAGAAATATCCTGTTATCAATGTGAGTTGTTTTACTCAACAGTTTTTAAAAGTAGATGAGCACACTGCTGTATTAAACCTTCTTTCTTTAAGCTTTGATCATCTTGATCTTCTTTCTTTAGGTTTAAAGGGCAGATTCCTCTTTTTTCTATTGTTATACGTGAACATGAACAGGTATGGATTTAAATATAGAGAAAATGGAAGAGAACACTGCAACACAAGGGAGGTTAGGAGTACACTATAGGGTGGCTGAAGTTTTTTCATGTACAGACTTTACATTTTGTTTTCTTTTCTTTTCTTTTGGTGGCTGATTTGATCTTATATGTGTTGATTTGATTTTATAAGCTTGATGTGATTTATTGTTTGCTCGATTTGATCCTTTTTGTGCTTGAATTTGATGTTTGTGTATGCTTGATTTGAGATTATCACCATGAAGCTTCATACGTGTGTGTGTGTATGTAGACATATACATTCTTATATACATATTTTTACCATATATACACTTACATACTTACATATTTACATATACATTTAGATTTATGCATATTTACATGTACATTATTTTTATAAACACACACACACACTTATAATTTTTTTTCCATCATAAGTTTAAAATTTGCATCATGAAGTTTATATATATATACATATAGATATTTTATCAAAATTTGAAATGGTGATGCTATATACATATATATATTTATCATATTTAGAAATTTGCATTTCAAAATTTAATATAGTTTTCAAAATTCATATATTCAGATATTTCCAATATTAGAAAATTTATTTATTCGACTTGTAAAAATTAATATCTCTATATTTAAAATTAGTTAATTATCTTAATAACAGATGCTAGAAATCCGGGTCGTTACAAATCAACTCAGCACCGACTACAATTATGGTCAGTACCGACCATATTGGGTTGCATATTTTGACTTCAAACTTCCAAAGTCATCTCTACAGAATTCTAAGCAATATGATCGGAGATAGAGTCCGAGTTAGGGCTTGGTGATACAGGAGCCTAATCATCTTAGGTCTAGGTGGGAAACGTTTGAGGACCCAAACACGCTTCACAACTTTGGAAAGTGGGATCTTATGAGGGAAATGTGGCTTCACTTCAATAATATTTTAGTATTTTATGTTTGATATTCCTCACATAAGAATATTATCTTAACCTGCTTGTTTATGTATTCATTTTAAATTTTTGGATACTTATATAAGTAGGTTAAAAGATTATTGTTTATATTACAAAGGTGCAATAGGCAACCGAAAAGTGGAGTAAATAATTTCTTATATATAGAGCGGTTTTTCATACGGTGAAATTTTTTTATGGGTTAATTTTTACCATGTAAGGGTTGAAAAATAAATATTTTAAAACTAAGATGAGTATGCTTAGTAAACACATATGTATAGTAGTATTTCAATTTTGCGGTGGGCTACTTTACAACTTTAAGTATTTAAATAAAATTAATCTTACAGCAATGCTTTTTTTAAAGTGTTTGCAGAAGCTACGAGGTTTGATATTATATAAAAGATGAAGAATTCGTCGAAAGAGAAATAGAGTAACAAATATCAAACCATATTACATGGGTAAGTTTAGCATTTCTCATGTGAAACTTATATTTTGATTGATACATCCAATCTAATCCAATTTATATATAGTTTAATAGTCATGTCTTTACCATGTTAAGGAGACGAGGGTTGTTAGAAGCATCGACCACAGATGTTCCAAAAAAAGAGTTGAAAACTCGACTAAAAGTATACGGTAATATTGATGAATGACGTACTAACGTACTAATAATGACATTTATTAATTGTCACGTAACAAATAAGAATTAATCTGAACAAATGAATATCTCCGCATCGAAAACTATAATTAACTACAATAATACCATTGGTCGATCTTAAATATTCCGAGTAAAACCAAAAAAGTCTCCTCCCTCTTCTCTCTCTTCCTCTTCAAAATATAACCAAAAAAAATCATCCTAGTTTTTTTTATCATTTTATTATTTTTTATACCAGGATCCAGAGATCTAGCTTCTCAAATCTCTTCTCTTTCCATTTCTCCCAAAATATTTATCAGAATAATTTCATCTCGCATTAGTCCAATCTCAGGTATTTTTTACCATTTTTTTTATCAACAACGAAGCTAGATTTCTCTGATTTTATTTTCCTCATTTCCCCTCATTTCACCGATTTGTTATTTACCTTCATCAGGGTAAGATTTTGATACACATCCATTTTAGATTTTTCTGATATTTTATTGAATCGCCAGTAGTTTTAAAATCAATAACAATCAAATTTCAGATCCCATTTTGCATAAATCTCACTACATCCGCGTGAAATCCAATATTGAAGTTATTTTTCGTATATAAATAGACATAGAGAGAGAAAAAAAATGAACAGTGATTATGCAGTCATCCCTGTACATTCCTCCATTGAACTTCAAATTCCAAACAATGCACCAAATATTCAAAATGGCAATTCAAAAATCCAATCAAATACACTATTTCCTGGACAATACACCGATGAACTTGATGAATTAGATGAACTTGATGAATTAGATGAACTCGATGAATATCCACTCATGTTCGCTGGTCAAACAAATATCCAAGATTTGGGTTCTGGAATCTCAGGTGCTGTATTCAATCTTGCAACCTCAATCATAGGTGCGGGCATAATGGCTCTCCCAGCTGCAATGAAAGTACTAGGAGTTGGTTTTGGTTTTTTCACAATAATCTTAATGGGCTTTCTTTCCGAAATCAGCATTGAATTATTAGTTAGATACACCGTACTTTGCAAGTCCATGTCTTATGGCGAGGTTGTACAAGCAGCTTTAGGTACACCTATAAGAATTCTTTCAGAAGTTTGCATTATAATCAACAATTTGGGTGTCCTTGTCGTTTACTTAATCATCATTGGTGATGTTATGTCTGGTTCAGCCCAACATATTGGTGTATTCGATCAGCTCTTCGGGCATGGTGAATGGGACCATAGAAAACTAATGATCCTTATTGTTCTAGTTTTGTTTCTAGCCCCATTATGTGCACTGGAAAAAATCGATTCTTTAAGCTTGAGTTCAGCTGCATCAGTTGCACTTGCAGTTGTGTTTGTAGTAGTTTCGTGCATTGTTGCCTTCATTAAATTTCTACAAGGAACTCTTCCCAAACCTCGAATGGGGCCTGATTTGTCTAGCAATGCTGCAATTCTTGATTTGTTAGTAGTAGTTCCAATTATGACAAACGCATACGTTTGCCATTTCAATGTGCAACCTATATACAATGAACTGAGTGGAAGGTCACCTCAGAAAATGAATAAGGTTGGTCGGATCACCACTGTTTTATGCGTCGTGGTCTATGCAGCAACTGCTATTTCAGGGTACTTGCTCTTTGGGGATGAGACTGAATCAGACGTTTTGACTAACTTTGACAAGAATCTTGGAGCTCATTTTAGTATGGTGTTAAACTATATAGTTAGGATTGGATATGTTCTTCATTTGATACTCGTGTTCCCAGTAGTGCATTTTTCGCTGAGGCAGACAGTTGATGCTTTGTTTTTTACGAAATCGGTGTTGGATGATAAGAGAAAAGCGTTGCCTTTGACTGCCTTGTTGTTGATGGTTATATATGTTGGTTCAACTATGATACCAAATATTTGGGTTGCTTTTAAGTTTACTGGTGCAACCACTGGGTTGTCTTTGGGGTTTATATTTCCAGCTCTTATTGCACTGAGATTGGATAAACAAGGGAAGAGTTTGAGCCCAGTAGAGAGGATGCTGTCGTGGTTTATGTTGGGGTTGGCTGCAGTTGCTAGTGTTATAGGAGTCACTGCCAATGTTATTAGTCTTAACAGGCAGTCTTGAATGGTTGGTTTTTTTTTTCCGGAATGAAGTTGTATTAGGTGCAGGCCATTTATGTGGTTTTTTAAATTTTCAATACAAGAAAAGTTGGATACGTATAATTGTGGGTTGTTATAACTCGGAACATTGTTTGAGTTAACAACATTTATTCAGCAACTGTATGATTCATTCATCACATTATGTATTCTCTTTCACATTACGATATATTTTTATTTTTGTTCAAAATTGCGTAGGAGATGATGTCTAAGTTTATGAATATCCAAATGATCGGCGTTCTTATTATTTTATACACAGTTTTGACTTTATTTTTTTGAAAAATCAAGCAATGCTGTTATCTGTATACAGATCTATAAGAATCCTTGGGACTAAGAAAAATAGAGTTTGACAAAAAAGCACATGAACTCAATTGAATGAACTCACAGCCCTTTTCTAAACATGAAGTCTATACTTCAATTCTAATAGAAAACTGTCATCTTAGCACAGTGAACTCGATTAGGAAGTTATGCATATTTATATCCAACTGCAGAGAACAGTTGTATAAATATATAGCCATTTAACTCAATTGAATGAACTCACAGCCCTTTTCTAAACAATGTTGTCCGTAGGTGTTGCTCCTCCACAATTCCATATGAAACATGCTTGATACGAAGGGATCAAGTTTGTTCTGTTGTACACACACGCGCGAGTTCTCACCTACATGTGTGTGTATGTGTACCGTTCATTCTCAGATGATGATCAGTACTCAACTTATTTTAATGGACCAACCACGTGCGAATAATCACTCTGAGGGCACTTTACAACCACACAGAGCTTTGGGAAAAAAACAAAACACTTAACCACAGAAATTGAGAAAATCATACAACAGTTTAACAGTAAAACAACTGTAATCAGCGAGCAACCAATTAAAGTAATATGGCTCATTAGACAAATCAATCTTGGGAAGTAGACTCACAAGCTTAACATATTACAACATATCATCTCCTTCCAAAAATCTACTAAATTTCGGTTCCCATTCAAAATTGGATTTATCTATTAGGTTATACTTTCGAATGCGGATAATGTCATATTTATATTCATATTTGAAATTAAATTCGAATATCGACCGCAACGGATACATATTAAAGTTTGTCCTGTTGATTGATAATTAATAAACCTAAAAACATAAATAGAAAATTTTAGTTTAGTGCAAATTTGTTTCATTCCTAATTGTTGTAGAAGTAAAAGTAAAATAAAATATTCCGATAATAAATAATAGTTTCGATCAATGAACATGTATTTATATACATGTAATATAAACTAATATCTTTAATAAAGCTACACACACTGAAATTTACATATTGTAAACCAATATCTTAACAAAAGCCAAATGAGAATTTTTCGAATGCTCACATTTGTATTCACATGTGTCTTTTCATTTTTCTTTTCCAAATATCTAACAAGCTTAACATCGGTATTACTAGTATCATACACATAAAGAACATGAAGTCTAACATCCTCTGTTTCCTGTGTTGTCAGAGAAAGTTCCCGCGTCTCCTAAAATACAAAGAAAGTACCATTAGATTTGCTATCACAGTTGCTTATAATCTCTTTGGGCTAACCATAACCTGGAAAAACATAAATATACATTGCTTTTAGCGATTTATATAGTCTACTTTGGAAAAACAATACTTTCTCATAAAATATCTCTACAAAGATAGATTCTCCAAGCTAAACCCTTAAGAATCAGTTTCACACGACTCTAAATACTCGTGAGAATCCCTGGGATTCATAATATAATAACAAATAACAAGCAATTTAGACATACAGTTTTGTGTGGATGAAAAACTATCCAGAATATGAAGAAAATATGAAGAATGTACTGTATAAATATTCGTATGAGAGGCAATAACATAACTAGATCATTACTGAAAAATTTGTGTGGAAGGTCTTAAGGTCAACGATAAGTCAAAGAGGGTGAATAGTGTATTTCTAGCTTTCTTTTTCTAACTTATTAATTTTAAACTTGTATGGAATGTAGATAAGATATAGTCACCATTAGTTGATATAAACAACATATATCAATATGAATGTACAACTCAAGTCACAGTTCTACTTTTGTGGTTGTTCGGTGTAGCTCGCATTTGTAAGTGCATGGATTGAACGGTAAGTCTTACATCGCAAGAAATAATTGACGATGGAGGGAGATTCAATCAGGACGCTGACACCAGGCACCGTTACAGATCCTTACTATCACTCGCAATAAAGAATGTAACTCGTGAGAAATTCGTGAATCATCTTGGTCTGATTACAATAGATTTTCACGTACGGGAAGAATTATCTGTCTGAGGAATTTTCCATGGAAGAATTGAAGTTTGCAGTTTTTAGTACCCATGTGGATAAAGCACCTGGCCTTGATGGTTTTTCTTCAAAATTCTATCAATTGCATTGGCATAAAATCAAATATGATCTTTTGAATGCAATGCAAAGTAGCTATGATGAAGAAAAAATTATTAAAGAAATAAACCATACTATTCTAGCCATGATCCCCAAAAGAAATTCTGTAGAATCCATGAATGACTACAAACCAATACCATGTTGTAGTTTCATATATGAGGTGTTGTCCAAACTGTTGTGTTAGAGACCTAAAAACAATATCAAGCTACTAATTTCAATAAATCAACATGCTTTTGTCCCTGACAGAAACATTCCCAAAGGAATTATGCTAGCACTTGAAGAAATAATGGGTTCTAACTCTACTCATGATAGTAGGATGTGCATCAAAGTGGACATTAAGAAAGCATATGATTCTGTCAACAGGGGATTCATAATTCATATGTTGGAACAGATGGACTTTTCAAATAAATTGATAAAAACCATCAAGGAGTTGATCGGTACCACATCTTTCTCTGTACTATATAAATGTGTTCCTAAAGGTTACTTTAGAACTCAAATGAGATTAGACAAGAGGACCCACTGTCCCTTTGTCTATTCACCATAATCATGGAGTACTTCTCTATTCTAATGGACTTAAAAGTTAGTAGTTGGAGAATTAAACATATTCATAAGGTGGAGCTTATTTTTACTCATCTTCAATAAACCTAGTTAAACCTCATCAGAGCATGGTCATCTAGCATAAATTTTTATGGGATAAGATCATAGTCCAAAATTGAGAATTTGTTTATTCAAGGCTTTAACTAATAGACTTACAACTAAACAGTGTTACTACCAAATATCCTTTCGATCTTGTCGAAACCTGATTGAGTGGAAGACAAAGAAGAACATGAGAAAGAAGCTCCAACAGACCTTTCGAAGGAGTCGAAGGGATGGACAACCAAAGACTTGAAGAATCACAACCTTTCGAAGGGGTCGAAAGGGTCGAAAGCACTCTTACGCTTCAAGAGATCCCCTTTAGAAGCAGGTGCTTCCGCATGCATGAAAACCTTTCGATTGAGTTAAAGCAACACCTTTTGAAGAAAAGGAGTGACAACCCTTTATATGCGTGCCAAACCTTTCAAAAGCAAAGGTTTCACCTTCATTCAAACTAAACACGCCTTGGGTGGAACAATCCTTTCGAAAGCAAAAGTAAGCCTTTTGAACCGGTCAAAGCCCTTAACATCCAAGGAATGTTCCGCATCAGTTCACAAGCATAAGTTCAGAAGCTACTAATGGCATCGAAACCATCAACATTTCGACACCTTCGGAACACCTGAAAGCTGCCTATCGACAGAGTGGAAAGCTCCTATGTAACACCACTAATTTTTGATAACATTATTTAGGTGATTTAATTAGATAAATTAAATAGAATAATGTAAATGTAAGGTGATAAGAAGGTTGAGATTTGAATCAATTTAATTAAGGTCGTGCCTAATAAAAGAATTAATGGGCTTAAGAATGGGGTTTTAGGTTAATTAAATTACATAAGGGTATATTGGGAATTTACCGCCCATAACCCTTACCCTTGTATATTTTCGTTCCCACCATTCATTCCTCGTTCACGTCATTTTGAAAATATAATCAAAAATATTAAGAAGGGCCGGTCATTATCAAAGAGAAGAGAGATTCAATTAAAAGCTAGAGAATCAAGCTTAGAGGAAATCAGTCTCAATCCAATCTCCTTATCTAAATCAAGGAAAATAGTAATTCCATCTCTATTTTGTTTTGAAACATATGTTTTCGAATTTAAGGGTAAATTCGTTTTTATGATAAATTGGATGATGATATGCTAGAATATTGATTTGTTTAATTTAAACAAGATTGTTCTAATAGGGTTACACACGGTTTTAGGGTAAAATCGGTTTTTAATGATGTTTAAATGGCATGGAAAATTTTTATGTTATGTAAAACATGATTTTGGAGTTGATTTTCAATTTTGATAAATTTCCAATTTATGGAAAGATTGTTATGAATTTTCAAAGGAAAATATGGTTATTTGGGTTTATAAATTTAGTTTGAAAAATATATTAAGAATTTGGATTTGGAATTTTGATATGTTGGATAACATGATTAAAGTGAATTTCTGGAATTTTTGAGGATTTTTTCAAAGTGGTTTGCTATGCAAATTAAATTATTTGAGAAGAGGGACTTCTTTCTAAAATTGGTTTTGCTTAATGGAAGAGCTTAATTGATTAACTTAACCATGGTTTAGATCTGAAATTAGCGGCAGTTATTTTGGAA
This sequence comes from Allium fistulosum, assembly GCA_030737815.1. Lineage (NCBI taxonomy): Eukaryota > Viridiplantae > Streptophyta > Magnoliopsida > Asparagales > Amaryllidaceae > Allium > Allium fistulosum. The sequence goes on from CM060904.1 coordinate 340,082,817, forward strand.
AAGAATTAAAAAAGTTAAGGCAACCAATCTAGTGTTGATACGTGGCAGATTAGTTAGAAAAAGATTTGCTTTAAATAGTATTAAACCAGGTTTACTTAGAAAAGAGGGTTTCGCCTACTTTGGAAGTACCTTTCGACATAGAGGCTTTCTCCTTCAACCTAGTCGAAACCTATTAAGCCGAAACCAATACACAAGGTATCACAAAGATAGTACGCACTGGATTGGAGAAAGGCGAAAGGGTAGGTGTCGAAAGCATGGCTTCCGAAGGAGTCTCTACCTTAGTTTGTTTTTAAAAGAGAAGCGCCTGCCTTTGTTTTGTTTTAGCCTTCGAAGGAGTCGAAGCATATGGTTTCAAAAGAGGTTTCAAAAGGTTTCGAAAGGGTTGCCAGTAACATAAGTTTGCTTTCGAATGGGTTCTTTTACTTATGAAAGAATGTTTTGAAAGAAGGGGTTCCAACCTAGTCGAAACCCTACTGCCGTTCTTTAGCCTTTCGATGGTGTTGAAGTCATCAATGCTTTCGAAAGGTAGTGTTTGTTTTTAAAAGATGTTTTAAGCTTCTTCCTAAATGCTTTCGAAAGGGTCAAAGGGTTTTGAAGGCAATGGTGTCGAAAGGGGTTTCGACGTTGTCCTTCAATGTTTGTTTAAATGGTTTAAAGCTTTCGAAATAGGTGGTGCCGACGCCATCATGTTTCCCCCAATGTTTTTATGTATGATAAAGGATGGTTTCGAAAGAGATGCTTTCACCTATGTTCACTTAGACCAAAATAATATTTTAAGTATAAACCCAATGCATTCGAAAGGGGGATTTTCAACGATTTTAGAAGGGTTACTTCCAATGGTGTCGAAATGGATACTTTCAATTAGTTTCGAAGCTATGCTTCTAAAGTTAAATGTTAATACTTTAATACAATTGAAAGGTTTCGAAAGGAAGGTTTTAAAGTATTAGAAAGGCAAGAGCCTAATGTTTTAAAGATAGTTTTTAATGCTTTCGAAGGAGGTCATCATATGAAGTCGAAAGTAAGGTTTCGAAAGGTTTTATAACCCAGACTTGTTCATAAAAGAAAAACCCATGGCTAAATTAAAGGAGTTTTTGTAATTGTTTGAGAAGAAGCTTTCCTTGATAAAAATAATAGGTTAAAGGGATTAACCATGTTTTATATTAAACCCACAAGAGTGATATATTATGTAATTATGTTTGCTTCTTCAAAGATAAATATATTCATATTATAATGGACCCATAACTATATTTTGGGGATGAAGGGTAGAAGAACCGGCTAGATTAATCCAGTAGTGAATATAAATTAATTAAACTCCTGGATGAGTAGATTTGCATCCAAGAGGCCAGGGAGACCAAAACATAGGATGCCTAAATTTGGAAGCTGTCAGGGAGACAGGTTCATAATGATCCCGTGAAAATGATGACTAGGAAGTTATTAGGGTTACCAATAGGTTCATAGTGCTCCCACGTAAACTATGTTATAAAGAGTGGTTGACAATGGCCAATTGGTTTGTAGTGCACCCATGTAAACTATATCCGAATTAAGTTATTGACAGTTGTCACTAGGTTCCTAGTCAACCCATGAAAACTTGGATAAGAGAGAATTTATTGGAGTCATCGATAGGTTCAAGGGGACCCATAAATTAATTAAGTTAATTGGTAGGGGGCCAATAGGTTCATAGTGCACCCATGAAAACTATTAATAGGATAGGGAGTCCATACATTATATAAAGGTTATTAGTCAGCCCATGAAAACTAATAGGTTAATAGTAATCCTAGAAACTATATTGAGACAGATAGTCAGAATGATGGGGATGGGTAATCCATAATTGATTCATTTGTTTTGCGTATCATCATATTATACTATTTTGAATTGTTTTAACCATTGTGGATTCATGAGCACAGTATATGGTTTTATAAAGGTTTTGAGATACTAGTGATGAGAAACCTGTTCCGCTAAGTGGTGTGGTCTCACTAGATTTCTAAATGATTTGAGATGGTAGATTATTATTCATATCAGGCTTTATGTCTGACTCGAAGTTTATGTTTTCCCTTTAAACTCTCGGGTACCCAATTGATTTTGAGTAGTTTGAGAGTTGAGGTTTTCAGGTACCTCATTAGACGAATAAAGCTTCTGGAGACGTGTAGGAGGAATGGTAGCTATATAGAGTTTTCTTTTATTTTGATTCCGCTGTGTTGTTTGTAATGGCAAAGTTGTTATGTTGCCTATATATACTCTGATCATCCAAGTGGGCATCTTCATATGTAGCTCATGGTGTATGTTGTAATAAATATATTTTCTCTGAACGTGAATTGTGAATATGGGATTATGTAATGAATTGGAAATATTTTGAAATGGAATGTGATTTTGTTTGAGGTTTAATTTTTTTTCCATATTCATGTGTTTCTGTATATCAATGAATCTAACACCGCCATATTTGGTTGTCGAGGATTAATAACTATGGATGACTGCAGCAACCGTAGCCATTAGTTTTGGGCCTTCAAGTAGGGGGATGTTACAAGTTGGTATTAGAGCATAGGTTTATGAAATTTTAAAAGAAAGTAAAACCTAAAAGATTTTCAAACATAGTCCAATGAATTTGAAAATATGATCGGGGTTTGGGTTAACGCTATAGTAACGTACTTATATTTGATATATATATATATATATATAAGTATGTGTTCTTCTCTCTCTTAGACCGTTCTTGTGCATCTTACTAAGGCTCATATGTAGATTTACGAGAAGGAAACTATGGAAGCAGGAAACAGAAGAGGAAATCTAGGTAGAGGAAGCACCACAACCAACGGAAATGCTCGACCTAATACCAGGAGGAACCAAGGTCGACAGGCTAATGCTATCCCAAATGTTGAAGCCAACGTAGGTGCTAGAAATCCGCCAGTAGATGCAGGGATGGTGTATCAGCTGTTAGCCAATCTTTTGCAAGCTGGAGTTGCTGGTAATGTTTGAGGAGCTAACCTTGTGGCTCCAATTGGGAATAACTATGCTAACTTGAGCAGAGACTACACTAGTTTGGGTGGAAAGCCATTTGTTGGAGCAGAGGATGCTGTTGAAGTTGAAATGGGCTATTGCATTGTGAGAGGATCTTTAATGATTTAGGATTAGATGATGGAAAAAAGAGTAGACTGGCTTCTAGGCAGTTGCAAGGGCAGCTCTTCACTGGTGGAATAGTGTGACTGCCAGAGTTCCGGAGGAAGAATTGACATGGGCTGATTTTATAATGAGGTTTGAGCAAAAGTTTTTATCTGAGGCTGCTAAGTCAACGTTGATGAGGAAGTTTATGGATCTAGTCCAGGGTAATACGTTTGTAATAGAGTACGCTGCTAAGTTTGATGAGCTGTTTCGATATGGATATGCCACTATAGACACTGACATCAGAAGGAATGAGAGGTTAATTCGAGGACTGAGACCGGAACTTGCTAGAATGACCATGACCCATATCCGTGATCCTTGTAATATAGTGGTGGAAATGGCCATTCTCCATGAAGAGATGCTGACTGGCTGTGCTAGTGAGAAGTCAGTTGAATCCTAGGGTCCTCAGGGAAAGAAGAGGAAGTTCTTTAAGAAGAAAGGAGCCCAGAAAGGGGATGCTGCCAAGAAGGCAAAGGCTGATTTGGTGTGCTTCAAATGTGACAAGAAGGGTCATTATGCTCATGAGTGACGGACAGGCAAGGGGAAGAAGGCTGTAGATAAAAAAAATGTGAAGTGCTTCAACTGTGATCAAATGGGGCATTATAAGAACCGGTGTCCAGAGCCAGTCAGGGCGGAAAAGGGGACGGTCTTTGCTGTTGGATCATCAGCTAAGCCTACTGTAGCTGATAAAGGAAAGACTGTGATGGAAGGTACGTTTTTGATTCAGAGTATACCAGTTAGGATACTTTTTGAAACCGATGCATCACATTCGTTTATATCCCAGTGTTTGGTTGATAGGTTATGCTCAGAACCCACATACCTTATTACTTCCTTAAGGGTTGCGAATCCAATAGGAGGGTATACAACTTTGAGGATAAGATATGACCAGTTAGAACTTGATTTGTTAGGTCATAAGTTTGCATGCAGTTTGTATGTTTTTGATTTTGTAGATTTCAGAATCGTTTTGGGTATGGATTGGTTGAGGAGGTATGAGGTCAGGATATATTGCCAGGATGGGGAGATATCTTTGAGACACCCTGATAGTCATAACCATATATTCTCAGTAGATAATTCCGACCGGAGTAGTTGTGCTTTGTTAAGTGCAATGGAAGTGGGAGAAGATCTAAGTGAGGTTCGAATAACAAGAAAGTATGCAGATGTCTTTGAGCCGGTCACAGGACTACCACCGAAATGAGCTGTTGAGTTTCGAATAGATCTTGTGCCGAGAGCTGAACCTGTGAGTAAACCACCTAGCAGAATGACACCAACTGAGATGAAGGAATTGAAGGTGAAGCTAGTGGATCTAGAAGGAAGGAATTTTATTAGACCAAGCAGTTGGCCTTGGGGAGCGGCCACGGTATTCGTGAAGAAACCAGATGGATCACTGAGGATGTGTATCGACTATTGTGAGCTAAACGAAAGGACGATAAAGAATAAGTATTCTTTACGGAGAATTGAAGATCTATTTGATTAGTTGTGTGGAGCCATAGTGTTTTCCCAGTTGGACTTGGCGACATGGTTCCATCAGTTGAGAGTGGCAGAGGACAGTATTCCTTTGGCAGCATTTCCGACTAGATATGATTCGTATGAATGGTTAGTAATGCCATTCGGGTTGAGTAATACACCTGCTTTCTTTGTGGATTTGATGAATAGAGTCTTCTGAGAGTATTTGGATATATTCGTGTTAGTGTTTATAGATGATATTTTGGTATACTCTAAGGATGAGAGAGAGCATGAAGATCATCTTAGAGTGGTGCTAGAGATGTTGAGGCAAAATCAGCTATATGCGACGTTTTCCAAGTGTCATTTTTGAAAGAAAGAGGTTAAGTTTTTTGGTCATGTGGTTTTAGAGAAAGGGTTGTAAGTCGATCCAGATAAGATCGAAGCTGTGAACATTTGGAAGAGACCAGAGACGATGACCGAGATCAAAAGTTTTCTTGGACTTGCCGGCTATTATTGGAGATTCAGCAAGGATTTCTAACGGATAGCAGCGCCTTTGACTAAGCTTACCAGGAAGGAAGTGAAGTTTGTTTAGTCCGACAAATGTGAGTAAGCATTCCTTAAGTTAAAGCATTTGTTGACCAATGCTCCAGTGTTAGTAGTTCCAGATGGAAACCAAGGGTTGGTGGTATATACTGATGCATGTGGGACTGGATTGGGAGCAATGTTGATGCAGAGGGGTAAAGTCATTGCCTATGTATCTAGACATCTTAGACCGCATGAAGTGAGATATCCTACTCATGACTTAGAGTTGGCTACGGTGATTTTTTTCTTTGAAGATTTGGAGGCATTATCTCTTGGGGGAGAGATTTGAGTTGTATACCGATCATAAGTCTTTAAGATATTTATTCTCTCAGAAGGAGTTGAATATGAGGCAGCAGAGGTGGTTGGAGTTTTTGGCTGCTTATGATTTTGGTATAGAGTATACACCAAGGAAAGGTAATAAAGTGGTTGATGCTCTTAGCAGAAGACATCAGAATGTGGTGTTGGCTATGTTGGCAGAATGGAAGGATCTAGAAGCTTTGGCCAGTTGTGGTGTGCAGTTAAGATCGACTACTAGTTCTAGTCAGAGTACTGCCATGTTGTCATGTTTAGAAGTTCGACCAGTGTTGATCGAGAGAATTGCTTCTGAGTAGAACGAGGATCCATTATTAGCCGAGAGAATTAGAAGGCTTGAGGTTGGGACCGAGGTCGATGATTTGAAAGATTTTTGTCTTGACCAGAGAGGATGGTTGAGAAAGAAGGTGCGATTGTGTGTTCCAGATGTTGAGAACTTGAGGAAAGAAGTTCTTGGGAAATGTCATCGATCCAAGTTTACAATTCATCCTGGAGGGACCAAGATGTATCAGGATATGAAGAGGAGCTTCTATTGGGAAGGCATGAAGAGGGATGTTGGCTTGTGGGTTAGGCAGTGTGTAAATTGTCAACAAGTGAAAGCCGAACATCATAAGCCGAGTGGGTTACTTCAGCCTTTAGAGATTCCAGTTTGGAAATGGGATTAGATATCCATGGATTTTATAGATGGGTTGCCAAGGTCAAGCCGAGGAAATGAGAGTACATGGGTTATTGTGGATAGGTTGACCAAGAGTGCCCATTTCATTCCAGTAAAGTCGACCAAGATGGCACCTGTTTTGGCGAAGTTGTTCTTGAAGAACATAGTTAAACTTCATGGAGTTCCTAGTAGCATAGTCAGGGACATAGATGCTTTATTCACTAGCGAATTCCGGAAGAGTCTACAGGATGTGTTAGGCACTAAGCTCAAGATGGGTACTGCATATCACCCACATACGGATGGGTAGTTAGAGAGAGTCAATAAGTTACTCGAGGATTTGTTGAGAGCTTGTGTGTTGGATTTTGGTGGATCTTGGGAGGATCACCTACATTTTGTTGAGTTTTCCTATAATAATAGTTATCAGACTAGTATAGGAATGGTGCCTTTTGAAGCTTTGTATGGAAGACCATGCAAATCACCAATATATTGGTTGGAGACTGGAGACAGATTGGTCTTAGGTCCAGATTTGGTTAGGAAGGCATTAGAGAAGATTGAGTTGATCCGAGAAAGGATGAAGGAAGCTCAATCCAGACAGAAGAGTTATGCAGATAAGAGGCGTAAAGACCTAGAGGTCTCAGTGTGAGACAGGGTTTTCATTAAGGTATCACCGATGAAGGGTGTGGTACGGTTCGGGATGGCAAGGAAACTAGCACCAAGATATGTTGGTCCATTCCAGATTATAGAAAGGATTGGAAAGTCGCATACAGAGTAGAGTTGCCGAGCAGTATGGCAGGTGTCCATAATGTATTTCATGTGTCTCATCTTCGTAAGTATGTGCATGATCCAGAGACTGCAATTCCTCCGATAGGGTTGGAAGACTAGTAGTAGAGCCTAATTTGACTTTTGTTAGACAACCAGTTCAAGTTGTTGCAAGAGATGAGAAAAGGTTGAGGAACAAGACAGTCAAATTGGTGAAAGTTTAGTGGAGCGACAACAAGAAGAACTGTACTTGGGAGACAAAGGACATGATTCGAGATACTTATCTTGATCTGTTTTGAAGGTATGTCTATATTAGATTTATATAGATAATTCCTAGTTAGGTAGACTAGTATGGTTGTTAGGAGTCGTTACAAATGATTGCTATGTTTTGTATTTAGTTCTTACTGAATTTCGAGGACGAAATTCTTTAAGGGGAAGAGCCTGTAACACCTCTAATTTTTAATAACATTATTCAAGTGATTTAATTAGATAAATTAGATAGAATAATGTAAATATTAAGTGATAAGGAGGTTGAGATTTGAATCAATTTAATCAAGGTCGTGCCTAATAAAAGAATTGATGGGCTTAAGAATGGGGTTTTAGATTAATTAAATTACATAAGGGTATATTGGGAATTTACCGCCCATAACCCTTACCCTTATATATTTTCGTTCCTACCATTCATTCCTCATTCACGTCATTTTGAAAATATAAGCAAAAATATTAAGAAGGGCCGACCATTATCAAAGAGAAGAGAAATTCAATTAAATGCAAGGAATCAAGCTTAGGAGAAATCAATCTCAATCCAATCTCCTTATCTAAATCAAGGTGAATAATAATTCCATTTCTTTTTTGTTTTGAATCATATGTTTTCGAATTTAAGGGTAAATTCGTTTTTATGATAAATTGGATGATGATATGCTAGAATATTGATTTGTTTAATTTAAACAAAATTATTTAAATAGGGTTACACATGGTATTAGGGTAAAACCGATTTTTAATGATGTTTAAATGCCGTGGAAATTTTTTTATGTTATGTAAAACATGATTTTGGAGTTGGGTTTCAATTTTGATAATTTTCCAAGTTATGAAAAGATTGTTATGAATTTTCAAAGGAAAATATGGTTATTTGGGTTTATAAATTTATTTTGGAAAATATATTAAGAATTTGGGTCTGGAATTTTTATAGGTTAGATAACATGATTAAATTGAATTTTTGAAATTTTTGGGGATTTTTCGAAAGTGATTTTCTATGCAAATTAAATTATTTTAGAAGAGGGACTTCTTTATAAAATTGGTTTTGCTTAATGGAAGGGCTTAATTGATTAACTTAACCATAGTTTAGATCTGAAATTAGCGGCAGTTATTTTGAAACAGAATTTGAAAAAGTTAAGGCAACCAATCTTGTGTTAACACGTGGCAGGTTAGTTAGAAAAAGATTTGCTTTAAATAGTATTAAACCGGGTTTACTCAGAAAAGAGGGTTTTGCCTACTTTGGAAGTACCTTTCGACACAGAGGCTTTCACCTTCAACCTAGTCGAAACCTATTAAGCCGAAACCAATACATAAGGTATCACAAAGATGGTACGCAGTGGATTGGAGAAAGGCGAAAGGTTAGGTGTCAAAAGCATGGCTTCCGAAGGAGTCATTACCTTGGTTTGTTTTTAAAAGAGAAGCGCTTGCCTTTGTTTTGTTTTAGCCTTCAAAGGAGTCGAAGCGTATGATTTCGAAAGGCGTTTTAAAAGGTTTCGAAAGGGTTGCCAGTAACATAAGTTTTCTTTCGAATGGGTTCCTTTACTTATGAAAGAATGTTTTGAAAGAAGGGGTTCCGACCTAGTCGAAACCTTGCTGCCGTTCTATAGCCTTTCGATGATGTTGAAGTCATAAATGCTTTCAAAAGGTAGTATTTTTTAAAATATGTTTTAAGCTTCTTCCTAAATGCTTTCGAAAGGGTCCAAGGGTTTTGAAGGCAATGGTCTCGAAAGGGGTTTCAACGTTGTCCTTCAGTGTTTGTTTAAATGGTTTAAAGCTTTCGAAAGAGGTGGTGTCGACCCATCATGTTTCCCCAATATTTTTATGTATGATAAAGGATGGTTTCGAAAGAGATGCTTTTGCCTATGTTCCCTTTGACCAAAATAATATTTTAAGTATAAACCCAATGCATTCGAAAGGGGGACTTTCAATGATTTTGGAAGGGTTACTTCCAATGGTGTCGTAAGGGGTACTTTCAACTAATTTCGAGGCTATGCTTCTAAAGTTAAATGTTAATACTTTAATACAATCGAAAGGTTTTGAAAAGAAGGTTTTAAAGTATTAGAAAGGCATGAACCTAATGTTTTAAAGATAGATTTTAATGATTTCAAAGGAGGTCATCCTATGAAGTCGAAAGCAAGGTTTCGAAGGTTTCGAAAGGTTTTATAACCCAAACTCATTTTTAAAAGAAAAACCCATAGCTAAATTAAAGGAGGTTTTGTAATGGTTTGAGAAGAAGCTTTCCTTGGTAAAAATAATAGGTTAAAGGGATTAACCATGTTAAACCCACAAGAGTGGTATATTATGTAATTATGTTTGCTTATTCAAATATAAATATATTCACATTATAATGGACTCATAACTATATTTTGGGGATGAAGTGTAGAAGAACCAGCTTGGTTTGCCCTGTAGTGAATATAAATTTATTAAACTCCTAGATGAGTAGATTTGCACCCAAGAGGTCAGGGAGACCAAAACATAGGATGCCTAAATTTGGAAGTTGTCAGGGAGACAGGTTCATAGTGATCCCATGAAAACTATGACTAGGAAGTTATTGGGGTTACCAATAGGTTCATAGTGCTCCCATGAAAACTATGTTATAAAGAGTGGTATGGGGGCTTGGATAAGCGGACGACTTTACTATACCCTCCTCAGGAGTTTACCGGTCCGCTGGGTTCTCCTGGGTTTTCAAAAAAAAACACCGCCATATTTGGTCGCCGATTAATAACTATGGATGACTGCAGCATCCGTAGCCGTTTGTTTTGAACCTCCAAGTAGGGGGATGTTAAATTCTACCTTCATTCCTTGTGACAACAAAGCAACATAAAGAAGAAAAGACGCAACCACCCCTTTCGACGAAGGCGGAGGCATTCGTACTCATTCGAAAGCAATGTAGAGAGGATGTAGAGAGGTGCGCAATTGTCGAAGTAGTCGGAAGGTATCTGAAGCCACTTCTCGACCAATTTAAAAGTATTGGGTTGAAAGGTGCCAACCCGTATCTTTAAATAAGACCCAAAGGGTCTGTTTTCGGGGATATGAATTTGCTCATTCCAAACTTGTATTTTCTTAAATTTGCAAAGTTGTAAACCCTAATTTTTAAATAAAATTAGGGGTAATTGTTCAACACAATCATTATTGGATTAATAAAAGGGAAGATTTCAATTCTGTTGATTATATAATTGTTTGAAGGTATTTTACTGACTTTAACTGCATTTTTCAGGTTTCGTCTTCAATGAAAGGCTCCTTCCGAGTGAGTCGGTACCCCAGACTTACCAAGTAATCTAAGTCCTTGATTACAACCCACCATTCCCCAAACACTTACCTTCTAGTGAGTCGAAACCTTAACCTAAGCTGGTCTACTTTAGATTCCAAAATTAAACCTAAGTCACTAACTAGCCTAGCTTTCGACAAGGTTGAAACCCTCCAAGACAAACCTTTCCCTTGAATTCTTGGGGCCATTCCACTAACGTTCTGCAATTATATCAAAAGGAAGGTTTCGAAGGAACAACCAAAATACTTTAATCGACTTGAAACCAAAATAAACGGAATTTAAGTGTTTCGACTGGGTCGAAAGGTCATTTAGAAAAGTGTCCACAAAAGAGACCTATTCAAAAGGTTGAATCAAAGGGAATACCCACATCCTATCTTCTTTAACTTAACAGGAAAGGTTAAAAAGGACTAATCTTTTTCCTAAACTCAATATTGGGGTGTTGACTAGTTTTCTTGTTAACATTTTGGCGCTAGAAGGAGGGCTCGAACCTCCGACTCTATTAAACATCCAACACCATCTATCTCTAACCCAATCCTATTTGAAGCTTAAATACTCAAGACCTTAATTCATCATGACTAGCAGAATCAAAAGATCTAAGCAAGGATCCTCGGAACCACACTTAATAGGGTTCTCCCCAAGAACAACTCAAGATTCCAAACTATATGAAGAGCAAATGCTAAGATTGAAAGCTCTAAGGATTATAAAGAAGAAAAGAGCAGAATCATATTATCCAGAAAAATGGAGCTTGAATCCTTTCCATATTGGCCCCACCCTTATCTTTGCCCTACGGAAGGCAAATGAAAGTGACAACCTATTTGATCAAATGAGGAAAAAGATTCAATGCTATTCCAAAGGCACTATCTTCGAAAAAGGGATAATGGCAGATTACAACGCCTTTGCTCACAAATGGCAACAAGCTACAATTGAAACACTTTCAGCACATGAACTCCCAAGGTGTTAAAAAGAAAAACAACCGATGAGGGTGAAGCTATAAAGTCAAGTAACAGGAGACCTAGAAGCCATTCTCAAGAAACAAGCTTCAAATCAAGACTTCCTAAAGAATGCAATCTAACAACATCTATTGAGAATGTCTATTTGCTAACAAAGATGAGCACAACTATTGGCCATCACAAAAGAAGAAATCAAAATATGAAAGAAATCTGGGAGGATCCTACTGCTATTACCATATAATGAATGGTCATAAAACTAACCACTGTAGAGCATTGGAACGGATGATAGTCAACTTTTTCCATCAAGGAAAAATCAATGAGTTTGTATAGAAACACTGAATAAGGTCAATAAAGAGTTACATTACTAAAGAGAATCTACATGGTTGGGGGGTGAAATGCTCCTTTTATTTGGATATTACCTTAAACGGTCAAAGCCGTTGTCCGCGCCGAGTTGTCCAGGGCAGAGCACTCCTATAGGGAGGAGTGTAAGCCTTTATCCGCGCCACGCTATGGCCAGGATAAAGCATCGACAAGCCCCTATCCATGCCACGCTATGGCCAAGGCAGGGCACCTCCTGGAGGGAGGAGTGTAAGCCTTTATCTGTGCCATGCTATGGCCAGATTAAAGCATCAACAAGCCCCTATCCGCGCTATGCTATAGCCAGGGCAGGGAACCTCCTGGAGGATGGAGTGTAAGCCTTTATCCACGCCACGCTATGGCCAGGTTAAAGCATCGAAAAGCCCTTAGCCGTGCCTATGGTCAGGTCAAGGCGCCTCCTGGAGGGAGGTTGGATAAGTCCTTGGTACCAGCTTGAGAATGAGCTAACCAAGAGCACCAGACAACAATGGACTAAGACGTCCAAGCCAAAGAAGAGGTATATCAACAATGGACTAAGATGTCCAAGTCCAAGAAGAGGTATATCAACAATGGACTAAGATGTCCAAGCCCGAGAAGCGACACATCAAATATCGGACTAAGATGTCCAAGCCCAAGAAGCGGCATATCAAATGAAGGACTAAGATGTCCAAGCTCGAGAAGTAACTAATCAAACCACAGCTTCATACAACGCCTAAGGCATTTACACATGTCAAAGAAGACATAATCTAAGGAGTAGAAAGGAACTCCATTGATCAATACCCGAATCTGGTTTTTGGGTTTCTTATTTCTAAACTTTATCCGTTAATACCCGAATATAGGTTTTGGGTCATTCATTATTGAAATATGAGGCTCCACTCATTATACCCGAATATGGGTTTCGAAACTATTACCAAGTTTCATTTATTAATACCCTAAATTGGGCTTGAGATTTCTATTATGAAAAAGATTATCATGGATTTCTGATTATCCATCACTAATACCCAAATCTGGGTTTTGAGACTATTACTTAACTTCACTCATTAGTACCCAAATCTGGGCTCAAGACTTCTACTAAAGAGATTATCATGGATTTCTGGTTATTATTTGCTAAGGCCCTAATCTGGGTTCCAAAATTTCTAACTTTTGAATTTCATCTACTAATGCCCGTATCTGGGTCATTGGATTTCTATCACAAGTGTTCGGACAGTGATTTCTGGACTTCTATTACATGGTCATTATTAACTTTCTGTTAGATGTCTCCAGAAGATGACTTTCTAAAACATCTACATTTGTGATTGAGATAATGGTTCTTTATCATGAGACTTCAGATATTTCGACAATATGTTTAAAGTTGAATTCCCGGTTATTTCTTATCATTACCAAAGATGAAATTCAAAACATTTCATCAAGAGCAATTACTTTTCATTTATTGTCAAATCTTGATATGATGATTTATTAATATCCGTAAATGATATGGATAAACTCCTAAACAGATTACAAGCTAACAGTAACAAATACTGCTTATTTTGTGCTTTTCAGGTCAAGAAGAATAGTAAAAAGAATTGAAAGATCCAACAAATGCAGAAATTATGGTGCAAGCTATCAAACAGATATTTCAGAAATAACAGTACAAGAAAGAACCACAGTCCAAGTGATATTTACAAAATTTTCATAATTAACATAATCTATGATATTATTACAAGTGTACAAGACAAATATATACATATCATTCATAAATCTTGAACGGCTTTATTCAGATCCTTGACAATTAAAGGTCCATAATATGATGGATAACAGTGCGAAGGACCTCTTTTAGTTTCTTCTCCTTTTTTCTCATTTTGTCTTCATCATCAATAATCTCGATGTTGGTCTTTAAAGCACGGTTAAAGGCCTTGTTCGTACCTTTAAGGGTTTTATTTTCCCTTTCTAAATCAGCGATGCGCTTTAAGAGAAGATACTTTTCGCGCTCTAGCTTTTGAATCCTAGCTGCATATGCATTTATGCGATTCGAGTATCTTGCGTTTTGTTGTTCGTCAAAATACTTCATCATCTCACATTTAACTTTCCTGCACCATTCACCCATTACTTTTTCATCTAAGCCTGGAGGAGGATTTGTCGTAGTAGGAAATTTCTAGGAGTAAGGGAAGCGGATCTTGTGGATTTTGCAACGGAAGAGATAGCAGGAGAAACTGGTAAATCCATGCTTGAGATGTTATTCCCCATGATGAACTATAATGATTTGCATTAAGCCTGGCTGTCCTTTAATTTCATCTCTAAATCGCTTATTTGTTGGAGCAGTTCTGACATTTTGTGATCAAAGTCGATTGACGAATTTGACTTGACTTGACGCTTTAATGTGAAAATTGCTTCACTCTTGCTCTTAACATCAGCCTCTAAATTGGCAATTTGATCGCCGAGATTTCCGATGGTTATTTTCTGAAGCAAAAATCTTCTATACCATTTTGATGCTTCCGTGTTATCTTGGAAACGAGCAGATAAAGTATCGTCAAGAAGCTTTTTCTTTTTGAGATCCACCAACAACCTATCTTTGATATTGATGAAATGAGATGCTGAACCTAATGAAAGAGGCATTTCAGATAACTGTAACTCCTATTTAAACAAAAAGGAAAGGAAAATAAAGTCAAAACTTAAGCAATCAATTTCTATATTGAAGCGATAAAAGATTACAACTCATATAACAATGAAACTAAAAAAGTACAATTGGACATTTACTTTACATCTAAAGTTGGGAAACTACATTTCTAACTTTGTTTAATGAATTAGCAGATAGGATAACCGTCGAGTCAAAAGGAACAATAACTCCTTCCGGTGTAATAACCAGAGGGTATCTACTGTAGTCCCATTCCCCTGGAGGAGGACTATCACGTCCACATATTAGTTTAGTATGTTATGTCTAGATCTCTTAGAGTAGCTTTTCCTTTTCTTCACCAAGAAAATCAAAGTGAAGACGAGGATGTTCCATATGAATTTTTTGTAAATCTCTAAGAAAACAATATCTGGCAAGTTTTGAAGATTTCAAAATCGATGCCTTTTTGAGATAATCTCTTTGTAATCTAACATACTGGCTTAGATAATCTCTAGAAACAAAGTTGCCAGAGGGACATTCACTCTATAATAAAGCAGTGAAATACAACTGAGTATAGAAGAAAAATTAAAACAAACATTCACAAATCATTATTATTACATAATTACAACTATTCGTCTGGTTCATACAAAATTGATTTTGTAAAGAATTCGGGAATAAACTTGTCGTTATAAAACTTAAGTTTATCAGAGGGCAAATCTTGAATAATTGATTTGACTCAAGGCAGATTCCAGCAAGCTCCGGGATGCAGATCAGACCCAAACTCATCCAAATATCTTTTGTGTAGACGCATAAGTAAACCCCCTCTATGGTCACATAAATATGATAAATCTATGGTCGGGTGTCTACAATAAACTTTATATAGAAAATCCACTAGAATATTTCTTTCCTCGATCAACATCCAAAAAAGTGTGATCAATTCCCGATTCTTTTTAAGAAGACCGTCATATCGAAGGCACCCCCTCCTCAGTCGTGGGGCAGCTTTTTGATGTTTAAAGGATGCTAGCACTACTGCACTTCTATCGAGTCTATGGTATTTATCGGAGAGAATTTTATGCTCCTTCAATTGTTTATCTAACTCCCCATATAAACTATTTATTTCCGCTTGTTTTCTTTCAGGGTTGGTTTTATAGGGGTGAACGGATTTTCTTCTTATCTAAAATAAATGATTTAAACTATTATTATCTTCGAAGCAAAGTATGTTTAAACAAAGAATCCCATACTAAGAAATAGGAATTGACGCTTGAGAAGCCTACTCCTTTTCTTTTGAATCTTCAACGTTAATACAAGCACGCTCCACCTGAGGGTTTGAAGGTGTAAGGGGTTCAGGCGGGCTTGCTACATGAGAAGATGGATCGGGATTACCTTTTTCAGAAGTTTTCATGTTATCAGCCCCATCTTTCTCAGGAGCATTAGATTGACCACCTCCATCACTGCCGGAACCTTGACCTCCGTTGATGTTATCATCATCATTATCATCATTATCATCATCATTACCATCATCATTGTCGCCTTCTTCTTCTTCTTCGACAACCTCATCTCTGTCACCTTCGTCTTTAGAGTCAGATACGACTTCGAAGGAAGAAATTTCAAAAGATAGGATTTTTGAGGCATCTACCTCCTCCCTCTCGGCAACTTCGGTCCCCTGCTCCATCTTTTTGATTTTGTCCATGACCCTATCGACAAGAGCAGGGTCGAGCAAAGGGAAGCTCAGATTTAGGCATTTCTCAGCATTGTCAGCATAAGCAAGCATCAGAGCATCCTCGAAAGAATTCATAATAATATCTTCAAGAGAAGAATCAAGAAATTGTGACACTCGTTGCTTTGCATCGGAGATTGTACCGATAGCCTGTTTTAAGGAAGCTTTATTCTTTGTCAGCTTTTCTTTTAAGGAGGATTGTTTAGCTGCCAGTCGTGCCGTTTCTTCTTTGGACTCTTTTAGAGTCATTGTCAATGCTAAGTATTCGTCAGCAAGAAGTTGGCGAGATTTCCTCTCTTCTAAGATAATAGACTCTGACTGGACGAGGGAAGCCCTCAATCGCTCCAATTCAATTGTAGCTTCATCTTTCTCTGCAGATAAGGAGGAAACCTTATTGTTTAAGTAAGAAAGTTTCTCTTGAAGCTTTGACGAATCAACGGAAGATTTCAATGCATTTTCATGCAAGGAGAACCAACTCTTGGAAATCTGAGAGAAAAGTACAACATAAGTCAAAAACTTAATGAAAAACAAGTAATAATAAAGTTAAGTGAAGGAAAGCATACCAAGAGTTGATGTTCGATGAGAGACTGATTATGACCCGCCAGGTCAGAAACAGAAGAAGGCAGGTGAATTGAGGTATAAGATAAAGAATTTAAGATAGAATGGACCATCTTTTCAAAATCACTCGAAGGTGTAGAAGATGATGGTCCAGGAAGGTTCATCACTTGTGAAGGGGTCGAAGTCCCCAGGTCCTTCTACATCTGCTCAATCACGCTCGGAGAGTTGGAGATAACGATATGAGAAAGTGGATCAACCTTAGTGGGAGTTTCCTTAGTTTGATCATGAGGAGCTTTGATGGTCGGACTTTCCAAGGATTCGTCAATATTAGCAAACTCCTCTTCCTCCAGTATTGGAGAATCAGGAACTTCAACTACTTTGGCTCTCTTTGGGGGTGGCTCCACTACGGTTTTTTTGACCAGTTTCCTTTTTACGACCATCTTTGACCTAACAATGGCTTGGGAAAAAGATGGTGCTTAAGCAGTTGAAGACGAGAAAGCCGGGTCACTTGTGAGTTTTTCAACCTGGGGAGCAGCTGTAGAAAATTCAAACAAATTATAAGTCAGTAAATAATTTGAGAAACAACGCGGCAATAAACAATAAGTACAGCACTTAAACTTACCGGAATGGTCAGGGCATATAGGTGACATTAGGGAGAAATTTTTCGGATCTCCCAAGGAGAGAAAGCGTTTTCTTCTGGATGTATGCTGGACCAAAGGAAGTTGGCCAAGTACCTTTGACTCGTAGGAAAGAGAGAGTGTATTTGCAAATTTGCAGGATTCAGCAGCGTCAATTTATTTCCAATCTTGCCTGAAGCTGCAACCAGCGATTCCACTATTTTCATGTCTTCTGTCTTTAGTTCTTTAGCAAGAGCACCTGACAAAAAACATAGGTCAGCAAAGGGAAATAAGCGAATAGGAAGCTAAAATCTAAGATTAACTTACGTGGAGAAGAGAAAGCCCTGCTAATGCTGGGAAGACATTTAACGTAGGAAAATTATGTTTCCCAGTCTCTAAACTTATTCATTCCCTCAGAAATCAGTTTTTTTGGAGGATTTGCCCTGAATATTTGGTTGTTTTGATTGCTCAGCTTGACCAACCGTACCAGATAATTCAAGACTTCAGGAGTAAGCAAAGGAATTCCAGATTCCAATGCCATAAGTTATAGAAAGGAGATATGTGTAGACGTTAGGTGAGAGCTGAATAGGAGCGCCCATATAAGCCAAGAAATGAGATAGGAAGTCTGGAAAGGAAGGAACTATCCGTGCCAAATATGAACTGCTGTGTAAGAAAAGAATCCTTTAGGAGGATTATGGGTGGTGTCATTTTCAGTAGGAGGGATGGCCTCTACTCCAGTAATTCCAAAATCTCTCAAGATTGCATCCACTTCATCTTGAGTGGATATAAGGAATGTTTTGAGATGGCTTCAATCTTCTTTGGTGAACTCATGATTCTGCCAGTTGAAATCATTTCAGTTAGAAATCATAGTATGTTATGAAATGAACATTCTTTCAAGGATATTGAAAACCTACCATAACAATTAAAACATCAAACAGGTAAAACATGAAATTTCATATTCTTGGAAAAATTTTAAGGCTAGAAAAGTAAGATTCGTTGAGCTTTCGACAGAGTCGAACAGGAAAATAGGAATCGACACCCTTTAACAATGTCGAAAGCCCAATGATAAGATCTGTTGAGCATTCGATAGAGTCGAAAGTGAGGATGAAAGTACACATCCAATAAACACACTTCAGCAATGTCGAAAGCTAAATAGAAGTTCTATTATCAAGGGAAAGTAGTTAAAACCAACATAACAAATTTCAATAAAATACATGCTGCAAACATTCAATAAACAGTTTGAAAGAATCTTTCAACACTGTTGAAGCCCATGGACTTAGTTTCTAAGGCAATGTAAATGCTGTCGAAACCTTATTTGCTAACTAAGTCGAAAGGTATTGAGTTTGAATCATGTTGACAAGAAAATAAAAGAACTTGTGACGTTTCGACGATGTTGGTAAAAGATAATAATTAAATCCCAACCTGTTATAAATGGTTTCGACAGAGTCGAAAAGTGGTATATGGTATCGAAGGCATAACAACAATAAAATTTAAATCAACATGGTAGGTTTCGACTAAGTTGGATACAGTAGGTTCGTTTAAGACGAAATCGAATGGCTTGCATTGATTTGAATCCCTATAAATATAGAGCTAGACCCCAACTTCCAAACTCATATTTTCCAATAGACGCAGAAGCTCTGCCACTTTCACTTCTCCACAAATTTCTAAATTCTTAAGTTAGTTCTAGTCATATACAGGCTTTTAAATCTCCCCGAGATTGCCGAGATGAAAAATCCGAGATATCAGCCAAAATCCGAGATTTGGCAGCCTATTTAGTTATAAGTGTTTTAAATATCGCCCGAGATAGCCGAGATATTTTCCCGAGATATTGGCCAAAATCCGAGATTTAAAACACTGGTCATATATGTATACATACATCTAGAAAATTGTAGAAGATGATAGAGAAAGGGAATAGGGTCAAATCAAACCGTCAAAGCCGAGGTAAATTGTTAATCCAAATCTAGTATTTAATTAAAATCCAAATCTCTTCTCCAATCTAGATTTTTAATAGTTATATGTATGCTTGCGGTGTATATATTCAAATAGGGAGAAAAGAGAGTCAAAGTGGAATAACATGGATTAGATCTAGAGATTTGAAGAGTTAAACAAGTGAGTAGAAATATTATATGCTTTTGTATAATATTAGATTTATATCATTGTAGATCTATTCCTATATGCTTGATATGTAAACAGGAATTGTAAGCTAAACCTATACACATGTAATGAAATTATAAACTCTGCATAAATATTCTGTAATTATTAATTTGATATATCTATATTATATGAATGTAAATCTAGAAAAGATTTAGATATTAGAAATCCCTAAATTTATTATTGAATTATAATAGATCATGAATGTATAAATGATGTAATAATTCAGATTTGTTATTTAAATGGATATTGAAAAGTAAGAATGTAAAACAAAGAAATCAAAATAAGATTTTAGTGGTTTAAATGGTATTTTAATTCGTTGGAATATAAGATGTTGCAATTTGAATTTCTATACATTATCATATTTCAAACGAATAAAAAGCATCGTTTGAAGTGACAAGGAATACTCCTAATAAAAGAAAGAGATGTATGAAATAGGTGTATTTACTGCATTTTATATTATCTATTTCAATAACTATAAAAAGATAATTCAGTGTCATTTCTAACACAATTCAAATCTTCCGCTTGGATAAGATATAGAAATTTACAGTGTTTACATTCCCATGATAGAGACGTAATTCCAATGCATTAAAGCACTGAAAATCCCTAAGTGTTAAATAAAGAGATATAATTGTGATATGAATATCCTAAAAGAAAAGATATGTGATACCAATAAAGATTGGAATTAAATAAAAAGAAATATAAGAGTAGGAAACAATAAATTAAAGGGTAAAAAGGGAATAGAAATAAAAAATGGGAAAAAGGTCAAAGGAATGGAAAAAGGACATTGTAAATCTTTTAAAAAGGAAAACAGTAAATAACCTTAGATCTAGTAAAGTACAAACGCATAGGAAGTAAAGAATGACGGTTAACAAGTAAATTGTAGAGGCAAGGTGATTGAGTAAGAATGAACAAAGGTATATATAAATAATATATATATGTAGCCTCATGTATACGTTTATGACGGATGTAAACTATGAAAGTTAATGTATTATTAAATGAATAGAATGACATAGTCATTAGAATAGGCTGGAATGCGAGTTCAATAGTGTTACACAATAGAATCCTGCCCATCGCAGGGGGTTATCAATAGTTGTGTATAGATTATACTGATGTGAGACATGTCCAACCATAGGACCCATGGATAGTATACGCTTGCGTATAGATATAGGAATACCCCAATAGAAAAGGTATTCTGCTTCAATAAAATAGGAAAGGGAAGTATTGCCTTGATTGTAATATACAATCTACATCGAATGATGAGCGAAAAAGGGCACTATGATAACATGTCAGATGAATGGTACCAAATAAAGGGGTAGGGTTGTGCATAGGTCAAGAACGATATCAATCCTTAGCGGTCAATGAAAAAGACAGGGGTTACACCTAATGTGCTACACTACATACTGGTTTACAGTCCACGTTGGGTCATGCATTGCCACATTATTTGCTAGTTTGTTTGTTTTGGGGCAAGGCTAGTTAACCTTATTAGGGAAGTCTTTCAAACGAGCATGGGGTTGTCCGTGGAGCTATGTCCATAGCCAGTGGCACTGAATCCACCATATTTATAGTCCGTAATCCGAGTCTACAATTGGAAAGTAGACAAGAAAATCCCCAAAAAAATGCAGCATAGAGAATGACTAAATTATTGGAAATCCATTATTAGGTACTACAGGAGTTCTTCGGTATGCGTAGCGATGAAAGCGTGATACAGCTAGGGTGATGGATCCTGATAGGGTGCTGAGTTAAGGGATACTAGCGGAGATAGTATCTTGATCCAATGAAGGACTGTGAAACTTATGCGTGTGTGTGTATGGGTACATAGTTATTTTTGAACCAAAATTGGTACAAACACCTAGAAAAGTAAGTAGTAGAGATGAAATAAAGAAAGTAAATGAAAAAAAGAGGAAATCAAATAGACAATAAGCACACACGAATTTATAGTGGTTCGGCAATCTTAGGCTACGTCCACTTGAATGATTTTATTGTTTTTGCACTTGTTCTTGTGATTACAAGAGAGTGGGATCGGAATAGATCCTTGAATACAAGAGAATAAGAGTGTAATGGCAGCGTAAAGATCCTTTGAATGAACCATGCCTTCTGTATTTATAGGGGTAGACGACTAAATATCTCGCTAAAACTTCTCCTGTAGAACCTCGCCACCAAGGCCAAGTCTCCTAGAAAACTCAACTCCATATCACATATAGTTGGAGATCGCCCTATATATTTAGTATAGGATCTTGCGATTTCTTGTGTTAGCTCACCTTGTTATTGGCTTTAAGATTCCAAGGCTGTTCTGCATAGTCGACTAGTTGTTTTTTGGTCCAAGATATGGATCTATAGAAGACTGAATTACTGCTTTAGATTGCATATGGAGATTGCCAATACAAAGCATATGAATTCTGGAACAACATTTAAATCAGACCCTATGTAGATAGAGAAGAGCGCCATAGGAGTAGGGCCCACTTTGGGTGTTCCCCCAGGGATCAGTACCGATCCCCTATGTTGGGTGGAACATCGATCCATACTTAGTGTATTCCAGGGTATTGCACTTCTAAGCTTGTTCAACTACCATCTCATGGTCTTGTCTGTACTTAGTTCCTGGATCCTAAGATCATCTCTCTAGGCTGCTTGCCTTGGTAATAGTCGGATGTAACTTATCTAGTTGGTCTTAATATATCTGGGCCAAAAGGATGGATAACACTTGCCCCCTCAAAGCAAATCTTATTTCAAACGTGATGTGCTTTGGATCAAGGCAAAGTTAGAATCGCTGCAGAGGATTCCACTCTGTGTTTCGAATGATCGCTATCCCTTTCAATCATTTCTGTGGAAAGTTATGTCCATAGTGATCCATAGTGACGTTCCGTCGGCATTTGACACTATTAGTACCGGAGTACAGTCTCTTGATAATTGTTCTTACCTGGTTCCATTGGGCTAACTGTTTGAGCTGGTAGATTTCGATCATCTGACTGATTTCTCTTCTGAAAACCCCAAGTAAAAATTCAATTCCATAGATTCAGAAAATTGAGTGTTCATGTTGCACGTGCGTTCACACGCTCATGTACGCACTGTGTAATGGGCATCCAAGCACGTTCAGATGCCTGTAGGTCATTGCCAACTTCCCTTGAGTGATAGTCACAAGTCCATCGTTTTCATTCATTCATTCATTATTATTATTTTTGAAGTATATGGTGGGGCTTGGTACCGATCCCACACTTGCACCTATTTTCGTTTTTGGATCTGAGAAAGTCCGGTCGCACATGGGTATATAACCCATTATCTCCACTCCTTCTCTTTACTTGTCCTTATTTTCCTGCATACCAACCCTAGTACCCAGGTCGCCCGTAAAGATTTGAACTTGAGAAATTCATCCAATCACCTCAGATCTACCGCCACCCCGCTCATACAATTCATTTAAAGCCTGGTCCGCCACCCTTAAGCGAACCTTCATTCGATTTAGTCATTCCAAACTAAAATTAACTCAACGTCGAACCTATTCAAAGCTCCATTTCCCTTTCATTGAATCGCGTTTTCGCGTTTAGGTAGGTGTTCAGATTTGTGTTAGAGGTGACGAGGACGGAATCAAGCCATGTCTTGGTTTCACATCAGTGGATGCGGGTTTTGGGATTGACATAAGCATGGAAAGGATGAAGATGGAATTGATCTAAGCATAGGGAGAGTCCCCTAGGTATGGGATCGGTAATGATCCCATACTTAGGCGATTTTTTCGATTTTGCCTTATGCACTCTTAACTATGTGAACGTTTTGCCTTGTACACTTGCATATTGACTTGTACTCAAGTTTAGATGTACATATGTGCTTGCATGTACTATTTTAGATGTACTCATGTGCCTTGAATGTTCATGACATGCCCTTATGCACCGATAGCCGATCCCGGGACCTAGATAAAATTCTTTTGTACAACCATCGACATGAAAATCGATTGGGATGGTCAGCAATGACGGTCACTCCGACCGAACTCCCGAATCTCATCATCACCAATTTATAATTCTAAACTGTATAATATTACACTACACAACACCACACTAGGTTACACCTAGCATGGGTAGATAGGTTAATCCATCTAATTATGACTATCTGCTATGTTTAATAGCTATGGATTTAAGACGCTTCGAGCATTTAGCTGCAATGACTGGTGATCAAGTTTCCACACACACTGAATCAGATGCTGTGTAACATCCCCCATTTAGAGGTCCAAAACTATCTGCTACAAATGCTGCAGTCATCTATAGTTATTATTTTTCGGTGACCAAATGTGGTAATGTTAGATATATTGATATACTAGAAACACATGGATATGAAATAAAATATAACTCAATTTTAAAACAAATTTCTCATTCCATTCCAATTCGCATTTCAGATTCATTACATAATCCCAATTCATAAATCACGTTCAAAGAAATATAATTATTATAAATTACGCCAAGAGCAACATATGAAGCTGCCCCCTTGGTTGATCAGAGTCTAAATATAGGCACTAAATAACTTTGCCATTACATCCAATTACAACGCGGAATCAAACAGAAAGAACTCCTAATAGCCAGCTTGCCTCATGCGCGTCTCCGAAAGCTTAATCGTCTAAAGGAGAACCTGAAAACCTTAACTCTTAAACTACTCAAAATCAATTGAGCACCCGAGAGTATAAGGAGGGAAACATAAACTGCGAGTCAAACAAAAAGTCTAGTGTGAATAATAACCTACTATCCCGAACCATATAGATATCTAGTGAGACCACGTTGCTTAGAGGAATGGGTTTTCCCCTCAATAGTACCTTAACCCTATTTATAATAACCATATACTATGCACCTGCACCCACAATGGTTAATACATAACATAATAAAATGTATCATGATGATATGCAAACATGCAACATGCTCTGGATTTACCATCCCCATTCATCTGACTATCTGTCTCTAGTTATAGCTTCTAGTGCCTCAATTAACCTATTAGTTTTCATGGGGCTAACTAATAACCAGTTCCAAGCTTACGGACTATCTGTCCGGTTTCATAGTTTTTAAAGGATCATTAAGAACCTATTGGTGTATAACAATAACATCATCTAATCATAGTTTTCATGGGGTCACTATGAACCTATTGGATTCTCCAATATCATCTTCCAGTCATAGTTTTCATGGGGTCACTATGAACCTATTGTCCCCTGCCAATAACCATAACATAGTTTTTATGGGCTTACTAAGAACCTGTCTAAACCAATGAACTTTTGACCAGTCTTGGGCATCCTATATTCTGGTCTGTTTGACCTCCTGGATGCAGTTCTAGTCATACATGAGTTAATTTAATGTATTTTTGCTACTGGGTCAATCTAGCATGTTATTCTGCCCCTAACACCCCAAAATGCAGTTATGGGTTATAATGAAGTGAATATGATTACACATGCATATATGATAACTGATCAAGTAACACAACAATATAAACATCCATGGTTTAATTCCTTGTAATCATTTTCTAATGAAATATAATATCCTTAACCCACTATCTTTAGCAAGGAAAGATTTCTCTAAAATTTCAAAGTTAAATACCATTTCAAAACTCTTTTACATTGCCATGTGTTTATTTTAAAAATGAGATTGGGTTCTCTAATTTGAAAACTAAGGCTTTCGACTATATCCTTCAGATCACTATGACATTATGAGTTACCCTCTACCACTCTCCCTTTCTACATCACAAAGCAAGCAAGCCCTCCGTTCCATTCCATTTAACTAATAAGTTCGAAAGAAGCGGCTATGCCCCTTTTGCCACTCTACTCTAGCGGCGGGACCTTTCGAAATCATTGCTTAAGCAATGTGGAAAGCCCCTTACACTACTTCTTTGAAACCATGTAGAAGGACCCTGTCGATGCCATTGATTGGGTGCAACACAACCCTTCCACCTCTATAATTAAAAATGCATGCAGAAGGACCCTTTCGATACTATCAACTAGTACAGAAGGTACCTTTCATAATGGTTGGACTTACTCAAGTATAAAGGTGCGGAAGGTATGCTGTCGACACCATTGATTGGTGCAGCACACCCCTTCCGTTTTCATGGATTAACATACTTGCGGAGCATATACGAGCAGAAGGAACCCCTACGACACTATCTACTAGTGCGGAAGGTCATTTCCATGATTCAATTAATGCGGTGGCGCACACTTGTTAAAGTGTATGTATGCGGAGGGAACCCTTTAACACTATTGATTAGTGCGGAAGGACCCTTCCACCTTCATTCTAGTATATTTTAACTACAGTGACACCCCTATTCCCTTTGTATTCAAAGAAAAGTGGCATTGTATGATTTCAAAGGTATCAATGCTTTCGAAGGCACTAATGCTTTCGAAGGCAAGTGGCGTTGTTGTAATTATCATAAGAACTGATTTTTAACTAAGTAAAGCAATTTCTTTTTACCTAACCCCTTTTGTTGTAAATTTTCTATTGGATAACAAAACCTTTATAATTTTTTTTAGAAATTGCTACTGCTTGTAATCCCCAATGCTCCAATATTTAACTAAAATTATTAACTAACCCCTAGTATTTAATTAATCATTAAATACTAATCTTTTTAATTAAATCCAAAAATCACCCAACTCTTGAGAAAAATCTAAGAAATTCACATAAATTCCAAAATGATAATATCTTTATCATATATAAAATTTTCAGCCCGAAAATAATAAATTAATTTCTTAAATTAATTAAAACCCAAAATATCCATTTCTTTCCTTGGAAAATTCACAATAAGTTATCCATAGCTTGGAATATTATGATAATTTAAACTCATCTCCAAAATAATGATTTACATAACATATTCTAAAATCATGGCATTTGGAAATCAATTTGCACGATTTTAGCCTTAAAACCAAACTATATTATTCCGTGAAATCCTTGTTTAAATTATAACATGGCATTTAAATCAAAACATATCATCATTCATCCAATCATACAGTTTTAAACCTCAAACTCGAATTAAAACATTCAAGATGACTTATATGAGATGGTTTAGATCATTATTCACCTTGTTTGGATAAGGAACTTGAGATTTTTTCTACACTTTAATCTACCTAGCTTAAATCTTAGCCTCTAATTGATTTTTTTTAGCTCCTCTTCTCCTAGGGTTATGGCTGGCCTTGTTTTTCTTTTGTTTATGTTTCCGTTTTGTAAGAATGTAAAATGAAAATGAGAATATGGTAAGGGGTTTTAGGGATTATGAGGTTCAGTTATTCCCATATTGCTTTTGCCTTATTCTCTTAAGTATTTAAGTCATAACTCTTTCTCATTAATTAATTTAGTTAAGACATGACCTTAATTAGTTTTCAAATCTCAATTCCCTTATCACTCTAGTCTCTACATTATTTTATTGAATTTATCTAATTAAATCTCCCGAATAATGTTATTTAAAATTAAGGGTGTTACAGGCTCCCCTTCTTAAAGAATTTCGTCTTAGAAATTCAGCAAGGACTAAATACTAAGCATAGCAATCATCTGTAACATCTCCTAACTACCATACTAGCCCACCTGACTAGCAAACAGTATATATATATAACAGATATAGAACATACCCTTATAATAGATCATGATAAGTATCTCTAATCATGTCTTCTGTCTCCCAAGTTCAGTCCTTCTCATTGTCGCTCCACTGAATTTTCACCAACTTGACTGTCTTTTTCTTAACCTCTTCTCATCTCTCACTACAACCCGAACTGGTTGCCTAGCAAAAGTTAGATCCGGTCTACTATTAAGTCTTCCAGTGCAGTTGGAGGGATAGTAGTCTCTGGATCATGCACATACTTACGAAGATGAGACACATGAAACACATCATGGACATCTACCAAACTGCTTGGCAACTCTACTCTGTATGCGAGCTTTCCGATCCTCTTTGTAACTGGGAACGATCCAACATATCTCGGTGCCAGTTTCCCTGATTTTACGAATTATACCATATCCTTTATTGGTGATACTTTAATGAAAACCCTATCTCAAACTGAGAACTCTAGATCCTTACGCCTCTTATCTGTGTAACTCTTTCGTCTAGACTGAGCTTCCTTCATACTACCTCGGATCAACTCAATCTTTTCTATTGCCTCCCTTACCAGATCTAGACCTAAGAATAATCTGTCTTTGGTTTCCAACCAACATACTGGTGACATGCATGGACTTCCATACAAAGCTTTGAAAGGCACCATTCCTATACAAGTCTGATAACTGTTATTATAGGAAAACTTAACTAAGTGTAGGAGATCTTCCCATGATCCACCAAAATCTAGCGCACAAGCTCTCAACAAATCCTCAACTACCTTGTTGACTCTATCTGTTTGCCTATCTGTTTGAGAGTGATAAGCAGTACTCATCTTGAGCTTGGTACCTAGCACATCCTGTAGACTATCTCGCTAGTAAACAAAATATCTCTGTCACTAACAATACTACTACGAATCCGATGTAGTCTAACTATGTTCTTCATAAACAACTTAGCTAAAACAGGTGCCATCCTGGTTGACTTAACTGGAATGAAATGAGCAATCTTGGTCAACCTGTCCACTATGATCCATATACTTTAATTTCCTCGATTCGACCTTGGAAACCCTTCTATAAAATCCATAGATATCGAATCCCATTTCCAAACTGGTATCTCCAAAGGTTGAAGCAACCCACTCGGCGTCTGATGTTCGGCCTTCACTTCTTGACAGTTCACACACTACTTTACCCACAAGCCAACATCCCTCTTTATACCTTCCCAGTAGAAACTCCTCTTCATATCCCGATACATTTTGGTTCCACAGGATGAATTGTAAACTTCGATCGATGACATTCCCTAAGAACTTCTCTCCTTAGGTCCCCAACATTCGAAACACACAACCATCCCTTCTTTCTAAACCATCCCCTCTGGTCAAGACTAAAATCTTTTAGATCATCAATCTCCGATCCAATCTCAGTCTTTCTAATCTTCTAGGCCAACAATGGATCCTTTTTCTGCTTAGAAGCAATCCTTTCGATCAGAACTGGTCGGACTTCCAAGAAGGATAACATGGTAGTGCTCTGACTAGAACTAGAAGTCAATCTTAACTACACACTACAAGTAGTCAAAGCCTCTAGGTCCTTCCATTCTGCTAACATAGCTAACACCACAATCTAATATCTTTTTCTAAGAGCATCCTCTACTTTATTTCCTTTTCCAGGCGTATACTCTATACCAAAATCATAAGCTGCTAAAAACCCCAGCCAACTCTGCTGTCTCATATTTAACTCCTGAGAGAATATGTACCTTAAGGATTTATGATCCGTGTATAACTCAAATCTCTCTCCTAAGAGATAATGTCTCCATACTTTCAATGCGAAGATCACCGCTGCCAACTCTAGGTCATGAGTATGATATCTCACTTCATGTGGTCTATGCTACCGTGAAGTGCAGGCAATAACTTTACCTTTTGGCATCAATATAGCTCCAAATCTGGTTCCACATACATCTGTATACACCACTATGATTCCCATCTGGAACTACTAACACAGGCGTGTTGGTCAACAAGTGCTTTAACTTAAGAAATGCCTCCTCACATTTGTCAAACCAAATAAACTTTACGTCCTTTCTGGTTAGCTTAGTCAAAGGTGCCGCTATCCGCGAGAAATCCTTAATGAATCTTCAGTAATAGCTAGTGAGTCCAAGAAAACTTCTAATCTTAATCACCGTCTCTGGTCTCTTCTAGTTGTTAACAGCTCTGATCTTATCTAGATCAATTGAAAAACCCTTCTCTGAAACCACGTGACCAAGAAACTTAACTTCTTTCTTCTAGAAATGACACTTTGAAAACTTCGCTTTCAGTTGATGTTGCCTCAGCGTCTCAAGCACCACTCTAAGATGAACTTCGTGCTCTCTATCATCCTTAGAGTATATTAAGATGTCATTTTTGAATACCAATACGAACCTATCCAAGTGATCTCGGAAAACCTGGTTCATCAAATCCACGAAGAAAGCTGGCGCATTCGTTAACCCGAATGGCATCACTAACCACTTGTACAAACCATACCTAGTCCGAAATGCCATTAACGGAATATTGTCCTCTGCCGCTCTTAGCTGATGGAAACTTGTCGTCAAATCCAATTGGGAAAATACTCTGGTTCCACTTAACTGATCAAATAAATCATTGATTCTCAGCAAAGGATACCTATTCTTGATCGTCTTCTCGTTCAACTTACGATAGTCGATACACATCCTTAACGACCCATCCTGTTTCTTTACGAACATTGCGGCCGCTTCCCAGGGGAACTGCTTGGTCTAATGAAATTCTTTCCTTCTAAATCCACTAGCTGCACCTTCAATTCCTTCATCTCGGTAGGTGTCATCATGCTAAGTGGTATACTTACAAGTTTCGCTCCTAGCACGAGATCTATCCAAAACTTAATGGCTTGCTTCGATGGTAGTCCTATGACTGGCTTAAAAACATCTACAAACTCTTTTGTTACTAACACCCAATCTAATTCTTCTTCCGCTTCCATTGCATTCAGCAAAGCACAAGCACTTGAGTCTGACTTCTCCACCGAGTATATAATCCGGTTATGAGTATTAGGAAGTATTAATGATATTTCCCTATCTTGGCAAAATATCCTAGCATCGTATCTATCTAACCAATCCATACCCAAAATGGTCCCGAAGCCTACAAAATAAAAAACATACAAACTGCATGCAAACTTATGACCTAACAAACCAAGTCCTAACTAGTTACATCTCATCCCCAAAGTTGCATACCCTCCTATCAGATTCGCAACCCTTAAGGAAGTAACAAGGTATGAGGGTTCTAAACATAACTTATCTACCAAACACTGAGATATAATTGAATTCGATGCACTGATATCAAATAGTACCCTAACTGGTATACTATGAATCAAAAGCATACCTTCCATCACAGTCTTTCCCTTCTCAGCTGCGGTTGTTCTAGAAGATGATGGTTCCAAGGAAAAAACTTTTACCTTGTCTGCTCTAACCGGTTCTGGACACTGATTCTTGTAATGCCTGATCTGGTCACAGTTGAAGCACTTCATTCATTTCTATCTGCAGCCTTCTTCCCTTTTCCAGTTCGACATTCATGAGAAAAATGTCCTTTCTTATCGCACTTGTAGCAAACAACATCGGCTTTCCCTTTTTTGGCAGCTCCTCCTTTCTGAGCTCCTTTCTTCTTAATGAATTTCCTCTTCTTGCCCTGAGAATCCTGGATTTCAACATGCTTTTCTTTCCCAAAAGTAGAAAACATCTCTTCATTCCTGATTGCTATCTCCACTATAACTGTACTTGGATCACAGAGATGTAGCATAGTCGCCCTAGCAATCTTGGGTCTTAACCCTCGAATAAACTTCTCATTCCTTTTAATGACGATGTCAATGATAGCATATCCGCATCTAGACAACTCATCAAACTTTGTAGCATACTCAATCACCAACATCTCACCTTGCACTAAGTCCATGAACTTTCTCAGCAATACTGACTTGGCAACTTCAGACAAGAACCTCTCTTCAAATCTCCTTCGAAAGTTTGCCCAAGTCAACTCTTCCTTGGGAACTCCCATGGTAATACCATTCCACCAATAAAGTGCTGCTCCCTTCAACTGTCTAGAAGCAAGTCTCCTCTTCTGCTCATCATCTAATCTCAAGTTAGCGAAAATTCTTTTGTAGTGCAACAACCAATTCTCTACTTCAAAAGCATCCTATGTTCCCAAAAACGGCTTCCCGCTCAGACGGGTTTAATCCCTGCTCAGCTTGGCATAGTTAGTGCTAACTGGAGCCATGGGATTATCTCCTCCAATATTCATGGCATTTCCCCCAGCTACTTTTGCAGCTGCTCCAGCTTTCATCAGATTGACGAAGAACTGGTACATCATCCCCATATCTAGTGGCGAGGTTCCAGCACCTACATTGGCATTTGTGTTTAGATTAGCGTTCGCCTGTCGACCTGGATTCCTCCTGGTATTGGTCCGAGCATTTCTGTTAGTTGTGGTGCTTCCTCCACCAAGATTTCCTCTTTCATTTCCTGCCTCCATATCTTCCTTTCTCGTATGTCTACATACGAGCCTTAGTAAGATACAGAAGAATGGTCTAAGAGAGAAGGGAATATGTACTTATAGATATACGTATAACAAATGCAAGTACGTTACTATAGTGTTAACCAAACCACGGTCTCATTTTCTGATTCATTGGGTTATGTTTTGAAAAACTTTTAGGTTCAAATTTCTTTTAAATTTACATAAACCTATTCTCTGATATCAACTTGTAACATACTCCATTTGGAGGCCCAAAACTAACCATTACAGATGCTGCAGTCATCTATAGTTATTATTTTTCGGTGATCAAATGTGGTAATGTTAGATACATTGATATACCAGAAACACATGGATATGAAAAAAAATAAACTCAATTTTAAAACAAATTTCTCATTCCATTCCAATCGCATTTCAGACTCATTAATTAATCCCAATTCATAAATCACATTCGGAGAAATATAATTATTAAAACTATACCAAGAGCGACATATGAAGCTGCCCCCTTGGTTTATAAAAGTCTAAATATACGCACTAAATAACTTTGCTATTACATCCAATTACACGGTAGAATCAAACAGAAAGAACTCCTGATAGCTAGGTTGCCTCGTACATGTCTCCAAAAGCTTATTTGTCTAAAAGAGAACCAGAATAACTCTCAAACTACTCAAAATCAATTGAGCACCTGAGAGGTTAAGGGGGAAAACATAAAATTTAAGTCAGATAAAAAGTCTGGTGTGAATAATAATCTATCATCTCGAACCACATAGATATCTAGTGAGACCATGCTGCTTAGCAAAACGGGTTTCCCCTCACTAATATCTTAACCTAATTTATAATAACCATATACTGTGCACCTGCATCCATAACGGTTAAGACATAACATAATAAAATGTATCATGATGATATGCAAACATGCAATATGCTCTGGATTTACCATCCCCATTCACCTGACTATCTGTCTCAAATTATAGTTTCTAAGGTCTCTATTAACCTATTAGTTTTCATGGGCTAACTAATAACCAGTTCCAGGCTTACGGACTATCTGTTTGGTTTCATAGTTTTTATGGGATAATTAAGAACCTATTAGTGTCTACCAATAACATCATCCAATCATAGTTTTCATGGGGTCGGTATGAACCTATTGGATTGTCCAATAACATCTTCCAATCATAGTTTTCATGGGGTCATTATGAACCTATTGGCCCCTGCCAATAACAATTTTCGTAACATAGGTTTTATAGGCTTACTAAGAACCTGTCTAAACCAATAAACTTTTGATCCGTCTTGGGCATCCTATATTCTAGTCTGTCTGACCTCCTGGATGCAATTCTACTCACAAAGGAGTCAATTCAATGTATTTTCACTACTGGGTCAACCTAGCTTGTTATTCTGCCCTTAACACCCCAAAATGCAGTTATGGGTTATAAATGAAGTGAATATGATTACACAAGCATATATGATAACTCATCAAGTGATACAACAATATAAACATCCATGGTTTAATTCCTTGCAATCATTTTCTAATGAAATATGGTTAATACCCTTAACCCACTATCTTTAGCAAGGAAAGCTTCCTCTAAAATTTCAAAGTTAAATGCCATTTCAAAATTCTTTTACGTTGCCATGTGTTTAATTAAAAATGAGATTAGGTTCTCTAATTTGAAAACTAAGGCTTTCCACTATATCCTTTGGATTATTGTGACATTATAAGTTACCCTCCGTCACTCTCCCTTTCTACATCATAGAGTAAACAAGCCCACCGTCCCTTTCCATTTAACTAATGGGTTCAAAACAAGCATATATACCCCTTTCGCCACTCTACTATAGCGGCAAGACCTTTTGAAATCATTGCTTAAGTAATGCGGAAGGCCCCTTCCACTACTTCTTTGAAACCATGCGGAAGGACCTTGTCGCCGCCATTGATTGGGTGTGGCACAACCCTTCCACCTCTATAATTAAACATGCATGCAGAAGAACCCTTTCAAGACTATCAACTAGTGTGGAAGGTACCTTCCATAATGGTTGGACTTACTCAAGTATAAAGGTGTGGAAGGTATGCTATCGACACCATTGATTGGTGCAGCACACCCTTTCCATTTTCATTGATTAACATACTTGCAGAGCATATAAGAGCAGAAGGAACACCTTCAACACTATCTACTAGTGCGGAAGGTCCTTTCCATGATTCAATTAATGCGGTGGTGCACACTTGTTAAAGTGTATGTATGCAGAGGGACCTCTTCGACACTATTGATTAGTGCGGAATGACCCTTCCGCCTTCATTCTAGTATATGTTAACTACAGAGACACCCCTATCCCCTTTGTGTTCAAAGAAAAGCGATATTTTATGCTTTTGAAGGTATCTATGCTTATGAAGGTATTAGTGCTTTCAAAGGCAAGTGGCGTTGCTATAATTACCATAAGAATCAATTTTTAACCAATTAAAGCAATTTCTTTTTACCTAACCCCTTATGTTTTAAATTTTCTATCGGATAACAAAACCTTTATAAAATTATTTTTAGAATTTGCTGCCGCATGTAATCCCCAATGCTCCAATATTTCATTAAAATTATTAACTAAGCCCTTGTATTTAATTAATCATTAAATACTAATCTTTCTAATTAAATCCAAAACTCACCCAAATCTCTTGAGAAAAATCTCAAAAATTCACATAAATTCCAAAATGATAACATCTTTATCATATATAAAATTTTCAGCCTGAAAATAATTAATTAATTCCTTAAATTAATTAAAACCCAAAATATCCATTTCTTTCACTCGAAAATTCACAATAAATTATCCATTTCTTGGAATATTATGAAAATTTAAGCATATCTCAAAAATAATGTTTTACATAACATATTAAAAAATCATGGCATTTGGTAATCATTTTGCATGATTTTTTCCTTAAAAACAAAGTACACTATTTCACAAAATCCTTGTTTAAATTATAACATGGCATTTAAATCAAAACATATCATCCTTCATCCAATCAGACCATTTTAAACCTCAAACCCAAATAAAAACATTCAAGGTGACTTATATGATGGTGAAGGTCGTTATTCACCTTGTTTAAACAAGGAACTTGAGATTTGTTCTACACTTTAATCTTCCTAGCTTGAATCTTAGCCTCTAATTGATTTTTTTGAGCTCCTCTTCTCCTAGGGTTATGGCGTGCCTTGTTTTTATTTTGTTTATGTTTCTATTTTGTAAGAATGTAAAATGAAAATGAGTATGTAGTAGGGGTTTTAGGGGTTGTGGGGTTCGACTATTCCCATATTGCCCTTGCCTTATTCTCTTAAGTATTTAAGTCATAATTGGTTCTCATTAATTAATTTAATTAAGACACGACCTTAATTAGTTTTCACATCTCAATTCCCTTATCACTCTAGTCTCAACATTATTCTATATAATTTATCTAATTAAATTTCCTAAATAATGCTCTTTAAAATTAGGGGTGTTACATGCTGAGTCGAGTTCAGCGGCACTTTTTGCTCAATACACCCCTGGTGAAGAATCGAAACAACCTAAAAGCTCACACCGTGTGCCAGCTTACTCTTTAAATTCGAAAGCAGATGATATTTTAGAGCCGGTTCTTGATACACTTGAGGATGCTGTATTCTTGGAAGATCCAATGGATTCAACCGCGTCGAAGATTAGCGAGGCATCTCTTCGTTAAATTTGCATTAAGCATGGAATTCCATATTATGATGTATTGGTCTCATCTCATGACCAAAGGGCTTATATTTCTCCAGAAGGGTATACTGCCTATAACAGATATATGTGCCTAGCTGGGGGTGTACCACCATTTAATCCATTCATCCGTTGAATGCTCCATTTTATGAGACTTG
Source organism: Allium fistulosum (assembly GCA_030737815.1). Classification (NCBI taxonomy): domain Eukaryota; kingdom Viridiplantae; phylum Streptophyta; class Magnoliopsida; order Asparagales; family Amaryllidaceae; genus Allium; species Allium fistulosum. The sequence goes on from CM060904.1 coordinate 340,118,063, forward strand.
CTCCAGCTCAACTACATCCGAACAGCTATGCATTTCTCCAAGGCACATACATGATTTTCCTTGAATTTTTAAATCGTGAAACGTCCGAAGAAGATATTTGTTTTATCTATAGTTTCAAGCGACGAAAATGATGTCTTTTATTCACTTACCTTGAGCCAGTCGGCGGTTGTCAAGTTGTGACCGGTGCTTGGAATTAACCGAGCTATTTTAAAAGTGAATGGTTTTATGTGCGCCATCCACCCGAGTTTGCACAACGGTGGTTAGTAGGATATAAGTGCTTTTCCAAACTATAGCGAGAAAGCTTTAGTCAACCTCTTTGGCAACCAACCTTTCGACTTAGAACCCTTCGACCTTGTCCAATTCAATACGTACCAGTATCTTGATACCATATGCATTTGTTTGACCTTGTCGGAAGTTATGAACTTCTCGATCCTGTCGAAAGGTCTGGGTCGGAAGGTATGATACCAAAATGGCTGAAACATGCCAAAAGCGCGACTTTCTTGTTTTTAACTTAAAAAGGATAACTTTTCAACTAACCTTCCTTTGTTTGTCAAAATCTTATTGGTTAACAAATGTTTTTAGGAAAAGTGCTGCCATTATTTCAGATTAAATAATCATTTTATTTTATAAAATGCCCCTTCTCCTTAATTAAATATATAAAACATTTAAGTCCCATACCTTAAATAATTTTATATATTCATCAAATCACTTAGGAAAAATATGGAAAAATTCCAGAAAAACTACTTTAATGTGTTTTCCAACATATAAAAATTTCAAACCCAAATAATTATTATTTTAGCCGTAAATAATTTATACCCAACAAATCATTTTCTTCACTAGAAAATTAATATAAAATCCACATTAATTTAGAAAATTATCGAAATTGAAAACCATCTCCAAAATTAGGTTTTCTACAACATAAAATTTTCCCATGGCATTTAAAAATCATTTCATCTCGGTTTTACCCTAAAACCATGTATATCTCTTTTAAGCAAACTTGTTTAATCCATATAAATCATGATTCAAGCATATCATCATTCAATATATCATAAAAATAGATTTACACTAAAATCCAAAACCATATGATCATAAAACTAAAATAGAGATGTAGAAATTATTATTCATTTTAGATTAGATAAGGAAATTGAAGTTTGGTTGAGATTGATTCCTTCTAACTTGAATCCTAAGCTTTAAGTTGATTTTCTCTTCTCTTCTTCCTAATGGCCGGCCTTGCTTCTCACGATTATAAAATTTTGTTTTAAGTAAAATGAACGTGTATGACCTAATGAGAATAGTATAAGGGTGGGAAGTATGGTTATTTACCCTAATGCCCTTATGTTTAATTTTCTAACCATTTATGCAAGTTCATTAGATTTTAAATAAGCACGACCACCTAATTTATTAATCAACCTCAATCTCCTTATCTACATTATTCTATTTAATTTATTCTAATTAAATCTCCTGAATAATGTCAATAAAATTAGGGGTGTTACAGGCTCCCCTCTTTAAAGAATTTCGTCCTCGAAATTCAGTGAGGACTAATTAGCAAACACAACAATCATCTGTAACATCTCCTAACAACCATACTAGCCTACCAGTCTTGCAACAATCTATATAAATCTAATATAGACATACCATCAAAGCAGATCATGCTCTTAATAAATCTTAGAGTACCTTGTTGACTCTCTCTGTCTGCCCATCCATCTGTGGGTGATATGCTGTACTCATCTTGAGCTTGGTGCCTAATACCTCTTGTAGACTCCTCCAAAATTCGCTAGTGAATAATGCATCTCTGTCGTTGACTATGCTACTAGGAATCCCACGAAGTCTAACTATGTTCTTTATGAACAATCTTGCTAAAACAGGTGCCGTCCTGGTTGACTTCACCGGAATGAAATGGGCACTCTTGGTCAACTATCTACAATAACCCATATACTTTCATTTACTTTACTTGAATTTGGCAACCCATCTACAAAATCCATCGATATCGAATCTCACTTCCAAACTGAAATATCTAAATGCTGAAGTAACCCACTCGGCTTCTGAAGTTCGGCCTTCACTTGTTGACAGCTAATACACTGCCTAACCCACAAGACAACATCCCTCTTTATGCCTTCCCAATAAAAGCTTCTCTTCATGTCTTGATACATCTTGGTTCCTCCAAGATGAATCGTAAACTTCGATCGATGACATTCTTCTAGAACTTCTCTCCTTAAGTTCTCTACATCTGGAATACATAACCGTCCCTTCTTTCTCAACCATCCTCTTTGGTCAAGATTAAAATCCCTTAGGTCATCAGCCTCTGATCCTATCTCAAGCCTTCTAATCCTCTCGGCTAAAACTGGATCTTCTGTCCGCTTAGAAGCTACGTTCTCAATCAGCATAGGTCGAACCTCTAAACAAGACAACATGTTAGTACCCTGACTAGAACTAGCAGTAGATCTCAACTGCACACCACAATTGGCTAAAGCTTCGAGATCCTTCCATTCTGCCAACATCTCCAACACTACATTCTTGTGTTTTCGGCTGAGAGCATCTGCTACCTTATTTTCTTTTCCCGAAGTATACTCTATACCAAAATCATAAGCAGCCAAAAACTCTAGCCACCTCTGTTGTCTCATATTCAACTCCTTCTGAGAGAATAAATACTTTAATGACTTATGATCGGTATACAACTCAAATCTCTCTCCCAAAAGATATTGCCTCCAAATCTTCAAGGCAAAAATCACCGCTGCCAACTCCAAGTCATGAGTAGGATATCTAACTTCGTGCAGTCTAAGCTGCCTAGATGCATCAGCAATAACTTTGCCCTTCTGCACCAATACTGCTCCCAATCCAGTGCCACATGCATCAGTGTATACTACCAACCCTTGGTTACCATCCGGAACTACTAACACTAGAGCATTGGTTGACAAACGTTTTAACTTAAGGAATGCTTCCTCACATTTGTCGGACCAAACAAACTTCACTTCCTTCCCGGTCAACTTAGTCAAAGGTGCTGCTATCCGCGAGAAATCCTTGATGAATCTTCAGTAATAGCCAGTAAGTCCAAGAAACCTCCTTATCTCGGTTACCGTCTCTGGTCTCTTCCAATTATTGATAGCTTCGATCTAACTGGATCGACTGACAATCCTTCTTCGGAAACCACATAACTAAGAAACTTAACCTCTTTCTTCCAAAAATGACACTTGGAAAACTTCGCCTTCAACTGATTCTGCCTCAGCATCTCCAACACTATTCTAAGATGAATCTCATGCTCTCTTTCACCTTTAGAGTACATCAAAATGTCATCTATGAACACCAACATGAACCTATCCAAGTGCCCTTGAAAAACCCGGTTCATCAAATCAACGAAGAAAGCAGGCGCATTTGTCAATCCAAATGGCATCACCAACCACTCATACGAACCAACCTAGTCCGAAATGCCGTCAAAGGAATGCTATCCTTCGCCACTCTCAACTGATGGAACCCCGTCGCCAAATCCAATTGGGAAAATACTCTGGCTCCACTCAACTGATCAAACAGATCATTTATCCTCAGCAGAGGGTACCTATTCTTGATCATCCTTTCGTTTAACTTACGATAGTCGATGCACATCCTTAACGACCCATCTGGTTTATTCACAAACACCGTAGCTGCTCCCCAAGGTGAATTGTTTGGCCTAATAAAATTTCTTCCCTCAAGATTCACTAACCACACCTTCAATTCCTTCATCTCTGTCGGTGTCATCCTGCTAGGTGGTCTATTGACAGGTTCAGCTCCTGGTATAAGGTCTATTCGAAACTCAATAGCTCGTTTCGGGGGTAATCCAGTAACCGGCTCAAATACTTCTGCAAACTCTCTAGCAACACGAACCTAACTAAGCTCTTCTCCAGCCTCCATGACACTCAACAAAGCACAAACACTCTTACTGGAATTCTCCATTGAGAAAATGATTCCATTAAGCCTGTCTGGGTGTCTTAATGATATTTCCCGATCTTGGCAAAATATCCTAGCCTCATACATACCTAACCAATCCATACCCAAAATGATCCCGAAATCTAGGAATCATAAACATACACACTACATGCAAACCTATGACCTAACAAATCAAGTTCTAACTGGTCACATCTCATCCCAAGAGTTGCATACCCTCCTATTGGATTCGCAACCCTTAAGGAAGTAACAAGGTATGTGGGTTCTATACATAACCTATCCACCAAATACTGAGATATTAATGAATATGATCACCGGTATCGAAAAGTACCCTAACCGGTATATTTTGAATCAAAAGCGTACCTTCCATCACAGTTTTCCCTTTCTCTGCTGTAGTAGGTCTAGAAGATGATGGTTCCAAAGCAAAGACCTTTCCTTTTCCTGCCTTGGCAGCTTCAGGACACTTGTTCTTGTAATGCCCCATATGGTTGCAATTATAGCATTGAACATTCTACTTCTCCACAACCAACCTCGCATCTCCCGAATGGCACTCATTTGCATAGTGACCCTTCTTATCACACTTGTAGCAAAATATATCTACTTTCCCTTTCTTGGCTGCTCCTCCTTTCCGAGTGCCCTTCTTCTTGAAAAAATTCCTCTTCTTCCCCAGAGGACCATGGGATTCAATTGGCTCCTCTTTAGCTGAAATAGCAAGCATTTCCTCATGGCAAATGGCCATCCCCACCACCACATTAGAAGGATCTCTGATATGGGCCAGTCATTCTGCCTAGCTCTTGCCTTAATCATCTAATGAATCTTTCATTCCTTCTAACATCTGTGTCAACCAAAGCATAACCATATCGAGATCGCTCATCAAACTTAGCTGCATACTCGAACACAGAGATATCTCCTTGGACAAGATCCATAAACTTCCTCATCAATGCTGACTTGGCAACCTCAGACAAGAACCTCTGCTCAAACCTCCTCTTGAAGTCAACCCAAGTCAACTCTTCCTCCGGCACTCTGGCCATCACATTGTTCCACCAATGAAGCGCTAACCATTGCAATTGTCTGGAGGGTAGTCTTCTATTCTTTCCATCATTCAAGCCTAAATCTGCAAAGATCCTCTCACAGTTCAACAGCCAGTTCTTTACTTCAACATCATCTTCCGTTCTAATAAACAGCTTTCCTCCCAGACTGATATAGTCTCTACACAGCTTAGCATAATTATAACCAGCTGGAACTACAGGATTAGCTCCACCGACATTACTAGCAGCTCCCGCTTGCAAAAGATTACCAACAATTGATACAACAACCCCACATCTACTGGCGGATTTCCAGCACCTACATTGGCCTTAGCATTTTGGTTAGCATTAGCCCATCGACCTTGGTTTCTTCGAGTATTAGGTCAAGAATTTCCATTAGTAGTGGTGCTTCCTCCACCTAGATTTCCACTTCCATTTCCTGCCTCCATATCCTCTTTCTCGTTTATCTGCATACGAGCCTTAGTAAGATACAGAAGAACGGTCTAAGAGAGAGGGGAATATGTACTTAGATATATACCTATATATCAAATACAAGTACATTACTATAGCGTTAACCCAAACCCCGATCTTATTTTTAAATTTATTGGATTATATTTGAAAAAAAGCTTTTAGGTTTTACTTTTCTTTTAAAGTTTCATAAACCTATGCTCCGATACCAACTTGTAACATACCCCTACTCGGAGGCCTAAAACTAACTGCTACGGATGCTACAGTCATCCATAGTTATTAATCTTCGGCGACCAAATATGGCGGTGCTAGATACATGGATACACAGATCACAAAAATATGGAAAAAATCTCACAATTCAAAAACATATTTCCACGTCCTAATCAAAACATTTCAAGTTCATTACATAATCCCAAAATTATGTTAACCACATTCAGTAAAATATAATTATTACAATTACGCCAAGAGCGACATATGAAGATGCCCCCTTGGTTGATCAGAGTATATAGTAAGGCTAATAAATCTACCTTTACAAACAAAACACATAGTGGAAATAAAACTCTAAATATTTATCTGCCTCCTGCATGCCTCCGGAAGCTTTATTCGTCTAAGAAGAGAACCTGAAAACCCTAAACCTCAAACTACTCAAAATCAATTGAGTACTCGAGAGTTTAAGGGGAAAACAAAAACTTCGAGTCAGACATAAAGCCTGGTATAAATAATAATCTAACATCTCAATTCTTTTAGATATCTAGTGAGACCACGCCGCTTAGCGGAACGGGTTTTCCTCTCACTAGTATCTTAAAACTTTTATAAAACCATATTCTGTATTCCTGCGAACACAATGGTTAAAACATACATTTTCAAAATATTATGATATGCATACTTACAAATATTTAGGATTTCCACATCCCCTATTAAATTTTAATTTGCCTCAAATAGGGACTATCCATCCCATTTTCATTTTTCTTAAGTTGATGTAGACTATCCTTCTCACATCTCATATTTTTCTTAGGATGACTATAAACACTTCATCTAACATATGGAGACTATCCATTAACCGTCCCATAGTTTTCCCAGGATTACTATGAACCCTTCTTCAATCATATGGAGACTATCCATCTCCAACTTGATGTTGACTATCCATCATACATCCTATAGTTTTCCTAGGATATCTATGAACCCATCACTTGACCATTCAACTCATGCTATCCACATGAATCTAATTATCTAATGCTATCCACATAATTAACCTATTGCCATTAGTGTCCCTAATTTAGGTTATATCCATTTATAATTTACATCAGTATCCCCAATGATTGTCAAAACATATAAGTGTTGATATCCCCAACTATTGTGTTGAATTCATTAAACCCACCCCGTATCCCCAAGGTTAAACAACATTTATTTTATGAGGTTAAAAGAAAACAATTTTCCAACCCCTTCGAAAGCTTTGCTTTCGACCCTTTCGAAAGCAACCTTTCGACCCCTTCGAAAGCATAAACCGAACAATAGGTTCCAGCCTTTATAAAACTTTAAAACCCCACCTTAGAAACCTTTCGACTTAGTTGAAGTATCATTAAGTAAGAGTGGAAGCCTAACTTCCAAACCATTTGTAAGTAAACCTTTCGAAAGCATTGGAAATCAAACCTTTCGAAACCATTGGAAAGCAAACCTTTCGAAAGTAATCAACCTTTTAAAAATAAACCTTTCGAAAGCTTACTGGGTTCAATTTAAAACATGTGGAAAATCTTCTTTTAAAAACCTTTTGACTTCATTGGAAGCTAACTTTCGACTTTGTCGGAAGGTCTGCTTCAAAAGCTTTAAAACTTAACTTTTAAACAATAGGCTTCAGCCTTTAAAACAACTCCTTCTAAAGCTTTAGGTTATACTTCAATTTATAAAACAAGGGTAAATCATTTAAGTCGAAAGTTTCCTTTCGAAAGCATCGAGAAGCGGCTAGTTTTTAAAACAAGTAAACCTTTCGTCTTTGTCAAAAGTTTTAGAACAAAACCAAACAAAAGCGGGAGTAACCTTTAGACTATGTCGAAAGGTTTTAAAAAAAATAGTGATAAAACAGCAGTAACCTTTCCACTATGTTGAAAGGTTTAAAACCTTTATTTTAAACATTTGACCTGGTCGAAAGCTCTTATTCAAAAGCAAAGCAGGCTATCTTTGGTTTATAAAACAAACACACTTCAACCTCTTTGGCAAGCAACCTTTCAACTTATAACCCTTCGAACTTGTCCAATTCATTACGTACCAAGTATCTTGATACCATATGCATTGGTTTGACCTTATCGGAAGCTATGAACCTATCGACCTTGTCGAAAGGTCTGGGTCGGAAGGTCTGATACCAAAATGGCTGAAACATGCCAAAAGCATGATTTTCTTTTTTTAACTTAAAAAGGATAACTTTTCAACTAACTTGCCTTTGTTTGTCAAAATCTTATTGGTTAACAAATGTTTTTCAGAAAAGTGCTGCAACTATTTTCAGAATTAAATAATCATTTTATCTTATAGAATGCCCCTTCTCCTTAATTAAATATATAAAACATTTAAGTCTCATACCTTAAATAATTTTATATATTCATCAAATCACTTAGGAAAAATCTGGAAAAATTCTAGAAAATCTACTTTAATATGTTTTCCAACATATAAGAATTTCAAACCCAAATAATTATTATTTTAGCCGTAAATAATTTATAACCCAATAAATCAATTTCTACACTAGAAAATTAATATAAAATCTACATTAATTCAAAAAATTATGGAAATTGAAACCCATCATCAAAATCAGGTTTTCTACAACATAAAATTTTTCCATGGCATTTAAAAATCATTTCATCTCGGTTTTACCCTAAAACCGTGTATATCTCTTTTTAGCAAACTTGTTTAATCCATATAAATCATGATTCAAGCATATCATCATTCAATATATCATAAAAATAGATTTCTACTAAAATCTGAAACCATATGCTCATAAAACTAAAATAGAGACGTAGAAATTATTATTCACCTTAGATTAGATAAGGAAATTGAAGTTTGGTTGAGATTGATTCCTTCTAACTTGAATCCTAAGCTTTAAGTTGATTTTCTCTTCTCTTCTTCCTAATGGTCGGCCTTGCTTCCCACGGTTATAAAATTTTGTTTTAAGTAAAATGAATGTGTATGACCTAATGAAAATAGTGTAAGGGTGGGAGGTATGGTTAGTTACCCTAATGCCCTTATGTTTAATTTCATAACCATTTATACAAGTTCATTAGATTTTAAATAAGAACGACCACCTAATTTATTAATTAACCTCAATCTCCTTATCTACATTATTCTATTTAATTTATTTTAATTAAATCTCTTGAATAATGTCAATAAAATTAAGGGTGTTACACGATCGCCCTCACCAAGTACCATCGATAATTTAACAAATCCTATGGCTTCAGTAGCCATCCTATTGAACCTCTTTATTCGAGACCTACAAGGCTTTAAATCTTTCTCCTCCAACATCATTTGATCATAAGCTTTCTTGAATAAGATATTGATGGAACTCCCATAGTTAACAAGCACCTTCTGTACAATAGCAGGACCAATCATGGCTGAAATCACGAATGGGTCGATCGTCTGGGCTTCCACTCCATCTGCATCTTTATTCGGAAAAACGATATCGTTTGTCATGGTTCGAGAATTTTTCGTCAGAGCTCCATCCTTATCAGCATAACAACTTTCATTCTCAACATGCTTTATAACTCTAATGTATCTATCCATTTCCACGAAGCTTTCATCAGCAGGATGCGGCCCCACTGATGATTGTGTTAATCACCAAACATCTTTCTAGCTTCCTGGCTAGATTAACATCAGACTAAGCATGTCCCTATTAGGAAGATGACCCGGAGGATTAGAAGTTCCTTGCACGCCACCCTATGGGGCTTTCACATACTGCTGCAATTTCATTTTTCTAATCAAATCGTCAATCATGTCACGCAAGTGACTGAACCCATTGGTATTATGACCACGAGTCTCATGGAATCTACAAACTTGCCCGACTTCTTCTCCTTCTCGGTTGATTCCCTGGGAGCCAGCTTCCTATATGGTTCAATGCTTTGAGTAGATAAATAGATGTTCTCTATTAAGTTATTTAGTTCGGTATAGTTGTCATACTTGGGAGTCCAAAAACGATTTCGATTATCCGATTTACACTTCTTGGCCCCATCATTGTTCCGTTTTCGACCTTCATTCCGATTTCTAACCTTTATGTGTACGTTCCTAGAATTTTCTCCAGTTTGCTTTATGGACACATTACTTTGTATTACCTCATATGAATTTCCAGCAATGGTCCTCCATGGATGCTTGCGTGCATCCTCCCAACGTAAATATTCATTGACTTTCCTATAAAAATATTCCATTGTTGACGGTTGCTTCCTTCCCAGCTAGTCTTTGAAATCCAAGTTAAGGTGAACTCACCTACATAGCGCCATTTGTACCATGCCTTCCTTAGGATCTGTTACTTTCGTTATATCCATATGGAACCGGTTCAAAAAGTCCCTCAATGACTCTCATTCAGCTTAATTAATGTTGGATAATGACATCACATGCTTCAGACGCAAAGTGTGTAAGCAGAATTGCTTCATGAACTTTCGCGATAGATTAATGAAAGACGATATGGACTTCAATGGAAGCCGAGTGAACCACATTATAGCCACATCCTCTAGGAAAATTGGGAAACAGCCGCACTTCACAACATCCGAAGCTCTAGATAATTCATGGATCATTCATATCTCAATAAGTATTGCCTAGGATCTGTCGTTCCTCCATACAATGACATCGTTGGCATATTAAATCTCCGGGAATATCTTGCATGAAGAATATCCTCCATGAACAGGTTTCGACTCACACTGGTACCCCATTCTACATTGGTTCTAAATTTGTTTTCACTCACCAACCTCCTAACCATATCTTCCAGATGGTCCAGGTCAATAGGTACGATTGAATGGCGGTGATCGGGTCCTGTCCCAAGTGCTCGGTTCGGCGAACGCTCTCGGGAAGATGCTCGGTACCTAGGCTGCCTAAACTCTAGGGGATCCATTCGTCCAACAACCCCCTATTTTATTACCATGAGTTGTATTGTCAACAGCAGTCCAAAACTCCATATTCTAAACATCAACAGCACGTCCAAAGGCCATATCCATGCCACCTTCCAATTATTGAGCGTCGGGCCCATGATAATGGGGTTCGAAACCGATCCCTCCATGGGATTCGATACTGATCCCTAAACTTATGCCTTGGGTCGGCGCTCTCCCTTGGTATGTGTCCCAGTAGTATTTTGGGTCCACTTCTGCCTTTTATCCCTACGCCTTTGCTCGAATGAAGAAGAACTCTCTGACTCTGAGTTGAAATCCCTTCTACTCCATCTACGGCTATTTTGAGTCACTTTATTCAACAGCCTCAAGCTCTGTTGCATTGTTTAATTCATCTCCTACCGACTAGCTTAGAATCTGTCTTCCATCTCCTTTATCATCCTATCCATCTCCACTTTAGTCACAACGTCAGTTAGAGTTTGGATCTCCGTTTGCTCCGGCTGGTTAGCTCCATTCCCATGTTGGGGATTATCATTCTCAGCATCACTTGGGGTAGCTCTAGTTGTTATGGTATGTATTTCTTTCTTTAGTGAGACCATGGCAAAAAGCTTCCAGTATATCTTTGAAAATCTGAGTTGTAGAATCAAAAGGTAGAGAGATTGGATCTATCTCTTGGATACATGAAATCCAATAGTAGATGATGGATCCAAATCGCCTGAGTTCAATTCTCAGTGAGAACACCAAAATGTTTAAACCAAAATTGGTACAAACACCTAGAAAAGTAAATAGAAGAGATTAAATGTAGAAAGTAAATGAAAAATAAAGGAAATCAAATAGAAAGCAAGCACACACTAATTTATACTAGGTCGGCAATCTTGGCCTAGGTCCACTTGAATGATTCTATTGCTTTTGCACTTTTTTTTGTGATTATAAGAGAGTGGGAACATAATAGATCCTTGAATACAAGAGCGTAAGAGTGTAATGGTAGTATAAAGATCCTTACAATGAACCATGCATTTTGTATTTATAGAGGTAAGTGACTAAATATCTCGATGAAACTTCTCCTGCAGAACCTTGCTGCCAAGACCAAGTCTCCCAAGAAAATTTGAACTCCATATCACCTATGGTTGGGGATCGGTACCAATCCCTATATATATATAGTATAGGGTCTTGCGATTTCTTGTGTTGGCTCATCTTGTTGTTGGCTTCAGGATTCCAAGGTTGTTCTGCATGGTCGCTTAGATGTTTTTTGGTCCAAGAGATACATCTATAGAAGGCTAAATTACTGCTTTAGACTGCATATGGAGATTGCCAATACAAAGCATATGAATTCAGGAACAACATTTTAATTAGGCTCTATATAGATAGAGAAGAGTACCATAGGAGTGGGGGCCACTTTAGGTGTACCTCTAGGGATCGGTACTGATCCCTATTTAGGATGGAACATCGATCCATACTTAGTGTATTCTAGGGTATTGCACTTCTAAGCTTGTTCGACCGTCGTCTCGTGGTCTTTTCTGTACTTGGTTCTTGGACACTAGGATCATTTCTTTAAGCTACTTGCCTTGATAATTGTCAGGTCTAACTTATCTAGTCAGTCTGAATATAGCCAGGCTAAAAGGCTGGATAACAGTTATAATCTACTATGGGTATATGAGATGTATCATACGCGTACTTGGAGTCGAAGTGACTGAGTAAAACTAAAATACATAACATGAAATAGAAGATAATCGGCATAAAATAGTGTTCTGTATAATGTGTATAATTTACCAGTCACAAGAACGTTGTTATGACCCCCTCCTCATTATAACCCACAAGATAGCTTAGACGGACATGAACATGTACAAGGCAGGAGCAGTGAAAGGTCATGTTCCTTACCCCTGCTCGACACTAGCAAGGATGCTAGACATTAGAAGTATCAAATCTTAGTTAGCGACTATGTGACTTATTATATTTTATCATATCGTTAGTGCTCTGATATGAATTTATTTGTTTATTTGCAGGATGCCAAACCAATGATCTGTACTTTGGTGGACATGGGTTTTCGACTTAGCGAAAATCAATCTGGCCCACTAGGGTGTGGGTTGTTACAAGTACACAAGATTAAAATTAATCTCATCCATAGTAGTGGCGAAGCTAAGTTTCAATTTTGGGGTGGTCACTCTATACAACAGCCATTCCTGAAAAATGTACCATTACTCCAAGTAATGAGCTTACTTATAAACAATGTACCATTATAGCCATTTCCCAAAAAAGGCCAAAGCAAGAAACTTATAAGTTTCCCTCATTTGAGTTATGCTCCTATTTAAGTGTTATAGCAGTAGTTATCCTAAGTTACTCAATCCTGTAGCTGGTTCGACTGCAAAACCCAAAACATTGCTTTTATGTTTGTTTCCATTCAAGCAGTTCATCAGACAACTTACCTCCAATAGTACAAGCTTTTGCTTTGGAAAATACTACAGAACGTTTTGCATGCAAATTTGTTTTTTTCTTCAAATAATGGGGTAGGTACGTGCCTACCCCATTTGTAAGGGGGCTCCACCCCTGATCCAAAGAATAGTTAACAAAACCATAAAAGATAAGGGTTTTATAAGAAACCCTAACATATTCTAGGCCAAGGAGTTGGCAGGTTGTGCGAGTCGAAAGATTGCATGTGCTAACTGTTCGTGAGGGGTCTTGTATGAATCTCCCTAAAAGGAGTTTAGGAACGATTGTCATTGGATGACCTATTTATGTTTTGAACATAAGTTTTGTAAACAAAACCAAATCAGTTTTATATATAAGGAAATTCATAAAATGTTTGTAAATGCATGTTCCATTACACTGAGAACGACTATTGTTTCAAAAACCAAATTTGTACCATAGGAAATTTTTTGGACATTATTTATAGTGAAATGGATTTTGACACGATCCAAAGATAAAGCTATTTACAAGGGATGAAATGATATTAACAAAACCTGAATGAACACAATGCATTAGAATATCTAATAAATATTCTCGCACATTAAAGGAAGACTACGAGTTTCCTATCAATATTGAGATTAGATAATCCTTAGCTTTCAATTAAACTATTAAGGATATTCACTTTATGATATGGTATACTGCACAAATCTGAAAAGGATTCCAAGTAGGCCATCAAAATATGACTTTGATAGTCATACCTGAAGGAATGTGAGCCATCAGCAGCGATTATGTCTCTAAGCGCAAGACCAATGCAGTTGGAATTTAATGAGCAATGTTGATAAGAATTCTTGTAAATTTCAGTTGTTAAAATTAGCGCAATAGTATTCAATATGCTCAATTAATTCGGATTTACTCATAAAATTATCGCTTAGTATATTATCGCTTAGTATGACTTTGTATTTTGGTATATATGTAATGAAATATAATGGGGCATTTCACCAAAAGGACAAACTTTGCAGTCCAATTAGTTTCTAGGACACACATTCAAAGAAATTACTTTCAAGACCAAAGTCAGCAGAATAATTACTTTCAAGACCAAAGTCGGCAGTCCAATTACTTTCAAGGATATAATTTCATAGGTTTTTAGGCCCTAGAAACTAATTATTTTACGTTTTGTCCTTGAAAGTAATTATTTCAGTTGTGTGTCCTAGAAACTAATTCCACTTGCTAAAGAGGCCCTTGTGGCTAATTTCCACAAATATAAATATCTAAACAATGATTTAAATTAAACAGTTTGCACATAATAACCAAAGTGTCCCAAAGCTAGTGGGAGCGATATTGAGTTTATGAGTTTTCGAGTATAATCCAAGAATAGATATGAAAGTATCATTCAAAAAAGCATCAAAATTGAACAAGTGTTTTGATAGAAATATCAAATAGTTTGATTGTCAATCAAAGCAAAAAAAGCGCATGTTCATAAGAAAGAGCATTAAAAGGTACATTGATATTTCTATATTATAAGCAAATAACACTTTGCAAATTTTAACGATGTACTTATATTAAAATCAATCTTAGTTATTTCAGTACTCGATATTGGATTTGTAAATGATGTCTTTTATAGTAAGTATATAAGCTATTAGGAATGTTCCAAACAATATGCGAGGCTACCTTCTTAAAATGTTTAATACGTAACATGTAAGATGGATTCCTTATGCATTGGCAATAGGAATTATCATACATGTTATGTTGTCTACGATATTGCGATTTGTTTATGTATTTGATAGATGAAGAAAATATTAAATCCAAATTGTTATCACTAAATGGTTGTTTTAAGTATTCTCATGTATTTATGAAATACTAGAGATTTGTTTACAGAAGCAACAAACTCCTTGTGAAGGTGTGTTCAGACTCAAACTTTATAAGTGATATTGAGCATAATATGTCAATAATAAATTCAAATTAAGAATCTTTAAGTTGTAAATGTTCCAAATGAAAGATTATGGCTGATTCAATGAAAAAGGCTAAGTATATCACCTTGAGTAGCGCTACAATAAAAATAAAGTATATAAATATAACTGGATAAATTTATAACTGAGATGAAAGTGATTCCAAATGTTGAGAATCTCACAATATTGTTGCATGATAACAATGTCATGATATAGTTTGTAACAGAACTTAGAGCTTATTGGATGTCGAGAGACATACTCCGAATTGTTCCACATGATGAAGGTAATTTATTAGTGTCGGAGAGAGTTGATTGATAGAGTAAAATATTGAAATATAATAGCATACCCAATCACTAAGTGACTAATCGAATTGGTTTTGAGAAAATCGATTGTAGAAATTAGAATGAGATTCCATAATTGACCTTAAGTGCAAGTGGGAGATTGATAGAGTTAGGGGTATGCCTTAGGGGAAATTATGTAATTTATTACATATATCCAACTCGATAACCAATCTTGTTCGAAATAAAAGATGTTTTCTTTTTATTATATACTTGATGTATTGTGATACATATTAATTAATTAATTTAATTAAAAGTTTATTTAATAGAAAATCCATAAATGGTATGTTTTATGATAATAGTTACAAGGTGTTGTAACCGTGAGTAACTTATCATAATGAAAATAAGTATACCATTTTAAATATTCCTAGTTAAGATGTATCGAGACTGGATATCGATATGTACGTTGAGACTAAAGTATATAACACTCTCCAAATATTGGATAGTGTATTACTTATGGCTACTGGGGCACTAATGGGTTACATATTAACAGTTATTGGATAACTATAGAATGACTCACTCGATAGTTTTGTATTGGTTAATATAACTAAGGTCGAATAGAAAATATCAATGTGACAATTTTTTACACAGATCTCTTGACTTGAGAATACCAATATGAAAGCTCCTCTTTAAATAGTCAAATCATGGCACGACGTCCATCGAGTGATTGTAGTTGGATCGAGTGAAAGTACTGGAAATGAAACATTATTCAAGAGAGGATTCTTCTCCTCAGTTATATGAGTTTAGTATCATGGTCAACCAAAGTCAACTCAAAGTCAAATTCTATGGGCAGAACAATTCAGTTAATAATAATTGTTATTATTGAACAAAGGACTTTGTATTTGGGCTATAGATTTGAATTTGGATGATATTGGAATTTTGGTCATTGCCAAATTCCATAAGTCCAAAGTGATATATAATTTTGAAGAAGAGAATTGGTGAAAACAATTTTTGTTGTCGGTAACGTTTAAAAATGTAAAATTGGATTTTATCAAAGCTTTGTAAGTGATAAATTTGGTCATAATATCACACCAGTAGCTAAGGTGAAGTGTGAACGTTAATATTTGAATTGTTTGATATTAATTGCTAATCGAATTCGCACTAAAAAGTTAACACAACCGCAATGTTGAATCCTCCGTTTACCACCTGATTTAATTAATTATAATTGTTACAATTAAATAATATTTATGAAATATTAATTATAAAATTTTATTTTATCTGTGTTGATTAGTATTAAAAATAGTGCATATAAGTTGTATACACACTTGTCGATATACGATATTGATGGATGTTTAAAATATCTGATCAGGCTTGAAGTGTTTTGAGATCCAATAGAGGGGCGTGTATGGCCGACCATGATGGGTGGGAAGAGGCCTGGAATTTGATTCTAGAACGGTGTGAAATGGCTTTGGAAATAAAAGATATGTTTGCCTCTTTAAACCTCTTATTTCCTATGTTATTTAAAGATCTCTTGCCATTAATTTCACATAATTCTTTCTAGGTGCCTCCACCTCTCTCCATCAAAAAGGCCAAAAATTCCTCTCTTCTTTTCTCAAAATTCAAGCAAAAATAATCCAAAAACTTACTCAATTAGAGTGAAAAGAACGACGTGTAGTTTTCCTAATCGGGTTGTGCCTTTTTGGAAGTGTTGAATGGAGATTTAAGCAGAGTTATTTAGGCTCAACATTCAGGATGTATTGCAGGGCAATTACGAGCTACTATCCGTATTTATAAATTTATATAATTGTACATTTGATTAACATATGTTTTATGTTTAAATATGTTAGGTTTTATATCTAACCCATATTTGTATGTGTTGTCAACATGAGATGTGAATATTTGATTGTTTTTACATGTGTGATTATAATTTTTTTTTGTCTATATATGTTTGGACATATGATTTTGGCTATTGAATCAGAAGTATTTTTTTTTAATTTTCAAAGTTGACAATGTTTAAAAGAGAATTTGAACAAATTAATTTTAATTACACAAGAGTAGAGTATGTGGTTGTACATAATATTTGTTAGATCACGTATTTACTTTTATATATGTTATTATTTTGGAATAAAAGGAATTATAGCTTTATTTGATTTTGTATATGTCTAATTTTTAAATCTAAATATACATACATACATACATATATGTATGTATGTATTTGTAATATAATAAATTGTTCTAATATGTATGTTAAATGAAATACCTATTTGTGTATATATATTTGTATGTATATTTAATAAGCATAAAATTGGATATATGTTTATATATATATATATATAGATTAAGATGTGAAATTTTATTGTATACATGTACCTATATAATTGTTAGTTTTGTTTATAATCATTTAAAAGGTGAAAAAGGAAAAAAATGATTTAAGATTAAGATGTGAAAGATTTTTTTTCTAATTTGAAAAGACAAGAGAGTAATAAAAGGAAGGAGAAAGATCTCTTCATTGATTCTCTTTTATTACTTTCTTAAATCCTAATTAATTTCATAAACATCCATTCTTTCCTCTTCCTACTAATTGCATATTCGAACCTGTTTGATTGCTACTTGTATACAAATAAACCTTTAGTCAAATTAACTTTATAAGATTTTATATATATATATATACACACACACACACTTTCTCTTTTATTACTTTCTTAAATCCTAATTATTTCATTAAATCTCCACTCTTTCCTCTTCCTATTAATTGCATATTTAAACCTAATTAATTGCTACTTGAATACAAATAAACCTTTGATTAGAAAAATAAATTTATAAGATTATATATATATATACATATATATTGAATTTAGACTAATATTTGAAATCATTTATATTTGTATTTATAAATACAACCATTTTATAATGTCATATATACATATATTTATGCTATTACAAGTATATTTACATATCACACTAAACTATATGTATGTATGTATATGATTATATATAAGACAACACATATGTATATGGAGGGGCTAATATTTCTGTTGCAGTGTAAATCCCAACACATATATGCATGCATGTTAAACCATGTAAACTATATATATTGCATGTGCACGTATACACACCTGTGTATAGATACACATAGTCATATTATGCAACATAAATATAACTCCAAAACAAAACTTTATTTACAAATAAAATTAAATAAAAAATTTATTTAAAAGAAAATTTAGATAAGATCTAAATGAATCTAGATTTCATAGGCCCAATAAAGATTCAATAAAGGAAATTCTTTTGAAATTTACCTTTTAACTTCGCGCGGGCTGGCCTAATTCCAATAATCGCATCTTGAACATCTTGACTAGGAATTTTTTAAACAATTTGCTATTTCTAATGTAATAAATTTATTGTTACTACAACATAGTGTAATTACTATCACATAATATATCATTCAAGGAATTTCTATTAAATATAGATAATTAATTAACATAACACAATATGGTAAGTACATAATTGAAAGAAAAATACCTTTTATTACGAACATCATTTTATTACAGAGTTAATAATTTATAATAAATTATAGAATTGCCCCTAGGGCATATCCCTAACTTATCAATCTCCCACTTACATTTGGGGTTAATTATGGAATCTCGATCTTATCACTTTGATCAATTTGCTAGGAAGTGACGAAAACAAACCCTTCATGAATGAATCTGCTATCTTGTCCTTTATATCTACTCTTAAAATGATAATTTATTTCTTCTCGACAAATTCTCTAATGAGGTCGAACTTTCAAAGAATGCGTATAGGTTTCCTGTGCGCTCTAGGTCTCTTTGCGATGTAGTCTACATCGCAGCATTGTTATCACAAAGTAATGTCATTGGATTCTCAGTTTGGGAACCTCTCCTAACTCACTCATAAATTTTCGCATTCAGACCATTTCTTTTGCTGCTATGTTGAGGGAAATTTGTATTCAGCCTCCATCATGGAATCGATTACTGTTCCTATTTGAAACTTTTCCAACCGATGGCCCTACCGTTTAAAGTATAAATGTAGCCAGATACAGACTTACTGTCTCGATATCACTTTTAAAGTTGGAGTATGTATACCCCATAAGGAGGTTTCCATTTCCATGTATAAGAAATCAGTCTTTAGTATTACTTAACTACTTAAGTACACATTTTAAAGCAGTCCAATGTTTTTCTCCATGATTAGACTGATATCGACTTACACATCCTAATGTGTAAGCTACATCTGGTATAGTACATAATATGGGATATATTATAAAACCGATTGCTGATGCATATGGTATCCTATTCATATGCTCTTTGTCCTTATCAGTAAAGGAGTGTCCTCCTTAGAAAGGACAATTTTAAGTTAGATCGAAATATTTTTGCTTTTGGAATTCTCCGTACTAAACATTTTCAATATGGGATCTATGTATAGGGATTTGGACAATCCCAACTATGACATGTAAATAGTCTCTTCTAAATAACCATTTAGAAATGTCATTTCACGTACATTTGCCATATTTCATAGTCATAAAATGCGACAATGGCTAGCATTATCCAAATGGACTTAAGCATTGCTATAAGCGAAATGTTTTATCATAATTAACACCTTGAATTTGACGAAATGATTTTGCAACTAGTCTTACTTTATAAGTCTCTACTTGTCCATTTACATTTATCTTTTTCTTAAAAATCCATTTGCAGCCAATGAGTTTTATTCCTTCAAGTAGCCAAAGTCCATACTTTGTTTTCGTACATGGAATTCATTTCGGATTTCATAGCTCCAAGCCACATTGCAGAGTCTTTACTCTGTAGTACTTGTTGGAATGAGAGAAAAGCGTCATCTTCTAAGACGCGGTCCTTTTTTGCTATCCATGAGAAAACCATAGTATCTCTTTGGTGCATGAGATTCCTTATTAAACCTGGTAATACGTTGCATGTTTTCTTATATTGGTGAACTTTTTAATACCGTAATACCGTAGTATCTCTTTGGAGGGATCGTCTTGACTCCAAATAATACCGTAAGGCGAAAAAATTTCATCGAGGTCTTGATGAATTTTGATCGGAGCATCCATGTCTGACCTAGGGAAGGGGAGAAATGAGGTGTCTAATTATTAAAAGAAAATTGCCGTTAACCCCAAAACAAGAATTAAGCAGGTTAAAACCTAAGTCTAATTCTTGATTAAGTAGTAAAAGGAGGAGTGTCGATAATGATATGAGCAATCTTAACAAGAATAAAAAGGAATTTTTTAAGAAGGACTTACTGATTCAAGAGTAGATATCAGAAGACGAATCAAAGCGAGCTTGAAAATATCAGTGGCGGTTGTATAACTTGAATATGTGAAAAGAGGAGAGAAAAGGGAAAAGGGTGTTTATAAAGGACGACGCACATTGAGAAGAGAAAAGATTTCCTCCGTAGATTTAGTTTAACAGGTGTACATAAGAAGAATATCAAGGGATCACCCCAACAAATACCAAGTCATTCTTGTACAGAAAAAGAGAAATGCTTTTTGGGGATAACCAATCAACTGCCAACCTCTAGACTCACATTTAATGCCAAATCAGAACCTCTCTCTTTAAAATGTCTAGTCCCAAATGATCACTTACGAATTCACACTACAAATGCAGCTTTGACCTCATGATCTTGAAGTAGATTTTGCCTTTCGCCACCGTAATAATATCGCTTACCACTTAACCTAGATGTCTTTAAGTAACAAGCATGATTTCAAAAAGTTTTCACCCCATGGTCCCGAAGTAGATTTTGTCTTTTGGCACCGTTATAATTTTACTTGCCACTTAGTCTAGATGGCTTCAAGTGACAAGCATGATTTCAATAAGTTTTGATCTCACGGCCTCGAAGTAGATTTTGCCTTTTGGCACTGTAATAATTTCGCTTACCACTTAGCTTAGATGGCTTCAAGTAACAAGCACAATTTCAAAAAGTTTTGACCTCACGGTCCTGAAGTAGATTTTACCTTTCGACACCGTAATAATTTCGCTTACCACTTAGCCTAGATGGCTTCAAATGACAAGCATGATTTCAAAAAGTTTTGACCTCATGGTCCTGAAGTAGATTTTGCCTTTTGGCACCATAATAATTTCGCTTACCACTTAGCCTAGGTGGCATCAAGTGACAAGTAAGATTTTAAAAAATTTTGACCTCACGATCTCAAAGTAGATTTTGCCTTTCGGCACCGTAAAAATTTTGCTTGCCACTTAGCTTAAATGGCTTCAGGTGATAAGCACATTTTCAAAAGTTTAGGCCTCGTAGTTTGGTCAAATGATGCTTTCCATCTCAAAAGTTAATTTCAAGCGAAATAGCCCAATTTTCTTATAATAACAAGCAAATATAGGCATTATACCGCCATTAATAGTTTTCAAACCTATTCCTATGTAAGACCGGATCTAGATAACTATAGCATGGTATTGAGGTATTTTCATCTCTAAGCACTAATTTCAATTTCCAAAAAGCCTCTAGGCAAAGGTAAATCCAAATTACTTTCAAAACCCTTTAAACAAGGTTAGATCTTTATAAGTTCTCTAGGAAAGGTAGTATTTCTAAAAGTTCTCAAGATATTACCTTGCCCGAAGACTCACGGTCAATTTTTATGACGAGAACAGAACAAACAAGTCGAGTAACAAGCCTAATATAACACTGTTCTTTCCAAAGTTCACTTCATATCAACCATATAAGGTGAACTTTTGGGGGCATGTGTTACACCCTAATTTATACCAAGTATAAATTACAAATATTTGAAAAGAAGATTCCTTGGCTTATAATTCCAAGACCCATTGTTTAGTTTCTAACGAGAGCATAAGTATGGAACTCAATACCCAAGAACATGTGATCCAAGAGCATGAATCAAAGCGTCAACCAAGGTTAAGATCATTGTTCGACTGAAACAAGAAGCTTTAACTGAGGGCAGCTGTTGCCAAAGCCAAAAGCTTTTCAACAAGTATCAACAATCAATGGCTTAAATAGGCTCAGACCGAGATCAATGGTCAGGATAAACAAAAAGAATCAAAGAAGCTACATACAAAAGCGCCATGTCAGCAATCCGTGTCAAAATGCAGTCAACCAGATGATAACAAGTGTTCAAATCTATGCCACACATAGCAAGCCAAGTCATCAATCCAAAGAAAAGGCTCTCCATCAATGGTGTTACGGCATATTGGCTATAAATAAGCGGCAACCTCAAGGCAGAAGGGATCGACTGGCATAAAAAAAGGGATGGCATAAAATCATAATGTACTTTTTTACATTAGAGCTCTATTCACAAACTCATTATTAGCGAAAATGCCTAGGTTCAATGTAATAAGCCTCTCGGATATATAAGAGTGACTAAATAAGGAAAGGACAGTAGATGTAGGGACTTTCGGCCTGAACCCCTATAAAAGTCTCGGTGTTATTTACCTTTCATAATTTACCTCCTCTACATGTGCTATTATTTCCCTATGGTTCAACATCTCGTGCTTAAAGCTTGATTATATCACATCTCGATAACCTCTTAGCTGGGTCCAACATTCCAATCAGCTTCCGGAGATACGGCTTTGAATCTCGAAGTGTTGGAGTAGATGAAAATTTACAACAATAAGTGTAGTATGAAAATTAAAACTTCCTTTTTAAACAATTTGAATAAAATAAGATTTTATTTAAAAACTTCATTAGATTGGATCAAATATTCATTTGGACTTAATAGGCCCAATAGATCCAAAATAGGGAGAATTTCGAAATCTACCTATTTCCTTGCTTCTGACTAACACGGTTCCAACAAAGGTGTCATAACCAAATAGTCTATGCAGTCTAAATAGTCTTATTAGGGCTAACCAATTATGCTTGCCAATTTATTGGATGTTTAGAAAAGTAGTGTTTAGACTTGGGTTCGGGTTATCTAGTACCATGCCCCCCTTGGTTACCAGCCTGGCCTAAAAGGTGAAGTGAGCCTAATAGTAGCCCCTAATAGAAAAAGCCTAATCTTAATTGGGCATTGGGCCAATTTTCAAAATTATTTCGAAAATTTAAAATAGAATTTAAAATTTAAAATAAGAAATAAATTGTAAGTATTATAATGCGATTTCAAAATTATTTTAAAACTAAAATAAGTTTTTTAAAGTTTAAAATTAAATTAAAAATAAGAATTACATTATAAACGCTGTAATATGATTTCCAAGTTGGCTTTGAAAATAATGTATATAATAAATGTTATAATATAGATTGAAAAGGTGCTTTGAAAATTTTAATATTTATTAATAAGGTTAATAAATTAAATAAATGAAACAGTTAATTAATGAAAGTATACATATATACACTATATATACATGTATATGTTAAATTATCTTGAATTGTTTAAGATGATGTAAGTGTATATATATACATAATAAATTTCCAAAATTAGTATTTAATCAAATTATCTAGCTAAAAAGGTTAATTAACAAATAATAAAATACACACACATGCATACATATATATAAATATATAACCATAAATGTTATGGTATACATATTCAATTAAATTGTTTAATTGAATAACATAAAATTAGTTCAAAATGTTAATTAATCAAATTAATTAAATAAGATTTAACTAATGTAATATAAAAAAGACTATTATATAAGTTTAAATGATAAAATTTATATAGTAATTAAACTTACATAATATGAATGTATAAAATCAAGTGGAATAGCAAAAGAACCCAAACAGACTTAAGGGATAAATACATGTGTATAGTATGTATACCGTGATTTCTATTGTTTCCTACACTCGAATCACGAGGATATTTCATAAAAATTACATTATTCCATAAGTCAATATCACTCGATATAATATATTAAAGATTATGAACCTTTAATACAAAGCTGTCATCCACCATTTATACGTTAATATATTGCTTGCTTCCATCTACCGCTTCGTCGATGAGCAAGTCGAACTCCACCCACGATTCAACCTTCGATCGCCAGAACTTCGCCATACTCTCGAATTCAAAATCGAGCACTTTCGCCACCAACCCAAACCAATCAGTCACCAAACTCAGCCTCGAATTCACCGCCCCGACCACCTGAAGATCCCTAACTCCGGCCAATGGCCTCGTCACCCACCACGCCATCTTCCCCCAAAGCCACGCCTCGCTCGACGCTTCGTCGAAGTCGCGGCGATCAAAACAATTTGCTCCAGTAAATTAGGTTTAGGAAAAAAACGATATCACTGTCGCCTCCGATGTCGTGGTCACCTCCGACTATTTTTCCTACCACTCCAGTAGGTCCCTCCACCTCCTCGCACAACCTCGACATCTCTAGTTCATCATAACGCCGGAATTTGTTCAAAAACATTTTAAATTCAAAGTCGAACAGCTCTTTACCCCCTTCCTTAAAAATATTCCATTTGGTCTTAAAAATCATATTTTTCCATAAGGATTCGAATTATCTAATTGAATCAATGTTTTGTAATATTCGAATTTTCCAAAATTTGAGGTATCTTCTGTAAAAGCCTTTATTTTTCAATCTGTACACATTGATACTTTATGAAATTATTTTTAAAACATAATTCTTACTTGAATACACATAATTGCTCTAAACATCGAAACTTGAAACCGATTAGAAATGGAGAAATCGAATTGTTTTCAATGTTGGTTTCATCCTAAACTATAAACAGAGAAGAACCTGTCCCTGTTCTATCAAAAAATAAGTTCATATTCACAGTGTTTAAGAAAATATCCAACACCATATTAACATAAATCATTTACAAATCATAGTTTAACATAAAATTTACGATTATGTTTACTCACATATTACTTGTTTAAGACAGAAGCCTGTAGGGTTTAACAGAGTGATATAACTCTTATATACACATACTTTTCCTTTCAAACAGGCAGGCAAATTGACTATCAATACCAACATTTTTAACAACAACTTGAAGTATCCATTCCAAACATCAAGCATAAAAACAGATTCAAATATACTTATGGTTTCAAAAGAAAAGTTACTCACTGGTGAAAACAAAGAAGTTTGAAAAAAAACAAGTTGCTCACCTGAATTTTTCACAGAAAGGAAGAACATAGCTTGCTAATGTTGAACAGGCTTGATATTCTTGGTTGAAAACTTGTCTGCTTGATCTTGGTTTGTATTGACTTAGATTGAATTTTAAGGTTGCATTCCTTTTGTTTAAATTGTAGATGATATTAACTTCAGTTTCTTTGCTTAGTTTTGATGGAACTAGCTGAAATGAAGGGGAAGGATGGCGTATAAAATGTGAAGTTTACAGGCTACTTTTATTTTATTTATACAATAGGGTAATGTTACTTTGTACTTTATCAGGTCATGGCTGAAGACAACTCGGCTGAGGTGATGTAATTGGTGCTGGCATTTATTATGTTATGGTGGCGGCATAACTTACTTTATACATAAACACTTATTTATTCCTTGCCTTTCATCTCTTTGTCACGGCTGAGATGTTTGCATTTATTATATTTGACTTCTTTTATTTTTTTATACCTAGATATGTACTATTGTCTTCTACATGTTTGAATACTTGAACATATTTGCCCTTTTTAAATTTGTTTGTATGCAAATGTATTTGCACTGTCTTATGGCTTCATAAATATGTTTACTTGTTTTACCTTTTTTTGTTTATTTGCATACTTATGTATTTGTTGACTAAGTAGATTTTACTTTATAATTATCTTATATATATATTTTTATTTCCAGTTAACATCTATTATTATTTAACTCTAATTCTAATTATTTTATTTTTTTTGAAATTCAAATTGACATCAATTCTAAATTTTTTTAAAATCTTTATTTATCTGGTATCCAAAGTGTGTATATATATATATCTATATTTATTTATTTAATTTTTTTTTTCAAATCCAATATATACATATATATACTATAATTAATTTTTTTATGATTTATACAGAATTTATTCAAGCTTCGGGGAAACTCGCTTCTATTTATAATAAATTATACAATTTTAATTCAAAAATTCAACAAATTATTAATTTAAATTAAATTAAAATCTGGGGTCGTTACAAACTTCCCCCCTTAAAAGAATTTCGTCCTCGAAATTCGCAGGCACGAAAACAACACAAAGATAGACAGATTCGATCTCCTATAATTCCTCAAACTTACGATATGAATTCCAAACTCAAGTCGGAATATCTCAAAATACATACCAGTTTGACCCTCTTCGGACTTTGATATACCCAAGAAATTACAATAGAATTTCAAATTTAGTTTCAAACGATATCGTTTTATCGATTCAATTCAATTTAGCTTCATATTCTATTAATCGATTTAATTCAATTTAAAACTTCCAATTTATATTCATTAAAGTTTAAATCAAAAAGCTGATAAGAAACTGATGGAGATACGAAGTAAGAATTTTCTACAACGATTCGTAGAGCCATCATCATATCGGAACTTCTTCTGGAGTTGTCACGAAGCGATCAAAAGAATTTTGGAAATGAATCAAAGAAGATTGATAAGAAAGTTGTTTCCACTATTGCAGGGTATTGATCATTTATAGTCGTATTCCCCTATCCCCTATCTCATCTTCTTCTTGTACTCATACTCACTATCAGTGGATAGTAAGAGAATTTATTGAGACGTTCAGACTGATATCTTAGGGATACACTCATTCTAGAGTTTACTTCACTCTATCTCTAATGAGCTACTTAACGTGTTATACTCCTGAGCTAAAGTTTACCTTAGCTCTGATACCAAATGTAACGAGACGGATTTTGCCCGCTTGAAAATCAACATCCATACTTTACATCGTATTCGAATGTCGTAGATTCGACCGTTCAAATCCGCGTCGCCAGAGCTTATAACACAATTAAGTAAATAACACAGCGGAAGAAAATGAATAATACATTGATATACAATATCTAATACAATATCTGATACAACAGAGTGATACAATGAATATCAATATACATCAGAGATATGATACAACAAATAACAGCGGAAAAGAAAACGATAACATCAGCAGCGGATAATCTCCATCTTCAAAGCACCAATCCAGAAAATAGCATGAACTCCCAATAACGATGCACAAAGATAAGCAAGTGCAGTCTGATCCAAAGACTGAACTAGCTCCAGAAAATCTACTAAACCTGACTATCTGAAAAACCCAACTCTAGACTGCTCGTGTAGAAAAATTTTGAGCATCCAGAGTTTAGGAAAGAAACAATAAACTCCGGATCAGTCATGGGACTGGTGTGAGCAACAAAAACAGTTTATCTTTAAAAACGAACAACAAAAGAATTTAAAGTCAATTCGCAATGCTTTTAGAAAATGAAACTACCATAAGGCCTCCCGCCACACACACAATGCAAACGCAGAATTGGAGGAAATTTCTCCTTATGATAGTCAAAGATGCTTACTACGCAAAATCAAATCATTTTTTATATTATTATTAGTGCATAGTGGAAAAAGTATTTCGAAAATAGAATATCAATCTTAGCCAACATACGACCAGTATCGTATGGCTACTATAGCTACCATCTAAACAGTGGTGACCACCGTACGTAAATGGCAGGTTCTACAACTAAAACCGTACAAGGTTCGTATTTGGAAGATGGATTTCCAACAAATGGTCAGGCTAAGGAACTTCCTATTCCACGAAAGAACGCTTCTGGCGGGACGCTCCGAGAACCAAACTGTTCTCTGCCAAACAAGGCCGACTACCCCCTTTCCCAGGGGATATACAAAACCTCATATATGCCACCCCCGGTCCTTTGGGACCTTTAACCGAGGCGCCTCGAAACCAACATCACACATAATAAATAAAGTGTATCCACATGAGTAAGTATCTGGGATCCATACCATGATACTACCCTTTTCCAGAAGGAATGGTCGTACCCTAGGGGAGCTACCCCTGAAACCTTGCCGCACAATTCCTGTTTCGACCATTACCGGGTTGTGAGGTTCGACGAAGTCTCGTCCACAAAGCTACGTGTGAAGACCCAAAATTATTGAGATAAGAATAATTTAAATAAAGTCAGAAAAAGGAGAATTTTCAAGGAAGAAAGAAATAATACAGCCTGAAAATAAATAGTGAGAATAAGTTAAAAATATAATGAAGGGAATAGTTGTTTTCAGTAAAACAAAAATGAAAATGGTAATTAAATATATGGAATACATTTGTACATCAAGAGAAAATAAATATCTTGAAGCATTAACAAGGAATCAATTCATAAAAGGATATACATGTATACATTACAGTTTAGCATAAAGAAAATAAACAATGCAAGAAAGTCACATGAGAAATAAGGTAGGAATGAGTTGCTTTGCTATTTTAATCACTCTGATAAGCAAAGAACCATTTATATATCTTCACATATATAAATGATAGGATTTATTTTAAATACTGATATATTTATATTAGTAAAATTCAGGATCTTGGGAAGAATTAAATTGAGGATAGTGATCCATTGACATGTATATATATGTATATACAGTGTGAGAAAAAAAAAAAAAAAACTCAACAGAAAATTCACTAAAAATAAATCATGAAGAAGTGGGTCACTTCAGTTGGTATCAGAGCTATGTTGTTAAAACATAGCATAAATATATAGTAATGATAGAAATAAATATTCCCAGTAGAAATAAATTGCAGAAAATAATTGAATTAGAAATATGACTAATTAGCTATGCAATTGAATAGTGAATCATGGTAGGAAGACCACCAAGTCATGGAGCAGGACCCTCCAATGCAACACCAATGGTCAATTTGCAAGATTTGGTGAGGGCATTTAGAGAAGGAGCAGTGCATAGAGAAGAAAATCCTCATGAGGAATTATCTAAGCTATTGAAGACATTTTCAAATTTAGGAGGCAAGGATTTTGAAGGCACTGAGGGAGTTATGGGAGTGCAGACATGGTTGAGAACTTTGGATAGGATATTTGCAGATATGCAAATAAATGATCAAAGGAAGAGGCAAATTGCTTCCAGAAGACTCAAGGGAGCAGCACTTGATTGGTGGGAGGTCATTATCACAGGGAGGCCAGAAAATGAGATAACATGGGATCAATTCAAGGAGATGCTTGAGGCAAGATTTGTCCCAGCAACAGCCAAGGCAACACTGCTGGAGGAATTTATAAGGCTGAGGCAAGGGCCAATGAGTGTAACTGAATACACACAAAAATTTGAGAGCTTATCCAAGTATGGAACCATGCTCATAGGGAATGAAGAATTAAAGAATTCCAGATTTATTCAAGGACTTAATGCTAATTTAAGTAGAGCAATGCTACCCTACAAAGACAAAACCTTTGATCAAGTCATAGATCTTACTCTCTCTTTTGAACAACATGATAATGCCAGAGAAAAATTCAGGAGCATGAGGGCTAACAACAACAATAAAAAAGGGAAAAATAGAACTCACCCTTATGATAAGAGAAATTCAAATCAGAAGGTTGAAGGAGCAACCAGTGGAGAAGTCAAGAAGAAGATTATTTGCTACAATTGTGGTAAAGAAGGACACATGAGTAATAGGTGTCAGGCAGCTAAGAAAACCCCATTCAGTTGCTACAACTGTGGGAAAGAGGGTCATATTAAAAAGAATTGCCCAGAATTCAAAAAGGGAGCAAAGGTAGGAGCACTTGAGGGAAAAGCAACTGCAGTGGGAAGTTCTGGACAATTGGAAGGTATACTTCTAATTAAAGATCATCCCATCTCAGTTATATATGACACTGGAGCAACACATTCACTAATATCCCAAGACATAGTGAATAAATTAACTCTCACATGCTATTTAGTTGATAATCCCTTGTCTATCCAAAGTCCCCTGGGTAGCTCTTGTTTGCTAGGATTGAAATGTTTGGGAGTAGAATTAAACATAGGAGGAAATGTGTTTAAATCTGATTTGTTTGTATTAAAATACCCTGGAATAGGAATTATTTTAGGGGTAGATTGGTTGAGCAAATTCAAAGCAATTTTGAATTTGGAAAATTTTACTATTTCTCTGAAAACAGAAAATGGTAAAAATATTATAGTCATGAGTGAAATTGCTAAAATCAATTACCTTAACCAAATATGTAGCATGACTGAGAAAGAATTAACACTTGAAGACATAAAAATTATAAATGAATACCCAGATGTCTTTGGTGAAGTCATAGGTGTTCCAGAAAATAGGCAAGTAGAATTTCAAATAAGGCTAATCCCAGGAGCAAGCCCAATCATCAAGAAGCCTACTAGGATGGATCCTAAAGAATTAGTGGAATTGAAACATCAGTTGGAAGAACTGGAGCAGAAAGGCTTCATAAGGCCTAGTAGTTCAAACTGGGGTTCTCCAGTTGTATTTGTGAAAAAGCATGATGGTACTTTGAGAATGTGCATAGATTATAGGGAATTAAACAAAGTCACCATTAAAAATAAATATCCACTTCCCAGAATTGATGATTTGTTTGATCAATTAAATGGAGCAAGGATTTTCTCAAGGCTAGACTTAGCCTCTGGATTTCACCAAATGAAGGTTGAAGAGGAAAGTATTAAATACACAGCATTCAACACAAGGTATGGGCTATATGAATATTTAGTAATGCCTTTTGGATTGACAAATGCACCATCATATTTTGTAGATTTAATGAATAGAACATTTAGAGACTTTCTAGATAAATTTGTGGTTGTCTTTATTGATGACATATTAGTGTATTCAAAATCAGAAGAAGAACATGCAAAACACTTGCATCTGGTTTTGTCTAGACTGAGGGCACATGATTTAAAAGCCAAATTCTCTAAGTGCACATTTTGGCAGAAGGAAGTAAAATTTTTGGGACACATAGTATCACAACAAGGGGTTAGTGTAGACCCAAATAAGGTGATGGCAGTGCAATCTTGGAGCAGACCCAAATCAGTAACTGAGGTGAGGTCATTTTTGGGAATGGCAGGCTATTATAGGAGATTTATAAAGGATTTTGCAAGGATAGCTATCCCATTGACCAAGCTAACTAAAAAGGAGCAACCCTATGTGTGGACAAAGAAGTGTGAACAAGCTTTCATATCACTAAAGAAGGCACTGGTAGAAGCTCCAGTTTTACAAGTGCCAGAAGGCAATGAAGAATTAGTAGTTTACACAGATGCTAGTGGATCTGGATTGGGGGCAGTGCTTATGCAACATGGTAGAGTCATAGCTTATGCATCAAGGCAACTCAAGCCAAATGAAACTAGGTATGCTACACATGACTTAGAACTAGCTGCTGTGGTGTATGCATTGAAACTATGGAGACATTATTTATTGGGTGCTAAGTTTGAATTGTTTACTGATCACAAGTCACTTAAATATTTGTTTTCCCAAAAAGACTTGAACATGAGGCAACATAGGTGGGTAGAATTTCTAGCTGCCTATGATCTTGATATATTGTATACCCCTGGAAAAGCTAATAAAGTAGCAGATGCATTAAGTAGACATCAAGCTAAATTGGCAAGCTTAATGATGGCAGAGTTCAAGGATTTGACAATTCTTAGTGAGGTGGAAGTGAAAGAAGAAGCTAGTGTATCAGATAAGACACACAGTAAGATGATTGAATATGGTAAATTAAGCCTCATATCCTTAAATTCAACACTGGTTGATAAAATAGGACAAATGCAGAATCAAGATATAAATTTGAAGGAGAAAAAGAACATGATATCCCAAGGCATGACAGTGGAAAACTATGAGGTAGATGGTAAAGGATACTTAAGGAAAAAGGGGAAACTCTGCATACCAAATGTAGAGGAACTAAAGCAAGAAGTTATGGATGAGCATCACAAAACAAAGTATACTATCCATCCTGGTGGTACAAAAATGTACCATGATCTCAAGAGAAATTATTGGTGGCCAGGAATGAAAGGGGCAGTAGCAAAATATGTGGCAAATTGCTTAACATGCCAATAAGTAAAGGCAGACTATCAAAGACCCTCAGGCCTATTGCAACCTTTGGAAGTGCCTACCTGGAAATGGGAGAGTATATCAATGGATTTTGTGGATGGTTTGCCAAGAACAAGAAGGGGAAATGATAGTATTTGGGTGGTGGTTGATAGACTCACAAAAACAGCACACTTCATCCCAATAAGTTCAAACAGAAATGCTCACAAGCTAGCTCAATTGTTTGTAAAGGAGATAGTAAGATTGCATGGCATCCCCAAGACTATCATTAGTGATAGAGATACTTTGTTTACTTCAAGGTTTTGGAGTAGCTTTCAAGAAGCTATGGGGACAGAATTAAGCTTAAGCACATCCTACCATCCACAAACTGATGGGCAAACTGAGATTGTTAATAAAGTTTTAGAGGATTTGTTGAGAGCATGCATACTTGATTTTGGAGGCAACTGGGAAGATCATATTTATTTAGCTGAGTTTGCTTATAATAATAGCTACCAGTCCACTATAGGAATGGCTCCATTTGAGGCTTTATATGGGAAGCCTTGTTTATCTCCTGCATGTTGGATGGAGGCTGGTGAAAGGGTGTTGCTTGGACCAGACCAGGTAAAAGAAACTTCTGCAAGAATTGAATTAGTGAGGCAAAGAATGAGAGTGGCTCAAGAGAGACAGAAAGCTTATGCAGATAAAAAGAGAAGGCCAGTAGAGTTTGAGGTGGGAGACTATGTGTTTCTCAAAGTTTCACCAATGAGGAAAATATTGAGATTTGGAAAAGCAGGGAAACTGTCACCAAGGTATGTAGGACCATATGAAATTGTTCAAAGAATAGGGACTTTAGCTTATAGGTTGAAGTTACCAGAGGAATTGAGCAAAATACATGATGTATTTCATGTATCTCAATTAAGAAAGTGGGTGCATGATAAGAAAACTATTCTTGAATCCCCTACACATGTTGAAATTCAAGAAAACCTGGTTTATACAAAGGAACCAGTGGGCATAGTGGCTAGAGAAGAGAGGAAATTAAGAAACAAAATAATTAAATTGGTAAAAATTCAGTGGAGTCTGGATGAGAATGATTGTACATGGGAGGCTGAAGATAGAATGAGGGATAAATATCCTAATCTATTTTCTGCTTAAAAGGTATGTTTAAAACTATGATGAAACCTTAAATTTTTTTTTTTATGTGTGTTTGATTGATTTAAAATGAATGAGTTTCTGAAAATTCATTCAATTGAAATTATGCTTTGTATACATTTGGATGGAAATGTATGAGAGAATAATTGTGGGACACAATTCCTTTTAGGAGGAGAGTATGTGAAGACCCAAAATTATTGAGATAAGAATAATTTAAATAAAGTCAGAAAAAGGAGAATTTTCAAGGAAGAAAGAAATAATACAGCCTGAAAATAAATAGTGAGAATAAGTTAAAAATATAATGAAGGGAATAGTTGTTTTCAGTAAAACAAAAATGAAAATGGTAATTAAATATATGGAATACATTTGTACATCAAGAGAAAATAAATAGCTTGAAGCATTAACAAGGAATCAATTCATAAAAGGATATACATGTATACATTACAGTTTAGCATAAAGAAAATAAACAATGCAAGAAAGTCACATGAGAAATAAGGTAGGAATGAGTTGCTTTGCTATTTTAATCACTCTGATAAGCAAAGAACCATTTATATATCTTCACATATATAAATGATAGGATTTATTTTAAATACTGATATATTTATATTAGTAAAATTCAGGATCTTGGGAAGAATTAAATTGAGGATAGTGATCCATTGACATGTATATATATGTATATACAGTGTGAGAAAAAAAAAAAAACTCAACAGAAAATTCACTAAAAATAAATCATGAAGAAGTGGGTCACTTCACTACGCTTTGTCACAAAGCCATGCTTTGGGTCAACAGATGATCAACCTATGATCACAAAGATAAACGATCAAACAAATGATCATATCACAAATGATCAAACATTGATCATCACACAGCAACACTCAGCATGTCACATTACCAAATTGGGATATATCGTTGATAAATTTCAACTACATAACCTCTGAGCTCGTACGTCTCAGAGAAGGGTGTTAAGCTAAGAGAATAAATTCTCCGCCACCAACAGAAATGTATTTGAAAGGAATCGGCTTTATATCTCAAAGTGTAATGTCAGACATACAATCCATACAAGTCTGTTCTGGGTTCGAACAGAACCGAAGGCACTTCTTACGAAGCCCTCGCAAATCCAGTTATTCACAATCCCGATCGGATTTCCCATCACTTAGGGGATCTCTATACCAGGAGCGACCCAGTGCAGAGACAATCAACGAGTTATCCTTTCGTTCTCGTGAATATCCGGTCTTCACCACCGGTCTTCAAATGCGATCCATATACGACGAATCACTTATTCGGAATGGGTTATATGACACAATTGTCTTTTCCCGGCTAACCCGAATAGTGAGCGCAATATTTAAAAACATATGGATATGTGATTTCAATTAAGTCACGACTTAAAAATTCATCTTCTTTTTAAATGGTTTCAATCGATTACCATTTCAAATCCTTTAAACAAAAAGATTTATTTCACAAAGTTCACCCAGTTTCACAAAAATCCATTCACAGATTTCAAAACAATTTCCGTTCAATTGGATTAACTCGTTAAATCTTTAAAACAAAGATTCAACTTATAGCTTTCAAAACAATTTCATTTCGAATGGTTTAAACAAATGATCATTTTAAATCTATTAAAAATAACAGATTCAATTCATAGCTTTCAAAAACAAATTTCATTCATAACTTGGAAAAACCATTTTTCAATTCAATCTTGAAATTCCTTTAATTAAGCTGGAATTTCACTTCTTATCTGAAAGATTTTATTCTTTAAAATAAACAGTTTTCATTTTGGAAATTTGATTCATTTATACGAGTTAAAGTCTTTGGATTAAATCCAAATTCTCAAAATTATGCTTTTAAAATGGTTTAATTTCATATAAACTCATAAATAAGTTGAACAGCCTTTTTAAACCCTAGTTTCCAAACCATAGAATTCAATTTCAAATATTGAATTCAAATTTAAATCAAATTATTTAAATTTTCAAAACTCGATTAAGTTATTCAAAATAACTTTTATCTTTGAAATTCCATTTCAAAAGCTTTTCACTTTAAACCCAAATTTCCAATTTCAAAATCAATTGAAATTAAAATTTCAATTTCAAAAACATTAAATTTAAATTATCTGTGACTTAACCGATTTCCACGTGAAATCCATATTGTGTGTGTAAGGGTGTAGTCCAGGGCTTTAACACAATAGTGCAACACGATGAATCATCACAGATCAAAATACATGATATAGTTGATAAGCGATATAAACTATAACGCTTATCGTTCATTCACGGATCACAGATATATATACATCGTAGAAAATCAATTACATTTATCCCAGATAAATAAATTACAGATCACAACACAAATCAGGGTATATCATAGAGCATCATATATCAGGGATATCAAACAATCAAATCATTCAATAGAATCCAAATATCCATAAGTAAGATCAATTAATATCTGATTATATTAAATCAGATTTATTACTTATGAATAAATCACAAATCCTGGTTAATTAACATTAATTAATTACAAATCATTCTGATTAATTATTCTTTAATCATTTATTAATTAACCATTAATAATATATTAATAAATCTTAAATTATAATTCATCAACCTTTAAATATTAAATAATTAACCTTTAATTATTTAATTATCCTTTAATTAATTATCTTTAATTAATTACATTAATTAATTAACCCTTAATTAATTTCCATTAACAAATTTTCCATCAAATCATAAATTAATTAACTTTTAATTATTAATTAATTGTCCTTTAATTACTATCATTAAGTAATCCAAATCTTGATTAATTAGAAAGATTTATCATTTATCTTAACTTCCTTATTTAATAGGCCTTGAAATCAAATTATCATAAATTTGTAAATTAACAAAAGTCTTTAAGTTAAATTAATGATAAAACACTTCATCTTTTTGATTTCTACTTAATTACGTTATTAACTAAGTTTAAATAACTTAAGATTTAACTTAATCGAAGTTAAAATAAATTCATATCCTTTATTTAACCAAGCTTTAAAATAAATAATTATTATTTGAAAGAATAGTTCAAGTAATTAGTTTTAAAACTGGATTTAACCTTATTCACATCTAGCTTACAAATTCATTTAAATTTTGTTTAAAAATTTCAAACTACAGACAGTTTTGAACAAAACTGTAACCCAGTTTAACCAAACTCGAGGCAACTCAAATTTGCTTCGAGTCACTCCCCTACGTGCTTCGAGTCCAACACCCAAAAGCTTCGAGTCACTCACGTATACTTCGAGTCATTCGCGAGAAAACACTGTCTTCCCCAAATTCAATCAACCCAGACACCAACGTGCACCGTGCACATGTACATCACCGTCGCTTGCTTCCATCCACCGCTTCGCCGACGAGCAAGTCGAACTCCACCCACGATTCAATCTTCGATCGCCAGAACTTCGCCATACTCTCGAATTCAAAATCGAGCACTTTCGCCACCAACCCAAACCAATCAGTCACCAAACTCAGCCTCGAATTCACCGCTCCGACCACTTGAAGATCCCTAACTCCGGCCAATGGCCTCGTCACCCACCATGCCATCTTCCTCCAAAGCCACGCCTCGCTCGACGCTTCGTCGAAGTCGCGACGATCAAAACAATTTGCTCCAGTAAATTAGGTTTAGGAAAAAAACAATATCACTGTCGCCTCCGACGTCGTGGTCACCTCCGACTATTTTTCCTACCACTCCAGTAGGCCCCTCCACCTCCTCGCACAACCTCGACATCTCTAGTTCATCATAACGCCGGAATTTGTTCAAAAACGTTTTAAATTCAAAGTCGAACTGCTCTTTACCCCCTTCCTTAAAAAACTTCCATTTGGTCTTAAAAATCATATTTTGCCATAAGGATTCGAATTATCTAATTGAATCAATGTTTTGTAATATTCGAATTTTCCAAAATTTGAGGTATCTTCTGTAAAAGCCTTTATTTTTCAATCTGTACACATTGATACTTTATGAAATTATTTTTAAAACATAATTCTTACTTGAATACACATAATTGCTCTAAACATCAAAACTTGAAACCGATTAGAAATGGAGAAATCGAATTGTTTTCAATGTTGGTTTCATCCTAAACTATAAACAGAGAAGAACCTGTCCCTGTTCTATCAAAAAATAAGTTCATATTCACAGTGTTTAAGAAAATATCCAACACCATATTAACATAAATCATTTACAAATCATAGTTTAACATAAAATTTACGATTATGTTTACTCACATATTACTTGTTTAAGACAGAAGCCTGTAGGGTTTAACAGAGTGATATAACTCTTATATACACATACTTTTCCTTTCAAACAGGCAAGCAAATTGACTATGAATACCAACATTTTTAACAACAACTTGAAGTATCCATTCCAAACATCAAGCATAAAAACAGATTCAAATATACTTATGGTTTCAAAACAAAAGTTACTCACTGGTGAAAACAAAGAAGTTTGGAAAAAAACAAGTTGCTCACCTGGATTTTTCAAAGAAAGGAAGAACATAGCTTGCTAATGTTGAACAGGCTTGATATTCTTGGTTGAAAACTTGTCTGCTTGATCTCAGGTTTGTATTGACTTAGATTGAATTTTAAGGTTGCATTCCTTTTGTTTAAATTGTAGATGATATTAACTTCAGTTTCTTTGCTTAGTTTTGATGGAACTAGCTGAAATGAAGGGGAAGGCTGGCGTATAAAATGTGAAGTTTACAGGCTACTTTTATTTTATTTATACAATAGGGTAATGTTACTTTGTACTTTATCAGGTCATGGCTGAAGACAACTCGGCTGAGGTGATGTAATTGGTGCTGGCATTTATTATGTTATGGTGGCTGCATAACTTACTTTATACATAAACACTTGTTTATTCCTTGCCTTTCATCACTTTGTCACGGCTGAGATGTTTGCATTTATTATATTTGACTTCTTTTATTTGTTTATACCTAGATATGTACTATTGTTGTGACGACCGCCCATGACCCCTACACAGAACATGGAAATAGTGCGTTGTAAAGCGTGCCAGGCAGCCATGGACGATTGCCAAGGTTAAATTAAAACAGCAGAATCTATCGTATTACTCACAGCGCATGGACAAAATACAATAGAGAATATATATAGTGAAGCTTCACAAAATAGAATCTCATCAATTAAGCTTCATAATAGTTGAATACAAACATCTGAATAGTCAATACATCAAGCCTCACTACATATCACTCAGAGAATTACACAAGCAGCGGAACATCCAATACATATAGTAAGAAAATAATATGCAAGCCTCCAGCTCGTCTTCGTCATCAGCATCGTCGAAAACTAAGAACAGCACCTGTCACCTGCTACCTAGTCTGCCCATCCCAAAACGGATGAACAACCCAAGGCAATAAGAGTTAAACATAAAGCCTTGAGTCAGACAACAGTCTTAGTGAGTGGTAAATTAACTAACAACATACCAAAAGAGCATAAAGGAAAAAGGAATAGGAATCCAACCCTCCCGCTCCACCTCTTTCTACAGTGATAGCCCCCAGACACACTAAGCAGAAGTAAACATAGCAAAGCAGACATTTAAAGTAAAGCAATTATCACTCGAGTCAAGGTCAACATTTTCCAAGTACAAACCCCCAAGGCCTAAACCAAGATCAGATAAGCACCCAGAAAACATTGCTCTTGAGACCGAATGACGATACAACCAAACATCCATGACTCTGGCTATCACTGTTATCTTTGCTTCGATACCACCGTTAATTGAATGACCGGCACATTCTTTCAGCCGTCCGTCAAGGGTTAATGGCAACCCCGGTTCCAGACAGAACTCCGCACGTCGTCGCAGCCCGTGCCTAGGACTATCGAATCTGCCCAGAGTACTCGACTACAATCATAGTCTTTAGGGACTATCGAATCTGCCCAGCGTACTCTTGCTTTGAGTCTGCTAGAACCTTCAATAACGATGAAACCTCAGCCTTCTAGTCATCCTCCTCGATGACTATTTCCATACTAGCTCAAGCGCCTCTCGAGCAAACCATTATCCTCAAACCCGAACCATTTCACTGAGTTATCAACATGCTTGGAATGATCCCGTCTAGATTAGACCAAGGCTATCTCATATCATGCCTCGCTTCATCTCATCATAGCAAAGCCTCATCTCAACGTCATCATCAAATCTATCCATATGAGCTTCATCAACCGCCACATATGCCATGAGCAGCTTTTCCAATTCAACAGCCTTTCCCTGAGCTTTTGAATCATCTTCGACCATCTTGTCCAAATCAAATCATCAATCAACTAATTTATAACAATCAATCAACTAATTTATAACAATCAATCAAGTCAATCATTAATCCAAGTAATCAAGCATTCAAACATGATCTAATAAACAATTATAACAATAATGGCAATCTTGTAAATAAGGAGTCCAAATCTAACAAGCATGAATTATGAGCAATATCTCTACAACTTGATGAATGAACTTACATAGGTTAACATGTAGTAAAATGGATGTCAAATCATCATGAACAATAGATCTATACTTAAGTTTAAGAAAATGCATGGAAATCACTATTTTAACACCAAATCAAGCCAACAATCCGATATACTCCTTTGGATCCGTGTGAGAGATAACCACCACTCACCGAATCACCTAAACACCTCAAAAGCAACACACTTCAGATCTGGACAGCGAAGGATCTAACTCGATTCTCCAAAATTCCGCTTCAAACGATGAAATCTCTCTTCGATGGATGAAGATCTTCAATCTAAGCTCTTGGATCTTCGATTTGATCTTCGATTTGGATGGAAGGAATCACAAGATTAGAGTGGAGAAAATAAGTGAAGAAGTGCAGCACTCGAGCTCTCAAAATGGCAGGACTTCGTTGCTTCAAAATCCGGATCCCAAAAAGTGAAGAAATGGACGTGTATTTATAGGCTGAAATCCCTAAGTCGTCCGCCTCCTTAAGTCGTCCACGACTTATCAAAACCCTACGACCTACGACTTAAAGACACCACGACTCAAAACATCCTACGACTTGACTGAAATGGCCTAACGACTTAACAACAGTCGCGACCTAACACACACCTACGTTCCTACTTAAGTCGTTTAAACGACTCAACAACTTACGACTCATCGACCTTGCGACTTAACTACTCAGGCTTAAGCGCGACTTAAAACATACACGACCTAACCCCTTAAGCCTTCATGCGGCCTACTAAAGAAACAACCTAACGACTTAAGCATCCATGCGACCTAACATAAGTCGTCTACGACCTAACACACATGCATGCGACTCAGCGACAATGCCGACCCAATGACTTAACAGAAGTCACGACCTAACACCTAAGTCGTCTGGACGACCTAACATAGACACGGCCTAAACTTCAACAACTTACCCAGAATCCTTAAGTCGCTCGAACGACCTAACTTCCTTAAGTCGTTGCCGACCTATCCTCCTTAAGTCGTTAACTCGCTCAGTCTCCTAGGTCGCTACTCCTATGCCGCTAACCCTTAAGTCGCCAACTCCTATAAGTCGCTCCACCGACCTAACTACTATACGACTTCAATTCCAACACGTCCCAATTTCCTTAAGTCGCCTACCCTTCTTAAGTCGGTCAATCCCATAAGTCGCTCACGATCTAACTACTACTCGACTTAAGCTTCGAACGACTTAAACCCTAGACGACTTAACAACACTACGACCTAATGACAACTGTTTTACAATCATTCGATCCGTAAAAATATGGGTCGTTACATTCTCTCCCCCTTAGGAATTTCACTCCCGAAATTCCGAACAAACACAAGCAATCAAAAACTATTCTGCATGCCTACCATCCATAGCAATCAACAAACCATGCGACCAATTCTAGCCTAGCATGTAGAATTCTAAAGCTAGAACAAGTTACAACGTCGTGAGATGACACGACACCTTATGGCCATACCTCGAAGAGTTCAGGATGAGATGCCTTCATCCTCTCTTCCACCTCCCATGTACAGTCGTTAACATCATCACTCCATTGTATCTTGAGCAACCTAACTACCTTCCTCCTAAGCTGTTTCATGTCAGTTTCCACAACACGAAGCGGCTTACGAGGTCTCTCAACAGCTGGATCAATCTCAAAATCTTCACAGCTGTCTGCAAAAACCACAGTATTCGAGTCGTGCACATACTTTCGTAGATACGATACATGAAAAACATTGTGCACACTCGACATCTTTTCTGGTAACTCCAATTTGTAGGCGAGCTTTCCAATTCGCTCGATGATCGGGAATGGTCCAACAAATCTCGGAGTCAATTTTCCTTTCTTCCCAAATCGAATAACATTCTTCAGTGGAGAAATCTTCACAAAAACCATATCACCTACGTCGAACTCCAAATCCTTACGACACTTATCGGCATAACTTTTCTGACGGTCTTGGGCTGCCTTCATTCGTTGCCGAATGATCTCTATGAAATCCGAAGTCTGTCGAATCATTTCTGGCCCAAGTATCAGCTTTTCTCCTGTTTCTAACCAACATGTCGGAGAGTTACACGGTCTTCTATACAATGCCTCATACGGTGCCATACCAATGCTTGACTGGTTACTGTTATTATACGAAAATTCTACCAAATGAAGGTGATCTTCCCATGATCCTCCGAAATCCAAAACACATGCTCTGAGGAGATCTTCCAAAATCGGTTGACTCTCTCAGTCTGACCATCTGTTTGGGGATGATAAGCTGTACTCAAACACAACTCGGTTCCCAAAACTTCCTGGAAGCTCTTCCAAAATCCACTAGTGAACAATGGGTCTCGATCGCTTACTATACTCTTCGGAATACCATGGAATCGAACTATCCACTTAACATACAGCTCAGCCAACTTTGATGCAGTCCTGGTTGATCGAACAGGAATGAATCTTGCACTCTTAGTCAGACGATCTACGATGACCCAAATCCCTTCATTTCCCGTTCTTGTTCTAGGTAGCCCATCAATAACATCCATCGATATTTGCTCCCACTTCCATGTAGGAACTTCTAATGGCTGAAGCAATCCACTGGGCTTCTTTTGCTCAGCTTTTACCAACTGGAAGTTCATGCACTTGGAAATAAAATTTCCAACATCCTTCTTCATACCTTCCCAGTAATAGGTTCTCTTCATATCCTGATACATCTTATTTCCACCTGGATGAATTATCAACTTCGAGTGATGACTTTCCTTCAGAACTTCATTTCTCAATTTATCTATATCGGGAATAACTAGTCGTCCTTGCTTCTGAAGCCAACCCTCTCGATCGACCTCGAATCCTTTATCCTTTTCTGGGTCCAATCCAGATTCCAAATCTCGGATAATCTTGACAAGCTTATCGCCTCGTTTTTGGCTCTCGCCAATTCTTTCCACAAGAGTCGGTCTTATCGATAAGTTTGCCAACATCTCAGGTTCCAATTCACATCTAGGCCTGAAGTCAAATCCAGCTAAATACTCGAGACTCTTCCATTCCAAAAACATGGCTCCCAATCCTGCATGTCTTCGACTTAACGCATCTGCTACTGCGTTACCCTTTCCCGGAGTATAGGCTATACCAAAATCATATGATGCCAAAAACTCTAACCATCGCTGCTGCCTAAGATTCAAATCCTTTTGGGAGAAAAGATACTTCAATGACTTATGATCTGTAAACAACTCGAATCGAACTCCCAATAGATAATGTCTCCACATCTTCAGAGCAAAAACAATCGCCGCTAACTCCAAATCATGAGTCGGATAATTCCTTTCATGCGGCTTCAGTTGTCGACTTGCATACGCAACAACTTTACCCTTCTGCATCAGCACTGCTCCAAGTCCAGTACCACATGCGTTGGTGTAAACCACCATCTCATCATTTCCACTTGGAATAGTCAAAACAGGAGCACTTGTCAATTGCTCTTTCAGGATTCCGAAAGCTTGCTCACACTTAGCATCCCATCTGAATACTTGATTCTTTTTTGTCAATCCTGTCAATTGTGCAGCCACCTTGGAAAAGTCTTTGATAAATCGACGATAGTATCCTGCTAATCCAAGAAAACTTCTTACATCAGATGCATTCTTAGGTCTTCCCCAATCCTGGATTCCTGCTATCTTGGCGGGATCAACCGCTATTCCGCTTCCAGAGATAATATGACCTAAGAACCTCACTTCGCTCTTCCAGAAGTGACACTTCGAAAACTTAGCCTTCAGCTGATGTTTCCGTAAGATTTCCAAAACAATACGCAAGCGCGTCTTGTGCTCTTCTTCAGTTCTGGAATAAATCAAAATATCATCCACGAACACTAGTACGAACTTGTTCAACTGATCTCTGAACACTCTATTCATAAGATCCACAAAATATGCCGGCGCATTGGTCAATCCAAACGGCATTACCAGCCACTCAAAGAAACCGGATGGTGTCCTGAAAGCAGTCTTCGGCACACTATCCTTAGCCACTCTTAACTGGTGAAATCCCGTTGCCAAATCCATCTGAGAAAACACCTTAGCTTCGTGAAGCTGATCAAACAAGTCATCTATTCTCGGCAATGGAT
This sequence comes from Allium fistulosum, assembly GCA_030737815.1. Classification (NCBI taxonomy): domain Eukaryota; kingdom Viridiplantae; phylum Streptophyta; class Magnoliopsida; order Asparagales; family Amaryllidaceae; genus Allium; species Allium fistulosum. The sequence continues at coordinate 340,161,679 of CM060904.1, forward strand.
ACTTGTTCTTCTTAGTCACTTTATTCAGCTCACGATAATCCACACACAACCTCAACGATCCATCTGCTTTGGTTACAAACACAACTGGTGCACCCCATTCGGACACACTACGCCGAATTAATCCTTTCTGTAAAAGATCATCAACCTGCACCTTCAACTCTTGCTGTTCCCTAAGCGCCATCCGCCTAAGAGGCATCACAACAGGTCTGGCTCCTTCAACTAGATCGATACGAAACTCAATCTCTCTATGCGGCGGTAACCCTTTGACCTCATCAAAGACATCCTCAAATCCATTAGCGATTGGCACCGATGACAGTCCATCCCGTGGAATAACCAGCGAATACATGAAGCTCATGAAGACGCCTTCCTCATGCTTACATCGTATCACAACCTTTCGCCCTTCCACATTCTCGACTGTTACCTCCAACCTTTCACAATCAACCTTTGCCGCATACTTCCTAAGCCAGTCCATACCCAAAATAATTCCAAACCCCACAAAATTCAGAACAAAACAATCACAAACAAAAGAGCAATCATGACTTGATACAATCAGACCACGACATAGCATACACAAACAAGACGAACCCCCAACTGGATTAGTCACAACTAATGGCCTATCAACAATATCCGGTTCTAAACCCAACCGGCCTACAAGTTCATTACAAACAAAAGAATGCGACGCCCCAGTATCAAATAACACTCTAACTGGAACACCACAAATGGAAAGAGTACCTTGAACCACCACACTCTTTCCTTTCTCTTCAGCGGTAGGAGCTTTCGAAGATGATGGAACAGCCCCCAAAGCATAAGCTTGCACAATCTGCTTGTCCTTTCACGGTTCTGGACAATTCCTCTTAATATGCCCCGGCTTGTCACAATTGTGGCACTTTACCGGCACCTTCGGATTCTTGCAATCTCTGGAGAAATGGCCCTTATGCTGACAGTTGTAGCAGGTCACTTCGCCCTTCGGCTTCTTTTGGTCCTTACCCTTTTGCGGCTGCTGCTTCCTCTTCTTGTTTCCACCCTGCTGTGGTTTAAACTCTTCCTTGGTTACAGCAACAACAGATCCCTCTTTAGGAAACAGATTCTCGTGCCTGAGAGCTTTCTCCACAAGCTTCTCAAATGAATCGTCTAAATGATCCACCAACTGCCTCCCAAGATAACTGTCCAAGCCTGTCACAAACTTCTCATTCTTCTGATATGAAGATTCTATATACGACCGGGCATACTTGGACAAAGCTTCAAACTCAGAAACATACTCAAGAACTGGTCTTCCACCTTGCTTGAGCTCCACAAACTTCTTGAACAGAACAGATTTCTGAGCAGTAGAAATGAACTTAGCTTCAAATCTGGCTTGGAATTATACCCAAGTAATTTCTTCCTCCGGAGTATCAATGGTGATAGAGTTCCACCAATCAGAAGCTCTTCCTTGAAGCTGTCTTGATGCGAGCTTCCTTCTAGTTGCATCATCGATTCCCAAATCACCAAAGATTCTTCTACAAGCATCTATCCACCTCTGGACTTCAATGGTTGATTCTGTCCCCAAGAAAACCTTCCCTCCAAGAGCGGTATAATCTTTACACAGCTTAGCAAAATCCACCGGTCTTGGAGCTTGAACTTGAACTCCAACATCTACTGATGGCCCCGGAGCTGGCATCCTTCTCATGATCGAAGTCATCATAGCCTCGAACATAGCAGCATAATCAGCAGCCCCCTCAGTAGCACGGCCTTCCCTAGCAGCTGGTCTCCCTCTTCGACTCATTCTCAATATCTATAAAAGAAATGATCAGCACACGTTGAGAAACAACTGCATAAAGGACTCAAATCCTTCTAAGCTACTATATTATATATAGTAATCATCCATCAAAATACAATTACGTCTCTCATACGTAGTTACGCCAGCGAGCGTTGGGTAAAATCGATTAACCAAAGCTCTGATACCAAATGTGACGACCGCCTATGACCCCTGCACTGAACATGGAAATAGTGCGCTGTAAAGCGTGCCAGGCAGCCATGGACGATTGCCAAGGTTAAATTAAAACAGCAGAATCTATCGTATTACTCACAGCGCATGGACAAAATACAATAGAGAATATATATAGTAAAGCTTCACAAAATAGAATCTCATCAATTAAGCTTCATAATAGTTGAATACAAACATCTTAATAGTCAATACATCAAGCCTCACTACATATCACTCAGAGAATTACACAAGCAGCGGAACATCCAGTACATATAGTAAGAAAATAATATGCAAGCCTCCAGCTCGTCTTCGTCATCAGCATCGTCGAAAACTAAGAACAGCACCTGTCATCTGCTACCTAGTCTGCCCATCCCAAAACGGATGAACAGCCCAAGGCAATAAGAGTTAAACATAAAGCCTTGAGTCAGACAACAGTCTTAGTGAGCGGTAAATTAACTAACAACAAACCAAAAGAGCATAAAGGAAAAAGGAATAGGAATCCAACCCTCCCACTCCACCTCTTTCTACAGTGATAGCCCCAAGACACACTAAGTAGAAGTAAACATAGCAAAGCAGACATTTAAAGTAAAGCAATTATCACTCGAGTCAAGGTCAACATTTTCCAAGTACAAACCCCCAAGGCCTAAACCAAGATCAGATAAGCACCCAGAAAACATTGCTCTTGAGACCGAATGACGATACAACCAAACATCCATGACTCTGGCTATCACTGTTATCTTTGCTTCGATACCACCGTTAATTGAATGACCAGCACATTCTTTCAGCCGTCCATCAAGGGTTAATGGCAACCTCAGTTCTAGACAGAACTCCGCACGTCGTCGCAGCCCGTGCCTAGGACTATCGAATCTGCCCAGAGTACTCGACTACAATCATAGTCTTTAGGGACTATCGAATCTGCCCAGCGTACTCTTGCTTTGAGTCTGCTAGAACCTTCAATAACGATGAAACCTCAGCCTTCTAGTCATCCTCCTCGATGACTATTTCCATACTAGCTTAAGTGCCTCTCGAGCAAACCATTATCCTCAAACCCGAACCATTTCACCGAGTTATCAACATGCTTGGAATGATCCCGTCTGGATTAGACCAAGGCTATCTCATATCATGCCTCGCTTCATCTCATCATAGCAAAGCCTCATCTCAACATCATCATCAAATCTATCCATATGAGCTTCATCAACCGCCACATATGCCACGAGCAGCTTTTCCAATTCAAGAGCCTTTCCCTTAGCTTTTGAATCATCTTCGACCATCTTGTCCAAATCAAATCATCAATCAACTAATTTATAACAATCAATCAACTAATTTATAACAATCAATCAAGTCAATCATTAATCCAAGTAATCAAGCATTCAAACATGATCTAATAAACAATTATAACAATAATGGCAATCTTGTAAATAAAGAGTCCAAATCTAACAAGCATGAATTATGAGCAATATCTCTACAACTTGATGAATGAACTTACATAGGTTAACATGTAGTAAAATGGATGTCAAACCATCATGAACAATAGATCTACACTTAAGTTTAAGAAAATGCATGGAAATCACTATTTTAACACCAAATCAAGCCAACAATCCGATATACTCCTTTGGATCCGTGTGAGAGATAACCACCACTCACCGAATCACCTAAACACCTCAAAAGCAACACACTTCAGATCTGGACAGAGAAGGATCTAACTCGATTCTCCAAAATTCCGCTTCAAACGATGAAATCTCTCTTCGATGGATGAAGATCTTCAATCTAAGCTCTTGGATCTTCGATTTGATCTTCGATTTGGATGGAAGGAATCACAAGATTAGAGTGGAGAAAATAAGTGAAGAAGTGCAGCACTCGAGCTCTCAATATGGCAGGACTTCGTTGCTTCAAAATCCGGATCCCAAAAAGTGAAGAAATGGACGTGTATTTATAGGCTGAAATCCCTAAGTCGTCCGCCTCCTTAAGTCGTCCACGACTTATCAAAACCCTACGACCTACGACTTAAAGACACCACGACTCAACACATCCTACGACTTGACTGAAATGGCCTAACGACTTAACAACAGTCGCGACCTAACACACACCTACGTTCCTACTTAAGTCGTTTAAACGACTCAACAACATACGACTCATCGACCTTGCGACTTAACTACTCAGGCTTAAGCGCGACTTAAAACATACACGACCTAACCCCTTAAGCCTTCATGCGGCCTACTAAAGAAATTACCTAACGACTTAAGCATCCATGCGACCTAACATAAGTCGTCTACGACCTAACACACATGCATGCGACTCAGCGATAATGCCGACCCAACGACTTAACAGAAGTCACGACCTAACACCTAAGTCGTTTGGACGACATAACATAGACACGACCTAAACTTCAACGACTTACCCAGAATCCTTAAGTCGCTCGAACGACCTAACTTCCTTAAGTCGTTGCCGACCTATCCTCCTTAAGTCGTTAACTCGCTCAGTCTCCTAGGTCGCTACTCCTATGCCGCTAACCCTTAAGTCGCCAACTCCTATAAGTCGCTCCACCGACCTAACTACTATACGACTTCAATTCCAACACGTCCCAATTTCCTTAAGTCGCCTACCCTTCTTAAGTCGGTCAATCCCTTAAGTCGCTCACGATCTAACTTCTACTCGACTTAAGCTTCGAATGACTTAAACCCTAGACGACTTAACAACACTACGACCTAATGACAACTGTTTTACAATCTTTCAATCCGTAAAAATATGGGTCGTTACAATTGTCTTCTACATGTTTGAATACTTGAACATATTTGCCCTTTTCAAATTTGTTTGTATGCAAATGTATTTGCACTGTCTTGTGGCTTCATAAATATGTTTACTTGTTTTACCTTTTTTTGTTTATTTGCATACTTATGTATTTGTTGACTAAGTAGATTTTACTTTATAATTATCTTATATATATATATATATTTATTTCCAGTTAACATCTATTATTATTTAACTATAATTCTAATTATTTAATTTTTTTTGAAATTCAAATTGACATCAATTCTAATTTTTTTTAAATCTTTATTTATCTGGTATCCAAAGTGTATATATATATCTCTATATTTATTTATTTAAGATTTTATTTCAAATCCAATATATACATATATATAATATAATTAATTTTTTTATGATTTATACAGAATTTATTCAAGCTTCGGGGAAACTCGCTTCTATTTATAATAAATTATACAATTTTAATTCAAAAATTCAACAAATTATTAATTTAAATTAAATTAAAATCTGGGGTCGTTACAAGCCCAATGAACATCAACGAAATATATGTTCATGCTTGCTTTTCCCAAACTGCTCGAAAGAGCATCCGAGGAATTAAGGAAAAATAAAACCACAGGTTAGATAAAAGTCTGGTGTGAGATACTCAAGAAATATATGTGATGTAAGGACCCCAATTTTTAATTTAATTTAAATTTATAGTTAATGTAAATTTTGAACAAATTTTGGAACAAAATTTGAATTCGACTTTGGAGTTTGACTTTGGATTCTTGAAATTGAAATACGAAATGTAAATTAAAACAATTAGCATTAAAGTTAAAATAAATATTTAAGCTAGAAAATGAATTTGACAAATTCAAATAGATATATATTAAGATAAATTATAAAATATAAAATATGAAGTCAAGTAACATAGTTATAAAATTATGTAAAATATAAGTAGACGTATTAACTAAAATCTAACATTATAGAACTCATGTATATTTCAAAGTATAAAACAAGAAGATGATAAAATACAAAATATGTTCAAACACATACAAGAAGAATACCTCAACCTGGAAAATTTAGTGCAAGGCAAATATCTATGTATAAGACAAAAGTACATACACATTACATGTTTCCATCGCTAGCAATTAATGCCATACCTCAGCCCATAATGCAAGATCAACTTCACCCATGCTATTGTACCAACATACATACCCTGTAAACTCATTTCTTTATATCTCCTCCTCACTTCAGTTTCGTTCATTTACATCTGGAAAGAAAACTTAAACATAACTTCATTTAAAAAAAAACTCTACAAACAAGATTCAGATCAAGTTTAGAGAGATTAAGAATCCAGGCTTCCAAAAAGAGCAGATCCTTTTCCAGACTTTAAAATCCCAGTTCTCTGTTTTCATCAAAGCAAGGTGAGTAACTTATTTCTTAAAAATTTAAAGTATAAATTTGTTGTATTTATATAATTGTGAATAGGTTATATATATACGTATGTGGATCCCCTGAATATAAAAGAAAACTGGAATTGTTATCTCTGGTTGTTGGTTACTCAAGTCCCCTGTTTGAGTTCCTAAATACTAACGGTTGATGTTGGAATCATTTCTCTGGATATTCTAAATTGTTTGAGCTGAGAGATAAAACGAATATTGGTTGTTATATCCTAACTAAAGATTTAAACATGTAGTCAAGTTAAAAACAGTTTAAAATATCTATGGAAAAGCAAAGACTGAGAAACATCATTATATATGCAATAATTCGAGTGTCTTAATTCTCGAATTTAAATATATAATTTGAATTCTTATACTTTGACTAGAATTTTAAGGCTGGAATCACGATTTTTCGATGTAGGAGGCGAGATTAATCTTGGGTTGAACGGAAATGGCTTTTCGACCATTTTCCGGTGATCTCGGTGAAGAGGGAGGTCGTGGCTCTCTGGGGAGGTAGAGGAGTGAGTAGAGCATCTGGGAAAATATTTGTATGGTGGTTCGATGAACGAGGTGAAGGCGGTGAGCAATTGATTTTGAAATTGAAAATTGGGGTTTAATATGAAAAGCTTTTGAAAGGAGTTTTAAAGATATTTTGGATATCTTGAAATTTAAATAATTTGATTTAAACTTAAATTCAAGATTTGATATTGAATTCTATGATTTGAAACTAGGGATTAAAGAAGATGTACAAGTTATATATGGGTTAAACCATTTTAAAAGTATTGATTTGGGAATTCGAAATTAATTCAAGGGTTTTAACTCGTGTAAATATAACTGGATTTTTTCCAAAACGAAAACTACTTGTTTTCAAATAATAATAGCTTTCATTTTAAGAAAGGATTTCCAAATTGTGTTGAAAGGTTTCAAGTTTGAAATGGAATTGAAATGTTTTGAAAACTATGAAATGAGTCTTTGATTCAAAAACCGAATGAGTTAATCCAACTTAAAATAAAATTGTTTTGAAAGGCTATGAATGAATCTTTGGAAACAAGTTTTGAAAGCTATAAGTTAAATCTTGACTTAAAGATTTAACGAGTTAATTCAATTAAAATGGAAATTATTTTGAAATCCATAAATGGATCTTTGTGAATAGGGTTAACTTTGTGAATTGAATCTTTTTGTTTAAAAGATTGGAAATGGTAATTTGTTTTAACCATTCGAATGAAAAGTTTTGGGCTTTAAGCTGTGATTTAACTGAGACCCCAGTATCCATATGATTTTTAATTGCGCTCGTTATTCGGGTTAGCCGGGAAAAGACATTTGTGTCATATAACCCATTCCGAATAGTGATACGACGTAAATGGATAGCATTTGAAGACCGGTGGTGAAGACCGGATATTTTCGAAAACGAAAGGACAACTCGTCGAATGTCTCTGCATCGACTGGCCCCGATATAGAGATTTTATCACCCTTTGTGATGGGAAGTCCGGACAGGATTGTGAATACCCGGAATTGCAAGGGCTTCGTAAGAAGTGCCTTCGGTTCTGTTTGAACCCGGAACAGACTTGTATGGTTACATGTCTGACATTACATTTTGAGATATAAAGCAGATTTCTTTCAAATACATTTCTGTTTGGTGGCGGAGAATTTATTCTCTTAGCTTAACACCCTTCTCTGAGACGTACGAGCTCAGAGGTTATGTAGTTGAAGGTTATCAGCGATATACTCCCAATTTGGTAATGTGACATGCTGAGTGTTGCTGTGTGATGATCATTGTTTGATTATTTGTGATATGATCACTTGTTTGATCATTTATCTTTGTGATCATTACTTTGATCATCTGTTGACCCAAAGCTTGGCTTTGTGCCAAAGCGTAGCTTTGTGGACGAGACTTCATCGAACCTCACACCCCAGAAATGGTCGAAATAGGAAGGATGCGGCAAGGTTATTATGGGATCGCGCCCCCTTAGTGTATGTCATTTCCTTCTGGATAGAGGTTGTATCATGGTATGGAGCCCAGATATTTAACCTATGTTGTTGCTGCAAATTTATTTCTTTGTGGTTGTTGGAATCGAGGATCCTTGTATAAAGGTTGTTACAACCGGGGGATGGCATATTCGTGTCAGTAGTTACCCAGTTAGGGGTAACCCGACCTTGTGTTGGCAGAGATCCGGTTAGGTTCTCGGGGCGTCTTTCCAGAGGCGTACCTATGTGGCAATAGGAAGTTCCTTGGCCTGACCATTTGTCGGAAATCCAAACTCCAATACGAACTGTGTACGGTATTAGTTGTAGAACCTGCCATTTACTTATGGTGGCGCCCCACTGTTTAGATGGTAGCTATAGTAGGCATAGTTCGAAATGTCTATGCTGGCTAAGATTGATATTCTATTTTCGAAATACTTTTTCCCACTATGCACTAATAGTAATATAAAAAATGATTTGATTTTGCGTAGTAAGCATCTTTGACTATCATAAGTAGAAATCTCCTCCAATTCTGCGTTTGCATTGTGTGTGTGGCGGGAGGTCTTATGGTAGTTTCATTTTTCAAAAGCATTGCGAATTGACTTTAAAATTCTCTTGCTATTTGTTTTTAAAGATAAACTATTTTTGTTGCTCACACCAGTCCCATGACTGATCCAGAGTTTATTGTTTCTTTCCTAAACTCTGGGTGCTCAAAATTTTTCTACACGGGCAGTCTAGAGTTGGGTTTTTCAGATAGTCAAAATTAGTAGATTTTCTGGAGCTAGTTCAGTCTTTGGATATGGACTGCACTTGCTTATCTTTGTGCATCGTGATTTGGGAGTTCGAGCTATTTCTGGATTGGCGCTTTGAAGATGGAGATTATCCGCTGCTGATGTTATCTATTTTCTTTCCGCTGCTATTTGTTGTATCATATCTCTGATGTATATTGATATTCATTGTATCACTCTGTTGTATCAGATATTGTATATCAATGTATTATTCCTTTTCTTCCGCTGTGTTATTACTTAACTGTGTTATAAGCTCCAGCGAATCGGATTTGAACGGTCGAATCTACGGCATTCGAGTACGATGTAAAGTATGGATGTCGATTTTCGAGCGTGAAAAATCTATGACATTACATTTGGTATCAGAGCTAAGGTAAAACTTTAGCTCAGGAGTATAACACGTTAAGTAACTCATTAGAGATAGGGTGAAGTATCCCTAGAATGAGTGTATCCCTAAGATATCCATCTGAATGTCTCAGTAAATTCTCTTGCTATCCACTGATAGTAAGGGTGAGTCAAAGAAGAGAATGAGATAGGGGACAGGGGAATACGACTATAAATGGTCAATACCCTGCAACAGTGGAAACAATCTTTTTCTTCTCAATTTTCTTTGATTCGTTTCCAAATTCTTTTGATTTCTTCATACCAACTACAAAGAAGAAGTTTCGATGTGATGATGGCCCTACAAATCATTGTAAAAAAACCTTACTTCTTATCTTCATCGGTTTCTTGTCAGTTTTCGATTTAAACTTTAATGAATATGAATTGGAAATTTGGAATTAAAATTTTAAATAAATTGGAAATTTTAAATGGAGTTAAATTGATTAATAGAATATGAAGGCTAAATTGAATTGAATCGATAAAATGATTTCGTTTAAAACCGAATTTGAAATTCTATTATAATTTCCTGTGAAGATTGAAGTCCGTAGAGGGACAAATTGGTATGTATTCTGAGATATTCCGACTTGAGTTTGGAATTCATATCTTAAGTTTGAGGAATTATAGGAGATCAAATTTATCTATCTCTGTGTTATTTTCATGCCTGTGAATTTCGAGGACGAAATTCTTTTAAGGGGGGAAGCCTGTAACGACCCCAATTTTGAATTTAATTTAAATTTATAGTTAATGTAAATTTTGAACAAATTTTGGAATAAAATTTGTATTCGACTTTGGAGTTTGACTTTGGATTCTTGAAATTGAAATACGAAATGTAAATTAAAACAATTAGTATTAAAGTTAAAATAAATATTTAAGCTAGAAAATGAATTTGACAAATTCAAATAGATATATATTAAGATAAATTATAAAATATAAAATATGAAGTCAAGTAACATAGTTATAAAATTATGTAAAATATAAGTAGACGTATTAACTAAAATCTAACATTATAGAACTCATGTATATTTCAAAGTATAAAACAAGAAGATGATAAAATACAAAATATGTTCAAACACATATAAGAAGAATACCTCAACCTGGAAAATTTAGTGCAAGGCAAATATCTATGTATAAGACAAAAGTACATACACATTACATGTTTCCATCGCTAGCAATTAATGCCATACCTCAGCCCATAATGCAAGATCAACTTCACCCATGCTATTGTACCAACATACATACCCTGTAAACTCATTTCTTTATATCTCCTCCTCACTTCAGTTTCGTTCATTTACATCTGGAAAGAAAACTTAAACATAACTTCATTTAAAAAAAACTCTACAAACAAGATTCAGATCAAGCTTAGAGAGATTAAGAATCCAGGCTTCCAAAAAGAGCAGATCCTTTTCCAGACTTTAAAATCCCAGTTCTCTGTTTTCATCAAAGCAAGGTAAGTAACTTATTTCTTAAAATTTAAAGTATAAATTTGTTGTATTTATATAATTGTGAATAGGTTATATATATACGTATGTGGATCCCCTGAATATAAAAGAAAACTGGAATTGTTACCTCTGGTTGTTGGTTACGCAAGTCACCTGTTTGAGTTCCTAAATACTAACGGTTGATGTTGGAATCATTTCTCTGGATATTCTAAATTGTTTGAGCTGAGAGATAAAATGAATATTGGTTGTTATATCCTAACTAAAGATTTAAACATGTAGTCAAGTTAAAAACAGTTTAAAATATCTATGGAAAAGCAAAGACTGAGAAACATCATTATATATGCAATAATTCGAGTGTCTTAATTCTCGAATTCAAATATATAATTTGAATTCTTATACTTTGACTTGAATTTTAAGACTGGAATCACGATTTTTCGAAGTAGGAGGCGAGATTAATCTTGGGTTGAACGGAAATGGCTTTTCGACCATTTTCCGGTGATCTCGGTGAAGGGGGAGGTCGTGGCTCTCTGGGGTGGTAGAGGAGTGAGTGGAGCATCTGGGAAAATATTCATATGATGGTTCGATGAACGAGGTGAAGGCGGTGAGCAATTTTTTGCTCGTAAACCTAGTTTGGAGTGGTTGAAGTAATGGGTCTCGTTCATCATCGTCAAGCGATCGAGTGCAGGGGGATTTCGAGAGGAGGTAGCTCGGTCGTAGCCAAGCCATTGGCCGGAGTTAGGGATCTTCAGGTGGTCGGGGTGGTGAATTCGAGGCTGAGTTTGGTGACTGATTGGTTTGGGTTGGTGGCGAAAGTGCTCGATTTCGATTCTCTTTCGAATTCGAATATGCGTGGAGTTGGAAGGCATGTGGAGATCGATTGTGATGTACGGGGAGTCTCAGTGATGGTCAGCGACCATCCAATCGTCTGGACACGTGCACGCGGTGACCTTCGTATCAGCAAGAGTGTGAGTGGGGGAGACGTAGTTTTTTCTCGAGTTCGAATCATAGTAGGCTATGAGTTTACTCGAAGGAATTGGGAAGTGCGAAACTCGACTTCGGGAATTTTCGCTTTTGGCTCGGGGAAGTTGTTGAGGGGGTCGGGTTTGCTAAGCTTGTGCCAGGTTTCAGGCTTTAGAGACCAGGCTGTGTTTAGCCTGGTAATTTTTATGTAAATCTCTTTTTAAAAGTAAAATTGGATGAAAAGTTAATAAATTTGTTTAACTTAAATTTGTAAGTTAAATAAATCAATTTATCTTTAAAACTAGAATGTAAATAATTTGATTCAAACTTAAATTCAAAATGGAACTAAATTGTAAGTTTAAAAGTAAAATGTTTAAAAATATATACATATGTTAATGTTAATTAAGTCATTAATGAAGAAATGGGTTATCTTAGAGATAATTAAGGTAATTAAAATGATTTAAATTAATAAGATGATTAAAGAATGATTTATTTAATTTATAAATAAATAATTTAGATTAATTTATAATTGGAAATGATTAATAATGAATTAATCTAAGATAATTTTTCAAGAAGGCAATTAAAGAAATGTTATTAGTTAATGAAGTTAATTAACTAGAAATTATTAAGTAATCAAATTTATGTGATAAATTTTGATAAATAATTAGATTAATTAATTGAGATAATCAATTGTAAATTGTTAATTACTTTATGAAAGCAATTAAGGGGTTAATTAATTATGTAATTGGTTTAAAGGTTAAATAATTAATATGATTTATTAATTAAGGTAATTAATTTGAGGATAATTAATTAATTAAAGGTTAATTAATAAATGATTGAAGGTCAATTAATTAAAATGGTTTATCATTAATTAATGATTAATTAATTAAGATTTGTAGTTATTCATAGGTAATTAATCTGGTATAAATTAATTATGATCAGATATTAATTGATCCTACTCGTGAATGTTTGGATTCTATTGGATGACTTGATTGTTTGATATCCTTGATATATGATGCTTTGTGATACATCCTGATTTATGTTGTGATCTGTAATTTACTTATCTGTGTTATATCTCTGTGATCTGTGAATGAACGATAAGCGTGATAGTTAATACCGCTTATCAACTATATTTCTGTATTCTGATCTGTGATGATTGTATGATGTTGCACTACTGTGTAAAACCCCTGGACTACACCATACACACACAAATATGGATTTCACGTGGAAATCGGTTAAGTCATAGATGATTTAAAATTTATGTTTTGAAATTGAAATTTTAATTTCAATTGATTTTGAAATTGGAAATTGGGGTTTAATATGAAAAGCTTTTGAAAGGAGTTTTAAAGATATTTTGGATATCTTGAAATTTAAATAATTTGATTTAAACTTAAATTCAAGATTTGAAATTGAATTCTATGATTTGAAACTAGGGATTAAAGAAGATGTACAAGTTATATATGGGTTAAACCATTTTAAAAGTATTGATTTGGGAATTTGAATTTAATTCAAGGGTTTTAACTCGTGTAAATATAACTGGATTTTTTCCAAAACGAAAACTACTTGTTTTCAAATAATAATAGCTTTCATTTTAAGAAAGGATTTCCAAATTGTGTTGAAAGGTTTCAAGTTTGAAATGGAATTGAAATGTTTTGAAAACTATGAAATGAGTCTTTGATTCAAAAACCGAATGAGTTAATCCAACTTAAAATAAAATTGTTTTGAAAGGCTATGAATGAATCTTTGGAAACGAGTTTTGAAAGCTATAAGTTAAATCTTGACTTAAAGATTTAACGAGTTAATTCAATTAAAATGGAAATTATTTTGAAATCCATAAATGGATCTTTGTGAATAGGGTTAACTTTGTGAATTGAATCTTTTTGTTTAAAAGATTGGAAATGGTAATTTGTTTTAACCATTCGAATGAAAAGTTTTGGGCATTAAGCTGTGATTTAACTGAGACCCCAGTATCCATATGATTTTTAATTGCGCTCGTTATTCGGGTTAGCCGGGAAAAGACATTTGTGTCATATAACCCATTCCGAATAGTGATACGACGTAAATGGATAGCATTTGAAGACCGGTGGTGAAGACCGGATATTTTCGAAAACGAAAGGACAACTCGTCGAATGTCTCTGCATCGACTGGCCCCGATATAGAGATTTTATCACCCTTTGTGATGGGAAGTCCGGACAGGATTGTGAATACTCGGAATTGTAAGGGCTTCATAAGAAGTGCCTTCGGTTCTGTTCGAACCCGGAACAGACTTGTATGGTTACATGTCTGACATTACATTTTGAGATATAAAGCAGATTTCTTTCAAATACATTTCTGTTTGGTGGCGGAGAATTTATTCTCTTAGCTTAACACCCTTCTCTGAGACGTACGAGCTCAGAGGTTATGTAGTTGAAGGTTATCAGCGATATACTCCCAATTTGGTAATGTGACATGCTGAGTGTTGCTGTGTGATGATCATTGTTTGATTATTTGTGATATGATCATTTGTTTGATCATTTATCTTTGTGATCATTACTTTGATCATCTGTTGACCCAAAGCATGGCTTTGTGCCAAAGCGTAGCTTTGTGGACGAGACTTCATCGAACCTCACACCCCGGAAATGGTCGAAATAGGAAGGATGCGGCAAGGTTATTATGGGATCGCGCCCCCTTAGTGTATGTCATTTCCTTCTGGATAGAGGTTGTATCATGGTATGGAGCCCAGATATTTAACCTATGTTGTTGCTGCAAATTTATTTCTTTGTGGTTGTTGGAATCGAGGATCCTCTAATAAAGGTTGTTACAACCGGGGGATGGCATATTCGTGTTAGTAGTTACCCAGTTAGGGGTAACCCGGCCTTGTGTTGGCAGAGATCCGGTTAGGTTCTCGGGGCGTCTTTCCAGAGGCGTACCTATGTGGCAATGGGAAGTTCCTTGGCCTGACCATTTGTCGGAAATCCAAACTCCAATACGAACTGTGTACGGTATTAGTTGTAGAACCTGCCATTTACTTATGGTGGCGCCCCACTGTTTAGATGGTAGCTATAGTAGGCATAGTTCGAAATGTCTATGCTGGCTAAGATTGATATTCTATTTTCGAAATACTTTTCCCCACTATGCACTAATAGTAATATCAAAAATGATTTGATTTTGCGTAGTATGCATCTTTGACTATCATAAGAAGAAATCTCCTCCAATTCTGCGTTTGCATTGTGTGTGTGGCGGGAGGTCTTATGGTAGTTTCATTTTCCAAAAGCATTGCGAATTGACTTTAAAATTCTCTTGCTATTTGTTTTTAAAGATAAACTGTTTTTGTTGCTAACACCAGTCCTATGACTGATCCAGAGTTTATTGTTTCTTTCCTAAACTCTGGGTGCTCAAAATTTTTCTACACGGGCAGTCTAGAGTTGGGTTTTTCAGATAGTCAGAAGTAGTAGATTTTCTGGAGCTAGTTCAGTCTTTGGATATGGACTGCACTTGCTTATCTTTGTGCATCGTGATTTGGAAGTTCGAGCTATTTCTGGATTGGCGCTTTGAAGATGGAGATTATCCGCTGCTGGTGTTATCTATTTTCTTTCTGCTGCTATTTGTTGTATCATATCTCTGATGTATATTGATATTCATTGTATCACTCAGTTGTATCAGATATTGTATATCAATGTATTATTCCTTTTCTTCCGATGTGTTATTACTTAACTGTGTTATAAGCTCCGGCGACTCGGATTTGAACGGTCGAATCTACGACATTCGAGTACGATGTAAAGTATGGATGTCGATTTTCGAGCATGAAAAATCTATGACGTTACACGTGACATATAATAGCACCTTTAGAGACCGTCATAACGGTTATCCCCTCAAAAGAACCAACCATCTAATAAGTACATATTGTGATATAATAGATAATGTCTATAATGAAGAATATAAATCATAAAATAGCTAAGCCTCTTGCATCACGACACAACAATATTGAATAGGTATATATTCAAAACTGCGAAGACGCGTTCGTGTATGGATTTTCCATAGAGATGCCTCCAGCTTAAAAACTGAAGCAGATCTCCATGAGGGATCAGAAACTACCTTACGAGCATCATATATCTCTAGATGAAATATACCATAAGGTAAACACAACCAGTCCATGCCCTAACACGTGAACTAAGTATCATCAAATCCCTGCGCGCAACATATCGATAAGCATACTCAAGATATGAAGTTGATGTACCCCCAAGGGTTAGTTAAACCTAGGATCATGCATCATACTCTATCTTTAGTTATATATCGATGGAGAAGTCATGTTCAATATCTCAAAACATGAGCCATCATCACTCGAACAAATTACGAATCCCCAAATGGATTCTAGCATCTCAGATAGATCTCAAAACCGCATTGGATTCCAACATCTCAAACTTATCCACTTTCAAGAGATAGAACACGTATCTCAGCCTTAAAGTGGTTTTCAATAAGTAAAACACTTGTCGATCCACATCTCTTAAGGACTGTATCGACGAATTTGGTCATATTCAACAACTATAAGAATGATCGCATAAGGAATGTAACGACCCACTATTTTGGATCATTCTAATCGACAATAAATCCAAACATGTCGGACTTGAATAATTCAAAATAATAGATTGTAAATAAAATTTGGCAAAACTCAATATATACAGTAAATAAATAATCACAGGATCACAGACACAGAGTAATATAACAATAATGCAACGGAAACAAAAGAATAGTAGTACATGAAGCTACCATATATAATATAACAGAGTTAAACAAGATACAACAGAGGTCACGAATACAAAGATGTCCCAATACAATAGTCAAATATAAGATCTGAATACATCACTGGAATCAACTGAATGACTGAAATCAGAATCAATAGATGATCCAAGCGAACCTCCAACTCCAAAGGTGAGTCTCGAATACTGGTACAACTCAGTCTGACCCGAGCGTAAAGCAAGACACAAAACACTCGAGTCAGGACATACATACTTATACAATGTAAACCAACTCAAATGAACTGTAATATAAATGCACAAGTAACTTAAAGGATGATTGGGATCGCCCATCCTCTAAGGATCTGTTAAACTATTTACTATGTAGTAATATACGCTATTATAATAATGTATAATAGTAAAGTAAACTTACTTAAAAATAGCGTTAAGGCTTTACATTTTCCACCTTAACACATAAATAGTCCCAGTAGTCTATCCAGTATCAGCGTACCTCCAGATCGGCAGGCTACCCTAAATACTCCACAGGCTACGACACAAAACCAAACTCGTAGTAAAGCTCGCTAGGGTAGATGACACGGCACAACGAGGCAATTCCATGGTAGATATACCAATTACGCATCCGGACTGGTGGTAACGCATAACAGCCACTACCGCCCACCTCGAGCCACACTCCCAAAACTCAAAGGGTGCACCCAATCAATCACAAAGTAATAGAATGGTATCGAAGAAGTGTGTCCGATCAGAGGAGCTACCTCATTGGCCCGGAGTCGCTACCGTTTTAGCGACTTTATGCCAACTCACGGGAGTCGGGTCCACGTATATACCTCAATAGGATCGTCGCCACCATCATACTTCATTCTGGAATCTCCACCGCATACACAGTTGTTAAAGTGGTTTTCGGTATCGACAAAGAGTATGTCCATATCCGATCCCGGTCTCTTTAACAACCAATCGTTATTATAACCCGCGGTTATAAATTCAAAATGGTTTATATTTCAAATCAAAACATATTCATTTAAACCATATAAATTCAATGTTAATATCCTTCGAAATAATATTCATTTCCAAAGTTGTAGCATTTTTAAGTACATTCATTCGATTATAACAATTTCAAAAACATTGTATTTTAACATTCGCAACACTTAGAAAATGTTATAATTCTTATAGTATTTCAGAAAACAGTTCATTTCAGAAACAACAGCACTTATAAGCTGTTACAGTAAGTATAATAGTATTTCAGAAAGCAGTTCATTTCAGAAACAACATCACTTATAAACTGTTATAGTAAGTATAATAGTATTTCAGAAAGCAGTTCATTTCAGAAACAGCAGCACTTATAAACTGTTACAGTAAGTATAGTATTTCAAAAAATAGTTTATTTCAGAAACACCAGCACTTATAAACTGTTACAATAGGTATAATAGTATTTCAGAAAGCAGTTCATTTCAAAAACAGCAGCACTTATAAACTGTTACAGTAAGTATAGTATTTCAGAAAACAGTTCATGGTAAGTATAATAGTATTTGGAAAACACTACATTAAAACCACAGCATTTATGAAATGCTACAATTACCGTTATAAGTTTATTATAACAATTTAAAACAATATAATTTCAGCTTTTCTCATTTTTAATTTTTCAAACTTATTCCACTTTTCAAAATTATTTGTTTGGATATTACTTAACTTATAATTTTAATAAAATAACATTATATTAATAAATATCCAGTTAATTTATAATTCATTTATTAAGTCAAAATTCATTATAAATTTTCTTAACTTTTCATTTTAACAAACAAATCTTAATAACTTATTTACTTTTAGAAATATCCATTTCATAAATAAAATATTTTATTTCTAAGTTAAGCCAAGATTTGCATTTCAAATCAATTCTCAATTATTGAGTCGAATCACATTTTCAAATTACATTTTAAACCATTTATTTACTTATACAATTTTAACTTATAGAAAATCACTATAGAATTTATTTAAATCATTTTAAAATCAAATTAAGTTAAAATCTCATATATTATATATTCCAAATACTTAGAAATTTCAGAAAATATTTATATTTAAATCACTTAAATCAACTTTAAATTAAAATTATTAAGTCAGATTAAATTTAAATAAAATCTTAGGTTGTAAATTAAACCATTTATTAGCTATAAATTTTAACTTATAGAAACCAATATATATACATTTATTTAAACCATTTAAATCAAACTTAAGTTCAAAATCTACATATAACTAAATTTCAAAATACATAATAAATTTCAGAAAACTATTATTTAAAAATTAACCACGGGTCTGTATAATATTTTCTAACCTAGGTCAAGTGATACGGATAATATATCATTTCAATCCGTAATAAATTAAAATTCTGGGTTTTATCATTTCAAACCCGCAATCCCAAGTCAAATAAAAAAAAAATCGCTCGAGCCTATCATTTCAGCTCATAACGACTTTTCCTTATTCTAAAGTCCGTTCGGGTATATATCATTTCAACCCATAGTGATTCTATTCTAACAGGGAACTTGCAGTGTGAGAAACAGAAAATAAATAAACAGAAAAACATATAATATGATGTTAGGTGATGTAACAGGTATATAAACAGGTAATATCATCATATAATGTCAGATAACAGGCAGATGTGAGCATATAACATAGCATATCAACTACTACAATTCAAGTGACATTGTTTCACATTTATATAAGTACGATTTGTCGAGAGTGATAAACTCACCTTTTAAAGCTAGAGATGACAATTCAAAACACACAACTACACTCCGAAAAGCATGACAAAGCACGAATAGATTTGAGGAGAAGATGATGAAGAGTCAAGATCCTAATCTTGTAAGAAAATAATTGTAACAAACATAAGTATATAATTCGGTAAAAAAGAATATATATTAAAACAATGGAAAAATATGAATCAAAGCGACATAGATTTGCCTTAACCATCAAGTGGGCTCGGCCACACTAAAATGGGCTCGACCGTCATCCTATTATGCTCGACCATGATTGGATTCAAGACACGAAGGCTCGGTTATGGCCATGTACACACGGCTATGGTTGGGTAGGTGAAGAGATGTGACAAGTTACAACTTATGGAAGGTAAAAGGTCAAGGGGTTTGTGTACTATTGGTTCGGCCATGGCTTGTATACTCGGCCCTATGTGCTAAGATCTGGTCAAGGCACATCAATAGGCACGGCTATGGCAATGTAGGTGAAGGAATATGTGTTGTGGCCGAGCAACAAATAGGAATTGGGGGAAATATGGTGATCTCGGCTAGGGTTTGCAACTTTTTTTGGTGATGGAGTGGATCTAGGGGTCACGGCCTTGGGTTTTGTGGTGATGGAGAGGGTTGTGGACGGTCATGGTGGTGGTGGAGGAGGAGATGTGGTCGGCTAGAGGCTTGATGGCCGAGCAAGCATGAAGGAACAAAAGGAAACAAAATGGAAAAAGAGGAAAAGAAGGAGGAAGCCATGAGAAACTTGAATGTTTTTCTCTTGTACGTGAAATGAAATGAGAAGTGAACGGAATGAGTAGCTTTTGCACAGCTAATAGATGTGGAATGAACGGCTAAGGCAATGAAAAGGCTAGAAAATGTAAAGGCACAATTTAAAGAAGAGAAACCGAAGTCTCTTGAAATTTCCAAGCCCAAAATAAAAAATAAACAAGTTAAAATCCAATAAATAAAACAAGAGTCTAAACAAAAAAAATAGAAAATAAAATATAGAAATGAACATAGGAATTAGAAAATAAAACTACAGAAAATAATTGCGTGTAAAACGCTGTAATTTATCAAATTTAAAAGTACAAAACAACATTTGACGAAACGAAAAGCAGGACAATATTAGAATTATATTCTGCTTCAAAGAAAAAAAGATTAGAATAAAATTTTAAATTTACAAATTTCAACTGAAAATCAAAGTTTGACAAAAATTGAACAAAATATAATATTTCCAGAAAATCATTATTTTATTATATTTGGAAAATAAATTATAAACAAAATCCAAAATTCATTGGAAAATTCCAATATTTCAATGTTAAATGATTTAAAAATCAAAGTTTCAAATAAATTAATTTTAAATAAATATGGGTTGTTACACTCTCCCCCACTCAAAACTTTTCGTCCTCGAAAAGGAACGAAACACAGAAAGACAAAGAAAGAATAAGATAGAATAAGATAGAATAGCGAAAAGTACCTGAAACAAACAATTCCGGATTCAAAGCACACATGCTCTCTTCCGTCTCCCAGGTGCAATCCCGATCATCAGTACTCCACTGTACTTTGACCAGATTGACAGATTTCCTTCTCAGCTGCTTCGTACCTCTATCGATAATACGAAGTGGCTTCCTCTCGACTGTCAGATTAGGCTGAATATCCAAACTCTCAAGAGCAGAAGGATGGACAATAAAGGATGGATCATGAAGATACCGACAAAGATGCGAAACATGGAATACATTATGCATCCCAGAAAAATTCTCAGGCAAATCCATGCGAAGCTAAAGAATCAATCGTTTCTAAGATGCAGAAAGGACCAACGAACCAAACGATTACCGAATTCAATCCAGCAAGATGGAGATCTGCAATGTCGTCCGTAAAGAGCAGCAAACAGAGACATTTCAATACTGGCCTGATATAAAAGATAGACTGAGATAGATAAATGATTAAGACAAGATTAAAACAGAAGATTAAGATTATACCTGATAACTATTGTTATAGGTGAATTCAACAAGATGGAGATGCTCTCCCCAAGATCCTCCATAATCAAGAACACAAGCACGAAGAAGATCCTTTAGAATCTGATTCATTGTTTCCGTTTGACCGTCGGTCTGCGGATGGTAAGCAGTGCTCAGATTCAGATGAGTACCCAAAGATTCTTGAAAAGCTTTCCAAAACTGACTGGTAAAGATAGGATCACGATCACAAACAATACTGACAGGAACAACATGGAGACGAACGATCTCCCTCACATAGATCTCAGGCAAACAGGAAGTAGAGTGAATAGACTTGACCGAAATGAAATGAGCGGACTTGGTCAGTCTATCCATCATAACCCAAATACTCTCGTAAAAACTTAACATTCTTATGAGTCAAAGCAGAAAAAGGTGCAGCAATCTAAGCAAAATTCCTCAATGAATCTCTGATAATGACCGGTAAGGCCCAGAAAACTACGAATATCAAATGGAGTCCTAGGAGTTTCCCAATCATTGATCGCAGCGATCTTAACTGGGTCAACAGAAACTCCATTACCATAAATAATATGTCCGAGAAATCGGACTTCATCCTTCCAGAAATGGCATTTAGAAAATTTAGCTTTCAACTGATGACTCCTAGGAGTCTCCAAAACAAAGCTTAAATAGGAATCATGCTTCTCCACAGACTTAGAGAGGACGAGAATATCATAAACAAAGACTAGAACAAATTTGTTAAGAACATAACGACAGACATGATTCATAAGATCAACAAAGAAAGCAGGAGCATTAGTCAAACCAAAAGGCATAACTAACCATTCATAGAAACCATTCTCAGTACGGAAAGCAGTCTTGGGAATACTTTCCTCAACAACTCTAAGTTGGTGGAAACCTGAGGCAAGATTAAGCTAAGAGAAAACAATAGCTCCATAAAGCTCATCGAACATATCATTGATACGAGGCATATGATATCTGTTCCTCATAGTGAGCTTGTTCAGCTCCCTATAATCAACATACATCCTCAAAGAATCATCGGACTTGGTGATGAAAACCACCGCTGCTCCCCATTCGGAATGGCTAGGTCAGATTTGACCCTTGGAGAACAAGTCCTCAATTTGCTTCCTCAACTCAACCTTCTCACAGGGTGCCATTCTTCTAGAAGGAAGAATTACAGGTCGAGCTCCAGGAATAAGATCGATACGAAATTCGATTTCCCGCTTAGGAGGTAAAGCAGCGACTTCACCAAATACATCGGGATAGAGTTTGACCATAGGAGTCGAATAAAGATCACCAGGAGAAGAATCAAAAGAATAAATAAAGCTGCCAGCAAAATCCTGAGGCATATGGCACTGAATAACCAAAGAATTACCAAAATCATCAACAAGAGAAACAGTTTGGGTTTTACAAGAGAAAATGGCTTCATGCCTCTTCAGCCAATCACCTCCAAGCAACAAACCAAAAGCATCGAAACCCCGAACCTAGAAATTACTAGAACATGCTCAGGAGGAAGAGATGTTCAAACTATCACAAAGGTCTACAGATCTAAAACTATGGAAAGCTCCAGTATCAAATAAAACATGAACAGGATGATGAAATAAAGGAAAGATGCCCGGAAGGGTACCTTGGGTATCAATAGGAGCAGGAGCAGAAGGAGGAACAACAGTACCAACTGAAGCAGGGCAACTATTAGCATAGTGTCCCTTCTGATCATACTCATTATAACCACTCAAATTATTTAAAATTTCTTTATCATCATTTTATATTGTATAAAATTCTGTTACATAGTTAACTTTTGAATAATTAAGGTAAGTTATATTAAAATGCAATAGAGGATTATACGAGAAATTTTCCCCAATTCAATTATTTATACTTAAATATTTATTCAAATTTTTTGGATTTATCTATAATTAAAATCATCCTTTAATATAAATGAAAGAATTGAATTTCCGATTCATTTCAAACCATTTAGAGATAAATGTATATGCTATATATATATCAAATCAAATCAATTTAAAATAATATACCTATATATATATATATAAATCAAATCATACTTAAGAAATTTAAATCAATTAAATTTCCAAAACAAAACTGTAGTAAGGCTACTGAATGGTCTCTCCTCTTCGAAACTCGAAAATGAATGTCGATGATGTGGCCATCATCACCGAAATTATTTTCCAGCGACAAAAGAAGAGAGTACCGACCTGAAATGATTTCTATTCGAAAATACTTTAAATAATTTACATTTTAAAACTTTAAAAACAGAGTTTGAAAATTATCGAAAATTAGATTCTCAAATTCTAGATTTAAATTCATTTTAATTTTCAAATCACTTTATAAACCTTGTTTATAAATTCATTTATATAACAATAAATGAAAATAAAATATTATCATTTTAAACAACCAATTTAATTAACTTATTAAATTCCAAAAATTTTACTTATATATTTACAATATAAAAATACAGATTAATTACATTTATCAAATTTGAAAATAATACTGTGTCAGTTTACTTTGTTCAAGTGTTTTGGAAATCCTATCGATAGCGTTGATCAGACGAATCGATCGAAAATCCAAACCAACGTCAACAACTCAAACAACACAATATATAAAACATTTTAATATTAATAACAGGATACAAAATACACTCCCTCTTCCGATGATTCAAGGATGGTTTTCAAATCAAGGATAGAGATTCAAATATAGAGGGATCCTAACCAAAAGAATTCAACTAGAAGGTAGGCTCGATATGAAGTTAAATAGATTTCAAAGAGAGAAGAAAAATGATTAAACTTATATAAATCGCGGCAACCTTAACCGGTCAACCGTGACTTTAAAATAAGATCGAGGTAGAATTCAGAGGCAAATCGACATTCGATCTCAAAAGATAGAATTCGAGTATCACAAGAGATAGCAGCGTTATAAACCGAGGATACAGAAATCTCCGGTGAATCAACGCCTATTGTAAGGAGTTTCACTTCCTTACAAATCATATAGTGGGCTATGGGATACTCAAAATCCAGAAGACTACGAATAGGAAAAGACAAGAATGGATTTTGGAACCAAGGGAACATTCCAAAATTCAAAGGAAACCGAATCGAAGAAGAAGGAATTCAAGCTCGAACGAAAGTGATTCTGTAACTTAATCTACTCTATATACCGAGTTTGCCTAAAACTAGAGCTCTGATACCAAATGTAACGACCCACTATTTTGGACCATTCAAATCGACAATAAATCCACACATGTCGGACTTGAATAATTTAAAACAATATATTGTAAATAAAATATGGCAAAACTCAATATATACAGTAAATAAATAATTACAGGATCACAGTCACAGAGTAATATAACAATAATGCAGCGGAAACAAAAGAATAGTAGTTCATGAAGCTACCATATATAATATAACAGAGTTAAACAAGATACAACAGAGGTCACAAATACAAAGATGTCTCAATACAATAGTCAAATACAAGATCTGAATACATCACTAGAATCAACTGAATGACTGAAAGAAGAATCAATAGATGGATCCAAGCGAAGCTCCAACTCCAAAGGTGAGTCTCGAATACTGGTACAACTCAGTCTGACCCGAGCGTAAAGCAAGACACAAAACACTCGAGTCAGGACATACATACTTATACAATGTAAACCAACTCAAGTGAACTGTAATAGAAATGCATAAGTAACTTAAAGGATGCTTGGGATCGCCCATCCTCTAAGGATTCGTTAAACTATTTACTATGTAGTAATATACGCTATTATAATAATGTATAATAGTAAAGTAAAATTACTTAAAAATAGCGTTAAGGCTTTACATTTTCCACCTTAACACATAAATAGTCCCAGTAGTCTATCCAGTATCAGCGTACCTCCAAATCGGGAGGCTACCCTAAATACTCCACGGGCTACGTCACAAAACTAAACTCGTAGTAAAGCTCGCTAGGGTAGATGACACGCCACAACGAGGCAATGCCAGGGTAGATATACCAATTACGCATCCGGACTGGTGGTAATGCATAGCAGCCACTACCGCCCACCTCGAGCCACACTCCCAAAAATCAAAGGGTGCACCCAATCAACCACAAAGTAATAGAATGGTATCGAAGAAGTGTGTCCGATCAGAGGAGCTACCTTATTGGCCCAGAATCGCTCCTGTTTTAGCCACCTTATGCCAACTCACGGGAGTCGGGTCCACGTATATACCTCAATAGGATCGTCGCCACCATCCTACTTCATTCTGGAATCTCCACCGCGTACATAGTTGTTAAAGTGGTTTTCGGTATTGACAGAGAGTATGTCCATATCCGATCCCGGTCTCTTTAACAACCAATCGTTATTATAACCCGTGGTTATAAATTCAAAATGGTTTATATTTCAAATCAAAACATATTCATTTAAACCATATAAATTCAATGTTAATATCCTTCAAAATAATATTCATTTCCAAAGTTGTAGCATTTCTAAGTTCATTCATTCGATTATAACAATTTCAAAAACATTGTATTTTAACATTCGTAACACTTAGAAAATGTTATAATTCTTATAGTATTTCAAAAAACAGTTCATTTCAGAAATAACAGCACTTATAAGCTGTTACAGTAAGTATAATGGTATTTCAGAAAGCAGTTCATTTCAGAAACATCAGCACTTATAAACTGTTACAGTAAGTATAATAGTATTTCAGAAAGCATTTCATTTCAGAAACAGTAGCACTTATAAACTATTACATTAAGTATAGTATTTTAGAAAATAGTTCATTTCAGAAACAGCAGCACTTATAAACTGTTACAGTAAGTTTAATAGTATTTCAGAAAGCAGTTCATTTCAGAAACAACAGCACTTATAAACTGTTACAATAAGTATATTATTTCAGAAAACAGTTCATTTCAGAAACAGCAACACTTATAAACTGTTATGGTAAGTATAATAGTATTTGGAAAACACTACATTAAAACCACAGCATTTCTGAATCGCTACAATTATCGTTATAAGTTTATTATAACAATTTAAAACAATACAATTTCAGCTTTTCTCATTTTTAACTTATCAAACTTATTCCACTTTTCAAAATAATTTATTTGGATATTACTTAACTTATAATTTTAATAAAATAACATTATATTAATAAATATCCAGTTAATTTATAATTCATTTATTAAGCCAAAATTCATTATAAATTTGCTTAACTTTTCATTTTAACAAACAAATCTTAATACCTTATTTACTTTTAGAAATATCCATTTCATAAATAAAATATTTTATTTCTAAGTTAAGCCAAGAGTTCCATTTCAAATCAATTCTCAATTATTGAGTCAAATCACATTTTCAAATTACATTTTAAACCATTTATTTACTTATACATTTTTAACTTATAGAAAATCACTATAGAATTTATTTAAATCATTTTAAAATCAAATTAAGTTAAAATCCCATATATTATATATTCCAAATACATAGAAATTTCAAAAAAATATTTATATTTAAATCACTTAAAAAAACTTTAAATTAAAATTATTAAGTCATATTAGATTTAAATAAAATCTTAGGTTGTAAATTAAACCATTTATTAGCTATAAATTTTAACTTATAGAAGCCAATATATATACATTTATTTAAACCATTTAAATCAAACTTAAGTTCAAGTCTACATATAACTAAATTTCAATATACTTAATAAATTTCAAAAAACTATTATTTAAAAATTAACCACGGGTCTGTATAATATTTTCTAACCTAGGTCAAGTGATACAGATAATATATCATTTCAATCCGTAATGAATTAAAATTCCAGGTTTTATCATTTCAAACCCGCAATCCCAAGTTAAATAAAATAAAAATCGCTCGAGCCTATCATTTCAGCTCATAACAACTTTTCCTTATTCTAAATTCCGTTCGGGTATGTATCATTTCAACCCATAGTGATTCTATTCTAACAAGGAACTTGCAGTGTGAGAAACAGAAAATTAATAAACAGTAAAACATATAATATGATGTCAGGTGATGTAAAAGGTATATAAATAGGTAATATCATCATATAATGTCAGATAACAGGCAGATGTGAGCATATAACATAGCATATCAACTACTACAATTCAAGTGACATTGTTTCACATTTATATAAGTACGATTTGTCGAGGGTGATAAACTCACCTTTTAAAGCTAGAGATGACAATTCAAAACACACAACTACACTCCGTAAAGCATGACAAAGCACAAATAGATTTGAGGAGAAGATGATGAAGAGTCAAGATCCAAATCATGTAAGCAAATAATTGTAACAAACATAAGTATATGATTCGATACAAAAGAATATAAATTAAAACAATGGAAAAATATGAATAAAAGTGACATAGACTTGCCTTAACCATCAAGTGGGCTCGGCCACACTACAATGGGCTCGACCATCTTCCTATTATGCTCGGCCATGATTGGATTCAAGACACGAAGGCTTGGTTATGGTCATGTACACACGGCTATGGTTGGGTAGGTGAAGAGATGTGACAAGTTACAACTTATGGAAGGTAAAAGGTCAAGGGGTTTGTGTACTATTGGTTCAGCCATGGCTTGTGTGCTCGGCCCTATGTGCTAAGATCTGGTCAAGGCACATCAATAGGCATGGCTATGGCATGGTAGGTGAAGGAATATGTGTTGTGGCCGAGCAACAAATAGGAATTGGGTGGAATATGGTGATCTCAGCTAGGGTTTGCAACTTTTTTTTGGTGATGGAGTGGATCTTGGGGTTACGGCCTTGGGTTTGGTGGTGATGGAGAGGGGTTGTGGTCGGTCATGATGGTGGTGGAGGAGGAGATGTGGTCGGCTAGAGGCTTGATGGCCGAGCAAGCATGAAGGAACAAAAGGAAACAAAATGGAAAAAGAGGAAAAGAAGGAGGAAGCCATGAGAAACTTGAATATTTTTCTCTTGTACGTGAAATGAAATGAGAAGTGAATGAAATGAGAAGCTTTTGCATGGCTAATAGATGTGGAATGAACGGCTAAGGCAATGAAAAGGCTAGAAAATGTAAAGGCACAATTTAAAGAAGAGAAACCGAAGTCTCTTGAAATTTCCAAGCCCAAAATAAAAAATAAACAAGTTAAAATCCAATAAATAAAACAAGAGTCTAAACAAAAAAATAGAAAATAAAATATAGAAATGAACATAGGAATTATAAAATAAAATTACAGAAAATAATTGCGTGTAAAACGCTGTAATTTTTTCAAATTAAAAGTACAAAACAACATTTGACGAAACGAAAAGCAGGACAATATTAGAATTATATTCTGCTTCAAAGAAAAAAGATTAGAATAAAATTTTAAATACAAATTTCAACTGAAAATCAAAGTTTGACAAAAATTGAACAAAATATAATATTTCCAGAAAATCATTATTTTATTATATTTGGAAAATAAATTATAAACAAAACCCAAAATTCATTGGAAAATTCCAATATTTCAATTTTAAAATGATTTAACAATCAAAGTTTCAAATAAATTAATTTTAAAATATTTGTTAAAATATGGGTTGTTACATGGAAACTAAGCGCCGTCTACTTTCCATAAGCAAGTAAAGCACTATCAATTCATACAAAGCACGATCAAGTCACCTAAACGAATTTTAATCCCTTTTTAATTAATTTATACTTTGTTAATTAAAACCCAAACTCCTTTTTACTCAATAAAACGTCTTTCATTATTAAAGCTTTCCTTATTAATTTATATTCCTAATTTACTACATTCCTAATTGATTAAAATTCCTAATTAATTAAACTGCTAATCAATTAAACTTTTAATCACTACTAATCAATTTAAGATTCCTTCATTAATTAATATTCCTTTATTAATTAATATTCCTTTATTAATTAAAACATCCTTTTTCTACTTATATATGTATATTTAAAATATCTTTTCAAAAGATATATACAAGTATTTTACAATTCTCTATTCATTTGTACTCTTTTCAATAGTTTAAAAAGTATTCATATACTTATCTCAACGATATAAGTATATTAACAAATCATTAACAAGAATTACTTAAAAATATAATCAAAGAGGTTAAAACCAAATGTTACTTAAATATTGTTACTATAAACCCCTTCTCTCTTTTATATTTTAAAAATAAACTTTTTCTATCTTTATTCCAAAAGATTCCATACTTGTCATTATTATCTTTAACATTCCTTTATTAAAGATCTAAATATATTCATAATATTTTACAGTTTAAAACATAATTCAAGGGTCTACGAAAAAATATTACTAAACCATTGTTTACAACAAACCCAAAACATTCCATACTTAAACATTTACCTTTAAAATCTCTTATCTCTACATTAATTTAACAAATTAATTTACTTTTACTTAACTTCACAAAACCATTTACTTTAACTAAAGTGTTAAAATCCAAATCTTCCCTTATTACTTTATAAATGACTTAACTTATTTTCCAACTCATATATTTATTTATAAAATGATACATATTTATTTGTATAGTAATTTATTTATAAGCTAATAAAATTAGTAAATTTCTAAAAACAATTTAAAAGATATTATATTACACAAACTTTTTAATACTTAAATAAATAATTAACTAATTTTCTAAAAACTACATATATTTTATATATTCTTAAAAATAGTTATAATATAGTTAAAAAAGATTATTTAAAATATTACCTAAAGATTATTAATTTATAATTAATTTAAAACTCTATAAAGAGATGTTTTCCTTTTATATATTAATAACCCGCTTACTTTAAAAATACATAAAAATCCCAAACTACTTTTAAAATAGTCCAATATATGTTAGAAAAGATCACCAAAAAGATTGAAGTAAAATAGTTAAGTCTATAGTCATTTATAACGTTTTGAAGTCTCAAATAGAAAAGACAGCATTTCTAAAATGCTGTAAAAAGCGATCCATAGTTACTACAACCATTTTAAAAGTGCTAAAATTAGTGCCATAATAAGTTCTGTCAATTCCAGTTTTATACACTTGAAAGTTTCATTGATTTTAGATACGGTAAAAAACTTTTTTGCACCCAGTCCTTTTACGGTAACTACTATATATATAATACATCACAACTATATTAAAAAATCCCTACGAATCTCTCTACAAAAATCTATAGAAAATCAATAATGTAAGGTATTTCCAAAGTGCGTTTACATCAACTATCGCTATAAAACCACTTCTATTTCAAGTCTTCCCTTACTAATCCTTATATGCTTTGTTTGAAGACTTTTTTACATGTTATACAAAGTTATACAAGTCCACAATCATCATTTACATATGCTATTTGCTTTCCAAAGCAAATATCAGAACCAAACATCACAATATAAATTCAAGCAACACATATATAGTTCAAACAATAATACAAGTATTTTGTGTCTATTTTGATGGTGAAAAAAACTAACCCAAAAGAAAGCCAACCAAGCAGAAGCACAAAGGAACCTAGATCCACTTCCTACCATGCAACCAAAATGACATAAACCAAACCATGCTTGCGCACACCATCTCCCTTGCCTCTAAAATTGCTCATGAATTTGAAACATTTTGACCCATTCCACTTTGATTTAGCATATTAAATTTTTTTAAATTTATTTATAATATCATAAGGAGGTTTCGGTTCAAATTTTAGAGGATATAGAGCTGTAGAGAATTAGTTATGATTTTTGGAAGTAAAGAGATGATTTTTGGGTTGAAAAATTGGGTCAGCAGAACAACTCACTTCCCACTAGTTTTCACCTAAACTACTCTCCAAATTAGAAAAAGTGATCAGAATGAAATTTGTTACTTATTGAACCACCTTTCCAGAAAGTACAAGATTATCTAATTTGATTTGGTAGAGAGAAAGTTATTGTTCAAAGAAGAGAGGGTATTTTCTGGCTTGTATATTGGCTTTGATATTTTGTTTTGCTAAAATATAAAATGATTCAAGAGTGAGTGTATATGTTAATATAGGCTTCAAGGAGGTGTTCTTTTATTGCGTTTTAGGTCCGTTTATTGCGTGTCGGACCTCCAATTTTGTTCATCCATCTACCCAAAAAAATTATGCGTTTGCTGAGCTCAGTGCACAAATTATAATCCTATATAGATTATTTAAATTTTACACATTCGAATTTCTAACTGATTTAAATTACAGTCGTTTCATTCGAACAACTTATATTGAGTAAAAAGCCATTTATTGATAAATTGATTTTCGATCACATTATTGATATTGCATCAAACTATTTATTTTTGTAAACTTTTTCCTAAAATAAGTTTCCTATCATGCATTATTAAAGGGGTAAATTAATGTTTTTAATTCCATTTAAACACATTTAATCCAAATTTAAATATTCAGATATTTAAATACACAGTGTCCATAATTTCGGGTCATTACACATACTTTCTAGTTGTTGATATTCCTCAAGCTAGAGATGTTATATGTAGCACTATTAATAGACTAGACGAGGTAAGATATATGCATGTATTGGTTGATATTCCTCAAGGTACATGCATTATACTTAGGCCATCTGAAATGGTGGGTATGAGTGAATAACATCTTTTGATTTGCTGATATTCCTCAAGATCGAGATGAGATTAGGACAAAGACCATGGGTTAGAAGTTGTATTTGATACGACCGGTAAATTGTTATCCATCAACCGTGGGTCTATGATTTGTTGATATTCCTTAAGGTCAAAATCCCAAGGCAAGCGAGTTCTAACACACTAAAGAAATCCAATGATTTCTATGTTTTTCTTAGGGTTTTGATAAACATAAAAATTTAATAGGAGCCTTATTTAATAAATGGTCCTGCACATTTGTAAAATGTTTGTTATGATATTGTAGTAAGAGTTTCCTTTTAAATGGTTCGACCGTTTAGAAAGTAAAACGAATGTACGTGGGTAGATGTATTTAAGGTACAGTTGGGATAAAGAGAGAGAATTGTCAATTCTGCTTCATAAAGAAATAATGGAAACGAGAACTATAAAATAATAATTGATACTTAAAATTGAAATGAGAAATTTCGGTTCTATTCCAAAATATGTTTTTTATATAGAAAATTGTTTTCTATGAAATTTATTCTTTTGAGTTCAAAATATTTGAAAACTCTTGACCGTAAAATGGTTATAGTAAATCAAATAAATAGCCTACATTAAGAGGTTGAATGGACCTCTATATTTCATTCAATATTATAGTAATGGCAGAAGTAGTAGGAGAATACCATATAGCACTTATTGGTCGCATCAAATTGAGAAAATTATTTTCGTAAATCATAGCAAACATTATTTATGAAATAATTACCATTTCTCATCGTTGACTAAAAAGTAAACATAGTTTTATTTCAACATGAATGTTATGAATATTCGTTATAAAATAAAACTATAATAGTGGTATTTGTTTTCATAACAATTGTGATGCATTGAAAAATACAGAAATACCTATATATTTTTTGCAAGCATTTTGAAATTATCAATTAAACCATCGTTTTGAGAAATAATTTATGATTATATGATTATGGATCGTATGGTACTAGTAAATATATCTTAGAAAATTAAGGGTGAATCAGCCATTGAGTGGGAGCATTATAAAAGTTGATGAACTCTACGGATTGGTATATATAGATGTATGCAATTAAAAGTTCTGAAATAGTTCCACATACTTTATTGTATTCATCGATAAATTATCACAAAATGAACATATGACAGACATGTGATATGTTAATGATGAGTTCATAGAATATAAAATAGAAGTAAATAAAATAATATGCAATAGAAAACAAAATGATTCGATTTGATCGAATAGGTAAGTATATTGCAAAGAGTTCTGAATATACCTAAAAATGAATAAAGATTCAATTTCAAAAGTCACTCCTCCCTATGGTACATGTTATGTGTCGATAAGGATTAATCAAAATTTGTTGAACGAAGTACGATTAATTGTGAGGGAAGTTGACTAAATTTTTTCTGCAAAGTTGTGTACTTAGGAGTAGTGCACAAGGTTAAAATTAATTTCATCCAAAGAATGGTTTACAAAATCATACAAGATAAAGGTTTATAAGAAACTCTAATATATCCTAGGCTAAGGAATTAGCAGGCTGTGCAAGTCGAAAGACCGCATGTAGTAATTGTACATGAGGGATCTTGTATGAGTCACCCGAAAATGAGTTTGGAAACAATTGTCATTGGATGACCAATTTATATTTTGAGCATAAGTTTTGTAAACTAAAATCAAATCAGTTTAATATAAGGCAATTCATACAAGTTTATGAATACATATTCCATTGCACTAAGAAACAATTGGTGTTTTGAGAAATACCAACTTTGTAATAAAGGAATTTTTTAGAAATTATTGGTAGTAAAATGGATTTGGATACGGTCAAGGGATACAACTGGTTACGAGGAATGAAACGAAATTAACCAAACCTAAATGAACACTGTGCATTATAAAGTCTAATAAATATCCTTGCACATTATAGAGAAACTATGAGTTTCTTATTAATATCAAGAATAAAAAATCCTCAACAGTCAATTAAACCATTACGATTATCGACTATATCAGACGGCATGATGCACAAATCCGAAAGAATTCTAAGTACATTATCATATTGTGATTTGATAGTTGTACCCGAAGGAATATGGTTCATCGACCGCAAATATGTCTTCAAGCGAAAGACAAATGCAGGTTGAATATAGTAAGCAACATTGATAAGAATAGAACCATAAGTTTCAATTATTGAAATTAACATAATAGATTCATCATTTAATGTGCTCAAAATGATTCGGATTTTACTCATAAAATTATCTTATGACTTTGTGTTTTGATATATATGTGAAATTCTACATAATGATTTGGAATAGACTGTTTGCACATAATAACCAAAGTGTCTCGAAGTCAATAACAGTGATATTGAGTTTTTGGATTTTTCAAATATGATCCAAGAAATGATACGAAAGTTTCATTCTATTGTATTTAAATTGATTAAGTATTTTGGTAGAAATATCAAATGGTTTGATTTTCGGTCAAAAAGCAAAGGAAGCGTGTGTCCATAAGAAAGAACATTAAACGATTCATAGATATTTCTAAAATTATAAGTAAACAACATGCTGCTAATTATCAACAATGTACTTATGTTAAAATCAATAATAGTCTAAATGTTAATACTCGATATTGGATTGGTAAGTTATATCTTTTATAATAAGTATAAAGGTTATTGGGAATGTCCCATACAGTATGTGAATACATTGTATTGAAATGATTTAAATGAAACATGTAAGAAGGATTCCTTGTCTATCGATAATATGAATTATCATTAATGTTATATTGTTTACAATAACATATCTTGCTTATGTATTTGATGCATGAAACAAGTATCAAATCCAAATTAAGATCACTAAATGGTAGTTTAGAGTGTTCTCGAGTATTTAAAAAATTCTAGAGAATTGTATATGAAATAATAAACTCCTTATGAAGTAATGTTCGGACTCGAATTTCGTAAGTGCTACCAAGTATAGTTTGTCAATATTAAATTCATGCTCAAACTTTAATTAAGAAGCTTTAAGTTGGAATTGTTCCAAACAATAAGTAATAGCTAATTCAACCAAAGGCTACTACAATATAAGAAGTATAAATAAATGCATAAATTTATAACCAAGTTAAGGTTGATTCCAAATATTGAGAATCCCATGACATTATTATATGGTTACTACGTCGCAATACTGTTCGTAAAAGAACCTAGAGCTCATTAGAAGTTAAGCGACATACTCCGAATAGTTCCAAATGATAAATGCAGTTTATCAATATTAGAGAGAGTTGATTAATAGAGTAGATAATTAAAACAATGTACCATGACCATTCACTGAGGCACTGACCCAATTTTTTTTTAGAAAACAAATCGATGAAATTGGAAAAGATTCCATAATTAACCCTAAGTGCAAATGAGAGATTGATAGAGTTAAGGGTATGCCTTAAGGGCAATTATGTAATTTGTTACATATATCTAACTCGATAACCAATCTTGTTCATAATAAAAAGGTGTTTTCTTTCTATTATATACTTGATATAATGTGTTAAATTAATTATTAAAAGTATATTTAATATAGAAAATCCATAATGATATATTTTGTGATAGTAGTTACAATATGTTGTAATCATGAGTGATTTATCACAATAAAATAAACCTACCATTTTAAATATTTTTAGTCAAGATGTATCGAGACTGGATATCAATGTATCTATTGAGACTACAATAACTAATGCTCTCCAAACGTTGTGCAGTGGATTACTCATGGCTGCTGGGATACCAAGGGGTTATTACTCATAGCTATTTAATAACTATGGAACGACTCACTCGAGAGTTCTTTGTTGGTTAATATAACTAAGGTCAAACGGATGATCTCGAAGTGACGATGTTACACGGTTCCCTCGACTTGAGAATACTATAGAATTTCAATATGGAAACTCTACTTTGATTATAGTTAAATATTGGCATAGCGTCTACCGAACGACCATGGTTGGGTCTGAGTTGAAGCATTGGAAGTGAAACACTATTCAAAGAGAATTTGTCTACTAATTTATATGGGCTTAGTATCATGGCCACCTATAGTTAACTCAAAATCAAAGTCTCCGACTAGAGGATTATGGTTAATAATAATAATTGTTATTGAACCAAGGATTTTGTGTTTGGAATTACAAAGTTAAATGTGGATGATGTTGGAATTTTGACCAAAACCAAATTCCATAATTCCTAATGTGATATAGTTTTGACGAAAAGAATTGGTGTAAATAATTATTACTACCAGGTACCGCTTATAATAAGTAAAATTGGATTTGACCAAAAGACGTGTAAGCGATAAGTTTAACTAAATGTCACACCACTAGCTAAGGTGACATGTAAATGTTGATATTCAAATTGTTCGATACTAATCGTTGACCGAATTTACACCTTTGACTCACACAACCGTAATGATGTATTCTCTGAAAAACCACATGATTTAATTAATTTATAAAATATTATAAATTAATTGAATTAATTTATTTTTAAGAAATATTAATTACTATTTAATTTAGTTGATGTTCTGAAGTTGTTTGTAATTATTTGAATGCATTTATAAAAGTTATATTTGCGTGCGTCGATATACAATATCAATGTAATTTTAAACGTGTTTAAATAGAAGATAATTGCATGAAGCGATTTATGGAAATTTTATGTTATTTGATGGCATGTAATTTTAGCCATACTATGTGAAGAGAAGTGAGAGGGAGTGTGTGAGATAATCAAGGGAATTAATTAGGGAAGTTTTATTAAAAAATGAAAAAGGTTTCATTCTTTCAATTAAAACAAAGGGGCTTTGCACGAAAGGTCTCTATTTCTGATGTTGTTACAAGAAAAGTCCCTGTTGAAATAAGTATGTAAATTAGGTCTCTGTTTTTTCTAAATTAGAAAATGCAAATTAGCTTGCGCTTTTTAAAAATTTCAAAATCAGATAGCTTAAACTAGCTTGCGCTTTTCTGATAGAAAGCGCAAGTTACCTTGCGCTTTTAAAAAAATTCAAAATTTTTAATTTTTTTTTTAAAAAAATTCAAAATTAGAAAGCGCAAACTAGCTTGCGCTTTCCTGATAGAAAGTGCAAGATAACTTGCGCTTTTTGAAATTTTGAAGATTTCGAAAAAGATTTCAGAAACAGAAAAGTGCAAGTTACCTTGCATTTTCTGTCAGATAAGTGCAAGGCATCTTGCGTTTTTGATTTTTCAAAAATAGGGACCAAATTTACATATTCATTTCTGCAGGGACTTTACCTATAACAACATCAAAAACAGGGACCTGTGACTCTTTCCTTGTAAAACAAATCCACTAATTCATTTCCTACGGACAATTCATTATTTGTTTCATTCACTTTTCTCTTATCTCCTCCTCAACTTTCGTGGCTGGAAGTGAAATAAATATTTCCAATGTTCTATCAACATTAAGTAAAATTCAAACATCAAAATAATGGAACATAAGTGGTTTATCCATCTATTGCAAGGATTGGATATGGATCTTGGAGATCTTATGAGATATCTTCATTCAAGGTGCGATCATTTGGCTACATCTTAAGGTAACCATCCAATCTCTTTTTTATATTTGTTATATCTTATTAGAATAATTCAGATCCCTTGTGTATACATCTTATTATAATAATATGTTATGTCTTATCAAAATAGTTTAGACTTTATTTCTTGTAAAAGGAATTCATATGTGCACATGTTTAATCTATTAACTGCTATTGTTTAGAAATTAAAGTATGAAAAAAGGATTTTTTTTATTTGAAACTAATTGTTGTTTATATTCAAATTGAATGTATCGTTTAGATATTAATCATACTTGAAATTACTTCTGAAATAGTACGAAAGTTTCAAATATAATTTATTTATTTTGATTATTGGTTATTTTGGTTTTTATTTACATTGTTTCAATTCAAAATTAAGTAGGACTTTTGGCTACAATCACATTTAAAATTGAATCCTTTCTAAGCAAAACTAGTTTTCATGTTGTTGATTTTAAATTGCAAACATATAAAATTGTAAGCTTTACATGTGTATGTTATTTTTAATGCTAATATTGTTTAATTACTATGTTCACATATATTTACATATAGAGTTTCAGTTTAAATTTTATAATAGGACCTTTATGTAAAGTTACAAAACTAACGTTGAACCCTTTCTCAAGTTAAAATTTGAATTCAAATTGTTAGCATTAAATTTCAGAACATGTAAGTAATTTAAAACAATTTTAATATGTATGTATGTGTGTGTGTGTGCATAAATTCAATTATTATTTTATATAATATGAAGTAAAAATTTACATGCATATATTTGTATATAGTTTAAAATGTATTTGAAACAAGCTAAAGAAAGATTAAAATAATGCTAAAATATTCCCTTCATTACCTCTGATTAATTGTCTCATAAATGCCTTTTACTCATTCTTTTAATGTCACTTAAATGCACCATTACCCATTAATAATTTGATTCCTTTTAGTTAAATCTATTTATTTATGTAATTTAAGTTGTATAAGTAGACTTTGACACACACACACACACACATATATATAAACTTACTCAAATCTAAAATGCTATATGACAACCATTGCTCATGTGAATTGACAATGTATATATCGTAGATGCAAATCCTAACATCAATATACATGTACATTAACTAATACACCTTATGTTATATTGCACTTGTACTATTCACACATAAGTGTGTTTGATACACTCATTATAATATGTATAGTATACATTAAATTAAAACGTCCTTTTCAAAAAATTTAAATAAAATAAGATATTATTTAAAAACTTCATTTGATTAGATCAAATATTCATTTAGACTTCATAGGCCTAATAGATTGAAAATAGGAAAAAATTTGAAATCTATCTGTTTCCCCGCTTCCGACTAGCGTGGTTCCAAGAAGTTGTATGAGTTTAGTATCAGGGTTAACTATAGTCAACTCCAAGTCAAAATATCTGAGCAGAGTAGTACGGTTATAATAAATGCTATTATTGAACCAAGGACTTTATTTATGGACTAATCAAGTTGAACATGGATAATATTGGAGTTTCGAACAAAACCAAATTCAATAAATCTTAAAGTGATATGTGTGTAATAGTGTAATCGATAATTTTTGTTTGATGTTAATAAACATATTTTTATTTAATGTGTTTGTTTAATGTCGTGTATTTATAGGGTTCTTACAAACAAAGATTGTGGTAAAGTCTTCTTTTGTTAGTACAAAACAAAAGGCTATATATACAAAAGAATCTTAAAATAAAAGGAAACAAACTGAAATCTAAAACAAAAAAAATATATCAGTATTCAATTAAGGAAAATCAAGCAATATATTCTGAATACATCAAATTTCTCTTGCCTTAATACATGGATTCTTTCTTCTACTACAAGAGAAACAAAATATTTTCAAATTCAAATTCAATCGGCTAAAAATTCTCTCATTTCTTGCCTCGGTGCATGGATTCTTTTTTTTACTACAAGAGGAAACAAAATATTTCACAATCCATATAGAACAAGGAAAAGATTCTTCCCATCCCTTATATAAATAACAACTCAACACACATCAACATTATCAATATCAACATTAATTCCTCTCTTTTCAATTATTGATCAACCCCACACATTGTCATCATCCACTACTCACCCACTATACAACTTTGTCACACCACCATCCTTATCCTGATAATATCACAACATCAAACCACAACCATATTCAAATCTTTCGCTTCTAACTATCCATAAAATCTCAACAAAATCCAATCAAAAATAAAGTTTCAACCACCTAGTTTTAGGTCATCACATCATAGTCAGACCAAGGTTTTAGGCAACTCACCAGTCAACGGCCATAGCTTCTCTATCAATTGCGGTTGTTCAGATAAAGTGCAATGATTCTAGGCGACGTATAAACTGCATGCAAATTTTCTAGCGACATCCAAGACTTGCGTACAAGCTTCATAATGTTTTCTACCGACGTCCAAGTATTGTTGCAGTTCAAGGGAACACACAAGTAGTCAACGAAGTCACATGAATCAATGGCGGAAGTGTAACAACCTGCTTAGTGGGCCCAAATTTCGACAAAATCGAAATCCAAGTCCATTAGAGTACAGATCGTTTGTTTGGTACCTGAATAAGCATGAGCATATTAGAGATTGATAAATCTAAACTCACAGTAGAATGGAAAATATAATAGGATATAAATACTGACTAAGGCTACTACCTCAAAATCAATAGCATTCCTTAGACATCAATTCACTTTGTTAGCACCGAGCATGAGAGATAAGTAGACTTCTCCATCAACTGATTACATCTTTCTCCAAAGACCTATTTCTCTAAATCTATCAAGTGAGTTGTAATGAGGAGGCCAGAAATATGTCCTGGTGATAGGAAAATCTATGCTCTATCCATAATATAAATTTATACCAATAGGTTTCATTTAGTTGTTATGTCTATAATTTATGGTTAATCCGTTTAACCTAACGTTGCATGCACGATATTTCTACATTATACGATTCATCCATCTAGCCTTCCCTAAGTTATAAAATACTGGCGTTTGTCTATCAACCACTTAATACTTCCAAATTTGAAGCGGGATCCTAGCATCGCCCTTATTGGTCTATTGGTCCGAGCTATAGAGACCTTGGACCCCTATTTATGGCTTTATAATACATAATAGCCATATTACTAATGTATCTATTGTCCTTAATGTCTTAGCCATGTCAGAGACAATACTCAAGCCACTTAATACCTTATTAATAAGGACTAGGTAGACTTCAAACCATTTAATACCTATATTTTAGGCAGGTCCCCATTAGTTAATACCTAACCAATGTGAGCTCCTCACTGGTATTATCTAGTGGACATCACTTGGAACCTCAACAGGCCACTTAATACTTCTTTATAGGAGAGAGGCGGACTCCATAATAGTTACTCAATACCTCAAACCTAAAGAAGACCCTCCCCGAGATATCCACTACCTTTCCTAATCATTAGCTCAGACCGTTTACCTATTTATTAATTATAAATAAGGCGGGCCCTTAAACAACCACTTAACACCTCCAGTCCAAAAGTAGGTCATACGGTCGCATATTCATTTTCCATGAGTCCTATGGTTGGAGATGTCTCACATTAGTAGGAAGTGTATACCACTGCTAGTAGCCTCAAAGTGAAGGGCAAACTTCTGTTGTGTAACTCTACATACCTCGCATTCCAACCCATTAAGTCCAACTAATTATTTTAAGCTTCATTCAGAGCTTCTATTATTCTAAGTTGAATATTGGACTTAGCCAACTAATCTCCTCTAGTTTATTTAAGGCTATAATAGCTACCTTAAACATTTAATTATTAAATATTTCTTTTTATTCAATTTTTCCATAAATGTCAACTTGTCCAAAATAAATGATTTTGATTATTATTCCAACGGACAATTCCTAAGACGCTTATTATTTACTAAATTCCATTTAGTAATTCTCCTCTTACTATTAAATAGTTATTAGCTTATCATCTTTATTTATCAGTTTCATTAATCCATTTACCCTATTAATTTCCTATAACTCCCGAATTCATTTCACATTTATTACCTATTAATTGGAGTTACAACTTGTTCTAACTTTCTTTCCTAATTCCTTTATTCATTACTCGATTTATTCCTACGTTTAATTTATTGTTTAAGAGAATATTGCGCGTAAATCGTCGAATTAGTTAAGTTTTATTTTTATTAATTAGCGTAGTTAAATACATATAAATATTTATTTCCCTTAATTACAGTTCTAGTTATAAACTTCTAA
Source organism: Allium fistulosum (assembly GCA_030737815.1). Classification (NCBI taxonomy): domain Eukaryota; kingdom Viridiplantae; phylum Streptophyta; class Magnoliopsida; order Asparagales; family Amaryllidaceae; genus Allium; species Allium fistulosum. The sequence continues at coordinate 340,203,092 of CM060904.1, forward strand.
CTCGAATATCATTTTCCATGTTTAATTGTTGGAATTATATATCTAAAGAGATTCTTCGTCATAATTTTCATAAATTAGCGTGATTCAAAAGGGTTAACCTTTCAAAAATAAAAGATCTACCTTGTTTGAAATTACAAGGAATGGTTCTTTTTTTATTTGAATTAGACAGTGTAAACTATGACAAGTAACTGCGCATTTTACACATCTCTTTTTTTATTTGCATATATTTTTGGTCAAATCAAATGCTGTATTTTCTATGGAAATGAGAAAACCAATTTATAAAAATTAAAGGATCTCAATTCCAACAATTCAAACATAGAAAATTTTCATTCTAACAAGATTAGGGTAAGAACCAAAACTATACTAATATTTTTACAACCCAACTATGGATCTGAAATAAATTATACAGCGTATCAACCTTCAACTATTATAACTTCTGGGACTGATTTCAAGATCTAGGTGTAAACAACAATTCCAATCAAATTCCCTAAATTATAGGATAAGATATGTAGGCAAGAATTTTATACTTTTAATTCGAGCATACAATTCACGTATATTTATTGATTTAGGCATAAAAATCAAATAAATACTAATGGGATAAATTTCAATATCATAAACAAATTATAAATTTCTCACTCACTTTTTAATGCGTTCTAAATTACCAAATATGAATTAAATACTTTGATTGAACACCAACTCCTTTTAAACCAAGAAATTTTTTTAAAAATGGTATATACATATATTAGAATTTTAGACCCAAGATGAAATTTGGCGTTGGAAAGGAATATAAACTAACTATATTGAAATTTACCTGGTTATCGCGTAGCATTGATTTGCTCCTTCTCTTCTTCTATTATTTTCTGTTCTTCTCCAATTTATATAAATATAATTTACTTATTTTTTTGGAAGAATAGTGAAGAAAAAGAAATGGCAAAGCTTCTATGATTTTTCTAGAAAATATGAGAAGTGAAGAGAGGATTAGGCCTGAATTTATAGGTATAAGAATCAACGCAGTCGTTAGAGTAAAATATATTAAATCTGGGCCATTGGGCCAAGGTAAACCCTAGCCGTCATCCCTTGGACCGATCGACCGTTCCCTCTATAGGGGCCAACTGCTCCGTGTTGACCTGTCCAATAAAAGGGGTTGACCTATGGGTCCCAATGAGTAATTATAAATGTTAATTTTTTTTATTAATTATTTTCATTCCAAAATTGTTTATCTTCTGTAACTTCTTCGTTTGAACTTCAATTGCGAAACTCCAAATTTGAAAGCTACTCAGAATTTCGTCATGAACGCAATGGCGTATGTTTTATGGCTAAACTCCGTTGTTTACACAAATTCCATTTTTGGAGCCTAACAATTATTAATTAACTAATGTAAATTTATGGGGTGTTACAGGAAATCACCTCTACTCAATCAAGGCAGCATCACTCATGCTTAGGAGCACCTTAGCAATCAGTGGTAGATTTTAAAGTGGAATCCCAAGCATGTGTTGGTGGATTTCATTTAGCCATGGGATTCTGATCTTAGGGTATTGGTTTAGGCAGAGTTATTAGGCATAGATTTAGAATATTTGATCACAGGGTTTGCGAGTTTACCAGTTGTAAACGTTTGGATATTTAATTCTAATAATAACTTTGGGAGCAGTAGTAGGCATTAGACCGATGTTGGGTATATATTCATGTTTTTTATTTTATGCTTTTATGTTTCCACACTTTATTTCATATTTTATCATTAACTTTACAAAATATTTTTAAGTACCTTATTCACCCCACCTTACGGTATATTGCAAGATCCTATAAGTCAGAGCCCAGGTGCTAGGTTTACTCTAGAGACATGCCTAGTTCGGATAATGCTTTTTCTAAGGATCAATCGATAGTTAGGCCACCCTTGTTCAGTAGAATTGATTATGCCTACTGAAAGGCTAGAATGAAAATATATCCGATCTCCATTGACTATGATGTTTAGGATATGGTGGAAATGTGATAAACTGCACCCAAGATGACAATCAATGGTGTAAAATTTCCTAAGTCTATGGACAAATGGGATATAGCTGATAAGAGAATATTTTCATTATATGCTCTAGCTTTGAATGCTCTTATTTGTGCTCTTGATAAAACTGAATTTAATCGAATTTATTATTGTTTGACTTTGCAGGAAATTTGACATGATTTGGAGGTTACACATGAAGATACATCTTAAGTCAAGGAATCATGTCTCGCTCAACTCAGCATTGAACATGAAACTATTATGAAGCTAAAGGATGAAAACATAAAAGAGGTGTACGGATGCTTTTCAGCATTGGTATACAATTCCAAAGCTTAGGAAAGGCGTACACCGAAGTTGAGTTAGTTCGAAAAATACTGAGAGTTCTTTTAAAGAATTTTGAGGCAAAGGCGACAGCTATACAAAAATCCAAAGATCTGATTGAACATAGCATGAAGGAACTGATTGGAAATTTTATGACCTATGAAATGAAGCTAAAAGCCATGGAAAATTGTGACAACTCAGAATCCAAGAAAAATCAATTCCTCTTAGTAGTACTCTTGACAAAAATGATGAAGATAACCATATCACTGAGTTTGCAATGTTGATGAATAGTTTTAAGAAATATCCCAAAAAAGAACTTCAAATTTTCAATCAAAGGGAAAGATTCCAAGTCAAAGTCATTTAAGAACTCAGGTAATATGGATGCAGAAATCACTTGCTACAGGTATAGAAAGACATGTCATATCCAAATCAACTGTTTGCTGATTCAAAGGAAGAAAGAAAAGAAGAAGAAAAAAGGGCATTCACTGCAACTTGGGACGATGAAGAAGGAGAAGAGTACACTGGTAGTGATGAAGCCAAATCAAATCTATGTTTGATGGGACATTCAATCCATGATGATAACAATGATGGCTCAAGTGAGGTATCGAATTTTACTTTTCAAGATTTGTTCTTAATGTGTCATGAACTTACTAGAACAGTTAATAGTCTTAATTTTAAGAACAAAAATTTTAAATTTGACGAACCTAAGCTACTTCGCATAAATAATAGGTTAGAAACCAAATTTGAACAAACTAAAGAAGCTTGAAGCCGTGAATGTGAAAATTTTCAGTCTTTAAATAAAGAGTTGGACGAGTGTAAGACAAACCTTGAGACTCTTAAGAACGAGGTTGTGATTTTGAAGAAAAAAGATGACAGATAGAGTAAAATTATATCAACTGAGGTACCACGCTAGTAATAGAAAACCAGCACTTAAATCCAAAGTCCAAACCCCTGAGTCAATTATTAATAAATTTTCTAGAGGTGAAAGGTCACTAAATATGATTCTGGAAAATCAACTATACGCAAACATTAGAAAATGACTTGATTTTGGAAAATCATAACACGCTAGGGAAAATATAACCGACAGTGCTCGAAGTAGAAGTGTATTTCCAATACATCTAGGTTGTGGTAAAATTAGACATAGTTACGATAGATGTATGTATAGGAACAAATGCAAAAATGTTACACAAATTTAGGTTCCTAAAGACACTGATAATTTTGGATTACTAAACTCTTCAGTCGCAAACGCTAATATCAACAAAAATTCCTCTCATCTCAAATACTGATCAACTCCACACATCATCATCAACCTTCGATCACCCACACTACAACTTTGTCACACCACCATCCTTGACAATATCACAACATCAACCTCAACCATATTCAAATCTTTCACTTTTAACCGTCCATAAAATCTCAACAAAGGCCAATCAAATTTTTTTTTCCAGCCACCTAGTTTCAAGCTGCCAATCATGGTTCAGGCATCGCTTTGTAATCTGACCAAGGTTTCAGACGACTCACCAGTCAGTGACAACAGCTTCTCTGTCAACCGTGGTTGTTCAGGCAAAGCACGATGATTCTAGGTGATGTATAAACTACGTGCAAATTTTCTGGCGACATCCAAGCCTTGCGCGGTTCCAAGCTTTGCAGTGTTTTCTGGTAACATCCGAGTATTGAGCTGTTGTTAACGACAGCACATGAATCAGCACCGGCAATCACCTCTAGATAATTAAGGCTGCATCACTCACCGGCGGGAGCACCTCAGCAATCGGCGCTAGATCTGAAAGGTGAATCTCAAGCGTGGTAGCGACAGAATTCATGTGGCTATGGGATTTGATCTGCGGGTGAAGTCGATTCTTTTTGGTCGATTCTGAAGAAAAAACAAAAAGGGGACTGAGGTGAAAAGTAGAGGAGTGGGGTCACGTGAGAAGGGAGTTTTTTTATTTAGTTATTTCAAATTTGCTTTGACCTGTTTTTTTATTTTGGTTTTGTTTTGACCTTAAACTCTAGATTCTCCAGGTGAGTTATGTGGCGTGATTTGGAGGTTCTGATCTCAGGCTATTGAGCACAGAAACAATATTTGATGCAAGATTAGGTAAATAGTTAGAATATTTGGTAGCAGGATGTAACACTCCTGAAATTAATAAGAAAATTTAATTAAACGAAAAGTAGGACTTAAAAACATATTTTCATAGACGTCCGAATTTGGCTATGAAACTTGCACCATTGTGTTCGTAGTGATTTTCCAAAATATTTTCATATATAACACTTCGTAATTTAAGTTAGTATGGAGGAGCTACCAGCATTGCAATGAAATTAGAATTTAAAACTTAAAAATTAAACGTCAACGTAGCTATAGGTCGACCTATGAGCATCCCAGGTCAATCGATAGTGTTTACCCAAGGATACGGACGGTCGACCCACATCTATGTTAAATCATGGAATTATCGTTTCTTGATGACAAAAAATGAATGAATGAGGTGAGTTGCTTGGATACTAAGTATAGGATGAGAGGACCAGATCTTCCCTAGGCTAATCTAATAACCCTAAACCTAACTCTAACCCTGTAAATTCATTATTAGAGAAACCCTAATCTCTTGTTGAAGTTTTACAGTGACGACACTCTGCCAAATTTTCCCAAACCCTACTTTTCTGAAACCCTAAAAATCAAACTCTAATCAAATTAGAAGGCAAGAGCAAGCAATCGGGGTGGGGGGGAGGGGGACTAAGGAGATCTAGGGAAAGGAGCTACCAATTGGAAGTCAAATTCTTAATTAAGAGCTCATGCAAAATGGTGATTGGGCACAAATTTAACAAGTTGATTATTGTAGTTAATTTAAATTATTGAAATTGATTAGGATGTTAGCAAACCCCAAAACTGATTTGTTGATATGCTAAATCCTAGTTTTAAATTATCAGTTAACTGTAAATTGAATTTGCATATATCCTTGCTCTATTAAATTTGTAATCCCCAATTTGACAAACCCAAACTGTTAATTAGACTGTAATAAACATTCACTAATCACTGTTAACAACCTGAATTAAACGCACAAACAATCAACAATTGAAAAAATCGAGAAACATTAATTTTAGTTCGTAAATGGCCGAGCTGGGAATCCTCAAGGTCGACTGGTGGTGGTCGACCTTATGGTATAAGTTGTCGATCGTTCGCAGTGAAAAATTGGCGAATTGAACCTCGGTCTAAGGCCCAAAATTTATAAATAAAAATTATATAAATTTTGAATTGTGGTGGGCCTATTTAAAGGTAATTGGACGAATGTTAGGACTTGTTGGTAAACTATTTTCCTAGGAGCGGATGCTAGGTTGTGGCAGTGTTGGATAAATGTTATTTACCCAATTTAGAATAGTAATCGATCCGAGGCGATGTACTTTCGTTAATCGCAATCAGAGGAGGTTCCAACGGTGGGTGTGCAGTTGGCGTAGATCCCTAATTGAGTGGGTCCGACATAACGAGAGGTTCTAGTATTCACAAATTGGTGATGCATGTGATACAATTAAAGAGGAGGATCCAGAGCATGCAATAAGAGGCCAACGCTACTATCTAAGCATAGTATGAGGGAACGTTTCCCAGTAGCCTAGTGGCGATGGTAGTAGTGGAACTTTATGCCCACGGTAGCCTAGTGGAGGCATCTTTCATTATTAGTAGCCAAGAGGACGATGTATTATACATTGAGTAGCTTAAGGAGCAATGGTCGATCGTTAGATATGAAATTCAATACTTTCGATCCATTGGGTTAGACTATACAATCATAAGTGTAAAAATGTACTAGACAAGAACCCTTAGGTAACAAACCTTAGGAGCACACAGACAATTATATCACACCCTACATCCTTTCAGTGGTATTAAAGTAACTGCATATGATCATCATTTTAAACCAGTACTCATTCACCAAACTTTCGTCTGACCGACTCCCTCCTTTCCATTTTTCCCCACCACATAATGACAGGTTAGCAGTTGATTGAACATAATACGCGGAGAAAGGAGCTTCACGTTGGAGTTCTCATATTCTTTGTTGTTTATCATGTAGTTACTTACTATATTAAAAGTCTATAAAACATATGTTGTACTTTGAAACGGTGTATATGGCAAATAAAGTATTTTGGAGACTATTTTCTAAAATGTCTATTCTTCAGTACTTATATTTTACTTTCTTCCGCTGTGAGATCTGAAAGTGTAGAATATATTAGAACTTACCCTATAATTATCTTCTATAATGTTTTAAAAATCCAACAGCTCATATTTCCTAACATAACGCGAGTTCGAAAGTCACACTAGGCCTTGGATCGGTGTGTTGGGAAGTGCGGGTTGTTACATTTGGATCGGAGCTTAGGTTTAGGATTCCCTAGGACTTAGGCATGTATTGGGCGAATGTACTTGAATCTTTTTTGAAATAAAATGGTTTTTCAAAATGTTTTCAAAAATGGGCTATTGAAAGGTATATTTATGTATGTGTAGATAAAAGGTTTCAAAGGTTACACACACAGATATATATATATCACAAGAAAGAATGATATCAAGTAATCTTGCCAAGTACTATCTTTTGGAAAGTTGAAATTTATTCCCTATCATAAATAGTGAAAATGCGTACAAGTTGTAGGTGATAAGATAAACAAATCTGATTAGGAGAGCTAATTATGATTTTCTGATAAGTGTATTAGTACACAACACCCTATACTTGTGAGCACATAAGCTAGTTGTTGGCATATCCCTTATATAAGCAGACAATGGTGGGTTCAAGTAAATGTTAAAGTTATAACAGTTAAGATGGAAAATGAACATTTCCCATCTATTGGAGTTTACCCCTATTGAGAAAGGCTAGTAGAAGTTTTATATACCAACTAGCAGTAGCAAGTAAATTATGGACTTAAGGATGAGTAAGGAAGATTAATAACATGAGACTCGTATAAAAGGAATATGATATTGGTAGCATGAAAGAGAACATTACAAATTAAAGGCCGATTTCCTAATTAAAGTAGGATCCCTGTTCGCATATTGGTAGTAGTTGAAAGGAATCCTATTTATTTAAAAGTATGGCTGAAATATTTCCAAGGTGAAGTTGGACACTGTATTGGGAAATAAACTAGAATTAACTATCTTTGAAAAGAAGACGGAAACCTTAGGCACTTGAAATAATGTTATGTATAATTGGGCTTAGGTAATTAGGATCGCTATTGTCTGCTCCGATTTAAGTGATAAACCAATGAAATATTTTCTAAAAAGTTGGTGTTTGCACAAAAAATGGACAAACACCTCAAAGTTGTATGATTTAGTAGATCTTATGTTGTTCTTAGTGATTTGGGTGATTTATGAAAATATATGAAAAGCAGGGGCTAAACTGTAAAAAGACACGCAGATTTATAGTGGTTCAGCCAGAATGTGCCTACGTCCACTTTATATGTTATTTCTCTTCTCCTGTTTTGATTACAAGTACAAAGCTTTGATACAAGTAAAAGAAAGTTGTTTGAAAGTTCTCTCCGTGCTTGAGTTCTCAAACTTGTCCCCCATTGTTGTACCCCCGCCCCTCTATTTATAGAGTGAGGCTGGGGGTAGGGGTCTTGGAGGTATATAGCAGTTGGCGGGCCTGGGCTGACGTAATCTGGCCTGGTGGAGCTGGTCCGGTTTTACTTGGTTCGGTGGTAGGAGATGAGTGGACCGGTGAAGCTTGGTTCGGTGGAAGGAGACGAGTGGACCGGTGTACTTGGTTCGGTGGAAGGAGACGAGTGGACCGGTGTACTTGGTTCGGTGGAAGGAGACGAGTGGACCGGTGTACTTGGTTCGGTGGAAGGAGACGAGTGGACCGGTGTTCTACTATTCCTGGGTCGGCGGTGTGTAGGAAATGCACCCAACACTTGCCCCCCAAAGTAGGGCATATTCCTGTATATGGGGTGCTTTGTTTCTTGGTCATCTTCATTCGGTCCCTGAGTGCCGGTCTAGTTGGTCCGGTGTCCTTTATTTGCCTATAAGTAGAGGTGTTAGGCCTTTGTCATTCTTCACTAACCGAGCCAAATTATTTGCCGAATCAAACTCTTGTTTTCGCCTAACCAAAGTGCCAGCCGAACCAGGTGAGAATTCTTTGCCGCCGAATGAATTTTTTTTTTACCGAATGTGCTTGTAGTTTTAATACCGAATGGACCCTATCCTGAGGAAGCCGAATGAACTTTAGTTGAGAATGTCGAATGAGTTTTTTACCGAATGGTCTTGACATAGACTTGCTTGTTTTATACTTCTGCATCCTTCGTTCTAATAACGTGCTTTTTTGTGTTTGCAGATAAATGTCTCAAAGAGTTGAAACCCGATCAGAGACAAAGAGATCTCATGACAGAGAAGAGCCTTCCGCCGTGCCCCTAGCTCAGCCAGGACCTGTCCGTCACGGGCCCACCCCGAGATCATTAGTGGATGGATACAGTCCTCAGGAACTTCTTAATTCGCCTCCTGATTGCTTCCCTAGCTTACTCAAGGGCGAGCAACTCGATGTTATATCTCGCTCCTTCGGGATCGACCGAGCACGCATGTTATTGCCGGATGCGGGGGTGATGCCGTATGATCATCCCGAAGGATATTTTGCCTACAGCAGATACCATTGCATGTGCGGGGCCATCCCGCCTCTCAATGCCTGGGTAGTCAGCTTTCTCACCTATCTAAAGGTAGCTCCATTCCAGCTTCAGTCCAACTCTTATGCCATTCTGGTGAGTCTCTTCGTCATCTTCCAGAGGAGATATGGGCGTCCTCCTTCCAACCGGGAGATCCGGTATTTGTACAACTTGAGAGGCTACAAGAAGGGGTCTCCCTACATCAGCTTGGAATCGGCCGTATCCTTTAAGCCGGTCCTGGATCTATACTCCAAGTACAACATGTTTATGAAGGAGTGGTTTTTTGTCAGGGATGATTCTGTTTCTATTCGGCGCTTCACCTCCGGATGTAAGTCAAAGCTTTATTTTTAATTCCCGTTCTGGTTGCAATACCCTTTCTTATGTGCTTTTATTTTTTGCTAGCGACAGGTGGTTTTGCGGTCATGGAGAATGACCGCCTGCTTCAGACAGCAGCAGAAATAGAAGCTATTACTGGGAGAGATAGGTCGGCTGCCTACCTAATCAGGAACGCTACACTCTTGGAGTACAACTTGATCCTTCCACAGCAGTCCGTGGTCAAGCAGAGGGACACAGCTGAAGAGAAGGCTGCCCAAGCTAAAGAAGGGGCCGAGTTGAAGAGCAGTAAAAGGAGGCCCTTTCCGAAACACCCGGTTGCCGGGGGGAAGAAGCTCAAAAAGTCTGACGGTCCCTCTCCCAGCTCATGTCCAGATATCCCGGAGGAGGGAGACGTGGAGGAGGAGCAAGGCGAAGATGGAGGAGAAGGTGCTGGAGGTGGCGACGGTGTCGGGGCTTTGTCTTCTGGGAAAGTAGGCGAGATGCAAGAGTGGACGGATGACGCTTTTCGCCAAGCCTTCGAAGGTTTGGAGGGGACGGAGAAGCCCAAGAAAGCCGATAACGTTGGGACCGACGTCGATCTGTCTTCCGGGAGCGCCTCTACTGAAACAACTTCGGCGGTTCAAGGTGAATTTCACTTTACTCTTTTAATTCTTGAGTGATGGCCCAATACATGTTGGTGACACTTGGCTTTCATATCAGGAGCAGGTAAAATGGCCAAGACCTCAGATCTTCGGCACAGGCTTGAACAATACAAGCTCTCCAAAACTTCCGCCAAGCCGAAGCCTCCGACCCACCGTTCCGGGGATGTAGTCGGCTATCGTCCTCTTCTTGGGGTTATTGGAGAGGATATTCAAAAGAGAAAGAGGAGTCGCTCCCTATCCGAGCCTTCACCTGGTCCTCAGCCCCCAATTCAGCCTCTTCATGATATCACGGAGGAGGATACTGAATTCACACCCTCTTCGCACCCGTCTGAAAATCCTACCGTTACTCAGATTGATCGTCCTGGCCTGGCTCATAATCCATTTGCGGGTCATCCTGATCTGGATCCAAGTTCTCATGATATTTCCTTCGACGAGGTTACTGGTGATCACCTTCTTCCTCGCAACCCTATGGTAAAGGTGCTTGATGAGGCCAAATCCCTGGACCTTGATTTTCTCACTACTCGGGTTGTCGCTATGGGGAACGAAGCTAAAGCAAATATCGACCGGGTTGCTGAGGAGACCAGGAAGTTGATGGGGCATCATGCCCGACTGGTCAAAGCCGGGGAGGAGATTGGGAGTGCCAACATAAGACTGCGGTTAGTGGTTTCCGACCAGGCCAAGCAACTCGCTGATCAGGCCATCCAGATCTCTCAGCACGAGGCCGCCTCTGGACGTCTAAAGAAAACTATGGAAGAGGCCAGCCGGGCCAAACTGCGGAAAATGGAGGCTACTTGCAAGGAACGGATCGATATGGCCATTGCCACGGTGGACGAGGTTCGGAAAGCAGATCTTGAGCAGATGGAGGAGTTATCTGGGAAGCTTGAGGCTGCAGAGCTTGCTCAAGCCAAGTTGAGGGAGGAGATGGAGGCGATGCGGAAATCCCTTCAGTCTGACTGCTCGAGATACCAATTGGAGAGAGATGCCGCTGTCGTAAGGTTGTCGGATTCCGAGGCCCGGGCGAGGGAGCTTGAAGAGAACGAGGGATTGATGGAGGGGATGCTCCAGGATATGTACTTCCGTACTTGGAGGCAGGGTAACTTATCCTGGATGGATGATTACCCTCGGGTTATGGCTATGATCTATCTCAGGGCTCTAGAGGAGGCCCAGGCTGAGGCAGATAAGGAAGGTGGCGTGGCCTTTAGGATGGATGCTGTTACCGCCCAATTTAACAAGGAGGAGAAGGTGGCGGTGAAGGAGGGCATGCGGTTGCTTGATGCTGAGGAGACAGGTGTGCAAGCGGAGGATGATGATCAAGCTGATCAAGGAGCAGATGCTGGTAAGTCTTCCTTTCTAGTCTTTCCGCTAACTTGGTTGCTTATCACTAACGAATTCTTTTTCTGACCGGACAGGTGGGCAACAGGACAAGGATAAGACTCCGACGCAGCCGGCTCCTTGATTAGACCTGGAAAATTCTTTTTGTGGACTTGACATGGTTGTATATGTTAGTCTTAAAACAGTAGAGTAACTCTTAGGTTGTAATTTTTGCTACTTGTAATAAATAGCTCTATTCTTGACGTGTAATTCTTTAACTTAAGCTGATTTTGTCGTCTTTTGAAAGTTTTTTGCTATTTCGACGTGTTGTATGAGAAATATAGCTATGCATATTCTTGTAATCAAATTGTGTTTGATGTCAGGTTCTTGTTTAAAACATAATTTCATGACTTGCAATGTTAGCGTGAGGTGTGAATAAATTATAGTCATGTGTTTACATATGAAAGAAGGAAATACCGCCCTTTATATTTTGCTTGTAGATGGTAGCTTTGAATATCCTATGTGACCGAGTAAGGGATGCGGTCTAGTATCTTGCTGTGAGTATCCGCTTCTATTAGTGAGTGTCTCCTTGTTCTGTGTCCTGTACTTCAGGGATTGTTACAGAGGATAGGAGAAAAGTTTCTTAAGTAAAATTGAAATATGTGAAAAAGTAAAATTTCCAATCATGGAAGGCCTTCGATGTGCTTAAGTTCGTAGCAAACGGGCTTTGTAGTCACTTTCCCTAGCTGTGGGTCTTGGAGACATTTGTCACCCATCTTACACCTCCGCGGGGAGTTAATTCTTTTTTACCACAACCGCACTTAAGACACATCGGAGCTGAGATCGCGCACAGTAACTACCCGGGCCATTATGGCCCATAATCGTGGGTATTATTCGATTTACTGTGGCCGCCTAGCGTGGGTGCCGATCGTCAACCGTGAACTGCCCCTGGCTGGCCACACCTTATGTTGGGGCTTATAGTCGGTTCACAGTTACCAGCGAGCCGAACGCCGTAATGAGCTGCCTCGGCTATAGTCGGCCTTCTCGGTGGCTTATAATCGGCTCATTACAGTTGGCTTTAAGGGCCGTCGCGAGCAATGAGTTAACCCGCAGCAGAGGGATGCCGGAGCAGAAGTGTCTCATTGGTGAGGGCATAGATTCGCATAGTACCTGTTAGGTCTTGTCCAGGTGAAGTTGCGCTGTGGAGTGCATTGAGTGGAAATGCTATACGCATAGGATTTTGTTCAACAAAAAAGGATAAAGTTAACAAGCAGCCAAGATATAAAGGAACAAGTTAAAAAAGAGACAAGGTTTTTTAAAGTGGTTCGGCACGAAAAAGGCCTACGTCCACTGGTTCTCTTTGTTAATTCACTTCATATGGGCAGTACAAGTTAAGAAAAGTATCGACGGAGGTGTTGGATGTTCCATACCCTCTGGAACACCTCTCCGTCCACTGTTGACAAAATATAAGCTCCATTGTGGAGATCTTTATGAATTACATATGGTCTGTCCCAGATTGGATCTAGTGCTCCGGGGCGAGGGAAGATTCGCTTGAGGACAAGATCCCCTTCTTGTAAGGTACGATGCTTGACTTTGGAGTTGTATTGTGCTGCCACTTTTTGCTTATGGGCCGCTGCCTTAAGGACTGCATCATTTCTTCTCTCCTCAACTAGATCCAAAGACATGTGAAGGAGTTCTTCGTTCTCTTCTGGGTTATAGTGGATCCTACGGTGGGAAGGCACAATGGTTTCAACTGGGAGCATAGCCTCCGATCCGTATGCCAAAGAGAAAGGAGTATGCCCCGTTGATGTTCTGAAAGATGTGCGATAGGCCTACAGTGCCGTAGGGAGTTCATCTACCCAAGCGCCCTTTGACTTTTCGAGTTTCTTTTTTATTAGAGTTTTCAGAATTTTGTTGACGGCTTCGACTTGTCCGTTTGCCTGGGGATACGCTACGGATGAGAAGCTTTTGTGAATTCCGTGCTCTCGGCACCAGTTGGCGAATTCCTCACTGTCAAACTGAAGTCCATTGTCTGATATGATTTTGAGTGGGACTCCGTACCTGCACAGGACATTTTTGATCAACAAGTTAATAATTTTTGCTTAAGATACTTTATTCAGAGGTTCCGCTTCCACCCAAGTGGTGAAATATTCGACTGCCACTATAGCATATTTGGCCCCGCCTCGGCCCATTGGTAGCTCGCCGATTAAGTCAATTCCCCATATTGCGAAGGGCCAAGGGCTGGTCATTTGAGTAATCTCAGTTGTTGGTAGCCACGGAACCTTAGCAAACCTCTGGCATCTGTCACACTTTTTGACGAAATCTAAGGAGTCCTTGCTTAAGGTGGGCCAGAAATATCCATATCGGAGTATCTTTTTTGCTAATGTTTGCCCTCCGGTGTGATCTCCGCAGCTTCCCTGATGAATGTTGGATAAGATTTCCCTCGCTTCCCTCCCAACGACACATCTTAATAACGGGTTAGAGAATCCGCGCCGATAGAGGATGTATTCTTGTATCGTGTAGCGGGAAGCTTTCCTCAAGATTTTCTTGACTTCGTTGCGCCCGTTGGGTAGTGTGCCGCTTTGTAGGTAGTCTCGGATGGGAGTCATCCAAGTTGCTTCTTCGGTTGCAGTTATCAGATTCACTTGCTCAAAGCTTGGGGTCAGTTGCTTTGAGATGGTTACCGCTCCGAAGATGGCGCTGTCTCTCACACTTGCTTACTTTGCCAATTCGTCGGCTTCTTGGTTCTCTTCTCGTGGGATGTGTTTGACCAAGTAGTGGTCCAATCGGCTGAGAAGTAACTTGGTCTTCTTTAAATATGCTATGAGTCGTTCTTCTCGAGCTTGGAATTCTCCTAGTATTTGATTAACAATGAGTTGAGAATCGCTATGAAGGCACAAAGAATTGGCTCTGATTTCTATGGCAAGTTCTAATCCAGCTATCACTGCTTCATATTCTGCATCGTTGTTGGTGGCAGCGAACTCCAACCTTATAGCATAATGCAGCTTATTTCCCCTGGGAGTGATTATTACCACACCTGCCCCCGAGCCTTGTTCGTTTGATGCACCATCCACAAAGAGATTCCACTTGATGTCTTCTGCTATTTCCAATTGCTCCTTATCTTCGTTGGTAGTGAATTCTGCAATGAAATCAGCCATGGCTTGTCCCTTGATGTCGGTGAGAGGGTGATAGGTGATATCATACTGACTTAGTTCAATGCACCATTTAAGTAGTCGCCTAGAAGTGTCGGGACGATGGAGTACCTGCCTCAGTGGTTGATCGGTCAGAACTTTGATGGAATGGGACTAGAAGTAGTGACGCAGTTTCCGTGATGTGATTAGTAAACAGTATGCTAGCTTCTCGAGTTTAGGATATCTGACTTCTGCTCCTATAAACCTCTTACTGACGAAGTAAACTGGCCGCTGCGTGCGGTTGTCTTCCCTTACCAAGGCAGCGCTCAGGGCGTGAGATGACACAGCAAGGTATAGGTATAATTCTTCGCCTTCGCTTGGAGTTGAGAGTACCGGCGGTTTCTGGAGGTGTTCGATTAAGTTAAGGAAAGCGGTTAAGCATTCGTCAGTCCATTCGAACTTTCCTTTGTCCTTCTTTAGAGCTTCGAAAAAGGGGACGCACTTGTCCGTTGCTTTGGAGATGAATCGGCTTAGGGCGGCCACTTTTCCATTCAGGCTTTGCATTTCCTTTCGAGTGGAAGGTACCTTGATATCCTTTAGCGCTCGGACTTGTTCAGGGTTTGCTTCAATCCCTCTGGCATGGACGATGAATCCTAAGAACTTTCCTGATGATACTCCGAAGGAGCATTTCAGAGGATTCAGCTTCATTCCATACTGGCGAAGTACTTGAAACATCTCGCCTAGGTGGCTTACGTGATCGTCGGCTTTCCTTGATTTTACCAGCATGTCATCCACGTATACTTCCATAGTTTTCCCTATTAGCCCTGCAAACATCTTGTTGACGAGGCGCTGGTAGGTGGCTCCTGCATTTTTAAGTCCGAAAGGCATTACCTTATAGCAGTACAAACCCCAGTCGGTGATGAAACTAGTGTGGTCTTGGTCGAGAGCATGCATAGGAATTTGGTTATATCCTGAGTATGCGTCCATAAAAGATAAGAGCTCGTGCCCGGCTGTGCTGTCTACAAGTTGGTCGATTCGGTGAAGTGGGAAGCAATCCTTTGGGCAGGCGTCGTTCAGGTTGGAAAAGTCAATGCATGTTCGCCACTTCCCATTAGCTTTCTTTACCAGCACCGGGTTAGCGATCCATTCCGGGTAGATGGCTTCTCGTATGAAGTCATTGGCGAGCAGATTCTTTACTTCTTCATCGAAGGCTGCTGATCGCTCTGCCCCCATACTTCTCTTTCTTTGTTTTACGGGCGCCTTGGTAGGATCAATGTTTAGTACGTGGCATGCTACGTCGGGGGAGATTCCGGTCATGTCAGCGTGTGACCATGCGAATACATCCAAGTTGTGGCGGAGAAAGTCGATGAGTTGCTCCTTCAACTCTGCTTTTAGTTGGGACCCAATTTTCAATAGCCTACTCGAGTCGTGCTTGTCTACAGATACAAACTCCATAGCCTCTGCAGGCTCGGCGGTGGCCTCCTCCTCTTTGTCCCTAGGGTCTAATTCATTGAAAGGGTCGCTGGTATATCGAAGAGGAGGGGCTTTCTTTAGTTGCTACGCTTCTAGACTTTTCGTGCAGAGGGCAACCTCTACACCCTTTCCTTTATCCTTCCTATGGTTGTTGCGAAGTTCAGTCACATAGCAGTCTCGAGCAACGTCCTGGTCTCCTTCTATTTCCCCTACTCCATTGTCCGTTGGAAATTTCATCTTTAAGCACCATGGGGCTAGGACAATTTGGAAATCAGACAAGGCTGGCCTTCCTAAGAAGGCGTTGTAGGCCGAATGGTTTTCTATTAGCACAAACGTCTGTTTCCGTACAACGGAGCGGGGATGGCTTCCAATCTCAACAAAGAGGTCCAGTTGCCCGAGGGGCATCTTCGCATCTCCAGTGAAACCGTGTAGTGGTTTATCGCAGGGAGATACATCCTTCATTGATAGTTTCATTTTGTCGAATGCATGTTTGAACAGGATGTTTACTGAGCTTCCAATGTCTACTAGGATTCGGTAAACTTCGGCGGGACCGAGCCGGGCAGAGATAACCATGGGATCCATGTGAGGGTATTGCCTTCCTTCTAGGTCACGCTTACCGAATGTGATGTCATAACTTTCTTTCCGTTTCGGGTGGCGTTCTTCTATAACCGAATTGACACAGTCTTTGTTGTCTCTAAGCGACTTTCCATATCTTTCCATCTCTTTCCAGCTTTTGCCTGCGACGTGCGGTCCTCCTGAGATGGTATGGACCATTATCTTCTCTTGACTAGAGCCGCTAGTGTTGCGGTTTCCTCTGCCGGTCTCCGGTGAGGATAGCCTTGGGTTCTCATTAGCAGGAGCTGGAGTCCTGTCCTGACCTTTTACATAGCGTTCCAGTTTCTTCCTTCTGATGTGTTCTTCAATCAAGTCCCGGAGATGATGGAACTCATTGGTATCATGCCCATGAGATTCGTGGAAGCGGCAGAACTTTCCAGACTTCTGTGCGTTATCTGATTCCTTCTTGTATGGTGGGCGTTTGTACCTAACTTCGCCTTGGGTGGCAAGAAAGATGTTTTCGACGGTTTCGTTCAAAGGAGTGTAAGTGTCGAATCTTGGTCCTGGCCGATATAGGCGCTTTTCTCCCTTCTTGCCCCCAGCATTGTCTCTGGAATCATTTTTTCGAACGTCCCTTGCCACAGCAGGCGCGTGGCTGTGAGTTGCCTTATTTTGTTGTCCTAATTGCCCCTCAACGGCGGCATCCTCAAGCCTCATATATTTCCCGGCTTCATGGAAGAAATCGGGTAAAGTAGCTGGTTTTTCTTTTGTCAACCTTCTAGCAAACTTAGTGTCCGGATGCACACCACTACAGAGGGCCTTTAGGATAAGCTTTTCATCGGCATCTTGGACTGCGGCCGCTGCGGCATTGAATCGGGTTAGGTATTACTGCAGTTTCTCTCCGGGTTTCTGTTTGATGCTGGATAAGGAATAAGCGTCCTTAGGTTGTTCCACATGAATGCGGAACTGACTGATAAACTTTTCTTTCAACATTTCCCACGAGCTGATGGATCCCTGGGGTAGATGACAGAACCAGGAGGTAGCGATATCTGCTAAGAAGAGTGGAAAGCATTTGCACAGTACTCCCTCTGTCGCTCCACTCATGAGCATATGTTGTGTGTATCTCTGTAAGTGTACAACGGGGTCGGAGGTTCCTTTGTAGGGTTCCATTGTTGGCATCTTCCATTCTCGGGGGGTGATAGCAATTTTGATATTGCGAGCGAAAGGGCCGGTTACTCTAGTGCCTATCCCTCGATCCCTTTGTTCCCGTTGGACGCACTCTCTGAATAAGCGTGCCATCCTTTCATCAGAATTTGGAGCAGATAGAAACGAGTTTGGTTCTGTTCCGTGGAATTGATTCCGTCCAGATGACCTGTAGGGATGGTATCGTCTATCATTCCTCATATTTTCCAGTGGCTGCCTTTGGTCTTCTGGGAGCATGCTAGGGTTAGCTATAGTTGGCCCTTGCCTTGATCTTCCCCTGTTGGGTTCTGATCTATGCACTTCCTCGGGTCCAACTTCGGGCTGGACTCTAGCTCGGCCCCGTCCACTGGCATTTCCGTGGTTAGGCAGTATGACAGGCTCAGCTACAGTTGACCTTCGCCCGGTACCTCCCTCGTTGGGTTCGGTACCAAATGTTTCCTCAGGCCTAACTTCGGGCTGTGCTCGATCTCGGCCCCTACCATGGCTATTTCTGACGTTAGCTCCTTCGAAGGAGGAAGACCTTTGTTGTCTCTGAGATCCTCCAGACTGGGACTCGCCCCATGATTCAGTGTTGCGGTTGGACTCTTTAGCATCCCTTAAGCGTGACATGAGATGGTCCACCAAGGCTTCCTGTTGGGACGTGAAGCGGTTAGTTACTTCAACCACAACCCTGTCTAAATCTGCCCTAGTAATTGCTGCGGGCTGTTCTGTGGCAGGAGTGGTCGGATTAGTCTGTCCTTCATTTGGTACTGCTGCTGGAGGAGGACGATTTACTTGATCCGTGACAGGTGGGTCTGGAAGACTGTTGGATGCGATGTTTTTTCCTTTGTTAACATCTTTTCTCTGTTTGGGAGGCATGTTTTCCAAGTGGCGAACGATGCTGTTAGGAAAAATGTTAAGTGGATGAAGCTGAAGCTTCGAGCTTCTAGCTCTAAGTGAAAGCACCAAAAATGTTTGCACAAAAAATGGACAAACACCTCAAAGTTGTATGTTTTAGTAGATCTTATGTTGTTCTTAGTGATTTGGGTGATTTATGAAAATATATGAAAAGCAGGGGCTAAACTGTAAAAAGACATGCAGATTTATAGTGGTTCAGCCAGAATGTGCCTACGTCCACTTTATATGTTATTTCTCTTCTCCTGTTTTGATTACAAGTACAAAGCTTTGATACAAGTAAAAGAAAGTTGTTTGAAAGTTCTCTCCGTGCTTGAGTTCTCAAACTTGTCCCCCATTGTTGTACCCCCACCCCTTTATTTATAGAGTGAGGCTGGGGGTAGGGGTCTTGGAGGTATATAGCAGCTGGCAGGCCTGGGCTGACGTAATCTGGCCTGGTGGAGCTGGTCCGGTTTTACTTGGTTTGGTGGTAGGAGATGAGTGGACCGGTGAAGCTTGGTTCGGTGGAAGGAGACGAGTGGACCGGTGTACTTGGTTCGGTGGAAGGAGACGAGTGGATCGGTGTACTTGGTTCGGTGGAAGGAGACGAGTGGACCGGTGTACTTGGTTTGGTGGAAGGAGACAAGTGGACCGGTGTACTTGGTTCGGTGGAAGGAGACGAGTGGACCGGTGTTCTACTATTCCTGGGTCGGCGGTGTGTAGGAAATGCACCCAATAGTTGGAAACAGTAGATGTTTGATATTTTAAATAGAAAAGAAGTAAATTTATGATTTTTCATAAAATAACCAGACAAATTTTATGGAATTTGTGTAAAAAGTAAAATTTGAGAATTTGATAAAAAGTGATTTTTCAATAATTGTTTTAAAGCTTTGTTTTGTGTTTTAGGCATATTGTTACGCTTACCGTCAATGTGCACTTTGCTTTCAATGATAGGTCTTTTAGAAAAGAAAAAATGAGAAGTGTATAAGATTCAACTTTTAAACCCTTTTTATAAATAAGTAATGGTTAGTACTGAAATATCTTTTATAAACGTTTTGTCAAAATTTAAATAAAAATGACAATAAGTTAAAAATACCACATTTTATTTAAAAATACGTTTTTGTGAAAGTTTCTTATTGTGAAAGAAAATTTGAAAATTTTTTTATGTACATTTTGTGAAGTTAACTGTTTCTGATAATTTAATGAAAGAAGAATAACATGATCTTAGTAAGAAGGAAATACTTGTTAAAAATGAAAAGAGAGTTTTACAGTTTTAAAACTTACTAGTTTTGAAGAAATAAAGTCGAAATTCAAAAGTTTGATTTGAAAAGAGTAAAGTGAAAATATTACGACTACCACTTAAATTGAAAAAAAGGAAATTGATCAAAGTTAGATAAATATGACTAAACGGCCCACTAGAACAAGATTAAATATGGAATTGGAAAGTATTGAAACGGTTGGGACAGAGATAAGAAGTAACAGGGGAATTTAATGATCTTTTCAATCAATGGTTAAAATTGAAAAGATATAGTGCTAAGTTAAACTTCCTGAAATAGTGAAGAGTAAACACCACCATGTTACCAAAGTATGGTTGTAATCGTAGAATATTGGCGTGAGAGAGTTTGGAAAGTATGATTTGAATAAGACATATTCCAGAATAAGGAAAGAGTAAGGTGAGATGTTTTCATTTTTCTAGGGTTGCTATATAGGCAAAGAGTTTTATTCGATTTAAAGTGTAAAAAGAGCCAAGTAGGATCCACTCTAATTCTATAGTAAGTTAAGTGACAAAGGGGCAGTTCGAGTATTGGTCGGTACCGCATAGATAAAGATAAGGTACCTGTAGGCTATGAGCAGTCTAGGTATTATGTTGTTTCACTGGAAGCTACATGCAGACCAGGTTGATATGAGTGGGAAGTCGTAAGAGTGGGAGAGCAATCCCCATGGTAGCATTATGCAGTGGTATTAGTGGAAATTGATTTCCATAGTAGCCTACGGGCGGTGTTATCCTATTGAGTTCTATTATTGTGATGTGTTCCCCAAGTATGCCGATGTAAATCTTGGTATTGTATGAATAGAAATTGCACATATTTGAATCTGGAAAATGTTGGATAGTAGTAGCTCCTGAATTTGTAGATTATTTAATAGTTCCAGACTTGTAGATTTGAAGGACGTGTGCAAGTAAAATGTAAATTAAGTTATCATGGTAAATTTTTGGGATTTAGGTGGTCCCCGATTTTATTGAATAATAGATATGGGTTAGTAGACATAACCATATGTAGTGATGAAAATAATAATGAGATTTAAGTAGTATTTTAATTCATTGGAATGTAGAGGGTTGCAATGCAAATTTCTATGAATTATCAAGTTCAGATTTATAAATAAAAGTGTATTGTTTGAAATGACAAAGAATATACCCAAATGAAAGAGATGTACAAAATAAGGATGGTTACCATATTTTGTATTGTCTATTTCAATAACTAAGAAAAAGGTAACTCCTTACAATTACAAACATGAAACTGATTCTCCTTTTGGGTAAGATACAGAAATTTACACTGTCAACCTTTACTTTGGGAGAAACACAGTTCTAAAGCATTAAAATCCAAAAATCCCTAAGTATAAATGGAAGTATTGGTCATCATGTTTATTGGATTAAAATGGCAGAGCATCGTTCCATTTTGAGTTACCCTAACCATGAAATAATTGAAATAAAGTGAAAAGAGACTATGTTTGGTAAGAATGTCTCATTTATAGGAGGACATTAAGCAATGGTAAAAGTTTTGGAAGTTCAAACCACAAAAAAAGTATCATAGATAGGATTTTAGTCAACATTGTGCAAGAGGTGGTTAATTCAAGAATTTGGGTATCCATCAAAAAAGAGATAGTTATTTTCACGTAATGGGAATGCGAAGGCGATTTTCATAGAAACCTTAATTGGGAAATTTTTAATAAGATTTAAAGGAAGGGATAAAAATGATTCTTCTCAATCATCCCTCAGATTGGAAGAAGACTATTTGTTTAACGAAATTCATAGAAGACTAACTTAGGTGATTATTACCGGCGCAAAAGTGATTCTATGTTATGACATCAATTAATTTTGAGACTTTGTTGTTAAGGTTGAATGGAAAGACAGACCAAAATTTTACTTGTAGAACTTAGGATGTATGCCATAAAATCTAAACTAGACAACTAAGTACCATGATTTTTTTTAAAGGACTAAAGAAACCTGCTAAACCTATTCTTACCACGAACCGCAGCAAAAAGAAATAAGATAGTACTTGGAGAATGGGAAGTCATCCTAACGACAATAGGACTAGGCAAAGGATAGGCTTAAGGTCAACGACACTGAGCAGACCTGAATCTTCTCTAAAAATATCAAAACCACCCAAAATAGACGTTGTGCGCATCGAGAAGACAGAGCATAATGCATTGATCATATTTGGAAGCAAAGACCAAGCTAGAGTACAAACCCAAGCACATAAGATTAGCACATGGGGTTCTGAGTTTACTATATTCACATTTTGTCAAACGTCTACAGGAATAGATCTGTGCAAGCATATACTGAGGGCAACCGAAATAGCACCATACAGAGCAGAAAGCACTCTATCGGGGCTACATACATGATCACCCAAATTATGCTTTAACACAGACTCGACCCTATGGGCAAATGACAAACATGATGCTCATTGTTTCCTTATCTCTCATCAACAACAACCAAGATAACAATTCAAATAACAAGCAAGTCTCAGACAAGCTCTCAGCACAGAATTGGAAGAACTACCTCATTCTAACCTGACGTGGTAACAAATTATGTAAGAAAAACAAGAACACCAACGAAGCAGTATGGTCTGAGAACCAGGCGATATTCACACTACATCCGTTCTTATGCATCAACAACACAAAAAGGCTCTAGAAAGGTGTCTTATCATTCCTTTTAGGGCAGCTTGCTATTTCAAGAGACAAGAGGCCGACCTATGCGGACCTGGGCTTCCTGTCCACTTTTCAGGCATTCCACTTCAAAATTCCAATCTCCCACCATAATCGGGATTCCCGCCTAAGACACATCATCAATCCAGGTACAAAGTACGAGCATCACGGATAAATGACAAGTAGCACTATCCAATGGAGAAGGTTGAAGGAAAATACGGGAGAAGATTACTACCATTAAAAAAGGCACTTTTCATGCAATAAAAGGAAAGGCATTGGATCCTTTTTAGGGATCCTTTTCGATTATTTTTGAATCCTGAGCTTTTGAAATCTTCTCTGGCTACTTCTTCTTCTTTCTAAGAAAAAAGAACATATTGTATGCCTCAGGGCCATTAAAATCTCTTGTACAAAAATAGTAAAATATAGTGGATTATCCCATGGACGTAGGATTTACAACAATCCGAACCATTTAAAAAACCTTCATGTCTTTTACTTTTTGTAGTTCACTTTTATCTGCTCTTTTGTTCAATAATCCATTTTGACATTTCAACATAAAGTTGGAGTGCGACTACCTAGCCGTATAAGCATTCAACACCACGGTCACATCCTAAAGGCGAATCTAACTAAGCGTTGGTTTGCTGATTCTTAGCCGTGAGAACAATCAACCACAATGTTGCCTCATGGTCAAGTCGAGTGTGGTGAAACTCAAAAATTTCACCAACATTTTTGGCGCTAGAAGGAGGGCATGAACCTCTGTCCTCCGTTCTCCTTTCCTCCATTCTATTTTCTTTGTACCTCTGTTCTCCGTTCTCTAACCCTCCAATTCCGTCTTCTTTATCTCCATCACCCACGGCTCACCACCTCTGCTTGTCTATTGCATGTGTCATGCAACGGATAAGCAGTCACAGCGTTCTCCTAAACAGAGGCAATGAGACCGACAACCACTATTTGATGGAAAGAACTAGGACCTCAGCACCTTCTAACCGAAAGTTAGAGGATTAAGCTGATGCTCCCATTGACTAAGGATTAAAGTGCAATCAGATCCGAGGGATCGCTCCTCACCATCGGGATTAGCTAAGGGTGACGAAGCTATACCCATACTTCTCTTCGACCAAAAAAACTTCCCTCATAAATGGAGACCTATAGAACGATGAGTTAAGGATTTGATAGAGGAAATAAAATTAAAGCATTGGTCAGCAACTGCAAAGACAAGCGCCTAGTACTGCACTGAAAGGCCCAAGCCAAGAACAAAGTGTATTGAGCCGTAGGTCAGCTCTGCGCAAAAATAATATATATATATATAAATGTAAAGTCTTTGTATTATTTCTCTATAAAAAGAAAAGTTATATAAACACATTCACGGTTTATCGCCAGTAGTCACTGAATCAGCAGAGTAGTAAGCGAAACGTCAATCTCAATGCTAAGGACGGTGATACTAACCCCACACATTTGGGCTTGCATCATCGCAAGTCCGGCTTCTCAACCAAAATATTTTGCTAGACAGGTTGACAAATTTCCCTGCTCTGGTATGAATTTTTCTAAGATTAGCAATCATAAGGACTAGTCGTATGGATATTAGACTACCTTAACCAGTATAAAAAACACTTATGTCAATTAATTCGACATACTGGACACACGGATATTAGACTGCTCGAACCAGTACAAAAATTCATGCACACGTCATTGTAGGTTGTATCACGACCCGACTTTTCAGTCGAATATTACTCTTGCAATGGGAATAACCATGCCCAGAGCATGACGATTCACTCTTCCTGGCCCACCGCTATTGTTCTAAAGGTATGATTTCATCTAAGAATAATAATGGCACTCTCTGCAATCAGAAAAGTGACGTTAGAGAAGAGCTTGGCTCAACATATGTATGACATCTTACCTCAGAATAAGGTGTAGGTTGTACCAAGCTTGCAGCTGAGGACATTTCGCCCTAGAACATGAGGTAGGTCCAAAACAGACATTTTGCCTCAAAATAGAGGTAGGTCATAATTTCGGCCAAGCATTTGGCTAAAGACGTTTCGCCTTAAACCATGGGTAAGTCACAATTTTAGCCGAACATCTGGCTAAGGACGTTTTGGCTCCAAACAGGGGGTAGGTCACAGTAGATGTTACGCCCCATAGCAAGGGTAGATCAAACTGACACTTCTCCCCATAGTCAGAGTAGGTCAGATATCTAACCAAGCATATGGCTAAGGGCGTTTCGCCCCCCCCCCCCAAAACAAGGGTAAGAAAGAATAGGGAGGAGGCTATCCCATCACTCAGCTATGGATACTTCGTTCCCACGATAAGGAGCGGGTCTCAACACACACACTGGCAGAGCCGAGGATCAAATTATGCCCAACCTGCATCTAAGTCAATAACAGATCGGATCGCATCTGTACATACCAGGAATTCACGGCCCATCGAATCATGGACGCACGTAATGCTCCCAAAGCAGATCATAAGCAAAGGCAGATGCGTACACCATGGGCAACGTTCTAACAAACTGGTACAAGTGCAAAAAATACTCAAGTCTTGTCAGGTATACATCAGAAAACCGAGCTTTCAATATTTAGCATGGATCTCACCATAATATTACTCGTTTTACACTTACGTGCAATTTACAAAATATTACCACTCAAGTCATATTACAAAGGAAATATCTCTTTCATAAAGTTAAATTGCAAATCTAGTCCAAGTTCCAAAAATAAGCTAAAAGCGACTACCCCGTACCGTTCCGATCTGCAAAGAATATGCTGTGGTCGGTTAAAACAAAAGCTAGCTCTCCAGCTCTGTAATCACCACCGATGATCGACAATGATAGATCCTACTATGAGCGGATCTGTGGTATGTCACACGCAAATCATAATTAGCACCGACCCAAATGTTTCCGTAACCTTGAGATCTATATTCATAATCAGCCCAATTATACATGAAGGACAAGTTAAGTCTAGGCCAAAAACATTTAGAAACGTCAATCGCATGTTGTCGACCGATTTCTGCTATTTTGGTCTTCACTCTCTCTTTATAGAGTTCATCCAAACGTGACGCGCTGTCCAACCCGCCCTAAGAAACCGCGATGGAGTACAATCGAGCCTTACACTCCAAACTATATATCTTGTTTTCTATGGCTTTTATTCGCCTAATGGACATTTTTCTAACTCTGTCGATCTCATGCCAGAGTTGCTCTTTGACTTTTTTGCATTCTTAGAAGATAGACCAAAATATTCATCCTTTGTAGACAAGAATGGAGAAACACGAGTTTCTGGTGTCCCTAATTCTCCTTTGAAGTAATTACCTTACTCTTTTATTTTGGCTTTATAATGATCCTTTACATCATTCTTCCACTTAAGAATCCCACTTGGGTCAATCCAGATGGAAGCTCAGGGACTGCACCCAACCCAGGAGGTACACGTGAAGTTGGAGGTGTTGAAGAATTCTCCTCTACACTCATACGTAATTCCATCTCCCTATTCATCTTCATGATCCTTTTTTTAACATGATAATCTCATCTCTATATATAGCCCCATAGATATTCTCAACATTCCTCAACAAATCTTGTAGCTCCTTAATTCTGAGCTGTGTAGAATCTAGTTTCTTTTACAAAGCATCTAACTGTGAATCCTAAATAAAATGAATTAACCAGAGAATATCGAATAAGCTTGCAATCAAATAATATATATAAATAGAGCAGGGTTACCGGAAAGGCTCATATGTTTTGTGTGAAATTGTAACGACCTGGATTTTTCGACGGTTAATTTTAAATATTTAAATGGTTTTAAATATTGGTTTTGGGATTATAATCTAGTAAGTTTTTAAAACTAGAAATTTAAGTGATTTCGTAAATTTTGAAATCATCGATTTAATCGACGCGTTAAAATAGCGATCCGGGACATAGTCTCGGAATCTGACGAAACCAGTTCCATTGGATTCATAATAACGTATTATTATCGGATTTCAAATTTCGTAGAGTTTGGAGCTATCGTTTGGTTGTACGGAATATAAACGCACTGAAATTTATATCGTAAATTCAATATAATAATTGGGTCCAAAAGGCTATCTTCTCCAAACGATCAAATTGGGACTCGAAACCTTTTCCATTGCGTTCGAAATAGGGGTATAACATTATAAACACCTAGTGGCACGCCTCGATGGGGGATCAAATAAAATATCTAAGTATTTTGGAAATAAAGAAAATAATATATATATATATATATATATATATCTTATCATTATCACCTCAGCCACATTCTTTCAAGTCATAGCCACCCCAGTCTGATTTGAACGTAAACCAAATCACACGAAACCTCTCCATCAATTTATATTGCACCCTTCCTCTCTTACTCATTCAAAATTCACGAGCTCTCTCTCCTCGTGTTTTTGTTCGAATCAAAATAAATGGAAAGAAAAAAATTATACAATCGCGAGTTCCTCCTTTTGTATTCACCTTACTTTCCAAGCGAAATAGAATTTGTCATCATTCAAATTCACCGAAAAAAAGGGAATCGCGACATTTCAGCGATTTGGAACTCGAGCACGACATCGTGAATGAATCGCTGATGGAGGCACTCACATGCGCGTATTCATGGAAGCGCGGCTACAGGGGGAGGCGACGAAGTCGTTCGGCTGTGTGGGTTCGCAGGCTTGGATTATTTTTCGTCGGTGAGGAGCCTGGGGTCGCGATCGAATTTCAACGGAGGCGCCGACCGAGTGCGGCGGTGTGATGGAAAGTGGCAGAGGCCAAGTTGCGTACAGGGTAAAGTCGAGATGGAAATGCTTGAGCTCGATGGCATAGGCGGCACAGTGCAGTGCGTGGGAGGAGGTGCTAAACGGTGGAGTGTTGGTGGGTTTCGACGATGGGGGTTGGGTCGCGTTCGATATCGGGTTGGAGATGGATCGCGGCTGTGAATTGCTGGTGAGTTTGGGGTTGAGGTGGTGTTGCGTGTTCGAGTATCAAGGTGGCAGTTGAGGTCGTGCTTGACTTCGGGGTGTCGGAGGCAGATCGTATGGGAGGTTCGTCGGAGTCGGTGCAGCGGCCTGTAGGTGTAGCGTACTGGTTTGTGTTGAGGAAGCTCTGTTTAGGGTAATTATCCTTAATTACTAATTTAATTAAGTCATATTTGAATTAAATGAATTTAAATGTTAATAAATACATATCTTTTATGTACGAGGTTTAAATCAAACGGAATTAGTGTAGAAAAATATAAATATTGGACCAATCAGCAATTTGGAAAATGAAGGTGAGTAAATCTCACTCCTTTTGGATTGCTAGATTCTAATTTTAAATAGTTAAAATTAATTATTGGATGCCTGGTTGATTTAATATTTATTCTGATGAATGATATATTATATATATAGTAGTATATATATTAGTATTTGGAGTGATATTCCCGCACATTATAGCGGATGAGACCCTATGCGCCTCACATAATAGCAAATGACCCTATATATCGCGACATCCCCCTCGAAGTGGGATTGGTATTATTTTTATGTTGCATTAATATCTATGGATGTAGGGAAACAGGTTGGAGGGATCTAACTGGATTCCTCAAATATATTGTTTATTTTTTTATATATAGTGATATATGATGTGAGTAGATAATCTGTTATAGATTATTGTTGGAATTGAAATTATTGGATGCTATTGTAGCACTGGCCTGAATTTTGATAATTTAAATACCATAATTTTTTTTTAAAATTCAAGGGAAAAAGGGAACTTTTGATATAAAAATATTTATACTAGAGTTGGGGTTATTTTAAAGAAATTGAGTTAGAAAAATATATTGATTTTTGGTTACACTTAACTATTGTGAATTATTAAATGAAGATTTTAAAAATGAATTATACAAGAGAATTTATAAATGATATTCCGAAAATATGAAAAAGAGTTGAAGTTGATATTTAAAAATAGATTTGAAGTTATAAATATAATTATTAAGGTAATGGATTTATAAAAGTGGAATTTTATAAACGAGATTGGTTTTATAAAAAGTGAAATTCAAGGGAATTATAAAATTTATAAACAATAATATAAATAAGAGAAAAAAATTGATATCAGATGGTAGATTGGAAATATAAATCACAGGAAGAAATTATATTAGAATATGGAAATAGAGTGAGAAGAATAGTGGAACTATTTTCGAAAGTGAAGACGGTTAAGGATATCTGAATGGAAGTGTATGTTGTGATTCGAAAGGAATTTATAAATTGAATTGGTTATTGAGGTTTTAAAAATATACTTCCAATTCTAAGAGGTTAATTTTGCTTTTAAAAGGAAAATTTTATTATTTTAAAACTATGAAATTTTAAACTAGTTAGGATAGAAATACTTTGGTAAGTAGATTTTAAATATTAAGTATTTATTTTAGTAAATTCTAACATTTAAAATCAGTTTTGGAAATTTATTTGTTTATCTAAAATGAGTTTAAATAAATCATTACTTGAACATGTTTTTAAAATTAAATTATTATCCGTTTTAAATACTTATATATATATAGAGTTTTGAAGTGATTGAAATTTTTATTTATAAATTCTCTCATGATTCGTAATTGAGGTTTTAAATGGATGTGATTTGGAGGGAAGGAATTTTATAAGGGATTTGGAGGAAATGAAATTTCAAAATGTTGAATATGGGAATTTTGAAAAATGTAATCTGAATTTATAAAGAAGTTATAAATTGTTGAATGGGGTTATAAATAAGTATACTAGGTTTTGGAAATTGGAAAAAGAGATTTAGTAGTGATTCCGAAGACTTATGAAATAAGTTACGAAATATTCTCTTAAGTATTGATATTTGGAAGATTTTTGAAAATAAGACTTATAATATTTTCCTGAGTATAAAAATGGAAATTTGGAAATATTTCTAAGTGTTGAGATGATTTGGAAATATCCGGTTATGGATTTAAGTATTTGAATTGTTTTTCAAATGTTGGAAAGGATTGATATATCTTATAAAGATATTTTAAAAATAGATATTTTGGGAAAAGGTTATAATAAGGCCTAGTGACTGCTTATGGATGTTTTATTGATAGTTAAACAACCGACTGTCAATATTGGCCAATTTCGTTAATCGTTTCGAAGAGACCGGGATCAGATTTAATTATCCAAAAAACAATTCGATCCGGTTTGAATGTTACGAATGGATACCGTGAAGATGATGAAGACGGTGATTCGGTTTGTCCACACTCGGGACAACTTGTATGGACGAATGCTATCAGAACATCGTCATTGGAGGACGATGAGCATTCTAAGTGGAATTGTTTCTTGAAAGGTAACGCTTAGCCTCAAGCCTCATCAACTAGGAACGACTAAAACAGGGGAGATGTAGCAAGGCTAAGTGGGTCGCACCCAATTAGGATATGTTATCACTTTTCTAGATGTCCTCGGAAACCTATATATTATGGATATGGTTGTGCATGGAAGAAGGAGCGCTCGATTGTAAGGGTGGGAACACCCGGGGTGATAACATATTTGGTCTGTCCAGGTTAAGGGTAGGCCGGTCTTGTGTAGCAGGGGATCCCAGCGAGGTCCTCGGTACATTGTTCTAGAGGTGTATTGTGATGGGCGGTACCCCAGTGGCCCAATCATTGTATGAAATCCATTCTCCAATAAGCGCCGTACGGTTTTGATTGTGCCCAACTATGATGAAACGTGGGATGCAAGCATTTCAGCTATTTTCTATTTACTTTCTATAGGCACTATTATAATATCAAATGATTTTGATAAAAATCGTTTTGGTTATTGTAAGGTAAAAAACCATCGTGTTTATGTGTGATGCGGTCTTACGAGATACCTTTGTTTTCAAAGGATTTTGAAGAAAGCTAATAATTCAAATTGAGTGTGTTTTCTCATGCTGGTTTTCCAGACTGACTCGGGTGTTATTTTATTATAATGCTCGGGTCAGACCGAGTATTACAGATTCAGGTTTAAATGCTATGGAGCTCAAGAGACGAGCTAGAGGAGTTAAGACGTATGTCACATACTTGGTTATTTCCGATGTGTGTGAGTTATGTATATCAGGACAGGTGATTATAACTATCCGGATTGATATATTGGTTTTTGTACTCTGATGATTGTAAGCATATAAACTATTACAGAATCTTTTGTATAAAATCTGTTATTATATATTATATTTTGTTCCATTGCGATTGTGAGATTTTGTGTTGTTGTTATTTTTCTTCTATCTCTTTATTCTTCTTTACCCTAGTCATTCGCTCTTCGTACCATTTTGGGTTGAACAAAGGTGAATTATTATCAACTCAAAGGGGTACGGAACTACGTGTCACTACGTTTGGTATCAGAGCTGAAGGTTAAGCGAGAACCTTGGCTCTGGTGGGGATTACTCATTAGAGATAGAGTCAGTAGTACTCTAGAATGAGCTGAGTGTAATAATAGATATGAGCTGATTTGTTAGTGAATATAAATGGTTTTGTATTGTGTTGATTTATCTGTTGAGTAACATATAAATTCTGATCGAATAGTGGGATGCCACCAAAGCGATAGGAGTTTCTAAACACTTGAACATGATAAACTGACACAGTATGGTTTTGAAGTGGGTAAATGAAATAATTTTACCCAAAATTATACTTTGATATAAAAGAAATAATTTTCGAAAATTATTATATTATAAATTGACGTGTTTGGATGTTATAACCAAAACAAGATTATAAAATGGGAATCGTTATATATAACCAAAAGGAGATTGTATAAGAATGAATTATACAAGTGAATTAAAAGCTACAAATGGGTTCAAACCAGAGTTTGGAAAATTTAAATCCTGGAGATTTTTAGAAGTATTTTCCAAAGTGTTTGAAGATAAATAATAGTATTATTATTTTGGAGATATTTTTGAATGGAAAAATGGTTTTAAATAGATTTTGGGGGTGATATAGCACTGAACTCACTTCAGTCGTTGGAAAATAATCCTGGTGATGACTGCATCATCATCAGTATTCATTTTCGAGTTTCTAAGTGACGGATTGCTACCATAGAAATTGATATGGAGATTTTTAGTGAAAACAAGTGTTGTTTTGAAAATTCCGAGGGAATTGTTTTGAAAAAAAAGGTTGATTTTGGAAATTCGAAGTAAGTGGTTAGTTAAACCAAAAAGAGTATATATATATATTTGATTTCAAAGTGATTTGAAATATATATCGAGTGTTTGAATTCTGGAATTTTAATATAAATGTTGGGGGAAACCTCGGAAATAAGTTATGAACTTATTAAGTGAGGATGATTTCAATAAGGAAGGAAAGTATGGAATTTGAGTTTTAGAAAATAAATTTTAACTTAAGCACCACAACAAAAATACCTTATTACAACGCCCTTTTTACAACGGGCATTTGCTGCCCGTTGTAATAGAAGGCTATTACAACGGTCCATTCAGGACCGTTGTAATAGATGCCCTATACAACACCCTTTGTACAACGGGCATTTGCTGCCCGTTGTAATAGAAGGCTATTACAACGGTCCATTCAGGACCGTTGTAATAGATGCCCTATACAACACCCTTTTTACAACGGGCAATGGCTGTCCGTTGTAATAGAATGCTATTACAACGGTCCTTTCTTGTCCATTGTAATAGATGTCAACAATAAATGAATAATAATAAATATTTAATTATTAAATATTAATTTATAAATGATATTCACTATTAAATAGCAGTAGGTAATAATCAATAATAAAACTTTTATAATAAATGGTAATTAACTAAATAATAATAATTGAAAGTAAAAATTAATATTAAATAATAATAATGATCTATTAAAATTAATTTATAATAATTACTAATTAATAAAAAAACTAATAGAAAATAATAATTACTATTAAATGATTAATAATTAATAATTACGATTATTATTTAATATTTAATAATTAACATGTAATATTTAAGAATCAAGAATTTACCTTTTAGCATTTAATATTTAATTATAATTAATGTTTCAAATAAAAATTAAATTTTTAAATTTTTTTAAAATAAATTTAAAAATATTCGCAGAATTAATTTTTTGAAAAGGATTTTTCTAAAATTCAAAAATATAAGTTTATGGCAATATTTATTACTGTTCTTATTTTGATTAGCAGGCCACTTTTTCTCCATTGCCTTCCAAAATTTTCATTTCCCGCTTTCCCCTTTTTATTAACCCTAAATTTCAATTTCCATGGCATTTTTCTCCCCACGGCTTCACCGCCTCATCGAGTTCCTCCTCTCGTCCTCCTAAATCTCATATTTCTACTACTATTAAAATATTCACTGCTCCACTTAAGTGAATTCATATTCACCTCTGTTGTCGCATCCACCTTAGCATTTCCTCCACAACTACGCCTATGTTTTCGACGACCTTAAATGGCTCCAAGTCTCAGCTCTGCCCTATGATGGATGTTCAGAATTGATTTCCTCCTAGATCGTTGTCTGCAATTTCGCCTATCGCTTGACTCCTTGCTTCCGTATTCCTTTCAATATTTTTCTTTCGTTGCAGTCAGGTACTTTTGCTTGTCTGGTTTTTGTTTTATTTAATTGTTCATCAGTTTTATTTTGGTTCTTATTGAATTCTTTGATTTCTCCTAGATCCAGTCCATCTTTGACTAAAAAACATCTCATCTCCGACTTCAGCCATCAACGGTTTCAAACCGAATCTAGCTCAAAAGCCTCTATCGAAATCTGACCCGATTCAGTAATTAGCGATTTGGTTTAGGACGTCAGTCAGGGAGTGGATCGGGTTATGACATTCAGATCCAAATGCAAGCTAACCCGATCTAGTTCCAAATGCAAGCTGACCCGATTCTGAAGATGTTGCAATTATGAGATGTGTAAGCACCGTGATTTTAGTTGTGGATCTGGTTGGGTTGCTAGGCAGTTCACATAGGTTATGATGGAGGGAGGTCGTGATTGGGGATCTGGTTGGGGTGTAAGCCTTTTTAGGGAGTATACACTTGCCTATTCGACATGAACATGTTAGCACATGAAAATTCTAAAAATTGAAATTTACAAATGCTCAACTGGTGCCTCAAGCCCTCATACTATTATGTAGGCCTCACATACTCTAATGAAAATACAATCTTATGTTCTGGAAGGCAAGGTAGATTTCGTACTGTTAGAGGAAAATAAGACCTAAGGAGAATGGGACGAGGTATCATTACGAAATCTGGAAGTTTGGTCTCGTTTGCTAATTTTCAATACAATCTTTTCACTCAATGTATCTTATGCAATTAGCATTGCGGGGAATCAAGCTTTGTATAATGTATTATGTGATCATGGAAACATTAGATGATTTGATACTCCTACCCATCTTTTGCAAACGCCATACTACTGGTTCACACCAATTTGCTTTGACTTCTCTGTCACCCAAGGTGAGCATTCATTTCACTACCTTTACTTTACCTGGACGAGTATAAATTGGACATCATTGTTTTTTTTGCTGTTTCAATGTAACTGTTGTGTTAGTAATGTAGGCTACAGTAGTTTGTAACTTTATCAGAAAAGAAATACATACCAGTGATCCCGACTCTTAACAGTATCATTAATACAATTTGGGTTATTTTATCATTTAGGCTTAGTGGAGGAATTTTTTGCTCTGAAGTTGAGGAGAAGTCATAATTTGGCACCTCAACTGATCTGGACTTTCCTTATGTGTGTTGGAATTCTTCGATTTAGTTATAGTACAATTTCCATCACATATTTAGCCAGTGCTAGTTTAGCAAGTAGGTTATGGCCATCCAAACTCAAGTAGGTAGAATTATCTGATCTTTTTTTGGTCATATCGACTGTGATAAATGTCTAATTATCTGATCTTTTTTTAGACAACAATATTTTGTGTATAACAGGTTCCATTACAAAGCTTCATCTACATTCAAATAAACTCATCCTATAGAAAGATCTGTTATTCTATGATAATTGAACCACATCAAAATATGATATTTAATTAGCTACACATTAGATCAAATGATGTTAATAAAATTGTGAAATTCTTCAGTTTTTACTGATTTATATTTGGCTCACAATAGCGCAATTTATCGTTTCGTGTGATACCCATGATTCTACTACATTAAAGATAATCTTATATTATCACTTTAGCTAATGATATTTAGGATTTTGAAAGAAGATTGAAAAATTAAAATTTTGATATTATCCTGATATAATTGGGCCTTATAATGCCATTGGTTCCTAGGAAACATGTTGATGTGGTGTGGTAGTTGAGCTAATACCACAGTAAGTTATCAACCTGAATATATACTACATATTTTCAACAATAACTGTAGTTTAACCAAAACGAAGTTGATTTCTTAGGAAAATGATAATTCATACATCAAGCTATTTTGATTTCATAAGCATGTTGGTTTACAAATAATTTTAGATGACTCAAGTTTATATGTCCATTCAAAAAAAGAGCAAGGTTTTGATGGCTTCTTCCATTAAATTTAGTTTATATTCTTCCTTTTTTCATTTTTCTTTCTACATTGTTTGTACATTCGCCTTTTGGATTCTAACTATAAATAATATTTTTGTACCAATAGAATAGAATAAAAAAATTGGTGAGAAGCATTACTAATTACTGAATATGGAAAATATTTTTTCCATCTCCAGCACGTAATTAGATGAAAGAAGTGGAGGCTTCCAAGTTCATATATTTTTCTTCAAAGTTAATATATTATTCGTAAGTTCATATTGATATTCATATTATATTGAAGCTCTTATATAGTTTGACGTCGAAAACCATTCAGACAATTTTAATGGTATATTATGGTATTTATCTTTTATTCTCAATCCAATGTATGAATGTATAATCATATAATGATTCGCATCCAGTTCTCGAACATGTTGTGAAATTGTTATTTTCCTTTGGCACACTTCCAATGGACATGCTTCTATACTGATCATGATATATGTTTTTTCTACTTAATGCATTTAATGATGCTAGCAAAAATCCCACTTTGGTATATGTATATATTAAAACCGATCTAAAGTTTTTGTACTGCAGCATCGGGAGCTTGGGGGATGACACATACGAGGTTGGAGTTTAAGAATATAGTCATCAAATCACTGGCATTTACAGGTAACAAAAATCAGTGCACCTTTATAGAACAGCATGTCAATGTGGACATCATTTTATATACATCATCTAAACCACATATCAGTAGTAAGTAAATAAGTAGTTGTGCAAGGAAGAAATAAAGATAAATTTGATCGACACCTCCACATTTATATTGTATTCTACTATTATTCATATTCCAACTATAAGGCTAACAAAATGAGTTTGGGTGTTCTGGAAGCTGCAAACACGGAAACGGGTTGAAGGTAAGCGGGCATGCAGAGTTGGATGTGGAGGTTGTGGTGCAGGTTGCCCTTTGTTTGTTGTTGCTGATGCGGGGCGGATTTCGAATCAGTTGCAAAGGTCTTGGAGTATGATGCGGGACTGTGCTGTCGTCTTTGTCCAAGAATCAACATATGAGGTATGCAAAAATCAAGGTGAGTAGTTTTTTCAGTTGAATACCATTTCATGCCGTGCTTATATTTCACATGCTTTTAGTTACATTAGGGTATGTGAACCACATAATTAGTAAAGTTAGCAAACCTCTCTTAGCTATTAATATTGTAGTTCACTCAACTGCTATATATTATTATCTTACTTTTTTAACTCGTGATTTACTATTTTCATTAAGAATTACAACTGTTTCTTTTTCAGCTCAAAATTTGCGCTATTAATTTAGTTCCGTCACAATACTTGAACCTTCAGATGATTGTATTCATGGATTAATGTAGGTTATTCAACTGCTAATTAGCCACCTTCAGCAATAATTTGAATTGCATGGAACAATTAGTTGAGATTGTGAAAGCAGTCGGTATTTAATACTGAATATTTTTTACATGGCTACATATGCAGTTTACCTAAATCTAGGTCAAAAGGGTAAGTATAGAAATGTAATTGACATGAATGCTGACATAGGAGGGTTTGCTGCTGCAATGTCCAAGTACCCAGTTTGGGTTATGAATGTGATTCTTGCTAGCATGGTAAATAATACTTTGGGGATTATATATGAACATGGACTCATTGGAACGTGTATATGGACCGGTATGTGATTCATATCCCTTTTTCTTAAACTCTTTGTAGAAACATAATAGGATTAATAAATAAAATTCAGAATTATCATAGTATCAGTGAAGACAAGAAAACTGTGCATGAAAGTTTTATATAGTTTTTAACATGAATGATGACCCCGGCTTGGTTAACTACATGTGTGAGGGCTTCTCTACTTATTCTTAAACATATGATCTAATACTGTGACGACCGCCCATGACCCCTGCACTGAACAAAGGAATAGTGCGCTGTAAAGTGTGCCAGGCAGCCATGGACGGTTGCCAAGGTTAAGTTAAAACATCAAAATCTATCGTATTACTCACAGCGCATGGATAAAATACAATAGAGAATATATATAGTGAAGCTTCACAAAATAGAATCTCATCAATTAAGCTTCATAATAGTTGAATACAAACATCTGAATAGTCAATACATCAAGCCTCACTACATATCACTCAGAGAATTATACAAGCAGCGGAACATCCAGTACATATAGTAAGAAAATAATATGCAAGCCTCCAGCTCGTCTTCGTCATCAGCATCGTTGGAAACTAAGAACAGCACCTGTCACCTTCTACCTAGTCTGCCCATCCCAAAATGGATGAACAGCCCAAGGTAATAAGAGTTGAACATAAAACCTTGAGTCAGACAACAGTCTTAGTGAGCGGTAAATTAACTAACAACATACCAAAAGAGCATAAAGGTAAAAGGAATAGGAATCCAACCCTCCCACTCCACCTCTTTCTACAGTGATAGCCCCAGACACACTAAGCAGAAGTAAACATAGTAAAGCACACATTTAAAGTAAAGCAATTATCACTCGAGTCAAGGGCGATGTTTTCCAAGTACAAACCCCCAAGGCCTAAACCAAGATCAGATAAGCACCCAGAGAATATTGCTCTTGAGACCGAATGACGATACAACCAAACATCCATGACTCTGGCTATCACTGTTATCTTTGCTTCGATACCACCGTTAATTGAATGACCGATGCATTCTTTCAGCCGTCCGTCTAGGGTTAATGGTAACCCCGGTTCTAGACAGAACTCTGCACGTCGTCGTAGCCCGTGCCTAGGACTATCGAATCTGCCCAGAGTACTCGACCACCAACTGTAGTCTTTTGGGACTATCGAATCTGCCCAGCGTACTCTTGCTTTGAGCCTGCTAGAACCTTCAACAACGATGAAATCTCAGCCTTCTAGTCATCCTCCTCGACGACTATTCTCATACTAGCTCAAGCGCCTCTCAAGCCAACCATTATCCTCAAACTCGAACCCTTTCACCGAGTCATCAACATGCTTGGAATGATCCCGTTTGGATTAAACCAAGGCTATCTCACATCATCATCAAATCTATCCATATGAGCTTTATCATCCGCGTCATATGCCACGAGCAGCTTTTCTTATTCAAGAGCCTTTCCCTTAGCTTTTGAATCATCTTCGACCATCTTGTCTAAATCAAATCATCAATCAACTAATTTATAACAATCAATCAAGTCAATCATTAATCCAAGTAATCAAGCATTCAAACATGATCTAATAAACAATTATAACAATAATGGCAATCTTGTAAATAAAGAGTCCAAATCTAACAAGCATGAATCATGAGCAATATCTCTACAACTTAATGAATGATCTTGCATATATTAACATGTAGTAAAATGGATGTCAAATCATCATGAACAATGGATCTATACTTAAGTTTACGAAAATGCATGAAATCACTATTTTTAATACATAATCAAGCCACCAATCCGATATACTCCTTTGGATCCGTGTGAGAGATAACCACCACTCACCGAATCACCTAAACACTTCAAAAGCAACACACTTCAGATCTGGACAGCGAAGGATCTAACTCGATTCTCCAAAATTCCGCTTCAAACGATGAAATCTCTCTTCGATGGTTGTAGATCTTCAATCTAAGCTCTTGGATCTTCGATTTGATCTTCGATTTGGATGGAAGGAATCACAAGATTAGAGTGGAGAAAAGAAGTGAAGAAGTGCAGCACTCGAGCTCTCAAAATGGCAGGACTTCGTCGCCTCAAAATCCGGATCCCAAAAAGTGAAGAAAAACCCCGTATTTATAGGCTGGAAATTCCTTAAGTCGTTTGCCCCTTAAGTCGTCCACGACTTAACGAAACCCCACGACTCACGACTCCGCCAATTCTACGACCTAGCACTTGCGCGACTTAACCCATACACGCGACCTAACGACTTATCATAAGTCACGACCTAACTGGACACGACCAAACGACCTAACACTCAGCCAAGTCCCAACGACTTATGACCTAACACACATATGCGGCTTAGCAACAATGCCGACCCAACGACTTAACTGAAGTCACGAACTAACATACACGCGACCTAGACTTAACTGGAATACGACTTAACGACTCAACACTAATGCGCACGACCTAGCGACTTAACAACATAAGTCCTCACGCGACCTAACTGAGATACGACTTAACATCTACGCGACCTAACGACTCACGACTTAACACCTTTAGGTCGTCTAACGACTTAACTACACGCAGGGTCACAACGACCTAAACTAAACGACCTAAGCTATCTCCCTTAAGTCTCTCAACCGACCTATCTCCTTAAGTCGTTAGCTCGCCCAGTCTCCTAAGTCGCTACTCCTATGCCGCTAACCCTTAAGTCGCCAACTCTCTTAAGTCGCCAACTCCTTAAGTCGCTCCATTCCTTAGGTCGCCTACTCTTCTTAAGTCGGTCAAAATCCTATAGGTCGCTCCATTCTCTTAAGTCGTCCCAAACTACTGTACGACCTAAGCTACTACACGACCTAACTCTGGACGACTTAAACTCTGAACGACTTAACAATACTAACGACCTAATAACACTGGTTACAAACATTCGATCCGTAAAAATACGGGTCGTTACATTCTCTCCCCCTTAGGAATTTCGCCCCCGAAATTCCAAACAAACAAGAGTAATCAAAAACTATTCTACATGTCTACCATCCATAGCAATCAACAAACCATACGTCCAATTACTAGCCTAACATGCAGAATTCTAAAACTAGAACAAGTTACAACGTCGTGAGATGACACGACACCTTATGGCCATATCTCGAAGAGTTCAGGATGAGCTGCCTTCATCCTCTCTTTCACCTCCCATGTACAGTTGTTAACATCATCACTCCATTGTATCTTGAGCAACCTAACTACCTTCCTCCTAAGCTGCTTCGTGTCAGTTTCCACAACACGAAGCGGCTTACGAGGTCTCTGAACAACTGGATCAACCTCAAAATCTTCACAGCTATCTGCAGATACCACAGTATTCGAGTCGTGCACATACTTCCGTAGGTACGATACATGAAAAACATTGTGCACACTCGACATCTTTTCTGGTAACTCCAATTTGTAGGCGAGCTTTCCAATTCGCTCGATGATCGGGAATGGTCCAACAAATCTCGGAGTCAATTTTCCTTTCTTCCTGAATCGAATAACATTCTTCAGTGGAGAAATCTTCACAAAAACCATATCACCTACGTCGAATTCCAGATCCTTACGACGCTTATTGGCATAACTTTTCTGTCGGTCTTGGGCCGCCTTCATTCGTTGCCGAATGATCTCTATGCAATCCGCAGTCTGTCGAATCATTTCTGGCCCAAGTATCAGCTTTTCTCCTGTTTCTAACCAACATGTCGGAGAGTTACACGGTCTTCCATACAATGCTTCATACGGTTCCATACCAATGCTTGACTGGTAACTGTTATTATACGAAAATTCTACCAAATGAAGGTGATCTTCCCATGATCCTCCGAAATCTAAAACACAAGCTCTAAGGAGATCTTCCAAAACTCGATTGACTCTCTCGGTCTGACCATCTGTTTGGGGGTGATAAGCTGTACTCAAACACAACTCGGTTCCCAAAACTTCCTGGAAGCTCTTCCAAAATCTACTAGTGAACAATGGGTCTCGATCACTCACTATACTCTTCGAAATACCATGGAATCGAACTATCCACTTAACATACAGCTCAGCCAACTTTGATGCAGTCCTGGTTGATCGAACAGGAATGAATCTTGCACTCTTAGTCAAACGATTTACGATGATCCAAATCCCTTCATTTCCCGTTCTGGTTCTAGGTAGTCCATCGATAAAATCCATCGATATTTGCTCCCACTTCCATGTAGGAACTTCTAATGGCTGAAGCAATCCACTGGGCTTCTTCTGTTCGGCTTTTACCAACTGGCAGTTCATGCACTTGGAAATAAAATTTCCATCATCCTTCTTCATACCTTCCCAGTAATAAGTTCTCTTCATATCCCGATACATCTTATTTCCACCTGGATGAATTGTCAGCTTCGAGTGATGACTTTCCTTCAGAACTTCATTTCTCAATTCATCTATATCGGGAACAACTAGTCATCCTTGCTTCCGAAGCCAACCCTCTCGATCGACCTTAAATCCTTTATCCTTCTCTGGGTCCAATCCAGATTCCAAATCACAGATAATCTTGACAAGCTTATCGTCTCGCTTTTGGCTCTCGCCAATCCTTTCCACAAGAGTCGGTCTTATCGATAAGTTTGCCAACATCTTAGGTTCCAATTCACATCTGGGCCTGAAATCAAATCCAGCTAAATACTCAAGATTCTTCCATTCTGAAAACATGGCTCCCAACCCTGCATGTCTTCGACTCAACGCATCTGCCACTGCGTTACCCTTTCCCGGAGTATAGGTTATACTAAAATCATATGATGCCAAAAACTCTAGCCATCGTTGCTGTCGAAGATTCAAATCCTTTTGGGAGAAAAGATACTTCAACGACTTATGATCTGTAAACAACTCGAATCGAACTCCCAATAGATAATGTCTCCACATCTTCAGAGCAAATACAATCGCTGCCAACTCCAAGTCATGAGTCGGATAATTCCTTTCATGTGGCTTCAGTTGTCGACTTGCATACGTAACAACTTTACCCTTTTGCATTAGCACTGCTCCAAGTCCAGTACCACATGCATCGGTGTAAACCACCATCTCATCATTTCCACTTGGAATAGTCAAAACAGGAGCACTTGTTAATCGCTCTTTCAGAATTCCAAAAGCTTGCTCACACTTAGCATCCCATCTGAATACTTGGTTCTTTTTTGTCAATCCTGTTAATGGTGCAGCCACCTTGGAAATGTCTTTGATAAATCGGCGATAATATCCTGCTAATCCAATAAAACATCTCACATCAGATGCATTCTTAGGTCTACCCCAATCCTGGATTGCTGCCACCTTAGCGGGGTCAACCACTATTCCATTTCCAGAGATAATATGGCCTAAGAACCTCACTTCGCCCTTCCAGAAGTGACACTTCGAAAACTTAGCCTTCAGCTGATGTTTCCGTAATATTTCCAAAACAATACTCAAGTGCGTCTTGTGCTCGTCTTCAGTTCTGGAATAAATCAAAATATCATCCACGAACACTAGTACGAACTTGTTCAACTGATCTCTGAACACTCTATTCATAAGATCCACAAAATATGCTGGTGCATTGGTCAATCCAAACGGCATTACCAGCCACTCAAAGAAATCGGATGGTGTCTTGAAAGCAGTCTTCGGTACACTATCCTTAGCCACTCTTAACTGGTGAAATCCCATTGCCAAATCCATCTGCGAAAACACCTTAGCTTCATGAAGTTGATCGAACAAGTCATCTATTCTCGGCAATGGATACTTGTTCTTCTTAGTCACTTTATTCAGCTCACGATAATCCACACACAACCTCAACGATCCATCCGCTTTGGTTACAAACACAACTGGTGCACCCCATTCGGACACACTGCGCCGAATGAATCCTTTCTGTAAAAGATCATCAACTTGCACCCTCAACTCTTGTTGTTCCCTAGGCGCTATCCGCCTAAGGGGCATCACAACAGGTCTGGTTCCTTCAACTAGATCAATACGAAACTCGATCTCTCTATGCGGCGGTAACCCTTTGACCTCATCAAAGACATCCTCAAATCCATTAGCGATTGGCACCGATGACAGTCCATCCCGTGGAACAACCAGCGAATACATGAAGCTCATGAAGACGCCTTCCTCATGCTTACATCGTATCACAACCTTTCGCCCTTCCACATTCTCGACTGTCACCTCCAACCTTTCACAATCAACCTTTGCCTCATACTTCCTAGGCCAGTCCATACCCAAAATAATTCCGAACCCCGCAAAGTTCAGAACAAAACAATCACAAACAAAAGAGCAATCATGACTCGATACAACCAAACCACGGCATAGCATACACAGACAGGACGAACCCCCAACTGGATTAGTCACAACCAATGGTCTATCAACAATATCTGGTTTTAAACCCAACCGGCCTACAAGTTCATTACAAACAAAAGAATGCGATGCCCCAGTATCGAATAACACTCTAACTGGAACACCACATATGGAAAGAGTACCTTGAACCACCAAACTCTTTCCTTTCTCTTCAGCGGTAGGAGCTTTTGAAGATGATGGAATAGCCCCCAAAGCATAAGCTTGCACAATCTGCTTGTCCTTCCGCGGTTCTGGACAATTCTTCTTAATATGCCCCGGCTTGTCACAGTTGTGGCACTTCACCGGCACCTTTGGATTCTTGCAATCTCTGGAGAAATGGCCCTTCTGTTGACAATTGTAGCAGGTCACTTCGCCCTTCGGCTTCTTCTGGCCATCCTTACCCTTTTGCTGCTACTGCTTCCTCTTTCTTGTTTCCACCCTGCTGTGGTTTAGACTCCTCCTTGGTCACAGCAACAACAGATCCTTCTTTAGGAAACAGATTTTCGTGCCTGAGAGCTTTCTCCACAAGCTTCTTAAATGGATCGTCCAGATGATCCACCAACTGCCTCCCAAGATAAATGTCCAAGCCTGTCACAAACTTCTCATTCTTCTGGTATGAAGATTCAATATACGACCGGGCATACTTGGACAAAGCTTCAAACTCAGAAACATACTCAAGAACTGGTCTTCCATCTTGCTTGAGCTCCACAAACTTCTTAAACAGAACAGATTTCTGAGCTGTAGAAATGAACTTAGCTTCAAATCTAGTTTGGAATTGCTCCCGAGTAATTTCTTCCTCCGGAGTATCGATGGTGATAGAGTTCCACCAGTCAGAAGCTCTCCCTTGAAGC
The DNA here is from genome assembly GCA_030737815.1 of Allium fistulosum. Taxonomy (NCBI): domain Eukaryota; kingdom Viridiplantae; phylum Streptophyta; class Magnoliopsida; order Asparagales; family Amaryllidaceae; genus Allium; species Allium fistulosum. The sequence continues at coordinate 340,246,656 of CM060904.1, forward strand.
TGTCTTGATGCGAGCTTCCTTTTGGTTGCATCCTCGATTCCCAAATCACCAAAGATTCTTCTACAAGCATCTATCCATCTTTGGACTTCAATAGTTGACTCTGTTCCCAAGAAAACCTTCCCTCCAAGAGCAGTATAGTCCTTACACAGCTTAGCAAAATCCACCGGTCTTGGAGCTTGAACTTGAATTCCAACATCAACTGCTGACCCCGGAGCTGGCATCCTTCTCATGATCGAAGTCATCATAGCCTCGAACATAGCAGCATAATCAGTAGCCCCCTCAGCAGCACGGCCTTCCCTAGCAGCTGGTCTCCCTCTTCGACTCATTCTTAATGTCTATAAAAAGGAATGATTAATACACCTTGAGAACAACTGCATAAGGGGTTCAAATCCTTCTAAGCTACTATACTATATATAGTAATCATCCATCAAAATACAATTACGTCTCTCATACGTAGTTACGTCAGCGAGCGTTGGGTAAAATCAATTAACCAAAGCTCTAATACCAAATGCGACGACCGCCCATGACCCCTGCACTAAACATAGGAATAGTGCGCTGTAAAGTGTGTCAGGCAGCCATGGACGGTTGCCAAGGTTAAGTTAAAACAGCAAAATCTATCGTATTACTCACAGCGCATGGAGAAAATACAATAGAGAATATATATAGTGAAGCTTCACAAAATAGAATCTCATCAATTAAGCTTCATAATAGTTGAATACAAACATCTGAATAGTCAATACATCAAGCCTCACTACATATCACTCAGAGAATTATACAAGCAGCGGAACATCCAGTACATATTGTAAGAAAATAATATGCAAGCCTCCAGCTCGTCTTCGTCATCAGCATCGTTGGAAACTAAAAACAGCACCTGTCACCTGCTACCTAGTCTTCCCATCCCAAAATGGATGAACAGCCCAAGGTAATAAGAGTTGAACATAAAACCTTGAGTCAGACAACAGTCTTAGTGAGCGGTAAATTAACTAACAACATACCAAAAGACCATAAAGGTAAAAGGAATAGGAATCCAACCCTCCCACTCCACCTCTTTCTACAGTGATAGCCCCAGACACACTAAGCAGAAGTAAACATAGTAAAGCACACATTTAAAGTAAAGCAATTATCACTCGAGTCAAGGGCGATGTTTTCCAAGTACAAACCCCCAAGGCCTAAACCAAGATCAGATAAGCACCCAGAGAATATTGCTCTTGAGACCGAATGACGATACAACCAAACATCCATGACTCTGGCTATCACTGTTATCTTTGCTTCGATACCACCGTTAATTGAATGACTGGCGCATTCTTTCAGCCGTCCGTCAAGGGTTAATGGTAACCCTGGTTCTAGACAGAACTCCGCACGTCGTCGCAGCCCGTGCCTAGGACTATCGAATCTGCCCAGAGTACTCGACCACCAACTGTAGTCTTTTGGGACTATCGAATCTGCCCAGCATACTCTTGCTTTGAGCCTGCTAGAACCTTCAACAACGATGAAATCTCAGCCTTCTAGTCATCCTCCTCGACGACTATTCTCATACTAGCTCAAGCGCCTCTCGAGCCAACCATTATCCTCAAACTCGAACCCTTTCACCGAGTCATCAACATGCTTGGAATGATCTCGTTTGGATTAAACCAAGGCTATCTCACATCATCATCAAATCTATCCATATGAGCTTTATCATCCGCGTCATATGCCACGAGCAACTTTTCTTATTCAAGAGCCTTTCCCTTAGCTTTTGAATCATCTTCGACCATCTTGTCTAAATCAAATCATCAATCAACTAATTTATAACAATCAATCAAGTCAATCATTAATCCAAGTAATCAAGCATTCAAACATGATCTAATAAACAATTATAACAATAATGGCAATCTTGTAAATAAAGAGTCCAAATCTAACAAGCATGAATCATGAGCAATATCTCTACAACTTAATGAATGATCTTGCATAGATTAACATGTAGTAAAATGGATGTCAAATCATCATGAACAATGGATCTATACTTAAGTTTACGAAAATGCATGAAATCACTATTTTTAACACATAATCAAGCCACCAATCCGATATACTCCTTTGGATCCATGTGAGAGATAACCACCACTCACCGAATCACCTAAACACTTCAAAAGCAACACACTTCAGATCTGGACAGCGAAGGATCTAACTCGATTCTCCAAAATTCCACTTCAAACGATGAAATCTCTCTTCGATGGTTGTAGATCTTCAATCTAAGCTCTTGGATCTTCGATTTGATCTTCGATTTGGATGGAAGGAATCACAAGATTAGAGTGGAGAAAAGAAGTGAAGAAGTGCAGCACTCGAGCTCTCAAAATGGCAGGACTTCGTCGCCTCAAAATCCGGATCCCAAAAAGTGAAGAAAAACCCCGTATTTATAGGTTGGAAATTCCTTAAGTCGTTCGCCCCTTAAGTCGTCCACGACTTAACGAAACCTCACGACTTACGACTCACGACTCCGCCAATTCTACGACCTAGCACTTGCGCGACTTAACCCATACACGCGACCTAACGACTTATCATAAGTCACGACCTAACTGGACACGGCCTAACAACCTAACACTAAGCCAAGTCCCAACAACTTACGACCTAACACACATATGCGGCTTAGCAACAATGCCGACCCAACGACTTAACTGAAGTCACGACCTAACACACACGCGACCTAACGACTTAACTGGAATACGACTTAACGACTCAACACTAATGCGCACGACCTAGCGACTTAACAACATAAGTCCTCACACGACCTAATTGAGATACGACTTAACATCTACGCAACCTAACGACTAAACGACCTAAGCTATCTCCCTTTAGTCGCTCAACCGACCTATCTCCTTAAGTCGTTAGCTCGCCCAGTCTCCTAAGTCGCTACTCCTATGCCGCTAACCCTTAAGTCGCCAACTCTCTTAAGTTGCCAACTCCTTAAGTCGCTCCATTCCTTAGGTCGCCTACCCTTCTTAAGTCGGTCAAAATCTTATAGGTCGCTCCATTCTCTTAAGTCGTCCCAAACTACTGTACGACCTAAGCTAATACACGACCTAACTCTGGACGACTTAAACTCTGAACGACTTAACAATACTAACGACCTAATAACACTGGTTACAAACATTCGATCCTTAAAAATACGGGTCGTTACAAATACATTCTTATAGGATATTCAGCCTGTATAAGGACAAGTAAGTTGCTCTACTTATGCAATGTTGAAGTGATGCTGCAGTTGGTGGTATGGAATGGTGATGTGCACAGGGGATGGTTTGTACAGGAGATTTGTTTGTGTGTACAATGGTCAGGGAGGTAGTTGACAGTTGATGGTGTAGTAGCAGTATATTGGGATGGAGGAGGTGAACAAAAGTAGTAGTGATGGTTATGTATGAAGAGGCTTATGTTGAGGCAGAAGTGGATTATGATGCACAGTTTAGAGGATGTAACTGTGTGCACTTACACCGTGCAAGGGAGTTTTGTTGAGACAGTGGGAAGAGTTTAAGGCAGAGGGAAGGATGTGTAAGTGGCAAGTGATGTAAACAAAAGAAAAAATAAAAATGCAAATGTAAAAAAAAAATGTAAATGCAAAAGTGACTAATAAAAGATTTTATTTTATAAGTGTATGTTTTTTTCTTTTCAAATAGAAATACAAATGGAAAAACAACAAGCACACAATAAAAAATGCAAGCAAAAATCACACACAAACACAATCAATTAGTATGGTTAGTCTATTGTAATGGGTTATGGCCGTTGTAAAAAGGTATACTGCAACGGTTTTTACAACGTGCTTTGCCCGTTGTAAAATGTGGTGGATCTATTACAACGAGGCCTATTACAACAGGCACATGCCCGTTGCGAAAACCTTATTACAACGGGCATTGCCTGTTGTAAAAAGACTGTTTTGTTGTAGTGAAGTTAAAATAGAATTGTGTGGATTGAATTTAGCTTAAGGAAAGTTAAATAAATTTATTGGGAATTGAGACAATAATAAATTGGAATGGTGAAATTGCTATATGAAATAAGTAAGGAAGTGGAAAATTTTGAAATTGGAATTGAATTCTTACTTGATTTAAATTGAATGAATTAAAAATAAAATTATTTGGAGTGAAATTAGCTTAAGCATGAATAATTCGAGTATGGTTTTGAAATGTTGGTTAAAAGGAATTGAATTTAAATAAAAAGGTGAAGTGGATTTGAATTATATGGAATTGAATGAAATATGTAAATGTGAATTATCAAGTGACTATATAACTATAAGTTATAAATTTGAATTTGATTAGTGATAATATCGAATTGAAGTAAATATAAATTTTGAATTGTGAAATATTATAAAACCATATGGTATAAATTTTGAACGAAATAAAATCTAAGTGAAAATTGGAATCGTGAATTAATAAATTGGAATAGCTTATAAAATTGAAATTAATTGAATAAAAATATACTTAGGCAATTAATAATGTATAATCTCGAGTTAGAAATAAAATGTGAATATATTCGAGTATAGAATTGATGGAAATGTGAAGAATAAGTTGTGTGCCTTATAAAATTGAAAAGTGAAATAGAAAACCCAAAATAAAATTGTTTGATATTTTGGTAAGGGAAATAAAGTCCAAACTTGAATTTTAAAATGAAATTGAACTCAAGAAAATTAAATGAAGTGATTTTTGAAATAAAAATCAGAAATTGAATGTGGAACTTGAGTATAAATTAAAATTCGACAAAATGTAAGCAAATAAAATATAATTGGAAATATTGTCGAATAAAATAGAAATGGATTGGGATAGTAATGATATAAGTTATAAATAAATTCAATTTGAGTATAAATAAATTAAATATGGCCTTGATTTCATTTAAATGAATTCAAAAATGAATTTGAATATGGAATTGAATTTGTAGTGGATTAAGTGAATGAACTAATTAATTAATTAGTAATGAATGAAAGTTGGTTGAAATGAAAATAAACTTAAGTTATAAGGTGGAAATAAATTATAAATAACGGATTAACTTAAGTTAATATTTGAATGGAAGCTTGACTCAAGTAAATTTGTGAAATGGTTATTTAATGAAGTAGCGGGAATGGTTCCGAGCTTAATAAAGTGAATTTGAATGTAATGAATGTGGGTATGAATGGAATGCAACTAAATTGATTGAGAATAAATTTGAAATGGAATAAAATTAAATATAAATTGATTTGGAATCAATTTAAAATAGCTATAAACTGAAATGATTATTCTATTAAATGAATAGCGCCGAATTTGCATAGAAAAATTGTTGTTCGACGCAAACAAAAGTAAATAAAATTCTATGAATAAATAGAAGTGAATAAAAATTGATTTTTAAATCAATATGGAATGGATATGAGTTTGTTTGAAATAAAAATAAATTGAATGCGTGTAAAGTGAGTTGTAAATTATTTAAATTGAATGAAATGATAAATGGATTGTTTAAAAGTAAATAAATTAGTATCGAGACCATGTAGTTTCTTATAAATATATGTTTAGCATGCATTGCTTATGAATTTTATGTGTTTTAACTATTTAAATAAGTGAAATGTTGATGAATTTCATATCTTGGTACTTACGTGGTTTAAAATTTAGTAAGTACAAGTATAGAGGGACTATTTGGCTAGATTTGGGTTGCGATATTTTCTTTTGAAGTAAATGCACGCTTAATAATGCTTAAAACGCTAAATAAGGTACGTTTTCGGATTAAATGCCAGAAAATATAAAATATTGATAAACATATTTTGTTTTCCGACCGTATGGATCGATGTATATATATTTATCTCTCTTGTCATACTGCAAAAGGTCTTCCGTACAAAGGAGACTGCCAAAAAATTTCGGAAATTCAGGGTGTTAGAAAATTTTTGAAAATTTTTGGAAAATTTTTGTTAACGACAATTTGATTTCGAATTGTAATTGGAATAAAGGGTTTTAGAATTAGGAGTAGAAACTAATCGTTATGGTTGAAGCTAAAAGATTTAGAAAAGTGAAATAACGAATTTTCACTAAGTGGGGTTTGGATAAGTAATGGGTTGGGAGCGTTTTTCCTCTCTTAGCAATTTTGGGGACAAAATTCTTTTAAGGGGGAGGAGTGTAATGACCCGGATTTTTCAACTGTTAATTTTAAATATTTAAATGGTTTTAAATATTGGTTTTGGGATTATAATCTAGTAAGTTTTAAAACTGGAAATTTAAGCGATTTCGTAAATTTTGAAATCGTCGATTTAATCGACGCGTTAAAATAGCGATCCGGGACACAATCTCAGAATCCGACGAAACTAGTTCTATTGGATCCGTAATAATGTATTATTATCGGATTTCAAATTTCGTAGTGTTTGGAGCTACCGTTTGGTCGTAGGGAATATAAACGCGCTGAAATTTATATCGTAAATTCAATATAATAATTAGGTCCAAAAAGCTATCTTCTCCATACCGAACGAATTTGGACTCGAAACATTTTCCATTGCATTCGGAATAAGGGTATAACATTATAAATGCCTAGTGGCATGCCTCGATAAGGGATCGAATAAAATATCTAAGTATCTTGGAAATGAAGAAAATAATAATATATAAATATATATATTTATTTATTTTTATATATCTTATCATTATCACCTCGGCCACATTCTTTCAAGTCATAGCCACGTTAGTCTGATTTGAACGTAAACCAAATCACACGAAACCTCTCTATCAATTTATATCGCATCCTTCCTCTCTCACTCGTTCAAAATTCACGAGCTCTCTCTCCTCGGTGTTTCTGTTCGAATCGAAAAAAAATGAAAAGAAAAAAAATTATACAATCGCGAGTTCCTCCTTTCGTATTCACCTTACTTTCCAAGCGAAATCGAATTTGTCATCATTCAAATTCACCGAAAAAAAGGGAATCGCGATCTGGAACTCGAGCACGACATCGCGAACGAATCGTTGATGGAGCCACTCACGTGCGCGTATTCATGGAAGCGCGGCTATAGGGGGAGGTGATGAAGTCATTAGGCTGTGTGGGTTCACAGGCTTTGATTTTTTTTCGTCGGCGAGGAGCCTGGGGTCGAGATTGAATTTCAACGGAGGCGCTGACCGAGTGTGGCGGCGTGGTGGAAAGTGGCAGAGGCCAAGTCGCGTACATGGTGAAGTTGAGATAGAAATGGTTAAGCTCGATGGTGTGGGCGGCATAGTGCAGTGCGTGGGAGGAGGAGCTGAATGGTGGAGTGTTGGTGGGTTTTGACGATGGGGGTTGGGTCGTGTTCAATTTCGAGTTGGAGATGGATCGCGGTTGTGAATTGCTGGTGAGTTTGGGGTTGAGGTGGTGTTGCGTGTGCGAGTATCACGGTGGCAGTTGAGGTCGTGCTCGACTTTGGGGTGTCAGAGGCAGATCATGTGGGAGGATCGTCAGAGTCGGTGCAGCGGCCTATAGGTGTAGCGTACTGGTTTGTGGAGAGGGAAGCTCTGTTTAGGGTAATTATCCTTAATTACTAATTTAATTAAGTCATATTTGAATTGAATAAATTTAAATGTTAATAAATTCATATCTTTTATGTACGAGGTTTAAATCAAATGGAATCGGTGCAGAAAAATATAAATATTGGATCGATTAGCAATTTGGAAAATAAAGGTGAGTAAATCTCACTCTTTTTGGATTGCTAGATTCTAATTTTAAATAATTAAAATTAATTATTGGATGCCTGGTTGATTTAATAATTATTATCTGATGAATGATATTATATATATATATATAGTAGTATATATATTAGTATTTGGAGTGATATTCCCGCACATTATAGCGGATGAGACCCTATGCGCCCCGCATAATAGCGGATGACCCTATATACTACGATATCCCCTTCGAAGTGGGATTGGTATTATTTTTATGTTGTATTAACATCTGTGGATGCAGGGAAACAGGTTGGAGGGGTCCAACTGGATTCCTCAAATATATTGTTTATTTTTTTTATATATAGTGATATATGATGAGAGTAGATAATCTGTTATAAATTATTGTTGGAATTGAAATTATTGGATGCTATTGTAGCACTGGCCTGAATTTTGAGAATTTAAATACCATAATTTTTTAAAAAAAATTCAAGGGAAAAAGGGAATTTTTGATATAAAAATATTATATTGGAATTGAGGTTATTTTAAAGCAATTGAGTTAGAAAAATATATTGATTTTTGGGTACACTTAACTATTGTGAATTATTAAATGGAGATTTTAAAAATGAATTATACAAGAGAATTTATAAATGATATTTCGGAAATATACAAAAGAGTTGAAGTCGATATTTAAAAATAGATTTGAAGTTATAAATGGAATTATTAAAGTAATGGATTTATAAAAGTGGAATTTTATAAACGAGATTGGTTTTATAAAAAGTGAAATTCAAGGGAATTATAAAATTTATAAACAATGATATAAATAAGAGAAAAAAATCGATATCAGATGATAGATTGGAAATATAAATTTACAGGAAGAATTTATATTAGAATATGGAAATAGAGCAAGAAGAATAGTGGAACTATTTTTGAAAGTGAAGATGGTTAAGTAGATCTGAATAGAAGTGATATGTTGTGATTCGAGAGGAATTTATAAATTGAATTGGTTATTGAGGTTTTAAAAATATACTTCCAATTCTAAGAAGTTAATTTTTCTTTTAAAAGGAAAATTTTATTATTTTAAAACTATGAAATTTTAAATAAGTTAGGATAGAAATACTTTGGTAAGTAGATTTTAAATATTAAGTATTTATTTTAGTAAATTCTAACTTTTAAAATTAGCTTTGGAAATTTACTTGTTTATCTAAAATGAGTTTAAATAAATCGTTACTTGAACATGTTTTCAAAAATAAATTATTATCCTTTTTAAATACTTATTTTATATATATATATAGAGTTTTGAGGTGATTGAAAATTTTATTTATAAATTCTCTCGATATTCGTAATTGGGATTTTTAAATGGATGTGATTTGGAGGGAAGGAATTTTATAAGGGATTTGGAGGAAATGAAATTTCAAAATGTTGAATATGGGAATTTTGAAAATGAAATCTGAATTTATAAAGAAGTTATAAATTGTTGAATAGGGTTATAAATAAGTATACTGGGTTTTGGAAATTGGAAAAAGGGATTTAGTAGTGATTTCGAAGACTTATGAAATAAGTACGAAATATTCTCTTAAGTGTTGATATTTGGAAGATTTTCGAAAATAAGACTTGTAATATTTTCCTGAGTATAAAAATGGAAATTTGGAACTATTTCTACGTGCTGAGATGATTTGGAAATATCCGGTTACGGATTTATGTATTTGAAATTGTTTTTCAAATGTTGGAAAGGATCGATATATCTTATAAAGATATTTTGAAAATAGATATTTTGGCTAAAGGTTATAATAAGGCCTAGTGACTGCTTATGGATGTTTTATTGATAGTTAACAATCGACTATCAATATTGCCAATTTCGTTAATCGTTTCGAAGAGACCGAGATCGGATTTAATTATCCGAAAACCACTTCGATCTAGTTTTAATGTTACGAATGAATACCGTGAAGATGATGAAGAGGTGATTCGGTTTGTCCAGACCCAGGACAACATATTCAATAACATTGCTATATCCGCCTCGTTTAATCTGCGTAAGTATTGGTCACCGTAAATGTCCACGATAGCTTGACAGAAATGCTCCAGACACTCTAATACCGTGCTTTCCGCCACTTTCAAATTTTCATCAAGCGCGTCTGCCAGTCCTGCATATGCAAACATTCTTAGTGCAACTGTCATTTTCTGAATTCCAGTCAATCCCATTGTACGAGATGCATTGGGTTTGAAGACAAAATATTTGTCATGCTGCTTGATACATTGTAGGATTCTAAGAAACAGAGGTCGCCGCATGCGAAATCTTCTCCTAAAATCAGCATCTGTGTAAGTAGGATTTGGAACAAAATAGTCTTCCATCAATCTGTCATTGTGCCATGAATGTCTATGATTTTTATACCGACGACCAACAACTGATCCACCATGTTGCCGGTGGATTGAACAACTTGCAGTGCAACCACATTAATTAGCTCCTTTTCGTGACGAAAATGATCTTCCATCATTTCATCAAATTCGTCGTCACTATCGTCGAAAAATATATAATCTTCGACAACCATTTTTTATCTTTGAAATTGTATGAAATACGAATGAGCAATAAAACTTCTAGCATTTAACAAGCTTTTTATAGCTTAAATCACATGCTGGCCTTCATAAAAAAACAAACAATCATGACTAGTTGGCAGGTAGCATTAATTCAATTCAACCACTATCTATAAAGTAGATTCCTTTATGTCACGTCTGTATTGTCCCATCCCATCTACACACTGTTGACTGTTGGTGCAGTGTCTCGTCCCATCTAAACACTGTAGCCATGTCCTCACAAGCCAACAAGAAGATTTAACTGGTGCAATGTCTCGTCCCATCTACATACTATTGACTGTTGGTGCACTGTCACGTCCCCTCTATACACTATTGATTGTTGGTGCAGTGTCTCGTCCCATCATACAACTATAGCCATGTTCTTAACGACTTTATGACACTACCAAACAATAATACACTTAAAACTTTCTACGACAATAATACAGAAAAAAACAAGACAATATTACCGAAACACACAAACATTAATACAGTTAACGATAATACATAAACAAACAATAATACAGTCAACAATAATACACTCCTCAATAATACAACCAACAAAAATACCCTCACTAGGACTTAGAACTGACACGAAGAAACTACTGGTTATGGTCAAATTGCAAGTTTTGCAGGACATTTCGAAGATGTCTTATTTCTTGTTCCAGCTCGTTGGCGTATGTTATGGCCCTTGGACACAGCCGATCATCAACCCATTCTGCGTAATTGCACCCTTCAGGCTAGAAGGGACACAACCAGATTCGACGACTAATATCTTCGCCATCATCTCTAACCACAACTTCAACCTTATAACTACAGTGGCAGCATACTACGTAAGAGTCAACCTCTTGTTCAACCGAAGGTTGCAAATTTGGCACTTGATCAACCTCATGTTCTTATGGTTGTTGATGAACCAACTATTCGTGTAGAGGTTGGACAACCGCACATTCATACAATGGTTGAACATCTTCCTGAAGTGTGAGTTGATCAAGATTTGGGAATTCACGAGCAACGTCCTCGTAATGCTGGTCTTGGTAATTGATATTCCAATCTTCATCGATGTGTTCACTTTCCGTTGGAACGTAGCCGAAATCAGAGTCAACCGATGATGACCAGGAAGGCATTGGTATGAGGAATAGAAGAATGAAGGAGTGGAGGACTGAATTGTGTGAGAAGAAAAGCTCTTATGTATATATAGAAGCGTGTGAATGCTTACAATTTTTTATGTTTACATGTGAGCATTGTATTTTGATTTGACAGTACACTAGAAATCGAGTACTATTTTTGATATGTCTGTGAAATCTAAGCATTGATTTTGATTTGACATTACAATGAAATTGTTTTTATTAGACACGAACAAACAAGACAATAATAAATATGCATACATAAAAACAATAATACACTCAACAATAATACACTCACCATAAGCCTCATTCCATAACTCTAATAAGGGTTATAACTAAACGTGGTGTTACGGAACTTAAATTATGGATATCCAAATTGTTCTTGCCAATTTTGACGTATGATATAAGCCTCATGTCAAGTGAATGTGGTGAGATATTTGAGAAAGTAACGACCTTCAAATGTGGAATAGGTTGGTTCGAACAAATTTTCAAATACAACCTCATTAATAACCGTACTGTACCGCGTACAAGCATTGCAGAAGTTTCCATAAGCAGTCCTCAACTCTACCTTCGTACGTCTACGGTTACACTCAACATTTCTATTGTAAATTTGACCAATAGTGTCCCAAAACCGAGTTACCATTATCTCCTCATCGTCGCACATCTGATCAGTTTGTATAAAAGAATTTACTAGCAATTTCAATTCTATAGCCGAAAACATTACGTTAGACATTGATTGAATTTAATGAACTTTTAAATGTTGTGAAATTTGAATATAGCACTTTATCTTAAATAGAGAGGTCGTAATCCGCATCAAAAAAATGAAGCATGAGATTAACGTCCATGTGTCAAACATCCATAAACTTTTCGACAAACAAACACAACTGTGTTTATTGCTCCAACATTTTTGCATCATATAAGTTTAATAATAAATAAGCATAAATTATAATCAACACAATAACATACTCGTCGAAAATATGCCATACTAAACACAATGTCATACTCAACGTAAAATATAATCAACACAATGCCATACTCAACATAAAATATAATCAACACAATGCCATAACATATAGAAAATCACATATAACAATAGCATCATCACCAACATAATATGCAGCCAACTATCGTAATGCATGAAAAATAATAACATAAACTAAAACATCTATATGCAGCACATCATTCTATATGATCAGAACCGCTATCAATCTCCTCATCGTCTCCACTGTCGTCGTCACTATCATCGTTAACGTCATCAAAGTCGTGAGTCTCAGGTCCGGCATGGAGCTGCTCCTGAAGCTGTTAAATCTGGGTCTGTAATCTCTGTATCTGCGCATCATACCGAGTCTGCTGCTACTGGACCACAATCTGGTAACTCTGATACATCATCTGTGTATAACCGAGCGTCATACGCTCAAATGCAGCAATCATCCGTCTATCATTATCCATGTACTAAGAAAACTGATATGTGCAGAAGAAAAATTATACATAGGTGGAGAATATATGGACAAGTAATTTAAAAAAAATTAAAATTCATACAAACCTTATGAGGCTGATACAATCCGGCGGATGGTACACCCATAATAGTGTCATTTGGAGGATACTGCAAGGGATACTCCACCACCTGACCATGTACATCATACGCTCTAAATGAATGAGGAGGGGGTCGAACGTAGGAGGCTGCGTGTACTGAGACGAAGTAAGCTCAAAGGTGGCAGGCGGTAGTGGAACTCTACCAGAAGAGGTACGCGGACCAATATGATCGAAGTTCAAACCCTGAATATAATCAAACAATGCATAAGCATGTGGGGCTACTCGAGCCCAATATGAATCAAAGTCTCCCGGAACTGTAAAAGGCTTACCATCCACCTATCCCGCACCCCTCATCGCAAGAATATAAGCTGGTCCAAGCCTAATATCACCATACATATTATCCATGGTAGCGGATCTGATGAAATGCGAACTATACCGTACAACTGTAGCCAACACCGCTCCCCTAAATACCATATGAGTGGACATGTAGGAACCTGAAAGAAAACCCTACGTCGCGACATGGAAAACTGAAAAGTGAGTGGATGATCAGGACCGGGATCTAGGAACTGTAAGTATCGATCCTATGGACGAACGATAATGTTACCACACCAGCTCATATCCATCTGCTATCTAGCCTCCATCAGCTCATTGTGCACCCCTTGTGCAGCACGAGACAAATGCATAGGAGGACCCCCAACAACGCAATCAAGGGAAGTAAATATAAGGTGTGGCGTTCGCTTCTGCAATAAGTCAGGGGTGCATATTGGCAGTATACTCATAGTACCAAAACGGAAGAATGTACCAAAATCCTTACATTTGTCTAGACTGCCGAAGCGCATAAGTATCCAATGCTACGTACAAATAACCAATAATAACAGTACCGTAATCATATATATGCAGTCCATCCACATCTACTAATCCAGCCAAAAAGCCAAGTCTAATAGTACCCTTATTGTTACTAAAAAATGTAGATCCAAAAAGGTATAATATGAAGGCACGGATAAATGGAGTGTGCATATCCTTGACGGCCATGTACTCTACTATATATAGTTGCAGACAAGTGAGTGTAACAGCTCCTCCTCTAACCTCCTCATCGGCCAAAGCCAGTAAATAAGCTGAATATGAATCGAACACCTCAAATGAACTATCAAATGGAACAGGGAGACGGTCCGGTCGACCAACCTCTATGCCAATGAGCATATAAAAATCTAAAGGAGTCAGCCCTAGCTCAAAATCGGGGAAGTGAAATGTGTGAGTGGTAGGCCACCATCTCTCAGTGAGAGCCTCTATAAGGCAGTGATCTACGTGTGCAAATCTAGGTAAATCTAGAAATTCACCAAAAGTTGACGCATGTAGCCTATCCAAAATCGGCTGTGGTAACTGATCAAAATACTCAGACATACACCTATACCAACTACCTTGCATCGCTACATGAAGAACCTAAATATATGATTATTTAATGTTAAAATAAACAAACAATTATCATTCATATACACTTACATGGTTGTTCATCAATCAATAAAGAAATATACGTATACCTGTGGCGTCGCTATTGCTGCAGTAAGTCGATGCGAAACAGTCGGGGGCAAGTCATGCAAGGATCAAAGAACGTGTGGAGTCACGGTAGCATCAAGAGGGACATGAGCAGGTCCGATATTGGCATATGTCGCATATCGAATGGTCCGTCTACCAGTTTTGACCGAATGGGGTGGCATTTCGACGCAAAGTAAATTTTAAAAAATTAAACAAAGAGGTTGAAAAAGGAGAAAATGAGAGAAAGGGGGGTTTGCGCCTGATATAGGCGTTGGGCATCAGGTGCCTGTTCAACAGGCGCCTGGCCTCATTTCTATTGGAGAAATGATGCCTCCAACATTTCGGAGTGTGGAAAATCGTATTTTCACACTCCGAACTATTAGAGATGCTCTAAGTATGATGGCAAAACTATGAGCTTCGCATGTGCAAAGTATACACATGCATGTTAAATATAACAAAACGATAGGTACAACTCATAGTTGTACGTATGTTTTCCATTTTAGCACAATTCATAGTTGCTTTTTTTTAAGTAGTATATTTTATGTATTTAACCTTTTCGAACTAGGGAAAGAAAGTGGGACGCTCAAATTAAATAACATAAAGCCAAAAAACCTCAGTGTAATTATTATTGGATGAAGCTTCTTCTTTTTCCTGCACTAATTCAAAATTCATTGGAAACCCTTATTTTTAACGCACCAAAGTATCGATCTTTGATTTTTCATCAAAATGTTCAAAATTCGACGATTTTGACTTAAAATAACAATAATGTATAAATAAATAAATAAAAAAGACGCATAAGTCTAGAGAGTTGCTCTATTATGCAATATTGAATATTGCATTAACCTTGCATTTTCACTTTTATTTAGGTTTTATATTTTTAGTGCTAGAGGATTTTGTTTTGCATTTGTCATTAAATTATTAGGAAATAATTTTCATGTCAAAATAATTACTTTTCACTATTTTCAATAAGTGGAGAATGGTGCCATTCAAAACTGCGAACTTTATTGAATTTGCAGGAAAATATTCGTAATTTTTCTAAACAGTTAATTTTGCAAGTAGATATATATACCACACTTTAATATAATTTTTATGCACTTTTCCAAAAATGCATAATATATGCATTTTTCAAAATATGTTTTATCTTGCATCTTTATATCCTTAGTGACAGAGTTAGGGGTATGCCCTAAGAGCAATTATGTAATTTGTTACAGATATTTAACTCATCGACCAATTTTGTTCGAAATAAAGGTACTTTCTATTTATTATATACTTATATAATGTGGCTATATTAATTAACCAATTTAATTAAAAGTATATTTAATAGAAAATCCTTAAATGATATGTTTTGTGATAGTAGTTACAAAATGTTGTAATCGTGAGTAATTTATCACAATGAAACAAATATACTATTTTAAATGTTCCTAGTCAATATGCATCGAGACTGGATATCGATGTATCCGTTGAGACTAAAGTACGTAATGCTCTCCAAATATTGGACAGTGTATTACTCATGACTGCTGGGGGCACCAAGGGCTTACATACTGATAATTATTGGATAACTATGGAATGACTCGGTCGATAGTATTCTGTTAGTTAATATCTAAGATCAAGCAGAGATTATCGATGTGACTAATTTACACAGTTCTCTCGACTTGAGAATACTGTTGATCTTCAATGTGGAAGCTCCGTGTTGATTATAGTTAAATCGTGGCACGACGTCCATCGAACGACTATAGTTAAGTCAAGAGGAAGCATTAGAAGTGAAATACAATTCAAGAGAGGATTCGTCTCCTCAATTATATGAGGTTAGTATCATGGTCAATTAAAGTCAACTCAAAGTCAAAGTCTTTAGCCGGAGCATTTCGGTTAACAATAACTGTTATTATTAAATCAAGGATTTTGTGTTTGGACTATAAAATTGAATGTGGATGATATTGGAATTTTGACCATTACCAAATTCCATAAATCTAAAGTAATATAGTTTTGACGAAGAGAATTGGTGTAAGTAATTGCCACTATTAGGTATCGCTTATAATAAGTAAAATTGGATTTTACCAAAATATGCATAAGCGATAAATTCAGCCAAAATGTCACACCACCTACTAAGTGATGTGTGAACGTTAATATTCGAATAGTTCGATATTAATCGCTGACTAAATTTTTACTTTTGAGTCGCACAACCATAATGATGAATTCTTTGAAAAACCACATGATCTAATTAATTTATAAAATATTGTAAATTAATTAAATTAATTAATATTTGAGAAATATTAAATTTTTTTTTGATGTTTGGAAGTTTTTTGTAATTATTTTAATGCATTTATATCAGTTATATTTACACGCATTGATATTCGATATCGATGTAATTTAAAGATATTTGCATGAAATGATTTATGGAAATTTTATGTCATTTGATGACATGATTTGTGAAAATTTTATGTCATTTGATGGCATACGTGTAAAGAATGGATTGGAGAGAGAGAAATAATCAAGAGAATTAATTAGGGAAGTTTTAATTAAAGAATGGAAAAAGTTTCATTCTTTCAAATAAAATATATTCTCTAATTCATTATGTATGTAAAATTCATTCTTTTTCTTTCTCTCCTCCTAACTTTTCATGGCAGAAAAAAAAAATCAAAACTTCAAAACCTTCCAACCCCAAAATAAAAAAACATCAAATTGATTAAAACAAAAGTGGTTCATCCATCTCTTGCAAGGATATGATGGGGATCTTTAAGATCTGAGGATATATCATTATTCAAGGTGTGACTTCTAGGCAACATCCTAAGGGGAAATCATTTTCAAGCTAGGTTGCAAGGATTTGGCTAATAAGATCCTTATAAAATACGGAGGCTGATTTCTAAATTTGGGAGTTTTGATTCATCATTCAAGATGTGATTTATTGGCTAAATCTAAAGGTAATCTTTAATTAAATTCTCCTATATATTCATCTGATTAATATAATTAGATTTTCTATGATTCACTTCATGTTTCTGTAGCGACCCATAAATCCGTACCCCTTGAATCGACCATAATCCACATCAGTTCGACTCAAATTTAACGGAAAATACGAATCTTTAGGGTGAAGAAGAAAAAGGTAGAAGAAAATAGAACAACAATATCTCAGAATCTCGCAATCGTAGCGGAACAAATATAATATATAATAACAGATTTTTATACAAAGGAGTCTGTAACTATTTTATACTTACAATCATCAGAGTACAATAAGAAATACATCAAACTAGACAATTATATAGTTTGTCCTTACACAATGGAAATATAAGCCAAGTACGGAGATATATCTCTGTCATCCAGCTCGCCTCCTGAGCTCCATAGCATTCTATCCTGAATCTGTAATGCTCGGTCTGACCCGAGCATTATAATAAAATAACACCCGAGTCAGTCTAGAAAACCAGCGTGAGAAAACACACTCAATTTGAATTATTAGAGTTATCAAAATCCTTTGAAAAACAAAGGTATCTCTTAAGACCGCGTCACACATAAACACGACGGGTTTTCCCCTTACGATAACCAAAACATTTTATAGAAAATCCAGTGATATTATAATAGTGTCTAAATACAAATACTTATTCAAATAGCCGAAATTCTTACATTAATTAAATTCCAGCATACTAGGTTCTACAAACAAAACCGTAAGCTCGTATTGGAGAATGGATTCCAACGAATGATTGGGCCACTGGGGTACTGCCCATCACAGTACACCTCTAGAACAATGTACCGAGGACCATGCTGGGATCCCCTGCTACACAAGACCGGCCTATCCCTAACCTGGATAGACCGAATATGCTATCACCCCGGGTGTTCCCCCCTTACCATAGAGCGCTTTTTCTTTCATGTATACCTATATCTAAGATAAATAGGTTTCCGAGGACATCTAGAAAAGTGATAACATACTCTACTTGGGTGCGACCCACTTAGCCTTGCTGCATCTTCCCTGTTTTAGTCATTCCCGATTGATGAGGTTTGAGACTAAGCGTTACCTTTCAAGAACAATTTTACTTAGAATGCTCATCGTCCTCCAATGACGATGTTCTGATAGCATTCATCCATACAAGTTGTCCTGGGTCTGGACAAACCGAATCACCATCTTCGTCATCTTCACAATATTCATTCGTTATGTTAAAACCAGATCGAAGTGGTTTTCGGATAATTAAATCCGATCTCGGTCTCTTCGAAACGATTCACGAAATTGGCTAATATTGATAGTCGGTTATTTAACTATCAATAAAACATCCATAAGCAGTCACTAGGCCTTATTATAAATTTTCCCAAATATTTATTTTCAAAATATCTTTAAAAGATATATCAATTCTTTCCAACATTTGAAAACAAATTTTCAATTACTCAAATCCGTAACAAGATACTTCCAAATATCTCAACACTTAGAATTATTCCCAAATTTCTATTTTCTATACTAAAAAATATTACAAGTCTTATTTTCCAAAATCCCTTCAAATATCAATACTTAAGAGAATGCTTCGCTACTTATATCATAAGTCTTCGGGGTTTACATTAATTCACTTTTCCTTTTCAAATTTGATTATATCTACTTATAATCCATTCTATTTATCTTTAACTTCTCTATAACTTCAGATTCAACCCCGAAGTTCTTATTTCTAATATTTCAGAACCTCCCTTAAGTTCCAAGAATTTTATTATAAGATTTTCCCTTTATAAAATCCTATCCGTTAAATAACTTCGTTCGCAATCTCGAGAGGATTTATAAATAAATTCCAATCTTTTAAAACTATATATACAAAATAAGTATTTTTAAAGGATAATAGTTTATTTTAAAATATGTTTAAGTAAATTTAAAATATCAAACATTCTAGATAACATCGATAACTCATTTCCAAATCATTTTTAAAAAACTAATTAATTTACAAGGCTGATTTATAAATTAGAATTTATTTCAATAAATATTAAATATTAGAATAACTAACTATACGGAATATTATAAATAATAATTTTAGTTACATAATATAGTAATTTTAAATCCCATTTAAAACAATTTTAATTCCTCGATAAAAATCTATTTTAAAAATCCAACATTTTCCAATTTCAATTTATAAATCCCTTTCGATTCGTATCACATCGATTATATCTCAATTTTACCACCATTCTTACATTCAAAAATAGATTCCACTATTTCTTTCCCAACGATTTTCATAACTTGATATAAATTCACATCGTAAATCTATATTTCCAATTTATCAACTGACCATCATTTCCTTATTTATACACATCGTTTATAAATTCATAACTCCTTTGAGTTTCACTTATTTATAAAACAAATCTTATTTATATAATTCCATTATATAAATTCATTTCTTATAAATCCCATTTATACTTCCAATCTATTTTTAACATTGATTTTAACTCCTTTTCATATTCCCAGATACAATTTATAAATTCTTTTATATAAATCATTTCTAAAATCTCCATTTTAAAAATTCGAAATAGTTAAGTATACCCAAAAATCAAATATATTTTTCTGATTCAATTTCTTTAAAATAACTCCAATCCCAATATATATATTTTTATATCGAATTCCCTTTAATTCCATACATTTAAAAATATATTTATAGTATTTAAATTATCAAAATTCAGGCCAGAGTTACAAAAGCATCCAATAATTCCAATCACTACAATAATCTATAATAGATTATTCTACACAAATCATATATCACTATATATGAAAATAAACAACATATTTGAGGAATCTAGTTGGATCCCTCCAATCTATTTCCCTACATCCACAGATGTTAATACAACATAAAAAAATACCAATCCCACTTCGAGGGGGATATCGCGGTATATAGGGTCATCCGCTATTATGCAGGGCGCATAGGGTCTCATCTGCTATAATATGCGGGAATATCACTCCAAACTACTAATATATATATATATATATAATATACCATTCATCAGATAATAATTATTAAATCAACCAGGAATTCAATAAGTAATTTCAACTATTTTTAAAATTTATCTGATAATCCAAATGAGTGAGAATTTTATCACCTTTGATTTTTATTTGCAAACCATTTCCATCTCGAAGCGTTTCCACGAATTGGACCTCGTATAAAATTATACAATTTTGTAAGGATTCGATTTATCAAAACAATTTATTTACTAATTAATTAATTTAATCAATTAATTATAAATACGTTAATTACCTTCATCGGCTTAATCCTTCTTTCCGAAACAACACGAACATCCCTGCCTCGATGAAACCACCTCCTCCCTGATCTCTCTCTCGTGCTGACCACGTTCCACTGCCCCCGCCGACTTCGCCACTGATACCCCAGCCTCCAAGCTTCTCTATGCCACTGGTCATTGCCAGAGCTTCACCCCCACGCTCGCAACCCAAACTGCTATCGCCGGTTACAGTGGTTGATCACAACCTTCCTCAGGCTGCCGCACCCCCTCCATCATATGCCGCAAACTCCTGTACCATCACGACCTTCGATTTTGCGACCCAAAATCGAGTTCCGTCTAAATCCTAGAGCACGAACACAGCCCTCACTTCCCTCGTCCATCTCGACTTCGCCAAAAACCATCACGACCATCACATCGCACCCCACTCCGCAACCCCACCTATCGCCACTGTCGCGCGCGTCCCCCTTCGCTAAAACCCTTAACCTTCGAACGTTGTGCCACCCCATCCATCCTCACGCCCAACGACCTCCCTCCAGAAGCTCTGTTAGGCTCGTGCACCATCGCGACTTCATCGCGAGATACCCTTCTTCTCTCTCTTTTTTATTTTAAACGAACGCATTGTTCTGTTCTCCATTTTTAAAGTAATCGAATAGAAGAAAAAGGGAATCACGCTTTTTTTAAAAGTGATTTCATTTTCTGCTTGAACTCATGAAAAGATGAAGGAAGAAAGAATAGGATACGTGATTTAAAATAAAGGGGATGGATGGACTGATAAGAAGGTGGCGTGTTTGAATGGAGAAGGGGGTAGATTTGATTTTAGATCTGATTTTTATAATATACATATTATTTTATTTAATTGTAAATATCTCACATTGCATAACATGAAATGTTGAACCCCCATCGAGGCATTTCATTAGGCGTTTGTAATGTTATACCCCTATTCCAAACGCGATGGAAAAGGTTTCGAGTCCTAATTCGATCGTATAGAGAAGGTAGCTTTTTGGATCAACTATTTTAAATTAATTTCGATATTAATTTCAACGCGTTTATATCCCGTACGACCAAACGATAACTCCAAACGCCACAAAATTTGAAATATGATAATAATACAATATTACGGATCCGATGGAATGAGTTTCGTCAAATTCCGAGACTGTGCCTCAGAAGGCTATTTTTAAACGTCAATTTAAACAAGCCATTTTTAAAATTGAACATATCACTCTTAAATTCAATTTTAAAACTTTTATTATCTTCATTATTATTAATATAAATTTTATAAGCCTTTAAATTATTTTTATCGAGCTTAAAACTCAAGACACAATAATTTAACCAATATTCAATTATTAAATTCAATAATTAAATTACCCAATAAATCGTTATTTTTAAATTCTGAATTTATTTTATAAATAAACCCAAATTTCAATATTCAAAATCAATCTATAATTAAAATTCAATATTTAAAACCATTTAAATATTCCAAATCAAACGTCGAAAAATCTGGGTCGTTACAGTTTCAATTTTTCATCTTGCAACATGTAAATTATACATGCCTTATGCTTAGTTTAATTTAATCATGTTTATTGTATTATTTTTATTTAGATCTATGTTTATTCAATAATTCCTTTTAATGTATGTTTCTGATAAGTTGACATGTTTTGATTCTCATATTACTTCTAATAAATTATCTTCATTCTCTTTATTATTTGGATCTGTAAATTTTTATCACAAATTTACACATGTATGCCTTGTTCAAATCTCTTTTATTTTATTTTGAAAACTTATGAAATTGAAAATTAACATTGGATTAGATTTAATGTATACAATGACATAACATTCACTTATTCAATTGCTAATGAATTACATATATGTTAAGTTGTCTACCGTTCCTTGAAATTGATCTTATTCATATGTTAAATTCGTATGTACAATTGTTTCAATCTTTGTTTTTTTAAAAGGGGAAGCTTTGATTTAAGATTATTGAATGGACTTTAGTTCAAATTACAATTCTTTTTGGTTTTCTATATTTAAAGTTTCATGTAAATTTAAAGTATTGTTTCATTCCTTAATTTAAAGTTTAATGAAAACTGTTAACTTTAAAACCAAAAACCTTTTATAAAAATGTATATATAAAATATCATATGCTACAATGCTTGCAAGTGTATGTTGTTGAGATCTAAATTATTGAATTATAATTATCATATATATATATATAATACAAATGTTTTATTTAATTCAAACTTGTACAAAGATTATGAGCAATAATGTAACATTTTTGTTTTAGACCTTTCTTAATTGAAATCATATATGTATTAATGTTAATTTGGACTTCAAATTATTTAAAACAACTGATAGTTTTTCATTTTATATGTATGCATGTATGTATCTACAATTATTATTAATGTATGCATATATTTCATTAATAAAATTTAGATAACATAGGCATGTGTATATTTGATTGATAAGTAGTAAATGTTATTTAATATATTAATTGTTACAATTAAATAGGGTACAAAACGAATGGTTTTGTTTCTTTTATATTCTACCATATCTTCTCTCTATCAATTGAATAGGGTAAGAAAGGGAAAGAAATGAAATGTTTTCCGCATTTTATATTCTGCATTATCTTCTCTTTATTAATTAAGTAGAGTAAGAGAGAGAAACAAATGGTCGCTTTCTCTTAATTCATTTGTACATATTTCATTTATACACCACTTGTATACTGCACCTACACTTCACACAAATGAATGTATTCGATACATTCATTATAGTACCTATAAGTTGAAATTAAATTTAAAATTCCTTTTTGCCAAATAAAATAACACATTGATTTTATTTAAAAGAAACTTAGAAAAGTTCTAAGTATATTTTGACTTCATAGTCCCATTAAAGATCCAAAATGGTAAAAAAATTTAAATTTATCTATTTCTTCTCCTGCGGGCTGGCCAGTACTAACAATGGTATCAGAGTCCAATAGCCTATGCGGTCTAAATTAGTCATGTTAGGGCTAACTAATTTTGCTTGCCCACTTAGTACGATGTCTAGAAAGCTAATGTCTAGGATTGGAATTGGATAATCAAGTACTATGTCCTACCTTGTTACCAACCTTGCCTGAAAGGTAAAGTGAGCCCAAAGGTTGCCTTTGATAGAAAAGGCCCAATTTGTGTTAGGCGTTGGGATAATTTCCAAAATAGTTTTGAAAATTAAGACAAGATTTTGAACTTAAAATTTAAATTTAAAATAAAAACATGTTTATTATAAAAGGTTATAATATAACATAAGTTTTCAAAATGTTTGAAAATGTAACAAAGTTCAAAATGTTTGAAATTATTTAAATATTAATTTCGAAATTTAAAATTTATTAACAAGATTAATAAAATAAATTAATTAAACGAGTTAATTAATTAATACTTATATGCATGTATTATATATGTTGATATATGTTATGTTATTTTAAAGTTTTAAGATACATAAGTATACATGTCTGTATATAAGATAAACTTTCGAAATTAATATAATTAAAATTGTTTAATTAAATAAATTAATTAAAGGTTAATTAATTAAATAAGTATACATATATCAGATATATGTATTATATTATAAAGGTTATAGTAGATATGTCTAATATAAAAGTTGTATTGGAATACTAATATAAAATTAATTAAAGAGTTAACTAATTAAAATTAATGAAAATTAATTAAATAGTTAATTGATGAAAATTAATTAAATAAGATTTAATTAACAAAATATTGTACATAAGACTATCATATAAGTAATATGAAATATAAAATTTATATAATAATAAAACTTATATAACATGAATGTATAAACTAAAGATGGAACATTAAAGAAATCCTAATAAACTTAAGAAATAAATACATACGTAAATGTACATACCTTGATTTCTGAAGTGTCTGATACTTGAATCACGAGGGTATTTCATAAGAATTACATCATTTCATAAGTCGATATCTCTCAATATAATATATTGAAGATTATGAATCTTTAATATAATGTAGTCCTCTACCATATATATATATATATATATTAACAAATTACTTGCATACTCCTTAGTTGTTGAGCAAACTCAAGTTAGGGATGTTATGTGTGGTATTATTAATATATTGAATAGACGATGTAAGATAACTATATGTATTTGTTGAGCAAACTCAAGGTACATATACTATACTTAGGTCATCGCGATATGGTAGGTATAAGTGAATAATCCCTTATGATTTTTTAAGCAAACTCAAGGTCAAAATTAGATTAGGACAAGGAAACATGGGTTAGGAGTTGTATGTGATACAACCGATAAGGAATTATCCATCGTTTGCGGGGCTATGATTTTTTAAGCAAACTCAAGGTTAGAATACCAAGACAGACGAGTCCTAACACCCATTAGTGAAGTTGAAAAACTTCTATGTTTCACCTTAGGGTTTGGAGAAACATAAAAGGCTAGTGGGAGCCTTATTAGAAACATGAAATGGTAACATTTAACCTTTTTAATATTGTAAGAACATATGCTAAATAATGTCATAATTATCTACAATGATAAATTTGTGCATTAAATATGATTGATAAAACCTATATTAATCAATATATACAAATGAACTGAATTGAAAATTGACAAATAGAAATATAACATATACTTACCAATAAAAGCTTATTGCATGTTAACGTTTCAACACCCATGCAAGTGCCTGATTTTACAACTACTAAATACAATCATAGTTCAGTCACTTACGCGGTTATTTGGTCAAGACTGTGTATTGTATTCTATGAGTTTTGAACTGTAAAATCAATACAAGACTATGGATATTGATCCATACACAATCACATATAAATGTTATATGGTGAATGGTAAAAATTTGTGATGCACAATGTTTCGATGAAATTAGTTCATCCGAAAAATCAAATAAACCTTAGTGTTTGAAATCGAGTATTCAATTTGATTGATTACAAAAGAATAATATCATGTTAAATGTAACGCTAGACTAAAACTACAATATAAATCTAAGAACTCGATTACTGAAATGTCAGTTTGATCAGTTCATGCAAAGCGCAACATATATGATGTCTTTAAAAGTTAAGGATAATCGAATGCACTTTTGTAAAGAGTTCATTATGAAATTGTAGTAAGGCATTTTCTTTCGAATGGTTTGACCATTTAGAAAGAATAATGAATGTACAAGATTAGATGTGATTGAAGGTATAGTTGGGATGAAGAAAGTGAATGACCACTTTAGCTTCATGAAGAGACATCAGAGACAAGAATTGTAGTGATAATAAAAGATACTTAATATTGGAATAAGAAATATGATTTCTATTCCCAAATGTATTTTTGTATATAAAATTGTTTTCTATGAGATTTATTTCTATGTGTTCAAGATATTTGATCAAAGAACTCTCTACTGTAAACTTGTTGTAGTATATGAAATAAATAGTCTATATTAAGTGAATAATGGACCTCCAAATTAAGTACGCTATTATATTAATGGTGGAAATAGTGGGAGCATGCAATATAGCGCTTATTGATTGCATCAAATTACGAAAATTGTTTTGGTAAAACATACAGAATATTATTAATGAAATAATGACTATTTTTTTGTTGCCGACTTGAAAATAGACATAGTTATCCTTCCTTATGAATATTATGAATATTCATTATTATAAAGGCCCGCAAATCCGTACTCCTTCGAGTCGACCATAATTCACATTAGTTCAACTCAAATTGTACGGAAATACGAATCTTTAGGGGTGAAGAAGAAAAAGTAGAAGAAGAAATAGAAAACAACAATACAGAATCTCACAATCACAGCGGAAAAAAAATATAATATATAATAACAGATTTTTATACAAAAGAATCTGTAATAGTTTATATACTTACAATCATCAGAGTACAACAACCCATACATCAATCTGGATAGTTATAGTCACTTGTCCTAACACAGCAGAAATATAAATTAAGTATGGAGATACGTCTCCGTCTTCCAGCTCGTCTCCTGGGCTCCATTGCATTCTGTCCTGAATCTGTAATACTCAGTCTGACCCGAGCATTATAATAAAATAACACCCGAGTCAGTCTGGAAAACCAGCATGAGAAAACACACTCAATTTGAATTATTAAAGTTATCAAAACCCTTTGAAAAACAAAGGTATCTCGTAAGACCACATCACACATAAACATGACGGGTTTTTCCCTTACGATAACCAATACATTTTATAGAAAATCCAGTGATATTATATGTGATATCCCGGAAATTTGGCAATATCAATTTAATAATCTTTATAAATAATTAAATTGATTTGTTGATTTTATTTTATAAATTGACAAGTTTATTCATTTTAAAAAGCTAATAATAACTAATTTGGCAATATCTTTTCTAACAATTTTAAATTGAGAAGATTTATCTTTCTAAAACTTATATAAATGTTTTATATTTATAATGTATATATATATATTGGTATATATATATTATGAATAGGGAATCTTTTAATTTAATAAAACTATGTTTTCAAATTATAATATATATGTATATATATATTGTTATTTGAAGTTATGTATTAAATCTCAATATGATAATTATCAAAACTAATGTTAAAAGTATTTTCCATTTAGAATATATATATTTGTATATATTGGAATGGAAAGAGTATTGGATTTGAATTTAATTAAGATGTTTTCAAACTTTAATATTTATACAATTTTTAATTTGACAATACTTTTGGAAATGATAATTGAGATTTAAATAACAAGAATAATTTCTTATTCATTAAAGATATATTTTAGCTTAAGTTTTGAATAAGATTAAATTAAGAAGTTCAATTGTTTTAATATTCTTTCATTTTTAAAATACAAACCTAAGACAAATTTAGTTTGAAAAAAATATATATATAGTAAAATAAGTTTCTCAAGCATATATAAATATGTTATAAATATTTGATTAAGGTATAAGTTACTTAAATAATAGTTTTCACATTTGTATATTTTTATAGGAATGTAAAAGCTTAATTATAAAAAGACAAATATATCATTTTATACATATAAATATTTCTTAAATACACATATATGACTTAAGTAAATTAATTAAAACAAGAATTTACACTTGTTAGCATATTAGAGTGGTTTAGTGACATTTGTAAAGATGTAAGCCTATGTGTAAGCAAATTAACACTTAAAGAAGACACATGGCTATTTTCTTTGGTAATTAAAGTTTTAAAATTTTAAATATAGAAAAAGATCTGCAATTTTCTTTCTTCAGCTCTAATTTTTCTTCACTCTTCAACTAAAAATACAATTCGAATCAAAATAAACCTGCAAATCAAAGAAGAATGAAAACCTGGAAACTAAAACTCAAAGCAAAGGAAAGATCAAGGCTAATTACAACATCAGTTTCAAATTTTCTCAAATGCAAATCAGTTTCAAATCTATCAACTAGTAACCAGAGATCAAACAGCAAGAATTTAAAAATCAACAAAGCAAGAAGAAAAAGCAAGTTCAAATCTGGAACAAGTCTGGAAATCAAGAACAGGTTATCTGTTCTCTGTTCTAAGTACTGGTGAGTAAACATTCTTTTAAAAACAGTTTTGAATCTGTTCATATGTTGTTCTGTGTGATGAATGTTGTAGTGACATAATATAAAATGTTTACATGTATGATTTGGATATGAATGCATATACATATAGTAGAATGTTTGTAAATACCTGTAGATATGTATATATATGATTCTCTGTTCTCATCTCAGGCTTCAGATTTATTAGGAAAATTCCTGTTACCCATACATTTGATTTATGCTAGGATTTGTAAATGAATAATGACTCTAATAAGGTATCATAAATTTTAAAAATAATATCAAGAATTTAAATTCAGTAATGATTTCAAAATTTGAAAATTTACAGAGAAAATCAAAGACAGGTCAAAATTTGATTATCTGGAAATCATGTTTGAATTATATAAATAAGTTCGCATTGAAAATTGATGAATTTTGGAAATCAAATCAAAAATTTTAAGCAAGTATCCGGTGAGTTATCTCGAGATAGACGAGAATTGGGAATTTGCAGAATTCTGGTGATCGGCGTGATCGAATGGAATAGTGTTTGGTCTGGGGGTGGTTAATGTGGTGAGATTCTCGGGAAAAATATTGGAGGATTTTTCTGATGGTCGTGGAGGCCGGAAATAGGTGAACTAGGGTTTTCGATGTGTATCTGATCGTGGTTGCTGTCGAGGAAATGGCGTAGGCTAGGGAAGATCGGAGTGGATCGCGAGGTAGGAGATAGCAGAGTGGCGATGTGGTGGTGCTCTGGGATGAGTGTCGTGGTTCCAGTCGTCTTGATCGTCGGTGGCGAAGTAAGTTTTCATCGATGGGTTTGGGTTCCTTGGTGTCGAAAGTCTCGTTTTCGATTCATTGTCGTTTTCATCGATCTGAGTGGTTGAACGTTGAGAGTGGGCAGTCGACGACTTGTGAGCATCGTCGGCGATGAGCCGATGTCGTTCTGATGAACGTGCACGTGCACGTGCACGTTTGTGTTATCTGGGTTTGTTGGTGTTATTGGGGGAGAAGGGGAAACTCGGGATTGGTCTCGTGTGGGTTGCGTGACGACTCGAAGCAGGTGAGTTCGCGTGGTTGTACGCGAGTGGTTCTGTGTTTGTTCGGGGAGGGTACGAGTTTGACTCGAAGGTAGCTCGAGTTTTTGGTGTGTACGACTCGAATTTGGCCGAGATGATTTCTGTTTTAATCTCTAGCAAAGGTTTTGTGAAGAAATCAAGTTTTAAAATTTTTAAAACAAAGCAAGCTAAGTTTAAAAGTTATAGATATTATTCTAGTTTTCAAAAGTAATGTTTAATCTAGATTTCAAAGTATATATTAAAAGGATGAGTTTAGAGGATATGATAATTAAGATTTCAAAGATGAATATTTGTTTAATTTAATTAAAACAAGTTTAAAAGGATTTTCAAAGATTTTAAGTATATTAAAATTAAATGTTTGAATTGCTTTGTTTAAAATAAATTATATTTCAAAATTGATTTCTAAATTTGGTTTTAATGAAGTAAATGATTTGAGTAAGTATTTAATATAAATACAAGTTTATTCTTAATTAGTTATGTTGAGATTAATTAAGGATAATTAATCAATAAATTAAAATTAAAGGTTAATTACTATTTGTAATTAAGGATAATTACTAAATGAAGTAATTAGCGGAAATAAATGTAATTAAGAAATAAATTAATTAAAGATTAAGTGATGATTAATTGAGTAATTAATTAATGTAATTAATTTTAGGTTAATTAATTAGTCTAATTAATTAAAGATAATCACTTATAATTAATTAAGTGTAATCACTTAGTGAGGCAATTAATGAATAATTACTGAATGTAATTAATTTAAGAAGAATTACTTATGGAAGTAATTAGTGAGTAATTAATTAATGGAAGTCATTAAATAGAAGGGATTAAGGGTTAATCACTTAATGTTATTAATTAAAGAATTTATTAATATAATTAATTAAAGAGTAATTAATTAATTAAAGAGTTAAAGTTAATTAATAATTACTTGCTAAGGTAATTAATTAAATGAGTAATTAATTAATTAAGGATTAATATAATTAATTAAAGAGTTAATTAATTAAGGTAGGTAATTACGGGATGGTTAATTACTGTTTATGATTAATTAAGGTTAATTAATGAATGTAGTTAATTAAAGATTAATTATTTAATTAACTAGCAGGTAATTAATTAATGAAGTAATTAGAGGATTATTAATTAATATAATTAATAAAATTAATCAAGGTTGATTAATAAAAGTGATTAATTAATGGAAGCAAATGAAGAATCATTAATTATTGTAATTTAATGATAGTAATTAAATTTTAATTACTGTATATGGTTAAGGATAATTACTTGAATGTAATTAAAAGTATAATTAATCAAGGAAGATTAATTAAGGAAGATCATTAAGAAATGATTAATAAGTTGATATGTAATAAATCAATGAAGCAGGATTAAGATAATCCAAGTGATTAAAGGATAATAATTAACTTAATTAAAGGTTAATTAAATTGATTTGGAGTTAATCAATTCTGTTTTTGGATGATTGGTTAATATTGGATGATTGATATTGGGTGATACTGGATGATTTGGAAATGATATTATGATATGTGACATGCTGCTTTGTGAGATGAATGTTTGATATTAATTATCTATTGTGATAATGTGATTTATCTATCTGTTTATATCATCCTGAATATAAGTTAAATGTTTAAAACCTTTAAACAACTTGGCCTTTAAGATACGTTTTGGATTTCGATGAGACCGAGATCGGGTTTCCGTATACCGGATTTCCAGGTCTGGAGACCCGAATACCACATCGATCCAAATTAACGATAGGTCGTGAATCTCAAGTGAAGATGAAGATTCAGAGTGCAAGGGTTATTGTCGTTAACTCTGAGGGTGATTCCAAAACGAGTGTAACGAGATAATGCCTTCGGTTTCGTTCGAACCCGGAACGAACTTGTATGGATTGAATGCTTTCAGCACATCGTCAGGCGGACGATGAGCATTCTAAGTGATATGTTCTGATTAAAGGTAATCGTAACCTCAAGCCTCATCAACCGGGAATGGCTAAAACAGGGGAGGTGCAGCAAGGCTTCGTGGGTAGCACCCACTGAGAGCAAGATAGATCCCTGTCTAGAGGTCCCTTTTCTTTTATTCGGCTTAGTGTGTGGTTGGTCGCGCCAACTACGGGATTGTCTTGTTCGGAATTATCCAGTAAGGGATGGTTCCGGCTTTGTGTTGCAGGGGAGCGGGCGTACTCCTCGGTACGGTGATCTAGGCCACGTACTGTGACGGGCGGTACCCCAGTAGCCCTGCCATTGTATGGAATCCAAACTCCAATAAGTGCCGTACGTATTAGTTGTGCCCAACTATGTTGGAATGTGAGATGTAAGCATTTCAGCTATTTCTGTATTTTACTTGAAAACCCTAGACCCTATTATAGTACAATCGGATTTCCTATCAAATGTTTTAGTTAGCGTAAGGTAAAAACTTACCCATATTTATTTGTGGGAAGTCTTACGTGATACTTTTGTTTTCAAAGGTTTTCAAAGTTAAGCAATCTAACCGTTTACTCACACCAGACCCCTGTCTGACCCAAGTGTTTATTTTCTGTTTTATTAAACTCTTGGGTACTCAATATTGTATTGAGTAGTCGAGGGATTCAGGTTAATCTTGACGAATACTGGAGGAGCTGAGGAGCAGGAGGCTTCAGCGTGTAGATATATAGAGTTTCCGCTGTGTTTGTAGTAGTCTGTATAGTACTGATGTACTTGTGTTGTATAATAGACAGAAGTTTATAACTGTCTATTCTGTGATGTATAAATTGTGTACTCTGATGTATATGATACTATGTAATATCTTATATGATATAATATATTTTTCGTTCCGCTGTGAGATTCTGATATTGTTGTTGTTCTTTCTTCTTTTCTTTTCTTCTTCTATCCCTTTCTTTCTTAATTAACGATGCGACTTTCTGTGGAGAAAAAGTCGGGTTGTTACATTATAATACTGTCTAAGTACAAATACTTATTCAAATAGCCGAAATTGTTACATTAATTAAATTCCAGCATACTAGGCTCTACAAACAAAACCGTAATGGCTCGTATTGGAGAATGGATTCCATACAATGACTGGGCCACTGGGGTACCGCCCATCGCAGTACACCTCTAGAAAAATGTACCAAGGACCTCCCTGGGATCCCCTGCTACACAAGACCGGCCTACCCCTAACCAGGATAGACTGAATATGTTATTACCCCGGGTGTCCCCACCCTTAAAAATCGAGCTTCCCTTCTTTCATGCACAACCATATCCATAATATATATATTTCCGAGGATATCTAGAAAAGTGATAACATACACTAATTGGGTGCGACCTACTTAGCCTTGCTGCATCTTTCCTGTTTTATCCCGGTTGATGAGGCTTGAGGCTAGACGTTACCTTTCAAGAAAACAATTCCACTTAGAATGCTCATCGTCCTCCAATGACGATGTTCTGATAGCATTCGTCCATACAAGTTGTCCTGGGTCTGGACAAACCGGATCACCATCTTCGCTATCTTCACGGTATCCATTCATAACATTCAAACCAGATCGAAGTGGTTTTCGGATAATTAAATCCGATCTCGGTCTCTTCGAAACGATTAACGAAATTGGCCAACATTGATAGTTGGTTATTTAACTATCAATAAAACATCCATAAGCAGACACTAGGCTTTATTTTATAATTCTTCAAACATTTATTTCAAAATATCTTTACTAAGATATATATTTAAATTCCTTTCCATATTCCAATATTTGAAAACAATTTCAAACCCTAAATCGATAACAGGATATTCCTAAACTGTTTTCAACACTTAGAAATACTATCAAATTTCTATTTTTATACTTAGGAAAACATTATAAGTTTTATTTTCCAAATCATCTCAATATTAATGCTTTAGGGAATATTTCGTAACTTATCCCAAAGTCTTCGGAATCACTAATAAATTTCCTCTCCTCAAAATCATATCCATTTATAAGCCCCATTTACGAATCTCGAGAGAATTTATAAATAAAATTTTCAATCACTTCAAAACTCTATATATATAGTAAGTATTTTAAAGAATAATAATTTATTTTTAAAACATGTTCAAGTAATTATTTAAAATATCGAAAACATTTTTATAAACATCAATAACTCATTTTTAGATAAACAAATAAATTTTCAAAGCTGATTTTAAAAGTTAGAATTTTCTAAAATAAAAACTTAATATTTGAAAATCTACTTACCGAAGTATTTCAATCCTAACTAGTTTAAAATTCCATATTTTAAATAATAAAATTTTCCTTCTAAAAACAAACTTAACTTCTTAGAATTAAAAATATATTTTTAAAACCTCAATAACCAATTCAATTTTATAATTTCCTCTCGAATCACATCACATCACTTCCATTCCGATCTCCTTAACCATTTTTAACTTTTTCAAAAATAGTATCCACTATTTTTCTCACCATATTTCCATATTCTAATATAAATTCTCCCTGTAAATTTATATTTCCAATCTATCATTTGATATCGATTTCCCTTATTTATAAACATCGTTTATAAATTTTCATAACTCCTTTGAGTTTCACTTTTTTATAAAACTAATCTCGTTTATAAAATTCCATTTTTATAAATCCATTCCTTTATAAATCCCATTTATTACTTCCAATCTATTTTTAATATCGACTTCAACTCCTTTTTATATTTCCAGAATATCATTTATAAATTCTTTTATATAATTCATTTTAAAAAATCTCCGTTTAAACAACTCACGAATAGTTAAGTATAACCAAAATCAAATATATTTTTTTCTAACTCAATTTCTTTAAAATAACCCCAATTCCAATATAAATATTTTTATATCAAAAATTCCCTTTAATTCCTTCAATTTTTAAAAAAAATATGTTTATGGTATTTAAAATATCAAAATTCAGGCCAGTGCTACAATAGCATCCAATAATTCCAATCACCACAATAATCTATAGTAGATTATTCTACACAATCCATATATCACAATAAACGAAATCAAATCCAACATTTTGAGGAATCCAGTTAGATCCCTCCAACCTGTTTTCCTGCATCCACAGATGTTAATACAACATAAATATATCAATTCCACTTCGAGGGGGATATCGTGGTATATAGGGTCATCCGCTATTATGCGGGGCGCATAGGGTCTCATCCGCTCCAATATGCGGGAATATATCTAACTACTAATATATGTACTACTATGTATATAATATAATACCATTCAAAATATAATAATTAATAAATTCAACCAAGCACCAAATAATCAATTTTAACTATTTAAAATTAAATTTGTTAATCCAAATGAGTGAGAATTTCTCACCTTGAGTTTTAAATTTTTCCAAGCATCCAAATTTTAAATTGTCTAATTTCTAGCAAACTCCAAAATGGCTCCAAACCAATTCCTATCGCGTAGATTTCAAAGCTACAAACCGCACTTGACTTGTTTAATGATTTTTGAACCTTTATGACAATTTTATTAAATTTAATTAGTGATCTCAATTTAATTTCTTAATTAAATAACCGATTATATAATTTGAAATTAATACAGAGAATACCTCTTTCCACCTAGTCTCCCCCAAAATAGAACCTACTCCTCCATGCCTGGCCATGGCTAGCTCCCCTTACCTCGGCAATTCCTCCAAGGTCGAAGATCCAATAACCCAAACTTCTTCTTTTCGCCTCCCCGATGCATTCATTCATGACAATGCCTGGTCAGACTGTACTAAAGAGCACTACGCACCTTCACATCGACCATGTCAGCAACCGAGGTGCTATTCAACCTGACAACTCCATCTCCATTCCATTACGCAACCCTAAAACCTATCGTTGTCAGCCTAGCCTCGCCACCGCCTCGACCTGAAACCATCGAGCCGCTCCACCCACGCTTACTTGCCCACGCAAACGCGCCTACTCACCACACTCAATTGCTCGAGCAACAAAACCCCTACGCATCGCTCGCACATCTCTGATGCCGCTGCCCATTGCCCTGAGTCGCCACCCCCTGAATCACCTCGATGACCTGCGTCCCATCCACTCAAACAACCCTAACATCGATCGACGTCATCGTGTGCCCTTGGCACTCCGCCGCTGTAACGACCCAGAATTTTGAACGAATTAAATTGGGAATATTTAATTAATTTTAGATATTTGAACGGTAATTTAATTTGAATCCCCGATATAACTTTGAAAATTTGCGATTAAACTATAAAATTTAATCAATTGAAAGTTGAATAAAAATTTAAATCTACAATTTTAAGCTGAAGAAAAATATTTCGAAAGCTTTTAAAATTCGTATTGATAATACTGAAGATGATAGAAGCTTCAGAATTTAATTTCGAACTGTTTTGTTCAGTTTTGAAAATAATCACTCGAACCGATATTTATAAAATAGTCAATTTTCAAACAGTCTCGGAATTCGACGAAACCAGCTCCATTGGGTCCGTAATATTGAATTATTACCGGGTTTCAAATTTCGTATTTTTCAGACTTGCCGTGTGAGCATATGATAAGAAAACGCGTTGAAGTTTAAACTGAATTCGGTTTGAATTTAAACTTAAAAAAATTTGTTAAACGACAATACGTACGAGCCGCACCCAATTTGTCTCCTTCGTACCTTCTATTCTTCGAGCAGAAAACAAAATCATTTCGTTCGATTTTAAAATATCTTGCCTCCTTCTGTACAAATCAAAATGCATAAGAAATCATCTCGTTCGAAGTTAAAAATGGCAGTGATTCCTTTTAAATTAAAAACTCGAGCCTTTTTCCTTCCATCCTTCAAAATTCAATACCACGAAAACAAATCAGTTCGAAAAAAAAAATGGCAGCAGCCTCGAATACGAGATGGAGATGGGGGAAACCTCGATTGATTTCCGGGGCTCACGATTTAAGAAGCTCGAGCATCGCGAGAACTAGGGCAGCAAGGTCGATTCGTCGAATTAGGGTTGCGGTCGCTATTTCTGGACCTAGGAGGTGGCGTCGTTCGACTCGGGGCGACGTCGAGGCAGAAGCGGTGACGCTCGTGGCATTCGTGAGCAGGTGGGGTCGCAAATTAGATTCGTCGGCAGCGACGAGCGCTCGCGCACGCGAGGAGAAGGCGTGGGTCGAACGGCGATTCGCGATTGGCAGTGGGTTTCTCGAGTTCGACGAGGCCAGGGCAGTGGCAGCGACGTGGGCTCGCGACTGGGGCAGCGATCTCGAGCAGGGTGGAGGCGATTCCGGCATCGTGTGGTGTTGCGTGGAAATTGTTGAAGTGGTGACTCACGCAGTGGCTCGAGTTCGAATCTGGGTTTCGATCTGGATTCGATTTTGGTCAGTGAGGTAAAATTTTATTTTATTTTACTCGATTTCTAAATTAATTTATATGTGTATGAGTAAATATAATATACAGTTAGTTAATATACAGGTAAAATTGTTAATTAAACCAAGTTAATTTAAGTTTAAAACCTGTTTTAATTTAAGATGATAACTATATGTATATACAGTTTGAAGAAATGAAAAATGAAGTTATCCACTGTTTCGTAAAATAAATATTTGTAAAAGAAAAGATTTTACAGTAAAGAAAATTTTTAGTTTCATATGTTTATAGAAGAAAATATATAGAATTAAAATGTTGAAGAGTTTATATTAAAAATAATGGTTTGGTAATGAATTTGTTTTCTTAACTTATTTACTTATTTTAACCATTGAAAATAATTTATTGAGGGAAATTTAGTTTAATTTAAATTTAGTTAGAGGAATCTATTTAAAAGAAATTTGGTCAAAATAAAATCTTAGTTAAATAAGTTTGTTTCAAAAGGAAATCAGTTAAAATTTAAAATTTACTGTTTAAAACGAAATCACCGATGAATTGAAATTATCAAATGAAAAGCAATTGCTAGTTCGATTTAATTCGAATATTAATAGATTTTTTTAAATTACTTATACAAGGTTAAAGTCGAGAAAAACAAACTGGATTGGAAATGGATGGCAAATTAAAAGCTAAGGTGAGATTTTCTCACTCGAAGGAAAATTTTGATTTGCAATTATTGATTGATTTTGTTTGAATGTGCTATTAGATATGGTAGGATATATATATATATAGCAGTATATACATATTGGCATATGTATATATTGGATTGATTGATTTCCCGCCTCGTATAGCGGATGAGACCCTATTGCGCCGTTAGTAAGCGGATTTATAAAAACCTATATACCGCGATAATTCCATACTGGAGCGGAATTGGTATTGTGCTAACATCTTTGGATGCAGGGAAACAGGTTGGAGGGATCCAACTGGACCCCTCACATTGATTGAATTTATTTCTACTGTGATGTGATAATCTGTGAATGATTATTGTTGTTATTGAATTGATATCTGGAAATTGTTTGAAAAGCTAAAATTTAGCTGAATGGATGTTTTGACATCATTGGATCCCAAAGATAAACGAAATTGAATTTTTGAAATTCAAGAAGAAAATTTCTAAGTGAATCAATTTTTGAAATTGAAGAAATTTCGAAGAAAGGAATTTTTAAAGTATAAAAGCTGATTTTTATAATCGTATTGAATAAATTCCAGAATAAAGTGAAGATGTTAAATAAATGAATTTCGTATAATGGTGATTTTTAAATTGAAGAATTTAATTAAAAGTGGATTTCTAAATAGTTTGAAAAAAAAATAATAATAAAGGAATTTATTTTCTTAAAGAGGAATTTATTTAAAAGGAGATAAGTTGGAAATCCAATTAGAAATTAAATTTGGTAAATTGAAATAATTTGGGAAAATCAATGTAAAATGATTTCAATTTGAAGAATTCATTTAAAAACGGGATGTTGAAAAACTTGAGAAAAAAATAAGGAATTTATTTTAGTAGTGAAAATAAATTTAGAAATCAATATTAAAATTGATTTGGTATTGAAGTTTTTATAAATAGAAGTGAAATTTATAAAAATTGTTTATAAATCCGAAATTACTTATTTTGATAAGTAAAATATAGAAGTTAATAAAAAGAAATTTATAAGTTGAAGTTGTTATTAAAATAGAAATAGAATTTATAAACGTTGTTTTATAAATTCGGAATCGATTGAATTTGATAAATTTAATATAGAAGGTTATTAAGGGAATTTTATCCACGATTTTGGATAGTGGAAAATTCTCGAAATAAATGTGTAGAAAAGATTTAAATAGGGTTAAGTGAAGTATATTCACGATTTGGACAGTGAATATATTGTTAAGTAAAATGGATACGTTTTTGAAGAAGTGATATTAAAAATGAAGTTAAACATTTTGAAGATGTTTTAAAATGTATTGTGAATCGAAAGCATAGATTTCAACAGTTCTTGTTGAAATAGGCGTTTTCGAGAAATAAGGAAATGGTGGACTATAACACTGTTGTTATAGTAAATGATTTCCGAAAGGAAATGTTTTTATCTAGTATTGGGATTTACATATCTATATTAATTTCGAATCCCTATACTAGTGATTTTTGAGTCGTCGTAACGATGTTTTACGTAACATTCGTTTTTGACTCAAATTGATGTCGTTATAGAAAATAGATTTCTTTAAAGAATGAATGTATACTTAATTTGATTTTAAGTATATCGAATATTTTCAAATGATGAAAATAAATGGATTTGTGAATTACTGACTTATTTTTAAATAAGTATGGGAATGTTTTCCAAAACGAAATGAAATGTTTTTGAGAATTTATCTTCTTAAAGATAAATCAAAAAAATTAATATTGAAATCGATTTGAAAAATCGAATATCGGTAGATATTCGATAAGTATAAATTCACTATGGAATTTATAAAAAGAAATGGGAATTTGTTTAAAAATAAATATTGATTTATTTTTGAAGTGTGGAAATTTTATATCTAGTA
Source organism: Allium fistulosum (assembly GCA_030737815.1). Lineage (NCBI taxonomy): Eukaryota > Viridiplantae > Streptophyta > Magnoliopsida > Asparagales > Amaryllidaceae > Allium > Allium fistulosum. The sequence goes on from CM060904.1 coordinate 340,285,643, forward strand.
AAGATATTTTTGAAGATGAAATAATTCGGAAAATTATTTGGAATCTGATGATGTTGCGCATCTTTATTGATAGTTAAATAACCGACTATCAAAAATTACCTTTAGATAGGTATTTGTGGTAATTGGATGAATTTGAATGCCACACTTATTTTTAAATAAGCGCTCACTATTCGGGTTAGCCGGGAAAGGACCATGGGGTCGTATAACCCATTCCGAATATGTGATACGTCGTTATGAATCGCATTTGAAGACCGGTGTTGAAGACCGGATATTTTTGAAAACGGAAGGATTACCGTCGAGTTACTCTACATCGACTGATCTTCGATTTAGAGGTTTTATCACCCTTAGTGACGGGAAGTCCGGACGTGATTAGAAATTTATCCGGATGTGCAAGGGCTTCGTGAGAAGTGCCTTCGGTTCTGTTCGATCCCGGAACAGACTTGTATGGATTGTGTGTCTGACGTTACAATTTGAGATATAAAGCTGATTTCTTTCAAATACATTTCTGTTGGTGGCGGAGAATTTATTCTCTTAGCTTAACACCCTTCTCTGAGACGTACGAGCTCAGAGGTTATGAAGTTGAAATTTATCAGCGATATATCCCAATTTGGTAACGTGGCATACTGAGTGTTGCTGTGAAATGATCAGTGTTTGATCGTTTGTGATATGATCATTTGTTTGATCTTATATCTTTGTGATCATAGGTTGATCATTTTTGTTTGACCCGAAGCAGGGCTTTTTGTAGAAAGCGTAGCTTTGTGGACGAGACTTCGTCGAGCCTCACACCCCGGAAATGGTCGAAACAGGACGAATGCAGCAAGGTTCTAGGGAGTAGCGCCCCTTAGTGTATGTCATTCCTTCTGGATAAAGGTGGTATCATGGTATGGAGCCCAGATACTTAACCTCTGTGGTTACTGCATTATTTTTCTATGTGGTTTGTTTGAAATCGGGGATCCTCGGGAAGATCGGTGACGATCGGGGGATGGCATACGCGTGTCAGTAGTTACCTATTTTTGCAGAGGTAACCCGGCCTTGTGTTGGCAGAGATCTAACCGTAACGTTAGATTCTCGGGTCGTCTATTCCAGGGACGTACCCATCGTGGATAGGAAGTTCCTTAGCCTGACCATTTGTTGGAAATCCAAAGAAACAATACGAGCCTTTACGATTTCAATTGTATAACCTGTCTCCTCAGGAGGCAGCTATAGCAGGCATAATATAATGGTACCTATGCTGGCTAAGATTTATATTATACTTTCGAAATGATTTCTACACTATGCACTAATAATAATATCAAAAAGAATTTGATTTTTGCGTAGTAAGCATCTTTGACTATCATAAGAAGAAATCTCCTCCAAGTCTGCGTTTGCATTGTGTGTGTGGTGGGAGGTCTTATGGTAGTTTCATTTTCCAAAAGCATTGCGAATTGACTTTAAAATTCTCTGCTATTTATTTTAAAGATAAATAACTGTTTTACGATCTCACACCAGTCACCATGACTGACTCGGAGTTTATTGTTTCCCTTCTAAACTCTGGGTGCCCACCAATTTCCACACGGGCAGTCTAGAGTTAGATTATTAGGTTATCTGGATATTCTGGAGCTTGGAGATAAGCTGGAGGACGAGACGTAGTATTTGTATCTGATAGTATTTATTCCGCTGTATATTCTGTATGGGGACAAGTTATATAACTGTCCATTGTTGTACTGAGTTGTATAGTGACTCTGATGATTGATGTATGTTATAAAATGATATAGTTCTTTGTTTAAAGATTATTCATTTATCTATTATATATTGTTCCGCTGCGATGTGTAAGATTCTGATATTGTTTTCTGCTTCTGTATCTGATGTTCTGATGTGTTTTCTTCTCTTCTTTTTCTTTCTTCTTCTTCTGCCTCTTTTTCTTCTATTTCTTCTTTCTAAAACCCTCACTATTGGAGTTTCCGGCACTCGATTTCTCGGCAGTCGATAAAGTGAGTATCGATGTCGAATTTTCGAAAGTCGAAAATTCCGGGATGTGACAAAGTGGTATCAGAGCATATGGTTAAACGACAACCCTGCTCTGTTGGGTGTTACTCATTAGAGATAGAGTCAGCAGTACTCTAGAATGAGTTTGAGTGTAATAATAGATATGAGCGCGTATTTGTTATTTGAATATGAAATTGTTTTGTATTGTGTTGACTTATCGGTTGATTGTTTATGGATTCTGGTCGGCGCAGTCTAGCTAACTGTAATCGATAGGGGTTTCTAAACTCTAAACAAGATAAACTGACACAGTATTGTTTTAAATAGGGTGAATGAGATAATTTTGCCCAAAACTATTTTTGTATAGAAAAGAAATGTTTTTCTGTGAATTATCATAGTATATGGATGTTTGGTTGTTAGGAGAGTGATGATATTGAAATATTATCATTATTATATGAAATTAAATAAGAAATTGAAATCATAACTCCAAAGTTAAGAAATAAATTCATATACAAATGAAATAAAAGAATGTAAATTATAAATGTGATTTGTAATTTAAAACGGAATTCCAGGGAAGTATTTGGAAATGTTTTGAAAAGGATTTGAAAATTTTGAAGATTTGGAAAGTTTAAATTCTTTTTGGAGTTGGAAATGAATTTCAAAGGTTTTGAAAAGTATTTTGGAGAGTTGAAAGCTCTAAACTCTTTTCGGTCGCTGGAAAATAACGTCGATGATGACCGCGGCATCGTTGGTGTTCATTTTCGGGTTTCCAAAAGAGGAATTGCTGCCAAATTGTTTTAAATGGAAAGTGTTTGGAAAATTTGGGTTTTTGTTTTAGAAAATTCAAAGGATAATTTGAATTGTTTTCAAAAGAGATTTTTGAAATGTTGGTAAGACTCTGGAATACCATATTTATGAAATATTATTAAGTTGACAACTTATACAAATTGAATGTTGATAGAATAAATTTAACTTAAAGAGTGGAGTTAAATTAAAGGAAGTATAAGTGCATAAATTTGAATAAATGAAAGTGAAATTTCAAAGAAGATAATTGGAATTAAAATTCATTAAAGGAATGAAATTGGAATGTAGATAAGTCGAAGACTTATAAAATATTTGAAATTTGTTAGTAAATGAAATTCAAGCTGAATATTGAAAAACTGGATTTGATTCGTGATAAACAAAGTGAAGTATTGAAATAAAATTAGTAAGCGAAACTAATTGAAGAAATGACAAATTAATATGGTTTGGAATGAATTAAATTCATATGGAATTTGAAATCCAGTTTAATATGAGTGATTATAAACCAAAATGACAAATTGAAAATAAATTTTGGAAATGAACGAAAGAATAAAACTGGAATTAAAACTGAATGTTGAAAACGAGTTTGAATTGAATAATTAGAAATGGAAATTGAATTAGTAATTGAAACTAATCTAAAAGTAATCAGTTATGAATGAAAGCTGATAAAATTCAATATTCAGGAGATAAACCGAATCCAAATTAGATTGGAATTGTGAATTTAACTCAAATGAGAAATTGAAATGTGAAATTGAATTCAAATAAAATTTGAAATGTAAAATTGAAGATAATGGATATAACTTCAATAGTGAACTAAAGATGATATAAGTAGTTTATATTGAAAAATTTTGTAATCAAATTTGCAAAATGATTTGAATGTTGTAACTAGATATCATGGCTAGTAGATATACAGGTATAAAGGGATTGGAAAATTTATTTCACAGATAATTCGAATTGCTCGAAAAAGGTATGTATTTGAATTTCAAATATGAGATTTTGATGATTTCTTGTCTAGCCGTTTGGCTTTTTCTTTTTCTTTTTGAAATCTGAGAGTCCGTAGGGACGTTTTATAGTCGTACCGTATTAGCCGCGCAAAGGAGACGCTGGCGAAATTTTTCGAAAATTCCGAGTGTTAGAAAATTTTTGAGAAATTTTTGAAAGTTTAAATTTGAATTTGAATTCGAATTTGAATTTAGAAGTAAACAATGCTGTTGAAACTTATAATTGAAGTTAGAAATTTAGTTGAATTAATAACGAATCTTTAGTAGAAAGATTTGTTGTGATAAATTGATAAAACTATTGGATTGTGAAAAATAGTAGACGAGTTAAGGACCACTTTTCCTAACTTGTAATTTCGAGGACGAAATTCTTTTAAGGAGGGAAGTTTGTAACGACCCAGAATTTTGAACGAATTAAATTGGGAATATTTAATTAATTTTAGATATTTGAACGGTAATTTAATTTGAATCCCCGATATAACTTTGAAAATTTGCGATTAAACTATAAAATTTAATCAATTGAAAGTTGAATAAAAATTTAAATCTACAATTTTAAGCTGAAGAAAAATATTTCGAAAGCTTTTAAAATTTGTATTGATAATACTGAAGATGATAGAAGCTTCAGAATTTAATTTCGAACTGTTTTGTTCAGTTTTGAAAATAATCACTCGAACCGATATTTATAAAATAGTCAATTTTCAAACAGTCTCGGAATTCGACGAAACCAGCTCCATTGGGTCCGTAATATTGAATTATTACCGGGTTTCAAATTTCGTATTTTTCAGACTTGCCGTGTGAGCATATGATAAGAAAACGCGTTGAAGTTTAAACTGAATTCGGTTTGAATTTAAACTTAAAAAAATTTGTTAAACGACAATACGTACGAGCCGCACCCAATTTGTCTCCTTCGTACCTTCTATTCTTCGAGCAGAAAACAAAATCATTTCGTTCGATTTTAAAATATCTTGCCTCCTTCTGTACAAATCAAAATGCATAAGAAATCATCTCGTTCGAAGTTAAAAATGGCAGTGATTCCTTTTAAATTAAAAACTCGAGCCTTTTTCCTTCCATCCTTCAAAATTCAATACCACGAAAACAAATCAGTTCGAAAAAAAAAATGGCAGCAGCCTCGAATACGAGATGGAGATGGGGGAAACCTCGATTGATTTCCGGGGCTCACGATTTAAGAAGCTCGAGCATCGCGAGAACTAGGGCAGCAAGGTCGATTCGTCGAATTAGGGTTGCGGTCGCTATTTCTGGACCTAGGAGGTGGCGTCGTTCGACTCGGGGCGACGTCGAGGCAGAAGCGGTGACGCTCGTGGCATTCGTGAGCAGGTGGGGTCGCAAATTAGATTCGTCGGCAGCGACGAGCGCTCGCGCACGCGAGGAGAAGGCGTGGGTCGAACGGCGATTCGCGATTGGCAGTGGGTTTCTCGAGTTCGACGAGGCCAGGGCAGTGGCAGCGACGTGGGCTCGCGACTGGGGCAGCGATCTCGAGCAGGGTGGAGGCGATTCCGGCATCGTGTGGTGTTGCGTGGAAATTGTTGAAGTGGTGACTCACGCAGTGGCTCGAGTTCGAATCTGGGTTTCGATCTGGATTCGATTTTGGTCAGTGAGGTAAAATTTTATTTTATTTTACTCGATTTCTAAATTAATTTATATGTGTATGAGTAAATATAATATACAGTTAGTTAATATACAGGTAAAATTGTTAATTAAACCAAGTTAATTTAAGTTTAAAACCTGTTTTAATTTAAGATGATAACTATATGTATATACAGTTTGAAGAAATGAAAAATGAAGTTATCCACTGTTTCGTAAAATAAATATTTGTAAAAGAAAAGATTTTACAGTAAAGAAAATTTTTAGTTTCATATGTTTATAGAAGAAAATATATAGAATTAAAATGTTGAAGAGTTTATATTAAAAATAATGGTTTGGTAATGAATTTGTTTTCTTAACTTATTTACTTATTTTAACCATTGAAAATAATTTATTGAGGGAAATTTAGTTTAATTTAAATTTAGTTAGAGGAATCTATTTAAAAGAAATTTGGTCAAAATAAAATCTTAGTTAAATAAGTTTGTTTCAAAAGGAAATCAGTTAAAATTTAAAATTTACTGTTTAAAACGAAATCACCGATGAATTGAAATTATCAAATGAAAAGCAATTGCTAGTTCGATTTAATTCGAATATTAATAGATTTTTTTAAATTACTTATACAAGGTTAAAGTCGAGAAAAACAAACTGGATTGGAAATGGATGGCAAATTAAAAGCTAAGGTGAGATTTTCTCACTCGAAGGAAAATTTTGATTTGCAATTATTGATTGATTTTGTTTGAATGTGCTATTAGATATGGTAGGATATATATATATATAGCAGTATATACATATTGGCATATGTATATATTGGATTGATTGATTTCCCGCCTCGTATAGCGGATGAGACCCTATTGCGCCGTTAGTAAGCGGATTTATAAAAACCTATATACCGCGATAATTCCATACTGGAGCGGAATTGGTATTGTGCTAACATCTTTGGATGCAGGGAAACAGGTTGGAGGGATCCAACTGGACCCCTCACATTGATTGAATTTATTTCTACTGTGATGTGATAATCTGTGAATGATTATTGTTGTTATTGAATTGATATCTGGAAATTGTTTGAAAAGCTAAAATTTAGCTGAATGGATGTTTTGACATCATTGGATCCCAAAGATAAACGAAATTGAATTTTTGAAATTCAAGAAGAAAATTTCTAAGTGAATCAATTTTTGAAATTGAAGAAATTTCGAAGAAAGGAATTTTTAAAGTATAAAAGCTGATTTTTATAATCGTATTGAATAAATTCCAGAATAAAGTGAAGATGTTAAATAAATGAATTTCGTATAATGGTGATTTTTAAATTGAAGAATTTAATTAAAAGTGGATTTCTAAATAGTTTGAAAAAAAAATAATAATAAAGGAATTTATTTTCTTAAAGAGGAATTTATTTAAAAGGAGATAAGTTGGAAATCCAATTAGAAATTAAATTTGGTAAATTGAAATAATTTGGGAAAATCAATGTAAAATGATTTCAATTTGAAGAATTCATTTAAAAACGGGATGTTGAAAAACTTGAGAAAAAAATAAGGAATTTATTTTAGTAGTGAAAATAAATTTAGAAATCAATATTAAAATTGATTTGGTATTGAAGTTTTTATAAATAGAAGTGAAATTTATAAAAATTGTTTATAAATCCGAAATTACTTATTTTGATAAGTAAAATATAGAAGTTAATAAAAAGAAATTTATAAGTTGAAGTTGTTATTAAAATAGAAATAGAATTTATAAACGTTGTTTTATAAATTCGGAATCGATTGAATTTGATAAATTTAATATAGAAGGTTATTAAGGGAATTTTATCCACGATTTTGGATAGTGGAAAATTCTCGAAATAAATGTGTAGAAAAGATTTAAATAGGGTTAAGTGAAGTATATTCACGATTTGGACAGTGAATATATTGTTAAGTAAAATGGATACGTTTTTGAAGAAGTGATATTAAAAATGAAGTTAAACATTTTGAAGATGTTTTAAAATGTATTGTGAATCGAAAGCATAGATTTCAACAGTTCTTGTTGAAATAGGCGTTTTCGAGAAATAAGGAAATGGTGGACTATAACACTGTTGTTATAGTAAATGATTTCCGAAAGGAAATGTTTTTATCTAGTATTGGGATTTACATATCTATATTAATTTCGAATCCCTATACTAGTGATTTTTGAGTCGTCGTAACGATGTTTTACGTAACATTCGTTTTTGACTCAAATTGATGTCGTTATAGAAAATAGATTTCTTTAAAGAATGAATGTATACTTAATTTGATTTTAAGTATATCGAATATTTTCAAATGATGAAAATAAATGGATTTGTGAATTACTGACTTATTTTTAAATAAGTATGGGAATGTTTTCCAAAACGAAATGAAATGTTTTTGAGAATTTATCTTCTTAAAGATAAATCAAAAAAATTAATATTGAAATCGATTTGAAAAATCGAATATCGGTAGATATTCGATAAGTATAAATTCACTATGGAATTTATAAAAAGAAATGGGAATTTGTTTAAAAATAAATATTGATTTATTTTTGAAGTGTGGAAATTTTATATCTAGTAAAGATATTTTTGAAGATGAAATAATTCGGAAAATTATTTGGAATCTGATGATGTTGCGCATCTTTATTGATAGTTAAATAACCGACTATCAAAAATTACCTTTAGATAGGTATTTGTGGTAATTGGATGAATTTGAATGCCACACTTATTTTTAAATAAGCGCTCACTATTCGGGTTAGCCGGGAAAGGACCATGGGGTCGTATAACCCATTCCGAATATGTGATACGTCGTTATGAATCGCATTTGAAGACCGGTGTTGAAGACCGGATATTTTTGAAAACGGAAGGATTACCGTCGAGTTACTCTACATCGACTGATCTTCGATTTAGAGGTTTTATCACCCTTAGTGACGGGAAGTCCGGACGTGATTAGAAATTTATCCGGATGTGCAAGGGCTTCGTGAGAAGTGCCTTCGGTTCTGTTCGATCCCGGAACAGACTTGTATGGATTGTGTGTCTGACGTTACAATTTGAGATATAAAGCTGATTTCTTTCAAATACATTTCTGTTGGTGGCGGAGAATTTATTCTCTTAGCTTAACACCCTTCTCTGAGACGTACGAGCTCAGAGGTTATGAAGTTGAAATTTATCAGCGATATATCCCAATTTGGTAACGTGGCATACTGAGTGTTGCTGTGAAATGATCAGTGTTTGATCGTTTGTGATATGATCATTTGTTTGATCTTATATCTTTGTGATCATAGGTTGATCATTTTTGTTTGACCCGAAGCAGGGCTTTTTGTAGAAAGCGTAGCTTTGTGGATGAGACTTCGTCGAGCCTCACACCCCGGAAATGGTCGAAACAGGACGAATGCAGCAAGGTTCTAGGGAGTAGCGCCCCTTAGTGTATGTCATTCCTTCTGGATAAAGGTGGTATCATGGTATGGAGCCCAGATACTTAACCTCTGTGGTTACTGCATTATTTTTCTATGTGGTTTGTTGGAAATCGGGGATCCTCGGGAAGATCGGTGACGATCGGGGGATGGCATACGCGTGTCAGTAGTTACCTATTTTTGCAGAGGTAACCCGGCCTTGTGTTGGCAGAGATCTAACCGTAACGTTAGATTCTCGGGTCGTCTATTCCAGGGACGTACCCATCGTGGATAGGAAGTTCCTTAGCCTGACCATTTGTTGGAAATCCAAAGAAACAATACGAGCCTTTACGATTTCAATTGTATAACCTGTCTCCTCAGGAGGCAGCTATAGCAGGCATAATATAATGGTACCTATGCTGGCTAAGATTTATATTATACTTTCGAAATGATTTCTACACTATGCACTAATAATAATATCAAAAAGAATTTGATTTTTGCGTAGTAAGCATCTTTGACTATCATAAGAAGAAATCTCCTCCAAGTCTGCGTTTGCATTGTGTGTGTGGTGGGAGGTCTTATGGTAGTTTCATTTTCCAAAAGCATTGCGAATTGACTTTAAAATTCTCTGCTATTTATTTTAAAGATAAATAACTGTTTTACGATCTCACACCAGTCACCATGACTGACTCGGAGTTTATTGTTTCCCTTCTAAACTCTGGGTGCCCACCAATTTCCACACGGGCAGTCTAGAGTTAGATTATTAGGTTATCTGGATATTCTGGAGCTTGGAGATAAGCTGGAGGACGAGACGTAGTATTTGTATCTGATAGTATTTATTCCGCTGTATATTCTGTATGGGGACAAGTTATATAACTGTCCATTGTTGTACTGAGTTGTATAGTGACTCTGATGATTGATGTATGTTATAAAATGATATAGTTCTTTGTTTAAAGATTATTCATTTATCTATTATATATTGTTCCGCTGCGATGTGTAAGATTCTGATATTGTTTTCTGCTTCTGTATCTGATGTTCTGATGTGTTTTCTTCTCTTCTTTTTCTTTCTTCTTCTTCTGCCTCTTTTTCTTCTATTTCTTCTTTCTAAAACCCTCACTATTGGAGTTTCCGGCACTCGATTTCTCGGCAGTCGATAAAGTGAGTATCGATGTCGAATTTTCGAAAGTCGAAAATTCCGGGATGTGACAGCCGCCTCATGCACGCACCCCTTCCCTCGAGTTCATCGCTCTCCTGATGTCGCGCTCGTATCGACTAAACCATCACGATTTAATCGCGTAGTTTCTTTTTTTCCTTTTCTTCTGTGGTTTTCGATTTTGAAAGGAGATAGACGTGATTTTAAACATGAAGGAGATAGAACACGATTGAACTGAAAGAGAGGAAAGGTAACATGTTTGAATAGAGAAGGGTGGCGTGTTTGAAAAGGAACAGTAGTTGACTAGTCAATATATAAATAAATAAATTTCCAAAATATCTCGATTTACGCAACTCAAAATTTCGAACCCCTATCGAGGCATGCCGCTAGTCATTCATAATGTTATACCCCTATTTAAAATGCAATGGAAAGGTTTCGAGTCCTAATTCGATCGTATGGAAAAGATAGCTTTTTGAACCAAATTATTATATTGAATTTTCGATATTAATTTCAACGTGTTTATATCCCATACGATCAAATGGTAACTCCAAACGTTATGAAAATTGAAATCCGATAATAATACACTATTACAGATCCAATGGAACTGGTTTCGTCGAATTCTGAGATTGTGCCTCGGATCGCTATTTTAACGCGTCGATTAAATAGACTATGTCCAAAAATTGAAGAAATTGCTTGTAATTCCAATTTTAAAAACCTTACTAACGAAATTAAAATTCCAAATCCAATATTTAAACCATTTAAATATTCAAAATTAACCGTCGAAAAATCCAGGTCGTTACAATTATGAAGTAAAATGTAATGTGGTATTTGTTTTCACAACAAAAGTGTTGCATTGAAAATACACAAGTATCTAAAATTATTTACAATTATTTTGAAACTATAGATTAAGTCGTAGTTTTGAGAAATAATTTTTATTATATGATGTTGAATCATATGACACTGGTTAATTATATCTCAAACAGTTAAAGAGTTATGCACCCAATTAGAGGGAGCATGATAAGAGTTGATGAACTCTTCGGATTGATACATATAGATGTATGCAATCGTAACTCTATTAATATCAAAACAGTTTCACATACTTTGTTATATTCACCAATGAGTTATCATCAACATGGACATGTGTATTTGATACACATGTAATGTCTATGGTAAACTCATAAAATATAAAATAGAAGTAAATAAAATAACATGCAATGGAAATGATTCGATTTGATCGAATGAGTGAGTATATTGGAAAAGTTCTGAACGTACCTAAAAACGAATAAAGATTCAATCTCAAAAGCCACTCCTCTATGTGATACATAATGACGCGGCGATAAGGAGTAATCGAACTTTGTTGGACAATGTGCGATTAATTGTGAGTGAAATTGAGTTAGTTTCTTTCTATAAGGTCATGTACATAAGATTAGTACACAAGGTAAACATTATTTCATCTAAATAATAGTTTACAAAATCACACAAGATAAGGGTTATAAGAAACCCCAACGTATCCTAGGCCAATGAGTTGGCAGGTTGTGCGAGTCGAAAGATTCCACCTAATAATTGTTTATAAGGGATCTTGTATGAATCTCCCCAAAAGAATTTTTGGACTGTCATTGGATGACATATTTATGTTTTGAACATAAGTTTTGTAAACTAAAACCAAATCATTTTTATAAATAAAGAAATTCGTAAAACATTTATGAATACCTATTTAGTTGCACCTTGAAACAATTATTGTTTCAAGTAATGCCAACTTCATTGTGAAGAAATTTCTTTGAGGAATTACTGGTAGTAAAATGCAACTTGATTCGATCCATAGATATAGTTGATTAGATGAGATGAAATGAAATTAACTAACCTAAGCGAACACAATGCATTAGAGTGTCTAAAAGTATTCTCGCACATTGAAGAGAAACTATGACTTTCTTATCAATGTTGAAAATATATAATCCTCGGTTGTTTAATTAAACCATTAAGAATGTTGACTCTATGGTATGATGCGCACATCTAAAAGAATTCCAAGTACGCTATCAAAATATGATTTTGGTAGTCATAACCGAAGGGATGTGATCCATTGGCCGCGAGTGTGTCTTTATGAGCAAGACTAATGCAGTCAGAATTAAATAAGCAATGTTGATAAGAATGATATCGCAAATTTCAATTGTTGAAATTAGCGTAATAGATTCGGTATTCAATGTGCTCAAGTTAATTCCGATTTACTCACAAAATTACCACTTCGTATGACTTTATGTTTGGTATATATGTATTAAAACCAAAAATTCGAAATAATGATTTAGAGTAAACTATTTACACACAATAACCGAAAATGTCTCAAAGCCAGTGGAAGCGATGTTGAGTTTGTGAGTCTTTGGATATGATCCAAGAAATGATAGAAAATATCATTTTATAAGCATCAAAATTGAAAAAATATTTTGTTAGAAAGGTCAAATAATTTAATTATGAATCAAAATGCAAAGAAAGCGTGTGTTCATAAGAAAGAACGTTAAAAGGTACACTGACACTTCTAAACTATAACAACACGTTGTTGATTTTAGCAATGTACTTATGTTAAAATTAACATTAGTTTTTTTAATACCCAACTTAGGATTATAAATGATGTCTTTTATATGAGTATAAAAGATATTGGGAATGTCCCAAATCGATATGCAAAGACACCTTATTAAATTGTTTAATACGGAACTTGTGAGATTAGTTCCTTATGCTTTAGCAATAGGAATTATCAAACATGTTATGTTGTCTACAATAACGTGATTTGTTTATATATTTGATACATGAAGCAAATAACAAATATAAATCAATATCACTAAATGGTTGTTTGAAGTGTTCTCGTGTATTTATAAAATACTAGAGAATTGTTTATAGAAACAAAAACTGCTTATGAAGGAGTGGTCGGACTCAAACTTCATTAGTGATATTGAGTAAAATATGCCAATAATAAATTCAAGCTAAGAATCTTTAAGTTGGAAATGTTCCAAATGAAAAACCATGGTTTATTCAATAAAAAAGGCTAAGTATATCGCCTTGAATAGCGCCGTAATGAAAACAATGTATATAAAATATAAGTGCATAAATTTATAACTGCATCGATTCCAAATATTGAGAATCTAAAAACATTGTTATATGATAACTCACGATATAGTTTGTAATAGAACTTATAGACCCGCCTTTTCGAATCCTAAAAGTCGACACTAATACAACCACTGTGTTCACGTGCCGAACAACTAAGTGCCGAAAAGACAGATTGTTAGGGGAAAAAGGGATAAAAGATAAAAGAAACTAAACAATCATAGAATCTCATAATGCAACAGAATAATATATATTAATCAACATAGTACTTTACAAAGTCATTTACAAAATGATACATCAAAGTCATACAAAAACAATTTCTAACCTAGGACAGTTATAACAGTCTGTCCTTAAATAACTGATACAAGATACATATAATACAGCGGAAACAACAAAAATAATAACAACTAACTATCGGCGAAGCCTCCTGCTCCAAGCTCCTCCAAAATGCATCCGTAGGAAACCTGTACTACATGGCTGCTTGTAAAAATTTGAGCACCCAAGAGTTTTAGGGAAAGAAAATAAAACTCCGGGTCAGACATGAGGAGTCTGGTGTGAGTATACTCAAAGCAACTGAATTATCACTTTTAAAACTCTTCTAAAATCAAAGGTATCTCGTAAGACCACGTCGAACATAAACACGGACGAGTTTTTACCTTACGATAACCAAAACACTTTTATATAAAAATCCAGTGATATTATAATAATGTCTAAGGGTTCAAAGTAAAATATTAAAATTGTGACGACCCGGAAATTTAGCAATATTATTTTTATGAGTATTTAGTCCAAATAATTAAAATATAAAATTAAAACAGATGTATGTATATATATGTATGTATTTTTGGGAAATAACTATGATCTGGAAATATAAAAAAATTAAGAGTTTTAAAAATATTCAAGATTTAATCTAGCTTATTCACAATAATAAAATAATAATATTAGCAACAAATAATAATTTAAATAAAATCTATTGTTATGTAAACTATAACATAAACATTTAAGACAATACTAAAATATAATAACATTATAAAGCACAAAAGGTTCATGAAAGCAAAGCAGACAAGTAACAAGAAAAAGAAAAGAAAGATAAAAGTTATATATGTATATATGAACACACTCACACAAATCAGGCTGCACTAATAATAATAAAATATATAGATAAGTATAAGCTTGTGAAACAAGCCAATGTAATAAATGCTAGCCACTTTAAATCTTTTCAGCCTCCATACTAGAAAAATATCTCTGTCTAATTTTTGTACCAAGGGAAACAAAGCCTGTACAATTTTCTTTTTATATATCATCTTCATTCCATTTCGATTCATCAAAAATTTAGTACCGGGTAAAATAAAATAAAAACAAGGAAGCAAGCAAACCTGAAACACAGCAACTACATCAACAAAACAAGAAACTGGAAAACAAGATTAGTCTGATATTGTTCAAAACCCAAAAGCCATTCTCTGTTCAAACTGGTTGCAGGTGAGTAAACACACTATCTTTGAAATTTAAATCTTGATAATTAGATCATGAACTCTTATGTTTGCTATATATGGAAAAGAAGTTGTTCTGTGATGTTGCTGTTTTACTGAAAGTTGTACTATGTTATGTTCCTCAGTACTCCAAGTTTTTGAGCAAAGAAATGTAAAGAAAACTAATACTTCTTCATATAAACATCTTAAGTTTAGGATTTTTAACTAAATAAGTTGTTTAAACTTAAAACAATAACCTGGAAATAGTTGTGACTTGACAGTGTAACAGGGGTTCTGTTATTTCAAATGTACAGTAGAAAGGAAATGAATTGTTAAAATTTGAATATTTTAAATTGTTAATTTGATTTCATATCTTAGGTAAACATACAAAAGTAGGATTTTTAAAGCAAGAATGATGATTTTTAGATCAGTATATATGGTGCAGTTCCTATATGAACTAAAAATGCATTTTTATCAATTTCCGTTGGATTAACAAATCTTAGATGCTAAAATTTGTTGTATAGCTAGCTTGATGATTCACGAATACATGAAAAATGTTCATAAAAGTTTCTAGTATAAGATTTGATGGGACGAGATCATTTTAGGGTTTAAGGTTTGTTTCTGATGGGGTTAAGTAACGAGGCGTCTACGTCTCCAATTCGTGATCGAGTTGCACGAGGCACTGAAGGATGGAAGGATAGTGTGTTGTCGTGGTGTGGATGGGTTCAGACCGTCTCCGATGGCCCGAGCGATGGTGACGAGGTGGCTATGTCGTTTAGTTGAGCTTCAGGTTCGAGCAAAATGACTAAATTTTGATTCGAAATTTTTGGAGGCGATGCGAGTTTGGGTTTCGAGTGTTTGGGAGTTTTGTGATGTGCCGGTGGTCGTGGGTTCGCCTGAGCTAAGTGGTGTCGTCGTGCACGTGCACGGTGGCGTGAAGGTGTCAGCAGTTTCAAAGATTTGGTCGTCTCGAGTGATACTCGAGATATTGGGAACGAGTTTTGCCTGGGTTGGTGCGTGGGATACTTTCACGTGTTCTGCTGTTATAACTTAAACTAAATATAAAAAAAGAAGAAGAAAATAAAACAGAAGAGAAAAGAAGATTAGGAGAGGAAGAAGAACACGAGCAGAAGAAAGAAGGAACGCGGGAAAATGCTGGGGAAACTCGGGCCTTACTCGAGTAATTATCTTGCTCGACTCGGGTCCATTTTAAGTGGTTAAGCCTAAACCCTTTTATATTATTCTTGTTAACTAAACCCAGTATTATGTAAGTAAACATTGTTGACAAGGTTTAAGCTAAGACTTGATTTAAAATTTATTAAGAAAGGTTTTAAAACATAAGATGGATAATTTAAATTGAAAATTAATTAAGAATGTAATTAATTTATAATGGTGATTAAATAAATAGTTTAAGATTTAATAAGTTTGAAACTAAAGATTGATAATGATAATCTTGTGTAATTAAGAATAATTAAACTATAATTGTAATTAGAGTTTGGATTAATTAATGATTAATTGATAAATAAATTTGTAATTAACTACTTAAAGTTAATTAACGAATGATTAGTAGTTAAGTAAATTAAATAATTAACTAGTGATCAAGGACTACTTAATTTGTAATTAAGTTGTGTTAATCAATAATTAAGGATTATTAATTAATGGTTTAAGAATAATTAATCTGCAATTAAGATTGATTAATTGGGTTTAAGGGTAATTAAGGGATGGATTACCCGATTGAAATTAATTTGTTAATTAATTAAAGGTAGTCTCTTGGAGATTAATTAAATACTTGATGAGATTAGTGAAGATATTCATATTTTATAGGATGTAATAAATTAAAAGGAATTACTTAATGGGAAGTAATTAAAGGGTAATTACTTGGGTAAGTAATTACAGAGGGGTAATTACTGTTTATGAGTAATTGGGGTTGACTAATGGATGCAATTAATTAAGGTCAATTGATTAATTAAGGATAAACATTCATGGAGTTTGGTTAAGTATAATTACTTAATGAAAGTAATTAGACAATGATGATAATTTTAGCGTAATTAAAGAATAATTAATCAGGCGGATTAACTAAGATAAATGATTGTGGGATGGTAAATCAATTAGGTTGTAATTAATAAGCAGGACTTAAAGGTAATTGATTTAATTCAATTATGGTTAATTAGATTTATTCGAGATGGTGTGATTGATTATCTTGCTTATGTATGATTAAGTGATTGTTTAAATGCCCTGAATTGATCGATACCCCTGATATGAATGGTTCGTGATATGGTGTGTTGGTGGGAAATGATAATGTGGTTATCTATCAATGATGAATTGCTGAGTAAAAGGGTGACATCTTTTATTTAAAGTTGAATTTGCATTTCACTTGAATAACATGTGTTAAGATGACATTGAATTCGAAGAGACCGGAGTCGGGTATCAGTAATACCCGAAACCACTTCGGTTTATAATCTACTTGATTCTATATGAATTTGATGTGAGAAATCAATAGACTGAAATGGGATAGTATGGACTTTGGAACTAAGTAAGAATACTTAAAATTTGGTTTCTGAAATAAGTGTTGAGCATAACAAGTAATGAACTCGTAGTGAAGTACGAGTTACCCGGGTTTCCTTTTATGGTTTGAACTTAGTATTTCAAATTATATGGGTTTACTCACGCTGGTTTCCAGCCTGACCCGGGTGTTACTTTGATGTAATGCTCGGGTCAGACCGAGTGTTACAGATTTCCAGGTAAGGACGTTCTGGAGCTCAGGAGGCGAGCTGGATGGCAAGACGTATGGAGTGTTCCGCTGTGACTATTATTTATGTTTGTGTGAGACATATTTGATTTGTATATGTCCATTGTTAGTGTATATGATTATAACTCCGATGTATTATAATTGTAAATTAACATATACAATATTCTTTGTAAACTGTTATTATTTGATATTATATTTTGATCCGCTGCGAATGTGAGAATCTGTGTTGTGATTTCTGTTTCTTTCTTCTATCTCTTTCTTCTTTACTATCTATCTGGAATTTTCGGGATCGAAAATTCTGGGTCGTTACAGTTGGTATCAGAGCGAAGGTTAAGAGAGAACTTTGGCTCTGGTGGGTATACTCATAAGGATAGGGTCAATAGTACCCTAGAATGAGTTGGGTATAATATGTATGAGAGAACGTACTTGTTATTTTCCTATATAAAGATTTTAAATGGTTTTATATGTAAATGATTTTATATAAAGTTATATTTGATATATATAAAGCAATATTCCTTAACCAATAAATGTTAAGGTAACTGGTTGTTAAATTATTGGAATTAAATTAAGAAGTAATAGAAATATAACCAAACTGAAATTGAATAAAGATAAGTTTGAAATAGATTCGAATTAAAATGAAAATCTTGAATTTGGGAAAAAGTTTCAGAATAAAGATAATAATGAATTGGTTTCCAGATATGATAATCTTGGTTATTATCATAAATGGTTGTTGTGTTTAATAATGAAATGTTGTAAATGATTAAGCAAAATGAAATGTTTTAGGGAAGTAAAACATTTAGGCAAGTATGACTTATAAATTGGAACTGAAGATGATATAAATTGTGAGGTTTTAAATCTAAGTCAAGATGATTTGAAATTGTTTCAAAGTATTAATAGATATAATGGATAATATTTTCTAAGTGTAGGAATCTTATTTTAAAACAACAGTTGTGTTAAAATTTTAAAGGGAATTTGTTTTGAAATTAAAAAGCGATAATGGTTAAAAAAAATCTAAAGTATGACTTAAAGTGCGAATGAAATAAATATGTATATATGTGGGATATGCATAAGATCAAAGTTGATTGGAAGTAAACACTAGATGTTGAGTTTTGAATTTTCCCTAAAATGTGATAAATTTTTGAGCTTATAAGTGAGAAGGGATATTGATAAGAAGTTTAAGAATTTGAAATGGAGAAATTAAAATTTTGTGAGGTTGACTGGATCAAGTGAATTGAATTTAACTTAGGGGAAGTTAAATAAATTAACAAGCAACCTGAATTGGAAATTTCAAGATGAAATTTAGATTTAACTTGGGAAGTTAAATGATTAATTTGAATTAGAAGTTTGTGTGATCTCAAAATGGGTTTGAGATCTGGAAATTGAAAATGGGTGGATGTTCTAAAATAAATTGAATGATATCATCCTATTGTTATTAATAATCTTTGAATTGTGAATTTGATTTGTTTAAAAGAACAAGAAAGAAAGTGTGGTAATATATCCATTATTGGGGTAAAGGGGAAATTTAATTACAAATTGAAATTAAAAATATGAGATCACTTTGAACTGAAATGTTAATAATTGAGTTTGTAAATTAAAACTATTTAAGAACGGGTTTCAAAACTGGGAGATAAAATTGAGTAATAAATTGAATTTTTAAGATGAAATTGTTTTGAACTCTTATTTGAACTTTGAAATAAGTTAAGTAAAGATGATTTAAATGGAATTTTGAGAATTCGACTCAGAATTAAATTGTTTAAGGATTTGGATTATTAATTTAAAAATAAAGATTAATTTGTTTTAAGGGGTTAAATCAACATTTGAAATAATAACTCGAATTTGTATAATTCAAGATGGTTTTAAGTGAAATGAAATTGGAAGTTAATTGGAAATTGGTAATTGTTTGGAAATGGAGATTGGGAAGTTGCACAGTTTGACTCTGGACTATTTTCAAAATAAATAGTTTTAATATAAATCTATTTTTCCAAACTATTTACCATACAACTTTCCTTTTTAAAACCTAAAACTATCTTAAGCTTGTTTTACAATTACTTTTGGAACTATTTAACAATTTTGCAACTGATTTATAAACTGATTACTGTTTTTCAACTGTTTTATAAATAATTACTATTTTTCCACTGTCTTACAATTACTTAACTGTTTACAGCTATTTTACAAACTAATAATTATTTTTCAACTACTTATCTATTGTTAAAAATTTTCAAGCTATTTTCTAAATATAAACTGGTCGGAGTTTTAAACTGTTATTGATTAAATACCCAACTGAGATAAGAATTGAGTGATAATCCAAATAAGGATTAAGGCAAATGTGGATAAGTGAATAAAATCAAAGTAAGGATGAATAGAAAGGAAATCGATTTAACTGGTAATCAATTAAGATAAATACGTAGGATGTACGTATATTATTCTATTCGCATAGTGATTTGATCCAGATTCGAGCACAGAATTTCAAGATAGTATTATCGATCCGAGTTGGGATTTTTCGCTCGATTTTCGACGGCGAACCTGGATATGGATTTTTGTTTGATTCTGGATATTCTCTATCATAGTTGTGACTATGCAAGAAGAATAACGGTTTCTGATTAAGAAACCAGATCTGAGTCCGCACTAGGAAGTCGGGTGGACGATACTAGTTCGGAAGTGAAATTGTGTGATCGAGTGAGCGATCAGATTGATATTGCGTACGGATGATATGTGGACATCGTACGAGTTTGAATGAAATTGATATTGAAATTTTATGGATAAGAACTGTAAATGATTTTTGAAATTGAAAGGATATTTTGAGAAATATATGATGAAGTAAAGTGGAGATTGAATATCTCTATGATTAAAATTTACTTTATAAAAGTAAGTAATTTGGCAAGTGACTTTATAAATAATTTAATTTGAATATTTGATTTGGGATAAATAAAATTATATATCTTGTTATATAAAATAAATCTTCCCTTATTGAATCTATAGCCAGAAAAAAATGGAGTTTTAAAATATTTGAAAGTATTTAAAGTATAAAAGTGAATTTATACAAGTATGAAGTGATTTTAAAGAAAATTCCAAGGTTATTATATATATATGTATATATAAAGGCTTTTGTGAAAATGATTTTGAGGAAAGGTTTTTGGAACTTTTGAATTTTGGAAAGGCTTTTGATTTTGGGAAAAATTAATATTGGAATTTGGAAAGCCTAATATGAGAATTATCGATTTTGAGAATCGATTTTGTAAAGGAGATTTATATGAGATTCATACTTGGTGTATGATTTGGAAAATACTATATGTGTATAGTATAAAGTGTTTTGAAGTGGCTCTGAGGAAAAAGGCGCTCCCTTGAATGAACTTCTCAGGAGTGCCACAGGGTGGCACTGCCTTGAGCCTCTAAGGGGGAGGTTCTAAAGTTGATCCTGTGAGGAGTCCGGACAAACTAGTTCCTAAGGATTATTTGGTAGCGAAAGTCGATGGCGCTGATGCCTACATGGGCATTTGGGTTATGATGTGACGACAGTGTGACTCGATGTCGCTGCGATCTACTGTGTGTACCATAGCAAAAATCGTGTGGAGGATGAGTGCCAACAGTCTACACTTGATTTTGCCGGGATGGCAGCGCAACATCGGTAGACTGCGGTCTATGGTCAAGTGGAGGAGTTTCATTCTTTTGGCAGCGAAATTCGGTGGCACTGATGCCTACAGTTATATGGGTTTGTGCTGTGATAGCAACGTAAGGCCCGGGTATAACTGCGTTCTGTAGCGGGTTCCATGGCGTAATCGAGGAACGCGGAGACCTACAGTTATCTATGGATTTTGCCGGGACGGCAACGTAACCATCGGGTTAACTGCGACCATGGATGGGGGTGATGATTTCCAGAGCATTTTTTCCAAAGATATTTCCTCTATTTTCGAAACTGTTTTCTATATTTTCAATAAAATTATTTTCCAAAATATTTTCACTAGGTGTTGGAAACGAGTTTACCAAGTACTTATAGATTTTCAGTCCTACGCCTGATCAACGTATGACCGAATTTCTATGAGAACAAGGATGGACTTGTTGAGCCATCGAGTTATAAAAAGTATTTTTGTATAAAACTATTTCCATAATATTATGTAGATTTTGAAGTGTTTTAAAATTTTAATATAAAGAGGGTAAAAGAGTTAAAGATGTTTAAGGAATAATTTAACTAAGATAAACAGTAAATTTAAATTCTCGCTTCGTTCCTTTTCGAGGACGAAAAGTTCAAAGGGGGGAGGAATGTGACGACCCGGAAATTTAGCAATATTATTTTTATGAGTATTTAGTCCAAATAATTAAAATATAAAATTAAAACAGATGTATGTATATATATGTATGTATTTTTGGGAAATAACAATGATCTGTAAATATAAAAAAATTAAGAGTTTTAAAAATATTCAAGATTTAATCTAGCTTATTCACAATAATAAAGTAATAATATTAGCAACAAATAATAATTTAAATAAAATCTATTGTTATGTAAACTATAACATAAACATTTAAAACAATACTAAAATATAATAACATTATAAAGCACAAAAGGTTCATGAAAGCAAAGCAGACAAGTAACAAGAAAAAGAAAAGAAAGATAAAAGTTATATATGTATATATGAATGCACTCACACAAATCAAGCTGCACTAATAATAATAAAATATATACATAAGTATAAGCATGTGAAACAAGCCAATGTAATAAATGCTAGCCACTTTAAATCTTTTCAGCCTCCATACTAGAAAAATATCTCTGTCTAATTTTTGTACCAAGGGAAACAAAGCCTGTACAATTTTCTTTTTATATATCATCTTCATTCCATTTCGATTCATCAAAAATTTAGTACCGGGTAAAATAAAATAAAAACAAGGAAGCAAGCAAACCTGAAACACATCAACTACATCAGCAAAACAAGAAACTGGAAACAAGATTAGTCTGATATTGTTCAAAACCCAAAAGCCATTCTCTGTTCAAACTGGTTGCAGGTGAGTAAACACACTATCTTTGAAATTTAAATCTTGGTAATTATATCATGAACTCTTATGTTTGCTATATATGGAAAAGAAGTTGTTCTGTGATGTAGCTGTTTTACTGAAAGTTGTACTATGTTATGTTCCTCGGTACTCCAAGTTTTTGAGCAAAGAAATGTAAAGAAAACTAATACTTCTTCATATAAACATCTTAAGTTTAGGATTTTTAACTAAATAAGTTGTTTAAACTTAAAACAATAACCTGGAAATAGTTGTGACTTGACATTGTAACAGGGGTTCTGTTATTTCAAATTTACAATAGAAAGGAAATGAATTGTTAAAATTTGAATATTTTAAATTGTTAATTTGATTTCTTATCTTAGGTAAACATAAAAAAGTAGGATTTTTAAAGCAAGAATGATGATTTTTAGATCAGTATATATGGTGCAGTTCCTATATGAACTAAAAATGCATTTTTATCAATTTCCGTTGGATTAACAAATCTTAGATGCTAAAATTTGTTGTATAGCTAGCTTGATGATTCACGAATACATGAAAAATGTTCATAAAATTTTCTAGTATAAGATTTGATGGGACGAGATCATTTTAGGGTTTAAGGTTTGTTTCTGTTGGGGTTAAGTAACGAGGTGTGTATGTCTCCAATTCGTGATCGAGTTGCACGAGGCACTGAAGGATGGAAGGATAGTGTGTTATCGTGGTGTGGATGGGTTCTGACCATCGCCGATGGCCCGAGCGATGGTGACGAGGTGGCTATGTCGTTTGGTTGAGCTTCAGGTTCGAGCAAAATGACTAAATTTTGATTCGAAATTTTTGGAGGCGATGCGAGTTTGGGTTTCGAGTGTTTAGGAGTTTTGTGATGTGCCGGTGGTCGTGGGTTCGCCTGAGCTAAGTGGAGTCGCCGTGCACATGCACGGTGGCGTGAAGGTGTCAGCAGTTTCAAAGATTTGGTCGTCTCGAGTGATACTCGAGATATTGGGAACGAGTTTTGCCTAGGTTGGTGCGTGGGTTACTTTCACGTGTTCTGCTGTTATAACTTAAACTTAAACGAAATATTAAAAAAGAAGAAGAAAATAAAATAGAAGAGAAAGGAAGATTAGGAGAGGAAGAAGAACACGAGCAGAAGAAAGAAGGAACGCGGGAAAATGCTGGGGAAACTCGGGCCTTACTCGAGTAATTATCGTGCTCGACTCGGGTCCATTTTAAGTGGTTAAGCCTAAACCCTTTTATATTATTCTTGTTAACAAAACCCAGTATTATGTAAGTAAACATTGTTGACAAGGTTTAAGCTAAGACTTGATTTAAAATTTATTAAGAAAGGTTTTAAAACTTAAGATGGATAATTTAAATTGAAAGTTAATTAAGAATGTAATTAATTTATAATGGTGATTAAATAAATAGTTTAAGATTTAATAAGTTTGAAAGTAAAGATTGATAATGATAATCTTGTGTAATTAAGAATAATTAAACTATAATTGTAATTAGAGTTTGGATTAATTAATGATTAATTGATAAATAAATTTGTAATTAACTATTTAAAGTTAATTAACGAATGATTAGTAGTTAAGTAAATTAAATAATTAACTAGTGATCAAGGACTACTTAATTTGTAATTAAGTTGTGTTAATCAATAATTAAGGATTATTAATTAATGGTTAAAGAATAATTAATCTGCAATTAAGATTGATTAATTGGGTTTAAGGGTAATTAAGGGATGGATTACCCGATTGAAATTAATTTGTTAATTAATTAAAGGTAGTCTCTTGGAGATTAATTAAATACTTGATGAGATTAGTGAAGAAATTCATATTTTACAGGATGTAATAAATTAAAAGGAATTACTTAATGGGAAGTAATTAAAGGGTAATTACTTGGGTAAGTAATTACAGAGGGGTAATTACTGTTTATGAGTAATTGGGGTTGACTAATGGATGCAATTAATTAAGGTCAATTGATTAATTAAGGATAAACATTCATGGAGTTTGGTTAAGTATAATTACTTAATGAAAGTAATTAGACAATGATGATAATTTTAGCGTAATTAAAGAATAAATAATCAGGCGGATTAACTAAGATAAATGATTGTGGGATGGTAAATCAATTAGGTTGTAATTAATAAGCAGGACTTAAAGGTAATTGATTTAATTCAATTATGGTTAATTAGATTTATTCGAGATGGTGTGATTGATTATCTTGCTTATGTATGATTAAGTGATTGTTTAAATGCCCTGAATTGATCGATACCCCTGATATGAATGGTTCGTGATATGGTGTGTTGGTGGGCAATGATAATGTGGTTATCTATCAATGATGAATTGCTGAGTAAAAGGGTGACATCTTTTATTTAAAGTTGAATTTGCATTTCACTTGAATAACATGTGTTAAGATGACATTGAATTCGAAGAGACCGGAGTCGGGTATCAGTAATACCCGAAACCACTTCGGTTTATAATCTACTTGATTCTATATGAATTTGATGTGAGAAATCAATAGACTGAAATGGGATAGTATGGACTTTGGAACTAAGTAAGAATACTTAAAATTTGGTTTCTGAAATAAGTGTTGAGCATAACAAGTAATGAACTCATAGTGAAGTACGAGTTACCCGGGTTTCCTTTTATGGTTTGAACTTAGTATTTCAAATTATATGGGTTTACTCATGTTGGTTTCCAGCCTGACCCGGGTGTTACTTTGATGTAATGCTCGAGTCAGACAGAGTGTTACAGATTTCCAGGTAAGGACGTTCTGGAGCTCAGGAGGCGAGCTGGATGGCAGGATGTATGGAGTGTTCCGCTGTGACTATTATTTCTGTTTGTCTGAGACATATTTGATTTGTATATGTCCATTGTTAGTGTATATGATTATAACTCTGATGTATTATAATTGTAAATTAACATATACAGTATTCTTTGTAAACTGTTATTATTTGATATTATATTTTGATCCGCTGCGAATGTGAGAATCTGTGTTGTGATTTCTGTTTCTTTCTTCTATCTCTTTCTTCTTTACTAACTATCTGGAATTTTCGGGATCGAAAATTCCGGATCGTTACAAAAATAGCTGGAATGCTTGCATTACACATTCCAACATATTTGGTATACAACTAAAACCGTACAGCGCTTATTGGAGAATGGATTCCATACAATGACTAGGCACTGGGGTACCACCTATCATAGTACACGTCTAGAAAATGTACCGAGGACCTCGCCTAGATCCCATGCCAACACAAGACTGGCCTACCCCTTACTGGATAGTACCGAATATGTCATCAACCCGGTTGCTTTGCAACTCTTTTTATCGAGGTCTCATGCACAACCAATCCATAAATATGTAGATGTATCTAGAAAGGTGACAACATACCCTAATCGATGCGACCCACTTGGCCTTGCTGCATCTCCCCTAATTTTTAGTCATTCCCGGTTGATGAGGCTTGAGGCTACGTTTTACCTTTTTGAATATAAATCCCACTTGGAATGCTAACACTGCCATGCATGCATCAATGCAATGCTAGCATTCATCCACACAAGTTGTCCAAGATAAGGACAAACCAAAGGCACTACTTCTACTACATACATTTTGGAATCACCCTCAGGACTAGTAGTTAGCAGCCCTTGCACTTCAATGCTCCATCTTGGATTCCATATCCTTCAAGATGTCTTCAGTTCGAAATGCTTAAGTTGGATCGAAGTGGTTTTCGGATAACAGATCTGATCCCGGTCTCTTCGAAACAACTTTCGGTAATTTTCGGTAACTCAACCCCTGTTCTTTAGGAAATAAGCAGATAAATGATAAGATCGGAGTTCACCTCCTAATCGTTAGTGGATGGATTTCCTTATCATTTATCCTAAAAGAATGAAACGAATTTATACGTACAGTATAGTACCACCGACGGTAACTGTACCATATAATTTCCGTGTTTCTCCTAAATATTTCCAAAGTTACGTTTTGGTCCATATTTGATAGTTGGTTATTTAACTATCAAATAAACAAACAATCAAACATTGATTCAATTCCATATGGGATCCTCTAAGCCTTTATTACTTAATCTTTAATTAATAAAATCACTTTATAAAACTTTATCAAAGGATCTTTTGTAAACACTTTTCCCAAACCCCTTACATCCCTTTTACTTGGAAAACAATATAAACATTTACCAAGAACATTTGGAAAATTCTCTCTTCTCACATTCCATATAAATGGCCAAACCATTCCCTTTCAAAACATCACTTACTATAAAACTCGTTCATTTTATAAAAGACATTCACTTATTCCTTATAAAAATTCTTTCATAAGTTCACTTCACATTTCATACCTCTTTACAAGTTTTCAAACTTGATTTAAAACGTCTTTCAAAAATGTCCAAAATGATTTATAAAATTCTATTTTTACAACTATTTAAAAATCTTCCTTCATAATTCCTTTTTAGAATCTCCTTTCTAAAATATCATTTGTAAATCAATTTAGGGAAACCTTCTATTTAATAAACCCCTTTTTAAAAACAGGATGTTATCTAAAAATAACTTTATAAAATAATAATAAAATTTAAAAATCATTTATAACCTTCAAACCCAAATTGATTAAAGAATTAAAGCCAATTCAATAACATACTTTAGTAAATTCGAAAAGAGGCTTAACAATCCCAATAAACTAATTTAAGCTACCATTCAATTTAAATTCACTTAACAGTTATTTACATAGGTCAACATATATGTAAATACAACTCATATCCAAATCAAGGAATAACATGTCAATATGAACTAACTAGCATATACATATCCAAATTGTGAGGAATGCGGAATATGGATCTTAAGGCTAGAAATAACACTAGAGGGGGGGGGGGTGAATAGTGTTTATAAGAAATTACTAAATCTTTTTGAGTTTATGTTAATTTGAACACAAATGTATGTAATATTAAGACACAGATATAATCACAGAAACAAACACAGATGCAGAAATAAAGTAAATGCAGTAAAGGAAAGAACACACCGGATTTTATACTGGTTCGGAGTTACCCTACATCCAGTCCCGCATAACTAAGTACGGATTTCCTTTCAAAAGCAATTCAACAATTACAACCCTCGGTTTCAAGGCTATGAGGTACACCCTCCAGAATCATAATCCTCTAGGTAGAGATACTTGATTTCCGGGGCAACAAGTTCACCCAATTGATTTCCAAGGCTACAATCACACCTTTTCTCGCTTGATTGATTTCCAAGGCTACAATCACACCTTTTCTCTCTAGATAGATTACAAAGAAGCCTATAACTCTGAATAGCACTTGGATCTTGTTTAGATAGTGATAGAGAATCAAACCAGAGATAATCTAGTTAGATTCAATATTGATTTCGGTGGAGTAATGATAGGAATTTGAATAAGAAAATGTGGAAGAAGAAGAGAAGTGAAAAACTAGAAAATCTGATCTAAAATTCGTTGAAACTAACCCCTATTTATAGAAGAACAACAACCATGTCCATTCGTGAAAGGTTATGATGAATAGACACTTCTTTTGAAATTCAAATTTTTGGTCCTAACTGACACTATGTCGACATAGGGTACTAGGGCATGTCGACATCCCAAAGGAAATTTTGATGTTTTGTTTTTCTTTGAAAATAACATTTATCTTATATTAAAACTATTTTAAACTTTATATATATACTTGACTATAGATAAAATACATAGATAAATATAGAGAATAAAATTTTAATATAATTTTATATTTAAATCTAAGTATAAAGATAGTTTAAAACAAACGAAGTTTAAAAACACGAGTTTATTAAAAACAAAAAAACAGAGAATATTTTAAGGCTAAAACATCTTTTTGAAAATCATTTGAAAAGATAATTTTTAAGGCTAAAACATTTGGAAAATCATTCTGAAGTAGTTTTGAAAATCATTTTGAAGTAGTTTTGCAAGCTTCTTCCTATAGAATATCTCATCATATCAGGACTCGAGAACTTGTACATAACCAGGATGTTCGTGGGTTTGTAAGCCACTTCTCGTGGGTTTTGTAAGCCACTAAAAAGGTAGAAATGGGTTCCATCCCAAAAGAAAAATGGAGTGAAGATTTCAGTGCTATTATGAAGTTTTAACATAATTCTAGACTCAATACTTATCTTGAAATCTTGAACTCTTGATAATCTTGATACTCATGAGTCTTCAATCTTGATAACTTGAATCTCTATACTGTACAGTCTTCATTCTTGGTACCTGCATGGTTAAATCCTGCATATACATATATATCTAAACTATAATGTTAGTATTTATATTTTATAATCTTATTCTAAGGTTGTTGTCATCAAAACCATCAACTCATGGACTAACAATCTCCCCCTTTTTGATGATGACAACCTTTGTTTATAAAATATTACTTCTATCCTAATAACTCCCCCTAAATCTAATAACTCTCCCTTAATCTATGCCTAACTCTCCTATTTTATATTTCTTCCCCTTTGTCATCAACAAAAACAAACTAACTCCGAAGTATATAACTCTTAGTATAATATCCTATATGATGATAGTGTTATCATCAATACTTACTTGTAAACCTAAAACTTAGTCCTAAACTACTAACATTCCTAACCAAATACCTATATAATACTTATATATAACATATATAGGAATCATATATAAAAACACATAATATTTATTTTTATATATACATGTTTAAATTTACATTTTCGTAAAACGTAACAAGTATACACAAAACGATGAAAAACAAAAAAGAAGAAACTACAGAGTATCTTTGACAATTGGAGATCTATGGATCGAACAATTTGGATAATGGAAACAGAAATTTCCACGTTGTTCAACTAAGTTTCCGTCCTTGTCAAAACATACTTCGCCAACGCAAATGACTTTGTCGTTGTCTTCCGCATGCTCTTCTTCCATTGGTTCTTCTTCTTCTTCTTCACTTTCCTCTTGTTCATGATCTCCTGAAGAGTCCTCGTCAATCATGATTGGTTTAGATGATTATCCATAAGAAATTTTTGCAAATTCCTAAGGATTTTGCCTTGCCTCTCTTGTTCTTTGGCCATTCGAAGTTGCATCACTTGGATTTCAGTCATTAACTGAAGGGTATCTTTCAGAGAATCCTCCATTTTTGTCACACGAGTGAGCGTTGTTTGTTGAAACGGACCAGAAGTAGGCGATGGGAACGAAAAAGTTGATTTTATGTTTGATTTGGAAGAGGAGGCCATTGATAAATTGATTTCAGAAGATAGAACAGAAAGAAAACAGAGAGAATGAAGAAATTTTCGAAATATGAGAAATTTATAACTACTTATTTTAATTTTGGTGGGAAAAATTTAAAAATATAAAAAACGTTATATGTCGACATGAGTCTATGGGGATGTCGACATGGTTCTTGAATTTTTGACTATTTAATTTATTTTGAATTAATTTTGAATTATACTTGTTATTTATATTTTATATTTCAGTTAATGAACAAATACCTAATTCTCTTCTTAATTTAGTAAATGTAGATTCATTTAAGGGTTTTGTTAAGATATCAGCAATTTGATTTTCGGAATTGATATAGTCGAGAGTAATTACTTCTCTACTTATATTATCTCTGAGAAAATGATGTCTGATATCAATATGTTTAGTTCGAGCATGTTGAATAGTATTTTTGGATAAATTTATTGCACTAGTATTATCTGTCACGACCCGACTTTCTTAGCCCAGAAAGACGCATCATGATTTAAGAAAGAAAGGGATAGAAGAAGAAGAGATAGAAAAGAAAGAACAACAACATATGAGAATCTCACAGCGAAACGAATGAAATATAATATATCACATAAGATATTACATAGTATCATATAGATCAGAGTTACATAACTTATACATCACATATTAGATAGTTATAAACACCTGTCTATCATACATCTCAAACATCACAAAGATACAGACTCAACACAAACACAACGGAATCACTATATATCTACACGCTAAAGCCTCCTGCTCCAAATCTCCTCCAGAATTCGTCAAGCTAACCTGAATCCCTCGACTACTCAATACAAAATTGAGTACCCAAGAGTTTAATAAAACAGAAAATAAACACTTGGGTCAGACATGGGTCTGGTGTGAGTAAACGGGTTAAAGTTGTTTAACTTTGAAAACCTTTGAAAATAAAGGTATCACGTAAGACTTCCCACACATAAACATGGAAAAGTTTTTACCTTACGCTAACCAAAACATTTGATAGGAAATCCAGTTATATTATAATAGTGTTTAGGGTTTTCAAGTAAAATACAGAAATAGCTGGAATGCTTACATCTCACGTTCCAACATAGTTGGGCACAATCAAAACGTACGACACTTATTGGAGATTGGATTTCATACAATGGAAGGCTACTGGGGTACCGCCCGTCACAGTACGGGGCCTAGATCACCGTACCGAGGATTACTCCCAATCCCCTGCAACACAAGGCCGGAACCATCCCTTACTGGACAATCCCGAACAAGACAACCCCGTAGTTGGCGCGACCAACCACACACTAAGCCGAATAAAAAGGAACTTCTAGACAGGGGAAAATCTCGTCCTACTTGGGTGCTACCCACTTAACCTTGCTGCACCTCCCCTGTTTTAGCCATTCCCGGTTGATGAGGCTTGAGGCTACGATTACCTTTATTGAACACATCTATCTTAGAATGCTCATCGTCCTCTTGACGATGTTCTGAAAGCATTCAATCCATACAAGTTCGTTCCGGGTTCGAACGAAACCGAAGGCATTATCTCGTTACACTCGTTTTGGAACCACCCTCAGAGTTAACGACAATAACCCTTGCACTCTGAATCTTCATCTCGAATCTGAAAGTACTATCTCCGTAAACTCATTTTGGAATCACCCTCAGAGTTATAACGATACATAGTTCTTACACCTCGAGTCTTCACTTCATTTGAGATTCACGACCTATCGTTAATTTGGATCGATGTGGTTTTTGGATATCCAAATTTGGAAACCCAATCCCGGTCTCATCGAATCCAAAACGCCGTTTTAAATGTCCAAGTTGTTTAAAGGTTTAAACATTTAAACTTATATTCAGAATAACATAAACAGATAGATGATTCACAATATCACATATAGATAATTCATATCAACCAATCATCTCACAAAGCATCACATATCACATATTAGAGATACCATATCCAAATCATCCAATATCAACCATCCAATATCAATCAATCATCCATAAGCAGGTTTGATTAACTCTTAAACAATTAAATTAACCATTAATTAAATTAATTACTATCCTTTAATTACTTGGATTAACTTAATCCTGCTTACTTAACATTAATTAATTACAAATTAATTAATTAATCATCTCTTAATGATCTTCCTTAATTAATCTTCCTTGATTAATTATCCTTTAATTACATTCAAGTAATTAGCCTTTAATTTAATTTCACAAATTAATTATCCTTAACCATTTACAGTAATTAACCTTTAATTACCTTTATTAATTTCACTAATTAATGATCTTTCATTTACTTCCATTAATTAATTTATTAATTAACTATAATTAATTATACTTGATCCTTAATTAATTCCAATTAATTAATCATACTTTAATTAATTACTTTCATTAATTATATTAATTAATGATCCTCTAAATACTTCATTAATTAATTAACTAACCTTTTAATTAATTAATCTTTAATTAATCACCTTCATTAATTACCCACTAATTATTTATTAATTAATCACATTCATTTATTTATCACATTAATTAATTAATTAAACTCTAATTAATTATCAAAGTTATTAATCCTTAATTACTTTCCTTAATTACTTTCAATAAAGTAATTATCCCTTTAATTAATTACATTTAGTAATTACACATTAATTACTTACACTAAGTAATTTAATTAATTACATTAAGTAATTATCCAATTCAAGGTTTATCCTAAATTAATTAAACTAATTAATTAACTTAATTTAATTACATAAATTAATCATCTCTTAATCACTAGTTAATGATCCCATCATTAACTACCCATTAATTACTTACCATAAGTAAATATCTCTAATTAATCTCATCATTAATTAATTTTATTAATTAATTTTATTAAGTGATTAATCTTTTAATTAATCTCACTAATTAGTTACCCTTAATTAATCACAACTTTAATTAATTTTAAAGATAAATTCTTTATCTTTATTAAATTCTTAATTACATCATTAAACCTCCATTTGAAAACATTTTGCAAATTAATTATATATTTGAAAGAATTGAAACCATTTTGTAAATAAATTATATAACTGAAAATATAAAATTTTCTTTAAACCAAACAATTTAAACATTAAATTTTAAAACTTAATGAAACATTTCTTTTAAAACATCTCACTTTAAATTCACCTTAAAACTTAGTTAATCATTTATTTTAAACTAATTTATTTCCAATATACATTTAAACTTGTTCAAACATTTCCCTTTGAAAACAAATTGTTTAAATAACTTAAAAACCTTTAAACATTTTTAAAACTTGGTTTTATTTATTTTTAAAATTGAACCCAGACTCGCATACTCACCGGAGCCCCACACTCAAACACTCGAGACATTCCCCGAGTTCCACACGAACCCACATCTGCTTCGAGTCATCGGGCAACTAGCACGAGCATCACATCGAGCTCTCCTCTTCTTCCCCAAACACAATCGAACCCAGATAGCACAAATCATGCACGTGCACGTGCATAGAACCACGATCGCCGACGAACTCCTCTCTGGCCTTCGACGAGTCAACCCAGACCTCAGCAACACCACGCGATCACCCAACTATCTTGATTCGATCTAGAATCGAATTCGACTCAAAGAACCCATCAACCTGAAACGATAACACCGTAAGATCGACCACCTATGACGATTCTACCACCTGAAACACCTCGCCGTT
The DNA here is from genome assembly GCA_030737815.1 of Allium fistulosum. Taxonomy (NCBI): domain Eukaryota; kingdom Viridiplantae; phylum Streptophyta; class Magnoliopsida; order Asparagales; family Amaryllidaceae; genus Allium; species Allium fistulosum. The sequence goes on from CM060904.1 coordinate 340,318,719, forward strand.
CTCACCATCGCTTCGCCACATTCCCCTGCGTCTCCAGAACACCACGCGATCGATTCTGGTTGCGCCTCGAAACCCAAATGAATGCAGATGACAAACCCAAGCGATAAAACCCTACCTGACCTATTTCCGACCACCACGTCGCACTAAAAATCATGCGACCATTTTTCCTCTGATCGCCGATCTACCCTTCTCCTCTAGACCAAAGCCCAATGTCGATCTCGACTTCGTTCATCGAAATTTGATAAAAGTACCAATTCCGATCATCATAGAAAAGCACAACCATTTCTTACCTAAAGATCATGATTACACCACCTAAATTAATGATTCTCTGCCACGAATACGACTATGCAATCCAAATCTAAAATTAAATTGGTTAATTTTTGACATATATGTGCATTTCACCGTTATATTTATTTTAAAAATTATCTGTTGAATTTAAAACCCTGAAACCATTTTTATAATCTTCATTATACTTCAACAAACAACTTTCATTTATATATCAAAGTCTAATATAGATTCTATTGTGAGATTTTGAATTTTTAATATCAGACTAAAACCTGAAACAAGAACAGAGCATATATACACAGGTATCATTACTTCTCAACTGAAAACAAAGAAAATTCCAAACTAAAACCCTGTAAAAACTTTTCACCAACTCAATAACCAAAACCTGTAACAACCCTGGTTTTCTTTCTTTGCATAGCGATGGTGAGAATATTTTTTTAACTCAAGCTTGTCGTTTTCTTTTGAATTGATTAAAAAAAAATTTGTTGAATACAAATTCTTCTCTAGGAATTGCGAGGACGCAATTTTATTAAGGGGGGGAGTCTGTAACAACCGTGGTTTTGGAGATTACCTGTAAATGATAAATTATAACGGTAGTTATGATTTAATATTGTGAATTAAAATAAAATTGGAGAAATTAAATTCTGTAACAACCCTGGTTTTGGAGATTACCTGTATATTATCACAATAAATTGGTGATTTTGAGATATTTAAACCAAAATCTTTTAAAGTTTGTTGCATATATATTACTTGAGAACAAACCAAAGCAGCAGAAATATACTCTGCTTTAGTTGTTGATAGAGAAACTGTGTTTTGCTTTTCACTAAACCAGGAAATCAGAGAATGCCCTAAAAAGTGACAAGTTCCACTTGTACTTTTTCGGTCTGATTTACAACCAGCATAATCAGTATCACAGTAAGATATTAAGTTAAACGAATCATTTTTAGGATAAAATAAACCATAATCAAAGGTGTGTTTAACATATCTTATAATACGTTTTACAGCTTTTAAGTGAGTTTCTTTAGGTTGGGATTGATACCTTGCACAGAGACAGACACTATGCATGATATCAGGTCTACTCGCAGTGATATAGAGTAGTGATCCAATCATTCCTCTATATAATTTTTGATCTACATCTTTCGAGAGATCTTCTTTACTAAGGTACTTATTGGTTGCCATGGGAGTGGGTTTTCCACTCGCAGTAGTCAAACCAAATTTACTAACTAGGTCTTTAGCATATTTTTCATGACTAATAAAGATACCATTATCTAATTGTTTTATTTATAATCCTAAAAAGAAGTTTAATTCACCCATATGACTCATCTCAAACTCTTTTATCATTATTTCAGAAAATTCTTTATTCATTTCAAAATTAGTTGATCCAAAAATGATATCATCTACGTAGACTTGTACTAGTTGAATATCATTTTTATTTCTTTTAATAAAAAGAGTATTATCTACTTTACCTATTTCAAAATTTGATTGTAACAAGTAAGATCTTAGTCTATCATACCAGGCTCTAGGAGCTTGCTTTAGACCATATAGAGCTTTCTTTAGTGTGTAAACATGATTTGGAAATTTCATTTTCAAAAAGTGGTGGTTGTTTAACAAATACTTCTTCTTTTACAAAACCATTTAAAAATGCACTTTTAACATCCATTTGAAATAATTTGAAATTATTATGATTTGCGAAAGCAAGTAGAATCCTAATAGCTTCTAATCTTGCTACGAGGGCAAAGGTTTCATCAAAATCTATTCCTTCTTCTTGACAATAGCCTTGAGCGACTAACCGGGCTTTATTTCTAACAACCTCTCCTTGTTGATTCATTTTATTTTTATAAACCCATTTAGTTCCAATTATTGTTTTATTTTCAGGTCTAGGAACAAGTTCCCAAACATCATTTCTAGTAAATTGATTTAATTCTTCTTGCATAGCTAAAATCCATGAATCATCAGTTGATGCTTCTTCTGGATTTTTGGATTCAATAGTTGATATAAAAGCTACATTACTCATTTGAATTAGTTGGTTTCTAGTTTTAACAACAGATTGCATATCTCCAAGTATATTTTCTATAGGGTGATCTTTTAAAAGTTTAATCCTTTTATTAGGATGATTTAATTCATTATTAGTTTCAGTTGACTCTTGGTTTTGAGTGATTAAATCCTCTTCATCATTTATTTCTTTAAATTTTTTGAAATTTTCATCAAATGAAACATGCATTGTTTCTTCGATGGTATTAGTTCTTAAATTAAATACTCTATATGCTTTACTTCTATTAGAGTATCCGATAAAGATACCTTTGTCGGATTTAGGATCAAATTTATCTAAGTTATCTTTTGTATTTAAAATAAAACATTTACTTCCAAAAATTCTGAAATAAGATACCTTAGGTTTCTTTGAGTAAATAAGTTCATAAGAAGTCTTATCAGTTAAAGGTCTAATTAAAATTCTATTTAAAATATAACAGGCGGTAGCAACTGCTTCTGCCTAAAAGTACTTTGGTAAATTACTATCAGAAAGCATAGTTCTCGCACACTCTTGAATCGTCCTATTTTTACGTTCTACTACTCCGTTTTGTTGTGGAGTTCTTGGAAATGAAAAAATGTCAATTATTCCCTTTTTATTGCAGAATTCTTCAAACTTTTCATTTTCAAATTCACCACCGTGATCACTACGGATGGTTATAATTTTTTGATAAAATTGATTTTGAACCCTTTTTGAAAAATTCTTAAAATATTCAAAAGTATCACTTTTATGTTTTAAAAATATTGTCCATGTAAATCTAGAATAATCATCTACAATTACAAAAACATATTTACTGTGATTTATTGACTGAATTTGAGATGGACCAAATAAATCAAGATGAAGTAATTCAAGAGGTTTTGAAGTTGAAATCACATCTTTTAATTTAAAAGAGCTCTTTCTAAGTTTTTCTAGTTGACATGCATCACAAAGACTATCTACTTTAAAATTCATTTTAGGGAGGCCTCTTACTAGATCATGTTTTGACAATCTAGATAAGAATTTGAAATTCAAATGCCCAAATCTCTTATGCCAAATCCAAGGGTCACTTGCATTTGCCAAAAGACACAAGTTATCATTTGAAATTTTCATACTAAGAATATAAATATTCTTTTTCCCAATTCCCTCAAATATTATGGTTGAATTATTGTCTTCAATGTAACACTTATATTTTTCAAATTTAATTTTATATCCTTTATCGCATAGTTGACTTATACTTAGCAGATTGTGTTTCAAATTCTTAACTAGCAAAACATTAGTAATAATAGGAGTTTCTGAGTTACCGACTTTGCCGATGCCGATCACATAACCTTTTGAATTGTCTCCAAAGTTAACCAGTCCTCCGTATTTGTATATTATATCATTCAGCATATCTGGATTCCCAGTCATGTGTCTAGAACTCCACTATCGAGTATCCATTTGTTCTTTTTGATCTACATAGTTTGTTTGCTCTGGATTGATCCCTCAATTCCCATAAAGCATGATTCCTGTACATCAAACAATCTTAGTAGACAACTTGTATTTGAATATTGATTATATGCAGACTCAAGAGACAATGATGATCTGAATATTTCTAAACATGTATTAACAAATTTCTTAAACATAGCCATTTAATTTTTTTTCTTCAAAAATCAGATTATGAAACTTTTGAAAACCTCGCTCTGATACCAAATGTGAGGAATGCGGAATATGGATCTTAAGGCTAGAAATAATACTAAAGGGGGAGTGAATAGTGTTTATAAGAAATTACTAAATCTTTTTGAGTTTATGTTAATTTGAACACAAATGTATGTAATATTCAAACACAGATATAATCACAGAAACAAACACAGATGTAGAAATAAAGTAAATGCAGTAAAGGAAAGAACACACCGGATTTTATACTGGTTCAGAGTTACCCTACGTCCAGTCCCGCACAACTAAGTACGGATTTTCTTTCAAAAGCAATTCAACAATTACAACCCTCGGTTTCAAGGCTACGAGGTACACCCTCCAGAATCACAATCCTCTGGGTAGAGATACTTGATTTCCGGGGTAACAAGTTCACCCAATTGATTTCCAAGGCTACAATCACACCTTTTCTCGCTTGATTGATTTCCAAGGCTACAATCACACCTTTTCTCACTAGATAGATTACAAAGAAGCCTATAACTCTGAATAGCACTTGGATCTTGTTGAGATAGTGATAGAGAATCAAACTAGAGATAATCTAGTTAGATTCAATATTGATTTCGGCAGAGTAATGATAGGAATTTGAATAAGAAAATGTGGAAGAAGAAGAGAAGTGAAAAACCAGAAAATCTGATCTAAAATTCGTTGAAACTAACCCCTATTTATAGAAGAACAACAGCCATGTCCATTCGTGAAAGGTTATGATGAATAGACACTTCTTTTGAAATTCAAATTTTTGGTCCTAACTGACACTATGTCTACATAGGGTACTAGGGCATGTCGACATCCCAAAAGAAATTTTGATGTTTTGTTTTTCTTTGAAAATAACCTTTATCTTATATTAAAACTATTTTAAACTTTATAAATATACTTGACTATAGATAAAATACATAGATAAATATAGAGAATAAAATTTACTAAAATTTTATATTTAAATCTAAGTATAAAGATAGTTTAAAACAAACGAAGTTTAAAAACACGAGTTTATTAAAAACAAAAAAACAGAGAATATTTTAAGGCTAAAACATCTTTTTGAAAATCATTTGAAAAGATAATTTTTAAGGCTAAAACATTTTGAAAAGCAATTTTGAAAATCATTCTGAAGTAGTTTTGAAAATCATTTTGAAGTAGTTTTGCAAGCTTCTTCTTGTAGAATATCTCATCATATCAGGACTCGAGAATTTGTACAAAACCAGGATGTTCGTGGGTTTGTAAGCCACTTGTCGTGGGTTTGTAAGCCACTAAAAGGTAGAAATGGGTTCCATCCCAAAAGAAAAATGGAGTGAAGATTTCAGTGCTATTATGAAGTTTTAACATAATTCTAGACTCAATACTTATCTTGAAATCTTGAACACTTGATAATCTTGATACTCATGAGTCTTCAATCTTGATAACTTGAATTCTATACTATACAGTCTTCATTCTTGGTACCTGCATGGTTAAATCCTGCATATACATATATATCTAAACTATAATGTTAGTATTTATATTTTATAATCTTATTCTAAGGTTGTTATCATCAAAACCATCAACTCATGGACTAACACAAATAACAGAATAGCAGGGTGGTGATTTGTCCTTCTAAACAGATGTCCAAATAATTCAACCAATTCATAGCAGAACGGTGATATATTCTGCCAACACATGTCCACACAAACAAATAATTTATGGCAAAATGGGGATTTATTCTGCTAACACATGTCCAAACAACCCAACAAACAAACAATCAATTTATAGCAGAACGGGGATTTATTCTGCTAACACATGTCCAAACAACCCAACAAACAAACATTATGACTCGTTCACAGTTATATGGTTTCTTAATGGTATCAACACCTAAATCACTTGTATTCAAAACCATCTTTGAAAAAGAAGTACCTTTAAACAATTTTACTTTTGAAAACCAAAGAATTTAAAACTTTAAAACCCTTTTTAAAATAATTAAATATAAGTTAAATCCATATTTAAATCATAATTAATTTTAATTGAGTCTTAACTTAATTTAATTAAATAGTTAAACAATAATTAACTACTAATTAAATCCAAAATTAATAATTTGTTAATTATTACATAATTGATTAAACCTTTGTTGATAAATAAATTTTAATTAATCTCAATTAAATAATTAAATAATATTTAATTAAACTTAAACAATAAATTAAACCTTTAATAGATAATTTATTATAAATTAAATCTTTAATCAAATAATTAAACCCTTGATTAATAATTAACCCTATATTTAATTAATGATAAGTTAAATATAAATAATTTACTTTACCCATACTTAATTAACTCAATTAATAATTAATTAAAATAAATCTTAACTTTTAAAGATAATTAATTAAGAACTAATCTTTATTTAATTAAAGTTAATGAACCTTGTTAACATTTAATTAATTATCAATTAATAAAACTAAATTAATTATTAAATCCTTAATTAACTTTTAAAAACATTATTATTTAGTTTGTAAAATATTCCAAAATAATTTGAAGTATAAAAACCAAACTTTGCAAAAATCGAAATTTTAAGCGAACTGCATCCATAGCGACTATCGCTATGGATACCCGTAATTTCACTTTACTAACTAGTTTACATGCTAACTTGCTTTAGCTTCAAGACAAGATTAACACATATGACATATCCAAGTTCAACTATACCAAATCACATCATCACGAAACATAACCAACAATCACAACCTTTTTATAACCAACATATCTAAACAATACCACAATTCAAACCAAACAGTTACACACACACACACATATATATATAACCACATAACCAACACACACACAGATATATATATATATATATATATATATATATATATATTTAAGTAAATTCTTTCCAAAAAGTTAAGAAATTTACTCACCAAAGGTTTTGAAAACTTGAAATACTTTAGCATTCGGAAAGCTTGGAAAATCACAAATTCTTCTCGAAAATGGGTCATTTTGCACTCGACTTTTGGACCCATTCCTCTCGGATTTTGGAAAAGTGATCAAAAATAAAGTTTTAGATTATTCTTTCCTCTATCGTTTAAATAAAATAATTACTCAAAAAAGTTAAATTTTGAGGAAGTCATGGCCGAAACAGTGAGAGGTATTTTCGGACATAAAAATCTAGGTCCAAAAACACTCTTGAAAAATGAAATTTTGGAGCATCTAGTCTCGAAATCAGAAAAAGTGGTAAACTAAAAAGTTGTAGCCACTGGAAATATAAATGGTTTAAAGAAAGTAAATCTTAATTTGGTGAAATTTAGAGGATCTTCCGGCTGATCAAAATAGAGGTAAAATGGAGGAATTTAAATGTAAAAGAAGGAACCTTTAAACAAGTTTTTATAACATTTAAAAGTTAATTTTGGAAATCTTAAAACATGAGAAATTATTTTGGGAGCCATTAAAGTTTGTTAAAAGCGTTAAAGAAGAAGAGACTTAGGAAAAAAAGGGGAAACGAAATGAAAATGGAAGAAAGAAATAAGAGAAATGTTTTTATATAAAATGAATATGTAAAATTACCTAATTAACCCTTGTACCATGCCCTCCGCTCCTAGCTTGCCATGTCACCACCCTTGTCTTCCCCCTTTTACCCTCCTAATACTACATGATCCATCATGAAATGACCCCTAAATGTACTCTTGTCTCCCCGAGTTGCCATTATGTCAAATTATGTCCCCTTGATGTGACAATTTCCTTTTTTTTCTTATATACCTAAGTATAATTGCATGCATACATACACAAGACATACATAAATATACATATTTATTTTCATTTTGAATGTTTACATGTTTCTATTAGAGTTCACAACATTCCGACAAATTCTAGCTAAGGAAAAGTCGAAAATTTGAAAAATGAATTTTGTACACATTTCCCCTTTTTCATCAAACTATATATTTTTGTAAACTAATTTTGAAAACTATTTCACCATTATTATTTATCATTAAAAAGAGTTTTATTTTCATTATAAAACCATTTATTTTAATATTTAAGATTAATTAAATATTCGCAAATCAAAGTAGTGAAATTCCGGGTCGTTACATATAGCTCACTAGAAGTCGAGAGACATACTCCGAATTGTTCCACATGATAAAGTTGTTTATCACCATCGGAGAGAGTTGATTGACAAAGTGGATAATTAAAACATAATAGCATACCAATTCATGAAGTGATTGACCCAATTAGTTTTGAGAAAACCAATTGGAGAAGCTGGAATAAGATTCCGTAATTGACTCCAAGTGCAAGTGAGAGATTGATAGAGTTAGGGGTATGCCTTAGGGAAAATTATGTAATTTTTTACATATATCTTACTAGTTGATCAATCTTGTTCGAAATAAAGGTATTTTCTTTCTATTATATACTTGATGTAATATGGTAATATTAATTAATCAATTTAATTAAAAGTATATCTAATAGAAAATCCATAAATGATATGTTTTGTGATAGTAGTTACAAAGTGTTGTAACCGTGAGTAATTGATCATAATGAAACAAATATACCGTTTTAAATGTTCATAGTCAAGATGCATTGAGACTAGATATCGATATATCCGTTGAGACTAGAGTACTCAACACTCTCCAAATGTTGGGCATTGTATTACTCATGACTACTGGGGGCACCAAGGGGTTACGCACTGATAGTTATTGAATAACTATGGAATGACTCACTCGATAGTTTTTTACTAGTTGATATAACTAAGGTCAAGCAGAGATATTGATGTGACTAATTTCCATAGTTCTCTCGACTTGAGAATATTGTTGCTTCAATGTAGAAGCTCTGCTTTGATTATGGTTAAATCGTAGCACGACGTCCATCAAACGACTATAGTTAGGTTGAGTGGAAGCATTGGAAGTGAAACACTATTCAAGAGAGGATTTGTCTCCTCAGTTGTATGAGGTTAGTATCATGGTTAACTGAAGTCAACTCAAACTCAAAGTCTTTGGCCAGAGCATTTCGATTAAAATAATTGTTATTATTGAACTAAGGACTTTGTGTTTAGACTATAAAGTTGAATGTAGATAATATTGGAATTTTGACCATTACCATATTCCATTAATTCAAAGTGATATAGTATTGATGAAGAGAACAGGGTTAAATAATTGTCAGTATTAGGTACGCTTATAATAAGTAAAATTGGATTCCACCAAAAGAGGTGTAAGCGATAAATTCGGCTAAAATGTCACACCATCTGCTAACTGACGTGTGAACGTTAATATTCGAATAGTTTGATATTAATCATTGACTGAATTTACACATTCGAGTTGCACAACCATAATGATGAAGTTCTCTGAAAAACCACATGATTTAGTTAATTTATAAAATGTTGTAAATTAACTAAATTAATTGATACTTGAGAAATATTAATTTTTATTTAGTTAATGTTTTGAAGTTTTTTGTAATTATTTTAATGCATTTATAACAGTTATACTTGCGTGCATTGATATACGATATCGATGTAATTTAAAGGTAATTGCATGGAATAATCTATGGAAATTTTATATAATTTGAGGACATGATTTATAGAAATTTTTATTTCATTTGATGACATACGTGTAAACAAAGGATCGGAGAGAGAGAGAGAAACAATCAAGAGAATTAAATAGGGTAGTTTTAATTAAAGAATGGAAAATGTTTCATTCTTTCAAATAAAACATATTTCCTAATTCATTCTGTACGTACAATTCATTTTTCTCATTCATTCTTTTTCTCTCTCCCTTTCTAACTTTTCATGGCATAAAAAAAATCAAATTTCCAAAATTTTGCAACTTCAAAATATAAACATCAAATCGAAAAAAAATTAAAGTGGCTCATCCATTTCTTGTAAGGATAGAATGGAGATCTTGAATATCTGAGAAGATATCATCATTCAAGATGTGACTTCTAGGCAACATCCTAAGGGATGATAAAAATTAGAACAATGAAATTATATTAAATCTTACCAAATATGTTTCATTTCCAAATCCATTAGGATTCGTTTGCTTTAGCTTGAAAATTGTAGAATCGAATGTTTGTGTTTGACGATTGATTTTTTCATAACGACCTTTGATTGAAGATAACGTTCTTTTCCGATCGATGTTCTTCCGATTGTAGCAATTAGTAATTTTGCCCCAAAAATTCTCACCACTCTGATCGTCACCTCGAATAGGATCGACTGAGAGTGCATAGTAAATGTAGCAAAGATCATAATCTACCGCAACGCTCCAACTTGTATTAGTTACCGCTCCGCCGATCGGAACTGTAACGTCTTGTAAATCGTAGTCTTCAAAACTGCACCTTGCAGCATCAACGTCGAAATCGGAATACATGTTCAGTTGCGATAAGTGAGAGTAAAAAATTAGGATTGTTGAAGGAAATTGGTTGTGAAGGAAAGATGATGAAGGGGTTGTATTTGAAGGTGGAATAGAGGGGTTCGATGGAATATGACCGTTGCATTTAGCCGTTGGGGTAGCCGTTGGACGTTTAGAGTTGGGGGAAAGTGAGGCGCCTGTTCAACGGGCGCCTCAATATGAGGCGTCTGTTGAACATGCGCCTGGTACCGAGGCGCCCGTTACAATAAATTCAAGAAACCCATACTCTGAAGCCTCAAATCGACACTCTTCAGATTTCTACACCCTATTGGAGCCAACTTCTAGTGCACATCTCCACATTTCTGATATCCAACCAACAGTTGGAGTTGCTCTTACATATGATGTTACATTTTGATCCAAATTATATTGGTCATTTTTCCAAATAGTTATAAACCAATGAGTTGGATTAATGGATTTTGATTGGGATGAACTTAACTTATTTTGATAATAAATTTGCAATCCATCATTGATTATAAGGTTTTCTTTTAAGCCGTCGATTTTAAGAGTTTTTCCATTAAAAATTAATGTCGTTTGGTTTGCCCTTTTTAGTTTTTCATTTATGTCCAAACAAAATTATGCAATGCATATGTATTTTTGTGGAAGACAACCAATCTATAAAACATAGTTAGCATACAAATGGAAAACAAAACTATAAGTGCTAGAAAATAAATGTCTTGGAATTTTAAATGTTCAACAAAATTAAAAATGGAACCAACCCGTCTCTTACCATCGAGGAACAAGTCAATTCAAACAAAAATCATGTCATGTTCACATGTTAGAGAATCATTGTCAAAAAGTACATAACAAACTGCTGCTTATGATGTCAATTTTATGTACTCGGTAGAAATAGTGAACATCATAACATGTTTTTCACCAACTACACGTCTGTTTTTCATATGCTCACAAAATTATATCTGCTGTATACTTGCATATTATAATTTCGGTATGCTTAGCTGAAAAGGTGCATGTTTTACCAAACTATCTACTATCTACGGCATATATAAAATTCTATATTCTGCTTGGAACAACAAGCATTACTTAAAAATAATAGCATATTAAATGGTACTTATATATATTTATAATAGGTTTCCAGCACGTAACATACAAGTATGAAATTTAATTGGTCTCAATGTACAACAAAACTCCTTTGATCTCATCATGTTCTGAAGTGTACCATGATCATTGCTCTTGCATGACTTACTTTTTGGTCTATATAAAACAACATATACTCTGCACATTTGCTTCACTGATCCAAGAAAATACATTCCCAAACAAAATAAAATCAAAAAATCAAAAGAGCTCCCAACTCATCCATGGCTAATATTACAACCAAAACGGTGGCTTCTCATCTCATCATAGGAACATTAACATTATTTGCACTAGCAACATCTATAACTTTTGCTCAGAAAGTATCTAAAGATTGCATTGGAACAAACATTCTCAGAACTGACTTGTACCAGTTCACCTGCCCAGAAGCTGAAGAAATTGTTTTTACGGGTGTAGAACGTGCGGTCAGAGCAGATCCACGCATGGCTGCTTCTCTCCTTAGGATGCATTTTCACGACTGTTTTGTCAATGTACGTACAATTATCGTACAATTATAAAAATGGTATAATATATGTTGTAAATCCAACTAATTGACATGATTGAAAAATTTGAACTAGGGGTGTGATGCCTCGTTGCTTTTGGATGATACGGATGACACAAAAGGTGAGAAAACTGCTGCACCAAACTTGAATTCATTGAGAGGGTTTGAAGTCATTGATGCAATCAAAACTGAGCTTGAGTCAGTCTGCCCTGAAACTGTTTCATGTGCTGATGTTGTAGCGGTTGCAGCAAGAGACTCCGTTGTTTTGGTACTTAACTTTTCACATCTTTTAACTTTCCCAGATAGTATAACTGATCAACGTTCATATGATGATCTGGAATGAGCAGTCAGGTGGACCTACATGGCAAGTAGAGATGGGAAGAAAGGATAGCTTAACAGCCAGTTTGATTGCTGCAAACAATAGTATCCCTGCTCCCACTTCTGATGTGGCAACGCTGACAAAAATGTTTCAGAATGTGGGACTATCCCAGAAAGACATGGTTGCACTCTCAGGTAACTCACAAGCCTAACTGACTACGGTATCAATTATGATCACCAATTCTATTGCAAAACTAATCGTAAAATATATGCAGGTGCACACACGATTGGGAAAGCAAAATGTAACTTGAGTTCTGGATCTAGCAGACAATGTGGTACGAATTCGAATGGTGTTGTACTAGCACAACTGGACGAGGTTACCCCTGTTGCCTTTGACAACTTTTACTTCAAGAACTTGTTATCTGGCAATGGTTTTTTGCCTTCGGATCAAACACTTGTATCTGGTAATAATGCTGGGACGGTTGGGCTTGTTCAGACGTATGCTACGGATTTGTATGCGTTTTTTGAGGATTTTAAGAATTCGATGGTGAGGATGGGGAGATTGGGAGCGAATGGTGGTGGGGAGATTAGGAGGTCTTGCAGGGTTGTTAACTGATTTACTCTAGTAGAGTATGTCTGGTTGTTTTAGTTTGTGTTATCTGTTTTTTATGGAGTTTGTGTGTGTGTGGTGGTGTAACTAAGTTATATGTATGTCTAATGTGTATTGTGATATATGACTCTAGTGATATATAATGAAGTGGTTTTGCATAAATGTTTATTGAGATTCTTAATGCATTTTACCTACGTTGTACAATCTTAGGCTATGTTTGGTTTACCGTTTTTAGTTTTGCATTTTCGTCCATACAAAAATACGAACAACGCATGTATATTATGAAAAATGACCATTTTAGAAAACGAATTTAACACACAAAATAGAAAACAATTTTTTTTTATTGTTCGTGTTTATCTCAAGCTTTCTTTACTGCCATTCAAAATCTAAAATGAGCAAATATGCTTTTAGCACTGTATATTGCTAAAACAGAAAGGTTACCAGATTTCTCGCAAAACACAGAGAAAATTAATGTGAGAGTTGGACCTTATATCATCTGCGTGAATATGAACGGATCGAATATAAAATGAGAAAAACATAAACCGTTAGATGCTTATATGTGCTTTTTGGTCAATGAGAGCGGACTGTTGAACACAGATTGGTTTTGTCAGTTAAAACTTTAAAAATACATGTAGCTAAGTTTACTTTGAATATGTAAGTTTACTATGTGCTTTATTAATTATGCATGGTTAAATCAATTTTTGTGGACATTTGATTGATCAATTAAGTTTCAAAAAATATCTCCCCGATAATGAGATAAAACTACATATATAACTTGCCCACCGGTGACTCCATTCAAACAGGAGACTTATGCACCGCGTGTAGCTAATGACGACGACGATAATCTTATTATAATCAATATCAACTGTTAAAATATATTGTGGATATCATTGTCGTATTTTTGACTTTGAGGATTCTTTCAGAAAATAGGTAAGCCATATTGAATACAAAAAGACCATAGTTCCCTTTAGAATTAAATAAAGCCTTCCAATGACATTACTTGATTTAAAGTTTTGTACCACTTTAATCAAGCCAAGAACCCAGTAGAGAAATATTTTTGAATAATTGCTAAAAATGGAGAAAGGAGAAAATAATTTAATCACAAAATTTGATGATTTCAAATGCAGGGAATAACGCTGCTTGTATAGACGATGGGGTTGCGAAGAGGAGTTGCTTTTCTTAAGAAAAACTGTTAAAAAAGGTACCGACGAAGAGCAACATTCATCAAGAAGAATTGCACCTCTTCGAATAGACATGGTTGTCCGCGGCTAACGTTCACTGGACGTTCGGTAGTACCACTAATCAATCGGTGGTATCCCACCGTCGACGGTGGTATCTACTAATGCCCAGTAAACTTTAAAAATATGCAACATTATCCCCATATTTACAAAATTTAAAACATTTGGAATGGCCGCATCACTTGAGTGACTGCTTACATATTCAAGTGGTATCAATCCGACATAGTTTAACGACAAAAAATGGCATTATCGTGAAAACCAATACCTAGGTGATGAATACCTTTGGATTTGAACTCTTCACTTAGTATAAACTATTCAACGCCGTATCGAGGTTCTATGGTGAACGAGTCTTGAACCAGGTATCCCTAGTGATATGGCCAGAAGAGTCACACATATTGGTTTTCATTGGTTGTCGTGTTCTGTATGCTTCGCACATTAATAGCCATGTGCTATAAGCCTGAAATTTCATGAGTCTACTTGGAAAATGGTCTTACTTTCTTAAGAAACAACTCAGTTTCCATACTCATACGGTAAGTTTTTAACTGCTTCTGCAGTGCACTTGAGTATAGACTTATTAAGAATTTTAATCTATCCTCATTCATGCAGAATACCCAACACTACCTTATGGGAGTTTTGGTGTAGTGTTCCATAATCATTCCTTTAACTTGTTGATGCTCATTGAACTTTGTTTATCTTTTTCAAGACATAAGTTGGATTACCGTCAGTTGGTGATTAACCTTCATACATATACCTTAATCTCATTTCTCTTGATTTTATAGAAATACTCGCTTTTGGAAGACTCTTTATAAATGGGTCAGCCAAGTTCTTCTTTGTTTCTATGCAATTGACTATAATTATTCATCGCTTGGGTAATTGTCTTATCATCTGATTTCTTAGACTTACATGTCTAGACTTTCCATTATATGCCTTATTTGACACATTATATACCGTAGCCTGATTATCACAATTAATCATGACTGCCGGAGATGGCTTAATCCATATAGGAATGTCTATTAAAATGTTCCTTAGCCATTCCGCCTCTTTACATGCATCTGCTAATGCGATTAATTCTAACAACATAGTTGAGTCGAAAACACAAGTCTGCTTCTTGGAACACCAAGACATAGCAACTCCTCCTAATGTAAGTATCCAACCAGTCGTAGATTTGGATTTAGATTCTAAATTATTCCAAGCAGCGTCACTATATCCTTCTAATACAGCAGGATATCTTTTATAAGAAAGGCCATAGTCGATGGTACCTTTCAAATAAGCTAGAACTTTTAAAATTGCTTTCCAATATTTCGTACCTAGATTACTCGTAAAATGACATAATACGCAAATATCGTGTGCCATGTCAAGTCTTGTGCAATGCATAGCATACACAAGACTTCTAAAAATACTAGAATATTCTAGTTGAGAAATAGTACGTCCGATATTTTTCTCTAATTTAATATTAGGATTTAAAGGAGTCGGAGCGGGTTTGTCAGTATAATGACCATATTTATTGAGAAATTTCTCAATATAATGAGATTGCATTAACACAAACTCCCTCTGTTTTCTTAGAATCTTAATTCCCTAAGATAACATCAGCTTCTCCTAAATCTTTCATATCAAATTTCAAGGACAGAAACTTCTTTGTTTCGTTCACAAGATATATATTATACCCAAAAATTAGCATATCATCAACGTATAAACATAGATAACATAACCGTTTTTATCCGATTTGCTATATATACATTTATCTGCATCCCTGACTTTAAGTCCATATGATAATGCTACTTCATCAAACTTCTCATGCCATTGCATGGGAGCTTGTTTCAAACCATAAAGAGATTTGACTAACTTGTAAACTTTTCTTTCATGGCCTAGCAATATGAAACCTTCGGGTTGTTCTATGTATATCTCTTCTTCTAAATTACCATTTAGAAATGATGTCTTTGTATCCATTTGATGTATAATTAAATTATGTATGGATGCTAGCGCTATCAAACAACGCACAGAGATAATGCGAGAAACATGAGCATACGTATTAAAATAATCTACTCCTTGTCTTTGTTTATAATCCTTTGCAACTATTCTAGCTTTAAATTTTTCAGTGGATCCATATGTATTCAATTTCCTCTTGAATACCCATTTACATCTTATTGGCTTAACACTAGGGTGTAAATCCATCAAAACCCATGTTTGATTTGATACGATTGAATTAATTTCATCATTTATTGCCTCTTTCTGTAAATTTGCATCTTTGGAACTCATAGCATCAGAATAGTTTGTAGGATCATCATCGACATTTATTGCATATTTAGTGATATTATGAATTTCATCCTTAGTGTTTTCGATAAAATATGTAATAAAGTCAGGGCCAAAATTCTTTTCTAGTCTTGCTCTTTTACTTCTTCTCTGTTTAGTACCTTCTTCCGGTACTGAGATTTCCTTGTTGTTTTGGTTAGAGATATAATCATCTTCAATATCATCATTCATCTCAACATGTTCTAATTTAGATGATATTAATGGTTCATCACTATTTTGGTCTTATGATATATACTTATTCTCAAAAAATTATACATCTACAGATTCTATAACTTCTAAGGTACCTAAAATAATGAATCTATAAGTACTGCTATTTTGAGTATATCCTAAAAAAGCACATTTATAAGCTATGTTTCGTAAGTTGGGTCTTTTAGGATCTGGTTTTCTTACTTGAGCTAAACAACCCCAGACTTTAAGTTTTCAAAAGCTTGGTTTTAGATTAAACCATAGTTCATAAGGCGATACAACCTTTTGTTTCATAGGAACTCTATGTAGAACGTAAAAGGTTGATAGCATGACATCACCCCATAATGAATTTGCTAATTTAGAACTAATAAGTATTTCATTGACCATTTCTACCAATGTTCTATTTTTTGTCCCGCGATACCATTTTGTTGTGGAGTATAAGAAGCCGTACATTGGTGAATCAAACCCTGTTGTTTGCAAAATAAGGTGAATTCATTAGAAAAATATTTACCGCCTCGGTCCGAATTCAACACTTTAATTTTAATTCCAAAATTTTGTTTCCATTTTTGCCTTATAAATTTTGAATTTATCAAATACCTCGTCTTTGGTTTTCATTAGATATACATAAGCATATCTAGAGTAATCATTAATAAATGTGACATAGTATTTATTTCTTCCATATGTTGTATGACTTTTAAGATCACCAACATCACTATAAACTAAGTCAAGCAAACAAGTGTTTCTTTCAATGGATTTGACGAATTGTCTATGAACCTTTGCTTGAATACATATCTCACATTATTAGTAGATTCAAAATTGCAATCAGAAATTAATCCTAACTTATACAGAGATTTAAGGGAACTATAGTTAACATGTCCTAATATAGCATGCCATAAATTAAAAGAGTCAACAATATAAACAGAACTATCTTTATTATATTCAACTTAATCATGTCGATGCAAGAGTATCTCTGACTTACAAAACTGCCATTTTTTGACAAATCTAGCTTATCAGACTCATACACCATCTTGAATCCTGCCTTATTAAGGAGGTATCTAGATATAAGATTCTTACAAATATCAAGTACATAAAATACATTGATTAAATAAGAACTTTTCCCTGTGTGAATAGGATTTCAATAGTGCCTTTTTCAATGACTTTGCTACGAGCTTTATTTGCCCCCGTAACTTCATTTTCTTCCCCGTTTGTTTCATCGTAGGTCTTAAAAAGACTACGGTCTTTGCATATATGTATTGTGATGTGCACGTAAATGTGCATATTTTTACTTCATATTTAATCGAATTTAATTAAATAAATGAGCATATAGAGTATTTTAATATGTTTAAACCAAATTTCAATTATTTTCAAGTCATCATATATTCATCTTCATATAGGGGCAAAATAGTCATTTTTGTGCATTTATTAATTTAAGAAACTTACTTGGAAATTTTTACTTTATTTTGTAGGAATTTGAATTCAAATTACAAGTGGCTTCATGGAAAATATGCATGCATAAGAAGATACAAAATAATGAAGATGGAAATAATTCATTTCATGAAACATAGAGGACCCCACCTACCCACTTACCATGATATACGAATTAGAAGCTAATGCACATGCTAATGGTCATTAAAGTTTCATGCGCATTTAAATGGAGGATTATCTCATACTAATGATAATTTGTTGGCCAGACTTTCTAGAAGGATAGTTTGGGTAGTTCCCAAAATTACGATTAGGGTTTCAAAACTTGTATAAATACCTCATATGTTCATGTAATTACGCTCTCTTCTCTCTTAGCCTCCATTGAGCCTTCTCTTTAGTTAGTTTAGTTTAGGCTAAAAAATAAACAAAAAATTCTCTTTTCTTTTTCATGGTACTTAGCCATTTTCTTTCATGTATTTTTCTTTTATGCGGTGTTAATTAATGTTCCTTTCTTATTTACATGCTCTTTTCCTCCTATGTTAGTAGCTTAGTTTCATTTCTTATGCAAGTAGATTAGTTTTTATTTCATTTTAATTAGCTCTCTTTTTCATTAGCTTGCATTTTCTTATTGTTTTTGTTTCATGTTGCAATCTACATTTGTTGAAGTGATAATAAATATGAGAGGCTAAACCCCCTCAATTTAGAGGTAATGAAGCTCTCTTATCATGTAGATTCAACATTTTGATAATTTGTGATCTCTTTTTGTGCTTAATGGCAATGTTTGAACGGGTTTAACTTATTTTTTTAGCTTTGAATTTGATAGCCTACGTTGTTGACACAAAATAGGCTATGCTTAAACAAACACAAATTACCTCTTCATCTACATATGATTATGGTAATGAAGTGAATGTTGAAATCAAAATTTGATGGTCTATATTTCTAATCAATAGTTAATAGGCCATGCTTAAAATAGATTTTATTTTCAATTTCATTATCATTTTTCATGAGAGTTAGCAAGTAGTTTAATGGGTGTGTTATAGTTTGATGGGTTATATTGGGCTAATTAATAACACAAATTTTCCATACTTATGATAAACACATCAAGTAAGCTCACTAATGACAAAAAAAGAATCATATTTTCATGTTGTGTTGATTTATGTGATCAAGAGAGTGGATTTATCTCTAAATTGCCTTCTACTCTCGTATTTTTATCCATTTTTTCTTTTGCTGGTTTTTCTACATTTTTAACTTAACACTCTCAAATCTTGGTTAATTTGATTGAATAGAATTTTAAAATCTAAATAATTTCCTACGGATCGACCCGTACTCGCCACGTACTAGAATTGTACACCATGCGCTTGTAGTTATTTTTATTTAAAATTTGATCGGCTATTTTCTAATCCGATAGGAAATTGGCTGGTTCAGACATATTGTTACTCTAGTGTTGAGCCATTAATCATTTTCTATGCCACTAACGGAGTTTGCCTCTTGCACTATAGCTGTAAGCTTTTTTTCAACCACATTCACTTTTTGTTTCTTTCGTCGATGGTAGTGACAAGCATAGTGGCCGGGCTTGTTACAAAAGAAACAATCGCCCTTCTTTTTGTTTTTCTTTTCTTATTTTCATTCTTTGGTTTTGATGTATGAATTTCTTAAACATTGTTGACTTTGGAATGAAACTCAGTTTATTGACTATCGATTTGTTCACGTTTACGTGAGTCTTCTTCTATGCGAAGATGACGTTGTAAAGCTTCTAAATCATAGTCCACTTCGGCATGTTTTATTTCTTCTCGTAATCATTCCAAGAAGAGGGAAGTCGGGATATAATAACCCCAACTATGAATGATTAAGGAAGCTCTATATTGGCATCTTTAAGATTATTGTCAATATGTAAAATCTCATTTACTTGTTCGATGATCATTTTATTGTCATTCATCTTAAATTCCATAAAATTGCTAATAAGAAATTTCTTGTTACTTGCCCTAAAAATGCGGTATTTGTTCTCCAATACAGTCCATAGTGCCTTCGCAGTTTCCAAGCGTCGATGTGCATTGTAGACGGGTGTGGACAATGCATTTAATATGTGTCCTCTACACATGAAGTCATCCTCCTTTCACTTTGTCGTTTAGCTTTCAATTCAATAGTATCCGCTGAAGTTTCAACTGGTAGTTCTCCAATCCGTTGTAGAAAAGTTTCACCGTAATGAGAAAGAACTTCATCGTCTATTGCCAACGAGTAAAATTCTCGCCATCAAAATGTTTTAGCCTTGTTAAATGTTGATTCACGACTTGAAGTGCATTATACTTGCATAAATCCTTCATTATTTTGATAATATTTTCTGAAAATTGCTGAAATATATTGTGGATACCATATTCATACTTCTGACTTTGAGGATTCCTTCATAAAATAGTTCAGTCCTATCGAGTACAAAAGGACCAACGAACTATTCCCCATATGATTCAACAAAGCCTTCTGATGACATTACTTGATTTAAAGTTCTGTACCACTTTGATCAAGCCATGAACACAGTAGAAAATTATTTCTGATAATTGCCGAAAGCGGAGAAAGAAGAAAATGATTTAATCACCAAAATTTGATCATTTCAAATACATGGACTAACACTGCTTATATAGATGATGGGGATGCGAAGTGGAGTTGCCTCTCTTAGGAAAAACTGTTAGAAAAGGTTTCATATGAAGAGAAACATTCATGAGGAAGAATTGTACCTCTTTGAATGGACATGCTGTTCGTGGCCAACATTCACTGGGCATTCGGTAGTACCACCGGCCGACCAGTGGCACCTACTAATGCCCAGTAAACTTAAAAATATGCAACATCTACTATGCAAAATTTGAATCTATCTCAAACCTTTAACTTATCCAAAGTTATAATCTAATATAACCAATTGAAATTATTGATCTTAATCGTTTATTTGAAAGTTTAAAATATAATAGAATTTTAGATAGATAGGGCATATGGTGTATAATATGATAGTCGCATTCACACCCCTTGTCTTGATTCTATGACACATTACTTCTTATATGGAAAAAGGGTACATTAATAACTACAAGAGACAAGCTAAATGCATGCGACGTATGGTTTATGCACATGTATTTTAATAACAAAAATACAGGTACGCTCTCTTAAAGTTTTCTAAGTTCAAATGATTGGTTAACTGAGGCTCCCATACCAAATTTAAAATCCACTATCACTGCATTGAGGGTCGATGCTAAAATACCATATACAACACTCAAATGTTGTAAAAATGGAGAACTGTTAGGTGAAATTAAAAAAAAAACTATCTTCCACGAGCATTACGGCACGCGCTTCGTGCGTGATGAAGAAAGTTGAATTATTTTTTTTACAAATTGTATTTATTTAATATGTTCAAAAGAAAAAAATTTCCACATATATTTAGGCATATTTTTGTGTTGAATCATATGTATGTAATTTAAAATTTTATTTCTAAGTTGCGATATCTAAATTCTTGTGAGTTTAAATTTTTATTAATATTATTAATTAATAAAAAATAATTTTGTAAAGTAGTTAATTTGCTAGATCCTATTTTTAAGTGATATTAAGATTTAGTAAATATTTGTAGAGGAAAATTTGAATTTGTAAAAGAAGTTTAATTGTCAGATCCTAATTTTAAGCGATGCTAAATTTTAATAATATCCGTAGACTTACATATAAGGGCAATTTTGGAAGTTCATGGTCGGACCAAAAGTTTGCGCTTCCAAACCAACTATTAATAAAGATGATTTATCCAATAATCAACTCGCGGTGGAAGGTTAATATATTATATACTGAAATATACCTGTATAGAAATGTGATATATATGAGATAATGTACCAAAAACCAATTAGAATATATTGTAACAACCCCACCGCTATACCCATATTATTAAAGAACATTACAAGTAATGTCCTCTAATAATATGGAGAATATGGCTGGTTAAGGACGATCGAATGTGAATATATCTTTATACTAACACCGACACATCTTTATTACCTTTTGAGAATCTGAACTAAATTTTTTGATATGCACAGTATTAACACAAAGTAATAAACACATAGACTAAAATATTCAGAATAGTATATAATATAAATACATTAGAATAAGAGTCATAGATTACAGTGAAATAATACACATTGTATACAGAATAAAATGCGAGTCTACAAAAATATCAGTACTAGACCCACATAATATATACATCACATACAAAATACTGTATCAGGTACACAATGACTACTAGATAATATATATGACATCAACTCCTAATCGTCAATATATACAAGTATGAAGTAAATTAAAACGGTCAAAATAGTCTACTTCAATGCTAGCACAAAATCCAGAAGCAACGAGTCCCGGTACCTGTATAGTATGGACCTAACACGAGTATTATAAAAATAAATGGGTCAGACTATATCTAAATAAAAGGGTGAGATACCGATATCATAATAATGACTTAACAATAAATAAGTCATAATAAAAATATGCCAAAACAAATGATCATAATAAGGCATATCAATTTAAAATCATCTTTCCATAAATCCATTTATGACTTAACCACAAAATAAGTCATCTCAAAATATGCCCAAAACCAATTAACTATAATAAGGCGTATCAAAACCAAATCATCAACTCATAAATCCATATTAAATCTCAAACGGTTTATCATTAAAAATACGGTGATAACAATTCAAAATTCTCCAAAGCCAAAAGATACTAAATCTCCATCCCAAAATCTCTGAAGAAATAATCATCACTAATGAAAGAATAATGGTAGTCAACTATCAGTATGATACAGTGCGACACGGGGCCTAACTAAAATAAATAAACCCCGCCATATAGTGCAATAGTCTAACGAAAAGAAATATACTATCAGGTATAAACCTCGACTCCTAATGAAAAGAAATAGGTACCCCTGTTTATGACAAAACTATGTGAATTTATCTACCGAAAATAAATAGGCAAACATTGTCCCGCTGTGAAATAAACTGATAGGCTTCCATATAACATCTGTCCAAGAAAGAAAGGGCAGCCATGTCATACCATAACAAACCTAACTAAAAGAAATAGGTCTGCCTACCCAAATCAAAAATGGTAACAACTCTCAGGTCGATAAAAAATAAGTCATCATCTCTCCGAGATCTAATGGCCTGAAATTCGAACACCCTAAGATAATACAACTCTAAGTGTTAATTACTGTCACTCAAGTAATCATAAGAATTTAACTTACTGTCCCGTACCAAATGGTAAATTCAAGTATTTACTAAAAGCTAGTAATTTCCACTCAAACTCTATTTAACAAATTATAATAATAAGCGAAAGAATTGTACGAAATGTCCTATACCAATCCGACAATTCAATCATTTATTAAATTCTTTGTTTCATACAAAAACAGGAAATCCAATAGATACGAAAAATCAAAATTTAATTCAATTGTAATTAAAAAGAAAAGAGTAAAGATTTTATTTTTAAAATAGAATTTCTTTACTAAAATTTTGAATCAAACCAATTCTTTCTCTTTTAGAATAATAACTTACTTTATTTTATAACTTATATATATATATATATATTTACTTTTTTCATAAATATTTATCCACTTAAAAATCTTACTCTATATTCTTTTAAAAAAAAAATTATAAAATAACACAGTATTTTGTCGTTATCCTCTAAAACAATTCCAAAATCATACTATACTTATAACATTAAATTTAAAAAGGTTTTGTCAATAAATATTACTCATCTTAAAAGCTTTAAATGGAAAATTTGAAATAAGTAATAAGTTAAGAAGATAATAGAATTTAACTATGTTCTATAAATTAAATTTCAAATACGGATCAAAATAGATAAAACTTCATTTTCAAAACCTTTTAAACACATTTAAACAATTCAAACAATAAACCCATCAAGAATGTAACTTTTAGAGCGAACATTGCTTTATAAAATATTATTCCAAATATGAAATTATTTACCGATCCGAGTTGCTTTCCGGCAAACTCCGATCACACAACAATGCACAAGTATCGACATACGATAAAATCTTAATTCACCATCGGACAGAGTTTCATTTGTAATTTTACATTATCAATCCCTACAACGCATTAATGTAGCGCCAAACAATCAAATCTCATCGAATAGTTAATTATTCGATGAAATAACTAAATCATAGCATGCAACCATATTTTAATCCAATTCATTCACACACAACAAATAGTCATTGAGATTTACAATTAGGGAAGGATATGCAAAGAAAAATTCATATTTTAACTAACTCAATGAGTAGAAATCAACAATTATCACCTAAACAACCATATCACGGTATGCATAAGGAATTCATATTAATAGATATAGAAGTGTGAGTGAAAAATAACTCACTTTATTTGTTTGCTCCTACAACTTTGGTCACTGCCTGGCCTACACCACCAACAGCTATCATCCGCCTCCATCACCACTACTCAAATCACCCCCGCAGCAACCTCTAATCATCATGCCAGCCACCATAAGTCGTGCATCGCCTGAAACTGCCGTTGTTACCACCCAAATCGCTCTCGCTTTAATGTCATGCGGCCAAGACCACAGCCAACCTCCGCCTCTAAATCACACAGGCGTGCTACACGTTAACTTCGGCCGCCATTGCGACACCAGATCGCATCCAAGATTGTTGCCTTCTCAACTGAACTCGTCCATCCTCCTATTGCGACCATGTCTCGTTCATTTTTTTATGTGATAATCAATTTTCGAATTGGTATTTAGGGCTTCTAGGGGAAGGAGCGAGCACGCTATGAAGGTTTGGGTTCCAGGCATGCTAAGGCTAAGGTGAATGTGTATTGGAAATAATAATGAGAATAGGCTGAGAAAACTTAGGATTAAACTAAGGTGTGGTCTTATTTAAATGGGCCAGGCTTTATTATTAAGGAATATGTTGTTGTTTTTTTTCTTAAGTAACTCATTTTGATTTATTTAAACTACACAATTCTATTCACACCTATATTGTTCTCTCTATTTAACATATTATCCTAAAATAAATTTATTTTTCTCCTACTATTTCAATGGTATAAAATTTGTTTACACTTTAAAACATTTTATATCCATTAAAATATTTATTTGAATTCTAATATATTATCTTAAAAAGAATTTATTAACTATATCAATTTTTTTATTATAACAAATCCTTTGTTAAATTGTCAAAAATTCAAATTCAAACACTTCTATTTCAATTAAATGAATTTAACATTACAACTTCAAAACAAGGTTGTTACATATATCTTCTCCATAAATATGAAATATTTAATAATACATTATGTACAACAGAAAAGTCTAAAATTTAAATAGCAATGTTTGTCATGCATAAAGTAAATAAACTTAAAATAGACATAGCGATCTCCATGCCTCCAAATATCCAACAAATCCTACTAACATGTCCCCAAAGATACTTGACTCTCAGTTTACTCATGGGAACACCCAAGATGTCAAAAAGAGAAACAAACAACAATAAAACACATGGCAAACATAAGCCTTGTTTGAGGGGCACAAAATATTATATATAAAAACCCATGTACATATACACAATATGAGCAAAATACTTATACAACATTATACCACACATGCATCTTGACCCGCATCAACAAGTCACCTTAATGCAAATACAGTCCATCACTACAAAACAGTACATAATATAAGTAATAATGTTACTACAAACTAAGTATATGAGTGAAGGAGCAATACTGCTCTTTAGGGTTAGCGGTGTCATGGGTTCCCTAGCCTAGGCCAAACTAACAATATAAGTAAATAATACTACATTGCAATACAATTTGTATCCATACACAAGCCTAGCCTGATCAACTAGGTTGCCCCAGTCCAAACAAAAATTTCAAGCATAAATAATAGTAAATTTCACCAAAATATGGCAAAGCCAAGAATAAAATTCTAGAAGCTTGATTTAAGGTTGAAACCAACTACCGGTGGGACACACTATCATTTAATTGATTTATGCAGTAAAACTTTTTACATACCCAATCTCATAAACTGTTATCCCCATCCCCCCGTTGCCCTAAGCGACTGGCTTTCCAGCCTTACCCTAGGGCTGGGCCTGTCCACACACCCATTACCTAAAATTGTATTGTACATGAACTGATAATCAAAAACATCTCTGTAAATTTCCATTAGAATCACATTTATTGGAATTGAATATAAAAGAATTAAGACAATTCAAAAGTTTTTCGTAGGTTTTGGGTTCGGCAACCTACTTAGATGGGAACCCCATCTCTCTCTACCTAGTTATAGAATCATTGTAGCAACACTGCTTTAATGCATATAATTATTAAAAAATTGTTTTTTTGATAATTAAATAACAATGTGGGAAATGGAATGAGTATGGAGAAGTATCAAAATAACTAATCTTGAAATTTTCCTTATTTGAAAAGAGAATAATGATATTTTATATAAATAAGAAATATATTTGAATTTATTTAAGTAAGGTAAGGAAGGGGAAACCTAAAGCCCAACCCACCTAAGAGTTCCCTGACCCGTCTCCCTCTCTTATGTTTCATTCATTTCTCATTACTAAAGGAAGAGAAAGAAACCTTATAATTTCTCAATTAATTAAGAAGAATTTGAAAGCTTGAGGAAGAACTTGTGGCATTATTTTCTCTTCACATTTAGGCTAATCAAGGTGAATAATAATATCATCTCTACTTGTTTTATGTTTTCATTTTGGGATCTAATGAAAAATGAGATATTTGTTATGACAACAACATGGGCTTGTAATGTAAGAGCATTTAAATGCTTTCACGAATTTAATGTGAGGTGTTGAATCTAAAAGAAGGGATTTTGAATTTAAAACTATAGATAATAACATCCAAATGGTCAAAAAATTATATGTTATTTATAACATTAATTTTAAGACAGGTTTTAATTTTATAATTTTCCAATTTAATATTAATTTTCTACAAATTCATAGATTTTATTATTTAAATTATTAAAAATTAATTATTTTTCCTAGAATTGTAATAAGCGGTAGAAAATGAAAAACCTGAATTTTGAGAAATTTTCTAGATTTTTCCCATAAAAATTTGAATTTGTATGAAGTAAATTGGTAAGTGAATAATGTGGTACAAATAGTAATCAATTAATTAATTTTTGAATTAATTAATATTTGTATTAAAGGAGAAATAGTTTTTGAAATTTCCCGTAAAGAAATATGTAAAAGTATTGATTGAGAAATAATAGTTTAACCTATAGCATATTGTAACACTCTGTATTTCGAAGGGTCCATAATATGAGAATTAAATTAAATTAATAATAAGATGAAATTATTGAAAGAGTAATTATGACAATTTAATTGTAAGAATTGCTTGAAAATTTGGTCACTTAAGTGTGGAATACTATAAAAATTTAATTGAATGGACTAATAGTAATCAAAACAATTAAAGTTGGTCTTGTTAAGGAAGATAAATAAATTAAGTTTTAGAGTGAGAAGGATTGTGTTAGGGGAGATATATTGTTGAGACTAGGCTAAAATGGTTATTAGCCCAAGCCAAAATCCTATCCTATTTTCCTTAGCTATATTCCCGCAGTCCATGTTATTTCATTTTTATAACTAAATGCCTAAAATTCAAGCAAGGTTGACCACCATTTTGAAGCTAAGAGAAGAGAAGATCAAAGCTAGAAGAATTCAAGCTTTCAACATTTAGAAGAAAGGAGATTAAAACAAAGTTTTCTTAATTAAGATGAGTAAATTTTTTCCTAAAACCATTCCTAACCCATTTGGGTTCGGACTTTAATTGGATGATTTTGATGATGATAAATGTGTTTGAATGATTAAACCTTATTTGGAATGTAATCTAAAATTTAAATGAAGTGAATTTGTTCATGTTTTATGGTAAAACATGCTCTAATCATATTTAAATGCTACTAAAATTTAATACAATGTTTGTAATGGTGAAATAAATATGGTTTTTTAATTTCATCATTTTTGGAATTTATTTGGATTTGTTATGAATTTTCTAAGTTGAGAAAATGGATAATTCTGAAAATTAATTAATAAAAGCAAATAAAATAATAAATTCGGCTTGAAATTTTGATATAAGGTATAATATGATAAATGGATTGTTTGTAAATTTTTGAGATTTTTCCCATTAATTTTCGATTTTATATGAATTTTTGGTAAAGGAAAAATTATTTAATTAAAGATAACTAATTAATAGGAAGTGTAATTAACAAGTTCTGAAAGGAAAACTATAAAGTAAATATTATCCAACTAGAATTGATGCTAAATGAGGTCTGGTGTAAAAAAATTCCTTGACAAGGTAACAAAATAGGTTTCAAGGTATTTACAGAATTACTACTTCAACCTACAATAGCCTATAAAATTGCCAATTTAAGATAGCAATAGGTTATTAACCTGTTGTAGCCAATGGGATGTCAAATTGTAGAACTTATTGGACGCCAATAATCGATAGCTCATAGAGATCAACCTAAGATTGTTATCAACTTGCGATAGCTACACGTTAATCAACCCGCGATGGCTTATGGAAGTCAACTTACGACGATTACATGAAGCTCAACGTGCAATAGCTAATGGAGCTATCAACCTGCGATACATAAGAGAAGTGTCAATGTGCGATCGTCGTTTGGGGCCCAGCATGCGATAGCTTGGGAAACTATCAACTTGCGATAGCCTATATAGATTCAACTTACGATAGCTAAAAAAACTATCAACATGCGATAGCTAGTTGAGGGCCAACTAGCGATGGCTTAGGAAAATCAACATGTGATGGTTATAGATAGAGAATATATGATAGCTAGGCTTGACTTGCGATGGCTATGGGATAGCCAATGTGCGACAGCCAAGTTCAGTTTGTGATAGCTTGGGAAACAATGATTTTCCAAGAAAAATGAAAGCACTTTGGAAGACAGTTTCCAAGTGTTAATTGACAATTTCATAAGAATGAAATAATGGAAGAATTTTGTAAGTTAAAATTATGTTAACTTATTTTTGAAATGGAAGAAAGCTTAGGGAAGCTAATAAATGGTGGGTATCATTTGAATTGAAAGATAAAGATGCTTTATCTAGAGAATGTGCAAGGTATACAATAAATGAATGAAAGAAAAAGGTTGAACTACGATCATAAAAAAATATTGACTCATGGAGTTATTGGATGACAGGTGCCTTGACTATTATGTCTAAAGTCCAATGGTATATGGCAGGTGCCATGATATTGTTCAACCTAAGGATATTTTTAAAACTATAATGGGGAGATATGGCAAGATGCCAAAACATCAGGGTGGTGTTATAAATAAAAGAATGAATCGACAATGTGAACGATAGCGGTTCATAGACTAGGAGAGGCTATTGATTCTCAGTAAGGACGCTTGCTAGAATGTATTCAAGGTCCTTAAATTCAACCTCTTAGGGTAGTCAAATTAGCTCCCATAGTGGAATGAGTGACCATTCATTAGATGACGTTGTTTGAGAAAATATAAATTAGTGATAGATAAGCCAAGGGAAGTAATAACTAAAGTAAGTTGATGATAACTGAAAGATGAAGGCCTAGATAAGAGATTAGGTAATGTTTGAATGGATGGTTTTCTTTTTGACATAGTTTTATAATTGGAAGTTAAGTATAGGGTATAATTAATTTGAACGGGAAATATAAATATGACGTGGTTCATAATTAGATGACAAGTGTAGGGTACACTTGTGAATTGAATGCGATGCACATGGTTGCTCTTGATGTAATGTTAGACTACATGTTATATTGATTTTGCTTTGATAAAGAAGTGAGGAAAAGACTCGTTCTGTGCTACAATGGCATGGTCCTGCTATGATTGCTTAGCGTAAAGATTTTACTCATACTAGGCTTTATGCATGACTAGAGTTTTTATTATTTCCCATAAATTCATGGTACTTATTCAAGTAAGCTGAGTTTATGGACTAAACGGTCTATTTTGGGAGGACGAACAAAGATTCTAAAGATGAAGCAGAAGGCTTAATTAGCTAATAAAAATTATTTTGAAAATCCTATTGTGTAAAACCAAGAATTATAAATGGTTATGTGTTGTGTTGGCATCTTGATATGTCAAAAATGATACCACTCTTATTTTCTTATTGTATTTCCCCCATGTGGGAATGTAAAGGGTTAATGATGATGTAATGAATATTGTAAAATAAATATGTGTAATGAAAGTTTATTTAGCTACTCTATTTATTTAATCTTGTGCAAAATAATATTGAACTCACTTTGTTGCTTGAAAATGATCCTAGTGATGACTACAACATCATTGACGTCCATTTTCGAATTTCAAAGTGGTTACACATATTTTGATCAAAAGTAATTGCTTTAAAAAGAAATAAAATAGTTTTAAAGTTAATTATAAGGTTGCCACAGTAGATTTGATAACTTGTATTCCATGTATATGATAGCTTGTTATTGCATACACACAATAGCTAAATTCTCATACATACGATAGCTATTAGCACGACAACAACAGTTTTATAAATTGACATATATAGGGACAATATCAAATTTTTTATAAACTCAATAGCTATTGTTTACGACTTGCAAATTTGACATTGTTAATATTAATAATTAAAAAATGGATTTTTAATTTAATAGTGAATTATGTATCATATTTATAATCATTATGTAGGTCTTTCTGAGCTAATTAGTTTCGACTAAAAATTTATAAATTGGGATTTGCAATTTCAGAGATATAAGTTTTACAAGTTAGAAGCAGCATACGCAACCCATAACCCAACTACAATGAGGCTATAAAACCCTAGCTGTCACCTCTATCATTATTCTTCATCTCTAATCCTAAAATCCCTAAATTCCTCTTTAAAGGCAAACTAAACAATCAGTTAAAACATATTCAAAAATCCAAAATATCCAAAATCCACCTTACAATATATGCATTCGAAGCTCTTAACGAGTAGAAGATGTGTCAAATGATTTTTTTGGAGATGGTTTCCGTGATGGTCAAAAATTTGCAAAGAATTTTTAGCCGTTCATTTTAGGGTTCTCTGATCAACCGAGAAACAACAAATATGGATCATTCAAAGAGTACAGTTGTGTAAAGGACATTGAGGGGAGTCGATCCATATGGTTGCATTGTTCTAGAAGTGTTGGATTGCACCAAAACAAATCTTTGAAGGTAGTAGTGGTGAAGTCACCTTGGGGCTTCGTAAGCAACCGGAGTAGCATCAATTAGTGCAGCTAAGCATGGGGATGGCAATGGTGTTGCTAGATTGGGTAACAGGTGACGGTGGTGGTGTGTGGTGGCGGTTGAAGTTTGCACCGGGGAGGGCTTGAACGAAATCGGGATGTTGAAGTTACTATATACGTGGTATGGAAAATAATATATTTGATAATTTGATTAATAAATTACCAAACTACCAACAACTTCTAATCTTCGTATCTTTTGCATATGAACTTTGATTTATGCTTGGTTTATTCCACTGGATTTGTGGCAAAATTCCAAATGATTTAGCGTATGGTTTACTGAGTTTTGGAGCTATTTTCAAAAGCGCGTTGTATTAGTTAATTAATTTTATTTAACCGAGCTTTAAAAATATTAAATAGATATCAAAAAATGAAAATTTATATGTGTTGATATATATTATGTTTAATTGATGAGCTTCTAGTTATTGCGATATTTTGGATATGTTGTTCCTTGATTGGTTTATTAATTGTTAATTGTTGCGTTACTGGATGATGTGTATCTAATTATAATTAATTTTTTGATTTAAAATAGAAATAATTAATTAATATAAAATAGGTGAAATTATGGAATTTTTTGGGAAATACTAATAAATAAATGAAAATAAGGTTATTTACAGATTTAAAGTGATATCTGTAAATAACAATATTTTAATGAATTGTTGTTTTTGATTAAATTACGATGTTTTGAGGTATTTGAAGTAATAAATATATATCAACGATTTTGAAGTATATTGTCGTTTTTGTAGAATTATTATTGTTTTATTAAGGTTTTAATATTTTTGATTAACTATTGATTGAAATTGTCATATATGTTTATTGTATTATGATGGAGTCGCATTAGAATGAGTATGCGATATCCTACCATTATTACTACACAATAATGGATAATTTATTATGATTTTGTTTGTTTGGATGGCATTAATGTTTGTGTTATTAATATTGATTGGTTAGCAAACATTTGATGATTTGGTGTTTGTCTTACTAATGTTGTTTGGTTAGTGCACATTTGATGAGAACGATATTGTGTAACTAAAATAAAGTAATTAGTACATATTATTTGATTATACTTGCGTATATTATGTATTACTAATAATGGATGATTAGTATATGTGTGATATTTGTTGTGTGGGTTTATTTGATGTTTAGGTTCATATTGAGTGTTGTCAAACTTGTTAGCATTTAATGGCTGTGTTGTTATTATTGTTGTTACCACATGTTCATAATGGTTGATGGCGATGTCTTAGTAAAAGTGATGTTTTCTACTTGTATTAGTTGTTATGGTTATGTGATGGTATGTGGTAATAAATATTTGATGCAGGAGAAGAGTAGAAAATAGAACTATGTAGGCTTGATCACCAAAATGGTACATTGGCAGTCTTTTTTTATGCAATAGACACTGGTTCCCCCATATTGGGCTGGGGTGTATAGAACTTGGCACGGTCCAAACACTGTTGAACTTTTTTCCATGTGTTTTCCAAGTTTGCGGGTTGGAGCAAAAGGAGAGGGAAAGTGGTCAAAATGCAATAACATTTACAAATTGTATACTTAAAGTTATATCCCTTGGATTACTATTGTATTGCTTATAAATTGACTATTGATTTCTATGTGGAAAGATAAAGGTGCATTATCCATTGTATTGAGCATTGGATGATTTATTAAGATATGTATTCAATGTTGGGACATATGCACACTTTTATTTAATTTCCACCATGAGGTTTTTCCATTTTTCCCATATTGACTTTAGATTTTAAATTACAAAATGAACGGTTCACTATTTTTAATCTCCGAGGTGTGCAAGCGTAATTTGACGGCACTTGTCACTAATTTTAGATGTTATAAATAGTGGATCATCGCTCTTAGCATAAAAACATAGGCTAAGCAATTCCATGGGCCTTAGGTAGATTTGACCATTTAGGATAGGTTAATTTACACCTTAGGGCGGGTTATAATATAGAATGAGAGAGTTTTCCAAGTGATGATTGTAAGCTTTATGTGCATGGGTTGTCTATGTAACCACCATTATCTCACCCTAAGCTGATATTTATTTATGATGACCTTTATATTAAGGTTAAATAAAGTGGGACTAGGGTAGGATGAACACTTATATGAGGGATTAAGTGTTAGTTATAACCCAAGTGACAAGCACATGATGTTAAATAATAATTGAAACCTGACCTTCATAGATGGAATTACATTATATCCTTAAATGATATTTTAACAGAAAAATTATTAAAATATATGTTTTTGGTTTTAAAGGTATTTAATTGATAGGAAAAAATGTATATTTTTGGGCATGAAGTAATTCGTTTGAAAGATCTTTACATGGACGTAAATAAAGTATTTAATTTGAGAAGTAAATTATATTTTTATGAAGATATTTTTGTAAGGAACAATTATTACTATAAGATATTTTTACCATTCCAGGCCCACACGTACGGGTTAACAATCTCGATGTAACCTTTTAGGTTAACAACCCCAATAATATCTTTTGGGTTAACAATCCCAAAAATAACTAGTCAAATAACCTTCTTGTTAGTGCTCGTATCCTATGCTCCATATTGTTAAACAAGTAGCAAACAAGGGGGATAATAGGTCCAACTCCTCCATAAAATTATAGATCCTACTATGACGAATTACTTCACCTATCCTTTCCAATTTCCACTAATAGGTAGCTAGGACCGACTACGAATGATAAGAGCTTCTAATTTCGATGTAATTGCCCGCCGCGTTGAGTGTCACATTTACAACTTCACGAAATGAGAGCCTAGGAAGTCACTAAGAGCGATACTTTTCTAGCTTCCTACATTACTCCATTCAGTTGTGTGAACTCCCAAAAGGCAAGGAAGTGGGAAAAAATTTCCCTGATCCATCCTACGTGGCCTATACCAGGTCCAGGTTCAACCTTATCTTGCTGTAGTAATTTAAACGTCTGATTCCCTGTACCAAATTTTTGTTACTGCCATTTAGACGTCTGGTTCTTTAGTCATACATCAAACTTTGATTCCAGACATTTGTATAAGGGTTTAGACGTCAGAATCAAGTCGGATTTGAAATGTTTCTTTTTTGTTTTGTAACTTTTGAAATTCAGACGTCTGATTTTTGGTTTTGATGTCTATATAAATATTTTCAAGTCCATAACTTTTTTTAAATTTGTTTTGTTTGTTTTCTTCACAGATTCAAGTATACATGTTAGATTCATTTTTAAAAGTGTTTGGTTATAGTTTTCATCTTGTTTATACACAATTCCAAGTAGTTTATCCCAACAGTTATCTACATATCTTCTAATTGATTATCTGCGTATATTTCAGTCAATTCTCTTTGTATATTCAAGGTTATAAAATCAAATTTATGTAAATAAAAAGAATATTTCTATTTATTATCAAAATATATCCAAATTTTTTATATAAAATTATATCTATAGAATTAGGAATATAGTTAATCCTACCCTTCCCTCCCAAATTATAGTGATTATTTTATTAATTCATTACATAGGGTTTTTCAATCATTTCGATTCATAAGTATTTTGAATAAAAACATTAATTAATGATTAAAAATCATACATGTTATCCCAACTTTTGGCAAAGCCGAGATACCCAAAGATTAACTGAAAATCAATGATTATTAGTCATGAACATCGATTGTGCATCGCAGGTTCACCATGGATATCGATGAATTTTGTCCGAGTCCGGATCGGGCTGGAATTGATAAGACATGTCAAGCAAGGTCAGATAAAGCAACGTTCGAAGTTTCGAGTCAATCCGAGTTCGTATGCTCAAGATATCGCCAAAAGGAAATGGATGAAATAGGCTAGGCTCGAATCCATGAGGAAAGGTTGACTCGAATCGATCAGAAGAGCATTGCGTCGAATCCATCATGTTCGACTCCGTCTACTTCGAATCCATCATCCCTACATCACTTCGAATCCACGAGAAGCACCCTTGCTTCGACTCCATCAGCGCATAGTACTTCGAATCCATTGAGCCACTTCGCCTCGCAACCTTCAGGTTGAACACCTTCGTATCCATCTGGGCTCGATGGTTCGAATCCAACACTCGAACCCATGAAGACCTCTCGCTTCATACCCATCAAGTACTTGCTTCGAATCGATTCAAGGCTGGCGTGTTCGAATCGATTAAGTGCCTTCCTTCGAATCCATCGAGTCAAGGCAGCGAAGTCTCCGGGACGACTCGATCTAACTAGCGACGAAAGCGGATCGATGCAAGGTTTGCGCTCCACATCACCACCTTCACGTGCAGGAGGATCGACTCGAACGAATCGATTCGAGCATATCGATTCGAACGACTCCAGGAAGCAAAAATCTGCAACCTTGAATCGATCATAACTTGAGATCTACACATCCAAATGCTATGAAATTTTCACAGAAGCTTCAACACATGATGAAGAATGTTCACACCAAATTTCAGCTTGATTGGGCAATTTCTTGATCGATTCGAACCAAGGGTCGAATCGATCCCAAAGTGGGCCCGGGACTCCAGATTTCGGCCATGTGGGCCTCCTCACGTGCCAGAACTGGTCTTCCCTCATTTTAGGCGAAATATCAGCCTCCTACACCTATAAATAGAGCCCCTGGTCATTCAGAAAAGGGGGTCGGAGAACTTTGAGAGCAAAGAGCGCCCAGATTCTGCCAGATTTACTCCAGATCACCATTGCTGCCTTAGATTCAGACTTAGTTCAGCAAATCAGTTGTAATCCAACAATACGAAATTGTAATCTTCAAGCATCGAGAAATAAAATCATAAAAACCTTGAAGTGGACGTAGGCCGGAGATAGCCGAACCACTATAAATTGTGTGTCACTGTTCATTATTTCTTGATTGTTGCTTGCTACTTACTTAAGATCTGTGATTTGTGTGTGAATACTGCTGATTTGTATTCATACGCTGGTGCTTTCACAACATTCGGGGTTTGTGACCATTTTTGGCGCAAACACTTTGGTGCTTTCACCGAGAAGAACTAGCACCCGCTACACCAAATTCAAAATTGAGATTTGGAATTTTAAGGATTCAGATCTGACTCTACAATGACTCGACAAACTAGACAAAGAACTGAGAGGAGCCAACAGGCAGGAAGTCAAGAGGCATCCTCTGGTGCTGGAGAAGAACCAGCTTCGATCTACATCACTAGAGACGAAATGGAGACCATGACCAATCTGATGCACGAAAGAATGATGAAAAGTCAACAAGAGATGTTGCAGAACTTCTTCGAGCAGATGAGAGCTGCAGGGACGCAGAACCTTGGACCAGCTATAGCGGCTGTGAATATGGAACCCAACGGAGGACAGAATGCAGAACCAGAAGGCAATCAACAAGGGCTTGGGGGCAGGCCCGCAGGATCCAACGCAGAAGTACCTCTGGAAGGAGCTCAGCCGGCTAGGGCCAACCCAAATGCTAACGAGCCGCCCGAAGAGTACGTACCAGAATTCCCTACAAGACTCGGAGGGCAAGACAGAGACATGACAAGGGGGCAACCCCTAGATGGAGATGAAAGAATGATCGGCCTAGTGAGACGACTCATGAGAGGAGGGTTTTCAGGAGGAGGATTGGAAGAAGTTAGTCGGAGTCCGTTCGCTCCAAATATCAGGAATGCAAGGAACCCTCCGAAGTTCAAACTACCAACGCTGAATCCTTATGACGGAAAGTCAGACCCGACCATGCATATTACCAGATATATCAGACACATGGAAGTGCTGGGAGCATCCGAGGAAGTGATGGCACGATGTTTCCCCTTATTCCTATCAGATTTGGCTGCGCTTTGGTTTAGGCAGCTAGAAACCGGATCAATCAGGACATGGGGCGAGCTTGTGGATTGCTTCATGAAGCAGTTTAGGGTCCACGTGACGCGACCTAAGAGCGTGATGACTTTGGCGTCGATAAAACAAAGGACCGGAGAGTCCATAAAAGATTTTTTGTTACGATTTAATGCGACGGTGACTTCTGTAGATCGCCCGGACCCATCGATGATTTTGATGGCGGCAGTAGCAGGAGTTGGAGAAGGCACCGAATTCAAAGACTCTTTGACTAAAGATCCACCGCAAGATCTTGGAGAGTTTTTCCATGAAGCTGAGAAATTCGTTCGATTGGAGGAATCACGAGCCGAGAGGCAGGAAATAAATGTTGCACAAGGCGAAGGAACCGCCAGGGAACAGTCCAGGGCAGACAAAGGAAAGAGAAAGCAGGATGACACACATGATGGTCCTGATAAACGGAAGAAATTCCGAGAACCCAGATTCAGGCAATACACAGATTTGGTGGCAGGACTGGAACGAATTTACACCGAAACTCGGGGGCAACTCCCCTATCGAAAACCACCCAGGAGAGATCCCACGGAGCGGGAACGTAGGACTGGAAAGTACTGCCTATTCCATGAGCTGGATGGGCATACTACCGATGAATGCCGCCACCTGAAGGATGAGGTGGAAGAACATGCAAGGAGTGGTAGATTGCCACAGTATGTCAGAGAACGTACGACGGCGGTTGGACCCGAACAACAACCGCATCAACCAAACAGGAATGATCCTGGATCGGGATCACGACTCGTCATCAACTGATTGTGATGGCAAGGGCCAAGTTCAAGATTTGGACTCTGGTCGACTAGTTTTCTTAGATTTGATTTCCAAAATAAAACGGCTATCCCACTTACTCATGTACGGGAACCGGAGAGATCCCTAGGCATGCTCTGAGATGGAAATAGACCGCTCTGCCCGGAGAGGCATTATCTTGTTTTTCCTGGTGTTTGAGATTGAACATCTAGGATTTGAATTTAATAAAGAAACACTTATTAAAATAAACCTTTGACCGGAGAGTTAAAGGATAAACATTGAAATATCAATATAAACATGATCGCTTTATGATCCTACCCGGAGAGGCAGGGTCCGGAGTGCAAGAAGTGAGTTGCTTCACCGGAGAGTGACAGGATCAACTCACTTAAGCATCGTTTCCTATTCACCGGAGAGTGATTGGATCAGGATTCGATAAGAGCCCGGAGAGGCTATGATCGGCCCACGATTTAGGCCATGACATCGCTTAATGTTCAGAAACACTGAACCAGAGTGCAGGAAGTGAGTCGCTTCGCCGGAGAGCGACAGGATTGACTCACTTAATGTTGTTTCCCCTTCACCGGAGAGTGACAGGATGGGATCCAGCATGAGCCCGGAGAGGCGGTGATCGACCGACGATTCAGGTCATGACATCGCTTAATGTTCAAATACACTGAACCGGAGTGCAGGGGGTGTAGCCGCTTCGCCGGAGAGCGACTGGATCGGCTCACTCATCGTTATTTCCCCTTCACCGGAGAGTGACAAGATGGGATCCAGCATGAGCCCGAAGAGGCTATAATCGGCCGAGAACGACCAAGACATCGCTATACGCCCTAGCTGGGGCCAGAGTGCAAGGGATAGAAAGCAACGCCGGAGTGCAATAGGATCTTTCTATTCAATCGCTAAATCTGGAATGGGTTTGACAAGGGTCCGGAGTGACCATCAATAGTACGGAGAAACCGTAGAATTTCATTCTTAACTTCCACTGGAAAAATTGATAACAATTCGGCTTCGAACAGCCATGGACTTGATTGAAAATGCTACAAGCTACGAGTAAAACATGAACTCACTGCATCCGACTTAAGACTGATCAAAACACGCCTTTTACCAAAAAGGCATGTTTTGGGGGGCAAAATGTTATCCCAACTTTTGGCAAAGCCGAGATACCCAAAGATTAACTGAAAATCAATGATTATTAGTCATGAACATCGATTGTGCATCGCAGGTTCACCATGGATATCGATGAATTTTGTCCGAGTCCGGATCGGGCTGGAATTGATAAGACATGTCAAGCAAGGTCAGATGAAGCAACGTTCGAAGTTTCGAGTCAATCCGAGTTCGTATGCTCAAGATATCGCCAAAAGGAAATGGATGAAATAGGCTAGGCTCGAATCCATGAGGAAAGGTTGACTCGAATCGATCAGAAGAGCATTGCGTCGAATCCATCATGTTCGACTCCGTCTACTTCGAATCCATCATCCCTACATCACTTCGAATCCACGAGAAGCACCCTTGCTTCGACTCCATCAGCGCATAGTACTTCGAATCCATTGAGCCACTTCGCCTCGCAACCTTCAGGTTGAACACCTTCGTATCCATCTGGGCTCGATGGTTCGAATCCAACACTCGAACCCATGAAGACCTCTCGCTTCATACCCATCAAGTACTTGCTTCGAATCGATTCAAGGCTGGCGTGTTCGAATCGATTAAGTGCCTTCCTTCGAATCCATCGAGTCAAGGCAGCGAAGTCTCCGGGACGACTCGATCTAACTAGCGACGAAAGCGGATCGATGCAAGGTTTGCGCTCCACATCACCACCTTCACGTGCAGGAGGATCGACTCGAACGAATCGATTCAAGCATATCGATTCGAACGACTCCAGGAAGCAAAAATCTGCAACCTTGAATCGATCATAACTTGAGATCTACACATCCAAATGCTATGAAATTTTCACAGAAGCTTCAACACATGATGAAGAATGTTCACACCAAATTTCAGCTTGATTGGGCAATTTCTTGATCGATTCGAACCAAGGGTCGAATCGATCCCAAAGTGGGCCCGGGACTCCAGATTTCGGCCATGTGGGCCTCCTCACGTGCCAGAACTGGTCTTCCCTCATTTTAGGCGAAATATCAGCCTCCTACACCTATAAATAGAGCCCCTGGTCATTCAGAAAAGGGGGTCGGAGAACTTTGAGAGCAAAGAGCGCCCAGATTCTGCCAGATTTACTCCAGATCACCATTGCTGCCTTAGATTCAGACTTAGTTCAGCAAATCAGTTGTAATCCAACAATACGAAATTGTAATCTTCAAGCATCGAGAAATAAAATCATAAAAACCTTGAAGTGGACGTAGGCCGGAGATAGCCGAACCACTATAAATTGTGTGTCACTGTTCATTATTTCTTGATTGTTGCTTGCTACTTACTTAAGATCTGTGATTTGTGTGTGAATACTGCTGATTTGTATTCATACGCTGGTGCTTTCACAACATTCGGGGTTTGTGACCATTTTTGGCGCAAACACTCTTTTCTAAGAAGGCATATAAATGAAAATCAACTAGTTATCTACATTAAAGACATTTCGTAGATAAACTCACCTACCTTGAAGGGTTGTTCGAAGAAATCCCTTTTTTGTAATCCAATTTGAATTGGTCTCTCTTCCTCTATTCCTTGATTTGTTTGCACTTCTCATTCTCTTACGATTTGACTCTTTTTTGATTTAACTCTCTTCCTGTCTCTTTTAATTAGATTTATCTTCTTTTATTTTTGATTTGGAAATTTAGAGAGGAGAATAGAAAATAATGTTTGGATTTGAGAAGTTTTGAGGGGAAGGAGGAAGAAAAGAAAGATAGAATTAAAGAGGTGTCGGTTAGGGTTTAGAATAGAGAAAGTGAGGGTTATGGATTTATTTATAGTTGAGAACTAAGGTTATAGTTTAAATTCCAAAATTAACATTTACGGAAATGCCACTGGGATTAGTTTTTGCCAATTTTGACTTGTTTTATCAAATTCCACAAGTTATATGTGTTTTCTAATTGTAAACAACATTCCTGATGTAAAGGAATAGGTTTCAAGGCCTAATTATGATGTTTTTGAAAATTCACTACTCTATAACTTTTGTGTAAAACTACATATTTACCCTTATTAGAGTTTTAATTTATCATTAAAATTTCCAGGATATCACATCTCTCCAACCCTAAAAGGATTACATCCCTAAGAAGGGAAAAATGTAACTCGCTCATATAACCAATACTATAACCATTTACTCAAATTTTTGCATAAAAAATGGGCAAACACTCAAATTGTTGTTGTAGAGCTGTAAATGTTGTTTGTAGTATATAGCTATTGTTTGATGAAAATTAGTTGCGGATGTTTAGGATAGAAAATCGGTAATTTGAAATAAAGAATATGTAAAGGACTTAAATGTTAAAAGACACAGAATTTATAGTGGTTCGGCCTGAATATACCTACCTCCACTGTTCCTCTTTTATTATCCCTTTCATTTATGATTATAAGTACAAGCTTTGAATACGAGTAAACATGCTATTAGAACTAAGATTTTTCCCTCTCGAAGTTGTCTGCCATTGTTGCTGAAAGCTTTGCTCTTCAGCATCTCCTTTTTTATGATGTCATGTGCTTGGTATTTATTGAATGAAGATATGAGGAGAGGTAGTTGAGTATATAGTATTTGGAATTTGGGTCAACCTTCCTTCCTCTAAGATTTGGTTCAACCTTCCTTACATGATTATCAAGCTATTCCACTTGTGACGACCGCCATACACCTTCAAGAACCCCGGAATGCGTCATGAAGTAATCCCTGAAGTATTTTCATGCCATGATGAAAATTTCCAACTTTTTTAGATCAGTTATACCTAGGTCGAGCCCCAAGCAAACTTTCACCCGACTCCAAGCAGCATTACTCCCAGCTGACTCCAAGTAAACCCTTCAATTTCTCATGCCTAACTCCAAGCAACCACCGAACCAATGATTTAGTTCGGTCAATGGATAGACTCCAAGCAGACTCCATATTTTCAAGGTCCGACTACAAGTAATCACCGAACAAAAGTTTTGATTCGGTCATCGGACCGACTCCATGCAGACTCTATATTTTCAAGGCCCGACTCCAAACAAGCGCCGAACCAAAGTTTTAGTTCGGTCATCGGGCCGACTCCAAGCAGACTTGAGATTTTCAAGCCTCGACTCCAAGCAAGCGCCGAAACAAAGTTTTGGTTCGGTAATCTGGCCGACTCCAAGCAGACTCCAGATTTTCAAGGGCCGACTCCAAGCAAGCGCCGGATCAAAGTTTTGGTTCGGTCGTCAGGCCGACTCCAAGCAGACTCTAGATTTTCAAGGCCCAACTCCAAGCAAGCACCGACCAAAGTTCTGGTTCGGTCATCAGGCCGACTCCAAGTAGACTCCAGATTTTCATGGCCTGACTGCAAGCAAGCGCCGAACCAAAGTTTTGGTTCGGTCATCAGGCCAACTCCAAGCAGACTCGAGATTTTCAAGCCCCGACTCAAAGCAAGCGTCGAACCAAAGTTTTGGTTTGGTCATCCAACTGACTCCATGCAGACTCTAGATTTTCAAGGTCCGACTCTAAGCAAGTGTCGAACGAAAGTTTTGGTTCGGTTATCGGGCCGACTCCAAGCAAACTCGATATTTTCAAGCCCCGACTTCAAGCAAGCGCTGAACCAAAGTTTTGGTTCGATCATCAGACCGAGGATCCTTGATTGCTGTTGGACTGTCGCCTTGAATGGTGGTAGAGCGTCTCGGTATCAGCCCCATGAGACGGTTTTGGACAAATCTTAAGATGGTCATATCTCTTAATCCATAGCTCGGATTGAGACGCGATTTTGACCTATGTCCATATCTTGATCTCGAGAATACCTCCAAACTAGTTAGAGTCTGTTCCAGAACAATGACGATTTTTCCCCTGACACCTCATATTCACCATGTAGTGGGCGAAAATGCCCCCAACATTTGCCCCCCAAAGCATACTTTCGTGAATACAAAGTGTGCTTTGTTTAATTCAAGACTGTCTTCTTAGTATTGCAATGGTTATATTGTCTGAATATCCATATCTCTTCTTCGCCTCTGATTTTTCGATAAGCCTCTTATTACTAGTTTGATGTGGGACTTTATTCGTTCTGAGGAGGACTTGCTAAATTTTTGAACCCGTCTTTGATTAATCTTCATCCGACAGGATGCCGTTTTTCTTGGACTTTCGGTTCCCTACGTTGAGGCTTCATACAGTATGCGGACCAACTGATGTATACTTTGCGTTATCGGCTTCGGATCTGTGATGTGGTACTCCAGTTATGTTCATTGTGTGGTTGAATCAAGCTATCCAGACCATCTCATGTGATCGCCAAGTTTGTGTATTTCTCTACTAATCCTTTCTCCACTCGTGTGCATGCTTTGCATTGAATTTGATATAGTAAGAATCTCTGTTGAAGGGCTTTTGTATATAGGAGATGATGTAGAGTGTTATCGAGTGAATGTTGGTTATGACTTCCCTAGCCCATGTTTTGTATATTCTACCTGGACGTTTGTGCAAAGATATGTATATTTTATATAAATTTTGGTTGGAATCCTCATACATAATAAGATGTAATTGGTTTGTGCGGCATACAGTCTGGTAAAGTGATGATCAGTTTTACCAACTTCTTCGACAGCTTGGTTTGATAATCCTCAGTGTACTTGTGCATACTAGATTATTGGTAAGTTTTGATGGATAAGTGTTGGATTATTGAGAAGCTTGGTGAAGGAGCAAGGATAGTATGACCACGAAATTGGGTTGGTGGAGTTTATTGGACCGAAACAATTTGGTTCGAGAGTGGAAGATGATAGTCGAACCATTTGGTCTGGTACATGAAAAGAGGCCGGACCGAGGAGCAAAACGAGGTCGGACGAAAGTGTTGGTAGGTTGCATAGTCCAAGGTCAGAACAATGATCTGGTGCATCGCCTGTGTCAATCGTAAGCTTGTGTTTGGTGTCTAGCGATTGTGACTGAGTCAAAATTCTGGTTTGGCACTAACACAAGGCTATAATTAAACCAATTTTTGAGAGAGCGACATTGGCTTTTCGGTCTAGGGTCTACGAGGAATTGTCCATATTAGGAGTACTTTTGTTATTCTTGTGCGAAGCCATGGTCATGGCAAAATGTGAGTTATGGACGGCTCGATTGGAAAGCATACTCTGATTGTGGGTACGAATGATTCATTATTGCTAGTTTGAGTTATGCCAAGTGCTGATGTAGGATGCCCCCAGTATGTGGTGTTTAGCTGGAATAATCTTTAGACATTGGAAATCTTGATTAGTATCGGTTTATTATTTCTTATTAATCAGGTAGAATCAATCTTTTAATTCAAATGTCCTATTGGAATTGCCGGTAGAGGATCGTCCTATTCTGTTGACTTTACCTACAAGTTCAGGGTCCTTTCGGGCCTAGTGTGGTCAAGGCCTTTCATCCTTGCCTTAGAATTAGTTATAGACTATTAATACATTTTTATTTGGAATTTTACCATAGATATGTGTTAGAGTCATCCCGCGTGTCCTCGGGATTGATTTATTAGGTAAAGTTATCAAGCTATTTGTATTAAAATAGACTTTGATATGAATTAATTACATTCGGAAGGTTAGAGATCGAATCACTTTTGTTTAGAGCGGTCCTTATCATTTGAAGTGATCCCCTATTACTAAGGTTTAGAGAGTAATTTTGGGGATGTGGTAGTCCTCAAATACTCATCACATCCTCCAAAGCACCCTCTAGCGACGTTGTTAAAAGTCGGCTGGGAGCGCTCATTATTTGTCTGGGTTTACCCCCAGTATGGTGCACTTAGTTGCTTCTCACAACATGCTGCCTTGTATCATGAATAGGTTTTAAACTTGTAAACTTAAGGTCATGATTTCAATGTGCTATTACCAAGCTGAGTGGTAGTGTATGTGTATAATCAAGTGGTGA
Organism: Allium fistulosum; assembly: GCA_030737815.1. NCBI lineage: Eukaryota > Viridiplantae > Streptophyta > Magnoliopsida > Asparagales > Amaryllidaceae > Allium > Allium fistulosum. The sequence goes on from CM060904.1 coordinate 340,363,462, forward strand.
GGTGGTTCTATACCCCCAAGTATTTTTTATCGAATTTAGCTTATCTTACAAAAGTTAGTCATACCTTTGCACTGAGTTTTTCTTAGGTTCCATAAGTGTGCTCAACTTTGGGAGAATCCTTATAGTTTCTTAAGCGAAGTTGGCTGGAAGGGATATTCTAATTCTTTGTTGGATTGATGTTCCACTATCTCTGACGGAGTTGAGTCGATGCTCTGTTTCCTCTAGTGGAGTGGAAGCGAATGAATATCCTGCTATGGTTGGCGGAGTGGAATTCATATTTCTATTATCTATATGAAATGCCACAAGACTAAAAGAAATTGTTAGAAGCTTCTAGTTTAAGTACAACGAACTATATTCTCTGTCAAGAGAGTCCTTCTAAACTTAAGATTCGTGGCACGTAAGTTACTTGCCCTGATTGTGGATTTTGGTGACATATGGTTTGTCAGTCCAACTTATGTTCCAAGGTAGTGTAACTTTTGCAACTGCCGTACTTATGATTTAGAGCCGAGATTCACACACAGTAACTGCCCGGGCCATTACGGCTTATATCGTTAGTATTATTCGATTTACTATGGCCCGGCTAGCGTAGGTGCCGATCGTCAACTACGAACTATCCTTGGCTGCAGCCATGCCTTAATTGTGGGATTTATTATCGGTTCGCAGTTGCCGGCGAGCCGAATTCCAATGATAAACTGCCTAGGCTATAATTGTGCCTAATCCGTGGCTTATAGTCGGTTTATCATTGCTGGCTGGGAAGCCAATCGTCAGCTGTGAACTACCTAGGCTATTTTTGTGCCTTAGTCATGGTTATCATACTTTCACTGCTGCCAGTGAGAGCTTGCGATTGATCGCAATAGGAAAAATTTCAGACAAACAATCGAGCAAAACATCAATTTTTACAGTGGTTCGGCCAAAATATGCCTACATCCACTATCTTTCTTTTATTGCTTCAGGTGATATATGCTTTTTACAAGCTGAGAGAAGTAAGGGCGGAGATGTTGGAGATTCCTTCCTTTCCCAAACACCTTTTCCATCAACGGTCGACAGAATGTAAGCTCCGTTGTGGAGATCCTTATGAACAAAAAATGGTCCTTTCCAAACTGGATCTACTACACCTGGATGGGGAGAGACTTGCTTGAGAACAATATCTCCCTCTTGTAACTCTTGGGGCTTCACCTTAGATTTGTATTATTTTGCCACTTTCCGTCTGTTTGCGGCGGTCTTGAGAGCAGTGTTATTCCTTCTTTCTTCAATCAGGTCTAAGGACATGCTGAGAAGCTCCTCGTTTTCTTTCGGATTATAATGTGTCCTACGATGTGATGGGACAACTGTTTCGACCGGAAGCATGGACACAACCCTGTATGCTTAAAGCAAATAGAATATGTCATGTTGCTGTTTTGTAGGAGGCTTGTAGGCCCACAATGCCGTGGGTAGTTCGTCAACCCATGCTCCTTTGGATTTATCTAGTTTTTCCTTAATTAGTGTTTGCAAGACTTTTTTGATAGCTTCAACCTGCCCATTAGCCTAGGGCAACTCCTGTTATGAGATAATCCATGCTAGGCTTCGAATGCATTTATTCTTTGAGTTACTCAAGCTAGATATATGCCCGGATGCCCAACTGGTATGTCATTGCCAGGGAAAGGGGCGGTCGTCAGCAGTGAACTACCCAGGCTAGTGCCCTTAGTCAAGGCTATCTTATTTTCACTGCTTCCAACATATGCTTGTGATCTTGGTTGCCAATCCCAAAAGAAGTAGTGGTTATAACTGCATAGGTGTTAAGTGAATATAACCCCATATGTGTTAAGTGAATATAACTACATATGTGTTAAATAAATGCATTAGTCTCTTGTCTAGGTCAAAGGGAAAGAGTAGTTTAGACCAAACCTGCCGCTTCAAAAGAAGCGCAAAGTACCAGGTTATGTAGTATGCCTGGTTTAAGATGTTCACTTGGATAAGAATTCTTGCTTGGTATTTTGGTAAGACTCTGTGGAACCTAGGAGCCGATGGCATTGTCCTGAAATGACAACAACCGAGTTAGATAAAAACGAAAGAAGAGGTTTGTTATGGTACCTCCTTTGCAGGACCGTCTGTTGTCATGCGTATGACATGTTTATGCGAGCATATTGTGTGATCGGAGAGCTCCTCATAAGGATTTTCTACAATTACTCTTATTGATGACGAGGGTTTTACTGGGCCAAGATTCTTGTTTGGCATTTTAGTGCTGCCTCCTAGCGGTCATTGGTCTAGTCATTTTGTCAAGTTGACTCCGGCTAGTTTGTTGGACTTATACTGGATGTCCCCAGTGTGCATCCTGTTATCCTTAGTTCTGAATCAATTTGAATTGTGTCTTTTGATTATTAGATCATGATGGAGTGGAGAAGCTAGTATCTTGATTGGTGACTGCAATGTCCTAGCGGTTTACTATATATTGTTGATTTGTGTTGAATTGTGATATGAGGAGTAGTGGTGGTGGTTCTGGATATCTCTCACCTTTCTGCTACGAGCCAAATACGTTCGAATTGCTGGAGCTCGGTCTTTCAAAGCCTTTCTGTATAAACTATTATGTTATCCAAGTTCTCGGCAGATGTCGTTTCCATCACGTCCTCTTCCTTGCCCTTTGAGGTAACACCATACTCAAATGGATGGCTTCTCTCTGATCATTGATCATTCGAACACCGGAGGCAGAGAGTTGTATCTCTTCCATTTTGCTATAGCATTTGTACCGCAAGCTGTGCTAACTTCCCTGGGTGACCATCTATCTGAACTCCTAACAGTGATGTTTCCTCATCTTTATGCCTTACTGACCCAATGGAGAGGTCATGCATAGTTGTAGGGGTTAGTTTGATTTTTTGTCTTTACTTCGTGTAGCATGTAAGCACCCTTGGGTCTATCAACACATGCAACGGATTTACGAATCCTTCCTTCACCTTTTTCCAAGGATGGAGATCCAAGAGTAGATGGTAGAGCCCTGCAATAGCTTAAGATTGATTAGAATGAAAGAAAAGTAATTATATAGTACCTCCTTTGTGCCCCCCGTTTATCAGCAATTGTGGAGATCTTGGCAAGTGTCTATGGAGTCAGGTTAGCCCCTTATAAAGGTTTGTAGTGGGCACTCAATTTTTTTTGTTTTTCTGGAGGGTGGGCTAGTAACTCTTGGTCTTACCTCCTTCTCTTTTCATATTTGTTGAACATATCCCTAGGTAAGGAGAGCTATTGACATTATTTGAATCATGTTCGATACACGTTGGATTGGTGATGTCTTCGTGCATGATAGGAGTGATGAAGTGATGTGCTTGTCATATCTAGACTTTGAGTATTTAATCATCATGACTTCGGTCTTCAAGTTATGACATTTTGATCCATCAGTGGATCCCAATTGTAGTACTTTGATTTGATGCTGGATGGAAAAAGAGCTGTGCTTGGGGTTTATTTGGTTATGTGGAACGCCCCCTGTGTTCTCTAGACTGGGACTTTCCTTGTATTATGACGTTGAGGTCGAATACTTCTATCTGCCCTGAGCATGTCAAGAGTTTATCCAACAAAGCTTTATGTTAAGTAGTGAAGTGTTTACTGATTTCAATTACAACCATGTCGAATTTACGTCCGATAATTTTAGAACCGAGAGGTTATTAGACTAGTCTTCCTGCTTTTTCATATCGAGATTGTTGTTGCATTCTTTGCAGTGGAGTTCTCTCACTTTAGGCGGCATATCGGGAATTTGTTCTCCTTCCCTTCCTAGAGGGTTTGTACTTTTTAAGAGAGATAATTCAATTTTCAGAAAGGATTGGGAGGTTTTGTTGCTTTGAAGGGTTGATGGTCCAACTCTTAGAATAAAGAGAGAATCTTGAGATAGGAGGTATAGCTTCTCAATTCGAGAAATGGTGATTACAAACTTGAAAAAAGAAAAAGAGAAAAACTCTAATTTCAAAGAGACAATGACTTTAGATCAAGAGAAAGGATTTCGAGTTTGGAGGGAGAAAAGGATTTTTTTAGAACCGTAATTTTATATTTTACTAGGGGAATAGATTCCTCTTAGACAAAAGAGGAAGATAGTTTTCTTATGTTAAAGAAGCAATGCTTCCGGATGGAAAGAGAATAAGATTTGATTTTAGATCTGAAAAATGACTAGGTGTTTCTTTTAGTCAAAACAATGTTTTTTGATCTGAAATGAAAAAAAGAAGATAGAACGATGTCAGATCTAAGAAATAAATACATGTTTCATTTTGGTTGAGAAACAGTTTTTGCAGATCTAAAAGGAGATATAGTGATTTCAGGTCTAAGAAGTGAATACATGTTTCTTGTTGGTTAAAGAGCAGCGTTTGTAGATCTGAAATAAGAGAAATGAAAGATAGAATTTTTTTTATCTTCAAAGAATAGTGATTAGAGATCTGAAAAGAGAAACATATTTTGCTAAAGTAACGGTTTCAGATCTAGGAGATAGAGTATTTTAATCCAAGAAACAATGATCTCAAACTAGGAAAGTAAAAAAAAGAGAATCTCTCATGCTAAGGAGACAGTGACTTTAGATCTGAAAAGAAAAAGGTATAAATTTTATTAAAAAATGCAATTTCAGATATCAAAACTAGAAACAGGTTTTCTTTTGTGAAAGAAAATAATGATCTAGATCTAAATAGGGGGAAAAGGGGTTTCGTATGCCAAGAAACCATGTTTTTGGATTCCAAATGACAAAAGAGAGGTGGCTTGATTTTAGATCCAAAGAATGGGTACATGTTTCTTTTTGGTGAAGGGACATGTGTTTGTGGATCCGAAATTGTAAAAGTAATATCTAAGGATTTCAGATCTAAGAGATGACATTTTTTGCTAATAAACAGTGTCCGTGGATAGTAAAAGTAAGATCTAAAAAGTGGACAAGAGAATTTCTCTATGTAGTAAAATAGATGTTCAGACGTGAAGAGAAAAGGAGGATTTTTTGTTGTATGTAAAACAGTCAGGGTAGATCTAAAAAGAAACATAAATTTCAGATCTTAGAAAAGGGGAGAGAGTTTCCTAAGAGAAGAAATGATAATCTCTAGTCAGAAGATTAGAAATAGTAGGTTTCAAAAAATAAAAGTAAGAAAGCGAATTTCCTTTTAAAAAAGGAAAGTTCAGCTCTCAATGAAAGCACCAAAATGTTTGCACAAAAAATGGGCAAACACTCAAATTGTTGTTGTAAAGCTATAAATATTGTTTGTAGTATATAGCTATTGTTTGATGAAAATTAGTTGCGGATGTTTAAGGTAGAAAATCAATAATTTGCAATAAAGAATATGTAAAGGACTTAAATGAAAAAAGACACAGAATTTATAGTGGTTCGGCCATAATATGCCTACATCCATTGTTCCTTTTTTATTATCCCTTCCATTTCTTATTACATGTACAAGCTTTGAATATGATTAAACATGCTATTAGAACTAATATTTTTCCCTCTCGAAGTTGTCTGCCATTGTTGCTGAAAGCTTCATTCTTCAGCATCTCCTTTTTTATGATGCCATGTGCTTGGTATTTATAGAATGAAGATATGAGGAGAGGCAGCTGAGTATATAGTATTTGGAATTTGGGTCAACCTTCCTTCCTCCAAGATTTGGTTCAACCTTCCTTACATTATTGTTAAGCTATTCCACTTGTGATGACCGCCATACACCTCCAAGAACCCCAGAACGTGTCATGAAGAAATCACCGAAGTATTGTCGTGCCATGACAAAAATTTCTAACTTTTTTTTAGATCAGTTATACCTGGGTTTAGCCCCAAGAAAACCTTCACCCGACTCCAAGCAGCATTACTCCCAGCCGACTCCAAGTAAACCCTTAAATTTCTCATGCCTGACTCCAAGCAACCACCAAACCAAAGATTTGGTTCAATCACCGGACAGACTCCAAGCAGACTTCATATTTTCAAGGTCTGACTCCAAGCAACCGCCGAACAAAAGTTTTAGTTTGGTCATCGGACCGACTCTAAGCAGGCTCTAGATTTTCATGGCCCGACTCCAAGCAAGCGCCGAACCAAAGTTTTGGTTCGGTCATCGCGCCGACTCCAAGCAGACTCGAGATTTTCATGGCCCGACCCCAAGCAAACGTCGAACCAAAGTTTTGGTTCGGTCATCGGACCGACTCCAAGCAAACTTTAGATTTTCAAGGTCCGACTCCAAGCAAGCGCCAAACCAAAGTTTTGGTTCGGTCATCGGGCCGACTCCAAGCAGACTCGAGATTTTCAAGCCCTGGCTCTAAGAAAGTGCCGAACCAAATTTTTAGTTCGGTAATCCAACCGACTCCAAGCACACTCTAGATTTTCAAGGCCCGACTCCAAGCAAGCGCCGAACCAAAGTTTTGGTTCGGTCATCAGGCCGACTCCAAGCAGACTCTAGATTTTCAAGGCCCGACTCTAAGCAAGCGCCGAACCAAAGTTCTAGTTCGGTCATCAGGCCGACTCCAATCAGACTCCAGATTTTCAAGGCCCGACTCCAAGCAAGCGCCGAACCAAAGTTTTGGTTCGGTCATCAGGCCGACTCCAAGCAGACTGAAGATTTTCAAGCTCCGACTCCAAGCAAGCGCCGAACCAAAGTTTTGGTTCGATCATCCAACCGACTCCAAGCAGACTCAAGATTTTCAAGGTCCGACTCCAAGCGCGTCGAACCAAAGTTTTGGTTCGGTCATCGGGCCGACTCCAAGCAAGCATCGAACCAAAGTTTTGGTTCGATCATCGGGCCGACTCCAAGCAGACTCGATATTTTTAAGCCCCGACTCCAAGCAAGCGTTGAACCAAAGTTTCGGTTCGGTCATCGGACCGAGGATCCTGGATTGCTGTTGAACTGTCGACCTTGAATGGCAGTAGAGCATCTCAGTATCGGCCCTACGAGATGGTTGTAGACAAATTTTAAGATGATCATGTCTCTCAATCCGTAGCTTGGATTGAGATGCGATTTCGACACATGTCCATATCTTGATCTCGAGAATACCTCCAAACCCTGACTCCTCATATTCACCATGTAGTGGGCAAAAATGCCCACAACATCAACCACTAACCATTTGCAAACACTGTCCTCATATTCAAATTTCTAATGTAGTATATACATATAGGTATGGAATGCATATGAACGTATAGGTAATGTAAAATTAGGAGGTCTCCTGACCTAGTCGACGTCCTTCAATCCAAGTGCTTTTGTCATGTATCCAATATATATGCAATGTCCTATACACTTGCAATTCTATATGGATGAGCAACCATTCAACACTTATGCGAAAATGCAACAGCCATTATAGATAACGTGATGTGTGTCGTAGGCCAGCATGAACATACCAGCCCATGTGTGCAATATTAACTAATAAAATACATCCATTAACAATCATTATCCAAAAACCAAACACTCCTACCTATGGAATATATTGAACTAAATACCATGCATACAAGTAATTATACTAAATTAAATGGAATGTACCAGGAAAGAGCTCTAGATGATTAACTCGGATTTTCTCGTCGGGCTTCAAAGTACTCTCGATTGGATCGTCTTCCCACTATATTCTAACCAGTCTAATTACTTTATTGATGAGTTGCTTTGTCCTATGCTCAATGATGCGAGTGGATTCACGGTGAACATGTAACTCTTTCTACTTCAACTTCTTCTAACTCACTTGGCTCGACTATAATATCTAAATCATGTAGATATTTCTGCAAGTGTGACTGTAACACCCTTAATTTTTGATAACATTATTCAAGAGATTTAATTAGATAAATTAAATAGAAAAATGTAAATGTTAAGTGATAAGGGGGTTGAGATTTGAATAATATAATTAAGGTCGTGCTTAATAAAATAATTAAATGGGCTTAAGAATGGGTTATAAGCTAATTAATTTACATAAGGGTATATTAGGAATTTGCCGCACATAACCCTTACCCTTATATATTCTCGTTCCTACCATTTTATTTCTCATTCACGTCATTTTGAAAATGCAAAACAAAAACTTAAAGAGGAGCTGACCATTAAGGGTAGAGAAATCAAAGTAAAGATAAGGATTTAAGCTTAGGGGAAGTTAATCTCAATCCAATCTCCTTATCTTAATCGAGGTGAATAATAATTCCATCTCGGTTTTCTTCTATAATCATATGCTTTCGGATTTAAGAGTAAATTCGTTTTATGATGATTTGAATGATGATATGCTTGAATTACAATTTGTTTGATTTAAACAAGAATGTTTAAATAAGATTATACACGGTTTTAGGGCAAAATCGATTTTTGTTGATGTTTAAATTCCATGGAAAAATTTATGTTATGTAAAATATAATTTTGGAGTTGAGTTTTAATTTTGATAATTTTCCAAGCTATGGAAAGATGATTATGAATATTCAAAGGAAAATATAATTAATTGGGTTTATATATTTATTTTAGAAATTAGATTGGGAATTTATGTCTAAAATTTTGATATATTAGATAACATGATTAAAGTGAATTTCTGGAAATTTTTGGGAATTTTTCCTAAGTGATTGGCAATGCAAATTAAAATATTTTAGAAGAGGGCCTTCTTTGCAATATTGGCTTTGCTTAATAGAAGGGCTTATTTGCTAACTTAACCATGTTTTAGATCTTAAATCAGCGGCAGTTATTTTGGTAAAGAATTTGAAAAGTTAAAGCAACCAATCTTGTGTTTACACGTGGCGGGTTAGTTAGAAAGTGTTTACTTTAATTAGTATTAAACCCGGTTTACCCAGAAAAGTTGGTTCCGCCTTCTTTAGAAGTACCTTTCGACTCAAAGCTTCCGCCTTCGACCCAGTCGAAACCCACTAAGCCGAAACCAATATACATGGTATCACATAGATTGTACGTAGTGGATTGGAGAAAGGCGGAAGGCTAGGTGTCGAAAGCATTGCTTCCGAAAGGGTCGATAGCTTTGTTTATTTTAAAAAGAGAAGCGCGTGCCTTTGTTTTATTTTAGCCTTCAAAGGATTCGAAGCATATGTTTTTAAAAGGGGTTTTCCAAGTGCTTTTAGAGGGGTTGCCATCAACTTATATTTTAAGGAGAAAGCTTTTGAAAGGGTTTCCTTACTTATAAAATAATGAAAGATGGGGTTCCGATGTAGTCGAAGCCCTGCTGCCGTTCTTTAGCTTTTGAGTGTATTGAAGTCATCAATGCTTTCGAAAGGTAGTGCTTGTTTTAAAGATGTTTTAAGCCACTTCCTAAATGCTTTCGAAAGGGTACATGGGTTTCGAAGGCAATGGCTTCGAAAGGGGTTTCGACGCTATCCTTCGATGTTTTGTTTAAATGGTTTGAAGCTTTCGAATGAGATGGTGCTGACGCCATCATATTTTCTCCAATATTTTTATACGATAAAGGATGATTTTGAAAGAGATACTTTTGTCTATATTCACTTTGACCCAAATAATATTTTAAGTATAAACCTAATGGTTTCGAAAGGGGGACTTTCAATGATTTTGGAAGGGTTACTTCCCATGGTTTCAAAAGGGGTACTTTCAATGGTCTCGAAGCTATGTTTCTAAGTGTTATTAAGTAATACTTTATTACAATCAAAAGGTTTCGAAAGAGATGTTTAAAAGTATTTCGAAAGGTAGGGACCTAATGTTTTGAAAAGATATTTATATGCTTTTGAAGCAGGTTATCCAATGAAGTCGAAAGGTAGGTTTTGAAGGTTTCGACAACCTTAGTTTTCAAAACAAATAACCTAATCTCATTTTTGAAAGAGAACCATGGCATAATTAAATAAAGTGTTTAGAAAAAGGAGTTTTTGAAGAAGTTTTCTTTGATTAAAACAGTTAAAGGGATTAACCAACTTATTATGTATGCTTCTTCATATATGTATATATTCACATTGTTTTAGACCCATAACTGAATTTTGGGGAAAGGCAGAATAAATAGCAAGGTTGACCCAGTAATGAATATAAATTAAGTTAACTCCTGAATGAGTAGAATTGCATCTTGGAGGTCAGAAAGACCAGAATATAGGATGCTAAAATATTAAAGAAAGGTATTGGCAAGGGCCAATAGGTTTCAATAAGCCCATGAAACTATGTATAGGAAAAGATATTGGCAAGGGCCAATAGGTTCATAGTTAGCCCATGAAAACTATGTATAAAGGAAGATGTCAGAAAGACAGGTTCGTAGTAAGCCTATTAAAACTATGATTTGATACTGGCAGGGGCCAGTACGTTTATAGTTAGCCCATGAAAACTATATCCGATTAAGATATTGACAGACGTCAATTGGTTCCTAGTCAGCCCATGAAAACTAGGATACGAAGAGAAGATATTGGAGTAACCAATAGGTTCCTAGTTAACCCATGAAAACTAGGATGAGAGTAAACATGGAGTTAGTAATAGGTTCATAGTGATCCCATGAAAACTACGTAACTGGACGGGGAATCCTTAAATATTTCACCGGTTATTAGTCATTCCATGAAAATTAGTAGGTTAATAGTAATCCTAGAAACTATAATTGAGACAGATAGTCAAAATTAACGGGGATGAGTAATCCAGAATTGATTCATTTGTTTTGCATATCATCGTATCATATTGTTTTGAATTGTTTTAACCATTGTGGATGTAGGAGCACGGTATATGGTTTTGAAAAGATTTGTGGATACTAGTGAGGGGAAAACCCATTCCGCTAAGTGGCATGGTCTCACTAGATATCTAAATGATTTGAGATGGTAGATTATTATTCATACCAGGCTTTATGTCTGACTCAAAGTTTATGTTTTCCCCTTAAACTCTTGGGTACTCAATTGATTTTGAGTAGTTTGAGAGTTGAGGTTTTCAGGTATCTCATTAGATGAATAAAGCTTCAGGAGACGTGTAGAAGGCATGATAGCTATATAGAGTTCTCTTTTATTTGATTCCGCAGTGTTGTTTGTAATAGCAAAGTTGTTATATTGCGTGTATATACTCTGATCATCAAAAGGGGAATCATTATATGTCGCTCTTGGCGTATATTGTAATAAATATATTTTCTCTGAATGTGATTAACGATAGTGAGATTATGTAATGAATTGAAAATATTTTGAAATGAAATGTGATCTTGTTTGATGTTTTAAAATTTTTCCATATTCATGTGTTTCTGTGTATCAATGAATCTAACACCGCCGTATTTGGTCGCCAGAATTAATAACCATGGATGAATGCAACATCCGTAGCCGTTAGTTTTGGGCCTCCAAGTAGGGGGATGTTAAAAGTTGGTATCAGTGCATAGGTTTATGAAACTTTAAAAGACAGTTAAACCTAAAAGATTTTTCAAAACATAATCCAATGAATCAAAAATATGATTGGGGTTTGGGATAACGCTATAATAACGTACTTGTATTTGATATATAGTTATATATATATATATATGTAAGTACGTACTCCCCTCTTTCTTAGACCGTTATTCTGTATCTTACTAAGGCTTGTATGCAGATTTACAAGAAAGAAGATATGGAAGCAGGAAACGGAAGAGGAAATCTTAGTGGAGGAAGCACCACAACTAATGGAAATGCTTGACCTAATACCAGGAGGAACCAAGGTCGACAGGCTACTGCTAACCAAAATAATGAAGCTAATGTGGGTGCTGGAAATCTGCCAGTAGATATGGGGGCGATGTATCAGTTCTTCGTCAATATGATGCAAGGAGGAGCAACTGCTGGATTTGCTTGTAATGTTGGAGGAGCTAATTCTGTGGCTTCAGTTGGGAATAACTATGCTAAGTTGAGTAGAGACTACACAAGTCTGGGTGAAAAATGTTTATGGGAATGGAGAATGCTATTGAGGAAGAGAACTGGTTGTTGCATTATGAGCGCATCTTTGCTGATCTGGGTTTGATTGATGAGCATAAGAGAAGGTTGGCCTCTAGACAGTTGCAGGGGTCAGCACTTCACTGGTGGAATAGTGTCACCGCCAGAGTTCCGAAGGAGGAGTTGACATGGGCTGAGTTTAGAAGGAGATTTGAACAGAGGTTTTTATTTGAGGTTGCTAAGTCAGCATTGATGAGAAAGTTTATGGATCTAGTTCAGGGAGAGATGTTGGTTATCGAGTATGCCACTAGGTTAGATGAGCTGTCTCAATATTGATATGCTATTGTTCACACTGACATCAGAAGGAATGAGAGGTTCATTCAAGGTTTGAGACTTGAGCTTGCTAGGGCAACCACGACACATATTCGCGATCCTTGTAATGTTGTTGCGGAGATGGAAATTCGCCATGAGGAGATGCTTGCTGTTTGTGCTAGAGAGAAGCCAGTTTAAACCCAGGGTTCTTAGGGAAAGAAAAGAATGTTCTTTAAGAAGAAGGGAGCCTAGAAGGGAGAGGCTACCAAGAAGGCAAAGGCTGATTTAGTTTGTTACAAGTATGACAAAAAGGGTCATTATGCAAACGAGTGCCGGTCAGGAAAGGGGAAGAAGGCTGCAGACAAGAAGAATGTGAAGTGCTTTAACCGTGATCAAGTTGGGCATTATAAGAACCAGTGTCCAGAGCCAGCCAGGGTGGACAAGGGGAAGGTTTTTGCTATTGGATCATCTTCTAAACCAACTGCAACTGATAATGGAAAGACTATGATGGAAGGTACATTTTTTATTCAAAGTATACCAGTTAGGATACTATTTGATGTCGATGCATTACATTCATTTATATCCCAGTGTTTGGTTGATAGGTTATGCTTAGTACCTACATACCTTGTCACTTCCTTAAGGGTTGCGAATCCAATAGGAGGGTATGCAACTCTGGGATGAGATGTGACTAGTTAGAACTTGATTTGTTAGGTCATATGTTTGCATGCAGTCTGTATGTTTTCGATTTCATAGATTCAAGAATAATTTTGGGTATGGACTGGTTGAGGAGGTATGAGGTCAGGATATTTTGTCAGGATGGGAAAATATCACTAAGACATCCTGATAGTCGTAACCGAGTTATTTTCTCAATGGAGAATTCTTACTGGAGTAGTTGTGCTTTGTTAAGTGCAATGGATGTGGGAGAAGAGCTAAGTCAGGTTCGTGTTGAGAGAGAGTTTGCAGATGTTTTTGAGCCAGTCACAGGACCACCAAAACGAGCTATTGTGTTTCAAATAGATCTTGTGCCAGGAGCTGAACCTGTAAGTAGACCACCTAGCAGGATGACACCTACTGAGATGAAGGAATTGAAGGTGCAGCTAGTGGATCTGGAAGGAAAGAATTTTATTAGACCAAGTAATTCGCCTTGAGGAGCGGTTGCGGTATTCGTGAAGAAACCAGATGGGTTGTTGAGAATGTGTATCGGCTATCAAAAGTTGAACGAAAGGACGATAAAGAATAGGTTTCCTTTGCCGAGAACTGATGATCTATTTGATCATTTGAGTGGAGCCAGAGTGTTTTCCCAGTTGGATTAGGCAACATGCTTCCATCAGTTAAGAGTGGCAGAGGACATCATTCCATGACAGCATTTCAGACTAGATATGGTTCGTACGAGTGGTTAGTAATGCCATTCGGGTTGACGAATGCGCCTGCTTTCTTCGTGGATTTGATGAACCGAGTCTTCCCTGAGTATTTGGACAGATTCATGTTGGTGTTTATAAATGACATTTTGGTATACTCTAAAGATGAAAGAGAGCATGAAGATCATCTTAGAGTTGTGCTTGGGATGCTGAGGCAGAATTAGCTAAAAGCGAAGTTTTCCAAGTGTCATTTTTGAAAGAAAGAGGTTAAGTTTCTCGATCACGTGGTTTCAAAGAAAGGGTTGTCAGTCGATTCAAATAAGATCGAAGCTGTTAACAATTGGAAGAGACCAAAAACGGTGACCGAGATTATAAGTTTTCTTGGACTTGCTGGCTATTACCAAAGATTCATCAAGGATTTCTCGCGGATAGCAGCGCCTTTGACTAAACTTACCAGGATGGAGATGAAGTTTGTTTGGTCCGACAAATGCGAGGAGGCCTTCCTGAAGTTAAAGCATTTGTTGACCAATGCACCAATGTTGGTAGTTCCAGACGGAAACCAAGGGTTGGTGGTGTATACTAATGCATGTGGGACTGGATTGGGAGCTATGTTGATGTAGAAGGGTAAAGTGATTGCCTACGCTTCATGGCAGCTTAGACCACATGAGGTGAGATATCCTACTCATGAGTTGGAGTTGGCTGCGGTGGTCTTCGCTTTGAAGATTTTGGAGGCATTATCTCTTGGGGGAGAGATTTGAGCTATACACAGATCATAAGTCTTTAAGATACTTATTTTCTCAAAAGGAGTTGAATACGAGACAGCAGAGGTGGCTGGAGTTTTTGGCTGCTTATGATTTTGGTATAGAGTATACACCAGGGAAAGGTAATAAAGTAGAGATGCCCTTAGCAGAAGACACCAGAATGTGGTGTTGGATATGTTGGCAGAATGGAAGGATCTAGAAGCTTTGGCCAGTTGTGGTGTACAATTAAGGTTGATTGCTAGTTCTAGCCAAAGTCTTTCCATGTTGTCCTGTTTAGAAGTTCGACCAGCGTTGATCGAGAGAATTGCTTCTAAGCAGAAGGAGGATCCATTATTAGCTGAGAAGATCAGAAGGCTTGAAGTTGGAACTAAGATCGATGATCTAAAAGATTTTTGTCTTGACCAGAGAGGATGGTTGAGAAAGAAAGGGCTATTATGTGTTCTAGATGTTGAGAACTTGAGGAAAGAAGTTCTTGGGGAATGTCATCGATCCAAGTTTACGATTCATCCTAGAGGGGCCAAGATGTATCAAGACATGAAGAGAAGCTTCTCTTGGGAAGGTATGAAGAGGGATGTTGGCTTATGGGTTAGGCAGTGTGCAAACTGTTAACAAGTGAAAGCCGAACATCAGAAACCAAGTGGGTTGCTTCAGCCTCTAGAGATTCTAGTTTGGAAATGGGATTCGATATCCATGGATTTTATAGACGGGTTGCCAAGGTCGAATAGGGGAAATGAAAGTATACGGGTCATAGTGGACAGGTTGACCAAGAGTGCTCATTTCATTCTAGTAACGTCAACCAGGATGGCACATGTTTTGGCTAAGTTGTTCATGAAGGACATAGTTAGACTACATGGAGTTCCTAGTAGCATAATCAGTGATAGGGATGCTTTATTCATTAGCGAATTCTAAAAGAGTCTGCAGGATGTGTTAGGCACTAAGCTCAAGATGAGTACCGCATATCACCCTCGGACTGACGGGCAGACGGAGAGAGTCAATAAGGTGCTTGAGGATTTGTTGAGAGCTTGTGTTGGATTTTGGTGCATCTTGGGAGGATCACCTACATTTGGTTGAGTTTTCCAATAATAGTTATCGGTCTAGTATAGGAATGGCGCCTTTTGAAGCGGTGTATGTAAGGCCATGCAAATCACCAATATGTTGGTTGGAGACTGGAGACAGGTTGGTCTTAGGTCTAGATTTGGTTAGGGAGGCGTCAAAGAAGATTGAGTTGAACCGATAAAGGATGAAGGACGCTCAATCCAGACAGAAGAGTTACGCAGATAAAAGGCTTAAGGACATAGAGTTCTTAGTTGGAGACAAGGTTTTCATTAAGGTATCACCGATGAAGGGTGTGGTATGGCTCAGGAAGTCAGGAAAACGACACCGAGATATGTTGGTCCATTCCCGATTATAGAGAGGATTGGAAAGCTCGCATACAGAGTAGAGTTGCTAAGCAGTATGGCATGTGTCCATAATGTATTCCACATGTCTCATCTTCACAAGTATGTGCATGATCCAAAAACTACTATTCCTCTGATAGGGTTGGAAGATCTAGTAGTAGAACCTAATTTGACCTTTGTTAGACAACCAGTTCGGGTTGTATTGAGAGATGAGAAAAGATTGAGGGACAAGACAGTCAAGTTGGTGAAAGTTTAGTGGAGCTACAACGAGAAGGACTGTACTTGGGAGACAAATGACAGGATTCGTTATATAGATATTTGCTAGTCAAGTAGGCCAGTATGGTTGTTAGGAGTCGTTATAGATGATTGCTATGTTTATTATTTATTCCTTACTGAATTTTGAGGATGAAATTCTTTAAGGAAGGGAGCCTGTAACAACCATAATTTTTTATAACATTATTCTTGTGATTTAATTAGATAAATTAAATATAATATTATAAATGTTAAGTGATAAGGGGGTTGAAGTTTGAATAAATATATTTAAGGCCGTGCTTAATAAAATAATTAAATGGGCTTAAGAATGGGTTATAAGCTAATTAATTTACATAAGGGTATATTAGGAATTTGCTGCACATAACCCTTACCCTTATATATTCCCATTCCTACCATTTTATTTCTCATTCACATCATTTTGAAAACGCAAAAAAAATTTAAAGAGGAGCCGACCATTAAGAGAAGAGAAATCAAAGTAAAGCTAAGGATTCAAGCTTAGGGGAAATTAATCTCAATCCAATCTCATTATCTTAATCGAGGTGAATAATAATTCCATCTCTATTTTGTTTTATAATCATATGCTTTCGGATTTAAGGGTAAATTCGTTTTATGATGATTCAGATGATGATATGCTTGGATTACAATTTGTTTGATTTAAACAAGAATGTTTAAATAAGATTATACACGGTTTTAGGGCAAAATTGATTTTTGTTGATGTTTAAATGCCATGGAAAAATTTTATGTTATGTAAAACATGATTCTAGAGTTGGATTTTAATTTTGATGATTTTCCAAGCTATGGAAAGATTATTATGAATTTGCAAAGGAAAATATGATTAATGGTGTTTATAAATTTATTTCAGAAATTATATTGGGAATTTTGTTCGGAATTTGGGTCTAAAATTTTGATATGTTAGATAACATAATTAAACTGAATTTCTGGAATTTTAGGGATTTTTCCTAAGTGATTTGCTATGTAAATTAAACTATTTTGAAGAGGAACTTCTTTGCAATATTGGTTTTGCTTAATGGAAGGGCTTATTTGATAACTTAACCATAGTTTAGATCTGAAATTAGCGGCAGTTATTTTAGTAAAGAATTTGAAAAGTTAAGGCAACCAATCTTGTGTTTACATGTGGCAGGTTAGTTAGAAAGTGTTTGCTTTAATTAGTATTAAACCAAGGTTACCAAGAAAATTTGGTTCCATCTTCTATAGAAGTACCTTTCAACTCAGAGCTTCCGCCTTCAACCCAGTCAAAACCCACTAAGCCGAAACCAATACACAAGGTATCACATAGATGGTACCTAGTGGATTGGAGAAAGGCAGAAGGCTAGGTGTCGAAAGCATTGCTTCTAAAAGGGTCGATACCTTTGTTTATTTTAAAAAGGGAAGCGCTTGCCTTTATTTTAATTTAGCCTTCGAAGGAGTCTAAGCATATGTTTTCAAAAGAGGTTTTCCAAGTGCTTTCGAAGGGGTTGCCATCAACTTATGTTTTAAGGACTAAGCTTTAGAATGGGTTCCCTTACTTATAAAATAATGCTTTCGAAAGATGGGGTTCCGACTTAGTCGAAGCCCTGTTGCCGTTCTTTCGCCTTTGAGTGTATGGAAGTCATCATTGCTTTCGAAAGGCGGTGCTTGTTTTAAAGATATTTTAAGCCACTTCCTAAATGTTAATTTAAATTTGGCTAAACTCAGCATATACAATAAATAAATCAGTCACAGAATCAAAGACACAGAGTAATACAATAACACGCAGCGGAATAAACAAATAGTAGTTCATGAAGCTACTATAATAACATCAGAGTTAGAAATAAAATACAATAGAATATCTCAAATACAGTGAAGTCTCCAGTACAAACAGATGACCTCTCTGAACAAATCAACTGGAAAGCTGAAAGCTGAATCGATAGTTGGATCTCCAAACGAAGCTCAAAACTCCAAAGGTGAGTCTCAAATGCTGTATCACTCAGTCTGACCCGAGCGTAAAGCAAAACACAAAACACTCGAGTCAGGATTAACATTCTTATATCAATAAATCCAACTCAAGTGAAATATCAACTGAAATACAAGTAACTTAAAGGATGTTTGGGATAACCATCCTCTAAGGATCCATGGAACTATCTACAATGTAGAAATATACACTATAACACCATGGTCATTTCAATTTTATTTATACTTCAAACCCTAATATCATTTCATTTCAAAATATCTATTTCCAAAATAGTATATATAGGTTAAATAATTTATAAAGTAAAGTATTTATAATTTCCTCAAGTCTCACAAATCGATTCAAATCAACTCAAATTCCAATTCAAATTTATTCAAAGCTCAATTCATCAATTCAATTCAGTTCTAAATAGACCATTTAAATTTTCAATATATTTCAAAGCTTTAATATTCAACTTTTCTAAGTTAAATTTAACAGTTTCATAAAGCTCTTGATTTAACTTCATTATTATTTAATCGGGGAATATTCACTTAATAAATTCAATATCATTTAATTAGCCTTAAATTACATTCTACTAAATATTTCCTTAAATTTATTTAAACAAGAAATATTCATTAATTTGCTTAAATCAAACCCAAATTATAAATCATATCTTAAATCTCAATTTCAATAAGTTTCAAATCGGTTTAATTAAATAAAATTCTTTAATGAATAAAATTTCAACTAAATTAAAATTATCTTCCCAACCTTAACTTATTCAAATTATTACCAAAAATCTATTTTGAAATATAAATTTTATACTTAAACATATTATATGTATTAAATCCATCTTAATTAAATTAAATACCATTATTTAATATATATATATATATATATATATATCATTACCATTTATATGTAATAATTTAAGAATCAACTTTTATTAAAACCATATATTTCTTTCCAAAACCATAGAATTTATTTTCAAAATATTTATATATGGACCAACGGTGTCTGTATATAATTTCCTATTTATGGTCAAGTGATACAGATATTTATCATTTCAATCCGTAAATTTAAATACATATGGGTAGATATCATTTCGACCTGTAATCCCAAATTCAAATCAATTGAAAATCGCTTGGGTTTATCATTTCAACCCATAAAGATTTTCTCCTATTCTAAAGTCCATTCGGGTATGTTAATTTCAACCCATAATGAATTCTATACTAACAGGGAACTTGCAGAGTGATAACGGATAATATAAAATACAACAACAGGCATATATCATCAATAACAATATACTATAAACAACGGGATATGGTGTCATGTCCCACAGGTGAACAGTTACAGATAATAGCATATATAGCAATTTAAATAACTACAACAACATATTTCAATTGTCGTTTCAAATTGAAGTCAAATTTAATAAATACAAGAACGTTAATCGTGAGTGATTGCTCACCTTTCGAGGCTAGAGAGTTTGACAACAGGGCAAGCTACGAATTCCAAAGAAAAATGAGATAGCACGAATTTGATGGAGAAAGCAGGCACGACGAATCAAGAGCTGATAAATGGGAATCGATGAGAACCAAAATAATATATATATTTTTTTATATTTTTAAATTCAAAATCATTGTTTAATCAAACACATATATATAGAAATCAACATTATAATTTAACCATACATATAACAATAAAAAATCTTTATATATCCCAAGATCACTTTATTAAACCAAACATATATTTAAAACATATACATTTATTTCAAATCAGTATTGAATCCCAATATGTACAATATACAATTGAAAACTAAATACACATGTATGTTATAAATTAAAAATCAATATTGTATAACATACTTTTAAAACAATAATACTATAACATATATACACTACGGGTTATATACTATATCCTAGCTTTATAATATAAACAAACATATCACAAATTATAATATTCAGCCTGTAAATAAATATATAAACTTCATTGTAAAATATTTCACTGCAAACACACGTATAACTACATATATAGCGAGTCTATTAACTATATAGTTATTGTATAAACTTTACATATAAATAAATAAAAAATGTAAAATATAACCTACCTTTATGAAATATTATAATGTAGTAAGCAACCTATGCTGAAGCCATACGAAATATATTTACTCTTTGTTTACAACTTTATACATATATAAAAATAAAAGAAATGGGGCATGGGTGCACGCATAAATATGCAGACATGTAGACAACTCTCAATGCAATCTTTTAACCAATTAAAACTTTTATATTATATATACACATAACTATATTTGAATTAAGTAAAGTGCTGGAGTATATAGATATACGTATATAGGTTAACATGAAAAAAAATCAAAGATTTTAATTGAACCAACAGGTTAAATATAAAACCCAAATCAGATCACATAAACCTATATATACTAACATAAGATATAAAATATCTCGTTGTATATATATACCCTTATATCAATAGCGGATATAAAAATCATGTACACAGTTACAACACTGACTAAGGAACAATAAACTAAATGTATGTATGAACAGTATGTATTTAAGATCAGAATAGTGATGTATATAAAACTCATATAAATTCATGTATATAAAATCAACATTTATATAGATTAGATATAAGTTTACATAACCTTTACAATAGTTTGTGCCATAGCATCAAAACACATATAAGATATTATATAACATATATACACACGTAGGTAAACATATGTATACGCAAATATATATATTTTAACTTACAAACTCTACAATTTATATATTAACAAATATATATAAACTTTTACAATATAACGCTTAACATATTAAAATTATATTATACTATAAACTTACCTTTAAACTAACGAAGTCTGACACAGCAAGGTGCTCGGCCAAACTGGGCGAGTGGATCTAAGAAGTAGGGGTTGCGAGCTGGACGTGGGAGTGAGTGGGCGGTGAAGTAAGGCTCGGGTCGAAGCCTTGGGTTTAGCGCTCACGCGGGGAAGCAAGGTGGATGTTGTGTGAGAAGGAGGGGTGGAGTCTTGCGGTGGTGATTGCGAAGGTGGAAGCTGCTTCGATTTCAAGGTGAAAGGGTACGAAATGGAATAGGAAATGAAAGCAAATTATTTGAGCTTCTGCAAATATGAAAAGTGATAGGATGACTCGAGATAGAGGAAGAGAAATGACGCTAAATCGGCTCAGAGACTAAACGTTATAAATATTTAATATAATGAATGGTAGAAATGAGCTGTCATCTACTGTTGCATATAATTTTTTTAAGAGGAAACAGTAGAATAGGGAATGAAGGAAATGTGAACGGACAGAATGCAAATTGAAACGGCAGAAAATCAAATAAAATGTGAAAGGTGTGGCAACGGTCACACATAAATTTAGCTAAAACATTAAAAGAAATTTATTATTGGATGAGTTGTACGGTTTTTAAATTTGAAAAGTAGATAAATCCCAAAAGCCACAAATTACCGTACCGATACGACGCACAGTTTTATTGTTTACGTCACGTAACGGATCTCAAAATGCAGAAATAAATATACTGTTGAGATCAGCACGACAAGACGATCAAAATGGCATACAAATATTAGTGGTACGATCATCCGATTAAAAGTCGATAATCAGTACCAGAAATACTGCTATTTTGCCAGAATTAAGATAAATGGAGCAATAGAAGTCCAAATTTGAAAACGAAAGATGACATCTTACTCAGAAGAAGATTTAGAAATTATCTATAGAAAAATATTCAGGTTTGAAAATAAATTTATTACCATCAATTATTAACTTTATTTGAATTTAATAGAATTACACAATAGAATAAATTTCAATATTATCAGACGAAAATTTACCAGTTGCTATGTCTAAATAGACGTATTACAAATAATATATTTTTATTTTCAAATTTTATTGTTTAAAATTTCACAAAATCTCAATTAATTATCTCATTAAAACCATTAAAATTTTCGGGTCATTACAACAACAAACAGATATATATATACATATACACTGATACATCCTAATACAATACATAGTGATACATCATAAGTGGTTCGAAGACCACACTATATACAACGAGTCAAAAATAATATACTTATCAAAGTCAAACAAAAAGACTACGACACAAAAGGTGATAATCAGGTATCCAAGCGGAAGCATCAAAGACAAGCTAAGTCCAAAAGCAGGTATCTAACCTGAAACAACTCGGTCTAACCCGAGTATATAATACACGTGTCAGTCTAGCTAAAACAATCAGTTTAGTAGGATAAGTGATAATATGAAGCATAAGGTAAAGGACGATGATTCTTCTCAAATGAGAAGAAATAATAGCTTAAGTAAGTACATGTCATTACTTCAAGAGAAGTAGTATCACTAAGCATATATAGTCTCGAAAGAGATAACTCAACATTAAAAGCACTAAGTATAAGCAAGCCTCATATCATCGGTATAAACCCAATACAACTATAATGGTATAGAAAACCATAACTTCTAAATAGGAGAAATCCCAAAACTCAAAACTCGCTGTAATGGCAATCACAAATATATTCTCATAATGGAGAAGTCTCAAAACACCAAAATACGCCAAAAATGGCAATCTCATATATCTCCAAAATGATAGTATAAATCTCGAATAAACGCCATAGAATGGAAAATCTCAAATCTCAAATCTCAAAATAAACGCCAAGTGTTGGCAAACTCAAATCTAAAATATAGAACTCTATAAGGAGTTCAAGTTTCCAAAGATGTAATCGCCATATACAATGTCTGGAACGACTCAAATGGCCAAATATGTAAAAAGGCGATACACTTGGAAAATCCCAAATAATGAATGAAATCATCACAATGATATAGCACGAGCTTATGGCCGAAGCCTGCCAAGTACTGTTCTCTCAAAATAGAGTGCCACGTCTCTTAGACAAACATCCCAAAGGACAACATCCCAAAGGACAAATAAAGACATCACTTAGACAAACATCCCGAAGGACAAATACGTCACAATGGACAAATAAATCTCTTAGACAAACATCCTGAAGGAAAAATGACTCGAAGGTCCAGTACTGGCAAATACATCTCTTAGACAAATGTTTCATGAAATCTCAGATAGGAACCTGAAAAGTTTTAATGTGTGTCCCATACCACACGTTCTCACTCAACAGTTTACTAACCGCTAGCCAATGTCACATCAGAAAGCAGTAAAAATATTTGCCTCATCTCATCGACAAATACGACCCGAAGGTCAAAATGATTAAACAGACAAGTCAGGAATTAACCGAAAAGATAAACGAATGTGTCCCATACCACGTGTTTTACCCAATTATTCAATTCTCCTTCTCATTCGCTCGAATAGTGCAAAAACATGTATATATAGAAAATAGTTTGTTTGAGAAAAAAAGCTTTTTAAAGCAATTTTTTGAAAGCGTTTTTGAAAACAATCTTCGAAAATTCCATTATTATAAAGAATATATAAATTTTATAGCTTGAAAATAATTTAAAAATATTATATAATAATTATTTCAAAAGCCAAGTTAATTTAAAAATTATTTCAAAATTGTTTGGAAAAACCCGTGCTCGAAATCAAAGAAAACATCGAAAAATTCTCAAAAATCGACACACGAACTCAACTCAAAAACGATTCATTTTGAATCCCAAACTCACCAAAATCTCGGCTAGCCTATTGATAGGAATCATAGCCCTCGAAACTGCTCAGAAATATCACAAAAACATGGAGCAGAAAGTAGGAAAATCGAGCTAGAAACGAGGTAGAACACACAAAAAAACAAGGCAAAACAATGCTCCCCAGGTCGACCTAAAATACCCATAGGTCAACCCTATGGTCAACCTATGAGGCTTCTGGGTCGACCTGTAGGTCAACCCAGGGAAGTTTGTGGTCGATCATTTGGTCGCGAACTTGTGTAGGAGATTTCCAGGCTCCATATTGATTTTGGAGAAAAGTTTTCAGGTATCAAACAAAAGAGTTTTGCTATGAATTTTTTCAAACTTATAATACAACATATGGGCTATCCACAGAAGAATATCTGGCAGCATTTCATTGCCGGAATTGAGAGAAAATGACATGCGAAAAACTACCCATACACAGTTTTCACAGAAATAAAAACAGTATGCAGAAGCTTTGTTTTTGATCAAATCTTTGCATTTAAAGCTTTTTCTTCAGCTAGAGTTGAGAGTTTTGACACTCACCTTGCAATAGAAGAGCAAATTCACGGATTACTGCTGAAAGGAGACAGCTTGGAGCTAGATTTGGCTTCAAGAACCTGTAAAAGCTTAGAACAGAAACATGCAGACCAAAAGAACAAGGTTATAGACAATCCAACAACACAAGATGGAATTTTGATGAAATGTTTTAGTTTTGAAATGGATTACCAGATGGAAATCTCTATAATTTGATTAAAACAACAATTTAATTTGAAGAAAATGGGAATTTGGCTTTAGATTGAGAAAGGGGTAAAGTTTGCTCTCTTTGTTTCTATTTTCTGATTTACAGGAGATGAAAGTATACGTACAAGAGAAGAGAAACTTCTTTTCTCTTTTATTGGTTTAATTTGCTAAGTGGGCTTGGACCAAAACCAAAGAAAATAGCCTAAGTAATTAATTTATCACTTAAAAACATAAATACACCTATGTAATCAAAATCAAACAACATATTCCTCAAGTTTTCTTTACAATAAAATAATGTACAAACACATTCTATGTTAAGTAAAATATTTTACAATTATTAAAAAGATAATTCTGCTATAAAAATATTTTTATTATCAAAAACTCTGATTTTTAAATAAATAACCAATTTCCACCAATATTTACATAAATCACCATTTTTAACTTCAAAAATTACACAAAAATAATTTCCTTGTGTAATAAAATATAACGAACCATTTTAACACTAATTTTTTGATCAAAACTTACTTTTAAATCAAATTTTACCTTTTTTTATAATAAACACGTGTTAAAACAAATACTTCTTTTAAAATTTATTAAAAGAAGCACTTGGCAATAATTACAAGAATTATTGCATTTTCTCTAAATAAAATCATATTTCATTCATTTTTAACACAAACAACCAAGATAAAGTTTTCAAAACTTTATTTTCACATTTTATTTCCAAAAGCCATTGTTTATTTAAAATAAACAATTTAAATCTCCCATTCATTTTTTATTCACAATATTAAATTATAACCACTGTTATAATTTAATATTTACAAGTAATCACCAAAACTAGGGTTGTTACGGACTCTCTCCTTATAAAAACTGCGTCCTCGCAATTTCTAAAGAAGAGCTATATTCGACACAAATTATTTCATCAAGTGAAGGAAGATAGATAGAAAAACATCAAGATTTAAAATTTCTCACCCCAACAAAAGATGATAGAAAAACAAGATAAGATTGGTCGATTAATTCTATGGTTTCCCAAGTGCTAATATTTGGGATTAGCGGACCACTGAATTTCTACGAGCAATACATTATGATTTCGAAAGCATCTTACCTTCAAAACAAGATCACAGACAGGATGCCATACAAAAGATCAATCAAGTGAGATTGATTTCTCAGGAGCTTCTCAAATAGAGTCGGGATTTAACAAAATTTTACCCCAGTTTCAACCAACTAGATAATTGTTGACATGACTTTCCGTATGTCACTACGGAAAGTGCCATATTAACATTAGATTGACACAATGGAGGTAAGAAAACTCAATAAGAGGTAAGTGGTTTCCTCAATACCACCAACGCAAACGACCGCGTAAATGCAAGTCGCTAGATAATTGCACAAAGGCAAGACAAACTCAAAGAATGGATTCTTTATACTCCTATTTAACTAAACAAATATTTTCAAGGTTATCAAATCCATTTTCTTCATAATCAAATTCTCAAATCTCAATATTTAGAAAATTTTCAAAACCTCTTACACAAATCCAATTTAATTTACAAACCCTTTATTTAAAGTGAATAAAAAGTTTCACTCTTAAATTATACCAAAATATATTTCAATTTCATATATATATTTATACTAAACATCAATTCAATTACATCCACAAAATAGGTAGAATACACATGACCACAAAGAAAACAAGTAAATTTTAATTTCAAATCTACTGTAAATAAAACAAATTTTGACATAGAAAACAACAAAATCAGAGAACTCTTATAATATAAAAGTTATTCTACTAAGTCTAAGCTTTCCAACGATGTAAAGATCATCAAAATCGGATTCACGGTTTGAAAGTTATGCAAAATTTACTTTCATCCCAAATTTTAGAAATTCTACAATAAGACAGATATGTTTATTCACTTTCAAACCTCTTTTAGACAGAATAAAAAGCAAAATCTTCTAAAGTGGTAAAATAATTTTTTTAGCTTTCTGAACGCTCTTTTATTTGCAAAAAGTTTGAACACATTTGGAGTTATAAATCTCAAGTTCTTGTTGTTTTAACACAGCACTTTTTCAAACCAAATTCAATCTTTCAAATCAATTTAAATTTTGAAATTTTCCCAAACCATTTAATTTCAAATTATATTTTCAAACAAGATTTTGCTAAATCATTTATTAAATGATCTTCTTTTTCCTCGAAAAGCTAAGACATACTAAATTATGACCAATTCTATGAAATCATCATAAAAGAAACAATACATTAATTGGAAAAAATTTCATTACTTTCCAAAATCTATCTTTAAAGCAATTAACTAAAAAAACTCATTTTGGAAGAGATACCAATCTCTTCGATTATCAAAAGATGATTATTGATTATCCATAAAATAAGGGATATATATATATATATAAAGTTTTTAAAATTATTCTCATAATTAAATTGATTATACTACAAAATGGTTCATTTATCAAAACAATTCAAATTCACATTTCCTCTTTGTCACAAAAATTAAATTTCCAAACATTTCTTATTAAAACTTAATTTATTGTGTCTGACTGTCTCATCATAGTGTTTAGGAAATTCCTATCGATAACGTTGATCAGGCGCATCGACCAGAATTCTTAAATCCCTCGATGGACAACCCAACATAAAAATCATTTTCTATAAAAGAACTGCCTCATATATAATTTTACAAAATATATTTTGCTTATCTCAATAAACAAAAATCTAATTTCACTTAAAAACAAAACTTCTATTTGAAAGATTTGAAAATTCAAATTGTTGCTTACACTCAAAATTGAAGAACACAAGAAGAACTCATCAAGATATTCCCAGAATACTCGATTCACAAGATTGACGACTAAGCTGGAGTGTTCACCAAACTGAACGGTATAATGAGCCACTCACAAGAACCATACGAGTGCGAAATGCGGTAAAAAGAACGCTATTCTCCGCAACTCGTAGCTTATGAAAATTGGTGCAAGGTCAAGCTGAAAAAGATCCTAGCACCACTCAATAAAATAAATAAATCCTCAATCATAAGCAACAGATACTCGTTCTAATGGTTAACTTGTTAAGCTTGCGAAGATGGATGCAAAGCCTAAGAATACTATCAGATTTCTAAGCAAAGATGATCGTGGTACCTCACGGTAAAGGCTGGACTGAATGAATTACTTGGCTTCATGCTTCAGCAATTACTTCTAGGTTTTCTCATTTCCCTAGTGGACACCCCCTTGGAGGGATGGCTAACAGGCTAAGAACTAGGAATAAGATCAACACAAAACTCAATTGCCCGATTGGGTAGCAAACCCGAAACGGATCACATATATCAACAAAATCACAATCAACTGGAATTCGAGATACATCGTCGTCATCTTGATACTCAAGAACAAATAAAGATACTTTGGAATTATCATCAACATTCCGAAGAACAAGAGACAACTAATCAGCCGAATTAGGATGCATAAAATATAGGATCCTTCCAGAACATAGGATTGGACTTGATAACAAGCAAGTCAATCCATCCCCAAAATCATATTAAACTCAAGGTGATGACTAATGTGCAGATTTTCATCGACAGGAAAGCTACAAAGATCAACCCTAATATTGTCATACGACAAGCCAAGTATTGCGGATCCCTTCAGTAGGATATGCAATCCTCAAAAAAGTAACAAGATAAGGAACATCCAACGATATCACAAGCTCCTTCGATACGAATGTGTCAAACATCTGTATCGAAGAGAAATAGAACAAAGTAATCACGATAAGTCATAAGATAAGATATATTTAATTCAATTATGGAATACTACGGAATGAAATATATTCCTAGACACATTCCAAACTTATATCTTCCCCAAAGGACACGATGGTTAAGGGATTTGTAACACTTGTACTATACTTTGATGTACCGTAATATATGTTTCTGTTTCGTGTTTATCATATTTTGTTCTAAACTCAGCTCTGATACCAAGCTATGACGCCCCACCCCGAGACTCACATTAACAAAGAGCATTACTGGGTAATATTGTCTGCTAATGCGAAGAATAGGGCAGGTTAGGAGCGACCATCTATAGCTTTGTCTTAAACATCTACTGAATACGTTGATTTAGTGCTCTATAATTTTTCTTTCTCAAGTGGATCGACATATTCAATAAATGATTAATACAAAACTTTAGTGGTTAACATATCTATCAGAACAAAATATAACAACAGAATGTATAATACATCACAGAACAGCAACAAACAGATATATATACATATACACTGATACATCCCAATACAATAAATAGTGATACATCATAAGTGGTTCGAAGACCACACTATATACAATGGTCAAAAATAATATACTTATCAGAGTCAAACAAAAAGACTATGACACAAAAGGTGATAATCAGGTATCCAAGCAGAAGCATCAAAGACAGGCTAAGTCCAAAAGCAGGTATCTGACCTGAAACAACTCGGTCTGACCCGAGTATAAAATACATGGGTCAGTCTAGCTAAAACAATCAGTTTAGTAAGATAAGTGATAATATGAAGCATAAGGTAAAGGACGATGATTCTTCTCAATTGAGAAGAAATAATAGCTTAAGTAAGTACATGTCATTACTTCAAGAGAAGTAGTATCACTAAGCATATATAGTCTCGAAAGAGATAACTCAACATTAAAAGCACTAATTATAAGCAAGCCTCATATCATCGGTATAAACCCAATACAACTATAGTGGTTTAGAAACCCATAACTTCTGAATAGGAGAAATCCCAAAACTCAAAACTCGCCGAAATGGCAATCATAAATATATTCTCATAATGGAGAAGTCTCAAAACACCAAAATACGCCAAAAATGGCAATCTCATATATCTCCAAAAGGAGAGTATAAATCTCAAATAAACGCCATAGAACGACAATTCTCAAAATAAACGCCAAGTGTTGGCAAACTCAAATCTCAAATATAGAACTTGATAAGGAGTTCAAGTTTCCAAAGATGTAATCGCCATATACAATGTCTCGAACGGTTCAAATGGCCAAATATGTAAAAAGGCGGTACACTTGGAAAATCCCAAATAATCAATGAAATCATCACAAAGATATAGCACGTGCTTATGGCCGAAGCCTGCCAAGTACTGTTCTCTCAAAATAGGGTGCCACGTCTCTTAGACAAACATCCCGAAGGACAACATCCCGAAGGACAAATAAATACATCTCTTAGACAAACATCTCGAAGGAGAAATACGTCACAATGGACAAATGCATCTCTTAGACAAACATCACGTAAGACAAATGACCCGAAGGTCCAGTACTGGCAAATACGTCTCTTAGACAAATGTTTCATGAACTCTCAGATATGAACCCGAAAAGTGTTAATGTGTGTCCCATACCACAAGTTCTCACTCAATGGTTTACTAACCGCTAGCCAATGTCACATCAGAAAGCAGTAAAAATATTTGCCCCATCTCATCGACAAATACAACCCGAAGGTCAAAACGATCAAACAGACAAGTCAGGAATTAACCAAAAAGATAAACGCATGTGTCCTATACCACGTGTTTTACCCAATCGTTCAATTCTCCTTCTCATTCGCTCGAATAGTGCAAAAACGTGTATTTTATATGGAAAATAGTTTGTTTGAGAAAACAAGCTTTATAATGCAATTTTTCGAAATCGTTTTTGAAAACAATCTTCGAAAATTCCCTTATTATAGAGAATATATAAATTTTATAGCTTGAAAATAATTTAAAAATATTATATAATAATTATTTCAAAAGTCAAGTTAATTTAAAGATTATTTCAAAATCGTTTGGAAAACCCGTGCTCGAAATCAAAGAAAACATCAAAAAATTCTCAAAAACTGACACACGAACTCAACTCAATAACGATTCATTTTGAATCCCAAACTCACCAAAATCTTGGCTAGCCTATTGATAGGAATCATAGCCCTCGAAACAGTTCAGAAATATCACAAAAACATGGAGCAGAAAGTAGGAAAATCGAGCTGGAAACAAGGCAGAACATACAAAAAAAACAAGGCAAAACAATGCTCCCCAGGTCGACCTATAGGTCGACCTAGGTGTCGACCTAAAACACCCATAGGTCGACTTATGAGGCTTCTGGGTCGACCCAGGGAAGTTTGTGGTCGACCATTTGGTCGCGAACTTGTGCAGAAGATTTCCAGGCTTCGTATTGATTTTACAACAAAGTTTTCAAGTATCAAACAAAAGAGTTTTGCTATGAAATTTTGCACACTTATACTATAACACATGGGCTATCAACAGAAGAAAATACAGTAGCATTTTGTTGCCGAAATTAAGAGAAAATGACATGCAAAGAACAACCCATACACAGTTTTCATAGAAACAAAAACAAGTATAAAAACAGTATGTAGAAGCTTTATTTTTTCTCAGATCTTTGCATTTTGAAGCTTTTGCTTCAGCTAGAGTTGTGAGTTTCGACACTCACCTTGCAATAGAAGAGCAAATTCATGGATTACTGCTTGATTTGGCTTCAACAACCTGTAAAAGCTTAGAACAAAAACATGCAGACCAAAAGAACAAGGTTACAGACAATCCAACAACACAAGATGTAATTTTGATGAAATGTTTTAGTTTTGGAATGGATTACCTGATGGAAATCTCTTTAATTTGATTAAAACAACAAAAGAAAATGAGAATTTGGCTTTAGATTGAGAAAGGGGTAAAGTTTGCTCTCTTTGTTTATATTTTCT
The DNA here is from genome assembly GCA_030737815.1 of Allium fistulosum. Taxonomy (NCBI): domain Eukaryota; kingdom Viridiplantae; phylum Streptophyta; class Magnoliopsida; order Asparagales; family Amaryllidaceae; genus Allium; species Allium fistulosum. Next base: position 340,394,309 of record CM060904.1, read on the forward strand.
GATTTACAGGAGATGAAAGTATACGTATAAGAGAAGAGAAACTTCTTTTCTCTTTTACTGGTTTAATTTGCGAAGTGGGCTTGGACCCAAATGAAAGAAAATAGCTTAAGTAATTAATTTATCACTTAAAAACATAAATACACCTATGTAATCAAAATCAAACAACATATTCCTTCAGTTTTCTTTACAATAAAAAAATGTACAAACACATTCTACGTTAAGTAAAATATGTTACAACTATTAAAAAGGTAATTTTGCTACAAAATATTTTTATTATCAAAACTCTCATTTTTAAATAAATAACCGATTTCCACCAATATTTACATAAATCACCATTTTTAACTTCAAAAATTACACAAAAATAATTTCCTTGTGCAATAAAATATAACAAACCATTATAACACTAATTTTATGATCAAAACTTATTTTTAAATCAAATTTCACCTTTTTATTTATAATAAACACATATTAAAACAAATACTTCTTTTAAAATTTATTAAAAGAAGCACTTGGCAATAATTACAAGAATTATTGCATTTTCTCTAAATAAAATCATATTTCATTCATTTTTAACACAAACAACCAAGATAAAGTTTTCAAAACTTTATTTTCATGTTTTATTTCCAAAAACCATTGTTTATTTAAAATAAACAATTTGAATCTTCAATATATTTTTAATAAACAATATTAAATTATAACCACCGTTATAATTTAATATTTACAGGTAATCACCAAAACTAGGGTTGTTACAATCAGCATCGAAGAGAGTTGATTGACATAATATATAATTGAAATATAATAGCATATCCATTCATTGAGGGACTGACCTATTGGTTTTGAAGAAACTGATTGGATAAGTTGGAATAAGATTCCATAATTGACACCAAGTGCAAGTGGGAGATTGATAGAATTAGGGGTATGCCCTATATGCAATTATGTAATTTGTTACATAAATCTAACTCGTCAACCCACCTTATTCAAAATTAAAAGGTGTTTCCTTTTTGTTATATACTTGTTATAAAATTTAAAATTAATTAATTAGTTAATTTAAGCATATATGTCGGAAAGTCCATAAATGATGTGTTTGTGATAGCAGTTACAAATAGTTGTAACCATGAGTATCAGATCATAATATGGTAAGTATATTATTTTAAATATTCCTATTCAAGATGTATCAAGACTGGGCATCGATGCATTCATTGAGACTAGAGTACATAACACCCTCCAAATGTTGGATAGTGTGTTACTCATGGCTGCTGGGGGGTACCTAGTGGTTATGTATTGATTGTTATTGGATAACTATGGAATGACTTACTCGATAGTTTTCTGTTGGTTAATATAACTAAGGTCAAACAGAAAATATCAAAGTAACTAATTTACATAGTTCTCTTGACTTAAGAATACTACTGATCTTCAATATCAAAGTTCCACTTTGATTATAGTTAAATCGTGGCATGACATCCATTGAACGAGTATATTTTGGTCAAGTGGAAGTATTGAAAGTGAAACGCTATTCAAGGGAGGATTCGTCTCCTTAGTTATGGGATTAGTACCATGGTCAACTTAAGTCAACTCAAAGATAAAATCTCTAGCCAGAATTTTTTGGTTAATAATAATTGCTATTATTGAAACAAGGACTTTTGTGTTTTGGCTATAAAGTTAAATATGGGCAATATTGGAATTTTGACCAATACCAAATTTTAGAAGTCCGAAGTGGTATAGTTTTGACGAAGAGAATTGGCGTAAATAATCTTCACCATCAGGTGCCGCTTAAACTAAGTAGAATTTAAAGGATGTGTAAGTGATAAATTCAACCAAAATGTCACACCACTAGCTAAGGCGACGTGTGAACATTATTGTTCAAATTGTTCGATATTGATCGTCGATTGAATTTACACCTTTCACAACACCATTATAAGCTATTAACAATGGTTAAAAACCGTTGTTAAGTCCAAAAGCAACGGGTAAAAACCGTTTGCAATACAGGAGTGGTTGAATTTAGCGACGGGACAAAACCGTTGCATTATGTCCAAAACACAACGGGTGTAACCCATTGCAAATTGGGACAAAGGCAATGGTTATAAACCGTTGAAAACTTGGTCAAAGGCAACGGGTATTAACCGTTGCAAACTGGGAAAAAGGCAATGGGTAAAAAACGTTGCGAATTGAGCCGAAGGCAACGGGTAATAACCGTTGTTTTGTTTACAATAGGCAACGGGTAATAACCGTTGTTTTGTTTACACGCATATCTCAGTATATATACCAGAATATCAATATATATCAAAATATGCCAGAATATCAAAATATTGGTACACAAGCACTATAAACATATCGCACATATACCATACATATAAAATTATCAAACTTATAATTACACTCATTGTTTTGCAAACAGAATGCTACTGTGCCGGAATATCATACTTATTACACTGCATTGTTTATTACACTACACTACAAAGATTTCATTAATTACACTACATTGTTTTGCAAGCAGTGAAGTCTACATATAATAAACACATTAAAAGGATGCTGAGCAGGTTAGCCGAAGCTGATATTTCTTTGGCTCATGCTGTGGTGCATACAGTATTCTATCCAATTCCTGCGCAAAAGTAAAAACAGGTTTAGTATTTTATGCCTGTAGAATCCTGATAGATATTAGCAGTGAAGTCTTTTTTGTTGAGACTTTCTCAAGTTCACTTTATGATGCCAATCAGTGGAGAAGATTTAGTATTTTATGCCTGTAGAATCCTGATAGATACTAGCAGTACAAAATCAAGTTCTATAAACAGATCAGATAACCAACAAAGACTACGGCTCAAGCAAAATAAATGAGGGTGAAGGAAAATGAGTTAATCTTTTTGTTGCACAAGGATTCTCACTTTACTCATGTTATTCATCAATCTGAATCTTCTTGATGTTTATGCACAATAGAATTAGAAGGCATAAAGATTTTTTTTCTATCATTCATCAATCTTTCTTTTCCTTTTCATTTGAACTGATGGTATTCAAATTTATGAAGCTTGTATTCTTTTCTTGGTAACCCTGTTTAGGACCAATAACATCAATGGGATGATCTATTTTTTATTTAATTGCGAGGGTTGCCTTTCAGTGAGTATTCCCAGCATAGCTGGCATGAAAAAGGTTCAACTATTTAAGTTAGGATTCGGATGAGTTCATAACGGTCAGGGGTTTTGCAGGACAGTACTTAGTCTTGGTCGCCATAGTTAAATAATAATAATAATATGGCACAAACTAATTTTGGTTAGTGGCATAGTATTGTATAAACAATTATAGGAGATATCAATCTAGATTTGTATCATACACATGCATTTGCATATGCAAATTTCATATACAGCAAACAAAAGAAAATCAGCAATATATGCAAAGAACAAGTCAGAAATATCAATACCTCCGACTAAAGATATCGTATCAAACCCTTTTGATGGCTCACATAACCTCCGGCTCCAACATCCCCAAAGGTCTCGGTAAATTGTCGACATATTTTGGCGGTTAGCTCATCCGGCAATAAAATTTTGTCCAACAACACTTTTTCATATGTGGGTGGTACTGGTTTTCCATGAATTACTAATGCTGTGGAATCTTGGCACATAGTACCTGTTATATAAGCATTTCTGGAGTGAATATATGGAATCACATTTACAGAACTAACAAGCTCCCAAACATTTAAGACCATTGTGTAGAGCTACACAAGTCCTAGATGCAACTAATAGTATAACTCCTACAACAAAAGAATTAAAAAATTAAAATAATAACTGATAAAAAAGCCTGAAACAGTGAACTGGTTATGCCTATTGCACAAAACACATATTATCTATATCTAAACTGCTTAAAACTCCTAAAGGCCTGCACATCAACAGATTAAAAAAGAAAATAAGTCTAATGAGCAAAATAGTTTAAAAAACTGAAATAGTTTATTAAAGGATGCTGTATATCATAAATGAATCAAAGACAAGAACTAAAGATCTATATACCATAAATGGAACACAATAGTAACAAGAAAACACAAACTCATTTTGGAATTACACGTTCACAGCAACTAATATAACCCAACAGCAAAAGAATAACAAACTACAATGTTATAAAATATAAAACTATATAGAACTCCTACAACAAAAGAATTAAAAAAAACAAAATAATAACAGATAAAAAAGCCTGGAACAATGAACTTGTTATGCCTATTTCACAAAACTAATATTATCTATATCTGAAACTGCTTATAACTCAAAAAAGCCTGCAAACCAACAGATTAAAAAAGAAAATAAGTCTAATGAGAAAGAGAGTTTAAAAAACTGAAACAGATTATTAAAAGATGTCATAAATGAATCAAAGACAAAAACTAAAGACCTATATACCATAAATGGAACGCATTAGAAACAAGAGAAAGCAAACTCATTTTGAAATTACACATTCACAGCAACTAATATAATCCAACAACAAAAGAATAACAAACTACAATGTTATAAAATATAAAATAAACAGAGAGCAATAAACTCGGTTGAAGCACAAAAAGACTGATTGGTCGATTAAAATAGTACCTGTTGCAATTACTTCGTCCTCGAAGTTCAGGATTTCACATCTTTGGTCGATTAACTGATTGTTTGGAGTGGCAAACTGAGAAGATGCGATTTCACTGCCTACTTGACGATTATCTTGGGCTATGCTGAGAAGACGCTCCAGTTTATCATCCATATTGTCCAGCTTCATCAATTTTTGCTCCACATTTTGCAGTCGCTGCTCATATATTCCTTGGGCCTGTTTGAGCCGTTTGCATGGAATGGCAGCACCCTTAACTTGGCTAGGAGCTATATTGGTCCCAATACTTCGGCTCCTGCCCTTTACATCTTTACCAAACACTGATATAAAGACGGCTTCATCACCACCACTCGTTGTTTCCTTTTCTTTTTCAATTTTGTCCTAAAAAGTAAATACATATATATATGAATAATGAAAATTTAATTTAGAGGCGTTATTATTTGTTTAACTTACAAAGTAGGAAGATGTTGCATCTGACATGCTGCCATCTTTTTTCTTATGCGTTTTCTCCCATACTTGAAAACGTGATACTTCTGTTCCCGGACTACTTGAATCGACCTGCATACAATGACCTAAAATTATATTTGAAACTAATGGTATATGCAATGTGATGCACCAATTCAATGACACATACCATTTCTTGAGTAATCATAGCGTGACTCTTACGTCCCGAATGATGACCATATTCGAGCATTGATCTATTTTGTTTGCCTTGCTTCCTTTTTTCTTTCGCCTCGGGTTTTGATTCGTTTCTTATGAACTCATCCCAATCATCTTGAGCAATTTTCGGTGGACAATTTCTCATTCTTTCTTCGTCAGTGATGAAATGGTCATAATGATTCTTGCGCAAATCATTCTTGTGTCTCCTAAAAGCCTCGGACATTTTCTTCATAATAAGGTCCTTTGATAGAGGATCGAGCTCATAATATTTCTGCATAACAAAAAATGCATGTAAACCATTTTTTATTTATGTATTGAAAGCATTATAAATGAACGGAGTTTGCCTATAAAATACCTGGTTATGTATTGAAGATAGTTTGCCTATAAAATACCTAGTTATGCCTTTATCTGTTGACTATAACCCCAATAAAGTTACATTGGTTTCAAATTTATCATCATCCTACTTATGTACTTGATAAAATAGAAAAATGCGTGCCACACGTCTATATTTTACAAACAGAAACAGTACATAAAAATGGTTATGAGATTGGAGAACTTACCTCCAATTGATTCCACACGTCTTCCTTGTAATTTGGCGGAACTTTTTTCCAACTTGGATATGAGATTGGCATATGATTTCTTACTAGTTTACCAATCTTCGTAGCGACCTTTGAACCATTTTTTCCGACTGGAGAACCGTAGTTGTCTATATCAATTTTCTCCCGTTTTAAAGTGGATGCTTGGGAAGTTGTATCATTTGACGGTGGTGTGGCATCTTGTGACATTATGTCCTGCAAAGTCTCAAATCCTAAAATAATCCCAACAACATTATGACGTACAGTTCTTCCCCTTCCAGCCCATCCCTGTGATGCCCGATTGCTGTCGGCCAAATTATTGCATGGAGTCCCCTCCATAACAAGATCAAACGCCTTATATGTCTTAATAAAATTTGCTCAAGCGATCACAGTTAAGCTGCTGTACATCTGATATATGAACCAACGTCCCCTTATTGATTTGTCTGATCCCACCAACTTCTCACCACATTACGATTTTTGTCAGTCCGACTGACAATAATCGTAATGTGATGAGAAACTGGTGGGATCAGACAAATCAGAAGGGGATGTTGTTTACTATATCAGATGTACAACAGCTTACCAGTAATCGCTTGGAGCAATTTTATTAAGTCATATAATGCGTTTGATCTAGTTATGGAGGGGAGTCCATGCAATAATTTGGCTAACAGCAATCGGGGAGTCCATGCAATAATTTGGCTAACAGCAATCGGGGATCACAGGGATGGGCGGGAAGGGGAACATTCACTTTAATGCGGCAGTGATAAAGTCTTCCTGCATCACCAGAAATTTAAACTTAAGCGAATTCAAAACAATATCTAAAATACTGACTGAAATAAAGGATGCAAATACAAAAATATATTACCTTAGCACTGCTGAACTAAATGGTGCAAATACAATATCTTGAACTACCTGTCTACCTACAAACACAAAGAAAGAAAGAATAGTCAAGCTGATCATATGTATGTATGTGTACATGTGTGTATGTATGTGATCATATGTAAGTGCCTACAACTACAAACACAAAATGAACTCTTGCAATATATCCATCCTTATGGATCCATCAGGATATTATAATGACACTAATAAAAAATATAATGCATCTATTACTATCATTCACGCTATATTTTACATTTTACACCATTTTAAATAAATATTTTGTTAAGGTACAATAACTGCTCTGAAATACAAAGTTAACATATGCATTTGATAAGATCTTCTAATTTTTCATTGTCTTCAAAAGCTGATTGATAAACGGTGGGAAACTCAGTGTCATCCACATTTATGGTCAACCATTTTGGTGTATGCAAAACCACAAACCATCCGTTATTTTTTAAATCTTTTGAGTAGAACACTTGACTCGCTTCCGATGCAAGAATAAATGGCTCATCATTCACGCTATCTTTATTCTTCAATTTTCCCAAGTTAACTGTGATCAAGCTTGAAACAGAATCTATTTTACAACCATTGATCTTATCTTCGACCTTTACCCAATCACAATAAAAAACTGTTTGTTTGAAGTCAATGTAATCCAACTCAATTATCTGTTGAATGACTCCGTAATAAGTTGTTTCTGCTTCCTTAAAATTTTTATCCTTCCCACTCGCTCTAAATTGTGTAATTGCTCTCATGCATACACCACTATCCTGTGTTAGCTTTCGCTCTTCATAACTCTTCGGAGAAAATAAAAACCCATTCACTTGGTACTTCATATAACTACGGGCATCAAACTTCGGCCCGTTAACTAACCGCCAAAGAGTTGAGTCAACATCGACGGTCTTCAACAACTACAACAAACACAATAAGTAAAAAAACATTATCAAGGAGGTGTATGGTCAACTTGAAAATACGTTAAATATTTAATACATATACCTCCTCACGTAACCAAAAAGTGAAATTTTTAATAGCTTCCCCAGATGTACCCCCGCCTCGAGTTTGAGATTTGGTGCTTTGAACATAGGAGTTATACCTCCTACGAAAAACACACAATAAATACTATATATATGAATTGATTTACAATAATAAGAATTGAGAACAAATTCATGAATTTACTTCTTCCATTCATCCAATCTGTCGTATTTATCAAGGACCCATTTACGCACTTGTTGAAATTGCACTTGAGTTAACGTTATATCTTTACCATTATCTAGTGTTATTTCATCAGCAAACTCATCATCCTCGTCTAAAAACGCTTCACGGGTACGTTTATGAGTGCCAGCACCTCCTTTTGGCATATACTCCATGCAGTAAAGACTAGCTTCTTGTACAATATATTCTTCTGCAATACACCCTTCAATATATCTTTTGTTGCGCACATATCCTTTATATGTTTTCATCAACCTATGAAGATGAATAATTGTAAAATGTAGACATCAATAGCTATTTAAATCGAATAATTATGTACATAACTAAAATTAGTAATTTACCGTTCAAATGGGTACATCCACCTATATCTAACAGGACCAGAAATCAATGCTTCATCGGCTAAATGAACCATAAGGTGAATACTGATATTAAAAAATGCAGGCGGAAAATGTTTTTCAATAACACACATTGCTTCTACCAAACTAGCCTTTGCTTTTAGAAGATGTTCCCTGTTGATCACCTTTGAGCACAAAATGTTATAAAAGAGACTAATGCGGTGAATAGCATTCTGTAGATCCTTATGTTGCGGAAAACAATGCTGAAGCAATACCGGAAGTAAATGTTGCATTATGATGTGGTAATCATGTGACTTCATATTTTTTAGTTCAGGAGGGTTGATGCTCACATTGTTATGGAAGTTCAAAGAGAATTTGCTCGGCACTTTCAAATTTTTCAAAACGGTGCAAAACCGTATCTTTTCTTCTTTGCTCAAAGTGAAAGTCGCATTTGGTATGGTTACTTTACTTGTTTCAGGATCTTCTATCACCCACAACTTTTGTTTTATACCCATGATTTTCAAATCCTTCCGTGCATTGATCCCATCTTTTGACATGTCTTTATGGTTCATAATTGTGTTGATCAAATGTTTCGTGACATTCATCTCCATATGCATAACATCAATATTATGTCGGGTCAAATTTGTTTTCCAATATGGCAAATCAAAGAACTTCAACCTCCTATACCATGCAGGAACTTCTTCATCGATTGTCTTTTTCCGTTTTCGACCAATTTCCGGTATGTTTTTACCAACTTTCATTTTTATATTCGCTACCTTTTTTCAACTTGATAACCAGTCAGTGGTTTTGGAGGACGCTTAAGTTCTTGCTCGTTGTTGAAATTTGTCTTATCGTATCGAAACTTGTGTCCGGACGGAAGAAATCTACGATGTCCCATGTGACAAATCTTCTTACTTTCAGGGAGATAAACAGATGTAGTTTCTTCTCCACAAAGAGGACATGCAAAGTAGCCGTGAGTTGTACATCCCGATAAAGTCCCAAGAGCGAGATGATCATGGATTGCCCACAACACTCTAGCTCTCATTATGAACTCAGATTTCATAAATGAATCAAATGTAACGACTCCTTCCCATAACTGCTTTAACTCGACTATCAAAGGTTCTAAATAAACATCAATATCCTTCCCCGGTTGTTTTGGCCCTGAAATCAACAGTGTTAACATTGAGAACTCTCTTTTCATGCACAAAGACGGAGGAAGGTTATATGGTACTACAATTACTGGCCAACAGCTATAAGGGTTAGTTAAAGAAGCATTCGGACAGAAACCATCTGTTGCTATTCCAAACGTGATATTTCATGGTTCAGCAGCAAACGAAGAATCAAAAGAATTTGTAGTTTTCCATTGAGAAGTATCACGCGGATGACGCATTACGGTTGTACCGGACTTGGCACGACCATGCCAGGTCATCGCTTCTGCTATCCATGGTACAATATACAGTCTTCTCAATCTAGAAATTAAAGGAAAATGTCTTAAGGTCTTTTGAGGTACTGTGGTAGCTTTTCTCTCTTCATCGAATGATGTCTTGTATCTTGGTGCGTTGCAATTTGTACATGAAACTTTGTTCGCATTATCTTTCCAGTACAAGATGCAGTCATTAATGCATGCATCATAAGTTATGTAATTCATCCCAACTTGCTTAATGATCTTCTTCACGTCGGGGTACTTTGAAGGTAGCGTGTTACCTTCGGGGAGTAACTCCTTTATGAATTCGAGTACTGCAGTCACACCATTGTCTGAAAAGCCGTATTGGGTCTTCAAGCTATTCAGTTTCACAATGGCATACAACTTTGTAATCTCTTTTGGACAAGAAGGATACAATGGCTCTGTTGCAGTTGCACTATCAAAAAATGATTTATCCGTAAACTGCTCACCAATATTAGCATTATCATGCAACTGACTTGTAAGTTGAAAATGATGGAATCTATCTGCATCATTGATCAAATCCTCCATCCTAATATGTTCGGACTCATCAGTATTTGTGGCATGACTAACCGGTTGTTGTTTTGGCTTCTCCGGTATTCTTTCCCCGTGAAAACACCATACGGTATATGATTGAACAATACCATATCTAAGCAAATGAAAATGAATGTCATTTAATTTGAATGTATCTTCATTTCTGCACCGCGTGCAAGGGCACGAATACTTTTCCTTATTGCCACCGTTTTCAGCAACAAATTTAACGAAATTTCTCACACCTTCCACATATTCTGTATTTCTTTGATTAGATTGATTCATCCATTGTTTGTCTATACTAAAAGACATACTGAAAGAAAATAACAAGAGCTAATAAGAAATCATGGGTAACAATATCTTATGGATTTCCACCAAGTTCAACTCTGATATTAACTAAACAGATGAATATTCTTTTGATTTCACTTGAAATTTAACATTAGCATCAAACTGTTTCCAAAAAAATTGCCATTACAACGGCGCCATTTTGTAGCACCAGAGTAATGTCTATGCATTACCCCTCTCCTGATACTTGGCTTGCGCCATTAACAATGGTAGTCTAAGCTCCAATCCGAACAAAGACTTGGTTGAATTTATTGAGGCATCAATTTTGAGCCACCAAGCATAGGAAATTACTATACTTGGAAGGGTGTGATAACATAACAATCCATAGTATAATTGACAGACTTCTCATTAATAAGTATTGTCTAGATAAGTATCCTAACTTTTTAGTCAATTTTACCAATCGGTCAAACTGGCGATCACACACCTATCGTTTTTAATCTGGCCATCTCAACATTTTACAGGAAAGGTACCCCTTTTAGATATAACAACTTATGGCATCCCAAGGCAGATTATCATGATCTAGTACGCATAAAATGGGAAAGCGTATGCCATGGGAATCCACTTTTTCAACTAATAACAAAGCTAAAGAAAGTAAAAGAGAGACCGCACCATTAGAATAAAGAACTTAATAATAAGGAAAAATCCACTAAAGCTCTTAGGACGGAATTGGTTGTTATCTACACCAATATAATAAAACAGCTTAATCACGCCCAAATTCTAGATCTCTACAATCAAAAGGTGGATCAATAATCTGAGACTCGGCATAAGTAGGCCATAGAAAACTTGCAACACTAAAAAATAAAATGACTAACTCAAGGAGACAAAACATCCCAATTTTTTCGTGCTGTTGGAGGAGATTAAGGGCTTGAAAATGATAGATCTGGTTAGGTAAGTGGTAATGGGTACGAAGCTCAAGGAAGTTGAAATTAACGAAATAAATAAAAACTTGCAGCAGTAGGGAAACCTGTAGAAGATGAGAAACGATATGAAGATGCTGAAACAAATGAAAGATGCCCTAGCTTTGAATCCGCCGGAGCGTCGGCTGCTGCTGTTGGAGGCTGGAGATGTTAATTCGCGGCTGCCACTACTGGAGGAGCCGATCGACGAGGACGAATCGCGGCTGAGAGAATCAGAGATCTGCGTTTTTTTTACTGTATGCTCGGTAAATTTTATGCCCCAGAGTAAACGACACAAGTACTGTGATATTTGGCACAAAATTAGCTGCCACAACATTTACCACGGTTACAAACCGTTGCTAGTTGGAACGAAGCGCGCCAAAAATTATGGCGCGAAAGGATGAAATTCATCGCCATCATTTGTCTCCAAAGAAGCTACGGTTAGTAACCGTTCCCAATTAGCAACGATAAAAAACCGTTGCTAACGGAACCAAGACGGTTATTAACCGTTTCAAAATGGCAACGGTTAGTAACCGTTGCCAAATGCGCAGATGGTTAGTTGCAAATCTCAGTATTTGGTGTAGTGTTTGAATCGTCGATTGATAACAATCCAGAACTAGGTGCTCCAGATCAACTAGTTTGCTCCTTTAATTCATATTAGAATGTAGGCTTAGACTGCTCTTTGATTTGATACATGGATATTAATTTTAATGGAGAATTAAGTGAAAATTTGACATTTATATTGAAAGAGGGTTATTTTTTCTAAGACAAGGTGAAAGAGATGAATTAACATATGAAAATAAAAATTTTAAAATTTTCGAATGGTCTGTTGTTTACAGATTGTGGCTTATCCGTTCATTTGCTGTTGGGCCAAGCCCATTTGAAGTTCTAATTTTTTATTTACGAAAATGTCAATATCTCCACCATTCGTACTCCGTATTGGACAAGAAAATATACATCACTTATAAAAAAAGACAGTCGCAATGGCACAAGCTTTGTCTTTAAATTCAAATATTTGAAAATTGAAAATTTTGACCATAAGCTCAAATTACCGAATTTAATTTAATTTTTTAATTATCAAAAAATATGGGTTGTTATACTCTCCTCCTTAAAAAGGACTTCATCCCCAAAAACATTAGTGTTCCATCCAAAATCAAACAATCACAACATCTACTCAAGATCAAACATGATAACGTATTCATTAACAACCATTTAAACGACCATCCATACATATCACATAAATTCTATCACTAACTTTCTTAGCAAACATACACTTTGACAACCTAATAGCAACATATATGTATAAGGGTTCTTCATCATGACATATATGATGCTAAGTTAATGTAAAAATGCAACTGGTAGTCAACCACCTAAACTAGTCGGTCTCCTAAAATTTATGCAAATAACATGGCATATCACTAACTTACTATATATATGAAACTATCATTCAAAGCAACACATCATAAATAGTTGCAGAATGGGAAACTTATATAAATCAAAACATGGCAGCACAATCAAAGGTCAAGCAACATAAATCATACTATAAACAAAACAATCAAATAAATAAATCAACATTTGTATCCTAACAAAGACACAATAACCTTACCAACCATTCAACCATACCAAGATAATATAATTGCATTAATAATCAACAAATGGGAAAACATTCTAAAAAGGTGTAACGAACCACCTTTTTCGACGGTTCAAATTGACAATAAACCACATATGTCAGACTCAAACCATTCAAAAGGGAGGATCGTTAGGGGGTAAATCAGAAAAAGTAGAGAAAGAAAGAAAACAAACATAGAATCTCACAGCGGAATGACAAAATATAATAATCAAATAAACAGTTCATGAAGCCGTTTTACAAATAATATTTGATTACTCTTTTACAATACAGAATCAGAGTTACATACAACAGAAATAAATAACAATGCAGCGGAATAATATGACGTAGTGGAATAAATAAAATAAATAATAATAGTACTAAATCTTCGTCTTCGTCCTCCAAAGCAGTCTTCGATACATTGAAAAGCTCAGACTGACCCGAGCATAATGAAAAGACAAAACACTCAAGTCGGAACTAAAAGATCTTATGTAAGTTAAATCAACAGTAAATAAATATGAGTGTAACGGCGTCAAACATATTACGGGGTTTGACATCTCATATCCAGTGTCTAACGTGAGTGCAATAACTTAAGAGATGTTCGGGATTCCGTCTCCTAAGGATCCATTAAACTATCTACATACATAGTACAATATGCTATTATAATATTGTATACAGTAAAGTAAAGTATTAAAATAGCGTTAAGGCGTTACCCATATCCCCTTAACACATTTTCATATATTCATGTAGTCTATATAGTACCGTAATTTCTCCATAAACTGGAGGGCTATCAGAGGGCACTCCATAGGTACGGTACAAACCAAACTCGTAGAAGGCGCGATAAGGCATGTGACAAGGCACGGGAGGCAATGCCAGGGTAGGATACTACCGTTTTGCGGATCTGGACTAGTGGTAACGCATGGCAGCTACTACCGCCCACCTCGGAACACACTCCAAAATCAAATCGAGGGGTGGCCACCAAATCAATCACAAAGTCATAATATGGTATCGAAGAAATGTGTCCAATCGGAGGTGTGAACTCACTTGGCCCGGCATGGCTCATGTTTTAGCCACATCAAGCTGACTCACGGGAGTTAAGGCTACGTAAATACCTCATACAGAATCATTCGCCAAACCATCCTACTTCATTCTGGAATCTCCACCACGTACACAGTTGTTAAAGTGGTTTTCGGTATTGGCAGAAAGTATGACAATATCTAATCCCGGTCTCTTTAACAACCAAACGCTTATTTCACACCGGATGGTTCTTTTAAATTTTCGAAACTGTTTCATAATTGATATCAAAATATCATATTTAATTCAAACCATATTACTTTCGAAATCATATTCACTTTCGAAATCATGTCGATAAAATAGGTTAATTTTAAATCCTCATTTCAAAATCATCATATTTACTCAAATATGTCATTTCATTAGCAAATATCATTTCAATCCCAACTTAAGTTATAGCAGCATTTAACCATATTCACTTTAAAATCAAGGATTTAAATATAAACACTTCCACTTTACACAATCTGAAATTTAGAAAATAATTTAGATAGTATAAATATTTTAATTAGTTTAGCAAAGTTTAAAATAAGTTTTTAAATAGTTAAAATACTCAAAAATAGAGAAATAGATTAAGATAATTTTAATGGATTTAAGATAGTTTAAATAGATTTAAAATAGTTTAAATAGATTTAAATAAATTAAATAGATTTAAAATAGATTAAATAGATTTAAAATAAATTAATTAGATTTAAAATAGATTAAATAGATTTAAAGTAGATAAAATGGGTTAATTAGTTTAAAATAGGTTAAATTAGGTTAAATAGATTAAAATAAATTAAAATAGTTTAAATTGTTTAAAAATAGTTGAAAATAGATTTAAATTAGTTTAATAGTCTGAAAATCTTAAAATCAGGATTTTAAAATAATAAATCTTTAAACAGTTTATATTAAAATAATTAATTTGAAATTAACATCAAAATTAAGCCATTTCTTCCATTTCAACACATCTGGACCATGTCCAGCTTACAAATCAACAAACTAAAATTTGACTTTCAATTCAGATTCTTACTTAACCATTTAATCAATATCGGTTTCAAATCCATGTTTGAATTATCAATTTAAACCACTTCAAAGTAAATAGATTTCAAAGTTATATTCAAACCTTTCAATAACTAAATTTCGATAAATTTCCTTTATGCTCCAAAATTCAACTTTGAAATTTCTAATTTAATTCTTTAAACAATTCATTAAATCAATTATAATTTCAACATTTAAAGCTTGGATTTCAAAAAAATTCAATTTATACAAATCAAATTTTTGTTTCAAAATATCATTTAACTGAATTCAAATTTTAAGGATTTAAAAATCATTTAATTTAACCAATCCAGTGTTCATATAAAATTTTCTAACCTATGGTCAAGTGGTACGGATATTTATCATTTCAATCCGCAAATATTTCAAATTTACGGGTATACATCATTTTAACCCGCAATCCCGAAATAAATTCAAATCCATAAAATCGCTTGAGTGTCATTTCAACTCATAATGATTTCTCCCTAATCTATCAGATCTTTCAGGTATGTATCATTTCACCCAATAGGGAACTTACAGTGTTATAACAATATAGAAGTATAACATCCAGTCATCCAATATCAAAAATCCAACATCCATCAAAATCATCATTCAAATCAACCAATAAACATCAATAGATAACTAATTATCATTAACAGGTATAAACTGGCAAATTAAAATTTAATACTAAATTAAATGTCGATTATATTCAATAAATTCAAATTTAACTGGAATGACGATTTAACTATATCAAACAGTAGTCAATCAACTTCTAATCACATCATAAATTTAATTTAGTGGGAACTAGCCACAAGGGCCTCTTTAGCAAGTGAAATTAATTTCTAGGACACACAACTAAAATAATTACTTTTAAGGACAATACGCAAAATAATTAGTTTATAGGGCCTAAAAACCTATGTAATTATGTCCTTGAAAGTAATTGGACAGCTGACTTTGTCCTTGAAAGTAATTATTCTGCTGACTTTGGCCTTGAAAGTAATTATTTCAGATGCGTGTCCTAGAAATTAATTGGACTGCAAAATTTGTCCTTCTGGTGAAATGCCCCTTTAATTTAACTAACACAAGATAATTTAGAAGTTGTGAGTGGGTCAAAACACTCACCTTCGATTTGTCGTCGATTTAAAATCCAAAATTAGCCCAAAAATTTAACAGTATCAGAATGTAGCCAAACTAGTTCCAAAAAGTCCAGAATTTCGATACGATCGCAACAGAGAAAACCGCGCATGAATCCGAGCTCGTATGCAAAAGTTATTAATGTTAGAAGATTGGAAAATTTCGACTTCATGTCTTACTTTGGGTCGCCGCCTCAACTACCCGGTGCTTGCTCTGAGTTTTTTCCAAAATGACCCGAGACCCGAGTCATTTGGCTCTTGACCCGAAGTCACTGCAGAGTTTTCACCTCTGGGACTCGAAGCGCGACCAGATCGGGCTTGTTTGGCATGAAACTCTCTCTGACCCGAAGTCGCTTTAAGGTTTTCGCCTCTGGAACCCGAAGTGAACCTCTTCCTGACTCGAAGTAAACCTGGAGCAACCATTTTTTTTTTGAAATTATGTTTTGGAATTTTGGGAATTAGGTTTGATGTTCAGACATTTGAGAATGAGGAAGAAGATGTACGTACAGAAATAATAAAATGAGAAACAACTAGGGTTTATAACAACCTATATATATGTACGGTTGGATCGAAATGATAACAACGACCCGAAAGTCCATTTCAATTCCGAAACGAAAATGGGTCATTCAAAATATAGGTTTTCGATATTTTTAAACTCAATGGAACAAGTTTCAAGTCCTAATTCCATTGTATACAGAAGTTAGCTTTCAAAATCACCTTATTTCAAATTGATTTCAATTAAATTGATTTCTACGCGTTTCGAGTCTGCACGATCAAATGACAAGTCCGATCGCTACGAAACTTGAAACCCTACAATAATTCACTGTTACAGATCTAATGAAACTGGTTTCGTCGAAATCCGAGAGTGTGGCCAAAATGGCTATTTTCACGTTAATTAAATAAATAATTATTAAATTAAATTTATCCCTTTTCAAATTCAAATTTATAACTAACAAATTTTTATCACTTTTGATTAACTAGTAATTATAATCTTTTAAAACAAACTTTCCATGTCAAATTCAACTATTAATATTGCGTTAATTACAGCGTTCCAATTCCAATTGTAATAAATTCATTAATTATAATTTAAAACCCAATAAATTGATTCGTTTTGATTTCAATCTTTTTATTCAATCAATCATTACTTTATGGACATAGTTAACATTTGTTTACCAATTATTACATTAATATACTACAGTTACCATCTTAATTCACATTAACTACAATATTCAAATAGATTAATTGCAATTGATTTCCAATTAAATTTCAACGGATTAAATAGTGAAATGATAATTAAACAATTTGTTACAACTTATGATTTCAAACACATTTCTATGTTTATTATTAACAAACAAAACTAATAAATTCACATGCTGATTAATTATTCTATTTTAATCAATTCCAATTAATTACATACAATTTCACCGTTTAATACAACATTTGGTTTATTTACCATTTACATTTTATGACCAATTATAACTTTCCGATCATTCCAATTAATTGAGATTGCATTAAAATAGTTATCAATTGCCTTAAATTAACATTACATTCTAGTTATTTTTCTTATTAATAAATCACAAATTTTTATTTCTTCTAATATTAACACACGATCTTATTAAATTAAATATTATTTTCCTTTTCATCGAAAATTACGGGTCGTTACAAAAGGAGTCATGAAAAGATTGGATTCTCTTCTCCACTTTCCAAATACTCACATCTGGATCATTTTTCAAAACTCAACCCGCTAAGCTTCACTACTAGTAAATATACTCATCCCTAAAATATCGCATCTTATATGTACGTGCATAACTATAGCTTCTACAATTCATGATATAAACTTAGTTAAATCGATAACTAATTGCACCATACACAACATTCAAACCATCCCAATGTATATATGCCCCAACTGAAATGCAATCGCATATAACTCCTAATTGCACATATACAAGATTCAAACCATCCCAATAGCATATACATATCATAACATCTTTTGGATGCTAAGGTAAGGCAACTCAAAGTGGATGATGTCTTATCTAAGGAAACCAATAATTTGAATCACTCAACGATTCCTTTTTTCACCTAAGAACATCGAAACTGAGTGGTATCTTAACTAGTGAACATGGCATAACTTCTTTTCAAAATTTCAATCCAACTTAAGTGGTGTTATTTTAATTATGACTTCTCTTCTCAAATTATCCAATAATCATGATACCGAATTACATGTCCTTAATCTACAGAAGTTTTCTTCATTCCAGGACTTATAATATACAAACAAAGATTGTTCAAGCCATTCTATTCTACTCAACCATTTAGACATAGCAAATAGAGTCCTTAATCTAAGTGAAATCCTAAACCTAAGTGAGATTATAACCTAGAATTATGTTCATATTAAAAGTGATCGACTAAATGATACATCATTCATGGACACCAAGTATGCAAAAAAGTTATGTACCCATATGTCGATACTTCACAATAGATTTCTTGAATAGATAGTCTCTCTTCAATCCAAGGGGTGATTGAAAAGAATCTACCAATTCTTTTCTCTAAACCATATTCAGATTTTTAAATATGAGTTTTTATCAAAAATCGCCACTTTAATTCAATGCATGCAAATCAGAATATCTTTTCCTCGTTCATTTAAATTAATCTTATCCAAATGGATTGGATTCTATATTCTATATTAATTAGTTGTACCTTCTTTATATAACCTCAACATCAATGCAATCCAGAATATCTTTTGCCGATGAATCCAAAATTTCCGTTAAACCATACTTACATATACAACTGAATTATTTTCATTCCAAAGCATTTACAATATATTTTATTATAATCTTAGACCAACGTGGGTTGAAATGTCTCCTATATACCTATAGATCAAACTCTAATAGTTCCCATCATCACAATACACTAATGGTGTCTTGTTCCCTAATATACTTTTCTAATCATCGGTGACACCTTCTCACGTAATCTTAACATTAACTTAGTTTTGGAATATCTTTTACTATCTGGAACCCAAATCCATTCATTTCTTTATACAATTCCATAAATGGCATATTTTCCAACTTAATTTTTTCATCATGTTACTTTAACAGTACCGTGGTCGAGACAACTCAATATTAGATGGCGTCTCGCCATATCAATCAAATAAAGAATCAAGATAACATCACACAATAAAATCGCATATAGGAACATTTGAATTAGATGATTTTGTAGCATGGTGAACATGATACGAAACTCATCTCACACTCAAATAAAGAAGTAAACTTCTAGTTCCAACAACTCAAGTATCAATTCCTCATAAATATCACCATAAAACTTATACAGTAAGACGAAAACCAACTTGCCTAGTAATCTATAATCGTCCTAGCTGAAACAAATATGTGGGGTGTAACATTGTCTGAAACGTCGAACATCCATAAACCAACCAAATAGTCTACTATTACCGACGATGTCAAATAAAAAAATCATGTATACACTATTCGCCTCCATCACTAACCATTACGCAATGATACATCATAAATGAATACAATACTAACTATTCCAAAATATAATCTATTGACCGATCACCGAGTCAGATCACATAAACATACCACTAGATAATTAGAACCATTCAAAATAAACTATAGGTCCTCCAAAATAAAATTTCCAACCACATCCGAAATAATTTTAAATAGATTGGCTTTTGGGATTGAGTCAACTAAAAATTCCAATACCAGAAACACCACTTTTACTATCCAGCTTTCTACGTGAAACTTTACTTCAACTATATCTTTAAAGCTTCCAATATCATACAAGTATAACTTCTATCCAATCTCCTATCTTAACCTATTTATTTTTCTAATAGGTTAAACTCCTCTTACCATTGCTGTTTCAATAATTTAGACTTATTTGCTCTAACCAAAGTTGGTCTCCCTTTTTTAACTCGAAAATTCTCATATCCAACTCCTGATCCTCTTATAGTCATATGCTTAAGTGGCATGTCAATGGGTCTAATGAGTTCAATGTACTTGGAAATGAAGATTTGAATCTTCAACGATGGTACATGGGATTCTTATGTTATATGATGGACAATAACTCATCGTAGTGAGACTATCAAGTTAACGATATATAACAAGATCATGCCCGGACTACTACTCATCATCTGATCCACATTCTTATATCCATCCAACATCATCACATAACGAGTCATACAATCTATTTCAAAATGAATCCATACCAAAAAACTTAGTACTTGTCACTAAAGAATTCTATAGCATAAATAACAAATTCAGATCATGGTAATCGTAAATAAATGGCTTGATCCTTTAGATGAACTTGACACCACAACAGATTTAAGCACTTTGTAAGGTTTAAGGTTTGAACTAATCATCATAGTATTCCATATCCTAAAGTAATAAATTACCGTCCATCGTAGTCTGCTCCGCTTTCTCCTAGGTAGACGATGATATGCTTGCACCTGAGACCGCTTCTACTGCATAAGGTTTAACTGATTAACCTTTCTTATTCACTTTCTAATCCATTAAACTATTCCTTTATTAAAAATCAAAAGTTTGGAGTTTTCTTCCTATATTTTTAGAATAAAACAATCCTTTCATCATATATTTCACTTGCTTTTATATTTTTATATTTTATGTTCAAAATCAACTAATTTCCTTTAACTACAATAATACAATATCAATCACTCAAAAAAAAATTAAATTCAAAATAAGAACGATTATTTTTTGAAACGCTTATATTCCATTTTATAATATCATTTTTTACAATTATAACTATTTTATTATATATATAAGTACATAATTTTATTTTACGAAAAGCCAAACTCCAACACTTTTAAACAATACGTACTATATATATAAGTAAGAAATTTAAATTCATTTTGGCTACCATCCATATCAAATCTAGAAATCATTTCCACAAATTTAAATCATATATGTATATATGTGTGTGTATATGTATGTGCGTGTGTATTTATATATCAAAACATTATACCATAAACACTTCAATTCATATATTCTCTTATAAAAAATATATTATAATTCCACTTCTAAAAGTAATTTCCTTTCCAACAACAACTTAAAAATATTCAATTTCCAAACAATCCTTCTAGAAGCTTCATCATCTCCTTACCCGATATATCTACCGAATCATGTCCAAAAGGTTGAATATTTTCTTACAAGAGCCTATTATTTAGTGCCAACATAGGGTTTCCAACTCCAACTGGAGAAATTCCAGCACAACTATAGGAAATCAATAACCGGAGGTGGTTAGATAGATCCACGCTCTATATAAAAAATATAGGTCCCCTATGGTTTTCACTGGTCTGGCTTATCGCTTACAGGTATCAGTGGAACCAAAATGGAATGTTCACACTAGAATATCCCTAATATTAATTCTTGCACTTTTCTAGTTCTTATATCAACCCCACAAAAATTGATCTCTGTTCCAATTTCTACCTCCACCAACTGACTCATCTTCAACTATATTAAATTAGGATTCATACCAACTCCTTAATCAATAGTTAATTAAATTGGAACAAAAAATGCTATACACATATGTTCACAATTCTTATGTAATATATATAAGGTTATAAAAGTACAAATACACTCTCTCAATATGTTGTTAGTCTTTAATTTAGGGAAAATTTTGCCCTGATACAAATGTAATAACCTCCCATTTTTCAACCCTTTGATTTAACAAAAGTCATGATGTGTAAAACTTGAAAGCCGAAAATGATGTGTCATTAGTGAAAGATAACAAGTGACAATACACACACTCTTTCTATCCCTTTATGAACTCATAGAAAAAAAATGAACATATATATATAATCAAAGCATTACTTTATTATGAACCAAATAGATCCAATTATACATTTAAGTCATTTACAAGTCAAAATCGAAACCAATCCAGATACACAGATATACAATAACAAATGTCAGATGATTATTTCTATACAAAGTTGTATACACTAGTAATTCCACCGTCAACTTCACTTTCAAATATTACCCAATATGACATATTAGATTATATCAATTTGGCGATGAAATAAAAAGTTAAAAACATAGAGAGATCTCCTATATCGAAATCGAATAGAAAGAGGGGAAGGTGCATAACTTAAGACCAGATAAACATTGGAGGAGGAGCCAGCTATCTACACGGGTCACCTTCTTCTAAGCTCCGTTAGACGACATGTCATTCTCGTCTATAGTCTGATCAGGGTAAGACTACAGTCTGGTGAGTGATGTACATCTACTATAACACATACTCTAATTATTCCCAAATAATACCAAGATAACAATGATAAAGGTCATACTATAGTCCAGTTTCACCTGCAACCAACTAGTTAGTAACAATATAATGAATATGGCTAACTCGTGAAAACAAGTCTTAGTCATGTAACAGTTACAATGGTCAATGACATGGTCTAACCAATGTACATCACTAAGACTACCTATTGCATTAACACATGGCTAAATCATAGAATGGATGCAGTTCTATGTACGACTTGTGCACCCATTTTTGCTAACAACACGCACCTCGAAAAATCCACAAATAACTTAGTGATTGTGTTACCATGATAACCAATAGAAGATATAACAAGCAATTACTAACAATAGCAACCAATTATTCATATGTGTATATATACACACACACACATATCTACATCTATACCAATATATACACATTCAAGCATTCCATTCAATCAAGTTGGGAAATCACATCAAAACGTAGCCTAAACATCACACATAGCAAACCAATACATTTGCATACGTCAAACATCAGTACTATCATTCCAAACGTGGTACCCAATCTCACAAACGAGTCAAAGAATGAAACATAATTTAGTTCCCCCTTTTCACATTGGCCCCATGGGTCCAGTTTTAATTTGGCTTCCAATAGGCCCAACATGTCGACCCGTTGACATTAACATGTCAACTAGTTGCTACCGTGAATTCATACATACATACACACACACACACATAAATATAATATATATATATATATATTGTTTCTTTGATGTTTTTCAAAAAATGTTGTTTTTGTGGTTTCTCTTTCATTTTTGATCTGATTTCTATACATATTTCTTTAGATTTCGATATGTTTGTCTGATACCATTATACTATAAATTCATGGAAATATTTATGTCAAAATCTTCAAAATTGCTTCAAATTACCTTGTATACAAACTAGATTTTAGAAAACCCAAATACAACTTTTTCGCATATATACTTCAAAATACCTTTAAAATCACATTAAATTCAAAATAAAATTATATCATCATCCAAAATACCATAAACAGACTTTATAAATATTTCTATAAATTATATATATATATATATATATATATATTATACATTTTCAATATAAACACCATTACACATAGTAAACACAATATTACAATATCCTTTAAATAATCTTTAAAATCATCAAAATGTAATTTAAATCGAATTAAATTAATAAAATATATTATTTACTTCTAGAAATTAGTTCATGTCATTTTTACATGACTGTATAGTATTTGACATATATTTTATACACATATGCCTTATATTATTTCTATTACTTCTCTTTGCTTATATTCGTTTATATATATGTGTGTGTGTGTGTGTGTGTATGTATGTATAAAAACCCCCTGAATTTTGAATTTTATTCCCTGATTTATATAAATTACCATCATATACTTCAATCTTCATTAATTCATGAATTCTAATATGAATACTAGCCTTATATTATCAATATCCAGTCTCAATATTCATTTGCTTGGCCAAACATCATCGAAATTCATTCCATTGATTATGATAATCACATTAGCTGTCTATTTAAATTATTATCAGTTTTAGTTAATGTCAAAAATTAGTGTTTATCCAATGTAACCCATTATATTCCTAAAACATAGGTTTTTTTTTTGAAAATGGGTTCATTTATTTATAACTAACAAATTTAGTACACGCATTGTTACAATGCAATACACAAATACACTACCCTTACAAACAAATCATTTTTATCCACCAAGTCAAACCAGGCTAGCCCGATTTCATAATACAAATACACAAACACAAAAGTCTAAGCCTAGCCTATTAAATTCACGTATTTAGTTATCCTCCATGTTCACGTTATCAATCAACTGTAGGAAACGTGACATAAGTGACGTGATTTCATTGCAACTGAACAATTGTCACGTGCTTCTTCTCCTATGCCCTTGCAAACTGTAATCTTGATTTCCATCATCATCAAGCGCAGCATCACATGTTCTCTTCTCTATTACAGCCACGAACCCATATCCGCGCTATCTCGAGTTATCCCTTTCTCTGAATACCAGAAGAAGTGAACCACAAAGAAACTCAGTCATCCTCAACTCCTTCAGCATACCAACCGATGGTATGCATCAAGCCTTCAACCCAAGCTTTGGCATGAGATTCAGATACTAACAAACCCAATTCTCAAGCAATTCTCACTTAGCTAGTGATATTCCTCATTCTGAATCTACAAATAAATGGTTCAAGTAGAATCAAAACTCACATCAGCAGTAATCGAGTTGCCCTGAGAGATCGACGTATAGTATCACGATGGTTATTTCATTTACAGGTCCTTAATCTTTCACAAATCTGGTTTGCCTTTTCAATGGGAAGCATAAATGCCCAACACTATGATACTAACAACACTTCCAATAATTCATTTGCAGAAGTAACAAATCTTCATATACTCGGCATATAATTTGACAGTGGTATTCCTAAAACATAGATTATCAAAGAACCATGAGAGATTAATTAGCTATGTGGTAAATTATATGTATCCCACTCACATAGATCTAAATTGCACCCAAATGCTCGCTGCCCAGAAATGGGTATACCTCCAAATGTTCATTCATTTCAAGCTGGGCTATGCCTGTTTGAAATTCAAATTTACGATTTACCAAAACGTCAGTATCTCTATCATCCAGACATCGATTTGGACAAACAAATAATCAATGCATATCAAAATAATGAGACAGTCGCAATGGCACATGTTTCATCTCCAAATTTAAATATTTGAAAGTAATGATTTTTCCCTAAGGTCCAAATTATCGAATTTTAGTTTAGCTTTTAAATTATTGAAAATAAGGGTAATTAGAGTGGGAGAATATCCTTGCCTCACTCAACTAACTAAATAAGTCATCAATGTGGGGGTAAAGGGTATTTATGGTTCCTAGTTTGTTTATTCAACTGTTGATGGTCGACACAAAGTCCTAGCGATCCACTGACCTTGGTAACAAAAATAACAATTACACCCCACTTCGAGGTACTCTTCCTAATAAGGCCCTTCTCTAATAGATCTTAGGTCATAACCTTAAGTTCCCACCTTTCCCGGGGCATCATGCACAAATCGCCATAAACACAGGTTTGGCATCTTTTTCTAATTCAATCTAGAACTTTATCTCCTTTTAGGAAGGTAATCCTACCACTTCTTCAAACACATCATGATACTTGAAAAAATGAGAGTAGATGATAATTCGTTCTAGGAAATATTAAGAGAATATATGTGTATGTGTGTTTGTGTATATTCTTCTGATATAATACTCTTAGGCCTACATCGTACCTTGAGCCCCTTCCCACTGCAATCTACTAAACTCACCAATCGTCCTTCACAATCAAGGACCTCACACTATAATAGCTCCATCCAGTTCATCCCTGAAATAAGGCCATAAATAGAAAAATTCAAGACATGTGCATCACGAGAAAACCATGGTCCAAAAACAATCAAAAAAATATCTCGACAAATAGTGCTAAGATTTGTTGAACTCCTAATAGGATTTGACACAATAAGACGCTTATTAATAGTGAAAGGTACAATATGTAAACTGTCAACCAAACTACTAGAAATAAATGAACGTGAGGCTCTAGTGACAATCCACATATAGGACTATCATAAAAAAAATCACACTTTCTAAGATGCCTTTACCTATCGGTTGAGGAGGAGCCTTGTGTAATGCTCCAAATTTTAATTAACATCATTTAAGATATTTAATTAGATAAATGATAAAAATAATGAATTGTGATAAGGAAAATGAGATTTGATAATTAGATTGCTCGTGCCTTAAGTAATCAAGTAATATGATTGTTTAAAATATAGAAAAGAAGAGGAATAAAAGAGGGGCAAAATAGGAATAGTTGGTTATTTTCATATCCTAAACCCACCTCTCCCATTGTCATTTCATTCTTATACAATTAAATACAAAGATAGAGGCTGACCATTAACAGGAGGAATAAAAGCGGAAATCTAAAGCATTAAGGGAAAAGGCTAAGGGGAATTAGTCAACTATAAATCTCAATTTCTTTATCCAACCTAAGGTGAATAATGGTTAACCATCTCACTTTTATATGATTGAATTTGGATTTATGACTATTTACATATTGTTTTGTGATGTTATGCCATGTTATGATTTATTGGATTTATATAATATCAAGTTAATAGGTTTTAAGGGTAGAAATCTAATTTATGATCTCCAAATGACTTGAAATTTCGATATGATGTATAAAACATTATTTTGGAGATGGATTTTTAGTTTCATGATTTTCCAAGTTAATATGAATATTTTGTGAATTCCTAAGAGGAAAAGGGTTTATTATGGGTTTAATTATTAAAAATAATTAAATAATGATTTTGGTCTCGATATTTTTACATGTAAAAGAATATGTTAATCCTTATTTTTGGTGATTTTTGGGTTTTCTCCCTAGTGGTTATGACTTTTTTATAAATTTATTTAATTAGAAAAGCTATTAATTAATATTAATTAATAATATCATCTAAATAGGTTTGCCGATGGTTATGGGGAAGGTAAATCGACCTCTCAGGAGTTTTCAGAAAATAAAATAAAACGTATTTTGCTATCCGATAGAAAGTTGACAAGGGATAAGAGTTGGTGGAAAAAGATTTCCTTTTAAAGAAATAAATCAGTTTTAAGTTTATTTACAGAAATGTCATAGAGTTCCGACATCCCTATTAAAAGGTTGATACCTGTTATCGTACCTATAAGTTCGGCATCTATATGAAATGATACATGCGATATATACTTGTTGATATGTAATGTTTCAGTTTGTATAGAAGTCTGACATTGCTAGCTGCCAAAATGGCCACCAATACCTAGTTGTATGTGAAAGCACCAATATCCAATTTTGGATCAAAACAAATTAATATACACTCACAGATCACATAATAGATTGCAAAAAAGTAAATGAACATGAAAGTTTTATAGTGGTTCGGTAATCTATGGCCTACGTCTACTCCAATGATCTTTTATTTATACTATTTGATTATAGTTACAGATGTTTTTTCCTTAGAAACATAATGGAGGAAGAGATAAGAAGGGATAAAGGAGAGCCAAAAGAAGAGCCAGCCGAAGATCTCTTGCAATGAGCCAAGTCCGCTGTATTTATAGGTGATGACGTGCATGGATCAGGCTGAAATTTCGCCAGAAGAACTCGTAGGCCCAGACGACCCGAACCACAAAATTTAGGGTCGATCAATCACCAAAAAAATGATCGATGTTCATATTAAATCCTTTTAGAGTGCGATCGTTCTAGTAGGTCCCCTATGATGTTAACTACTTGCTCTCCAAATTTCATACCATTCCAACTTACCCTTTGTGAGATATCGCGTTTTCCATGGAGTTGAGTTGAGTTGTTTGTGCTGAAGATCGATCATGGCCAATTGTTCTAGAACAATACGTACAGATCATTCCCACTTGCTCCTTTTGAGGTGCGATTATTGTGGTGGGTCCCTCCTTGCCTCTAGTCCATGCTCCCAATGTTTCGTGTGTAATGGAGTTGTAGATTTTGAGTTATAGATCGATCATCGTCGAAAATCGCCAAAACGGTCGTCGAAAAACCCACTTAAGGTTGACCTGAAGCGAGACCCGAAATAATCACCTTTCTGACTCGAAGCAAGTATTGAAAATTATAGCTCAAGGTTAGACTTAGGTAAAATCCAAGTCTTCTCCAAGCAAACGTGATTTTGACTCCAAGCACGAAAAACAATCGATGCTGATCGTTTTTCTCCGAGCAACCTCCAAGCAAACATGTATCCGACTCTAAGCACGAAAAACGATCGGTGGCGATCATCTTTCTCCAAGCACTTTAAATTTTTATGACACCAAGCGAACTATGTGCCCACTCCAAGCAAGTAGTAAATTTTCCCGGGTCCGATTCCATCCAAATTACCACTGATCCGTCAATACCGATCCATCTTCTTTTGCCCATAACTCGAGCATATGAATTCTAATCGACTTGAGATTTGAAATGTAGCCTTATGGGGCCTTTCTTGTCACACCATACTAATCGCACCTTGATTAGGTCAGAAATTAGGGATCCAATCCTATCTGTTGCCCAGGTGAAGTGCTAATTCCATACTCAGCCATTTTTTAAGTGTTGTTCATCCAAATCCATTCAACTATCGTTCATAGTTTGAAAAACAACTAATCTCCAATCCTGATAACCATCTGTTATTAGCTGAATTCATGGTATCCCGGCCTGACCAAAAGGTGGGATAACATTTTCCCCCCAAAACTTGCCTTGCGGTAGGCATGCGTGGTTTGAATTGCTATAAATCCAAAATCCATAATCCATTGAAGCCGTATCTTTCAACCCAGAATCCAATCCAAATCCACGGTCTCTCCAGATCATTTTATTCGAATCTGCATTTATCCAAAGCCAAATCCATTACTGTTTGAAGCTAATATCCAAATTGTAACGACCCGGAATTTCACAGCTTTGATTTGTGAATATTTAATTAATTTTATATATTCAATATATAGGTTTTATGCTAAAAATAAAACCCTTTCTAATAAAAATAATTATGGTGAAATAGTTTTTTAAATTTGTTTATAACAATATATAGTTCGATGAAAAACAGAAAATGTGACCGGAAACTGTTTTTTGAATTTTCGACGTTTCATCTTATAAAAGTTATTTGAAATGTTGTGCACACTTTCTTATATATATACACACATAGAATAATTATATAATATGGATTAAGATAATATAATTAGGTTTAATTAAGTTAATTAACCTAAGATAATGATGATGTGACACTTTGGCAACTAAATAAAAAATAAATAGAAAATAGTCACATCAGGGGACACAAGATTTGACACTTTGTCAACTCCAAGTACAAACATGTTTAAACATGTTTCTTAGCATGTGTAAAAGGAGTGGAAAAGGTGGTGATGTGGCAATGGAGGTGTGGGGGGTAAAGGACCAAGGGCGTTTAGGTAATTCACTTGTTTTCTTGCTTATAAAATAGCCCTTTCATTCTCCATTGTTCCTCTGTTTTCTTTCCTCCATAAATTCTTCATCCCTACCTCGAATGGTGATATTCAATTTTTAAATCACCTGAAATTCTAGTGGCTACAACATTATAGTTGACCACTTTTTCTAATTTCGAATACATCTATGTCAAAATACTCAATATTTGCAAAGCAAATTTTCACCCAGAATTTCAAGTCCCAAAATTACCCTTTTTCTTTTGATCATAACTTCTTAAAATCAAATCGATATTGAGTGATTCTTTTTTTCAAATTGAAGAGAAAAGAATTTTATAAGACTTTTCTTTTTATGGCTTGTCCAATTTTTGAAAGTAATATGATCAAAATTCAGTGAGAAAGTGACCTATTTCCAAGTGGATTTTTGTGATTTCCAAGCTTTCGGTGAGTAAACTTTAGTTTAAAGTTAAAAAAATTTAACTTGAAATATATGTTGTATAAATTGGCTATATGTGTATGTTGGATTATGTTTGGATGGTTATAGGTTTGGATATGTGTGGATATGTTGATATGAGTTGGAAAAGGTAGACTTGAAATTAATTCTACTTAGTGTGGTTTGAATTTATGAACTTGGATGTGATATTTTGTGTGATCTTAAAGCATGATGTGTATGCGGATTTTTTGTCATGATGTTGTAAGTAAAACTTGTATGTGATTTTTTACGAAAACTAGTTTACAAATATGGTGTTAAGTGAGGTTTTAAAATCCTTGGAAAAAGTTGTTTATTTGGTTTAAATTTATTAAAGGTTAGTGTTTTAAACTTTGTTTTTGGTTTTCAAATCTTTTACTTGAATTTAAGTTAAAACAAAGATAAAAGAATAAGTTTTGAAGGTTAGTAACTTACAAACAAATTCAAAGGTACTACATCCATAACGATAGTCGCTATGGATGCAGTTCGAGGAAAAATCAACATTTTTAAAGTGTTTTTTTAAAACTTAACCTTTTGAAACTATAATTTTCCAAGTTTTTAATTTGAGATAAAAATTAATTAAGGTTTACTTAAGATAAGGATAATAATTAATTAATTAATGATAATTAAGAGTAATTAGTAATTAATTAATATTTAGGTATTAATTAAGCAAGTTAATTAAGATTAGTTTGATTAAAAATGTTTTAAACTAATTATTAATTAATTAAGGAAATAATTAAGTTTTAAATTTTTATACAATCAAGTTTTTAATTTATTTAATTATTATTATTAATCAAGTTAATTATAATTAATATTTAATTATAGTTAAATTATTTAATTAATTTTAAATTAATTAGGTTTAAGTATTGGTGATTAATTAGGACTTAACTAAGATTAATTAAGGTTTAACCTATTATTTAAGTTTTAATTAAAGATTATTTATTTATCTCAATAAATATTTAATTATTAATAAAGGTTTTAAATTTTTATTTAATAATAAATAAAGGATTAATCAAGGGTTTAATTTATAAATAAATTATTTATTTAAGGTTTAATTATTTATAAATTTATAATTAAATTAAGTTCAAATTTAATAAAGATTAATTATGATTTAATAGAGTTTAACTTGTAATTAATCATTTTAAAAGGGAGTTTTAAGTTTTAAACTCTGTGTTTTCCAAGAATCAAACTGTTTTAAAGGTACTTTTTTTCAATGATGGTTTTGAACTCAAGGAATTAAAATGTTGGTACTATTTAGTAGACAAATGACTGTGAATGTGTTATGATGTGATTGTTTATGTTTGTGTGGACATCTATTAGCAGAATGAATCCCCGTTCTGCTATAAACTGTTTGTTTGTTTGTTTGTTTGGACATTGTTAGCAGAATAAATCCCCATTCCACTATAAATTGATTGTTGGTTTGTTTGTATGGACATATGTTAGCAGAATAAATCCCCGTTTTGCTATGAATTGATTGAATTGTTTGGACATCGGTTTAGCAGAACAAATCACCATCCTGATATTATATTAATTGGACATGTAGATGATAATTAGTTCATATTGACATGTTATTCCCTGTTTTGGATATGAGTTGTATTTACATATATGTTGACCTATGTAAATAACTGTTAAGTGAATTGGAATTAAAATTGAATGGTAATTTAAATTAGTACCACTGGGATTGCTAAGCCTCTTTTCGAATTACTAAAGTATGTTTTTGAATTAACTTTAGTTCTTTAATCAAGTTGGGTTTAAAGGTTATAAATGATTTTTAATTTTTATTATTATTTTATAAAGTTATTTTTAAATAATATCTTATTTCTTTTAAAAGGGGTTTATTAAACAAAAGGGTTTACCTAAAGTGATTTACAAATGATATTTTGAAAATGATATTTTATAAAGGAGATTCTATAAAGGAATTATGAAGGAAGGTTTTTAAATAGTTTTAAAAATAGAAAAAGATTTAATATATCAATTTAGATATTTTTGAAAGAAGTTTAAAATCTAGTTTGAAAACTTTAAGTGGTTTGAAATGTGAAGGGAACTTATAAAAAGAATTTTTATAGGGGATATGTAAATATGTTTGATAGGAGGTGATGTTTTTGAAATGGAATTATTTGGCCATTTAATATGGAATTTTTAGGAAAGGGAATTTCCAAAATGTTTTGGTAAATACTTATATTGTTTTTTTTTCAAGTATAAAGGAATGTTAAGGGTTTGGGGAAGTGTTTTGAAAGGATCTTTGATCAAGTTTATAAGTGATTTTATTAATTAAAATTAATTAATAAAGGCTTAGATGATCCCATATGGAATCAAATCAATGTTAAATTATTGCTATTTGATAATTAAATAACCGATTATCAAATCTGGACCAAACATTACTTTGGAAGTATCTAGAAGAAACATGAGAATTATATGGTACAGTTACTGTCGAAGGTGCTATACAGTACATATAAACTCGTTTCATTCTTCTAGGATGAATGATAAAGAAATATGTCCACAAACGGTTAGGAGGTGAACTCCGCTCTTATCTTTTGTCTATTTATTTCCTAAAGAACCGGGGTGGAGTTTACCGAAAATATTGAAAGTTGTTTCGAAGAGACCGAGATCGGATATGTTATTCGAAAACCACTGTGACCCAAATCAAGCATTTTGAAATGAAGACATCTTGATGCATAGGATCAAAGATGGAGCCATTGAAGTGCAAGGGCTGCTTGCTACTAATCCTAAGGGTGATTCCAAAATGGATGCAGTAGAAGCAGTGCCTTTGGATTCGTTCAGACCTACAATGAACTTGTATGGATGAATGCGAGCATTGGATTGATGCCTGGAGGGCAGTGTTAGCATTCCAAGTGGGATTTCTATTCAGTAGGTAAAACGTAGCCTCAAGCCTCATCAACCGGGAATGACCGAAAACTAGGGGAGATGCAACAAGGCTATATGGGTAGCACGCATAAGGGTATGTTCTCACCCTTCTAGATACATCTACATATTTATGGATTGGTTGTGCATGAGATCTTAGTTAAAAGGGTTGCAAAGCAACCAGGGTGATGATATATTCGGTACTATCCAGTAAGGGGTAGGGCGGTCTTGTGTTGGCAGGGGATCCAAGCGAGGTCCTCGGTACATTTTCTAGACCTATAATGTGATAGGTGGTACCCTAGTGCCTAGTCATTATATGGAATCCATTCTCCAATACCTGCCTCAGCGGTTTTGATTGTAGAGCCTAGTATGCTAAAATTTAATTAATGTAACAATTTCGACTGTTTAAATAAGTATTTGTAGTTAGACACTATTATAATATCAAAAGATTTTTATATAAAAGTGGTTTTGGTTATCATAAGGTGAAAACCCGTCCGTGTTTATGTGCGGTGTGGTCTTATGAGATACCTTTGATTTTAAAGAGGTTTTGAAAAGTAATACTTCAGTTGCTTTAAGTTTACTCACACCAGACCTATGTCTGAGCCAGAGTTTTATTGCTTTCCCTAAAACTCTTGGGTGCTTAAATTTTTATGAGCAACCAAGTAGTCCAGGTTTTCTACGGATGCACTTGGAGGAGCTTGGAGCAAGAGGCTTCATCGATAGATAGTTATTACTTGTTCCCGCTGTATATTATGTTCTCTATATCTGATGTATAAGGACAGGCTTTTATAACTGTCCTAGGTTAGAATTGTATTAGTGTAACTCTAATGTATCTGTTTTGAGATGATTATGTAAAACATTATGTGATCAATATATGTTATTCCGTTGCATCGTGAGATTCTGTGTTTTCTTTTAGTTTCTTCTATCTTTTATCTCCTTTCTTTTCCCCTAACAATCCTCCTTTTTATTTAATTTGAGTTGACATGTGTGGTTTATTGCTAACTTAAACTGCATAGAAAAGTAGCTCGTTACAACGTGGTATTAGAGCTGAAGGTTAAGCGAGAACCTTGGCTTTGGTGGGGTAGACTCATTGGAGATAGGATTAGTAATACCCTAGAATGAGTTTGATGTATTATATAAGAGCACGTATTTATTAGTGATATAATTTTTTTGTATTATATTGATTTATGGCTTATGAATTCTGGTCGATATGGAATGTACAGCCGTATTGATAGGGTTTCTAAACACTTGAACTAGGAAATCGACATGGTATTGTTTGGGAAATTGGGCAAGTAAAATAATTTTACCCAGTATATATTTTAGATATATATAAAAGAATGATTTTAAAAAATAGTATGGTTTTTTTGAGGTGTTTTTTTGCTAAGAGATAATAATATTTTATTATTATCATTTAGGATTTGTTTAGCCATGCATGTCCAGTTTGAGCACTGACTATTGTTAGTGTGTAAGGTAGCTTTCCTTTTTAAGATTTGGGTTGGGTAAGTAGAAATAAGTAAAACACCTTGTGAATTAAGTTTCACAACTTGGCTATAAGGCGTTTGATTGATAATGTGGGGTTAAATATGATTTAATAAAATATGTTATTAAAAGCAAGAATATTTGAAATAAATATTTGGAAAATGTTTTATAAAGGTTGATATTATAAAATGAATATTAGAAGGTGTCTTTTAATTAAAAAAGAATTTAGGTTGGAAACTTGAGAACTTAAATCCCTCTGCTTTTGAAAATGAATTTCAAGGTTTTGGAAAATAATAATAGTATTATTTGAAAATATTTTTGGTTCAAGTATAAGATTTTAGGAATGAAAAGGTTAAGTAAGAAGTGTTTCTTTGGATTAGTTTGGGAGAATGAGTCTTGATTGTTTGTGATGATCTGAATAATCTTCTAAGTGATAATGAGATGTTTTCCTAGGTGAACGCTGTGGGGTACTTAGTAAATTATTCTCTTTATCATTCTACAATCGAAACAAGTTCAACTCGAATGAATCCAATGTATGTTGGTAATAAATGTTTTGTTGGAAGAATAAATATATAAATTATTTCAAAAATGAGGTTTTGAAATAAAAATAGTAATATTTTTAAGTTAACTAGTTCGAGTGGCTCGAAAATAACTTAAAATTGGGGAAGAGATGTGTTCGGATGGTAAACATTTATCTTATGTATTACCCTTCTTGGTAAGGGAAAGTATGATACTATTTGGTGATACCCAGTTCCTTAGTATCATTATTTAGTTACTAGGGCTATATGTAAGTTATGTTATATGATTAAAATATAGAGTTTCATTTCAAAATGTTTTTGAAATAAAAGCCGGGTATTTGGATCTTGAGTTTTCTTAGGGAGATAAATTCAAAATGGAATAATGGAATCAGATAGGGGTATATACTTGTAACAACCCAGAATTTCACTACTTTGATTAGTGAATATTTAATTAATTTTAAATATTCAATATATAGGTTTTATAATGAAAATAAACTCATTTTAATTAATTAATAATGATGGTGGAATCCTTTTCAAAATTTGATTACCAAATTAAATAGTTCGTAGAAAAACAGAAGATGTGACCGAAGAACGTTTTCCGAAATTTCGACCTTTCGACACCGAAAAGTTGTCGGGAACGTTGTTCATCTTTGTGCACTATATGTACATATATATAAGAGTTAATTAACTAGATAACAATATGCTTAGAAATAAATTATTTTATATTAATTTGGATTGGTAAGTGATGTAACAAGACATAGTTTTAAAAATAATAAACATTTTATATAAATATATATATTAAGTATTATCACATCTTAGATTTGTAATCATTAACCATAATTATCTCTTGTCACATCTTAGTTAATTAATAATTAAACTTACACACACACACACACATATATATAAAGAAAGTGATGTAACTAAACATAATAATTATATATAAAAAAGAAAGTGATGTGACTAAACATAATAATTATATATTATAAAAGATTTGTGATGTGACTAGATATAATGATGACATAGGAAATTTTCCTAGAAATAGCCATAGGTTTCTCCATTTTTCATCCTCCTTCATCTAACCTATTCTTCCTCATTTCTAACTCAAATGAAGTTTTTTCTTTTTTCGAAACCATGTGAAATTTTAATGGCTACAACATTGTAGTTAACCACTTTTTCAAATTTCTATCACAGCTATGCCAAAATACACAATCTTTGCAAAGTAATTTTTCACCAAGAATTTCAAGTCACCCTTTTTATTTTAATCATAACTTCTTCAAAAAATATTTGAAAATGAGTGTTTCTTTTTTTGAAATAATAGAGAAAATAATTCTTATAGCTTTTTCTTTGAGTGTTTTTTGAAATTCCATGAGTAGATAGCCCAAAAGTCAGTTGCAAAATGACCTATTTTCGGGTTTATTATTGAGAAATCGATGTTTATCCGAAGTCGCTCTACATTACCAAAACATTTCTCACTTCTTTGTTCATCCATGGCCTAGCCTACCTAGTACAATTAGGATTCAAGACTCTTTTTTTTGCTTAGGAATGAAAGTGCTTAGTAGTACTCAAGTCAGCGAAAGTTTGGATAGCCTTCGGTAAGTAAATTCCTTAACTTTTTAGGAAATAATTTACATTTATATATATGGTTGTTATATGGTTGTATTTGTGATGTTATTATTTGGATTATAGTATGGTTTAGGTGTATATGTGTGTGATAATTTGTGGTTTAGCATTAGAACCTTGAATTGGTGATTTAAGTAGTGTTTTGGTTATAAAATTATGATCTTTGGCTTGAAATTGGGAGTGATATGGAAAGTTAGTAAGTAAAATTAGCAAATGGAAGAGTTAGTGAGCAACAAGTTGGAAATTACGGGTATCCATAGCGATAGTCGTTATGGATGCAGTTCGTTTAAAGATTCAATTTTCGCAAAGTTTGGTTTTTATACTTCAAATTGTTTTGTAAATGGTTTATAAACTAAATAATGATATTTTAAAAGGTAAATTAAGAATTTAATAATAAATTTTTAATTAATTATGTTTTGATAATTAATAATTAATTAAGGATTAAACAACGGTTATTAACTTTTATTAATTAAAGGTTGGTTGTTAATTAATTATCTTTTAAAGTTAAGATTTATTTTAATTAATTATTAATTAAGTTAGTTAATTATGAGTTTAAGTATATGATTTATTTTTAATTAACTATTATTGAAATATAGAATTAATTATTAATTAATTATTAATCAAGTGTTTAATTATTTTTAAATTATAATTAATTAAGGTTTAATTTATAATAAACTATTTATTAAAGGTTTAATTTATTATTTAAGTTTAATTAAGGATTATTTAATTAATTAATTGAGTTTAATTAATATTTAATTATTAATAAAAGTTTAATTAATTATTTAATAATTAATAAAGGATTAATTTAGATTTAATTAATAGTTAATTACTGTTAACTATTTAATTAAATTAAGTTAAGACTCAATTAAAATTAATTATGGTTTAGATAAGGTTTTAACTTATAAGTAATTATTTTTAAAAGGGTTTAAAAGGTTTTAAATCCTTTGGTTTTCAAAAGTAAAATTGTTTAAAGGTACTTCTTTTTCAAAGATGGTTTGAAAAAAATACCACCAAGAAACCAAATAACTGTGAATGAGTTATAGTGTAGATCATTGGGTTGTTTGGACATGTGTTAGCAGAATAAATCCTCATTCTGCTATAAATTGTTTGTTTGTTTAGTTGTTTGGACATGTGTTAGTAGAATAAATCCCCGCTCTGCTATATATTGATTGTTGGTTTGATTGTGTGGACATGTGTTAAGCAGAATAAATCCCCGTTCTGCTATAAATTGATTGAATTGTTTGGACATCTATTTAGGAGGATAAATCACCATCCTATTGTTATGTTATTTGGACTTGTATATGCCAATTGGTTATATTGATGTGTTATTCATGATTGGACATGAACTGTATTTACATATGTGGTAGCTTATGTAAATAATTTTATGTGATTTGAGAATCGAATTGAAATTAAATGGTAACTAAAATTAGTATCATCGGGACTGCTAAGCCTCATTTGGAATTTATAAAGTATGGTTTTGAATTTACTTAAATTCTTTAATCAATTTGAGACTAAGGGTTTATAAATGGTTTTTCAAGTTATATAATTCTTATAAAGGTATTTGTAAATGATAACTTGTGTATAGAATGGGGTTTTACTTTCGGAAAGGTTTATTAAGGTGTTTTACAAAAGATGTTTTGTAAATGATATTTATAAAGTAGTATAGAAAGGTTTATATAAAGAGTTTTAAAAATAGGAAAAAAGTTTATAAATCATTACAGAGATTTGAAAAGAGGTTTATAAATTAACTTAAGGGTTTATAAAAGTGGGTTATAACTTTATCTTAAAAGTTATAAGTTAATTGAAATATGAGATGAGCTTTTAAAAAGGGAATTTTTGATAAAGGATAAGTGGATGTTTTATTTGGAAGAAATGTTTGGTTATTTAATATGGGATTTGGAAAGAAGAAAACTTTAAAAAGTTTTTAAATATACTTATACTGATAAGATAAGTATATGATTTTGTTTTGAGGCATGACAGTAAAATGTTTTAGGTTAGATACTTATAACATTGAGGTAAATATATAAATGTTTCCCAAGTATAAAAGGAAATGTAAGGGGTTTGGGAATAGTGTTTTGAAAAAAATATTGTGATCAGATTTTTATAAAGTGGTTTTATTAATTAAAGAGCATTAATAAAGGCTTAGTGGAGCCCATATGGAAATTAAACCATGATTGAATGTCTGTTTATTTGATAGTTAAATAACTGACTATAAAAACTGGGCCCAAAACGTAACTTTGGAAATACTAGGAGAAACACGAGTATTATATGGTACAGTTACCGTCGAAGGTTCTATATTGTACGTATAAACAAGTTTTGTTCTTCTAGGATGGATGATAAGGAAATTCATCCACTAACGGTTAGGAGGTGAACTCCGCTCTTGTCATTTGTCTGTTTATTTCCTAAAGAATCGGGGTTGAGTTTACCAGAAATTATCGAAAGTTGTTTCGAAGAGACCGAGATCAGATATGTTATCTGAAAACCACTTCGATCCAACTCAAGCATTGCGAACTGAAGACATCGTGAAGAGTATGGAATCGAAGATAGAGAGGTGAAGTGCAAGGGCTAATCGCTACTATTCCTGAGGGTGATTCCAAAATGGATGTAGTAGGAATAGTGCCTTCGGTTTCGTTCAGACCCAGGATGAACTTGTATGGATGAATGCTATCAGCACATTGTCATTAGATGGCAATGAGCATTCTACGTGTAAATGTTCTTGAAAGGTAATCGTAGCCTCTAGCCTCATCAACGAGGAATGACTAAAACAGGGGAGCAGCAGTAGGGCTATGTGGGTCGCACCCATTAGGGTATGTCATCGCCTTTGTAGATGACCATTTATATTTCCAGATTCAGTTGTGCATATGAGCTCGGTAAAACGGTTGGGAATAATCGAGGTGATGACATATTCGATACTATCCAACAAAAGGTTAGCCGGTCCTGTGTTGGCAAGGGTCGTTAGGTACAATCTCGGTACATTATTCTAGAGGTGTACTCTGACGGGCGGTACTCCAGTAGCCCAGTCATTAATTGGAATCCATTCTCCAATGCGAGCTTTACGGTTTTAGTTATATGCCAAATATGTTTGAACGTGAGATGCAAGCATTCCAACTATTTTAATATTTTACTTTGAATCCTTAGACATTATTATAATATCACTAGATTTTCTATAAAAGTGTTTTAGTTATTGTAAGGTAAAAACCCGTCCGTGTTTATGTGCGGCGAGACCTTATGAGATACCTTTGATTTAAAAGGATTTTTCATGTTAATAAATCAAAAAAGTTTTTTGTGATTTGAGTTGAGTTTACTCATGCTGGTATTCCAAACTGACCTGGGCGTTATTTCCTTATAATGCTTGGGTCAGACCGAGCATGTTTGCCAGGTTAGCTTTAGATGCTTTGGAGCTATGGAGTCGAGTTGGAGGCCCAGGATGTACTATCATATTTTGGATATCTTCCATTGTGTATGTGTTATGTGTAGTTTGTCTGCTGTTGTAAGGACAGGTGTTATAACTGTCCAACTCTTATATGTATGTATAAAAAAAGGGTCTCAGATTTTGTATAGACTTGATTATATTATATATTATTCTATTGTGAGATTCCATGTTTGTTCCTAGTTCTTCTATCTTCTATCTCCTTTCTTTCCTCTAACAATTTGTCTTTCCGACACTTAGTTTTTCGACATGTTAATACCGTGGACGTATTAGTGTCGACTTCTGGGGTTCGGAAAGGTGGGTCGTTACAATACTCTTAGGACGTAGTGGGGTATTATCCAAGTTGAAAAAAGAGTTGTTTATGAAATGTTTTCATAAATGATTTACTGGGAATATAATTGGTATTAGGAAGAACCAATTAAGTAAGTGCATAGGGTGGACGTATATCATTTCTCCTTTCTATAGAGTTTTGATCTAAGATTGGAGTATATGACTTTGAGGTGTTTGCACCGTTCCGAATAAGGATCTATTACTTGACTTTTGACGGCGAGCACTTGATGAGGGTTCTTGGTATGGGACCATGGTTTTCTATCATAGTTACAACTATGTAAGGAGGACAGAGGTTCCAAATCAAGAAGCCTGATCGAAGTCCGCACTAGAGAATCGGTTGAGCAATACTAGTTCGGAAGTGAAGTTATGTATTCGAGCTATGATCGAATCAGACTTGGTATAAGAATAATCTGTGCACATCATATGGACTGATGTGTGTTAAGTGTTTTCTGGGATAGGTTGAGGTGTAATTTCGGGGATGAAATTCTTTTAAGTAGGGAAGAATGCAACGACCTAGAATTTCACTGCTTTGATTTGTGAATATTTAATTAATTTTAAATATTCAATATATAGGTTTTATAATAAAAATAAAACTCTTTTTAACAATAAATAATTATGGTGAAATATTTTTTAAAATTTTTTTACAAAAATATATAGTTTGATGAAAAACAGAAATTTTGTCCGGAAACTGTTTTTCGAATTTTCGACGTTTCATCTTATAAAAGTTATTTGAAATGCTATGCACACTTTCTATATATATGTACGCATAGACTGATTATATAATATGGATTAAGATAGTATAATTAGGTTTAATTAAGTTAATTAACTTAAGATAACGACATTACTAGAACAACAGTAAATAGCGACGGAGCGTTCCGACGGCCGCCGACGGCGGTTTCCGGCGGCTAGCGATGGTTGTCGAACTCTGTGGCATTTTCATAAATAAAATATACTAGCCGTCGCTACCCATCGAAAACCAAAATAACAATGCCGTCGGCGTCCGTCGCTAGCGGTTGAAAATTATCGTGTATATATGCCTCCTGGTCGAGAGCTGAAACATTATTTTCAATCCCCCAATTCCAGCCAAAACCCTACCACCACCACCTCCTCCCCATTGTCAGCCAGCCGATGTGCCTCCCCGAGCTTCTCCGGCTTCATCATTCTCCAATCTCAACAAGCCAAGTCCCTTCATCAATCTCCAATCAGGTTTTATTTCTAAATACTAATTAATTTTGATTTGTTAAATTAGGGTTAATTTATTGTTATAGTTGTATAATGCCCCATTGATTGTTTGGTATACCCTATTGAATGCTTATTAGGTTGTTATTATAATTGTTTATCATTGAAATGTTAAGGGGAAAAAATTGTTTACTGTATATGTGCATTAATTGGTGTATATGCGCTGATTAATTAGTGCATATGCGCATTAGGGCTACTTTGGAATGATTAGAGTTGATGCTCAAAATTTGGTATATGTGTTTTCAAGATGACGAAAACGACGATTTGGTGTATGTGTTTCTTAAAATGTAAATAAATTATTGTAAAAATTGTTGTATAATATGCTTTACTTTTTGTAAATCCCTTAGAGAGATTTGGCCTAATCCTATATGTTGACATCAATGTTATTATCTTTAGATCTCTTTGAAACATCAAACCGGTAATAATTGCTTGATCGCTAATTTAAGTGATTCAGATCTTTTAGTTAATATGTTAATCAATATGAGAATAATTTAAAGACTAGAAGATACTGTTTTGGTTGAAGCCATCAAAAGCTGTTTTGGATATAACTTCATTTTTATCAAGATAGCTAATAGAGGGATAAACCATCAAAAAACAACGTATCATATTTACAATTAGTTAATACAAAAATCATCCAAACGATTTTGATCATCTGCTTGGTAAAATTTTAGTGCCATGACTTAGATTTCTTAGACTGTGTTTGCACAAAAAATGGACAAACACCTCAAAGTAGTATGATTTAGTAGATCTTATGTTGTTCTTAGCGATTTGAGTGATTTATGCAAATATATGAAAAGCAGGGGCTAAACTGTAAAAAGACACGCAAATTTATAGTGGTTCAGCCAGAATGTGCCTACGTCCACTTTATATGTTATTTCTCTTCTCTGCTTTTGATTACAAGTACAAAGCTTTGATACAAGTAAAAGAAAGTTGTTTGTTTGAAAGTTCCTTCCGTGTTTGAGCTCTCAAACTTGTCCCCATTGTCGTACCCCTGCCCCTCTATTTATAGAGTGAGGCTGGGGGTAGGGGTCTAGGATGTGTACAGTTGCTGATGGGCCTGGGCTGACATGATCTGGCCTGGTACGTCTTGGTTCGGCATCGCTTGGTTTGGAGATGGTTGGAGTGTAGAGTGGACCGGTTGTAGGTGATCCGGTGCTATGTGGTAGAACCTTGGTCCGGTTTGGGGTATGGTCCGGTAGGAGCTTGAGTAGTGAGTTGTTGGTCCGGTGGGAGTATGGATCGGTAGGCTTGGTTCGGCATTGAGATGGGATGCATGTTGGTCCGGTGAGGCTTGGTCCGGTAAGGATTGGTTCGGCATTGAGACGAATGGACCTGTAGGCTTGGTTCGGCTTTGAGGTGTTGGACCGGTGAGGCTTGGTTCGGCATTGAGACGAATGGACCGGTAGGCTTGGTTCGGTCGCGAGTGGGATATGCGTTGGTGGGAGTTCGATGAGGCAGGACCTGGTCCGGTGGTGTTGATCCGGCTGAAACATACCCAACACTTGCCCCCCCAAAGTAGGGCATGTGCATGCATATGGCGTGCTTTGTTTTTGGTTGTCTATCCTAGACAATCCCATCCGGTCTCAGAAACGAACCGGTGGTCCGGCTATCTTTCCTTTCCTCTATAAGTAGGGGCTCCGTACCCTTGTTGTTTCTTTACCGATCGTAAAGTGCCGAGCCAAATTCTCAACACCGAATCATTTGTAGTGCCGAACTAGGCTAGTTTTGCCGGATCAGGTGAGGCCTTCTTTCCTCGCCTAATGACTATTAAGTTTTATACTACCGAATGAGCCTTTCGAAAATGCCGAATGGGCTGTGGTTTTTGGAGATGAGAATGCCGAATGGATTTTTGAAAGTGCCGAATGGGCAAGTACCGGATGGAACCGATGACTTTAAATGCCGAATGGACATGAGAAACTACCGAATGACCTTGAGAATTTTGCACTTACTTTACCGAATGACAACGGGAGTTTGAGCATTTTGATTTTATGAGTGAAATTCCATATTATATACTTACTTGTTTACATCCTTTGTTCTAACAATATGCTTTTTCGGTGTTGTAGATAAATGTCTCGAAAAGCAGAAACCCGCTCGGATAAAAAGAAGTCCCAGGGCGAAGGAGAAACTTCCTCAGTGCCCCCTGTTCAGCCAGGTCCGGAACGTCATGGATCTACCCCGAGATCACTAGTGGACGGGTACGGCCCTCAGGAGCTTCTGAACTCCC
This sequence comes from Allium fistulosum, assembly GCA_030737815.1. Taxonomy (NCBI): domain Eukaryota; kingdom Viridiplantae; phylum Streptophyta; class Magnoliopsida; order Asparagales; family Amaryllidaceae; genus Allium; species Allium fistulosum. The sequence goes on from CM060904.1 coordinate 340,437,953, forward strand.
CGCCCGATTGCTTTCCTAGCTCCCTCAAGGAGGAGCAGCTTGATGTCATTTCCCGATCTTTTGGAATTGATAGGGCGCACTTGCTGTTGCCAGGGAGAGAAGTTATGCCGTACGATCCTCCTGAAGGGTACTTCGCCTATAGCAGATACCACTGCATGTGTGGTGCCATTCCTCCTCTTAACGCTTGGATAGCCAGCTTCCTCACATATCTAAAGGTGGCCCCCTTCCAGCTTCAACCCAACTCCTATGCTATATTGGTGATCCTCTTCGTCATTTTCCAGAGGAAGTATGGTCGTGCTCCTTCCAACCGGGAGATCCGGTATCTATATAATCTGAGGGGCTATAAGAAGGGGTCCCCATACATTAGCTTGGAGTCAGCTGTGACCTTCAAGCCGGTCTTGGATTTGTATTCTAAATTCAGCATGTTCAAGAAGGAGTGGTTCTTTGTCAGGGACGACTCCGTTTCAATTCGGCGCTTTACTTCTGGATGTAAGTTGATGCTTTTACTTATAATTTCCATTCCGATTGCGATGCTTCTTCTCATACTTTCTCATTTTTTGCTAGCGACAGGTGGCTTTGCGATTGTGGAGACTGACCGCCTGGTTCAGACGGCGGCTGAGATAGAAGCTATTCTCGGGAAGTATAGATCATCTGCCTTCCTGATCAGAAATGCGACCCTCCTAGAGTATAACTTAATCCTTCCACAGCAGTCAGTAGTCAAGCTGAGGGAAACGGCGGAGGAGAGGGTGGCTGCTCAGACTAAGGGAGGTGTTACGGTAGAGAGTAGCAAGAGGAAACCTTTCACAAAACCTCCAGCCGTCGGAGGTAAGAAACTCAAGAAGTCGGACGGTCCCTCCCCCAGCAATTGTCCACTTACCCAGGAGGAGGAAGACATAGAGGAGGAAAGATGTGAGGGTGGAGATGGTCGGGAAGGTGATAAAGGTGGCGATGGCATCGGGGCCTTGCTTCCTGGGCAAGCGGGCGAGATTCAGGAGTGGACGGACGATGCGTTCCACCAGGCTTTCGAGGGGCTGGACGAAGATCCGGCTTTGGTAGGGAAAACTGGGAAAGTGGACAAGGCCGGGACCGGTGCAAGTGAGTCTTCTCAGACCATTCCAGCCAAGGTGGCTCCGACGACTCAAGGTGAACTCTTGACTCCTGCATGCTTCATTAATGATAGGGACTTAGGAATATTTTATGATCCGCTCCCGTCCTGGAATGAAATCCAGGACTCATTGCAGTATCCTACTTCTCCCCAGGGTTTGTATAACAGACGTGTTTTCTTTCTTCTTTTAATCTGCCGCGTTTCTCGAATTATATAGTGATGTAAGTTTGTGACACTTGTTCTTCATGTCAGGAGCAGGTAAGACATCCAAGGCCTCGGATCTTTGGCACAGGCTTGAGCAATACAAGCTTTCAAAAACTTCCGCTAAGACGAAGCCTTCGACCCACCGCTCCGGGGATGTAGTCGGCTACCGTCCTCTTCTCGGGGTTATCGAAGAGGGTATTCAACGGAGAAAGAGGAGTCATCCTTCATCCGAACCTTCACTTGGTCCTCAGCTCCCGGCTCAGCCTCTTCATGATATCACGGGGGAGGATAGCGAGTTTTCACTCTCTCCGCGCCCGCCCGGAAACCCTACCGTTATTCATATCGACCGTCCTGACTTGGCTCGTAATCCATTTGCGGGTCATCCTGACCTGGATCCAAGCTCCCATGATATTACCTTTGACGAGGTCACCGGTGAGCACCTTCTTCCCCGCAACCCCATGGTACAGGTACTTGATGAAGCTAAGTCCTTAGATCTCGATTTACTCACTACTCGTATAATTACTATAGGAGACGAGGCCAAGGCTAGTATTGATCGGGTGGCGGAGGAGACTAAGAAGCTGATGGGGCATCATGCCCGGCTGGTTAAGGCCGGAGAGGAGATTGGGAGTGCCAACATCCGACTGCGATTGGTGGTTTCGGATCAGGCCAAACAGCTTGCGGATCAGGCTATTCAGATTTCTCAGCATGAGGCTGCTTCTGGACGACTAAAGAAAACCATGGAAGAGGCCAGCCGGGCCGAACTGCGGAAAATGGAAGCTACTTGCAAAGAACGGATTGACATGGCTATTGCCACGGTGGACGAGGTTCGGAAAGCGGATCTTGAGCAGGTGGAGGAGTTGTCCGGGAAACTTGAGGCTGTAGAGCTTGCTCAAGCCAAGTTGAGGGAGGAGATGGAGGCAATGCGGGGATCCCTTCTGGTTGACTGCTCGAGATACCGATCGGAGAGAGATGCTGCCGTTGAAAGGTTGTCGGCTTCCGAGGCCCGGATGAGGGAGTTTGAGGAGAATGAGGGGATGATGGACGAAATGCTTCAGGACATGTACTTCCGAACCTGGAAGCAGGGCAACCTATCCTGGATGGATGATTATCCTAGGGTCATGGCTAAGATCTATCTTCGGGCTCTGGAGGAGGCCAAGGCCGATGCAGATAAAGATGGTGGCGTGGTCTTTAGCATGGATGTGGTCACTGCCCAGTTTGCCAAGGAGGAGAAGATGGCGGTGAAGGAGGGTATGCGGTTGCTTGCTGCTGAGGAGGCAGGTGTGCAAGTTGAGGATGATGACCAGGATGGCCAAGAAGCAGGTGCTGGTAAGTCTTCCTTTCTTAGTCTCCCCATTAACCTGGTTGCTTATCACTAATGAATCCTTTCTTTGACTGGACAGGTGGTCAACAGGACAAGGATAAAACTTCAATGCAACCGGCCCCTTGATTAGACCTGGAAAAAACTCTTTTTTGTGGACTTGACAGGGTTGTATATGTTAGTCTTAAAACAGTAAAGTAGTTTTTAGGTTGCATTATTTTGCTACTTGTAATAAATAGCTCCATTCTTGATGTGTAATTCTTTAACTTAAGCTGATTTTGTCGTTTTTCTGAATGTTTGTTACTATTTTGACATGTCGCATGAGAAATATAGCTATGTATATTCTTGTAATTGAGTTGTGTTTGATGTCAGGTTCTGGTTCTAAAACATAATTTCATGACTTGCAATATTAGCGCGTGGTGTGAACAAATTATAGTCATGTATTTGTACACAAAAGAAGAAAATACCGCCTTTCATGTTTTAATCGTAGATGGTAGTCTTGAATATCGAGCATGGAATGCAGTCGAATGCCCTGCCATCCAATTGTGAGTCCCTACACCCATTGGCGAGTATCTCCTACTTTGTATCCTGTACTTTAGGGATTGTTATAGAGGATAGGGAAAAAGCTTTTTAAGTAAAATTGAAATATGTGAAAAGGTAAAACTTCCAATCACGGAAGGCCTTCGATGTGCTTAAGTTCGTGGCAAACGGGTTTTGTAGTCACTTTCCCTAGCTGTGGGTCTTGGAGACATTTGTCACCCATCTTACGCCTCCGCGGGGAGTTAATTCTTTTTTACCACAGCCGCACTTAAGACACATCGGAGCCGAGATCGCGAACAGTAACTACCCGGGCCATTATGGCCCGTAATCGTGGGTATTATTCGATTTACTATGGCCGGCTAGCGTGGGTGCCGATCGTCAACTGTGAACTGCCCCTGGCTGGCCACACCTTATGTTGGGGCTTATAGTCGGTTCACAGTTGCCGGCGAGCCTAACGCCGTAATGAGCTGCCTCGGCTATAGTCGGCCTTCTCGGTGGCTTATAATTGGCTCATTACAGTTGGCTTTGAGGGCCGTCGCGAGCAATGAGTTAACCCGCAGCAGAGGGATGCCAGAGCAAAAGTGTCTCATTGGCGAGGGCATAGATTCGCATAGTACCTGCTAGGTCTTGTCCAGGTGAAGTTGCGTTGTGGAGTGCTTTGAATAGAAATGCTATATGCTCAGGATTTTGTTCAACAGAAAAGGATAAAGTTAACAAGCAGCCAAGATACAAAGGAACAAGTTAAAAAAGAGACAAGGTTTTTTAAAGTGGTTCGGCACGAAAATGCCTACGTCCACTGATTCTCTTTGTTAATTCACTTCATATGGGCAATACAAGTTAAGAAAAGTATCGACGGAGGTGTTGGATGTTCCATGCCCTTTGGAACACCTCTCCGTCCACTATTGACAAAATATAGGCTCCGTTGTGGAGATCTTTATGAATTACATATGGTCCATCCCAGATTGGGTCTAGTGCTCCGGGACGAGGGAAGATACGCTTGAGGACAAGATCCCCTTCTTGTAAGGTACGATGCTTGACTTTGGAGTTGTAGTGTGCCGCCACTTTTTGTTTGTGGGCTGCTGCTTTAAGGACTGCATCATTTCTTCTCTCCTCAATTAGATCCAAAGACATGTGAAGGAGTTCTTCGTTCTCTTCTAGGTTATAGTGGATTCTACGGTGGGAAGGCACAATGGTTTCAACTGGGAGCATAGCCTCCGATCTGTATGCCAAAGAGAAAGGAGTGTGCCCTATTGATGTTCTGAAAGATGTGCGATAGGCCCATAGTGCCGTAGGGAGTTCATCCACCCAAGCGCCCTTTGACTTTTCGAGCTTCTTTTTTATTAGAGTTTTCAGAATTTTGTTGACGGCTTCGACTTGTCCGTTTGCTTGGGGGTACGCTACGGATGAGAAGCTCTTGTGAATTCCGTGCCCTTGGCACCAGTTGGCGAATTCCTCGCTGTCAAACTGAAGTCCATTGTCTGATATGATTTTGAGTGGGACTCCATACCTGCACAGAACATTTTTGATCAAGAAGTTAATAACTTTTGCTGAAGATACTTTATTCAGAGGTTCCGCTTCCACCCATTTGGTGAAATAGTCGACTGCTACTATAGCATATTTTGCCCCGCCTCGGCCCATTGGTAGCTCGCCGATTAAGTCAATTCCCCATATTGCGAAGGGCCAAGGGCTGGTCATTTGAGTAATCTCAGTCGTTGGTAGCCGCGGAATCTTAGCAAATTTTTGGCATCTGTCACACTTTTTGACGAAATCTAAGGCGTCCTTGCTTAAGGTGGGCCAGAAATATCTGTATCGGAGTATCTTTTTTGCTAATGTTTGCCCTCCGGTGTGATCTCCGCAGCTCCCCTGATGGATGTTGGATAAGATTTCCTTGGCTTCTCTCCCAGCGACACACCTTAATAACGGGTTAGAGAATCCGCGCCGATAGAGGATGTCTTCTTGTATTGTGTATCGGGATGCTTTCCTCAAGATTTTCTTGACTTCGTTATGCCCGTTGGGTAGAGTGCCACTTTGTAGGTAGTCTCGGATGGGAGTCATCCAAGTTGCTTCTTCGGTTGTACCTATTAGATTCACTTGCTCAAAACTTGGGGCCAGTTTCTTTGAGATGGTTACTGCCCCAAAGATGGTGATGTCTCTCACACTTGCTTGCTTTGCTAATTCGTCGGCCTCTCGGTTCTCCTCCCGAGGGATGTGTTTGACTAAGTAGTGGTCCAATCGGCTGAGAAGTAACTTGGTCTTCTTTAGATATGCTATGAGTCGTTCTTCTCGAGCTTGGAATTCTCCTAGTATTTGATTAACAATAAGTTGAGAATCGCTGTGAAGACACAAAGAATTGGCTCCGATTTCTATGGCAATTTCTAGTCCAGCTATCACTGCTTCATATTCTGCATCGTTGTTGGTGGCAGCGAACTCCAACCTTATAGCATAGTGCAGTTTATTTCCCCTGGGAGTGATTATTACCACACCTGCCCCCGAGCCTTGTTCGTTAGATGCACCGTCCACAAAGAGATTCCACTTGATATCTTCTATTATTTCCAATTGCTCCTTATCCTCATTGGTAGTGAATTCTGCAATGAAATCAGCCATGGCTTGTCCCTTGATGGCGGTGCGAGGGTGATAGGTGATATCATATTGACTCAGCTCGATGCACCATTTAAGTAGTCGCCCGGAAGTGTCGGGACGATGGAGTACCTGCCTTAGTGGTTGATCGGTCAGAACTTTGATGGAATGGGATTGGAAGTAGTGACGTAGTTTTCGTGAAGTGATTAGTAAACAGTATGCTAACTTCTCAAGTTTAGGATATCTAACTTCTGCCCCAGTAAACCTTTTGCTGACGAAGTAAACTGGCCGTTGCGTGCGGTTGTCTTCCCTTACCAAGGCAGCGCTTAGGGCGTGAGATGACACAGCGAGGTATAGGTATAATTCTTCTCCTTCGCTTGGAGTTGAGAGTACCGGTGGTTTCTGGAGGTGTTCGATTAAGTGAAGGAAAGCGGTCAGGCATTCGCCAGTCCATTCGAACTTTCCCTTGTCTTTCTTTAGGGCTTCAAAAAAGGGGACGCACTTGTCCGTCGTCTTGGAGATGAATCGGCTTAGAGCGGCCACTTTTCCGTTCAAACTTTGCATTTCCTTCCGAGTGGAAGGTATCTTGATATCCCTTAGCGCTCGGACTTGTTCAGGGTTTGCTTCTATCCCTCTGGCATGAATGATGAATCCTAAGAACTTTCCTGATGACACTCCGAAGGAGCATTTTAGTGGATTCAACTTCATTCCATATTGTCGAAGTACTTGAAACATCTTGCCTAGGTGGCTTACATGATCTTTGGCTTTCCTTGACTTTACCAGCATGTCATCCACATATACTTCCATAGTTTGTCCTATTAGCCCCGCAAACATCTTGTTGACGAGGCGCTGGTAGGTGGCTCCTGCATTTTTAAGTCCGAAAGGCATTACCTTATAGCAGTATAAACCTCGATCGGTGATGAAACTAGTGTGGTCTTGGTCGGGAGCATGCATAGGAATTTGGTTATATCCTGAGTATGCATCCATAAAAGATAGGAGTTCGTGCCCGGCTGTGCTGTCTACAAGTTGGTCGATTCTGGGAAGTGGGAAGCAATCCTTTGGGCAGGCGTCGTTTAGGTTGGAAAAGTCAATGCAGGTTCGCCACTTCCCATTAGCCTTTTTTACCAGCACCGGGTTGGCGATCCATTCCGGGTAGATAGCTTCTCGTATGAAGTCATTGGCGAGTAGGTTTTTTACTTCTTCATCGAGGGCTGCTGATCGCTCTGACCCCATACTTCTCTTTCTTTGTTTTACAGGCGCCTTGGTAGGATCAATGTTTAATACGTGGCATGCTATGTCGGGGGAGATTCCGGTCATGTCAGCGTGTGACCAAGCGAATACATCCAAGTTGTGGCGGAGAAAATCGATGAGCTATTCCTTCAATTCGGCTTTTAGTTGGGACCCAATTTTCAATAGTCTACTTGAGTCGTGCTTGTCTACAGATATAAACTCCATAGCCTCTGCAGGCTCGGCGGTGGCCTCCTCCTCTTTGTCCCTAGGGTCTAATTCATTGAAAGGGTCGCTGGTATATTGAAGAGGAGGGGCTTTCTTTAGTTGCTATGCTTCTAGGCTTTTTGTGCAGAGGGCAATCTCTACACCCTTCCCTTTATCCTTCCTGTAGTTGTTGCGAAGTTCAGTTACATAGCAGTCTCGAGCAACGTCTTGGTCTCCTTCCACTTCCCCTACTCCATTGTCTGTTGGGAATTTCATCTTTAGGCACCATGGGGCTAAGACAATTTGGAAGTCAGACAAGGATGGCCTTCCTAAGAAGGCGTTGTAGGCCGACTGGTTTACTATTAGCACAAACGTTTGTTTCCGTACAGCAGAGCGGGGATGGCTTCCAATTTCAACAAAAAGGTCCAGCTGCCCGAGGGGCATCTTCGCATCTCCAGTGAAGCCGTGTAGTGGTTTATCGCAGGGGGATACATCCTTCATTGATAGCTTCATTTTGTCGAATGCATGTTTGAACAGGATGTTTACCGAGCTTCCAGTGTCTACCAGGATTCGGTATACTTCGGCGGGACCAAGTCGGGCAGAGATGACCATGGGATCCATGTGAGGGTACTGCCTTCCTTCTAGGTCACGCTTACCGAACGTGATGTCATTACTTTCTTTCCGCTTCGGGCGGCGCTCTTCTATAACCGAATTGACATAGTCTTTATTGTCTCTAAGCGACTTTCCGTATCTTTCCATCTCTTTCCAGCTTCTGTCTGCGATGTGTGGCCCTCCTGAGATGGTATGGACCACTATCTTTTCTTGGATAGAGCTGCTAGCGTTGCGGTTTCCTCTGTCGGCCCCCGGTGAGGGTAGCCTTGGGTTTTCATTGGCAGGAGCTGGGGTCCTGTCCTGACCTTTTACATAACGTTCCAGTTTCTTTCTTCTGATGTGTTCCTCAATCAGATCTCGGAGATGATGGCATTCGTTGGTATCATGCCCGTGAGATTCGTGGAAGCGGCAGAATTTTCCAGACTTCTGTGCGTTATCTGATTCTTTCTTGTATGGTGGGCGTTTGTATCTAACTTCTCCTTGGGTGGCAAGGAAGATATTTTCGACGGTCTCGTTCAAAGGGGTGTAAGTGTCGAATCTTGGTCCTGGCCGATATAGGCGCTTTTCTCCCTTCTTGCCCCCAGCATTGTCTCTGGAATCATTTCTTCGAACGTCCCTTGCCACAGTAGGGGCGTTGCCATGGGTTGTCTTATTTTGCTGTCCTGACTGCCCCTCAACGGCAGCATCCTCAAGCCTCATGTATTTCCCGGCTTCATGGAAGAAATCGGGTAAAGTAGCTGGTTTTTCTTTTGTCAACCTTCTAGCAAATTTAGTGTCCGGATGCACACCACTGCAGAGGGCCATTAGGATAAGCTTCTCATCGGCATCTTGGACTGCGGCTGCTGCGGCGTTGAATCTGGTTAGGTATTGCTGCAGCTTTTCTCCAGGTTTCTGTTTGACGCTGGATAAGGAATAAGCGTCCTTAGGTTGCTCCACATGAATGCGGAACTGACTGATAAATTTTTCTTTCAACATTTCCCACGAGCTGATGGATCCTTGGGGTAGATGACAGAACCAGGAGGTAGCAAGATCTGTTAAGAAGAGCGGAAAGCATTTGCACAGTACTCCCTCTGTCGCTCCACTCATGAGCATATGCTGCGTGTACCTCTGTAAGTGTACAACGGGATCGGAGGTTCCTTTGTAGGGTTCCATTGTTGGCATCTTCCATTCTCGGGGGGTGATAGCAATTTCGATATTGCGGGCGAAAGGGCTGGTTACCCTAGCGCCTATCCCTCGATTTCTTTGCTCCCGTTGGACACACTCTCTGAATAAGCGTGCCATCCTTTCATCAGAACTTGGAGCAGATAGAAATGAGTTTGGTTCTGTTCTGTGGGATTGATTCCGTCCAAATGACCTGTAGGGATGGTATCGTCTATCATTCCTCATATTTTCCAGTGGCTGCCTTTGATCTTCTGGGAGCATGCTTGGGTCAGCTACAGTTGGCCCTTGCCTTGATCTCCCCCTGTTGGGTTCTGATCTAAGCACTTCCTCGGGTCCAACTTCGGGCTGGACTCTAGCTCGGCCCCGTTCACTGGCGTTTCTGTGGTTAGGCAGCATGACAGGCTCAGCTACAGTTGACCTTCGCCTGGTACCTTCCCCGTTGGGTTCGGTACCAAACGTTTCCTCAGGCCTAACTTCGGGCTGTGCTCGGTCTCGGCTCCTACCACGGCTACTTCTGCCGTTAGCTCCTTCGAAGAAGGAAGATCTTTGTTGTCTCTGAGATCCTCCAGACTGGGACTCGCCCCATGATTCAGTGTTGCGGTTGGATTCTTCAGTGTCCCTTAAGCGTGACATGAGATGGTCCACCAAGGCTTCCTGCTGGGACGTGAAGCGGTTAGTTACTTCAACCACAACTCTGTCCAGATCTGCTCTAGTAATTGCTGCAGGCTGTTCTGTGGCAGGAGTAGTTGGGTTAGCCTGTTCTTCATTTGTTACTGTTGCTGGAGGAGGACGATTTACTTGATTCGTGACAGCTGGATCTGGAAGACTGCTGGATGTGATGTTTTTTCCTTTGTTAACATCTTTTCTCTGTTTGGGAGGCATGTTTTCCAAGTGGCGGACGATGCTGTTAGGAAAACTTGTTAAGCGGATGAAGCTGAAGCTTCGAGCTTCTAGCTCTCAATGAAAGCACCAAAAATGTTTGCACAAAAAATGGACAAACACCTCAAAGTAGTATGATTTAGTAGATCTTATGTTGTTCTTAGCGATTTGAGTGATTTATGCAAATATATGAAAAGCAGGGGCTAAACTGTAAAAAGACACGCAAATTTATAGTGGTTCAGCCAGAATGTGCCTACGTCCACTTTATATGTTATTTCTCTTCTCTGCTTTTGATTACAAGTACAAAGCTTTGATACAAGTAAAAGAAAGTTGTTTGTTTGAAAGTTCCTTCCGTGCTTGAGCTCTCAAACTTGTCCCCATTGTCGTACCCCTGCCCCTCTATTTATAGAGTGAGGCTGGGGGTAGGGGTCTAGGATGTGTACAGTTGCTGATGGGCCTGGGCTGACATGATCTGGCCTGGTACGTCTTGGTTCGGCATCGCTTGGTTTGGAGATGGTTGGAGTGTAGAGTGGACCGGTTGTAGGTGATCCGGTGCTATGTGGTAGAACCTTGGTCTGGTTTGGGGTATGGTCCGGTAGGAGCTTGAGTAGTGAGTTGTTGGTCCGGTGGGAGTATGGATCGGTAGGCTTGGTTCGGCATTGAGATGGGATGCATGTTGGTCCGATGAGGCTTGGTCCGGTAAGGATTGGTTCGGCATTGAGACGAATGGACCGGTAGGCTTGGTTCGGCTTTGAGGTGTTGGACCGGTGAGGCTTGGTTCGGCATTGAGACGAATGGACCGGTAGGCTTGGTTCGGTCGCGAGTGGGATATGCGTTGGTGGGAGTTCGATGAGGCAGGACCTGGTCCGGTGGTGTTGATCCGGCTGAAACATACCCAACAGACTGCTTTTATTATGTGAACCTGAAAAATACAAATCCATGAAAGGACAAAGAAAAAGAAGTTAATTGTACACAATTGATCATCATAAGTAATACAAACACCAATGCAACTATATAAACCTTAAATCGAGCTGATCCAATTAACTCAAACACTAACACATCTCCAATTTCCAAACGAAGCGCCTTAGCGAAATTCGCCCATCCACCAGAAAAAGCATTCCTCTTACCGAGATAGTTGACTGCATATTTCACCCCATCCTCGCATTCTAATATCATTATCAAGGAAGTGGTTATCCATGCAAAATTTCCTCGTACGTGTTTGTAAATGCATTCATTTCCTTTGTTTACTTTGTTATGTAATGTTTATTTAATGCAAACTGGGTATTTATATCTTGATGAGATACATATATACAATTACAAACCAATAAGCACCAGAGACATAAGAAAGAGTCATAGGTCCAACAAACGAAGGATTTTTTATGCTTCTCTGAAGTTGTTTTGCTCTCTATAGCGCGCGATGTTTTTGTTTTGAAATTGGTATTCTACCCATATGTCTACTTCCTAGACATTCTGATTTTGAGTAACTAGGTGACTATGTGTAGCCATTTCTAGACTGGCATGGTTTTCTCTTTTAGAAACCTGATATTGTGGACACTCTTGAAATTATTAATCATGTTACTGATGTAATTTGTATTACATTCAACTTATATAATCCACGGTAGTGATGCAAAAGTAGATGAAAAAATCAAAAGCAGAGTTTAACTGTAATATCCCATATCAGGAGGCCAAAAGCTAAGCGCTACAGATGCTGCAGTCGTCCATAGTATTAACTTCTGGTGACAAATACGGTAATGATAATTGTATCCATAATATCAGAAGCACATGAATATGAATAAAATCACAGATTTCAAAAACAACATTTCGCTGATTATATTTCAAAACAGTAATTCATATCCATGTTACATAATCCCTTAACGTTTCCCAGGCAATGATAAAATATATCATTACAAAAATACGCCAAGTGCGACATGTGACGATGCCCCCTTAGTTGATCAAAGCAATATAGTCATAGCTGACTTATATACACAACAAAATCAAAACAAAACAAAATGAAAAATTCTAATTAGTTATCCGTCAGCCACCTGCTCGTCTTTGGATGCTTTATTCGGTAAAGGACTAAAACCTGAAAACCTCAACCCTCAGCCTACTCAAATCAATTTTGGGTACCCGAGAGTTTATGGGGAAACAAAAACTTCGAGTAGACATAAAGCCAGGTGTGAATTATTCTGTTACATCACGGTTTACTGATATTAAGTGAGACCATGCCGCTTAGCGGAACGGGTTTCCCCTCACTAATATCCTTTTCAACATATATATATTGCAATCCTTTCCTGCAACCAAGCTGGTTAATCAAACTGATTATATCAAAATAGCAATAACCTTTATGCTAATAAATGGACTATCTGTCCGTAAAACAAGTAATATGTGAACTATCTGCCCACATATAATAACAAGGTCCGTTATGCTACAAATGGACTATCTGTCCATACAACTGGGCTGACTGCCCGCAAACTGGACTAGCTGTTCGAAATCTTGGCTGGCTGCCTGCAAAATGGACTAACTGTCTGAATTATTTTCTTAGGGTTAACTACCCTTCCTTGAAAACATTTTCAAAATGATTTAGTCCTTTAAATAATATATATACAAGGAAAATATATCTTTAGCTTTACTCTAAGCCATTTTGCCATGTTATATATACTTTACTCAAAATTATGTTGATAGGATTTAATAAGGGTTAACTATCCTTCCAAAACAAGTCAAAAATCTTTTTAACTTGAAAAGACTTAAGCTACATTGCCTATTTATTACATTCGAAACCTTTGTTTAAAACCATTTAAACAACCCTTTCAAAACCCTTGAAGGTAACCCCTTCGAAACCATTGGAAAACCCTTTCGAAACCATTGGAAAACCCTTTCGAAACTAATAAATACTGTCTTTCGAAAATATTGAAAAAATCTTTCCTTTATTTTCTCTGAAAGCTTCAAAATAATAGACATCCCCCTTTAAAACCTTTTAAATATTGCCTTTCGAAAACATAGAAAAAACCTTCCTTTCAATCCTTTCAAAACCTTGGGGAACCACCCCTTCCGAAACCATTCGTTAAACTTTTTGAAACAGTCAAACTCAATCCTTCGAAAGCACTTTGGGTTCAATTTAAAACATATGGAAACCTTTCGAAACAATTCAAAAATGTCTCGGTCGAAACCATTTGGATTCTACCTTCTAGTAGAGAAAAAGGATTAGAAACCCATTAAAGTCAAAAGCATCAGTTTCGAAACCCTTTAAAACTATCTCTTTTGAAACCATTTGGGTTTTACTTTACTTATAGAAAATGGGTCTTAAAAACATTTAAGTCGAAAGCAACTGCTTCGAAACCATTTCCTATGTAATGAAGTTATGGTGTCGAAACCATCTCTTCGAAAGCATTGGAGAGATGGCTAGGTTTCAGAAAAACAAAACAACCCTTTCGAAACCATCTGGGTCGAAAGGTAAAAAGGCGGCAGCAAAAAGGTTTCGACTTAGTCGAAAGAATTTCCTTAAAAATAGAGGTGCAACCCAATCGAAACCACTTCCTTTAAATCAATTGACTTGGTCGAAAGCTAGTTAGTCGAAAGCCAATTAGTCGAAAGCCAATTAGTCGAAAGCAACTTAGTTGAAAGCCATTTAGTCGAAAGCAAGCAGGTGTATTTCTTTAATTTAAAAACAAAGGACTGCCACAACCCCTTCGAAACCCCTGGTTTCAACTCCCTACCTTCCTTCATCATCCATTTCATTACATACCAGTTTCCTGATACCATATGCATTAGTTTCGACTGTGTCAGAGGTGATAGTATGGAGGCGGAACCTGGTGTCAAGAAAGATGAAACAGTGAAAAACTTGTAGCAAATAGTCCTTTTCACCTAACCCGCCTTACGTGTCTAATTGTGATTGGTTGCCTTTTTCTTTACCAATAAAATGTACTGCACTTTGTCAAAAGGGCTACTGACTTTTCAGATTTAATTATTTAAATCATTTTACAAAAAGCCCCTTCTCCTCTTTAAATTATATAAAACATTTAAGTCTCATACCTTAATAATTTTATTTAACCATTAAAATACTTAGAAAAATTCTAGAAAAATTCCATAAAATCACATTATATATGTTTTTAACATATAAAGATTTTAAACCCAAATAATTAATTATTTGCCCGTAATTAATTTATAATCCAAAATACCATTTTCTTTACTAGAAAATTCATATTAATTCCACGAAAATTTAGAAAAATCTAAAAATTGAAACCCATCTCCAAAATAATATTTATGATCTTTTTAAAAATTTGCAAGGCATTTGGATGTCATTTGATAGGGTTTTCACCTTAAAACATATCATAAATTCAATATGAATAACCATAATTCATCAATAAGTATATATATTCATTCCATCATTCAAAAACATGAAAAATCATTGCAAAATATTCGAAATTCATATTAAGACCAAAAACATAATAAAAAATGAGTTGTAAACATTATTCAACTTAGCTTTAGAGATTATGGAGATTGGGATGTGAATAGATTTGATTTGAATTAGCTTCTTCCTAGCTTTTCTTCTTCTCTTCCTTGTTAATGGTGGTCGGCCCCATATAAAATTTTGAAAATGGAAATGAACGTGTAAAATTTTACACGGCCAAGGTTTGGAGGATATAGGAATGATCTCTTCTCTATTTTACCTTTCCTTTATTTCGATTTAAACCCTTCTTTAGTTCATTGTTAAATGACATGGCTACCCTTAGTTAAAAATCAAATCTCAATCCCCTAATCAACACTATTATTTTATTTAATTAAACTAATTAAATATCCTAAATAATGTTACCAAAATCAAGGGTGTTACAAACTCCCCTCCTTAAAGAATTTCATCCTCGTAATTACGATAAGGTACATAACAAATCAAATAAGAAGGTAAAACATACCATTAAACAAGTCATGATAAGTATCTCTAATCCTGCTGTCAATCTCCCAAGTACAGTCCCTATCATCATAGCTTCACTGGACTTTGACTAATCTGACCGTCTTGGTTCTAAGCCTCTTCTTATCTCTCGCAACTATGCGAACATGCTTCCTCACTATGGTCAAATTCGGCTCTACCACTAAATCATCTAGCACGGTCGGTGCAATAGCAGTCTTCGGGTCTCTAACATACTTCCTGAGATGAGAAACATGAAAAATATCGTAGACTCCTGCTAAACTGCTTGGTAACTCCACTCTATATGCGAGTTTCTCGATCCTCTCAACAATAGGAAAAGGTCCAACGAATCTCGTAGCTAACTCCCCCGATTTCCCAAATCTTATTAAACCCTTCATTGGTGACACTTTGATGAAAACCTAGTCTCCAACTGAGAACTCTAGATCTTTCCGTCTCTTATCTGCATAACTTTTCTACCTAGACTGGGTCTCCTTCATTCTAGCCCAAATGACCTCAATCTTATCTGCAGCTTCACCGACTAAGTCTGGACCAAGAACCACCTATCCCCAATCTCTAACCAACATACGAGAGATTTGCATGGCTTTCCATGTAAAGCTTCAAACGGTGCCATCCCAATACTAGTCTGATAACTGTTGTTATATGAAAATTTGTCTGAATGCAGATGGTCTTCCCAGATCCCTCAAAATCTAGAACACAAGCTCTTAAAAAATCTTCCAAGATCTTGTTAACTCTTTTCGTTTGCTCATCTGTCTGCGGATGGTAAGCGGTACTCATCTTGAGCTTGGTTCCCAAAACTTCATACAGACTCTTCCAGAATTCGTTAGTGAATAAATGATCTCTATCACTAACCATGCTACTAGGGATTCCATGCAGTCTAACCAGATGCTTCATAAAAAAAATTGCCAAAATAGTTGCCATTCTGGTTGACTTAACTGGAATGAAATGGGCACTCTTGGTCAATTTGTCCACTATAACCCATATACTATCATTTTCCCTGTTCGACCTTGGCAATCCATCAATAAAATCCATGGAGATAGAATCCCACTTCCATAATGGAATATCTAATGGCTGAAGCAACCCACCTGGTTTCTGGTGTTCGGCCTTTGCCTGCTGGCAAACCATGCACTGCTTCACACACAACCCAATATCCCGCTTCATACCTTTCCAGAAGAAACTTCTGTTTATATCATGTACATCTTAGTACCTCTTGGGTGAATAGAGAACTTCAAACTATGGCATTCCTCTAGGACTTCTTTCCTTATGTTTCCTACATTCGGAACACATAATCTTCCTTTCTTTCTCAACCTCCCATTCTAGTCGAGACTGAAATCCTTCAAGTCATCGCTCTCAGTTCCATCTCTTAGCTTCCTGATTCGTTCGGCTAACACTGGATCCTCTTCCTACTTAGAAGCAATCCTCTCGATCATCACTGGCCGAACCTCTAAACAAGATAATACAGCTGTATCTCCACTAGATCCAGCCTCGGATGTCCACTGCACTCTGCAATCTGCTAATGCTTTCAAGTCCTTCCACTCAGCAATCATCTCTAAAACTGCATTCTGATGTTTCCTGCTAAGCGCATATGTAACCTTGTTGCCTTTCCCTAGTGTGTACTCAATCCCGAAATCATAAGCAGCGATAAACTCTAACCACCTCCGTTGTCTCATGTTCAACTCCTTTTGAGAGAACAAATACTTCAGCGACTTATGATCTGTATATAGCTCAAACCTTTCTCCCAAAAGGTAATGTCTCCACACCTTCAAAGCAAAAATCACTGCAGCCAATTCTAATAATGCGTCGAATATCTGATCTCATGCGGTCTAAGCTGTCTAGAAGCGTAGGCAATCACTTTACCCGTCTGCATTAGCACAGCTCCTAATCTTGTTCCACACGCATCGGTGTAAACCACCAGATCTTGATTACCTTCCGGAACAACTAACACCGGTGCATGGGTCAATAAGTGTTTCAAACTCTGGAATGCTTCCTCATACTTATCAGTCCACACAAACTTCACATCCTTTCTTGTCAGCTTGGTCATCGGTGCTGCTATCCGCGAATCCTTAATGAACCTCCGATAATAACCAGCCAACCCAAGGAAACTCTTTATCTCAGTTACTGTCTCGGGTCTCTTCCAACTATTCACTGCTTCAATCTTAGTCGGATCTACTAACAATTCTTCCTTTGAGACTACATGACCAAGAAACTTAACTTCTTTCTTCTAGAAATGACACTTCGAAAATTTCGCCTTCAACTGATGCTGCCTCAACGTCTCAAGCACCACTCTAAGATGAACTTCCTACTCTCTTTCATCCTTAGAGTAAATAAAGATATCATCTATGAAAACCAATACGAACCTATCCAAGTGCTCTTGGAAAACCCGGTTCATCAAATCCACAAAGAAAGCTGGCACGTTAGTCAGTCCGAATGGCATAACTAACCATTCGTACGACCCATATCTGTTCCTAAATGCCGTCAAAGGTGTACTATCCTCAGCTACCCTGAGTTGATGGAAACCTGTCGCTAAATCCAATTGCGAGAATACCTTAGCTCCACTCAACTGGTCGAATAAATCGTCAATCCTTGGCAATGGACATCGATTCTTTATCGCCCTCTCATTCAATTTAAGATAATCGATACATAGCCTTAATGATCCATCTGACTTCTTAGCAAACACTGCAGTTGCTCCCCATGGCGAACTACCCGGCCTGATAAAATTCTTGCCTTCTAAATCCAACAACTGCACCTTCAACTCCCTCATCTCTGAAGGGGTCATCCTACTTGGCGGTCTTCTCACTGGTTCTGCTCCCGGAACCAAATCTATCCAAAATTCAATGGCTTGTTTCGATGGCAATCCAACTACAAGCTCAAAAACATCTATGAATTCTCTAATCACGAAAACTCAACTCAACTCATCATTCAATTTCATAGCACCCAACAAGGCATACATCTCACCACAAGAACCTTCTACGGTATAAACTATCCGATCACTACAATCTAGGTGTCTAAAAGATATTTTCCTATCCTGGCAAGATATCCTAGCATCATACCCACTTAACCAATCCATACCAAGAATAATTCCGAACCGCACAAAATCAAACACATGCAAACTGCAAACAAAAGTATAACCTAACAGGTCAAACTCTAACCGATCACATCTCATCCCTAGAGTTGCATACCCTCCTATTGGATTCGCAACCCGTAAGGAAGTAACTAAATAAGTGGGTTCTAGGTTAAGCTTATCTATCATACATCTATATATAAAAGAATGCATTGTGCCAATAACAAATAGAACGCTAACAGTCATACCATGAATCTGAAGCGTACCTCCCAAGACTACCTTTCCTTTTGCCTGAGCTGTTGGCTCAGAAGCAGCGGGCTCCAATGCATACACCTTGCCCTTTCCATCCTTAGCAGGCTCTTTGCACAGGCTCCTGTAGTAGCCAATCTGGTCACAGTTGTAACATCTGACATTCTTCCTCCCAGCCACTTCCTTAGCCTTCCCGGCACGACACTCATTAGCATAGTGACCCTTCTTATCACACTTGAAATAGACAATCTTGGGCATCCCCTTCTTAGCTGCTCCACCCTTCTGAGCACCATTCTTTGGAAAGAACTTCCTCTTCTGATTCGGCCCGACCTAGACTTCTTTAGCCTTACTCTTCTCTAGAGAATCAAGCAACTCCTCATGCCTCAAGGCCATATCTACAACAAAGTAAGAAGGATCTCTAATATGGGGTAATGTAGCCTTGGCCAACTCGGGCTTCAACCCCCTAATAAACTTTTCGTTCCTCTTCATGACTATGTCCACTGAAGATACCCATATCGGGCCAACTCCTCAAACTTCCTTGCATACTCCAGAACCGACATCTCCCCATGCTCTAATTCAGCAAACTTCCTGATCAGAGCTGACTGTGCCATTGCTAACATAAACCTCTCCTGGAACCTTCCCTTGAAATCTTCCCAGGTATAGTTTCCTCATCCACTGCCGTAGTCACACTATTCCACCAGAACAGAGCTACTCCCTAAAGCTACCTAGATGCCAACCTCCTCTTCTGCTCACCATTGAGCCTCAGATCTACAAAAATCCTTTCGCAATGCAACAACCAATTCTCTACCTCAATGGCATCTTCCGTTCCAACAAATGGCTTTCCTCCAAGCTTGGTGTAATCCCCACTCAGTTTTGCATAATGATTGACTATAGGAACTTCTGGAATCCTTGCTCCTGCAGCATTTCCTCCGAACACTCCGGCTGCAACTCCCGCCTGCACCATATTCCTGAAAAACCGATACATAGCTTCCATTCCAACCTACGGGACTTCGGCACCCACATTCTCTGCTTGCGCCTGACTTTTTGACCTCTTCTCACATTAGGCCTGGCATTCCCTATGGTGCCCTCCCCTCCTTGGTTGACTCTTCCTCTTTTACTTTCCATATCTGTATTCAAACCTTATGAGATAAGAAAATATGCTAACAAAGATAGGAGACAAGATACAAAGCGTATACATATATATAGTAAATACAAGTACGTTACTATAGCGGTATCTCATACCACAATCTTACTCTGATTCCTTAGGATTATGTTTTCAAAAACCATTTTTAATTTAGAGCTTTTCATAAACCATGCTTTGATACCAAGTTGTAGCATCCCGTATCTGGAGGCCAAAAGCTAAGCGTTACAGATGCTGCAGTAATCCATAGTATTAACTTTTGGTGACAAAATACGGTAATGATAATGGTATCTATAATATCAGTAGCACACGAATATGAATAAAATCACAAATTTCAAAAACAAAATTTTGCTAATTATATTTCGAAATATTAAATCATATCCATGTTACATAATCCCTTAATGTTTTCCAGGCAATGATAAAATATATCATAATAGAAATACACCAAGAGCGACATGTGATGATGCCCCTTGGTTGATCAAAGCAATACAGTAATAGCTGACTTATATACACAACGGAATCAAAACAGAAGGAAACAGCAAATCCTAATTAGCTATCCGTCAGCCACCTGCTCGTCTTTGGATGCTTTATTCGTCAAAAGCTAAAACCTGAAAACCTCAACCCTCAACCCTCAACCTACTCAAATCAATTTTGAGTACCCAAGAGTTTTAGGGGAAACAAAAACTTTGAGTCAGACATAAAGCCTGGTGTGAATAATTCTGTTACATCTCGATTTACTGATATTAAGTGAGACCATGCAGCTTAGCGGAACGGGTTTCCCCTCACTATTATCCTTTTCAAAACATATATATATATATTGCAATCCTTTCCTACAACCAAACTGGTTAATCAAATTGCTTATATCAAAATATCAATATCCTTTATGCTAATAAATGGACTATCTGTTCACAAAACAAGTAATATGTGAACCATCTGCCCATATATAATGACAAGGTCTGTTATGCTACAAATGGACTATCTGTCCATACAACTGGGCCGACTGCCCGCAACTTGGACTAAATGTCCAAAATCTAGGCTGACTGGCTGCAAAATGGACCAACTGTCTGAATTATTCTTAGGGTTAACTACCCTTTAAATTTTCCTCGAAAACCTTTTCAAAATGATTTAGTCCTTCAAATCATATATATATACAAGGAAAATATATCTTTAGCTTTCCTCTAAGCTATTTTTCCATGTTATATATACTTTACTCAAGATAATGTTGATGGGATTTAATAAAGATTAACTATCCTTCCAAAACAAGTCAAAACTCTTTTTAACTTGAAAATACGTAGGCTACATTGCCTATTTATTACATTCGAAACCTTGGTTTAAAACCATTTAAACAACCCTTTCGAAACCCTTGAAGGTAACCCCTTCGATACCATTGGAAAACCCTTTCGAAACCATTGGTAAACCCTTTCGAAACTATTAAATATTGCCTTTCGAAAATATTGGAAAAATCTTTCCTTTCTTTTCTCCGAAAGCTTCAAAATAGCAGACATCCCCCTTTAAAACCTTTTAAGTATTGCCTTTCGAAAACATAGAAAAAACCTTCCTTTCACGAAACCCTGGGGAACCACCCCTTCCGAAACCATTCATTAAACCTTTCGAAACAGTCAAACCCAATCCTTTCGAAAGCACTTTGGGTTCAATTTAAAACATGTGAAAACCTTTCGAAACAATTCAAAAATGTCTCGGTCAAA
The DNA here is from genome assembly GCA_030737815.1 of Allium fistulosum. NCBI lineage: Eukaryota > Viridiplantae > Streptophyta > Magnoliopsida > Asparagales > Amaryllidaceae > Allium > Allium fistulosum. Next base: position 340,458,858 of record CM060904.1, read on the forward strand.
ACCATTTGGATTCTGCCTTCAAGTAGAGAAAAAGGATCAGAAACCCATTAAAGTCGAAAGCATCAGTTTTGAAACCTTTTAAAACTATCTCTTTCGAAACCATTTGGGTTTTACCTTACTTATAGAAAAAGGGTCTTAAAAACATTTAAGTCGAAAGCAACTGCTTCGAAACCATTTCCTAAGTATTAAGTAATGTAGTGATGGTGTCGAAACCATCCCTTCGAAAGCATTGGAGAGGTGGTCGGGTTTTAGAAAAACAAAACAACCCTTTCGAAACCATCTAGGTCGAAAGGTAAAAAGGTGGTAGCAAAAAGGTTTCGACTTAGTCGAAAGCATTTACTTAAAAATAGAGGCGCAACATTTTCTTTAAATCATTTGACTTGGTCGAAAGCTACTTAGTCGATAGCCATTTTGTCGAAAGCAAGCAGGTGTATTTCTTTAATTTAAAAACAAAGGACTGCCTCAACCCCTTCGAAACCCCTAGTTTCAACTCCCTACCTTCCGCCATCATCCAATTCATTACGTTCCAGTTGCCAGATACCATATGCATTAGTTTCGACTGTGTCGGAGCCGATAGTATGGAAGCGGAACCTGGTGTCGAAAGAGACGAAACAGGGAAAAACTTGTAGCAAATAGTTCTTTTCACCTAACCAGCCTTACGTGTCTAATTGTAATTGGTTGCCTCTTTCTTTACCAATAAAAAGTACTGCACTTTGTCAAAAGGGCTGCCAACTTTTCAGATTTAATAATTTAAATCATTTTACAAAAATCCCCTTCTCCTCTTTAAATTATACAAAACATTTAAGTCCCATACCATAAATAATTTTATATAACCATTAAAATACTTAGGAAAATTCTAGAAAAATTCCAGAAAATCACATTATGTATGTTTTCTAACATATAAAAATTTCAGATCCAAATAATTAATTATTTACCCGTAATTAATTTATCACCCAAAATATCATTTTCTTTACTAGAAAATTCATATTAATTCCACTAAATTTCAGAAAAATCTAAAAATTAAAACCCATCTCCAAAATAATATGTATAATCTTAATAAAAATTCGCAAAGCATTTGGATGTCATTTTATAGGGTTTTCACTTTAAAACATATCATAAATTCAATATGAATAACCATAATTCATCAACAAGTATATATATTCATTCCGTCATTCAAAAACATGGCAAATCATTGCAAAATATTCGAAATTCATATTAAAACCGAAAACACAATAAAAAATGAGATGTAAACATTATTCACCATACCTTTAGAGATTACGGAGATTGAGATATGAATAGATTTGATTTGAATTAGCTTCTTCCTAGCTTTTCTTCTTCTCTTCCTTCTTAATGGTGGCCGGCCCCTTAATTTAAAATTTTGAAAATGGAAATGAATGTATAAAATTTTACACGGCCAAAGTTTGGAGCATATAGGAATGGCTTTTTTTCTACTTTACCCCTCCTCTATTTCAATTTAAACCCTTCTTTAGTTCATTGTTAAATGGCACAGCTACCCTTAGTTAAAAATCAAATCTCAATCCCCTAATCAACACATTATTTTATTTAATTCAGCTAATTATATATCCTAAAAAATGTTACCAAAATTTTAGGTGTTACATTAACCTTTGATTAGAAATCTGGTATAATTCTTGATGTCAAGGCACATATATTGGAATCCGCTTAACAAATTATACCAAATCTCTTTGGAAAAGTTGTGAATAAAAACTTATACGTAGTTTGTAAGCTACTTTTGCTACTTGTCAAACATCCTCCAATCATGTGTGATGATACGGCTATTTTTTTGTATAATAATGTTGTGGTTGGGATTATATTTTGTTGTGAACATAACAAACATTTTTAGCACAAAATGTATAATATTTTTATCAAATACCATTCAAGGGACTCGTTTATTTGTCAAATGATCTTGATTTTTACAAATGAAAAAGGAATTCTAAGATCTGAAGGGTCTCAATTTGAGGTGTTCTATATTATTTCACACTAATTGAAAATTGTAGGCTTAATCAAATACATATATGTAGATCTTATCAAATATATATATATATATCTTTTTTTAAGCTGATAAGCATACAAGCTTATGTAGCATCTCAGACTACAATAAGACCAACAATATTAACAAATAACAAGGTATGTTGATACTACTACTTTTACAGTTATAAATGTATTGTATAGAATATATACTTACATAACTATCGGCTGGGATAAAATCATATGATGATTTGAACTTTTTTACTAGTGTTTTGCAACTATTTATCTGCAGAAGTACACCAATTTGAAAACTTTCCTTATTTTCATTAATACCATAAACATTCTATAACTTATATGTTAATGCATATGAAGAAAATATAGCAAAATGTACCAGGATAAGCGAGTCGCCTAATTCCAATGTTGGACTATGTTTCATGCCATCATCATCTGAATCAGTGTCTAGATCAACAAATGCCTACGTATTTTCTCCTTTTTTCTTTGTTACATTAATATCATTCACTTCCTCACCCTTCTTTACTTCATTATTTTTTTCCTTCATATGTTCAAGCATACTAAGCAGATATCGAGGTACTTCAACATTGTAAATATTTTGTATGATATATTAGTCATGATTTGTCTATATCATATTTAATGCAGGGTTTTGAGCTTGAGCCTTCTAACATTGTGCTCAGCATATCGAAGTAGGCATACATGAGCCGTATGACTGCATGCTGGCCGAAGTGGAGCAGGATCCCGAACCATGTACGGAAGATCATATGGCAGGACTTCTTGGTAAGTGTAAAATTATATACCATTATATATAATCACTTTGCAATTTACTAACTAAGTATAAATGTATAACTTATATTTTTTCAACATATGTACATGGGGTAGTAGACTTACAAGAGGAGGACTTGTCTCTTTGTCAGCGCCACTGGAACTCAAAAGTGGCAAAGAATTATAGGGATACGATGTCTACCATAAGAAAAACTAGGAAGATGCCACAATGGATGGGCGCCAGCATCTAGGATGGTTGGGTCGCATGGTGGAGTAGCGACGAATTCAAGGTAAGTCTACCAGATATCACCTTAATTTATTTAGTACATAATGCATAATTTATACCTGTAAAATATAATCTTAATTTTAATTTGCAGGCGAGTCGGACAAGAACTCTATAAACATGAAGAAAAATCCTGTCACACACCGTGGTGGCTCAAAATCATTTTAGCACCATCGCGAGGACCTAGTAAATTAATTAATTGCAATTACAAAGAGCTATTACATTTTTAATATAAATTTGTATGAAAAACAATAATATACACCAATTATTGCTGGAAAGAGCGTGTGGGAGTCCCGTCTCGTATGTGGACGTGTTTGACCATACCCATGTCGTCAGGCAGACAGACGACGAGGGATCAATGTCGTATGCCTGACATGAGGATGATAGAGCATACGCCGCACATGTAAGTATATTTTAAGTTATAAGTTATTAATAATGACCATTTTAATTAATTAGTTATAAAATGTTATAATAATGTCATGTGATATTTATTTGTATTTAATTTTGGGTTGCAGGAAAAATTTATGCAGGCATGTGCGCAGATGCTTGAGCATTTCGAACGGGAGCAGTTGACCGCTGACAAGGAGGACGCGATCTTTGACTATGTTATGGACCCGACCCAGAGAAACAGGCACTACGGCTACGACAACCAATCGGTAATTTATAAAAATTTAACTACGTTGCAAAATTTGCTTAATTTTCATAAAAGTTACGTAATAACTTCAACATATTTCGACTTGTTTTGTCGGCTCGGACATCACAAAGGGCTTACCGAAAGGCTCGGGACAAGGCAGAGATTAATGAGTTTCGATAGCATATGGCACAGCTGTAGGAGCAGGACCGCCTCTGAGCAGTGCAAATGGAGCAGATCAACCAGCATTTGGCCGAGTATGTGGAACATCATGGAACATTCCCTTTTTCCGGTGGTTCCGGAGTCGATGATGAGTCTTGAGGTACGATTTGAAGTTTTTTTTAAACTGGTGTATATAAACATTGAGTGATGTGAGGTTAATTTATGGACATGTGGTGTTTGACAATGATTTATGTGGTTGATATGGTGGTTGATTCATGGAGTTGATATGTGGAGTTTGATGTTGGATGTATATATTGTACATTGACATTTGATGTAAATATTGGAGTTGGATGGGTGAGACTGATGATGGAAGGTTTGCTTTGTATTGATTGAATATGTTTACGTTTGATATGATGATGTTTGAGTTTTATATTGATATTGATTTCAGCTTATATATCTGACTTATATATTGATTTTGATGAGTTGTGTTATATATTGGTATGGAAGTGATGCTATGATGTAGAAAAAATATTTTTACCCAATTAATCGACGGCTTCCTACGGCCTGTTGGCCATTTTTTCCGATGGCGAGCGACGGCTTCCGACGGCGTTCTGGGCGAAATTTGCAAAGGCTTGCGACGGCGTGCAATGGCTTAATGGAAAATATTCAAGCCACATGGTTGTCTTTGCCGTCGGAAAAGCCATCGCAATACCTTCGTCGAAGCCGTCGAAAGTGGACAAAATGCGTGGTCTCTGTTTCGACGGCATTTTTGATGGCTCACGATGGGTGCGAGCCATCAGAAATTTACCTTGTTCTTGTAAAGTGATGATGTGACACTTTGGCAACTAAATAAAAAACAAATTGAAAATAGTCACATCATGGGAGACAAGATTTGACACTTTGGCAACTCAAAGTACAAACATGTTTAGACTTTGTTTCTTAGCATGTGCAATAGGATGGGACAAGGTGGTGGTGTGGCAATGGGGGTGCGGAGAGTAAAGGATCAAGGGCGTTTAGGTAATTCACTTGTTTTCTTGCTTGTAAAATAGCCCTTTCATCCTCCATTTTTCCTCTGTATTATTTCCTCCATAACTTCTTCATTCCTACCTCAAATTTGATATCCTTTTTTCCAAATCACCTGAAATTCCAGTGGTTACAACATTGTAGTTGACTACTTTTTTTACTTCCGAATATAGATATGTCAAAATACCCAATCTTTGCAAAGCAATTTTTCACCCAGAATTTCAAGTCCTAAAATTACCCTTTTTATTTTAATCATAACTTCTTCAAATAAATTCTAAATTAAGTGATTGTTTTTTTAAAATTGAAGAGAAAAGTATTTCTAAAACTTTTCTTTTATGACTTGTCCAAATTTCGAGAGTAACATGATCAAAATTCAATTAGAAGGTGACCCATTTTCCAGTGGATTTTTGTGATTTCCAAGCTTTCGATGAGTAAACTTTAGTTTAAAGTTCAAAAAATTTAGCTTGAAATATATGTTGTATAATTGACTATATGTGTATGTTGGATTATGTTTGGATGGTTATAGGTTTGGATATGCGTGGATATGTTGATATGAGATGGAAAAAATGGACTTGTAATAAAGTCTACTTAGTGTGGTTTGGATTTATGTACTTGGATGTGATATTGTGTGTGATCTTAAGGCATGATGTGTATATGGATTTTTGGTTATGATGTTGTAGGTAAAACTTGTATGTGATTTTTTATGAAAACTAGTTTAAAAATATGGTATTAAGTGAGGTTTTAAAATCCTTGGAAAATGTTGTTTATTTGGTTTAAATTTATTAAAGGTTAAAGTTTTAAACTTTGTTTTTGGTTTTTAAATCTTTACTTGAATTTAAGTTAAAACAAAGATAAAAGAATAATTTTTGAAGGTTAGTAACTTACAAATAAATTCAAAGGTACAACATCCATAATGATAGTCGCTATGGATGTAGTTCGAGGAAAAATCAACATTTTTAAAGTACAGTGTTTTTTTTAAACTTAAATTTTTGAAACTATATTTTTCCAAGTTTTTTCTTTGAGATAAAAATTAATTAAAGTTTACTTAAGATAAGGATAATTAATTAATTAATTAATTATAATTAAGAGTAATTAGTAATTAATTAATACTTAAGCATTAATTAAGCAAGTTAATTAAGATTAGTCTGATTAAAAAAAATTTAAATTAATTATTAATTAAGGAAATAATTAAGTTTTAAATTTTTATCGAATCAAGTTTTAATTTATTTAATTATTATTATTAACTAAGTTAATTATAATTAATATTTAATTAGAGTTAAATTATTTAATCAATTTTAAATTAATTAGGTTTAAGTATTGGTGATTAATTAGGACTCAACTAAGATTAATTCTTGGTTAACTTATTATTTAAGTTTTAATTAAAGATTATTTATTTGTCTCAATAAATATTTAATTATTAATAAAGGTTTTAAATTATTATTTAATAATTAATAAAGGATTAATAAGGGTTTAATTACAATTAATTATTTATTTAAGGTTTAATTATTTATTAGTTTATAATTAAATTAAGTTCAAATTTAAAAAAGATTAATTATGATTTCATAAAGAGTTCCACTTGTAATTAATAATTTTAAAAAGGTGTTTTAAATTTTAAACTCTGTGTTTTCCAAGAATCAAATTATTTTAATGGTACTTTTTTTCATAGATGGTTTTGAACTCAAGGAATTAAAATGTTGGTACTATTAAGTAGGCAAATGATTGTGAATGAGTTATGATGTGATTGTTTGTGTTTGTTTGGACATCTATTAGCAGAATAAATCTTGTTCTGCTATAAATTGATTGATTGGTTGTTTGTTTGTTTGGACATGTGTTAGCAGAATAATTCCCCGTTCTGCTATAAATTGATTGTTGGTTTGTTTGTGTGGACATATGTTAGCAGAATTATTCCCCGCTCTGCTATGAATTGATTGAATTGTTAGGACATCTATTTAGCAGAACAAATCACTATCCTGTTATTATGTTATTTGGACATGTATATGATAATTAGTTCATATTGACATGTTATTCTCTGTTTTGAATATGAGTTGTATTTACATATATGCTGACCTATGTAAATAACTGTTAAGTGAATTAGAATTAAAATTGAATGGTAACTTAAATTAGTACTATTGGGGTTGCTAAGCCTCTTTTCAAATTACTAAAGTGTGTTTTTGAATTAAATTTAATTCTTTAATCAATTTGGGTTAAAGTTTATAAATGATTTTTGAATTTTATTATTATTTTATAAAGATATTTGTAAATAATATTTTGTTTCTTTTAACGCGGTTTATTAAAAAAAAGGGTTTACCTAAAGTGATTTACAAATGACATTTTGAAAATGATATTTGTAAAGGAGATTCTATAAAGGAATTATGAAGGAAGATTTTTAAATAGTTTTAAAAATAGAAAGAGATTTTATAAATCAATTTGGATATTTTTGAAAGAAGTTTTAAATCTAGTTTGAAAACTTTAAAAGGTTTGAAATGTGAAGGGAACTTATAAAAAGAATTTTTATAAGGGATACGTAAATATGTTTTATAGGATGTGATGTTTCTTAAAGGGAATTGTTTGGCCATTTAATATGGAATTTTGAGGAAAGGAAATTTCCAAAATGTTTAGGTCAATACTTATATTGTTTTTTTCAAGTATAAAGGAATGTTAAGGGTTTGGGGAAGTGTTTTGAAAGGATCTTTTGATCAAGTTTATAAGTGGTTTTATTAATTGAAGATTAATTAATAAAGGCTTAGAGGATCCCATATGGAATCGAATTAATGTTGAATGATTTTTATTTGATAGTTAAATAACCAACTATCAAATCTGGACCAAAACGTAACTTTGGAAGTATCTAGGAGAAACATGAGAATTATATGGTACAGTTACCATCGAAGGTGTTATACTGTACGTATAAGTCCGTTTCATTCTTCTAGGATGAATGATAAGAAAATCGATCCAAAATGGTTAGGAGGTGAACTCTGCTCTTATCTTTTGTCTGTTTATTTCCTAAAGAACCGAGGTTGAGTTTACCAGAAATATCGAAAGTCATTTCGAAGAGACTAGGATCAGATATGTTATCCGAAAACCACTTTGACCCAACTCAAGCATTTCGAAATGAAGACATCTTGAAGCATGGAATCGAAGATGGAGCCATTGAAGTGCAAGAGTTTCTTACTACTAATCCTGAGGGTGATTTCAAAATGGATGTAGTAAAAGTAATGCCTTCAGTTTCATTCAGACCTAGAACGAACTTGTATGGATGAATGGTAGCATTGCATTAATACCTGGAGGGCAGTGTTAGCATTCCAAGTGGGATTGCTATTCAAAAGGTAAAATGTTGCCTCAAGCCTCATCAACCAGGAATGACTAAAAACCAGGGAAGATGTAGTAAGGCTATGTAGGTCACACCCATAAAGGTATGTTGTCACCCTTATAGATACCTCTACATGTTTATGGATTGGTTGTGCATGAGATCTCGGTTAAAAGGGTTGCAAAGCAACCGGGGTGATGACATATTCGGTACTATCCAGTAAGGGGTAGGCCGGTCTTGTGTTGGCAGGGGATCCAAGCGAGGTCCTCGGTACATTTTCTAGATGTGTACTGTGATAGGTGGTACCCCAGTGCCTAGTCGTTGTATGGAATCCATTCTCCAACACATACCTTTACGGTTTTGATTGTATAGCCTAGTATGCTAGAATTTAATTAATGTAACTTTTTCGGCTATTTTAATAAGTATTTGTACTTAGACACTATTATAATATCATAGGATTTTTATATAAAAGTGGTTTTGGTTATTATAAGGTAAAAACCCGTCAGTGTTTATGTGCGGCGTGGTCTTATGAGATACCTTTGATTTTAAAAGGGTTTTGAAAAATAATTTAGTTGCTTTGAGTTTACTCACACTAGACCCATGTCTGACCCGGATTTTTATTTCTTTCCCTAAAACTCTTGGATGCTCAAATTTTTATGAGCAGCCAAGCAGTCTAGGTTTTCTACGGATGCACTTAGAGGAGCTTAGAGCAGGAGGCTTCATCGATAATTAGAGTAAATAGATAAATCCCAGATGAACGTGGGATGATTTTGATATGTGATGTAATAATTCCGAATGAAATATGAATGATTATGATGTATGAACAATGACTAGGCAAGATCTTGAGTTGTTATCTTTAATAGGTTTGCAATGACCTGTGATTTGCAAGAGAGTCCGAAGAAACTAGATGATTCACCAAGATTAAGATCAAGGGATGGCTGGAGAGCTCAATTATTGAGGACTGATTGCTGGAACTTGTTCTTAAGAAAATCACACCTTATTTTCGAAAGGCATAGTTTGAGAGACAAATGTTAACCTGCTTTTGAGGTGAAGCAGATTTCAACTGGACTTAGAAGATCAAAAGGGGGAGAAACGACTTAAAATCTTGGAGGCACGTTTAGACGGAATAGAGAAATAGCTCGGAGAAATTTCACCCCAAGATACACGAAGTACACAAGTCGGCATCGGCTTGTTCATGTCGGTGATGAGTTTTTTTATTCCATATTCTTCCACTCCAACTTCGTATTAGTTATTGTCTACTCCTTACACATATGATCGAGTGGTTTTCAAGAGTTTTAGATATCAAGAGTTGAAGAGATGACAACTAGAATGGCATAATAAATCAAGTGATGAAGAAACAATCACCAAAATAAACCAACCATCAAAGAAAACCACTGGAGACACCGCAAAATGTAGTAGGAATATGTATGCAAGAAAGTTCGAAGTGTTTCAAACTATGGAAACATGTTGGCACCGACATGTTTAAGTCGATACCGACATATTTGGTTAAATCAGAGGACTCTATGATTTGGCACATGACTTCGGCCTAACCTTTGGACTCTGCTCAAAGTGAACTTCTGTCTCAACATGACCGTTTTTCTGTAAATACCAGCCCATCTGCAACTAAGGAGAGATCTTTTCGGCTTGATCTCTTTCCTGATCTTCAGCTCTTCACTCTGAATCTGATCTCCCTGCCATTGAAGACTTCATCATATTCTTCATTCCTATCCTCTACCTCTCGAACTCTCTAGAAACTCCATTGTAATCTAAGATCCACTGAATAGTGGTCAGATCTAATATAACTAGTTGTAATCCGAAGAAAGAACAACTAATAAAAGAGATTAAAATGGACGTAGACCGGAGATTACGCTGAATCACTATAAAAATTCTTGTATGCCCTTTTCCTTTCTATTATTCTTACTTGCTTGATTTGGGATTTCTACTTCATTTGCATTTATTATAAAAGAACCGGTGCTTTCATTCGATCTCTGGGAGTTGATCCATTTTTGGGCTAACACTGCTAATGCAAGTTGTGATATATAAACAACCATTTGGTTTAGATCTAGATGGTTCAGATGCATACCTTTCCCACTAAGTGTCTTCTTAACCATTGGATGTCGAGGAATGGTCTATACATCTCCTTTTAGGCTCTCTTCCTCTAGCATCTTGTTTGTAGAAGAGTTAGTATGTGTTATTATACTCAAAGTCATGCTTTAGTTAGACTACCAATGTCAAAGAATACTTTTGTCAGACTCCCAACATCGAAGCATGTTATTGTTGGGATGCCAACGTCGAAGTATGCTCTTCTTAGAGGGCATTGTGCTGGTATAGTTGTTCTAGAGGTATTGGGTGGTGCATGGTCTATGAACGACAAACTATGGTTACCGCAAGTTGAAGGATATTATACTATGATCGAGCAGAATTAATGAGGGGTCCATCTTACTATTCTAACAGACAAAGGTGAAGCCGGCAATGCTATGTTGACGAGCAATGTTGTGCCTTTGTTGGCGGTTGTGCAGATGGTATTGTCGGAGGTCTAAGGACCTTGCAAGGGTTAAGGTTGGGAACATGAGCGAGATCATACAAGTATAGTAGCCAACTAATAATACATGGTACGGCTAGTCAGATTGGTTAGAGAAGTGGGTAATGATATGCGAGCTTGTTCAGGGATGATGGTGAAATCGTTTGAGCTTGTTATCATAAGATCATGCTTTGGGTTCTTCCCATTATTAGGCCAAGAGTTTTTATCGGGGGCCTTTAGCATTGGGCTTCCAACATTTTATGCGAAGATTTCATGTTGCAACCACAAAATCCTATAGTCCTGAACAAAAATCTATGTACACAAACATTGGACTAGTTTCCCCATCCGTCGATTGGTGGGATCCTACTAGTCAATGATCAATCGGGATATTAATATAATGCCTTAACTGATGGGCCCTTACTAATTGCAAGACTCTTATGAATATCCATAACTGGTTTAGCTCTACTTACTAACTAGTCAACCGCTCCATTTCTACCAAGCTTTGCCTTTGTTGTTCACCAATAACTATTTCAGTCATATCTTTTGAAGCATGATACCGATTGACGAAACATTTTTGCAGTTATGACATAAACAAACCCCTCTTTGATTTTGTATACTGCATCACATATTTCAATAGCTATTTCTTAATCTCTTATGTATTCTACATATAGCTATATCTATAATTGAATATGATATTTATTTCAAAAATGAGAAAGATTAGATGTCGATCAAAATAAGGACATCATATTAATTTTAGGGTAGTCACAACAGCTCAACCCAATACAGTACATGTGTGCGATCTTGTTTTGTCACCTACGGCCATTAAATGGTTCAGAAATCAAAAATTGCATTTGATAAATATCAATAATTTCCTACCATATAGTAAGCAATTATTTGTGTAAACGTTTAAAAAAATGACATAAAGTAAATATTGATGTAGAATATTTTTGAACACGTGGGAAAAGAATATTCTATTTTGATATTTTAATGCATTAAAATTAGCCACCGAAGTGATTCTATGGCTGGTTAACAGAATAGAGGATTGAGTTTTATAACGGTAAAAGCTTTGCCATTATAATTATAATGGCAAAGCCTCTGCCTGTTATATTATAAAAGTGTAGGAAAATTCATAAACTGTATATTTTGCAACTAAGAATATAGTAATGAAATCACTGCTTAAGCACATGTAAGAAAACTAAGCTATTGGAAACTTGTATGAAGCAAAATAGATGGAGCCTTGCTGAAAGTTTGTATAAATGAAAGGCCATGATTGGTCGAAAAGTTGTATAAATTATAACGGCGAAGACTCCACCGTTATAATTAAAATGATTTTTAATTATGATGGTGGAGTGTTTGCCATTATATTCTTATATATATTTTCTTAACTGGTCTGTGGCAGGTTCCACGGTTACCTGGATGCGCAGCTCGTTCGTGCAGTCCAAAAGCATGAGAGAGAGTGAAGTGAACAAATCGAATTGTTGGTAATGGTATTAGTCAAAAGGAATTTGTAGAATCATTGCGTGTAAGATGTCTCTGTACATGTAACAACTCTACTAGTACCATATTTTATCAGATTTTGTTGATAATTTTATTTATTACATGGAAATATTTCTGTATGACGTCTATGCACCAACTAGTGAATAATAAACAGTAAATAAGCTATATACTATCATTTTTAGAACATTGTGACAAAGAAAGCGCTCGATTTTGTATTGAAAATAGAACAAAATTGTATTGAAAATGGAAATGCGTAAACAGTCGAAGAAAACACTGAATAGTTAGAAAAATCGACTTATACATCTAAATAAGCATACAAATACACCTTTCTCATTTTCATCACTATTCACTTGTATCATAGAAGCATGTTTACATGCATGGTAATTGGTAGCAATATGATAAATATTGCATCTCTCGGCAAATATGTGTATTTCATGTAAAAGGAAAATAAGGAGGGCTAAAGTCAAACTCAACATCATTACAAATGGGCCTGGCCCAAGGGCAAGGCAGGTGAGACATTTGCCTAGGGCAACACAATTAGAACTCGGGGGAAGGAGCAACAGTTGAGGAGGAAACATTTATAATTAAAATAGTCAGGGCAATAAATTCATGTTGTATGCGTTGGTCGGGTGGTCTACTACCTTGTTGGATTGGTTGGTGCAAGATCAATACCTATCTTCATCATTCTTCACCACTAAATTTTTGTTACCTTTTTTCCCTTAATACTCGACTAGGGCAACCGAACATGTAGGGCCGTCACTGATTACAAAATACACGTGAAACGTTCATTTTGAGGACTATGCAGATGTACTCTAATACCTTTTTCTTTATTCTTGAAGCAAGTATTTCTTATCATGCTCATATGACTCTAGATAATTACCTATGTCCACAGACTACAACTATTGACACCACTTTATATATTAAGAATTTATCATGTCATATAAAAAAGGCAGAGAGCATTTATATATTCGCAATGGAACCTCTAGTTGTAGAGTTGGTGGAGCAAAATCCATGATATAAAATGATCGCGCTCGACCACCAAAGTTGATGATTTCTCGATAGTAGCTGGAGTACAAAGGGAAGATACCAGGTTATTTGTTTCTTCGTTGAGAGTAATAGCGATGACTGTTGGTGGAATGGACGGTTGTAGTATTTTGAAGGAGGTAACTTAATTAATCCTTATTTACTTGATTTATTAATTCTTAATCATTAATTAAAAATCTAATCTTATCTAATTAATGATCCTTAATTACAAATTAATTAATCTTTAAATCAATTAACTTAACCCTTAATTACTAAATCATTAATTAATTAAATTAATTACCCTTAAATTTCCTTATTAATTTAATGAATCTCAAATCATTAAATCTTAATTATCTTTAAGATAAAAACATTATCCTTATTAATAACTTATTTGTTATTAACAAATGCATTTGAAACCTTTTGCTTTTAAATTTATCTTCAAATTTCATTTCAAATTATACTTTAAACCTTAACTTGTTTAAATATTTGATTTTATAAAACTTTAATTTATCTCAAAACTAGGATACAAATTTCATTTTGAATCCATATTTAAACTTGATTTAAAACCCTGTTTTAAATCTGCTTTCAAATTTTTAAAACCATTTTAAATTTCTAAAACACTGATAGGTTTAAACCTGTAACAGCAAATGACCCGAGCCACCCTAAAAATACTTCGAGCCAAACCCCACAATACTTCGAGCAACTCCCTCAATCGACTCAAGAAAAACTCGAGTACCCATTCCTGCTCAAACCCATACTTCACCAGAAAAAAAGAATGCAAGTAATTAAAAGTGTATATAAAAGGATTTAATGATTTGGATTCATTAAATTATTAAGATAATTAAAAATGGATAATTAATTAATGATATGGATGATTAATTAAGTAATTAAGAGTTTTAAATTAATTAATTAAAGTTTAAGACTAATTATTTAAGGAATAATTAATTTGTAATTAAGAATCATTAATTAGATAAGATTACATTTTTAATTAATGATTAAGAATTAATTAATGAAGTAATTAAGGATTAATTAAGTTATAGTTAAAACTTAATTAATTAAGTAATTAGAGATTAATTAATTGGTAATTAAGATTAATTAATTTGAAATTAATAATGATTAATCTAAGTGTAAATTCTTAAGAAAAGAAATTAAGAATTGATAATAGTTAATGAAGGTCATTAACTTAAGATTATTTAATAATTAATTAATGTGATTAATTTTAATAAATAATTAGATTAATTAATTAAAGATAATCATTTGTGAAAATGTTTAAGTGTAATTATGTAACAACCCGCATATTTGTCGATTTTATATTTAAATATTTTATTTAAATATTTCATCATTTGTCGGATGTTTGTCCGAAAAGCTACTTTTTGCAAACAGTCGAATTGGGACCCGAGACCACCTCCATTGAGTTCAAAATGCCGTTTGCGACCTTTTTGAGTATAAACTTTGATATGTTTGGAGCTAGTCAAAAATTTGACCATTTGCACTTTGGGTTTGGGTTTGGATTCATCCCCTTTGCCAACTTAACCCCCAAATCTGAACCACTTCTCCCCATTCTCCCTCACTTCCTCCTCATTTCAGTTCTTGAGCAACAATGGTGAGTGGAATGGGAAATTAGAATTACCAAGCCCTAGTTTCCATTTGCAAATCAAGTTCGAGCTCCAAATTCAAAGAGAACCCATTGGTAAGCTTCATCTCCTTCTTCTCCAACACATTCTCTCTTTGATTTTAGAAAATTCCTAAGCCTAATTTGGGAAATATTTCTCTTTTAGCTTAGATTCATGCTTCTTGTGTTGAGATTGAAGTGTGGTTGATCCTCCCTTGTCTTCAAGCATCTTCTTCATTCGTTTGGGTTCAAAGGTGAGATTTTTATCTCACATCTTTGTCTATATCTATCTTTGTTGTTAGGTATGAATTCCTATCATCTATTTCGTGTTCACTTGTTGTGATTTGAATTGGTTTTGCGAATTCTTCAATTTTTGGTGTTTTGGTCCAATTTTATGAAAATCCTTCTATGGACATTTGGACATTGATATTCGGAGTGTATCGAACAGGCTTTAAGGCCGGGTTGTCACTAGACGTAAATCCTTAGTTGTCATTGCTTGCTCGATCGCTTCCGATAACGTTTTGGCCATCTTGGCCTAGGTAAATTTCTGCCCAGATTGGGTGTTCAGACGTCTGGAGGTCAATGCCAGACGTCTGGTTTTGCCTCCTGGTGAAAAATAACATACGGCAGAAAAATAAAAAGGGCAGTGACTAATTTCAGACGTCTGAACTATTGTTCCAGACGTCTGAAAAGATGTCAGACGTCTGATTTATGTTTTCAGACGTCTGGTTGGTTTTCTGGGATATTCCCAGAAACCAAATCCAGACGTCTGGACTTTTCCCCAGACGTCTGAATGCCTTCAGACGTCTGATTCTAGGTTTCAGACGTCTGGATCGTTTTCTGGAATATTTCCAGAGACTAAATCCAGACGTCTGGACCAACCCCTCAAACGTCTGGAAATTCCCAGTTTTGCCATATCGTACTCCCCTTCGTAGGGGATCTTATCCGAAAAACATTCAACAGAACTTCTTCCTTTGATGGTTTTGGGAATTGATTTCTTTGGATTTTTCTCACGTCTTCGAATGTGAATTTTATGTGATTCGATTTGTTTCAACAATCGTTTTGTGACTTGTCACTCTAAAGATTTAAAGGTTTTAATACTAGTAGTAAATATCAAAACCCTTTCATCAAAATGTTTTCAACTCTATTTTTAATACCAAACTCGTTTATCAAACCGTTTTCTAATCTACTAAGTATATACAAGCCTTTACTTCACTCGGATGAGAAATCGACTTAAACGACTTAGTAAAACGAGTGGTATGAAACGCTTGCGTTCACTTCGTCGGTTAGCTCTTGGACTTGTTCGATTGAACCCTTTTTGTGACAATTTCCTAGTGAAGATCTACAGTTTGTTCGTAAATATTTAAGTTAAGCTAGTGGTTATGGGACATGAAGCTAAACTCATATATTTACTGGCTTAGTGTAATTGACACTTTCTTGATGATCATGACGATCATTTTATGGTTTAGACTAGCAATGTGCGATGTCTCTTTGTCCATGTGAAGGACTGTACTTCATTTTATTGAGCTTCGTCTCACTTCTTTGTGGACTAGCAACCCATGTACTTTTAATGGGCTTCGATTCATCTGATGTACCGTTTGCACTACATCGATGTCTCGGCCTTCCGATTCATTGGACGTACCATTTCCACTGCGTCAATGTTCGATTCATTGGATGTACCGTTTGCACTGCGTCAATATTCGATTCATCTGATGTACCGTTTGTACTACATCGATGTCTCGGCTTTCCAATTCATTGGACGTACCGTTTGCACTGCGTCAATATTCGATTCATCTGGTGTACCGTTTGCACTACATCGATGTCTCGACTTTCCGGTTCATTGGACGTACCGTTTGCACTGCATCAATGTTCTGAATTGTATTGTCTTTCCGATTCATTGGACGTACCGTTTGCACTGCGTCAATGTTCGATTCATTGGACGTACCGTTTGCACTGCGTCAATATTCGATTCATCTGATGTACCGTTTGTACTACATCGATGTCTCAACTTTTCGGTTCATTGGACGTACCGTTTGCACTGCGTCAATGTTCCTAATTGTTTTGTATTTCGATTCACCTGATGTACCGTTTGTACTACATCGATGTCTCGACTTTCCGGTTCATTGGACGTACCGTTTGCACTGCGTCAATGTTCCTAATTGTTTGTGAGTTTTCATGCTCCCGCTTGGGATTGGACATCCTTTTCTTGTGATTTTTGGATTTCTAATTATTGATTTCTAGGATTTATGTTTCACCACCTTTTCAGATGGCATTGATTTGTATGTCATTTATTGTGGCTTGGTGAATTAAATTAAGAATATGACATTCTTTTTAATCTTTGAGAAGATTCTTGTGATATTGATTAATCTCTTGTTGATTTTCAATTACGTACTTATCACAGTATGGTATTATGGTTATGATACATTTTTGTCATATCTCTTATTCTATATCACTTTATCTGATATTTATAGCTAGACTGATCCGTTTATTATTTTCTTCTTAATTAATACTCGGGTCAGACTGAGATTTTACAGGTGCTTCCTCATGACTTCTTATCTGGAGCCATCTTCTAACTTTTGGCTAACTACTCTAGTTTAGTAGTTTTTGTTGTTTTACATTTGAGTTATAGACTCTGTGATGTATACTTATTCTTTTATGTAGCTTGTAGCTATCCTTTTGTATTATCGTGGATCTTATTTGACCACTACTCTGATGTACACTTTCATGTGTTATATTCATATCTATTTCCGCCTTTGTGATATGAATTGTCTGTGACTGATTTGTGTTACGTTTATTTCTATATTTGTTTCCGAAGATATTATAGCCACCGTCTAGTAGCTTTGAGTTTGTATCGGTATGTCGGATTTCCTCTTGAAATAAAAATGCATGTTATACTATCTGACATATCGATGCTCGCACAAAGCAATTACACGAATGGTCGCTCCTCAACAGCCTTATTCTCCGTGCTAGTTGACGGCATTACCTCGTAGTGTCCTTGGCTAGCGTGGGTATAGAGGTGGGGAGTCACAAATTACTTGATGAAAGTAATTAAGGAATTAATTACTTAATGTAATTAATTGAGATTAATTTGATTAGTCTAAGTTAATTAATTAAGTTTAATTAATTTAGAATAATCACTTGATGATTTGATAAGTATAATTACTTAGGGAAGTAAGTAATGGATAATTACTGGATGTAATTAATTGAAGAGTGATTTATTAATGGAAGTAATTTAAGTTTAATTACTTTTTGTAATTACTCAAGGGTAATTAATGGATAATTAATTAAAGATTAATTATTAAATGTAATTAATGTAAATAGAGTAATTAATTAAAGAAGTAATTAGAGATCATTAATTAATATAATTAATGTTGTAATTAAGCGTTGATTAATTAAGATTAATTAATCAATGATAAGTGATTATGAAGTAATTAATTAATGTAATTAATTAAGGATTAATGTAATTAATTTTAGTTAATTAATTAATGAAGTAATTAAAGTTTAATTACTGTAATTGGTTAGGAATAATTAATTTGTGTAATTAATTAAGGATAATTACTTAATGTAATTAGAGTATAATTAATCAAGGGTGATTAATTAATACTTAGAGGATGATTAATTAATTTGTAATTAATTAATGGTTAAGTAAGCAAGATTTAGAATGATGAAAGTAATTAATTTATTTTTTTTTAAATTAATTAGAGATGCAAGTAATTAATTTAATTCATTTTAATTTAATTATAGATGGTGTGATTATTAGATCATTGCTTATGTATGAATGGATGATATTGATTGCCTTGAATGGTTTGAGATCTTAGATATGAGATTAGTGATGTTGTGTGATATGGATGCTTTGGTTGAAGTGTGATGATAATATGAATTATCTATTTGTGATGATAATGTAGATGATCTATTGTGATATTGTGAATTATCTATCTGTGTGAATATAGATAATGAATTGAATTGTTTAACTTTAAAACAACATGGACTTAAAAGATACGTTTTGGATTTCGATGAGACCGGGATCGGGTTTCCAGATTTGGATATCCGAAAACCACATCAATCCAAATTAACGATAGGTCGTGAATCTCAAGTGAAGATGAAGATTCGGAGTGCAAGGGTTATTGTCGTTAACTCTGAGGGTGATTCCAAAACGAGTGTAACGAGATAATGCCTTCGGTTTTGTTCAAACCCGGAATGAACTTGTATGGATTGAATGCTTTCAGCACATCGTCAGGTGGACGATGAGCATTCTAAGTGATGTGTTCTGATTAAAGGTAATCGTAGCCTCAAGCCTCATCAACCGGGAATGGCTAAAACAGGGGAGGTGCAGCAAGGTTAAGTGGGTAGCTCCCAAGTAGGACGAGATTTTCCCCTGTCTAGAGGTTCCTTTTTATTCGGCTTAGTGGGCGGTTGCTGATCCCAACCGCGGGGTTGTCTTGTTCGGGATTATCCAGTAAGGGATGGTTCCGGCCTTGTGTTGCAGGGGATTGGGAGTGGTCCTCGGTACGGTGATCTAGGCCCCGTACTATGATGGGCGGTACCCCAGTAGCCCTGCCATTGTATGGAAATCCAACTTCCAATAAGTGCCATCGGACTTGATTGTATACCTATGTATGCTGGAATTTAATGAATGTAACAATTTCGGCTATGTGAATATTTACTTGAAAACCCTAGACACTATTGTAATATAACTGGATTTCCTATCAAATGTTTTGGTTATCGTAAGGTAAAAACTTTTCCGTGTTTATGTGCGGGAAGTCTTACGAGATACCTTTTGTTTTCAAAGGTTTTTCAAAG
Organism: Allium fistulosum; assembly: GCA_030737815.1. Lineage (NCBI taxonomy): Eukaryota > Viridiplantae > Streptophyta > Magnoliopsida > Asparagales > Amaryllidaceae > Allium > Allium fistulosum. The sequence continues at coordinate 340,478,477 of CM060904.1, forward strand.
TTAAGCAACTTTAACCTGTTACTCACATCAGACCCATGTCTCACCCGGAGTTTATTTCTGTTTTTCCTAAACTCTTGGGTACTCAAATTTTTACGAGTAGCCAAGGGATTCAGGTTAGCTTTGACGAATTATGGAGGAGCAATAGAGCAGGAGGCTTCAGCGTTGTAGATATATATAGTAGTTCCGCTGTGTTGATCTCTGTATTGTTTTGAGTTGTAATAACTAGACGGGTGTTTATAACTGTCTAGTATGTGATGTATAATCTGTGTAACTCTGATAGTCGTTGTATATTATGTAATACTTATGTTATTAATATAATTTATTTGTTCCGCTGTTGAGATTCTGATGTTGTTTCTTCTTTCTTCTCTATCTTTTCTCTTTTCTATCCCTTTCTTTCTTATTAATGATGCGCCATTCTGTGGAATGAATGGCGGGTCGTTACAGTGGTATCAGAGCATAGGTTGAGATAATACCTAGGCTCTGGAGTGGTGTCTATCTTGAGAGCACGTATTTGTAATTTTTATAACTATATATATATATATATCTATTCTACCTATTTGTTGGGTTACCTGTTCGGGTTTTTCAATATAAGTTTTAAAGGTAGATGGGGTAGTGGTGTGTGTAACACGACTACCAATGGTTGGAGTTTGAATGTTGAGGTTGGAACTGTGTCTGTCGAGACTGTAGACCTAATACCGTCTCGAGTAAGCTTTGTAGTGATGTAAGGATTTCATCGATCTCTGAAGGAAACCTGTTAAGGTTCGGAGTCTATCTTTGAAGTTGGATGAGTAGAGTTCGATCCGTCGGTTAGGCAGAAGTGTGTGATGGTATCTCAGGAAATTGTAGCTGTGTGATGAGACGCAGTGACTATGGATGTTTCCGAAGATGTTTCTTTGGAACAAGTTAAGGAAGTGTGTCTGCTTCGGTATTGTGGCTGAGTTCAGCAGAGTGTTTGGGTCCGAGTTTCTCGAAGGGCTTTGGATAGGAAGTCTTTGGCATCTGTGTCAGCAGTGCAGCTCGGAGTGTTCTGTGTGCCGGCAAGGAGGTTATCTGGCTAAGCATTTTTCTAGTGGTGGAGTTCAGAAGCAGCAGAGTGGATCCATTTCTTCGATGGATTGGATAGGTAAGCATAAGCTGTTCTGATTGGTAAAGAGAGAAAAGTTTCTTTGGAATTTGGCTGGATTGATCGCAAAAGTGACTTGCGATAGTTGAGTGTTCTCTTGAGTTTTTGGAGAAGTTTTCGGATGTCTTCAGGGAAGTCAGAGGTTTGCCTTAGCATCTGGAGATTGAGTTTTTGTATCGACTAGGATTCCAGGAGTTTTATTTTTATGGATCTGTTAAACCAGATTTCTGAGATATGTTGTCTAGTCTGTGCTTGTGTTCATCATCAGCATTCTCATTTGCTCCAGATCAGAGTTGTGCAGCGGAAGCAAGATTAGTAAGTGCTCCTGTTTATCTTTTCCGGATAGGAGGAGTTTGTGGTCTACTGATGTTTATATAAGACGGAGGAATTTGGATTTCGAAGTCGGAGATTTGATTTTGGATAAGTTTTGATCTATAGGATTGAAGTGTCAGTTTGGATAATTGGGATTTGATGTGTTTCATGTATCTCTGAGTGAGTACGTGTTTGATCTATCTCTGGTTTTGGAACCAGCAGTTCTAGAAGATGTGGTTGTTGAGTCAGACTTGTCTGTGGTCTGATATCCTGTTTAGTGTTGTAGATCTAGATGACTACGAGCTCTGTAGCTTAGTTGTGTAGATAGTTTGGATTCTGTAGAGCGAGTATCCCGGTGTTTATACCTGGGAAACTCTAGGAAATTCTATTCAAGATTTTGTTTGGATAGTTAGATTTGTTTGATTATGTGAATTTGTTTGCTATGGTTGTTAGCATATGGTTGATAATATATGCTTGTGATTTAACATTAAAATTTTAGATAGATTTTTAAATTACTTTTGCTTTTAAATTTCGGGGACGAAATTCTTTTAAGGGGGGAGGAATGTGATATCCCGGATTTTTTGGCAATATCAATTTAATAATCTGTATTAAAAATTAAATTGATTTGATAATCTTTGTTAATAAAATTTGAGTTGATTTAATAATCTTCTTTTAATAAATATTTAATTGGTAAATTTTATCTTTTAAAGCTAATAAAATGTTTTCTATTTATAATGTATATATATATGGGATTTAAATTTGGAATTCAAAAGATAGATATTTTGAAATATTTGGATTTAAAAATATTTGTTTAAGTTTTTCTTGGTTTTATTTTATTTTCTTTTAAAGAAATTCATATATATATATATTTAGTTAAGTATTATAAAATATATTAAAGGCTTTATATTAACATTTAAAATAAATAAAGATTACTTAAAGGACAAGTGTGATTAAATTAAAACACCTTAATAACAAGTGTAAACTAATAAGCAATGCTAATGACAAATGTCAAGTTTTAAATTTATTTTTTTTCTTTTATTTTTAATAAATCATTTTTCACCTTTATAACATATGCTTTCTTACATTCATTCATTTTTTTCAATTCTTTTTCAAAACTTAAGAGATTTCAGCTATACAAAATCTGAAATTTATACCTCCTCAAACCAGAAAATCAAATTCAACAATCCTATAAACCATTTTCAAATTCAAAAGCCTTTAAATCTGTAATCATCTTCAACCAGAAACCTATAATCCATCTTTCAAGATCAATAATCAAATGCCTGCATTCTTCCTCAAACCTGATCTAATGCAACACATCTCAACAAGCAAGTTAATCAAGTTTTAGTAGCATGCATGTAAGATTCAGTAACAATTATTCAAGTTTTTAAATCAAATAAGCAAAGGCACTCAAAGTTTTAAAGTTTTCAAAATCTGTTTCAAATATAAAGCTCTGTTCATCATTTTTCTGGTGAGTAACATCACACTTTTAAAAGCTTTAAGTTAATTCTGGTTGCATGTCTAGTTCTGGAATGTATGTGTTTTATGTGAATATATAGATATGTCTGGTAAATTTTCTGCATATATATGAATGTGTGTATAGGTTTATTCCCTGTATCATCTTTGTTACCAGATTCTCAAGCTCAAGACTTATTCAAAAATTCAATATCTCTTGATCCAATTACTGTTAGGACTTAGGATTTAAACTAAAGTTGTTTGTTTAATCATGAATTAGAGTTTAAATTTTTATTTAAATGAATTAAAATTTGAAACTGCTCTGGAAAACAATTAGAACAGGAAAGGGTGAGTTTTGTAAAAATTCAAACATATTAATTCAATGTTTCAGGCTTGTGATATGAAACCTTATATAAAAACTTGATTTTTAAAACTAAAATCATAATTTCTAGTAATGAAATATGGATGCATTTCTGGGTTGAATAGAAATTGTGTTTTGGGTTGCCTCTAGTGATCTCAGTGATCTGGGAGGTCATTGTCTTCAGTGATGATAGAAGGATGATAGGGGAGTTTGGGAAAAATGGCAGAAGTGATGGAAGAGCATTATGGTGGCGATGGTGATCGATTTATGTTTGTAACCCTAGTTTTGGCATGATTGAGTATTTGGTTTGCCAAGGTGCCTCTGGTGGATCGAGTTCCACAGAGCTTTGGGGATTGGAAGCTTGGAGATTGTCGAAGGCGTGGCTGGAGTTTCTTACACTCAGGTGGTCGGAGTTTCGAGAATGTGGCGTTTCCAAGTTTGGGTGTTGTGGTTCCTATTTGTTCCAGGTTTGGGTTTGAGGTCTCGAATTAAATTTTGAGAGTTGGAGTTCGATCTGATGATCGTGGTGTGGTGATTGAGTGTTGGCCGATGTGGGAAGATCATCGGTGGTGGCTAAAGATGATCAGTGCCACCATGCATGTGCACGGTGCACTTTGTTCTGGTGATGCTGGTTTTTGAGTAGAGATGGAAATCGAGTTTTACTCGAGTTATTGAGTGGTTGGCTCGAAATCAGGTTAGGTAGGACTCGAAGCAAAATTGAAGTGGCTCGGGTAAATGATTTTGGTGACAGGTTTTCAAATCTGTCTGTTTAAAATTTAAACTGAAATTTAAATTATAAAGCAAGGATTTAAAATAAGTTTTAAATAAAAGTTTAAATATGGATTCAAGTTTAGTTTGAATCTTAGTTTGGAGATAAATAAGTTTTTAAAATTCAATTTGTTTTAATAACTTTAAAGTGTTTAAGTAATTAAAAGTGTATTTAAAAGGATTTAATGATTTAGATTCATTAAATTATTAAGATAATTAAAAATGGATAATTAATTAATTTAATTAATTAATGATATGGATGATTAATTAAGTAATTAAGAGTTTTAAATTAATTAATTAAAGTTTAAGACTAATTATTTAAGGAATAATTAATTTGTAATTAAGAATCATTAATTAGATAAGATTACATTTTTAATTAATGATTAAGAATTAATTAAGGATTAATTAAGTTACAGTTAAAACTTAATTAATTAAGTAATTAGAGATTAATTAATTGGTAATTAAGATTAATTAATTTGAAATTAATAATGATTAATCTAAGTTTAAATTCTTAAGAAAAGAAATTAAGAATTGATAATAGTTAATGAAGGTCATTAACTTAAGATTATTTAATAAATGTGATTAATTTTAATATTTAATTAGATTAATTAATTAAAGATAATCATTTGTGAAAATGTTTAAGTGTAATTACTTGATGAAAGTAATTAAGGAATTAATTACTTAATGTAATTAATTGAGATTAATTTGATTAGTTTGAGTTAATTAATTAAGTTTAATTAATTTAGAATAATCACTTGATGATTTGATAAGTATAATTACTTAGGGAAGTAATTAATGGATAATTACTAGATGTGATTAATTGAAGGGTGATTTATTAATGGAAGTAATTTAAGTTTAATTACTTTTTGTAATTAATCAAGGGTGATTAATGAATAATTAATTAAAGATTAATTATTAAATGTAATTAATGTAAATAGAGTAATTAATTAAAGAAGTAATTATAGATCATTAATTAATATAATTAATGATGTAATTAAGGGTTGATTAATTAAAATTAATTAATCAATGATAAGTGATTATGAAGTAATTAATTAATGTAATTAATTAAGGATTAATGTAATTAATTTTAGTTAATTGATTAATGAAGTAATTAAAGGTTAATTACTGTAATTGGTTAAGAATAATTAATTTGTGTAATTAATTAAGGATAATTACTTAATGTAATTAGAGTATAATTAATCAAGGGTGATTAATTAATACTTAGAGGATGATTAATTAATTTGTAATTAATTAATGGTTAAGTAAGCAAGATTTAGAATGATGAAAGTAATTAATTTAATTTATTTTAAATCAATTAGAGATGCAAGTAATTAATTTAATTCATTTTAATTTAATTATAGATGGTGTGATTATTAGATCATTGCTTATGTATGAATGGATGATATTGATTGCCTTGAATGGTTTGAGATCTCAGATATGAGATAAGTTATGTTGTGTGATATGGATGCTTTGATTGAAGTGTGATGATAATATGAATTATCTATTTGTGACGATAATGTAGATTATCTATTGTGATATTGTGAATTATCTATCCGTGTGAATATAGATAATGAATTGAATTGTTTAACTTTAAAACAACTTGGACTTAAAAGATACGTTTTGGATTTCGATGAGACCGGGATCGGGTTTCCAGATTTGGATATCCGAAAACCACATCGATCCAAATTAACGATAGGTCGTGAATCTCAAGTGAAGATGAAGATTCAGAGTGCAAGGGTTATTGTCGTTAACTTTGAGGGTGATTCCAAAATGAGTGTAACGAGATAATGCCTTCGGTTTCGTTCGAACCCGAAACGAACTTGTATGGATTGAATACTTTTAGCACATCGTTAGGTGGACAATGAGCATTCTAAGTGATGTCATCTGATTAAAGGTAATCGTAGCCTCAAGCCTCATCAACCGGGAATGGCTAAAACAGGGGAGGTGCAGCAAGGTTAAGTGGGTAGCACCCAAGTAGGACGAGATTTTCTCCTGTCTAGAGGTTCCTTTTTATTCGGCTTAGTGGGCGGTTGCTGATCCCAACCGCGGGGTTGTCTAGTTCGGGATTATCCAGTAAGGGATGGTTCCGGCCTTGTGTTGCAGGGGATTGGGAGTGATCCTCGGTACGGTGATCTAGGCCCCGTACTGTGATGGGCGGTACCCCAGTAGCCCTGCCATTGTATGGAAATCCAACTTCCAATAAGTGCCATCGGACTTGATTGTATACCTATGTATGCTGGAATTTAATGAATGTAACAATTTCGGCCATGTGAATATTTACTTGAAAACCCTAGACATTATTGTAATATAACTGGATTTCCTATCAAATGTTTTGGTTATCGTAAGGTAAAAACTTTTCCGTGTTTATGTGCGGGAAGTCTTACGAGATACCTTTTGTTTTCAAAGGTTTTTCAAAGTTAAGCAACTTTAACCTGTTACTCACATCAGACCCATGTCTGACCCGGAGTTTATTTCTATTTTTCCTAAACTCTTGGGTACTCAAATTTTTACGAGTAGCCAAGTGATTCAGGTTAGCTTTGACGAATTGTGGAGGAGCAATGGAGCAGGAGGCTTCAGCGTTGTAGATATGTATATAGTAGTTCCGCTGTGTTGATCTCTGTATTGTATTGAGTTGTAATAACTAGACGGGTGTTTATAACTGTCTAGTATGTGATGTATAATCTATGTAACACTGATAGTCGTTGTATATTATGTAATACTTATGTTATTAATATAATTTATTCGTTCCGCTGTTGAGATTCTGATGTTGTTTCTTCTTTCTTCTCTATCTTTTCTCTTTTCTATCCCTTTCTTTCTTATTAATGATGCATCATTCTGTGGAATGAATGGCGGGTCGTTACAGAGGTGGTTTGCGATGTCAGGGATGGAGTTTTGGGTTTTGACAATCTTCACTATAGTGAATGAGTTTAATACCTATGAACTTATATTATCAATACAAAGCAAATTGATGTGATCTCATCGTCTAAAGCAAAGCATGGTGACGCTGTTGGTTAGTCAAAGTTGATGGGTAGAGACGTTCACCATGTGGTGTAACATCAAGATGGAGGTGATAGGTTTCTGATCATACGACATGTGATGTTGGTTTTTTGTTTGTGATGATGACATCTAAATTGATCCAAGGAGATAGTACCAACAGAGTTAAGGGTATCCTTAGGGGAAGTTCTATAATTTATTATGTATTATTAACTTTACAATAAAATATAATTAAATAAAAGAGGTTTGTTGTCTATTTTATATTTGTTATATTGTGATAAATTAATTAAGTAATTAATTTAAGTATACTAAAATATAAAATCCTTAAATGATATGTCATGAGATAATAATTACAAGGAGTTGTAGTCATGAGAAAATTATCATAATATAAAATAACGTATTATTTTAAATAGTCCTGATTAAGAAATTTTGAGAAAGGATACTGATACATCTATTGACACTGGAGTAAGTAACACTGCCTAAATGTTAGGCAGTATATTACTCATGGCTATCGAGGGAACCAAGGGGTTACATATTCGCATTATTAAATAGTTATTAAATGACTTGTCCGAGAGTTTTTTGTTGGTTAACAAAAACTAGGTCAAATAGGAAATCTCAGGTTGATAATGCTAGTTCCATCGACTTGAGAACACTGTGAAACTTCAAAATGAATACTCCACTTTGATTATACTTAAATGATGGCATGGAGATCCATCGACTTGAGAACACTATGAAACTTCAAAATGAATACTCCACTTTGATTATACTTAAATCATGGCATGGAGATCCATCGAGCGACTATAGTTGTGTTTGGCTGAAACAGTGGAAGTGAAGCACCGTTCAATAAAGAATTCGTCACTTCGGTTGTATGAGGTTAGTATCACGGTCAACTGTAGTCAATTCAATGTCAAAATCTTTAAATAAAGTAGCATGGTTAATAATAAATGTTAAAAATAAATCTTTGGACTGGCACAACTTAATTCCCTCAAGAGCTTACTGGTCCACCAGATTCTCCTGAGTATATTCGAAAAAATGTTATTATTGAACCAAGGACTTTGTTTCTGGATTAACTGATTTGAATAAGGATGATATAGGACGTTTGACCAAAATCGAATTCCATAAATCCTAAAGTGATATAGTGTTGATGATGTGTAACAACCCACCTTTTTGGACGGTTTAAATTGACGATAAACCAAACATGTCAAACTCAAACCATTCAAAATGGAGGATTGTTATGGGGTAAATAAGAAATATAAGAGAAAGAATAAAAAAACACAGAATCTCACAGCGGAATGACAAAATATAATAATCAAATAAACAGTTCATGAAGCTGTTTTACAAATAACATTTATTTACACATTTATAATATATCAGAGTATACATACAACAGGGATATATAAATAATGCAGCAAAACAACATGATGCGGTGGAATAATAATAAATAGTAGACTAATCTCCATCTTCATCCTCCAAATAAAATGGTCTTCAATACACTGAAAAGCTCAGACTGACCTGAGCGTAATGAAAAGACAAAACACTCGAGTTAGAACTAAAAGATCTTATGTAAGTTAAATCAACAATAAATAAATATGAGTGTAACGGCGTTAAAAATGTTAATGGGGTTTGACATCTCCTATCAGTAAAGTAAAGTATTAAAATAGCGTTAAGGCGTTACCCATATCCCCTTAACACATTTTTATATAAATGTCGTAGTCTATACAGATACTATAAACTCCACCGTAAACTGGTGGGCTATCAGGGAGCACTCCATAGGTACGACACAAACCAAACTCCTAATGGGTGCGATAAGTCATGTGACAAGGCATGCAAGGCAATATTCAAGGTAGGATACTATCGTTTTGCGAATCTGGACTGGTGGTAACGCATAGCAGCTACTGCTGCCTACCTCAGAACACACTCCCATAATCAAATCGAGGGATGGCCACCAAATCAATAACAAAGTCATAATATGGTATCGAAGAAGCATGTCCGATCGGCGGTGCGACCTCACTTAGCCCGACGTGGTTCCTGTTTTAGTCACATCAAACTGACTCGAGGGAGTCAGGGCTACGTTAATACCTCATACAGAATCGTTTGCCAAACCATCCTACTTCATTCTGGAATCTCCACCATGTGCACAGTTGTTAAAGTGGATTTTGGTATTGGTAGAGAGTATGACAATATCTGATCCCGGTCTCTTTAACAACCGAACGCTTATTTCACACCGGATGGTTCTTTTACATTCCCAAAATCAATTCATAATTAATATCAAAATATCATATTCAATTACAAACCATATCACTTTCGAAATCATATTCACTTTCGAAATCATATTCACAAAATAGGTTAAACCCTCATTTCAAAATCATTATATTTACTCAAAATAAGACATTTCACTAGAAAATATCCTTTTCAATGTGGGTTATAACATCATTTAATCATATTCGCTTTAAATCCAGGATTTAAATATAAATAATTCATCCTTGCACAGTTTAAATTTTTGAAAATAGTTTAGATAGTCGTAATTAGTTTAAATAGTTTTAAAATAGTTTAAAATGGTTAAAATACTTTAAAATAGTTTAAATAGTTTAAAATAGACTAAATAGTTAAAAATAGATTTAAATAGTTTAAATAGTTTAAAATAGATTAAAATAGTTTAATATAGTTTAAGATAGATTAAAATAGTTTAAAATAGTTGAAAATAGATTAAAATAGTTTAATATAGTTTAAATAGTTTATATAATATGGTTTGATTATTGGAAATGGTTTATATAGTAAATAGTTTAAAAATCTAAATAAATCAGAAATTTAAAGTGATATATTTCTAATAGTTTATATTAAAATCATTAATTTGAAATTAATATCAAATTAAACTATTTCTTTCATTTCAACAAATCTGGATCATATCCAGCTTTCAAATCAACAAAACTCAAAATTTTCCTTTCAATTCAGATTCTCAATAAACCATTTAAATCTATATCGCTTTCAAATCCATGTTTGAACTACCAATTTAAGCTACTCCAAATTCAATAGATTTCAATGTTAAATATTCAAACGTTTATAATAACTCAATTTTGATAAATTTCATTTAAACTTCAAAATCAACTTCAAAATTTCAATTTAAATTCTTTAAACAATTCAGTTGAAACCAATTCCAATTTCAACATTTAAAGCTTGAATTTTCAAAAATAATTCAGTTTAAATAAAAAAAAATTATTTCAAAATATCCCTTAACTGAATTCAAAAATTAAGGATTTAAAAATTAATTAATTTAACCAATCCGGTGTCCGTATATAATTTTCTACCCTATGGTCAAGTGATACAGATATATATCATTTCAACCTGCAATAATTTAAAATTTACGGGTATATATCATTTCAACTTGCAATCCCGAATTAAATTCAAAATCCATAAAATCGCTCGAGTCTATCATTTCAACCCATAACGATTTTTCCCTAATCTATAAGATCATTCGGGTATGTATCATTTCAACCCATGGTGATTTTCCTATCAAGAACTAAGGGAAATTGCAGTGTGATAACAATATATAAAATAAATATAATATCAAATTATCCAAATATCAACAATTAAACATCCATCACAATCATCATTCAAATCAACCAATAATCACAACAATTAACTGTTATCATCATCAGGTACTTAATTAACAAATTAAACTCAATATTAAATAAAATGGCGATTTAATTCAATATAAATTGAAATTAGACATGAATGACAATTTAAATATACCAAACAGCAATCAATCAATTTCTAATCACATTATAAATTTAATTTAACTAACATAAGATAATTTAGTAGTTGTGAGTGGGTTAAAACACTCACCTTTGATTTTCAATCGATTAAAATCCTATTTAAAGCCAAAAAATCTAACAGTCTCAGAATGCAGCCAAACTAGTTCCATAATGTCTGAAATTTTGATACGATCCCAACGGAGAAAACCATGTCCAATTTCGAGTTCGTATGTAAAAGTTATACATGTTAGAACATTTGAAATTCAATACGAAACAAATAAATTAATAAATAAAATAAGCGAGACACGTCACCTTAATAATTTGTTCGTAACCCTAATATACGCACGCGACATGCCTGTAGTCGCTACATCCACTGCCGTTGACCATCGAATGCACGCCCAATGCCTCGACTGACCCACGATCGACCCACGCCGTTGGCTCCACCATCCAACACCGCCCTATCCCCTGCCTCGCGGCCTACTCCGGCCTGCCATGGACGAACTGCCGCCGCCAACGTTTATCCCCATTTTCTGGCTATCCTCCGACCATCTTCGATGAACGAACCACAGATCCATGACCTACTCGACACCATCTTCCCAACGCCACCTTCCGATCGTCGATCGAATGAAAATCCACCATTGGATCGCGAAAACCTAATTTCGACGGCCGAGGTTCATCCTCGATTTCTGGTCAAACGATGAATCCAATTGAAAAAAAAATGCTTCAGTAGATTACGTTGGTCGAGAGCTTTCCAACGACATATAATATGACATAGTTTTGAGGAGTTTGATTTTCGATTTGAATTTGAATTTGAAATTGAATTAGGGTTTGTAATTGGAATTTGGTTTCTGCCATTGGAAGAAAGGAATAGGCAGATAGAATTGTACATACAGAATAATTGAATGGCTGCTAGGGTTTGAGAAACAAAAATCTATTTATATAGACAAGGGCCGATGAGAAAGAATGAACCTATCGAATTGGTTCGAAACGACAATAATGACCCGAAAAGCCCGTTCCGCTTCCAAAACGAAAATAGGTCATCTCATATATCAAAATAGATGTTTTCGATATTTTTAAATTCAATGGAACAGGTTTAAAGTCCTAATTCCATTGTATGAAGAAGTTAGCTTTTAAAATCAACTTATTCAAATTGAATTTATTAAATTAATTTCTACGCGTTTCGAGCCCGCATGATCAAACGACAAGTCTGATCGCTACGAAACTTGAAATCCTACAATAATTCATTGTTGCGGATCTGATGAAACTAGTTTCATTGAAATCCAAGACAGTGGCCAAAATGGCTATTTTCATGTTAATTAGATAAATTATTATTAAACTGATTTAATCACTTTTCAAATTCAAATTTTATAACTAACAAATTTTTTATCCTCTCTTATTACCTAGTAATTTATAATCTTTTAAAATAAATTTCCATGTCAAATCCAATGTTAAGCATTGCACTAATTACAGTATTCAGTTTCAATTGCAATAAATTCATTAATTATAATTTAAATTCCAAATAAATTCATTTATTTTGATTTTCATCTTATTATTCACTCAACTATCATCTTATGGATATACTTAACATTGGTTTACCATTTCATTACCTTAATCTTCTACAATTAACATCTTAATTCATATTAACTTCAACATTTAAGTAGATTAATTTCAATTGATTTCCAATTTAATTTCAACGGATTAAATAAACAGGTGATAAACAACAATTGTTACCTTTTACTTGATTTGATCACATTTATAAGTTTATTATCTACAAACAAATGTTATAACTACTTACACAGCACTGATTATATTCAATTTCAATTAATTAGTACTATATCACCATTTAATATAACATTTAATTTATTTCCTTATTTACAATTTCTAACCAAACTACTTTGCAATTATTTCAATTTCTTGAGATTATATTCAAATATAGTCGTTGATTACCTAAAATTAACATTATTAAATTTCATTCTAGTTAGTTTTCTCATTAGTAAATCATAAAAAAAAATTCTTCCAATATTGGATTACAAAATCTTATTAAATTCAATATTTTAATCATCGAAAAAATTCGGGTCATTACATAAAGAGAATGTTTGTAGATTACAACCACTAAATGGTACCGCTTAAGAAAATATAAGATTGGATTTTACCAAAAAGATCCGTAAGCGGTGGATTCAGCTAACTATTATACCACTAGCTAAGGTGGCGCATGAATGTAAATATTTGAATTGTTCAAAATCCATCGCTTGTTGAATTCACACCTTTGAGCCTCATAACTGTATTTGTGAATTCCTTGAAAAATCACTCGATTTAATTAGTTTCTAAAATACTGTAAATTAATCAAAGTAATTAATATTTAAGAAATATTAATTATTATTAATTTATTTGAAGTTTGTTTTTTGTTAGTGATTATTGAAATGCACATATAAAAGTTATATTTGGGCATACTGATGTACGGTATCGGTATGCTTTTAAACGGGGTTCAAAAGGTAGATAATTACTTAAAGGCTATTTTTAAAATCTGTGTCACATGAAGGCAAAATAGTCTAACCAAACAAAGGGGAGTGATTGGGTGGATTGATTGAATATGAAGGAGAGATTAATCAGGGAAGTTTTAAGTAAAAAATTTAGAAAGATTCCATTCTTTCAGTAAAACAAATCTCCTAACTTTATTTCCTTTATTTCATTTATCTTTCTTCTCTTTTCTCTGAGACATGGCCATAAATATCCTCGTCATTTTCTAAAAAAAATTCAACTCCAAATCAAGTCCAAACATCAAATAAAATAAAGATCTACATGGGTTTATCTATCTCTTTCAAAAATCGAGTGTTGATTTTTTATAAATCTAAGGAAGATTCATAGATCAAGGTATCGCTTATTGACTAGATTCATAAGGTAAAACTTCTTTTTCGTATTTATATTTGGTTGCATCACTTTATAACGATTATGTGTATGTGTGTGTGTTTGTGTATCATTGCTTCATCATGATGTATAATTGAAATCATAATCTAAGCAGCTAGTTAGATTATTCGAACCGATTTAATTCATTTGTTTAAAACTAAACATGTTTACATGTGTAAAATTATAATTTCATCTGTAAATATGATTCAATACATATGTAATGGTTATCTATGTAGAATATGCTAGTATATGATTTTTTTAATGATAATAAACATATATATATATATATATATATATTCATTTAAATGTATTTTTTGTTGTACTATTTTATTTTTCACATAATTAAATAAATATTTGTTGAATAAATAAATAACTTAGAATTCATATTCAAACAAATATTTTATTCAAACAAATATTTTATTACAAATATGAGCTCTCACTACATTTACATATTTTCAATTACAATAAAATTTCAATTACAACACAATTTTCAATTTACATATTACACCTCACTACATATTCACTCAATGCTCGTATTTAATCTTCAACTCTGTTCCAGCCTCTGAATTATCTGCAAAACAAACACTGACGCAGTAAAATTGAAATAGAAATATTTTGCAGTACAAAATGAAGTGTGTGTTTGAAAATATTGTTTGCCTTGGTTATTTGGGTTGTTCGTCATTATTTTCTTTCAGTTCATCTTACACGAACAGCTTATGACATGCACAGTGTATCACTGTACATGCCACAAGGTCGTGCACACCGATGTACACTTGCTTGATAAAATTGCATGGACAGGTGAGCACAAGCGCAAACCCAAGCCTAGGCTGGATTCAACTCAAGTGCATATGACTCTCGAACAAAACAAAACACAAAGGCAAGAATCTGAATTCAAAATGACAACATGAATACACCTGAACTCAACAAGCGAATGGGTCAAGGCAGGCATTCAGTTTTAACACAAAGTGAACCCAGACCAGAACATGCATAAATACAAACTGCACCAGACATATACATATGCAGGTTTCGACATGTACAACAAAGTGCACCATACCGGACTTCAAGAGCAACATGACAAATAACATTTACATATATGCAAACAAGCAACTAGACATGGATGAATACAAGCAGGTCAACAGGAATAGAGTACAAAAGGCACCAGTCATGTACATGTTCAATGAAATGGTCAGGAGCAACAAAGGCAACAAGCTTTAGGAATTCAAAACAAAACAAGAACAGACCAGACCAAACAACATGTTAATCAGTTTTACAAAAGAAATGACTCAAACATGATTCAAACATGAACACAAGTGAATGCAACTAGAGATCCCAGTTTACTCAAATAGACCAGTGCAACCAAAACTAGACATATCAAGTTAAAGCCATGAACACACTTGACTTCAAATCAGAACAGAAGAATGAACTCAACAAGGCTAATAGGGACCAGGAAATGAATTGACTCAAAGAAACTGCTCAGTCAACTCGAAGCAATGCAAGGGAGACATCAGAAAGCAAGCATTCAAGTAAAAGATCAATGAAAGGCTAACAAGATATGGATAGAGGATAAACATGCATTCAGACATGTACAAAGCTACTGGAACAAGACATGTACAATGCTACCAGAAAATGACACACATATGTACAACAAACAGCAAGTAAAACTTGAAGCATCAGGCAGTTTAACTTGAAACAACTAGAAATTCAACTCAAAGCAGAGACATGAGACTAGATTAGTTTAACTCGAGTACAAATGAAGTATCAACCAAACCAGACCACCAATTGATAAAAGAGCGTCGACACATGCAACCAGATTCAAAACAACTCAAGGCAGATTACATGTTTGCAGTAAATAACAGTAGCAGTTCGAACCAGTCAACGAGTAGAAAAATATTGCGGTGAAGTCAATCAGAGGAAACATGATGAACAAGTCAAAACATTATCACAAATTCAAAATGCCAAGATCATAGGAGCAAAGAATGGAACCGACTCAAGCAATTCAAGCAAGTTCAAATTTATCAGTGACATATGGAGTAACGCGTATACACTGAACAAGTCAAAAATACATCACAAGCATTCAAGCAAAAATCGAATGGCCAAACAAATTTTTGAAGTTCAAACCAAATTAAACAAACGATAAAATAGGGTTTCATTCCTTATAAATACCCAAACTCATCATCGACAAAAAGGGCATTCGAGTTCGAGACAAATTCAGAGAGCATATTTCGAACAAATCATAGAAAAAAATGAGAACTCAAATCAGGCAAGTCGAGCATAATTATAAATCAGAAAGGGAAAAATCACATACCGAATATTCGAGCTCGACAAAATTGAAGCAGCCGTATGGAATCAAAGCTAGATCGATTAACGAAGCTACCAGAGTCAAAAACATACTTCAATCAACCAAATATCAAGCGGTGGCTTCAAGGAATTCAAAACCCTAGTTTTTGAAGAGGGACAAAAGAACGGCCAAAGAACTCGACAACAAATGGAAGACTGTCTTTTCTTTTATTATTTATTTGGGCCGTGTTTGTTATATTGAGCTTCAATTCTAATCCCAGAATTACAAAAAGGTAGGCGGCCGAAATCATGACACAACTAAAAAGAAAAGGGACACGGTTCTTTTGTTATATTTGGGCCGGTCTTCATTTTTGTATTGGGCTTAAGTTTTTAAATAGGGTTTTTTTGTTTTAGTTTTATTTTTTATTTGCAATTTCCTTTTAAATTGTGTAACTTTCTAGTTGTGTAACTAGGTACAAACTACGGGGCGTAGTTTGAGAATTCGCAAATCGATAGCTGAGTTGTGGCATGGTTTTGAGCTTAGAGTTAGGTTAGTCAATTTAGCGGGTGTCGCAAGTTTATGTGTGTAAACGTCTGACTACTTAATTTCTAGTAGAAACCTTGGGGACAGCACGTAGGCAGGGTATTGCTGAAGTTGAGTAAATTTGTGTGTGATTTTTACTGCATTACTTTCTGTTATTATTTTAATTTCTGCATTAATTTTAGTATCACCCAATTCACCCCCCCCCCCACCCTCTAGGGTGAAACGATCCTACAAGTGGTATCAGAGAAAGGTTAATAGCATAGATATCTGACCCTAGTTGCAAATCTAGCGAGAGTCAGTCCGGTATTATTCCCCCTATTTTTGATGGAACGGGTTTTTTAAATTGGAAATTAAAAATGGAATTTTATTTAAAATTTAATAATTATAAATGTTGGGATATTATTGAAAACGGGTGTGATATAGTAGACAAGAAAAATACTTCGATTAATGCTCTTGCTATGCATATACTATATTCTCATATTAATCAAGATAATTTTTACCATATCTCTCATTGTGAAAGTGCACAGGAAATCTAGAATACTGTTGATGCAATATATGGTGCAAAAGTCAACAATGATGAGAAATCCTCCATAATCGACTCAGTTAAAGAAACGTGCTTGGCAGGATTTGCAAAAGACAGCAGTGATGAAGATTCAATAGCCGATGAGATAAGTGATTTTTCATTCAATGATTTAGTTCTCTTGTGCCTAAAATTAATTGAAAATAATGAAGCTCTTAAGATGAAAAATAATAAGTTGAAAAGGGAACAATCTATATAAGTTGAAAAGGGAACAATCTAAACTACGTCAGAAAAATAATGATTTGGAAATTGAACTTAAAAATATTAAGAAAAATAAAAATTCTAATAGCAAAAGGAGTTTGGACTATAAAAAAAAGAATTTGCTTGTTTTCATGAAAACTTTCAAAAGTTAGAAAACGAAATTTTAATTCGAGAGAAGAACAAAACTGAGTTGATTTTAAAAATAATATTTTGCAAAAAGAGTTGGATAGTTTTAAGAAGTCAAGAAATTCTAAAACTGCGATTTTTGAAAAGAAATTAAATGAGGTCAACGAAAATTTCAAAACCCTTAAAAAAGAAAACATGACTTTGAGCAAATCTGAAATTATTCGATTAAATCATGAGTTTGAAAAGGAGATTGAAAAAAATCAAGGATTTTGAAAAAATTGAATTAAAAAAACTCCAACTCTTTGAAACTGAGAATTGAGACTAAAATTAGAGAGCTTGAAAATGAAAATATGGGCTTGAAAATGAATAATTTTGAAAAGAGAGATAGTACCATTAGTTGTTGTTCAAAGCTAATAAATGAAAATATAACTTTTAAAATCCAAAGTTAATAAACTTGAGTTGATTGCTCGGAAATTTTTCACTAGAGAAAAATCATTTAATATGCTCTTAGAAAATCAACTCTTCTTGAATAAAAGGAAAGGATTTGGATTTGCGAAAGTGTCAAAATATGAACAAACGACTAATAACACTGTTAAGGGGAAAAGTGTGATACCCAAATGCATAAAGTGTGGAAATATTGGACATGGCAAGAATAATTGTCAAAATATATACAAACACAAAACCGTTAAACAAATATGGATTCCAAAAGGTACGAATATAAATGGTTTGAAATTTAAACAAATTTCGATTCGCAAGGGTACAATTGTAGATGCTAACGATTTGTTATATAGATAAATTTGGGTACCAAAGATTTCAATAGATAATAATAGTGGTCCTACATCCTTAGTTAGACCACTTGCCTTATCCAAAATTTAGACACATAAGTGGGTTAAGGAACAAATTTGATGGAGATAGATTTCGAGTTGTTCTAGGTGATTGATAAACTAAAATTTAAATGTTCCTTGGCCTATAAAGATTAGATGGAGATCATCGCATTTCAGATATCATGACATCGAAGAAAATTGAGGTATGATCTCTTAACTCAATTATTGTTAATTATGTTTTCATCGACATTGTTGAAGTATTTCTGTCATATCTTGAGCGTCTTAACTCTGATTTGTAAAATTCTTGAAGTTATGGAAAGCTAACCGATAATGTTACAACTTTTCTGTTTTTAGTTTTTATTGATTCACTTTGGAATGTCATGAAAAACTGCTTTGAAGAATTTTTTGAATGTGTGTTTTTGCTCAATATAGATTACTTTACTTGTGCTTGATATAAACGGACGTGCTAAAAATTTTAAAATACAATTCAAGTGTTGAGGAGTACACATTTTTCTTATATACCAGTATATATCACCATGAATACCTCAAATACAAGTGGTATCTAATATCATCTCATGTTGAAATCATTTTTGCAATTATTTAATTATTTATATTGATTTTCAACTAGAAGTCATTTTCACAAAACCCCCTTACAGAAAATTGATTTTCACTTATTTTAATTTTTGAAACTTGGGTTTTCATCATGATAAAAATACTCTAGTTTATTTCGGTAACAGATTTACACTAGAAAAGATAACCATTGACTAACCGAATCTTTTGGAACTTATCAAAATTATTATAGTGCTTGAAAAGTGATGGATATTGATTAAATTATATTTCATAACAAGAGGAAGTATAATTTTATAATTTCATGAAAAGTAAAAAAAATTATAATATTTTTAGATTAGTGCTTAATCCATGATCATTTCTATCACTTTCACCTTTCTGTCAATCCATACATCATAATATATTGTGCAGAATTTGGTATTTCAAAATAAGGAAAAAAAATTGTAAAATAATTAAATCCTAAAGTATTCACTCTCATTTAAAAGTCCTCGCGGTTATGCATGGGTGAATTACTTGAATTTCTATATATGGGCTTGCATTCTCATTTAAAAGTCCTCGCGGTTATGCATGGATGGGACGGATATAAGAAAGGGATAAATAGCAAGTATATTCTAATCTCATTTAAAAGTCCTCACGGTTATGCATGGTTAGAAAATACTTGACATATTTTTTAAAAAAAAAGGTAACTACTAACCTCATTTAAAAGTCCTAACGAACGGTTATGCATGGTTAGTAAGTGCATTACATTTTTTTATGTGAAAAGGGAAAATGCACAAATTATTCCTTTATTGAAAATATCAAACTCCTGTCACTATATAAAATTTTCCATAATCCAACCATTTCTCTAAAGTGGAGTTTGTTTCTAATTAATAAAATATTATGATTTTTGTTTGATTAATTGGAATTTGAAATTAATATTTCCCTCTTGATTTTATTTTATTTTTTAATCAAAATTATAGCTATTTCAATTACTATTATTATTTTTGATGATAACAAAAGGGGGAGAGAGGTTAAGATTTTGATTTTTGAGCAATATCCTTACTAATATTCAAGAGTGTTTTTATTCAAAGTTATTTTTAATTAATTTTGAAGTTTTAACAACATGCATCTGTGTAGGGGGTCTTGTTATAGGGGGAGTATTCAAACAGGGCGAGCTCATGTAATTCATTAAGACCAAATACATTTATTAGAGTTAAAATCTTAATATATGTTTGTTATCATCAAATGGGGAGATTGTAGAATATGGTAGTATATGATTTTTATTTGATGATAATAAACATATATATATATATATATTCGTTTAAATGTATTTGTTGTTGTACTATTTTATTTTTTACATAATTAAATAAATATTTGTTGAATAAAATAAATAACTTAGAATTCATATTCAAACAAATATTTTATTCAAACAAATATTTTATTATAAATTCGAATAGTACAAATTTGAGCTCTCACTACATTTCCAATCACAATAAAATTTCAATTACAATACAATTTTCAATTAATATATTACACCTCACTACATATTCACTCAACACTCGTATTTGATCTTCAACTCTGTTCCAGCCTCTGAATTATCTGCAAAATAAACACTGATGCAGTAAAATTGAAATAGAAATATTTTGCAGTACAAAATGAAGTGTGTGTTTGAAAATATTATTTGCCTCAGTTATTTGGGTTGTTCGTCATTATTTTCTTCCGGTTCATCTTGCACGAACAACTTGTGACATGCACGATGTATCACTGTACATGCCACAAGTTCGTGCACAGCGATGTACACTTGCTTGATAAAATTGCAGGGACAGGTGAGCACAAGGTCAAACCCAAGCCTAGGCTGGATTCAACTCAAGTCCATATGACTCTCGAACAAAACAAAACACAAAGGCAAGAATCTGATTTCAAAATGACAACATGAATACACCTGAACTCAACAAGCCAATGGGTCAAGGCAAGCATTCAGTTTTAACACAAAGTGAACCCAGAACAGAACATGCATAAATACAAACTGCACCAGACATATACATATGCAAGTTTCGACATGTACAACAAAGTGCACCATACCAGACTTCAAGAGCAACATGACAAATAACATTTACATATATGCAACCAAGCAACTAGACATGGATGAATACAAGTAGTTCAACAGGAATAGAATACAAAAGGCACCAATCATGTACATGTTCAATGAAATGATCAGGAGCAACAAAGGCAACAAGCTTCAGGAATTCAAAACAAAATAAGAACAGACCAGACCAAACAACATGTGAATGAATTTACAAAAGAAATGACTCAAACATGATTCAGACATGAACACAAGTGAATGCAACCAGAGCACCAAGTTTACTCAAACAGACCAGTGCTACTAGAACTAGACATATCAAGTTAAATCCATGAACACACTTGACTTCAAATCAGAACAGAGGTATGAACACAGAAAGGCTAACGCAGACCAGGAAATGAAACGACTTAAAGAAACTGCACAGTCAACTCGAAGCATTGTAAGGGAGTCATCAGAAAGCAAGCACTCAAGTAAACAGATCAATGAAAGGCTAACAAGATATGGATAGAGGATAAACATGCATTCAGACATGTACAAAGCTACTGGAACGAGACATGTACAATGCTACCAGAAAATGACACACATATGTACAACAAACAACAAGTAAGACTCGAAGCATCATGTAGTTTAACTCGAAGCATCATTTTTGTATTGGGCTTAAGATTTTAAATAGGGTTTTGTTTGTTTTAGTTTTATTTTTTATTTGCAATTTCCTTTTAAATTGTATAACTTTCTAGTTGTGTAACTAGGCACAAACTACGGGTCGTAGTTTGAGAATTCGCAACTCAGTGGCTGAGTTGTGGTAGGGTTTTGAGCTTAGAGTTAGATTAGTCAAGTTAGCGGGTGTCGCAAGTTTACGTGTGTAAGCGTCTGACTACTTAATTTCTAGTAGAAACCTTAGGCGCAGCACGTACGTAGGTTATTGCCGAAGCTGGGTAAATCTATGTGTGATTTTTACTGCATTACTTTCTGTTATTATTTTAATTTCCGCATTAATTTTAGTATCACCCTATTCACCCCCCCTCTAGGGTGAAAACGAACCTACAATCTATCTAAGGCAATATATAACTTTAATGTGTTAGATAATATTGATTTGAATCGTTTTGAAACATGAAATACATTAACATCCGTAAAGTACTACTAGCTCAACAAGTCGGCGGTATGGCACTCTAGGCTTAGGTTCTAAAGTTCTTGGATTCGTACCCCTGAGATGTCAAAATGAGTGCTCTGCTTGAATAAAGTACTACTCCTACTATAGAAAAATATGATATACGTTAGTGTCTTGTTCCAAACTTATGCATATGTTTCGATTTTAAAATTCCTTCTGACTCTCTAAATTGCACTAATTTTGTGTGATAAGATTAAATATTGTATTTGTATAAAAGCATTTATAAATATGTGAACCTTATGTTTATATTAAAATAATTTAATTTAATGTGTATGTGTGTGTGTGTGTTTTGAATAATTGAGGTTATTTTCAGCTTTACATTTATATATATACACATGCACATACACATACACATACACATACATACATATGATTTTAATATTAGTATATAATTCATTAAGGTTATTTTTACATGAATCAAAAGTAATCTAGATCTAATTTTAAATAAAACTTTCCAAACCAAATTTAGATTTCTAACTTCAAATTTTGTTTTTGATTTCTATTAGTTGGTTTACGTTAAGTTTGTCTAATCAATCTTGGTTATTAATATATAGGTTTCATAATATTTTGTAATCAAACATACACTTTACAATAATTAAATTAAATTGAGGCAATTGATATATACATACAAATGGCAAATATCTACGTAGTGGACATAAATCATAATATCTACACATGTATATATTGACCTTGTTATTGTTTTGTTGTTACATGTCATGTTAAATATTTTATAACCACATGTAACTCTGTAGAATGATTATGCATAGTTGTAGTGGATTGTCTGCAAAAGGGGAAGGTGTAATCAACTATTGATATCACCTCTTTATCTCTTTCCTTTAAGATCTTGATGTGATTACATCAAGAAGTAATAATATGTATGTTGCCTTTTTGAACACCTTTAAGAAACATGAATACATTTGATATATTCATACTTATTAAAACTTTATATCTAATAAACATAGATTTAATAAAATAATTGGAAAGTTAACTGAAATAATTTTATTTAAATTAACTAGATTGGATGCAATACCCCATGGAATAAAAGGTAATTAATACATAATTAATAGGGCTAAAAAAGGATTTGAGCAAACGTTGGAATTTGATCATGAAACTTGCACCAGTGCGTTTATGGTGATTTTCTAAGTAACTTTCATATATAAAGCTTTGCGATCGGAGTTCAAACAAAGAAGTTATAAGCGTTTGAAGTTTTTAATTCAAAATTAATTAAAAGGAAAACTAAGGATATAAATATTAATATACACGTGGACCCCACCGGTAGACTTTCTCTTTGGGTCGGTCGACCTCTAGCGGTCGACTCCCTATGAGGAGTGGTCGACCGGTTAAAGTGGCGGCAACTAGGGTTGAACCTCGGCCTAACTACCCGGATTTCATTAATATTAATCAAACATAAGAGTTGATTCCAACGCCTATAAATACAGGCCTAGCCTCTCACTTTTCTTCTCATATTTTCTAATCAAGGCAACGGAGCTCTGCCATTTTCCCTTCTCCACTATTTCTCTAGAAATTGTAAAACTATTGTATGTATACATATAAAGCAGAGAAGGGGAAAATAAAAGAGAAGAAGAAAAAGAGTGGATCAGTTTTGCGAAAAAGACAAATTCTATAACTATAAATCTATATTTGACTTAACTCAAATCTCCTCTTAGATTTGTAATTCTAATGGGTATGTGTACATCTTGTTATGCATATTTTTGGATTGGAAAGGAAAAAGGAGTCAATTAAAGGGATGAACTTGAATATGGCAGATTTGGAAAGCTAGAAAGGTGAGTGGGAAATTATATGATTTATATATAACACTAAAATTAATATCGTTAAATTTTATTTAATTATCATGTCTGTGCAAGATCTATTGAGTTGTAGGCTTAAAATAAACATAATCAATTGAAATCTCACTTACATATTCTTTAAGTTATGTAATTGGAGTGGAATGGTATGTATACATCCTAATCTGGAAATTTTAAAATGGGTCCCTAAAATTTTTAAAAGTGGAACGTTAACAAGATTGTGAAATTTATTCCATATTTATGATAATTGGGCCGTAATTGTTTATTATTCATTTGGATTGCTCTAATTTTATTTGGAATGTAAATTTTAATGTTTTAATTTATTAGGAGTGTTGAGGGTATAATTAAGTTGTATCTATTTCCACATAAATTTCCATAAATTACTTAGAAAAAAGTGCATCCTTTGGAACAATAAGGAATATGCCAAAATGAAAGAGATGTGTAAAGTACGGATGTTCTTCTCCGTAGTTTGCACTGTATATTTCAATAAAAGAAAAGAGATAATTCCTTATAATTTCAAATGGAGCAAAAGTATCCTTTTTGGTTGTTTATGGAAATTTATAACGGTGGTCCTTTTTTGGAACGATAGCTCCAATATATTAAAATATGGAAATGAATGTTTTTTGTAGAATGTACATATGTCTGTGTATTCTAAAATTCCTAAATGTAGGAATTAACGAGTTAAATAGAAATACACACACACGCGTGCGCGCGTATAACCACGCCTACTAATTAAAAATATCAATATGCATAGAGTAACAAATAAAGAATAATAAATAAATATACGTCGGTACTCGTATTAGTTACAATTAGAACGACTAAATTTTAATATCATAGTAAAATTATAGGATTAGGAGGCTGCAATGGAAAAGAGGTAGTAACTCCAAAAATTATGAACAATTGTAAATTTAGTGGGCAATAAATATGCAGTTAATTGGAAGTTATAGCAATTAAATGGGGACATAAATGCATTTAATGAGATCGATTGTAAAATTTAATATGACATTTATGGAAAACAGAATAAGCATAATAATTTGAATTTGAAACGAATAAATAAATGTCATTAGTGATTGTCCAATTTGAATATTAATGACCATTTATTATGGCAATTGACATTTATGGGACATAACAAGGAAATAAAGAATATAAGAAATAAGCTATAAGATAGGAATAGGTTTGTAGTGAATAAGTAATTTAATACTAATAAATAAATTTAGGAGGCAATATAATTTCCATAGTGAAAATTATATGGGCTCAACAATACGTTTAGGGTGATCGTAAATTAGTGGGCCTAGCCTAATATCTAGGCTTAGGATAAATGACTTGATTTAAAATGGGTTAGGATGTGAGGTCGGTAGAGTTACATAACAAAAATCTGTCTTTCGGCTAGAGGCTACCAGCGGTTGTGTATACGTACTGCTGATGTGTGACATCTCCAAATATTGGACTTATGGGGTAGGGGTATACGTTCGCGTATAGGTGTGGAAAAATATACCAAGGGTTCTCCTCGAATTTGAAGTATTAGATGGCTCGGTACCTTTAGGGATATCAAGGGGTTTAATTCGGGGTGGAAGGTATTGAATGGACATTTCTCTGCCTCCTCCCTATATAAGAAGTCTTAAATAATCTATGACGGTGCTTAATAGGGAAATAGGGTCTACTTTATTTCTAAAAAAGAGGTGTTAAGTAACTGGAATGGGCATTTTCCTTGACCTATATCAAGTAAGTCTAAATGGGATTTTAGCTGTAGGATATCGGCGTGCTATGTCAGTGTGTTGGTAAACCAGTATTCAGAAGTAAGGCTTACATATAGGCTTTGACCCTAGCTGTCACGAGCGATCGTTAGCATAGATTTGGGTTATGCCCAAAGGGATTTCACTTCCTACTAGTGTAGAATCAGTATGAGATATGCAAAGTCCTCAAAGTTTAATTAATTGTTTATTTGTCGAAGATGGCTAGTTAACCCTTAGATAAGTCTTTGAGATGTGTTAGTAATATGAAAACTTAAATTATAAAGTCGTACTAAAAGGTCATCAGCCTCTGTAGCTCGGGTCGATTGACTATTACATTATGGATGGCTTACTTCGGGGTTGAGGTATTAGTTAAGTCTGCCTCCTCCTCATTTAAGCAGTATCAAGTGGTCAGGGTTTTCTTTTGGGTAGTACAGCGTATACACACACACGCGTGCGCGCACGCGCGCGTGTGTGTATAGTTATACCTCGAAAAAGGTTAAATATATCATATGTGCTTATGGAATTAAATGGGTAAGCCGTGAATAATAGACATAACACTTAAATAGAAATCAATCAACATAAACTAGTGTTACAGATAAAGTATGTAATTTTTTAGTTATTAAAACGTTGTTCTTACCCCTCCTCATTGCAACCCACATAATAGATTTAGAGGGACATGCTATTGGTGAAAGACGAGAACAGATGATGGAGAAGTCTTCTCGTTCATGCTCGACATTGACAAGGAGACTATATAGCAAAGGAATAATATTGATTCTAAGGTAGAAGCCTTAGTCGGTAAATATATGCTATTATATTTTTCTATTCCACTGCAAGTTTATGTAGATAGATCTCAGATATAGTTATGTTTATTTTAGCTCACCGGCAGGAACGATCTATACCCCAACAGACTTGGGTTACGATTTAGTAAAAATCTGGGCATATTACGCTACAGGTTGTTTCATTGGATCCAGTAAACCCATTAAACTTCATATTCTACAATGAGGCAAACTGGGGATTTTTTGTGAAATCTCCCAATTAGACTTCACCGGCCTGGCTAAATAGGTGGTTTAAGTCCAAAAGGTTAGCCTAATTGTAAAGGCCCAAATTGATTTGGGCATTGGGCAAATTTTCAAATTTTAGTTTGAAAATTTAAAATATTTATTAAATTTAAAGTCAAGTTTAAAATATAAAATAAATATTTTATAAAAGTTATAAAATGAATTCAAAATTATTTTCAGAAACCAAAATAATTAATTTTGAAATTTTAATATATTTAATTTGTTTGATTAATTAAATTAAATAATTAATTAAAATTTACTTAACTAATACACATATATTTTTGATATATGCATGTAAATAAGATTGTTATAGTTATATATTTAACTTAAAGTTGTTTAAGATGAATTATATCAAAATTTTGAATTATTTTAAACATTTAATTAATTTTTTAATTGGATAAATAATTTTTTAGGTAAAATTAATTTAAATTTAATTAATTAACATGTATAGTACATTGATGTGTATATATAAATAAAATGTATGGTTAATTATTTATCTTAAATAGTTAAAGGTGAATAATATGAAAATTTAGAAATTTTATATAAATTAAATTAATTAAATATGATTTAATTAATAAATTTAAGGTTAAAATTAATTAAATTTGATATGATTAATATGAATTAATAAAATGTCATTTAATTAATAAAACACATCTATATACTGCATAAGTTAATTATATTATAAAAGTTATGAATAAATTAAAACTTATATGGCTATACATGATAAACCTTAGTGGAATAGAAGTAAACCCAAAATAGATTTTTAGAATATGCCTAAACATAAAATATGTATACTGTGATTTCAGATGTGTGCGACACTTGAACCACGAGGATGTATTCATAAGAAATGCATTATTTCTTAAATAGATTCACCAAATATATATATATATATATATGATTATGAATCCTTAATATATATGTTATCCTTTACCATCTAAATATCAATAGATTACTAGTGTAATCTTTGGTTGTTGAGAAAACTAAAGCCAGAGATGTTATGTGTAGTAATATTATTATATTGTTAGAAGAGGTAAGATGCATGCATGTATTTATTGAAAAATTTCAAGGTATGTGCATTATATTTAGACCTTCATGAAATGGTGGATATGAGTGAATGATCTCTTTCGACTTCTTGAGAAAACTCAAGGTCAAGCTTGAGATTAGGATAAATGTCATAGGTTATGAATTGTATAATACAATTGATAAATTGTTTTCCATTACTTGTGGGCCTATGATTTATTGAGCAAACTCAAGGTTAGAATCCTAAGGCAAGTGAGTCCTGACACCCACTAGAGAAGTCAAAAATTTTGATGTTTTTCTTAGGTTTTGAGAAACATAAAAAT
This sequence comes from Allium fistulosum, assembly GCA_030737815.1. Taxonomy (NCBI): domain Eukaryota; kingdom Viridiplantae; phylum Streptophyta; class Magnoliopsida; order Asparagales; family Amaryllidaceae; genus Allium; species Allium fistulosum. The sequence continues at coordinate 340,506,428 of CM060904.1, forward strand.
CAAGTGGGTGCCTTATTAGAAAATGAATTGGTAACATTTAACCAATATAATATTGTAAGAACATATGCTATGTGTTAGCGTCAAAAATGGCGCCAACACCCAAATATATGAAAGCACCACAAATCCAATAAGCAACACCAAACAGAATGGAGCAGAGAATAAAATATAAAGAACATAAAATTAAAACAATAAGAAATGAACAAAAGTTGTTTTATAGTGGTTCGGCGTACTTCGGCCTACGTCCACTTCAAAGATTTTCCTTTTATTTATGATGTAGATTACAATTAAAATTTGGATAATAGCCTTAAAATAAAAATGGAGGAAGGAGAGAGCCATCAAGAAGAACTAGAAATGAGTGACATGTCCACTTTATATATAGGGGAAGATGAACAAATATCCAACTGAAAATCCGCATGTAGAAGATCAAGGCCATGCCAACCCCCTCCAGACAAAATAGGACCCATCAAAGCCTCCTTGGGGGATCGACCCCGATCCTTATTGGGGATCTGCACTGATCCCCAATGCTTGAGCATTGGGGTCGGCGATCCCTAGGGTAGCTCCCCCTCCGTACCTTCTTTTTGTCTCTTGAGTTGTTTGTGTAGTTCCCTATGTGAAATGGGAGATATCGATCGATTTCGGTTGAGTTGAGCTATTAAGTGTCCATATCCATAATGATTCGATCTGGTCCCCTACCTAGGGTGAGGATAGGTACTGATCCCCTGCCTAGGTTGAAGTACTAATCCATACTTAGCCAATTCTAGGATGTCATTCATTTGAATCTACTTGACTATCATACATATCCTTGCTTATACCTAATCTCTGAACTTGATAATCACCCCTTAGGCTTCCTGCCTTGATGATTAGAATTTTTTTTAGTTAAATCCACTCATACACTACCTGGTCAAAAGGTAACACTTGCCCCCCAAAACATACCTTGCTATAGGAAGGTGTGTTTTGAGTTACCATAAGTCCAAAATTCGTAATCCATCGACGGTTTAAATTTTTAATCCAAAATCCAGTCCTTTTCCAAACTAAATTGTCGTAAGCCGTCCCGCATCTGCCCGAGAGTTAGTTTTTGCATGCTAAATCCTCAATCTCTCCGGACTATTTTTGAAATCCACGACTGTTCCAAGTCAATAGTCAATTCCAAAACCATTCCAAATCCTTAGCCAAATCCATGATCTCATCAAATCGTTTGCCGATACCAAGGTCTTATCAGACCAACAGTCTGGTTCATAGTCTCTCCGGACTGATTCATGGTCTCTTCGAACTCTTGCTAAGTTCAATCCAAAATTAACGATGAGTAGACTGATCATGTCGCTCTCCGATGAAGCGACCTACCTCTTGCACTCCGGCCTCGACACTCTGATGGGACATATAGCGATGTAAATATAAATCATGGTCTCTCCGAAATCTTCACTAGACCCCACTCACTCTTCGGCGAGGAGGGCACAACGATAAGCAGGCTGATCATGTCGCTCTTCGACGAAGTGGTCCACTTCTTACACTCTGGTTCAGTGTCCCTGAACATAATGCGATGTTCTGGCCTTCCTAGGCCGGTCGTGGTCTCTCTGACCCCTTGCTGGACCCCATCCGGTCACTCTTCGATAAAAGTGGGAACAACGATAAGTAAGTCGATCCTATCGCTCTCCGGTGATGCGACTTACTTCTTGCACTCTGGCCCCCGACTCTTCGGTCAGGGACATAACATGGTCGATTCCGTACCAACTTTCTTTCTTCGGCCTTGACTCTTCGATCGATGGCTTAATCCATGACCTATGAATCCATCCTGCCGCTTTTCGACGAAGGGACTCGCACCTTGCGGTTATCGCCCCGTCTCTCCAGCCGAGATGGCCGTGACTTATTTTGTTCATCGCATTAATGTGGATTTAAGTGTTTTAAGATCCATTCATTAAATTTGAGTTTTAAACAACCAAAAAAACAAAGTACCGCCTCTCCGGGCATGGCGGTTCATTGCCATCTCAGAGCATGCCTAAGGACCGCTTATGATCCCGTACATGTGTAAGTGACTTAGCCACTTTATTATAGAGTTTATTATTTATTTGGTTCATGCCATGCCATCCCGATCAAGAAATGACAATCTGTGCTCTTGAGTCGGGCCCGCTCCGATTTGTTGCGGATGATGGTTGCTCCTATTCCATCCCCGTTGTCTAATTCCTTACATATGTAGCATCCTGCCATCCCTAATATGTTCCTCAACAATATCCCGGAGGTGCCTGCAATCATTTGTATTATACCCATCCTAGTGGAACATGCAGTATTTTCTGGACCTATGCTCCCGCCCATAGGATCCCTCTTTGCTAGTTTTCGATAGGGGAGTTGCCCCCTTGTGTCCAGATAACTCTATTCCAAGCTTTCCATCAAATCCCAATAAAAGGAGAACTTCAGCTCCTAATTTTTCCTTCACCTTTTCAATCCATCATATCCATCGTCTGTTTACCCTTATCCTTTTTGGACCCTTCTCTAGACGGTCCTTCACATCGCAAAACATTTACTTCCTTTTTATCGATCCATGCATCCTCCTGTTGCCGGAACCTCTCTGTTTCATGGTAAAATTACCTAAGGTCCATTGGTGGATCCTGTTCCAGTGCAACTTTAAAATCCATATCATCGGCAATCTCGTATACTGCCGCCATTAAGACTATCAATGGATCCGACAGATCCACCGAAGCAACAGCCGCATTAAACCATGTCAAACTACTTAAGGACTCTCATGTCCTCTGCTTTAGCGTCATTAATGTCATCACATTCTTGGGTCTCGTGATGTGGACCCGAAATTGCCTTATGAACCTATCCATTAGCTTGTTTAATGTCCTGATTGAGCCATTCGCCAGCTGCCTAAACCAAAGCGCAGCTAATTCCATCAAGTATAAAGGAAAACATATTGCTGTGACTTCCTCTAATGCCCTCAGCACTTCCATATGCCGGATATACCTCATCAAGTGCACTATTGGATCCAATTTTCCGTCATACACCTCTAGTGTTAGTAGTTTGAACTTTGGTGGCTTCCTAGCTTGCTTGATATTCCAAGTGAATGGACTCCGCTTGATATCTTCCAAATCTCTATTCACCAATCCACCTCTCATAGCTCATCTTATCATCTCTATAAACCTTCCACTGCCATTCAAAGGTAACCTCCAATCCATATTACCAACCTGCCTCCAACTCCATGAGGGTATTCTGAAACATACTCCTTTGAACTTGCATTTGCATTCTGGTCCGCATTAACCCGCACAGCACTGACCACTGGCATACCAACATCCGATCCAGCCTGACCCGGGGGTGTGCCCCCTAAGCCTAGGGGATCTGTGTCGATCCTTCCTGCTTGCCCGGGGTTCTCCCTCGGCTGCTCCATTTTGCTCTCCTGCCTGTTAGCTTCGTTTCCATGCTCCTGATTTTGATTTTCTACAACTCCCGCTACTCTAACTTCTTGATATAGATTGTCAGTAGCTCCTGCTCCAGCTTGTCTGATTTTCCTAAGGAAATTCTACATCATTTCCTCTTGCCTCTTCATCATCCTTTCCTATATCGCCTCCATCATAGTCTCCATCTTATTCATGGTGATGTAGATGGGGGGTTGATTAGCTCCAACTCCTGACTCCCTTCATAGTGACTCCTATCTACCAACGGTCTCCTTGTTGATTACCTAACCATTGCTTCCTAGATCCAAGTGTCCAAGCCTCCAAATCCAAGATCCTAGCTTCTTAATCCATGGGTGCAAGTTCTCTCAATGAAAGCACTAAAATGTTAGTGTCAAAATGGCACCAACACCCAAATATTATGAAAGCATCACAAATCCAATAACCAACTCCAAACAGAATGAAGTCGAGAATAAATTTGAAGAATAGAAAACTAAAACAGTAAGAAATGCACACATGATGTTTTATAGTGGTTTGGCGTACTCCGGCCTGCCTACATGCACTCCAAATATTTTCCTTTTATTTATGATGTAGATTACAATTATAGTCCATATAATAGCCTTAAAATAATAATGGAGGAAGAAGAGAGACAGCCAGAAGATCCATGCTCGCTGTATTTATATGGGAAGACAGACAAATATCTAGCTGAAAAACCACGTGCAGAAGTCCAAGGACATGCTGACCCTCTGCAGAAAAAATGGGACCCATTCGAGCCATCCTAAGGGATCGGCCTCTATCCCCAATGCTTGGGCATTGGGGTCGACGATCCTTAGGGTGGGTCCCACTCCTTGCCTTCTTTTGGTCTTTTGAGTTGTTTGTGTAGTTCCTTATGTGAAATTCAGAGATATCGATCGATTTCGGTTGAGTTGAGATATTGAGTTAAGTGTCCATATCCATAGTGATCGGATCTGATCCCTAACCTAAGGTGAGGAATATGTACTAATCCCCTACCTAAAAGAAGTACCAATCCATAACTAGCCAATTCTAGGATGCCATTCGTGAATCCGCTTGACTATCATCTATAGCCTTGCTTATTCCTGATCTCCGAACTGATAATCACCCATTTGGGCTTCCTGCCTTGATGATTATGAAATTCATTTAGTTAAATCCTCCCATATACTGCCTGGTCAAAAGCGGGTTAACACTATGTAAAGTTAAAATAATCTGCGTAGATAAATTTGTGCCACTAATATAAATTAGTAAAATGTTTATCAGTTAAAATAAAAAGATGAATTCATTAAGATTAACATAGAAATATAAACGTACTTACGAATAAATATTTTGACATGTTGTTGTATCAAGACCCATGCAAGGGCCAAATTATACAACTACTAAACACATTAATACCTTGGTTACTCATGTCTTTATTTACCCAAGATTGTGTATTGTCATTCATCAGTTTTGAACTCTAAAGCAATGAAAGAATGTGGATACTTGATCCATATTCAATCACGTATAAATGTTATACGGTGAATAGTTGCAATTCATAATGTACAAAACCTCAATGCAAATTAAATCATTCGAAATGAGCAAATAAACCATAGTGCAAGATGATTTGTTCAATACGATTGAATACAATGAGTATCTTATTATGTCAAAAGTAACATGGACTAAGAAATACTACGCAGACCTAGAAGTTTGATCATTGAAATGTCAGTTTGATCAATTTACGTAATGTGTAACTTATTTGATATCCTTAAATGTTAAGGATGACCAAATGAACTTTGTAAAGAGTTCAGTGCAATCTTATAGTAAGGATTTCTTTTGAATGGTTTGACCATTTGGAAAGGGAAGAAAATATACGAGAGTGGGTATAACCTAGGCATAGTTCGGATGAAGAGAGTGAATGGCACCTCTACTTTGTGAAGAGACATTGGAAACGAGAATTATATAAAATACTAGTAGATACTTAATATTGAATAAGAAATGCAATTTCCATTCCAAATGTAATTTTATATAGGAAATTATTTTTGATAAGAGTTATTTCTATGAATTTAAGATATTTGATCTAAACTCTTGACTGTAAACTAGTTTCAATGATGAAATAAAATCTCATAATAAGTGATTGAATGGAGACTCATATTCCAGAGCTATTATTGTAATGGTAGAAATAGTGGAAGTACCATATGATGCTTATTAGTGAATGCATTAAATTATGTAAGATTGTATTTGTGTGTATACACACACCAAGTATTATTTATGAAAAAATAACGATTTTTCAATATTGATTGAAAATGGATATAGTTTTATTTTAATATGAATATTATGAATATTTATTATAAGATATGTTCCCATGGTATTTGTTTTTGTAACAAAGTGATGGATTAATTATAGAGAATACATAAGTATCTAAACTTGTACAATTAATTTAGAATCATGGACTAGCCATATCTTCGAGAATAATTCTTTAATCATATGGTTATGAATCAAATGGACATGTGAATTGTATCTCAGTAGATTAAGGGCAATGCACTTATTTAATGGGAGCGACAAAAGAGTTAGTGGACTTTTCAAATTGATACATATATATGTATGAGTCAAAGGTCTACCAATACCAAAATGCATCCCCTTGCTTCGCTAAAATTCACTTAAATTATCATAGAATTAAACATATGTATTTAATACACAAGTAGTGTATCTATGATAAGTTTATAGAATATAAAAGTGAAGTAAAAAACATCACATGCAAGATAAATAAAAGAATTCTATTTGATCGAATAAGTGAGTGGATTCAAAAAGAATTCCAAACGTACCTAAAAATGAATAGATTCAATCTCAAAAGTCATTCCTCCCTATGATACATAACAAGGTACTAATAAGGAGTAGTTTGTCTTTGTTGGACAAAGTATAGTTGATGATGAGTGAAGTTGAGTTAACTACTTTTTGTAAGGATGAGTACTAGAGAATAAGTACATATGTTAAATTTAATTTCATCTAAAGTATAGTTTACGAGATCATATTCATATAAGATACGAATTAATAAGAAATCTTAAACAGTTTATAATGTGTGGTTGTCTAATTTATTTTATGAACATAAGTTTCATAAACTTAAAACTAAATCAGTTTTATACACCTATAAAAGGTAGTTCATAAAATATTTTTGAATGCCAATTCCATCGATCTAAGAAATGATTATTGTTGCAAGAAACATCACCTTCGCGGTCGAAGGAATTTCTTTTAGAAATTAGTGGTAGTACAATGTATTGGATATAATCTAAAGACTTGAACATAGAAACTGACTATATAAGATGAAATAAAATTAACTAAGCCTAAAACAAACACACATCACATTAGAAGTTCTAATAATAATTCTCGTATATTAAAGAGAAACTATGAATTTCTAATCAATGTCGAGAAAAAGAATTCTTAATAATAACAATTTCCTCAGTCGTCAATGATCAGTAAAGAGTATATACTCTACCATATGACACATTACTTTAATCTAAAATGGATTCCAAGGATATTGTCAAAATACGAGTTTGGTAGTTGTGCTCAAAGGGATATGATCAATCGGACACAAAATTATCTTCAGGAAGATCAATGTAGTTGATATTATATAAATCTATGTTAATAGGAAGTCACTTCACCTATTTCAAATATTGAAATTAGTGGTGTAATATTTCTAGTAAACATGCTCAAAACGATTCGGATTCTACATGCAATTATTACACAATTTGATTTTGAGTATTGGCGCATTGATGTTGAAATAGAACTTCTAAATAATTACTGAGAAGAGACTCTCTGCACATAATAACCAAAATGCCTCGAAGTTAGTGGGAGCGATGATAAGACTTGAATGTTTTGGATATAATCTAAAAGCATATATAAATATGGCATGTGATAAGCATCAGAGTTGAATAAGTATTTTGATAAAGAAATCAAATAGTTTTGCTTTTCAGCCAAAATGCAAAGGAAGCATGTCTCTATAAGAAAAAACACTAAAGATACTAAAATATTTCTTAAACTATAAGTAAATAGCAATCTTATGATTGTTAATGATCTACCTATGTTAAAATCATTTTAGTTTTGTTGTTTAATCCTTGACGTTGGATTTGAAAATGACATCTTTTATAATTAGCTTAAAAGGATGTTTGGACAATCCCGTATGATTTACATGGACACCGCATTAAATTTATAATATAGGGCATATGTGATGGATTCCTTATGCATTGACAATAAGAATTATCACATATTCTATGTAGTTTACTGTATCATATATTGCTCATGTACCTGGTACACCGAGCGAATAACAAATCTGAACTAAGATTGCTAATGGGTAGTTAAGAGTATTTTCGAGTATTTAGAAACTACCAGGGAAATGTTTTTAGAAGCAAAAAACTCCTTATGAAGGGGACTCGAACTGCATAAGTTATATCAAGTATAATCCATCAATCTTAAATTCATTTTCAATCTTAGTTAAGGAGCTTTAAGTTGGAATTGTTCTAAATGAAAGGTTAGGGATGATTCAACCAAAAAGCTAAGTACATCACCTTAAATAACCTCGAAGCAAAAAAGCAATATGTATGTGTAATGAAAAAAATTATATCTGAGTTAGGGGTGAGTCTAAATGTTGAGAATCGCATGACTTTGTTTATGAAAATAATGCCACGATAAGGCTTGTAAAAGAACATAGAGTTCACTAGAAGTTGAGAAACATACTCCAAATGTTTCACATGATAAAGGTAGTTTATCGGCGTTGGAGAGAATTAATTAACGTAGTATATAATTAAGATAATATAGCATATCCATTCATAAAGAGACTGGTTCGATTAGTTTTGAGTGAACTAATCGAAGTGTAACGACCCGTAAATTTCAACGGTTTTAATAGCGTAATTAGTTGAAATTTTGTGAAATTTTAAACGATAAAATTTTGAAATATAAATTTGATGTTTGAAATGCGTCTAGTTAAACATAGCAACTGGTAAATTTTCGTCCGAAAATATGAAAATTTATTTCGCGCGTAAATTCACTTCAATTCAATCAGTTAAAAAGTAATGAAAATAAAACGTTTTCAAAACCAAAATATTTTTATATAGAAAAATTCTAAACCATCTTCTGAGCAAGATGTCAGTTTGTCGTTTTTCAAAATTTGGACATCTATTGCTCCGTCGTTCTTATTTTCTGCAAAATAGCAGTATTCTGGTACCGATATCGATTTTGATCGGATGACCGTACCACTGATATCTGTACACCGTTTTAACCGTCTAATCGCGCTGGTCACCATGGTATATTCATTTTTGTGTTTCAATGACCGGTTCGCGGCGAAGCTGCAAAACGGCCAACCGTATCGGTACCCGCGTGCAATCTGCCTCGAGACGTTCCGCTATCCTTTGTGTAATTCAATAGCCATCTGTATTAAATCGTTTCCTTGAATTCAAGCATACCGATCTTTTATATTCTAATTTACACGGTTTCATTTTTATTTTTATTATTATTTTTCCATTCGTTCACATTCGTGAAAATGAAGAGTCGGCCGAGCTATGTCTTCTCCATCCACCGCTTCATCTAGCCTTCGCATCTACCCACATCCACCCGATCTCAACGTTGCCTCCACTCATTTGCGCCCACTGCTGCACGGCCCGAGCCACTCATCCACCTCGGCAACTCGAGCTACCCCATTATCAATCGCCTATCCCACCACCGCATGCATCTATGGGCCGCCTCCATCTGCTCCACCTCAGCAGCTGCAGCGTGCATCTCTGTCCCCTCCGCCTCATTTCCCCGGTCGCCTTAACTCATACTTGTGAGTGGGTAAGTATATTATAGTCCAGTTTATATATTGGTATGCATAATGTTCTGATTTTTGTGTTGTAACTGAAAGTATATTTATGTTAGTATATATAAACATATATATTGATTTTGTATAGAGGTGACAGTGTCATATGTTGGCATATATTATATAGAAATATATATTTGGTTTGTGTTAAAATAGCATCTTCTTGTCAGCATGAATTGTCTACTTAATACATATAAGTGTTCGCATGTTATAAAGCCATCAAGCTTGGTTTTGGTGCTTACAGTCCTAGAGTATATTACATAATGCGGTTGTTCTTTAGTACTGTGTACTACATTATATCGGTATATATATATTCACATATTTGTTTATATAAGGTTTTGTCAAGCTTTGTTTGTTTTATTTTTCTAAGATGATATAGTTTAAGTAAGTTATACCGGTAACACATCATTTATATATATTTATTTTGAGCACCGTTGGTAAAAGGGCTGATTTATATGTTTATTTTAAAAAGTTTTTTTTTTTTTTGAAAGTAAAAAAACGTATGTGCCTTGTATATATATGTTGTTCGAATGTATATAATACTTGTTGTTTCATGTACGTATTAGTAGTGTAACCTATTCAAGTTTTAAGTAATATGGGTAGTTGTTATTTATATATTAGTACTCCTAAAGTAAGTCTATTGTGTTCTTTGAGGTTACGTGCATTTATGGGTGAAGTTATAGCCTATAAAGGCTAAAAGATGCAGCACTCCTATTCTAGCATATAAGTATAATATATGTTACTGTATAGTTATAGGTAAGTACAAGTTATGTATGTGTTTATTTTATTATATATAAATGTTGTCTCAAGGACGACCTGCATACTTACATTCAGTTGTATATTGTATATATACAGAGTTTAACTATTAATTTGAATGCATTTGTTAGTTTCAAAATTTATATATATATTGAGACTTTATCTACGTGTTTGGATTTAAATGTAAATTTTGAGATATGTTTGAATTTATTATTTAGTATGTATATATAGATATTTTCAAATTAAATACATTATATAGGTAGGTATTTTTGCATTTTTAGAGTATATATATACACGTATTTACTTCAAATTATATTATGTAGATATGTTGTTTTATTTACGTGTTTATTTAAAACAATAGATTTTGAAATTCATATATATATATATATTAATATATTTTTGAATTGAGATTATATATATATATATAGTTATATATATAAGTTCACTTATACCATATATCTGCATCGATCCAATTCTGATTTAATTTTGTCTATTCCTTATCTTTCAGCCTTGTTTGACCGTCGAATTCGCGCCCATCTTGTTCCGTTTGAAATTCGTGATTAGATCCACAACTCGCTCCCATTTCCGTTCATCTCTCTAGCCTCGAAAGGTGAGCACTCACTCACGATTAACGTTCTTGTATTTATTAGATTTGATTTCAATTGAAACGACAATTGAAATTTGCTGCTGTTAGTTAATTACACTGTTATATATGCTATTACCTGTATCAGTTCACCTGTGACATCTGACACCATTATCTGTTAATTATTTATGCGATGATAATACAGTTTGGCTGATAATTGATTGATTTTTGATGTTTATATTGGACGTTAATTTGTTAATGTTAAAATGATAAATGGTATGCAAATTTAAATGGATATAGAATAGTTAAATGTTAAATTTGATTAAATGAAAATTATGACCCCTTTAACTGTTAACTTTATTGACACGTAGGATTTGTTTAATTACACTTTGAACCACTGAATGTAGGTTGTTAAATTGATGATGTATGAAATTGAATTGAATGACAAGTGAAAACCGTAATGTAATAATCTTTAATCTACATGAAATGATAGTGTAGATTCTAGAAATAATTATATTAATTCGTACAAATAACAATGCGAATTAATACGGTTATTTCGGGATTATTTGAATTGATTATTGGATTGTTATTGATTGTTGCTATTGCTTGTTTATTTACTTTGACACCATCCCAGTTATCACACTGCAAGTTCCCTTTGTATGTTTTGATTTTGAATTGAATTGGAATCGGGTTGAAATGATAAATACCCAAATTGAACTTTGACCTAGGAAAGAAAATTAAATAAAACCCGATTGGTCAATAATTTGATTTAAAAATAAAACGAAGATTTTATTTGAATAAAGAATATGGTTTTGAAATGAGGTTGAAATTTGAATTTTTGATGAAAGGAAAATGTTAATATTTAATAATCTGAAACAAAATATTAACAATGTAATCGATGAAAGAATGTTGTTTAATTTGAGAAATGATTGAATTAAATTTTGAAATGATTTAATAATTAAGTTTGAAATTATAATTAAGTTTGAAATTATTAAACTGTGAAATTATTTAATAATTAAGTTTTTGAATTATTTAATAATTAAATAAGATTGAATGATTTAATGATCAAATTGAATTGAATTCCTTAATAAGAAAAATTGAACTTTTGAATAAGTGGATTTTAGTTCGTAAATAATTGAAATTGAGTTTCTTTATTTATTAAGTTTTGGAAAATCATTTAAGTAAGTAAATAGGTGAAATAGGTGAAATTGAATTTCTTTAACAAGAAATAAAATGTGATATTTTGGAATTAATGTAAGACTTGTAATTGAAAGAAATGATTGACGAATTTAATTTAATTCAAAATTGTAAGTTTGTTTAATGAAGTTGAACTTAAGAATTGATTAAATGAATTGGAAATTTAATTGAAATTGTTTTGAATGATAAAGTAACTTAACGAATGTTGAATGAAATCGATAAATGAATGTAAATTGATTTGAATGTTAAATTAAATTAATTTAAATGATTTTGAAATGAAACTGATATATGAATTTGGATCAATATTTGAATTGTTTAAATAGAAATTGAAATTGAATTATAAGATTTTGAAAGTGTAATTTGGAAGTTTTTGAGATGTAAATTTATGGAAATGGTTTGAAAGACAAATGAAATGCTGGTTTACGAATTGAAATTGAAATTGAAATTGATTTGGTTTTTGAAATATATAAACGACCAATCGGTGTAATAATTACGAAAGTTATTAAAGGGACCGGGATCGGTAATGGATATACTCTCTATCTGAACCGAAACCACTTTAATAATTATACGCGGAGTGTTGATCCAGAACGAAGTGGATGGTTTTGGTGAACGCGTTGACTGAAGAAAGAGAACGATTTTGGATGACCCTTGACATGACTAAAACAGGAGCCGCGCCGGGCCATTGAGGATCGCCATCTCTAGCGGACACACTTCTTCGATACCATATCTATTACTTTTGTGATTCGATTTGGGTGCACCCCTCGATTTGGGAGTGTTGTTCGCGGTGTTGGGGTGGTAGCTGCTATGCCCAACATCAGTCCGGATCAGGCAACTACTAGTATCCTAGTTGGTATCGCCTCATGTACCTTGTCATACTGATTATCCTATTCGCGACCACTACGATTTTGATTTGTACCTTTAGTATATGGATTGCCCTCTGGTGACTTCCGGTTTTGGGGAAACTACGGTCTTGTATATGCTTTTGGGAATAAACAGGTTAAGAGGTGTATGGGCCCTGCTTAACCCTACTTTGATATCTTTATATTACTGATAGACATTATCTACTTAGCGTACATTACTACCTAGTAGATAGTTTAACGGATCCTTAAAGGATGGTTATTCCAAACATCCTTTGAGTTACTTGTATTTCAATTGCTATTTCACTTGAGTTGGATTTATTAATATAAGAATGTTAATCCTGACTCGAGTGTCTTGTGTTTTGCTTTACGCTCGGGTCAGACTGAGTAGTTCAGCTTTCGAGACTCACCTTTGGAGTTGGAGCTTCGCTTGGAGATCCAGTTATCTATCCAGCTTTCAGATATTCGATGATTCCAGTGATGTATTCTGATTTGTATTTGTTACTCTTCCGTTGTATCTAGTTTAACTCTGATGTATCGTATTACTCTTCTGTTGTAAGCTCTGATGTACTTTATATATTCGTATAGTAGCTTCATGAACTACTATCTCTTTTATTTCCGCTGCACTTATTACTCTGTGTCTGTGATCTGTGATTATTTATTTACTGTATATGTTCAATTTTGCCAAATTTAAATTAACAACGCGGTATTTTGAGCAATTCAACTCCGGCATGAGTGTCTACCTATACACTTATAATGGATGCGAATGGTCCAAAATATCGGGTCGTTACAGTTGGTATCAGAGCTTTGGTAGCTCTAGGCAAAACTTAACATATAGGGTAAATGTATTTACGGAATCACTCTCATTCGAGTTTCAATCTCTTCCTTTTGACTTGATTTCTTTGAATTTTTGAACGTTCCCTACGGTTCCAAATTTCATTCGTGTCCCTCACTATTCGTCTCCTTTCAATTCTGGAGTATCCCATAACTGCACTTCGAACAATCTTTATAATGAATCGGCGGTCTCGCCAAACTTCGAATGATTTGTAAAGGGTTGAAACTCCTTTACAATAGACATTGATTTACCGGAGATTTCTGTATCCTCGGTTTACGATGCTATATATTCCCTGCTATACCTGAATTCCATCTCTTGAGATCGAGTGTCGATTTACCCTGGAATTCCACATCGATCTTATTCTTGAAGTTACGAACGACCCGGTTAAGGTTGCCCGTGAATTAAATAAGTTGTCTAGCTCCCGATTCTGTTAATTGAATTATCTTATTTTCTGTTTCAAACTTATCTTCGAATCGAAATTCTCTTTGATTTGAGTCTATCAAAAATTTGAATCTCTATCCACGCTTGAAATCCATTTTGTATCGTCAAGCGAGGAAGTGTATTTGTAAATAAATATTAAAAATGTTTAATATATATTGTGTTGTTTGAGTTGTTGATGTTGATTTGGGTTTCCGATCGATTCGTCTGATCAACGCTATCGATAGGATTTCCAAAACACTTGAGCAGAGCAAACTGACACAATATCATTTTCAAATTTGGTAAATCAAATTAAGGTTTGTATGATTATATTATGAAATTAAATTGTTAATGAATCTGTTGTCCAAAAATGATAATATTTTATTATCATTTATTGTTCTAAATGAATTTATAAATATGGTTTATAAATTGATTGGAATTTGAAATGAATTTAATTCAGAAATTTGAGAATTTATTAGTTTCCGGTGATTTCGAACTTTGGTTTTTAAAAATTTTAAGGTATATTATTGAACGTACTTACGAATAGAAATCGTTTTCAAAGAATTTTTTTAAATGTTGAAATCAGTGCTCTTCTCTTTGTCGCTGGAAAATAATTTCGGTGATGACGGCCGCATCATCGACATTCATTTTCGAGTTTCGAAGTGGAGATACTATTCTGTAGCTTTGCTACGGTTTTGTTTTGAGAAAAATATATTTTGATTTGAATTTCTTCAATATATTTTGATTTACATATATATAGGTATCTTATTTTAAAAATTTAATTTGATTTGATATATATTATATATATCTCTAAATTGTTTAAAGTTAATCGGAAATCTAATTCTTAAATTTTGTTAAAGGATGATTTTAATTATAAATAAAACCAAAATTTTGAATAAATATATATAATTTGAAAAATTGAATTGGGAAAAATTTTGTTGTATATTCAACTGCATTCTAATACAACTTACCTAAATCATTCAGAAATTGAATATGTAATTGGATAATATACAATATAAATGATTTTGTAAATAAAATTTGAGTTATACACTAAATTTTGATTATAAAGATGTTAATAGGGTTAGATAGGATAATAAGTAAATTCAGTTAATAATGAAATAAAATTTGTTTTGAAAGAATTAATAAATTGAAATTTGATCAACATATGAAAATACCTTGAATTTAAAAGAAATTAATAGATGTAAATTAATGTTTTAAATTAATTTATATGGGTTAAATATATGTGAGTAGATATATTAAGTAGAATAAATTTAATGGTAATTTGGAATAATGAAGCATTTAAATTGTTGAAAATAAAATATGATTATAATAAAAGACTATTCAAATTTATGGTTTTAGAAATTGAAAATTTAGGATAAATGGGATAATAAGATAATGAATTTAGAAATAGTGAGATTGATTTTAGTGAAATCAATTGGATTAAATCAATTATAGAATATCCATTAATTTTAATTTGAATTTATATGGTTTAAATTAATTGTTATTTTATATTTCAAAAATATGTTTTTCTTTCTGGTTGTTTCTATTCTCCTACCTCGTTCCTTTTCGGGGACGAAAAGTTTTGAGTGGGGGAGAATGTAACGACCCGTAAATTTCAACGGTTTTAATAGCGTAATTAGTTGAAATTTTGTGAAATTTTAAACGATAAAATTTTGAAATATAAATTTGATATTTGAAATGTGTTGTGTGCATTTCTACCACCGAACCAAGAGGCAAGAACCAACTCTCATCCGGTCTCCCACCGAACCGACTATCATCCGGTCTCCCACCGAACCAACCTACATCTGGCCTACCACCGGACCAAGCTTCCACCGGACCACCATTCTCCTACCACCGGACCAAGCTGCCACCGGACCACCAAGCTCCTACCACCGGACCAAGCTGCCACCGGACCACCAAGCTCCTACCACCGGACCAAGCTTCCACCGGACCACCATGCTCCTACCACCGGACCAAGCTGCCACCGGTCCACTCATCCTCTTCCGCCGAACCAAAGCAAACCGAACCAACTCCACCAGGCCAGGTTATATTAGCCCAGGCCCATCAGCAACCATATACATCCAAGATCCCTGCTCCCAACCTCACTCTATAAATAGAGGGGCAGGGGTACAACAATGGGGACAAGTTTGAGAGCTCAAGCACGGAGAGAACTTTCAAACAACTTTCTTTTACTTGTATCAAAGCTTTGTACTTGTAATCACAACAAAAGAAGAGAAATAACATATAAAGTGGACGTAGGCACATTCTAGCTGAACCACTATAAATCTGCGTGTCTTTTTACAATTAAGCCCCTGCTTTTCATATATTTGCATAAATCTCTAAAATCACTAAAAACAACATAAGATCTACTAAATTATACGACTTTGAGGTGTTTGTCCATTTTTTGTGCAAACATTTTTAGTGCTTTCACTGAGAAAATAGAAACTCGAAGCTTCAGCTTCATCTACTTAACGAGTTTTCCTAACAGCATCGTCCGCCACTTGGAAAACATGCCTCCCAAACAGAGAAAAGATGTTAACAAAGGAAAAAACATCGCATCCAGTAGCCTTCCTGATCCAGCTGCCGCGAATCAAGTAAATCGTCCTCCTCCAGCAACGGCAACAAATGAAGGACAGGCTAACCCAGCCACTCCTGCCACAGAACAGCCTGCAGCAATTACTAGGGCAGATTTGGACAGAGTTGTTGTTGAAGTAACTAACCGCTTCACGTCCCAGCAGGAAGCCTTGGTGGACCATCTCATGTCACGCTTGAGGGACGCTGAAGAATCCAACCGCAACACTGAATCATGGGGCGAGTCCCAGTCTGGAGGATCTCAGAGACAGCAAAGATCTTCCTTCTTCGAAGGAGCTAACGGCAGGAGTAGCCGTGGTAGGAGCCGAGACCGAGCTCAGCCCGAAGTTAGGCCTGAGGAAACGTTTGGTGCCGAACCCAACGGGGAAGGTACCGGGCGAAGGTCAACTGCAGCTGAGCCTGTCATGCTGCCTAACCACAGAAACACCAGTGAACGGGGCCGAGCTAGAGTTCAGCCCGAAGTTGGACCCGAGGAAGTGCTTAGGTCAGAACCCAACAGGGGAAGATCAAGGCAAGGGCCAACTGTAGCTGACCCAAGCATGCTCCCAGAAGATCAAAGGCAGCCACTGGAAAATATGAGGAATGATAAACGATACCATCCCTACAGGTTGTCTGGACGGAATCAACCCCACAGAACAGAACCAAACTCATTTCTGTCCGCTCCAAATTCTGATGAAAGGATGGCGCGCTTATTCAGAGAGTGTGTCCAACGGGAGCAAAGAGATCGAGGGATAGGCGCTAGGGTAACCAGCCCTTTCGCCCGCAATATCGAAATTGCTATCACCCCCCGAGAATGGAAGATGCCAACAATAGAACCCTACAAAGGAACCTCCGATCCCGTTGTACACTTACAGAGGTACACGCAGCATATGCTCATGAGTGGAGCAACAGAGGGAGTGCTGTGCAAATGCTTCCCGCTCTTCTTAGCAGATCTTGCTACCTCCTGGTTCTGTCATCTACCCCAAGGATCCATCAGCTCATGGGAAATGTTGAAAGAAAAATTCATCAGTCAGTTCCGCATTCATGTGGAGCAACCTAAGGACGCTTATTCCTTATCCAGCGTCAAACAGAAACCTGGAGAAAAGCTGCAGCAATACCTGACCAGATTCAACGCCGCAGCAGCCGCAGTTCAAGATGCCGATGAGAAGCTTATCCTAATGGCCCTCTGCAGTGGGGTGCATCCGGACACTAAATTTGCTAGGAGATTGACAAAAGAAAAACCAGCTACTTTACCCGATTTCTTCCATGAAGCCGGGAAATACATGAGGCTTGAGGATGCTGCCATGGAGGGGCAGTCAGGACAGCAAAGTAAGACGACCCATGGCAACGCCCCTGCTGTGGCGAGGGACGTTCGAAGAAATGATTCCAGAGACAATGCTGGGGGCAAGAAAGTAGAAAAACGCCTATATCGGCCAGGACCAAGATTCGACTCTTACACCCCTTTGAACGAGACCGTCGAAAATATCTTCCTTGCCACCCAAGGCGAAGTTAGATACAAACGCCCACCGTACAAGAAGGAATCAGATAGCGCACAGAAATCTGGAAAATTCTGTCGCTTCCACGAATCCCACGGACATGATACCAACGAATGCCATCATCTCCGAGATCTGATTGAGGAACACATCAGAAGAAAGAAACTGGAACGCTATGTAAAAAGTCAAGACAGGACTCCAGCTCCTGCCAATGAAAACCCAAGGCTACCCTCACCAGGGACCGGCAGAGGCGACCGCAACGCTAGCAGCTCTAGTCAAGAGAAGATAGTGGTCCATACCATCTCAGGAGGGCCGCATATCGCAGACAGAAGTTGGAAAGAGATGGAAAGATATGGGAAGTCGCTTAGAGACAATAGAGACAGTGTCAATACGGTTATAGAAGAGCGCCACCCAAAGCGGAAAGAAAATGATGACATCACATTCAGTAAACGCGACCTAGAAGGAAGACAGTACCCTCACATGGATCCCATGGTTATCTCTGCCCGACTCGGTCCCGCCGAAGTTTACCGAATCCTGGTAGATACCGGAAGCTCTGTAAATATCCTGTTCAAACACGCATTCGACAAAATGAGGCTATCAATGAAGGATGTATCTCCCTGCGATAAACCGCTACACGGTTTCACTGGAGATGCGAAAATGCCCATCGGGCAGCTGGACCTCTTCGTTGAAATTGGAAGCCATCCCCGCTCCGTTGTAAGGAAACAGACGTTTGTGCTGATAGAAAACCATTCGGCCTACAACGCCTTCCTAGGAAGACCAGCCCTATCTGACTTCCAGATTGTCCTAGCCCCGTGGTGCCTGAAAATGAAATTTCCAACAGACAATGGGGTAGGGGAAGTGGAAGGAGACCAAGATATTGCACGAGACTGCTATGTAACCGAACTTCGCAACAACCACAGGAGAGATAAAGGGAAAGGTGTAGAGATTGCCCTCTGCACAAAAAGCCTTGAAGCATAGCAACTAAAGAAAGCCCCTCCTCTTCGATACACCAGCGACCCTTTCAATGAATTAGACCCTAGGGACAAAGAGGAGGAGGCCACCGCCGAGCCTGCAGAGGCTATGGAGTTTATATCTGTAGACAAGCACGACTCAAGTAGGCTACTGAAAATTGGGTCACAACTGAAAGCTGAGTTGAAGGAACAACTCATTGATTTTCTCCGCCACAACTTGGATGTATTCGCTTGGTCACACGCTGACATGACCGGAATCTCCCCCAACATAGCGTGCCACGTATTAAAAATTGATCCTACCAAGGCGCCTGTAAAACAAAAAAAGAGAAGTATGGGGGCAGAGCGATCAGCAGCCCTCGATGAAGAAGTAAAGAATCTACTCGCCAATGACTTCATACGAGAAGCTATTTACCCAGAATGGATCGCCAACCCGGTATTAGTAAAGAAGGCTAATGGGAAGTGGCGGACCTGCATTGACTTCTCCAACCTAAACGACGCCTGCCCAAAGGATTGCTTCCCGCTTCCCAGAATCGATCAACTTGTAGACAGCACAGCCGGACACGAACTCCTGTCTTTTATGGATGCATACTCAGGATATAACCAAATTCCTATGCATGCTCCCGACCAAGACCACACTAGTTTCATCACCAACCGGGGTTTGTACTGCTACAAAGTGATGCCCTTCGGACTTAAAAATGCAGGAGCCACCTACCAGCGCCTCGTCAACAAGATGTTCGCAGGGCTAATAGGACGAACAATGGAAGTATATGTAGACGACATGCTGGTAAAATCACGGAAAGCCAAAGATCACGTAAGCCACCTAGGCGAAATGTTCCAGGTACTTCGACAGTATGGAATGAAGTTGAATCCACTAAAGTGCTCCTTCGGAGTGTCATCGGGAAAATTCTTAGGATTCATCGTCCATGCCCGAGGGATAGAAGCAAACCCTGAACAAGTCCGAGCATTAAGGGACATCAAGATACCTTCCACCCGAAAGGAAATGCAAAGCCTAAATGGAAAAGTGGCTGCCCTAAGCCGATTCATCTCCAAAGCAACGGACAAGTGCGTCCCCTTTTTCGAAGCTCTAAAGAAAGATAAAGGAAAGTTCGAATGGACGGACGAATGCTTGACCGCTTTCCTTAACCTAATCGAACACCTCCAGAAACCACCGGTACTCTCGACCCCAAGCGAAGGCGAAGAATTATACCTATACCTTGCTGTGTCATCTCACGCTCTAAGCGCTGCCTTGGTAAGGGAAGATAACCGCACGCAACGACCAGTTTACTTCGTCAGTAAAAGGTTTACTGGGGCAGAAGTCAGATATCCTAAGCTTGAAAAGTTAGCATACTGTTTGCTAATCACTTCACGAAAGCTACGTCACTACTTCCAATCCCATTCCATCAAGGTTCTGACCGATCAACCACTGAGGCAGGTACTCCATCGTCCCGACACTTCCGGGCGACTACTTAAATGGTGTATTGAGCTGAGTCAGTATGATATCACCTATCACCCTCGCACCGCCATCAAGGGGCAAGCCATGGCTGATTTCATTGCAGAATTCACTACCAACGAGGATAAGGAGCAACTGGAGATAACAGAAGATATCAAGTGGAATCTCTTTGTGGACGGTGCATCTAACGAACAAGGCTCGGGGGCAGGTGTGGTAATAATCACTCCCAGGGGAAATAAACTGCACTATGCTATAAGGTTGGAGTTCGCTGCCACCAACAACGATGCAGAATATGAAGCCGTAATAGCCGGATTAGAAATTGCTATCGAGATCGGAGCCAATTCTTTGTGCCTTCACAGCGATTCTCAGCTTATTGTTAATCAAATACTAGGGGAATTCCAAGCTCGAGAAGAACGACTCATAGCATATCTAAAGAAGACCAAGTCGCTTCTCAACCGATTGGACCACTACTTAGTCAAACACATCCCTCGGGAAGAGAACCAAGAGGCCGACGAATTGGCAAAGCAAGCAAGTATGAGAGACGTCGCCATCTTCGGGGCCATAACTGTCTCAAAGCAAACGATCCCAAGTTTTGAGCAAGTGAATCTGATAGCTGCAACCGAAGAAGCAACTTGGATGACTCCCATCCGAGACTACCTACAAAATGGCACACTACCCGACAGGCGTAACGAAGTCAAGAAAATCTTGAGGAAAGCGTCCCGCTATACGATACAAGGAGACATCCTCTATCGGCGCGGGTTCTCTAACCCATTGTTAAGGTGTGTCGCCGGAAGGGAAGCCAAGGAAATCTTATCCAACATTCATCAAGGAAGCTGCGGAGATCACACCGGAGGGCAAACGTTAGCAAAAAAGATACTCCGATACGGATATTTCTGGCCCACCTTAAGCAAGGACGCCTTAGATTTCGTCAAGAAGTGTGACAGATGCCAAAAATTTGCTAAGATCCCTCGGCTACCAACAACCGAGATTACTCAGATGACCAGCCCTTGGCCCTTTTCAGTATGGGGAATTGACTTAATCGGTGAACTGCCAATGGGTCGAGGCGGCGCCAAATATGCTATAGTAGCAGTCGACTATTTCACCAAATGGGTGGAAGCAGAACCTCTAAATAAAGTATCTTCAGCGAAAGTTATCAACTTCTTAATCAAAAATGTTCTGTGCAGGTACGGAGTCCCACTAAAAATCATATCAGACAATGGACTTCAGTTTGACAGCGAGGAATTCGCCAACTGGTGCCAAGAACACGGAATTCACAAAAGCTTCTCATCCGTAGCATATCCCCAAGCAAACGGAAAAGTTGAAGCAGTCAACAAAATTCTGAAAACTTTGATCAAAAAGAAGCTCGAAAAGTCAAAGGGCGCTTGGGTGGATGAACTCCCTACGGCACTATGGGCCTACCGCACATCTTTCAGAACATCAACAGGGCACACTCCTTTCTCTTTGGCATACGGATCGGAGGCTATGCTCCCAGTTGAAACCATTGTGCCTTCCCACCGTAGGATCCACTATAACCCAGAAGAGAACGAAGAGCTCCTCAACATGTCTTTGGATCTAGTCGAGGAGAGAAGGAATGATGCAGTCCTAAAAACAGCAGCCCACAAGCAAAAGGTGGCAGCACAATACAACTCCAAAGTTAAGCATCGTACCTTACGAGAAGGGGATCTTGTCCTCAAGCGAATCTTCCCTCGCCCCGGAGCACTAGACCCAATCTGGGATGGACCATATGTAATTCATAAAGATCTCCACAACGGAGCCTATATTTTGTCAACAGTGGACGGAGAGGTGTTCCAGAGGGCATGGAACATCCAACACCTCCGTCGATACTTTTCTTAACTTGTATTGCCCATATGAAGTGAATTAACAAAGAGAATCAGTGGACGTAGGCATTTTTTCGTGCCGAACCACTTTAAAAAAGCCTTGTCTCTTTTTTAACTTGTCCCTTTGTATCTTGGCTACTTGTTAACTTTATCCTTTTCTATTGAACGAAATCCTGAGCATATAGCATTTCTATTCAAAGCACTCCACAATGCAACTTCACGTGGACAAGACACAACAGGTACTATGCGAATCTATGCCCTCGTCAATGAGACACTTTTGCTCCAGCATCCCTCTGCTGCGGGTTAACTCATTGCTCGCGACGGCCCTTAAAGCCAACTGTAATGAGCCGATTATAAGCCACCGAGAAGGCCGACTATAGCCGAGGCAGCTCATTACGGCGTTAGGCTCGCCGGCAACTGTGAACCGATTATAAGCCCCAACATAAGGTGTGGCCAGCCAGGGGCAGTTCACAGTTGACGATCGGCACCCACGCTAGCCGGCCACAGTAAGTCGAATAATACCCATGAGTACGGGCCATAATGGCCCGGGTAGTTACTGTGCGCGATCTCGGCTCCGGTGTGTCTTAAGTGCGGTTGTGGTAAAAAAGAATTAACTCCCCGCGGAGGCGTAAGATGGGTGACAAATGTCTCCAAGACCCACAGCTAGGGAAAGTGACTACAAAACCCGTTTGCCACGAACTTAAGCACATCGAAGGCCTTCCGTGACTGGAAGTTTTACTATTTCACGTATTTCAATTTTACTTAAAAAACTTTCCTCCTATCCTCTATAACAAACCATAAAGTACAGGATGCAGGGTAAGAAATACCCGCCAATGGATGCAGAGATTCACAATCAGATGGCAGGGCATTCAACTTCTTTCCATGCTCGGTCATACAAGATATTCGAAACTGCCATTTACAAACAGAACATGAAAGGCGGTATTTTCTTCCTTTATGTGCAGATGCATGACTGTAATTTAATTTTTTTCACACCACACGCTAACATTGCAAGTCATGAGACTATGATTTAAAACCAGAATCTGACATCAAACACAATTTAATTACAAGAATATACATAGCTACATTTCTCATACGATATGTCGAAATAGCAACAAATATTCAAGAAACGACAAAATCAGCTTAAGTTAAAAAATTACACGTCAAGAATAATGTTGATTATTACAAGTAGTAAGAATTACAACTTAGAAGTTACTCTACTATCTTAAGACTAACAGATACAACACTGCCAAGCCTACAAAAAGAATTTTCCAGGTCCAATCAGGGAGCCGGTTACATCGAAGTCTTGTCCTTGCTCTTTTGCCCGCCTGTCCGGTCATGAAAAGGATTCATTAGTGATAAGTAACCAAGTTAACGGAAAGACTAGAAAGGAAAACTTACCAGCACCTGCTTCTTGACCGTCCTGGTCGTCATCCTCTACCTGCACACCTGCCTCTTCAGCAGCAAGCAGCCGCATACCCTCCTTTACCGCCACTTTCTCCTCCTTGGTAAATTGGGCAGTGACCACATCCATACTGAAGACCGTTCCACCCTCTTTATCTGCATCAGCCTTAGCCTCCTCCAAAGCCCGAAGATAGGTCTTGGCCATGACCCTGGGATAATCATCCATCCAAGAGAGATTTCCCTGCTTCCAGGTCCGGAAATACATGTCCTGGAGCATGTCATCCATCATTCCCTCGTTCTCCTCAAACTCCCTCATCCGGGCATCGGAGGCCGACAACCTTTCGACGGCAGCATCTCTCTCCAGTCTGTATCTCGAGCAATCAGCCTAAAGGGACCTCCGCATCACCTCCATCTCTTCCCTCAACTTAGCTTGGGCAAGCTCTGCAGCCTCAAGTTTCTCGGACAATTCCTCCACCTGCTCGAGATCCGCTCTCCGAACCTCGTCCACCGTGGCAATAGCCATGTCAATCCGCTCTTTGCAAGCAGCTTCCATTTTCCGCAATTCGGCCCGACTGGCCTCTTCCATGGTTTTCCTTAATCGACCAGTAGCAGCCTCATGCTGAGAAATCTGGATGGCCTGGTCCGCAAGCTGCTTGGCCTGATCCGAAACCACCAATCGAAGTCGGATATTGGCGCTCCCAATCTCCTCTCCGGCCTTAACCAGCCGAGCATGATGCCCCATCAGCTTTTTAGTCTCCTCTGCCACCCGATCAATGTTAGCTTTGGCCTCGTCTCCCATAGTGACTATACGAGTGGTGAGTAGATCGAGATCTAAGGACTTGGCTTCATCAAGTACTCGTACCATGGGGTTACGGGGGAGAAGGTGTTCACCGGTGACTTCGTCAAAAGTAATATCATGAGAACCTGGATCCAGATCAGGATGACCCGCGAATGGATTACGGGCCAAGTCGGGACGGTCGATATGAATAACAGAAGGGTTTCCGGACGGGTGTGGAGAAGGTACAAACTCGCTACCCTCCTCGGTAATATCATGAATAGGCTGAGCCGGAGGCTGAGGACCAAGCGAAGTTTCGGATAAAGGATGACTCCTCTTCCTCTGCTGAATACCCTCTTCGATGACCCCAAGAAGAGGACGGTATCCGACTACATCCCCGGAGCGTTGGGTTGAGGGCTTCGGCTTAGCAGAAATTTTGGAAAGTTTATATTGCTCGAGCCTGTGTCGAAGGTATGAAGCTTTGGGCGTCTTGCCTGCTCCTGATATAAAGAACAAGTGTCACAATCTTACATTACTATATGATTCAAGAAACGCGGTAAATTACAAGTTAGAAAAGGAAAAGAAACACAGCTGTGGTTGTACAAACCCTGGGGAGGAGTGGGATACTGCAATAAGTCCTGGATTTCATTCCAGGACGGGAGCGGGTCATAAAATATTCCTAAGTCCCTATCATTAGTGAAGCATGCAGGGGTCAAGAGTTCACCTTGAGTCGTCAGAGCCACCTTGGCCGGAATAGTCGGAGAAGACTCACTTGCAACAGTCCCGGCTTTGTCCGCCTTCCCGGTCTTCTCTACCAAAGCCGGATCATCATCCAACCCCTCAAAAGCTTGGCGGAGAGCATCATCCGTCCACTCTTGCATTTCGCCCACTTGCCCAGAAGATAGAACCCTGACGCTCAACGTCACTTCCGCCCTCCGCCTCACCTCTTTCTTCCTCCGCATCTATCTCCCCCTGAGTAAGTGGACAATTGCTGGGAGAAGGACCGTCCGACCTCTTAAGTTTCTTACCTCCGACGGCTGGAGGTTTCGTGAATGGTTTTCTCTTTCCACCCTCTGCCGCAACGCCTCCCTTAGCCTGAGCAGCCGCCCTCTCTTCCGCCGTTTCCCTCAACTTAACTACAGACTGCTGCGGAAGGATCAAGTTATATTCCAGAAGAATCGCATTTCTAATCAAGTAGGCAGATGATCTGTATTTCCCAAGAATGGCTTCTATCTCCGCCGCCGTCTGAACCAGGCGGTCAGTCTCCACAACCGGAAAGCCACCTGTCGCTAGCAAAAATGAGAAAGTATGAGAAGAAGCATCGCAATCGGAATAAGAATTATAAGTAAAAGCATCAACTTACATCCTGAGGTAAAGCGCCGGATGGAAACGGAGTCGTCCCTAACAAAGAACCACTCTTTCTTGAACATGCTGAATTTAGAGTACAGGTCCAGGACCGGCTTGAAGGTCACAGCGGACTCCAAGATAATATATGGGGACCCCTTCTTATAGCCTCTTAAATTATACAAGTACCGGATCTCCCGGTTGGAGGGTGCGCGACCATACTTTCTCCGAAAGATAATGAAAAGGCTCACCAGTATGGCATAAGAGTTGGGCTGAAGCTGGAATGGGGCCACCTTCAGATACGTGAGGAAGCTGACTACCCAAGCATTGAGAGGCGGGATAGCACCACACATGCAATGGTACCTACTATAAGCGAAGTATCCTTCGGGAGGACTGTATGGCATGACTCCTGGGCCCGGCAGCAGCATGAGGGCTCTATCGATCCCAAAGGAACGGGATATAACATCGAGTTGCTCCTCTTTGAGAGAGCTAGGAAAGCAGTCAGGCGGGGAATCCAGCAACTCCTGGGGACCATACCCATCCACTAATGACCTCGGGGCGGGCCCATGACGCTCCGATCCTGATTGAGCTGGGGGCACGGCCGAGGACTCTCCTTCACCCCCGGATCTCCTCTTATCTGATCGAGTTTCAACTTTTCGAGACATTTATCTGCAAACATGGGAAAAGTATATCGTTAGAATATACAAGCAGCGTAATCTGGAATTTCGCTTAAAATTCGAAGTATGAAACACATGTTCACTTGATATAACGTTCATTCGGCGCTCAACTCGTGAGTTCATTCGGCACTCAACTCGTGAGTTCATTCGGCGCTCAACTCGTGAGTTCATTCGGCACTCAACTCGTGAGTTCATTCGGCGCTCAACTCGTGAGTTCATTCGGCGCTCAACTCGTGAGTTCATTCGGCACTCAACTCGTGAGTTCATTCGGCGCTCAACTCGTGAGTTCATTCGGCGCTCAACTCATGAGTTCATTCGGCACCAACTCGTGAGTTCATTCGGCGCTCAACTCATAAGTTCATTCGGCAAATAGAACCTCACCTTGATTCGGCTAGCAACGTGATTCGGCAAAGAAGTTGATTCGGCTGGGAATGATCTGGTCCGGCTGTTACACTTGGTAGGGAATAACGGTGGCGCGTGGCCTCTACTTATAGACGAAAGTGGACTACCGGACCGGTTGGCTCGGTAATGAAAACCGAAAGAAAGCTCCTCCAAACTTAAAGCAAAGCACGCCATGCGCACGCGCATACCCTACTTTGGGGGGCAAGTGTTGTGTGCATTTCTACCACCGAACCAAGAGGCAAGAACCAACTCTCATCCGGTCTCCCACCGAACCGACTATCATCCGGTCTCCCACCGAACCAACCTACATCTGGCCTACCACCGGACCAAGCTTCCACCGGACCACCATTCTCCTACCACCGGACCAAGCTGCCACCGGACCACCAAGCTCCTACCACCGGACCAAGCTGCCACCGGACCACCAAGCTCCTACCACCGGACCAAGCTTCCACCGGACCACCATGCTCCTACCACCGGACCAAGCTGCCACCGGTCCACTCATCCTCTTCCGCCGAACCAAAGCAAACCGAACCAACTCCACCAGGCCAGGTTATATTAGCCCAGGCCCATCAGCAACCATATACATCCAAGACCCCTGCTCCCAACCTCACTCTATAAATAGAGGGGCAGGGGTACAACAATGGGGACAAGTTTGAGAGCTCAAGCACGGAGAGAACTTTCAAACAACTTTCTTTTACTTGTATCAAAGCTTTGTACTTGTAATCACAACAAAAGAAGAGAAATAACATATAAAGTGGACGTAGGCACATTCTGGCTGAACCACTATAAATCTGCGTGTCTTTTTACAATTAAGCCCCTGCTTTTCATATATTTGCATAAATCTCTAAAATCACTAAAAACAACATAAGATCTACTAAATTATACGACTTTGAGGTGTTTGTCCATTTTTTGTGCAAACAAAATGCGTCTAGTTAAACATAGCAACTGGTAAATTTTCGTCCGAAAATATGAAAATTTATTTCGCGCGTAAATTCACTTCAATTCAATCAGTTAAAAAGTAATGAAAATAAAACGTTTTCAAAACCAAAATATTTTTATATAGAAAAATTCTAAACCATCTTCTGAGCAAGATGTCAGTTTGTCGTTTTTCAAAATTTGGACATCTATTGCTCCGTCGTTCTTATTTTCTGCAAAATAGCAGTATTCTGGTACCGATATCGATTTTGATCGGATGACCGTACCACTGATATCTGTACACCGTTTTAACCGTCTAATCGCGCTGGTCACCATGGTATATTCATTTTTGTGTTTCAATGACCGGTTCGCGGCGAAGCTGCAAAACGGCCAACCGTATCGGTACCCGCGTGCAATCTGCCTCGAGACGTTCCGCTATCCTTTGTGTAATTCAATAGCCATCTGTATTAAATCGTTTCCTTGAATTCAAGCATACCGATCTTTTATATTCTAATTTACACGGTTTCATTTTTATTTTTATTATTATTTTTCCATTCGTTCACATTCGTGAAAATGAAGAGTCGGCCGAGCTATGTCTTCTCCATCCACCGCTTCATCTAGCCTTCGCATCTACCCACATCCACCCGATCTCAACGTTGCCTCCACTCATTTGCGCCCACTGCTGCACGGCCCGAGCCACTCATCCACCTCGGCAACTCGAGCTACCCCATTATCAATCGCCTATCCCACCACCGCATGCATCTATGGGCCGCCTCCATCTGCTCCACCTCAGCAGCTGCAGCGTGCATCTCTGTCCCCTCCGCCTCATTTCCCCGGTCGCCTTAACTCATACTTGTGAGTGGGTAAGTATATTATAGTCCAGTTTATATATTGGTATGCATAATGTTCTGATTTTTGTGTTGTAACTGAAAGTATATTTATGTTAGTATATATAAACATATATATTGATTTTGTATAGAGGTGACAGTGTCATATGTTGGCATATATTATATAGAAATATATATTTGGTTTGTGTTAAAATAGCATCTTCTTGTCAGCATGAATTGTCTACTTAATACATATAAGTGTTCGCATGTTATAAAGCCATCAAGCTTGGTTTTGGTGCTTACAGTCCTAGAGTATATTACATAATGCGGTTGTTCTTTAGTACTGTGTACTACATTATATCGGTATATATATATTCACATATTTGTTTATATAAGGTTTTGTCAAGCTTTGTTTGTTTTATTTTTCTAAGATGATATAGTTTAAGTAAGTTATACCGGTAACACATCATTTATATATATTTATTTTGAGCACCGTTGGTAAAAGGGCTGATTTATATGTTTATTTTAAAAAGTTTTTTTTTTTTTTTGAAAGTAAAAAAACGTATGTGCCTTGTATATATATGTTGTTCGAATGTATATAATACTTGTTGTTTCATGTACGTATTAGTAGTGTAACCTATTCAAGTTTTAAGTAATATGGGTAGTTGTTATTTATATATTAGTACTCCTAAAGTAAGTCTATTGTGTTCTTTGAGGTTACGTGCATTTATGGGTGAAGTTATAGCCTATAAAGGCTAAAAGATGCAGCACTCCTATTCTAGCATATAAGTATAATATATGTTACTGTATAGTTATAGGTAAGTACAAGTTATGTATGTGTTTATTTTATTATATATAAATGTTGTCTCAAGGACGACCTGCATACTTACATTCAGTTGTATATTGTATATATACAGAGTTTAACTATTAATTTGAATTCATTTGTTAGTTTCAAAATTTATATATATATTGAGACTTTGTCTACGTGTTTGGATTTAAATGTAAATTTTGAGATATGTTTGAATTTATTATTTAGTATGTATATATAGATATTTTCAAATTAAATACATTATATAGGTAGGTATTTTTGCATTTTTAGAGTATATATATACACGTATTTACTTCAAATTATATTATGTAGATATGTTGTTTTATTTACGTGTTTATTTAAAACAATAGATTTTGAAATTCATATATATATATATATATTAATATATTTTTGAATTGAGATTATATATATATATAGTTATATATATAAGTTCACTTATACCATATATCTGCATCGATCCAATTCTGATTTAATTTTGTCTATTCCTTATCTTTCAGCCTTGTTTGACCGTCGAATTCGCGCCCATCTTGTTCCGTTTGAAATTTGTGATTAGATCCACAACTCGCTCCCATTTCCGTTCATCTCTCTAGCCTCGAAAGGTGAGCACTCACTCACGATTAACGTTCTTGTATTTATTAGATTTGATTTCAATTGAAACGACAATTGAAATTTGCTGCTGTTAGTTAATTACACTGTTATATATGCTATTACCTGTATCAGTTCACCTGTGACATCTGACACCATTATCTGTTAATTATTTATGCGATGATAATACAGTTTGGCTGATAATTGATTGATTTTTGATGTTTATATTGGACATTAATTTGTTAATGTTAAAATGATAAATGGTATGCAAATTTAAATGGATATAGAATAGTTAAATGTTAAATTTGATTAAATGAAAATTATGACCCCTTTAACTGTTAACTTTATTGACACGTAGGATTTGTTTAATTACACTTTGAACCACTAAATGTAGATTGTTAAATTGATGATGTATGAAATTGAATTGAATGACAAGTGAAAACCGTAATGTAATAATCTTTAATCTACATGAAATGATAGTGTAGATTCTAGAAATAATTATATTAATTCGTACAAATAACAATGCGAATTAATACGGTTATTTCGGGATTATTTGAATTGATTATTGGATTGTTATTGATTGTTGCTATTGCTTGTTTATTTACTTTGACACCATCCCTGTTATCACACTGCAAGTTCCCTTTGTATGTTTTGATTTTGAATTGAATTGGAATCGGGTTGAAATGATAAATACCCAAATTGAACTTTGACCTAGGAAAGAAAATTAAATAAAACCCGATTGGTCAATAATTTGATTTAAAAATAAAACGAAGATTTTATTTGAATAAAGAATATGGTTTTGAAATGAGGTTGAAATTTGAATTTTTGATGAAAGGAAAATGTTAATATTTAATAATCTGAAACAAAATATTAACAATGTAATCGATGAAAGAATGTTGTTTAATTTGAGAAATGATTGAATTAAATTTTGAAATGATTTAATAATTAAGTTTGAAATTATAATTAAGTTTGAAATTATTAAACTGTGAAATTATTTAATAATTAAGTTTTTGAATTATTTAATAATTAAATAAGATTGAATGATTTAATGATCAAATTGAATTGAATTCCTTAATAAGAAAAATTGAACTTTTGAATAAGTGGATTTTAGTTCGTAAATAATTGAAATTGAGTTTCTTTATTTATTAAGTTTTGGAAAATCATTTAAGTAAGTAAATAGGTGAAATAGGTGAAATTGAATTTCTTTAACAAGAAATAAAATGTGATATTTTGGAATTAATGTAAGACTTGTAATTGAAAGAAATGATTGACGAATTTAATTTAATTCAAAATTGTAAGTTTGTTTAATGAAGTTGAACTTAAGAATTGATTAAATGAATTGGAAATTTAATTGAAATTGTTTTGAATGATAAAGTAACTTAACGAATGTTGAATGAAATCGATAAATGAATGTAAATTGATTTGAATGTTAAATTAAATTAATTTAAATGATTTTGAAATGAAACTGATATATGAATTTGGATCAATATTTGAATTGTTTAAATAGAAATTGAAATTGAATTATAAGATTTTGAAAGTGTAATTTGGAAGTTTTTGAGATGTAAATTTATGGAAATGGTTTGAAAGACAAATGAAATGCTGGTTTACGAATTGAAATTGAAATTGAAATTGATTTGGTTTTTGAAATATATAAACGACCAATCGGTGTAATAATTACGAAAGTTATTAAAGGGACCGGGATCGGTAATGGATATACTCTCTATCTGAACCGAAACCACTTTAATAATTATACGCGGAGTGTTGATCCAGAACGAAGTGGATGGTTTTGGTGAACGCGTTGACTGAAGAAAGAGAACGATTTTGGATGACCCTTGACATGACTAAAACAGGAGCCGCGCCGGGCCATTGAGGATCGCCATCTCTAGCGGACACACTTCTTCGATACCATATCTATTACTTTTGTGATTCGATTTGGGTGCACCCCTCGATTTGGGAGTGTTGTTCGCGGTGTTGGGGTGGTAGCTGCTATGCCCAACATCAGTCCGGATCAGGCAACTACTAGTATCCTAGTTGGTATCGCCTCATGTACCTTGTCATACTGATTATCCTATTCGCGACCACTACGATTTTGATTTGTACCTTTAGTATATGGATTGCCCTCTGGTGACTTCCGGTTTTGGGGAAACTACGGTCTTGTATATGCTTTTGGGAATAAACAGGTTAAGAGGTGTATGGGCCCTGCTTAACCCTACTTTGATATCTTTATATTACTGATAGACATTATCTACTTAGCGTACATTACTACCTAGTAGATAGTTTAACGGATCCTTAAAGGATGGTTATTCCAAACATCCTTTGAGTTACTTGTATTTCAATTGCTATTTCACTTGAGTTGGATTTATTAATATAAGAATGTTAATCCTGACTCGAGTGTCTTGTGTTTTGCTTTACGCTCGGGTCAGACTGAGTAGTTCAGCTTTCGAGACTCACCTTTGGAGTTGGAGCTTTGCTTGGAGATCCAGTTATCTATCCAGCTTTCAGATATTCGATGATTCCAGTGATGTATTCTGATTTGTATCTGTTACTCTTCCGTTGTATCTAGTTTAACTCTGATGTATCGTATTACTCTTCTGTTGTAAGCTCTGATGTACTTTATATATTCATATAGTAGCTTCATGAACTACTATCTCTTTTATTTCCGCTGCACTTATTACTCTGTGTCTGTGATCTGTGATTATTTATTTACTGTATATGTTCAATTTTGCCAAATTTAAATTAACAACGCGGTATTTTGAGCAATTCAACTCCGGCATGAGTGTCTACCTATACACTTATAATGGATGCGAATGGTCCAAAATATCGGGTCGTTACACGAAGGGATTGGGCCGAGATTTCTTAATTAGCCCCAAGTGCAAGTAGGAGATTGAGAGAGTTAAGGGTGTCCTAGGGGTAATTTTGTAATTTATTGTATGTTATTAACTTTACTATAAAATCTTGTTTGAAATAAAAGGTGTTTGTTTTCTATTTCATACTTGTTATATTTTGATATATTAATTAAGTTAATATAAGTATATTAAAATAGAAAACCTTTAAATGATACGTTATGTGATGATAAATACAAGGAGTTGTAATCATGGAAAATTATCAAAATATAAAATAATATATTATTTTAAATAGCCTCGATCATGATTTTTTGAGAAAGAATATCGATACATTCATTTAGACTAATGTTCCCCAAACATTGGTAGTGTATTACTCGTGACTTCTAGAGAGCAACAAAGGGTTACGTACTCATAGATATTGGATAGAGAAATGACTCATTCTGGAGTTGCTTATTGGTTAATAACAACTATGTCAAATAGAAAATCTATAGGCGATGATGTTACACAGTTCTCTCAACTTGAGAACCAGTGGAACTTTAATGTGAATATACCACTTTTATTATATTATCATAGCATGATGATTATTGAGCGACTATAGTTGGATCTGAATCGAAGCACTCGAAGTGAAGTATTGTTCAATAGAAAATTCGTCTCCTCGGTTATATGGGGTTCATATCACGGTCAACTGTAGTTAACTTAATGTCAAATCTCTGGCCAAAGTATTGTGGTTAATAATAAATATTGTTATTGAACCAAGGACTTTGTTTATGAATGATATTGGAACTTTGACTAAAACTAAATTCTATAAATCCTAAAGTGATATAGTGTCGATGAAGGAAATGTTTATAAATTATCAATACTAGAAGGTACCACTTAAGAAAATGGGAAACTATATTTTACCAAAAAGATTCATAAGCAATAAATTCAGCCAATCTGTCACACCTCCAGCCAAGGAGATGTATGAACATTAATATTTGAATTGCTTGAAATAAATTGCTAATTGAATCCATACCTCTAAGTCTCCAACCGCATTTGTGAATTCTCTAATAAACCACTCAATTTAGTTAGTTTATTAAATGTTGTAAATTCAATAAATTAATTAATATTTGATAAATATTGATTATTTTTAATTTATATGATGTTTTGGTGCTGTTAGTAATGATTTAAATGCATATATAAAAGTTACATTTCTACATATCAAAATACGATATCGGTATACTTCTAAACAGAGTTTAAAAGGGAGATGATTACTTGAAGGGTTTTTTAAGAATTTTTTTTCTTCATATGATGGCAACGTAGGCTGGCCATATAAAGGGGGCTGACTGGGTGGATTAATTGAATTTTAAGGAGAGATTAATTATGGAAGTTTTAATTAAAAGAATTAGAAAGGTTCCATTCTTTCAATTAGAACAAGTCCACTAATTTTATTTCCTTCATTTCATTTTTCTTTCTCCTTTTTCTCCAAGCCATGACTAAAAATTTCTTCATCATTTTCTGGGAAAATTCAACTACAAATAAAATCAAAACATCAAATAAAATAAAGAGCTACATGATTCATCCGTCTTCTACAAAGATAAGGTATATATTTTTTAGAAATTCATGGAAGATTCATAGATCAAGGTGTCAGTACTTATTGGCTAGATTCATAAGGTAAAACTTATTTTCATATTTATATGTAGTAGTACCACTTTATAAAGGTTTCATACACACATACATACATTATATATATCTATCATTGCCTCATCATGGTTTATAATTGACTTCATAATCTAAACAATTAATGGATGATTTGGTTTAATTTAATTTATTTGTCTAAAACTGAAAATGTTTATATGTGTAAATTATAATTTCATCTACAAATAGGATGCAATATACATGTAATGATTTGCTAAGGTAATATATATAACTTTAATGAGTTAAATAATATTGATTTAAATCATTTTGAAACATGAAATATATTAACATCTTATTCCAAACTTACGTATATGTTTTAATTTTAAAATTCCTTTTCATTTTTTT
This sequence comes from Allium fistulosum, assembly GCA_030737815.1. Taxonomy (NCBI): domain Eukaryota; kingdom Viridiplantae; phylum Streptophyta; class Magnoliopsida; order Asparagales; family Amaryllidaceae; genus Allium; species Allium fistulosum. The sequence continues at coordinate 340,541,229 of CM060904.1, forward strand.
AAAATTCCATCAATTTTAAGTGATGAACTTAGATATTATATATATACTATAGTTATATATAAAAGCATTTAAAAATGTGTGAATTTTATGTTTATACAAAAGAAATTTAATTTAATATGTATGTGTGTGTATACACTTTAAATGGTTGAAATTTTTTTGGCTTCATAATTATAATTATATACACACACACGTGTGTGTGTGTGTGTATGTATGTATGATTTCAATATTAGTACTTAATTCATTAAGGTTATTTTTACATTAATCAAATGGAATTTGGATCCTAATTTTGAATAAAACTTGCCAAACCAAATTTAGATTTCAAACTTCAAATTTGGATTTTGAAATTTCTATTAAGTATGTTAAGTTTTGTCTAATCAATCTTTGTTATTAATATCCAGATTTCATAGTATTTTGTAATCAAACATACAATTTACATTAATTAAATTGAGGCAATTGTATATATAAGTGATGACTATATACATGGTGAATATAAATCCCAATTTCTACACGTGTATATATTGACTGTGTTGTTTTTTTCTATATGTCATGTTAAATATTTTATTATCACATGTCATTTTATATATGTATAGTTTTAATAGAGTGTTTGCAAAAGGTGATGATGTAACCAATTATTGATATCACGCTTTAATCTCTTTCCTTTTCGATCTTGATATGATACATCCAAGTCTAATAATATGTTCATTCCATTTTTTAAACACCTTTTAGAAATATGAATATATTGATATATTCATACTTATACATGCTTTATACTTAATGAATATGGATTTAATAAATTAAGTTAGAAATTTAAATAAAATTGGATATTATTTTAATCAAGGAGATAAGATCTAGCAAAACCCAATAGGCTTCATAGGACCATTATGATCCAAATAGAGAAAATTTTCAAAAAGCCTATTTAACCGGCTGTAGATTGGGCCAATTCCTTCAGATGCTAGGTTGTTGAAGTCGACGATCAGGATTTTGGGTTATCGTGATGGACCACTAAGTTCGAGACGATCGCCCAACACCACTGACACCCAAAAGACCAGAATGGTGCAGTGCAACGGTGCTCGGCCGATGTAAAAGGTTATCTAAAGGTAAAATAAATAACATAACATAGAACCTATCGTATATCTCACAGCGCATCGAACAAAATATAATAGCAACATCACATATATAAAATAGGGGAGACAGTAAATAACTAAATAGATCACAGCATCAGAGTAATAGATCCATATAGTACAGGTGGAAATAGAGTCTTACATCCCAAATAACTCCTAAATAACTGTCTCACAAAATAAGAGTACTAATAAGATCCAAATCATTGAATAATGGAAAGCACTAGAGTAAATATAATAATATAAGAAATAGCCTCTTGCTCACCACCTGAACAGCTACTCGTGCTCACCAAACCTGACTCTAATCTACTCATTTAAGAGTACCCAAAGTAATAAGAAGAAATGCATAAAACCCCAGGTCATATAATAGTCTCGTATGAGCGATAAAAATCTCAAGTACTATAAAAAGATAGAATAGGACAATCGGTACACGAAATCATACCTGACCTGTCCTTGCATTCACAAAGTTAGCACATAAACAATATAAGCTACTCTATGATCATCATCATGGGTGTAATGTGGGTGACAAGGTACCAAGGGTGTCTAGATATCTATATCGGCAGTATCTACATCATATGGTATCCTAAGGTGATAGAAACAAACAAAACTCCATCACCCATCCTCACATTCACTCACTCGGTGCATTGGGTATACGATAACTCGCACACTTAAGGACTAGGCATATCACTGCACCAATCCATCCCAATCATCACGAGACTAGATGCATCCCCACATCAATCCACCTTGGAGACTAGACATGTGACCACGTCAATCCATCTCAACACTTGAGACTAGATGTGTTGCCGTATCAATCTATCTTAACCCTACGAGTATCATCGATCCCCTCCCCTTGCGCATGCCATCCATAGCAGAGCTTGTCTCAAAACTGTCCACCCAACTTCCGTCTGAAGTTGTCGCAGTTGGGAACTACTCTAGATAACATTCGTATGTCATAGAGTATCATCGTGCGTCCCATAATTCATCGCTAATAGTTCCTTAAATCTGACTCATCATAGACTTCTCTAACTCCCGGAGTAAAGTTAGCCATTGCCGAAGTCGTTCCTCGAGAAGTAGAGTCGCCATCGAACCAAACCATCGAACAAGCAACCGCGCCACCGTCGACAAACCAAACTCCACCGGAGGACTCATCCTGAACCCCTTTACCTACCTTAGGGGTCATACCCCTATAGGGTGACTAAATGGTCGGGTTCGACCCCTATATAGGATCAAAGCCTCCCATGTCGACCCCTATCCCTTAACTCATTCTACTCGTATTTCGCGCCACGCGCTAACTCATCCGTTCCCAAATTTCACATGCCAACTCCAACATATCTCATCACCTTCCACTATCGGTTGCACCCCCTTACAGTCCATCTCTAGGGGTCGTAGCTGACCCCTATAGGGTAACCCCTCCAAACGAGCTGACTCCTATAATGGTCCATCTTCAATCGATCGTAACTTGAGCATGTGAACTCCAAATGACTTGAAACTTGATGTGCTACTTCCAGGGACTTCCCTTGTTATCCCCTACAGATCGCACCCTCTACTATCCATCTATAAGGGTCGTAGCTGGCCCCTATAGTCTGACCCTACCCAAAAATCCCTTTCTAACTTTCTATGACTATTTTTGTCATTCGGTCTGCGTTTGCATCCATTCAAGCATGTTTACAGCAATTATAAAACGTGTAAAACACACAACAATAAGCAAATGGTCGAAACATAGTAAATCAAAGCAAGATTTGAAGGAATAACCATATATTCATAGGGTACAACCATGGATTCCTAAAATCACAATTCCACAAACTTAATCCAAATTAACCTAAATTCACATATGTGTCATAATATGATTTAAGATTTATAAAGATTTTTAGGGGATTTTAGAAGGTGTTTATTGCCTAATACATGCTAATTGGTAAGAGAGAATACTAATCACTCACCTTAACCCAAGCTAAGCTCTAGATCTTCTTATGAACAATAGATGCACGGATTCAAATGTGTTTGCAGCAGCAAATCTTCAAGCTTTAGGATGGATTTAACTATTCACTTGCTAATGATGAGATTTGGCTAATTAAATTAATGTTTTGGTAGGTTTTTGGGTGAGAAGATGATTAATGAAGGTAAGGAGCTATTTTGGGAGTTTTGCAAATAAGGAAGGAGAGGTTACATCAGCTCCTATAGCCTCCACTTACCCCAAACCCGAAATGGGTCATGGACCCATCAACTAATGAACCTAATTACCCATTTAAACTGTCTAAAATTAATAAAAACTTCAAACAGCCATATCTCTCAAACTGTAAGCCATTTTTCTTAATATGACCACTTTACCAAATGGAAAATCATCATATCTATCCAATGGAAGTGGTTTTAGGAACTAATTCCACATCCATAAAAAATTATGGGCCAAATAACATTTTATAAGGGCAAAATTGTCATAGAAAAATTCAAAAAAAATATAAGAAAAAGAAATGACCCTAGTAGTCATTTTCCAAAATTATAAAATCATACGACCTCATATGAAAATAATAATAATAATAATAATCTACGATCCTTCGATACGTAGAATATGGATCGTTACATTCTCCCCCCTTTAGGAATTTTGCCCTCGAAATCCCATAATTAAGTCAATAGGGTCATCATGCATGCCTAATAATCATATACAAGCATAGGCAACCATCATGCATCAACCATATACACATAGCAATAAAGAAGAAGGAACTATCAGCCTATCCTGGCATGCAGGATACTGTACTAAGGCAGATACTTAGTGATAACATATGTGAAAGTAAAAGCGATAAACAAGAAATCTTACCAATAAAGAGCTCCGGATACGACGTCCTCGTGCTCTTCTTGGTTTCCCGAGTGCAATCGCTACCATTGTCACTCTACTGAACCTTTACCAGCTCCACCGCCTTCCTCCTAAGCTACTTCGTATCCTATTCAATGATACGAATAGACCTACGAGGTCTCAAAGCCTCCGGTTCAATCTCGATATGCTCAAGCTGATCCGGTGTGATAGTCACACCTGAGTCGTGCGCAAATTTCCACAGATGAGAAACGTGGAAAACATTATGCACTCCTTCTACTTTTTGAGGTAAGTCGAATCTGTAAGTAAGGTTCCCAATCTTCTGTAATACTGGAAAAGGACCAACAAATCTCGGTGCCAACTTTCCTCTACTACCGAACCGAATAGCACTCTTCAAAGGAGAAATCTTGACAAATACCATGTCGCCGACAGAGAATTCCAAATCTCGACGTCTCTTATCAGCGTAACTCTTCTGTCTATCTTGAGCAGCTTTCATTCATTGTCGAATAATCTCAATCTTTTCTGAAGTCTCCCTAACCATCTCTGGCCCAAGTATCAACTTCTCGCCCGCTTCCTACCAACAGGAAGGAGCGTTGCACGATCGGATACATAAAGCTTCAAATGGTGCCATATCGATTCTAGACTGATAAATGTTGTTATATGCAAATTCAACAAGATGCAAGTGATCATCCAACGAACCGCCAATGTCTAATATGCAAGCATACAGGAGATCTTCTAAAATATGATTCACTATTTCGATTTAGCCATCGGTTTGAGGGTGATAAGTTCTGCTGAGGTGCAGCTCTGCCCCTAATTCTCTTGTAAGCTTTTCAAAAACCACTAGTGAACAATGGGTCTCGGTCACTCACAATGCTCTTTGGTGCATCAGGAATCGTATGATCCATCTCACATACAAGTCGGCCAGTTTGGCTACCATTCTACTTGACTTAACATGTATAAATCTGGCGCTCTTAGTCAGTCGATCGACTATAACACAAATGTTGTCTACCATGCTCGAGTCTTCTGCAGTCCATTGATGAAATCCATCAATAGTTGCTCCCATTTCCACTCGAGAACTTCTAGCGGTTGCATAAGGCTACTAGGCTTCTTATGCTCTACCTTAACCAACTGACAGTTCATGCATTTAGAAATAAATGTCCCAACGTCTTTCTTCATCCTCTCCCAATAGTAGATCTGCCTCATATCACGGTACATCTTATTACTCCCGTTCTTGCGAATCGTCTTAGTACATCTCGAGTGAGGCACTTGCGAAGCACCTCATCCCTCAACCCATCGACATCGGGAACAAATAATCTCCCGTTCTTACGGAGCCAATCATCTAGGTCGAGTCAGTACTATCTCAGATCCTCAAACTCTACTCCTGCTTCAATCTTGAAATTATCTCAGCTGATCTAGCATCACGCATCTAACTAGTACCAATCCGCTCTATAAGAGTAGGTCTGATAGTCAAGCTCGCCAACATTTCTGGCTCTAGCTCGCATCTTGATCAGAAATCATACCCGGTTATATATTCTAACTGTTTTCACTCTAGGGACATAGCTCCCAAGCTGGCATGTCTCCTAATCAAAGCATTTGCAACTGCATTACCTTTACCTGATGTATATGCAATATCAAAATCATAGGAGGCCGGGAACTCTAACCATCTCTGCTGGCAAAGGTTAAGATCCTTCTGCAAAAAGAGGCACTTCAATGATTTATGGTTATTGAATAGCTCGAAACTCTCTCCTAAAAGATAGTGCCTCAACATCTTCAGCGCAAACACAATCGCTGCCAACTCTAAATCATAGGTTAGGTATTTTTTCTCATGTGGCTTCAGCTGTAGATTAGCAAATGCAACAACCTTGCCCTTTTGCATCAATACTGCACCCAATCTGGTACCACATGCATCCGTGTATACCACCATCTCCTCAATTCTTCTTGGAATAGTCAATACTGGTGCACTCGTCGACTTTTCCTTTAGACTTACAAATGCCTATTTGCATCCCACACCCTAAGTAAAAGTTTGATTCTTTTTCGTCAAACGAGTCAGCGGTATTGTTACCTTAGAGAAGTCCTAGATGAATCGTCTGCAATATCCGGCTAAACCCAAGAAACATCTCACATCTATGGCAATATTGGGTCGAATCCAACCTTAGACAGCTGCAACTTTTGCAAGATCAATAGCAATGACCTGCTCAAAAACGACGTGACCCAAAAATTGTACTTCTTCCTTCCAAAAGTGACATATAGAAAACATCGCATTCAATCGGTGCTCCCTCAACACCTCCAATACAATCCTCATGTGTGTCTTGTGTTCCTCCTCTGTCTGTGAGTAGACAAGATATCATCAACGAACACAAGCACAAATTTATTTAACTGATCCCTGAAGACACGGTTCATGAGATCCACAAAGTATGCCGATGCATTCGTTAGCCCAAACGGCATAACCAACCACTCATAGAAACTAGAAGGTGTACGGAACGTTGTAATTGGCACACTCTCCTTCGCTGCACTCAGTTGGTGAAACCCCATCCCAAGATCCAACTGAGAAAACACTCTAGCGCCATGAAGCTAATCGAACAAGGCATCAATATGTGGGAGTGGATGTTATCCCGCCTTTTGGCAAGGCCAGGACATCAAGGAGATGGATTCCAAATGTCGTTTGTCATGGATATCATTGAATTTTGTCGGAGTCCGGATCAAGCCCCAATCGATGAGACATGATCGGGAAAATAAAGCAAACCAACGTTCCAAGTTTCAAGTCAATCCGAGCTCATACGCACAGGTTATGATGGATACAAGTTGGAGGAAAAAGCATGTTTTCGTATCCATCAGCAGACCCCATTTCGTATCCATTGAAACGTATCTGTTCGTTTCAATGGAGCCAGTACATCGAGTTCGTATCGATGGGTTTCGTATCCATCAGTGGTCCTCGTTTCGCATCCATCGATCTCATATCGATTAGAATGATTAAGTCCACACAGTGATGAGCTTCGTATCGATAGAACCTTCAACCGGAAAGATTTGTTCGTATCCATCGATAAGACACCTGGTTCGTAATGATCACTTCATGTCGACTTCGTATCCATCAGATGTTCGATACTTCGCATCCATTGAAAGGCTCCAACTTGTATTCTTTGACTTCGTACCCATTGAGGAGCTACGTGTTTCGTATCCATCAAGGAAGGAACTCTCCGTCTCCATTTGTCCATCAGTTCGTATCCATGAATGACCGTGGTTCGAATCCATGGCTGAAGTCCTACTCGAATCTATCAGGTCAACCAGCTTGGATAACGTGTCACCTCTCGAAGGAAACGAATCAGTCAACACGGAGCAAATACCGGATCGAGGCGAAGAGCGCACACCACGTCATCCCTCGATGCGAATGCGCCGAGATATATGGAGTCGACGCGGTCGACTCGGAGTGAAGGGCGGATCGAAGCGAGGTGCGCGCGCCACATCACCTTGAGAGCGCGTGTAATCATCGACACGAAAGGATGGAATCGAAGCAATGGAGACGAGCAGAACAGCCAGCGTTGAAATCCATCTCGTATCGACGATATCTCTCAATCCACTGATCCAAATACCATGAAATTTTAACTGAAGGTTGCATACATACCGAGGAACATCTCCACCAAATTTGAGCTCAATTGGAGGTAATCTTGATCGATACGAAATGACTTCGTATCGATCACAGATCGCCTCCAAACTTTCTGGAAACGGTCGCGTGGGCCCCCTCACGTGCCAGACCAAGTCTCCTGGAGTTTGAGCGAGTTCTGAGCCTCCTACGCCTATAAATAGAGCCCCAGAATCAACAGAAAAGGGATCTTTTTTCTCTGAAGCGTCCAGACTCTGCCGGATTGAGATTTGCATCATACTTTTGCTGTCAATTTCGAATTCTAATCTGTAATCTGTTGTTCATTGCTGTAACCACTTGTAATCATTGAAAGAGAATCAATAAAACCATCAAAACTTCATAGTGGACGTAGGCTATACGCCGAACCACTCTAAATTGCTTGTCTGTGCATTTTACATTTCTGTTTGTTGGAGTTTTTGTTAGATAACCTCTGTTTTGCATTTACAATCTTCATTTTATCTCTTCAAACAACTCCCGAAGAGTGTTGTGCCCATTTTTGGTACAAACACTTTGGTGCTTTCACCGAGAAATTCAGCTTTTTCTCCTGCTCATTGGATCTGCCGTTGATACCGGATTGCACAAATCCAAGAGGAAGATCCAGATATCCAGTCCGGAATCCTTCCATTCTATTCAGATTTTTTCAAAATCTAGGAAAGGACTCCACCACCGAGAATGGTCAGCACAAGAACTGGCGCTACCGCTGCAGAGCAAGAAGGCAGAGATAGGCAGAATCCCACACAGCCGCCTTCTTCCAATCAAGACAATACCACTCACTCAGACTCAACGGGGCTAGTCACCCGACAGGAGTTTCAGGTATTGCTCCAGGAGCTGACCCAAAGCCGTCAGCAGTTGGCGGAACAGTTGCGCGCCAACATCGAGCTGACCAACCAGCTAAATCGCCGGGGGCACAGAAGGTCTAGGAGAGATGATGTCTCCAGAGCATCTACCAAAAGCTCAGCTTCATCTGATTATCACCACCGAACTACCCGTCCTCGACTAGAGGGGAGTCGCGCTCAAGCTACTGAATATCAGCCCGCCTTAACTGTTGGGCAACTGAGGGTAGGACCGTCGACCAGCTTCCAAACGGGTCCCTCAACACGAGGAGGTACTGCCCCACAGTACACCACGGATAACCGCGCCACAACCGCCGCAGCAGAGACAAGGGTCGATACCCGAAATCAATCAGAGCCGATCAATCAACAGCGTGGGCATACTCCTGAACCTTATGTCCCAAAAGACGTTGAGCCAAGGAGGCGAGATACGGATCGTCGACAACGCCCGATCCCAACTCGCACCGTGGAACCCGACCACGCCTTAGCTCATCACGCTCAGAATCTGCCCGTTTCGGATATATCAACCATGATACGTCAGATGATCCGCGAGAGTCAGGGGCTCACCAATGATGACTGGGGGATTTCCCGTAGTCATACCCCTTTCACAGACGAAGTGTTACATGCCGAACCCCCTAGGTGATTCAGAATGCCGACTCTCCCGATGTATGAAGGGAATAGTGACCCCAACCAGCATATTCTGAAATATGAATGGTCGATGAGCGCTGCAAGGGCCGACGATGCAGTGAAGTGTCGGAGTTTCCCCATCTCTCTGGGGGGAATCGCGACAATGTGGTTTACCCGCCTACCACCTAGATCAATTTCTTCGTTCGATCAATTGGCCAAGAGGTTTGTGGAGCAATTCCGGATGCATGTTGCTAGGCCAAAAGACGTCAACACCTTGTCCAGCGTCACTCAAGCTCCTGGAGAAACGCTCAGGCGTTACCTGGAGAGGTTCCACGCAGCATGCGTCGAGATCACCAATCCCAACGATAATTCAATCTTGATGGCTCTGACCAAGGGGATTGATCCTGATTCTGAATTCGGAAACTGGCTAGCTGGAAAACCGCCCGCATCGTTGGACCGTTTTTACTCCAAGGCCGCTCAATTTCTGCGGCAGGAGGACGCAAAATAGTCTAGGAAGCAGGACGATGCAAGGCCCAGCATTGAGGGAATACAGAGTAATGTGGCAGTTAAACAGTCCGGCGAGAGTTCCGGGAAAGTTCAACTGAATATACAAAACAAGCAAACCCAGCAGAGAGGAAACAATGGCCAGAATAAGAAGAGAGACGAGAACCGAGGTCCACGACATAGAGCTCAGATGTTTGACAGTTATACGCCGCTAAACACGTCATTGGAAAACGTATACTTACAGACTTGTAACACTGTACAGTATAAGAAGCCTGCTCCGAAGCCCTCGTCGGAGAGACAGATTCAGACAGGGAAGTTCTGTAGGTTCCATGAAAGCTATGGACACAATACCAATGAGTGTCGGCACTTACAGGACCTCATCGAGAAGCTGATTAGAGAGAGGAAGCTAGATCAGTTTGTACGGGCGCCGCAGTCTGGCGGAGCGGGCCCCTCGAATCAAAATCGTTCACAAAACCAGGAAAGAGAGGAGGAACCCGCCCGTGCGGGCGGGAGATTAGTTATCAACACAATAAGTGGTGGTCCCCATCCGGTAGACAGAAGCTGGGGGGAAATGGAGTCGTATGCTAGTTCTATCAGGCATGCGGACTTCGAGTGTTGTAGTAATTGCGAGGATGGAACCCCGGCGAAGCAACAAAAGATAATGTCCGATGACATCGTGTTCAGGAGCCGAGACGCCGATAAAGTCGAAGCCCCTACAATCGACCCACTAGTCATATCTGCCCAGGTAGGTCCTGCTTGGATGAAGAGGATCCTGGTTGACAGTGGGAGCTCTGTGAACATCTTGCTTAAACGGGCTTACGATCTAATGAAGATGGAGACAAAGGATTTGAAACCCTGTTTATCCAGAATCCATGGTTTCAACGGAAGTGCCATGATACCCATCGGAATAACTGAACTCCCAGTCGAGTTAGGCGTTGGAGAACGCCGGAGGGTCCGAATGTTACAATTTGTTGTGCTAGAAATCGATTCGCCATATAATGCGTTTCTGGGTCGACCAGCCTTAGCTGAGTTCAGGGCGGCGATCGCCCCATGGTGTCTGACTTTGAAATTTCCCACTGATCATGGGATTGGAGTTGTTCAAGGAGATCAGGCCACAGGAAGGGCCTGTTATGTTGCTGAGCTGTGCGGGGCGCAACGTAAAGAGAAGGGAAAGGGCGTAGAGGAATCTCTCTGCGTCCATTCTGTCGATAATTGACAATTGATGCCTGGGCCTCGGCCTGGGCACCACGACCAATTCCTAAAAGACCTGGACCCCAGGGACAACGAGGATAAAGACGAATCAACGGAGAGTCAAGCTTCTCCAGCCGAACTGACTGTGGACGTCCCAATCAGTGAGGATGATGATTCAAAGGTGTTGAAAGTTGGGTCTCAACTAAACAAACAGACACAGCAGGAATTGGCCGAATTTCTTCGGGCGAATCTCGATGTCTTCGCCTGGACACACTCTGACATGTGCGGGATCTCGCCGAGCATTGCAAGTCACTCCCTGAATATAGATCCGCGACATGTCCCAGTAAAGCAGAAAAGGCGCGGTATGGATCCAGAGAGATCTGCCGCCCTTAAGGAGGAAGTTGATAAACTACAATCGAATGGGTTCATTCGAGATGCTTTGTATCCGGAATGGGTGTCCAACCCTGTACTAGTTCGGAAACCAAACGTGAAGTGGAGAACCTGCGTTGATTACTCTGACCTAAACAAGGCCTGTCCAAAAGATAGCTTCCCACTTCCGCGAATCGATCAGCTCGTTGATTCAACGGCCGGACATGAACTACTATCCTTTATGGACGCTTATTCCGGCTACAACCAGATACCCATGCATTTACCTGATCAGGAACATACCAGCTTCGTGACCGATCTGGGACTCTATTGTTACAAAGTCATGCCGTTTGGTCTAAAGAACGCTGGAGCAACATACCAACGCTTAGTCAACCGGATGTTCGTTGATCAGATCGGGAAGACCATGGAGGTTTACGTGGATGACATGCTGGTGAAGTCCCGATTCTCCACCGATCACGTCAGAGATTTGAATTCAATGTTCAGCATCCTCCGGGAGTACAGAATGAAGCTCAACCCACTCAAAGTCACCTTGGCGTTGCATCCGGAAAATTCCTTGGGTTCATCGTCAACGCTCGAGGAATAGAGGCGAATCCTGAGAAGATCTGGGCTATTAGAAATTTGCAAACCCCTAGAACTATAAAGCAAGTCCAGAGTCTTAACGGGAAGGTCGCAGCACTGAGCAGGTTCATTTCAAAGTCCACAGATAAATGCATTCCTTTCTTCGACCTGATCCGGAAGGGCAAACGGAACTTTGAATGGACCACGGAGTGTGAGGGCGCGTTCCGATCATTAGTTCAACATCTCTCCACACCTCCGACCTTATCAAAACCGGTTGACCACGAGCAACTATATCTCTACCTGGCAGTATCAGAACATGCGATCAGTGCTGCTCTAGTCCGGGAAGAAGACAAAGTGCAAAACTCGGTCTACTATGTTAGTAAGCGACTAACAGGAGCTGAAAGAAATTATCCGAGACTGGAGAAACTGGCCTATTGCTTGGTCATTGCCTCAAGGAAGCTCCGTCCTTACTTCCAAGCTCATCCACTTACTGTGTACACCGACCAGCCGTTACGACAGGTCCTCACACGGCCTGAAACGTCCGGTAGGTTACTCAAGTGGAACATTGAGCTAAGCTAATTTGATATCGCATACGCTCCGCGGAGAGCCATTCAAGGACAAGTCCTAGCAGATTTCATAGCTGAATTCACCGTTCCAGAAGACTTGCCCGAGACTAGTAAATCTCCCGAATACATCTGGAAGCTGTATACTGATGGTGCATCGAATGACCGGTGTTCGGGCGCTGGGGTTGTACTTGAGACTCCCGAGGGCCGATCCATATGTTATGCTCTTAAATTCGACTTTCGTGCAACTAATAATGAAGCCGAATACGAAGCCCTCCTAACCGGCCTAAAGCTTGCCAGGGACTTGAGAATTATCGCTGTAGAAATTTATTGCGATTTACAGTTAGTGGTATGTCAAGTACGAGGAGAATATCAGGCAAGAGACCGAAGACTGGCTGCTTACTTGGCTCGAGTTCAGGAGATACTAAACCGGTTTGATTATTATGCCATCTATTATGTGCCTCGGGAGCGCAATCAGAAAGCCGATTCACTGGCAAAGTTAGCTAGCACAGGTGAAGCGCAACAAATGGGACTTGTCCCCATTGAAACTTTGGCCACTCCGAGCATCGATCGGATAGAAATGAACTCTGTATTTGAAACCGCTCCCAGTAGAGAATCCTGGATGACTCCATATCGGAATTACATTGAGAATGGGACGCTGCCTGAACCTAGAAATGAGAAGAGACAAATTCAGCGAAAAGCTTCGCGGTTCGTCATCCAAAACGGAGTCATGTACAGGAGAGGTTATTCCGTTCCTCTCCTTAGGTGTATCGCCCACGAGGAAATCAAACGAGTGTTACATGATGTGCACGAAGGAGAGTGTGGCGATCATACCGGAGGACAAGCTCTCGCTAAGAAGATACTCCGATATGGGTACTACTGGCCGACAGTGAACCGAGATGCGGCAAACTATGCCCGGAAGTGCGATAAATGCCAGATACATGCCCGAATTCCGAGAGCTCCGCCTACTGAAATAACCCAAATGGTCAGTCCCTGGCCATTCGCGATGTGGGGCATCGACATCATCGGCGCTTTGCCTTTAGCAAAAGGCAGTGCGAAATACGCCATCGTCGCCGTTGACTACTTCACAAAGTGGGCTGAGGCCGAAGCCCTTGCAACCATTACGACAAAGAAAGTGATAAACTTCGTGGTTCGCAACATCATCTGTCGATTTGGACTCCCGCATACTATCATCACTGATAACGGAGCCCAATTCGAGAGTGCGGAATTCAAAAATTTCTGTCAACGGTTTCATATCCGCAAAAAGTTCTCGGCTGTCGCACACCCCCAAGCGAATGGACAGGTTGAAGCTGTCAACAAAGTTATAAAATCGATCCTGAAGAAACGATTGGAGAAGGCTGGGGGCAAGTGGGTCGATGAACTTCCTATGGCGTTATGGGCCTATCGAACGACCCACAAAACCGCGACCGGACACACTCCGTTTTCCCTATCTTATGGCTCAGAGGCCGTTATTCCGGTCGAGACAGAAGTGCTCTCTCATCGCGTGACTTATTATGATCCAAAAACAAACGCTATACTCCTGGCCGAGTCTTTGGATCTATTGGATGAAAAACGGGAAGAGGCTGATTTGAGAGCAGCCGCACATCGAAGCCGGGTCGCCCGACTGTACAACACCAAAGTTCGACCTCAAACCTTTGAACTCGGCGACCTCGTACTCAAGAGAATCTACCCAGTCCCTTCACACATGAAGCCAAACTGGGGAGGACCATATGTAATTACACGGAAGCTCGGAGATGGTACATTCAAGCTGTCGACTGTTGACGGTCTCGATTTACCAAGGGCTTGGAACAGCGAAAGTCTCCGCCGCTATTACATATGACAGGCTTTATTTATTTCATTCTATTTAGCAATTTGTTTCTGCATTTCGAAATTTGAATTTTGTAATAAGGCAACTAACTTTGCCACATTTTCTTATTTCAGCAATAAAATGCCACTTCTTCGAGCCAGAGCTGTGATCCATTAAGTACGATATACAACATCACGATGCACGAAGAGCTAAATCCCATCATGCAATGGGACTTATTCAAATGGAGAGTGGCTGTGATACGACCGGCCACTCACTAGGTGAAACCCGAGCTTGGGGACAAGCCATGACACCGATATTAATAGGGTTGACACACGACAATCCTACAATCAACTCCATATTCCCAGAGTGCGAAGTGGAGTATAAACATTCGACTTCGTCCCCCCAGAGTGCGAGACGGAGTATAAACAATCAACTCCATATTCCCAAAGTGCGAAGTGGAGTATAAACATTCGACTCCGACCTCCTAGAGTGCGAGACGGAGTATAAACATTTAACTCCATATTCCCAGAGTGCGAAGTGGAGTATAAACATTCGACTTCGTCCTCCCAGAGTGCGAGACGGAGCATAAACATTCAACTCCATATTCCCAGAGTGCGAAGTGGAGTATAAACATTCAACTCCATATTCCCAGAGTGCGAAGTGGAGTATAAACATTCGACTCCGACCTCCCAACGTGCGAGACGGAGTATAAACATTTAACTCCATATTCCCAAAGTGCGAAGTGGAGTATAAACATTCGACTCCGTCCTCCCAGAGTGCGAGACGGAGCATAAACATTCAACTCCATATTCCCAGAGTGCGAAGTGGAGTATAAACATTCAACTCCGCATTCCCAGAGTGTGAAGCAGAGTATAAACAACTAACTCCGTGCTCCCAGAGTGCGAGACGGAATACAAACATCAGTCAACTCCGTGTTCCCAGAGTGCGAATAACCGCTTACGAGATGACATATATCCCCGGAGTATGGATGAAACGATTCATAAGAGAACAAGTGTAGTTCGACCACTCGGTCCTCGCTTGGTACAATCACAAGCTGATCATCACAACTTAACCCCGGAACTGGGGGCAGAGGCAAATGTTAGTCATTATCCGAAACTATGCGATGCTCAGCTCCGATGCGATCCCCTATCACAACTCAAGTCCGAGATTTCCATACTTAACAAGTAAAATGAGCTATTCTTGAAACAGTCAGATAATGCAAGTACACTGGACCAAAGTCCAAACACTGCAATATTCAAGCATAGAAAGGAACATAAGCTGAAGCTAGAAAACAAAATTTTATTTCAACTAACTCAAGAACAAGGGTTCATACATGAGTTTTTTCCAAAACATTCCTACTAGAAGGGGCCGAACCCGCATCTAAACACGGCCTACAAAAGGGAAAAACAGAGAAAATGACAAAAGTCCCTAACTGCCTATGAAAAGAATGTCTAATCCTTATGCTTCCTCAGCTTCTTCTTCCTCGAGGAGCTACTGGAACCACCAGTACCCTTTCGCTTGGAGCTTTTCTCCTTAGGCAGACTCCCTTCGGGTGAAGGCATAATGTCAACGTCCTCGTCTGAGCTGGACTCTATAGAGATGCTTCCCGCGGGAGGAGTTGGAGGAACAGACTCTGCAGCCGGGGGATGGGCTGGCACATTAGTATCAGTAAGTGTGCCTCCAGGAGACACAATCATAAGAGGAGTAGGGCACTGTGCTGCTGCTCCGCCATCTACTTCACCGCCGTGCGCCGCGGCCGCCATCTCGGAATTAATCTCGGCCAACATCGCCGCTTCCCGCTGTGCTCTGGCTTCGCTAGGAGCCGTAGTAGTCTGAGATGGGGTGTCAGAAGTAGCCGTGAATCCACCCAAGCCGAACGGCAAGTCCGCAAAAGGATCACTCTGACGGCCAAGGAGCTCGTTTATCATCTGTTCATCGAAAGAAAGTGAGCTCCCCTGCGTTACTCCAACTGGTGCCATTGTCATGACGGAGGTCGCCTCAGAGATGATGGCTCCTGGTGCTTGGCCTGATTCTTGGATGGTAAGAGGCGCGGCTGGAACAACTCCTGTCACTGATCAATGGAAAAGGACATGTCATTAGCAACATTTCAACACAGATTCTTCAATCCAAATATACAAGAAGTTAGTTCAAAATACCTTCCTCGGTTTGGCTCGAGGTCGTCTGAACAACTTCAGAAGGATGTTCCTTAATAGGAGATAAATGCGGTTGATCTGGATCAAATGCCAGAATAGGCTGGGGGTAGATCATCGGAGTTGGCTCAGACTGAGATGACACGATTATCTCAGAACTCATAACATGGTGTTCTGCACCAGAACTCTCTCCGACCTCCTGGATCTGGGCACCAAGCCTCACCTTGTCGTGGGAAATCATGGAGTCATGGAGAACCTTCTTTTCGTCATCATTAAGGATGCGGTTCTCCAGCTCGAATTCATCAAGGGCTTCATCAGGGTGCCCGGGTTTCTCCTCATCAACCAGTAGGTTCCAGGCGTTATAGAGATGCGTGGGATAATCGTCAAGCCATGTCAAATCTTGGTGCCTTAGCACATTGGCGTTATAAGTGACGAGTAGCTCTTCCACCTCGGCCTCAATCTTGGCCTCCACCTGACGTACCTTCTCGTCAACCCCAGCCTCAGCTTCGTGAGCTTGTTGTATAGCCGCTTCCTTCTCCTTTCGGAGCGTCACTGCCTGATCACAGGCCTCCTGCGCAGAGACATTAGCTGCGTCTTTTTCCTTCGCCATCTCTGAAAACTTTGATTTCAGCTCATTAAGCTCCTTAAGAGCGGCATCCCTCTCGGCGGTAATAGAAGTGTTCCTGTGACCCATGTCCTCGATGGCGGTATAATGCTCTTGCTTCATCCTGGTCATGACAGCGTTCACTTCATCAACCTTCTTTAGAGCCTCCATTTCAGATTTACGGGAAGACTCAGCCTCCGAGTTGAGCGCTTTTATGATTTAGTCGTTGTGACCCAATTCCTTCTCGAGCTTCTCAATGGTGACGCCCCGATCAAATGCCACTTTAGACGCCTTCCTCGCGGCCCGTCCCCATTCCCTGTACTAAAAAAAGATGTCCGCAACATAATCATGGATAGTGGTTTCAGTGGTTGGCGGAATTCTCTTCAAGTGCGGAGGGAAGACATAACCGTCAAAACAGATATTGGGGAATTCCTTCCTCATCTGTGCCAGTTTAAGCGCTCCTTCACTAGACGCTTCGGTCGGGACCGGTACAGTAGCCGAGGAGGTGGCTATTTCAGTCCGGCGTGGAGGATCGGACCTCGAAGCTTGAAAAGGCGGCCTAGGCCATGAAGTTTCAGGAGGACGAGTAACTGCGACCGTAGGAGGTGCAGAGGTCCTGGGGGGAGGAGAGCGAGATCGGGATCGGCGAACGTATCCCCTATCTCTGTTAGACTTCTCCTGACCAGAATGTCCTGAGTCGTAATCCCTCTCGCCCTCTCTCCTGCGTGGCTCATGATAACGGCGCTTATTGCGCAAACTTCCAAGCACAGAACCTTGCCCAGACATCGTACCTGAAAAGAAAACCATGAAGAATCAGTAACCGTTTGCGATGTGTTGTTTACGGTTAGGAAAATGTGTTGTGCCATGAAGAGTGTGTGAATGTGTAACCCCCCAGACCAACCAGAAGTGTCAATCGCACTGGTAGGATTAGACTCGCTAACATCGACGATATGTCGCGGTCCGCCCGATTCAACGTCGTGTTGCTCCGGCTCGATGTCCGGGATTGGAGGGTCAGCAGGCCCTTCGAATTGATCTTCAGCTTGCAGGGAGGATGCTTCCGTAATCTTAACTCCTGGCAAAGGACGGTGCAAAACCACAGACTTTCGCCTCCCGGACTTAGGCTGTTTTGAGGCCACTGCCTTGCCCTTCCTCTTTGCGTCGGACTCCGGGGTTGCATTAGCAGGTCCGACTAACGGTTCTTCATCGGTATGAGTTTTCTCGGAATCGGGTTCCTCAATTATCGCAACCCTGGGTTTCATCCGCTTGACCTTCTTTCTGGAGACGGTCTATAATGCACCATCGAGCCTTATGCTCTGCCTCCGGCCGATCAACCCAAGAACTCTGAGATTCCGATCTGTCAGTAACAGTTCAATATTCCTTTCTTCGCTAGGAATCTCTTGGAGGACCCGAACTATCTCTTTATAGTAGCCACCCTCAGGACGCTGGATGATTGCTGAAAGAAAAAGAGAAGAAGACGTAAGTTTAATTTCACTCCGAAAATTGCCCTGTCAATTACTTGGGAAAAAAGACAATACTCACGTCTGAACAGCCATCTTCTGGCAAACCCCAGAGGACATCGGACATAGAACCACTCCGACTTAAAGTAGCTTAGCCTAGTCCACGACCCCGCGACAACTTGACAGTTCCTTACAGACTCCAGGAACGTATAAGATGGGCTGTCAGTCCGACTCTTGAAATTAAACAAGTATCTTATGTCGGTCATACGGGGAGGACGATGGAGGTATTCCATGAATACAATGAACAAGCTGTTGAGTGAGGCATATCCGTTTGGATGCAATTGAGACGGAGCGATGTCCAGATAAGCCAACACTTCTCGTATGTAATCATTGAACGGAGGAAGTGTGCCGGCTGCGCACGCATGTCGATTAAAAGCAGTATACCCCTCCGGGGGATTATGTGGCCTGTCATCCGGTCCAGGCAACAGTACCTCATCCAAAGATAAGCCATGCCTTAAGCATATTCTCCCTAGCATGTCTTCAGAGATATTGGACGGGACAGAATTAGGTGGACTATTAATGAAGGACGCATCGGGCAACTCATCCGGAGCTGGACCAATAGCTTCGGTCTCGATGACCGGAATCTCAAGTCTGGGAGGGATAGGGTTCTGAGTTTCTTGCTGCTGCGAACTCGACGGTTCCATCACTAGCTAACTCACGAGAAACCATCATTAGATGAAAGCCCGTGCATTCCCCAGTGTAAAGTGCATGAATGTGTTGTGTAGTGCAAATGTTGTGCGTGACTTGAGCAAATTCTGCAGAATTAAAGAAAACACGCTAGCGACGAAACTCTGGAAGTCAGACCGACAATGACCGTCATCGCTGACCGTCACGATCGCGCAACCCAGATGCCAGATGGCTGATTCAAGTGTAAGTCCGTTATATGTTCGTTAGGTTACAGTTCCATCGACGAGCTTCGAAAGTCAGTCAAATATGCAATCCTGTAATCAAGTCCAATTATGCAAGGCAGAAGCTCGTCGGAGTCGAGTGTAAGAGCATGCAAGAGTTCGCTAAGTTCGTCGAATTTCAGCATGGAATCGATCGTAGTTCAGATTCAAATTCAGTCGGAGGCGTGATATCTTTCGTGTCGATCCAGTTCGAATCGATACTTTCGTATCGGTCAAGGTCGACTCGATACCTTTCGTATCGATAGGTTTCGAATCGACGGCAGTTCGTATCGACCGGAGGAGTGGATTTCGTATCGATCAGAGAGGCTTACTTCGCATCGGCCAAGGGTTAACGGCTGTGTGACAACCAAGTGCAATGACTTCGCATCGATCTGGGGTTATCGATATTGAACCAATAAAACCTCTTGGTCTTCGTATCGATCGTGAGAGGCAGATTTTCGCATCGATCACGCGGGCCAAACACTTGCATCAATCATTTCAGTTCGACACAAGCCCCAACCACCTTAGATCGATGTGAACCTCTGCATCCCCTTCAACCCATCAATCGATGCGAGGTCATGAAATCTGGGTCGAGTCGAACCCTCCTGTCCCGGATCGACACGAACTAGAGGTGAAGCAATTCCTCCAGAACTCTTTCTTCTCCGATTGAAGCGAGCATTGCCATGGCCATCCTCGACCAAGCTCTGGTCCAGATCTGGCCTTAGCGCCGCCAAAATCAATAATCAGCAAGGACACGATGGATCTGAGATCTGAACTTCGTCGCTCGAATTTAGCCGTGATTGCTTATTTACCTGAATTGAATTGGAGTTTGGGGAAATAATAAAATGATGTTTGATCGATTCGAAGATTGGAACAATTCTTCCCTCCCAAGTTCGTGAATCGATACGAGAATGCAGAAGACAACAGTAAAAGTAAAAGGTAAAAAAGTGAGAAGTGACGAAGTCCCAGATATATATATATGAAGCCTAGGACGGAACCGAGTCGATTCGACTCCCAGTCAACCTGACCGGTCGCAACCAGTCAGACGGCGCAACGAAACGAAGGCTCGTTTCGAATCCACCAGACTTTATCGGTTCGAAGCGCACAGGGAGGCCACTTGAGTACGATGGATCAGTGCAAACGCTCTCTTCGAATCCATCAAGCTGTGCATTCATCGAGGCGAAATGTTCACCAGACACCATCGTTTCGAAACATCCAAATTATGAGCCATCGATTCAAAATAGAGCAGACCTATTAATACGAGCGTCACTTTCGTATCCATCAGAACCTATCGATACGAACATCCATTTCGTATCCGCCAGATATCGCTAATTCGAATCAGAATTCACCATGGTTCGTGACTATCGATACGAATGACCGTTTTCGTATCCAACGGATCAACCCACATCGATACGAAGAAAGGCTTTCCAATTTTTAGCATCGATTCATGAGAGGATCGATACAAGAGGATGGTTGGAGAATACGACTTTCAAATTATTCAAAGAAGACCTGCAGCTTTTCAAAGCACGTCATGTTTTCACAAGACGTACTTTGGGGGGCAAATGTTATCCCGCCTTTTGGCAAGGCCAGGACATCAAGGAGTTGGATTCCAAATGTCGTTTGTCATGGATATCATTGAATTTTGTCGGAGTCCGGATCAAGCCCCAATCGATGAGACATGATCGGGAAAATAAAGCAAACCAACGTTCCAAGTTTCAAGTCAATCTGAGCTCATACGCACAGGTTATGATGGATACAAGTTGGAGGAAAAAGCATGTTTTCGTATCCATCAGCAGACCCCATTTCGTATCCATTGAAACGTATCTGTTCGTTTCGATGGAGCCAGTACATCGAGTTCGTATCGATGGGTTTCGTATCCATCGGTGATCCTCGTTTCGCATCCATCGATCTCATATCGATTAGAATGATTAAGTCCACACAGTGATGAGCTTCGTATCGATAGAACCTTCAACCGGAAAGATTTGTTCGTATCCATCGATAAGACACCTGGTTCGTAACGATCACTTCATGTCGACTTCGTATCCATCAGATGTTCGATACTTCGCATCCATTGAAAGGCTCCAACTTGTATTCTTTGACTTCGTACCCATTGAGGAGCTACGTGTTTCATATCCATCAAGGAAGGAACTCTCCGTCTCCATTTGTCCATCAGTTCGTATCCATGAATGACCGTGGTTCGAATCCATGGCTGAAGTCCTACTCGAATCTATCAGGTCAACCAGCTTGGATAACGTGTCACCTCTCGAAGGAAACGAAGCAGTCAACACGGAGCAAATACCGGATCGAGGCGAAGAGCGCACACCACGTCATCCCTCGATGCGAATGCGCCGAGATATATGGAGTCGACGCGGTCGACTCGGAGTGAAGGGCGGATCGAAGCGAGGTGCGCACGCCACATCACCTAGCGCGTGCAATCATCGACACGAAAGGATGGAATCGAAGCAATGGAGACGAGCAGAACAGCCAGCGTTGAAATCCATCTCGTATCGATGATATCTCTCAATCCACTGATCCAAATACCATGAAATTTTAACTGAAGGTTGCATACATACCGAGGAACATCTCCACCAAATTTGAGCTCAATTGGAGGTAATCTTGATCGATACGAAATGACTTCGTATCGATCACAGATCGCCTCCAAACTTTCTGGAAACGGTCGCGTGGGCCCCCTCACGTGCCAGACCAAGTCTCCCGGAGTTTGAGCGAGTTCTGAGCCTCCTACGCCTATAAATAGAGCCCCAGAATCAGCAGAAAAGGGATCTTTTTTCTCTGAAGCGTCCAGACTCTTCCGGATTGAGATTTGCATAATACTTTTGCTGTCAATTTCGAATTCTAATCTGTAATCCGCTGTTCATTGCTGTAACCACTTGTAATCATTGAAAGAGAATCAATAAAACCATCAAAACTTCATAGTGGACGTAGGCTATACGCCGAACCACTCTAAATTGCTTGTCTGTGCATTTTACATTTCTGTTTGTTGGAGTTTTTGTTAGATAACCTCTGTTTTGCATTTACAATCTTCATTTTATCTCTTCAAACAACTCCCGAAGAGTGTTGTGCCCATTTTTGGTACAAACACTGGATACTTTTTCTTCTTTGTCACTTTATTCAGCTCATGGTAATCAACACATAATCTAAGGGAGCCGTCCGCCATCTTGACAAACAATACGGGTGCTCCCCACTCAGATATACTCCTGCAAATGAACCCTTTTTGCAAAAGGTCATTCACTCGCACTTCAAGCTCTCTCTACTCTCTAGGTTTCCTTAACGGCATCATTATCGATCTGGCTTCTTTAACTAAATCAATACGAAACTCGATCTTTCTGTATGGTGGAAGTACGATCACCTAATCAAATATGTCCAAATACTCCCTAGCAATAGGTACTGTCGGCAACTCATCATGCAAGATATCTAGTGAATATAGAAAGCTAACCACAACCTCATCACCCGATAGGCAGTCTAAGACTGCCCTCCGCCCATCATCCATCCCTATTGTTATCTATGACTTCTCGCACTCTACTACTACTCTGTATCTACTAATCTGGTCCATCTCCGGAATGATACCAAACCGAACAAAACCTAAAACAAAAGAATCAAAATCAGAAGAGAATCCATGACTCAATAAGACCAAACCATATATAGGCTAGTGGAGCCTCTAACAGAGTTCGTTACAATCAAAGGTCGATCAACAATTTCAGGTCTCAATCCCATTCTATGTACTAGGTCACTAGATACGTAGGAATGTAAAGCCCCGGTATCGAATGAAACTCAAATAGGAACGTCATAAACAGAAAGTATACCCTAAATAATGATGTATTCCCCCTTCTCTTTTGTCGATGGAGCATTCGATGAAGTCGGAACGACATTGTTAGCATATGCTTTCACCACCTGCTTTCGCTTAGGCAACTTAGGAAAGTTCTTTTAGATATGTCCGGGCTGGTCGCAATTGTAGCACTTCTTATCCTCAGATTTGCAGTCTCTACTATAATGACTGTTCTCTCCACAAGTGTAGCAAATCACTTTGGATTTGACTTTCTTTTTTTGGCCATCTTTATTCGAAAACTGCTTCCTCTTGTTGTTCCCTTTCTTCATACCTCCCCAGCCTGATTTCTACTTTGGCTCTTCTTTAGGAACGACCTTCTTCCGCTTAGGATAAAGGCTTTCATGTCCCAGGGTCTTCCCGACGATCGCCTTAAAAGTATCATCAAGGTGATTCACAAGCTTTTCACCTAAATGATCATTCAAGCTAATGATGGACTTCTCATTATTTTTTGTTGGAGTGTCGATGAAGGACATCCCGTACTTCGACAAAGTGTCGAATTCTGCTACATACTCGGAGACACTCATGTCCTCTTGCTTCAATTCCGCAAATCGATGGTACAGTTCCGACTTCTAGGTAGCCGGAATAAACTTCTCTTCAAATTGAGCCTTGAACTAATCCCAAGTGAAATGATCCTCGGGAGTGGTAACTCTAACAGCATCCCACCAATTCATGGCTCGCTCCTATAGTTGACTAGAAGCTAATCTCCTCTTCATAGCTTCAGTAAGTTCAAGATCATCAAATATGCGCTCACAGGTCTTGAGCCAATCCCGAACTTCCATTGTCTACTCTGTTACTTGGAACGGTTTGCCACTAAGAGTAGTGAAGTCCTTGCTCAGCTTAGCGAAATAGGCTCTGGCCGCCTGCACTGGAGCACCACCTTTTGTGCAACATTTGGAGAAGCTACTTGAGCATTTTGTAGCATGTTCCTAATTATATCATTAAACATAGCCTGCATATCGGGGTTAGTAGCCCCCGAAGCAGCTCCTTGCTCCACTCTGAGACGGAGTTCCTAGTGGCATTCCTTGTTTAATGATTCATTTTTCAATCTATAAAAAGGATGTCCAGTCCCTTTACAATGAATTCCTCTAAAGTAGCACTCTTGTGTACAGTGCGACTTTATATACTTTATATATTACTGTATAATTTTGAAAAAAAATATATATAACAAGTACGCGCTTTTGTATATATATACTCTCGATCTAGTCTAAGGTGAGAACTCCTACCCAATCTCTACTGTATCCCGGTATCCCTCAGGTAAAACAACGAAACCTTAGCTCTGATTCCAAATGAGATGACCGCCATACACCGCTAATACCCAAAAGACCAGGATGGTGCGCTGCAACGGTGCTCGGCCGATGTAAGCGGTCATCTAAAGGTAAAATAAACAACATAACACAAAACCTATTGTATATCTCATAGTGCGTCGAACAAAATATAATAGCAACATCACAGATATAAAACATGTAAGCCAATAAATGACTGAATAGATCACAGCTTCAGAGCAATAGATCCATACAGTACAGTGGTAAAAATAGAGTCATACATCCCAAAAAACTCCTAAATAACCATCTCACAAAATAAGAGTACTAGTAAGCTCCATAGTACTGAACAACATAAAGTACTAGAGTAAATATAATAATACGAGAAATAGTCTCGTGCTCGCTACCTGAACAGCTACTCATGCTCACCAAACCTATCTCTAATATACTCATTTAAGAGTACCCGGAGTAATATGAAGCAATGCATAAAATCCCAGGCCAGACAACATTCTGGTGTGAGCGATAGAAATCTCAAATACTATAAAAAGATGAATAGGACAATCGGTACACGAAATCATACCATATCGCTGCATCCACAGAGTTAGCACATAAATAATATAAGCTACTTTATGATCATCATCATGGGTGTAATGTGGGTGCCAAGGTACCAAGGATGTCTAGATATCTATATCGGCAGTATCTACATCATATGATATCCCTAAGGTGATAGAAACAATCAAACAAAACATCCATCACCCATCCTCACATTCACTCACTCGGTGCATTGGGTATACGACAACTCGCAAACTTAGGGACTAGGCATATCACCGCACCAATCCATCCCAATCGTCACGAGACTAGATGTATCCCCACATCAATCCATCCTGGAGACTAGACACATGACCGCGTCAATCTATCTCAACACTCGAGACTAGATACATCGCTATATCAATCCATCTCAACCCCACAAGTATCATCGATCCCCTCCCCTTGTACACGCCATCCATGGTAGAGCTTGTCTTGGAACTGTCCACCCAACTCCCGTCCAAAGTCATCGCGGTTGGGAACTACTCTAGACAGTCGTCATATGTCATAGAGTATCATCGAGCGTCCCACAACCCACCTCCAACAGTTCCCTTCTCTGCCTCCTGGAGTAAAGTTGGTCATTGCCGAAGTCGTTCCTTGAGAAGTAGGGTCGCCATCGAACTAAAACATCCAACGAAAAACCGTCCCACTGTCGACAAACCAAACTCCACTAGAGGACTCCTTCCGAACCCCTTGACCTACCCTAAGGGTTGCACCCTTATAGGGTGAAACCTTAAGGGTCGGGTTTGACCCCTATATGGAACTAGCCTTCCCCTGTCGACCCTTATCCCTTAACTCATTCTCCCCGTATTTTGCACCACACACTAACTCCATCCGATCCCAAACTACACTTGCCAACTCCAACGCATCTCATCACCTTCCACTATTGATTACGCCCCTTTGTAATCCATCTTTAAGGGTCGTATCTGACCCCTCCAATCGACTTGATCCCTATAATGGTCCATCTTCAATCGATCGTAACTTGAACATACGAACTCCAAATGACTTGAAACTTGATGTGTTACTTCATGGGACTTCCCTTGTTGTCCCCTACCAATCGCACCCCCTATAATCTATCTCTTAGGGTCTAGCCGACCCCTATAGGGTGACCCCTACCGGGTAGTCCCTTTCTAACTTTCTACGGCTATTTTCGCCATTCGCTCGGTGTTTGCATCCATATAAGCATGTTTACAACAAGCATATAATATGTAAAACACACAACAATAAGCAAATTGTCAAAACATAGTAAATTAAAGCATAGATTTAAAGGAATAACCATATATTCATAGGGTACAATCATGGATCCCTAAAATACAATTCCATAGACTTAACCTAAATTAACCCAAATTCACATATGTGTCATAATATGATTTAAGATGATTAAGATTTTTAGGGGATTTTAGAAGGTGTTTATAGCCTAATAGTTTTTAATTAGTAAGAGAGACTACTAATCACTCACCTTAACCTAAGCTAAGCTCTAGATCTTCTTATGAACAATAGATGCACTGATTTCAATGTGTGTGCATTAGAAAATCTTCAAGCTTTAGGATGGATTTCACTAATCAGTTGCTAATGATGAGATTTAGCTCATTAAATAATTTTTTATGGGTTTTGGGGTGAAAATATTATTAATGGAGGTAAGGAGCTATTTTGAGAGTTGTGCAAATGAGGAAGGAGAGGTCCCATTAGCTCCTACAGCTCCCACTTACCCCAAAACCCGAAATGGGTCATGGTGTAACACCACTAATTTTAAATAGCATTATTCAGAAGATTTAATTAGATAAATTAAATAGAATAATGTAGAGACTAGAGTGATAAGAGGATTGAGATTTGGAAACTATTTAGGTTCGTGCCTCAACAAATGGATTTATAAAAATGGTTTATAAGTTAAATACCTAAGAGAATAAGACAAGGGTAATATGGAAATAGCCATATACCATAACCCCATAACCCCTATGAAAGTCTAGTGGATATATTATCTAACTTGTATATAATATGCAAGTATGTAAATCAATGCAGCAGTAGACAATAAATAGTAAAATATAAAAGCATGTAAACTAGAGTTTTTATATTGGTTCGGACCTCCCGTCCTACGTCCAGTCCCGAAGCTACCCTTCGATATTTCCTTTAAACAAACTACCCTTACTTCGTCCGGAGGAATAAGCTTAATACAAAAATGTCTTTGATAATCTTGTGTTCCAATAACACAGTTTTTGACTTATCGTACAACTTTTCCTATGATCTCCTTTGAATATATGAATATGATTGCTTCGATTTGTAGGAAGTGATTGAACCAATAGGTTGTAGTGGATTGGAGTATGGAACCAGTGTATATGCGAGAGAGTGCATTTGCAGTAAAGAATAGATCAAATCAAGTTAGTTCTCAATCAAGATGCTATTTATAGAGTTAGAGAGGTGCAGATGAAGAGTTGTTGCTCTTTGAAGAAATCTTTTCATTTTAATGGCTGTAACTCTTCATGAAAGATGATTTCCTTTGGTTTCAGAAAGAAGTGTCTTTTCAAATATGACAGTTTTTGCCTTGACAGACGTTTATGGTACAATGACAGACCTTTGTGACTATTTTAATTTTTTAACCAGAAACTTGTCACAAACATCCGTGAGTATACCTCAGACGTCTATGAGTATTATTATTTTTTAAACCGAAACTTGTCACAAACGTCTGTGAGATGAAAATGCAGTTTTCTACGTGTTTTTGATGTATCTAAAGTTTTGTATGCATATATACTCAAGGAGACCATAACAATATTTTATCTAGGACTCTTTTACAATAGAATAACCTTTAGTATGGTCAATGAATCTTCGTCTCTCTTTGAATCTTAATATCTTTGATAGTACCTTCGATCACGGTGTCTGCTTGTAGTATATACCTGCAATTTTGATAAAGTCTATATATGTATATGATTGTATAGTTTTTATCATTAAAACATAAGTTGGAGGTTCTAACACCGTAAACCCTTACCTCATTATCATTCATATTTTTCATAAAACAAAAGCATAAACAAAGGAGAAGCAAGGCCAGCCATTACCCTAGGGGAAGAAGAGCTAAAATCAAGTAGAAGCTAAGATTCAAGCTAGGAAGAATAAAGCAAGAACAAATCTCAAGTTCCTTATCCAAACAAGGTGAATTATGATCTAAACCATCTCATATAAGTTTTTTTTGAATTTTTAATTTTGGGTCTAAGGTTTAAAACCGTTTGGATGGATGATTGGTGATATGCTTTGATTTTATGCCATGTTTTGATTTAAACAAGGATTTTTAGGTAATGATATAATTCGATTTTAAGGTTAAAATCATGTAAATTTGTTTCAAATGCCATGATGTTGGAATATCTTATGTAAAACATTATTTTGGAGATGGGTTTAAATATTCATAATATTCCGAGCTATGGATAATTTACTATGAATTTTGAATGGAAGAAATAGACAATTTTGGGTTTAAATTATTTAAGGCAATTATCCAATGATTTTGGGTCTGAAATTTACATATGTTAGAAAACATATTAAAAGTGAATTATTGTGATTTTTGGGGATTTTTCCTAAGTGTTTTAATATGGTTATTAAATTATTTAAGTTGGAGGAATTAAATGTTTTGTTGAAGGGAATGGCTTATTTATTAAAATGATTTCAATTACTAATTATTGAATTTGGCAGCCTTTCTAGAAAACGATTTTGATAAAGAATTTGGCAACCAATCATATTTTGACGAACTATGTAAGTTAGGTAAAAAAGAATTTCTTTGAAATGCAACAAAACCAGTTTTATTTTGATTTACAACATTGCCACTTCCACCTGCTAGCTTTCGTCACCATACTTCTGCTAATGAACCCATTTTGTAACGACCCGACATTTTGGACCATTCGCATCCATTATAAGTGTATAGGTAGACACTCATGCCGGAATTGAATTGTTCAAAATACTGCGTTGTTAATTTAAATTTGGCAAAACTGAACATATACAGTAAATAAATGAATAATCACAGATCACAGTCACAGAGTAATAAGTGCAGCGGAAATAAAAGAGATAGTAGTTCATGAAGCTACTATATAAATGTATAAGATTCATCAAAGTTTACAACAGAAGAGTAATACGATACATCAGAGTTAAACCAGATACAACGGAAGAGTAATATGATACATCAGATACAAATCAGAATACATCACTGGAATCATTGAATACTGAAAGCAGAATAGATGGCTGGATCTTCAAGCAAAGCTCCAACTTCAAGGTGAGTCTCGAATACTGGTACACTCAGTCTGACCCGAGCGTAAAGCAAAAACACAAGACACTCGAGTCAGGATTAACATTCTTATATTAATAAATCCAACTCAAGTGAAATAGCAATTGAAATACAAGTAACTCAAAGGATGTTTGGAATAACCATCCTTTAAGGATCCGTTAAACTATCTACTATGTAGTAGTGTACGATAAGTAGATAATGTCTATCAGTAATATAAAAGATATCAAAATAGCGTTAAGTCATGGCCCATTCCACCCTTAACACATTTTATTCCCAAAAGCATATACAAGACCGTAGTTTCCCCAAAACCGGAAGTCACCAGAGGGCAATCCATATACTAAAGGTACAAATCAAAATCATAGTGGTCGCGCATAAATGGAATACAAGTATGACAAGGCACATGAGGCAATACCCAAGGTAGTGATACTACTGTTCGCCTGATCCGGACTGGTGAGAACGCAACGCCGCAGCGCCCGCAACACCGTGAAACAACACTCCCAAAATCAAGGGTGCACCAATCGACAACAAGTATAAGTAGTTCGAAGAAGTGTGTCCACTTGAGGTAGCTAATCCTCCATTGGCCCGGCACAGCTCCTGTTTTAGTCATTTCCAATTTGACACAAGTGTCAAGGCTATCCATTATCGTTCACTTTCTTCAGTCAACACGTACATCATTCCAACCACTTCATTCTGGATCATCACTCCGCCTATAGTTATTAAAGTGGTTTTCGGTTTAGATAGAGAGTATATCCATAACCGAATTCTGGTCTCTTTAATAACTTTTGTGATTATTACACCGATTGGTCGTTTATATATTTCAAAAACCAAATCAATTTCAATTTCAATTTCAATTTCAATTCGTAAACCAACATTTCATTTGCCTTTCTTAATCAATTTCCATAATTTACGTTTCAAAACTTCCAAATTATCATTTCAAAATCTTATAATTCAATTTCAATCTTTATTTGAAACCATTCAAATATTCATTTACATTTGTAAATGAGTTTCATTCCGAAATCATTTAAAATGATTTAATTTAACCTTTAAATCAATTTAACTTCATTTATCGATTTCATTCAATATCGTTAAATTAATTTATCATTTAAAACAATTTCTATTAAACTTCTCATTCATTAAATCAATTACTTAAGTTCAACTCCATTATTTCAAAACTTACAATTTGAATTAAATTAAATTCATCAAATCAAATTCTTTAAATTTCAAGTCTTACATTAACTCCAAAAATATCACATTTTCATTTCTTGTTAAAGAAATTCCATTTCACTTATTTACTCACTTAAATAATTTCCCAAAACTTAATTCATAAAGAAACTCAATTTCAATTATTTACGAAGTAAAATTCACTTATTCAAAAGTTCAATTTTCTTATTAAAGAATTTCAATTCAATTTGATCATTAAATAATTCATTATTAAATAATTCAAAACTTAATTATTAAATAATTTCAAAGTTTAATAATTTCAAACTTAATTATAATTTCAAACTTAATAATTAAATCAATTCAAAGTTTAATAATTTCAAACTTAATTATAATTTCAAACTTAATTCAATAATTTCTCAAATTAAACAACATTCTTTCATCAATTATATTGTTAATATTTTGTTTCAGATTATTATATATTAACACTTTCTTTCATTAAAATTCAAATTTCAACTTCATTTCAAAACCATATTATTTATTCAAATAAAATCTTAATTTATTTTTAAATCAAATTATTGACCAATCGGGTTTTTATTTAATTTCCTATCCTAGGTCAAAGTTCAATTTGGGTATTTATCATTTCAACTCGATTCCAATTCGATTCAAAATCATAGCATAGCAAAGGGAACTTGCAGTGTGATAACTGGGATGGTGTCAAAGTAAATAAACAAGCAATAACAACAAACAATAACAATCCAATAATCAATTCAAATAATCCCGAAATAACCGTATTAATTCGCATTGTTATTTGTACGAATTAATATAATTATTTCTAGAATCTACACTATCATTTCATGTAGATTAAAGATTATTACATTACGGTTTTCACTTGTCATTCAATTTCAATTTCATACATCATCAGTTTAACAACATACATCCAGTGGTTCAAAGTGTAATTAAACAAATCCTACGTGTCAATAAATTTTACAGTTAAAGGGGTCATATTATACAAATGTCCGTTAATCAAATTTAACATTTAATTATCCTATATCAAGTTCAATTTCATACTATTTATCATTTTAACATTAACAATTTAACGTCCAATATAAACATCAACAATCAAACATTTAACAACCAAACTGGATTATCATTGCATATATAACAGATAATGGTGTCAGATGTCACAGGTGAACTGATACAGGCAATAACATATATAACGGTGTAATTAACTAACAGCAGCATATTTCAATTGTCGTTTCAATCGAAATCAAATTTAATAAATACAAGAACGTTAATCGTGAGTGAGTGCTCACCTTTCGAGGCTAGGTAGATTTGACAAGGAAGTGAGCTATGAATCCAGACACGAATTTCAAAGGAATGAAAGATTTACACGAATTTGACGACGAAGCTGATACATAGGAAATAGATGAAATCAAATCAGAAGTAGATCGATGCGGATAAAATTGAAATAAAAGTATACTGTGTTACTATTTTTCTTAACCAATATTCAATTTTAAATTTCGTATTATATTTACAATCATAATACATATCCAACTCACTTTATATTATATTTAGAAGTCTAAATGAAACAAAATATCTGTATATCTGTATTATTAAAATGTATATACATTACATAGGTAGACTATACTACAATTATAAAAGTCACGTAAAATGTGTTGTTATAATATACTAACAACCCTACAACTAAATGTAAACTGTTTTAAAACAAAATATGTAAACTGTCATTTATACTAAAATAAATTAAAACAATACAAGTTACTATACTAAAGAGCATGAATAAGCTCGGACCAATATATACTTACATGTAGACCGCATGTCATATATGACTTACACCTTAATATATATATAAACAGAACATGTTATTCGCATGACCCATATGTACACGTAAAGACAAGACGGTAAACTACATATCGAAACATATTTATGACCTACCCATGTATATATAAGTACAAATCAGACAATATAGATCTTGTATAAACTAATGTACACTTGTATAAATATGTTTATAATCGTCAATATACCCAACAGCCACAAGCAAAATAGGCTTGGAAATCAACTTACCGTGAATACTATATAAGTGTAAATACATTAAACTTCACAGTAAAATAATTTACCTACTTAATATAAATACACTGAGTAGATCCTTCACCATTTCATACATATATAGCCTAAAATATACTGCTTATACAGTCGATACTATATATATTAATAGAATAAATAGCAAAGATTTATATATATACTTGAAGACGCTAAATATACATGCTCACAATTATATGTAGGCTTATCATATACACAACCTACGAATTATACATGCGTTATGTACCTCCTTACCTTTTCACAAGCATGGTCCAAAGGTACCATTCTTCCCCTATAGCACGCAGGTTAGCAAATATATGCATGCTTCACACATTGTTTTTTTTAAGAAGCAAGTAGGAGGTTGCAATGGTAAGAAGGGCTGCAAGCAATGGCGGAGGAGTGGTGCAGTGGAGTTGCGGGTTGTCGGAGGCTAAGTGGGTTGCGGAGTTCGGTGACGGTGATTGATGAGGTCGTTAGGTTGTAGACGTGGACGCTTCGGGGATGGAGGCGGAGCTGGCTTGGAAGCTCGGCAGGCTTTGACGTGGCAGGGACCGAAGGAGGTTGGTATCGGTGGTGGGTTGCGTGATGGCCGAGGTGAGTGGGATGCCAGATCTGAGAAGTTCGGGTTGTTGGCATGGTCGTGGAGGGTTGAAGGGTGAGGCGGAGAGGGTCGATGAGGAGGTGGAGGAGTGTTTGCGTCGGTGGTGACGTGGAGGAAGAGGCCGGTGGGTTGTCAGGGGAAGGAGATGTGGCGTGCATGAAACTCGGGAGGGTTGTGTGCATTGTGGTGGTCGGGACGTTGCTGTGAGGAGGTGGGAAATGGTCAGGGGATAGGTGGAAGTATGGAAGACGTGGTGGTTGGAGGCGCTTCTAGATTTCTTGGTTGAGGATGCAATGGCGTTCGGGTTGAGATTGAAGGAGGGGAGGCTGTGCGAACAAAGATGAAGGAGGGAGAGGAAGAAGGGAAGTGGAAGTCTACAGGGTATATTTGAAGAGAATAGATAATAAAGGGAAGGTTGTGAAAGGCTGAAGATGGCTTGAACGTATAAGTGGAAATGATGAAATATCTAACTAAATTAATAACGTGGAAAATAGCAAAGGTCTTGGCAGTTGAAAACCAGGAAATTAAATGCTAGTGACTATTCAAATTTACACGGTGGTTAAACAATCAGACAAACGAAATCAAAAAAAATAATAATATCAAAACGGTACCTAGACGGATGACCGTTTCGCAGTTTTCGCGGCGTTCCGAACTGCAAAATATACAAATGAGTATACTGCGAAGATCAGCACGACGAGACGATCACAACGGTATACGGATATCAGTGGTACAATTATCCGATCAAAAGTCGATATCGGTACCAAATGCTGTTATTTTGCCGAAAATAAGATCGACGGAGCCAAAGATGTCCGAATTTGGAAAAACGATAAACTGACATCTTGCTCAGAAGATGGTTTAAAATTTTCCTATGTAAAAATATTTAGGTTTCGGAAACATTTTATTTTCATCGCTTTTTAACTGATTAAATTGAAGTGAATTTACGCGCGAAATAAACTTTCATATTTTCGGACGAAAACTTACCGGTTGCTATGTTTAATTAGACGTATTCCAAATATTAAATTTTTATTTCAAAATTTTATCGTTTAAAATTTCACAAAATTTCAACTAATTACGTTATTAAAACAGTTGAAATTTACGGGTCGTTACACTCTCCCCCACTCAAAACTTTTCATCCCCGAAAAGGAACGAGGTTGGAGAATATAAACAACCAGAAAGAAAAACAGATTTGAAATACAAGATAACAATTAATTTAAACCGTATAAATTCAAATTTAACTTAATTGATATTCAATAATTGATTTAATCCATTTGATTTCACTAAAATCAATCTCAACTATTTCTAAATTCATTTTCTTATTATCCCATTATCTTAAATTTACAATTTCTAAAACCACAAATTTGAATAGTCTTTATTATAATCATATTTTCTTTAAAAAAATTAAATTCTTCTAATTCCAAATTATTGTTAAATTATTCTACTTAATATATCTAATCACATATATTTAACCTATATAAATTAATTTAAACCATAAAAGTTTCGATTTAAATTAATTTATATTTACTAATTGCTTTTGAATTTAAGGTATTTCCATAAGTTGATCTAATTTAAATCTATTAATTCTTTCAAACAAATTTATTAATTCTCTCAAAACAATTTATTTCATTATTAACTGAGTTTTACTTATTATCCTATCTAACGCTACTAACATTTTTATAATCAAAATTTAGTGTATAACATTTATTATAACACTCCAATTTTATTTATAAATTCAATTTATCTTATATATTATCCAATTACATATTCAACTTCTGAATGATTTAGGTAAGTTATAGTGAAATGCAATTGAACAATATACAAATAAAATTTTCCCAATTCAATTATACAAGTTTAAATATTTATTCTAAATTTTGGTTTTATTTATAATTAAAATCATCTTTTAACAAAATTTAAGAATTAGATTTCCGATTAACTTTAAACAATTTAGAAATATATATAATATATTTATATCAAGTCAAATTACATTTTTAAAATAAGATACCTATATATATATAAATCAAAATATACTGAAGAAATTTAAATCAAAATATTTTCCAAAACAAAACCGTAGCAATGCTACAGAATAGTATCTCCACTTCGAAACTCAAAAATGAATGTCGATGATGCGGCCGTCATCACCGAAATTAATTTCCAGCGATAAAGAGAAGAGCACTGATTCCAACATTTTAAAATTCTTTGAAACGATTTCTATTCGAAAATACTTTCAATAATATATACTTTAAAATTTTAAAACCAAAGTTCGAAATCACCGGAAACTAAATTCTCAAATTTCTGAATTAAATCCATTTCAAATTCCAAATCAAATTATAGCTAAGTTTATAAATTCATTTATTTATATTGCAATAGTCAATGGTTTACAAAACAATAAATGAAAATCAATATTATTATTTCAGACAACAAATTCATTAATAATTTAATTTCAGAAACTTATATATAATATAATCATACAAAACTTTATTTTATTTTTTCCAAATTTGAAAACAACATTTTAAAATATAAATTTACAAATACACTTCCTCGCTTGACGATACAAGAATAGATTTCAAAGCAAGGATAGAGATTCAAATTTTTGCGAGACTCGAATCAAAGAGAATTCTGATTCGAAGATAAGTTTGAAACAGAAGATAAGATAATTCAATTATCACAATCGGGAGATGGATGAGTTTATTTAATTCACGGGCAACCTTAACCGGGTAGTCCGTAACTTCAAGAATAAGATCGATGCTGAATTCCGAGGTAGATCAACATCAGATTTCAGGGGATAGAATTTTAAGCATAGCAGGAGATAGATAGCATCGCAAACCGAGGATACAGAAATCTCCGGTAAATCGATGCCTATTGTAAAGGAGTTTTGCTCCTTTACGAATCATTCGAATATTGGCGAGACCGCCGATCTATTATAGATAACATTCAAAATGGAGTTATGGGGTGCTCCAGAATTGAAAGAAGACGAATAGTGAAGGACACGAATGAATTTCGGAACCAAGGGAACGTTCCAAAATTTCAAAGGAATTGAGTCAAAGGAAGAGATTGAAACTCGAATGAGGGTGATTCTGTAAATACATTTACCCTATATGTTAAGTTTTGCCTAGAGCTACCAAAGCTCTGATACCAACTGTAACGACCCGACATTTTGGACCATTCGCATCCATTATAAGTGTATAGGTAGACACTCATGCCGGAATTGAATTGTTCAAAATACCGCGTTGTTAATTTAAATTTGGCAAAACTGAACATATACAGTAAATAAATGAATAATCACAGATCACAGTCACAGAGTAATAAGTGCAGCGGAAATAAAAGAGATAGTAGTTCATGAAGCTACTATATAAATGTATAAGATTCATCAAAGTTTACAACAGAAGAGTAATACGATACATCAGAGTTAAACCAGATACAACGGAAGAGTAATATGATACATCAGATACAAATCAGAATACATCACTGGAATCATCGAATACTGAAAGCAGAATAGATGGCTGGATCTTCAAGCAAAGCTCCAACTTCAAGGTGAGTCTCGAATACTGGTACACTCAGTCTGACCCGAGCGTAAAGCAAAAACACAAGACACTCGAGTCAGGATTAACATTCTTATATTAATAAATCCAACTCAAGTGAAATAGCAATTGAAATACAAGTAACTTAAAGGATGTTTGGAATAACCATCCTTTAAGGATCCGTTAAACTATCTACTATGTAGTAGTGTACGATAAGTAGATAATGTCTATCAGTAATATAAAAGATATCAAAATAGCGTTAAGTCATGGCCCATTCCACCCTTAACACATTTTATTCCCAAAAGCATACACAAGACCGTAGTTTCCCCAAAACCGAAGTCACCAGAGGGCAATCCATATACTAAAGGTACAAATCAAAATCGTAGTGGTCGCGCATAAATGGAATACAAGTATGACAAGGCACATGAGGCAATACCCAAGGTAGTGATACTACCGTTCGCCTGATCCGGACTGGTGAGAACGCAACGCCGCAGCGCCCGCAACACCGTGAAACAACACTCCCAAAATCAAGGGTGCACCAATCGACAACAAGTATAAGTAGTTCGAAGAAGTGTGTCCACTTAAGGTAGCTAATCCTCCATTGGCCCGGCACAGCTCCTGTTTTAGTCATTTCCAATTTGACACAAGTGTCAAGGCTATCCATTATCGTTCACTTTCTTCAGTCAACACGTACATCATTCCAACCACTTCATTCTGGATCATCACTCCGCGTATAGTTATTAAAGTGGTTTTCGGTTTAGATAGAGAGTATATCCATAACCGAATTCCGGTCTCTTTAATAACTTTCGTGATTATTACACCGATTGGTCGTTTATATATTTCAAAAACCAAATCAATTTCAATTTCAATTCGTAAACCAACATTTCATTTCCCTTTCTAAATCAATTTCCATAATTTACGTTTCAAAACTTCCAAATTATCATTTCAAAATCTTATAATTCAATTTCAATCTTTATTTGAAACCATTCAAATATTCATTTACATTTGTAAATAAGTTTCATTCCGAAATCATTTAAAATGATTTAATTTAACCTTCAAATCAATTTAACTTCATTTATCGATTTCATTCAATATCGTTAAATTAATTTATCATTTAAAACAATTTCTATTAAACTTCTCATTCATTAAATCAATTACTTAAGTTCAACTCCATTATTTCAAAACTTACAATTTGAATTAAATTAAATTCATCAAATCAAATTCTTTAAATTTCAAGTCTTACATTAACTCCAAAAATATCACATTTTCATTTCTTGTTAAAGAAATTCCATTTCACTTATTTACTCACTTAAATAATTTCCCAAAACTTAATTCATAAAGAAACTCAATTTCAATTATTTACGAAGTAAAATTCACTTATTCAAAAGTTCAATTTTCTTATTAAAGAATTTCAATTCAATTTGATCATTAAATAATTCATTATTAAATAATTCAAAACTTAATTATTAAATAATTTCAAAGTTTAATAATTTCAAACTTAATTATAATTTCAAACTTAATTATTAAATCATTTCAAAGTTTAATAATTTCAAACTTAATTATAATTTCAAACTTAATTCAATAATTTCTCAAATTAAACAACATTCTTTCATCAATTATATTGTTAATATTTTGTTTCAGATTATTATATATTAACACTTTCTTTCATTAAAATTCAAATTTCAACTTCATTTCAAAACCATATTATTTATTCAAATAAAATCTTAATTTATTTTTAAATCAAATTATTGACAAATCGGGTTTTTATTTAATTTCCTATCCTAGGTCAAAGTTCAATTTGGGTATTTATCATTTCAACCCGATTCCAATTCGATTCAAAATCATAGCATAGCAAAGGGAACTTGCAGTGTGATAACTGGGATGGTGTCAAAGTAAATAAACAAGCAATAACAACAAACAATAACAATCCAATAATCAATTCAAATAATCCCGAAATAACCGTATTAATTCGCATTGTTATTTGTACGAATTAATATAATTATTTCTAGAATCTACACTATCATTTCATGTAGATTAAAGATTATTACATTATGGTTTTCACTTGTCATTCAATTTCAATTTCATACATCATCAGTTTAACAACATACATCCAGTGGTTCAAAGTGTAATTAAACAAATCCTACGTGTCAATAAATTTTACAGTTAAAGGGGTCATATTATACAAATGTCCGTTAATCAAATTTAACATTTAATTATCCTATATCAAGTTCAATTTCATACTATTTATCATTTTAACATTAACAATTTAACGTCCAATATAAACATCAACAATCAAACATTTAACAACCAAATTGGATTATCATTGCATATATAACAGATAATGGTGTCAGATGTCACAGGTGAACTGATACAGGCAATAACATATATA
Source organism: Allium fistulosum (assembly GCA_030737815.1). Taxonomy (NCBI): domain Eukaryota; kingdom Viridiplantae; phylum Streptophyta; class Magnoliopsida; order Asparagales; family Amaryllidaceae; genus Allium; species Allium fistulosum. The sequence continues at coordinate 340,580,121 of CM060904.1, forward strand.
ACGGTGTAATTAACTAACAGCAGCATATTTCAATTGTCGTTTCAATCGAAATCAAATTTAATAAATACAAGAACGTTAATCGTGAGTGAGTGCTCACCTTTCGAGGCTAGGTAGATTTGACAAGGAAGTGAGCTACGAATCCAGACACGAATTTCAAAGGAACGAAAGATTTACACGAATTTGACGACGAAGCTAATACATAGGAAATAGATGAAATCAAATCAGAAGTAGATCGATGCGGATAAAATTGAAATAAAAGTATACTGTGTTACTATTTTTCTTAACCAATATTCAATTTTAAATTTCGTATTATATTTACAATCATAATACATATCCAACTCACTTTATATTATATTTAGAAGTCTAAATGAAACAAAATATCTGTATATCTGTATTATTAAAATGTATATACATTACATAGGTAGACTATACTACAATTATAAAAGTCACGTAAAATGTGTTGTTATAATATACTAACAACCCTACAACTAAATGTAAACTGTTTTAAAACAAAATATGTAAACTGTCATTTATACTAAAATAAATTAAAACAATACAAGTTACTATACTAAAGAGCATGAATAAGCTCGGACCAATATATACTTACATGTAGACCGCATGTCATATATGACTTACACCTTAATATATATATAAACAGAACATGTTATTCGCATGACCCATATGTACACGTAAAGACAAGACGGTAAACTACATATCGAAACATATTTATGACCTACCCATGTATATATAAGTACAAATCAGACAATATAGATCTTGTATAAACTAATGTATACTTGTATAAATATGTTTATAATCGTCAATATACCCAACAGCCACAAGCAAAATAGGCTTGGAAATCAACTTACCGTGAATACTATATAAGTGTAAATACATTAAACTTCACAGTAAAATAATTTACCTACTTAATATAAATACACTGAGTAGATCCTTCACCATTTCATACATATATAGCCTAAAATATACTGCTTATACAGTCGATACTATATATATTAATAGAATAAATAGCAAAGATTTATATATATACTTGAAGACGCTAAATATACATGCTCACAATTATATGTAGGCTTATCATATACACAACCTACGAATTATACATGCGTTATGTACCTCCTTACCTTTTCACAAGCATGGTCCAAAGGTACCATTCTTCCCTTATAGCACGCAGGTTAGCAAATATATGCATGCTTCACACATTGTTTTTTTTTAAGAAGCAAGTAGGAGGTTGCAATGGTAAGAAGGGCTGCAAGCAATGGCGGAGGAGTGGTGCAGTGGAGTTGCGGGTTGTCGGAGGCTAAGTGGGTAGCGGAGTTCAGTGACGGTGATTGATGAGGTCGTTGGGTTGTAGACGTGGACGCTTCGGGGATGGAGGCGGAGCTGGCTTGGAAGCTCGGCAGGCTTTGACGTGGCAGGGACCGAAGGAGGTTGGTATCGGTGGTGGGTTGCGTGATGGCCGAGGTGAGAGGGATGCCAGATCTGAGAAGTTCGGGTTGTTGGCATGGTCGTGGAGGGTTGAAGGGTGAGGCGGAGAGGGTCGATGAGGAGGTGGAGGAGTGTTTGCGTCGGTGGTGACATGGAGGAAGAGGCCGGTGGGTTGTCAGGGGAAGGAGATGTGGCGTGCATGAAACTCGGGAGGGTTGTGTGCATTGTGGTGGTCGGGACGTTGCTGTGAGGAGGTGGGAAATGGTCAGGGGATAGGTGGAAGTATGGAAGACGTGGTGGTTGGAGGCGCTTCTAGATTTCTTGGTTGAGGATGCAATGGCGTTCGGGTTGAGATTGAAGGAGGGGAGGCTGTGCGAACAAAGATGAAGGAGGGAGAGGAAGAAGGGAAGTGGAAGTCTACAGGGTATATTTGAAGAGAATAGATAATAAAGGGAAGGTTGTGAAAGGCTGAAGATGGCTTGAACGTATAAGTGGAAATGATGAAATATCTAACTAAATTAATAACGTGGAAAATAGAAAAGGTCTTGGCAGTTGAAAACCAGGAAATTAAATGCTAGTGACTATTCAAATTTACACGGTGGTTAAACAATCAGACAAACGAAATCAAAAAAAAAATATCAAAACGGTACCTAGACGGATGACCGTTTCGCAGTTTTCGCGGCGTTCCGAACTGCAAAATATACAAATGAGTATACTGCGAAAATCAGCATGACGAAACGATCACAACGGTATACGGATATCAGTGGTACAATTATCCGATCAAAAGTCGATATCGATACCAAATGCTATTATTTTGCCGAAAATAAGATCGACGAAGCCAAAGATGTCCGAATTTGGAAAAACGATAAACTGACATCTTGCTCAGAAGATGGTTTAAAATTTTCCTATGTAAAAATATTTAGGTTTCGGAAACATTTTATTTTCATCGCTTTTTAACTGATTAAATTGAAGTGAATTTACGCGCGAAATAAACTTTCATATTTTCGGACGAAAATTTACCGGTTGCTATGTTTAATTAGACGTATTCCAAATATTAAATTTTTATTTCAAAATTTTATCGTTTAAAATTTCAAAAAATTTCAACTAATTACGTTATTAAAACAGTTGAAATTTACGGGTCGTTACACATTTGAAACTAATACACATGGTGTCAAGCCACCGATACGTAGTGAATTAGAGAAAGATGGAAGGGACTGTGTCGAAGGCATACTTTGAATAAGTTGAAGTCATTTTTATAAGCTTTCGAACACATTACTTGCCTTTGTTTTTAAAAGAGGCTTTCGAAGGGGTTGAAGCTTTCGAATCAATCAACTTGCCATTGTTCAAAGAGCCGCTTACCTTTGTTTTTAGAAAGGAGCTTTCGAAAGAGAGTTGCTGCATTTTGATCGATACCAAGCTACCGCCTTTATATCTTTCGAATTGGTAAAAGGCCGCTTTTCTTTAAGCCTTATAATAAGGAGTTTGAAAGGAAGTTTTATTAATATTTATGTAACATTCCCTTGAGGCCCGAAGCTAAGCACTACAGATGCTGCAGTCATCTATAGTATTAACTTCCGGTGACAAAATACGGTAATGTTAATGGTATCCATAATACTAGAAGCACATGAATATGAAATAAAATCAACACGGATTTCAAAACAACTTTTTTGATTACATTTCAAAACAATATTTCATATTCAATTACATAATCCCAAAACGATTCCTAGGTTTTGATCAAATATTATTATTACAAATTACGCCAAGAGAGACATATAAAGATGCCCACTTGGATGATCAGAGTACTAAATAGACATATTATTCATAAATACATCACAACGGAAATAATACTAAATAACTCCTACATAGCTAGCTTTTCCTCCTACACGTCTTTGGAAGCTTATTCGTCCAACCTACTAAACCTGAAAAGTTCTTAACTCTCAATCTACTCAAATTAATTTTGAGCACCCGAGAGTTTAAGTGGAAAACATAAACTTCGAGTCAGACATAAAACCTGGTGTGAATAATTTTATCACACCTCGATTTATTGATATTAAGTGAGACCATGCCGCTTAGCGAAACGGGGTTCCTCTCACTAATATCCCTTTAAAAGCATATCTTTTGCAAATCAAAGTCCCGCAATCAAACTGATTATAACAATAATAGCAAATACATATATGCATAAAAATCAGAAAATCGATTAAATATCTATCCACACTATAGTTCTATCTGGCTAACTATTAACCATTGGTTGACTCGGGCCTACGGGGCATATTCAATAATCTAACTTTTGTTTGACACAGTACTGGGCTATCTGCCCTCAACTATCTTCTTCTTGAGTCAACTGATCCCAATGATTTTGCGAGCTCACCAGTAACCTATCTTTTCTTTGTATATTTCCTTCTATGTGTAACATCATTTTAGTCCCATTTGTGACAAAGCCCTACACACTGGAATTTTGGACTTATTTTAGCTAGGGGCTATTAGCTAAAGTATAGGGCGCGACCCTACACCAGTCCCGTCTAGTCTTCTAATATCAGAGTCATAAATTAGGATTACTGCCCTATTAAAGTTTCATTTCCTGTCATATACTTAGGGTTAACTACCCTATTTAAATTTCATTTCCTTGTAAACAATCTTTGCAAATGATTTACCGTTGAAATCGTATCTTTATAAAACAAGAAAATCATATACTTTGCTTTGCTCAAAACACTTATGCCATGATATATACTTTACACAAAATAGTGTTGATGAAATCTTATCAATGGGATTATCTGTCCCTTCAAAGTATTTTAAAACCCTTTTTAACTGAAAAGACTTTAGGCCATGAAGCCAAGGTAAAACCTTCGAAACCATTGTTTAAAAACCATAAATAATGCATTTCGAAATCATTGAGAACAAACTTTTCGAAAGATTTACTAAGACCTTAGACATCCTCTTTCAAAACCATTTAAACTTGCTTTCAAAGGCATTGGAAACCCTCCATTCAAACACTTAAAATAAACCTTTTGAAAACATTGGGGATTTCCCCTTCGAAACACACATTACATACCTTTCGAAAGCATTGGGTTCAAGTAAAAGTTTGTGGAAACACTGCTTCCAAACCATTTAAAATCATTCCTTTCGAAACCTTTGGGTTTAACATATAATATAACTATAGGTTATACAGAATAAAGGAGAAAGCGTTGCCTTCGAAAGCATTAATCCTAAGTGAAAGAAAGAGGATGGTTTCGTAACCCACCCTTTCGAAACCATTGCCTTCGAAACTATTTCAAAAGCGGCTAAACTACCCTTTTGAAAGCATCGAGAAGGCGGCCATAAAAGAACAAAGGCGAAAGCGCCCTTTCGAAAGCATTGACTCAAAAGGTTTGAATGCAGCAGCATGGGTTTCGAATAAGTTCATAGCAGCTATCCTTTCAAAAGCTTCTTTTAAAACAAAAGGCGGTAACTCATTTGAAAAATCTTTTCTAAAATAAAGGCAAGTGATTGATCTGAAAGCTGATATAGTTGGTTTCAACCGCTTCGAAAGCATCATTTATAAAAAAGAGGTACTTCAAAGTTAATAAGAAAAGCTTCTACCCTTTCGAAAGCAACGTTTCGACACAATGCCTTCCGCCTTTCTCAATGCACTACGTATCAATTGCTTGATACCATGTGCATGGTTTTGAATGGGTTCTTTAGCAGGGGTATGGCATCGAAAGTTAACAGATGGAAGTGGCGAAGTAGTATATTCAAGCAAAACTGATTTTTAGCCTTTAAAAAAATTACTTTTCACCTACTTGCCTTATTTGTCAAAATGTTATTGGTTGCCTTTTTCTTTATCAAATCCTTTTCTAAAAGTGCCACCGAATTATGAATTTTCAATTAAAACCGTTTTAACAAATAAGCCCTTCTCCTTAAATAATTTTATAACTACAATAAAATATTTAGAAAAATCCCCTAAAAATCACCATAATTCATTTTTAATATGTTTTCTAACATATTTAAATTCTAGACCCAAAATCAATAAAAAAAATTGCCGTAAATAATTTAAACCCAATATTAGCCATTTTCTCTCATAGAAAATTCATAATAAATCCACAATAACTTATAAAATTATGAAACTTGAAACCCACTTCTAAAATAATGTTTTTGACCATATCTCAAACACGAAAGTCATTTGGATGTCATTTAATTGGTTTCTCCAATCTAAACTTATCATAAAATCTATATGAAATAATATAAATCATCAACAAGCATATATATATATATTAGCAAATATAACATGGCATATTATTTGAAAAATAATTTGGCCATAATTATAAAACTGAAATCATAGTCAAAATGAGATGTAAATCTATTATTCACCTTGGCTTGGAGTTAAGAAGCTTGAGATTTGCTCTTTGATTAACTTCTTCAAGCTTCCTACTTGATTCTTGGCTTATCTTCTTTTGATTCTTCTTAATGAGGTCGGCCTTGTAAGGTTTTAGTTTTTGTTTTGTTTTGGAATGTTCAAATAAATAAGAGATGAAAGTTAGAAGAGATTAGGATATAAGAACAAAGGCTATTCCTATTTTTCCCTTACCATATTCCTCTTAGTTTTTTCTTTTAATTCTCTTTTGCTTATATATTCATTAAAGCACGACCCCCTTTTTAATTAACAAATCTCAATCCCTTAACCTCCTACATTATTTAATTTAATTTACTTAATTAGATTTTCTAAATAATTTTAGTCGAAATTGAGGTCATTACAGACTCCCCTTCTTAAAGAAATTTGTAACGACCCGCTATTTTCAACCATTCGCATCCGCACATGCCGTACTTGAATTGCTCAAAATATCATATTGTTAATTTAAATTTGGCAAAACTCAGCATATACAGTAAATAAATCAATCACAGAAACACGGACACAGAGTAATATAATGATAACGTAGTGTAATAGATAAATAGTAGTTCATGAAGCTACTATATAAACATCAGAGTTAGAAATAAAATACAACAGAATATCTCAAATACAGTGAAGTCTTCAGTACAAATAGATGACCTCTCTGAATGAATCAACTGGAAAAGCTGAAAGCTGAATTGATAGTTGATCCCCAAACGAAGCTCCAAACTCCAAAAGCGAGTCTCAAATGTTGTATCACTCAATCTGACCCGAGCGTACAGCAAAACACAAAACACTCGAGTCAGGATTAACATTCTTATATCAATAAATCCAACTCAAGTGAAATAACAACTGAAATACAAGTAACTCAGAGGATGTTGGGATAACCATCCTCTAAGGATCCGTGGGACTATCTACAATACAGAAATATACACTATAACACCGTGGTCATTTCAAATTAATTTATACTTCAAAACCAAAATATCATTTCATTACAAATATATCTATTTCCATGTTTCAAAATTTAATTCCAATCAACTCGGGTTCCAATTCAAATTTAATTCAATCTAAGTTTATCCATTTTAATTCAACTCAGTTCTAAATAATAAATTCAAATTATATTGATTTCGATTACATATCTGAATCACAAAATAAACCATTTAAATTCCAATACCTTTCAAAGCTTTAATATCCAACCTTTTCAAAGTTAAATTTAACGGTTTCATATAGATCTTGGTTTAACTTCATTATTATTCAGTCAGGAAATATTCACTTAATAAATTCAATACCAATTAACTAGCCTTAAATTACATTTTTACTAAATATTTCCTTAAATTTTATTTAAACTTGAAATATCCATTTAATCACTTTAAATCAAAAATCAAGTTATAAATCAAATCTTAAACTTCAAATTCAAAAGTTCAAATCGATTTAATTTAATAGAATTCTTAATTAAATACAATTTCAATTAATTCAACTTTATCTTCCTTAACTTATACAAATCCTTAAAAATCTATTTAACAATATAATACTTAAACATATTAAATACAACTTTTATTTAATTAAAGTTTATTATCAAATCTCCTTTATATCAAAATATATTTATATATAAAATAATTTTAATATTAAATAAACCATATATAAATTCCCTTTCAAATCAATAGAAATCATTTCAAAATATTTATATATAGACCAACGGTGTCTGTATATAACTTTCTATCCTATGGTCAAGTGATACGGATATCTATCATTTCAATCCGTAATTTAAATATATACGGGTAGATATCATTTCGACCCGCAATCCCAAATTCAATTCAAATGAAAATCGCTTGGGTTTATCATTTCAACCCATAGTGCATTCTAAATTACAGGAAACTTGCAGAGTGATAACAGATAATATAATAATATAACAGGCATATATCATCAATAACAGTATAATATAAACAATAGGATATGGTGTCATATCCCACAGGTGAACAGTTACAGATAATAGCATATATATAACAAATTTAAATAACTACAGCAGCATATTTCAATTGTCGTTTCAATTGAAATCAAATTTAATAAATATAAGAACGTTAATCGTGAGTGATTGCTCACCTTTCGAGGCTAGAGATGGACAAGAAAATACACTATGAATGCAGACCTCATGTATGTCATATAAATATAAATCAACATCTTAAACATATATATATAGACCACATGTTATGTAATACTTTTGTAATATTTGATATTTACAAAATAAGGTAGGTGGACAAGTTATCAAAATGCTTGCAGACTAGAAAACAAATACACTATGCACATATTACAGTATGAATGCAGACCTCATGTATGTCATATAAATATAAATCAACATCTTAAACATATATATATAGACCACATGTTATGTAATACTTTTGTAATATTTGATATTTACAAAACAAGGTAGGTGGACAAGTTATCAAAATGCTTGCAGACTAGAAAACTACAGAGTATATAGGTTTTACAAATAATATATTTACAGTGCACAAACCTATTTCTCGAAACTAGTATTTCATAAGCACATTTATATATATATATACGGATATATGTACTAACTCTACAGAAAAAAATTCATATGCAGACGCTATTATTTATGTATATACAAACAATTATATACATAAGCTATACATATATATGCGACCAAATACATATATATAAACATACCATAAGAATGAAATAAAGCATTTTATATGAGAACAGAACAATATATATATTTTCTTTTATTTACACAATATATATAAAATTCACTTTAATATACATATGAAAGCTAAAGTGCAAACCTTTTATACAAACTTACTTTATAACTATATATATAATACTAATATAACTATATAATACTAAAAATTAGCAAACCATTTATATAACAACCATATGATAAATATATATATATACTTTCCGTAGATATGTATAAACAAAGTGGAAAATGTATATATATATGCGTAATACATAAACTCAATATGAAAAATACATGCGCAAATATACTCTTATCAACAGACCTATAATATAAAGTAATATATATAATACTAGTATAAATGTATACAACTTAATATTCTTTAAAATATAAAAGTCTTTATAACTTGAGCAACAGACGTGTGTATATATCAATAAATTTATACCCATGTAACAACCTGGATTTTGGAGATTACTGTTAATATTAAATTATAATGCAAATAATAATTTAATATTGTGATTATAAATAAATTGGAGGAATGAAATGTGAGTTATTATTGTTTATTTTATATAAACAATGTTTTGATGAATAAAACTTGGGCTTTTAATTTATGTGAGTTAATTTATCTCATAAGATGTTATTTCAACATATTAATGGTTGGAATAAATATAAATGAATGAAAATAAGTTTAGAATATTTTATTTGTGAAATTGGGTTGAAAATAGATGATGTTAGTTATTTATTGAGTCAAAATGGGAAATATTGGAATTTTATTCCAATAATAGCCATTTATAGTGAATAAAAAGGGAAAATGAGAAGAAAATGAATTTTTCGAAGTGTATTAATGATTGAAAATAGTGTTGTAATATTTTAAAAAGTGTTAAAACATTTAATACACTTAAATAATTTTTATTTGACTCAAATTGTTAAAAATAGTGGTTTTTGTCTAAAAATAACAATATTGTCAAATATTGTGTAAATTAATAGTTTATGGTTAAAATAATATTTTTAAGTGAAAAAAATATATATTATTGTGTTAATCATGTTTACCTTGTTAAAATATGAAGAAGGCATTTTTGTCTCATGTAAAAAGAAGTTAATATGTAAAAGTTATGTTAAAAATGGTTTAAAACTTATGTATATTAGCCTAAATAATTTTCTAGGTATAGAAATGGGCTTTATGGGTATGGGTTTTAGATCCTAAACCCAAGTCTAGAACTAGCGGGAAAGAAAGAAAAATACTGTACGTTGTTTTCCCATTTCTCATTTTCTTCTTCTCTAGAAATTAACAGTAAATGAAAATAATGGCTACCCTCTTCAAAAATTTAATTTTCCAAGCTCAATCTTTGCAAATTTAAAGCCTAATTCAAGTTAGAATCATAAAAGAAGGTAATCTCCAACCTAATCTATCTTAGAATTCATCTAAATCCTAGAATTGTTTACTGTAAATTTTGTTTTGATCAATTGCTTCTTTGCATGTATCGTACTTTTCTATTTTCAGGTGTTTAGGGCTCCAATCTTATGCTAAATGCTCAATCTTGCTTGCAAATCCTCTCTTGTTCACTGCAAATCAAAAGGTAAATGTAAAAGCTTACAAATGCTAGCCAAAAACTAAGGCTATGTTTGGTTTACCGTTTTTAGTTTTGAGTTTTCGTCTATACAAAAATACGAACAACGTATGTATATTATGAAAAATGGTCATTTTAGAAAACGAATTTAACACACAAAATAGAAAACAGCTTTTTTTCATTTTTCGTGTTTTGAGAAAAACGGAAGCATGAGCAATAATTCATCCTTCCGTCGTTCCTCCATCCACTTTGTGGTCCCCTTCAATCTTCCATTCATCTCTTCCAACCTCCCTTCATTCTTCTCATATTTTGTAATTAATGTTGAAAACTCAAAACATAAAATACAAAATAAACCAAATGACCCCTAAGTTTTGAGTTGAATTTTCGTATTAATAAGGTTACGTTTCGTTTTTTTTCTGTTTTCTATCGCCACATTGTTTTGGTTATAACTTCTTCGATTCTTAACCGATTTTGATAATTTTGGATGTTCCGGAAAGCTTAAATCATGTTCTACAACTTTCATGTATTAAGTTTACTGTAATTTTGAGGTTAACTATGTTAAAATCGAATTTTTCTACTGCTATCCCGAGAGCAAAACCAATATTTGCTCTGTGCTTGAAGCTGAAACGAAATTTGTCATAACTTCTTCGTTTCTTAACCGATTTTGATAATTTTGAATGTTCCGGAAAGCTTCAATCATATAATACAACTTTCATGGATTAATTTTCTATAATTTTGAAGTTAGCTATGTCAAAATCGAATTTTTCTACTGCTATCCCGAGAGCAAAACCAATATTTGCTCTGTGCTTGAAGCTGAAATGAAATTTGCCATAGCTCCTTCGTTTCTTAACCGATTTTGATAATTTTGGATATTCCGGAAAGCTTAAATTATGTAATACAAGTTTCATGTTTTAAGTTTTCTGTAATTTTGATGTTTGCTTGATCAAAATCGTGCTTGTTTGTTGCTATCCTGCGAGCAAATCGACAGCAACAACAAACACAGGCCTGAGAATTGTTTTGGCCATAACATTTTCGTTTCTTAACCAAATTCAATAATTTTAGATGTTCTGGAAAGCTTAGAAATAGAGCTATAAGTTTCATATTTTTAGATTTTTATAATTTTAAAGTTATCCGGGTCAAAATTGAGACGAATTAAGAGCTAAAAATTTCTATTGAAATTATGGTTATAAATAACCATCTAGATGATATTTTTACTTGCCGATGAGATGAGGTAATCTACTTTATGATGATTTTACGATGTTGAGATGTATTATGATGGCTTTTACTTGTCAATGAGATGAGACAATTCACGATGTCACTAATACCCGTCAATGAGATGAGACGGGTAGGGTATTGTATTTTCTCGCCGATGAGATGAGGTAGAGTATATATTCATGATGTTTATGGTGTTTTACTAGTGTGGCACCAACTAACGGCTAGTAAACCGTTAGGTGCAAACGTATGGTATGGGACGTACGTTAACGCCTATTGGGTTCCTATCCGAGAAGTTGAGACACATTCACGATGTTTACTAGTACTATAGACCACGAGTACTCAATTGGAGTCATCACGATGTAGTTGCGACTCCGATCATCACGATGTTATTACTCGGGTCTTTGTGACTGGGAGTCATTATGTTATTTTAAACTATATTCATCACGATTTTGATGATGTTATGATGTTACTGGACTCCAGTCATCACGATGTTTATGGTACCAAATATTAGTACTAGTCACGATGTAAGCACGTGCAGTTTTCCATGAAATTTTAGATGTTTTGATTTCACCTTTTTATGAGGAAGTTTATTATAGCCTTGAGTAAGATGAAGGCTTACATGTATTGATAGTTTTATGGTGATTTCTAATATGATGTTTTTAACTCTTTGAGTTCTATTATGATGAATTTATAAGGTTTTAGATCGTTTTATGATAATTATTTATATGGTTCAAATCCTTGCCTATTTCACTTATGTAACTATAGAAGATGAACCATAGTTAGATAACCAATTGAATTCCCTTATGAAATCATGATGAACCCATAGATGTCTCGCCTTATAGATGATCTTGATGATACTTTTATCGTTCCGTTGGCAACAACGGAATGGTTCCTATTACTGTTATCTTTACTAATGATGAGTTCTAGCTAGCCTGACCCGTGTATTTATTACTCGGGTCAGACCGAGTTGCAGGTTAGGTATGGATTTAGCTCACTCCTTCTTGGATCGGTTAGCTTGCTTCTGTTTGGACCACTTTGTTCAGACTTGGACATTGTACCTATTATTTTATGGGATGGTTGTGTATGTATATTTTGTAGTTCATGCTACTTATGTATGTTGTATTATGTATGATGTATGGAGATGTATGTATACTCTGATCTGGGTTTGCTGTTCTGTGACTGTATATATATATATATATATATTTGTATATTGCATTTATTCTGAAATGGTCCTAAACCACCATGGTATCGTATTAGTTAAGGACTAGGTGTGTCGACCATATATGAGGTAATAGAAAAAAATCGACATACTTAGCTGTAACGCCCCACTCTGAGACCCACTGTAACAAAGAGTATTACGGGAGTAATACTGTCTGTTAAAGCGGAGAATAGAGTATAGTGGAAGCGACTATTTGTAATCAAGCTATAACTATCTACTGAATACGTCGAAAGGATGGTATCTATATTTTTTTTAAGTGGTTCGACATATCCAATAAATATTCATAATGAAATTACAATGGCTAAAGACCTATCAGAACAAGCATAGTAATAAATGATAACACATCACAGAACAGAATCACATAACAGATATAAAATCCCAGAACAATACATTGTCAATACAGATCCAAATACTATAAGTGGGTACAAAGCCACTGCCCACACATGTGAGAGAAAATATGTACATATCAAAGTCTGAATAATAACAGAGTAGCGGAATAGTGGACAAATAAAAGCGTTATCTATCAGCATAGCAGATAATGTCCAAGCGGAAGCACAGAAGCTAAGTCCAGAGACCTAACCTGAAACAACTCGGTCTGACCCGAGCGAAAACACTCGGGTCAGGCTAGCTAAACAATCAGTAATAACTGAGATATATAATAATGCGGTACATAAATAAAACAGTACTTTTCCTAAGAGAAGAGTATTTTGGACCACATGAATATAATGACGGTCCCTAATCATCAATCAACAGTAAAAATCTCCAAAGAGAATATTAGCACCAAAGTGTTGAATAAATAAAATCGCCTCATATCATCGGCGTAGCCAAAGCTATATAAAGTTGCCCATAGGCAATAATCCCAAGAGTGACCAGAGTCTGTAATCAATGCCCAAGCAAAGATCGATACTCCAAAGAGCAATGGGGATATACTGAAAAGTCAATGAAATCAAACACTGAAAAGCAGTGTCCAGAGACACTGTGAATCCACAAGGTAATCGCACTTACATCGTATGGTTCCATAGAACCAACACCAAATGGCGGTACTCGAATGGATATAAAAATCATCAGATAATACAAGTATAGCACGTGCACCGACCGGAGTCATTATTGCCAAGTACTGTAGAGTTGTGATCGATCACTCGCACAGATGCGGAACGCGCGAGATGGCGAGATCCTTCCCAGAAGTATAAAGGCCCAGAGGCACACGCCGAAAAAGTAACTGCTCCATAGAACAGGTGTCCAGAGACGGTTGCCCAGAGGTCCAGTACTGGCTGCCCAGAGGCTAATGTGTCACAAATTTCTTGGAGAGGAACCCGTAAAGTGTTAACAATGAGTCCCATACCCCACGTTCGCACTAAACGGTTTACTAACCAATAGCAAGCTCACATTCCAAACAATAAAAAGTCCACTTCGTATCATCGGTAAACTAGACCCAAAGGTCAAAACGATCAATCGAATAGGTCGGGGATTAACCGGAAAGAAAATACACACGGTTCCATAGGCCGGAGATTTCCTAACCGTTTAAGCACCTTTCCCCTTCGCTCGATGTGCTAAAAGTGAGTGTGAGATTTTTATTATAGAAAATAATGGTTCGAAACGGATTTATAATTGATTTTGAGAACACTTTAAAACGGCTTTTGAAAACTCTCCTATTATGGAGTAAATAGTTTACTAATTAAAAATAATATTATATAATAATTTCGAAAGCCATTTCGGAGTGAAAAATCCTTTTAAAACCTTTTTATAAGGCCCGTGTATGAAATCCAGAGACAAATCTCAAAGAAATCGATAAAACCAGAAAATCACTGAAAATATTCCAAGTGTTGGAAAATAGTCCAAAACTGACGCGAATCCAAGTTCGGAAAATTATTCGGACCAGCAAACTGAATCCGAATGGCATGAAAATTTTTAGGAACGTAGTAAGACATTCCTAATTCAGAACGCAAAAAGAATTACTCGATTCCGACTTGAAACGAAGAAACGGTGTTGTCTCAAAGTCGGACAAAAATCACAAAACTCTACTGTGTCAAAACAGTGCAAAGGTCCCACTTCGACGACATGGTCGAAGGGTCACATGAACTCAGATCTTGATAAAAATTTGCAGGAGCGTAGAAAAGTACTCCTACTTTGATATGCAACAAGAATCGTTCAGTTCCGACTTAAAACGAAGAAATGACAATGTTTCAAAGTTGGTCCGACGATAACTGAAAATGATCACTATTGTAAAACAATTTCTGGGTGCTACTTCGGCAATAGAAACAAAGTACCTACTGCACCCAGATCTAAACCAAACTTTGCATGGTTGAAGATCTCGACCTCATATTTTTAACGAGACCAAAAACAATGAAATCCGACAAAGGACGAGCCCGGTATGGCGTCGCAAAGTCGGGGTTCTGCGCTGAAAACAACGGGAGCAAAGAGACCAAGGCCTTTAGTTATGCACTAACAGACCAGAGATGAAAAACCACAATTTTGGCATAGTAAACTTCCAATTCTGACCAGATGAATAAAATAATAGTTGTAGCTTAGTTTCTAAGCTTTCCGGAATGACCAAGATCGTCAAATTCCAATAGGGGATGAAAATTCTATGACTAAAACAATTCTCAGATCTAAATTCTATATCACTGCCGTTGTGCTCTCGGGATAGTGGTAAGAATGCACAGTTTTGACGAAATTAACTTCGAAATTTCATGAAACTCAAAACATGAAACTTTTAGCCCTAAATCTAAGCTTTCCAGAACATCCATAATTATTAGGTTTGGATAAGAAACGAGTAACTTATGGCCAAATCAATTTCAGGTTTTTATTTTCTCAACCCTGTAGTTTGTTGTTAGGTCAGCGACAAACAAACGTGATTTCGATCATACAAACCTCAAAATTAGGCAAAGCACAAAACATAAAAGTTATAGGCTATAGAATAAGCTTTCGAGAACATCAAGAAAATCTTAATTCCGGTTTAAGATGAATGAGATATGTCTAATTTACTAACAGCAATAAACTAATTATAATTTCAGCTAGCATATATTACAAGCACCTTATGTGCACACCCCAAAATGAAAGCAAAGATGATCAAAGAGCTATGATTCACATGTTACATAATAAAACATGTGTTACTAACTGATTACCGAAATCAAAAGATGATTAAACACATATTAGAAGAGGTTTTTAGCAATATACCTCTCTAGAAAGCAACGAAGACCACTATAGTATCAACCCAAGTTAGCAAAAGATGATTAGGAGGCTATAAGATCAAAAAAATACATAAAACATGTGTTACCAAATAAATTTCAGAAATTAGAAAGATATAAAAACTGATTTGAGGTGGGTATTTGCATTACCTTTGCATAGAATGACTTGCATAAGCTAAAACTAGAAGGAGATGAAGATAGAGGCCATTTTTGTTAAGAAGCTTTAGGAAATGATTAGGGTTTTGATTAGGGATGAATGAATGAGGTTAGGAGAGTTTGAGATAATTTATAGAGGAGGTTTAGAGTGGGTTATTGGGCTAGGTTTAGTAACCCAATAAGAAGAGAGTTATTTACATATTTCCAAAATTTAGTCTAAGTGTTCATATATGTTTATAAAACTCATTTTTCTTATCCAAACCCGTTTAAAAATCTCTCCTAAAATATTTAACTTTCCAAAAATAACATTTTATCCTCATTTTAAATCCCATATTTCCCATTTAATTAAAATAGCCTTTTTTAAATAAATTTTTGTTATTCCAAATCCTTTTATGCTTCATTAAAATAAATAAAAATCCTAACTTTTATTTATTAATTGGTAATGCAAATCCTGGGTTGTTACATTAGCTCTTAGCTAATGCATTATCATAAGGGTCGCCCTTAACCAGCCCTGTTCTCAGCATTAGTAAACTGGATTACTTAGTAATTCTCTTTACTAATGTGGGTCTCGGGGTGGGGCGTCACAACCCAGGTCATGTAGTTTTTATCAAAACAAACTAAACAAGTACTGACATATTAAAAATTCATATAACTAACCTGCGGTGCACTTCACAAAAATGGAATATATACCAATATGAACACTGTTGCAATATATATACGATAACATTTCAAAGAAGGGTGAAGGAGGCCGGAAGGCGGAGAGGAGGAAGTAAGGTGGTGGCGGAGCTCGCAGAGGTGGGCTAGGGGATCTCGGCGCTGTGGAGGTGCGGCATTGGAACAAAGAGAAAAATGGAAGGCCGAGAAAACATAGAGGAGGAAGGAAATTTTGCAAAAGTGGAAGAAAAGATGGCTACGGATATTTATAATTGTATATTTTAAATAGGCAGAACACAAGAAACGAGCTAGCAATGAAGTTTACGTTGGGAACAGAGGAAATCAAAATGTTGGAATTCAAGACTAAAAATAAACTGATGACCGTTGATTTTGCAAAAGTTATTAAAGTAATTTATTACATTGCTTGGGCTGCACGGTTCAAAGTTTGAAAAACAAGAAAAGCTAACGGTCATAAATTTCGGTATGGTACGACGCACAATTTTATTGTTTCTGTTGCGTATCGGACCTCAAAACACAGAATTGAATATACCGTAGAGATCAGCACGACGAGACGATCAAAATGGTATACAGATATTAGTGGCACGATCATCCTATCAAAAGTCGATATGGACACTGATATACGTTTCTATTCCGTACGGAAAAATCCAAACGGAGCTAGAAACGTCCGAAATTTGCGAAACGAATTTCGCAGTCAGATTCAGAGTGTTCTAAATAAATTTTCTCATGTTGACATATTTAGGTTTTGGAATACTTTTAAATTCAACTGTTATTAACCGATTTTAAATTGAAATAAAATTTCACAAGAAAATAAAGTTCAATATTATCAGATGAAAATTTACTAGTTGCTATGTTTAATTAGACGTATTCCAAATATTAAATTTTTATTTTCAAATTTTATTGTTTAAAATTTCACAAAATTTCAATTAATTATCTTATTAAAACCATCAAAATTTTCGGGTCGTTACAAAATTTGTCCTCGAAATTATGATAAGGTACTCATAACAATCAATCATAAAAGTAAAACATAACATGAAACAAGTGAGGATAAGTATCTCTAATCATGCTCTCATTTTTCCTAGTACAGTCTCTCTCATCGTTACTCCACTAGACTTTGACTAATCTGACTGTCTTATTCCTTAGTTTCTTCTCATCTCTCGTGACTATACGAACTGGTTTTCTAACTATAGTCATATCTGGTTCCACTACTAGATCATCTAACATGGTCTGTGGAATAGTAGTCTCTAGATCTCGAATATACTTCCTTAGTTGAGAAATATGAAAAACATTGTGGACTCCTGCCAACTATTCGGTAACTCTACTTTATATGCGAGTTTCCCAATCCTTTCTACAATAGGAAATGGTCAAGCAAATCTTGGTGGTATTTTTCTTGATTTTCCAAATATGGTTACACCTTTCATCTGTGATAACTTGACGAAAACATGAACTCCAATTGAGATTTCTAGGTCTTTCCGTCTCTTATCAGCATAACTCTTTTGCCTAGGTTGAGCTTCCTTCATCCTATATAACTCGAATCAACTCAATCTTCTCTGCAGCTTCTCTAACCAAATTTGGACCAAGAACTAACCTCTCTCGGGTCTCTAACCGGCAAACGGGAGATTTGCATAGCCTTCCTTACAAAGCTTCAAATGGTTCCATCCCTATACTAGTCTAATAACTATTGTTATACAAAAACTCGACTAAGTGTAGGTTGTCTTTCCATGATCCCTCAAAATCTAGCACACAAGCTCTTAACAAATCATCTAAGACTTTGTTAACTCTTACTGTTTGCCTATCTGTCTGCGGATGGCAAGCGGTAATCATCTTGAGCTTGGTGCCTAAAGTCTCATGTAGACCTTCCAGAACTCGCTAGTGAATAAGGAATCTCGATCACTTACTATACTACTAGGAATTCCATGCGTCCTAACTATATTCCTTATGAATAACTTAGCTAAAACAGGTGCCGTCCTAGCTGACTTAACTAGAATGAAATGGGCACTCTTGGTCAATCGTGTTTGATGTGATTTTTTGTTTGATGATAACAACTATATATATCAATTTATAAATGTGTTTGCAGATTGTTCTATACACATGTAGGAATAAATATTCATATTGAATAATAATACTATTGCACAGAATTTATATAATTCAATTAGTATTTTTATTCAAAATAATATTTTATTTCAACACTTAAATAATACAAAGTTTTTCAGCTCTCGTTACATACACTGATTTCATACATTTCACATTTATTTTTTCCTCACTACAACACTCAACACTCAGCTTTTCAGTCTGTCTGCACATCTGCATCTATCTGCATTGTACAGCTCCAGTTCTTGTCATGTCTCCTGTGTACCTGTATAATTAGCAACTACAGCAGTAATCTGAAAATAAACAAATTTGAATTTGAAAAAATATAAATTTGTTTTGTCTCAGATATATGGGTTATTGTCATCATCTTTGATTGTGTAATATCTGTGCATATCAGTATTCCTATCAGGGACAGGTAATCATGAGTGGCTGCAGTACACACGTGTACATTTATACACATGTGCACTGCCTCGCCAACTCGTGTGCACAGCCATCATGCACAACATAGACTACATAGTCAGACTGGACCATAACAATGCTAACATGAAGTGTTCACATACTCGAAGACTCAAACATGTCAACAAGCACTGATTCAATACAAACCAGACTGTGAAGCAAATCAAAGACCAGATCACAAGTTAAATATGCTAACCTGAGTGAAACAGGGCATCTACAACATCAAGTGAAGATTACAAGAATATGCACAATAAAGTGATACGTGAATGTATGTACGTGTTAGCAGTGAATCAAGATTGACAAAGAGCAGCACAAAGACTACAACAATGTACCAGTGAAACTGACGAAATCAAAAACTATATCAAAGAAACAGATCAAAGTCAATGATCAAGTCAGGGATAAACACAGATGGCCAGAGAAGGTGGTCAGAGACAGTGATCAAGTCAGATCAAAGTTAAACTCAGGGATGAACACAAAAATAACTAAAGTTGAAAATCAGCACTGTCAAACAATGTCAAAGCTGTATGTTTTAATTAAGTAAATCAAGTTGAAAAAGTCAAAAATCAGAATCAATAAATTAGGAAAGTTTCTGGCATATAAGTCAAAGAATGATCGGACGATTTATAATCAAAGCCGTGGGCACGAAGTACATTCCCAAAATAGCACAACATAAAAATGGAAAGATTCAACGACTTGAAGGCCAAGTAAATCAAATCAGACGAAGAATTAGGGTTTCGAAATCCCTATAAATAGAACCCAAAAATCATCATCGACATGTGAGCAGCACAAAAGAAAGAATAGTCGAATTCAAGCAAAACAAACCAGAAATCAAACAACATACCAGAGATAAAGGCGAACGCGATCATCTCGAAGCAATCAAGCTGACTGTATCAAGCTCTAATTGCTCACAGAGGAACGAGATCGAGGCCGAAGTCGGAATCAATTCCACAAGAGGAAGACAAGGATCTCACAAGGCCGAAGCCGTAGATAATCTCACAGGAACAAACACGAGGGCAAAGCCCTAATTCAGAGCAACATAGAAAGAGGAACGAGAGCCACCATTTTTTCACAAGCAAAAAGAAACGGGCTAGAAGAAATAAAAATGGGGTCGGCCTTGTTAAACTAACAAAGGCTTTAGTTTTTATTTCATTATTTTATTTGGGCCGGGGTTATTTTTAATTAAGGACAAAATTGGTTTTAAAGTTTTCTATTTTATTTTTGCTCTTGTTTTTTTGTTTTGAAGTTTGTACTCTTAGAATCAAATCAGGGTAAATCACCACCTAGGTTTTAGGTTGTGTCAGATTGTCTAGTTAGGATTAGTTCAGTGAGCAGGGTTTGCGAGTTTGCAAAACTCTATAGGCGGTAGCAGGGTGTGCGAGTCTGTTAGAGTGTTTGTAAGCGGGAGACTGTTTAATCCTAATAGAAATCTGGGAATGCAGCAGTAGGCAGGGGTTGCCGAAGCTGGGTAAATTTTGTGTGTGATTTACTTTTCAACGTATTTACTTCTCTGCAGTTTGTTATTGTGTTTAATTTTATAAATTCGAGAAAATTTGCTATAACCCTATTCAGCCCCCCCTCTAGGGTTAATCTAGATCTTACAAGTGGTATCAGAGCGAGGTATTTCTCTTTAACTCTAGAGTCATGAATCCATCAAATAATGCTTTTTCTGAGGGGCAATCTATTGCTAGGCCACCAATGTTTAATGGGAATGATTATGCTTACTGGAAAGTTAGGATGAGTATTTATCTTAGTTCTGTTGATTATGATGTTTGGGACATTATTGAAACTGGCTATACATCTCCCACTATAACTGTAGGTGATACTAAGATTCCTAAACCTAGGGATAGGTGGGACGCTACCGATAAGAAATTAAAAACTACAAATGCTAAAGCCATGAATGCTTTGATCTGTGCTCTTGACAAGACTGAATTTAATAGAATTTCTCATTGTAAAACTGCGCAGGAAATTTGGCATACTTTGGAGGTGACACATGAAGGAACTTCTCAAGTCAAGGAGTCTTGTCTAGCCCTATTCAGCAATGAATACGAGAACTTTGTGATGGACAAAGGAGAGAGCATAAAGGACATGTTTGGACGCTTTTCAACTTTGGTGTACAATGCTAGAGCACTTGGGAAGGTATTCACTGAGGTAGAGCTTGTGAGGAAGGTGCTACGAGTCTTACCAATGAGCTTTGAGGCAAAAGTCACGGCAATACAAGAATCGAAAGATCTGAGTAAACTAAGCATGGAGGAGTTGATCGGCAACCTGATGACATATGAGCTTGAGCTAAAAGCAAAAGAGGAATGCAACAACTCTGAATCAAAGAAGAAGACGATTGCCTTAAAGAGAAAAGAAGAGAGCGATGAAGAAGAAGAAGATCCAATTGAAGAGCTTGCAATGGCTGTCAATAATCTTAGAAAATGGTCAAGATTCAGGCCACGCAAGAAGAAAACAAGTGGTAATAGGTCAAAAGATTCTGACAATTCCGATAATGAATTGACTTGTTATAACTGCAATAAGCCTGGTCACTTCAAACAAAAATGCCCACTTCTCAAAAACAACAAAGGAAAGAAAAAGAAGAAGAAGGCTTTTGCAGCGACTTGGGATGATGAAGAAGGAGAGGAAGTTTCGAATAATAGCTCAGAGGAGGCTAATTTGTGTCTTATGGCAAAATCAGATTCAGAAGCAAGCTCAGAGGAATCTAGTGAGGTAAGTGACTATTCTTATAAAGAACTTGTTTTGATGTGTTGTGATCTTACTAAAACAATTGATACTCTTGAATCTAAAATTGAAAAACTGAAATCTGATAGGAAAGAACTTGTCCATGAAAATTTTAGGTTAGAAACTGAACTTGAAAATATTCAAAACCTAGATTGTAAAAAATGTAAAATTTTAGATTCAGAGTTATCAAAACTTAAGAATAGCTTTGAGAATCTTGAAAAAGAAAACTTGAGTCTTAAGGAAACCATTGACACTAGGAAAAAGGATTTTATAAATAGATGCACCTCACTTGTGACTGAAAACACAACACTAAAAACCAAAGTCCAAAATCTTGAGAAAACTCTAAATAACTTTTCAAGAGGAGAAAAATCATTCAACATGTTATTGGGAAATCAACTTTTTGCTAACAACAGAAAAGGACTAGGTTTTGGGAAAACACAAGTTGATGATAATGCAAAAGGTAAGAGTATCTTTGCTAGATGTGTAAAATGTGGAATAATTGGACATCGTGCTAAAAATTGTAGTCATAGGAACAAGAACACAAAATTTATACAAGTTTGGGTTCCTAAGAATTCTACAAACAAATTTCATGTCTATTGGAACAAGAATGAAAGGACAAAACAAGTTTGGGTTCCAAAGGGATTGTTTATTCACAATGCTTCAGTCACTAATATCATTGGACCTAAGAGTTTCTCTAGGTCATCCTCCTCTCTCTCTATGTAGGTTTGTTGGCGGGCTAAGGAGCAACAAGAATGGTTTCTAGATTGAGGTTGTTCTAGACATATGACAGGTGACAAATCAAAGTTCCTTAGCCTAGAGAATTTTAAAGGTGGAAATGTGATTATAGGAGACAATAGCAAGTGTAAGATTATTGGTAAAGGTGAAGTAGGTAACGGTACTTTTTTCTTGACTAATGTTTTATACGTTGAAAATTTGCATCACAATCTCATTTCTATTAGCCAACTATGTGACAAAGGTATGAATGTGGTTTTTGATAGTGATACTTGCAAAATCATTGATAAATCTTCTAATAACATTGTTTTTATGGGCAAAAGAAAAGGAAATGTTTACACGCTTTCGTTTGATAATCTAAATCTTTCTAGATGTTTGGTAGCCACTGACGAAGAGGCATCTTTATGGCATAGGAGACTTGGACATGCTAGCATGGGCCTCTTAAAAAACCTTGAAACAAAAAAATTAGTCAGAGGGTTACCACATCATAAATTTGAAAATAATAAAGTGTGTAAAGCATGTTCCTTGGGCAAACTTAGTCAATGATCATTTCGCCTTAAAAACATTGTTAGCACATCAAGGGTCCTTGAATTAATTCACATGGACTTATTTGGACCAAATGAAATTGCAAGCTTGAATGGAAAACGTTATTGTTATGTACTGGTTGATGATTATTCTAGATTTACATGGGTTTATTTCTTAGCCAAAAAGTCTGAATCTTTTGATTATTATTCAAAATTTGGAAAACTTGTTCAAAATGAAAAAGGAGTTTCAATTAAAACTTTGAGAAGTGATCATGGAGGCGAATTTGAAAATTTAGATTTTGAAAACTTTTGTGAAGAAAATGGTTTAAAACATGAATTTTCTGCTCCACGAACACCTCAACAAAATGCGGTGGTTGAAAGGAAAAATCGTACATTGCAAGAATTGGCTAGATCCATGTTGAGTGAGTATAAACTACCTCTAACCTTTTGGGCAGAGGCAGTGAATACTTCGTGCTATGTAATGAATAGAGTAATGATTAGACGAATACTTGGCAAAACGTCTTATGAATTGTGGCATGAAAGGAAACCTAACATTTCTTATTTTCGTGTATTTGGATGTCCTTGTTTTATTCTTAACACAGGTGATCAACTTGGAAAATTCGAATCAAAGGTTGATGAGGGAACTTTCATGGGCTATTCAACAAGGAGCAAGGCATACAGAATATACAACAAACGAACAAAAACAATTGTTGAATCAATCAATGTGAAATTCGATGAATCTGACCTGGAAAGGACAACTGAAAAGGCGGTTGACGATGGGGTAGATCATGAAGACATTGAAGAAGGGACATCTAGTGAGAAAGCTGAAAGTAGGACTGTTGATGCTGATAAATTGAAGTTCAAATCCAATCATCCTCCTGAATTGGTTATAGGTAATCCTACGGAAGGTATACGCACTCGCTCTTCATTTGATAAAAATTTGTGTGTGTTTTGTTGTCACAGTGGTTTTATTTCTGAGATTGAACCTGATTCTGTTGAAATGGCTCTTAATGATGAAAGTTGGGTTTTAGCAATGCAAGATGAACTTAATCAATTTGAGAGAAATAAAGTTTGGAAATTAGTTCCTAGGCCTAATGACTATCCGATTGTTGGAACTAAATGGGTGTCCAAAAATAAACTCGATGAATCAGGAAATGTAATTAGAAACAAAGCTAGGTTGGTCGCAAAAGGATATAACCAAATAGAAGGCATAGATTTTGATGAAACATTTGCTCCAGTTGCTAGGTTAGAAGCCATTAGGATTTGCTAAGTTTTGCATGCTATAAGGGTTTCAAACTTAAACAAATGGATGTAAAAAGTGCCTTTCTAAATGGTGATTTAAAAGAAGAAGTTTTTGTTGAACAACCCCCCGGTTTTGAAAATCATGATTTTCCAAATTATGTGTATAAACTAGAAAAAGCATTATATGGTCTTAAGCAAGCTCCTAGAGCTTGGTATGACTGCCTTTGTACATATCTTTTGGAAAATGGCTTTAAAAAGGGGAGTGCTGACACGACACTGTTTCTATTACATAAAGAAAGTGATTTTTTGATTGTTCAGATTTATGTGGATGATATCATTTATGGTGCTACTAATGAACTCTTGTGCGAGAAATTTGAACAAGTCATGCAGGCTAAATTCGAGATGAGCTTGGTTGGAGAATTGAAATATTTTCTTGGATTTCAAATCAAGCAAAGCAGTGATGGCATTTTCATTTCACAATCCAAGTATGTGTTGGAATTATTGAAGAGATTTGGAGTTGATAATTCCAAACCATTGAGAACTCCTATGAGCCCATCAACAAAGTTGGACAAAGACGAGAAAGGAGCTGTTGTTGATCAGAAGAAATATCGAGGGATAATTGGTTCACTTCTCTATCTTACTGCTTCTAGACCTGATATTATGTTTTCTGTGTGTTTGTGTGCACGTTTTCAATCTAACCCTAAAGAATCTCATTTAAAAGCCACTAAACGAATTTTGAGATATCTTTCACACACACATAAATTTGGACTATGGTACCCTTCTTGTGAAAATTTTGATTTAATTGGTTATTCTGATGCTGATTATGCGGGTTCACTGGTAGACAGGAAAAGCACTAGTGGGACATGTTTCATGCTAGGACATTCATTAGTTTCATGGTCAAGTCGAAAACAAAATTATGTTGCATTATCCACCACTGAAGCAGAATATATTGCATTAGGAACTTGTTGTGCTCAAATTTTATGGATGATGCAAACTCTTTCTGATTTTGGCTTAGTTTATAAACAAGTTCCATTAAAATGTGATAGTAAAAGTGCAATAGACTTGTCAAATAATCCTGTTCATCATTCACGCACAAAACACATTGATGTGAGACACCACTTTCTTAGAGATCACATTGCTAAGGAAAACATTTACATTGAACATATTTCAACTGAGATTCAACATGCTGATATTTTCACAAAACCCCTCCCCGAAGACAGATTTTCCAGATTACGTTTGGATTTGGGGATTATAGAAATTGACTAATCATTTTCCATTTTTTGGTTGAAATATTCTTGAATATTTATTTTCAACCTCAATTTCTAGGATTCAAACCAATTTTGGATATTATTCAAAGATTGATTCGAATATGGTATTCAGTAGTGGAAATATGTTTTGTTTTATTTCTTTTCAAAATTAAAAAAAACATTTCATAATATAATTAACTTGGTAACTTATTCCACGACCATTTCTATTTCTATCATCTTTCTATCATTCATAATGGTTTTGAAAAATGAGAAGAGTGATTTCTTTTAAAATTTCTTAAAAAAAATCTCATGCCTCCATTCTCATTTAAAAGTCCTTATGGTTATGCATGGATGGAGCATGTGAGTGAGTTATTTTATCATTATTCCATTCTCATTTAAAAGTCCTTATGGTTATGCATGAATGGAATATGATAGCTAAGTATTTTCCGGATGCTTAGACTAATAAGTAACTGCTAATCCCATTTAAAAATCATTATGGTTATGCGTGGTTAGTAAGTGCTTATTTTTGTACTTAAATGTCAAATTGTTTTTCAAACTTCTCTCTTCTCATTATATAAAAACCGAATCATCGATCCATTCTCTACAATGTGGAACTTGTTAACTCGTTATGATATATTATGATCTTTTCTTTGTTTTGCATTTGTTTTTTACTTAAAAAAAATTAAAAAAAATTCCACTACTGTTCCATTATTATTTTTTGTCAGCCTTTTGATGATAACAAAAGGGGGAGAAGAACAAGATTTTGATAAGAAAGTAAATATTTTTGAATACTTCAACAAATTTGATAAATGTTGTTAGTTAATTTTCTTTAGTTCTTTTATTCTTCTGTAATTTTCAAAATCTTCTAAATATGGAGTGGTCTCAGTTGTAGGGGGAGCATCCATATAGGGGGAGCATTCATATAGGGGGAGCTAAATATTTCATGCTCAAACACATTTATCAGAATTTCAAAATCTTTAATATATATGTTTGTCATCATCAAAAGGGGGAGATTGTTTGATGTGATTTTTTGTTTGATGATAACAAATATATATATATATATATATATATATATATATCAATTTATAAATGTGTTTGCAGATTGTTCTATACACATATAGGAATAAATATTCATATTGAATAATAATACTATTGCACAGAATTTATATAATTCAATTAGTATTTTTATTCAAAATAATATTTTATTTCAACACTTAAATAATACAAAGTTTTTCAGCTCTCGTTACATACACTGATTTCATACATTTCACATTTATTTTTTCCTCACTACAACACTCAACACTCAACTTTTCAGTCTGTCTGCACATCTGCATCTATCTGCATTGTACAGCTCCAGTTCTTGTCCTGTCTCCTGTGTACCTGTATAATTAGCAACTACAGCAGTAATCTGAAAATAAACAAATTTGAATTTGCAAAAATATAAATTTGTTTTTGTCTCAGATATATGGGTTATTGTCATCATCTTTGATTGTGTAATATCTGTGCATATCAGTATTCATATCAGGGACAGGTAATCATGAGTGGCTGCAGTACACATGTGTACATTTATACACGTGTGCACTGCCTCGCGAACTCGTGTGCGCAGTCATCATGCACAACATAGACTACATAGTCAGACTGGACCATAACAATGCTAACATGAAGTGTTCACATACTCGAAGACTCAAACATGTCAACAAGCACTGATTCAATACAAACCAGACTGTGAAGCAAATCAAAGACCAGATCACAAGTTAAATATGCTAACCTGAGTGAAACAGGGCATCTACAACATCAAGTGAAGATTACAAGAATATGCACAGTAAAGTGATACATGAATGTATGTACGTGTTAGCAGTGAATCAAGATTGACAAAGAGCAGCACAAAGACTACAACAATGTACCAGTGAAACTGACGAAATCACAAACTATATCAAAGAAACAGATCAAAGTCAATGATCAAGTCAGGGATAAACACAGATGGCCAGAGAAGGTGGTCAGAGACAATGATCAAGTCAGATCAAAGTTAAACTCAGGGATGAACACAAAAATAACTAAAGTTGAAAATCAGCACAGTCAAACAATGTCAAAGCCGTGTGTTTTAATTAAGTAAATCAAGTTGAAAAGGTCAAAAATCAGAATCAATAAATTAGGAAAGTTTCTGGCATATAAGTCAAAGAATGATCGGACGATTTATAATCAAAGCCGTGGGCATGAAGTACATTCCCAAAATAGCACAACATAAAAATGGAAAGATTCAACGACTTGAAGGCCAAGTAAATCAAATTAGACGAAGAATTAGGGTTTCGAAATCCCTATAAATAGAACCTAAAAATCATCATCGACATATGAGCAGCACAAAAGAAAGAACAATCGAATTCAAGCAAAACAAACCAGAAATCAAACAACATACCAGAGATAAAGGCGAACGCGATCATCTCGAAGCAATCAAGCTAACTGTATCAAGCTCTAATTGCTCACAAAGGAACGAGATCGAGGCCGAAGTCGGAATCAATTCCACAAGAGGAAGACGAGGATCTCACAAGGCCGAAGCCGTAGATAATCTCACAGGAACAAACACGAGGGAAAAGCCCTAATTCAGAGCAATAGAGAAAGAGGAACGAGAGCCACCATTTTTTCACAAGCAAAAATAAACGGGCTAGAAGAAATAAAAATGGGGTCGACCTTGTTAAACTAACAAAGGCTTTAGTTTTTATTTCATTATTTTATTTGGGCCGGGCTTATTTTTAATTAAGGGCAAAATTGGTTTTAAAGTTTTCTATTTTATTTTTGCTCTTGTTTTTTTGTTTTGAAGTTTGTACTCTTAGAATCAAATCAGGGTAAATCACCACCTAGGTTTTAGGTTGTGTCAGATTGTCTAGTTAGGATTAGTTTAGTGAGCAGGGTTTGCGAGTTTGCAAAACTCTATAGGTGGTAACAGGGTGTGCGAGTATGTTAGAGTGTTTGTAAGCAGGAGACTGTTTAATCCTAATAGAAATCTGGGAATGCAGCAGTAGGCAGGGGTTGCCGAAGCTGGGTAAATTTTGTGTGTGATTTTCTTTTCAACATATTTACTTCTCTGCAGTTTGTTATTGTGTTTAATTTTATAAATTCGAGAAAATTTGCTATAACCCTATTCCCCCCCCCCCCTCTAGGGTTAATCTAGATCCTACAAATCTATCCACTATAACCCATATACTTTCATTTCCTTGATTCGACCTTAGTAACACATCTATGAAATCCATTAAGATAGAATCCTATTTCCAAATTGGGACATCTAAAGGCTGAAGTAACCCACTCAGTTTCTGATGTTCAGCTTCTACCTATTGACAGCTTAAACACTGCCTCACCCATAAGCCTATATATCTCTTCATACCTTCCTAAAAGAAACTCCTTTTCATATCCTGATACATCTTAGTTCCTCCCGAATGAATAGTGAACTTCGAACGATGGCATTCTCCAAGTACTTCCTTCCTAATGTTTCCCACATTCGGAACACACAGTCTCCCTTTCTTCCTCAACCACCCATTCTGGTTAAGGCTGAAATCTTTTAAGTCATCACACACTGTTCCATTCCTTAATTTTCTGGTCCGTTTAGCTAATAATGGATCCTCCCCTTGCTTAGATGCAATCCTTTCGATCATCACCAGTCGAACTTCTAAACATGACAACATAGGAGTTTCTTTACTAGAACTAACCTCAGATCTCCATTGCATTATGCATGTAGTCAATGCTTCTAAATCTTTCCACTCAGTTATCATTGCAAATACTACATTCTAATGTTTCCTGCTAAGTGCATCTGCAAGATTATTTCCTTTTCCAGGTGTGTACTCAATTCCAAAGCCATAAGCGGATAAAATCTCTATCCACCTCTGCTGTCTTATATTCAACTCCTTCTGGGAGAATAAATATCTCAATGACTTATGAACCGTATACAACTTGAATCTTTCTCCCAAAAGGTAATGTCTCCACACCTTCAATGCGAAAATTACCGCCCCTAATTGCAAATCATGAATTGGATATCTCACCTCATGCGGTCTAAGCTGTCGTGAAGCGTAGGTAATCACCTTACCTTTTTGCATCAACACAGCTCCTAATCCCATTCCACATGCATCCGTGTATACCACTAAGTCATGATTCCTTTCTGGAACAACTAACCTAGGTGCATTAGTTAATAAGTGTTTCAGTTTCTGGAATGCCTCCTCACACTTATCAGTCTAGACAAACTTCAAATTTTTTTGAGTTAGCTTAGTCATCGGTGCTGTTATCCGCGAAAAATTCTTAATGAATCTCCGGTAATAACCAGCTAATCCAAGAAAACTCTTTATCTCAGTCACTGTCTTGGGTCTCTTCCACTTATTCATAGCCTCGATCTTCGCTAGATCTACGGACAACCCTTTCTCTGAGACTACATGACCAAGAAACTTCACTTCCTTCTTCCAGAAATGACACTTCAAAATTTTCGCTTTAAGTTGATGCTGCCTCAACGTCTCAAGAACCACTCTAAAATGAACTTCATGATCTTTCTTATCCTTAGGGTATATCAAAATGTCATCTATGAATGCTAACACAAATCTATCCAGATGCTCCTGGAAGATTCTGTTCATCAAGTCCACGAAATATGTTGGCGCATTAGTTAGTCCGAATGGCATCACTAACCATTCGTACGATCCATATCTTGTCCTAAATGCTATTAAAGGAATAATATCCTCCGCTACTCCAAGCTGATGGAACTCTGTTGCCAAATCCAACTGGAAAAATATTTTGGCTCTACTCAACTAGTCGAACAAATTGTCAATTCTAGGTAACAGATATCGGTTCTTTATCTTCTTCTCATTCAGCTTACGATAATCGATACACAACCTTAACGATCTATCTGGTTTTCCCATAAACACTGCGGCTGCTCCCCATGGCAAACTGCTTGGTCTAATAAAATTCTTAACTTATAAATCCACCAACTGCACCTTTGGCTCCTTCATCTCGGTAGGTGTCATCCTACTTGGCGGTCTACTCATCGGTTCTGCTCCTAGTACTAAATCTATCTGAAACTCAATGGCTCGTTTCGGCGGTAGTCCTATCATGTGCTCAAAGACATTTACAAATTATCTAACAACGAAAACTTGATTCAATTCATCTTCTTCCTCCATAACACCCAACAAAGCATTTACCTCAAAACTAGGGTTTTTTACGGAGTATATAATCCGATCACCACAACTATGGTGTCAAAGTGATATTTTCCTATTATGGCAAAATATCCTAGCATCGTATTTACTTAACCAATCCATACCCAAAATAATTTTGAACCCTATGAAATCAAACACATGCAAACTGCAAGAAAACACATAACCTAATAGTTCAAAATCTATGTGGTCACATCTCATCCCAAGATTCGCATACCCACCTATCAGATTCGAAACCCTTAAGGAAGTAACTAGGTATGAGGGTTCTAGGTTAAGCTTACCTACCAAACAATGATATATAAAAGAATGTGAAAGACCTGATCAAATAGAACTCTAACTGATACACCATGGATCAAAAGCATACCTTTCAACACAGCTTTTCCTTTCTCCTCTACTATTGGTCTTGAGGTAGATGGTTCCAATGCAAACACTTTGCCTTTTCCATCCTTGGCTGGTTCCTTGCACTGGTTTTTATAATGTCCAATCTGATCAAAGTTGAAGCATCTCACTTCCTTCTTGTTAACAGCTTTCTTCCCTTTACATGTCCAGCACTCATGAGCATAGTGTCCCTTCTTATCGCACTTATAGCAAACTACATCGGCCTTACTTTTCTAGGCTGCTCCTCCTTTCTGAGCGCCTTTCTTATGGAAAAGCTTTCTCTTCCGGTTCTTCCCACCTTGAGCTTCCCCTGCTTTGTTACCATTAAGAAAAGCAAGCATCTCCTCTTGCCTTAAAGCCATCTTAAAAACTACATTACATGGACCCCTGATAAGTGGCAAAGTTGCTTTAGCAAGTTCATGTTTTAGTCGGTGGATAAACTTCTCGTTTCTTTTGATAACTGTATCAACCGTAGCATATCCATATCTTGATAGCTCCTCAAATCTGGTTGCATACTCAAGCATGGTCATATCTCCCTGCTCCAACTCCATAAACTTCTCGAGCAGAGTTGACTTAGTAATCTCTGACATGAATCGTTCCTCAAACCTCCTTTTGAATTTCACCAAAGTCATGGTCTCTTTATTAACTCCCACAATAACACTGTTCCACCAGTACAGTGCTGCTCCTTGCAACTGCCTAGAAGCAAGTCTCCTCTTCTGCTCATCATTGAGCCATAAATCAGTGAAATCCTTTCGCAATGAAGCAACCAATTCTCCACTTCAATTGCATCCTTAGTCCTGATGAAAGGTTTTCCTCCAAGCCTAGCATAGTCTATACTTAATAGTGCATAATTATTGACCATCGAAGCTCCCTGAATTCCTCCTTCAACGTTTCCTCCGACTAAACCCGCAGCAACTCCAGCTTGCATCATGTTAACGAAGAACTGATACATAGCTTCCATATCAACTTGCGGCGCTCCAACACCCACATTAGTAGCTTGTGCCCGACCTGGATTCCTTCTAGTATTTTTGTCTGGCTTTCCCATTGGTTGTGGTGCTTCCTCCACCAATGTTAACTCTACAACTCCTAGCATCCATATCTTACGTCCTTAAAATCTTCATTCGAGCCTTTGTAAGATACAGAAGAATAGTCTAAGAGAGATGGAAGAATAGAGATAAAGCGTATGCTTATATATATATATATATATAATACAAGTACGTTACTATAGCATTATCTCATACCCCAGTCTTTTCACTAATTCTTTAGGATTATGTTTTCAAAATCATTTTAAGTTTGAAATTTCTTCTAAGTTTTCATAAACTTATGCTCTGATACCAAATTGTAACATCCTCTATCTTGAGGTCAGAAGCTAAACGCTACAGATGCTGCAGCTATCTATAGTATTAACTTCCGGTGACAAAATATGGTAATGTTATTAGTATCCATAATATCAGAAGCACATGAATATGAAATAAAATCAACGCAGATTTCAAAACAACTTTTCTAATTACATATCAAAACAATATTTCATATCCAACTACATAATCCAAAAACGATTCCTAGGTTTTGATCAAATATGATTATTACAAATTACGCCAAGAACGACATACGAAGATACCCCCTTGGATGATCAGAGTACTAAATAGACATATTAGCCATAAATAATACTAAATAGCTCGTACATAGCTAGCTTTGCCTCCTACACGTCTTCGGAAGCTTATTCGTCCAACCTACTAAACTTGAAAAGTCCTTAACTCTTAATCTACTCAAATTAATTTTGAGCACCCGAGAGTTTAAGGGGAAAACATAAACTTCGAGTCAGACATAAAACCTGGTGTGAATAATTTTATCAAACCTCGATTTACTAATATTAAGTGAGACCATGCCGCTTAGCGAAACGGGGTTCCTCTCACTAATATCCCTTTAAAATCATATCTTTTGCAAATCAAAGTCTTGCAATCAAACTGATTATAACAATAATAGCAAATACATATATGCATAAAAATCAGAAAATCAATTAAATATCTATCCACACTATAGATATTTCTGGATAACTATTAACCATTGGTTGACTCGGGCCTATGGGACATATTCAATAATCTAACTTCTGTTTGACACGGTACCGGGCTATCTGCCCTCAACTATCTTCTTCTAGGGTTAATAGATCCCAATGGTTTTGCGGGCTCACCAGTAACCTATCTGTTCTCTATATATTCCTTTATGTGTGTAACGTCATTTTAGTCACATCTATGACAAAGCCCTACATACTGGAATTTTGGACTTATTTTAGCTAGGGGCTATTAGGTAAATTATAGGGCGCGACCCTACACCAGTCTCATCTAGTCTTCTAATATCTAAGTCATAAATTTAGGATTAACTACCCTGTTAAATTTTCATTTCCTGTTATATACTTAGGGTTAACTACCTTATTCAAATTTCATTTCCTTGTAAACAATCTTTGCAAATAATTTACCACTGAAATCATATCTTTATAAAACAAGAAAATCATATACTTTGCTTGGCTCAAAACACTTATGCCATGATATATACTTTACACAAAATAGTGTTGATGAAGTCTTATCAATGGGATTATCTTTCTCTTCAAAGTAAGTTAAAACCCTTTTTAACTTAAAAGACTTTAGGCCATGAAGCCAAGGTAAAACCATTGAAACCTTTGTTTAAAAACCTTAAATAATGCATTTCGAAATCATTGAGAACAACCCTTTCGAAAAATTTACTAAGACCTTAGACATCCTCTTTCAAAGCCATTTAAACTTGCTTTCGAAGGCATCGAAAACCCTCCATTCAAACACTCAAAATAAACCTTTCGAAAACATTAGGGATCTCCCCTTCGAAATGCATATTATATACCTTTCGGAAGCATTGGGTTCAAGTAAATGTTTGTGGAAACATTGCTTTATAACCTTTTAAAATCATTCCTTTCGAAACCTTTGGGTTTAACATATAATATAACTATAGGTCATACAAAATAAAGGAGAAAGCATTGCCTTCGAATGCATTAATCTTAAGTGAAAGAAAGAGGATGGTTTTGAAACCCATCCTTTAGAAACCATTGCCTCCGAAACTATTTCAACAGCAGCTAAACTACCCTTTCGAAAGCATCAAGAAGGCAGCCATAAAAGAACAAAGGCGAAAGCACTCTTTTGGAAGCATTGATTCAAAAGGTTTGAATTCGGCAGCATGGGTTTCGAATAAGTTCAAAGCGGCTATCCTTTCGAAAGATTCTTTTAAAACAAAAGGTGGCAACTTATTTGAAAACTCTTTTCTAAAATAAAAGCAAGTGGATTGATCTGAAAGCTAATATAGTTGGTTTCAACCCCTTCGAAAGCATCATTTATAAACAGAGATACTTCAAAGTTAATATGAATAGCTTCTACCCCTTCAAAAGCAACGTTTCGACACTATCCATTCCATATTTCTCCAATGCACTATGAATCAATTGCTTGATACCATGTGCATTGGTTTCGAACGGGTTCTTTAGTTGGGCAATGGCATCGAAAGCTAACAGATGGAAGTGGCGAAGTAGTAAATCCAAGAAAAATTGATTTTTAGTCTTTAAATGAAATTACTTTTCACCTACTTGCCATATTTGTCAATATGTTATTGGTTGCCTTTTCTTTATCAAATTCTTTTCTAAAAATGCTATCGAATTCAGGAATTTCAGTTAAAAACATTTTAACAAATATGCCCTTCTCCTTAAATAATTTATAACTATAATAAAATACTTAGGAAAATTCCCCAAAAATCATCATAATTCACTTTTAGTATGTTTTCTTACATATTTAAATTCCAGACCCACTCAATATAAAATTGCCGTAAATAATTTAAACCCAAATTAGCCATTTTCTCTCATAGAAAAGTCATAATAAATCCACAATAACTTAGAAAATTATGAAACTTGAAACCCACTTCTAAAATAATGTTTTTGACCATATCTCAAAAACACAAGTCATTTGGATGTCATTTAATTGCTTTTTCCAATCTAAACTAATCACAAAATCTATATGAAATTAAATAAAATCATCAACAAGCCTATATATATCTATTTAAACAAATATAACATGGCATATTATTTGCAAAATAATTTGGCCATAATCATAAACTGATATCATAGTCAAAATGAGATGCAAATCTATTATTCACCTTGGCTTGGTGTTTAGAAGGTTGAGATTTGCTCTTTGATTAACTTCTTCAAGCTTCCTACTTGATTCCTAGCTTATCTTCTTTTGATTCTTTTTAATAATGGTCGGTCGAGCTTGTAAGGTTTTTTTTTTGGAATGTTAAAATGAATAAAAGATGAAAGTTAGAAGGGCTTAGGGTATAAGAACAAAGACTAATTTATTTTGCCTTTACCATATTCCTCATCTTTATTTCTTTTTAGTTCTCTTTTTCTTAAATATTCATTAAGGCATGGCCCCCTTTTTAATTAAAAAATCTCAGTCCCTTAACCTTCTACATTATTTTATTTAATTTATCTAATTAAATATTCTAAATAATGTTAATCAAAATTAGGGTCATTACAGTTGAAGTCGCCTTCCTAATGCTTTCGAAAGGGTTCTTGTAGTCGCTTTTATCAATGGTTTCAAAAGGTTGGTTTCGAAGCTATTCTTTTCCCTAACTCTTTTATTTGAAGATTAATGTTTTTGGAATGGTTACTTTCGCTTTTGTTCTCTTTGACCCAAAAGTTATATTTAATGTTAAACCCAATGATTTCGAAAGAGATACTTTCAAATGGTTTCAAAGCTATGCTTCCATTAATTTTACTTGAACTAAGTGCCTTCGAAAGATAAGCTTTAATGATTCGAAAGGTGTATCTTTAATGGTTTTGAAAGGAAGGTTTCAATGCTTTCGAAAGGAATGTTTTGAGTCTTCCGAAAGGTATATCTTTAAGTGTTTAGAAAGGAAGGTTTGAATACTTTCAAAAGGTGTATTTTAAATGGTTCGGAAAGAGAAGGCCCAAAGTTTCGAAAGCCTCAGTTTTCAAACAAGAAACACAATCTCATGTTTAAAATTATACCCATGGAAATATGAAAAAGTTTTGAAATGGCATTTAACTTTGGAGTTTTGAAGAAGCTTTCCTTGCTAAAGATGGTGGGTTAAGGGTATTAACCATGTTTCATTTGAAAAATGATTACAAGGAAATTAAATCATAGATGTTTATATTTTTATGTTATGATCAGTTATCATGTATGCTTCTTCTATAAACATATTCACTTTACAATTAATCCATAACTGCATTTTGGGGTGTTAAGGGCAGAATAACGAGCTAGGTTGACCCAGTAGTGAATATACATTGAGATAACTCATGTGTGAGTAGAATTGCATCCAGGAGGTCAGGCATACCAAAATATAGGATGCCCAAAGACTGATCAAAGAATTATTGGTTAGATAGGTTCTTAGTAAGCCCATGAAAACTATGTATGGAAATAGTTATTGACATGGCCAATAGGTTCTTAGTGATCCCATGAAAATTAAGGAAGGATTAAGTTATTGAAAGAGATTAATTGGTTCACATTGATCCCATAAAAACTATGACATGAGAGAAGTTACTGGAGAATCCAATAGGTTTATAATAAGACTATGAAAACTATAATTGGAGAAAGTTATTGGTAGATACCAACAGGTTCATAGAGATCCCATGAAAACTATGATTGAATGATGGTATTGGTAGGAACCAATAGTTTCATAGTAACCCCATGAAAACTATGAAAGTGGAAAGGAATTCCATAAAGAATTAACAGGTTATTAGTCAGCCCATGAACACTAATAGGTTTATAGCGATCCTAAAAACTATAACTTGAGACATATAGCCAGGTAAATGGGGATGGGAAATCCAGAGCATATTGCATGTTTGCGTATTATCATAATACCTTTTATTATGTCATGTCTTAACCATTGTGGATGCAGGTGCACAGTATATGGTTATTATAAACTGGGTTAAGATACTAGTGAGAGGAAACCCCGATCTGCTAAGTGGTGTGGTCTCACTAGATATGTATATAGTTCGAGATTGTAGTTACTATTCATACCATACTTTTTGTATAACTCGAAGTTTATGTTTTCCCCTTAAACTCTTGGGTGCTCAATTTATTTTTTAGTAGTTTGAGAGTTTAGGTTTTCAGATTCTCCTTAAGACGTATAAGCTTCCAGGAACGTGCAAGAGGCAAGCTAGCTAGTAGAAGTTTTTTATGTTTGATTCCACCGTGTTTTGGATGTCATGGCAAAGTTGCTTAATGCCTATATTTTGACTTTGATCAACCAAGGAGACATCTTCATATGTCGCTCTTGGTGTATTTTATAATAATTATATTTCTTCGAACGTGGTTTATGAATTGGGATTTTGTAATGATTTTGGAATGTGATTTGAAGTGGAATGAGAAATTTATTTTATGATTCTAAATTTTTTTCATATTCATGTGCTTTTGTTATATCAATGTATCTAACATTATCGCATTTGGTCATCGAGAATTAATAACTGTGGATGACTGCAGCATCCGTAGCATTTAGTTTTGACCTCCAAATGGGGGATGTTACCCATGGGCCCATCAATTAATGACCCTAAGTACCCATTTAAGCTATCTAAAACCAATAAAAACTTCAAACAGCTATATCTCTCAAACCGTAATCCCTTTTTCTTAATGTGACCACTCTAAGGAAATGAAAATCATCAATCATATCCAATGGAAGTGGTTTTAGGACCTAATTCCACTTCCATCAAAAGTTATGGGCCAAACAAAATTTTGCAAGGGCAAAACGCTCATAGAAAAATTCAAAAAAAATTCTAAGGAAAAGAAATGACCCTAGCAGTCATTTCCCAAAATTATAGAATCATACCACTTCATATGAAAATAATATTAATATTCTACGATTCTCCGATACGTAGAATATGGGTCATGACGAAGTTGGTTTTGGTGGTGACTCGCCAAAGTGTTCAGTGATTCTGAGTTTATCGGAGGAGGTGTGACCTGAAATCGCATGTGGTGACACTAGAAGTAGGTCAATGTTTTGCCTGATGCATGTGCAAAATAACCGATCAGGAAGAAGGGCTTCTGTAAGTCCTCGAGAATAAAATATTTACAGGGTAGGTATAAATTAATTATATTTTAACCTAAAAGTTTATATTTATCCATTATAATTTACAAATGCAATATCTAGTTCATTTATGATACGTTTGAGACACAATTGGCATTATTAGGATCATCGTGAAATTCGGGACATTTTGATATGTCTTCTTTATCTATAGGATTTTGTTTTGGAATTATTAGATAAAGTTGTAATATTCATATTTAATCCCTTAATTAATAAGTTAATGACCTCTTAATGGTAAAACTTAATGATCTAATAGTGCTATAGTGATGATTAGATATCCCTAATCTTTTTGACTTGTAATTAAGGTAATATAGTTTGTGGCTAAACAATATAGTGGATTTTGTAGACTAGGTATATAAAAATATGCTGGTGGGATTAATTTGGTATATGTAATAGATGTCTACCAATTCATATGACTACCAACATTCATATATACATTTTTGGTAGAAATCTGTTGATTTCTATAGTTACTAATAGTCATATTTTTTTTGGAATAAGCCTGCCCATCAGTTTGCCTCCTACGGAACCATAGCAGTTCCAATAGCAATGAATATAAGATTTGTTGTGTCTGCCATTTGATTACTTCTGACCATAATTTTAACAAAGTAATTGCCTGCCATTTGATTGCTTCTGACCGCAGTTTTAACATAGTGTTAATAGATGAAGCCTGTTTATTTATAAACTAATGGAAAACAACTTTTAAAAAGCGTGGCCTGTTTCAATGCAAAAATTGGTTAAAAAAATTAGTTGGCTTGGTTAATTTACCATTGTTATAAACTTAACTAATTTTTTTATCAAAAAATAGGTTATTATTATTGTTATTGTTTTTGTTATTATTGTAAACTTAGTTAATGTTTTTATCAAATTTAGTTTATTATTATTATAACCTTGTTAATTTTTATAATACTTGGTTAATTTTTATAAACGTATTTACTTTTTATAAAACTTAGTTAATTTACTCAAACTATTGTTTATTATTGTTATTATTGAAATATAACAAAATTGAAGATATCAAAGTTAAAAAACTCGTATAGATACAAGTGTAATTTGTGTTTATTCAGCAAACGACGTATAAAGAAGAAAAAACTCAGCACTCGAACTCTAAAATCTGATGGTACTTTAATTTGCAACCCCAAAATCCGATGATCCAAGGTAATTCAAATAATTAGATTCCCAAAATTTTCTAACCTGAACTGAATTTGCACCAAGAAGAAGAAACTCAGCAGCATCAGCACCAGTTTATACACCCTCAATCCCAGAATGTGATGTATCCCTATCGTCAAAATCTTCTTTGATCATTCTTGCACTGTTTCCCTATATGGTCTTGCCTTCTTCCAGGTCCTGATATATTTATAAAACCATAGTTTTTAGACAATTCTTAAAAGGAAGAAACAAGTAATGTATAAAACTCATAACAACTGGTTAAAAATAAACCCTACAACTCATCATCGTTTTTAAACACACAATGTAATCATATATTTATAATAACACATGTGTTGATATGGTTTCATTTCCAAACAAAAGCGCTAATAGCAAACCTTCTCTTGTAACAATGTCACTAGTAACAGGTAGCCCATATTGCTTCAGACAGGATTGCAATATTACGTAATGCAAATTTAAATACCAATAGACACTACCTATTCAGTGCAATATTTGGATATGTTGTCTTGATGTTGCCCGGTTGATATATTTGGTTTCCTGACTGTAATGAATTGGTTTTTTTTATGTAAATGCATACTTGTCCTATACTGTGTTTATCACATTTCAAGAGCTTGTATGTAACTTATCTCAGTAATTCTCTATAAAACTGTGCATGTATATGTACCGCCTTATATTATATAATTACTCCATAGTGTGATTTGTCTACAATTCATAAACATAGTTGATTTTTGATTGATATATACAGTAAGGAATAAAATAATCGATGTATTCTTAGTTCTAAAGATGCATTTATTTTTATCAGTTGCACCATCCATTTTTTTCAAGCATTTTGTAATCAGTTGTTTCAATATGCCATTCAAACCCATAATACTTTTCTTTACAATAGTACCTCAGCCTTTTCTTTACAGTAGTCCAAAAGAGAAATTACCTCCTAGTGAATTTTAACTAGGATGTTTCAGCAATTTAAACTATTTATTGCATTACGACTACGGATGGTATCATGAACACGTATTGTTTCATAGCCTGCATGCATGAGTTGTCATATATCAATTTTTCAAAGTTTCGTCTACTAATAAATCATAGATAAAACCTTCAGCAATCCCTATAAAACTTTAACCATGTAAATAACTCGGATTAAAAATAACTAAACAATACAATCAGAAACCTATCATATCAAAGAAATCTTAATAAACTCCATTAAATCTCATTGTTTAGAAATACAAAGACCGACAAAATGATTAACGGTACATCAATTGAAAATAATACCTTAAAAGCAAACAAACAAAATAAACACACACAAAATCAAGTAGAAAACAAATGAAGAGGAATGAGCGTAAATCTGGTAGGAACGGTATTGCAAAAAAAGAACAAGCAGGTTGTCCACCAATCCTCTCATTACAGTGTTCATATAAAAACATGTGCATGCATACCGCCCGCACTATTGGAAGACCCTATGGAACATATTTACATTCTAAAAAAAATAACTGGCGTTGGTAGCTTAACTTTATAGTTTAGAACATGTGAGCCAAATTCACACTTCCTATTGGCTTGTAATTCAAGGTATAAGAAAGTAAAAGGGACATCCAAAATCATACACTAAGATACACTATTATATAGACCAATAAAATGAACATATCACTAAAACATGTAAAAATGTTAAAATAAAATCCTAAGCCTCACATTACATTGGCAATGCAACTATATACTCATCTATGTTCTACCACATACTGAGAAAGTGGCACAACCTCAAACGATGAATGAGCAGGCATATAAGCAAGTTCCTACAAATGGAGTAGGATCCATTTAAGCCTGAACCAAGCATCAATGTAAAACACAAATGAAATTTATACCTGCAACCATTTAAGCATCTCCCCTTTCCTCTCATATTCACACAAACAATTTGAGCATACATTGTTATTGCTAACCATTAACTATACTTGTTATCTAGGACTAGGCAATCCAGAATGATGCCTATGACTCCAGCAAATGAATCAGAGTTCTAATAGACCGTTGCGCGGTGTGTGGCACCAAGGAAATCTGATGAAATATATACGAACTGGATGCTACTATGTTTCTCTTTGTGAATGAGAAGTAGAGATATCCTCCCATGCATTCATTTATCTCTCCTCTACAATAATATAATCTTATCCTAGTTTTTCTCTAAACATATAAAAAGTAGCATTTTAGCTTAAAATTGATTTCCTATTATAGTAATTAAAGGCAATATAAATGAGGATCCACATCGGACTACCATATCTAAGACGAAAAATTATTTCGGATAACCATTAAAATATGGATTGATTTACATGTTGTAATGCATATGCATGTATTTTTCATTCTAATACAACTTAATTTCTTTACCAAAATATTCGTTCAGGATGTAATTATTATATAATAATATAAATTTTCATTAACAATTTAAGTAGAAAATATGATATCCTCAAATTCAAACATAACTGGATATTGACTTAATATAAGATATAAATAATTAATACAAGTGGTCTTATCTAATCTTTTGAAATATTACATCAAGTGAACATGGACCGTAACTTGTATCAAATCACATTCGCATTTTGAGTGAAAAAATATTGTTCGATGGATCCAACTAACTGGTTATGGATGTACAAAATGCTTATAAAACTTGTTAGCTAATTAACATAAGAGAAGCATTTCATTAACGGGAATGCAAATATTATATTCAGATCTAATTAATTCGTACTTTACTCCTGTTAAGTTGGAGCCACTAATTGGTTTGTACTTCACAATAGGACTTGTTTAGAAATATATAGTTCTAAAATATTATAATATAAAAATCATGTAAAACATAATATAACTTAGTACAAAACTGGTGAATATATGTTATCCAATATTGAAATTAGCAAGGTGACTTGGCAAATTAAACGTACTCAGCATTAATTGATTATTGATTCATGGCTTTAATTAAACATACACGTCTACACTATGTAGTAGCTTGCTTAATAATGTACCGTGTTATGATTATTAAGAATATGTGGAATGCTAAAATTATTAAGAATTAGGACTGAACCATCCCATGGTAAAAATAAAACAAACTACCGAATGAACTTGAATTTAAATATAGTTAAAATCTAATTTTGATTTACAAGCTTAGTTAAAGATCAGCAGTAAAAGAGACTTACCTAAATCAGTATATAAAGAGAGTAACAAACTTCTTATCAGTGAAACAAAACTCATGATTGTAAGTTGCAACAAATTGGGTCACCTGTCAACATAGGAGGGCAAAAAAGATCAATTATCAGAATAGTATTACAATTTTATGTAGGATCATATATTTTTAGCAACATAGTATATCTTTCGTTTATTTAATATTGTACCATACTAAAATTAAATGTATAACATGTGAGGAATGCGGATTACGGATCTTAAGGCTAGGAATAACACTAGAGGGGGGTGAATAGTGTTCTTAAGAAATTACTAAATCTTTTTGAGTTTATGTTAATTTGAACACAAATGTATGCAATATTCAGACACAGATATAATCACAGAAACAAACACAGATGCAGAAATAAAGTAAATGCAGTAAAGGAAAGAACACACCGGATTTTATACTGGTTCGGGGTTACCCTACATCCAGTCCCGCACAACTAAGTATGGATTTCCTTTCAAAAGCAATTCAACAATTACAACCCTCGGTTTCAAGGCTATGAGGTACACCCTCCAGAATCACAACCCTCCGGGTAGAGATACTTGATTTCCGAGGCAACAAGTTCACCCAATTGATTTCCAAGGCTACAATCATACCTTTTCTCGCTTGATTGATTTCCAAGACTACAATCACACTTTTTCTCGCTAGATAGATTACAAAGAAGCCTATAACTCTGAATAGCACTTGGATCTTGTTGAGATAGTGATAGAGAATCAAACCAGAGATAATCTAGTTAGATTCAATGTTGATTTCGGTAGAGTAATGATAGAATTTTGAATAAGAAAATGTGGAAGAAGAAGAGAAGTGAAAAACCAAAAAATCTGATATAAAATTCGTTGAAACCAACCCCTATTTATAGAAGAACAACAGTCATGTCCATTCAT
The DNA here is from genome assembly GCA_030737815.1 of Allium fistulosum. Lineage (NCBI taxonomy): Eukaryota > Viridiplantae > Streptophyta > Magnoliopsida > Asparagales > Amaryllidaceae > Allium > Allium fistulosum. The sequence continues at coordinate 340,623,541 of CM060904.1, forward strand.
GAAAGGTTATGGCGAATAGACACTTCTTTTGAAATTCAAAATTTTGAATCTAACTAACACTATGTCGACATGGGGTACTAGGGCATGTCGACATCCCAAAGAAAATTTTGATGTTTTGTTTTTCTTTGAAAATAACCTTTATCTTATATTAAAACTATTTTAAACTTTATAAATATACTTGACTATAGATAAAATACATAGATGAATATAAAGAATAATATATATAACATTTTACTATAATTTTATATTTAAATCAAAGTATAAATATATTATAATTAAAAGATAGTTTAAAACAACCGAATTTAAAAACAAGAATATTTAAGGCTAAAACATTTTTTTTGAAAATCATTTGAAAAGATAATTTTTAAGGCTAAAACATTTTGAAAAACAATTTTGAAAATCATTCTGAAGTAGTTTTGAAAATCATTTTGAAGTAGTTTTGCAAGCTTCTTCCTGCAGAATATCTCATCATGACAGGACTCGAGAACTTGTACAAAACCAGGATGTTCGTGGGTTTGTAAGCCACTTGTCGTAGGTTTGTAAGCTACTTGTCATGGGTTTGTAAGCCACTAAAAAGGTAGAAATGGGTTCCATCCCAAAAGAAAAATAGAGTGAAGATTTCAGTGCTATTGTGAAGTTTTAACATAATTCTAGACTCAATACTTATCTTGAAATCTTGAACTCTTGATAATCTTGATACTCATGAGTCTTCAATCTTGATATCTTGAATCTCTATACTGTACAGTCTTCATTCTTTGTACCTGCATGGTTAAATCCTGCATATACATATATATCTAAACTATAATGTTAGTATTTATATTTTATAATCTAATTCTAAGGTTGTTGTCATCAAAACCATCAACTCATGGACTAACAATCTCCCCTTTTTTGATGATGACAACCTTTGTTTATAAAATATTACTTCTATCCTAATAACTCCCCCTAAATCTAATAACTCCCCTTTAATCTATGCCTAACTCTCCTATTTTATAGTTCTCCCCCTTTGTCATCAACAAAAACAAACAAACTCTAAACTATACAACTCCAAACTATATAGTTCTTACTCTAATATTTTATATGATGATAGTGTTATCATCAATACTTACTTGTAAACCTAAAACTTAGTACAAACTTTCCTAACTAAGAATCTATATAATAATACTTTTAATAGAACATATATAAGAACACACATTATTTATTAATTATATATTTTTTTATATTTACATTTTTTGTAGAGATCGAAGAAAAACAAACAACAAATAGAAAAGAAAGAGAAGAAACTAATGTGTGTGTTTGAACATAGGAGATCTATGAACCGAACAATTTGGATAGTGGAAACAGAAATTTCCATGTTGTTCAACAAGATTTCCATCTTTGTCAAAGCACACTTCGCCAACGCAGACAACTTTGTCATTGTCTTCCGCATGCTCTTCTTTCATTGGTTCTTCTTCTTCTTCTTCACTTTCCTCTTGTTCATGATCTTTTGAAGAGTCCTCGTCAATTAAGATTGGGTTAGCATGATTATCCATAAGAAATTTTTGCAAATTCCTAAGGATTTTGCCTTGCCTCTCTTGTTCTTTTGCCATTCGAAGTTGTATCACTTTGATTTCAGTCATTAACTGAAGGGTATCTTTCAGAGAATCCTCTATTTTCATTACACGAGCGAGCATTGATTGTTGACACGGACCAGAAGTAGGCGATGGGAACAAAAAGGTTGATTTTAAGTTTGATTTGGAAGAGGAGGCCATTGATAAACTGATCTCAGAAGAAAGAACAGAAAGAGAACAGAGAGAATGAAGAAAAAATCGAAATAGGAGAAATTTATAACCACTTATTTGAATTTTGGTGGGAAAAAATTAAAAATCAAAAATCGTTATATGTCGACATGGGTCAAGGAGGGATGTCGACATGGTTCTTGAATTTTTACCTATTTAATTTATTTTGAATTAATTTTTAAATATAATTTGCTATTTATATTTTATATTTCAGTTAATGAACAAATACCTAATTCTCTTCTTAATTTAGTAAATGTAGGTTCATTTAAGGGTTTTGTTAAGATATCAGCAATTTGATTTTTAGAATTGATATAGTCGAGAGTAATTACTTCTCTACTTATATTATCTCTGAGAAAATGGTGTCTGATATCAATATGTTTAGTTCGAGCATGTTGAGTAGTATTTTTGGATAAATTTATTGCACTAGTATTATCGCAATAAATTGGTGATTTTGAGATATTTAAACCAAAATCTTTTAAAGTTTGTTGCATATATATTACTTGAGAACAAGCCAAAGCAGCAGAAATATACTCTACTTCAGTTGTTGATAGAGAAACTGTGTTTTGCTTTTTACTAAACCAGGAAATCAGAGAATGCCCTAAAAAGTGACAAGTTCCACTTGTACTTTTTCGGTCTGATTTACAACCAGCATAATCAGCATCACAGTAAGATATTAAATCAAACGAATCATTTTTAGGATAAAATAAGCCATAATCAAAGGTGTTTTTAACATATCTTATAATACGTTTTATAGCTTTTAAGTGAGTTTCTTTAGGTTGGGATTGATACCTTGCATAGAGACAGACACTATGCATGATATTAGGTCTACTCGCAGTGATATGGAGTAGTGATCCAATCATTCCTCTATATAATTTTTGATCTACATCTTTCGAGAGATCTTCTTTACTAAGGTACTCATTGGTTGCCATGGGAGTGGGTTTTCCACTCGCAGTAGTCAAACCAAATTTACTAACTAGGTCTTTAGCATATTTTTCTTGACTAATAAAGATACCATTATCTAATTGTTTTATTTGTAATCCTAAAAAGAAGTTTAATTCACCCATATGACTCATCTCAAACTCTTTTGTCATTATTTTAGAAAATTCTTTATTCATTTCAAAATTAGTTGATCCAAAAATGATATCATCTACGTAGACTTGTACTAGTTGAATATCATTTTTATTTCTTTTATTAAAAAGAGTATTATCTACTTTACCTATTTCAAAATTTGATTGTAACAAGTAAGATCTTAGTCTATCATACCAGGCTCTAGGAGCTTGCTTTAGACCATATAGAGCTTTCTTAAGTTTGTAAACATGATTTGGAAATTTATCATTTTCGAAAAGTGGTGGTTGTTTAACAAATACTTCTTCTTTTACAAAACCATTTAAAAATGCACTTTTAACATCCATTTGAAATAATTTGAAATTATTATGATCTGCGAAACCAAGTAGAATCCTAATGGCTTCTAATCTTGCTACGGGGGCAAAGGTTTCATCAAAATCTATTCCTTCTTCTTGACAATAACCTTGAGCGACTAACCGAGCTTTATTTATAACAACCTCTCCTTGTTCATTCATTTTATTTTTATAAACCCATTTAGTTCCAATTATTGTTTTATTTTCAGGTCTAGGAACAACTTCCCAAACATCATTTCTAGTAAATTGATTTAATTCTTCTTGCATAGCCAAAATCCACGAATCATCAGTTGATGCTTCTTTTGGATTTTTGGGTTCAATAGTTGATATAAAAGCTACATTACTCATTTGACTTAGTTGGTTTCTAGTTTTAACAACAGATTGCATATCTCCAAGTATATTTTCTATAGGATGTTCTTTTAAAAGTTTAATCCTTTTATTAGGATGATTTAATTCATTATTAGTTTCAGTTGACTCTTGGTTTTGAATGATTAAATCCTCTTCATCATTTATTTCTTCAAAATTTTTGAAATTTTCATCAAATGAAACATGCATTATTTCTTCGATGGTATTAGTTCTTAAATTAAATACTCTGTATGCTTTACTTCTATTAGAGTATCCGATAAAGATAACTTTGTTGGATTTAGGATCAAATTTATCTAAGTTATCTTTTGTATTTAAAATAAAACATTTACTTCCAAAAATTCTGAAATAAGATACCTTAGGTTTCTTTGAGAAAATAAGTTCATAAGATGTCTTATCAGTTAAAGGTCTAATTAAAATTCTATTTAAAATATAATAGGCGGTAGCAACTGCTTCTGCCCAAAAGTACTTTGGTAAATTACTATCAGAAAGCATAGTTCTCGCACACTCTTGAATCGTCCTATTTTTACGTTCTACTACTCCGTTTTGTTGTGGAGTTCTTGGAAATGAAAAATTGTGAATTATTCCCTTTTTATTGCAGAATTCTTCAAACTTTTCATTTTCAAATTCATCACCGTGATCACTACGGATGGTTATAATTTTTTTGAGAAAATTGATTTTGAACCCTTTTTGAAAAATTCTTAAAACATTCAAAAGTATCACTTTTATGTTTCAAAAATATTGTCCATGTAATAATCATCTACAATTACAAAAACATATTTACAGTGATTTAATGACTGAATTTGAGATGGACCAAATAAATCAAGATGAAGTAATTCAAGAGGTTTTGAAGTTGAAATCAAATCTTTTAATTTAAAGGAACTTTTTCTAAGTTTTCCTAGTTGACATGCATCAAATATACTATCTACTTTAAAATTCATTTTAGGGAGACCTCTTACTAGATCATGTTTTGACAATCTAGATAAGAGTTTGAAATTCAAATGCCCAGATCTCTTATGCCAAATCCAAGGGTCACTTGCATTTGCCAAAAGACATAAGTTATCATTTGAAATTTTCATACTAAGAATATAAATATTCTTTAACCTAATTCCCTCAAATATTATGGTTGAATTATTATCTTCAATGTGACACTTATCTTTTTCAAATTTAATTTTATATCCTTTATCATATAGTTGACTTATACTTAGCAGATTGTGTTTCAGATTCTTAACTAGCAAAACATTAGTAATAATAGGAGTTTCAGAGTTACCGACTTTACCGATGCCGATCACATAACCTTTTGAATTGTCTCCAAAGTTAACCAGTCCTCCATCTTTGTATATTATATCATTCAGCATATCTGGATTCCCAGTCATGTGTCTAGAACATCCACTATCGAGTATCCATTTGTTCTTTTTGATCTCCACAGTTTGTTTGTTCTAGATTGATTCCTCAATTCCCATAAAGCATGATTCCTACACATCAAACAATTTTAGTAGAAAACTTTATTTGAATATTGATTATATGCAGACTCAAGAGACAATGATGATCTGAATATTTCTAAACATGCATTAATAGATTTCTTAAACATAGCCATTTTTTTAAAAAAAAAAATTCAAAAAATCAAATTATGAAACTTTTGAAAACCTTGCTCTGATACCAAATGTGAGGAATGCGGATTATGGATCTTAAGGCTAGGAATAACACTAGAGGGGGGGTGAATAGTGTTCTTAAGAAATTACTAAATCTTTTTGAGTTTATGTTAATTTGAACACAAATGTACGCAATATTCAGACACAGATATAATCACAGAAACAAACACAGATGCAGAAATAAAGTAAATGTAGTAAATGAAAGAACACGCCGGATTTAATACTGGTTTGGGGTTACCCTACATCCAGTCCCGCACAACTAAGTATGAATTTCCTTTCAAAAGCAATTCAACAATTACAACCCTCGGTTTCAAGGCTACGAGGTACACCCTCTAGAATCACAATCCTCTGGGAAGAGATACTTGATTTCCGGGGCAACAAGTTCACCCAATTGATTTCCAAGGCTACAATCACACCTTTTCTCGCTTGATTGATTTCCAAGGCTACAATCACACCTTTTCTCGCTAGATAGATTACAAAGAAGCCTATAACTCTGAATAGCACTTGGATCTTGTTGAGATAGTGATAGAGAATCAAACCAGAGATAATCTAGTTAGATTCAATGTTGATTTCGGCAGAGTAATGATAGAATTTTGAATAAGAAAATGTGGAAGAAGAAGAGAAGTGAAAAATCAGAAAATCTGATATAAAATTCATTGAAACCAACCCCTATTTATAGAAGAACAACAGTCATGTCCATTCATGAAAGGTTATGGCGAATAGACACTTCTTTTGAAATTCAAATTTTTGAATCTAACTGACACTATGTCGACATGGGGTACTAGGGCATGTCGACATCCCAAAGGAAATTTTGATGTTTTTTTTTACTTTGAAAATAACCTTTATCTTATATTAAAACTATTTTAAACTTTATAAATATACTTGACTATAGATAAAATACATAGATGAATATAAAGAATAATATATATAACATTTTACTATAATTTTATATTTAAATCAAAGTATAAATATATTATAATTAAAAGATATTTTAAAACAACCGAAGTTAAAAAACAAGAATATTTAAGGCTAAAACATTTTTTTTGAAAATAATTTAAAAAGATAATTTTTAAGGCTAAAACATTTTAAAAAACAATTTTGAAAATCATTCTGAAGTAGTTTTGAAAATCATTTTGAAGTAGTTTTGCAAGCTTCTTCCTGCAGAATATCTCATCATGACAGGACTCGAGAACTTGTACAAAACCAGGATGTTCGTGGGTTTGTAAGCCACTTGTCGTAGGTTTGTAAGCTACTTGTCATGGGTTTGTAAGCCACTAAAAAGGTAGAAATGGGTTCCATCCCAAAAGAAAAATAGAGTGAAGATTTCAGTGCTATTGTGAAGTTTTAACATAATTCTAGACTCAATACTTATCTTGAAATCTTGAACTCTTGATAATCTTGATACTCATGAGTCTTCAATCTTGATATCTTGAATCTCTATACTGTACAGTCTTCATTCTTTGTACCTGCATGGTTAAATCCTGCATATACATATATATCTAAACTATAATGTTAGTATTTATATTTTATAATCTTATTCTAAGGTTGTTGTCATCAAAACCATCAACTCATGGACTAACATAACATTGTTTTGGGTACAAAAGTAAATATCCAAACTAAAATTACCGCAACCTATCAGAATTATCATTAATCCAACTACATATACAAATGTTTATTTTTAAAAATAGTGGAATAATTGTACATTTGCAATATTAGTAGCTTTGTAGATTGAGCATATCTTAGCCTAACTATAAGCAACATTGATACAGTATCTGATCCATGATGTTGTAAACTTTAAAGTTATGATATCAAGTTAAAATTGGGCAAGTGAGCCTAGGTTTGGGTCCATGATAAATATTGATCCTTGCAGGTTGAGTCCGGGTGATTTATATGTATTGGTTGAGCCTATGTATCGGTAAGTGTGAATGTGTAAGAACTATTTAAAATCTATACGGAATATCATGCAATTCAGCATATGAATGTATTAGTCAAATAAGTGTTTAAGATATTTCTTTCGGATGAGCCTATGTATTGGTAAGTGTCCTGAAGCATATTTCTTTCCTTAGTATCTGGAATTGCTTATTAATGATTTAATAATTGGAATCAACCACATAAGTTTCTCCTTATGCATCTTGACTTTTTACAACTTGTATTTTTCTTGCAAAAAGGTAGAAATGTAATGACATTAACTTACCCTTAGCAAATTAGAATCAGTCTGTAATAAACTAAAGATGACAGTTGTTGAACCGCATTATTAATTTTGTAATGCATCAGCCTACTGTTTAACTCACAGGCCTAAATGTAAGAAGTATACCATATTACCATGGCACAAGCAAATAAACTACGTATTGAATTCAATGAACCAATAACCATACATTTAATTAGAGTTTAGTATGTGTTGCATATACATTAATTTTTATCCATTTTGAACAATTTGATATTATACTTATAGAATACATAATTTTTCTTGTTTATCCATTTTGGATTCAACTGGAACAAGGTATTTAAATTCCAGTCACTTTCTTTTTAGAAATTAAGAAGCAAAGAAGCTTCCTCTGAAATAACAACGCTCAACTTTTACATAACTTAAATTGTTGTTACCATTCAAAATGCAAATATATATTACATTGAAGAATAATCATCATTAGAACAGTACTATAAACTATGACATCTATAAACTATATAGAAGCCAGTATGTCTCCATAAAAAGATATACTATTATGCAAAGTACATTAATATTAATCCATAATATATCTGGACAATAATACCATACACACTAATCAATGTCATATTAAATTTCACAACTTAACCATTGTAATAAATAATGGGTTGTCAAACTACAAGAATTTAACTACAATTATTTGTTTAGAAAATCCTTTAGTTAGAGGTAAATAGAAATTTTGAATAATTTATTTTCTAATTGCAAACTATTTTTAGCAATATAGATACATATACAAAACCTAAATATATGGCAAACCAAGTAGCTAACACTTTGGTTCTTCAATATTCACTATAATACTTATACCACTTAAGAGGCAGAAAATCATACACCTTACAGTTATGTTATAGCAAGGTAATCAATTTTACTAATTTGGTTAAATGTAAGGAATCAAAAACTGATTCAATTGAAAATAAAAATAATTGAATACAAGGTACATGTAAAATATTGAACTAACGTTACTACATTCCAATTATATGATTAGTAAAAAAATGAAAACATAGAAGAGCCTAAAATAGATAGAATAAATTTAAGATGATAAATAACAAATACAAATAAGTTCTAATAGAGATAATAATTACATAATCAAATGAAAAAATAAACAAAAGTTTAAGTTACCAAATGATGTAACGAAGTAACCTACTATAGGTGTGCAGAGATCAACAATACGAGACTATCGAAGTTGATAGCTGGAGACCGATTCGATTTACTTTCGCTTTTAAATCCGGATTCCGAAAAAATAACCAGGAGCTGGATGTTGCTAGTAATCTATCAGCAAGCTTAATAAACGAGGTGTTGCATTATAAGACCTAGTATTAGCGAAGAACCTCAGATTTGATTTGTGGAAGAAATTGTCGATTTGAGACAAATTTGAAGTCGATCTTAATTTCGATTATTGAAAAAGAATTTGAGTTACGGAATTCTTGTGGCGATATTAGTCCGATCGAAAAGGAATTCATGTTAATTTTTTCTTGTAAGAGTAGAAGGTAAGTCCCTTAAGTAGAAAAAACAAGAGCGGGCAAAGAAATTTATTGTGAAAATGTAATGAATCACAAGCGGGAAAGACTTAGGTAGCGTTAGTTTATTTATATTTCATATTCCTAAAGGGCCAATAGTTGCATATAGCTTTTAAACGCTACTAATAAATGCTACCAATATCGAGTTTTCTTGTAGTGGTTTACACCACTAATTCTGACCTATTTCTTTGTAAAAGAGGAGTTGAATAGAATATGGAGTTTAGATTGCAATTCCAATTGTTTAGGATATTCCATTGAATTGGGGTAATAAATTGAGTTTCTATTTTATGTTGAAACCTTGGGAATTTGAAGAAAAATGACTTTAATAGTATTTGGTTAGGGAATTGATATTTAATGCTAGTTTAGGGCGTAAAATCAGTGCGTTTAGAACTTATTAGACGTGAATATTTATTTATCTCTATTAGCGTAATTAACGTATAATTATTGGGTATAAGTCGTAGTTAATTAGGTAATTATTTTCATTTGTTTCCCCCATTAGGAATGTAATTGATTGTTAGGCGAAAATAAGAGGAAACTCTTATTTAGCCTAATTATTATTATAAGTCAAAGTAAAGAAGATTCTTTATAAGGCCTTATTTAGGAAAGGGTGAGATGAGTATTATTATATGTATGGAGTGTACTTAATTATGGCTAAGTCATAACGATGCAAGGTCAATAAAGTTACATGACCGAAGTCCGCCCTTCACTTTGAGGTTACTAGTAGTTGTGTACACTTCCTACGGATATGAGATATCCTTATGATAAATATTTATAATGATGCAAGATTAGTCCCAAATTCTTAGGCAGATCTGCCCAGCTAATCTGGCTACCAGTTCCTACGAATAGTCAGACTAATATGAGACGTCATTATGAGTATGAGCCATAAGATGAAGGGCCTGCTTCGGGGTCTTGATGTATTAAGTGTTTGTTTGAGTGCCCACCTCTTTTCCTCAGATGAAGTATTAAATGGTCAAAGGGAACATTAGGTGGTATCTCAATGGTGGTCTACTTCTAGAAATAGGTATTAAATGATGGGGTCTGCCTTAATTACGGTATTAACCGATCAAAGTCTACCTATTTTCCACAAGGAAGTATTAAGTGGCCTAATGGATTCCATATGATGTCAACAAGATAGTACTATTGAGGAGCATGCCTTGGAAATAGGTATTAAATGATCGTCTGCCTTAATTAAGGTATTAAATGACTAGAGTTTGCCTATTTTCCAATAAATAAGTAGCTTGAGTACCATCTCTCACATTATTAGCCATTTATGACGTATGATTGAGATGTGGGATTCTAGAAACCTGCTTTTGGAATGGAAGGCATTAAGTGGTAGGACCTGCCTCCTTTCCTTATAAAGAAGTATTAAATGGTTTTAATGGTTTTATGTTCATAAACATATTCTATTTTTAAAACATACTGCCCAAGTACTGAAAAGGTAAGACTCGAGGTTTTTATTCACCAAACACTTGTTGTTTTGACTCCCTCCTCATTACAACATGGGTTAAGGACAGAGTAATGGCGATAACGATGCTTAGAGATGGAGAAGCTTGGCTTGTGGTAGTATTTATCATTATCACTTGCTTTTATGTGTACCCATTTGTATAGACAATTGCTATAATGGATTTAAGATGCAATTTGATGGCATTCTATATTATGATTTTTTATGGTTTTAAAATAAATGGGTATACTTTGATATTATATTTTTTTCATCCGTTGTGAGTTCTGAAAGTTTAGTTGTGGCTCTATACTGTTATTTTCTTAGTTCTACCACCAGCTTACCTTAAAATGGGTCTAAGTTTCGATGGTCCTTTTCCGGGTCGAAATTTATGTCTATTCTGGGGTTGGTTGTTACATTTGGTATCAGCGCCTAGGTAACCCAATTAGCGAGGAAAGTATACTACACGTATGAGTGATGTACTTGTTATTTTTGAAAAGATTCTTCAAAATATTTTTCTAAAACTCATACTATACATATATATATATATATATACATACACTTATTTTGAGATTACGCTTTACTCTATAAATTCCAACCAAAGAAGTAGCTGCTACCATATTCCGAAAGTGTGAACGAAGAAACTATGAGTTGGAAAATAAATAGAGTTAAATTTATACTTCTTTGAAGGACCTAGACTTTTTTATCATTATAGGACTTATAAGTATTAAGGTAATAGGCATAGGAATCGTAAATGGAAAAGTTGATAGGAAATAAATGACCTTAAGGAAACGTCCGTTAGGTTGACAAATAATACAGACAAATTAACATTTATGGAGGTAACAAATGAAGGTGTTAAGTATTAATGAAATATGAAAGTAAGGAAAGGAGCAAACTTCCGTAAGAAGGAATATATTTATCACCACAAGGAGAAAATCATATTTTTAAAAGGTACAATACAAAGGTTTAAAAGAAAGAACAAATTTTAATCCTACCTTTTGGGACATAATTTGAAAAAAAAGGTTTCTTTGGAAACCCCTTGAAAATTTTAAAAGTGCCTTTCAAAAGATTTTAAAATGAAAACCTTATGAATTTGAAATTTTTGATAAAAAATGATCTTAGGTGATTTTTAAATTATACCACCGTTAGTTTTGTAAAAAGTTTGGAAAAAGGTTGCAAATTTAAAAAAGATGGTGATATATTTTGGTAGGTGATTTTTATTTACAAATTTGGTGACATGAGAAGTTGAAAAAAGTTTCCATTTATTAACTTCTTAATTTAAAATTTGATTGAATTAGAAAAGCTTTCATTCTTGTTTTTGTACTCTTCTATTTTTCTAATGTTATATTTCCTACGCAATAATTTTGAAAGTTCTTTCCTCTATAATTTCTTAGAGGCTGTGTAAGTTGGAAATTTTTGGCTAAATATGGTTTTAGACAACTTTGGAAATATTCCACCATTAGTTTTAGAAAAGTTTGGAAATGTAATGCAATTTTTAAAAGCGGTGAATTTCTTTAATGAAAAAGTGGTGGATGGTTTTAATTGTAAATTAATGCTTTGAAAAGTTTTCATTTGTTAACCTTTTTAATTTGATTAAAAAGATTTTAATATTTGGTTCTTTGATTCTTCTAATTTACCTTGTATATAAAAGTAAAAGATCTTTCATTAGAACTCTTTTTAGGGGTTTATAAATAGAAATAACACCTATTTTAGAATATAATATAGAAAATAGAAAGAAAGGAATGTCCAATAGTATAGGTAGGAGGGAAATTCCCATATAAGGTAATTTAGAGAATAATGGTTGGAATTTAGGTAATAATAGAATTGTGAATTCTGGTAGATGAGATATTGAAAGGAGTAATAGAATAAGATAGGAGTTATCTTTGTCTACTCCATCTATTTTTAGCGTATAAAGTCATAAAAGGTATCTTTGACCATTATTGGATTTTTAAATGAATTGGATGTTTTCTAGAAGGAAAGCATTTAAGTAAAGATAAAAAGTTTTATATGTTTTTTCGAATTTCAATTTCAAAACTTATTTGAATAATTGTTAGATTTGACAAAGAAAAAGGTTGCAAAAGATTTTAAGAGTCTCGAGAAAAGTTCAAAAGGTATTTTGCCAAATAACGGTATAATTTGAGCAATAAATGTTACTATACTCTTTAAAATGGTATAACTGTTATTTTGGGATGCTAATTAAGTTTTGAATCCTTTGTGTTTGAAAAAAAAATCCTATTTTCAAAAAGGAGTAAATCCTTATTTTAGAAAGCTATTGAAAGAAAAGTTTTTCATAAGTTCCTTTTTGAAAAACCAAGAAAATTTTGAATGCCGTAATTAGAAAGTCTAACTTTTAAGAGAAAAAGTTTTGATAAGGAAAGTAAAAAAAAGGAGATTATTTTATTCCTATTTGGAAACAAAGGAATTTTGAATCTTTGATAAAGGTTTTTTTAAGTCTACATTTTCAAAGATAGAGATATTGAATTTGATACTTCATGTTTTAAGTATTGCAAAAAATGAAGTAATAAATGCTTATTTTTAAATAAGTTATTTGTATGAAGATATTTTATTTTGTGTGCAAAAGTTATGATTTTATAATTTTTGTGAAGTAGATATGGATCATGACCTAGTAGGATTGACTAAGGTTTTTAGGATATGGATAAATAGAAATAGAATGCATAACCTGATTTGGAAATTGAAGTCAGTCCCAAACCTCTATTTGAAGAAGATAATAAAGTGTAAAGGTATTCCAGATCTGTAATTGGGTTGTGAATTAGGTTTTCCATAGGATATGAATTTCTCTATTTTAATTTTGGAGCAATTTCCATGTAATTTCCATAAATTATCTAATTCCCAAAAATTTGTATAAAGTGCGTTGTTTGAAGTAACAAAGAATACATTAAAAAGGAAAGAGATATGTAAGAGATGATATTCTTTCCATAGTTTACATTGTTTATTTCAATAATAAGAAAAGAAACAATTTATTGTAATTTCAAACAAAGAAAAATGTCAATTGTGGTTAATTTTTGACAATAATCTTTTTGGAAGGATAGCTTCGATAAATTAAAATATGGAAATGAATATTCTAGTTGTAGAATTAATAGTTAGATATGGATATCATACAGCTACGCTAAACGACTAGAATATATATAGATAGCATAGATTACGACTATATATGTATTAGTTAGTAATTGATGGATTAGGACTTATGGAGGTTAATTACAAATTTAACAGGCAATAAATTTGTAATTAATGAGAGGAAAGTAATCTAATTGGGACTTATTACGGAAAATTGATATTGCATTTATGGAAGAAATAAATTTGAGTAATGAATATATTGTGGACACCTAAAAAAGATTAAATAGATTAAAGAAGGATTAATTGAAAATGCTCCAATTTTGACAGTAATGATCAGCTGCTATGGATATTAATTAAAGCAATAAATGACCCATATTTATTAAAGTCCGAAAAAAGGAAATTAAGAAAATGGGTAGCAATAGAATGAAATATTAAAAATAGTTCATCGTAATTTAGAAAGGAGTGTTAGGACCTTAACGCCATTTATATTAACTGATAATAAATGTCAACTTCCAGTAAAAAATTCTTTTGGAGTTCTTGGATTATAGTCGCTAGTTGTCTTCCTTAGTTATTGCAAAAGTGGGTGATGTGGTATAAGATATATCCCCGTTTTATTTCTATGTAGACTTTATGAATGGGATTTAAACCACTTGATATATGTTGGGAAGCAAAGTAAATAAGGAAATTTTATGGGAATACTTAACCAACGATAGACCATAGGTAAAAGTGGAAGTTGATGAGGAAATTAGGTTGGTGGCCTAAAGTGTGTAGATGTTTCAATCCTAAAACTTTAGATTTTGGGAAACATAAGAGATTTAGCTCACAAAATGTCACCATGCAATGGAAAGAGAAAATGTATGGGAATGATAATGGAATTTCCTATTGAACAAGGATTAAGGAAAGGATGACAGAATTTTTCGTCAGAAGTAGTGGAACCGCAACATCTTCAACATAGCTTCATGGAGTTGTGCTTTGCATCGTTATTTATAGAGACCCGTAGTTTACTACTAAATTTTGGAGTTTGCTACTAGCTTTAGGAACTTCATGTAGAATACAATAGCCTATGATTTTTGTTTGATGATAATAAACATATATATTCGTTAAAATGTATTTGTTATTGTACTATTTTATTTTTCACATAATTAAATAAATATTTTTTGAATAAAATAAATAAATCAAAATTCATATTTAAATAAATATTTTATTCAAACAAATATTTTATTACAAATTCAAATAGTACAAATTTGAGCTCTCACAACATTTACACATTTTCAATTACAATACAATTTCAATTACAATACAACTTCTATTACAACACAATTTTTTACTATATAATTTTTCATACATGGTTCACCTCACTACATAATTCATTCAACACTCGTATTTGATCTCCAACTCTGTTCCAGCCTGTATCCGGCATCTGTACTATTTGCAAAATAAACACTGATGCAGTAAACTTGAAAAAGAAAGTATTTTGTAGTGCACAATAAAGTGTGTGTTTTGAAATATTATCTGCCTCAGTTATTTGGGTTATTTGTCGTCATTTTTGTTAATTCATCTTACACGAACAACTTGTGACATGCACAGTGTATCACTGTACATGCTACAAGGTCGTACACACTGATATACACTTGCTTATTAAAATTGCAGGGACAGGTGAGCATAAGGTCAAACCCAAGCAAAAACTGGATTCAACTCAATGTACAAATGCCAAAGTCATAGGAGCATGCAAAAAAATGTACACATGGTCAGTCCAGACTCATGTGCACCAAACCAGGCCACCAATTGATACAAGTGCACTCAACAGAGCAAAATGCCCAAGCAAAATAACAATGAAGTTCAGTTTCAAATGCAACCTGACTTCATAGTGCAGTTCAACATGAATGGATACAAGGAACTGGACATGGAGCAACTAGAACAATGCAGACAAACATGCACTGATACATATGCAAACACAAGGACTGCAACTCAACAAAATGAACATGAAAACAAGATCACAGCAGTGGTGAACACAAACACTAAAGTATGACTCAAACAAAACAAGACTTCAACATACACACCAGACTTCATTCAAATGCAACATGAAGACCAGACAGACTCAAGTGGAACAAGGGCACATGAACATACACTAGAGAATACAAGTGCACCAGTCAAATGCAAGTGAATATGTGCAGTATCATATATACGATGCTAAAACAATTTATCATTTCGGGTATGAAGGCATGAACACATACAACACAATGAAACCAGACTTCAAGTGATTATGGCCAGAGAATTCAAGTGTACAGAAATGTCCGGACTAATGGCAGATGAATTCAGTGCATGTATACAAATACAAATGTAGTAAACAAATCAATAAGGCAATATACCAATGGAAATTCAGACTTGCACAGATAAGACAAACAAAAATGTGCACATAGAGGCTTAGAAATTCATTAGTAGGTAACTCAAGTGAAAAATTCGAATTCATCTTTTCAGAGTTCGAAACTAATGTGATCAGTCAAGTGTAAAATAGTTCAAGCATCAACATAGAAAAGTTGGACAAAATTAGAAATATGCAGCAGTTTTGAATGTGTCAACCAGGGAAACAAATATACATGCAGAACCTTCGAATATATGAATACATCAGAGAGTTGTATATATCAAAAATAGAACAAGTCAAAAGAATTCAATCAGAGGTCACAAGGAATCGTATGGAATAGAAAATCATGGTGAACAAGTCAGCGAATGATGCTCAAGTTGTAGGAGAAAAGAACGGAACGACTCAAGCAAGTTCAAATTCATCAGAGGTAAATGCAGTAACACGTCAACAAAAGAACAAATCAAAATCATCACCAACATTCAATCAGTAATCGAACGACCAAGCAAAGTGTTTGAAGAATTCAAATAGCAATATACGAACGATAATTTAGGGTTTCATTCCCTATTTAAACCCAACATCATCATCGGCAAAAGGAATTTGAGTTCAAGCAAATAACAGAGCAAAAACTTGAAATAAATCATGAAACTCGAATCGAAGTCGAGCAAAATCAAAATCGAAAAAGAGAAAATCACGTACCAACTCATACCATTCAAGCTCGACATATTTGAAGCAACCGCATGCACTCATGCTAAGGATCGATTGACGAAGCAAACCAGAGTTGAATTCATCACTTCAATTGACTGATATCAAGGCGGCGGCTTCAATTACAAAACCCTAATTTTTGAAGAGGAACAAAAAAAGAGCGGCCGAAGGTATTAACAAAAGAAAAAAGGGAAGACGTTCTCTTCATTTAATTATCTTGTAGGCCAATCTAATTTTATATTGGGCTTAATTTTTATAAATAGGGTTTTGTTCATGTTTTAATTTAATTGTAACTTTCTATTTTTATTTTGAGTCAAACTCTAGTTGTGTAACTAGGTACGAACTATGGTTTTATAGTTCGAGAATTCGCAACTCAGTGGCTGAGTTGTGGCAAGGTTTTGAGCTTATAGTTAGGTTAGTCAAGTTAGCGGGTGTCATAAGTTTACGTGTGTTTGTAAGCGTCTGACTACTTAATTTCTAGTAGAAACCTTGGGGCAGCACGTAGGCAGGTTTTTGCCGAAGCTGGGTAAATCTGTGTGTGACTTTTACTGCATTACTTTATGTTATTATTTTTATTTCCACATTAAATTTTATTATTATTAGTATTACCCTAATCACCCCCTCTCTAGGGTGAAAACGATCCTACACTTTGTTGAATCGGAGCATCGCTTATCGACTGAAGACCGATGGACAAACTGAAGGAATGGATAGAAACTTGGAGGATTTGTTGAGAGCTTGTATCTTGAACTTTGGAGGACCTTAGGAGTAGCGCTTACCCTTAGTAGAATTTGCATAGGATTTTAGTCATCAATGGACGATTGGTATGGCACCCTTGAAGCATTCTTTTTGGGAGGCCATGCAAATCGCCAAATTGTAGGTAGGAAAACACCAGCAAATTCTACTCAAACCAGATTTATACTATGAGACTTTGGAAAGTCAGAATTCATTAGGTAGCGTGTGAAGGTTGTACGATTTGGGTAGTTGGAAAATTTGGCATCATATTTATTGGGCTTTTTCCTAATATGGGGAAAAAACAAGAAAACTTTAATGTTGGCTGGAATCCATGACCTTTTTGCATTTAAGGAAATACCTTCATGGCATAGTAATTGCTATAGAGCCTAACCAATTGGGGGTTTTTAAGACGGAGCCAATGCCGTACCGTGCCACTACATTCATTGTTAGAGCACGAAACTCGAAAACTCTACAACAATGAATTAGATTGGTCCGCGTACAATGGCGAGAAAGTCTGATAAAAGGCATAAAGACTTCTCATCCCAAGCCTTTCTCTGGTAAATTTTCTCCCAAAAATTAGGGTTTTGGATGCATCGTGATTGCTAGATTGGATGGTAGGAGATGGCTGCTACACTTTTCACAATCGCTTTACACTTATACAGAAATTTTTATGCATGTTTAGGGTATTTACATACATACTTTCATGACACGGTTACACATTCACTCTAGGATTGAGTTGATTTTAGCATGTCTGCAGTACATAATCACATTGTACTATTGGTTAAGTAGATGGTTGTGTAGATAACTTTGTTGTATAACATGAATGTTATTGCGTGTTACGCTGTTCACCCCTTAAAAGATTTCGGGACGAAATCCTTTTTTAAGGGGGGAGAATGTAACACTACATAAAATGAACCATAAATGAATTGGGTAAATTAAATTAAATGTGATAAGGTAGAAAATGGAAATTTTATAAAAGTTGTAATTTGAACAAAAGTTATACTGTTGCGTCTGTGATGAAATTGGAGCTGGAACAAAGAAGTTATAGACATTTGAAGTTTTCAGATTTAAAATAATTTGAATAGGATTCAAATAAATAATTAATTCCCTAATTTGAAATTTGAAATCAACTATGATTAGACTTGGGGATTAAGTAACGCTAAAAAAAGCAATTAATGTTAAAAGTTACTTAGGGTAACAAATCAATAAATAATCAAGAAATGGTAAAATAAAATAAATACCTTCCCAAAATAAGTGAAGAAATCGACCAGCACCTCAAGGGGTCAACCTAGAGGTCGATCGCTTGGAGCATGAGGGTCGACCACTTCCTTGTTGTAGAGCCTATTTTGATGAGTTGTACGTTCCAGATTTATCCTTTTTTAATCTATTCTCATTCAACAGTTTTGGTGCGTTTCCAACCACTATAAATTAGACCCTAAACCTTTCACTTTTATCCACAAATATTTTGGGAACAATGACGAAACTCTGCCATTTTTATCTCTCCAAATTAGATTGAGAAACTTCGTGGAGAATTCAGAGAGAGATTCTGGAAGAGATTATGAGGCACACAAATCCAAGGAAGGCGAAGCTAAGGCTATAAGTGAGTGAAAACCTTAGTATTTATTTTTCAGTAATCGTTTAGTATATCTTTTTTTGGATTTGAATATGGCTAAGGGATTTTGGGATTGCGAAAATACGATAGATAAAATCCTCCAAAATTCCTTTGTATTTCAAAATGTCAATTCTATTTTGAGATTCATAATTATTTACATTAATTTGATGGAATTTGTTTCGTCTATGCAATTTTTTATAATTTCATAGTCTATTTCACTTCTCCTTCTTCTTTGGTTCAAATTGCGATTCTTCAATGAAATAAAGGGTTTAGATTATGAATTCTATCTATAGTTTACATCACTTATTCTTACCTATTTCTTTGTAAAAGTGGAGTTGAACAGAATATGGAGTTTAGATTGCAATTCCTAATGTTTATGATACTCCATTAAATTGAGGTAATAAATTGAGTTTCTATTTTATTTACAAGTCCGTTATAACAGTTTTGGTTATGAATATTTATTCCCTATTTTGGATATTAGAATCCCTTATTTTGGCATGTTGAAATCTTGGGAATTTGAAGAAAAAGGACTTGTAATAGTATTTGGTTAGGGAATTGACATTTAATGCTATTTTAGGGCATAAAATTCGTGCGTTTAGAATTTATTAGGCATGAATATTTATTTATCTCTATTAGCTTAATTAACGTATAATTATTGCGTATATGACATAGTTAATTAGGTAATTATTTTTATTATTCTTCCCATTAGAAATATAATTGATAGTTAGGCAAAACTAAGAGGAAACTCTTATTTATCCTAATTATTATTCTAAGGTGTAATTAGGATGATTCCTATAAGGCCTTATTATGAAACGGTGAGATGAGTAGTATTATATATATAGAGTGTATTTAATTTATGGCTAAGTCATAATGATGCGAGATCTATAGAGTTACATGACGAAAGTCTGGCCTTTACTTTGAGGCTACAACAATTGTGTACACTTCCCATGGATGTGAGATATCCTTATGATAAATATTTATAATAACGCGAGGTTAGTCCCAGATTCTATAGGGGAAATCCGTCCAGCTGATCTGGCTACCAATTCCTTCGGATAGTCGGACTAATGTGAGAAGTCATTATGAGTATAGGCCATAAGACGAAGGACCTACTTGGGGTCTTGAGGTATTAAGTGGTCGTTTGAGGGCCCGTCTCTTTTCCCCATATGAAGTATTAAATGGTCATGGGGTTACATTAGGTCTCAATGGAGGTCCGCTTCTGGAAATAGGTATTAAATGACGAGGTCTGCCTTAACAAGGTATTAAATGATCGTAGTCTACCTATTTTCCACAAGGAAGTATTAAGTGGCCTAAGAGATTCCATATGATGTTAGCTAGATAGTACCATTGAGGAGCACACCTTGGAAATAGGTATTAAATGATGGAATCTACCTTAATTAAGGTATTAAATGATCAGAGTCTGCCTATTTTCCAATAATGGGTATTAAGTGGCTTGGGTACTTTTTCTCAGATGGTTGTTTATGACATATGATTGGGATGTGAGATTCTACAAACATGGTTTTGGAATGGAAGATATTAAGTGGTTGAACCCGCCTCCTTTTCTTATAAAGAAGCATTAAATGGTTTTAATGGTTATATGTTCGTAGACATATTCTTATTTTGAAATATACTGCTCAAGTATTTAAAGGGTAAGACTCGAGGTTTTTATTTACCAAACACTTGTTGTTCTGACTTCCTCCTCATTACAACACATGTTAAGGATGGAGTAATGACGACGACAATGCTTAGAGATTGAGAAGCTTGGCTTGTGGCAATATTTATCATTATCACTTGCTTTTATGTGTACCCATATATATAGACAATTGTTGTAACGGGTTTATGATGCGATTTGATGGTATTTTGTATTATGACATTTTATGGTTTTAAAATAAATAGGATACACTTTGCTATTATATTTTATTTTATGCGTTGTAAGTTTTGAAAGTTTAGGTATGACTCTATACTATTATTTTCTTAGTTCTACCATAACTTACCTTAGAATGGATCTAAGATTTGATGGACCTTTTCTGGGTCGAAATTTAGGCCTATTTTGGGGTGGGTTGTTACAGTGATATACACTTAAATAATGCCAATGTGTTCAATATGGTAATACGAACTCAATGATGCAAGTCATATGCAAAACAGAGTTCATATAGGTGAGATATTCGTATTTGAAAATTCAAGGTTCAAAATGTGAATTAAACTAAAATAATGTTTAAAATAAAATTTTACCATTTTTATCTTAAAACCTAGCCACCACCGTCATTGGTTTTGAATGCCGTCTCCTACCTTGTCGTTGCACCATAATCGTTGAGACCATCACCAAAAGACTTCACTCGCCGAGAGGATCTTGCACATGCCATCATAACCTTATCCGATGCCAGCTTTGGGAAACCCTATTTTTTATGCCGCCATTGCATCACCTTGAGCTGTCGAAATTTTCGCAAATATGTCGTGTTCCTATTCGTCGTGGATCGATTGTTCGGCATACAATGGTCAACTCGATTGTAACGACCCACTATTTTGGACCATTCAAATCGACAATAATCCACACATGTCAGACTTGAATAATGCAAAATAACAGGTTGTAATAAAATTTGGAGCAAATAAAACCAACCACAGAATCACAGACACAGAATATCAGAATAACTCACAGCGGAAAATAAAATAAATAGTGGTTCATGAAGCCACTACAATTACAAAGTCTCAAAACAGATTCAAAATACATAGTCTGGAAAACAGATACAACAGAAGTCTGAATACATAAGCATAGAAGAAATCCCAAATACATATGTCTCTAATACAAAGCTGACATAGAAATACCGAATGGAAATAGATAGCAACTAGATAAAAGATGATCTCCAGCAGTCCTAGCTCCAGAAGGTGAGATCCAAAGCTGATACTCAGGCTAACCCGAGCGTAAATAAAACACAAATACTCGAGTCAGGACATACATACTTATACAATGTAAACCAACTCAAGTGAACTGTAATAAAAGGTACAAGTAACTTAAAGAATGCTTGGGATCGCCCATTCTTTAAGGATCCGTTAAACTATCTACTATGTAGTAATATTCGCTATTATAATAATGTCTAATTATAAAATAAACTTACTTTTAAATAGCATTAAGGCTTTACATTTTCCACCTTAACACGTAATAGTCCCAGTGGTCTATCCAGTATTAGCATACTCCCAGATCGGGAGCTACCCTCAATACTCCACAGGCTACGGGAGAAATCCAAACTCGTAGTAAAGCTCAATATGGTAGGTGACACAGCATAACTAGGCAATGCCAGGGTAGATATACCAATTACGCATCCGGGCTGGTGGAAACGCATAGCAGCCACTACCGCCCACCTCGAGCCACACTCCCATAAATCAAGGGGTGCACCCAATCAATCACAAAAGTAATAGAATGGTATCGAAGAAGTGTGTCCGATCAGAGGTGCTACCTCATTGGCCCGTCGATCGCTCCTGTTTTAGCCACCTTAAGCCAACTCACGGTAGTCGGGTCCACGTTCATACCTCAATAGGGTCGTTGCCACCATCCTACTTCATTCTGGAAACTCCACTGCGTACACAGTTGTTAAAGTGGTTTTCGGTATCAACGGAGAGTATGTCCATATCCGATCCCGGTCTCTTTAACAACCACTCGTTATTATAACCCATGGTTATAAATTTCAAAATAGTTTATATTTCAAATCAAAATACTTCATTTAAACATTTAAAAGTGAAGTCATTATTCTTTTAAATCAAATATTCAATTCCCAAAATTTAGCCTTTTCTGAGTTCATTTATTCACTTAAATACTTTAAAACATTAAAAAATCCAGCTTTCGCAGCGTTTAGAAAATGCTGCGGTAAGTTATATTTGAAAACAATTCATTTCAGCAAAGACATCATTTATAAACAGCTGTAGTAGTTCAGTTTCATTTGAAAACAAGTTCAGTTCAGAAAAGATAGCATTTCAAAACTGCTGTAGTAGTTCAGGGTTCAATTACATTTGAAAATCTCATTT
Source organism: Allium fistulosum (assembly GCA_030737815.1). Classification (NCBI taxonomy): domain Eukaryota; kingdom Viridiplantae; phylum Streptophyta; class Magnoliopsida; order Asparagales; family Amaryllidaceae; genus Allium; species Allium fistulosum. The sequence goes on from CM060904.1 coordinate 340,646,419, forward strand.
CAGCAAACTGCAGCACTTATCAAGTGCTACTGTAGCTCTTTTATTAGTTTCATGTCTTAGTTTTTTAATTCAGCAACCACAATACTTACCAAGTGCTGCAGTAGCCCTTAGTTAATTTAGCCTCTAGTTCATTTGCATCAACCACAGCACTTACAAAGTGCTGCAGTATCCTTTACTTCAGATTTTAAGTTAATTTCAGAAATGATAGCATTTTTGAAGTGCTACTAATTCAATTTCCAGATTTATAATAAAATTCCAGAAACAATTAAACTTCAATTTTAACCATTTTAACTTATAAAAATCATATTTTTCCACTTCAAAAATGTTTATTTAAATACCCTTTAACTTATGATTTTATAAAGATTTTTTTTTACAATAAAATCAAATTTTCCAATAATTTCACTTATTAAATTCAAGTGTACAATATTCTTATTCTTTCCATTTTTAACAATTTACCTTAACACTTAAATTTAAATTTCCATTTCATAAATAAAACTTAATTTCCATTTTATTTAATTAACTTAAACTTTCATTTTAAACCAAAACACAAATTTCCAAATTAAGTATATTTCAAATTACAATTTTTCCATTCATTTATTTAACATTTTTAATACATAGAAAAATCATTAACCCTTTATTAAATCATTTTAAATTCAATTTAAATCAAATTATCATATTTTTACATTTTAAAATACTTAAAATTTTCCAGAAAAATATATATAAAATAACCACAGGTCTGTATAATATTTTCTAACCTAAGTCAAGTGATACAGATAATATATCATTTCAATCCGTACACTACTAGAAAATGCTTAAATAGCGAGGGGGGGCGATGGCTTCCGACGGCTTTCGACGGTCCATCGGCGGCCGTTGGAAGCCATCGGAAAATCGCGACTTACAGCCCCCACCCGAGCCTCCTTCTTCCTCATTTTCATACGAAAATTATTAACCCAAAATCCCCAAATCTCTTCCCCAAGCTTCCAATCATCAATTTCGAGCTTTCGGATCCTCTCCGACTGCGTAATCAACGTCTATTTCTCTCTAGCTCAGGTACAATCTCTTATTTTCGCCAGAAATCTAATTTTTACCCTAAATCTAAATTTGCATAAGTTGTTAAATTAGGGCTAATTGGTGATTGAAATTGTTTCCAATAATGTTATAATAGTTTCTAGCATTCCATGGTATTCCTATTTCATCTTTTATCTTGAAATTGTGAACAACATGTATAATTTGTGGTTGTTCGTGTATATGTAAATCGTTGTGTATGCCTTGATTCTACGATTGTATATGTGTGTAGCGCTGCTATCATTGTATTGTGTTAGTTGGAATAAGATAAAATGAATGCACGAGCTAGGAATATTATATTGTGCACGTATTGACTTATGCAACAACAAAAAAATGCGTCGAACGAGCCATAAGTTGATGTAATACATCGAACAAATGTGTTAAATTAAAATATATTTTTGTAAATGTGAACAGTTAGTAAAACTGTATTTTTTCATAAAATGCGCACATCTAATTGACAAATGTTCCTTAGAGAGTTTTTGGCCCCGTCTTACGAGTGTTGTACATGATCGTTGTATAAATAGTCGTTTTTTTTTTGAAAAACGACCATTTATATTCATCTGGTACAATGTTTGTTGGATTTGTCCCTGTATTGGACAAGTTATAAACACAGTAAGCATTTACATTTTGTATACTACTTCGTCTCAAATGGTTCATAAAATTTCGGCCTAACTTTTCTTTTTTGTTTCCTGCGTACACGCATTGTGTACAATGCAGGGAACAAAAGGGAAATGCTGCCGAAATTTTGTTGAATCGTTTGAGACGAAGTAATATACAAATGTAAATGCTTACTGTGTTTGTAATGGGAAGTAGGATGCCTGACCATGGAAAGAAAATATTTTTGTATAATTTTTTGTATCGATACGTTAAAAAATAAAATGTGCCCTATTTGAAAATATTTTTAAATTTGTGAAGTAGTTCTTTAAATTCAAATATTATACGACCATGAAAATAATCTTTTTCGAATTTGTATTCTTGAAAATAAATATTAAATTTTGAACTTCTCATTTTCTCAAATAGGAAAAATGATTGATTATTTTGTTGATCGGAGGAGATGGATGTACCAAAGAAAAGGACTAAGGGGCTCAATAAAGAAGATTTTGATAATGGTATAAACGTATCTGTTGAATTCGCTTTAAGTAATAACGGAAACGATCCAGAAATTCGTTGTCCGTGTAGTAGGTGTAGACATTTGAAGTATTTGTTACCAGATATTGTGAAAGTTCATTTGTGCCAAAACGGTTTCGTACCCGAGTATTATATTTGGGATCGGCATGGAGAAGTTGTAGCAAATACTTCTGTAGAGTCTGAAAGTGCCGTTAACAAAATAGTTACGACGACCCGTATAGAAAATATGGTCGAAGGTGCAGCACGACCAATGTTTCTTATGGTTGAAGTTGACGACGATGATGGAAATGTAGAAGAACCAAATATTGAAGCAAAAATTTTTATGATTTACTAGATGCTGCTAAGAAACCTATTTGGGATGGTTGTAAAAGCGACACTCAGCTGTCAGTAATCGCAGAATACATTGCGATGAAGTCAAAATACAACATCACTGAAGCTAGGTTTACGGCTGTTGTTCAAGCTGCAAAAAGACATATGCCGCCCGATAATCTAATGTGTGAAAATCACTATGAAGTTAAAAAACTTATGTCGGCTTTTGGTTTACCTTATCAGAAAATAGATACATGTTTAAAAGGCTGCATGTTGTTTTGGAAAGAAGACGCAAACCTTAGAAATTGTAAAATTTGTAATCAGGAGAAATACAAACCAAGAAAAAAGAAGGGGAAGGAAGTTCCGTACAAGCGTATGCATTACTTACCCATAACTCCAAGGCTTCAAAGATTATATTCATCTTCTGTAACTACATCTAATATGAGATGGCATAGTCTGAGAATGGAGGAAGAGGGTACATTGATACATCCGGCAGATGGAGAAGCATGGAAGCATTTCGATAAAACGTATCCAAATTTTGCAGCGGAGAGTCGAAATGTTAGATTAGGATTATGTACGGACGATTTTTCTCCAATTTCTCAATTAGGTTCTAAATATTCATCCTGGCCCATTATCGTCACACCGTATAATTTACCTCCATGGATGTGTATGAAAACGCAATATATGTTTCTTACTGTTGTCGTTCCTGGCCCCGACGATCCGACACAAGGAATCGATATATATTTACAACCGTTGATTGAGGAGTTAAAAATACTATGGAACGAAGGAGTAGAAACATACGATGTGTCCAAGAAGAAATTTTTTTCGTATGTTTGCTTCTTTCTTGTGGACTATAAGTGATTTTTCTGCCTATGCAATGCTTTCAGGATGGAGTACTGCCGATCGTCTAGCATGTCCATATTGCATGGATGAAACACGAGCGTTTTCTTTACCTCATGGTAAAAAAAATTCATGGTTTGACTGTCATCGATATTTTCTCCATGTAAATCATCCCTTCAGAGGAGACAAGAAAAACTTTTAGCTAATAGAGTAGAAACCAGACAACCACCGACGATATGGTCAAGCGAAGACATATATGAACTTGTTAGGGACTATCCAAAGATATATGAAACTGGAGAGCAAACATAAATTGAAGGCAAATCAGTTGTTCATAATTGGTGCAAACAAACTATTTTTTAGGAGTTGCCGTATTGGAAACATCTTCTGCTTCGTCATAATATAGATGTGATGCACAATGAGAAAAATGTATTTGATAATGTTTTTAACACAATTTTGAATGTGAAAGGGAAGACGAAGGATGATTTGAAATCAAGACGTGATATAGAAGAATTATGCAAACATCCCGAGCTTCATATGAAACTAAATGACAGTAAAAAACCCAAAGCATGTTACAAATTAGATAATAATCAAGTTAAAGCTGTGTTAAAATGGGTGGAAGGGTTAAGATTTCCTGATGGGATATCATTAAATCTTCGTAGATGTGTTGACTTTAAAAATGGTAGATTGAGCGGAATGAAAAGTCACGACTGTCACATAATGATGGAAAATTTATTTCCCGTTATGTTCAAAGAACTACTGCCGTTAAAAGTTTGGAAGGTAGTAACGGAGCTTAGTATGTTTTACAAAGAGCTTTGTTCGGCTACTTTAAAAGTGCAACGTTTTCGTAAACTTGAAGTGGATATTCCTATATTGCTTTGCAAATTAGAGAAAATATTTCCGCCGGGTTTTTTTAATGTAATGGAACATTTACCTGTTCATCTCCCATCTGAAGCACGACTTCGAGGTCCTGTCCAATATGGATGGATGTATCCATTTGAGAGGTATGTAATATGTTATCACGTAATTTAATTGCATTTGAAAGATGAAGTTAATATAAATTAATTTTGCATAGATATTTGAATCATCTGAAGAAAATAGTGAGGCAAAAAGCACGTGTTGAAGGTTCGATATGTAAATCTTACATCGAAGAAGAAGCTTCGTTCTTTTTCTCTCACTATTTCAGTGACCATGTGAATATTTCATTTGAAAGTGTTCCTCGTAATGACGAAGGCGACGAACAAGAGTCCTCTCAAGCAATGTTATCTATTTTTAGACAACATGGTCGACCTTCTGGAAAATGTGTAGAAATATGGCTAGACGATAGAGATCTTCATGTAGCACACACTTATATTCTTCTAAATTGTGCCGAGGTTGCACCGTTTGTTAGGTAATCTGAGATAATAATTTGTGTTTTATTCTTTTCTATAATGCATGCGCGTGTATAACCTAATGTAATAATTTGTTTATATATACAGTGTTTATGAACTTGAACGTCCGAACGGAGATCTCAGTAAAGAATTTTCCGGTTGGTTTTCAAATTACGTTTATGAGCCGAGAAATTATGTTGTTGATGAAGGGTTGAAACATCTTGCGATGAGACCAAAAAGAGTGGTCAAGACATATCCAATATATTTCGTCAATGGATATAAATTTAACACCAAAGAATACGGTGCAGAAAAATTAACAAATAATACTAGTGTATTTGTTAAAGGTAGTGACGATCCAGAAAATCACTTAAATGATTTTTATGGCGTTCTAACACAAATTTTGCAACTGACATATTTCTCACGACCCACGGAGGAGGTGTTTCTATTTAGATGCAATTGGTTTAGCAATGTTCCAGGTTCTAGAATTAATGTGCACAAGGATTATAATCTTATCGAAATAAAGAATACATCGCACTATCACAAGTATGATCCTTTTGTACTAGCCAAACAAGCATTGCAAGTTTATTACGCTCCTTATCCGTCTCTAAAAAGAGATAAAGCAGATTGGTCTGCAGTTTTTAAAACAAAGGCCAAATTCACATTCGATGGGAAGAATATTCCGGAGGAACAAGCTTATCAGGCAGATCTTGAGCAAAATAACGAAATAATAATTACAGACGATCATACAGATTTTGGTCCTTTGATCGATGAATCAAATGCTTTGGTAGAAGCGTTTGACAGTGCAGAGGAAAATATCGTAGAAAACGAGACCGAATCTGAATCAGATGACGATGATGACTGATATAAATCTAAATCTGATTTTTTTGCAATTGATGTAACTATGTTGAATTCTTGATGTATTATGAAATTGATGTGACTGTGAAACCAAATCTGTTAACCATTTTTTACATGTTTTATGTCATTTCCATTTGTCATTTATTTAGCAATTTTTATTAAAAATGCAATAAAATCTACTTATCGTCGGAACAGTAGACCCATTATGAATCAGGTATAACACACTTCCATTTCTATTTCCATTTCAGTCATTAATTAAGCAATTTATACCGTTGATGTCATTTACATATGAAATATATTTCATTATCATGTTATTATTCTCTTATATAATGATGTGTATATATGTCACAGGTTTATCATAATGTCATATAGAGGTAGGAGCTCTTCTCGATCATCAGGAGGCGATGGCAGTGGCCCATCGCAAGATCCACATCGTCCAGTAGTTTCGTTAGTCCCTAGAGCAGAGGGGTAAGAATTAAATTTTATTCAGCATCTTTTTTTTTATGATACACGTACGTACTTATCTGTATCGTATTTAAAAACAGGGGGTTATACCTACTTCCCTCGAAGGTTGTACTGGATGTCTCTAGAGCTTCTTATCGCGGTAGGATGAGTGCTTACTGGCCGAAGTGGGATAACATCCCTCCCCACATCATAGAGTGTATATGGCAGGATGTCCTAGTATGTATATTTTTCTGTTTTCCATTTTTAATTCGTTTTTGTCGTTTTTCTACTATTTATCATTCATAGTGTAATCTTTTTTTTGCTTTTTATCGTGAAACACAGGCTGAGATAGACATCCAGACAGACGATATGCTGCTGGCACGAGGATACTGGATGAAGAAGATGCGCAAGAACTATAGGGACTCGATATCTGAAATTAAGAAATCTGGTAAGAAACCACGGTGGATGGGGGAGAGCGTATGGCAAGCATGGTTGGCATACTGGGAAACTGACGAGGCGAAGGCAAGTATACTAAATTTTTTTGAATTATTAATTTGACGTGATCGAAAAATAATGTATCAAATTTTGAATGTACAAGCAGAGTCGGATAGAAACTCTGCAAACAGAAATAAAAATCCTGTCACTCATCGTGGAGGGTCGAAGTCATTTCAGCAGTATCGGCATGAGTTGGTAAATTTATTGAATGATAATTGTAAATAGTTTATGCCATATAATTTTAAATGTATAATAATTGTATGTAAAAATCAACTTGAGGAAGTTGAGGCGGATGGTCCCGTGGGCTATATGGACGTGTTCACTCGTACGCATGTTGTCGAGCATGTAAATCCGGACGGGACTGTTTCGTATACATGGCACGACAATAAATCCAGCAGGAGCCATGTAAGCATATTTCATTTATGCAGTATTAGTAATTGTTCTGGTTGTTAAATTATAATGAAATAAGATATGATGTTATTAATTTGTTAATGCAGGAAAAGTTTATGGAGCAGCGCTAGAAACTCCTTGCTGATATAGGTCGAGATCAGCTGACGACTGATGAGGAGGATGCTATTTTTGAGTCCGTTATGGATCCATCAGAGCATGGCAGACGATACGGATTTGGCGATCAAGTGGTAAAATTTTTATTTTACTGCTAATTTGAAGTCATAATTAATTAAATCGTAGGGATTTATACAAGCATCTTGTACCCAAAACCCTATACGCCTCTCCCAATAAATGTTTAATTTACTAGTTTTAAGTCATTTGACTTTCATTAGGACAGTTATTCCCGTAATGTCACTATGGCCCATCAATAGGCCATATGATTGTGTGTTTAGAATTATAGTTAAAATTTGGATACCTGCAAATACACTTACAGAGATCACACAGCTAAATTAAATATTTATTGCAGGCCAGCAGTCAGAGACGGGGTCGGCAGACTAGAGCTCAGATCGATCTAGCAGAGATCGAAGATTTGCGGGCTAGAGTCGCCCAGCTGGAGGAGCAGAACCGCCGACAGGCCATACAGACCACACAGTTGCTTGACCAGCGTATCGCCGAGTACATGCAGCAGTATGGTGGCCGCTTCCCTTCCTCTGCTGGCTCTGGATCTGGAGGAGATTGATTGATTGTTTGCTTTTTCAGGTATGTTTTTTTTAGTTTTATATGATTTGGTAGACGGTGGAGGTAGTTGTTGATTTTTGTATGATTATGTTTGATACACTTGGTTATGCGGTTGTATGATGATGTGGATGTTGATGATTTTGTGTTATGTTGTGTATGTATGACATGGTAGAACACTTGTTGTTGGGGTTGTTGTGAATGTTGGAATGGTTATGTATATTATGTATTTTATTTTGATGTAATTTGATGTATTTGTGTGTTTGATGAATTTTGTGTAGTTTGGGTTTTGATTTTTGGTTGGAATATTGTATACTGGATTCTGCAGTATTGGTTTAATAGAGTTTGGATGTGAAATGCGGATGGAAGGCTATATTGCAGCAGGAATAAAAAAAACACAACAGAATTCTAACGGCTTCCGACGGTTTCCAACGGCTTTCAGGTAACAGTTTTCAAACGGCTTCCGACCGCATATAGGCCATTTTTTCCGACGGGTTCCGACAGCTTCCGACAGGTGTCGGAATCCGTCGGAAATCGTCGGAGGCCGTCGGAAAAATGTTCGGCACCCTATGTCGAAAGCCGTCGGAAACACTACGCCCCGATGCCTTATTTTCCGAAGGTTTCCGACGGCCGTCGACGGTTTTCAGCCGTCGGAAAATACTGTTTTCCTTGTAGTGGTAATTTACAAAGAAAAATCCGGGTTCTATCATTTCAAACATGCAATCCCAAGTCAATAAAAATAAATAAAAATCGCTCAGGCCTATCATTTCAGCCCATAACGATTTTCCCTATTCTAAAGTCCGTTCGGGTATGTATCATTTCAACCCATAGTGATTCTATTCTACAGGGAACTTGAAGTGTGAGAAACAGAATAAAATAAACAATATAACAAAATATAACATAGCAGATGATGTGACAGGTTTATAACAGGGTTTAACATCATATAATACATATCACAGGCATGTATATCATGATATAATAGTTTCTAAACATTCACTTGTTGTCACTTCACAAATTATATAAGTATAAATGTCATGTGTGAATACTCACCTTTTTACGTTGGAGTTAGCAAATCAAACACACAAACAAAAATCCAGAAAGCACGATAGCACGACTTTTGATTCAAGTGGAGAGAGAGCCAAGATATTAATCTTGTATACAACAATAAAAATAAAGCAATTATAAATATATTTTTAACACAAAGATTATATTGAAACAAAATGGAATCAAAATAAACAAAAGACATAACCAAGCTTTTAATCAATTTTGCTTGACCATAACTCAACATTTGCTCGGCCATACTTGCTTATGGCTCGGCCACAACATATTTTCTTTGATGGTAAGGCTCGGTTTGGACTCAATATGGCATGGTTAGGCAAGAATGTGAAGGGGTAGGAGTTACAAAGTAGAGAAGGTAAAGGGTCAAGGCCAAAAGTGGAGTTTTGGTGCATCATAGGCTCAGCCTATGGGTCAAGTGGGCTCGGCCTTGGTCAGGTACAGGTCTGGCGATGGCTGAAGTGATGGCCAGAGGTAGTGTACTTGCTGGTGGTGGTGGCTAAGGGTGTGGCTGTGGTCAAAAATGAAGGGGATGGGAAAACTAGGGCTCGGCTATGCATATGTTTGTATTTTTGCAAAGTTTGCGGTGATGGCTTCATCTAGGTGGTCACGGCCCTGACTGACAGAGGGGGTGGTGATGTTGTCGTGGATGATGTGGGGAAGGAAGTGGTGGTGGTCGGTGGAGGAGATGGTGGGGTTTAGGCCGAGGAAATATATGAAGAAATCAAGGTAAAATCATTGAAAAAAAAATGAAGAAGAAGATGAGAAAACTGGCCATTGCTCACTAAAATATTTTCAGAAATGATAGCCGTGAATGATGAAGAAAGTGAGAAGTTTCTCACGTGAAAAACAAATAAAACTCACGGCTACAATAGATGCTTTGAACGGCCAAAGCATGTGAAAGGACTAGGCATTGAAAAGTTACAAGTTAAAGCCTTTTGTCTCTTTGAATTTCCACTTTCTTTTTAATTCAATATAAACAAATAAAAATCAGTAAATAAAAATAAAAGACAAACAAAAATAAAGTGAAAATGAAAATAAACAATTATTCTAAGGAAAAATAAAAAGTAAATAAAGAAAATAGTTTATTATATTGAAACTAGAATTAAAAATTATAAATAAAATACAACAAATATTGGAAAATTACAACTACATTTTAAAATGTTTTAAAAATAAAAATATTTGAAATGAAATTTAATTAAAAAAAATTGCAATAATATTGGGTTGTTACACTCTCCCCCACTCAAATCTTTTCGTCCTCGAAAAGAACGAAACAAGGAAAACAAAGAAAAAGCAAGATAGAAAAGCAAATAGTACCTAAAACAAACAATTCCGGATTCGAAGCACGAATGCTCTCCTTCGTCTCCCAGGTACAATCTCGATCATCAGTACTCCACTGTACTTTGACCAGACTAACAGATTTCCTTCTTAGCTGTTCGTACCTCTGTTGACAATACGAAGTGGCTTCCTCTCGACAGTCAGATTAGGCTCAATATCCAAACTATCAAGAGCAGAAGGCTGAACAATAAGAGATGGATCATGCAGATAGCGACGAAGATGAGAAACGTGGAATACATTATGCACTCCAGAGAACTTCTCAGGCAAATCCAAACGATAAGCTAAAGAACCAATCCTCTCCAAGATGCGGAAAGGACCAAAACCTAGGAGCAAGCTTCCCTCTACGACCAAATCGAATGACATTCCTTAAGGAAGAGGCCTTAAGGAAAACCAAATCACCAACAGCAAACTCTAAACTCCTCCTACGCCTATCAGCATACTTCTTCTGCCTATCCTAGGCAACCCTCATCTTCCTCCTAATCTCCTCAACTCTCTCAGAAGCCTCTAAAATCATCTCAGGACCAAGAACCAAACGATTACCGGATTCAATCCCGCAAGATGGGGATCTACAAGGTCATCCGTAAAGAGTAACAAACGGAGACATCTTAATGCTAGCCCGAATTCAAATATAGAAATGAGATAGATAAAAGATTAAGACAAGATCAAAACAAAAGATAGAAATTATACCTGATAACTATTGTTATAGGTGAATTCGACAAGATGGAGATGATCTTCCCAAGATCCTCCAAAATCAAGCACACAAGCACGAAGAAGATCTTCTAGAATCTGATTCACCCTTTCCGTTTGACCGTCGGTCTGTGGATGGTAAGCAGTGCTCAAATTCAGATGAGTACCCAAAGATTCCTGAAAAGCTTTCCAAATCTGACTAGTAAAGATAGGATCACGATCACAAACAATACTGAGAGGAACACCATGAAGACGAACAATCTCCCTCATGTAGATCTCAGACAAGCTAGAAGCAGAACAGGCAGACTTGACCGGAATGAAATGAGCTGATTTGGTCAATCTATCCACAGTAACCCAGATACTCTCATTACCCCTCCTAGTCCTCGGTAATCCATAGAAACATGTTCCCACTTCCAATTGGGAATCTCAAGAGGCTGCAACAAACCAGGGGTCTTTTGATAATCTGCCTTGACTTGCTGACAAGTCGCACACCTACTGACAAAAATGGAGATATCACGCCTCATACCTCTCCACCAGTACAACTTCTTCATATCCTGATACATCTTGGTCACTCCCGGATGAATATAAAGTCTGGACCGATGATTTTCCCGAAGTAACTCCTGTCTCAATCCATCAACATTCGGGACACAAATCCTATTATTAATCCTCAAAATACCTTTATCATCGATCTGAGCTCCACTACCATCAAGACTACTTCCTCCAACCCTACTACGAACATTCTCCTTAATAAGCCTAAGCATCCGATCCTCATCCTGCTTGGCCATGATACGATCCAAAAGATAAGAAGAAACAACCAGCTGACACAACATAGCCTTCTTCCGACTCAAAGCATCTGCCACAACATTAGCTTTCCAAGGGGTATAGTTGATGTCGAGGTCATAAGAAGCAAGAAACTCTAACCACCTAACTTGCCTCTGATTCAAATCCTTCTGAGTGAAAATATACCTCAAAGACTGATGATCTATGAAGAGCTCAAACTTAGTACCCAAAAGATGATGCCTCCAAAGCTTCAAAGCAAAAACAACAGCAAGCAACTCTAAATCATGGGCAACATAATTGGCTTCATGGGTCTTCAACTGACGACTAGCATAAGCAATGACCTTCCCATCCTGCATCAAAACAGCTCCCAAACCTTCACGACAAGCATCGGTGTATACCGTTAATCCCTCATTTCCATTTGGAACGGTAAGAACTGGTGCGGAAGTAAGCTTGTGCTTTAACTCACGGAATGCGGCTTTACACTCATCACTCCAAATAAACTTAGCATTCTTTCGAGTCAAAGCGGTGAGAGGTGCAGCAATCCGAGCAAAATTCTCAATGAATCTCCGGTAATAACCGGCAAGTCCCAGAAAACTACGGATATTAGTTGGAGTCCTAGGAGTTTCCCAATCCTGCACAGAATATGGATAAATAAGGACAACTTGAAAGATATAATAAATTGAATGAAACAAGGAAAGAGAAGGAAGGAAAGACTTACATTGATCGCAACGATCTTGACTGAATCAACAGAAACTCCATTACCAGAAATAATATGCCCGAGGAATCAGACTTCATCCTTCCAGAAATGGCATTTAGAAAATTTAGCCTTCAACTAATGATTTCTAAGAGTCTCAAGAACAGATTTCAAATGCGACTCATGTTCTTCCTCAGACTTAGAGAAGACAAGGATATCATCAACAAAGACTAGAATAAATTTATTAAGCACATCACGAAAAACACGATTCATCAAATCAACAAAGAAAGCAGGGGCATTAGTCAAACCAAAAGGCATGACTAACCATTCAAAAAACCCGTTCTCAGTACGGAAAGCAGTCTTGGGAATACTTTCTTCAGCAACTCTGAGCTGGTGGAAACCTGTGGCAAGATCAAGCTGAGAGAAAACAGTGGCACCATAAAGCTGATCAAACATATCATTGATGCGAGGCATAGGATATCTGTTTTTCATAGTGAGCTTGTTCAGCTCCCTATAATCAACACACATCCGGAGAGAACCATCGGACTTGGTGACGAAAACCACCGCTGCTCCCCATTCTAAATAGCTAGGTCTGATAAGACCTTTGGAGAACAAGTCCTCAGTTTGTTTCCTTAACTCAACCTTCTCGCGGGGTGCCATTCTTCTAGGAGGAAGAACTACAGGTCGAGCTCTAGGAATAAGATCAATACGGAAATCGATTTCCCGCTTAGGGGGTAAAGTAGTGACTTCACCAAATACATCGGGATAAAGTTTGAGCACTCGAGTCGACTGAAGATCAACAGGAGAAGAATCCAGAGAATAAATAAAATTGCCAGCAAAATCCCGAGGCATGCGGCATTGAATAATCAAAGGATCACCCTTGTCTCCCACAAGAGACACAATTCGGGATTTGCAAGAGATACGGGCATCATGATTCCTTAATCAATCATCTCCAAGCAATAAATCAAAAGCATCGAAACCCAGAACATAGAAATATCCAGAAAACCGATAACCAGAATGAAAGAGTTTCACATGCTTACAAATCCTATTAAGATTTGCGGGACCCCCAATAGGATTTGAAACACATAAAGGAACAGAAGCATACTCAAGAGAAAGGAGAAGCTCAAACTTATCACACAAATCAACAGAAATCAAACTATGCGAAGCTCCAGTATCGAATAAAACACGAACAGGATGATGAAATAAAGAAAAGGTGCTCTGAAGAGTACCTTGATCATCACTAGGAGTAGGAGCAGGTGCAGGTGGAGCAGGTGAAGAAGCAGAGGTAACAACAAAAATACCAGATGGCTTGCCCTTCTGATACAAAGGACAATCATTCTTGAAATGACCAGGCTGCAGACAAACATGACAGAGGTTGTTCCTGGTACCATGAGGTGGAGGAACAGCAGCACCAACTGAAGTAGGGCAACTATTAGCATAGTGTCCCTTCTGATCACACTTGAAACAGGTAATGGTAGATAAGTCGATAGGGTGCCTCTGAGAAGGAGAAGATGAAGATCCCAAACCCGGATGCTTGAGCTAATTCTTCTTCTGCTGGTGGAAATTTGGCTTTCTCTTTTTAGAGTTAGCAGAGGAAGACTGAGATGCAGGAGCACTAGCAACGGCAGGACCCTTGGAAGTAGGGTTCTCATAACGAATAGCCATATCCATAAGCTCGGTGAAAGTGCCATGAACATAAGAAATGAGACGATCATAGAACTCTGGGCGAGCTCCAGCTATGAACTTTTCATTCTTCTTAAGTTGGGTGTCAATAAGGCCAGGACCAAACTTGGAAAGTTCGTTGAACTTCCGCTCATACTCAGAAAAGGACATGGTACCCTACTTGAGATCCATAAACTCACGATAAAGCTGAGATTTCCCAGCTTCGGGCATCCATTTTGCCACAAAAGCCTCCCTGGAAAGAAGATACAGAAACAAAACTTAAGATAGATTCAAAAGAAAGGAAATGGGAACAAAATTCAAGATAACACAAAGGATACCTAAACTGCTCCCACGAAATATCACCCTCGTTAGTGTGAGCTGTAACAGACTCCCACCAATCCAAGGTTGACTCTTGCAGCTGCCAAGCTTCTAATTGGCGCTTCTGGGCATCAGAAATCTCGAGACCGGTAAAGATCCTCTATAAACTCTGTAACCATTGCTGGGCTTCGATAATGCTCTCTGAACCGGTAAACTTGGTACCACCAAGTTGAGAGAATTCTTTACAGAGAACAATATACATAACAGGTGCAGCAGGTTGAGGAGCTAGGGCGATACCACGACCCCTACCTCTGGCATTTCCACGATTCATCCTGAAAAATCAAGAATGAATTTTAGGACAAGGGTAAAGAGAAGACAAAGGTAAGACAAGATAAGACAAGATAAATCACTTGGATGAATATCCTAATTAAAGAAATTTCTAACAAGGTAGATACGAAAGGAAGGAAGTTTAGAAAATTTGCTTTTAAAACAAGAAAATTTTATATCAAAATAATCTTTGAAAAATCCTTTTAAAAATCCTTTTAAAATCATTTTATACTTTGAAAATACGTTCTCTCACAAAGAAATGATTTTGAGGTTGATTTCACTCATTCTAGGGTATTTCTACCCTATCTCTAATGAGTTTTTGCTCCTTAGGCTAAGGTTTGCCAAAAACCAAAGCTCTGATACCAAATGTAATGACCCACTATTTTGGACCATTCAAATCGACAATAATCCACACATGTCAGACTTGAATAATGCGAAATAATATATTGTAATAAAATTTGGAGCAAATAAAACCAATCACAGAATCACAAACACAGAATATCAGAATAACTCGCAGCGGAAAATAAAATAAATAGTGGTTCATGAAGCCACTACAATTACAAAGTCTCAAAACAGATTCAAAATACATAGTCTGAAAAACAGATACAACAGAAGTCTGAATACATAAGCATAGAAGAAATCCCAAATACATATGTCTCTAATACAAAGCTGACATAGAAATACTGAATGGAAATAGATAGTAACTAGATAAAAGATGATCTCCAGCAGTCCTAGCTCCAGAAGGTGAGATCCAAAGCTGATACTCAGGCTGACCCGAGCGTAAATAAAACACAAACACTCGAGTCAGGACATACATACTTATACAATGTAAACCAACTCAAGTGAACTGTAATAAAAGGTACAAGTAACTTAAAGAATGCTTGGGATCGCCCATTCTTTAAGGATCCGTTAAACAATCTACTATGTAGTAATATTCGCTATTATAATAATGTCTAATTATAAAATAAACTTACTTTTAAATAACATCAAGGCTTTACATTTTCCACCTTAACACGTAATAGTCCCAGTAGTCTATCTAGTATTAGCATACTCCCAGATCGGGGGCTACCCTCAATACTCCACAGGCTACGGGAGAAATCCAAACTCGTAGTAAAGCTCGATATGGTAGGTGACACAGCACAACTAGGCAATGCTAGGGTAGATATACCAATTACGCATCCGGGCTGGTGGAAACGCATAGCAGCCACTACCGCCCACCTCGAGCAACACTCCCAAAAATCAAGGGGTGCACCCAATCAATCACAAAAGTAATAGAATGGTATCGAAGAAGTGTGTCCGATCAGAGGTGCTACCTCATTGGCCCGTCGATTGCCCCTGTTTTAGCCACCTTAAGCTAACTCACGGGAGTCAGGTCCACGTTCATACCTCAATAGGGTCGTCGCCACCATCCTAATTCATTCTGGAAACTCCACCGCGTACACAGTTGTTAAAGTGGTTTTCGGTATCGACAGAGAGTATGTCCATATCCGATCCCGGTCTCTTTAACAACCAATAGTTATTATAACCCGTGGTTATAAATTTCAAAATAGTTTATATTTCAAATCAAAATACTTTATTTAAACCATTTAAAAGTGAAGTCATTATTCTTTTAAATCAAATATTCAATTCCCAAAAATTTAGCCTTTTCTGAGTTCATTTATTCACTTAAATACTTTAAAACCTTAAAAAATCCAGCTTTCGCAGCGTTTAGAAAATGCTGCGGTAAGTTATATTTGAAAACAATTCATTTCAGCAAAGACAGCATTTATAAACAGCTGTAGTAGTTCAGTTTCATTTGAAAACAAGTTCAGTTCAGAAAAGATAGCATTTCAAAACTGCTGTAGTAGTTCAGGGTTCAATTACATTTGAAAATCTCATTTCAGCAAACTGCAGCACTTATCAAGTGCTACTGTAGCTCTTTTATTAGTTTCATGTCTTAGTTTTTTAATTCAGCAACCACAATACTTACCAAGTGCTGCAGTAGCCCTTAGTTAATTTAGCCTCTAGTTCATTTGCATCAACCACAGCACTTACAAAGTGCTGCAGTATCCTTTACTTCAGATTTTAAGTTAATTTCAGAAATGATAGCATTTATGAAGTGCGCATTTCTGAAGTGCTACTAATTCAATTTTCAGATTTATAATAAAATTCCAGAAACAATTAAACTTCAATTTAAACCATTTTAACTTATAAAAATCATATTTTTCCACTTCAAAAATGTTCATTTAAATACCCTTTAACTTGTGATTTTATAAAGAATTTTTTTTACAATAAAATCAAATTTTCCAATAATTTCACTTATTAAATTCAAGTGTACAATTTTCTTATTCTTTCCATTTTTAACAATTTACCTTAACACTTAAATTTAAATTTCCATTTCATAAATAAAACTTAATTTCCATTTTATTTAATTAACTTAAACTTTCATTTTAAACCAATCACAAATTTCCAAATTAAGTATATTTCAAATTATAATTTTCCATTCATTTATTTAACATTTTTAATACATATAAAAATCATTAACCCTTTATTAAATCATTTTAAATTCAATTTAAATCAAATTATCATATTTTTACATTTTAAAATACTTAAATTTTTTCAGAAAAATATATAAAATAACCACGGGTCTGTATATCCTAAGTCAAGTGATACGGATAATATATCATTTCAATCCGTAATCTACAAAGATAAATCCGGGTTCTATCATTTCAAACCCGCAATCCCAAGTCAATAAAAATAAATAAAAATCGCTCAGGCCTATCATTTCAGCCCATAACGATTTTTCCCTATTCTAAAGTCCGTTCGGGTATGTATCATTTCAACCCATAGTGATTATATTCTACAGGGAACTTGTAGTGTAAGAAACAGAATAAAATAAACAATATAACAGAATATAACATAGCAGATGATGTGACAGGTTTATAACAGGGTTTAACATCATATAATACATATCACAGGCAGGTATGACATGATATAATAGTTTCTACACATTCACTTGTTGTCACTTCACAAATTATATAAGTATAAATGTGATGTGTGAATACTCACCTTTTTACGCTGGAGTTAGCAAATCAAACACACAAACAAAAATCCAGAAAGCACGATAGCACAACTTTTGATTCAAGCAGAGAGAGGGCCAAGATATTAATCTTGTATACAACAATAAAAATAAAGCAATTATAAATATATTTTTAACACAAAGATTATATTGAAACAAAATGGAATCAAAATAAACAAAATACATAACCAAGCTTTTAATCAATTTTGCTTGACCATAACTCAACATTTGCTCGGCCATACTTGCTTATGGCTCGGCCATAACATGTTTTCTTTGATGGTAAGGCTCGGTTTGGACTCAATATGGCATGGTTAGGCAAGAATGTGAAGGGGTAGGAGTTACAAAGTAGAGAAGGTAAAGGGTCAAGGCCAAAAGTGGAGTTTTGGTGCATCATAGGCTCGGCCTATGGGTCAAGTGGGCTCGGCCTTGGTCAGGTACAGGTTTGGTGATGGCTGAAGTGATGGCCAGAGGTGGTGTACTTGCTGGTGGTGGTAGCTAAGGGTGTGGCCGTGGTCAAAAATGAAGGGATGGGAAAACTAGGGCTCGACTATGCATATGTTTTGTATTTTTGGAAAGTTTGTGGTAATGGCTTCATCTAGGTGGTCACGTCCCTGACTGGACAGAGGGGGTGGTGATGTTGCTGTGGATGATGTGGGGAAGGAAGTGGTGGTGGTCGGTGGAGGAGATGGTGGGGTTTAGGCCGAGCAAATATATGAAGAAATCAAGGTAAAATCATTGGAAAAAAAATGAAGAAGAAGATGAGAAAAAGATGCCATTGCTCACCAAAATATTTTCAGAAATGATAGCCGTGAATGATGAAGAAAGTGAGAAGTTTCTCACGTGAAAAACAAATAAAACTCATGGCTACAATAGATGCTTTGAATGGCCAAAGCATGTGAAAGGACTAGGCATTGAAAAGTCACAAGTTAAAGCCTTTTGTCTCTTTGAATTTCCACTTTCTTTTTAATTCAATATAAACAAATAAAAATCAGTAAATAAAAATAAAAGACAAACAAAAATAAAGTGAAAATGAAAATAAACAATTATTCTTAGGAAAAATAAAAAGTAAATAAAGAAAATAGTTTATTATATTTAAACTAGAATTAAAAATTGTAAATAAAATACAACAAATATTGGAAAATTACAACTACACTTTTAAAATGTTTTAAAAATAAAAATATTTGAAATGAAATTTAATTAAAAATAATTGCAAAAATATTGGGTTGTTACATCGATTCCTTTTGATGATCCTCGACTTCATCTCAAGCCATGGGTGATATGCCATGCCTTAATATGCAAGAATACTGCAAACTAAAGAAAAGGTTATTTTCTTAAAAAATTTAAAAACAAATCTGTTTAAAATAATTAAAAATCGATTTAAAAAATAATTTGAAAATACTTCTTTGATTATCCTATCGATCGAATACACCTTAAATCGTTAGCTTCATTTTTGAGAGAACAAGTCTCATTGGTATAATTATTATAACTAGATTACAAGATAGGTGAATGCTGACTATTAGGAAACACCGTTGTTAGGACTAGTATGAATATTATATTATGAGACAATTAAGCACATCTGCTAAGTCAATAACTATGCAACACTCTGATAGATATTTTGTTACTGATTATATGTCCTATTCCATCCCATATAGTTAATGTTAATTGCATGTCATATTTTATCATGTGGTGGTTTAGACATTTTTTTAGGTCCAATACTCTCCTTTTTGGCGCCTCAAACGAGAGTCAAAATTAGGGTTTTACGACACGTATGGAAATGAGTCTATAAATGAAACTAGGTATTTGTCTATTCTAAATAAGCTTGTGTGTTGACAACAACATAAACTTATTGGCTACCATGCTGCTTACGAAATCTCATATGACATAATCAGTATGTTAAAATTTGCTCCACTAAGAAAAATGACAAGTATAATAGCTAGTGATATCGTATGTGTACTATGTAATTTTGTGAGTTTATGTAACATTTAGCGTTTTTACAATAAAATTCAAGACTTCCGGGAGTGATTGAAGGTCGTGTTGTCGCATATATAGTGTTTACTTTACTATATGATGTAAACATAAAGAAATTGTTTTTTATAACAATTGTGTTACTTACAGACCACTCATTTTAACGTCTCGAGGTTCTAACCCATGACCTTTGGGACCTCCGCCTATAACGTCATACCACAACCACATGAGCTAGTGATACTTGACCTGTTTCTTTCACAAACACCGAGATGCACTAATAAGGAATAAATTTAGATTCGATTAACTTTGGCAATACATGATTTTTTTTGTTAGCGATCTAGTTAATTGGTAACATAACGTACCAACTAACGAGTATAGATACGATACCTCATACTTTGTCAAAGACTCACATTCGATTTAAACTATTTAATACTTGGTATATGGCTTTAATTTATGTAAATAAAGTGTTTAATATGTTTCCATTTGGTAATGAAGGTTGAACCAAGAATAATGTATTGTGAGTGATTTACAAAATTATTGCCATGATAAATCTCATAAGCATCCATTGAGTTTCATACAAGTACTTTCGCTAATATTTTTATGACTCATACATGATCAATATAGAAAAGTTGTTTTATAAATACTCTATAAAGTAGTTGAGTGAATGTAATTGCTTTAGCATCTTCATAAAATGATACAACACATAATAATAACAATTGAAATAATAAGAGCAATTAAGCTACTACTGTAAAATGTTTGCAAAATGAAGTCTTGTAACCGATGATGAAAGAATTATGAAACTACAAAGTCTATAAATCCAAGCACATAAGCTTGTAATTCTCTCATTCTTGAAACACACATTAGAACATATACATGCTAGAAATAAGAGATTTTTCGGGATTTTGGCTTAGACTGTTTGATGAATGACTCAAGAAAGTCGGGTATGATTCTAAGTTGTTTTGTTTTTGATTGTTATCCCGCTTTTTGGTAAGGTCGTGATACCAGGGACTTAACTGGAAACCAAGGACAGTCCGTTCCGAAGATCGGTTATACGCGGGTTCACTATGGATGTCGGTGAATTTTGTCCGAGTCCGAATCAAGCTACAATTGATGTGACGAGACAAGCAAAGCTATAAAGCCAACGTTCCAAATTTCAAGTCAATCGGAGTTCGTATGCTCAAGATATGGATCGATCAAAATCAAGGGGGGAGGGCCTCTGTTCGCATCCATCAAAAACCATGTTCGAGTCCATCCTGTTCGAATCCATCCAGAGAATTAGCTCTCTTAGCATCGGTTCTGTTCGAATCCATCCAAATAAAAGAGTAAAATTTTAAGTTGATAATTATAGAGAATTTAAATAAATTAAAGAATGAATTGGGAAAGGATAAAAGTGATTTTTTAAATTCTGTTAAATAAATTCCGAGTATGGGAAAGGAGGTTTTGAATAAAAGGGGAAATATTAAATTTTTAAACCTAAGTGATATTATTTAAGGGAATAAAAGAATTTATTTTAAAAATTCAAGGTTTGAATTTATTTAAAGGAATAAAGAAGGATTTTGGGAAACATGAAATTGATATTTTCAGTTTAAAAGATTTTAAATCATAATAAAGAAAGAAAAGCTGAAGTTAATGGATTTTGAGATAAATGGAGTAAGTAAAGGAATTTATTTCAAAGTGAAGTAAATTGGAAATCAATTTGAAAATTGATTTAAGCGTTTGGAAATTTGAATTTTAAAGGAAGATGGGGCTAAGAAATTTATAAACTGGGTTTATAAAGGTGAAGTAATATATCAGTGGATATTTGGAAGAATAAATTCACGGTGGGAATTTATTAAGAAATTGGTAAATTTGTTTAAAAATAAATAGTGATTTATTTTTAAAGATGTGAAAGAGAAGTGTATTTCCCTGGATAGCCAAGTACGTTTCCAAAGCAAATTTTTAAGTATGAGTTAAAAGTTTTAAAGTTGTATTTTTAAAGTATGTTTTAGAAAATTTATTATTTTTAAATGTTTAAAGTTTAAAAGTAAGTATTTCTCAAATTTAATTCAGTAGTAATTATTTAAAGGTAACTTGGTATTGTGTTTTAAAAGGATAAAAATGTAGTTTTATATTTTATAAAGTAGTTTATTTTAAATATTCTTAAAGTATATATTTTTAAATAAAGTATTAAAGTAGTTTTAATTTAAATGTTTTAAAGTGTATTTTATAATAAAGCGTTTTTAAATTATTTTAAAAATCTAAAGTAATTGTACTTGATGTTTTCAATGGAAATAAGTATTTGGGAATTTATTCCATGAGAAGAGTGTGGTTTGAAAACTATTTTCAAAAAGGTTTGAAAATGGAAATATATCTTACGAAGATATTTGTAAGGTAAATAAATAATTTGGAAAATTATTTATTGTTTGATGGATGTTTGTGAATGTTAATTGATAGTTAAATCATCGACTATCAATATTGGACAATGCGCTGATCGTTTCGAAGAGACCGGGATCAGGATTTATTTCTCGAAAACCACTTCGATCCGGTTTGTACGTTTTCGTGGGAAAACGAGTTTGGAGTCGAAGATGGAGCAGTGAAGTGCAAGGGCTAATCGCTACTAATCCTAAGGGTGATTCCAAAATGGATGTAGTAGGAATAGTGCCTTCGGTTCCGTTTGAACCTGGGACGGATTTGTATGGATGAATGCTTTCGGAACATCGTCAGGTGGACGGTGGGCATTCTAAGAGATGTGTTCTAAAAAGGTAACGCTTAGCCTTAAGCCTCATCAACTGGAAATGACTGAAAATCAGGGGTTATGCAGCAAGGCTAAGTGGGTAGCACCCATTAGGGTGAGGTCATCCCTGTCTAGATGTTCCTTTTTATTCGGCTTAGTGGTGCGGTTGCTGATCCCAACCGTGGGGTGATCTTACTCGGAATTATCCAGTAAGGGGTAGTTCCGGCTTTGTGTTGCAGAGGATCGGGCGTGGTCCTCGGTACGCTGATCTAGACCAGGTACTGTGACAGGTGGTACCCCAGTGCCTAGTCATTAGTTGGAAATCCATTCTCCCTACGCGCCTGTACGGTTTTGATTGTGCCTAACTATTGCTGAAACGTGAGATGCAAGCATTTCAGCTAGATTCTATTTTACTTTCAATAGACACTATTATAATATCAGACGGATTTGATAAAAAGTGTTTTGGCTATCGTAAGGTAAAAACCCGACATGTTTATTTGTGGCGTGGTCTTACGAGATGCTTTTGATTTCAAAGGGTTTGGAAAACTTTAATAATCCAATTGAGTGTGTTTTCTCACGCTGGTTTTCCAAACCGACTCGAGTGTTATTTTATTATAATGCTCGGGTCAGACCGAGTATTACAGATACATGATAGGATGCTGTGGAGCTCAGGAGACGAGCTGGACGGCGAGACGTATCACCCGTATTTGTTGTATTCCGCTGTGTATCATAAGTGGTATAGTCATCTTGTGAGGACAAGTTATTATAACTGTCCTGAATTGTGATGTTGATTGTATTGTATTCTGATGATGTATGTATAAACAGATATGGTTTCTTTCTGTAAAGATCAGTTATTATCTATTATATTTTATTCCGCTGCGATGTGAGATTCTGTTGTGTTGTTTTCTTTCTGTAAAGAATAGATATGGTTTCTTTCGGGTATGAAAAATCGGGTCGTTACAGGTGGCCTCCTTCGTATCGACCTTGTTCGTATCCATCGGACGTACCTGGTTTCGTATCGATCAATCATCCCCAACTTGTTCGTATCGGTCAATCAACGTCCAATTCGTATCCACCAAAGGTAAGGCTTCGTTCGTATCCATCCATCCTGAGAATGTAGTTCGTATGCATTCATTGGCCTTGTTCGTATCCATGAAAAACCCTGTTTCGTATTCATCAGCTTGCATCTTCTTCGTATCGATCGAGTATGCACTCCATTCCCATCATCTAAGGTTACTTCGTATCGATCAACACGTATAGGATCGATACGAAGTACACCACTGGCATCGATACGAAAATGGACACAAATGAAGTCACTTCGATGGATATGAACCAACGATGCGAACAAAGGTTGAAGTGGATGGATGCGAATGAAAGGATATGGATAGGTGCGAATGGAATTCAAAAAGGATGAAGGCACGTCAACACGGCAAGAAATATGGATCACCCCAGTTTATCGCTCCACGTCAACAAGCAGGCACGTGTCTTTGATCGACATGAAAGGGATGGAGGCGAAGGTATCGATACGAACTCGTATCCATGTGAAGAGCCCAATTCGTAGCGATCATAACTCACAATCTACAAGTCCAAACGCCACCAAATTTTCACAGGAGCTTACGTACAACCTAAAGAATGTTCATGCTAAATTTCGACTCGATTGGGTCAAATCTTGATCGATACGAAATTCGTTCGTATCGATCACGGACCGAGTGCAAATCACGTGGGATCGATCGCGTGGGCCCACACACGTGCCAGAAGAGGTTTCCCGAGATCTGAGCGAGATATTTGTAGCCTACGCTTATAAATAGTATCCCAGAGCCTACAGAAAAGAGATCTTTTTGGCTTTTTGACGTCCAGACTCTATCGAATTCACCATTGTATTCAAATTCCACAGTTGTACTCGAGATTTACTGCTGTAATTCACTGTAACCAGCAACCAAAAGTTAATAAAGATCAATCATTTCATAGTGGACGTAGGCAACACGCCGAACCACTCTAAATTTTCGTGTTTATGCGTACTTTCTTGTTTGCTTTTGAAGTGTTTGTTAGATAATCCTCTTTTTCCATTTAATTTCTTCATTTTTATCTCTTCAAACCCTTCCGAAGAGTGTTGTGCCCAATTTTGATACAGACACTGATAAACACTATCATGAAAATTTTTCATCACCAGCAGATAATTTAGTGTTTAAATATTTAAATTTCACATCAAAACTCCATATTTCAAATTTATTATATTTTTCGTATGTTAAATAATACAATTTCACGAATCACTCCTACTTTCGAAAAGAAATTTTAAAATGCACCTGTAACAATGAATCAATTGTTACTGCAGCCATACATTGGTGCTTGAGTACCAGCGAGACTTATTTGACAACTGATCAAAAAGATTTAAATTGCCGTTGATCTACTTGAAGTCTTGTTTTGGATTTTAAAAAGTTAAAAAAAATAATAGTTTATTTAAGTCAATACAAACCGACAATCAGCCCAAACAATGGCTACTGTAAAATGGTAAGCTGCGTTTATGTATTCGTTGTGCATTGTTTTGACAATTTTGTTGCTGCTGCTTTCCATAATGGGTGCAATGGCTTCAAATTTAACAAAATCATAAAAGGGCACTTGTCCTACATACCAAAAATGCCCTCCAGCTGCAATCAATTAGGCCTGGAAAAAGCTTTCCTTTTTCTTCTCAACGCTTTCTTTCTCTTGCCTCTGCACAGCAAGCAAAAGTTCTCCCGCCTTCTCTTTCTAAAACCCTAAAATTATCGATCCATGGTCAATTTCGGAACTCTTCCCCTCTATCTCATACACCTACATTCGCTTTTCTTCCTACTTACTTTACAGGCAATTGATTCTTCTTGCTCCGGAGCTAATGCTTGCGGCAATGGACTGTACTGCGGGACTTGTCCTGCAGCTGGAAATAATAAACCTATTTGTATCAGAGGAATGTCTAATCAGCCTACCTCGATCGTAAGTATTTTTGTTTTCATTTTTTCCCCAAGTTGCTAATATACGCATGATACAATATGCTCTACTAGTAGAGATCACTGGATAACATTAAATTCTGAAGTGGGTCTAATATAGCACACCAAAGCATCAACTCTCATGACTTGCTTCCTCACGTAACTTGAACGTGCAAGAAAGTTTAAACCTAGAAGTTTGATTTTAAGGGTGCATTAGAGAACAATCTTGCAAAGCTAAGTTTGCTAATATAACTTCGTGATGGTAGGATTGGAGAAATAAAATGTTGGAGGATAGAAGGTTGGGAATAGGGTTGTAAATGAGATTAGTTTGTTATTTATATTTAAGTGGAAATTATGTTTATTTCCTTATTTATTTTCAAAAATACTAAAAAACCCCTGAACCTTACCATTATATAAATTGACTCCTTGAAATTTTGAAAACACGAACGCCCCCCTCCAATTTAATAGAAATGTAAAACATACTATGGTTTTTCTTGGATTTTATATAATAATGTTACATTGTTTACGACGCAATCAGCACGGCTCTGTTTCGTTCATTGCATTGTTAAAATGCAACTTACATAAATATTTTTAACTTGTAAGTTTTTGCTAAAATAACGTGGATTATATTTATAAAAACGATATATTTCAAACACCTAAAATATATAAGCATTCTAATATTTCTAGAAATACCATCAATTATGCATTTTGGGATTTTCCGTTGAAACTTGTATTTTAGAAGTGCGACTATGAAAGCAACTTAAAAAGTCATTATTGCAATTAATTTGAAGATTTTGGATTTGAATCTATAATGTAGACTACTAATGTTTAATTATGGTGAGTTTGTGTGCGATTTTATTACTGTGAATTTCAAGGGCTTACTTTACGATATAAAAGCAAAAGCGTTTTTTCTACCTATCATGAAAAATAACAAGGGTGTTTTCAAAAAGCACATTATATTAAATGTGTTATTATGTTATGTTATTTGTATTGTATGTATTTATGATATTAATGCATATAAGAATTAGCTAAATATTATACATTAATAATTAAGAAACAATTTACATATGACAATCAATCAAATTTATGTTAAATGAGTTTTCATTACAGCAGCAGCAGCGGCAACAACAACAGATAACACCAATAAAGATATATTCATCAACTCATCATTGCAACAACTAAAGTAGCTTTAATTTGCAAGTGTTTCCACAATTTCTGTTGCATTTGCTGGATTTTCAACGTGTTGAGAACTAGATGGTTGAGCACACTAAGCTGTATAATCATAAAAAATCGAGTATTTTTTTTGCATATTATTCAAAATCCGCATTCTATTTGTTGAACTGTCTTATAAATTGATGAAGTGCACATATGGCAATTACAAAATATGATTGTTTTGTAAAACTATACTGGAATGTCCTTTAGTATGTTGACTTTTTAACTTTTCTTTAATCTCCAATGTTCTTTTGGTTGCCATATACATACATTAGTGATTAAATCAAAGGATCATTTCTTCATTTTTGATATATTTAAATTTTGATCAAAACATGAAATATGTTATTGTTTGGTTTGATGAGATGGTAGATAACAATTTCTAAGTTTGTATTCATAAATTTCTAACATGACGGAGGATTAGAAAATTTGGATCATCTTCAATAACAGCTGTTAGTAGTCTGCTGTCACGAGCAGAATCTTTGGAAACAAGCATTGTGTTGCTATTAGTCAGATTGACATAAATTCATGACATACCTGATTTTAAATTTCTACCAAATCTGAACTCCTGCCCCATTTGATTGAGTATGCTGGCTCCATTACTGTCTGACACACTCATAGTAGGAAGCTATTCCACTGGTTTTTGCACTTTTCTGTTGGTGGATGCGACTTGTACTGTTTCAGTTTGATATCCCTTTACGTGTTGATTGTAAACAATTGGAGGTCATACAGAAACTGATAACTTTAGCAGACATGGAGAACTAACAAATTATTTTGACCTCAGAACTCATTAGTTATGCTCTGCAACATCTTTTAGCAGTTCGCGGTTTGGGTTATAACTTCAGTCATACTTAATATTTTAAAGCAATAATTGTAGTATAATAATTTTCAAGTTTCAACTTCAGTGGATTTATCTAGGGGTAGGCATAAACCGCACCGCTATACGGAAACCGTCCGTACCAGATCGAAAAAACGGTGCGGAAACCTGCATCATACCCCAAACCGGACCAATCCGCATTGATACAGTTCGGTTGCGGTTTGGACGATTGAACCGACCATATTAAACCGGACCAAATCGAATATTTACATTACTAATCTTATGATAAAAATATAAACAACTCTTATCTCATTTTATATATTCTAATAATGTATATTCTATTTTCGGCTTATATTAATAATAATCATTGTCACAAAGGAAGAAGTTATAGTATAATATTTTTCATATCATTATTTTGGATAAATGCTAATTATAATCTTTTTCTAGTTATTTTACTTGATGATTATGCATCGATTAACTTTGATGATTGGTTAATTTACTAAAAAAATCTCACTTGTAGCTAAATGTCAACTTGAAATATTCATACAATTAAGAACCAATCTTTCATTTCAGTATAACATTGTGTGTTTTAACCTTTAAGTATGAAAGCTTCATACAGTTGCCTTTGTAACTTGATTGTTAATCGAAATAATTCTCTTATGTTATACTTGATATAGGTTCAAACCAGACCGAACCAAAACCAGACCGTATTACAGTAAACCGAACCGTTTAAAAGATCAATATAATGGTTTGTATTTTTGATTAACCATTTGATGCGGTGCGAAAGCGGTTTAGACTTCAAACCGTATAAAAACCGAACCGCGTCCACCCCTAGATTTATCGGTCTCTGTCAACATTCATGCACGGTTCACGAATTCAAATATTTTCATATATATTGGAGACCATTTAAAGTTCACCTCTCTTTTATATTTATCATAAAAAAAGAGTACTATGCTTACTCTCATGGAGTGAGAAAAATCACATACAATAGATCTCTACAATTAGTAAAGAAAATTCAATTCATTAATTTCCATCTTCGTAAAAAACGTGCTATATCCCTATACTTAGCAAATAACAGGTTACGTTCCCATATTTAGACTTCGACTAGGCTGAAGTTGCAATTTTGTTTTTGTTTAAACTGACTCGGAATTTGATGAATTTTTTACCAATGAACCCGCATCTGTATTACGACAACATGATACACTCGGGTAATTCATATTTTGAATGTGCAATGTAGTTCTTCATGGTGATTAACAATTGTATTTGGCAAATAACATGCTACTTTCTTATATGATTATATCCACACTCCGACCAGGGCATAAATCGCTATTTTCGTTCAAAATGCAATAAGTTCTTCATACTAATCCAGAGACAAAATTTTAACCAATCAACTTGCATCTACATTACGAACTATACATAACACTATGATATTTCTTATTCTGAACATACGTTGTAGTTCTTCATAATCTAAATAATACATTTTCTAATTGAGCATTATATAATCAACGCATATGTCGCGTGCTGCTATACTAGTAATCATGCTATAAATATTAATGAGGCACTGTATTAATGGGGAAATACCAATATTTCTAAATAATCAAAGAGTTAAAACAATTTTATACACACATATATACATTTTTTTTGAAAAACACACACATATACATGCATGCATGTATCTATATATGTATACATATATTGATATGCGTGTACATATATGCGCGCACACACATATATGTATGTATATGTCATATGTATTTGGGGTTACCTAATAACTATATTGGCATAAAACAATGAAATTTTGCTTGTGATATATGTATATTTGATGGAAATGTTGTAGGTAAAAGATTTACCTTTCAACAAGTATACTTGGATAATGACGCACAATTCTTTCTCCATTGTCAATGAACCTTCTTCAACGGGTGTTCCAAGGGTCACTTTCTACAACCAAGAGGATACTGTCACTAATCAGTTGAAGGTGATGGTGATTTAACTTGTTATATCTCTTTATGGTTTCTTTTTTTGGCCACATGTCCTGATGTAATTCATGAATAGAATGGTGTGAGGGGCTTAATGCTGGATATGTACGACTTTGATGGTGATATATGGCTTTGTCACTCGCTCCAAGGACAGTGCTTCAACTTTACTGCTTTTGTGAGTTACTAAGAACTAAATCTGCTTTGATACTCTTTTCTTTTATCCTGATTTGCCGTTAGTTAAACCCTGTAACTTTTTCATATGGAGTGAGTGATATGTACATACGTTAAAGAAGAATTCATATTGAAGTCTCATCATTCCTATATTTCAAGATTGATTATGTATAAAGTTACCTTCATTCACTTTAGGTATCTCAGTTAGGCCTAAATGTTATATTGGAATGATACACACTGATAGCCCTTATCAAACTACTCATGCTTTCGGAACATATGACTAACGTGTACTTTATATATGCTCATTGCATAGATCATATTTTGAGGAGATTTAGTTTAATTGCTTCAGGAACCTGCAATTAATACTCTGAAGGAAGTGGAAGCATTTCTAAATCAAAACCCATCAGAGATCGTGACGATCATAATTGAAGATTATGTACATTCTCCAAAAGGGCTGACTAAACTATTCACAAATGCTGGCTTGACAAAATATTGGTATCCTGTGACTGCCATGCCTTCCAGTGGTAAAGATTGGCCAGCTGTGTCAGATATGGTAGCAAGAAATCAAAGGTTGCTAGTATTTACTTCGATCGCATCTAAAGAAGCCGATGAAGGAATTGCTTATCAATGGAGATTCATGGTTGAAAATGAGTGTAAGTTCTCCTAAGCACTTGGCTTAATCATGCCTCTTTATGATTTCTGACTTTGAGAATGACATAGCATAAATACTCAATTTTTATCTTTTATATCAATGAATTTGGTGGTTCAATGCAAGGTTTTCAAAATAGGATTTAAATCATAGAACGTAAAATTCAGCTTTAAATCAAAACGAGATTTAAATCGTAAATCATAGATTCAAAATATTCATATTTCAATGTGTACATACACTTTGAAATTGATTTTGTTGTTTGAACTTCTACATCTAAACCTAAAACTCAATTTTATCCGTTGTTCCATTTTATTTTATTTTGATAGCATTAGAATTAGAATCATGAATTCAAATAAGTATATTAAATATATTAGTATTTATTAAATGATTTTTTTAAATTGTGGTTTTAACTAATTTTGAGCAGGAATAATTGAATTGTAAATGGCGAGAGCCAATCTGAAACATGATTTAAATCGTAAAATTTTAAGATTTTTTTGATAATAATGGTTCAATGATGATCAGTATTCAATGATGATCAACATTTCTTCAACGATAAGGTGAATGATGTGTTTTTGAAATCGAGCGTTCCAATTCGTGAAAAGCAGGGTTAGTGTTCAGATTGGATGAAGAGCCATGCACACATGACTTTTGCAGTGTTCACGCCAAAAGTTGGCACAAACAACCAAAAGATTATAGAGGAGGATAAAATGAAGAAATTTAAACGAAAAACGAGATGAAAACCACGCACATCAATTATAGTGGTTCGGCTAATCGTTGGCCTACGTTCATTCGAACTTTGTTAATGATTCTACAAAGTTTTACAAAGTTGATCTTATGGGTTGGTACAGACTCACGAGATTACAATCAAAATACAGAAAATTAGAATGCAAGCAAAAAAATTCCCAAACCATGTCTATCACCATCTATTTATAACCGAATGTCGACAGAATTCTCTTAATCACGTTCTTCCCCATGTTCCCCACGACTTGAAGGAGCCGCTCTCGAAAGATCGTGGCCAACTCAGCAAACTTCAAGGATCGGTATCCAACCATGCCCCATGGATCAGTACCGATTCATAAGATGGGTCGCAAAACTTTTTTTGATCCCTTGACATTGTTTGAATGGCTCGTGCCTTCGTATGTAAAGCTTGGGCGTATTGGCATGGGCTTGAATTTGAATGGGTTCGGTGATAGATTCAAGCATGTGGTTTAGTTGTTTTGAAACCTGGTTTATCCATCGATCGTTTGGGTCATGGGTTGCCAGTGAACCATCTTGTGATACCGATTATGCACGGATTAACAATTACTCAGGCTTTCCACGACATAAACCATTTGGTGGATTTGAGCTATCAAGGATCGATACCGATCCATAGCTATGGATCAGTACCGATCCAAAACTTATCTTGATTCTTGGAGTTGGATTTTGGGCTTTGTACTTGGAGCGGGTTGATGTGTAGGCTACTCTCGAAGACTCTTGGCAAGCTTATGGCTTTATTAATTGATCCTGTTTGGTTCTTGAGTTCAAAAGTGATTGATCTGGACTTCTGTTTGGTTATTTTCTGTTCGATCGTTCTGATTCGTCCAAATACGGCTTGGTCACAAAGTTGGATAACATTTGCCTCTCAAAGCATATATTGTTTTAACAAGATATACTTTGGATCAAGACAAACCGTGAACCCACTGTTATTAGTTTCAAGTTCTGTTTCGAATAGACGTTACTCTTCCTCTAAACTATTTTAATGAAGCATTGTGTCGTTTACCGATTGCCGCTTTGCTTCGAACTGTTTTGAACTTGCAACTCTTGTGTAGTACAAGAACTGGGGCACACTCTTCGAGTTCACCATTCTAATTTCGGAAAGTTTCAACGATCTTCTTTTTCGAATTACTCAGTTAGGACTTTGGTTTCTTGGAATTACAATTGGTCTATTGTCATGCATGCACACACATACATACATTTGTTATAAATATATAAGTATGTATAGATACATTTTTTCCCTCTTTTTTTGTTTGGATCGGTTCCAAACGATGAGTTATGGATCGGTACCGATTCATAGTCTATAGTTTAGCACCTTGAGAATAGGCGATTCTTCTGCCTAAGTTTATGGGTCGATGCATATATCTACCGGAACCTCACTTAGTTTATTTCACACTTGCCTTTATTTTATGCCTTGAGATTGTCTTCCCATCGTTCGCCATTGCT
The DNA here is from genome assembly GCA_030737815.1 of Allium fistulosum. Lineage (NCBI taxonomy): Eukaryota > Viridiplantae > Streptophyta > Magnoliopsida > Asparagales > Amaryllidaceae > Allium > Allium fistulosum. Next base: position 340,678,626 of record CM060904.1, read on the forward strand.
AAAGCTTGAAACATTGAAACAAAATTCGACCTTGCACCGCCACTTCGGCCTCTAATCTAGAATCATCGCCTCAAATCGATTTTTTTCACCTCTTCCTGCTGTCAACGCCATCTGAAACACCAACCTTGCATTTTAGCCTCTTAGTACTGATTAATTCGAACAATCTTGGACTTCGAACCTGATAAACCCATCGGCGCCTTTCAATTTAGGTAGGTGGCACCACCGTTTAAATGCGTTCATTCCCGATTCACCCCTCGACCACGCATGACCAAGAGAAGGAAAACATTTCCCTCTCCCATGGATCGGTGCCGATCCTTAACTGGGGAGTTTTTCACTGAAAATTGGAGTGCTAGGAGGTGTCTTGTATGAAACATGAATTTACTCGAAGCACGACCTGATTTTCTCCAAGCATGACTCAAGCTCGAGTTCTTAGGGTTTTGACTCGAGTCCGCTTCGAGTCTTACTTGAGGCAAATTCGAGTTTTTCCTAGGTACCTAAATTTCAGTGAAAAATTTCCAAGCATTTTTATAAATTTCTAAATCGGACTCTATAATCCAATTTGGTTGAGTCGTGGTCGTGATTCATAGGGATGGTTTTTGATGATGGTCACTTTGAATGCAAATCTTCACTTGGACGAGCTGCTTGTCGACCTTTTAATTGAATGATGGACTTAAATTGCATGACTTTTGATGCATGCACCACATAATTTCAAATGCACACACACTGCACAATTGACTACACACTATTGCCCATTGTCGATGTATGAGATCGGATTGATCAATACATGTTGGTGTTCGTTGGGTCTGGTACATTGACAATACAATGTTTTCTTCCAGCATAAAGATTACAGCTTTTAATACGCCTGATATCTCTTACGTGTGAAATTTTTATGGTTATGGATCATAGGCGCTTCTTGTGTCTCTTCGCTATGGCAGTAGATCCTTTAACATCACAAGCTGTCGAGTCTGATACTGAATCTAGCTCGACGACTATGCTTGTAACGACTCAACTTTTTGGATGGTTTGAATCGACAATAAACCACATGTCGGACTCAAATCATTCAAAATGGAAGATTGTTACGAAGTAAATAAGAAAAACAGAGAAAGAAAGAAAACAAAACACAGAATCTCACAGCGGAATGACACAATATATTAATCAAATAAACAATTCATGAAGCTGTTTACAAATAACATTTGATTATATTTTTACAATACATAACAGAGTTACATACAACATGACTAAATAAATAATGCAGCGGAACAATATGATGCAGTAGTATAAATATAATAAATAGCATACAAATCTTCGTCTTCGTCCTCCAGAGATAAATGGTCTTCAATACACTGAAAAGCTCAGACTGACCCGAGCGTAATGAAAAGACAAAACACTCGAGTCAGAACTAAATGATTTTATGCAAGTTAAATCAATAGTAAATAAATATGAGTGTAACGGCTTCAGAGATGTTTACGGGGTTTGACATCTCCTATCCAATGTCAACGTGAGTGCAATAACTTAAGAGATGTTCGGGATTTCCATCTTCTAAGGATCCGTTAAACTATCTACATACATAGTACAATACGCTATTATAATAGTATCTACAGTAAAGTATTAAAATAGCATTATGCCGTTACCCATGTCCCCCTTAACACATTTTTATATATTCCCGTAGTCTATACAGTACCGTAATTCCTCCGTAAACTGGAGGGCTATCAGAGGCACTCCATAGGTACAGTACAAACCAAACTCGTAGAAGGCGCGATAAGACATGTGACAAGGCACGCGAGACAATGCCAGGGTAGGATTCTACCATTTGCACTTCCGGACTGATGGTAACGCATAGCAGCTACTACCGCCCATCTCGGAACACACTCCCATAATCAAATCGAGGGGTGACCACCGAATCAATCACAAAGTCATAATATGGTATCGAAGAAATATGCCCGATCGGAGGAGCGACCTCACTTGGCTCGGTATAGCTCATGTTTTAGCCACATCAAGCTGACTCGTGGGAGTCAGGGCTACGATAATACCTCATACAGAATCGTTCGCCAACCATCCTACTTCATTCTGGAATCTCCACCACGTACACAGTTGTTAAAGTGGTTTTCGGTATTGGTAAAGAGTATGAGAATATCCGATCCCGGTCTCTTTAACAATCAAACGCTTATTTCACACCGGATTGTTCTTTTACATTTTCAAAATCAATTCATAATTGATATCAAAATATCATATTCTCAAAACCACTTTCGAAATCATATTCACTTCCGAAATCATATCATTTTCGAAATCATACCACCTTTGAAATCATATTTCGAAATAAGTTAACTCTCATTTTAAATCATCATATTTACTCAAAATATGCCATTTCACTAGAAAATATCATTTCAAATTCCAACTTAAGTTATAACATCATTTAACCATATTCGCTTTTTAATTAAGGATTTAAATATAAACACTTAAACTTTACACAGTCTGAAATTAGAAATTAGTTTAGATAGTCATAATTAGTTTACATAGTTTAAAATACTTTAAATAGTTTAAATAGATTAAAATAGTTTAAATAGATTTAAAATAGTTTTAAATAGATTTAAAATAGTTTAAAATAGTTTAAAATACTTTAATAGTTTAAAATAGACTAAAATGGTTTAAATAGATTTAAAATAGTTTTAAAATACTTTAAATAGTTTAAAATAGTTTAAATAGTTTTAAAATAGTTTTAAATAGATTTAAAGTAGTTTAAAATAGATTAAATAGATTAAAATAGTTTAACTTGATTAAAATAGTTTAAAATAGTTAAAATATATTAAAATGGTTTAAAATAGTTTAAAAACAGATTAAATATAGTTTAATAGTTTTTAATAGAAAATGGTTTGATTATTGAAATGGTTTACATAGAAATATAGTTTGGAAACCTAAATAAATCTGAATTTAAAATAGTATATCTTTAAACGGTTTATATTAAAATAATTAGTTTGAAATTAATATCAAATTTAACTATTTCTCCCATTTCAACAAATCTGGACCATATCCAGTTTCAAAATCAACAAAATCCAATTTTAAATCTTTCAATTCAGATTCTCAATAAAACCATTTAAATCTATATCGATTTCAAATTCATGTTTGAACTATCAATTTAAGCTACTCCAATTTCAATAGATTTCAAAGTTACATTTTCAAACGTTTTCAATAACTCAATTTTGATAAATTTCATTTATACTTCAAATTCAACTTTAAAATTTCAATTTTAAATCCTTTAAACAATTCATTTAAACCAATTCCAATTTCAACATTTAAGGTTTGGATTTCAAAACAATTCAGTTTATATAAATCAAATTCTATTTCAAAATATCATTTAACCGAATTCAAAGTTTAAGGATTAAAACCATTTAATTTAACCAATTGATATGCTTGATATGAGCAGAGGAGTAACCAGGGAGGAGAATAGAAAAGTCTGAGGAAGATGAGAGTAATTAGAGGTAAAAGAATAGAGAAGAAGAGAAATTTTAAGCAAATATTTTCTGCATTACTCCTTTCATTCATGTACATATATAGGATCCTTTGTAACAACTTCTCCTAGGTGACCAAAGAAGGACCACTATGCTGTAATAACTTTAGCAGACAATAAAGGAAATATTAAAAAAAGAAAAATACACGTTAGCCTATTTTGTCCTTAAGCATAACTAATTTGCAGTACGTAACCAACTTGCATTCCCTCATATGCATATCATTAGTCCAAGAACCTTCTGGGTCTGTGTATCACTCTTCTAAGCCGTATATTGTTGTTAGTGCTGTTTTCAGGTGCTGCCTGGATAGTGTGTGTATCAATGCCCACCTCATCAAGATCAACCTTGTCCTCAAGGTTGTGGCTAGTAGAAATCTGTGGTAGTGGTTGTGGTGTGGTAGTGGACGGGTTTGGGCACAATTTGAGGAGTGAAATATGGAAAACCGGGTGGATGCGGGAGTCTTGAGGAAGGCGGAGTTTATAAGCTACCGGTCCGATACGCTCAATGATTTGAAAGGGGCCGAAATACTTTTTGGAGAGTTTGTGATAGTTGTTGCGTATAGTAGTTTGACGGTATGGTTGGAGTTTGACAAAAACCCATGAGCCCACGGCGAATTCTTTGTCACTACGATGTTGATTGTCATGATTCGTCATGCGGGTTTGGGCTTTTTGGAGATTAGCTTTAATAAGTTGAAGGAGTTGATCCCGGGAGGTGGCCCATTCATCTAGGTCTGGAATACTAGTAGTGTGTAGATTGTAATTGGAAAGTATCGGTGGTGGGCGTCCGTAAACAACGTGAAAGGGGGACAAGCCGATGGAGGAGTGTTTGGAGGTGTTATACCACCATTCCGTCCAAGGAAGGCATTTAGCCCATTTTGTGGGAATATCACCTACTATTGCACGCAAATATGTTTCAAGGCAACGGTTGACCACTTTCGATTGTCCGTCCGTTTGTGGGTGGTATGCGCTACTCTTTCGAAGCTTTGTTCCATGAAGGCGAAACAGCTCCTTCCAAAACTGGCTAGTAAAGAGGCGGTCGCGGTTAGAAATAATGGAGCGGGGAAATCCATGTAAGCGGACGTATTCTTGAAGGAAGTGGGAAGCTAGTTGAGTGGCTGAAACTGATGTTGGTAAGGCGCAAAAATGGGCGTACTTCGAGAGCCTATCAACAATTACCCAAATTGCAGTTTTTCCGGCTGATGGTGGTAGATGTGTGATGAAGTCCATAGCTATATCCTCCCAAATTTGACCGGGAATTGGAAGTGGCTGTAATAATCCTTTGTACGGTGTGTTATCGGGTTTAGTTTGTAGACAAGTGGCGCATTGTTTCACGAATGACTGAACTGTTGCAGTAAGTCTGGGCCAATAAAAATTACCGGCGACTCTGGCGATGGTACTCTTAATTCCCGAGTGACCCCCGGTTTTGGAATCATGAAGCTCGGTGATCAATTTGTTTTGTAAATCGATGTCATGAGGAATATAAACACGATTATCCCAAAATAAAAGATCATTACGCCACTGTAATTTAGGATTAGGGTTTGTACCTGAACGGATCTGATCAATTAGCGCTTGCATTTTCGGGTCAGTGAGCAAGGCGTTGCGAATGTCATCTATAAGCGGAAATGAGGGACCGGAAATGGCATTCATGGAAGCTTCTTTGGTGAACCGCGATAAGCCGTCAGCAACCACGTTTTCCTTGCCAGGGCGGTAATGGATTGTGAAGTCGAACCCAAGTAGTTTAGTCAACCATTTTTGTTGCTCCGGCGTTTGTATCGATTGAGAGACTAATTCGCGGAGGCTCTGATGATCGGTGTGGATTTGGAACGGTTGGCCCAGAAGGTAATGGCGCCACTTCTTTACGGAGGAGGTGATGGCGAACATTTCTCTGGCGTAGGTCGAAGCTTTTTGCAGGTGGCGCGGGAGCTTGAGGCTAAAATAGGCGATTGGGTGATTGGCTTGGGACAGGACTGCTCCGATGGCCATGAAGGAGGCGTCTGTTGTAATGGTGAAAGGTTTGGAAAAATCTGGAAGAGATAATATGGGTGTATGGGTGACAGCCCATTTGAGATGCTCAAAAGCTTCGTGGGCCTGTTGTGTCCAACTGAAATTATTGAGTTTAAGCAAATCTGTCAATGGGCTAGCAATCAGAGCATACTGCTGAATGAAACGCCTGTAATATCCAGTTAAGCCCAGAAATCCACGGACGTCGGTCACTGATTTAGGGGTTGGCCATTGAAGCATAGCGTCGATTTTTGAAGGATCTACTTGTACGCCTTTACCGGAAATTATATGACCTAAAAAATTAAGTTTCGTTAGTCCAAAATTACATTTGTCTAATTTAGCAAAAAATTTATGCTTGTCGAGAATAGATAAAGTGGTTTGGAGGTGGTCTAAGTGGGAGGCCCATGACGAGCTATAAATGAGAATGTCGTCGAAGAATACAAGCACAAATTTCCTCAGATGCGGACGGAATATATTGTTCATTGTAGCTTGAAAAGTGGATGGCGCATTTGTTAATCCAAATGGCATGACCAAGAATTCGTAGTGACCGTCGTGAGTACGAAAAGCCGTTTTTGGAATATCAGGTGGGTGGACTCGGATCTGGAAATAGCCGCTTCGTAGATCTAATTTTGAGAAGAAGGTTGCGCCATAAAGTTCGTCCAAGAGTTCGTCTACCGTTGGAATCAGAAAACGATCTCTAATCGTGATGGTGTTAAGCGCTCTATAATCGACGCAAAATCGCCATGTCCCGTCTTTCTTTTTAACCAAAAGGACTGGTGAAGAGAAGGGACTAGTTGATGGTTGGATAAGTTTAGAGTGGAGCATTTCTTGAACTTGGCGTTCTATTTCATTTTTTTGAAAATAGGGGTAGCGATAGGGTTTGGTGTTAATTGGTTGGGAGTTGGGAACGAGATTTATGTGGTGATTAAGGGATCGGTTAGGTGGAAGTTCGTTGGGTTCGGTAAATATATGGTTATAGGACAATAAAAGTTTTTTTAGTTGTGGGTCGCTATGGGCTATTGGTAGTGGATCAGGTGAGGCCGTAGTGGGCTGAAATTGCAAATACATGTAACTGGAAATAGCAGAAGTGGTTTCCAAACGGCGAAGTTGGTGGACTGATATAGGAGTGGGGGATTTAGTTTGGTCCAGCCCAGTTAAACAAATGGGTTTATCATGGAAATTAAAGGCCATAGTCAACCTTTTGTGATCAACGGTTATAGGGCCTAGTTTCTCAAGCCACTGTATTCCGCATACAGCATCAGATCCGGCGATCTCGAGCAAATGAAAATCGATTTCAAATTGATTCCCTTGGATTTCGACATTGACGCCAGAGCAATTGCCGGAGCTCCTCAGTTTTTCCCCATTGCCAACCATAACCACAAATGAACTTGTGTTGTCTTGCTCGAGGCCGAGGAATCGCGCTACTTTTGGGTGTAGATAGTTGTGGGTAGAGCCAGTGTCGACCAGAATAGAGATTGGGTTGCCGTTGATTGTTGCAGGTAAGCGAATGGAGCGGGGATGAGTGGAGCCTGTAAGGGCGTGGAATGAAATTTCCTGGAGAGGTTGGTCTTGGAGTTCGGTGTTGTCGTTGGAAGTGTCTGGTTGTGGTTCCGGGGTGGTTTCCAATGGTGTCTCGTCGGAGTTAAGCTCTGGTAATATCATCAGAATGTGTGTGGGTTTGCAGCGGTGGCCAAAATGATACTTCTCATCGCAATTGAAGCACAGTCCTTGTTGTTTACGAAGTTGCATTTTTGAAGAGGATAGTTGTTTAATTGGGATAGATGGTTTGGCTGTTTGCACGTGTGGTGTTTGGTGAAATGACTGAGTAGGAGTTTGGTTATTTGGCTGTTTTGGAGAGTACTGGGATGTTCTGGTGAATGGTAGTTTGGCTTGGTCAGTGTATTTGCGTTCAATGAGCTTGGCACCGTCTATTGCATCGGAGATGGTCGTAGGTTTAAGGATGTGGAGTTCGTTTTGTATGTGTGTTTTGAGGCCGGAGATGAAGCATTGGATGATGGATTCGTTGGATAGTGTAGTGACGCGGTTGCAGAGGTTTTCAAAGGTGGATTGATAGTTTTCGACAGTGGTAATTTGTTTGAGTTTAAACAAGGTGGCTTGTGGATTGAGAAATGTAGGTGGTCCGAAGCGTTGTTCGATTGCTTTTATTAGCGCCGACCAAGTGGAGATTTGATTGTTACGATGCATCCATTGAAACCATGAAAGTGCTTGGTCTTGCATGTGGAAGCTTGCAAGATCAACTCGTTGGTCTTCCGGTGTGGAGTAATAGGCGAAAAACCGATCGGTTTGAAATATCCAATCGTGTGGGTTGGATCCATTAAACATGGTTAAGGAACATTTGGGTGTTCGGGTTTGTGTCGGGATGGATAATATTGGTGGTTGTCGATTGTTGTGTGGTGGTTGATATGTGGTTGATGTTTGGTTAGTTGGAGATGAGATTGGTTGGTTGTCTAGTTTCCGGTGGAGATCGGCCATGTGTTTGGTGAGGTCTTGGAGTGCTGATTTAATGTCGATATTGTCGGCGGTTAGGGTTTCTAGCATGGTGCTGTGTGCGGTTTGGTTGGTTTGGATGGTGTCTATGGCTTCTTGGTGGTGGGTGAGTTGTTGGAAGGCTTCATCCATTCGGGTCATTTTGATAGGGAAATTTGGGATATTAGGGAGGAGGAGGAGGGGAGATCAAGTGGTGAAAGCACCAAAATGATATGCTTGATATGAGCAGAGGAGTAACCAGGGAGGAGAATAGAAAAGTCTGAGGAAGATGAGAGTAATTAGAGGTAAAAGAATAGAGAAGAAGAGAAATTTTAAGCAAATATTTTCTGCATTACTCCTTTCATTCATGTACATATATAGGATCCTTTGTAACAACTTCTCCTAGGTGGCCAAAGAAGGACCACTATGCTGTAATAACTTTAGCAGACAATAAAGGAAATATTAAAAAAAGAAAAATACACGTTAGCCTATTTTGTCCTTAAGCATAACTAATTTGCAGTACGTAACCAACTTGCATTCCCTCATATGCATATCATTAGTCCAAGAACCTTCTGGGTCTGTGTATCACTCTTTTAGGCCGTGTATTGTTGTTAGTGCTGTTTTCAGGTGCTGCCTGGATAGTGTGTGTATCACCAATCCGGTGTCCGTATATAATTTTCTACTCTATGGTCAAGTGATATGGATGTATATCATTTCAATCCGCAATGAATTTAAATTCTACGGGTATATATCTTTCAATCCGCAATCCCGAATAAAATTCAAAATCCATAAAATCGCTCGGGTTTATCATTTCAACCCATAACGATTTTTTCCTAATCTATAGATCGTTTGGGTATGTATCATTTCAACCCATAGAGATTTTTCTAACAATAACCTAAGGGAACCTGCAGTGTGATATCAATATATATATATATATATAATAACATAACATCCAGTCATCCAATATCAACAGTTAAACATCCATCACAATCACCATTCAAATCAACCAATAAATAACAACAATTAACTGATTATCATTCACATGTATTTAACTGACAATTTAAATTCAATATTAAATTAATTGGCGATTTAATTCAATAAAAGTCAGATTTAACTGGAATGACAATTTAAAAATAATAAACATCAATCAATCAACTTCTAATCACATCATAAATTTAATTTAACTAACATAAGACAATTTAGTAGCTGTGAGTGGGTTAAACACTCACTTTTGGTTTAAAGTCGATTTAAAATCCAATTATAGCCCAAAATTTGAACAGTCTCAGAATTTTACCAAACCAGTTTCAAAATGTTCGGAATTTCGATACGATCGCAGCGGAGAAAACCGCGCGTGAATCCGACCTCGTATGCAAAAGATACGACGATTAGAAGATTATACGATTTAAATTAAAATAAATAAAATAATTTAATTAACTAACCCGTCATCACCTTCAATATACGTTCGAAACCCTAGCATATTCGCGCACGGACACGCATAGCTCGACACGGCCGCCACCACTCAGCCCGAACGCACACCGCTCCGACCTCGCCAGCCCTGCTACCACCAGCCGCAACCCCCACATCACCTCGCAACCATCATTGACGCCCTTCGATCACCATCGATCGCCGTGAAAAAGCTCCAGCCGCCGTCGAGTCCCAAACCCTAATCCAATTTTTCCAATCGATCTAACAGTCACGACTGCATACATTCAACACCGATGAACTCCCCTCGTTCATCTCCACGCAACCATACCCTCGAATCGACGATCCATCGCCGTTGATCAACCATCAACGAACGACCGAGAATGCTTTGGCCAATCTCGGACAAACCAAAACTCGATTGCAGAAACGAACAGATTTGGGTTGCGCTCGTCGAGAGCTTTTCAACGATATATAATTTGCTAGGGTTTGAAGAGTTTGAATTTTGAAATTGATTTTGAAATTAGATTTAAGGTTTTGTAATTGGAATTTGGCTTGTGCCATTGAAAGGAAGGAATAGGCAGATAGAATGGTACATACAAAATAACTGAATGGCTGATAGGGTTTGAGAAGCAAAAATCTATTTATATAAACAAGGCCCGATAAGAAAGAATGAACATATCGAATTGGTTCGAAACGACAATAACTACCCGAAACTCCCGTTCTGCTTCCAAAACAAAAGTAGGTCATCCTATATATCAAAATAGATGTTTTCGATATTTTTAAACTCATTGGAACAAGTTCCAAACCCTAATTCAAAAGTATGTAGAAGTTAGCTTTTAAAATCATCTTATTTTAATTTGATTTCATTAAATTGATTTCTACGCGTTTCGAGCCCTCACGATCAAACGACAAGTCCGATCGCTACGAAATTTGAAATCCTTCAATAATTCACTGTTACGGATCCGATGAAACTGGTTTCGTCGAAATTCGAGACAGTGACCAAAATGGCTATTTTAATGTTAATTAAATAAATTATTATTAAATTAGTTTTATCACTTTTCAATTCAAATTTTATAACTAACAATTTTTATCATTTCTAATTACATAAAAATTAATAACAAATTTCCCAAGTCAAATTCAATATTTAAACGTTGCACAAATTACAGTGTTCAATTATAACTGTAATAAATTCATTATATTATAATTTAAAATTCCAATAAATTCATTTATTTTGATTTCACTCTTATTATTAAATCAATTATTACCCCATAGATATAATTAACTTTGGTTTACGCTTTATTACATCAATATTCTACGGTTATCATTTTTAATTCACATCAATTGCAATATTTAATTGGATTAATTTCAATTGATTTCCAATTTAATTCCAACGGATTAATTAATGAAAGGATAGTTAAACAATTGTTACAACTTATAATTTCAAACACATTTCTATGTTTATTGTTTATAATCAAGCTAATAAATTTACATGCTGATTAATCATCCTATGTTAACCAATTTCAATTAGTTATGTAAAATTTCGCCATTGGTTTATTTACTTATTTACAATTTTATAATCAATTTTAACTTTACAATCATTCCAACTAATTGAGATTTTATTCAAATAGTTATCAATTATCTTAAATTAACATTATTAAATTTCATTTTAACTGTTTCCTTATTAACAAAATCATAAAATTTTAATTTCTTCCAATATTAAATACCAAAATCTTATTTAATCAATATTTTAATTACCGAAAATTACGGGTCGTTACAATGCTTATGACAAAGTCCACTCCTGCTCCATCTCAATCTCATTCAGCCAATTATTTGGCATGGCGGGCTTTAGAAATAATTCCTTTTATTTTGGCTGAAGAGCCCGTAGTAGGGATTGCCTCCGATATCGATATGTGCGGTGCTATTATTCTGGACAGTCCCCAAGACTCTCCAGCTTCGAAGGTTGATGAAGCTTCTTTCAGGAGAATATGCAAGAAATACGGTATTCCATTTGAAGATGTGTTATTTCCTGCACGTTACCAGTGAGCGCATCTTCCACCAGTGGGATATACAACATGTAATCGGTACATGTGCATGGCTGACTATGTTATACCGTTCAACCATTTTATTCGCACAATTCTACAGTTTTGAAGCTCGCTTCGGCTTAGTTACACCTAAATAGCTGTGCCCTTTTGAATAGCATGTATATGATTTTTGTTTGCCATTTGGATCGTAAGCCTAGCTCCCAGGAGATCCGTTATCTATACAGTTTTAAATGCCAGAAGGGTTCTCCATTACTCATTTTCTTGGTGTCCACAGGGACAGTCGGATAGTGTTGGGTCTTTGGAACAAGCCTAGCTACTTTAAGGATGAATTCTTCTTTGTACGTTGCCCGCATGGTTTTGCACAAAGGTGGTTATCTGGACGCAAGTCTCATTCTCACTTTCTCTCCTTTAGTAATGATGTTATAGTTTCAGCTATTCATTCTATCTCCTCTTGCGTCAGCAGATAATTCAAGAAGGTCCAGCAGTGCAGCTTTAACAACAATCCTCGCTGCTCTCCATCAAGTCTCACCCGAGGAAATGGAAATGAAATCGCTCCTCACTGATGAAAACTTGCACGCTTACATCCTTTTAGAGGAGGGTTGCAGTGTTTTCCATGTTCCGGAAGTTAGGGACGATGACTCTTTGTAGGAACAAATGCTGCTGCGGATGTCAATGAAGGTCACGAGGTGCCTACCCTGTTATTGATTCTGAAACAAGTCAAAAGGCCGATTATAGTGGAGAAAAGAGCGGGCATGTTGAGGGAATAGAGGTGATGGCGGAGGCGATGATGACATCGACATTGGCCATGAGTCCTCCAGTAACGGGAGTGGCGATGATTATGCGTTCCTCTTAACTCGACGATCCAAAATAAAGATCATTTCATCTCGGACGTCCGTACAACCTCCACAGCTACTATGGTAGAGGAGACCCCATCCCGTCTTTTGTTGATATCTTCGGGTCCTTCGAGAGTATCCCAGACGAAATTGGGTCCTTTGGTCTCGACGATATTAGCATTGGTGATATTGGATCTCCTAACCGTCTGCCCGATGAAGTGCCCACTACTCGTGCGAGGGGAAACAACTTCTGCTAGCAAGCTCCAAGTCCACGGTATATAGGGGGACACTAAGACACATCCACACTTACACGATGCTGCTCTCTTGTTTTGTTTGCGTTATGCTTTCATCTTGTTGGTATGAACTTGTCCGTGTTTCATTTACAGATTCTACGGAGCTTGGAAATTTATATGACACTATCCAAAATCAGGGGAGTAAATACAAAAAGCTTGGATCATCCAACCGTTCTCGCGGTTCAACCCATGACTATGATTCTGGAAGGCGCGTGGGCCGGGATCATAGGATTCAGGACAAAGGCTACATGTCTCGTGAGTCATCTCATGATGCAGGTCTTGTTCACCCTTACCACACAACATGTATTAGTATTCGATGAGATCCGAATCTGTCCCGCCCATTAAGGTATCAACTGCTCCCGTTTCAGTTCCTTTATCAACACAATCGATGACTTCCTCTCACGTGCCGCGATGCTCCGAGCAATCGTCCGGACTGGTTCTTCTCGATCCCCTTCAATTGAATTCTGACGAGGGGTTGATTCAAACCCCTACTACTGCAGAAATGGAAGCTGTTTCCAATCCTCATGTGGTGCTATGATGCGCGCTTTCCCGAAGATCTGCTTCGATGATGTCTTCTTTGTTCCTCATTTGAAGGATATCCCTCCGAGGGTCAAATCCAATGTTGTGGCTTTTGTGGACGGCGTATACAACCAATGTTTCAAGTGGAAGAGAATAATTGATGCCATTTCCGAGGTCTCCTGTAAAAGAAAGATAGCTCGATAGGATGAAACAGATCCAAGAATACGACAAGCGCATCATCTCTACTCTTGACAAGGAGGTTGAAGGGCTTAACGCTTCGTTAGCTGATGTCAAAAAGAAGCTAGAAGATCTGACTAAGTTTGTTGATGAGGATCGTCAGAAGCAGCAAAAGCAAATTGAGGCTACTCATCATAGGAGCCACACTCTATCATTGAAAAATGAACAGCTCAAGAAAACTGTGGAAGAGCAATCCTCAGAAATAACAAAGCTGAAAAAGCTGTCGGCGGATGAAAAGAAAGAAAAGGACGATGCCTTCACCCAAGCCCATGGTTATTACGAGGAGTCACTAGATGCTTACAAAGCGAGAGATGATGCAGAGGCCCAAGCAAAGGGTGTTGAAGAGCAGGTTGAGGCCGTGGAGAAGAGTTAAACTCGGACTTAGCCTATTCTCGTGCGGTATAATGCAAACGTCATCAAGTTTGGCAACCGAAGTGATTGGACGAGGGATATCCCCAGGCTTTGGCCATGGCCTGAGAGGAGATCATGAGATGAGCGAGAGTACTTCGATAGGGTCGAGGTCAATGAGGAAAAGCAAAACCTTTTGGACAAAAAAGACCTAGAAGCGCTCAAGGTTGGTGTGCTTGTTTTACACCTTGAATTGATGACCGTGGTTCAAAAGGATCGGTGTGAGAGTTCTAGGTCTGCTCCCTATGATTCAACAGTAAACATTACCGCTTCTTTGGCATCTAAGCCGTTGATTATTGAAAACATAACTTCTCTTTCTGGCTCTATTGCTATTTTTGCTGCTGAGGCAACTTCTGGTGTTTCAACTATTTCGTCATTCTTTTTGGATGCTCAATACCATAGTTATGAAAGACGCGCGCAATGACGTGTGGCACGACATTTGCGCCCTTCTTTCTTGTGGTGTGACGCACATCACGGCGCAAAATGACGCTCCTTTTCATTATTTTATTGTTTTTTATTTTTCAATTTATTTTTCAATTTATTTTTCAATTTATTTTTCATTTTTTATAATCCAAAGTGCATAAAAATTAGTATACACCATATTATGGAGCATTAAAAAGAAGGTATAACATTCGCGATACCATTGATCCAATATCCTTAAAGGATATTGATGATTGTAATGAGTGATTAACACAAAATATGGATGATGCATCCGATTTTGAAGATGAGCGTGTATTTAATAGCGATGATGACTTTAGCTCCTTTACATCTTCACGAAGAATAAATGAATCTATATGAGATGGATGAAGACGCTGAAGCTTATAAATCCGATGATGCAGACATCGATTTGGAAAATATGATTGCTGAATCATATTTAGATTTCTAGTTTATCAGTAATATATATTATTATATTGAATTTTGGCTTTAGAAAACTATTATGTTTGAAATTATATGTTTATGATATTATATTTGACGATGTTTTTTTGCAAAATTCCTAAAATAATCTTTGTTGCATATGTTTAGTTTAGCAAAAATATTGAACTTTTTAAATTTATTGTTATATATATATATATATAATTTATATAAAAACTTTAAACGTGCACGGTGAAATAAAAAGACATGCGTCATTTGCCGTGGATCTGCTTTAGAGATTAGAGAGACTTTTCATCTTTTTACGCTGTGTACCACTAATAACTATGCTCAATACAACCCCAACGAGCCTCAGCTTCTGAAGTTGCCCATTCTATCTCCTATTTTGGAAGGAGGTTCTTGGAAGGAGGTTCTGGTGGCACTCCAGCTCATACGTAGTCTATATCTCTCGGAGGTATATCGTTCGCCTCGCCTGTATTTGAGATGGTTCATATGAAAGAGGTTGACGTCACTAATCTTTCCTTTTTCGTTTTTCAAGTTTCAAATCCGCCTTCTATTGTCTCTTTGCCAGAAGCAAGCGTGCCAATGGGGACTTAGGTCACTCTAATGGAATTGATCACTGTATCTGCTCCTGATCTGACTCCGATTCCTCCAACAAGCGTTGCTTTTGGCCTCGATGCTGAAATGATTCATGCTTTGGAAGAGGAGGCCACATGCGATCTTCATGGGAACCAGGGAGATGAAGATATCATTATTACTGTAATTGCTGAGTATTCATCGGGGGTTACTATGGAAGAGATGCAACGATATCGGGCCATGTTGACCATAGATCAAAAAAGAAGAGTTTGATGACATTCCTCCTTTGTTTTTCTCATTGTCCATGGAGTCTATCTTCGCTTTCGTTACCATTTCCACTTCTAGTGGTGTTCAGAGCGTGACTCCCGAGTCTTTGGGAAGCGATTATGATTGGGAGAAAGATCCAAAGGGCTATTTCTCGAAGGATAATAAAGGCAAGGAAACAAGTAAAAAGAAGCCTAGCGGGTTTGGTGCGCATTCCATCGGGGAAGGGAGGAAGGAGAAGAAGAAAGGAAGAAAACTTAGTTGTAGTTTTTCCTTGTTTTTTCTGCTGCCTTTTGTTTTAGCTTCGACCCTGTTTAAATAGGCTGATGTTGTGCGGGTGCAGCCCTCGCTCGTTTGTTAAGAAAGTTTGTTAATAAGAAAAATAGATTTGTTTCATTTCAAATCTTGTGTCTATTTGTTTATACATTGGGGAATATTTTTATTTAGCTTAGTAGTTTGCTTTGCTTATCTCTAGCCGAGCTTAATTTGATTGGTGATAGCAATGGACTTTATACCAATCTTCGCGCTAAGAGAATTATGGCTTAGATACCTATATATGGGCATCCATGTTTGATCTTGTCAATCTTCGGGCATCGACCGAGATTGTTTACTTTGAGTGGTGTTTCAGATGTCTATTTCTTAGACATTTTACCCGATCTCGCCTAGCTTTGGGTGTTGATCGTACATGCCATATCCGTGGGGCTAAGTTAAAGGGACGCCATCTTCTAGGCGCTGTAACGTCTATTAGTAGATGTTTGTATCCCGTCTTACTTCGGGCATAGATCGTTGGGCTTGCCAATCTTTGGGCAACGGTTCAATGCTTTGCCTATTTCTCGGCAAAGTTCTTAGGGCGGACTGTTTTGTTCGATCCATATATGTTTATGCTCCATTGCCTAAGTCGTGGGTTGGTGTGGTCAGTTGGCATCTAACTCCGGATGCCTCGGAACAGTTATGTTTCTTAGACCTAGTCATGGACCGCCAATTCCAATCGGTACCTACCTCCAGTCGTCTGTATATTTTTTTTATGTAAGCATGAGCTGTTCAACTTTGTCGTTGTTTACATTGCAATGTTTAGCTAATGAGAACACAAATTCATTGATCTTAAAGCCAATTCATTTTATATCCACAATAACGACAGATTATTCCTTGTCACACTTAAATCAACAAAGTATGCACACAAATAATTTTTTAAGCGGAATAACATCATAAATACTCGTTATTCCACGCCATCGGAAGTGAAATTCTATCAATAGTCGCTAGCTTGAATGTTCCATCTTCAAGTTTATGTTCGATGACATATGGGTCTTCCCAAGTTGGACCCATGCTCACTGGACTAGGAAAGATTCGTTTAAGAACGAGATCGTCGATCTTGAATGTCCGATTCCCGACCTTTGTGTTGTAATGCCAAGCTGCTCGTTTTCGGTGAGCAGCGGCTCTCAAATCAGCTTCGTCACACTTCTCATTGATCATGTTGAAAGACTCTAGCAGGAGCATCCCGTTCTTTTTTGGGATCATAATGGATCTTTCTATGAGATTGCACTTTCAACTCAATTGGAATCATGACCTCTGACCCGTAGGTCAAAGCGAATGGAGTGTGACCATTCACAGATTTGTGGGTCGTTCGATAGGCTCAAAGTGCCTGAAGCAGTTCATTGATTCATTTGCTTTTGACCCTTGTTAATCACTTTTTCAGAATGAACTTGATGATTTTATTCACTGCGTCCGCTTATCCATTTGTATGTGGATGTGCTACTGCATATAATCTTTTCTTTATCCGAGAAGTTTTTGAATTCCACGCTGTCAAATTGGGTTCCGTTGTCGGAAATGATTGTTTGTGGGATCCC
Organism: Allium fistulosum; assembly: GCA_030737815.1. Classification (NCBI taxonomy): domain Eukaryota; kingdom Viridiplantae; phylum Streptophyta; class Magnoliopsida; order Asparagales; family Amaryllidaceae; genus Allium; species Allium fistulosum. The sequence goes on from CM060904.1 coordinate 340,695,924, forward strand.
AAATCGACCGATGATGTTTCTGATAACGAAGTTGATCACCTTCTTCGTAGTGATCGTGGCGAACGGTTATGTTTCAGCCAACTTCGTGAAATAATCAACCGCAACAATAGCGTATTTTGCTCCACCCTTTGACGTCGATAGCACATCAATAATGTCGATTTTCCAAACTGTAAATGGCCATGGGTTGATCATTTTTGTAATCTCCGTAGTTAGGGCTCTAGTAATTTTTACCAATCTTTGACATCGATCACACTTCTTGGTGTAATCGACCGTATCTTTGTTGACTAACCGTCGAGCAGAAATACCCACAGCGAAGAAGATAATCTTCTTTGCTAACGTTTGCCCCCAATGTGATCATCACACGCTCTTTCGTAACATCCATAAGGACCTTCTTAGCATCCTCATTGACGACATACCGTAGCAGGGGAACATAAAACCCTCTTCTATATAGTACCTCCTTTTGGACAATGAACCATGGAGCTTAGAGCAGAAGCTTTCTTCGTTCATTTCTCCTGTTCGAAAGGGTTCTTTTTAATAGGTACCGTTTAATTGGAGCCATACATTATTCTTTCTCAAATTCAGCCTCCAAGATTCAAACGACATCCATCTGGTCAATACTCGAAGCTGATAATACCTCCATTGAAACTAAACCCATGAGTTGTGCATCTATGGAATTGGTTAGTTTGGCTAGTGAATCGGCTTCCGTGTTCTCCTCACTGGGGATGTGCGTTATCATGTAATACTTAAAGTCATTGAGCATTTCCCGAACCTTCGTCAGGTAGGGGCTAGCCTTGCTCCCTTAGCCTGGAATTCTTTCCCCACTTGGCAAACCATCAATTGAGAGTTACTATGTATATGCAAGTCCTTCACTCCCAGTTCTTTCGCTATCCTTAGTCTCGCGATCAACGCTTCATATACGGCTTTGTTGTTTGTTGCGGGAAACTCAAGCTTTAGAGCATAACAAACTGATCATTTCTCGGAGGTTACCAAAATTTCTTTGATCCCCTGACATTGTTTGAATGGCTCGTGTCTTCATATGTAATACTGGCATGAGCTTGAATTTGAGTGGAAATCATGGTTCGGTGGTAGATTCAAGCGTGTGGTTTAGTTGTTTTAAAACCTAGTTTATCCATCATCGTTTGAGTCATGAGTTGCCAGCGAATCATCTTGTGTAGCATGCACTGACTAACAATTACTCTGGCTTTCCACGGCATGAACCATTTGGTGGATTTGAGCTATTATCAAGGATCGGTACTGATCCAAGACTTATCTTGATTCTTGGATTTTGGACTTTGTACTTGGATTGGGTTGATGTGTAGGCTATCCTCGGAGACTCTTGGCAAGTTTATGGTTTCATTCATTGATCCTGCTTGGTTCTTGAGTTCAAAAGTGATTATTTGAACTTTTGTTCGGTTATCTTCTGTTCGATCGTTCTGACTCGTCCAAATACGGCATGGTCACAAAGCTGGACAACATGCAATAGCTCTATTCAGAAACTAAACATGTTATATTTCTCATTTATTAAAAAAATAAACCATAAGTCACAAGTTGGCTTCAATATGATTTCAAATTTTTTTCGATTGCAAAAATATGTATGGTGATGACATGCTTCTTTACAAGTACAATTACACATATCATGTGATTTGTATTCCGTATGTACCCTACCCTGTTTATACGTCCGGATATTGAGAAATAAGATCATATATGTCCTTAGCATGTCAGTATTATTCTGTTATTCCAGCTGCTTTAATAACAATTTTTTAAATATGAACCAAATTAAAATTTGATATCAACTATCTATCATCAGCTGGCGATCCAGGAATTGTGCCAGGTTCATGTCCTAATAGGAAGGAATCGCAACCTCTAAACTCAAAATCCGCTTCTTTATTTCTCATGAATTATTTTCCAACAATTCCTGTTATGAATGAAGCATGCAAAGAGCATTCAAGTAGTCTTGGTGAAATGGTTAATTCTTGTTACAAGGCATCAGGAAACATGCTTCCAAATTTTCTAGCAGTCAACTTTTACATGGTACATCTCAGTGTTTTTTGCATTATATTATTGTAAAATTCTCAGTAAATTCCGATTCTTATCTGCAAATGCAGAGGAGTGATGGAGGTGGTGTTTTTGATGTCCAAGATAGAGTTAATGGATTAAGTCTTTGTGGGTGCAACACAATCACCTCATGCAAGGTAGGAACTTGAAACTAGACAGGTTATGTTAGGAAGAAGGCGATCAATAATCAACTCCTATGTAAACAAGAATTCTACCAAATTTGAACTCATGTATATGTAATAATATAATGCTTTTACCTATACAGCCAGTACATTTTCAAATGAACTTATTTATACATTAGCGGTTGCTATTTTTTTTGTTGTTGTTGTCAGGCTGGTGCACCATTTGGCGTGTGTAAGCATGAAGAAACATCAAATCCAGCCCCGTCAACTAACGGTAGAGGAGGAGTTTATTCAGGAACAATAGAACTATCTGGTTCTGCACCAAGTACGCATTATCATAATATACTTGTAGCAATATACTTCATCACCTGCACAATGACTTTATTGTAACCGTAGTCTCGTAGATATTGCTGCACATAATAATCCATAAACTAATATTTTTCAAAAATTGTTAGCAAAATAGTCTGCATATCTTCCGTTCAACCTACACTAATATCTCTTATGTTGAACCCCTTCAATGGAGTTGTAGCTTCCTGTTCCGTTGCTTACATCTTTAGATAAGATATGCCTAAATATTCAAACATCTACTATTATATGTAATTATGTATACACATGACAAGTTAATTGTTGTCTTATCAGAATGACCATTATTCTCTGAGTTATGTAGAGATGCATCAAGACCAGTTATTCTTTATTTGATTTCATCCAAGTTACCAAGTAATTCCTTCCCTTACGTTGTATTGAGGAACTCCATTGCTAAAACTTATGTGATGATATATGTCTTTACCTCTGGTTCTAAATTTATCTATAAATAAAACTGCCTCTGATGTGAAATTGTTGTTGACCAGGGCCGGCCCAGTAATTTTGCTGGCCAAGCCTTTTTAAGGAAATCAAATAGCTGGGGAAAAATTATATAAAACTAGCTACCAACTGAGCTGTATAAACTTCTAATTATCATCTTAAATGCAATGTAAATAAACATTTATCGTTATAAATCTACATTGTTGCCCCAGCCCGGGGGTTGCCCCAAGCCATGGGTTTGGTGGGCGTCCCTATAGGTTGACACTCTCTGATGTTGACATAGTTCAAATAGCTTTTGTCAGATGTTTAAGCAACAGTTATAAGTTTGTTAAAGTGTAGACGTATTCGTTTCTACCTTCATCAAAAGCAAGGTTCAAGATTCTGGTTTTTGTTTTGTTCATTTGAGATTTTTGAATTTTCAAATAATTTTGGAAATTTTGGTTATGATTTTGTTTCAAACTTTAATATGTTTTCTATAGAAATATATTAATAATAGTATACATTGTATTTATGAAGACAAAATATGTATTATACATAAAAAAATTGATTTATTTATTGATATTAAGTCATCCGCATGGTGATCTGAGCGTCCATGTTCGAGTCTGAAAACAGCCTCTTCGTAATGCAAGGGAAAGACTGCGTACATTATCGACCTCTCCAGAGCCTGCTATCGTGCGGAAGCCTCGTGCACTGGGTTCCATCTTTTAATATTCTATTACTTGTTTATTGCATTTTTTTGCTAATTTTTCAGCATTTAAAAGACGAAATATGGAATTTTGATCAGAATCAGAATTTAAGCTGAACTTTGTTCCGTTTATCATCGAAACCGAAATGGAATGAGTGACATGAATGGAATTCCATCGGAATTTTGAACCATGATCGAAAGTCTAACTTCCCAAATTTCAGTGAATTTATTCTTAGACATTATCGTGCTATTTGGGAAACATTGGTTCAATTTCATCAAAACACAAATGAAATGAATTTGATGTGTATAAACCCTAACTTTTGAGCCTGTCGTGGGTGCTTGATCTGAATCTTTAGTCTACTTTCTGTGACGTTGGAGCTTTTGTTCAGTTGGCTTGGTGTTCGCATTGGTTATACCCATAAGTACTTTAACATAAGCAGCTGGGTTTAATGTTCTCCAAATTTGATGTGAAACAGAAATACCTTACATATCTTTCTCCTTTATATTTAGGATGATTCGGTGCGATCTATGCAATACTGATTATTTTACTAGGAAATGTTTTGGGATAATATAGTACACTTTCCAAATTTCTTAAAATAAGGTAGTAGGATGCACATCACCTGCTCTCTGTTCCCTAATTCCTTGAGTACTTGGTCAATAATAGTTTAACACATGTAATTTGCAAATGTTCCATAATTTGGGGAGAAAGTCGAACCTTTTCCCTAAATTTATGTCACCTTCCATTTTATGTTTCTTTCCTCCAAACGCTGCTACCCCTAGCCATCCACCATCACCACCACCTCATAGGCCTCCTCACCTTCCCATCACAATCGCCTCCATTATCGCTAGTGTCTCCATGCGGAAACCCCAAGTCACCAAAACCCTAATCGTCAGCAAATCTCATCGTCACACCACAACACCATGCCTCGCTCCATTAGAGCAGCCTAGTCGACCTCCTCTACCAGTACACCACCGCCAACAATCTCTTACAAAACAACAAAATGCTAGGCATAACTAATACAACAACAACTAAGTCATTATTCCCAAACAAGTTGGGGTCGGCTAGAGATGGAACCCAAAACTAAATGAAAAAATCAATTTAAAAGTTATAATAATAACAATAGCAATAACAATAATAAAATAAAGTCAAATAAATAAATTAATAATAATAGCTAAGTAAAGTAAAATAAAATGAAAATATATAAGTATATATATAAGAGGAATGATAATAATAATACTAATAGCGATAATGATACTAATAGTAGTATTGGTCAAAGACCAAACCTACGTCTTAGGCTTGTGTTTCCTAGTCCTATAATCTAGAACTTATAAAACTCAACGCTCATGGTTCTGGTACGTGAATCGCTAACTTCCACTCGCTTCGATCCGTCACCTGCTCTTCGGATATACCCCAATTCTTCAAATCTCTTTTTACTACTTAATGTTAGACACAGCTAGTAGCATTAAAGCAATGCAATATTCATTTTTATAGTTTAGAAAATGCTAAATCAAACTAGCGTTATATAAATATATATGATGCTATACTTATTTTCATAGTTCGAAAAATACTGAATGAATCTAATATTACATAATTACAATGCTATAACCATTTTTTTCCAATCTACAAAATAGTAGTTATATTTAGCATTTTTGACTGTTACTTTACAAAGAATATATTGATCACCAACAGCCACCACCATCGCCACCTTTGTCCCCACCATCTAACCACCACCAAACAACACTACAACACAGTCGTTTGTCATCTCCATTACAAGTTCGGCTTTTCTCCTCAAACAGGTACAAAATCCTAACACAACATCTATTCACGCCACTCGCCACGTCCTTCTTTAGTCATCACTGCCAACCATTCCAACTGCCATTGCTACCGCCCTTTCCATTGCTGTCATCGCCTAACTTCCGCAAGACTACAGTTGTCGATGGAAATCATGATCAAGACTTGGCCGTCGTTCAAAAATGTTTGGTGTTGAGATGAATATCTGCTAAAAGTTTGGCCTTCACTCGAAAAAAAACTTACCCTGTTAATTTCCGCTTTGCAAAAATACTCTCCATGAATAACAAAGTACCATTTTGAATTTTTTTCATATTTCCGTTGAGTTTTGAAACATAGGGATAATAGAGAGAATGCAGACTAGGTGATCTGTATGTTTTTTACTTGGCCTTTATTTCTTCTAAATGTTAATTAAATTTGGGATTTTTTTAGGAAGTTTCGTCAAACACTCTTCCTTAAATTTCAGAATACATTTCCATCCCTTATCAAAAACAGTTTTCATGAAGCATCCTTGAAATTATTTTTAAGAAAATTTGCAATTTTTCCTGCAAATATTTGCACTAAATTTGGCAGATATCTGCAATTTTTGTTTATATATTAGCAGTTTTTTCAAATATTTGCATTATAAGTTGTAAATTGTCATTGAAAATAATTATAGATGTGTTGTAAAATTTGATTTTGGAAGTAGGCGGAAGTGGAATATGTTTAAAAATAAGGGTATGTACCTAATTTTTGAATTATTATTGTTCTTTATTTATTTAACAGTGTTAAAGTCAAATAGAACAAGCTGTGCCCCAGTCGGGCCAGGTATACTGTATACATGGGCGTGAATTATTCAGGATGGTTACAGTGTTGAAATTTAAATGGCTTTTGCTATATTGGTTGACCAATTGAACCCCTAAATGAACCTAGGCAAAAGCAGGTGGATAGATAATAGATTCTCGTGAATCCTTGATGACACAACTTTGATATTGATCATGTAGACAAAGGATATAAAATTATTCAGAAGCATCTTATTAATAGACAATAGTACTACCTTGCTTAATATAAATAGCTGGCTACATCATTGAATTCATCAGTCAGGTTAACAAATAAATGCCACACAGCAAAAATTAGCTAAAACATAGCTTCTAAGCAACGCAATTTAAGAGAATCTAATTGGCCATTGTTGGGGGCAAGCAGGTATTTGAGTGTATGGTGATTGCATAATACAATTTTGGATGTTGATTTGAAACTATTCTTTGATTGATCACACTGGCAACAAAATTTTATGTTAACACTCATAAAAGCGGTGTCAACAAAATTAAGTTTGTAAATGTTAATCAACACATTTTAACAAACATGCCTCTCATATTGACTTACTTCAATCCACCTTTTTGTTCCTTAGTTAAAAAAACTGTTCTTATGTTTTATGTCCCTTTGTGGAAGCATTTTTTAAATCAACGTAATATGTTATTTGCTGCACTGTGGTAACCATCGCAGGTTAACGTATACATGGACTATATGTCAACACAACTCTTTATCATCTAGTTGTCTAAGACCCTAACATAATGGAAAAATGTGATAGGCTTGTGTATCGAATTTTACGTTGATGGGTTATTATATTAATAACCTTTAGTTTATGTCAGAATAAGATTCTAAACCTTATCTTAAACTTGTTTTCAACACCTACCTAACTATAATTTGACAGATGATTATATTTAAATGTTGCTGATTAATTTTGGTTGTTATGATTTGACAAATTATTATGCCTCTATATAAACTATTTACTAGGACACTGGTAAACAGAGTTGTGCATGAATAATTTACTGCTTGTATACCATTTATTATATTATTGCTAGAGTAAACCTTAGTGCATCTAGATATATTCATATTTTATATGATGAAAAAAGAGTGGACTCGTGTGTTCTAAAATTAAATGTTTTTCTTGACCCAACATTTTTATTTCAAGTTATTTTGTTAATAGTGTTGTTGATAAATTAATAGTAAAATTCCGTTGATAAAAAGTTGGAGAGAAGAGGTAGCGGAGGTTGATGAGATTCCGTTGATAGATGAGGGTATTTTTGAAATTTTAAAAAAACATCGTGCAGATCATATTCATTGAATTCTCCTTGTTGATAGTGCAGAGATACGGGAATAGTGTATTTGCATCAGAGATATATCTGTATGATATATCTGTATTAATATGAAATTCATAATGTTTTATGAGTAATCACTCTAGAATTTTGCATTTCCTTTCCGTTATTAGATGAATAATGATAATGAGCGAGAGTTCTTGATCATCTCATCCGGAAATAAATCTATGGGTTTAAGCAGGAATAATCGCAACCGCATGATTATACCCTTCCCCTGATATCTGCCATCTGCTTGTTCAACCGTACGTTTCTATTTGCAGTTTTCCGTAGCAGTAGTACCGTTCGTAGTGATAATATCATCATTTGAAATTTTGGTGAAATGGTCTCAGTCTACAAACTTTTGTATTTTTAATTAAGAATGCTATATCAAATTTTCTTCCAACGAAAAATTTACGGTCTAATTATTGTTCATAAAGTTTGGCAGTTAATTAGAAACCCATGTAATTTAACCAAAATCATTAATTTAGACAAGAAAAAGTGAAGGGTTAACTCTAACTGAACCCATTAAATGCTAAGTTGCTCCCAAAAATACTCCAGAATTAGAAAACTTTTAGTATTACTAGGTACACCTTCCAAACACTTCAACTGTGACAAATTCCATTTAGTGCATACTAATGGTTTTAAAATTAATCCAGGAACAAAATTGAGCATTTCATTGCAATAATATATATGATTTTTTTTGCCCCCAAACATCTCCAATTAAAATCCTAACATCTCTAATTAAAATCATAAATGAATCCATAAATAAAATTCAAACAAAACTTATCATCATAATTGATCTTTATCAAACTACTAAAGTCATCATCCTTTCGTTTGAGCTCGTTCCCTCTCATTTTTCTAAACATTTCAAACTTCAAATATATTGATAAAATTACATGGAATCCAAATAAATTATATATATATGAGCCACGTTAACATTAAAGTCAATAGAAATAAAATGAGAATACATCTAACTTCAAAATTTTAGTGCTTGACGATTTGGGGGAAGTGATATTAGAATCGATGGTACCGATGTAATTATTTGTAAAAAAAATGAGAAATTTGTCTTCATTTTCGTGCACATGTAGTAGAAAATGGTATATGTTATAATATATTTTAAGTTGTAGATTAAATAATTGGTGGTGTATAAATAGAATAAGATTCAACTATTCTAACTGCCTTCAATTTTTTAAAAATCTTTTAAACTACACTTTCTTTTAGCACAGAGTCAAATCCTAATGCAAGTGCAAATATCAATTTATTCATTGTTATCCGGGTTTTTAACCCATCAGAATCCAAGAGAAAACGGAACGACTTGATGGGGTCAGAATGGCTCAGAACTCAACCAAAAGGGGAGAAAGCAACGACTGAGTTTGACTAAACCGAGAGACTAACGTTCGTCCAGTCCAATCAGCATCTAAATACAACTAGCTAGTAAATCATCAACAAAACAAAGGAACGTACAATGAGACTATACGAACAACGTCGATACAAGGCAATGAAGGCATTCCAAACATCAAAGCCAGAAATAATCTAAGTGCATGGATCGCTAGTGATCCATACTCCATGGATCGCCAGTGATCCATACAATATCATTGGGTCGTTATGGCACACAGGAGCAAAGGAGGCTTAGAGAACAAAGTGCAAAATATGCTAAATGATCCATACACCATGGAATTTTGGTGACCTGACCAGGCAGAGAAGGGAAAAAAAGGAGCTAAGTAATTGGCTCGAACGTGAGCTAAATCTATGGATAGCTAGACCATGGATCGCTATCAATCTATGGTTTTGGCTCGGGTCGTGAGCTATGCTTTGTTGCATCTTCTTGTGTCCATCTGCAAGCGGTCAGTGAACAAGCCTGGCCTAGAAGCTCTTCGATCTTTATAAATACCATCCAACCTGCAACATAAACGGGAGCTTCTTCTCCGGACTGGTTGCTGAAGCTCTGTTGGAAACTTTCTTCACTCTTTATCTCCCTCACAACAATCTCCAAAGGGATTCACTGTGATTCTCCAGTGGATTCTGACTTTGGAGATTCAATCTAGCTAAGGACAATCAGAAGCCTTGTAATCAAACACTTTTTGTAACAACAATCAGTCTATAATAGAAATTATAAAGTGGACGTAAGCTTCATTAACAGTCAAACCACTATAAAAATCTTATCGTCTTCTTTCTTTTACTGCTCTTTTCTATACCTATTATCTATATTATTGCTCTGTGAGAACATGACTGTTGCTTTCACACTATAATCAGGGTGTTGATCCATTTTTTGGGTTAACATTTTGGTGCTTTCATTGAGAACCCAACTCAGGGTTCAGATCTAGCTATCTACTTTGGATCCCATAGGTCCAGAAGTTAGATCCCCAATCTTTGCCCGAAGGATCTACTGTTTGGAATCAATGGCTCATGGGAGAAGGAGAACCGCCTTTGGAAGGTCCATAGAGGCAGTGATAGCTGGAGAAGATGTTAATCCTCAACATACTGAAGTAAATGGCACTAAGTTAGGAGGCGCCAGCATCCTCCAGTCAACACGAAGTCATTACAAGGGATGAGTTGAATAAAATGGTTGACGAAATCAACCCAAAGGATGGAAAGTAGCTAGAAGGCTCTGATGGAGAAACTTAACGCTCTTCTAACCCTACAGTCAAATCCTGCTCCAAGAACTATGCCTGAACCTACGAATGCTATAGAACAAAGAAACTTTTCCGTTTCTGGTCTAAAAAGAAGAAACGGAAAACAGCCGTAGAAAAGGGTGACAACAGGAACCATGGGACACAATGCGAAAGGAAATACGAATACTCCGCAGCTGCAAGGTAGCCAATTCTAAACTTGAATCAATGAGCAAAGACCCCGTAGGAAGACATAGCTATGGACCTCTTCGACTCAGAAGATGGAGAACAAGACAACCAGTTGGAAGAGAATGTCAATGTATTTGATGGTGTTAGGAATGTCCAAACTGCCCCGATCAGGCCAACTGCAAGCCAATGGGATCCCGCAGGAATGGCTCTCCCAAAGACAGGAGAGCCTAAGCTTCAACTCATGCGCCAAGACCATTTGCAAAGCCAAACACTTGGTGTAGTGACTGACTGCCGTCCTAAGGATTACCGGACATCAAAGGCATACATAGCAGACATGGTCAAACGATTGATGGACGAGAGTAAAAATCGAAATGATGATGAATGAGGATCTGCTCCGAGTCGGACTCCTTTTACCGATGAAATCTTAAATGAGAAATATCCAGATAAATTCACAATGCCATATCCTATCCTACGACGGCACGAAGGACCCAAAACCCCATTTATACAAATATAGCTGGTATATGGATGGAGCGAACGCTTCAGAGGTTGTTCGCCGCAGATGTTTCCCCATCCTTTTAGAATGACTTCCATCTGTGTGGTTCACCAGGCTTCCGCCAAGATCCATCTCTACCTTTGATCAATTAGCAACAAGATTCCTTGACCAATTTAGGCTCCATACTGCACAACCAAAAGATGTCATGTCCCTATCCAGATTGTTCCAAGGACATAACGAATTGCTGAAATCTTTCATGAACCGGTTCAATACCGCAGTGACGAAAGTGAGCAACCCCAACGAGGATATGGTCTTTATGGCATTAGTCTGCGCCATTCACCCGGAGACTGAATTCGGAAAGTGGATTAAAATGAAGCAACCTACCACGAGGAAAGACTTCAATCGTAAAGCAAGCCAATACTTAAGATTGGAGGAAGCATAGGAGCTGGAAAGAAAGTCTACTGGTGTGCAACCGATGAACATCAGACAGAGCAATGTAACAATGAATCAAAACACGCACGCTTCTAGAACTGCTCAAGGAGCCACAGGGAAAGATGGAAATCAAAAGAGAAAAAATCAGAACTCCAATATAAGAAATGGTAACGACATCAATTAAAGGCTTAAAGGGTTGAGGCATGAAGGCTATACCCCTCTAAACGACACTCTAGAAAATATTTATCTCGCAACACAGACTGAGGAATACAAGAAACCCCCTAGGAAGGAAGCAACTGAGCAGCAAAAACGCTAAGAAAAGTTCTGTCGCTTCCACGAGACTCATGGCTATAACACAAACGAATGCCACCATCTGAAGAATCTCATTGAAGAGTTGATTCGGGAAAACAAACTCTAGCAGTACGTGAGAAAGCCACAGAACCCTGATCAACCCACGGCTGCTCAGCCTCCTAGGGAACGAAGGAATCAGGTCGGAACTAGTGAAGAAGAGTCCAAACGAACTGACCAAAGACTTATTATTGGAACAATATCTGGATGACCACACCTCGCGCAAAGAAGTTGGGGAGAGATGGAGTGATATGCGAGTTCGTTGAAGCACGCTCCAAAGGAATCATGTTTCGCATTATAAGATGAAACCCCAGCTAAGCTGTAGAAAATCTTGGGCGACGATATAGTGTTTCGAAATTGGGCACCGAAAGGATCGAAGCCCCGACTCGCGATTCAATGGTGGTAACAGTGGGAATCGGTCCTGCTGTTGTTCGACGAGTGTTGGTCGACAGTGGTAGCTCTGTTAATATACTTTTCAAACGTACTTTTGATCAAATGAAGATTGGCATGAAAAGCGTGTCTGCATGCCAAACAAAGATCCAAGGGTTCATTGACAAACCTAAGCAACCTGTGGGAACAATCGACTTGCTAGTGGAACTCAGGGAAGGCGATCAAAGAATTACCCTCATCTAGACTTTTGTAATTTTGGACGAAATGTCCGCATATAATGCCTTCTTAGGACGACCCGCTCTGGCAGATTTCAGAATAGCTCTGGCCCAATGGTGTCTAACCATGAAGTTCCTTACTGCAAATGGAATCGGAGTGGTGAAAGGAGATCGGTGTGCTGCCAGAGAATGTTACATCACAAAGTTACATGAATCCAGAAGAAAGGAAAAATGAAAGGATGTGGGGAAAACTCTCCACATCCGTGAACCTTTTGAATAGCAACTACAGAGCCGTCCCTGGCTTGGGGATCATAGCCGATTTAATAAGGCTTTGGACCCTACAAAGAAGAGTTCAAGGGAGGAACTGGCAGCACCGGTAGAATTGACGGTGTTTGTCTCGGTCGATATGGACGACCCAACTAAAGTCTTGAAAATTGGATTACAACTTGGAAACAAGATGCAGTTGGAACTTACCAAATTTCTTCGGACCAACTTGGATGTGTTCGCATGGACGCATTCTGATATGTGTGGGTGTCACTAGAAGTCGCATGCCACGCGTTTAAAATTGACCCCAAGTTCACACCAGTAAAGCAAAAGAGGCGCAGTTTGGATCCTGAACGGTCCAAATTGTTAAGGGAAGAGGTGGACAAGTTAATGGCCAACGGTTTCATCTGTGATGCAACTTATTCAGAGTGGGTATCTAACCTGGTCTTAGTCAAAAAGTCCAATGGGAAGTGGCGAACCTGCATCGATTTCTCGGACTTAAACAAAGCTTGCCCAAAAGACAGCTTCCCTTTCCCTAGAATAGATCAGCTTGTAGACGGAACGGCATGACACGAGTTGCTATCATTTATGGATGCACACTCCAGGTACAACCAAATCATGATGCATGAGCCTGACTAAGAAAACACCAGCTTCATTACTAACCTGGGCCTATACTACTACAGGGTAATGCCATTCGGCTTGAAGAACGCCGTGACAACTTAACAAAGGTTGGTGAATACCATGTTCAAGCGCCAAATCGGGAAAACTATAGAGGTTTACGTGGACGATATGTTGGTCAAATCACGGGCAACTGCTAACCACCTGGATAACCTCGCTGAAATGTTCGAAATACTCCGAATGTACGGAATGAAACTCAATCCACTCAAATGTCACTTCGGGGTAGCCTTCGGAAAATTCTTAGAATTCATCGTGAGTGCCAGGGGCATCGAAACAAATCCTGAACAAATAACGACACTACGAGAAGTCCAAGCTCCGAAGAATAAGAAGGAACTGCAAAGGCTGAATGGAAAAGTCGCAGCACTAAGTCGATTTATCTCGAAAGCTACCGACAAGGGTATACCATTCTTCGATGCACTGAAGAAGGAAAGAAGAACTTCGAATGGAGTGAAGCTTGTCAAACAGCGTTCGAAGAATTGCTGCGGCACATGGAAGCTCCGCCAATCCTATCAAAGCCTATGGAGGGAGAAGACCTGTTCATCTGCTTAGCAATCTCACCTCATGCATTGAGCGCCGCTCTTGTGCGTGAATAAGCAAAAATCCAGCGACCCGTGTATTACATTAGCAATCGGTTCACTGGAGCCGAGAAAAACTACCCAAAACTAGAAAAACTAGCGTATTGCCTCTTGATCACATCTAGGAAGTTACGACCATATTTCCAGGCTCATCCAATTAAAATGTTGACTGGCCAGCCCCTGAAGCAGGGGTTGTATCGGCCTAAAACTTCCGAACGACTTCTCAAGTGGAATATAAAACTGAGTCAATATGATATCGCATACCACCCAAGGAAGGCCATCAATGGGCAAGCGTTAGCAGACTTCATCGTCGAATTCACTATACGGGACGACGAGGAAGAAACACAGCTGGAAGTAGACACGCAATGGAAACTCTTTGTCGATGGTGCATATAACAACCTCTGTTCGGGGGCAGGAGTGGTGCTTGAAACCCTCGAAGAACGAGCCATTTGCTACGCTTTGCGTTTGGAATTCCCTGCTACAAATAACGAAGCTAAATACGAAGCACTGATTGCAGGACTAAAAGTTGTGAAAGAGCTCAAGATAAAATCTGTTCACATCTACAGCGAATCCCAGCTAGTCGTCTGCTAAGTAAAAGGGGAATACCAGGCTCGAGGGGAGAATCTTGCCTCGTACCTGTCTAAGGTGCAAGAGCTGCTAAGCGACATCGAACACTACACCATAACTCACATTCCACGGGAGCAAAACACCAAGGCGGATTATTTGGCTAAACTGGCAAGCTCCGGAGAAGCTTAGTCATTGGGGCTAGTCCCAGTTGGAACTCTAACCACCCCAAGCATATACAAAATGGACGCCGACTGGATTCTCGAGATCACTGTCGAACCAGAAACGTGGATGACACCGATAAAAGACTATTTACTTGCAGGGACTCTTCCGACAGACCGGAATCAACGGAAAAAGCTTCTCCGGAAGGCACCGCGATTCATGATACAAGACAGAGTACTCTATAGAAGGGTATTCTCAACCCCCATTCTTAGATGTGTGTTCGATGACGAAGCCCGGCGAATCCTAAAGGAAGTGCACGAAGGCGAATGCGGAGACCACACTGGGGGGCAAACCTTTGCAAAGAAAGTCCTCCGGTATGGGTACTTCTGGCCAACAATAAATCGCGACGTTGCAGACTACGCCAGAAAATGCGATTGTTGCCAAAGATTCAACAAAATTAAAAGAACTGCTTCAACAGAGCTAACGCAGATGGTCAGTCCATGGCCATTTGCAATATAGGGGATCGATTTGATCGACGTCCTGCCGATAACTAAAGGAGGGGCCAAATATGCTATAGCTGCTATTGATTATTTCACGAAATGGGCTGAAGCGGAACCGCTGGCCACCATAACCACAAAGAAAGTCATTAATTTTGTTACTAAAAACATTATTTGCAGGTTTGGCGTGCCACAGAAAATCATCACTAACAATGGAACTCAATTCGAAAGCGTCGAGTTCAAAGACTTCTGCAAACGCTTCCGGATTGAGAAGAGCTTCTCCGCAGTAGCTCATCCGCAAGCAAATGGGCAAGTGGAAGCAATAAACAAGATCATCCTATCAAAAAGCGACTAACTAAAGCAAAAGGAAACTAGGTTGATGAACTTCCACTCGCACTATGAGCTTACAGAACTACCCACAAAGCGGCAACTGACCACACTCCGTTCGCTTTGGCGTATGGCTCAGAAGCACTGATTCCTGTTGAGTTAGAAGTCCCATCGCACCGAAGACAAAATTTTAATCAAAAGCAAAACGAGCAGCTCCTACTCGAATCGCTGGATATGATTGACGAAAGAAGGGAAGAAGTCGAGTTGAGAACCGCTGCTCACCAAAAAAGGGTCGCATGATACTTCAACTCCAAAGTTCACAACCAAACCTTCGAAGTGGGAGATCTGGTACTCAAACGAGTCTACCCCATTCCGGGGGCCTTCGACCAAACTAGGAAGGACCATATGTCATCAATCAAAAGCTAAGAGACGCAACTTTCAAGCTAACAACTGTCTACAGAATTCAAATTCCTAGGGCATGGAATAGCGAATCGCTCTACCGTTACTTCATTTGAAAACTACTTTATGTACTCTCTATTTTTCAGCAAATAAGCCATCCCGGGATGCCGGGGGCATTGTAAATAGGAAAAAATATGCCTTGCTTTCCTTAATAAAAATTGATTCGCTTTTTGAACCGACAAAACTGTGTTCATAATAACTGATAGAGTTAGTGGTATGCCCTAGTGGCAATTATGTAATTTGTTACATATATCTAACTAATTGACAAATCTAATTCGAAATAAAAGGTATTTTCTTCCTATTATATATTTGATATAATGTGATTATATTAATTAATTAACTTAATTAAAAGTATATTTAACAATAAAAATCAATAAATGGTATATTTTGTGATCGTAGTTGCAAAGTGTTGTAACCGTGAGTAATTTATCACAACGAAACAAATATACCATTTTAAATGTTCCTAGTCAAGATGCATCGATACTGGATATCGATGTATTCGTTGAGACTTGAGTACGTAACGCTCTCCAAATGTTGGGCAGTGTATTACTCATGACTGCTGGGGGGCACCTAGGGGTTACGTACTAATAGTTATTGGATAACTATGGAACGACTTACCCGATAGTTCTCTGTTGGTTAATATAACTAAGGTCAAACAAAATATATTGATGTGACTGATTTATACAGTTCCCTCGACTTGAGAATACTGTGGATCTTCAATATGAAAGCTCCGCTTTGATTATAACCAAATCATGGCATGACGTCCATCGAGTGACTATAGTTGGGTCGAGTGAAAGTATTGGAAGTGAAGCATTATTCAAGAGAGGATTCGTCTCCTCAGTTATATGCGGTTAGTATCACAGTCAACTCAAAGTCAAAGTCTGTGGTCAGAGCATTTCAGTTAATAATAATTGTTATTATTAAACCAAGGACTTTGTATTTGGACTATAAAGTTGAATGTGGATGAGGTTGGAATTTTGACCATTGTCAAATTCCATAAGTCCAAAGTGATATAGTTTTGACGAAGAGAATTGGTATAAACAAATGTCACAACCGGGTAACGCTTATTAAACTAAAATTGAATTTTTACCGATAATGAGTAAGCGATAAATTTGGCCATAATGTCACACCATCTGCTAAGTGATGTGTGAACGTTAACATTAGAATAGTTTGCTGTTAACCGTTGACCAAATTTACATCCAAGAGTTACACAACCGAAACAATGAATTCCCTTAAGACCGAACAATTTAATTAGTTTATAATTGTTATAAATTAATTAAATTAATTAATATTTATGAAATATTAATTATAAAATTTGTATATGATTTGAGAAATAAATAATGTTATATATATTTATAACAGTTATAGATATATCGATTGATATACAATATCGACAAGCGATTAAATTAGATTTAATTGCATAGTATTTTGGCTTGGACTTAGATGGGTTTAAGGTCTATCATTAGGGCTGCAAAATTTCGGTTTTGGGAAGGTCGAAGGGTGGCTAAAATATAGGGAATTGGCTTGGAGATAATGGGTTGAGATCAAGTGAGAATGGGTAAAAAGGTTTTCCTCATTTCTCTCTAATATAACCCTATATATGTGTGTGTGTATGTATCTCTAAAATAACGACTAACCTTTTTTTGGCCGCCATTACCTTCTACATTGGTGGTTAAAACATAGCTCTCAATCCACTCCAAAATTCTCAAATATATTTCAAATTAAAATAATACTATTCGATAGTTAGAGGTTGGTGATTCCGGACTTGCAATCTGACGAATCAAGAGGAAGGGAAGTCATTGCTTCAACGTGGATTCAAAGGCATCATTAAATTGGTAATTTTAATTAATATTACAGTAATTAAATTATATTCTATGATCCTATAATGAGCAATTTCATATCTGTCTAAATATATTGCTACTATGTGTTTAGTTAGGTGAGATTTATATATATTTTTCTCATTAATATTTTTTTTATATATATTTATTAATAAATCCACATATATATATATATATATTAGTGTATATTTCTCTCTCATAATAGCGTATATGCATATATAAGATATATATACATATATATATGATTTAAAAAATTTAGTACACTAATTTATATATAATATGAATTTACAAATTCGAAAATTAATTGTCATACATATATTCATATTTTTAAATTAACTTTTATTGAATTTTGAATTGTTTATTATATATAAAATAATTATTACATTAAAAGCTCAATTTTATATTTAAAAAATATTATATCATTCTAGAAACGATAGAAAAAATTTAGGATTTTTTCAATAAAGTTTATTATTTTTAATAGTTAATATTATTTTGGAAAAACTGTTTATGATTTATTAAAAATAATAATTTAATTGAAAAATTCTTCAAAATTTTTCGTCACCTTTCATTTATGATCCTAGAATTTCTAAAATATTAAAATTTGAATTTTTAATAATATATTATTTTATATCAAATAATTATTGTCGAAATCAATATATTTGTTTTTAGAAATAATATTTCAACTTTGAAAAATCTCCAGATTTTTTTTAAGCTCTATTTTATGATCCTAGATTTTCGAAAATTGTAAAATTTGAATTTTCATCAATATATTATTTTATGTTAATTATTTATGGTTGAAAACATTATTTTATTCATAATATATACAAATTAAAATAATAAAATTATTATGTTTGCAAAACTAAGTTAATTTTGAATTATAAATAATTTTTAATAATTGTTCTCTCCCTTTCTATATATATATACTTATCTATATATAAATGTTTTATGTTCATATATTATATATAATATATTTATACATACATGTGTGTGTGTTATGTAACACATATACATGCACATACTTGGACAACAAACATGACATACAAAATAAGCTAATATGTCTGTTGCGATGTAAATCCCAACATCTACATATGGACATATTATACCCTTCACAGATTATTATGTTACACATGCACTCACATATATGTATATGATACATTTATGTATAAACTAAATCAAATAAAATTAATTTCATATCTTAATATATTCGAATTTAAATAAAATAAATGATTTTATTTAAATGAAATTTAGAAATGTCCTAATTCAGTTAGACTTCATAGGCCCAATAAAGTTCCAATAGGGTAAAATTTTTGAAATTCAGCCATAACTTCCGTCGCGGGCTGGTCCAGTTCCAACAATAACTACCCGCCGGGTCGACGGAAACAAATCGACTCAAACCGTTGGATCGGTGGAACCCGATCTTTGTCTTCTAAAAACCGATGTAACCCCGGCAACATGGGGAAGGCTAAAAAATTACACTCCTCACGTTGCCCTAAGATAGGCAACACTGAGGAGCACAAAAAGCCGTGCACCAACTCTTGAAAAATTACACTCCTCGCGTTGCCCGAAGATAGGCAACACCGGGGAGCACGAAAAGCAGCACATTTTATAAGCCGCGCACTAACTCTTGAATAATTACGCTCCTCATGTTGCCCAAAGATAGGCAACACCGAGGAGCATGAAAAGCTGCGCGTTTCATAAGCCGCACACTAACTCTTAAATTACACTCCTCACGTTGCCCGAAGATAGGCAACACCGAGGAGCACGAAAAGCTGCGCATTTCATAAGCCGTGCACTAACTCCTCACGTTATCCGAAGATAGGCAACACCAAGGAGTACGAAAAGCCGCGCACACCATAAGTCGTGCACTGACTCTTAAAACTCAATCTCCTCACGACGTCCGAAGATAGGCAACATCGAGGAGAACTAAAACCGTCCCTGACCGACGGGTTATATCAGTCTCAAAAGCCGCGCATTTCATAAGCCGCGCGTTAACTCTCGAAGCCGTGAAATCACGCTCTTAAAACATAAACTCCTCACGTTGCCCGAAGATAGGCAACACCAAGGAGCGCCAGAACCATTCCAAATCGACGAGACATATTAATTCTAAAATCCATGCATCTCGTAAGCTGCGCGCACTTTTAAGTCCCGGAATTGCCCTGGCAATACCAGAGAACTTATCCATACAGGAATAACAAGAATCAAGCCACTCCCACTATCGGAAACCATGGGGCGACTCCAACAAAATCGGAGTAGGACAGACTATTACACTAAACGTTGACAACGTGTACCTGCCCATAGTCAACTTACACAATGTGCGCATTTCAAACATGCATATGTTGCATACTTACCAGAATATCGCAAAAAATTTGAACTATGTGCTCGAGTCACAAAACTTCTGAAAGAAGAAATATCGAGTTGTGATTTAGTCAAATTTATGCAAGCTATTTAAACCGTAAGTTACCGGTCATTTTCAGTTTTTTGAAGTAAACAACCTTGCGATCTGGGGGTCATACACCGACACTTAAATAAAAATACTTGAAAACAATAATTTCACAAGTTCTGTTACTCCAAATAAAGAATTATTACTCTAAATAAAGAATTTTGGCGGTAATCACAGAACTGGATAAGTGTAAACAAAACAAGCACAAGTGCATATAACACATATGAACAGACAAGTAAGAGTACAGTAAAAATATCGACAATGTATTACTTATAATTTTTTTTATACAAGGTCAAAATGTGGTGGCTGTACCCACACAACACCGACCAACAGAAGGAAAATACAGACTCCACAACAAAAACACTAAGTGCAGACTCTGCACTTGAAAAAAATGACTCAAAAAGAACCAAAATCAGACCGGTCACCACCCAAACTCCTCAGCGCTTCTTTCCACCACTCCCCTTTCCGCCCTTTGTTCGAAGTTTCTGCCTCGCATTGGGAGTGGTGTCGCTGCCAGTAATATCAACAAACTCCTCAGCGCTAATGTCTTCCTCCTGCTCTGCAACCTTCTCGGAAGACTCGCCCTTCGCTTTGCGCTTCCATGGCTGCGGGAGCCCTTTGAGGTCTTCTTTATTAATTCTATTCAACACATAAGATTCTATTCAACCGCCTTCTTTATTAATTCTCAAAAACAATTATTTACAATTAATGTGAACAAAACACAAAATAGAATCAATAAACTAACCAAAAATGGAGTCTTGATCTTTGTGACAACGACGTCTTAACGTTTGGAGAGAAAGAATAGACTTGGAAGAAGAGAGAAATACTATATATCTTTCCATACTCTTTGATGAAGAATGAAGGCTGTATTTATAACAATCAATTATTTGATGCAAAAGTCACCATGTATATGGTAACAAATAAATTGATTGTTCCATTTAGAAAGAGTTAAATCTTCTTTGTTTTATTATAATATGCATATCCATATATGTAATACTATAATATTTATTTTCACTTTAACATTAGATTTTGTATCACATAAATTTTACACTTCTTCCTTATCCGCATAAACTAAATAACATCGGGTAGGGTTGTAAATTTTATACGATAGTCCAATGTGCGCTCGAGCCCGAGATCGAGAAATGTCTGTCCGCTCTGTCCGATTTTCAATTAGGACACGAATTAAGACAAGGAAAAAGTCTACGAAATTGTGTTTGTTCTAGTCATTCGATGATTTTTCTATTATCCGTTCATTGTCCGACTCGTTCGAAAGGTGTCCAAGTTAAAACCTCGTCTCGTTCGAGTCCATTCGAATTTCTTATAGGACAGAAACTGAACACCCCTTCGTCCAGTTCGGTCCGATCGATTTACACCCCTAGCATTAGGTCATCTATCTTCTTCTCTAGCCATTATTATGTTATTTTGTAGTCAATTTGGAAGGAGGCTAGTGTTTTACCATCTGAAGACAAGTATTATTTCATTATTATCATCAAAATTTATCAATACGAATAAGAAATTAGAATTTAACCTTAATTTAAAAATAGAATTTGATGGAGTTAAGGGAGCCATATTATTTCATTATTATCATCAAAATTTAACAATGCGAATAAAAAATTAGAATTTAACCTTAATTTAACAATAGAATTTGATGGAGTTAAGGGAGCCATAGGAAAAGTATGTAATTTGTAACTTAAATATTATAGAGAATTTTGTACGAAATGAAGCACGCTTCTAGTTTTATTTTTCTATTACATGTATTGTTATATAGGATATAAGTAATTTTTTATATACAATATATATATATATAAGTATAAAATCCTTAAGAAAAGTATTTTATCGATTGCAGTTGCGAATGAATTCATAACCATGAGTTTTGAATCGATATTCAAATAATTATCCTTAAATGTTTTAATCAAGATGTATCGAGAAAAAGATATCGATACATCCGTTGACCTTACGATTGTCCTTATTGGTTAATACAACCAAGGGGCTACGTATTTATGATTGTTTGGAACAATCACATAATGACTCGATGAGAGTCTTCTATATGTTAATACAACTAAGTCAAAGTAGAAGATCTCATGGTAACGACTACATTAGTCTTTAAGCTTGAGGGTATTTTTGTTCTTAAGTAGCTAGGCTATATTTTGATTATAGTTAAATATTTGATATGACGACATGTTACGATCATTGTTGGATACACGTTGAACTACTTGAAGTGAAACATTACTCAAGAGATGATTCATCTCATTTGTTGTAGAGGTTAGTATCACCATAATTATTACTCAAGTTAAATTCAAAATCTATGACCAGAGTAAACTGATTAATCGATAAATGTTATAGGATTGAACCACAAATTTTAAAGTGGTCTACACAACTACATACAGATATTGGTACAGTTTTTGATTGGAGATCAAATTTTAGATATCTAAGTGATATAGTGATGACGAAAAGAATATATGTACAAAAAGTCGTTACTGGTGAGCTTATTATAGATTAGAAATTGGATTTCGTGTAAATGGTTCGTAAGCGTTGAACTTGTGCTCGATACTGTACTTCAGTAAAGTCCGTACATGCTTCAGTATTTAAATTGTTTAAATATTGACCGAGGACTGAGTTCACATCAGAGAACCAACGCAACTGTGTTGTTAGTTATTTTCAAATTCGACCAATGTTAAAATTAATTATAAATGTTGTAAATTAATATAAATATTGTATTAATATCGTATTTCATTTTTAATTATTTATTTGAAGCTTAAAATTGATCGGAACGATGTATAAAAGTTGTACGTCGATTCGATTGAAAACGAAGCATGGATAAAATATTTAAACTATTGATTCAAACAGGGGAAAAAAGGATTTTGACCATGCTTGGTCAACATATGAGGCCCACCATAATTTGAATGAATCTTGTGAGATAATCATCTTGGGTTTGAGAGAATAGTGCATATATTTTGATATCCGGGGGTCTATAAATTGATAGCCTCCATTCACTTTCTCTTTACACTTTCTTAATACATCTCCAGCCGCAATTAAACATTGGTGAAGCCAATGTAAGAATATTTCAAACGGTAACCAAGGAAGAGAGCGAATGTTCGAGGAGAAAACAACTAATAAATAACGTTCAACCGTTGGCGAGATTTCAAAAGGTGAAAGGTATTGATTATTTTTAATAATATATTTATATGTATATACATGATCATACATATGCTTGAATCCCAATTATTAGTTCGATCATATTTTAATTAAAAAAATTGAATTTAAATTGTATTTTAATAATTTATTTATGTAGAAAATATTTTAAGTATGCGTGCGTACACACACATATATATTGAAAAAAGCTTTCGACAAGAAATAAAAATAAATTAGATCCGATGTTATTTATATATATATATATATTTACATGTCCATATATATATATTAAAATTATTTTGTGCTTCTAATTATTAAATAGTTATCTTGTTTTATTACATTTAAAAAAAACTTTTCTTTTGCTATTTTCGTTTTCGTATAGTTTTTATTATATATATGTGATTTTATAATACTTTCAGCTGTAGTAATTTTTTTATTTTGTTTAATAAGCCAATTGAATTTTAATTTTTAAATGTTTGAATTTTCCGATGTATTTAAATTAGATTATTTTAATTTTAATAAAACATATTATTGCTGGTAGCTGTAACAATTTTTTAAATTTTTTTATTTTAGTAATATATATGTTGTTAGATATTAATTTTGAATAAGTCACTTCCTTTAAATTTATTAAACAATTTAAAACCGAATATTAAATTACAATTATAAATATAATATTTTATACTCATATAAGTTATTTTTATTTGTAATATATATATATATACATATATATATATATACATACATATATATATATACATACATATATATATACATACATATATATATATACATATACATATATATATATATATATATATATATAAACACACACACATGGAAATGATTGGCTACACCTCAATTTGGTTACACCTCTAACCCCCTTGATTTCCACCAGAAGTTCTTATTTAAATAATAGTACTTTCTCTCTCTTCTCACTCCACCACATTATTTAACTCAGAACTTGAAGTAGAAATTGAAGGTAGAATGGTTGAGGTGGAGCCAAATTGAGGCATAAATGATCCTTGCGCATATATATATATATATATATATGTGTGTGTGTGTGTGTGTGTGTATGCATATGTGTGTGTGTAAGTGCTAGGACCAATAGTCCCCTTTATTTAGCACCATTTGTAGTCCTCTGATATCGGCCACAAGTTTATATTTAAATATTTGGTTCATGCGACAGGAGAGAGAAAAAACAAAAACTTAAATAGAAACTTGTGGTTGATATCACGAGGCCAAAAATGGTGCTAAATAAATGGGCTATATTTGTTTATTGTAGTATAAGTCTAAACCATATTCATGTTAGCCCCTTTGACATTGCTTTGGCGTATATTTATCAATTGACATTTATTAATCACATATATTAATCATAGGCCACAACGGTTAATTTTCCCATTATACCCTTGAGATAGCTTATGCTTTTAATATAGTTGTGATGTTTATATTTTAAGTAATAACATTTCCAAACATTAAAATATAAAATTAAAATCAAATCAAATTAATAAATTAAACCAATTATAAAATATTACTATTAAATGTTAATAAACAAAGAAATATTGTAAATAAATGAAAATATCACTTAACATTTTTTATTAATAAATACAAAATTTGATTGATATAAATAAATTTTATTCACGTAAACCCAAAATATGATCGTATGCAAATTGATAAAATGATTTTTTTTAAATTCACCATTTTAACTTCGCCACCGTGCATGCACCTGACACAACAATGGTATTGGAGTCTGCATTGTGTTTATGTGAATAATTGACCAACGCTTACGGCAATTCTTTTCGAAAAACCAATTTGGTGGGTGTCTAAAGCAAATGTGCTTAATCTAAGGAGAATGTTACTTTAATTAATGAACATTCTATGAACGTAAAGCCTTCCGATCTCCTGGCCTTCGCCAGGCTCGTTGAAGTGGTTCATTCCGAAGTTATGCCCTTGCGAAAGGCTCAAAAGTATTCTAAACCTTAGGTCGATTCAAATAAGCGTATTTGAATATTATAGATTAAAATTTAATTTGTTTTAAATGTATTCCATAATTTTATAAAGAGTTGTAAAATGCAAATTTAAAATTGTTTTAAATTAAAATTAAAAATTATGAGGGTTATGAATATAATTTAAAATTGTTTTCAACTTGTGTTCATAAAGATTATAAATAAGTAAATTTAAAATTGTTTTAAATTCATATATTTAAAATAATAATAAGTGTTGTATTTATAATCAATTAAATTGTTTAAAACTCTATATATATATATATATATATATATATATCACACACGTACATAATACATGTGTGTGTGTAACTTAATAAATTACAAGTGTTATAATAATTAAATGTGTATGTGCGTGTGTCTATACACACACACATAGAGAGATATGTGTGTGTGTATAATATGTATAAAGTCAATGGGAGGTTAAATAAATTTAAACCTATGAGACTTAAGTGAGTATACATTGGATGTATATAAAAGATATATGATATTATGAGTTATATTCATCTCCTTAAATTGTCAATAATACTCTATAAAAATCATTTTAAACCACACATTCAAAATAATAATGCTCTTTGTTATTTATAATATAAATAAAGTACCTTACATACCTATGGTTGTTGAGCAAACTAAAACCATAGAGTATCAAGGGTGATGTTTATATTATCCCTAGATAATTAAGAATGTCATGTAATTTGTTAAGCAAATTCAAGGGTTACATAACTCCCTTAAGATATCACGTAATGATGAGTTTAGAATATCTAATGTACTTCATGATTTTTTGTGCAAACTTAAGGTCATGAAAATGATTAGTGGTATAATTAAAGATATGATGGGTTATATACGAGATAAATTAATAATTGTTACTTACCATTTATGGGACCTACAATTTGCTGAGTAACTCAAGGTTGTAGTAACATATAAACATATCCTAACACCCATTGAAGAGATTTACGAAATTCTCGTATCTCTTTTAAGGTTTTTAAAAGATGCAGAATTCAGGGGAACCTTATTAGATAAATATAATAAACCAATCTAATAAGTATAACGTTTGCACCAAAAATGGCACAAACACCCAATGAAGTGATAAATATGAAAATTATCAAGAAAGAAAGCAAAAATTAGCAAAGAGGAACACATAATTTTTATAGTGGTTCAGCAAATCACTAGCCTACGTCCATTCGAGCTTTGTTAATGATTCTACTATGTTTTTACAAACGTGATATTATGGATTGGTGGTCTATGGATCGATATTCTTGGATATGGGGAGATCCAACAGACTTTTGTGGCAAAGTGAATAATTTTAGAAAAGAAGAAATTCCCTTTTCAAGTGCACTACACCTCTATTTATAGGTGAAAATCCCCAAAATAGTCTTTGAAAATTGCTCCACATGTTCTTCATGTCGTGTACGTCGTCCCAAAAAAGTCGCACGGCAATCTCTGACCCAAGCTTTATGGGTCGGTACCGATCCATGGCTCATGGATTAGTACCGAGCTGACTTGTGGTCGGACCCGAGGAATTTGAGTGTTTCCTTGGAGCTTGGCCTGAAGGTTTTCTGAGAATTTTATGTTCGAGTTTTCCCTGGTTTGCTTGGAGTCTGACCTAAGATGTTTATGTGTTCGACCTGAGTTCGTGGATCAGTTCGATCCATGGCTTATGAATCGATATTGAACTGACTTTAGGTCACACTTGGGGTATTTGCATGGGTTGCTTCAGGTATACTCTTCCAAAAACTTGAACTTCCAAGTTTTCAACTTTTTTGCTCATTTTTTTATATATTTTTTTCTTGCCATTTTATGATGTTTCCTAAGTCCTTGGGTCATTTCTTCATCGTTTATTCGTCTGGTTCAATTGTTTAAGTTTGTTTGAAGACTGCGGCAAATTCGACCATAACACTTCTCCCCCAAGGACTCCTTGTGAATGGAAGATGTGTTTTGTTCAAGAACAAAAATTAAAGTAGATGAATCGCTAATAGTTAAATTTTCTAGCTATCAACTGATCAAATCACGGCAAATCGTCCAGTTTCTTTAGATTCACCTGTAAATTAAAAGTCATTTCAGATTATTATAAATATGGATTCGAGTCCATGCTTGAGTTTAGTCACAAATCATCATCATTTTGTATTCTCCAGGAATTATTATTTCGTATATGGTAACCAAAATCGTCCCATGTTCGTTTGGGAGTTAGCAATCATATATAAAAATCATTGTTATCACGTGTTCATGGGGGATTTTATTATCATGAGTTGAGCATGTATCGGGTATTAAAGGTCGATAACTATGTAAGTTCATTGCCACCAGTTGGAACGTTATTTATAAATCATTTAGTATCGCATAACATCCCATTATAAGATCACTCAACCGAATCGAAGCACCGACTTTCATCAATCATTTGGTTATCATAAGTTATTAATCAGGGTAGTGTATTGCCACCGATCAGAGCATCATCTAAGATCACCCAAAATTGCTCAGCATCTCTTCATAAACGAGTCCGACCGAATCGAGGCAACGATGTAATCTGATATTTGCTATCCAATCGTTTCAAAGTCGGGTGGCTTTAAAATCCAGTCTTGTTTTCGATTTCTTTGGATCACATTATCAATATCCAAGTTAGCTTTCGATCTCTCTGGATCGTGTAATCAATGACTAGTTCCATCCACGATCTTTCCCGATCGTTAGTTTAATCCTCAATCTCTCTAGATCGTTAGTTTATGTTGAGCCCAATCCACTCGCTCTCCGGCAAGAGGACCTAACAACTGAGCGAGTCCAACCGCTTACTCTTCGGTGAGGGGACTTAATTCCCGTACAAGTCCAATCCACTCCTTCTTCGATAAAGTGACTTGTACCTTACAGTTCATCATCATCTCATCTCTTCGATCGGGAGAACCACGTTCAATCAGTTCATAAATCAATATGAGGGGTAATCAATCTTTGTTGGTGTTTTGAAATCAATATCGGTTATCACGTTCAAGTGATTTTGGTTATCACGTTCGAGTGATTTTTAAAATCAATCATTCATTTAGATAATTCAAATTCAAACATCCAACAAACATCACAACATCAATCCCACTAAGCACTACAACCTAGCATCCAACTTAGAGTGTGCCTAGAGATCGATTGAGGTCCATTACAATGGTAAGTGGCTTGACTGTAATACTACTTTTATTGAAAACAAAGGTAAAGTGTGGGAATCAAACTTGACTCCCCGCCGTCCTAATTATGAGATAACTATCCTCGACCTAAATTCAATGCTACTTCCATTTACTGCAAATGGTAGCTGCTCATGCTGCATCGTTGTAGCTTGGTTCCTTACGTACTACCGCAACCGGTTGTTCCTAACTTGCTTCTAAAGAAAAAATAAACATGATGATCCGCCAAGCACGAAAAAACCAATTTACCGAACCAATCCAACATTTCAAAAGCCCAAACAATATCCAGCTCGACTAAAAGTATGCTCGATGTATTTTCCAACTTGACTCAGAGCAGAAGCCCAAAAGTTCCGCATCTCAACCGTAATGATACGAACCAGCTAGACCAGGACTGGCCTTTAACCAGCTTCAAATACTGCCATTTTCATTGGACAAATTTCGAAATTGCAAACCTCATCCAATTTGATCACGAAGGTGCCTACAATCACTTGTTTCATGTCCATCCAGATCATGTAATAGGCAATACTTTCCCGATCTTCTTTTTCGATCCGTGGGTTCTCTCTTCATTGGTTTCTGGTAGGAATCTTCCCTTTGGTATCCTGGTAAATCCTCCCTAGGGTATCGGTCAACTCTGTGTAAGAAGAGAATTTCGGTTCCCTTCTTTGCTGCTTCCGTTCTCTTAAGCCATCATCCACCTTTCGCTTTCCTTTATCTTTTCCAAATCCTGTTCCGGACCGTCCTCCATCTTCCACAGGATAAACCTCTACCTTTTAAGCTTCAGCATCCTCTTGATGCCAGTGTCTCTTAGCCTCATGGTAAAACTCCACGAGATCCGCCATTGGATCCCTTTCCAAAGCAATCTTAATTACTAGCAACTCCTGAAACTGCCACCATTAGAACAACCATTGAATCTGGCTATTCCTAATAAATGGTCGGAGGGGACTGCCTCTTCCTAATAAAGTGGTTAATAAGAAACCCAGATACTTTCTTTCTTATCGTCAAGATATGATTGGATGAGAAAATGGGTTGTTAGAACCCAACATACTCCATAGTTGCGTTGTACTTGCTTTTATAACTATGAAGATGGTTTTTTGGATTATACTCTGTAGTTGAAGGTATGATTGGAAGGTATAATAAGTGCATAAGACAAAATAATTATCCAAATTTTTACTCCCCATATAGAGATTTTCATTCACTAGACGTAGTTATTCTAATTCCCTCTTCATTACAACTTACAATTTAGGTACAGTAATGCGTACGAAGAAGATGGAGGAGTCCCGACGTGGAGTTATCTTATCTACCTATCTATTTATGCTATTTTGATGTACCTAGATTTATTTCAGACTTGTTTTATGATGGTTATGACATTGTACTCTTATGAATTGATTTTATGAGATGGGTACTTGGTTTTAGTATTGTATTTATCCTTCTGTTGTGAGATTATGAAAGTATAGATAAATAGCTTTGCATATTGTTTATTTTTAATCGATTATACCAACCAACAACCAACTTTGGAATGAACCTAGGGTTCGATGGGCTTTTTAATGATCGAAAATTAGGTTCATTTTGGAAAGGGCTGTTACACTAAGTGCCCCTCGAAGCTCGTCTAGGCAAGTATCATATCATCACTTAGAGGATTATCCGAATCGCCCCAAAACTAGTCGAGAAATCCTTCCATGAACTGTCCCAAGCAACCTTAATTAACTATACTGTAGTTTTACAATGACTAAAGGTCATCCAAATCGATATGACACCCGATCCAATGCTTCGTCACAAGATTTCTTCATTAAGTTAGGGTTGGCCATTTGACTCTTCTCATGCGAACTTTAACCTGGTTCCTTGATCGGACTATTGAAATCTTCTCGGACGACTAGAGTCAAGCTTTAGAAATCTCTTGGTCACCTCAAGATTTCGAGTGTTTGCCTCTAAGAATCAAATGAAAGACCCTCGCCTAACTGGTGCAAATCACCTAAAAACTCCGCACTCGAACGAGGGATTAGGAATTGGCATATGAACGGACTGATCCTTAGAAAATGCCTCTTTAGCACATGGGACTACTGCCATCACCGAAGGTTTTACTCACACAAGGACGGGCGCCTCAAATATGAATGACTTCTACGCAAAGCGTTACTATGTCATCTGCTCGGTCTTTGCTCATTACTGGGCGACCATTGAACTTTAATCGGACACAAGTCTAAGTCACACTTTATCGACCAACCCCACTCAGCTCGAAAGCTAGAGCATTGAGTTCAAATGGCAGTACTTTCGGTCGTTTCATCTTAACTTAGCAACTAAGGGTACTCATACAAGGTTTATCTTTACAAAAGAATTTACCTACTATGAAAGATGTCAAGTTTAGCCTATTTACCAAGTAACCAGCAATAGATGAATATACAAACTAAGTATCAGAAAGAGCATAAGCAAGTAATTTACAATTAAAGCGCACCTTGCTGCATAAATTTCTCTCCATTTCCTGAGAAGTAATCCTGCTAGGACCTAGAAATGCATTTAAGGCATAATTGCATAAGTCATCATCACTCACCCATCTCTCATAAGCATAGGACAATCCTTCATCAAGTGACCAAACTGACTGCAATTGAAGCACTTACAATTCAGTTAAGCTGCACGGAATTTCATAACGAAATGCCTTTATATACCGCAGAAGCGGCATACCATATCGCCTCTCATCTTGGATAAGCTTCATCTCTCCTTGTATCCTGGCCTTTGCACTTTGTTTGGAGCTTCGGTCTACTTTATATTTTTACTACCTCTAATGACAACTCGTGGGTGCTCGCATTGAGAAGAGCCATCCTAATGAGACTCTCAAAATGGCCCTTCGCAAGGACCAGACTAAGCAGTGAATCCCCAACTGATGCTCAAGACTCTTGGCAAACTTCTTTATCCACCTTAATGGAGTACTAACCATCGCAAAACAGAATCTGTCCAAAGGATTAAATCGATTAACATACTTCATCACTAACACACTACCCAACTACAAATGGATGAAACACTCAAACATATGCCTCACCCGGTCTCAGAGATAAATCTAGGCTCAAAGCGACATTTAGAATCAATCCAAGTCATGGCCTGCTCATCAACCTGCACCACTATTATGTCCCACCAAGCCAAGCCAAAGCCTCCCCCTCAAAGTGCTGGGAAGCAATCCTATAAGTCCACATTGGTGAAAAACCCCTCAAATGAATGGGCCCCAGCCCGTGTCTCAACAACAGCATTTGAACCCTGGTATGACTTCATGCCAAGGTTAAGGAAATTTTGGCACAACTTCGGAAAGTCTAATGCTGGTCTAGCAAGAAATACTGGGGTCCCAAGGGCTACACCACTCCTAATGCCGACCACAACTATTGGGAATTCTCACGGATAGTGGAACATCCTGTGTGGTAGCTAAATTGTTTCTGAACCAAATCAGACACCTCAAACTGCCTATCTGCAGTCGCTTTCGTACCCTATCTGCTTATATTGATAGCCTAAACGAAGATACCTTAGTAACTAGCGGTAGAGAGAAATCAAAGTTCAGAAGATAAGTGGTGTATGTAGTATCATATAATAGGAAAATACAAGCATGCTCTATCAATTTATCTTCCTCTTCTAGTTTGTTAAACCCAAACTGTCTACTTGGCCCTAAGTGTTGAACCTAGTCTCCGATACCAAGTGTAACAACCCACCCTTCGTAATATTTTGAAATCAGCATTGAATGGCCACGATTGACTTCCAAATACAAAAAAGTAGGATTGTAGAGGAAAGAAAATTGAAACAAATACTAAACCATGGCATATCAATATAATCTCGCATTGGAATGATTTAAAATAGACTATTTGCAAATAATAACTAAGTGCCTTGCGGTTTGTGGGACCGATACTGAGTTTATGGATTTTAGATATGACCCAGAAATTGATATGAAAATGTCATTCGATAAGCATCATAGTTGAACAATTATTTGGAAAGAAATATCAAATAGTTTAATTAATGGTCAAAATAAAGAGGAAGCATGTGTCTGTAGGAAAGAACTATAATGGTACTAGATTGTTTCAAAAACTATAAGTAAATAACAAGCTTATGATTATTAATAATGCACCCAAGTTAAAATCATTATGGGTTGGTTGTTTAATACTCGACATTGGATTTGTAAACGATATCTTTTATAATCAGTATAAAAGGATGTTGAAATTTTCCCAAATGATATACACACACCATATTAAATTGTTTAATATAGAGCATGTAGGATATATTCCTTACGCATTGGGAATAGGAATTATTATACATAATGTATTGTCTACAACACCATATTTAGCTTACATATTCGATACAGAAAGCATGTAACAAATCCAGATTAAGTTTTCAAAATGGTAGTGAAAAGTATTCTTACGTATTTATGAAATACTAGAGGATTTTTTATACAAACAATGAGCTTTTTATGAAGAAATATTTGATCTCAAACTTTCATAAGTGATATCAAGCACAAAATGTCAATATTAAGGATCTTTAAGTTGGAAATATTACAAAGAAAAAGGTTGTGGCTAATTTAACCAAAAGGCTAAGTACATCGCCTTGAATAATGCGGAAATAAAAGCAATATATATATATAGAACAAATTTATTACTGAGCTAGGAGTGATTCGAAATGTTGAGGATTCATGTCATTTTCATATGATAATGATGTCGTGGTATGGATAAAAGTAGTTTATCAATGCCGGAGAGAGCTAATTAACATAGTAGATAATTAAAACAACATAGCAAATCCGTTCACAATGGGACTAACAAGACTGGTTCTAAGCAAGCTGATCGAAGGGATGTGAATGAGATTCCATAAATGGGAGACTAATAGACTTAGGGGTATGCCTTAGTGGCGATTTCATAATTTATTATAAATTACAAACTCTGTAATAAAATCTCATTCGAACTAAAATGTGTTATTCTTCCTATTATATACTTGCTATATTATGGTATGTTAATTAATTATTTTATTTAAGTATATTAAATTGAAAATCCCTAAATCATATGTTAAGTGACAATGATTGCAATGTGTTGGAATCAAGAGAAATTTATCACAATAAAAATAACATATTTTTTTAATATTCCTAGTCAAGATTTTTTAAGCCAAGATATCAATACATCCATTGAGACTAGAATACGTAACGCTCTCCAAATGTTGGACAATGTATTTCTCATGACTGCAGTGGAACCAAGGGAGTACATATAGATAGTTATTGGATAACTATCGAATGACCCACTTAAGAGTTTTATGTTGGTTAATATAACTAAGCCCAAATAAAGAATCTCAAAGTGACAATATTATACAGTTTTCTCGACTTAAGAATATTGTTGAACTTCAGTGTGTACACTCCATTTTGATAATAGTTAAATTGTGGCATGACATCCATCGAACGACTATTGTTGGGTCTGAGTTGAAGAATTGAAAGTGAAATACTATTCGATAGAAAATTCATCTCCTTAGTTATATGAAGTTAGTATCACAGTCAACTATAGTCAACTCATAATCAAGTCTTTGGCCATAGCTGTTCAGTTAATAATAATTGTTATTATTGAACCAAGGACATTGTGTTTTTATTATGCAAGTTGAATGTGGACGATATTGGAACTTTGATCAAAACAAAATTCCATAAGTTCTAATGTGATATAGTTTTCATGAAGAAAATTGGTTTAAATAATCATTGCTACCAGATACCCTTAAATAGTGAAATTGGATTTTACCAAAAAATATGTAACTGATAAAATTTGCCTAAATATCATACCACCACTAA
Organism: Allium fistulosum; assembly: GCA_030737815.1. Classification (NCBI taxonomy): domain Eukaryota; kingdom Viridiplantae; phylum Streptophyta; class Magnoliopsida; order Asparagales; family Amaryllidaceae; genus Allium; species Allium fistulosum. The sequence goes on from CM060904.1 coordinate 340,730,030, forward strand.
GGTGATGTATGAATGTTAATATTCCAATTATTTGATACTAATCGCTCACTGAATTTACACCTTTGAGTCGCACAATCGCAATGTTGGCTAATCCGAAATACCATGTGATTTGATTAAATTATAATTGTTATTAGTTAATACTTATGAAACATTCATTATTAAATTTTATTTCATTCAGTTGAATTATTATTTAAAAAAGTACAAATATAAAAGTTTTATATGTACATATCGGTATACAATATCGATAAGCATTTAAAATTGATTTAAAATAAATAAATATCAATTAGATTTGGACATAACTATGGTTCCATGAAAGCCATGTATAGGGTGGCCATACATCTGGGTTTGAAATGGCAAAGACAAAAGGTAAATAAGCTGATCTAGATCTCCTCTTTTTATTCTTCCATTTGCCAACATTAATCATCCATTCTCTCTCATTTTCATTTGATTCTTTGCCTCCTCCCCATCTACTTCTAGCTGCAAATCAGAAGTTATCATTCCCTTCATTTCCAAATAAAAATTTAAATCAAATTAAATATATTTCAAAGTTGTGATGTTCTTTTTGGTCACCTGCAATTTTTGAAGGAACGTAGATTGGATCTAAGGAGTTTTGATTCAGCATTCATGGTGCACGTTAAAAGCTATAGTCATTTGTAATTTTTAATATTTCCTTTTAAATATACATTCATCTTTGTCAATATGCTAGCATAAATTGATTTCTGTTATATAACAGATTTATATACATACATATACACATATATGCTGCCAGATTTTACAACCATATACGTATTCATTCAAATTAAAAAAAAATTTATGCAATTAAATTATGTACATATAATATTGGCCATTTGAAAACATTTCATAAATTAAAATGATTTTCAAATAATTATTAAAATTAAATATATATTAAATAATTATATATATATATATACACTCCATAAATTTTATCTACAAATATATACCCATATATATTCATTCTTGAAAAAGGAATATATAACATATAAATAATATTTATATATATATATGTAATATTTATATATAGCTAAAAAACACAGTTAATAATTTATAGATATTTTAAATCCTCTTAAAATTAAATACATGTTTAAAATATTTTTTTTAATTATAAATCCATACTGAATTATACTTTAAAAAAGTATTTATTATAAAATCCATACGGATTTTATAATAATAAATTTAACATACATACATATACATATACATGTACATCCGTGTGAGTGTGAATGTATGTATATACGTATGTATATTTGTTATATGTAAATCTGTGCAGATTTATATTAAAATAAAAAATAAGATTATTTTAAAATATTCGGTCGAGAATTTTTTTTAAACATGTGTAATGTATATTTACTTGTTAACATTCTATGAATTTTTTTTAAAATCAAATATAGTATGTTCTAAATGTTTATTAAAAAACTTATATGTAAATATGTATGTATGTGTGTGTGTGTGTTTAACACATTAACATTTGAAGTTTGAATTTTGTCTTGATATAGATTTAGATCTAGTTTTTAAATTTAAAATATATTTAAATGTTTTAGATATTAATTTAAATCCATTTGAATTGGTCAATATTAAGTAAACATAATTAAATGTATAAATGCTTTATGTATGTGTAAATGAATATTGGACCCAATCTAACCGATGTGGGCAGTGTTTCATTTTCGGTTGAGGTATGATAGTTTATGTTTAGTTATTGAGCCAATGTTTCCTCTCACCTATACTGTATATGTTAAGTGGTCTGGCCACTATAAAAATAGATTTAGTTGTTCTGTGCATGTGCAGAACACCTGTTTCTATATATTTATAATAAGTGGTATGACCATTATAAAACCGGCTGGCTTCGCCAAAAAAATGAATGTTATGGACATCAAATGTATATAAAGGGACAAATGGGCCCGTCGTAGTGTAAATCCCAGTACTTATATACATGCATATTAAACTATGTGCACATCTATATATGGCACATGCACTATACACGTATGTATGTATTTGATACACATATAATATATATATATATATCAAATCCAATCCTTTATATTAATTAATTAATTAAATAAAGATTTTATTTAAATAATTTAGAGTTCATAGGCCTAATAAGAACTAAAAACGGATTTTTTTTGTAAGTCACCTATTTATTCTACCACGACCTGACCAAGTTCCTTCAGTATTAACCTATAGAAGACTCTTATTGAGTCGCTCTATGGTTTTTCCAAACAACCATAAGTACATAACCCCTTGGTACCCCCAAACGGTCATGAGTAAATCACCTTCCATGTTATAAAGAGCGTTACATACACTCAATATTCATTTCTCGATACATCTTGACTACGAGCATTTAAGGAGTTAGTTTTTGTAACAACCTGCAACTTAGTGGGCCTAAATTTTCGCTAAATCGAAAACCCAAGTCCAGTAAAGTACAGATCGTGGGTGTTGGTATCCTATAAGTAAATGAAAATATATTAGAGCGCCATCGATAAAACTCACAGCGGAATAGTAAAGTATAATAAACATGTAATTACTGACCAAGACTGATACTTTTAGTATCAAGTTCCCTTGTCAGTGCTAAGCATGCATGTCCTTCCACCGCTCCCGCCTTGTACAGATACCTGTCCCCCTAAATCTACCTTGTGGTTTGTAAAGAGAAGGAGTCAAAACGACGTTTTGGTGACTGGTAAATTACATACTTAATATATAACACTAGTTTAGGTCGATTGCTTTCCATCACATGTTATGTCTACTTTTTAAAACAGTCATCTTGACTCCATATATGCATACGATATGCCCCACCCACTTGATGTGTTTAATAACTACATACTATATATATAGGTGTATACATATAAGTACCACAGTCCCGCTTTGGACCAAGATACTTTCCCCGCTGGTATCTATAACTCTACGCCTCATCAGGATCCATCGTCAATGTGGTACCACGTCCAATCCGCCATGTATTAATCTAAAAAATGGATCAACACCTTGGATTGAGTGTGAATGCACCGACCCTATTCTTATAGAGCAATAATATAGAAAATAAATATAAAAAGAGCAGAAAGAGTAAAAAGGCAAGAAGATTTTTATAGTGGTTCGGCTATTAATAAAGCCTACGTCCACTTTATAACTTTCTATTAACAGACTACTGTTACAAGTTGAATCGGATTACAATATGATTAAATCTTCTAAGTTAGATCAAGTCACAAGTACAAGAGTTCACTGAAGAATCACAGTGAACCCTTATATGACTATTGTGTGGGAAAAGAAGAGTGAAGAATTTCTGCAGAGGTCCAGCAGCCAGTCCAGAAGATCCGCTTTATCTTGCGAGTTGGACTGTATTTATAGGGGTTGGAGAGCTATTGGGCTAGGCCGCTTTTCCAGAAGCCTACACTCAATGACACAAAGATGCTCCGAGAATTTCTTAGAGATCCAACTTAATCCGATGGATCGCTAGCGATCCATAGGGCATGGATTGCTAGCAATCCATGTACTTAAGGTATTTTTTGGATTGTTTCCTTTTGGTTGCGTTCCTTACCTTATGTAGTTTCTTTCCATGTAATTTCATAGCCAGTTGGCTTGTTTTGATGATGATTCATATACATGCTGGCTTGAACTATGACTAGAATCAGATAGGTTTTTGCTTCTCGAACTAGGTTGCTTGGAAGCTTATCAAACTTGGCATATACCCCTAGAAAAGATATTGACTCACGATGCAAGAGGTTTGAACGACCCATGAGGTGTCCTTATGGATCGCTAGAGATCCATGGGTGATGGATCGCTAACGATCAATCCCCTTAGTTGATTTTTGTGAATTTCTTCTTGAGTCCTTCTTGGCCTATTCTTTTGATCCACTTGGTTGATTCTTGAGTGGGTTTGCCTTGGCCTAAAAGTTATAACTCCTATTGAATTCTGCTAGGTTAAAAATCCAGTTAACATTTGACCCGCAGAGTACACCTTCGTTGGAAACAAGGTGTAAGTAACTGCTATTGAGTTTCCGTAGTGTGAAATCTAGTTGATTGTGTCGAGGTAATCATGCAAATTCGACTTTCGTCATTCATCTGTCCGTTGAGTTTTCGATGTGAATCATCGTTGCTCGTAACAATAAATCAGTTTTGATCCCACAAATTTTAAGATGCTTGCAAACAACATATAGATCATGCTTAGCAAGTTTGAAGAAGATCGGCTGCAACCTAATGGATCGCTAGCGATCCATAGTCTATGGATTACTAGCGATCCATAGACTTAGCGAACTTTTTTCAACCGATCCCCTATTTAGCTTTTCTTGAGCCAACCCTTCTCATCACCCTTCGTTCGCGCATTTCCTATTGCGACCCAAGCCAACTATGACCAAAGACTAAATTTGCTTTTGCTGCCGCCGCCGTTGATCTCCACCGCCAGAGCCTTCTGCCGCCGACCTCACCTACCTCTACCATTACTTCGAGCCAAGCCCTAGTGCCAGAATTGCCGCTTGCTAGGATTGCTGCCGACTTCCATTACTTGGATCACCACGAACTTGAAATCGAACGTGTTTGATTTTGATATGAGGTAGGTGACGATGTGGCTACCGTGTTGGTGGTGATTGCCAATAGGTTTGGGGCGATCGATGAGAATGGTGAATGAAGTGGGTTGATACGATTTATTGAAGGTGGATAGTGGGTTCATGCCTTGCACTTAACGCATTCTACTATCTTCGTTCAATAAATCAAGATCGATTAGTGCATGGCCTTGATGACTCCATTGAGGCGGTTTATTATGGACTTGATCGTCCTGGATTAATTTTACTATCGCATGCTCGGTGTACCTAAAAATAGAATGAGCATTCCATGTCGCTTTGGACAACGGATCCGTTATCGTTCATTGACCGATAATGGGTAATTGTAGGAGGAATAACTTCAATGAATGATATGAAATACTTTTTCCTTTCTCCACTTCGAGTGAACTATCTACACAGGATATAGCATTCGTAGTGTTCGCGACACCGAGCGCATCCTACATAGAAAACACACTGCACTTTCCCCAATCAATGCTTGGAATCCGACGAGTCGGCATAGGTAAACGTCCTTTTCGTATTCAAACATTAAACATAGGGGGATTTCTAGTTATAAATAGAATTACCTGACCATGTTGGATATAAGTTCTATTATATTGAATGAAACATCCGTCATCCCAACATAAATCCATTGGAGGAAGCCCGAAAATCTCGGGAGCAGAATCATCATCAGTTATACCTTAGCAAACGGTTCCAGCAACGCCTAATATTTCGGCACCACCGGTCGAATATGATCAATTGGTGCCAGTTGGTCCGGTTGTTGATCGAACCCCTCCAAACTTTAGAGTTTTACTCATCCCTCTGAAGAGAGCTTCTACTGTAATTTCTACTATAGTTCTGCATAAAATTTGTTTACAGCATGGCATTCCGAATGATGATGTGCACCTTCCACTGAAAAACGAGTTTGTACACATGCCACCTTCGAGGTACACTGCCTGCCATCGACGCATGTGATTGAATAGTGCAGTGCCCCCATTTAATCACTTCTTGAGAGAGACTCTTCTGAATTTGGGTATAGCTCCATTTCAGATTCATCCCAACAGATACGCAATTTTGACTTGTCTTCATGTTTTGTTTATGCGGACATTCAATCGTGTTCCAAGCTTTGACGAGCTGAGATATTTCCTCTCATTCAAGAAGAGAAATGAGTGTCCATCTCTTATGATTATTGAGGCTCAAAGAAACTGCAAAATCGTGCTGTAACTCCAAAGTAACATATCCCAGTTCAAGACCCAATATTTCTTCGTTAAGTCCTGAAGGATTTCATTGTCTTTGGATGATAAGGGGTTAGTTTTCTCTTCACTTGTTGAGATTCATTATGATGGTGCAAGGTTTTAATAGACTGAATACTCCTTACAGTTATTCTGAGGCCAAATAAAGATACGTCACTGGATCCCATCTTCCATACTCTAAAGGTCATAGATGCTAGAGAGAGATCTGTCAAATCTTCTGCTAACGGATGAGAATTTTCATCGGTATGGATTGTTGCGTCCTGAGGTATCTGTCGTCGTCGTTGAATTTCCATCCCCTACCCATTCCAGGGTTCAAATGTGCTCCACTTCTTCATTGCATGATTCTGAAGAGGGCGGTCTACCAGGAGGAGAAGGTCCATCCGGTGGATCAACTGAGGAAATCCGTCAAGGAAAAGGCATTACGACCGGAACCAGTAGCCCGATTAGGATGCCTCAATCTCGGAGGAGGGGGGAGAGGAGTTTAAACGGTGAGAAGGCAAGGCTGCAGTGATCGCAGAAAAGGAGGAGGGTAAAATTGAGAGCTGGAGTAGCTTTGATTCTTCCTTTAGCGATGAGGAATTTGATGCAAGTTCCAGTGAAGGGAATTTCGAATCATGTTATGAAACTCTAGGAATGAGTCTCCTTCTCCCGAATTCGCCTCCCCAAGAGATTATTGCTAAAGATGCTCCCATAACAACTGAATGACTTCATGGTTCTCCACCTAAGGAAATCGATATCAACTTTGGGGATTTTAGTAATGTTTATACGGACATCGCAAAACTCATGGGAGATCATTTTGAGTTCGAGAGACTGTTTTCTTATCTCGATCATGCTGTTTCTAGAGTTAGCCTGACTTCCATTGTAGTTGCTTCCCAACCCGGTTTGTGAAGTCTTTTTAGGTCACCAACGACACGTCACACACTACAATAGGGTCACGTACACTCATATATGCGTTATTTGAGCTCATTTTCTATCGCTAAAGTTACTTCATTTTTTTATTAGGTACTATGGGAGGTCGTGGAATTTATGAAGACCTTGAACAATTTACAGATGCACAACGTGGGTCGAGATGGACTTTAAGCCGCCACCAGCCCTGAAAAACCGAGGAAGAATGGAGAAGGAGAAAAGATCGGGAAGTTGAAGCGCGTTACCATGATGACAGGGACTGAGGCAGAGTTTACAGGGGTGGATATGAGAAGAGGAAGACTCCTATTGATCGAAAAGAGCCATCCAAAAAGTCAAAATAGATCATGATCCTCATACTTCCAAGCGCCATGCATTTGCCTCGGCTCCAATTTCTATTGGAATTGAAGTCCTGACTTCTACTGTTAAAGTTGCTCCATCAACCTAGATTCCGTCAACTCATATTATGCCTGCTTCTGGTTCTTTAAGCCATCGAAAGAGTCCTGCTTATATGCTTCCGTCTGGTCCACCTAAGCTTGAAGCTGCGCTCCCCGAATGGTTCTTGAAGGGAGTTAAATTCGACCGTGACCTACATCCAATTCGTAAGGATTCTTATAGCCCCATCTCCAAGCGATTCAGAGCGACTTGGATCAAGCTGAAGGATGGGAGAAATTATGTAAGCAGCTAGCGGATAGAAACCGTAACAACTATCAAGAGATCTTTTCTTCCGAGTCGTAAAAGGAGTATCACAAAAGGATGATGATGGAACGTGACGTCAGAATTGATCAATTGACAAAAGAGAGAGACGTTTCCATTCGAGAGAGTAAGAGCAACGCTAGTTTGCTAAAGGAATCGAAAGATGCTCACATGAAAATTGAGATCTTAATCAGAGACAAAACTAAGAAAGTCCACGTTGATGAAGTCAAGCTAAAAAAGGAGCTTGAAACTCGAAATAAAATCATCAAAGCTCGAAAGAGAACTGTTGCTGGTCACGATGAAGCTGTCGAAGCTCATAAGAAGACAATTGCCGATTATGCGGGAATGGTGGAATCCCGAGATAAGACCATCTCTAACCAGGCTCAAGTGAATGCTTCTCTTCAAGAAAAAGTTGCGTTGCTCAACGTTGAAAAGACCAAAGTCAAAGTTGATAAGGCCATTGTGACGGTGGACTAGTTGGAGCTGCAAGATACCTTCGAAAGGAAGATCGCGAAGATGGATGGCACCATCTTGAAATTCTATGTCAACTCCCTCTTGCATCAGGGCAGTCTTTGTTATCTGGGCCCTAAATTCCCATGTACTATTGCTGTGGTTTGGGAAGAAGTCCTGGCCCATTTCCGAGAAGATGGGGATATGTACATTGAACAAGAGTTGGAGGAAGCCTATCTTAACGAAGAATCAAAGAAGGCTTCGGTAGACGGCCGAGAGATTATTCGGGTTGAAAGGGAGCAAGAAGCTGCCGATGCAGCTGCAACTACAACTGCTAAAGCATTATTAGAGCCTTTCAATTCTGGGCCTGGCGAATCATCCAAACAGCCTCATGATCAAACATGAATAATTTCAGCTTCGACCGTTGCTGCTTTGTTGTCTGCCCCTTCGGCAGCTATCTCCGAAACCTTGGGTGGTCCTGATACTTTGCCCAAGATTGTGCAACCAGCTAGGGAAGGAAACAATGGGGAGTATGAGGTTGAGATTCACGGTCACACTTCTGACGTTGGTAACTTTCTTGTTTCTCCCAAGTTTGAGGATATTCAGCTCACACGACATGAATAAAATGAATTGAATGCTTTCCTTTTTGATCTTATAGGTTCATCTTCATTGCTCGTCAAACTGCCAATTTCTCCGGTTTCGGGGCCTACTACCATTTCGACTGCTTCAACGCTTGTTTCTGTAGCTACTTTGATCACCACGCCCATGTCTAGCTTGGAACCAGGGCCGGAATCTGAGAATATCGCCGCGTTGCATGGCCTGGACGACCATTCCGTATCTTTGGATGGCGATTTAGTAGCAGTTGACACTTGAGAGTAGACAGACCAAGTTAGCCGGCTAAGTAAAACTGAACTGCAGATGGTGGCAATTAAGAAGGAAAAGATTGAGGATAGAAAGTCTTCGAGGTGCTCCCGCAAGTCCCGGAAGTGCAAGACCAATGGGGAGTCTTTCGAGGGGGTCGAAGAATAAGGAGGAGACATGGGCACAGAGCCTATAATTGACATCTCTAGCAATGATACAACTCCTGGTGGGGATGCTGAGAGGAAGAAGAAACTTCTGACCGAAGGCGGGAAGGGAAGTTGTGGCAAGAAACACTAACAGGCTCGAGTGACAATGAAGTCGGATATTTGAACATTCTGATTTGTTTGACATGTATTTTGTGCAGGTGCACAATCTGTACTTATTACTTTTGTTGTTGTAGCATCTGTACTTTTCTAATTATTGGCCGATATTATGTGGGTAAGGCCCTCACATTTTGACTTTGCATAGAAAATGTTATAAGGAATGAAAAGATTAATGTTTCTACTGTTATCTCTCCTGTGTCTTCCTTATTTATCACGTACTTAGCTTGTTTTTACATCACTTATGTGTGTACATTTTTTTAACTTTATTACTAGATTTGTTGTGATTGCCATAATTCTTTGTTTGGTGAAACGGTACTATGGAGTAGTTTTCCTTTCAAGTAAATGTTGGTATGTGTGTGCCCTATACTTCACAGGGTTGTTTTCTTCGAACACTTGATAAAGGACCAGTTGATCCGAGTGATTCCTCGGATGTCTGTAGCCCAATCTACTTTGCGGTTCCTATCTTCGAGAACTTGTGACTTAAGTGCCTCTACTCACATCAACTATTGGAACTCTTTGTTGATCACTGCTTGTGTGACATTGCTGGACTCACGTCAACTATTTTTGATAGTGGGAGCTGATCTTTGTTAGTCCTGCAATGGAGAGTTTTTCCGTGTTGTCAGGACAATATCGATATGTAACAGCCCTAGATTTTTGTATATATTTTATTTGACTTTATTATATTTTTAAAACTATTTTAAACTTGTTTTATTTCAAAAATTTCATTTTTAAATATAAATGTTGATTATTATGTAACTTTTAATTTCAAACTGGTATAAATTGAACATTTCCTGAAAAAGGGATTTCTGGTCAAACTGGTCAAACTTTGACTTTTAAAACTTCAAATTTAAATTGTTTAAAATCTTAAATTTTATCTTTTATTATGAAAATAGACTTAATAACATGAATACTGCTTTTTGTTTCGTTGAAAACGGAATTAAATTGTAAAAGTTATGTACATTTCAATTTTGAGTATAATTTGTTTTATTTTGCAATTTTGCCTATTTTAAATTTTATAAATCATATTTTCTTTGTCATATTTTATTTTAAAATGTGTTAATATGTTATTTTATGTATATTTTTGTCTTTTAATATTTTTGAAGTGATAATAAAACTTTTCCAAAATTTATTGCATTTATTAAAGACTAGTTTCTATTTTTCTACTATATTCTTCATTTAAATTTTATTTAATTAAAATTTATTTATTTATTTTTGTGAATGCATTTTTATTTTATGTTCTTATCTTTATTTATAAATATTTTTCCAAGTCCATACAATTTTCCCTAAGTTTATTTCATTTATTTTCAAATTTTCTAGACTAGTTTTCATTTTGTACTATTTTCTTATTTTAATCATATATAATTAATATTTATTTATTTATATTTTGTATATTTGTTACATTTTCGAATTGAAACTGAATTTTTAATTATTTTCAGTTATTTAAACTTATTAAAAAGAAATAAAAGTGATTTGAAAGGTTTGTGGCTTTTTATTTCCTAAGGCCTTTTGAATTCCCACCTTTTCACATTTCAACATTACTTTTCATTCAATTGGCCTTAACTCCTCATTCTTTCAGCTGCATATCTCATTTTGCAATTCACGTGAAAACATCACTTTCTCATTCCTCATTCACATATGTTTTCAGATCTGAAGAAAAAGAATTGTAATGTCTTCCTCTTTTCTATTCTTTTTCACCTTCTTTTATTGATTTTCCTTTGTAAATTGCCTTGAAATCTTCATGCTTTGCTCGGCCCATAGCCTCACCATCACCACCATCGACCACCATCCCTTCCTCCCCACTAAATCCACAGCCAAACCATCATTCTCCACTGACATGAAAGTGCCATGGCCTCCCCTTGAGCAAAACTCCACAAAAACATTGAAAACTCTACAATTATCGCCTACCCGAGCCATGTATGCAACCTTCCCTTCATTTTACACCACCACCACCACCATAGGCTGCCACCACCACCTTTTCCAGACCTCCCCACACCACTCCAACCTCTGTCCAGACCTGAGCTTGACTGGCCAAGCATATAACCCCATGACCGAGCCCTTTTGGTTGCCAAAAACCATGTTTTAGCCTAAACCCCTTCACATCCCTATGTTGTAACTTCCTCCATCATGTTCTACCTTGTAGCCTTACCTTTTCCAGACCCATACCTGATCCAAACCAAGTACAAACCTGACCTAATTGATCCCCTAGGCCATGCAAACAAGTAGAGAAAGCAAGGTAAAAAGTTTCGTATTCAAACTGCTTTTTGTTTCAAAGTTATTCAAATTCAATCGTATTGATTTTTAACTATTATTTTGGTTTTGTTTTTGGGTTATAACACAAGATCTATAACTTGGATCTCGCTCTCCACTCTCAAGTCATTCCCGTGTTGTCGTGCCTTCGTAGTGTCAGTATTGTGTGCTTTTGTGGCTATCTCCAGCTTTTAACATGTGAGTTATTCTCACCAGACAGTGTATACCTATATAACTAGTAAATTGACCACTTTTGAATCTGTAAAATGCATCACCATATTATATCTGCTATGTTATGATTATATGATGTTCACCCATGCTTAAACACCTGTTATATCATATGTTACTGTTATATTATGTTGTTCTGTTATTTTTATCAGTTTATCACACTGCAAGTTCCCTTTAGATTAGAATCACTATGGGTTGAAATGATACATACCCGAACGGACTTTAGAATAAGAGAAAATCGTTATGGACTGAAATGATAGGCCTGAATGATTTTCAATTATTTCATTTGCTTGGGATTGCGGGTTTGAAATGATCAAAACCCGGGTATCTTTGTAAATTACGGGTTGAAATGATAAATTACCCGTATCACTTTACCTAGGCTAGAAAATGAAATACAGACCCGTTGTTAAAATATGTTTTATAATTTTTTTTTTATTATTTTAGAAATGTAAATATTATAATATTTTGACTTAAACTAAATAAAAATGATTTTTGTAAAGCATTATTGATTTTCTGAAAATTTATAAGTGAAATAAATTAATGGTAAAATTAGAAAATTTGAAATGTAAGTTATTTTGGGAAATTTTAATTTGGTGATAATTGGAATTTAAATTAAATATGAAATGTGATGCATTCATGATAATTTGGATTAAAGTGAATTTAAATGATTTTATTTTATATTAATGATTTTGAATAAAGTTAAAATGTGAAATGAATGAATATTTAAGTTGAAATTTTGAAATATAACTAAAATTGGAAATTTGTGAATTTGGCTTAAAATGAATTTTAAGTTAAGTAAATAAAAATGGAATTAAGTTATATTTGAAAATTTAAACTTAAGTGTTAAGTTAATTTAATTTAATGAATTTATAATTTAATATTGGAATTTAATAAGTGAATTATTATTAAATTTTGATTTTTGAATGGAGGTTTAACTTTATAAAATCATGAATATAAGGGTATTTGAATGATTGTTTTAAAAGTGAAATTATATGATTTTATAAGTTAAAAATGATTTATATAAAAATATAATTGTTGTGAAGTTATACTAAATATTTGAAGTTAATTAACTGCATTTTTGAAATGCTATTAATTCTAATGTATATGATAATACAACATTTGTAAATGTTGTAGTTGATAATAATGAACCAAATGGCTGAATTTAATTAAAGGCTATTATGGCATTTTTGTAAATGTTATAATGGTTGAATTTAACTAAGTTTATTTGAAACTAATGTAACCCTATTACAGCATTTTAAATGCTGTCTTTTGTTAAATTGAACTGTTTTAAATGTGACTTTCCATAGCATTTTCTAAATATTGCGAAAGTTGAATTTTCATTGTTTTAATTAATTTAAGTGAACGAATGAACTTTGAAAGATTAAAATTTTGGAAATTTAATAATTTAATTATTTAATATAATAACTTCATTTTATGATTTAAAATGAAGTAATTTGTTTCGTAATATAAACTATTTTGAAATATGATATTTTGATATTTTGAACTGGATTTTTGAATGATATTGAATTTTGAAATGATATTTGATTTCGAAATATAAATTACCAATTTTGAAATTTTAACCACGGGATGTATTTAATTTATGGTTTAACTGATCCTTAGAGGATGGGCGATCCCAAGCATCCTTTAAGTTATTATGCATTACTGCTACAGTTCACTTGAGTTGGTTTACATTATATAAGTATATATTGTCCTGACTCGAGTGTTTTGTATTTTGCTTTACGCTCGGGTCAGCCTGAGTATTTACAGCTTAGATTTGGATCTCTTTCTGGAGCTAGGAATCGTTGGAGATTCTGCTTATCTAGTTATCTATCCATTCCAGTTTCAGTTGTTCTATTTCAGCTCTGGTATTATAAACTTCTATGTATTTGAGATTTCTATTGTATATGTTTTCAAACAGATATTATGTATTTTGTTTTGAGAGTTTGTTATAGTAGCTTCATGAACTACTATGGTTTTTATATTCCGCTGCGAGTTATTCTGATATTCTATGTCTGTGATTCTGTATTTGATTTTATTTGCTCCAAATTTTATTACAATCTGTTATTTTGAATTATTCAAGTCAGACATGCGTGGATTATTGTCGATTTGAATGGTCCAAAATAGTGGGGCGTTACAGTTGGTATCAGAGCTTTGGTTTTAGGCAAACCATAGCCTACGGAGCAAAAACTCATTAGAGATAGGGTAGAAATACCCTAGAATGAGTGAAATCAATCTCAGAATCATTTCTTTGTGAGAGGACGTATTTTTGAAGTATAAAATGATTTTCAAATGATTTTAAAGAATTTTCAAAGATTATTTTGATATAAAATTTTCTTGCTTTGAAAGTAAAATTTTCTAAACTTCATTCCTTTTGTATCCACCTTGTTAGTAATTTCTTTGATTAGGATCCTCTAAAATTTTGAACTTCTCTCTTGATTGATCTAGATCCATTGTTGATAGGAATCTATTTTGAGTATGGCAAAATCAGTAGTTTGTTAGGATGCTTTGAGTAAACTCTGTTGTATCTTTTGCTTAGCTAAAGTTGTCCAACTAAAGATATTTATGCTTCTGTTTTCGTATGTTATGAATTCGAGTCTTTCCAAATTTTGAATGGGAATTTTTCTGTATCGATATAGGTTATATATCTCTAATCTTCGTTTGGATTCTTATCGAATAAGATTCCTTTGAATTTTGGAACGCTCCCACTTGTTCTGAAATCCATTCCTGTCTCTCTCTATTGGTATTCTTTTGATTCTGGAGTATCCCATAACTCCACTTCGAAGGATCTCTATAAGAATAGGATCCCACCAATCTTTGAATGATTTGTGAAGGGGTGAAACTTCTTCACAATTGGCATTGATTCACCGGAGATTTCTATATCTTTGGTTTAGATGCCGCTATCTCTTGCGATCGAATGTTGATTTTTCTTGGAATTCTGCATCGATCTGTTCTTGAAGTCACGGTTGATCCGGTTAAGGTCGCCCGCGATTTATATAAGTATATTCACCTTCTATTTTGAAATTTAATCATCTCATTTTCGTTCGAACTTAATTTCGAATCAGAATCATATTTGATTAGTGTCCCTCTAAGTTGAATTTCTATCTTTGTTTTGAAATCCATTCTTGAACCATCCTTTGAAAAATCAGGCTTGTTTATATTTTAGAAATTGTTTTATATATCGAAATTATTATATTCTATATATAAAAGTTAAATGTTTTCGATAAAGATTATAAACCCTTTTAAAATGAGAATTTGAGGTTTTGAAAGGATTTGTAATTTTGAAAATTATATAAGAAATTGATTTATATAAAAATGATTTATAACTAAAGGATTTTAAATTTGAAATTCGAGAATTGAACTCCGGTATGTTGAAATTGGTTTTAAGATTTTGAAATATATAATAATAATATGATTTAAAGGTATTCTTTCGAATAAGAAATGTTTCAAATGATTTTAATGAGTTTCGAATGATTTCGAAGAAATTTCAAAAGAAGTTTGAGAAAATAGAAGTCCAGAACTCACTTATGTCGCTGGAAAATAATTTCGGTGATGAGTGCACGCATCATCGACGTTGATTTTCGAGTTTCATAGTGGGGGAGAGGCCACTTTAGTAGCATTATTATGCGAGTGATTTTGTGAAACCAGTTTTGATTTTCAAATTCCGAAGTAATATTTGATATTCGAAAGATATATGTATATATATTTGAAATGATTTGAAGTAAGCCGGTGTTCAGTCCTTTAGTTTCGGATTTGAAACCTATCTTTTGAAATTGATTTACTGATTGGTTGATTTCCAACCCTTGAATTTGAAAATGATTTCTTCGACTATTTTGAAGGTTCGAGCACTTCCAAATCAAGGTTAACTTTTCAAAGCTAATTTTTTTTGAAAAGTATGAATTATTTGATAAAGTATATAAATTTGTTTTGAATGTTTAAGTATGAAGTAATATGATTTAAATAAGTTGAAACTGTTTTGTTAAGTAAATGAATAAGGAAATTTTAAAATTTTCTAATATGAAATTTAGATTCGAAATGCTTTGAAAAGAATTTGGTCTTCAAAATATTTTGAATAAAATTTAGTTTAAATGTTTTAACTTAGTAACATCTTTATGAAACTATATATTTAACAAGTTGGAATAAATATATAAGTTGTACGTATGGTGTTTTATTCGCATAATTAATTTGATCCAAATTTGAGTACACAAGTTCGAGGTGGATTACACCATTTCGTGTTAGGATTTTCATTCGATTCTTGATGGCGAATATTTGATATGGATTTTGGGCTTGATTCTAGAATTCTCTATCGTAGTATATGGCTATGCAAGGAGACTGATGGCTTCTAGTCGAGAAACCATATCGAAATCCGCATTAGGGAAGTCGAATGGACAATACTAGTTCGAAAGCGAACTTGTGTGATCGAGCGAGCGATCAAATGTAGTTTTGCGAAATGATGACGTATGTACATCTTATATCCTAATATCATTTATATATTTTGACGCTGAAATTGAAAGCTGTCGAGTTAGAATATCTTTGCTTACTAAAAGAAAATTCCAATTTAAATTACAAAGATATATAACCCATAAAAGCAAAGATATTCAAATCCCATATGGCTCTTCATACAGCGAAATTTATTTTGAAAAATTTGATCCTTATATAAGATGGACCTTACATAAGTATAAGATGATTTGGAAAACATTTGATTTTGGAAATGAATTGGTTGACTTAAATTATATTGATTTGGAAATTTGGATTTATTTTCTAAATCTATTATTTTGGAAACTTCGAAACTAAAGATAATTAATTTGAGAAGAAATAATTTGGTGAAATTGTATATGATTTTGAAATTGAACTGATATTGAAACAAATTGAAATTTGAGAACCTTATGTTACTAAACACTTGATTTGGGAGTTGTCGAACTTATATAAAATTGATTTGTATGAGTATGAAATTGATTTGAAAACTATAGATTTGAAAAGGTACTCAATTTGAAAGTGAAATCTTATATAATTGAAGTCTATATAAGTATGATTTGATATACTATTGATTTTGGAAAGTATTCGATTTGAAAATTAAATCTTATATATAATGGATTTTATATAAGTACGATATTTGAAAGTGATTTGAAAAGGTACTATATGATACATATTTTCGAAGTAAAGATATGGAAAGTGCCTTCTGCTTGATATCCGATTTGTGGCCACATCTTGGATTCATTCTATCGATATTATTCTCTCTGATTTTTGGTTTTCCGGATATGATACTCGAGTGTCCTTCGAATTCCATGGCGTTACCCATGGTCTTATTGTTCTCTCGTGACTGCATAGCGCAACTGCCTGGCTGAGTCTTGCCTAGGGGTACGGATTGTTTCCTGGGGGATCCAGGCGTAATCATTGTGTATCCTGCAATCTGTGTAGGTCGCGAATAGTAGCGCAAATGCTTGGCTGAGTCTTGCCTGGGGGTACGGATGTTTCCTGGGGGATCCAGGCGTAACCATTGTGTATCTGCGATCTATGGTCGTGTTAGTGGCGTAATCCGCAAGGCAGAGATTGCTTAAGGGGTATGGATGTTTCCTGGGGGATCCAGGCGTAACCATTTTTATGTATCCTGCGGTCCACCGTTTTGTTGCATGGCGAAATTCGCAAGGCAGTGAATGCTTAAAAGGTACGGATGTTTCCTGGGGGACCCAGGCGTAACCATTGTGTATCTGCGATCCATGATTTGATTCGTTTTTGTTTGGATTGTACTTTCCATATCTGTTTTTAAAGGTTTTCCCAGTATTTTCACTAGGTGTTGAAACAAGTCTACTAAGTACCTGGAGAATTCTAGCTTTGCGCCTGATCAACGCACTACCAGAGTCTGCAGGAATGAGGATAAACTTGTTAAGACATTGAGTTATAAAAGTATTTTGATAAAATATTATATAAATGATACTTTGATCAGTTATTTCCTTTTTAAAGGATTTTAAAGTGTTTTAAATATTTTACCTCTTTAACCAACACTTTTATTAAATGGCTCATCCTTGTCTTTCATCCTATTTTCCCTTCTTGCTATTCCTATTCTCCACCTTGTTAAACTTACCTATAACAACAGTTATCAGGTATAATTTTAATATTCTTGTCATCTTGTCTTAATCCTATTCCATTCTATCTTTTTCTGTGTTTTCCATACTTCATTCCTTTTCGAGGACGAAAAGATTTGAGTGGGGGAGAGTGTAACAGCCCTAGATTTTTGTATATATTTTATTTGACTTTATTATATTTTTAAAACTATTTTAAACTTGTTTTATTTCAAAAATTTCATTTTTAAATATAAATGTTGATTATTATGTAACTTTTAATTTCAAACTGGTATAAATTGAACATTTCCTGAAAAAGGGATTTTTGGTCAAACTGGTCAAACTTTGACTTTTAAAACTTCAAATTTAAATTGTTTAAAATCTTAAATTTTATCTTTTATTATGAAAATAGACTTAATAACATGAATACTGCTTTTTGTTTCGTTGAAAACGGAATTAAATTGTAAAAGTTATGTACATTTCAATTTTGAGTATAATTTGTTTTATTTTGCAATTTTGCCTATTTTAAATTTTATAAATCATATTTTCTTTGTCATATTTTATTTTAAAATGTGTTAATATGTTATTTTATGTATATTTTTGTCTTTTAATATTTTTGAAGTGATAATAAAACTTTTCCAAAATTTATTGCATTTATTAAAGACTAGTTTCTATTTTTCTACTATATTCTTCATTTAAATTTTATTTAATTAAAATTTATTTATTTATTTTTGTGAATGCATTTTTATTTTATGTTCTTATCTTTATTTATAAATATTTTCCCAAGTCCATACAATTTTCCCTAAGTTTATTTCATTTATTTTCAAATTTTCTAGACTAGTTTTCATTTTGTACTATTTTCTTATTTTAATCATATATAATTAATATTTATTTATTTATATTTTGTATATTTGTTACATTTTCGAATTGAAACTGAATTTTTAATTATTTTCAGTTATTTAAACTTATTAAAAAGAAATAAAAGTGATTTGAAAGGTTTGTGGCTTTTTATTTCCTAAGGCCTTTTGAATTCCCACCTTTTCACATTTCAACATTACTTTTCATTCAATTGGCCTTAACTCCTCATTCTTTCAGCTGCATATCTCATTTTGCAATTCACGTGAAAACATCACTTTCTCATTCCTCATTCACATATGTTTTCAGATCTGAAGAAAAAGAATTGTAATGTCTTCCTCTTTTCTATTCTTTTTCACCTTCTTTTATTGATTTTCCTTTGTAAATTGCCTTGAAATCTTCATGCTTTGCTCGGCCCATAGCCTCACCATCACCACCATCGACCACCATCCCTTCCTCCCCACTAAATCCACGGCCAAACCATCATTCTCCACTGACATGAAAGTGCCATGGCCTCCCCTTGAGCAAAACTCCACAAAAACATTGAAAACTCTACAATTATCGCCTACCCGAGCCATGTATGCAACCTTCCCTTCATTTTACACCACCACCACCACCATAGGCTGCCACCACCACCTTTTCCAGACCTCCCCACACCACTCCAACCTCTGTCCAGACCTGAGCTTGACTGGCCAAGCATATAACCCCATGACCGAGCCCTTTTGGTTGCCAAAAACCATGTTTTAGCCTAAACCCCTTCACATCCCTGTGTTGTAACTTCCTCCATCATGTTCTACCTTGTAGCCTTACCTTTTCCAGACCCATACCTGATCCAAACCAAGTACAAACCTGACCTAATTGATCCCCTAGGCCATGCAAACAAGTAGAGAAAGCAAGGTAAAAAGTTTCGTATTCAAACTGCTTTTTGTTTCAAAGTTATTCAAATTCAATCGTATTGATTTTTAACTATTATTTTGGTTTTGTTTTTGGGTTATAACACAAGATCTATAACTTGGATCTCGCTCTCCACTCTCAAGTCATTCCCGTGTTGTCGTGCCTTCGTAGTGTCAGTATTGTGTGCTTTTGTGGCTATCTCCAGCTTTTAACATGTGAGTTATTCTCACCAGACAGTGTATACCTATATAACTAGTAAATTGACCACTTTTGAATCTGTAAAATGCATCACCATATTATATCTGCTATGTTATGATTATATGATGTTCACCCATGCTTAAACACCTGTTATATCATATGTTACTGTTATATTATGTTGTTCTGTTATTTTTATCAGTTTATCACACTGCAAGTTCCCTTTAGATTAGAATCACTATGGGTTGAAATGATACATACCCGAACGGACTTTAGAATAAGAGAAAATCGTTATGGACTGAAATGATAGGCCTGAATGATTTTCAATTATTTCATTTGCTTGGGATTGCGGGTTTGAAATGATCAAAACCCGGGTATCTTTGTAAATTACGGGTTGAAATGATAAATTACCCGTATCACTTTACCTAGGCTAGAAAATGAAATACAGACCCGTTGTTAAAATATGTTTTATAATTTTTTTTATTATTATTTTAGAAATGTAAATATTATAATATTTTGACTTAAACTAAATAAAAATGATTTTTGTAAAGCATTATTGATTTTCTGAAAATTTATAAGTGAAATAAATTAATGGTAAAATTAGAAAATTTGAAATGTAAGTTATTTTGGGAAATTTTAATTTGGTGATAATTGGAATTTAAATTAAATATGAAATGTGATGCATTCATGATAATTTGGATTAAAGTGAATTTAAATGATTTTATTTTATATTAATGATTTTGAATAAAGTTAAAATGTGAAATGAATGAATATTTAAGTTGAAATTTTGAAATATAACTAAAATTGGAAATTTGTGAATTTGGCTTAAAATGAATTTTAAGTTAAGTAAATAAAAATGGAATTAAGTTATATTTGAAAATTTAAACTTAAGTGTTAAGTTAATTTAATTTAATGAATTTATAATTTAATATTGGAATTTAATAAGTGAATTATTATTAAATTTTGATTTTTGAATGGAGGTTTAACTTTATAAAATCATGAATATAAGGGTATTTGAATGATTGTTTTAAAAGTGAAATTATATGATTTTATAAGTTAAAAATGATTTATATAAAAATATAATTGTTGTGAAGTTATACTAAATATTTGAAGTTAATTAACTGCATTTTTGAAATGCTATTAATTCTAATGTATATGATAATACAACATTTGTAAATGTTGTAGTTGATAATAATGAACCAAATGGCTGAATTTAATTAAAGGCTATTATGGCATTTTTGTAAATGTTATAATGGTTGAATTTAACTAAGTTTATTTGAAACTAATGTAACCCTATTACAGCATTTTAAATGCTGTCTTTTGTTAAATTGAACTGTTTTAAATGTGACTTTCCATAGCATTTTCTAAATATTGCGAAAGTTGAATTTTCATTGTTTTAATTAATTTAAGTGAACGAATGAACTTTGAAAGATTAAAATTTTGGAAATTTAATAATTTAATTATTTAATATAATAACTTCATTTTATGATTTAAAATGAAGTAATTTGTTTCGTAATATAAACTATTTTGAAATATGATATTTTGATATTTTGAACTGGATTTTTGAATGATATTGAATTTTGAACTGGATTTTTGAATGATATTGAATTTTGAAATGATATTTGATTTCGAAATATAAATTACCAATTTTGAAATTTTAACCACGGGATGTATTTAATTTATGGTTTAACTGATCCTTAGAGGATGGGCGATCCCAAGCATCCTTTAAGTTATTATGCATTACTGCTACAGTTCACTTGAGTTGGTTTACATTATATAAGTATATATTGTCCTGACTCGAGTGTTTTGTATTTTGCTTTACGCTCAGGTCAGCCTGAGTATTTACAGCTTAGATTTGGATCTCTTTCTGGAGCTAGGAATCGTTGGAGATTCTGCTTATCTAGTTATCTATCCATTCCAGTTTCAGTTGTTCTATTTCAGCTCTGGTATTATAAACTTCTATGTATTTGAGATTTCTATTGTATATGTTTTCAAACAGATATTATGTATTTTGTTTTGAGGGTTTGTTATAGTAGCTTCATGAACTACTATGGTTTTTATATTCCGCTGCGAGTTATTCTGATATTCTATGTCTGTGATTCTGTATTTGATTTTATTTGCTCCAAATTTTATTACAATCTGTTATTTTGAATTATTCAAGTCAGACATGCGTGGATTATTGTCGATTTGAATGGTCCAAAATAGTGGGTCGTTACACGATACTTACAAGATCTTAATAGTTTGCCGATGATGTCGGAGTAACATCAAGTAGTGCATGCGCGGAATGTGCGGCTTTTAACTGTGCGTGGCTTACGAAATGCATGGCTTTTTGAGAGTGCGCGGCTTATGAAATGCGCGGATTTCAAGGGTGTGCGCAGCTTACGAAATGCTCGGCTTTTAAGAGTGCAAGGCTTACGAAATGTGCAGCGTTTTGAGAGTGCGCGGCTTATGAAATGCACGACTTTTAAGAGTGTGCGTGGCTTACGAAATGCAGGGCTTTTTGAGAGTGCATGGCTTATGAAATGCACGGCTTTTATTTCAAGTTGATTTACTTTCATCGACTTAGCGAGTAGGCAGAGCGTACTTGGGTGTGGTTTCACTTCCCCAAGTAGCTAATGGATGATTTTTGAGTCGATTTACTTTCATCGACCCATTGAGTAATTTATACGAACACTGTTTTGTCGTTCAAGAAGCTAAATAGTTTTTACTGATAAAACAGAAAGCATAGAAAAAATTTTCCTATTTATAATACCCCCAGTATAGTCAGATGGCTTATTTGCAAAAATAAGAAATACATACATAAAATCTAAATAAAGTAATGCCGGAGCGAGTCGCTGTTCCAAGCCCGGGGAATCCGAATTCCATCGACCGTGGTTAGCTTGAAAGTGCCATCCCTGAGCTTTTCCTGATTGAGTAAGGCCCTTCCCAGTTTGGTCCAAATATTCCTGATGCCGGATAGATCTGTTTCAGGATGAGATCTCCTACTTCGAAGGTATGGTTGTGGACCTTGGAGTTGAAGTGCCATGTTCCTTTTCTGGTGGGCCGTGGTCCTTAGCTCGGCTTCCTCCTGTTTCTCGTCAATCAGATCCAGTGACTAGAGTAGGAGCTGCTCATTCTCTTTTTGATTGAAGTGTCATTTCCGATGAGAGGGAACTTCCAATTCAATCGGGATCGTTGCTTCAGATCCATATGCTAGGGCGAATGGCGATTGTCCAGTTGCTGACTTGTGCATCGCCCGGTAAGCCATAGTGCAAGTGGGAGCTCATCAACCCAGTTTCCTTTGGTTTTCTTAAGCCGTTTTTGATGGTGGACTTGATGATTCTGTTTACCGCTGCCACTTGCCTGTTTGCTTGAAGGTGTGCCACTGCGGAGAAACTCTTTTCGATGCGGAAACGCTTGCAAAAGTCCTTGAATTCAGCGCTTTCGAATTGAGTTCCGTTATCTGTGATTATTTTTTGTGGCACTCCAAACCTGCAAATAATATTTTTAAGGACAAAGTTAATTACTTTCTTAGTGGTAATAGTAGCTAGTGGTTCCGCCTCGGCCTATTTTGTGAAGTAATCAATAACAACGATAGCATATTTGGCCCCTCCTTTAGCAATTGGGAGCACGCTGATCAGGTCAATTCCCCATACCGCAAATGGCCATGGGCCAACCATTGGCGTAAGTTCTATGGATGGAGTTCTCTGTATTTTGGCGAACGTTTTCCATTGCACACATCGCTTGGTGAAGTCTACTGCGTCATGGTTGATGGATGGCAGAAGTAACCATATCGGAGGATCTTCTTTGCTAAAGTATGCCCTACAATGTGGCTTCCACAACCACCTTCATGGACTTCCTTGGGGATCTTTTTGGCTTCGCTGTTGGTTACACATCTGAGTAGGGGAGTAGAGAATCCCCTCCTGTAAAGAATTCCATCCTATAAGACGAACCATGGTGCCTTCCGGAGTAGCTTCTTTCGCTCGTTCCGATCCCTGGGGAGTGTACCTTCGATTAAATAATCTTTGATCGGCATCATCCATGGTTGTTGTTCCTCTATGATTTCCATAATCCAATTGATATCCGTATCATCTATGCTAGGTGATGTAAACGTTTCGACTGGGTCCATTTCCATTGACTGAGCATCTCTGGAACTGGCTAGTTTGGCTAGATGATCCGCTAGCATATTATGTTCCCTTGGAATGTGACTTAAAGTGTAGTGCTCGATGTCTTGCAGCAATTCCCGTGCTCTTGACAAGTAGAAGGCGAGGTTGCCCCTTACTTGGTACTCTCCTTTCACTTGAAAGATGATTAGTTGAGAATCGTTGTAGATACGCACGAATTTTGTACCTAATTCTTTAATGATTTTTAATCCTGTTATCAAAGCCTCGTATTCTGCTTCATTGTTGGTGGTAGGAATTTCCAGTCTCAGAGCATAGCAAACAGGTCGTCCTTTGGGGGTTTGAGTACCACCCCTGCTCCTGAACAGAATTCATTTGACGCACTAGCGACAAATAACTTCCACTGTGGCACCATGTCCGAACTGCTTTCTTTTTCACCGTCCTGCTCAGTAAATCCAGTGATAAAATCTGCCAGAGCTTCTCCGTTGATAGCTTTTCATGTGTGATAAGTGATTTCGTATTGGCTTAACTTGATGTTCCATTTCAGAAGTCCACCTGATGTCTCTGAGCAATACAACACCTGTTTCAGAGGTTGATCTATCAACCCCTTGATGGGAGCTTAAGTACGGTTGTAGCTTCCTTGACGCGATCAGCAGGCCATAGACGAGTTTTTCCAATTTTGGGTGATTCCTTTCAGCTCAGGTGAACTGCTTACTGATCTAATAAATGGGTCGTTGGATCCTAGCTTCTTCATGTACCAATGCTGCACTCAAAGCATGGGTCGATATAGCGAGGTAAACGAACAAATCTTCCCCGTTTATCGGCTTAGATAAAACCAGCGGGGTTTCCATATGATGGAGTAATTCTTCAAAAGCTGTCTGGCAGGCTTCGTTCCATTCGAAATTCTTCTTTCCCTTTTTGAACGCGTCGAAGAATGGTATGCATTTGTCAGCCGTGCCGAAGCAACGCCGAAGGAGCATTTCAATAGGTTGAGCATCATTCCATATTTTCGCAATGTTATCCCTCCTTTTGGCAAGGCAGCGATACCGTAGATTTGGCTAAAACAGGTGGTTACCAACCTTGAGAATCAATGATATACAAGACTATAGACGATGGTCGAGCAGATTCAGACCGAGTCCCGATAAAGGTACAATCAATATAAAGTGACAAGGAAGTCCCCATGAGGCCACATTTCAAATTTCAGGTCAATCGGAATTCGTATGCTCGAGTTATGGACAAATGAAGAATTTTATATGGGTCGATCTAGAATGATCCATAAAACAGCATAAATCGACGAAGATCGATCAATATCTCAAAATTTACAAAGCCAATGCACTTGAAACTTTCAAAGCGTCAGTATATTGAAGAGTGGAGCCCTCAGGAACGATCGCAGATCAAAACTCTCAAGTTCATGAGATTGCCTATAGCTCTATACTGATTGGTGTATCTCAGCAAGCAATCCAAATACAATAGAGATCGACAAATATCTCACAAACTACAACTTAGGATGATAGCATGTTTTAGGAGCAAGGTCTAGAGGCATGTCGGACCCCCCATAAACGATTCCACAGAAATCAAATGCAAAAAATAACGATCGGTATAGCCATTACCGATCGTTCCAAAATGACGAATTATGATTACCGACCGTTATGGTGGGCCCTTGTAGATCTGAAGACTTTTCTTGCGAAATTTCAGCCCAATCCATGCACGTCTTCACCTATAATTACAACAGCCATTCTCCATAAAGAGGATCCCTTTTTTCTATGGCCGAGGCTCCGCCATTATTATTTCTTCATCCTCGTATTAATGGATCCCAACTGATCCAAAAACTCTTGTAATATAATCAAGAGCAAGAATAATAAAAATATGAAGTGGACGTAGGTTGAGATTGCCGAACCACTGTAAAAATCCGTGTGTTCGTTTAATTTTTCTGCTATGTTTTAATTTCATTCATTGTTTAATATCTATGAGATTCTATTGGGTGTTGATGCCCATTTTTGGCATAACACGCAATATCTTGAACATTTATGCTAGGTTGTCTAAATGATTCTCTGTTATGCATGATTTGACAAGCATGTCGTCCACGTATACTTCCATCGTCTTCCCGATCTGATCTCTGAACATTGTGTTTACCAGTCGTTGGTAGGTTGCCCCTGCATTCTTTAGTCTGAAGGGCATGACTCGATAACGGTATAATCCAAGGTCGGTAATGAAACTTGTATTCTCTTGGTAGGGTTCATGCATCATGATTTGGTTGTATTCCGAGTAGGCATTCATAAACGATAGTAGCTCGTGGCCCGCCATGGCATCAACAAGCTGAGATCTTGGGCAATGGAAAGCTATCCTTCGGGCAAGCTTTGTTCAAGTCTGAGTAATCAATGCAAATCTGCCACTTCCCATTGGACTTCTTTACTAAAACCGGATTTGATACTCATACGGGTTAAGTTGCATCGCGGATGAAGCCGTTTTCCAACAAGTTATCCACTACCTCTCTTAGTGCAGCAGACCGTTCCGGTCCTAGATGGTGCCTCTTCTGCCTCACTGGAGTGTACTTGGAATCGATATTTAGTGCGTGACATGCTATCTTTGGTGATATCCCACACATATAGGAATGCGTCCAAGCGAACACGTCCAGATTGGAACGATGAAACTTGATTATTCTTGTCATGTCTTGGTTCCTAGATGTGATCCTATTTTTAGTACCCATGTCAGATCATCCATGTCTATAGGGACAGGCACCGTAATCTCTGCCGGTGCTGCCAGTTCCTCCCATAAACTCTTCTTTCTAGGGTCTATTGCCTTATCGAATCGGCTGTGGTCCCCAAGCCAAGGGCATTCTGTAGTTATTATGCTGACAGTTCGGGAATGTGCAGAGTTTT
Source organism: Allium fistulosum (assembly GCA_030737815.1). NCBI lineage: Eukaryota > Viridiplantae > Streptophyta > Magnoliopsida > Asparagales > Amaryllidaceae > Allium > Allium fistulosum. The sequence continues at coordinate 340,756,507 of CM060904.1, forward strand.
CTCCATATTCTTCCCATTTTCTTTCTTTCTTATTTCACGCAATTCAGTGATGTAGCATTCCCTTGCGACACCCTAGTCTCCCTTTATCACTCCAACTCCATTTTCTATGGGGAATTTCATAGTGAGACACCATTATGCTAGGATAAATCGGAAATCAGTGAGGGCCGGCCGGCCTAAGAATGCATTGTAGGTCGATATCTCATCAATTATCGTAAAGGTTTGGGTGAGAACCACACTCTGATCTCCTATTCCGAGTTTAATAGGCAGATCAATTATGCCAACTGGTTGTAGTGGATGGCCGGTGAATCCTTGGATTTTGGTTTGACATGCAAAGACATCCTTCATGTTAAGCTTCATTTGTTCGAACGTATGTTGAAACAGAAAGTTTACCGATCCTCCAGTATTGGATTCGATTCCTATACCCGTTGCACGATAGCGGGTCTGATTCCTATCGTCACCACCATTGGATCTAAAGTTGGAGCTTCTATTCCTTCATTATCTCAGTTTCGAAATACGATGTCGTCATTGAGAATCCTTCGCTGTTTAGCAGGGGTCCCATCTTCGATTACAAAGCAAGTTGCCTTTTCACTCTGTTTGAGTGAACTAGCATATCTTTCCATCTCGCCCCAACTATTTTGTGCTGGATGAGGACCTCCCGAAATGGTATTGATGACAAGCCTCTATTCAACCTTGGATCCCTCTCCACTAGATCCAGATTGCTTTCCTTGGGAGTTAGGAGCATTAGGTCCATTTGGCTGATCGGAATTTCGAGGCTTCTTCACATACCGTTGGAGCTTGTTTTCTTAATCATTTCTTCGATCATGTTCTTCAAATGGAAACACTCGTTTGTGTTATGGCCGTGGATTTTGTGGAAGCGACATAACTTCCCTAACTTCTTTTGTTGCTCAGACTCTTCTTTCCGAGGCAGCTTCGGGTACTCTTCTGTTCCCTGAGTTGCTAGGTAAATATTCTCCAAGCTGTCATTCAATGGAGTGTATTCTCTACGTTTCAGACCTCTGAATTTCTTTCCGCCCATGTTTCCCTTGCCGATGTTCTGATGCTGTTTCTTCCTTTTGTGGTCCCTACATTCCCAAAAGTTACTTCAGAATTCTTGCCGTTTTGATTGACCGCCACATTACTCTAAATCGATTCATTTGGTTGCATATTGCTATTTTTACATTCTAACGTATTTGCCTCTTCCAATCTTAAGTACTGACTAGCCTTTCGATTGAATTCTTTCATGGTGGTTGGTTGCTTCATTTTAATCCATCTTTCATAATCTATCTCTGGATGGATCGAGCGGACTAAGGCCATGAAGATCAGATCCTAATTTGGATTGCTCACTTCGGCGATGGCTGTGTTAAAGCGGTTCATGAACGATTTTAATGATTCATCGGGTCCTTGGAAGTAACCGGATAGAGACATCACATCCTTTGGCTGAGCCGTGTGCAGTCTAAATTGTTCTAAGAACTTCCTAGCTAGCTCATCAAAGGTTGAGATAGATCGTGGAGGGAGCCCGGTAAACCACATGGAGGTGACTCCTTCCAGATAGATAGGGAAACATCTGCAACGAACCGCATCTATTGCCCTTGCACCATCCATATTCCAAATATACTTGTACAAGTGCTGTTGAGGGTTAGTAGTTCTATTGTAGGAGGGCATAGCTGGTGGCATGGTGAATTTCTTGGGTATTCTGCCCTCAGGATACAATTTGTGAAGGGAGTTCGACTCAGAGCGGAACCCCAATCATCGTCCTTTCTACCCTTGCTTTCTTCCATCAAGCGTCTGACCATGTCCGCAATGTATCTCTCACTTGTCCATCATTTGCAGGTCGGCTATTAGTAGCTGGGCTAAGTGTTTGTCTTTGTAGATGGTCTTTGTTGGCTGGCTGAAGCCTAGGCTCTCCAGTTTTGGATGAGCCGCTTCTGCAGAGGTCCTTTGGCAGGCGGTTGGTCTTGTGGGTGGAGTTTTATCGTTTAGGTTCAATTCACCTTCCTTAAGTCACTCGCCTTCCTCAGAGTCTGTATCTGCCATTAGTACGTCCTCCCATGGAGTTTTCACTTCTAGGTTCAGATTTGCAGCAGGTTCTTGTACAGTGGGTGGAGTGTTAATGTCTTCTTCTGTCATGATTCTTGGAGCTCCGCCCACTACTTCCTTTTGCTTTTGCCCTCTGTTTCTTCCGTTCAAGCCATAAACAGATGAATGCACTTGCTCCATAGCAGCCACGACTCAGGCACCGTTCTGGGAGTAGTTAGTGATTGGATTGCTAAGAAAACATCTATCTTTTCCATAAGAGCATTTTAACTGTTTGCCATTTTCTAGTTAATTTCGTCAACTATTTTTCTCAATTCTCCCTTAGTCACAACTTCACGTTGTGTGGAGGATCCTGGAACCTAATCTCCAGAATTAGCTCCTAATAGTAGGCAGTTGGGGTTGTTGACTTCAATTTGCTGAGGGTTTGTTTCTTCTCCAGCAATGGTAGCTCCAATGGATCTTCCGAAGGTACTTCTCTTTCTTCCTGGTGCCATTGATTCTCGACAGCAAATCTTTTAAGCAGAGATTGAGGATCTAACTTTTGAACCTATCTGATCCTAAGTAGATAGCTAGATCCAAGCCTGAGTTGGGTTCTCAGTGAAAGCACCAAAATGTTAACCCAAAGAGTGGATTAACACCCTAGATTGAGTGAGAAAGCACCAACCCTGTTCTTATAGAGTAATAATATAGAAAATAAATGTAAAAAGAGAAGAAATAGTACAACGACATGAAGATTTTTATAGTGCATCGGCTGTTAATGAAGCCTATGTTCAATTTATAACTTTATATTAACCGACTGTTGTTACAAGCTGAATAGGATTACAATATGACTGAATCTTCTAAGTTAGATCAAGCCACAAGTACAAGAGTTCACCGGAGAATCACAATGAACCCTTAGATAACTATTGTGTGGGAGAAGAAGAGTGAAGGATAATCTCTGCAGAGTTCCAGCAGCCAGTCCAGAAGATCCGCTTTATGTTGCGAGTAGAACTGATTTATAGGGGTTGGAGAGCTATTGGGCTAGGCCACTTTGCCAGAAGCTTACACTCAATAACACGAAGGTGCTTTGAGAATTTCATAGCGATCTAACTTAATCCGATGGATCGCTAACTATCCATTGGGCATGGATCGTTGTGATCCATGTAAACGTATTTTTGGATTGTTTCCTTTGGGTTACATACCTTGCTTTATGTAGTTGCTTTCCATGTAATTTCGTAGCCAGTTGCTTTGTTTTGATGATGATTCATGTACATGTTGGATTGAACTATGACATGAATCAAATAGATTTTTTCTTCTCGAACTAGGTTTCTTGGAAGGCTATCAAACTTAGCATACACCCCTAGAAAAGGTATTGACTCATGATGCAAGAGGTTTGAACGACCCATGAGGAGTCCCTATGGATCGCTAGCAATCCATTGGTGATGGATCGCTAGAGATCCATCCCTTTAGTTGATTTTTTTGAGTTTCATCTTGAGTCCTTCTTGGCCTATTCTTTTGATCCTCTTAGTTGATTCTTAAGTTGCTTTGCCTTGGCCTAGAAGTTCTAACTCCTATTGAATTCTACTGGGTTAAAAACCCAGTTAACGCCATGCATACCAATGAACTCCCATAGTTCCTAATAAGGGCATTACAACTGCTTAGCCATATTCTATCTCATTTTGAAAGATCTCCATTAAAAGGTTATCTAGCCTTGCCTCCTAACAACAAAAAAACTAACAAACAACTAGGAGGTGGTGCATATCCAAAATGTCATCTACACTAGAAGGAGGTGTAGCCCGTTTAGCATAACCCTTGTCTTTCCGCTGACCAGTAAGGACCAATGACGATCTCGACCTATATAAACAGCTCCTACTCCTCACATATATGGTACCAACATCATCGCCATAGCATTGAGCTTATGCTCACCGTCCTACATTTTACCCAACGTGCTTCTTGTTTCATTTATGCCAATTTAACGTCATTTACTGCTTACTTTTAATTTGAAGATTAAATGCCTTTTTCCATTTGACATCCATTTGATACTACTAGGTATGTCATACCGTTCCTTTTCAACTATTACTATCATTGTTTGATTGCTATAACTCTCTTAATTAGTCACTTAATTGCTTTACATACATTTCATCACTTATTGTTATTTTCAAACTTATCGCATATGTTAGATTTATAATTGAACTATTATTATTACCTCTACATACAACACTTTGGTTTATACTTAGGGATTTCTGCATTTTAATAAGTTGGAATTACATCTTTTCAACAAGAAACGTAAACATTGTAATTTTCCATAAATTGTCTAAAAGAGTAATTGCGTTATGTTTGGAATTACAAGGAATTATCTTTTATGTTATTATTGAAATAGATGGTACAAAATACAGTAGACATCCCTATTTTGTACATCTCTTTCTTTTAGACATGTTCCTTGTTATTTCAAACAATACATTTTTATTCATATTTATAAGACTGCATAATTCATATAAATTTATATTGCAACACATTTTATTCCAATGAATTAAAATAATATTTAAATCCCAATTCAAATTATATTAACTTCCAATTTACATTTACTAACATATCATTTTACTAACTAACATGGAATTATTATACAATATTATAAATTTAGGAACTACTTTCACCTTAGTTTCCGGACTCAATTATATGCAATATTAAATCAAAGTTAACAGCTTACATAAGATATAGGCATGGTTTTCAAATTCACTACATGTATAATTTTTAAGCCTACAACTCTAAAATTATATTTAGGCATACGAGGAACAGATTTACAATGATGTATATCAAATATTTTATAAAATATGTAATTTCTCACTCACCTTTAAGCTTCCAATTTTCTAGATCTAAATCCTATTATTCCTGTTTGACTCCCTTTTTCTCCGTATTGAAATATTACAACAAGCATATACATATATTTATCAAAAATTTAGATCCGAGAAGAAATTAGAATTTAATTTATATTTGGGTTTAGATTTACAATTTACCTGGTTGGCGGTTCTATATATATATACAAGTTTTGAAAATCAAAATCTTTTATTTTGCACACAAATTTTTCCAGCTTCTATGAATAGAAGTATAGTTCAACCAATTTTGCATCCAATCGCTACAATCTAAAATCCTAGCACAGAATTTCTAACATCGAAAAATTTGAAAATCCGGTTTTCTAAACCTATATTCTTATGTCAGTAAAATGGTTTAGATGGAGAATTCCATATTTCCATCCTTCTCTTGTGTACCCCTTCTATTGTGCCTTGGATCGTTCTCTTCTGACTTCGATTCCTTTCCAACTTTTCCAAGTACAATCCGCATAAGGAAATTTACTTCTATATTTCATAACATAATTATTTTAAAAACCATCTTTTGTTTACTATAAACAAGGTATTAAAATTGAAATTCCAAGGCTAATAAAGCTCTTCCTCTTGTTACCCCTTATGTTTTACATACTATAGCTTCCGAAATCTTCAAATGGTAATAACTTGTCCGTTTTAACTCCGATCGGAAAACTTTATACATGAAAATTGATCAAAACATTGCCACGAACATAATGGTGCAAGTTTTATGGCCAAATTATGACATTGTGAAAATTCCATTTTTGGCTTTAATACCTTTTTCAATAAATTTCATTTTAATTTATTTACGTTCAATTTACGGGGTGTTACAGTTTACATATATGTGTATCTATGTGCGTATGTATATTTGTGTATCTAGGTATGTATGAATATATCTATGTAATAATTATGGTTACGAACACATCGTAACTATAATTGATAAAATACTTCTCCTAAGGATTTTCTACTCATATACGTTTAATGTAATTAATTTATTATTTATATCACTATATAGCAACACATACAATGGAAAATAAGACCAATAGCATACTTTATTTTGAACAAGATTATTTATAGAGTTAAGTTTATATAACTATTTACATAATTGCCCCTAGGGCACGTCCTTAACTCTATCAACATGCCACTTGCACTTGGGTTGATTATGGAGCCTCATGCCTATGCCTTCGATTAGCCTTCCAAAATTAGACTGAGAAAGCACGTTAATGAATGGATCTACTATGTTATCATTAGTAACTACTCTTTCAATTACGATCTCTACGTCATTAATAAACTATCTTATTATGTGGTGCTTACGTTGGATGTTTCTTGACTTTTTATGAACTCGTGGTTCCTTAGAAATCTGTTTTACCGCATTATTGTCACAATATAAGAGCATCAGACCATCAATGCTTAGAATCACTCCTTAATGAATTTGTGCATCCACACTCCTTTTGTGATTCGTTCAAGTGATATACTTAGCCTTCATGGTTGAATCGACCACAACTTCTTATATGGAACTTTTACAACTAACGGGCTAAACACAAACCCAAACTGATTTATCATTGTCAACATCGCTCTTAAAACTTGAGTCTGAAAACCCTTTCATAAAAGAATTCATCGTTTCCAAATACGTGAAACAAATCCTTAGTATTTATTAAATGCTAACATACATATATAAATTCATATGCATATCAGGAATATACATGCTTATATGTATAAGGGAAGGATCTGTAGCCACCTTTAATCAGCCCTCAAATGGATCCCCTTAATTTCAACCACTTATTCCGATTTAAATAATAATGCTTTCTCTCTCTTATCACACCGTATTATTATTTAAATCAGAATGAGTGGCTAAAATTAGGGGGCTATGTTGGGGGCTGAATAGAAGGGGCTACAGATCCTTCCCTATATATGTATGTATATATGTATATACACACATATACATTTAAATATGCTATAATATATGTGTATGGTTTGTATACACATATTAATAATACCATATATATAGTTTAGGTTATACCTTGAGCATTGATTTTGATAACAACCATATAAATATTACTACTAACAATTCTTCGAGTTGTTTAGTATTTTCTGATATATTATGGAGACATTTTAAAGATATAAACAAGAATTCAAGGGAAGCAAATGAATTGTATGTATGAAGATAATTAGAGCATATGGAAGAGCCAAATTGATCCAAGATAAATGAAACACAAGTACTTTGACGATAGAGATATTTGAAGTGTATAACAAGTTTGTTCAAGCATATGTCGACATATTCACTGTCGATGAGTTTTTCAAATTTAAATGAATGGATACTTCCTTTCATCCTCTCACCAAACGTCATATCTCTTTATCTTCTACATAATGACTTTGGAAAACATAATCTAACAATAAAAATCTCATTGTACTTTCTCTCTTTCATTACAATCACTTTACTATAAATACTTTTGATATTGTCCTGCAAATCCACATTTTCTCACTCTTATTCTTCATGGATACACAAACCACAAAAGATCAAAGAATTTGTGTTTGAATTCTCAATCATTCTCTCCCTGATCTCGTCATATTCTTCAAAATTTTCAATGATATATTGCTATTGGAGGTCTATAGTATCATTGTACAAAATCTACAAGAATTTGTATTGAAGGTACAACTCTTGCAATACTTTACTACTATTGTAACGAGAGAGGTATTCTTGCCATCTGTATAAAGTCAATAGGAAATGTGTATCTTACCACCCATAGAATTGTAAGACGGTAAGGTGTTCTTCCATCCGTGGAAAGTAAGAAGTGACAATGGAAATTTTGTATGGAGAATAAATGACTAGATATCTGAACCAATGTAAAAATCCCTGATTCATTTACTTTATTGCTTTTACTTACTTTAAATTTACTCTTTATTATCTATTTTGTTTGTGATTTGATTACTGTTCTGAGTAGATAAATTATAAGTTAATAGTTTAACATTTAAATAGTGAAGATACATTATTCGCACCACTCTAGTGTATTAATAGGCTTAAAATCCACTTTGCATCAGTGTGTTAGGGTAACTCACATATCCCATAATTGGTGTGTTAAAAATTCCATGTGAAGGAACTTATGTTTAGGGACTCTCAGTTTAGACATTTACATATACATACATACACACAAAGATATATATATATATATATATATATTTATGTGTGTGTGCGTATGTGATAAATACAGACACACACATACAAACACACATCTACACAAATGCACGCACGCATGCACATGCGCATGCACGCATGCACATATATACACATATATATTTCCATGAAGTTAATAAATTAAGTTTATATACACAGACATAAAATCTAAAAATAATTTATAAAATTGCTCTTTAACTAATGTTGTGGGCATTTTTGCCTGTAGCATCGTGAACAAGAAGAGACGTTAAGAAGCATAAAAACACCAGGAAGGTGCATAATAAAGACACCATCATGTAATCACAAGTGCAAGGCGAACCGCTATGGGCAAATTTGGCATAGTCAAATATAGTCAAAGCTCATGAAAAACGTTCCTAAGGTCAGGAAATGCACATAGGTCGAAACCACATCTCAATCCGAGCTACAGCTTGAAAGATATGATCATCTTAAAATTTGTCCATCGCCTAACCAACTTGGGCCCCACTCTGGAGAGCTACTACTTACTTCAGGAAAATGAAAAATTTAGAGGCATTGGAATACTCTGCTCAATTATATGAAGCTACCGATCCAAGTTTCATTGAACTCTTACTTGAAATGAAGGAGTTATGGCATAGAAGTATGTGTAGCACAGTGGAAAAGACTTATGCTCTTCAGCAACCCACCCGGGTTTGAGTCCTGGCAAGGACATTATTTTTATGGGACATGAGGAATGGTCCAATAGGGAATCTAAGTGCCTAACTGTTTCCAATGTAAGGTTAGACGGAGACCAAGGCAGTGTAGAAGGAAGTAAGGAGAGAAAGGAAAGGCAATGCTACTCCCTCCCTCTATTCAGTACCCAAGATACCGAACAAGAAATCTTGTTCGGTGCCCATGGTGCCAAATAAGGCCACTTGCACAGTTAAGAGGGGTGACATTGTTTAGAGAATCGAACAAAGGAGGGATATGCATACCGAACCATACCTACAAAGGTTCATCGAAGTATGCATGTTGGAGTCCATCGAACCAAAGTAAAGTGCACACACCAGACTAAGCTGATACTAACCGATTGAGCCATGTGCCTTAGTGTCATATCGAACCAAGCTTAGGAGAAGTCCACTGAACCAAAGAGGGGCCGAGCCAAATAGGGGAGCATATGAACTTGGCCAACAACATATCCACATACATTCTTCCATACTAACCTACCCAAGACAGAGCTCCTACTCGAACCGAGAAAACTATATATGGAATGAAATCTTCTTATATCAGGAAATCATTAACTACATTTGGCATATTTAGGAATATTCCCTCTGAGCGAGTTATACATGGAAATTTCTTGACTTACTGGACTAACCACACCATCTTTTCACTCCTATAAATACCAAAGTATCTAATAACAACAGAGAAAATTCTAGAGAGCCAAGCTTACAACAATAATGGCAGACAAGACAGAGAAAAGCAGGAATAGCCTAGCAGGATAGCCTAGCAGGATCAGCTAGTAGGAACAACCTAGCAGGATCAGCTAGGAGTGACCTAGCAAGATTTTCTAGCAGGAACAACCTAGTAGTAATAGCCTAGCAGGAACAGTCAAGCAATAACAACTAGCAGGAACTGCCAAACCAAGAATAACCAAATAGGAATAGGCAAGCAGACTTCCTTGAGCTATATCCTATTTTCTATTGACCTTTAGACCATTGCATTTTCTATCTCAGACATTATATCAAAGATCTATAAGAATAATAATGCAAATGGACTGTAGATATAGGCACATTCTGGCCGAACCACTATAAATCTTTGTATTCTTTACTTTTCTGCATAACCTATATGCGATCTGCTCTCTAAAAAATTAATCATAATACAATTATAACAACCATTTTTTGTGCAAACATTTTTGGTGTTTTCACTAAGAAGTGATTCTCAACATGCCTTTGAGATCAAATAAAAAGATTGGTGCTACCTGCAGGAATGTAGGGAATGCCCATGCATTCAACCAAACAACTTCTAATCAAAATGATCATTTACCTAGCAATCTGGTGCTAGAAGACATAATTACCAAAGGCAACCTGGATAGAGTTGTGGTCAATCTAAATGAATGTTTCATCGCCCAACATCAAGCAATGGTGGACCGACTTATGGCATGCTTGGGGCAGGCGTAAACTATTGGTTGCAACACTTGAACATGAGGGCGATCCCAGTATAGGGGATCAAAAAGACAAAGTAGGTTACACTTTGACAAAGAATTTGATCAAGACGGACCAAGTGCTAAAAGAAGAAATGAGCAAGAGTTCAGCCCACAGCTAGACCTGGGAAGCAGTTTAGCGTCGAACCAAAAAGGATGATGTTGAACCAAGTGCAGCTGCAGAAAACTCTTCTTATTCCCTCATTGAAATTTTGGTCGATGGAGGATAAAATGATCACTAGGATCAATCTAAGAGCCATAATCATGTCCGTAACTAAAGATCAAGTCATCATAGAGAGATTAAAGAAATCGTTCTCTCCGAATAGAAAGGTCGAGCTATCATTGACAGTCACCCAAAGTAGAGGGTAGGATGACCCGAATCATAAGACAATTCGTTCAAACTTGAGCAAGTGGAGTAAGGATTTGGAGCTTATCTTAGCATTACCTTTTCCCTAAAGATAAGACTACCATGGAACTTGGAGATTTCAGGATCTATAAGCCAATAATGTACATGGGGTTGGAATGCGCTGCATTAGGAAGGCATCTCGGTATAACTACTAGAGAAGAGTCTAAGTGATTGTAAATGATGATGGAAGATATGTTAGCTCTTTTTCTAGTTAGTATTTATAGATAATGGAGCATTCCTTAGACTCATGGTGCAAGCAGCACCAATGCAGGTCCGGGGAGACTAAGTATGGGGTTCTGTTCGTGACCCATTAAAAATAGATGTAAGGGAGCATGTAAAGCAAGAAGGGGCTATGGAAATCCAGACTTCCACAAACTGAACCGACGAGAGCTTGAACTAAATCAGACCGACGTAGAACTAACCAGTACCATACCAATGTTATAGCCCATGCCGGACCAAAAGAGGACGTCTCGCAGAAGTCAATGCTGATATTGGAACCACACACTTGGATGCCGAAATGGTACAATCTGAGTTCATACCGACTGGTTTACAGGTGGTTGATCCATTGCCGGGAGGCATAGTGTGACCCACCAAGTAAACTAAGGGAGCATTACAGTAGTGAAAGCAAGTCGCTGGCCTAATGTGTCGAGTGTTAGGCAAGCTAAGCATGAGACCAGAGCTTGACAAGATGAACCACAATCGGTTGATTTTGAACATTTGATTTGCAGTCAACCTCGGATTTTAAGACACTAGTCATGGAATTATATGTTGGAAAAACTAACCCTTGAAGGCTTGAACACATTTGAGGGTGCTACATTTAGCATATGGAAGCAGTTGGAGCTATGAAGGGAAAGGACTTAGTTGTTTACCTCTATTTTTGTTATACTTAAAGACTATTTGGTTTCGTCATTTGTCATACTAATCTATTAACACTAGGATATCAAGCAAAAAGATGGATAAATGTCAACTAGGTTGAAGACAAAAAGCCTTGGAAAGGAAACACTTCAAACGATAGTGCAAGTTTTCGTTTTCACTATTTACGGAAACTTAAGAAAGAATATATCCCGCTATTGGAGAACCCCTAGATTGCAATAAATCAGGGATCAGAGAGTCAACAACCACAAAGATTGGAATCAACAAATATCACACATTCCATAAGATTTGTGGTCCTAAGACCAACGAATGTAGATAAATCTCCCAAGTATACTCTAAGCTGAAGTGGAAGGTAACTCCATTAAGAACGCCACAAACTTTTGGCCATAGTCCCTTGACGGAAATGAATCCCTGCGAAGAAAGAGTGAAGAGCATGCTTGGGGGCATGGTGTTGGTCCCCCATGGAAAATAGAGCATGTCCTCCTTCTAGATATCCGATCACAGATGTGCATGAAAAATTATGAGGAATAGAGTAATCAAACAACGAAGCATAAAATTCCTAGTCCCGGAGACAGGGTTCAACTCCACCAGAGACAATAAGAGACTAGTCTCAACTCCTCCAAAGATAGTGGAGTATAATTCTGACCCATTCCATAGGTGGGACTAGATATCTCTAGAGATGGTGAAACATATTCTTTTGAAAGGCCCCAAAGACAGAGTCAATTTCATATGAATATGAAACATGGTACTACAAAGACTGAACACCCTAATAGAGCATGTGGACAACAATTTAAAGGTGTGATTTACTTTAATGAATAAATTTCAAATGATATTTAATAAAAATGCCTAAGGCATAAGTAACACCATGCCACATGACTATGCGACGCTTGCGGAAGTGAGAAAAATATTGATGGCTGGGTAAGGACAAATGTTCTTAATCCCTATGGGCCAGATATACCTCTTACCTTGCAGGCTAGACCGAGCCACATAGTATGGTACACCAATAGTAGGATTGAAAATAGCAAAATAATTGGAAATCTGGACACTATGTGTCTATAGTGACCTATAAATGGCTGTGAACTAAGCATTTTGGGAATTTCGAGTCGGCGAAGAACAGTTGGTATCCTACTTAAAAAGGAAAAAGGGCAAAGGCTTTGCTTGAAGAATAAAGATGCTATGTGGTTAAGTACACTATATGGGAGAACATCGAGATGCTTACGATTTTGAAATTTCGGCAAGCTCAGGAAACAAATCACTTTTCGAGATGGTCCTAGTGAAAACTCCACCCTTAAATTGGAATGAAGCAAGGAATGCGCAAGGAGGCTCAGTACACTATACAGGGTAATATCCTATATAGAAGAGTTCTAACTAACTCGTTGCTAAGGTGCACAGTGGCAAGAAAGTCTAAGGAAATATTGTATAACGTACATTAAGGCAGTTAGGGAGGCCATACTGGGGGGCAAATCCTAGAAAAGGAAATCTCATGGACATTGATCTGAAATGGAGAACTTCTAATAGCTATGGGTGGAGCTGAGTATGCAGTAGTGGTCCCAGATTAGTTTATCGAATATGGAGCTCAGCCCCAGATGATCTTGGACAATGGATGGCAATTTGGTAGTCAAGAATTCGCCAACTTCATTCGGCAATACAGAATCAGGATAAGCTTTCCTATGATACCTGACCTGTAAATCAATAAGTTGAATAGGTCAACAAGGTTTTCCAAACTAATATAATGGAGCATTTAGAAAATGATAAGGGAGCTCGGATGGATGAGTTGCCATTAGAATTTATGCACATCGCACTTGCCACGAAATTACAATGGGATATACTCCCTTTGCTTTAGCCTATGATTTATGGGTTATGCTTCTCATTGAAACTATAGTCTTATCTCATAGGATAATCCACTATAACTCAAAGAGGGATGATGAATTGCTAAACATGTCCCTATATCTGATCGAGGAGAAGTGGGATGAGGCTGCTTTGAAAACCACGGCGCTCTAGCAGAAAGCGGTGAAATAATACATCTCTAGGATAGAGCATTGCCCACTCCAGCAAGGAAATCTACTCTTGGAGAAAAGTTTCCCTAGGATTGGAGGCACCCTTCCTGATCTGGGAAAGGTTATATTTTATCAGCAAGGATCAAGAGAATGGAGCCTATATTCACATCACCATGGATGGAGCAGTATCCGGGAAAACATGGAGTGCTCAAAACATCTGTTTCATTTTGGCACACTGACTATTGCAACTGCATGAAATATGGATATGTGTATTGTCAATCATCATGGTCTTACTGAGCCATATGGATAGGGTGTACGAAACCATGACAAATGATCGGTGCTATCAAACAACCACAAGAACCACCACCCCATGCCAAATAAAGTCCCTGATTTCTAGCACTATGCAAGCAAGGTCGTTGTATACTTAGGGCACCAAACTCTGGCGCAAAATGGAAAGCTTAGACAAACTTTTGGTTGGCAATGGTGAGCACGATCAGCCCATGGTTAGGACATGATCATCAAGTGGGTGCTCGCCGTTGACGGTTGGCCCAAACTTCTTTTCCAAAAATGACGATCCCGATCAGCCCATAGTCATGACATGACTGCCAAGTGGGTGCTTGCCATTAACGATCGACCAAAAATTCTTTGCTAGTAATAAATAGCCCGATCATCCCATGGTCAGGACATGACCGCCGAGTGGGTGCTCACCATAGACGATTGGCCCAAACTTCTTTGTCAGCAACGACGAGCCCGACCAGCCCATGGTCAGGACATAACCGCCAAGTGGGTGCTCGCCATTAATGATCGACCTAAACTTCTTTTCCTACAATGATGAGCCTGATCATCCCATGGTCAGGACATGACCACCAAGTGAATGCTCACCATTGACAATCGGCCCAAACTTCTTTATCGGCAACGACGTGCCCGATCAGCCCATGGTCAGGACATAACCGCCAAGTGGGTGCTCGCCGTTGACGATCAGCCCATGGTCAGGACATAACCGCCAAGTGGGTGCTCGCCGTTGACGATCAGCCCAAACTTCTTTGTTGGGAATCACGGCTCCGATCAGACCATGGTCCGGACATGACCACCAAGTGGGTGCTCGTTGTTGATGATCGGCCCAAACTTTTTTGTTGGCAACGACAAGCCCAAACAGCCCATGGCCAGGTCAAGTAGGTGCTCACCGTTGACGATTGGCCTAAACTTCTTTGCTGGCAACGATGAGCCCATTCTGTCCATGGGCAGGGCATGATTGCCAAGTTTGTGCTCGCCATTAATGATTGGCTCAAGTCTCATTGTTGGCAATGGCGAGCCCGGTCAACCCATGGTTGGGATTGACCGCCAATTTGGTGCTTGCCGTTGACGATCGGCACAAACTACTAAACCAACAATGGTGCATCGAACTGATCCCTATTCGATTGTGCATAGCTGATGATCGAATCAACCTTTTTAACTGATAGTGGTGGAACAGAGTGATCCCTATTTGGGTGTCCATAGCTGATGATTGACTCAATGTTCTTAGTCGGTAGTGGTGGACCGGAGTGATCCCTATTCAGGTCCCCATAGCCAACGATCAGCTACAAGCTTTTAGGATTGCTATGTAGAACCAGATTATCGGTGGTCAGGACATGGTAGCTGCCTTCTTCATTCTTGCCAAGCATTCGGCTCAAGATTTCTATCAACAAAAAATAAATGAGCTTGCTCGGAGTAAAACGTGGTTATCGGTTGTCAGTGCAAGCAGCCAATACTAGAATTGCCTATGAAGACTATCAATAGATCGACACTAGGGAAAACTTGCTTACATTATGCATGGAATATATATGTGATAATAAGTAAATTAGAATGCTGGAAGTGCATGAAAACAAACAAGGACAGATGGGATAGGATTACAAAGACACTCCACCAAGGTATATGCACCTTGTCGAACTTATCAGTTATTGATCTTGTGCAAGTATGCTAAGAGCAAAGACAGAGTTATCGGAAGAACTAGAAAAATAACACATAACTACTTCGCCAAGATGCTCATCATGTTGAACTAGTCAGTAATGGACTATATACAAGTACGTGAGAATGCAATAAAAGATTACTAGCAGGCTAATGGTATACTATACAAACACAACCCAATAACAAATCCTGATCAAGCATGTTAAATCCATTTATAATTTCTATAAGATACATATGCGCTTGTGTAAGAGTTCATACAGGTTATATAAAGTATGGGATAAAGGAAGCATCAGTCACAGAAACTGCTTACTCTACCGAACTTGTTGGTGATTGATCCCATACAAGCATGCAAGATAGCAGCGAGAAGGTTGCTAATAGAACTAGAACCCAAGAAATCATATGGCACAAACATATCATGATCGCTAGCTAGGAAAAGGAGAATATGGACATGAATAAATATCAAATGTAACAACGCATAAAAATCAAAAGAAGATTAGCTTCACAACCTATGCGCATGATCAATCCACATTCAAAACTTTAGTAGAAACCACTTACCTAACCAAATTTTTTGGTGATTGACTAATACAAGTATGCATGGAGGTGATAAAGGAATCAATAGTGGAATAACTTGGCAATCATGTAAGAAGAATACATTAAAACCACCAGTCTTAATTGGCCAAACTACAATCACTGCAATAAAATACACATCGTCAAGTCCATGTACTATGGAACCACTGAGTACCCCTTTCCGAATGGCACTTCGTTATTATCAGAACATTCATTTGACGACACAGAGCCCTCAGGACATGGGGGCAAGGAGGTTGAACTAGAGGGAGCAAAAGCCTATCAGACGGATATGAGAATCAGTGGGAAATCATGCTAGATGATTATACTACCAAGAAAGAATAAGCTGCAAACGTCACACTAATAAAGGATGTCTTGGAACAATCAACAAGCTTTCCCCAAGTGAACGAGACTCTGCAACATAATAGCAGTGGAAAACTTACCGAAAGGACGGGAATGAGGATATAGATGTTTGAGGTTCGAGATAACCATCGCATGAGAAAGAAAGACGAGTTTCGATGAAACAAAGCAAACTTTGTATTCTACGAAAGTATGCTTTGGGGAGCAAGTGTTGTAGGCATTTTTGCCTACAACATGGTGAATAAGAAAAGATGTTAAGAAGCATAGAAATGGCCAAAAGGTGCATAATAAAGATGCGATCATGTAATCACAGGGGCAAGATGAAGCACTGAAGATAAATTTGGCATATTCAAAGCTCTTGGAAAATGTTCCTATGATTAGGAAATACAAATAGGTTGAAACCACGTCTCAATCCAAGCTACAGGTTCAAAGATACGATCATATTAAAATTTGTCCATCATCTAACCAACTCGGGCCTCACCTTGGAGAGTTACTACTTACTTCGGGCAAATGGAACATTAAGTGGAATTGGAATACTCTACTCAATGATACGAAGCTATCGATCAAAATTTCATTGAATTCTGACTTGAAATGGAGTTATGGCATAAAAGCATGTATTGCACAGTGGTAAAGACTTGTGCTCTTTAGCCAGCCCGCCCGGATTTGAGTCTTGGCAAGGTCATTATTTTTATGGAACATGAGGAAAGGTCCAGTAGCAAATTTGAGTGCCAAACCATTTCCAATATAAGGTTGGTCGGAGACCAAGGCATAGTAGAAGGAAGCAAGGAGAGAAAGCAAAGGCAATGCCACCCCCTTCCTCTGTTTGATACCCAAGGTACCGAATAAGAAGTCTTGTTCGATACCATGGGTACCGAACCAGATTTACCGAACAGGGCCACTTGCACAGTTAAGAGAGGTGGCATTGTTTAAAGAACTGGACCAAGGAGGGATGTGCACATCAGACCACACCTACAGAGGCTCACCGATTCGTACATGTAGGAATCCACCGAACCAAAGTAAAGTGCGCACATCGGACCAAGCTAGTACTAGAACTAATGAGCTACGTGCCTTGATGTTATACCGAACCAAGCTTAGGGGGAGTCCGCCGAACCGGAAGGGGCCAAGCCAAACAAAGGTGCATACGAACTTGGCCAGCAACATGTCCACAAACATTCTACCATACCAACCTACCCTGGACAGAGCTCCTAGCCGAACCAAGCAAGCTATATATGGAATTAAGTCTTCTTATATTAGGAAATAATTAACTACATTTAGCATATTTAGGAATATTCCCTCTGAGCAAGTTATACATGAAAATTTCCTGACTTGCTAGATTAACCACACTATCTCTTTACTCCTATAAATACCAAAGCATCCAACAACAATAGGGCGAATTCTAGAGAGTCAAGCTTACAACAATAACGGTAGACAAGACAGAGGAAAGTAGAATAGCCTAGCAGGATCTGCTAGTAGAAACAGCCTTGTAGGATCATCAAGTAGAAGCAACCTAGCAGTAACAGCTAGCAGGAACGGCCTAGCAGTAATAGCTAACAGGAACTGCCAAACCAAGAATAACCAAATACGAATAGCTGAACAAACTTCCTTGAGCTATATCTTACTTTTTATTGAGCTTCACACCATTGTATCCTATATCTCAGACATTATATCAATGGTCTGTAAGAAGAATAATGCAAATGGACAGTGGATGTAGGCACATTCTGGCTGAACCACTATAAATCTTGAGTTCTTTACTTTATTACAACTTACTTTCTATAAAACCTATATGTGATCTGCTCTTTGAAAATCAATCATAATAAAAATATAACATCTGTGTTATATACCCCGTATTCACAACTCTACAATTAATTGATTGGCGATGTTTGCCCATTTTTTTTCAAACAACTAAGTAGACATCAAAATATCTTCATTTGAATTAAAATTAATATATTCAAATATTTTTTGATTTAATATTTTTTTATTAATACAAGGGTATACATATAAAATTTAAATTCAATATTTAAATATAAAATAAAAGATAAGCCAATAGTCCATACATATGTTATAATATTAAATTAATGTTAATGGTTTCAGTAGTTCTAATACCCCAACAATATACACCATACATACAATATATATAACAAGTTAAATTTAGAATATTCGGTGCAAATTTAAATATGTATGTTATATACATCGATTAGAGTCAGGTGTGAGCAAATATGAATGTATGATATCAATGTGAACATCTCTATGTAGATCCAGCCCTTTGTGACACCTTAATTTGTGCATTGAAACCTAGACTCCTTAAATTACCACCTGCTATTGTAGAATAGAATGAACCACATTGTTTTAGTTCTATTTGATGTTGTATAAGTGAAAAATATTTCAACCAAGGGAGAAACAAGAAGTGGCCAACAAAAAATGAGAACGAAGTGTAGCTGAATGAATGTGGAAGGTTTGGTATTTAAAGAGAAATGAAAAAGACCTTCCACCTTTCTCTCTTGCAAACTCCTTAATAATTCTTAATTAATTTTAGATAACATTTATACTATTTCTATCCCATGTTTGGCCGGCTATACATGGTCTTCTACATGAACCAAACATCCCAAAGCCCATTAAATAATTAAATACATTCAAAGCCTCATTAAATATATATCGACATTATATATCGATATGTGCAGGTACAACTTTTATGTACACATCTAAATAATTACTAATAGCACCAAGAAAATTTCTAACTACTCACTTATTAATAACACCCAAAATATCAAATACAATAATAATTAATATTTATTGAATATTAGTTTAATTAACTAATGTATAACACTTTATAAACTAATTAGATAGTACGGTATTTCGGAGAATTCACAAATATAGTTGTGAATCAGAAGTGTGAATTAAATTAGCATTTCTGTTGAATAATTCATTAACGTTCACATGTCACCTTATCTAGTAGTGTGATAGATTGAATGAATTTAGTGCTTACTAATCTTTTCGATGAAATCGTATCTTACATCACCATAAGCGGTACCACTAGTGATAATAATTTACACATGTTATCTTCGTCGATACTATATTGCTATAGGATATTGGAGTCTAGTATCAGCCAAAACTCCAATATTATCCACATTCAACTTGATCAGCCCATAAACAAAGTCATTGGTTTGATAATAAAATTTATTATCAACTTTCTACTATGGTCGAAGATTTTGACTTTGAGTTAACTATAGTTGACCTGATCCTAACCTCATACAACTAAGGAGACCAATTCTCTATTGAATAGTGCTTCACTTTCATTACTTCAGCTAGACCCAATTGTAGTCGCTCGATGGTCGATATGCCATGATTTAACTATAATCCAAATGGAGTATCCAAATTGAAGTTCAATAGCATTGTCTAGTCATGAGAACCATGTAACATCGTTACGCTAAGATTTTCTGTTTGACTTAGCTGTTATCAACTAATTTGAAACCCTCATACAAGTAATTCATGGTTATCCAATAATTATGAGTATGTAACACCTTAGTGCCCCCAACAACCCTAAGTAATACACTGCCCAACATTTGGAGAGCATTATGTACTCTGGTCTCAACGGACGTGTTGATATCTTTTTCTCGAAACATCTTAACCAAGAATATTTAAAACAAAATGTTATTTTATATTAGGATTGATTACTCATGATTGCAACTATTTTCTACTATAATCACATAACATTTTATTTAAGGATTTTGCTAAATATCACTTTTGATAATTACTTATTTATTTATATCATTATATAACAAAGTATATAAAAGAAAAGGAACATCTTTATTATGTATAAGATTGATTACAGAGTCATGTATATTTAACGAATTACATAATTGCCCTTATTGCATACCACTAACTCTCTCAATCTCCCACTTGCACTTGGGCTATTAAAGTCATTCCTTCGATCGTTTTACTTAGAATTGATTGAGCGAGTCCCTTCGTGAATGGATCTACTATACAGTTTTACTATCTACTCTGTCTATAAACCCTCGCCTTTGCTGATAAACCACCTTTATCATTTGAAACTTTCAGAGTATGTTCTTTAACTTCTTGTGAGCCTATTCTTCCTAGATCTGTATTATGGCATTGTTATCTCAAACAATGTCGTAGTATTCTCAACATTTGGAATCAGTCTTAGCTAGGTTATAAATTGCATACCGCACTGAAAGCTATATATATAGCTTTCATTGTGGAGCTATGCAAGGAAATATACTTAGCCTTTCTTTTGAATTAGCCACACCCTCTCATTTGGAGCATTTCCAACTAAAAGCTCCTTTACAGAAGTTGTAAATGAGTTGAGGATTGACATACTATGCTCAATATCACTTATGAAGTTTGAGTCCGAATACTCTTTTATAAGTAGTTCTTTATTTCCATGAATAATTCTCTAGCATTTTGTAAACACTCAAGAATACTCTTAACTATCACTTAGTGATCTTAATTTGGAATTGATATATGCTCGATGTACCAATTATATAAACGAATTGCGATACACTAGAAGGCATAAAATATATGATAATTTTTATTGTTGATGCATAAGAAATCCTTCTAATGTGCTTCGTATTGAACATTTTAATATCATGTTTGTGTATATCGTTAGGGATAATCCCAACATCCTTTTATATTTATTATTAAAGATGTTTCCTCAAATCAAATATAAAGGTTTAAACAACTAAACTAAACTGATTTTAACATGGGTACATCATTAACAATCAGCAATATATTGTTTACTTATAGTTTTTAGAGATATTTTAGTACCTTTAATATTCTTTCTTATAGACACATGCTTCTTTCGTATAGACACTTGCTTCCACTGCATTTTGATTGAAAATTAATCTATTAGATTTTCTTGTCAAAAATATTTGCTCAATAATGACGCATGTCGAATGATACTAATGTATCAGATCTTGGATCCCATTCAATAGTTACAAACTCAATTAATTCTCCCATTTACTTCTTCACAATTTGGTTATTCTATCCAAATAGCCTTTTTAAATTAACATATAGACTTTTTGTTTCAACATAGATGTACTAAAAACTAAAATCATATTGAGCGATAATTTTGCGACTATAATCTGAATTTACTTAAATATGTTGATTGATGAATCAATTACACAAATTTTAACAATAAAAATTTATGAGGTTATTCTCATAAATATTGCTTACTATATTATAACTGCATCGGCCTTTCTTTTTAAGACATATTTGTAGGCAGTGGATCATATCCCTTCGGGTACACTATCAAAATCGTACTTGATAATGTACTTGGAATCCATTTTGGATTTAATGCATCGTTCCATATGACAGAGTCTATGCTCTTTATCTCTTATTAACAACTGAGCAAATTGTTCTTATTAACAATCCTTTTTCTTGACATTGATAAGAAACTCATAATATCTCCTTAATGTATGTGAACTCTTATTAGTCATTCTAATGAGTTATATCCATTCTAGGCTTGTTAATTTTATTTCATCTTATGTAATCAGTTTCCATGATAGAGTCTTTGGACGCATCCAAGTCCATTATACCACCACTAATTTATAAAGTAAGTTCTTTTGGCATGATGGTGGTTTTTTAAACAATAATTGTTTTGTAACACCCCTAATTTAGTTTAACATTATTTAAGAAATTTAATTGGGTAGATTAAATAGAACAATGTAGTGGGACATGAGGATGAGATTTGATAATTAATTGGGTTAGGACTTAACAGATTAATTAATTAATAAGATTGTTTTAAAACTTAACATATAAAAGGATATTTGAGGAGGGAAAAAGAGGAATTGATCCATCTTTTATCCCTTAAACCCTCACCCTCCCATACATACTTAGTTACACTCATAAATAATCAAAAGAAAAACCTAGAGGCTGGCCATCTCTAAGGGGAAGAAGGAAGAAGAAATTAAAGGGGATTTGGAAGATAAAGCTTAGGGGAGTTAAACACTATCAAATCTCAACTCCAACATCTTAATTAAGGTGAATAATAAGTGAACCATCTCTTTTATCCTTGTGTTGAATTCAACCATGGGTAATTCTCGAATTTATTTTGATTGTTTTGTTTTGATATGGATGTATGATCATTGTTTGGATAGAATAATAATTTATAGAAATTTTTATGAAATTATTTGAATGGGTTTTTAAGGGTAAAACTTAAGTTACTAATCTCCAATCAGTTTGATTTTTCTGGTATGTTGAATAAAATGTTATTTTGGAGATCATTTTTTCATTTCATAATTTTCCAAGTTAAAATAAATATTTTATAAATTTCCTAAGGTGGAAAGTAGGTTTATTTTGGGTTTTAATTATTGAAATAATTAAATATAGTTTTTGGCCCTGAAATTTTTATATGATGAACAATGTAATATTTTTGAATTTCTGTTATATTTGGGGATTTTTCCCAAATGTTTATGAATTTATTATGCTATATAAGCATTCAAATTAATAATTAATTAATGATATTAGTTAATTAAGTTAGTGTATGTTTGGGGAATGGAAAATTGGTTATGGTAGATTTTTTGTAAAAAATTGGGTAAAGTATAGTGTTATCCAATAGAAATTTGACAAGAGTTAAAATTTGATGAAAAGTAACTGCTTTTAGTAGAAATAAACCAGTTTTTATGGTAATTACGATATTGCCATGTAACCATATCAATGCAGAACACCAGCGACATCAATTTGAAAGATACATATAATATCAATTATCTTGGTATAGGATGGATCAATTCTGGTTGGAGTAATAGTATAAAAATGCTGCATAGAATTGATGTCGATATGCGGCATCGAATTAATGCTGATATGGCAATCTCGTACTGAACCAGGGCTATGCCACCCGCCTTTATTTCTTAGTTTTAAAATATATATCACTTGGTATGACACACTAGTTTTCACCATTTTTTTAAAATGATGCCGCATACCACTATTTCGATTGTTTTCTATATCAACACCATAGCTTGAGGCAGTGATGTGGCAAGTAAATTTTTTGATATTAACTGTTTTACGACGAGATGCCACTATTACTTGGTTTTAATAAAGGAAATTTATATCGTGGGTTGTCAATGCTGACACTTTATGTTTTGCAGCATAGAGACGAAGTACTACGTTTTATGACATTATAATATTAATGCCGCAAGTGACTGATTTTTGGAGATAATGCCAAGCGACTATGATGCCGCAACCTTTTATTTTCAATACCGGTAAGGCTTTTTTTATGCTAACTAGAACTATGTTTTAAAGAGGCGAGATAGCCTCTGTTTTTAAGAAGGTCTATGACCTTATGCTTTTGGCAGTTAGCCATATGATTATAAAATCAAAAACTTTGTTTTCCAACCTTGGATGGAGGTTCGATATTAATTTTACTGCATTAATGCCGAATGTTCTTTAAATTACTATACAAATGGTGGGAAGCCATATGTATGATGATTTCGACATTGTATAGTGCGACATGATGCCGCATATATTCTGTATTAACGGTAGTGAGCTATAGGTTTTATTTGACATTGTTCACCGGGGATACCAATGTATATCATATTGACACCATTGTTTTATGAATTTACATTAATCATTGGGGATACCAATGTATTTTATTTTAAGATGTTATAAGTTTAAGAGGTATACAACCTAATTGGAGAAACTAATAGACATAGGTTGAACATTTGGGTTAAACATGAACTAAAATTTGATAAGTGATGAGTTCGTAGTTATCCTAGGAAAACTATGGGATGTGTGATGGATAATCCACATTATGCCGGAGATGGATAGTCTTTGTATGCTTAAACAAGGGTTCATAGTCATCCTAGAAAAACTATGGGATGTAAGATGGATAGTCCACATTGTTTTGATTAAGTGAACATTTGAGATGGATAGTCCACATAACTTTGATAATGAAACCATGTGCGATGAGAAGTCCATATGGTAAGGGATATGTAATCCAAATAATAATTACATGTGAGATGGGTAGTCCACATAAATATAAGAAGGATAGCCATTTGAAATTAAAACAGATAGTTAGATAAAATTAAGATGGATAGTCAGATAAATTTGGGATGGGTAATCCAGTGCATGTTGCATGATTGCAAATGTTTATTTATTATGTTTTAACCATTGTAGGTGCAGGAGCATAGTATATGGTTGATATGTTTCGGTTAAGATACTAGTGAGGGGAAAATCGTTCCGCTCAGTAGCATGATCTCACTAGATATCTATTTGGTTCGAGATGGTAGGTTATTATTCACACCAAACTACTGTCTGACCCGAATTTTTTATTTTCCCTTTAAACTCGTGGGTACACATTTGAGTAGGCCAGGAGCATGGGATTTTAGGTTTCCAGTTGGATAAATAAGCTTTTGGAGACGTGCAAGTGGCAATCTAGCTATATTAAGAGTTCATATTTCTTCATTGTCTTGATTTAGGTGTAATGGAAAAGTTGTAGAATTGCTAAGTATAAGACTCTGATCAACCAAGGGGGCATCTTTATATGTCGCTCTTGGAGTATACTGTAATAATTATATTTTCTTTGAACGTAGGATTGCTAATGAAATTATGAAATGAACATTAAAAGTTACACTACACCAAATAGGCTCTTTTGTAACACTTTTTTCGTTTCAATTTGTAACGGTTATAACCGTTACAAATTCCCCACGGATATTTCTGTTACAAGCATTTACAACGGTTATTTTGGTTACCAAATTTGGTGATTTTGTAAATAATTAAAAGTAGCATGGATAGGAGGGTCATTTTATCTCTTATTATTATTCCTCGTCCCATTTCTTACGCTTCTTACTTTCTTTCATGTCAAAATTTCGTTTTAGGGTTTTCGCTCCTTCCACTATCGCCACCCCCGCCTCTAGCACTCCCTCTGCAGCGCCAGCCTTTGCCTGAAGTAGCAAGTCTCGTTTCCGTGCATACTGAATAAAAAAAACGTGATTGCTCCTAAAAAATATCGTTTAGATCAACCTTCGAAGGCACGAAGGGCAGCAACATCGGCCGATGTCAAAGACAAATCAACAAACAACAACCAGCGCTCGTAGCAGGAAGCAAAGATTGTTGAGGCTATTTCAGGTTAGGGTTTTAATTTTTAAAATTTGGTAATTTCAATCAGCAGTAATTTTGATTTCAATTTTCCAATATGGCGGTTGCTGAATTTGGAAGAAGGGAACTAGCAGTAATTCTTAATTGATTTAGAGTTTCTATATTGACACAAAGAATGATTAATAATTTTTTCAGTTTTGGAAGAAGATAATTAGATGTAAGAGTAGATTTTAAGTTAAGTGTTATCGAAGCATACTTATACACATCAACAGTAGTTATTTCCCAATTTTTGAATTCAAATTCAATCAAAAGTTAAGAGTTTTATTATTTATTTTGAATTCTAGTTAGACTGAAAATTGATTTCATGTTTTGAATTTCACGATATCAGTTTGATTGCTAAATTTAATGATACATAAGTTTTACTTAATGGTTAATGTGTCTTGCTCAAAACGATTGGCCATGGATAATTTAATTTAAACATTTATATATGTATATAATTTGATGGTTGGATAATGATGAACCTGTTGTATCTGGGACTTGTCTATTGCACTGTAAACTCTTTCTTTTTTGCTACTAAATGAGCTATCAAGTGAATTGCTTGTTGTTTCTTTTCTTCTAGTAACTGTGATATCAGGATTGAACACTATTTTCTTTCTGTTGTATGAAATGTGAGTTTCAACAGCAGCATCAGAAACTGATTTATGCAGATGAGGGTTCATTGCTTCACTCTTCGCATTTGAATCTAAGTTTGAGGGTTGTCGATTGTAACTATTCTTCGATATGCTTTTTTTGCCCTGCATATATTTTTATTGAAGGTGAATAAAAATAGATACAACGACACTTTAAAATACACTTGTTATTCATACAGATTGAAATTTACCAATGACATTTAGTAGGATTAGCCAATTTTTGTTGGAATGCATTTGGATCCCATCTCATAGAAAATTCATCAGTGATGCTTTTCAATAACTGCAGCTTTGTATCCGTTGTAAATGACTTCTTTTGAACCTTCTCGATAAACTGCACATATCATGTATATATGTAACTAGTTAGATTTAGATTTTCACTACTAGATAATACATGAAAAATGAAGATTGGGAATTACCTATGCAGTGACTGAAGATTCCATCTGACCCCCGTATCTCTCTGTGAAATTTTTCCTTAAATCATAGAGTTCGAGTAAGTCAGAAAATCTCGCTGCTGCAAAAATGAGTGTGATATGGCTTCCTTGGCGTCTTCAGGACATTCTCTGTTCAAAATAGCAACATTTAAAGGTTTGTATTTTTTAGTCTTATGATGCAGGGAAAACATAGTGGTAGTAAGTAGTACATAAGTGTCCTAGTTGTAAAATGTAAGTTTAGTTGTTTAATAAGAGTTTTGATAACCTAACTCGCCTAGAAATTCAACGTATATGACTTATAACGTCTATATGATTTATTCTTATGCAAATACTTGAATCTTTCTTGACATAAATGAAAAACACCAAGATTAAAATAATGTTTTTATTAGATTAAGGTAATTTAATGTATGTAATTTCTGTATTAAGTTTTAATTGGATTTCAAATCCTAGTTATAATTTAAATAAAAACTTGAGTTTTAAAGAGCTTATTAAAAAAATAAAATCTTGTATTGATTATTAAAGAATAAAAACATTCCTAACAATAGAAATGATAATATTGTATTAAATTTAGTTTCTTAGATATTTTTAAGGCTACTGTATGTAAAAGCTACCTTTTACCTTTAAGAATAGTATTTGATATTTTAAGTACTTAGTGTTCATTTTTTATAATTAAGAAAAGTATTATTTATAACTTTTATTTTGTTGTTCCCTTGGCTTATGAAGTTATAAGGGTCATATAGCCCAACATATGCTCTTCAGGTTTGACTTGTGATAGTGCATTCCTGATTGCAGACCATCTATGTGTGGGAAATAATGACTTAATAAGACAAGATAGCCTTCTAAAAACTGTTTTACAGTTTGATCATTCTGTGTTTAAAATAATAATGTGTGTTATTTTGTGCTCTTTTTGAACTTTGAGTTAAAAGTTATTAAGCATGATTCACTGTGTTTCATAAGTTAAATAATTTTGTGGCTTTACCCTGTAGATTTCTAGAAAGGCTTATGCTGGTTTTCATAAGGTCACTACTTGTTTCTAGAAAGATTAGTGCTGGTGGTGGTATAAGATCATATCTGAGAAAACACGATACCTTACCATACTGGTATCTTGAAAGCAGTGAATAAACTTATACATTAATTCCTAATCCTTTTGTAGCACCAGTCATAAAATTTAAAAGAGGAGATACATAAAGATTATTTGAATGTTTTGAGTTAGCACCTCAGTCCAGTGTTTGTATCATTTTCTGGGTCTAAGAATGGGTTATGCTTCTTGCTTATAATGGTACATAACTGTCAACTCTTTCAATTATGCTATTTCCTTGCTTTCATTTCTTTCTATTGGTGTATCAAGTACAAATATCACTCAACAAATCTATTTATAGGTGAATAAAGTTAAAATTTTGACTGCATTTGATTTTCTACCGCCATTTTAGTTGCAAGCTTCAACTTTAATTACAATATATTTATACTACTCTTATTTTTAGTTGTACTTGAATTTGTGCCCATAAGAAGTTTATTGTAATGTCCTTTTCCTAATATTATAGTATGTGTAGGAAGTAATAGGCTGGATTGATTTCAAGTCTTGTTGATTTCATGCTTAGAAGCAAAAGTTTTGGTCTATTTATTTTTACTTTCTCTGATTTATTTTAATCTTGGTATTTTTCATTAGGTAAATGATATCACATCTATAACCATCGAACCTATTAATTTACCGAATATCAATCTTAAATGTCATATATGATTACATAATGGTTAATTATATTCATGTTTTGTGTTATTTTTCATTAAATTTGACATTTATTGAAGTCTTAGTTGTTTAAAACTATTTTCTAAAGACTCTAGATATCTAATTATTTCTGTAACAATATAGTGGTAAATCACAGAGTCACCTTTTCTTATATATAAGATGGAATATTTTCCATTATGTTTATTGCAATTGAATCAATATTTGCCGTTAATCACAGAGTCACCTTTTCTTATATATATAAGATGGAATAATTTCCATTATGTTTATTGTAATTGAATCAATATTTGAACCAATGTAAACGAAGAGATCAATAGCTTCTGTGCTAATTTGCAGCCAATTTTGCGAGCAAACCACAAATTTCTGGTATAATTTTCTTTAATGTAGAACGATTGCATAAAAAATAAATCATTATCTCACTTTGTCAGTCAATATATAAACAAGAACACTGAGTATTGATTTTCATGCTTTGCTACTTGTTGATCTTAACATAATGACTGTGTTGCTCTTCAACATAATGATACATGGGTTTTCATGCTTTGCTACATGTGATGGCATAAATTTTCCAATATATACTAATACTTGCATGGACATGAATACTTTTACTAAAATCTTGATTGATTGATTTTTATTTATTTTATTCTTGTTTTTGTAGTCTGGAGTTGGAATAGATAGCATGAGAGTTTCCTGATAAAAGATACCAATGTTGTTAATGCTTTGTATCGTTATAGTCTGCAGGAAGTATAGAAATGGACATCAGAATACTTGAGCTCTATCAAGAAAACAACGTTGCACATGTCATCATTCTACACTTTGCATAGTTTTTGTTGTATTTTTTTTCCTTCTAGCAGCGTCCTAGCAGGCAAGTAACTTTTGTATTACTATTATTTGATAATATTTTAAACATGTAATGCAAATGGAACTTGCTACAGATGGCTATGTGGTACTTTGATGTATATTTCTTTTGACATTGTGTGCATGTTTCTGCAGATGATTTTGGCATTAACGAATTTTACAGCAGTTATGAGCAAAGTTTGAGTGTTCTTAAGCAAGCAAAACTCTGCAAGAAAGGAATGGTTACAAAGTCATCTATTATGCTTGGTTTGGGTGAATCTGATGAGGAAATAAAAGAAGCAATGAATGACTTAAGGGCCATTGATGTTGATATTCTTACCTTAGGACAGTATTTACTGGTATGTCATGCATATTATTCTCTGTAAATTGTGCTTCGTCTTTAACAATATTTTTGTTTTAATTAAGTTCCATTTAACAATATTTTATATAACCATTA
The DNA here is from genome assembly GCA_030737815.1 of Allium fistulosum. Classification (NCBI taxonomy): domain Eukaryota; kingdom Viridiplantae; phylum Streptophyta; class Magnoliopsida; order Asparagales; family Amaryllidaceae; genus Allium; species Allium fistulosum. The sequence continues at coordinate 340,786,049 of CM060904.1, forward strand.
AGTTGCTAAGGTTGTCAACTTTTTAAATGTTAAACGCTGTATGCTTTGAGTTATTTCATGTTCTCTAGACAAAAATGCTATTAGACAATCCTTAAAAAAGATCATGTCATGCTGTTGTACCCATTTTTCTCTAACAGCTTGCCTATGTAGATCTTGAATTCTTACGTTTAAATCTAAAACACCAGATGTTTCCACCTGCTGTTGATGATGTTCTTGTAACATATTTGTCCTCATTTCCATCCATGTAACATATTTGTGTTCTTGTCTGTACACTAAATATCTGTTTGTATTTACAGAGATACTTTCAAGATTTCGACTATCCCACAGCAACTTTCAGGTTCCAGTTCAATATGCAGCTCTCAATAGTTTGGAAAATGGCATTGTCCTATAGATGCTAAAATAGTAGTTTGTAACTCCTACCATTATGTCTAGGAGAACTGAAAATATTTATGGTCATGTTTTAATTAGTTCTTTTTAGCTGTTTTGTACGAGATTTATGTATTTACAAAAACTATCCATAGTAATGCACATGTCAATTGCTATATGAAGTTTATTTGTTTGCATGTGCAATATTGACGTCCATATTAATGCATGTGTTGGTAGGTATATATGCATATTATAAAACATAGTGTGCTGATACGTATTATCAACGATATGGATGGTAGGTAATGATTTGTGAATGTTTTGAATACTCACGCTTATAACCGTGGTGAAACCCCAGAAAACTCACGCTTATAACCGTTATACTTCAAATTACGATTAAATCCAGATTTAACACACTTATAAACGTGATAGATATGAAATTTCCCACGTTTATAACCGTGATTCATCATTCTCACGCTTATAACCGTGAGTAAACACCATAACTCTCACGCTTATAACCGTGAGCAATACCCAAAATTATCACGGTTATAAGCGTTATTTTTTCTGTGATAATATTTGCCCACGCCACTTGGGAAAACGCTTATAACCGTGGGGAATTTAATTTATCACGGTTATAAGTGTGATAAAATGGCCTTTTTGGTGTTGTGTTATTTATGAAGTGTAATGTGAAAACATGTTATTAAATTGTGTTTTAAAATTTTCATGTTCACGTGCTTCTGATTTTTGATATGATTAACATTGCCGTATTTTGTAATCGAAAATTAATACTATAGATGACTGCAGCATTCGTAGCACATAGTTTCGACCCTCAAAGTAGGGGATGTTAGAAGTTGGTGTCAAAGCATTGGTTTATGTAAAACTTAAAAGATAAAAAGATTTTTCAAAACATAATCATAATGAATCAGAGAATAAGGTTGGGGTATGGGATAATGCTATAGTAACGTACTTGTATTTGCTATATATAAGTATGTATTCTCCCCTCTCTTAGATCATTCTTCTGTATCTTATTAAGACTCATGTGCAGATTATGAGAAAGCAAGGTTTGGAAGCATGAAACAGAAGAGTGGATCTAGGTAGAGGAAGCACTACAACTAATGGAAATGTTCGACACAATACCAGAAGGAGCTAAAGTCGACAGGCAAATGCTAATCAAAATGCAAACGCCAATGTCGGTGCTGGAACCCGACCAATAGATATGGAGATTATGTATCAATTCTTTGTCAATATGATGCAAGCTAGAGAAGCTGCGGGTTTGGTTGGAGGAAATGCTGCAAATGTGGGATGAGTTAATCATGTGGCGTCGGTAGGTAATAACTATGCTAAGCTGAATCGAAATTATACTAGTCTTGGAGGAAAGCCTTTTCTTGGAGCTGAGGATGCTATTGATGTAACGGCTCGAGATTTTTGATCCTAGAAAATCGACATTAATACGTCCACTGTATTGCATGCCGAGCAATCGAATGCCGAAAAACCTGATTGTTAGGGGAAAGAAGAGGGAAGGAAAAAGAGAAACGAAAACTAAAACAACATATAATCTCACAACGGAACGAATAATCTCTAATATACAACAAATCTTTACACAAAGAAATAGTGTAATATACATACACCAATCAGAGTACACTTACCTATTTCAGCTTGGACAGTTATAACAACCTGTCCTCACAGTTGCTGATAAACACACAATGAATGCACCGGAAAAATAACCATGTATGTGAATACGTCTCTGACCTCTAGCTCGCCACCTGAAGCTCCAAATAATCCAAACTAAATATGTAAATATGCTCGATATGACCCGAGCAATATCATAAAATAACACTCGAGTCAGTCTGGAAAACCAACGTGAGAAAAACACACCCAACTGGATTTTTAATGTTGCAAAAATATTTTGAAAATTAATTTCGTAAGACCTCGCTGCACGTAAACATGGACGGGTTTTTACCTTACGATAACCAAAACATTTTCTATAGAAAATCCATTTATATTATAATAATGTCTAGGGGTCAAAGTAAAATATGATTATAGCTAAAATTCTTGCATCTCACATTTCAACATAGTTGGGCACAACAAAGTCCATATGGTGCTTATTGGATAATGGATTCCATACAATGATTGGGCTACTGGGGTACCGCCCGTCACGTTGCATCTCTAGATAAAATAACACCGAGGACCTCGCCTGGATCCCCTTCCAACACAAGACCGGCCTACCCCATGCTGGATAGTACCGAATAAGATCACCCTTCCATTAATGGGCCCCGAAGCATACAAATGGGAGATAATATCGACTCTAGATAGGGATGATCATACCCTACTTGGGAGCAAGCCATTTAGCCCTACTGCATCTCCCATGTTTTAGTCATTTCTGGTCGATGAGGCTTGAGGCTATGTTTTACCTTTTATATAGCACTTCCCACTTAGAATGCTAACATTGCCTTCTAGGCAATAATGCAATGCCAACATTCGTCCATACAAGTTCGTTCTGGGACTGAACGAAATGCTTGAGGGCTTTGTCTTCAATTTCATCATTTTCAAGATATCTTCACTTCGAAACGTTTGAGTTGGATCGAAGTGGTTTTCAAATAACATATACGATCCCGGTCTCTTCAAAACAACTTTCGATAATTTCCATCTAACTCAACCCCGGTTCTTTAGGAAATAAATAGTTAAAGACAAGAGCGGAGATTATGTCCTAACCGTTAGTGGATGGATTTCCTAATCATCTGTCCTAGGAGAACGAAACGAGATTTATACGCACAGTTTAGCATAATCGGAGATGACTGTGACATATAACTCATGTGTTTGTCCTAGATATTTCCAAAGTTACGTTTTGGGTCCATATTTGATAGTCAGTTATTTAACTATCAATAAACACATTCAAATCAGACATTTAATTCCATAGGGAAAACCAACATTGGCTAAGCATATAAGAAACCACTAGCCTCCTTAATTTATCTTTCATTAATTAAATCACTTTATAATACTTGCATAAAAGTACTTTCACAAGGATATATTCACTAATCCCTATATTTTCAATATTTAGAAAATACCCATATACTTATCTTAACGCTATAAGTATATCCACAAAACTGAGAAAGATTCTTTTCTATACAATTCGAAATCATTTATAAATCCCTTATAAATCTCAAAAACCGTTTATAAAACTATTTTATAAATCTCTGAAACCGTTTATAAAACTCTTTATATAAACCCCTTATAAAACCCAACCTTCATTTCCAATTATAACTCTTTTATAAATTTCAAAACATTTATAAACTCTTTTTATCTTGTAAATAATCTCCCTTTTGGTCTCCAAATCGTTCTATAAAACTCCCCTTTTAAAAACCCAAACCTTTTTATAAACTCTATTTATAAATCTCGGACATTTATAAATAAATAATAATGATTTACTTCAAATACTATTATATAATAATAGTTAATAATAGTAAACCTTATAAATAAATAATAATTTTTAACCTTTAAAACTTCTTAAAATAATAATTAATAATTTCAAAGACATTATTAATAAAACACTAATAATTAATTTTTCAACCTTATTATAAATAATACTAATTAATTCCTAAAACGGTATTATTAAATCATTATTACTAATTTCAAACCATATTAATTATTTAAATAATTAATCTTTAAAATATTAACATATTGATAAATAACATTAAAACAATGTTAATTATAAATAAATAACTTTAAAACAATGTTAAATATAAATAAATAATCTTTTAAAACAATATTAAATAAATAACCTTTAAAACAACATTAAATATAATTAAATAACTTAGAAAAAATAGGTAAAAAGGTTGGAATAAGAAATATTTCTGAAACCCAAATTCAGATTTTAAAATCATTTCCTGTCTGAAAAACAAATTCCAACTCAAATGGCAATTTATAATATTTTTAAAATACTAATTTGAGGCCAATAGCTATCCAACACTCAACCAACATTGATATTGATTTCCTATCATTACTGGGTTTCAGTTTTTGAACATAAACAATGTCATAACGAATAGTGTTTCTTAAATCAGGTTTTATATTAATAATTCATATAACCGGAATTTAATTGGAATAAATCAACGATATCGAGGAATCCCGTTAGATCCTTCCAACCTGTCCCCCTACATCACAACTTATATATATTAACATGTATTTATATAAATAAAATCAAAAGTGGTGAAGAATCCCGTTGGATCCCTCCAACCTGTCCCTCTGCATCACAATCATTATATAATTATATAATATGGGTCATCGCTCAAGGGTGGGAATAAATCCAAACCTACTTGTAAATAACAAATCATCCAAACATCGAATCAATGATTTCTATCAACTATATAATATTATTAGTTAACCAAAAATGTGAGTTTAACTCACCGGAATTTCTATGGTCATCGAGGCGTTCCGGTTTGGAACTAAAATTGAACAAAACGTACGTTTTTAGCCAAAATTTTCAACTGTCTCTAAATTGTCCAAACTAGTTCTATTGCAAAGCATTCGTCATTGCCAGCGCAACGCAAAAATCCATGCATCGATTGGACCTCGTATGAGAGAGTTATTAAAATGATAAGTTATCGATATTTAAATTAATAATTAATAAACTAATTACATAATCAAGTATAATTACATCATTATACTTAATTACCAATATTAACATACTAATCATCTTCCCCTCGTACGCGATTCCAGGCACCTATATTGACGACGACTTTCCTACCACCGTGCCGCCTTTACACGCCCCCATCCCTGTCGCGCCACCGCCGATGCTTCTCCCAATCTCGCACAACCCAATGCCATCAACGACAGCCTCCAAGTCGCCACCTCCATTCCGAATTTTGCCAAAAACCAAGTGACTTTCATCCTCGAATTTACGCTGCCACCCACTCCATTCTCCACCAAACTTCTGCCGCGCGTCGCCCACGTCCTCCTCTTCCTTTCTTCTTCGCAGATCATCAACAATCGATCACCCATGGTGCCGCGAATCGCCATAAAAAGCAAATTTCGATCGTCATGAAACCGCGACCACCTTCGATCGAATTCTCCAATCTCCACCATCCATTACCTTCTCCTTGCTGCAATACACCATTGTCTAGTTGGGGTCAGAGGCTAGAAATGCCTCTGGTGGCACCTAGGATTGTGGGCCTTTGGATCGGCCATTTGAATTTTTAAGTTATCAAATTATTTTTTTCTTTTGCTTCTTTTCTGGTTTGAAAACAGTTAAACAAGAGGGAGAAGGGAGCATTTAAAAAGAAATTGAGGAAGGATGAGGGTATGGTCATGAATAGTGGAAGCATGGGCTGGGTATTAGGTTTGGTATGGGCTGAAGGGATGGATTACATAATATTGTATATATTATTTTATTTTAAATTATTCGGTAATATACATCATAAAATCTCAAACTCTAAACGAGGCATGCCTCCTAGCTTTCCGTACTAAATATCCCTATTTCGAACACAATGGAGCTGATCTCAAGGCTTAATTCGATCGTATGTAGAAGTTAGCTTTTCAAACCCAGTTATATTATATAAATTCTATACTTAATTTACAAGCGTTTCAAACTCTCATGACCAAACGATACGTCCAATCGCCATGAAATTCGACGGCATATAATAGTTCATTATTATGAATCCAATGAAACTGGTTTCATCGAAATCCGAGGTAGTGCCCTGGAAGGCTATTTTGACACGTTAATTAAAACGAATATTACTAAACCCAAATAAATTACTTTTAAACCTAAATTAAAAGTTTACTATCTTCATCCTTATTTAAATGGAATTTTAATCAACTTTTGAAATCATTTTTATTCACATTAAATTCAGGATTTCATTATTTTTAAACAATTCCAAATATTAAATTTAATAATTTAATTATCAAATAATCGCTATATTTGAAAGTCAAGTTATTTAACTTATAAAATTAACTTTCAATATTTAAAACCAATTAAATATTCTAAATTCAAATGACTAAAATTCTGGGTTGTTGCATTCTCCCCCTCTTAAAAGAATTTCATCCTCGAAATTTCCAAGGTAAGGGAAAAAAATGTCTCAAACCCATTAACTTTCCAAAACCAATTAGTTGTAATATATTTCCAAATTCTTTTAAGTCTTAAACTTCATTCACCGATACCAACTAATATTCATCCATTCGATCATTTGAGGTTATATCTCAAAACCAAATCTTAGTTATCAAAAATTTTCTTTGAAAATTTTCAAACTCTTAAGTATATGAAAAAATTTGCCTATATGAAAAATTTCGTCGGCGTCTCCTTTGCACGATTTGATCAGAAAAATTTACAATATATATATAATCACAAATATACATCTCATCTTCAAGGATGAGGCATCCTATAGGGAAAAGTATAAAAATACGATATGTAATCCGAGATGTGTACCCTTTTTTTAGCATTAGCAAGCATATATAATCAATATAATGCGAAAATGAGCTCCAAATGCGAAGCATACGCCATCCGCACCTACTGATCACTCAACAACCAATGAGAACAAGTATATAGAAAGTAGTATCAATATATAACATAGCCTATAAAATAACCATATGAAATTGTAGCAAATGCAACCATCAAACCAATAATATTCATCCGATTAATTCATAACCATATCATAACCATATGCGGACTCCGATCTGGTTCCTGGATTAGAAACCTCATTCTCCTTGCATAGCCATATACCATGATAGAGAATTCCAGAATCAATTCAAAAATCCATATGCAGTGTTCGCCATCGAGAATCGAGTGAAAAATTCTAACTTGGACCGATGTAAATCATCTCGAAATCATGTACTCGAATCTGGATCAAATAGGTTATGCGAATAAAATAATATACGTTCAACTTACGTATTTATTTCAATTGGTTTATTCACATTCTTCTATAACTTAGTATATTTCTTTTAATACTATATCACTTAAGAACCATTTCATAAAATTTTACTTAAGTTTATAAACATTTTATACAACACTTCTCATGTTTATTATCACTTCATAACTTAAGTTCATATCCATTTCTAATCAAGTTCACCTTCATTTAACTCATTTCATTATTAAATTCTATCAAATGACATTTAAACCATATTCAATTTACTAACTTATTTAATCAGTCCATTCCATTGATTCATTTCAAATCACAATCAATTCCATTTCCAAAAATTATTTCCTTTAACCTAACTTAGGTTAATTTCTTTCAAAAATTCATTTTATTTAACTTAAGTTAAATTCCATTTCAATTATATTCAACAAATCTAAAAAATTTCTTTAACTTACTAATTCTCAAAATTTATAAGTTATAAAACTTATTTTCTCATATTTTCATAAAATACTCGAATGAAAATTTTCAGAGTTTAAACATCTTATTCTTATTTCAAATTATTTTTAAACAATACTATAATTATTTTCTTTGTATTTCAAATCATAATCTTAAATTTTAAAATCAAAACTAGTTTTACCAAAGAAAAACTCCAATGGTAGCAATTCCTCTCTTCGAAACCAGAAAATGAACGTCGATGATGCTGCAGTTATCATCGAAATTATTTCCCAACGGCTATAGTGAGTTCAGTGCTTTCTATCTCTTTTAAATTCCATTCTAAAGTATTTACATTCACAAATATTTTCCAAATAATATTATCATTATGTTTCCAAAAGTTTGAAAAACAATTTCCAAACTCAATGGGATTATAAATTCTCAAATTCTCAGCTTTTAAATCATTTTTATTTATAAACCATATTTATACATTTTCCTAATATATGTAGCTTCACCTTGGTTATTTAAAACCATTTCCTAATTGCTTATCCTGTTTACATTATAGTTATAACAACAACTTTTATTAGACTGCACACAACAAACAACAAATGATAATAATCAAATATTATCGTTCACCAACAACCAAACACACCGTATACTATAATAATTTCAAAAAAAATTATTATTATTATATATATATATATAATATGATCAAGGTAAAATTATTTCATTTACTGAATTCTAAAACAATACCATGTCGAATTGCTCTGTTCAAGTGTTTAGAGACCCCTATCAATAACATTAATTACTCGTATTTACCAGAATCCATAAGCCACTCAACATGTCAATCAACATAATAAAAAACATTTTTATATCACTAACAAATACACGCTCATATATATACACACACACTCAAACTCATTCTAGGGTGCTACTGACCCTATCTCTAATGAGTACCCTACCAAAGCCAAGGTTCTCACTTAACCTTCAGCTTCTCAACCTCCAAAAATCGACACCGATACATCCACTGTATTGCGAGCCGAGTAATCGAATGCCGGAAAACCCGATTGTTAGGGGAAGGAAGAAGGAAGGAAAAAGGAAAAAAAACTAAAACAACACATAATCTCACAGCGGAATGAATAATCTATAATATACAATAAATCTTTACACAAAGAAATAATGTAATATACATACACCAATCAGAGTACACTTAACCTATTTCAGCCTGGACAGTTATAACAACCTGTTCTCATAATTGATGGTAAACACACAATGAATGCAGTGGAAAAATAACCATGTATAATAATACGTCTCTGACCCCCAGCTCGCCTCTTGAAGCTCCAAAACATCCAAACTAAATCTGTAAATATGCTCGGTTTCACCCGAGCATTATCATAAAATAACACCCAAGTCAGTCTGGAAAACTAGTGTGAGGAAAACACAGCCAACTTGGTTTTTAATGTTTCAAAAATATTTTGAAAATAAAAGTATCTCATAAGATCGCACCGCACATAAACACGGACGGGTTCATACCTTATGATAACCAAAATATTTTCTATATAAAATCCTTTTATATTATAATAATGTCTAGGGGTCAAAATAAATATGAATATAGCTAAAATGCTTGCATCTCATATTTCAACATAGTTGGGCATAACTAAGTCCGTATAGTGCTTATTGGAGAATGGATACCATACAATGACTAGGTTACTGGGGTACCACCCATCACGGTGCATCTCTAGATAAAATAACACGAGGACCTCACCTAGATCCCCTGCCAACACAAGATCGGCGTACCCCTTGCTGGATAGTACCGAATAAGATCACCCCTCCGTTAATGGGCCTAGAAGCATACAAATGGGAGATAATATCGACTCTAGATAGGGATGACCATACCCTACTTTGGAGCGACCAAATTAGCCATGCTGCATCTCCCATGTTTTAGTCATTCCCTGTTGATGAGGCTTGAGGCTACGTTTAACCTTTTATATCATACTGCCTACCTGGAATGCTAACACTGCCTTTTAGGTAATAGTGCAATACCGACATTCATCCATACAAGTTCATTCTGGGACTGAACGAAAGCTTAAGAGCTCCATCTTCAATTCCATCATTTTTAGGATAATTTCACCTTGAAACGTTTGAATTGGATCGAAGTGGTTTTCAGATAAAATATCTAATCCCGATCTTTTCGAAACAACTTTCAATAATTTTTGGTAAACTCAACCCCGGTTTTTTAGGAAATAAACAGTTAAAGATAAGAGCGGAGATCACCTCCTAACCATTAGTGGACGGATTTCCTTATCTTTTGTCCTAGGAGAATAAAATGAGATTTATACACACAGTACAACATCACAAGAGATGATTGTGCCATATAACTCACGTGTTTCTCCTAGATATTTCCAAAGTTACATTTTGGTCCCATATTTGATAGTTGGTTATTTAACTATCAACAAACACACATTCAAATCAGGGATTTAATTCCATAGGGAAAACCACTAAGCTCATAAGCAACCACTAGCCTCCTTAATTTATCTTTCATTAATTAAATCACTTTATACTACTTGCATAAAAGTACTTTCGCAAGGATATATTCACAAATACTTATACTTTCAATACTTAGAAAATATCCATATACTTATCTTAACGCTATAATTATATCCACAAAACTGAGAAAGATTTCCTTTCTATACAATTCTAAAATCATTTATAAATATTTTATAAATCTCAAAAACGATTATAAAACTATTTTATAAATCACTGAAACCGTTCATAAAACTCTTTGTACAAACCCCTTATAAAACCCAACCTTCATTTCTAATTATAACTCTTTATAAATTTCAAAAAATTTATAAACTCTTTTATCTTTTAAATAATCTCCCTTTAAGGCTCCAAATCATTCAATAAAAACTCCTCTTTTAAAAACCCAAACCTTTTTATAACTCTATTTATAAATCTCGGATATTTATAAATAAATAATAACCGTTTACTTCAAACACTATTATATAATAATTATAATAATAGTTAATAATAGTAAACCTTATAAATAAATAAATAATTTTTAACCTTTAAAACTTCTTAAAATAATAATTAATAATTTCAAAGATATTATTAATAAAACACTAATAATTAATTTTCAACCTTATTATAAATAATAATAATTAATTCCTAAAACGGTATTAATAAATCATTATTATTAATTTCAAACCATATTAATTATTTAAATAATTAATCTTCAAAATATTAATATATTGATAAATAACTTTAAAATAATATTAATTATAAATAAATAACTTTAAAACAATGTTAAATATAAATAAATAATCTTTTAAAACAATATTAAATAAATAACCTTTAAAACAATACTAAATATAATTAAATAAGTTAGAAAAAAATAGATAAAATGGTTGGAATAAAATAGAAATTAAATCTTTTAAAACAAAATATTTTCGAAACTGAAATTTGAATTTTAAAATCATTTCCTGTCTCATAAACCAATTCCAACTCAAATGGCAATTTATTATATTTTTAAAATACTAATTTGAGGCCAACCAATATTGATATTGATTTCCTATCACTGTCAGGTTTCAGTTTTTGAACATAAACAATGTCATGACCAATAGTTTTCATAAATCGAGTTTCATATCAATAGTTCATATAACAGAAATTTTATTGAAAATAAATCAACAATATCGAGGAATCCCGTTGGATCCCTCCAACCTGTTCCCCTGTATCACAACTTATATATATCAACACATATTTATATAAATAAAATCAATAGTGGTGAGAAATCCTGTTGGATCCCTCCAATCTGTCCCCTTGCATCACAATCATTATATAATATGGGTCATCCACTCCAGGGACGGGAACAAATCCAAACCAACTGGTAAACAATAAATCACCCAAACATCCAATCAATGATTTTTATCAACTATATAATATTACTGGTTAACCAAAAAGGTGAGTTTAACTCACTGGAATTTCTATTATCGCAGAGGCGTTCCGGTTTGAAACTAAAATCGAACGACGTCCCACTTTAGCCCAAATTATTTTCTGTCTCCAAATTCGTCCAAACCAGTTCCATTTCGAAGCTTTCATCGTTACGAGCGCAACACAAGAATCAATACCTCAATTGGACCTTGTACGCGATTCCAGGCACCCATATTGATGTCAAATTTCCCACCACCGTGTCACCGCAACGCACCCCCATCCCCTACCGTGCCACCACCGAAGCTTACCCAAGCTCATGCAACCCAATGCCATCAATGTCAGCCTCCAAGTCACCGCCTCCACTGCAAATTTTTCCAAAAAACAAACGATGTTCATCCTCAAATTGCTGCTGCCACGCCCCTTCATTCTCCACCAAATTTCGACCGCGCCTTGCCCACGTCCTCCTCTTTCTTTCTTTTTCACAGCCCATTGATAATTGATCACCCACAGCGCCATGAGTCACCAAAAAAAGCAAATTTTGATCATCATGAAACTACAGCCACCTCCGATCGAATTCGCCAATCTCCACCGTCCATCACCTTCGCGTTGCTGTCGCGCACCATTGTCTAGTTGGGTTCGGAGGCTAGAAATGCCTCTGGTGGCGCCTAACATTGTGAGCCGTTGGATTGGCCATTTGAATTTTTAAGTTATCAGTTTTTTTCTCTTGCTTCTTTTTTGGTTTGAAAATAGCTTAACAAGTCGGAGAAGGGAGCATTTATAAAGAAATTGAAGAATGATGAGGGTATGGTCATGAACAATGGAAGCATGGGCTGGGTATTGGATTTGGTATGGGCTGAAGGGATGGATTACATAATATTGTATATATTATTTTATTTTAAACTACTCGATAATATACATCCTAAAATTTTGAACTCCAAACGAGGCGTTCCTCCTGTCATTCTATACTAAATACTCCTATTCCAAACACAATAGAGCTAGTCTAGAGGCATAATTCGATCATTTGCAGAAGTTAGCTTTTAAAATCTAGTTATATTATATAAATTCTATAATTAATTTACAAGCGTTTCAAACTCGCACGACCAAAGGATACGTCCAATCACCATGAAATTCGACGACATATGATAATTTATTAATACGGATCCAATGAATCGGATTTCGTCGAAATCCGAGGCAGTGCCCCAGAAGGCTATTTTTACACGTTAATTAAAACGAATTATTATTAAACCCAAACAAATCACTTTAAAATATAAATTAAAAGTTTATTATCTTCATCCTTATTTAAATGGAATTTAAATCAACTTTCGAAATCATTTTTATTCACACTAAATTAAGGATTTAATTATTTTTAAACAATTCCAAATATTAAATTCAATAATTTAATTGTCAAATAATTGCTACATTTGAAATTCATGTTATTTAACTTATAAAATTAACTTTTCAATATTTAAAACTAATTATTCTAAATTCAGACGACTAAAATTCGGGGTCATTACAATTAAAGTGAAAAATTGGCTATTGCACTAAAAGAATCTTTGTTGATCTGGGGTCGAATGATGATCAGAAGAGGAGGTTTGCATCAAGGAGGTTGCAAGGAGCTACTTTGTACTGGTGGAATGGAGTGACCGTTAGAGAGCTAGAAGAGGAACGGGCTTGTGCTAAATTTAGCACGAGATTCGAGGAGAGATTTTTATCTGAAGTAGCCATGTTAACCCTGCTTAGAAAGTTTATGGAATTGGAGCAAGGGGAAATATCGGTGTTAGAATATGCTACTAGGTTTGATGAGCTGTCTAGGTATGGATATGCTACCATCGACACCATGATTAAGAGGAATGAGAAGTTTATCTGGGGTTTGAGGTTAGAGATTGGTAAAGCAACCATACCGCATCTCCAAGATCCAAGTAATGTAGTAGTGGAGATGCGATATGGAGTGAGGAGATGCTTGCAACTTTTGGGAATGAAAAGTCGGTGGAAACCTAAAATTCTCAAAATAAGAAGAGGAAATTATTTAAGATGAAGGGAGATCAAAAGGATGGAGATGCCAATAAAGGGAAAGCATATATTGTTTGTTATAAGTGTGACAAGAATGGGCACTATGCTAATGAGTGTCAATTTAGTGATGACAAGACGATTGTGGGAAGGCAAAATGTGAATTGCTTTAACTGTGATGAAGTGGCGCATTACAAGAACAAATGTCTAGAAGCGACCAAGGCTAATAAAGGAAAGGTGTTTACTTTGGAGCTATCGGCGTCGGGACCGACTGTTATTGAGAAAGGAAAGTCTATGATGGATGGCACGCTTTTGATTCGTAGCATACCAGTTAGAGTATTGTTTAATACTAGAGCATCACATTCATTCATCTCTCAGTGTTTAGTAGATGATTTAAATTTAGAGCCATCATACCTTGTTACCTCCTTAAGAGTAGCTAATCTAATAGGATGGTATGCAAATCTGGGGATGAGATGTAACTATATAGAAATTGGGTTGTTAGGTTATACATTTACCTATAGTTTGTTTGTGTTTGATTTTGTGGGTTTCAGGATTATTTTGGGTATCTATTGGTTGAGCAGATATGACACTAGGATATTTTGCCAAGATAGGAAAATATCATTGAGACAACCTTATATTAATGATCGAAATATATATTTCATTGAAAATTCAAGTCTAGAAATTTGTGTTTTATTGGGTGCCACAGAAGTGGAAGATGAGTTAAATTGGTTTATGTTGTAAAAGTATTTGCAGATGTTTTTGAACCGGTTATAGGACTACCATCGAAACTAGCTATTGAGTTTCGAATAGGTCTTGTACCTAAAGCTGAACCCATGAGTAGGCCACGTAGCATAATGGCACCTACCGAGATGAAGAAGTTAAAAGTGCAGCTAGCGGACTTAGAAGGAAAGAATTATATTATACTAAGCAGTTTGCCTTGGGCAGCGTTCATAGTATTCGTGAAGAAATAGGATGAGTCGTTGAGATTATGCATTGATTATCGTAAGCTTAATAAGAAGACGATAAAGAATAAATATCGTTTACCGAGAATTAATGATTTATTTGACCAGTTGAATGGAGCCAAAGTATTTTCCCAATTGGATCTGGTGATAGAGTTCCATCAATTAAGGGTGGCAAAGGACAATATTCCTTTGACGGCGTTACGAACAAGAAATGACTCGTATGAGTGGTTGTAATGCCATTCAGATTAACTAATGCACTTGCTTTCTTTGTGGACTTGATGAACCGAATTTTCCAAAGGCACCTGGATTGGTTTGTGTTGGTGTTGATTGATGATATTTTGATATGTTCTAAGGATGAAAGAGATCATAAGATTCATCTTAGAATAGTGCTTTGAGATAGCATTGGTCAAAAGCGAAGTTTTCAAAATGTCATTTCTGAAAAAGAGAAGTGAAGTTTCTTGGTCATGTAGTTTCAAAGAAAGGGTTGTCGGTGGATCCAACTAAGATTGAAGCTGCAAATAATTGGAAGAGACCCGAGACGGTGATCGAGATAAGGAGTCCTCTTGGATTAGCTAGCTGTCATCAGAGATGTATTAAGGATTTCTCTAGGATAGCAGCATCCCTGACTAAATTAACCAAAAATGATGTAAAGTTTGTATGGTCTGATAAAATTGAAGAGGCATTCCTTAAGTTAAAGCATTTGTTGACCAATGCACCGTGTAATTTGTTCTGGATGGGAATTAGGATTTAGTTGTGTATACATATGCATACAGAATAGGGTTAGGATCTATATTGATGCAAAGGGGTAAAATAAATGCCTACACTTCTTGACAGATCAAACCTTTTAGGAGAAAGGTTTGAGTTGTATATGGATCATAATTTTTTGAGGTATTTATTCTCTCAGAAAGAGTTGAATATGAGACAGCAGGGGTGGCTAGAATTTTTAGCAGCTTATGATTTTAGTATTGAGTATACGTTAGGAAAAAGAAATAAAGTAGTAGATGCGCTTAGCATAAAACACCAGAAGGCGGTGTTAGCTAGCAGAATAAGAGGATTTGGAGGCATTAGCTACTGTAGTGTGTAGTTAAGGTCGACTGCTAGTTCTATTCAAAGTACTTCCATGTTGTCTTGTTTGGAAGTTCGACCAATATTAGTCAAGAGGATTGCTTCTAAGCAAAGAGATGACACATTGTTAGCCGAAATGATTAGAAAATTGGAAAGTGGAACTGAGATCAATGATCGAAAAATTTGTTGTCTTGACCAAAGAGGATGGTTAAGGAAGAGGGGACGGTTGTGCGTTCTAGATGTACAAATTGGCTATAAGTAAAAGTCAAACATTAGAAGCCAAATGGATTGTTTCAGCCTTTAAATACACTGGTTTGGAAGTGGGATTCAATATCTAAGGTTTTATTGATGGGTTGCCAAGGACGAATAGGGGAAATGAAAGTATTTGGGTCATAATGGATATACTGACCAAGAGTGCACATTTCATTCCCGTTGAGACAACCAGGACGACACCTATATTGGCTAAGTCGTTTATGAAGAATATTGTTAGACTGCATGGGATTCCTAGTATTATAGTTAGTGACAGAGATGCCTTGTTCACTAGTGAATTCTGGAAGAGTTTGTAGGAAGTGTTAGGTACCAAGCTTAAGATGAGTATTCTTACCCCCCTACAAACGGATGGGCAGACAAAGAGAGTCAGTAAGGTACTTGAAGTTTGGTCGAGAGCTTGTGTACTGGATTTTGGTGGGTTAGGGGAATACCATTTGCACTTAGTTGAGTTTTCCTGTAATAATAGTTATCAGACTAGTATAGGAATGGAACATTTTGAAAATTTGTACGGAAGGTCGTGCAAATCACCAGTATGTTGGTTGGGGACCGAAGATAGATTGGTCCTTGGTCCGGATATGGTAAGAGAAGCCATAAAGAAGATTGAGTTAATCCAAGTTAGGATGAGGAAAGTTAGGTCTAGGTAGAAAAGTTACGCAGATAAGAGGCATAAAGATTTAGAGTTCTCAGTTGGAGATTGTGTTTTCATTAAAGTATCACCAATGAAGGCCATGGTACGGGTTCAAGAGTCAGGGAAATTGGCACCGAGATATGTTGAACCATTTCTTATCATAGAGAGGATCAAGAAACTCATGTACCAGATAGAGTTGTCGAGTAGTTCGGTAGGAGTCCATAGTGTTTTTCATGTTTCTCATCTTAGAAAGTATGTGCATGATCCGAAGATTACTCTTGCTCCGACTGTATTGGAAGATTTAGTAGTAGAACCAGATCTGAATTTTATTAGGAAACCAGCTTGTGTATAGCGAGAGACGAGAAGAAGTTAAGGAACATGACAGTCAGATTGGTGAAAGTCCAGTCGAAAGACAACGAGAAAGACTGTACTTGGTAAATAGAGGATGGGATTAGGGATATTTATCTTGAGTTGTTATGCTGGTATGTTTTATATTTGATACACGTATAGACTTTATAACTAGTAGGATATACTAGCATTGTTTGCATATTTGATATGCTTGTTATGTAGTCCTTATCGAATTTTAAAGATGATATTCTATAAGGAGGGGAGCCTGTAACAACCCTAATTTTAGTTTAACATTATTTAGGAAATTTAATTGGGTATATTAAATAGAGCAATGCCATGGGACATGGGGATGAGATTTGATAAATAATTGGGTTAGGCCTTGACAAATTAACTAATAAGATTGTTTTAAAACCAACATATAAAAGGATATATGAGGAGGGCAAAACAGGAATAGATGCATCTTTTATCCCTTAAACCCTCACCCTCTCATACATTCTCACCTACACTCATAAACAGTCAAAAGAAAAACCTAGAGGCCTGCCATTTCTAAGGGGAAGAAGGAAGAAGAAATCAAAGAGGATTTGGAAGATAAAGCTTAGGGGAGTTAAATGCCATTAAATCTCAACTCCAACATCTTAATTAAGGTGGATAATAAGTGAGCCATCTCTTTTATACTTGTATTGAATTCGGCTATGGGTAATACCCATGTTTATTTTGATTGTTTTGCTTTGTTATAGATGTATGATCACTGTTTGGATAGAATAATGATTTATGGAAATTTTTATACAATTATTTGAATGGGTTATAAGGGTAAAACCTAAGTTATTATTCTCCAATCGGTTTGATTTTCTAATGTGTTGAATAAAATGTTATTTGAAGATGAGGTTTTAATTTCATAATTTTACAAGTTAAAATAAATATTTTATAAATTTTCTAAGGATGAAATGGGGTATATTTCGAGTTTTAATTAATAAAAATAATTAAATATAGATTTTGACCCGGAAATTTTTATATGATAAAGAATGTAATATTTGTGAATTTATGCGAATTTTGGGGATTTCTCCCAAATGTTTATGAATTATTATGAATTTATTATGCTAGATAAGCATTTAAATTAACAATTAACTAAGGATATTAATTAATTTGGTGTATGTTTTGGAAATGAAAAACTAGTTGTGGCAGATTTTCTGAAAAAATTAGGTAAATTACTGTATTATCCAGTAGAAATTTGACCAGAGTTAAAATTTGGTAAAAATAATTGCTTTTAGTAGAAATAATTCATTTTTTATGATAATTACTATATTGCCATGTTGCCCATGTCAATGTTGGACCCCATTAACATCAATTTGAATGGATACATAAGATATCAACTATGTTGGTATAGAATGGATCGGCTCTGGTTCGAGACATAGTATAAAGCATGTAGCATAGAACTGATGCCGATATACAGCATAGAATTAATGCCGATATGGCAATCTCGTAATGAACCCGGACTATGCTTTCCACCTTTATTTCTTTGTTTTAAAATCTATATCACTCGATATTGATACCGGTAGTTTTCACCATTGTTCTAAAATGATGCCGCGTACCACTATTTTGATTGTTTTCTATATCAACACCATAGCTTGAGGTGGTGATGCTGCAAGTAATATTTTCGAAATTAACTGTATGGCGACGATGCTGCTATTACTTGGTTTTCTTATAAAGGAAATTTATATCGTGGGTTTTCAATGCCAGCACGCTATGTTTTATGGCATAGAGTCGAAGTACTATTCTTTACGACATTTTAGTATTAATGCCACAAGTGACTAATTTTCGATGATAATGCCAAGTGGCATTGATGCCGCTACATTTTATTTTCAATGCCGACGAGGCTTTGTTTATGCTAACCAAAACTATATTTTAAAGAGGTGAGGTAGCCTATGTTTTTAAGAAGGTCGAAGACCTTATGATTTTGGTGGTTAGCCATATGACTATAAATTCAAAAACTTTGTTTTCCAACCTTGGATAGAGGTTCGATATTGATATTACAACATGAATGCTGAATGTTCTCTAAATTCTATATAAATGGTGGGGAGCCATATGTATGATGATTTTGACATTGTATAGTGATGCATGAATGCCGTATATTTTTTGTATTAACGGCAGTGAGTCATAGTTTATTTGACATTGTTCATTAAAGATACCAATGTGTATCATATTGACACCATTGTTTTATGAATCGACATTAATCATTGGGAATACCAATGTATTTTATTTTAAGATGATAAGTTTAAGGTGTATACAACTTAATTGGGGACACCAATAGACTTAGGTTGAAAGTTTGGGTTAAACATGAATTAAAATTTGATAAGTGATGGGTTTGTAGTGATCCTATGGGATGTGTGATGGATAGTCCACTTCATGCCGGAGATGGATAGTCTCGATATGGTAAAATAAGGGTTCATAGTCATCCTAGAAAAACTATGGGACGTGAGATGGATAGTCCACATCATTTTAATTAAATGAAATATGTGGGATGGATAGCCCGTATAACTTTGATAATGAAACCATGTGTGATTGGTAGTCCATATGGTAGGGGATGGGTAATCAAAATAATAATTATGTGTAAGATGAGTAGTCCACATAAATATAAGATGGATAGTCATTCGAAATTAAGACAGACAGTCAGATAAAATTACGATGGATAGTTAGATAAATTTAGGATGGGAAATCTAGTGCATGTTGCATGATTGCAAATGTTTATTTATTATGTTTTAACCATTGTGGATGCAAGAGCATAGTATATGGTTGATATGTTTTAGTGAAGATACCAGCGGAGGGAAAACCCGTTCCGCTTAGCGGCATGGTCTCATTAGATGTCTATGTGGTTGGGGATGGTATGTTATTATTCACACAAGACTATTGTCTGATCTGAAGTTTTTTTTGCATTTAAACTCTCGGATACTCATTTGAGTAGGTCGAGAGTAAGGGATTTCAGGTTTCCAGTTAGACGAATAAGCTTTCGGAGACGTGCAGGAGGCAATCTAGCTATATTAGGAGGTCCTATTTCTCCATTCTGTCGTTTTGAATGTAATGGCAAAGTTGTATAATTGCCAAGTATTAAACTCTAATCAACCAATGGGGCATCTCCATATATCACTCTTGGAGTATATTGTAATAATTATATTTTCTCTTAACGTGTGATTACGAATGGGATTATGCAATGAATATGAAAAGTTATTTATGAAGTGTAATGTGAGCACTTGTTATTAAATCGTGTTTGAAAATTTTCATATTCATGTGCTTCAGATTATTGATATGATTAACATAGCCGCATTTTGTCATCGAATATTAATATTATGGATGAATGCAGCATCCATAGCACTTAGTTTCGGGTCTTAAAGTGTACATGTTTCTCAGTATAAAAGAATATGCATTTAGAAACATTTTATGATTACATAAAACTAATTCGGTTTTAAGTCTATGAAACTTATATTTATGACATAAATTAAATAACCATGCATCTTAAACTATTTAAGATTAGGGTTTCTTATCAATTCATGTCTTATATGAATATGATCTCATAAACTATGCTTTAGATGAAATTAGATTTAACATATATACTTACTATGTAATACCTTGGAAATATATGTAAAATTTAACAAGAATTTAATAGAGATTTAAAAGAAAATTAAATTAAAACGAAAACAAGGACTTAAAAGAAAATTTTATAGACTTTTGAATTTGGCTACGAAACTTGCAACATTATATTCGTACCAATTTCCCAAACGATTTTCATATATAACTTATCGTAATTCGAGTTAGTATAAGAGAGTTACGACTGACAGAACGATAAACAAAAACTAAAAATATGAAATAAAAATTAAGAAAGGTTAGGTCGACCAAAGCTTGGGCTAGGCCGACTGGTGGTAGTTGACCTTGACCTAGGGGCGGTCAACCTGACATCTTAATAATTGGGTGATTATCATTATCGATGGATTCGAATGGATGGCCTAGATGATTGCTTGTGTGTGATGAAATTAATGTGTGGTCTGAATTTACAACCGAGTAGATCTAAAGGTCCTAGATTCTAAGCTAACGCTGTAAATTACTTTCTAAACTAAAACCAAAGTTTTGTTTAGTCGATCAGTAACCCAATGATGTCAAATTTTCTACAAAAACCCTAATCTCTCAAACCCTAAAACTAAAATAAACCCAAATCAAACCTAAAGCTAAATTAAGGAGCAAAGCAAGAAATCAAGGAGGAGACTAAGGAGATCTAGAGGAGAGCTAGTGATTAGAGGCCAGTTTTCTCAAATCTAAAGCTTAGGCTAAAGGTGAGTGGGCACAGATTAATAATTTGATCAACGTAATTGATTTTAAATTATTCTAACTGATTAGAATGCTAGAAACCTAGATTTGAACTTTTTAAATTTAATTTGAAATTGTATAAACCCTAAACTCTGTAATTTAATTTGTAATTAAATTAGGGAATTTGTTAACTTGACACTTGCTAATGCTAGATTAAGAACCCTAAATTAAATACCCTAATTGAATTGAAGTTGAACGCTAAGATGACATTAGAAAAATTAGGGACAATTAACTAGAAATTAAGGTTAATTAGAGTTATTAATCAAAATGGATTAACAACGTTAATAAAATAATCGATCGGCATTCAAAAATCGATAAACCCTAAAAAATAACGTGAACGGTTGACCTGGGTAGCCTAGGTGAATCGGTAGCGGTCAACTATGCAGGTTAAAAATTGGTAAATTGAAATTTAGCCAAAGGCCCAAATTAAATGGATAAAAATTATGTAATTGGTGAACTTATTTGTTGGACTAATTTGGTTTAAGTTACATCCGTGAGAGGATAGGGAAATTTGGTTCCCTGTCAAAGTTGGTTAGGACGATGTATTTCGCAATGTTTGATGTTGGTACAGGTGAATATATTTCGCAATAGTTGATTTGGTATAGGCGATGTATATCGCACTAACGGAGTTGATTATGTTTACTTATTTCGCATAGGCTCATCGACATTACGTACGGGAGGGCGCAACACTGGTAGGAACGCTTCTTGAGATAGCCTATCCAGGTACACATGTTTTCTTGTGAAATGTGGTACTGGTAGACGCTGGTGTAGTACAATAAGTTGCTATATGAATCGATTAAACCAGAGCCCAGTAATAACTGGAGTTTTTATAGAACCTCGATGCAGTACATTAAGTGGCTATATGTATTGAATTTGAGCCCAACGCTAATGGTATTTCATGTAAGGTGGACCCCGGTGCAGTACAATAAGAGGAATTTTGCCACTACAACGGGGAGACGAACATAGGTGCATACGATAAGTCATTACGCGATTTTTCATTTTTGATGTTCTCCTACTTCAACGTAGTGTTGACGTAGTTATGATAGGACAATAGTTACCATTTTGGTCGGTCGTTAGTGTGAGGTTCGATCAGTAGGTTCGACCTATTTTGTGAGATAAGAATCCTTAGGTTTTGGACATTTGGAGTTCACATACACTAGATTACACTTTATATCACTTAGAGTAGATTGTAAGGTCAGCTGCGCTTAATCAACTTATTAGTCTTGTTCTCATTCACTAGACTTTTGTCAGGCCCACCTCCTTCTAGTCATTTTCCCCCCACCACAGGAGGTTAATAATTTATTGGACATAGTACGTAGAGGAAGGAGCTTCACGTTAGAGTTTCCCATATCATTTATTGTTCTCCTTATTGTTTTCTATTATATACAATGTTGTCAACTTGTATTGTAACTTGGAAACATTGTATATGTAAATTAAGTGTTTTTGGAAGTTTCTTTTTTGAAATGTCTATTTTCTATATTTATATTTTAATTTCTTCCATTGTGAGATCTGAAAGTGTAGAATGTTTTAGTACTCTATCCCTATAGTTATGCTCTATAATGTTTAGAAATCACAATGGCTCGTATTTCTTGGCATGGTGTGTCCGAAGTCACATTAGCTTTGAAATGGTGTGTCGGGAGGTGCGAGTTATTAGATTTGGTATCAGAGCTTAGGTTTAGGATTCCTTAGGATTTAGGCACGTATTGAGAGCTTGAAAATATTTTTAAAAAATGGTTTTTTTAAGGTTTTTCAAACTATTTTCTAGAAAGTATTCAAAATTAGGTTTTGAAAAATATACATACCTACATATATATATATATATATATATATATATATATAGACAAAAGTTTCAAAAGTATTTTCAAAGATTTTATTTATATATTGAAATCCCTTTTATTCGTGCTTATACTATCCATGGAAAAATCAAAAATAATTCCCAAACATAGATAATGAGAATGAGAACAAGTTTTAGGAGATAGAATGAACCAAGTCTGACTAGGGGATCTAATTATGGATTAAGGGTGAATGAAGAAAATTAGCACCATGAGATCCATATAATGAGTATAAGATTAAGATAAAGCATAAGAATATGGAAATAGGACTTTATGAAATTAAGGTAAATTTCCCTAGTTAAAGTAGAAACACTATTTCACATCGGTAATAGTTGCAAGGGCTCATATTTGCTTAAAGGTGTAGCTGAAGCATTTTCATATTGAAGTTGAACACAAAATTTAAGAATGAACTTGAGTCATCTATTTTTGGAAACGTTTTGTTAGGTGCTTAAAGCATTGTTAGGAATTTATGCGCTAGTGTAATTAGGTTGCTATTGTCTACTCCAGTTTAATTGATAAAAACGATGAAATGTTTTCTGAAAAATGTAAAACAGTAGATGTCTGATTTAAAAAAAGGAAAATAAGCTAGTTTATGATTTTCAATAACTGTCATAACACTTTTGTTTTGTCTCTTAGGCAGATTATTGCACTTACCTTCAATGTACACTGTGCTTTTAAAACGATACTTTTAAAAGAAAAGAAGAGTTGGTTTATGATTGTATATAAATAGTCTGACAAAATATATGGAGTTTAATTAAGAAGTAAAAGTAGAGAAATTGGTAAAAAGCTATTTTCCAATAACTGTTTTAGAACTTTTGTTTTGTCTTTTATGCGCATTGTCACACTTACGCTTAATGTGTATTTTGCTTTTAACAATAGAACTTGTGGAAAATTTTGAAAAGTTTGTAAGAGACTACTTTTGCACTCCTTTTTATTACTAAGAAATGGTTATGTATTTGAAAACGTTTCATAAATATTTCTTTCATACTTCAAAAATACAATAATGATTATAATAAGTTAAAAATGTTAAATTTTCTTTAAAAATACGCTTTTGTGAAAATTCCAAATTTATAAAAGAAAATTTAAGGAAAGTGTGATTTATGTATATTTCTGCTAAGTTAAGTTTAATCATTTTTGATAATTTGAGAGAATGTCATGGTCCTAGTAAAAGAAAATGTTTTTAAATGAATAAAGGATTTTAAAGTTTTAGACAACTTACTAGATTTGTAGAAATGGTAAAATCAAAAGTTTTGATTGGTAAAAATGAAAAGTGGACTTTACAGTTTTAAAGACTTATTATCTTTGCATAAACAATGTTAAAATACAAAAAGATTCCGATTAAAAAGGGTAAAATAAAAGTGTTATGATTATCAATTAAACTTAAAAGAAAGGAGTAAAATTGGAGTTAGACTAATAGGATTACACCGCCTACAGGGACTAAATTGACGATAAATTCGAAAACATTGAAATGGTTGTGACGGAGATAAAAAGTAACATAGGAACTTAATTACCTTTTCAAGCAACGGTTGAGTGTGAAGGACAAAGTACTAGGTAGAACTTCTTATTGTAGTTAAAGGTAAACACCACCTTGTGTTTCTCCATCCAAGTATGACTTGAGTAAACTATTTCAGAATAATAAAAGAATAAGTCAAGATGTTTTAGTTATATGAAGAAAAATGGAGATGTAAGAAGTCTTTCGGTTTGAAGTGTTAAAAGGACAAGTATGGTCTACTTCAATCCTTATTAAAAGTGTTATTTAACAAATAGTCCTTTCCTTGATTACATTAGGTGGTCTAAATTGGGACAGTAAGTATAGGGTCAGCATTGCAGCGGCATGGTATTGATCGGTACTGTTTATGTGGAATAGGATACCTGTAAGCTACGGGCAGACCAGGTGAACAAGAATGGGAAGTGTGTATTTTACACATGTTATTGGGTTTATATTATAGTAGTTGCGTTCCATGGATGCCTAGATAACAATCTTGAAATGGTAGGGTTAAGTATAGATATTCTGGAATATAGGAAATAAGGGGAAAGTTTTCCCTAAATGAATGAGAACCTTCATAAAAGAAATTGTATGACAAGTTCTAATTTTGTAGACTTACATGACTCGAGTAAGTAAAAATGTGAAACTGGTCATTACGGTAAATTGTTGGGTAATTGATATGGATTAGTAAATACTTGGAAGTTATTATAAAATGGGAATGAGATTTAAGTAGTATTTTAATTCTTTGGTATAAAGTGTGTAGCAATTTAAATTTTTATAAATTATCCAGTTCCAGTACACAAGTGTATCTTTTGAAATAATAAGGAATATACCTAAATGAAAGAGATGTACAAAACAAGAAGAGTTACAAGTATTTTGTACTGTCTATTTCAATAATAAACAGAAGAGATAATTCTTTGTAATTCCAAACATAGCATAAATCATCTTTTAGATAATTTATGGAAAGTTAGAACGTTCACATTTCCTTTTTGGGAAAAGTGTGGTTCTAATGCATTAAAATGCAAAAATCCCTAAGTACAAACCAAAGTATATATTATTAAGTCAATTGGATTAGAACAGAAAGGGATCATCTCATATTTAGCTGTCTCAACCATAGGATGATTAGAATGGAGTGATAAGAGGCTATGTTTGGTAAAAGGTATCCTAGATAAGAACTTCGGTCAAGAATTTGCAATGGATAGTAAATCCAAGAATTTGGGTCTCAGTTACGAAAAAGGTATTGTTATAAGCACACATTGAGAACGCGAAGGAGATTTTCATAGAATAGAAGATCGAGAAATTTTTGATAAGATCTGAAGGAAGGGATAAAAAGATTTTCTCAACATCGCTGGGATTGGAAGAAGAATATTTTCTTAAGGAAAATTTATGGAAAACTAACATGCAGTACATGGTTGTGTGTGTAGCAACCGTAGATGAATGTAGTAACCCTTAACTGGTATTATTTTGGTTAAAATGATCTTCAATAATAATTATAATGAATTTGAGGACTTTAACTGTTAAGGTTAAATAGGAAGATAGACCAAACTTGCATTTGTAGAACTTGGAATAGAACCATGTACACTATAAATATGATACCTAGGCACCATGATTTTTGAAAGTTTGGGAAATAGTCCAAAAGTAAAAAGAAATGACTTGAGTTAAGCCGAATTGGAAAAGACGTTATGTTATTTTTTATATTTGGGAATCACTAATTTGGACAACCTTGAGGGAAACGAAAGTATATGTAACATCCCTAATTTTTGACAACATTATTCAGGAAATTAGTTAGATAAATTGAGTAGAATAATGATGATAAGCAGATTGAGATTTGAATAAATTATACATATAGGTCCGTGCTTAAATGGCCTTAAAATTGGTTTATAAGATAATTAACTTACATAAGGCCTTATTAGTAAAAATAGCCACACTTTATAATCACGGCTATACATTTGCCTTTGTCCTTTCACGTTCATTTTATTTCTCAAATCAAAACAAACACAAATAACCTTAATATAGCCGACCATTAACAAGGATGGGAAAGATGAAATTTCAATCAAAAGATAAGATCAAAGCTAGGAAGGATTAAGCTACAACAAATCTCAATATCCCTATCAGCTCTAAAGTGAATAATAATCTCCTACCATCTCTATTTTTATTTCATGAATTTATGGTTTCGAATTTATGCTTAAATTCGTTTTTGTGATGAAATGGATGATGGTATGCTTGAGCTATATTATGTTGATTTATTTTAATTCATACGCATATGAATTTGCACGGTATTGATGTAAAACCAAGAATATATGATTTTAGATTGCTATGGAAAATTTTTATGTTAAGAAAAACATGATTTTGAAGATGGGTTTTAATTTTCAGAATTTTCCAAGCTATGGAAATTTTATTATGAATTTTTGATGAAAAATATGATATAATTGGGTTTAAAATTTATTTTGAGAATATCAGGAAGAAATTGGGTCTAAAATTTTAATATGTTTGTTTACATGATGAAATTGAATTTCAGTGATTTTTTGGGATTTTTTCCAATTGATTTACTAGGGGAAATAAATTATTTTAAAAGAAGGGTTTTTTTTAGCAAATGTTGGTTTTTGGCTATATGGAATGGTCTTAACGTTTTAATCCTTTACTATTGGATCTGAATAAATGCAACAGTTTTAGATGTAAAGTATTTGAAAAGTTTTATAGCAGCCAATCAGTGTTTTACAAATAGGCAAGTTGTTAAAAAGAAATTACTAAAACTTGCAATAATTCAGCCTTTAAATCAGAAAAGGGTGTTCTGCCTTTGTTAGTAAGTATCTTTCGACTCTATTTTCTCCTCCTCGTCCTAGTCTAAACTGACACAGTCGAAACCACTATAGTCAAAACCAATACACAAGATATCACATAGATGGTATGCAATGGGTTGGAAGGAAGGCGGAAGCCTCGGTGTCGAAAGGATAGCTTCCGATGGGGTCGAAACCCTGCTTTGTTTTCAGAAGTTAAAGTCTTGCCTTGTTTTACTTAAAGCTTTCGAATAGTTGAAACGTATGTTTTCGAAATGGTTTTATAATTAGAAGAAGGTTGTCATATTATGTTAAAGTATTAGCTTTCGAAGGGGTACCTTTTTCCTTAAATTAGAACTTTCAAAAGGACTGGTTTCGACCTAGTCGAAACCAAGCTGCTAATTCCCCTTTCGACTACATTGAAGTCATCTATGTTGTCGAAGGGGTTACTTCTATTTTAACCTAAGCCTTTTTCCTAAATGCTTTCGAAGGAGTTGAGGGTTTCGAAGGTGATGGAGTTGAAAGGGGGTTTCGACTTTGTCCTTCGAAGTTTTGATTTTAAAGGTCTTTGCTTTCAACTAAGATGGTTCTGACACCATCAAATTTTCCCCAAACTAATTTTGTTGATTTCGAAAGAGATACTTTCGTATATAACCATTTTGACCCAAATGATGTTTAAAGAGTAAAACCAATACTTTTGAAAGGGTACCTTATGTGTTTCGAAGCTATGTTTTAAAGAATGTTTTCTCTATACCTTCAAAAGGTATCTTTGGTTTCGAAAGGTATATACTTAGAGTTTTGAAAAGATATTTTTATGCTTTCAAAGGAGGTCATCTAGGGGTTTTTAAGTGATGTTTTAAGGTTTTAAAATAAACAACCCATTCTCATTTTTAAGTAAAAACCATGGCATAAATACAGATTTTGGAAATTCTATTCACATTTTTATTAACCTATAACTGTATTTTGGGAAAAGGATAGAATAACCAGTTAGGTTGACCCAGTAGTGAATATAACTTAATACATGTTAAATTCTTAATTAATGATATTGGCAGGGGCCAATAGGTTTACAGTAAGCCCATGAAAACTGTATGATATTGACAGGGCCCAATAGGTTCATAGTCGCCCATGAAAACTATGGTTTGATACTAGCATGGGCCAGTAGATTTGTAGTTAGCCCATGAAAACTATATCCGGATTATTGTCAGTCAGCCAATAGATTCCTACTTAGCCCATGAAAACTAAGATAAGAAATAAGATATTGGAGTTACCAATAGGTTTTTAGTGATCCCATGAAAACTAAGTAATTGGACAGATAGTCCTTAACATTTAGCGGGTTAATAGCAACCCTAGAAACTATAATTGAGATTCATAGTCAGAATGAATGAGGATGGGTAACCTAGAATTGATTTATTTGTTTTGCATATCATCATATTGTTTTGGAATACAATGTTTTAACCATTGTGGATGCAGGAGCACAATATATGGTTTTATAAATGTTTTAGGATACTAGTGAGGGGAAAACCCGTTCCACTCACCGGCGTGGTCTCACTAGATATCTAAATGGTTTGAGATGGTAAATTATTATTTATACCAGGCTTTATGTTTGACTCAAAGTTTTTTTCCCCTTAAACTCTTGGGTACTCAATTGGTTTGAGTAGGTTGAGAGTTAAGGTTTCCAGGTGTTCTTTTAGAGGAATAAAGCTTCCGAAGGCGTGTAGGAGGCAAACTTGTTATTAGAGTTCTTTTATTTCCGTTGTCTGTTTGTTTGTAAAGGCAAATTGTTTTCTTTCCTATCTATATTCTCTGATCTACCAATGGGGCATCTTCATATGTCCCTCTTGGCGTATTTTGTAATTATTATGTGTTATCTGAATGTGGTCTGCAAATTGGGATTATGTAATCAATTTGGAATATTTTGAAATGGAATATGGAATTTGTTTTGCTATTTAAATTTTTTTCCATATTCTTGTGTTTCTGTGTATCAATGTATCTAATGTCGCCATGTTTAGTCACCGAGGATTAATAATTATGAATGACTGTAGCATCCGTAGCCGTTAGTTTTGGGCCTCCAAATAGTGGGATGTTACAGTATAACAAAGGGCTAAGTGGGAAGTACCATAGAAAGAAGAAGTACAATCCACAGTTGAGTTATCCCACTTGGTATCTAGGCATTGGGTGATTAGGCACACCACTGAAATAGTTAAGATAGTATGTTGTGCATTGGAGTTCCTATAGAGCTACAGTTAGCAAGAGCTTACTAATGCTCAAGTTGTTTAGCGTAGTGCAAGATAATGCCACTTAGGTTGGTAACAAGAATTGTTGAAGGTTACCAGTGCACATATAATTGAATTGGAAATTATGTCAATAGTGAAAGTTGGTTAGTGTAATCGGGATTTAATTGGTAGAAGGGCAAGGACTGCACCAGATAGGCTGGAAGCAAGTACTGACAAGAGATGCATAGGGTTGTCCATAAAGCTAAGTCCATATAAAGTCCATGGAGCCAAGTCCACGGTAGAGAACAGAAAAGTAAAAAATCCACAAGGAAAGATAGAATGCAGCTTGATTATTGGGAAGCCATCATTAGGTACTTGTGGAAGTGGTTATGTGATTTATGTAACGACCAGCAAATTTATCACTTGGATAAATTATATTTATTTTTAAAATATTTGAGTATGGGTTTAATAGTAAGAAATAATCATGTTTTAAGTGGTAAATAATAATACTTATTTTGTTTGGGAAAAATATTTAGGGACAAATACCGAGGTAAAATATTGATAATTTCTAAATATCGTCCTAGGTAAAATATCGATAAAACAGCCGAAATCATTTTATCAATAAAACCGCTTTTAAACAACAAGGATCGTGCACAGCTCTGGATTCATACACTAATATATGTATTCAAACAAGGTTATGAAATAAATAATTTTCTTTTTGGAAAATAAAATGTTTATGACATTGACCGTTGATATCATCGGTTTTATATATTTCTTCGGGAATTCAAGTTAAGTTTAAATATTAAATAAATGATTTTTTATTTACAAATAAACCTATTTTAATTATTTAATAATGATTGTAAAATAGTTTTTAAATTTTTTTTTACCAAAATAGATAGTTCATAGAAAAATAGAAAATATGACCGAAGAACGTTTTTTGGAATTTCAACTTTTCGACACTAGTCTAGTGGAATTTTTTTAATATCATATTCTCCTTCACTTCTTTTTATAAAAAAAATTTCGACTTCAAAAATGAATATTTTAATTAAAAAATAAATAACTAAAAAATGTCTCCAAAAAGTTATCGGAAACGTTGTTCGTCTTTGTGCACTATACACACACACACACACATGTATAAGAGATAATTAACAATATAATAATACACTTAATTATAGATTATCTTATGTTAATTATATTTAGCAAGTGATGTGACAAGTCATGGTTTTAAAAATAATGACTTATATAGAAGTATATATCATTATCTCTTGTCATATCTTAGCATTATCATAATTATCCATCATGACCTACAGGATGTGACTAGAGAGGGGGGATGTGACATATGAGGGGGAGGAAGGTGGTTATGTGACTTGTCAAAATAATGACATGTTAGGATATTTTAAAACTAAGATTAAAGTGGTAATTTTTCTACTTTCTTTCATCTATAAATACACACCCCCTTCACTATATTTTCATTTAGTTCTCTGTTTCCATTTCCCTAAAGCTTTCTTCACGTTTCATGGCTTCTAATGTTAGCTTAAGTTTTTTTTTAAAATCAAAAGATTTAAATTGTTTTAAAGATGCAAACTTGTTTTTAAACTCTTTCTTCTCCATTTTCCCCCACTTTATTCGGCCATAACTTCCTCTCTTTTACACCGAATGATTTTATTTTTAAAAATCGTATAAAATTTCAGTAGCTACAACATTTTATTTTACACTTTTTCTAATTTCAAGCTTAGGTTTGTCAAAATATCATTTCTTTGTAGTATACTTTTAAACTCAGAAATTCAGGTCCGAAAATAGCTCTCCTTCTTTTGACCATATCCACCTTAAAAAAAATCTAATTTGAGTGATGCCTTTTTTAAATTTGTAGAGAAAATAATTTTCTAAAACTTTTCTTTTGATCACTTTTTCAAAATCCGAGAGAAATATGTCCAAAAATCAAGTGGAAGATGACATATTTTTGGGATGATTTTTGGTGCATCTAAGGCATTTCAGATTTCAAAGATTTTCGGTGAGTAAAACTACTTTGTTTTTGAAAAGTTTTTGACTTTATTATGATGTATTATTGTGGTGATAATATGATGAGAAAATTTAATGGTTATTATGTTGATCGATGATGATTTGATGGATGTTATGTTTGGTATTGAATTCGAGATTTGAATGTGATATTGTCGAGTTAGTAAGCATAAAACCTTATGTTTATATATGTGTGTCATTGTGATGTTAAAAGTATGGTAGTATGGATGTATGGTTGTGATCTAAGTACCAAAGTATGTTGAGTTGAAATAAAGTTAACAACTTTGTGTGTTGCGATGGACGTTAGATCCAATTCGAAATCAAAAACTATGTTTTCTTGTTTTAAAGTTCGGAAATTGTTTCAAAGTTTCTATCTTTGTTTCTAAGTATCAAAACTTTGAAAGTTACGTTTCTAAACATGAAATAGGAAAGAATAAGTAGGTGTTTTCTCTTAAAGTATGTTTAAGCGAACTGCGCTCATAACGATAGTCGCTACGGACGTATTTCGACAAAATTGTCGATTTTCATTTTAAAATGATTTCTTTTGGAATGTTTTGCAAAAGTTTTCCGAACTTGATTAGTAAAATAAAGCGAGTTAGGTTTAGATAATTTAATAATTTATTTATTTAACAAGTTATAAAAAGTAATTAGTACTTAATTAGTAGTTAAGTAAGTGATTAAGGTTTAAGTAACGCTTAAGGAAGGTTAATGATTAATTAGTGATTAATAAAATTTTTAATTAGTGATTAATGAAGATAAGAAGTAATTAAATGGTTAATTATTATTTAATTAATTATTATTTAATTAATTATTATTAATTAAGTGATGATTAAATTAATTTTTAATTAATTAGGGTTTGACTAATAATAAATTGTTTAAACCTTAACTAAGATACATTAGGAAGTCAATTAGGACTTAACCAAGTCCATTAAGTTAATTAAAGTTAATTATGAATTAATCTTGATTTAATTAAGATATAATTAGGGTTTAAGCTAATTAAAAATACTTTAATCTTTTCAAAGCTATTTTTAAACTTAATCGGTTATGTTTTAAATCAATTTTCTTTTTAAGATTAATTGATTTTAAATCAAAGGATCTCTCGTCTGGACCATTAAGTAGCCAAACGAATTAAAGTATTGATTATGAAACGTTGACACGTTTTATGGGAAGTAAGTGACTTGTGTTTAGCACAAATGTTGAATATCGGTAACGTAATAAACACAAGGAAGTTAATTTCAATAAGTGGGTCATGATAACTTAAGCATATGGAATGTACTTCTGTATGTAAATTTTTTACACCAGATAATGGATGTATCTATATTTGTAACTTGGACATCTACCTATGACTGATTGTATGTTATGTGTGAATCCCTTACATATCTGACGTTAGGTAATACCCATGATATAACTTGGATAAGTAAACCCAAATTTAATGATTCATTGTAGTCATTAGGCCTACGTTTGATTTTGAAAAGTTAATATTTTATTTTCTTTTAAAATGGCCTTCAAGGTTATTCTATTTTGAACAAGATATTTGAAGAATGATTTGACAATTGTTTTGAATATTATACAAAGAAGTTTATAAATAATTTTGAGGTATTCATAAAAGGACTTTTAGAAATAGTTTTGAATGTTTATAAAAAGATTTTATAAATGGGTTTAGATGTCTATAAAGGGAAGTTTTATACAAGATTTGAAAGTTTATACAGAAATTTATATAACCGGGTTTGAATATTTATAAATAGTCTCATAAATGAGTATGGAGGTTGATAAATGTTCTATAAATGGTTTTGGGTTAAAGCAAAGAGGATTTCATGGATAAAGAAATTTATAAAAGAATTTATTGAAAATAATTACATAAGGAATTCAAGGTTTGGGTTTCTCAAGGTTGATATTTTAAAAAATGGTGGTATGGAACATCCGTTCCACACTTTACACCGAAGGAATAATGCTTAGAGTTATCCTTTTCTCCAATTTAAATAATGTAGTTAAATCCCTTTTAGAGATTTGGTAATAGGAAATCTTACAAATGTTTTGTGAATATACTTATGTCAGAAAGATAAGTATATGAATTTTTTCAAAAGAGATTTATTAAACAAAGATATGTTTTGAGGCTTAGTGGTTGCTATGGATAAATAAATCTCAAATGGAATTGGTTATTGTTTGTTTATTTGATAGTTATATAACTGACTAGCAGGTTTGATCCAATTTGACTTAGGAAGTACGAATGTAAATTCGAGTTCCCCGACGAGGACTCAAAAACTTACTTTTAAAAGAACCGAGAATGAGTCAACCGGAAATTATTCGT
Organism: Allium fistulosum; assembly: GCA_030737815.1. Lineage (NCBI taxonomy): Eukaryota > Viridiplantae > Streptophyta > Magnoliopsida > Asparagales > Amaryllidaceae > Allium > Allium fistulosum. The sequence goes on from CM060904.1 coordinate 340,819,881, forward strand.
TGTTGATACAGAGAGATCGGGATCAGATCTATATTCGAAAACCACTCTGAACCAACATGTGCGTTTGAGTGGAAGGTATTTTGATGATGATTGAAGATGCTGCTCTTTGAAGTGTAAGGGCTACCGCTACTAATCCTGAGGGTGTTTCCAAAATGAATGTAGTAGAGTTAGTGCCTTCGGTTTCATTCAGACCTAGAACGAACTTGTATGGATGAATGCTGGCATTGCATTGATGCCTTAAGGGCAGTGTTAGCATTCTAAGATGGACTGCTATTCAGAAAATGTTGCCTCAAGCCTCACCAACTGGGAATGACTAAAACCGGGGATATGCAGCTGGGCTATATAGGTCGCACCCATTAGGGTATATCATCACCCTTCAAGATATATACACAATCATCAATGAATTCGTGTATGTGGGAGCGCTCGGTTAAAGGTTGCAAAGCAACTGGGGTGATGATATATTCAATACTATCCAGCAAGAGGTAGGCCGGTTCTGTGTTGGCAGGGGTCATTAGGTATGACCTCGGTAAATTTTTCTAGAGGTGTACTATGGCGAGCGATACCCCAGTAGCCGAGTCATTAGTTGGAATCCATTCTCTAATACGTGCCTTATGTTTTTTATTGTAGAGCCTAGTATGTTGGAATGTGAGAGGCAAGCATTTCAGCTATTTTATCTATTTACTTTAAACTTAGACACTATGATAGTATAGATACTAAATTTTGATATAAAATATTTTTGTTATCGTAAGGTAAAAACCCATCAGTTTTTATGTGCGGTGTGGTCTTACGAGATACCGTTTGTTTGAAAAGTTTTCGAATGTAGAAATCAGTTTGGTTGTTACTTGTTATCGAGTTTTACTCACGCTGGTTTACTAGACTAACCCGGGCGTTATTCCATGTAATGCTCGGGTCAGACCGAGCATGTTTGCCTAGGTTTAGCTGGATACTTTGGAGTTGGAGAGGAGCTGGATGGTCAAGACGTATTCATGTATATTTTTCTTCCACTGTATTATAGAGTATATATGTTTGTCAATGAAAGGATAGGTTTCTATAACTGTCCAAATTCAGGATAAGTCTAGTGTACTCTGATGTTGTGTATATGAATAAAGATGTTTTCTTTTTGTAAATATCATTGTTGTATTATATATTATTTGCTGCGTTGTGAGATTCTATGTTGTTTAGTTTTCTTCTATCTTCTACCTTCTTCTTTCACACTAACAAATCGGTATTTTCGACACTTGAATGTTCGGCATGTGATACAGTGGACGTATTAGTGTCAATTTTCGAGGGTCGAAAATTCGGTTTGTTACAATATAGCTACCATAGTCAAGCAATTTTTAGTTAGAAAAGCATATATTACCTTTGTATTTAGGTTCTAGTTGAGGTAGAGACCATTGGATGGTAGGAATGGTTGCAATGTGTCAATAGGACATGTTATGGATGATGAATGCTAATGGATGTATTCAGATGTATTGTTTGGATTGTATTTGTTTACATGTCTCGGACAGTATATCCTCTAAGTAGTACACACACACACTCACATATCTCTTATTTATTGCCTAACTGTAAGGTAGGATGCGTATGGATGTTTAATTATTATTGTACTAGTGGATGATTTGTATACAGATGTTGCATATGTTTGGATGGTTGTGCACTTATATAGAATTATCAGTATATAATTTGGATGTTGCATATATTTGGATGCATAGGAAGAGCATTTTGGATAAACAGAAAGTCGACTAAATCGGTAGACCGACCACTCTTTTACATTAGTATAGGTTCACATGCATTTCACGTTGCATATATTTACATACTGTGTTAGAAATTTTAAAGACCGTGATTACTCGTGGATGATGGATGAGTAGATGGTTGTAGTTTTTGGTTGCTGTGTGAGTTAAATTTTTCGTCCTTTAAAATTTCAGGAATGAAATCCTTTTAATTAGTAAAGAATGTGACACCCCGGAACTTTATGTAAAATTTAATAGAGATTTAAAATAAGAATCAAATTGAAACAAAAACAAGGACATAATTTGTTTTTCACAGATATCCAAATTTTTCCATGGAACTTGCACCATTGTGTTCATAGCGATTTTTCAGACGATTTTCATATATAGCTTGTCATAAACCGAATTAGTATGAGAGGGTTACGACCGAAGGAATGATAAACGAAAATTAAAAATATAAAATAAAAATTAATAAAGGTTTGGTCGACCCAAGCTTGGGCTAGGTCTATCGGTGGAGGTCGAACTTGACCTAGGGGGATCGACCGAACACCTTAAAAATCAGGTGATTATCGCTGTAGATGGATTCGAATGGATGGCCTAGATGATTGCTTGTGTGAGAAGAAATTGATATATAGTCCGGTTTTACAACTGAGTTGATCTAATGGTCCTAGATTCTAAGCTAACCCTATAAATTAATTTATACGCTAAACCCTAAGTTCTGTTTAATCGATCAATAACCTGATGCTGTCAAATTTTCTTATGAAACCCTAACCTCTCAAACCTTAAACCAAAATCAAATCTAAAGCTAAATTAAGGAGAAAAGCAAGTAATCTAGGAGGATACTAAGGAGATCTAGAGGAGAGTTATTGATTGGAGGCCTGTTTTCTCAACTCTAGAGCTTAGCCAAAGGCGAGTGAGCACACATTAATAATTTGATTAATGTAATTGATTTTAAATTATTATAAATGATTAGAATGCTAGAAACCCAAGGTTTGAACTTGTAAAATCTAATTTGAAATTGTCTAAACCCTAAACTATAGAATTTAATTTGTAAGTGAATAGGGAATTTGTTAGTTTGACACTTGCTAATGCTAGATTGAGAACCCTTATTAAAAACCCTAATTGAATTAAAATTGGACACTAAGATGACATTATAAAAATTATAGTTAATTAACTGGGAATTAGGGTTAATTATAATTATTATTCGAACTGGATTAACAATGTTAATAAAATAATTAATTGACATTTAAAAATAGATAAAGCCTAAAAAAATAACATGAACGGTTGACCCTCGTTAGCCTAAGTCGACCGGTAGCGGTTGACCTGGGGTTATTCTTGGTCGACCAACCAGCTAAAAAATTGGTAAAATGAACTTTGGCCAAAAGCCCAAATTAAATGGATAAAAAGTACGTAATTTAATTAGAAATTATGTAATCAGTGAACTGATTTGTTGGACTAATTTGGTCTAAGTTACATGCGTGAGAGGACTGGGAAATTTGGTTCCCTATCAAAGTTGGTTGGGGCAATGTATTTCACAATGTTTGATGTTGGTATGGGTGAATATATTTCACAATAGTTGATTTGGTGTAGGCAATGTATATCACACAAACGGAGTTGATTAGGGTGATTTGTTTTGCATAGGATTAGGGGCATTACGTATGGGTGGGCGCAGCACCAGCGGGAACGCTTCCTGAGAGCCTAGTACTAACGGGAGATCCAGGTACGCATGTATTTTTATGCAACATGGTATGGGTGGACACCGGTGCAGTACAATAAATGGTTATTGGTATCGATCAAACTAGAGCCCAGTAATAACGCGAGTTTTATGGAACCTCGATTGAACGACCCACCTTTTTGACCCTCAAAAGCTGACACTAATACATCCACGGTATTCACATGTCAAGCATCTAAGTGCCTGAAAGGCATATTATTGGGGTGAAAGAAAATAAAAGAAAGAACAGAATCTCACATCATAATGAGTGAACAAAAAATACACAATAATCATTAATAAAAGAAAACTATATTGTATATATATACACACATCAATCAGAGTACTAATCTATTATTAGCGTGGATAAATATAATAGCTTGTCCTTACAATTGCTTGTAAATAAAAAACCAGACAATGCAGCAGAAATAAAGAATATACGAGAGATACGACTAGGACATCCAGCTCGCTTCCTTAAGCTCCAAGGCATCCAAACTTGATCTGAAAATATGCCCACTCTAACCTGAGCATTATGAGAAAAATAACTCCCATACCAGTTTGCTAAACCAACATCAGAAACACGCCTCAATTGAATTTTAATGTTATAAAAACCCTTTGAAAATAAAGGTATCTCATAAGATCACCTCGCACATAAACATGGTTGGTTTTTACCTTACGATAACTGAAACATTTCACAGGAAATCTTCTGATATTATAATAGTGTCTAGGGTTTAAAATAAATATTGAATATAGTCGAAATTATTACATTAATTAAATTCAAACATAATAGGTATACAATCAAGTTTGAAGGCACATATTGGAATATGGATTCCAACTATGAAAAGGTAAGGGTCTACCCATCGAATCAGTACACCTCTAGATAAAATGTACTGGAGGCTATAACACGTTGCACCCCAGCTACTCAGGATCGACCCTATCCCTGACGGATAGCATCGAATATAATCATCCCTTGGTTGCGATCAAATAACCATAATGGGCCCCGAAGCATACATAGATATCGATTCTAGATAAGGCGATGATCATACCCAAATGGGAGCGTCCCATTTATCCCTGCCGCATGTTCCTACATTAGTCATTTACTGGGTGTGAGGCTCGTGAGGCAGCGATTGCCTTATTCCTCCTAGCAATTCCCACTTGGAATGCTAACACTGCCCTCCAGGCAGAAGTGCAATGCCAACATTAATCCATACAAGTTTGTTCTAGGTTTGAACGAAACCGAGGCACTACTTCTACTACATCCATTTTGGAATCACCCTCAGGATTAGTAGCATGTAGCCCTTGCACTTCAAAGAACTCCATTTCGAAAACATCATCTTCAAGATGTCATCCATTCAAACGCTTATGTCGATTCGAAGTGGTTTTCGGATAATATATCTAATCCCGGTCTATCCGAACAGACAACTATAGTTTAAAACTGGCCAAGTTTGATAGTCGGTTATTTAACTATCAAATAAAAACAACAATCAAATCAAATAAAAACAACAATCAAATCAGGGATTTACTTATATAGGGAAACCAACATTGGTTAAGCACATATGCAACCACTAACCTCTTTAATTAATCTTTTCATTAATTAAGACTATTTTGTAAATTATCGTATCAAAATACTTTTATAAAGATATATTCACAAACTCTCTCCGCTCTTTTCAATACTTGAAAAATATTGATATACTTATTTCAACTATATAAGTATACTCACAAAACATTTCACTTTCAAAAGTTAGAAAACTTTTCCATATACTTATACCAACAGTATAAGTATATTCATAAAACACTACACTTCGAATACTTAGGAAATGTATCCATATACTTATCTCAACGGTATAATATATTCACAAATCTTTAGAAAGATTTTCTATTTCAAAATCATATCAAAAGGATCATAAACAAATATTGTTTAAAAGAAACGAAGATAAAGATAAACTCAAACACTATTGCTTTGGTGTTAAGTGTGGAACGAATGTCCGCACCACCAAAATTAAGAAGGTCAATTTGGAGAAATCCAATCTTAATTTCTATTATAATTTCTTCAATAAATCTTTTTTAATAAATCTCTTTCATTTATGAACATCTCCTTTACTAAAATTCCAAAATCCATTTATAAAACTCTTTTACGATTATCCAAAATCGTTTATAAAACTTCTTTTATAAATATCCAAAAATCTTTTATAAAACTGCTTTATAAAAATCCTTTATAAAACCTTTTTAAAAATTCCTATAAATCCAAACCCCATTTTCAATTATAAACTCCTTAATAAATTTCATCTATTAAATGAGATTCCTTTTATAAATCAATTTATTATTCCTAAATACAATTAATCGGATAAATTAATTTACTTTAAACATCCTAAATAAATAATAAATTAACTTTCCAACATCATTAATAAAAAATAATTTATTAACCCCAAAACATCATTAATATAATAATTAATAACTTCAAAACATTATAAATAATTAATAATTATTTACTTCAAAACATTATTACATAATAATTATTAACAACCAAACCTTACTAATAAATGGCAATTATTAACTTCAAATGTTATAAATAAAATATTTAATAATTTCAAACATTGTTAATAAAACAGTAATAGTTAGTCTTCAAATATTATTATAATAAATAATAATTAACTTTTAAAACATTATTAATAAATAATAATTATAAATTTAAAAACGTTATTAATAAATAACTATTATAACTTCCAAAACATTTTAATAAATAATAATTATTAATTATCTTCAAACAATATTAATTATTTAAATAAATAACTTTTTATAATATTAAAATATTGATAAATAACTTCAAATAATTAAATATAAATAAAAAAATTTAAATCACTATTAAACATTAGTTCAACAACTTTCAAACATTTCTAAATGGTTTAGAAAAGACAAACAGAAAGGTTGGGGTAAAATAGAGAAGTTCAAATCCGCTTAAAAATATTCAGAAAACCCAAAGGTTAGATTAAAAATCATTCTTCAAATCAAAATCCAATTTCAAGCCAAACGACAATTAATACTATTCCCAAAATTCTAAATTGAGGCCAATAGCCACCAGAGCACTTAACCAAATGTTGTTATTGATTTTTATCACTAAAGGGATTAAATTTTGAACAAATAACAATGTCACAACTAATAGTGCTAAACAATCAAGATTCAGCAATAAATAGTCTATATAATAGGGTTACAACTAAAATAGAATCAACGGGTGTATATAACTGAAAATTAAAATCACTATGGTGAGAAATCCAGATTTCTCTACTACAATCCTGTATTTCAAATTTTAGATGCCAAGCGCTTTTCAAAGATGAATATTTTAACAAATCAGTCAATAATTTCATCCAAGCACAAACAGTAAAATTTTACATACTATATATCTTACCGATTAACCAAAAAGGTGAGTTTAACACACCAAAATTCCAGTTATGCCACACCATTCCGGTTCCATATAAAATCAAACAAAGTTCGATTTTAGCACAAAATTCCAATAGCTCTAATCTCGACCAATCTAATTTTAAGATGTAGCTAACGTCATTATGAACCGAACGTGACTGACCGCGTTCGATTTGGACCTTGTATGAAATAGATATAAGTTAATAAGATATTAAATTAACTAATATAATTAATTCTTTAATTACACCCTTAATTACCCTCATCACTAAGATAACCCTAATCCCGTCGTTCACCAACCAGGCCGCGACTTCAACCACTTGACCATGTCGCCTCCGCCCATTAGCCATCGCCACACTTCAACCACGACCTTTGCTAACTTCAACAAGACCCATGGCACCGGAATCATCTCTTGCCGCAGAAGCTGGCTCGAGGTTGAGCATCTAGAAATCGTCGACATTCAACTATAAGTCACTACCGCCTTAGGTATCCATCGACCGTCGTGTCACTATCGAGGGTAGCCCTTGAAAGTCAAGTGGATCGTATACTATCTAACTTGTATATAATAAGCAAGTTTGTAAATCAATGCAATAGTAGAAAATAAATAGTAAAATATAAAAAGCATGCAAAATAGAGTTTTTATACTGGTTCAGACCTCCCGTCCTACGTCCAGTCCCTAAGCTCCCCTTCGGTATTTCCTCTAAACAAATTACCCTCACTTCTCCTGGAGGAATAGGCTTAATACAAAAGTGTCTTTGATAATCTTGTGTTCCAATAACACAATTTTTGACTTATAGTACAAATCTTCCTATGATCTCGTTTGAGTATATGAATATGATTACTTTGAGTTGTAGGAAGTGATTTAACCCAAAGGTTATAGTGGATTGAGAGTATGTAATCAGTGTATATGCAAGAGAGTGCTTTGAAATCAGTAAATTAAGTGAACTAAGTTGTTTCTATTTCTCAATCAAGATGCTTTTTGTAGAATTAGAGAGGTGCAGACGAAGAGTTGTTACTCTTCGAAGAAATCTTCTTATTTTAATGGCAGCAACTCTTCACGAAAGATGGTTTCCTTTAGATTACAAAAGAAGTGTCTTTTCAAATATGACAGTTTTTGCCATGACAGACGTCTGTGGTATAATTATAGACATCTGTGACTAGTTTTAATTTTTAACTCGGACATTTATGAGTATACCTTAGACGTCTGTGAGGTGAAAATGCAACTTTCTACTAGTTTTTGATGTATATAAAATTGTGTATACATATATACTCAAGGAGACCTTAGCAATATTTTACTAGGAATCTTTTACAGTAGAATAACCTTAGTATGGTCAATGAATCTTCAATTCTCTTTGAGTCTTAATATCTTCGATCATTGTGTCTACTTGTAGTATATACCTGCAATCTTGATAAAATCTATATATGTATATGATTGTATAGTTGTTATCATTGAAACATAAGTTCGAGGTTCTAACAATCTCATCCTTTTTTACGACGACAACTATACAATCTCAAATCAACTATGCATTTAAATATTTAACCATATAATCAGATATTAATAATAGAGTATATGTAATATCATATTTGTCTATGTTTTGTCTCCCCTGTGTATATGCTTCTCCCCCTATGTGTATGCATAGATTTCTCACCCTTTGTCATTATCAAAATGGGGGGAAACGATAAATTACACGGATATAGTAAATAATCATGGTATGTTATCATCAAATCTTAATGTTCACCATAAAATGAAACACAAAAGCTCTTAAAATAGGAAAGCAAATAACTATAAGTGTTACATAATAACAGAAAATAAAGTCTAATTATACTAATTGTGCGAATAAGATAATCCTCCGTAATTCTTATAATATTCCTAGAAGGAAGATGGATCCTGGTTGTTGTACTCCTCATCTTCGTGAATGGAAAGGCCTTGAAATTCCATGTATGGTTGTTGAAAATGTGGAGTGTCGGATACGTACATCTCATTACTGTCTTCCTCCTCCTCCTCGGGTTGTACGTCAATAGAAGTCTTCCCTTGAGCACTTCGATCATGTGATGTACCTTCGGGATAGGGTTGCACATGATAGACTGGTGTTTGAACCCGAGGTGGAGGTGTTGGGGAAGGTGAGGATGATGACCATGAGGAAGAGCTGCCACGTACCTTGCACATTACTTTCCCTAAAGTGGAGACAACTTTGTCCAATTTCTTCTCCATCTTTGTCATCCTAGTGGAGAAAGAACGTTCCAATCTCGTCATATTTTTATTTAAAGCTCGGTGATTGGCCATGATTATTCTTTGATTTTTGATAGCCAAACCAGAAAGAGATTCGTCCGATGTTGGTTCACGATGAGCTTTTTGTACCTCGGAGTCGGAATAATATTCGATATGATGACTAGACGAAGGTGGTTGTTGGAAAGTATGGGAGTAGCTTTGTCAAGTAGCGCTAGTTAGAGGAGGCTCATGGTGTTCTTCTTGTTGTTGTTGAGTCCACTGGCTAAAGGGGATTATATGAGGAGGGCTTTTTAGAAGATGCATTAGCGACAAATATCGCATACCACTATCTTTTGTGGGAATTTCTTCGTATTGTGATACATATGAAGGAACACCAAGATTTTGCAAGATGCGTGTGATATAAGGAGCATAAACAATGGAACGACGATATTGCGACCAAAATCCTTTAATTTGGGCATAAATAAATTTTGCCCAATTAACCAGTAGTAGAGCAAATATGGCATATAAAGCTCTATGATCATTGGGATAAATTTGTTCATGACTACCTAGGCGAGGAATAATGTTATTAATTATCATACGATTTAAAAGTCTGGCACGAGGTCGAAGATATACAGATTTCCATTATGGCATTTTATCCTCCCATAGTTGATGTTTAACTTCATCCCTAGGTAATAGACTTGATTCGGTATATCGGTCAAATCAATCCCCTCATAGCAACATCCTAAAATTCGACCAAGAGTATATACATATATTTTAACTACTTTTCCATACACACTAGACCATAATCAACCCTCATCATTCTCCGGATTCCAAATCTCTTAACTACATAGATTGGAGTAGAAGAGATAAATAGCAAAAGGGTCAATGGTTACCTTATTAGCATCATAGCTAATCAAATTGCAACAGCCGACATCCATTGTAATTCCAAGAATTTCATATTCCATAACATTAGCAAGGCTGTAAAAAAGTCTGGAGTGAATCTTCTTTTGGGTAAGAGCATTGAAACGTCTAATTACATTGAGATTATTTCGAAGACATTGGGTAATATGAGCCTGTGTAACCGATGCTTGAGCGGAGGAAGATGATTGGCCTTGTTTTGGCTTTTTGGAGACCGAAACCTTTTTGGGAGCCATTGATTTGAAAATTTGGGATTTTTGAGATCTAGGGTTTTAGAAATCGAAAGTTTGGAATGGAGGTAAGGTAAAAAAGGAGCAAATTTCGTTATATACAGTTGTTGGCTGAACGGCAATAAACGTCTGTTAAGAAGGCACAAACGTCCGTGGCTTCAGTAATTTTAAGGCCGAGAGTTTAGACAGACGTCTGTGTTGGATCCACAGACGTGTGTGGCCAAAAAGGTTTTTAAATAGAGAGTACTCAAGACGTCTGTAATTTATCCACAGATGTTTGTGGCTACAAGGAAACTTTTCCCGAAAGTGGTGACAGACGTCTGTGGTTTATTCATAGACGTTTGTAATATGCAAATTTAGATATATAGGGAAAATTGTAATATAAAAAATTTATTAAAATATATGTTATCAATCATCAATAAACAAATATAATGTATATTATATAGAACAAAAGTTTTTAGTTCTTGTCAGAAAATTTGGAATTATTGTTTTGTAGAACATCCTATGAATTTGGTTCAACTTTTGTATCGTCAAGTAATGGCGTGAGTGTTAACCAACTTGGACGAGTTTGGGTGTCAATCCAAGGTTGATTTGATGGTCCTGGTTTGCATAGGTTTCTCGGAGTAATGTTGTGTGCATTAGTAGGAGTCTCTCATAATCGAGGAGACTTTTGATGTATGCCATCTTTTGTTGGTGAATAACCACAAATTTCGAGAATACACTTTTCAGGAAAATTTAAATGGGATCCTTGACAACATTTCTCGTAATACATTTCACGTTGAATGCCAAGCATCTCTTGTTGATAATGATATATCTCATCGACTTTGTCAGAAAGAGATGATGATTTCAAATTAGTTGAATGTTTAGCTTTCTTTCCTTTCGGAGAAAAGGCAGTATATGTTGCTGAAGCGATAATGTTTAGAGAAGGAGATGATGTAGGAGTGGTTTTTGTTAGAGATACGTAAGTGCTGTCGGACGATGAGGATTTGTAGTCAATTGTTAAATAGGTGGAGTCATGATCGGAAGACATTGTTTTATTTGTTTTTATAAATTTTATCCGTGTTTATTTATTTCAAAGTAGTACATAACTGAATTTATAAGATAAAATTTAGTTGTATTTAGAAAAGTGATCGAGACAATTGAGTTAACCCATAGGATTTAAATGGTTGTTATTAAAAAAAATTATGTGGTAGTGGTTAATTCAAAGTTATCAAATTAATTTTTAGTTGAAATTTCATATAAGCTATTACAGACTTAAGTGAACTAAACATTATCTCTATAACTTTAGTTAATCAAGTCGGTGTACGAAAAAATTCCTAGATCCTGTCTTTAACTTAATAAAAGTTTGTTCACTTAATGGTTTTGTAAACATATCCACTATTTGATTTTCGGTATTAACAAATTTTAGAGTTATTATTTATTTTCCATCATTATCACTCAGAAAATGGCGACAAATATCTATATGTTTTGTTCGAGAATGATTTGGATTTTTAGATAAATTTATAGCACGAGCATCGTCGCAATAAATGGAGATTTGTATATTATTTTTCCTTGGTCTTTAAGTGTTTGTTGATATATATTACTTGAGCATAAGCTAAGGCAGCAGAAATATATTCGGCTTCACATGTTGAAAGAGAAACACAATTTTGCTTTTTACTAAACCACGAAATTAACGATTGACCAATAAAGTGACATGTGCCACTTGTACTTTTTCTATCTGATTTACATCTGCCAAAATCCGCATCACTATAAGATACAAGTTCAAACATGCTGCCTTTTGGTAAAATAGTCCATAATCTTTAGAGTTAGCTAAATATCGTAAAATTCTTTTAATTGCCCGATGATGTGAATCTTTAGGTTGTGCTTGAAATCTTGCACATAAACAAACACTCATCATAATATCTGGTCTACTAGTGGTTAACTATATTAAGGAACCTATCATGCTTTGATATAGTTTTTGATCAAACTCTTTTCCGTGTTCATCTTTGTCTAGATGAGTAGAAGTACTCATTGGAGTGGGTTTACTTGATGTATTATCCATTCCAAAACGTTTTAGTAGTTCTTTACAGTATTTTTCTTGATTTATAAAAATTCCAGTATTTAATTGTTTTATTTGTAATCCTAAAAAGAAATTTAATTCACCCATATGAGACATTTCAAATTCGTTTGTCATTATTGCAGAAAATTCATTACATAAATTTTCATTAGTGGATCCAAATATAATATCATCAACAAAAATTTAAACAATTAATATATCCTTCTGTTCTCTTTTAATAAATAACATTGTATCTATTTTACCAATTTGAAAACCAAAATTAATTAAATGTGATTTTAATCAATCATACCAAGCTCGAGGTGCTTGTTTTAAACCGTATAATGCTTTTTAAGTTTAAAAACATGATCTGGATATTTTTTATGAACAAATAGTGGTGGTTGTTCTACGTAAACATTTTCTTTTATAAAACCGTTTAAGAAAGCACTTTTAACATCCATTTGAAATAGCTTAAAATTATGATGACACGCAAAAGCAAGTAATATTCTTATGGCTTCAAGACGTGCACAGGTGCAAAAGTCTCTTCATAATCAATGCCTTCTTCTTGATTGTATCCCTGTGCCACTAATCTTGCTTTATTACGTATAATATTTCCATTTTCGTCGGCTTTGTTTTCAGAAACCCATTTTGTTCCAATTACTAATTGATCGTTTGGTCTTAGTACTAATTCCCAAACATTATTTCGTTCAAATTGATTAAGTTCTTCTTGCATTGCTAATATCCAGAAATCATCATTTGATGCTTCCTTATAATTTTTTGGTTCAAAATTAGATATAAATGCTACATTACTCATTTGATCTATTTGTCTTCTAGTCGAAACTTTGTTATCTAGATTTCTAATTATGTTATCAATAGGATGATCTTTTAAAATGCAAGGTGGTGATTTCAAATCATTGTTATTTTGATTGTTATTATTTTCAATCCTATTATTTTAATTATTATTATTTTCAATCATATTACTTTGATTATTATTATTTTCAATGATTCTATTTTGATTAGTGTCAAAAATTTCTTCGTCATCTTTACTTATATTTTTGAAGTTTTCATCAAACGAGACATGAACACTTTCTTCTATAACATTTGTTTGTTTGTTGAAAATTCTGTAAGCTTTACTTTGATCAGAATAACCTATAAAAACTCCTTCATCGGCTTTTGAATCGAATTTTCCTTGATTATCTTTTGTATTTAAAATAAAGCATTTTGATCCGAATATTCGAAAATATGGTACTTCTGGTTTCTTTTTGAAGAACATTTCATAACATGTATTTTTAGTCATAGGTCTAAGAGTTACTCGATTTAATTCGGAAAAAGCAGCATCAACTGCTTCAACCCAAAGTAAGTTACTGCCATTTAGGAGAGTTCGAGCACATTCTTGCAAGGTGCGATTTTTTCTTTCGACTACTCCATTTTGTTATGGTGTTCTTGGAAATGAAAAATTGTGAGTAGTTCCATTTTTATTACAAAAGTTTGTAAATAATTCACTTTCAAATTTTCCACCATGATCATGTATTATAATTTTTATTTTTAAATCTATTAGAGTTTTAATTCGTTTAGCAAAATTTTTGAACATTTCGAATGTATCGCTTTTATGTTTTAAAAATAGCGTCCAAGTATATCTTGAAAAATTGTCTACAATTACAAAAACATATTTATTATGATTTATCGAACGTACTTGAGTTGGACCAAATAAGTCCAAATGAAGTAATTCAAGAGGTTGTTTAGTAGAGATTTCCGTTTTAGATTTAAACGAGCTTTTCTTTAATTTCCCAAATTGAAATGCATCACATAGATTTTTAACTTTGAAATTTATTTTGGGTAATCCTCTTACCACTTTTTTTAGCTAATTTGTTTAAATATTTGAAATTTATATGACAAAATCTTTTATGCCATATCCATGGATCATCATGATTTGCGGTTAAACATAAATCATTATTATGATTCATATTCATGTTTAGAATATAAATATTTCGATTTCTTGTTTTTTCATAAATTAAAATTTTATTTTGATCAAAGATATTGCATTTATCTTTTTCAAAATCAATTTTAAAACCCTTATCGCATAATTGACTTATACTAAGTAAATTATGTTTTAAGTTTTTAACTAGTAAAACATTTGAAATAATAGGAGAAGTAGATGTACCAACATTGATGACGTTTCTAATTCTGATGACATATCCTTTGGAATTATCTCCAAAAGCGACCATGCCACCGTCCATGTAAGTGATGTTTGATAGCATGTGTGCATTTCCTGTCATATGTTTGGAGCATCCACTATCGAGTATCCATTTCTCCTTATTTTTGTTTTTGGGTACTTAATCGCTTCTAGCTATGAAGCAAACATTTGCTTATTTTATGTCTTTATCACTATCGAATGAAGAGGAAGGGTCAGAGTCATCCCAAGTCACTTGAAATACTCTTCTCTTTTTCTTGAAATTTTCGAATTTGTTTTTCTTTTAATCATTGTTGAGTAGTGGACAGTCTTTCTTCATATGGCCAAATTTATCACACCTGAAGCATTTTATTGATGTTTGATTTGAGGAATTAGTGTTGCTGTTGTTTTGAAATTTCATCATCGTTTTGAACTTCTTGAACTTGTTGTAATTTCTGGCGAAGAACACAATCTCATCTTACTCTAAGTCGGAGTTGTCGTTGTATGCTTGAAATGTGATGTTTTTCCTTTCTTGATTTTGTTCTTTTCTTGCTTGGAAATTTGCTTCATACGACATCAGATTTCCTATTAACTCTTCGACTTTGAGTTGGAAAAGATCGTTAGCTTCTTCGATGGCTAAAACTTTTCTTTTCCATTCGTTTGTCAGAGAGTTCAAAATTCGTGTGACTAAATCAAAATCAGTGAATTTAACTCCTAGTGCCATACGATCATGTTGTATAGTTTGAAATATAGCAAACATGTCTATAATTGACTCATTTGATTTATTTTTAAAAGATGAAAATTGATTTTATAGAATAGAAATTTTTGTTTGCTTGACTTTATTTGTGCCTTCAAGGGTAATTTGTAATGTACGCCATATATCATAAGCAGCAGTGCATAACATGACTCGTGAAAATTCATTTTTATCGAGTGAACAAGATAAAACATTCATAGCTTTGGCATTGTTAGATGCCTCTTCTTTTTGTGCATCAGGCCATGTGCCTATATAAGTGTTAGGTGCTTCATATTTATTTTGAGTTGCAAACCATGTTTCTAAACCATTTGCTTCCATAAAACTTCACATGCGTGTTGACCAATAAGCATAATTAGAGCCAGTGAATAGTGGGGACGTGTAGTTGATTGATCTTCTTGAAATGTACTTTCCATATTAATAGATTCAATTACGTGTTACTGTAGATTGAAATGATCAAGCTCTGATACCAATTGAAAGTCTAGTGGATCGTATACTATCTAACTTGTATATAATGAGCAAGTATGTAAATCAATGCAATAGTAGACAATAAATAGTAAAATATAAAAAGCATGCAAACCAGATTTTTTATACTGGTTCGAACCTCCCATCCTACGTCCAGTCCCAAAGCTCCCCTTCGGTATTTCCTTTAAAAAACTACCCTCACTTCACCCGGAGGAATAAGCTTAATACAAAAGTGTCTTTGACAATCTTGTGTTCCAATAACATATTTTTTGACTTATAGTACAAATCTTCCAACGATCTCCTTTGAGTATATGAATATGATTGCTTTAAGTTGTAGGAAGTGATTTAACCAAAAGGTTATAGTGAATTGAGAGTATGTAATCAGTGTATATGCAAGAGAGTGCTTTGAAATCAGTAAAGAATAGACCAAATCAAGTGAAGTAAGTTGTTTCTATTTCTCAATCAAGATGCTATTTATAAAATTAGAGAGGTGCAGACGAAGAGTTGTTACTCTTCGAAGAAACCTTTTTGTTTTAATGGTAGCAACTCTTCACGAAAGATGATTTCCTTTCGATTCAAAAATAAGTGTCTTTTCAAATATGACAGTTTTTGCCATGACAAGCGTCTATCGTATAATGATAGATGTCCGTGACTAGTTTTATATTTTAACCCGAGACTTGTCACAGACATCTGTGAGTATACCTCAGGCGTTTGTGAGGTGAAAATGCAGTTTTCTACTAGTTTTTTACGTATATAAAATTGTGTATGCATATATACTCAAGGAGAGCGTAACAATATTTTATCTAGGACTCTTTTACAACAGAATAACCTTAGTATGGTCAATGAATCTTCGTTTCTATTTGAGTCTTAATGTCTTCTATCATTGTGTCTGCTTGTAGTATATACCTGCAATCTTGATAAAATCTATATGTATATGATTGTATAGTTGTTATCATTGAAACATAAGTTAAAGGTTCTAACAGCCTTCACCTTCCTCGACTCAATGCCATTAGTTGCGCCACCCCAGCCACCGTTGTCGTCGAGAAAAAGGCCAAAACCTTATCGCCGTCACACACAAATTGTCGCCGCCTCGCAATGATCTACGACAATCCCACCGATCATCGTCTTCATCTCACCAAGATGCTCAACTTTCATGTTATGGCCATCACCAGAAAATGCCTCTAGTGGTGCTGTGCAACCATGGCGTTGGATGAAGATAAAATAAAATGGCGGCTAGGGTTTAGAATCTGGTTTGGAATAATTAATGGGTTATAGGGTCCTTATATAGAAACTATCCGACACTATTCACCCCGAAATTTCATGAACTCCAATCGAGGCGGTTCACTAGCGTTTCTAGCCAAATACCCCTATCTGAACTCAATGGAACTATTTTTAGGACGTAATTCCATCATATACAGAAGTTAACTTTTCGAGTCGCTTGATTTTACGAACCAAAATCGACCTCCTAACTCAGAACCAACTAGTCAAAATATATCAATACTAATACTCATTCTGGCTCGCTCGGACCATTCAGACCCAATGGAAATAATCTCGTGTCCTAAAAAGTTCGTCTACAGAAGTTGAGTTTTCCAGCTCATCGATAAAGTAAATCAATTGAATATTTAAATATCCTAAATATTAAATATTCAGAGTAGCCTAAAAATATGGGTTATTACATCGGTGCAATACAATAAATGGTTATATGTATTAAATTTAAGCCCGATGTTAATGGGTGTTCATGCAAGGTAAACTCCGATGCAGTACAATGAGACGCATTTTTCCACTATGATGGGGAGATGAACATGGATGCATACGATGAGTCATTACGAGTTTGCATTTTCGGTGTTCTCCCTCTTTGGTGTAGTTTTGATGTAGCTATGATGGAAGAGTACTTCCCGTTTTGGCAAATCATTAGTGTGAGGTTCGATCAGTAGGTTCAACCCATTGTATTAGTTCCTTAGGTATTGGATCTTAGGAGATTACGTACACTAGATTACACTCTATATCCCTTAGAGTACATTTTAAGGTTAGTTGCACTTAATCATCTTATCAGTTTTGTTCTTATTCACTAGACTTTTGTCTGACCCACCCCTTTCTGTTCATTTTCCCTCACCACAGGATGACAGGGTAACAATTGATTGGAAATAGTACGTGGAGGAAGGAGCTTCACGTTAGAGTTTCCATATCATTTATTGTTCTTCTTGTAGTTTTCTGTTGTATATAATTTTTTCAACTTGTATTATAACTTGGAAATAGTGTATATGTAAATCAAGTACTTTTGGAAGTTTCTTTTTTGAAATGTCTATTTTTGTATATATTTTAATTCTAATGTGAGATCTGAAAGTGTAAAATGTCAAAGTACTCTATCCCTATAATTATTCTTTGTAATGTTTTAAAATCTCAACGGCTCGTATTTCTCAACATGACATGCCCGTAAGTCACATTAGGCTTTGGAACGGTGTGTCAGGAGGTGCAGGTTATTACATACTATTAGGTACATATCCATATAGAAAGAAGTTAATTTCACTTATCATTAATCTTACTTTGTCCAACAAAGCCGATTACTCCGTGTTTATGCATTATGTGGAGGAGTGACTTTGAAATTGAATCTTATTTATTTCTAAGTACATTTAGAACACTTTATAATATACTCACTATTTGATTAAATCAAATTGTTTTATTTCTATGTTTTATATTCTATGAACTTAGCATAGACATAATACTTGTGTATAGATACAAATGTTTATGTCCATGATAATTCATCGGTGAATTTAACAAAGTAAGTGGATCCCTTTTTTTATATTTATACCTTGGACTACGAATATGTATATAGATACACACACACACTCACACACACACTCACACACACACACACTCACACACACACACACACACATATGTATGTATGTATGTATGTATGTATGTATCTGAAGAGTTCATTTACTCTTTTGTCACTCCCACTAAATTGGTACTGTTCTCTTAATCATTTGAGATACAATTCACATGTACCATATGATTCATAATCATATGATTAAAGAACTATTTCTCAAAGATACGACTTAGTCCATTATTCCAAAATAATTGTAGATTTTTTAGATACTTTTGTTTTTTTTATAGCTAATGCATTACTTTTGTTAAGAAAACAAATATCATTATTATAAATTTATATTATAAAGAATATTCATATTATTCATATTAAATAGAACTATATCCTTTTTCAATCAATATTGAAAAGTAGTTGATATTTCACAAATAATATTTGGTATATATACAAAGACAATCTTTCATAGCTTGACGCCTTTACTAGTAAGTGCCATATGGTATGCACCAACTATTTCTGCTATAACAATAATAACACATGAAATACGAATCTCTAAACTACTTATTATGGGCTATCCATCTCATCCACTATAACTAAGATCAAATATCTTAAACTTAAAGAAATTAGTCTAATAGAAAATATTTTTCTTTAAGAATAATACATTTGGAATAGAAATCATATTTTTCATTCCATATTAAGTATCTACTTGTATTTTATACAATTCTCATTTTCGATGCCTCTTCATGAAGCTGAGGTGAGCATTCACTCTCTACATCTCGACCATGCCTATGTTACATCCACTCTTATACATTCATTTTCCTTTCCAAATGGTCTAACACTCAAAAGGAACCCCTTACTCCAAGACTGCACCGATCTTTTTACAAAAGTGCGTTCATAAAAAAATTCAGTGAGATGATCAAACTGCCATTTTTGCAATCAAATTTTTAGGTTTGACGAGTAGTTCATGATTTGTTTTGCTTCTAACATAATGCGATCCATATTGTCTTTAATCATATTGAACAGATGATATTGCACTGTGGTTTACTTGCTCATTTCGAGTGAAACGTTTTCATCGAGATTTTGCTTTACACAAACATGACTGTTCACCATACAACCTTTTGTATTTGCTCGAATACGGATCAAATATACATATTTTGTATTGCTTTAGATTTCAAATCTTTTAAAGAAAAACATACAGTCTTAGGCAAATAAACACTTAAGCGACCAAGGTACGAACATATTTAGTAGTTCTATAATTTGGCTCTTACATTGGTCTTGAAGTGACTGCATGCTAAAAGCTTTACTAGTAAGTATTTTATCTTTCTTTGAAAATCCTAATTCAATTCAATTGTATATTTTACTAAGCCGTGAGGCCCCACCTCGAGACCCACATTAAAAAAGAGTGTTACTGGGTAATACTGTCGAGAATAGGGCTGGTTAGGAGCGACCATCTATAGCCATGTCTTAAATATCTATTGAATACATCAACAATTGCTCTAATTTTTTTTTTCTAACTCAAGTGGATCGACATATCCAATAAATACTTAATACAAAACTATAGGTGGCTAACGGATCTATCAGAACAAAATACAACAACTAAATGCAACTTACATCACAGAACAGAAACACATATTACGGTACATCCAAGTATAATACAAGTGTATATATTGTGGTCGTCTTACCACATATGATGTATCATTTTGTATTACTCTGGTGATGTATCTGTATATGTGTGTGTGTATTTAACAAATATCTTCATCAGTTACATTATTTATCAAAATTAATTAAAGTGGATGGTTTTAACATTATATAGCATATGCTTTTACAATATTAGAAACGTTAAATGTAATCATTTTATTTTTCTAATAGGGCTCCTGCTATATTTTTATATTTCTCAAAACCTTATTAGAAATTATTTGACTTCTCTAGTGAGTGTATGGACTCGCGTGCCTTAGGATTATGACCTTGAATTTGCTCAAGAAATAATAAGCCTGCGGGCGATGGAAAAGTCTTTATCGACTGTATCATATACAACTCCTAACCATGGTCTTTCCCAACTCTCGACCTTTACCTCGAATTTCTCAACAAATCAAGAGAGGTTGTTCGCTCTTAACAATCATTTCTAGATGGTCTAAGTATAGTGCATTCACCTTAAGTATACTCGAGTAATACATGCATATGTCTTACCTCATCTAGGCAATATATTAATAGTACTACACACAGCAACACTAGGAAATGTATCTTACCTCGATTTATGGAATAATGTATTTCTTATGAATTACCCTTTTTATTTAGTGGAAATTAGCCACAAGGGCCTCTTTAGCAAGTGGAATTAGTTTCTAGGACACACAACTGAAATAATTAGTTTCAAGGACAAAACGTAAAGTAATTAGTTTCTAGGGCCTAAAAAGCTATGAAATTATGTCCTTGAAAGTAATTGGACTGCTGACTTTGTCCTTGAAAGTAATTATTCTGCTGACTTTGGCCTTAAAAGTAATTTCTTTGAATGTGTGTCCTAGAAACTAATTGGACTGCAAAGTTTGTCATTCTGGTGAAATGCCCCTTTTATTTAAGTGTCAAACACATCTGAAATCATAGTATATATACCATAAGTATATATTTATACAAATTATCTATTTGGGTTTCTTCTAGTTCCGCTTATCAAATTTACACATATATAATTATATAAGTTTATTTTATTTATAACTGTTATAACTTAACTGATGTTATGGATGTTTTTAGTAATTGTATATAATGCATATATAAAAGTTATGTTTGGGCATATCGATATACGATATCGATATACTTTCAGATAGAGTTTTAAATAAGAGATAATTACTTGTAGGAATTTTGATATTTTTTGCACCATAAATGGCAACATAAGGCCGGATATATAATATGAGTGGAGGGTGGAGTAATTGAAAATTAAGGTGGAATTAATTAGGGAAGTTTTAGCTAAGAGAATTGTAAAGGTTCCATTCTGCCATTAAAATAAATCCACTAATTTCATTTCCTTCAGATGTTTTCTTTCTCCACTCTTCTTTCATCCATTGCCTCCATTTCCTTCTTTGTCTTCAAAAAGAAATCAACTCCAAAAAATAAAAATGTCAAATAAAATTAATGATTATGTGATTTGTGACAAACCTCACCTCTCGACACACCGATCCAAAGCCTACTGTGACTTTCACACTCGTCCCAGTGTCAACTGTCAAGTAGTATGAGCTATCGGGTTTTTATAACATTACAGAGACTAGAAATAAACAGATATGATCTAAGGTATACACACTTTCAAAACTCACGGTGGAATGGAACAAAATAAAAATATAGAAAATAACTATCCAAGAAATATCTCAAAAATCAATTCTATTAATATAGTATATAGTCAAATACAGACCACATAGAAATACCACTCATAGTATGATAAAAAAATTACTAAGTATTGATAAGGTAAACAGTTAAATGGAGAGTAAATAAAAGGATAAGCAACTCTTGTGATGAGCTCGCCTCTCCATGTACTAAAATTGGGTCAAATCACATGCTGCCTTATCCTCCTCTGGTAATAAAAGAAAGGAAAAATGGTGGGTCAGATGAAAGTCTGGTGAATGAGTACATGTTTAATATATGGTGATCATGTGCGGTAGATTTCTATGTGACCTAGGGTGTCCTACAAGTGTTTATGTATTCCTAAGGTCCTTTACTTAGGGGTTTTTATTTAACACTCGCATATATTAACAACTTGTGTAGGCTCCTACAAGGATCGAACTATGGATCGAACCTCAATAACTAACGATCGGCTACCACTACTAGAGTAACTCAACATAGGATCACCCTACAACTTTCCCATATGGTACTACATCTCACATTATGCCTATGTGTAACTATCTCACATAGGTTCCCTATAATTACCACATGGGAATAAATTTTCCACAACTACGACTACATGTACCCCAACTACACATCGAGGGAGAGCCTACAATTCCGACTCGCTGAAGTGTCTCATCATTTGCATCTATGTCCACCTCCCAAATTATAGTATAGGCCTCTTATTGCATGCGCTAGGATCCATCAACAATACAGTACCACATTCTATTAGAAGTCGTGAATACTAATGAGTCTCATTGTGCCAGGCCCATACACTTCATTCGACATCAGTCGATGTTGCGCGTCCACCATAGAACCTCCTATGAGTGTCATTTGCGATAGAATCACCCTTAGTTGAATATGCCACGTTAGGTAAAGAGAATTCACCCAACCCTGCAATGTCTAAGCATCAACTCATAGGGAACTAGCTTCCCTATTATTTCTAACATCCACATATATGTATATAATATAACTATACATATTGCTAATATTTTTATTTTAAACAAGGGCCTTAGGCCAAGGTTCGGATCGTACATTTGGGTCGTTTACCAGTCGACCGCTTGCGGTTGACCTCTCATGGTGAACTGTCGACTGATCGTAGTGTAAATTTTAGGGTTTTCTGTTTTCTTCATATAATTTTAATTAGTTATTAATTTCATCAGTTCTGGACTTCCACAGTGAACCCTACGTATCAATTTACAATAATTAGTCTTTGCAATTTATCCTACATTTATTAATTTCAAATTCATAGATTTATACAAGTTTGAATAGACTAATTTAATTTAGGGTTAACCAATTTTAGGAGTTTCTAGTCAGTTATAAGGGGGGTTTATCTTGGCTTAAAATTAGATTAGCCAATTTATACCAATTTCAAATACTTTAAATTTTAACAATATGGTGTACAATTAATTACTAACATCCTCGATCAGATAGTGTAGGTAAAAACTAACTATAAATAATCAACTAATTAAAGATGCTCCCACTCACCTCGGATCCAAGCTCTAACTCTATCCTTCATTTGAAAATCGACACCCAATGGATTGCGCTATCCTAGGTCCAATCTGCATGTATTATCTTTGCTTTGTTTTTAATTAATTTTTGAAGAAATTTTATAAGTGAAGAGAATAGACTTTGACAGAGTTTCAGTGTACTGTTACTTTTCTAGTGAATTAGGGTAGGGTTATGTGTTTATTTATAGGGGTTTGAGGTTAATATAGAGCGTTAGATTTACCCTAGGAAATATTTAGTTTCATCCTAGACACATCTCAATTACTTTGTATGCAAGTAAAATATTTCGGTCCATCACGTTCGTCCATTCATCACTTCAGATCTTTGAAAATCAACGTCAATCGGTCGACCGCTATGGTAGACCAATCACCGATACATGTCGACCGGCAGACCTTAAAGTGTCGACCAGTGACATGGTTTAATTAGGAAAGTTTTATATAATTTATTTTGTTTTCAAACTTTAAAATATCTATAACTTCTACATACTAACTTCGATTTCAAAGTGTTATATATATAAATTATCCAGAAAATCGCTACGAATGCAATGCTGCATGTTTCATAGCCAAGTCCGAACGTTTGTGAAAATTCTATTTTCGGCCCTGTATATTTTGTTTAATTCTTTTATTAAATTTTTCGCTTAAATTTTCAGAGTGTTACATACTCCCCACCCCCTTAAAAGGATTTCATCCTTGAAATCTCAAAGGATGGAAAAATGTAACTCGTACGTGCAACAATAAATAGATACCACCATATACTCATTTATCATCCACGAGCAATCATTGTCATTAGTAAATTTTAATGCGGTATATGTATATAAAAGCATGTAATGCATGTAACAACCCGAATTCCAGTGGTCCAATTTTTTTGCAAAAATGCTAAAAACCAAACCCGCTGAAGCCCGAGTTGGGTATTTGGTATCCTGCAAATAGGCAAAGACAAATATATCAGAGCTCAATAATTTATCTCACAGCTGGATATACTAAAATATAATAGTAAATACTCACCCAAATAATAACAATTTCTAAGCAAGTGTCATAAAGCTGAGAAGTCTTTTAGGATATTATGAGGAGGGGGTCAGAACAAAAGTTCTGGTGAATGAATAAATTACATACTTCTAGGCTTTATTCTACATATATCGTTTTATTTCCATTTACCTTATATTAGGTTCATTAGGTTACAATATTCTCGCCTCTATTCGTGAACCGTGCCCATCTACTCCATAGTAGATTAAAACCTAATAACTAATATACATACATATATGTAGCTATATGCCCAATGACCATATTGGTCCTAGGTACCACCCATAGTACCTTCCGTATCCTCCTTGAAAAGGGCTCCATCGTCCTGCTTCAAGAGCGTTTCATAACTACATCTGTAAAGGACTGCTTCGTAAGGCCTACGATACAGATGCTCCATCGTCTTGCTCCATAGCTATATCTGTAAAGGACTGCTTTGTAAGGCCTACAATACAGATACTCCATCGTCTTGCTCTGCGAGCATTCCATAGCTACATCTGTAAAGGACTGCTTCGTAAGGCCTATAATACAAATGCTCCACTACTTACTATGAAAACGTAAATCGCGTCTGCACTAGTCTATGCCTGTGCTCGGACATCCACAATGTACCACCCAGTGCGTACATTGAGGACTACGTAATCATTCGGTCTACTATTTGAATCCCGCCAACAAGGTCTACCTTGTACGGAATTCAGTCGGGGATTTTCTATATCTTTAAAGGACTGCTTCGTTAAGCCTTCAATACAGATATTCTAGTTGGTCTGTCTCCTTTTCATCGTGGCTATGGCCCCGCGCAGCCACCCCTCAACTAAGCGAAAGACTTCTAAAGAGTTAAGTGGTTGTGCCCTACTTCAAACAATCTAACATTCAAATGGCAGTGCCCCTCATCCAATGTCTCGATAGTGAAAGTATCATTGGCCTATTGGTTTAACTCTAGTCTTTCCCGAAATCGCTCTTGGTCTTGATGTTGGCCGATATCCACATGCGACTATCCTTAAACTTACTTGCAAGTACTGGACATACAAATAACCTATTACGAACACCAAGCCCTTTTGACTGCCTACAAAAGTCTGCTTCGTTAGGCCTACAATGCAAATGCAGTCAAGGCATACTCTCTTGATGGAACACCTACATACCTGCCTCCGGGGATGCAGCTTTGTTAGGCCTACCCAGAGGGCCATCCTAGAGTATCCTCACGCCCCATTGAATTCTCGTATTTCCTTGAACCCCAAAAATACTAAGTTGGACGTGCTTCTCCATTTCTAAAATCTGTGATGAACTGCTTCGTTAGATGCTTCATCCTTTCGGCTGCTCCAAACGCATCTCAATTCTTTTATTAGACCCTAAGTCTAATCTTTTAATTTGCGTTTAATTTACTTTCTTATTCTGTTGGCTACTTATTTACCCTAATTAGCATATTCTTGCCCTCATCTCACCTCTATCTGTTATGATATTTCTATTTATTTAATAGGGAATGCTGTTGGTATGAGCCACATTCATTATCTTACTTATTTGACTTAATATAAATCTTAAGTTCATTAAAATAAGCCTCTTTTATCATTTCTGTTTTATTTGCTTATTAACTTAATATAAATTATTTAAATAAGCTTCTACCATTATTATTGCTCATTAATTTATTCAAAGTCTCAAAATAAGCTTTTCCGTTCTTATTACTTAATTATAACCTATGTTATAATTCTACCTGTAATTGTCATTTTCTCTTCTTTTATAGTCCATACATAATTCCATCATTTCTTTTCTATTCTAATCTGCCTTCTTTTATTATGATATAGAATATATTTTTATTCTCTTATATTATATAATTCCCTTATCATAATAACTATCTTCTTAAATAGTCTGCGTAGTGAATGCAGACCTAGGTTCATTATCGTTTACAGCTTCAAGTTCTTATCTAATAATTTACTTGATTCATGTCATACTTTGCTTTATTATCTTCTATTCTAGGAAGTAATTCTATTTTATTTGGTTGGTTATGAAAACTATATTTAAAAATCCATTTCCTATTTTAATATTAAATAATTATATAAAAAATAATCCGTAACTGCTAGATATTTCTTTTACTATTTTGGAATAGTGTAAAATAAAGTGGTTTCTCTATTTTACACTAATTCTCTTTTTCTTTCTTTTATTCTAGTAATTACATTCATTGTTGTCTTTTAAATATTAAATTATAGAAATGTATCCTATTTTCTAAATCAACCAATTAACCTTTTAGTTACTCCCAAATCCAGTTATTAGATTAATTAACTTTTTCATTTTAACGTAATTTATTACAGTAATTCCATTCCTCAAACTATTATTACTTTACACCTTATTTCCTTCATTTCTGTATTCTTAATTATTTAATCCATGTTCACGTTTAATCTATTCTAATCCATACGTGAAGAAAGAGGAGAAAATAGAAGAATAATGACGCTTGCATAGAAATCCAAAACGTAGAAACGGATGTAAATAAATACTAATACTGTAAATTCCTTATAGTTCAGCATAACTTAATTAATAGGATTAATTATTGAATAAAATTATCTAAAGGGGAATTTAACGATAATATATCTTAAACTTAAGAGATATATAAATAAATCCACTCACATTGCTAGATTTCCAAATCTCTCTGTTTTTATTTCAGATTTATCCCTAACATCTATATTCACCTTCCTTGTAATCCCTATTTGGAATTACAAACGATATATTTACAGATCTATAATATTTGAAAGAGAAAAGGAAGAGATTTGGATTAGAAATAGCAAATAAAACTTAGATCTAGGGTTTGACCTTTGACATAGCCTTCTGATTTGAACCAATTCCTAATTCCCTAATTAATTCTATTCTCTTTCTATTTAGATCTAAATTTGTGTGAATTAGATCTAAAATTTTGTTATTAAGTAAGTGTAGAAGAGATAGAAAAATGGCAGAGCTTCTGTAGGCAAGAGAAAAATAATGAGAATAAAAATGAGGCTCTGCACCTATATTTGTAGTGGTTCAAATCAGTGCTAACCATTAGATATAAAACCCTAAAATCTAAAGCGTACACTCAGTCTATGGACATTAAATTAATATTTTTTCTTCTGTGTTTGTTTTTATTTCAAATTGATTCTCCAACAATCTTTTTATTAATCACTTTCCCCTTCTCCCTTGCAATCTATGGAAACATATATTTTAAATGCGACGTTTCTTTTAAATAAGGTTCCCCTATTAATCACCCAATTAATAGATTTCATATATACCTAGAATTAATTTACTATCCAATTAATCCATGCCTGCACTATGATTTCTTACCAAATTAATATGCCAATCAACACCGTATTAATTCGTCACATATATGCATATTAATTTATTTTATTCCTGTAATTATTGCATGCATATATTCTACAATTGAATTTTGAATCACAATCTTAATTATATATGTTACCATAAGTCTCCATGTTTATTAATTGACAATTGATTACTTGCATAAATTACTCTTCCTCCATTTTATCTTGCACTAACATATATGTTTCTAATCATATCAATTAGTTGCTACCATATATGTTCTCTTTCTTGTCAGTTCTTGTCAATTAATCACCTCTACTAATTAATTGAATATTAATTTCCCTTTTAAACAATAACCGTCAATTAATCTTCCCTATTAATTGATTTTATATAATTTCTCTCTCTAATATATTTGTTACACAAATATATATGTATTCCAAATAATATTAATTAGTTGCCCCATTTACAAACATTTCTTTATTTTAAAATTTCAAACGTATATAACTTAATTATATTATTTGCATATATAATTGTAATTTAACGCGGGGTGTTACATTCTCCCACCTAGGAAATTTCATCCCCAAAATTTGATAAGGATTCAATTATGTAATTTTCTCGTATTAATCACATCCATTTTGTGTACATCCAATTTTGCAACAATCCGTGCATAGTGCAAAGTGTAATACATCATAAAATATATGTATGTACAAGAATTTATATACGGTACCTCCTATACGAATGCTTTTTCTTTTAGAAATTTCTTTTAAAACATGATGCACACATCCTAAATATACTTCAATTTCTATATGAATGCAATCTTTTGAAAACTCAAAACATTTTTCATTCATTTTTCCCACACTCCTACTAAATAAGAGCATAGTTCAACAAATTTTTACGTCCAAACCTACCACACAACTTTTAATTTTCAAATTTTAGAAAATTCTAGTTTTCCAGATTCGATTTCTGATGTTATAAAGAAGGTGGAAAATGGAAAAACTTCATATTTCTCCGATTTTCTTTTGCGTAGATCTTCCTCCGTACTTGGGATTTAGGCCACTATTCTAAAAAAAAAATATTTAGTTCCCCAAGCACAGTTTACATAAGAAAATATCTCTTTTTAATTTTTTCTGTCGCTTTCTTAAAAGTTGTTATTTTCCTTTTAGTTATCTTATTCTGCTTTTACACTTTTTTTATACAGCAACTAAACACAGCTATCATCTAGGGCAAGGAGGTCTAGGACCATGTCCACTTTGACGCAGAAAGGTCCTACTCTAGGAATCCAAGTAACTCATATGCTCCTCCTGCCGCCTATTACTTGTTACCAACATACGCTGTATTACTCATGACGAATAAGATCTATTCATCTCTTCTATTCCATGCTTAAAAGGGAATAACTAGGTCTCATTTACTGCAATGGATAAGGGTTTCAATCTATGCAGTCTCTATCTAAAAAGACAACTAAGCTTGGGAAAATTTTCTCTTTACCTTTCATTTTTCCCCAACTAAGGTCTACCTATCCCAACCACGCGTGTCTTATCATTTTACTAATATAATTTCACTATTCTTCTATAGTCTGCACACATGAAGCAACATTTCTAGGTTTTCACTAGTGTCTTATACACCTTACGAGAACTTTTATTATTACTAAGATAATTACTGCTATAAACTTATACTTTTCCTGTTACACCTAGGAAATGATTCCTATCTACTCCATATTTAAAAGTCTGATTTGGTTTGGTATTTATCAATTTTTCTTCAAAAATTAAAACTTCTAAATTTTATCTTTTCAAAAACTTATTTACTTTTCCACTAAATCATCTTTTTTTTTAAACATGTCTTGCTTGTTCTTAAAACATTTTTCATTTTTCTTGACTTTTAAAAAATGTCCTCACATGTTTTCAAAATATCCTTCTTCTTTTTTATAGATTTTCAAATTTACTAAAACTGGGGAAATAAGAACAATTATTTTATCAAAAATCTCTTAACTTTCCTACTCTTCCAATTACTTAACCTTGAAGGAGTTACTAACTTACTACACTTAATGATTTTATACCTTAATGTATTGGAATTACTTTCTCTTATGAAAAACCAATAACGCTAAAACCTTCTATGAATCCTTTAAAGGAGGATTTCATGTTTATGTGAAATTATAAGAAATTTATTTTATATTTTATCGAAATAGGCTATACAAAATATGGTGCTTTCCATACCTTGTACATCTCTTTCACGTATTCCTTATAGCTTGCACAAAACATCTTTATTTGCGAGTCATAGAAAATTATATCATTATTCATTTTATTCCAATAGATTAAGGTATGTTTACTCTATATTTACTTACATAAGATATTTCCTACTAAATTCATTAATTTATCATACATTATTTTTCAAAAGAACTCATTTTAAAAACTTATTTATAACTAGAAAATATTTTCATGTGCTTATTTAAATAATAAGTGTACATACAAACCACTTTAGAAATTATCTCCAAAACTCATTTGGGTCAAAACAGATGTTGCGTAAAACACTGTTACTACAACCCAAAAACACTAATATATGGATTCAGTTAGAATAAATATTAATAAATCCCGTATGCTATGTAAAAACATTACTTTAGGAGTCACCTACTATAACAATAGTGTCATACTCTATGCTTCCTTTATTTTTACTGAGAACATTTATTACAACAATAAATGTTGTAACCTACGTTTTCAATACTTAACACACTCTAGGTTTTTATATTTAAAATCATTGTTTACCTACAAAGAAACTAGCGAGCTATACATGCTCTATAATTCTTCAAAAAGAATTTTACTTTTAACAAAATTTACATCATATAAAAACCAATTTAAATTTCATACCACTTATTTTTTCAAAAACCCAATATTTACTTCCTCAAATATATTAACAATTATATTTTTCAACTTTTTTTAATTCAAAAGTTTCATTTTTATTGGGTTAGATATAAAGTGGATTTTCTTCATACTAAAACCTCTTATTCTTCCCGAAATAAAAACACTCTCCCTAATATCCCTAAGGAACTTCCCTACTTCCTAAAACATATGGATACAAATTTTCTCTCAAAACATGGCTTATTTGTATGCTATAAATCAGTAATAACATAGGGCTCTATATACTTGGGTCATCCCAAACCCAACTAGCAAACTATGCACAAATATACTTCTAAAAACTTTCCATATGTTAAAATCTATGGTTGGGGAAAATTTGGATTTTAGTACAAAATATATTTATATTTTATTCAAAAATACAAATACGTTCACTCACTATCTACCTAGGAATCATAAACCTAGTCTCTGATACCAAATGTAACAACCCGAATTCCAGTGGTCCAGAATTTTCGCAAAAATGCTAAAAATCAAGCCCACTGAAGCCCGAGTTGGGAATTTGGTATCCTGCAAATAGTAAATAAATACTCACCCAAATAATAACACATTCTAAGCAAGTGTCATAAAGCTGAGACGTCTCTGCCATCTACCTAACGGGTAGGATGTTATGAGGAGGGGGTTGTTTGTACCAAAATTGGGCACAACACTTTTCGGAAGTTTTTGAAGAGATAACAATGAAGAAAATAAATTGAAAATGAAGATTATCTAACAAAAACTCCAAACAACAAGAATATAAATGCAAAGACAAGGAATTTATAGTGGTTCGGCGTGTTGCCTACATCCACTGTGAAGTGTTTGTAGCTTTATTGATTCTCTTTTAATGATTACTGTAACGACCCGGTATTTTGGACCATTCAAATCGACAATAAATCCACACATGTCTGACTTGAATAATTCAAAATAACAGATTGTAATAAAAATTTGGCAAAACTCAGCATATGCAGTAAATAAATCAATCACATAATCACAGACACAGAGTAATACAATAATACGCAGCGGAATAGATAAAATAGTAGTTCATGAAGCTACTATATAAACATCAGAGTTAGAAACAAAATACAACAGAATATCTCAAATGCAGTGAAGTCTTCAATACAACAGATGACTTCTCTGAACAAAACTAGAAGAGCTGAAAGCTGAGGCGATAGTTGGATCTCCAAAGGAAGCTCCAAACTCCAAAGGTGAGTCTCAAATGCTGTATCACTCGGTCTGACCCGAGCGTAAAGCAAAACACAAAACACTCGAGTCAGGATTAACATTCTTATATAAATAAATCCAACTCAAGTGAAATATCAACTGAAATACAAGTAACTTAAAGGATGTTTGGGATAACCATCCTCTAAGGATCTTCAGAACTATCTACAAGGTGGAAATATACATTATAACACCGTGGTCATTTCAATTAAATTTACTTCAAAACCCAAATTTCACATTTTCATTTCAAATATATCTATTTTCCAAAATAAGATATATATTAAATGATTTAAAAAGTAAAGTATTTATAATTTCCTCAAGTCTAGCAAATCGATTCAAATCAACTTCAAATTCTAAATTCAAATTTATTCAAAGCTCAATTCATCAATTTAATTCATTTCTAAACAGATCATTTAAATTTTCAATATATTTCAAAGCTTTAATATTCAACATTTTCAAAGTTAAACTTAACAGTTTCATATAGCTCTTGATTTAACTTCATTATTATTTAATCAGGGAATATTCACTTAATAAATTCAATATCATTTAACTAGCCTTAAATCACATTTTACTAAATATTTCCTTAAATTTTATTTAAACAAGAAATATTCATTAAATTACTTATAAATCAAACCCCAGTTATAAATCATATCTTACATCTCGATTTCGATAAGTTTCTAATTGGTTTAATTAAATAAAATCCTTTATTGAATCAATTTCAACTAAATTCAAATTATCTTCCTAACCTTAACTTATTCAAATTTTTTACCAAAATCTATTTTGAAACATATTTAAATACTCAACATATTATATGTATCTAAATCAATCATTCCCATTTATATATAATCATTTAAGGCTCAACATTTATTAAAACCATATATTTCTTTCCAAAACCATAGAATTCATTTTCAAAATATTTATATATATATGGACCAACGGTGTTTGTATATATTTATCATATGGTTAAGTGATACAGATATTTATCATTTCAATCCGAAATTTAAATATATACGGGTAGATATCATTTCGACCCGTAATCCCAATTTCAATTCAAATGAAAATCGCTTGGGTTTATCATTTCAACCCATAACGAAATTCTCCTATTCTAAAGTCCGTTCGGGTATGTATCATTTCAACCCATAGTGAATTCTATACTAACAGGGAACTTGCAGAGTGATAACAGATAATATAAAATATAACAACAGGTATATATTATCAATATAAATAACAGATACTGGTGTCAGATGTCATAGGTGAACATATACAGATAATAGTAATAACAGGCATATACTACTAGATACTGGTGTCAGATGTCATAGGTGAACAGTTACAAATAATAGTAATAACAATGTAAATAACTACAGCAGCATATTTCAATTGCTATTTCAATTGAAATCAAATTTAAATAATAAAAGAACGTTAGTCGTGAGTGATTGCTCACCTTTCGAGGATAGAGAATACAGAAGGTGCCACGGATACGCACACTGATACAGACACTGAAATTTGAATTTGCGAATCCAAGCAAAGCAAAAATCGGCACGAATTCACGATCGGAGCTGATTAGCACGAATTGACGGACAGATCTGATGATATGAATAGATGGAAATAATCAGAAACGGGTCGATGATAATAATTGGCATAAGTGGATATATATACAACTTATATATAAAGTAAGAAAATAGCTTATATATTTTTTTTTAACAACTTTATACGTATAATATATATACTAACACCTTTATATTAAACTTATATAACTAGTATATATTCTCAAACCGATAAACAAATGTCTAAATATGAATATATACAAAAAACTATTACACATATATATGAGACGCCTACAGCATAAACAAAACTGGTATAAATGTATGACAACTTGTATATTAAAATTTTAAAACAAAGCAGGAATGTAATACAACAACAAGTTACTTTAATATAAATTTTATACACTAAAAAGATCAAATATAAGCTAAACTGTCCTATACATACTTACCGTACTCAGGTTCTATATGTACAAACAAAACAGAGTTTTATAATATATATTTATAACACGTCAAAGGGAACACTAATGTATGAGATGTACATACATTATATTCCACAACTTTTAACGTGACTAAACCCAGAAAATATGCAGACTGTACAAGCTTTTAGAACTTAAAATACTTTATATTATATATTGTAACTTTTTTTTTCTGTAGCCTAAAATATAATTTTTTTTTTGCATCTTATAACAAGATATGCAGATATATAATACGAACAGCTATATAAGTATATACTATGCTTGAAGTAACAACTGTATGATAATATACTTAATACTGTAAAACAATATATAATACTCAAATAGTTCTATTATATAAATAAGTTTACAATAGGTACACAACCCAGCATACGAATACTGCTTTATATATTAACACCCTACACACTAACCAATATATAACTAACATAACTTTATTAAATAACTTATTACATTATATATATATTATTGAAACATATCAATACTAATATGTAACCAGTCATATATATGTAAAAACAATTATACCTATACAGCATTGTATATTATGATACTTCAAATAAAATAAAAATTATAGTTCAAAATCTGAAGGGCACTGACACACGGTATCTACCTAACATACACAAACAGTAACCTATACTCATATACTTTAATGGGTTCATATATATAATACTATAATTATAAACAACATATATAAGATGTAAAACAACAAATCTATAATTGCACATACACTCATCTCACTTTCCGAATAACAGGTATGTATATATATATACAAAGCAACCTATAATCTATATATATATAGAGTCATAATATATAACTTACGCCGGCATCAGGAAGTTGACTCGGTGATTGGGTGGGAGCTTCGGTTTTGGGAAGAAAACGTGGGGAAGGGAAGAGGCCGAGAACGATGGTGCGTTAGTGATGACATGGGTCGGGGTGAGCTGCTGTGGCCGTGGAGGAAGTGGAGAAAGGGGAGAAAGATGGTGATCGGCTATGTGGTGGTGCAGGCGGCAGATGAGTGCTTGGAGGGATGTGCTCAGGGTTTGTCGAGGCTGATGGTGGCTGAAGGCCGGGTGAGAGAGGGGTGTCAGTGGACGTGGGCTTGGTTGAGTTGAGGAAACGGGTTTGGGTGGTTCGGAGATTGATGGCGTGGGTTGATGGGAAGGCTGAGGTTGACCGACGACGGCAATAGGAGGACGAGCATGCAGCTAGCCTATAGGAACAAGAATGAGAAGCCCAAAACAAATATATACGTTTCAGAATAAAAACACGTTGCATCATTATTATTATATATATATTTTTCTTTGTTTTAGAAGCAAAAGCGTAGAAAGGAGAGAGAGCCGAAGAGAAGAAAAGTGGGAAGGTGGAAAGGTGGAAGCGTGGGCTAGAGATGCTAGAAGAGAGGGGAGAATATAAATGCAAATCTCATAAATGCAAATATCAATGCACATTTGAACTGTTCAAAAATGAACAGTCAGATGAAAAATAAAGAAATGGCACGGTGAAATCCCCTTGATTCACTGAAGATTATTAAGGCAATAAATTCTGTTGTTTGGAAAGCACGGCTAAAGTTTGAAAGGCAATAGAAAACAAAAGGTCACGGATACGGTACCGATACGGTGAATTGTTTTTACAGATTCCGTTGTCCATCGGACGTCGAAACAAGCAAATGAATATACCATGGAGATCAGCATGACGTGACGATCAAAGCGGTATACAAATACTAGTGGTACGATCATCCGATCGAAAGTCGATAATCGGTACCAGAAATGCTGCTATTTTGCCAGAATTAAGATAAACGGAGCAGTAGAAGCCCTAATTTGGAAAAACGAATTTCGCAGTCTGATTCAGAATATTCTGAATAAATTTTCTCATGTTGACATATTTTGGTTTCGGAAAACTTTTAAATTCACTGTTATTAACCGGTTTGATTTGAAATGAAATTTCACAGGAAAATAAACTTCAATATTATCAGATGAAAATTTACCAGTTGCTATATTAAAATAGACGTATTCCAAATAATAATTTTTTTTAATTTCAAATTTTATTGTTTAAAATTTCACAAATTTCCAGTTAAATATACTTTTAAAATCATTAAATTTTGCGGGTCGTTACAGTCTCCCCCACTCAAAACTTTTCGTCCCCGAAAAGGAAGGAGGTAGAAGAAAAGAAACAACCAGACAGAAAAGATAGATTGAAGGTCAAGATTAAACAATTAATTTAAAACTATACAAATTTTACTTGAAATATTAATTTGAAAACAATTATTATTACTTATTTTTACAAAGAAGCTATTGAAAACATTTAATTCATAATTTTTTTAATTTATAAATTTTATCAAAATTACTTTTCAAGTATTATTAATGAATCAATAATCATTTACCTTTAAATTGTTTTTATTTAATTAATACTTCTGAAATATTTATACATTGATAATCTTTTTATTTAAACCAAGTAGTATATAAATAAACAATATTTAAAAGGGATATAGTCAACAAGGAAAAGAAGGAGGACTTGGAAAAACAGAATATATGTGAATAAATAAAGCTGAGCAGATAAGGTAGATTCAAAAGAATAGTATCGGGCACGAATAATTGATTCAAACCATAAGAACTTCAATTTCAAATATTAATACATAATTTCTTTATTGGAAACACTTTTATAATAAATTACCTTTATATCGAAAAAAAATCCTTTCGAAAATACTTTTATAACTCGATGTTTCGACAAGTTTATCCTTGTTCCTGTAGACTCTGGTAGTGCGTTGATCAGGCGCAAAACTAGAATTCTCCAGGTACTTAGTAGACCTGTTTCAACACCCAGTGAAAATACTGGAAAAACTTTTTAAAAACAGATATGGAAAGTACAATCCAAACAAAAATGAATCAAATCATGGATCGCAGATACATAATGGTTACGCCTGGGTCCCCCAGGAAACATCCATACCTTTTAAGCATTCACTGCCTTGCGAATTTCGCCATGCAACAAAACGGTGGACCGCATGATACATAAAAATGGTTATGCCTGGATCCCCCAGGAAACATCCATACCCCGTAAGCAATCTCTGCCTTGCGGATTACGCCTCTAACACGACCATAGATCGCAGATACACAATGGTTACGCCTGGATCCCCCAGGAAACATCCGTACCTTTTAAGCAATCACTGCCTTACGAATTACGCTATGCAGTCGAGTTCGTAAGACCATGGGTAACGCCATGGAATTCGAAGGACACTCGAGTATCATATCCGGAAAACCAAAAATCAGAGAGAATAATATCGATAGAATGAATCCAAGATGTGGCCACAAATCGGATATCAAGCAGAAGGCACTTTCCATATCTTTACTTCGAAAATATGTATCATATAGTACCTTTTCAAATCACTTTCAAATATCGTACTTATATAAAATCCATTATATATAAGATTTAATTTTCAAATCAATTACTTTCCAAAATCAATAGTATATCAAATCATACTTATATAGACTTCAATTATATAAGATTTCACTTTCAAATTGAGTACCTTTTCAAATCTATAGTTTTTGAATCAATTTCATACTCATACAAATCAATTTTATATAAGTTCGACAACTCCCAAATCAAGTGTTTAGTAACATAAGGTTCTCAAATTTAAATTTGTTTCAATATCAGTTCAATTTCAAAATCATATACAATTTCACCAAATTATTTCTTCTCAAATTAATTATCTTTAGTTTCAAAGTTTCCAAAATAATAGATTTAGAAAATAAATCCAATTTCCAAGTCAATAATTTTAAGTTAACCAATTCATTTCCAAAATCAAATGTTTCAAAATCATCTTATACTTGCGTAAGGTCCATCTTATATAAGGATCAAATTTTTCAAATTAAATTTCACTGTATGAAGAGCCATATGGGATTTGAATACCTTTGCCTTTTTGGGTTATATACCTTTGTAATTTAAATTGGAAATTTTCTTTTAGTAAGCAAAGATATTCTAACCCGACAACTTTCAATTTCAGCGTCAAATATATCAATGATATTAGAATATAAGATGTACATACGTCATCATTTCGCATAATCACATTTGATCACTCGCTCGATCACACAAGTTCGCTTTCGAACTAGTATTGTCCATTCGACTTCCCTAATGCGGACTTCGATATGGTTTCTCGACTAGAAGTCATCAGTCTCCTTGCATAGCCATATACTACGATAGAGAATTCAAGAATCAAGCCCAAAATCCATATCAAATATTCGCCATCAAGAATCAAATGAAAAATCCTAACACGAAATGGTGTAATCCACCTCGAACTTGTGTACTCAAACTTGGATCAAATTAATTATGCGAATAAAACAGCATACGTACAACTTATATATTTATTCCAACTTGTTAAATATATAGTTTCATAAAGATGTTACTAAGTTAAAACATTTAAACTAAATTTTATTCAAAATATTTTGAAGACCAAATTCTTCTCAAGACATTTCAAATATAAATTTCATATTAGAAAATTTAAAATTTCCTTATTCATTTACTTAACCAAACAGTTTCAACTTATTTAAATCATATTACTTCATACTTAAACATTCAAAACAAACTTATATACTTTATCAAAATACTTTTCAAAATTTCTTAGCTTTGAAAAGTTAACCTTGATTTGAAAGTGCTCGAACCTTCAAAATAGTTGAAGAAATCATTTTCAAATTCAAGAGTTGGAAATCAGCAACGAATCAGTAAATCAATTTTAATAGATAGGGTTATATCAAATCCAAAACTCGAAGACTTAACACCGGCTCATTTCAAATCGTTTCAAATACATATACATATATCTTTCGAATATCAATCATACTTCAAAATTTTGAAATAAAAATGGTTTTAAAAAAAAAATCACTCGCATAGCAAAGCTACTGAAGTGGCCTATCCCTCACTCTGAAACTCGAAAATCAATGTCGATGATGCGTGCACTCATCACCGAAATTATTTTCCAGCGACATAAGTGAGTTCTGGACTTCTATTTTCTCAAACTTCTTTTGAATTTCTTCGAAACTCATTAAAATCATTTGAAACATTTCTTATTCGAAAAAATATATTTTTAAATCATATTATTATTATATATTTCAAAATCTTAAAACCAATTTCAAAATACCGGGGTTCAATTCTCAAATTTCAAATTTAAAATCCTTTAGTTATAAATCAAATTTCTTATATAGTTTTTTTTTCAAAATTACAAATCCTTTCGAAACATCAATTTCTCATTTTAAAAAGTTTATAATCTTTATCGAAAACATTTCACTTTTATATATAGAATAAAATCATACTTATCAAAATAATAATTTCGGTTTAGAAAACAATTTCTAGAATACAAAACCCGATTTTCAAAGGATGATTTGAGAATGGATTTCAACAAAGATAGAGATTCAAATTAGAGGAACTCTAATCAAATAAAATTTCTGATTCGAAGATAGGCTTGAACGAAGATGAGACAATTAACTTACAAAATAGGAGATGGATATACTTATACAAGTCGCGGGCGACCTTAACCGGGTCAACCGTGACTTCAGGAACAAGATCGATGTAGAATTCCAAGAAAACCAACATTCGATCGCAAGAGATAGCGGTATCTAAACCAAAGATATATAAATCTCCGGTGAATCAATGCCAATTGTAAAGGAGTTCCACCCCTTTACAAATCATCCAAAGATTGGCGGGATCGCCTATTCTTATAGAGATCATTCGAAGTAGAGTTATGGGATACTCCAGAATCAAAAGAATACAAATAGGGAGAGACAAGAATGAATTTTGGAACCGCAAGGAACGTTCCAAAGTTCAAAGGAAATCGAGTCAAAAGGAAGAAATTCAAACTCGAACGAAAGTGATTCTGTAAATAAATTTACTATATATGCTAAGTTTTGCCTAGAGCCAAAGCTCTGATACCAACTGTAACGACCCGGTATTTTGGACCATTCAAATCGACAATAAATCCACACATGTCTGACTTGAATAATTCAAAATAACAGATTGTAATAAAAATTTGGCAAAACTCAGCATATGCAGTAAATAAATCAATCACATAATCACAGACACAGAGTAATACAATAATACGCAGCGGAATAGATAAAATAGTAGTTCATGAAGCTACTATATAAACATCAGAGTTAGAAACAAAATACAACAGAATATCTCAAATGCAGTGAAGTCTTCAATACAACAGATGACTTCTCTGAACAAAACTAGAAGAGCTGAAAGCTGAGGCGATAGTTGGATCTCCAAAGGAAGCTCCAAACTCCAAAGGTGAGTCTCAAATGCTGTATCACTCGGTCTGACCCGAGCGTAAAGCAAAACACAAAACACTCGAGTCAGGATTATCATTCTTATATAAATAAATCCAACTCAAGTGAAATATCAACTGAAATACAAGTAACTTAAAGGATGTTTGGGATAACCATCCTCTAAGGATCTTCAGAACTATCTACAAGGTGGAAATATACATTATAACACCGTGGTCATTTCAATTAAATTTACTTCAAAACCCAAATTTCACATTTTCATTTCAAATATATCTATTTTCCAAAATAAGATATATATTAAATGATTTAAAAAGTAAAGTATTTATAATTTCCTCAAGTCTAGCAAATCGATTCAAATCAACTTCAAATTCTAAATTCAAATTTATTCAAAGCTCAATTCATCAATTTAATTCATTTCTAAACAGATCATTTAAATTTTCAATATATTTCAAAGCTTTAATATTCAACATTTTCAAAGTTAAACTTAACAGTTTCATATAGCTCTTGATTTAACTTCATTATTATTTAATCAGGGAATATTCACTTAATAAAT
The DNA here is from genome assembly GCA_030737815.1 of Allium fistulosum. NCBI lineage: Eukaryota > Viridiplantae > Streptophyta > Magnoliopsida > Asparagales > Amaryllidaceae > Allium > Allium fistulosum. The sequence goes on from CM060904.1 coordinate 340,860,402, forward strand.
TCAATATCATTTAACTAGCCTTAAATCACATTTTACTAAATATTTCCTTAAATTTTATTTAAACAAGAAATATTCATTAAATTACTTATAAATCAAACCCCAGTTATAAATCATATCTTACATCTCGATTTCGATAAGTTTCTAATTGGTTTAATTAAATAAAATCCTTTATTGAATCAATTTCAACTAAATTCAAATTATCTTCCTAACCTTAACTTATTCAAATTTTTTACCAAAATCTATTTTGAAACATATTTAAATACTCAACATATTATATGTATCTAAATCAATCATTCCCATTTATATATAATCATTTAAGGCTCAACATTTATTAAAACCATATATTTCTTTCCAAAACCATAGAATTCATTTTCAAAATATTTATATATATATGGACCAACGGTGTTTGTATATATTTATCATATGGTTAAGTGATACGGATATTTATCATTTCAATCCGAAATTTAAATATATACGGGTAGATATCATTTCGACCCGTAATCCCAATTTCAATTCAAATGAAAATCGCTTGGGTTTATCATTTCAACCCATAACGAAATTCTCCTATTCTAAAGTCCGTTCGGGTATGTATCATTTCAACCCATAGTGAATTCTATACTAACAGGGAACTTGCAGAGTGATAACAGATAATATAAAATATAACAACTGGCATATATTATCAATATAAATAACAGATACTGGTGTCAGATGTCATAGGTGAACATATACAGATAATAGTAATAACAGGCATATACTACTAGATACTGGTGTCAGATGTCACAGGTGAACAGTTACAAATAATAGTAATAACAATGTAAATAACTACAGCAGCATATTTCAATTGCTATTTCAATTGAAATCAAATTTAAATAATAAAAGAACGTTAGTCGTGAGTGATTGCTCACCTTTCGAGGATAGAGAATACAGAAGGTGCCACGGATACGCACACTGATACAGACATTGAAATTTGAATTTGCGAATCCAAGCAAAGCAAAAATCGGCACGAATTCACGATCGGAGCTGATTAGCACGAATTGACGGACAGATCTGATGATATGAATAGATGGAAATAATCAGAAACGGGTCGATGATAATAATTGGCATAAGTGGATATATATACAACTTATATATAAAGTAAGAAAATAGCTTATATATTTTTTTTTAACAACTTTATACGTATAATATATATACTAACACCTTTATATTAAACTTATATAACTAGTATATATTCTCAAACCGATAAACAAATGTCTAAATATGAATATATACAAAAAACTATTACACATACATATGAGACGCCTACAGCATAAACAAAACTGGTATAAATGTATGACAACTTGTATATTAAAATTTTAAAACAAAGCAGGAATGTAATACAACAACAAGTTACTTTAATATAAATTTTATACACTAAAAAGATCAAATATAAGCTAAACTATCCTATACATACTTACCGTACTCAGGTTCCATATGTACAAACAAAACAGAGTTTTATAATATATATTTATAACACGTCAAAGGGAACACTAATGTATGAGATGTACATACATTATATTCCACAACTTTTAACGTGACTAAACCCAGAAAATATGAAGACTGTACAAGCTTTTAGAACTTAAAATACTTTATATTATATATTGTAACTTTTTTTTCTGTAGCCTGAAATATAATTTTTTTTTTGCATCTTATAACAAGATATGCAGATATATAATACGAACAGCTATATAAGTATATACTATGCTTGAAGTAACAACTGTAAGATAATATACTTAATACTGTAAAACAATATATAATACTCAAATAGTTCTATTATATAAATAAGTTTACAATAGGTACACTACCCAGCATACGAATACTACTTTATATATTAACACCCTACACACTAACCAATATATAACTAACATAACTTTATTAAATAACTTATTACATTATATATATATATATTATTGAAACATATCAATACTAATATGTAACCAGTCATATATATGTAAAAACAATTATACCTATACAGCATTGTATATTATGATACTTCAAATAAAATAAAAATTATAGTTCAAAATCTGAAGGGCACTGACACACGGTATCTACCTAACATACACAAACAGTAATCTATACTCATATACTTTAATGGGTTCATATATATAATACTATAATTATAAACAACATATATAAGATGTAAAACAACAAATCTATAATTGCACATACACTCATCTCACTTTCCGAATAACAGGTATGTATATATATATACAAAGCAACCTATAATCTATATATATATAGAGTCATAATATATAACTTACGCCGGCATCAGGAAGTTGACTCGGTGATTGGGTGGGAGCTTCGGTTTTGGGAAGAAAACGTGGGGAAGGGAAGAGGCCGAGAACGATGGTGCGTTAGTGATGACATGGGTCGGGGTGAGCTGCTGTGGCCGTGGAGGAAGGGGAGAAAGGGGAGAAAGATGGTGATCGGCTATGTGGTGGTGCAGGCGGCAGATGAGTGCTTGGAGGGATGTGCTCAGGGTTTGTCGAGGCTGATGGTGGCTGAAGGCCGGGTGAGAGAGGGGTGTCAGTGGACGTGGGCTTGGTTGAGTTGAGGAAACGGGTTTGGGTGGTTCGGAGATTGATGGCGTGGGTTGATGGGAAGGCTGAGGTTGACCGACGACGGCAATAGGAGGACGAGCATGCAGCTAGCCTATAGGAACAAGAATGAGAAGCCCAAAACAAATATATACGTTTCAGAATAAAAACACGTTGCATCATTATTATTATATATATATTTTTCTTTGTTTTAGAAGCAAAAGCGTAGAAAGGAGAGAGAGCCGAAGAGAAGAAAAGTGGGAAGGTGGAAAGGTGGAAGCGTGGGCTAGAGATGCTAGAAGAGAGGGGAGAATATAAATGCAAATCTCATAAATGCAAATATCAATGCACATTTGAACTGTTCAAAAATGAACAGTCAGATGAAAAATAAAGAAATGGCACGGTGAAATCCCCTTGATTCACTGAAGATTATTAAGGCAATAAATTCTGTTGTTTGGAAAGCACGGCTAAAGTTTGAAAGGCAATAGAAAACAAAAGGTCACGGATACGGTACCGATACGGTGAATTGTTTTTACAGATTCCGTTGTCCATCGGACGTCGAAACAAGCAAATGAATATACCATGGAGATCAGCATGACGTGACGATCAAAACGGTATACAAATACTAGTGGTACGATCATCCGATCGAAAGTCGATAATCGGTACCAGAAATGTTGCTATTTTGCCAGAATTAAGATAAACGGAGCAGTAGAAGCCCTAATTTGGAAAAACGAATTTCGCAGTCTGATTCAAAATATTCTGAATAAATTTTCTCATGTTGACATATTTTGGTTTCGGAAAACTTTTAAATTCACTGTTATTAACCGGATTGATTTGAAATGAAATTTCACAGGAAAATAAACTTCAATATTATCAGATGAAAATTTACCAGTTGCTATATTAAAATAGACGTATTCCAAATAATAATTTTTTTTAATTTCAAATTTTATTGTTTAAAATTTCACAAATTTCCAGTTAAATATACTTTTAAAATCATTAAATTTTGCGGGTCGTTACAATTACAAGCGATTACAGCAAACAACAGCAAAAAACAACTTGAAAATCGAACTCAGCAGCAAGGGTATGATGCAAATCTTGATCCGGCGGAGTTTGGGCGCTTTAGAATAAAAAAGATCCTTTTTCTGTAGGCTCTAGGGTGCTATTTATAGGCGTAGGAGGCTGAGATTTCGTTCAAACTTCGGGAGACTCGGTCTGGCACGTGAGGGGGCCCACGCGACAAACCCCTGAAAGTTTCGACCCAATCCGTGATCGATATGAAATCACTTCGTATCGATCAAAATCGTGTCCGATGAAGCTGAAAATTGGTGGAGGTAATCTTTGGCTTGTGCGCAATCTCCTGTGAAAATTTCATGGCATTTGGATCGGTAGATCTCCAGATATCAGCGATACGAAACTGAATTGCTCGGTTGCTGTTTGGTTCGAATCCATGGTTTCGTATCGATTCCTTCGAATCGATCATCTGCACGTGCTTCTATAATGATGTGGCGCGCATATCTCGAGTCGATCCACCTTTTTCTCCGGTTTGGCCGCGTCGCATCCATATATCTCGCCTCATTCGATGCAAAGGTCATTGCGTTAGACCAGGTCCTCTTGACTCGAACGAACCGTTGGCCATGGATTCGAACAAGAGTTTTTGATGGATTCGAAGAGCAGAAGCTCGATGGATACGAACTAAGGTTATCTGATGGATACGAATAGCTCTGACTAGCAGGATTCAAAGCAGACACTGGCTGAATACTGTGAGGCACGCCATCTGCTGATGGACACGAATCCGATCGAGGCGAACTTGATGGGTTCGAACACTGCCAACTCGATCGATACGAAATCATGGATACCGACCGATGCGAAGCAGGTGATGGACACGAAATGGATCGAGATGAAATGAGGTCCACTGATGGATCCGAAAGTGCTGCCGCTCTGATGGATTCGAATGCGTCGGGTTCGAAAATGAGCCTGGTGATGGATACGAAAATGAGCCAGTTCCTTCCAACTTGAATCGATCGTAACTCAAGCATGCAAACTCTGATCGACTTGAAATTTGGAATGCAGGCTTCCATGGATATGCTTGCCGCGTCATATCAATTGTAACTCGATCCGGACTTGGACAAAATTCATCGATATCCATGATGAGCTATACTTGATCTTCAATCAGTTCCTTGGTATCCTGGCCTTGCCAAAAGGCGGGATAACATTTGCCCCCCAAAGTACGTCTTGTGGAAACATGACATGCTTTGAAAAACTGCAACCTCTATTCTGAACAGTCATTGCTCTTTTGCCGAAGGTTGTAACCTTGCGTTGCCGTGACGAGTTGTTGTATGATAGTGCTTAGCTGTTTGCCGCTGCAATCGTTATCGGATGAATGTTCAATTCTTGCCAATGTTGAAAATCGGATCTGAGTCTGACATATATATGTGTTGTTCTGATTCTTGTTAATGTTATACGCTTGCGAGTCGCCGTTAGCTTACTTGTATCGAATTCCATATCGATCCTCTCCTGGACCGATGTGAAATTTAAGTTGCAACAACGTTCGTCAGTTGTTGTGAGAAGTCCCTTCATATCGATCCTCTCCTGAATCGATATAGAAGGTTGAAAGAATCGACTTCGTGTTGGTGAATTGGAAATCCATTGGATACGGAGTGCTCATTCGTGTCGATGTTTAGTAATGAAGAGATAAGGATTTGTTGTGTCGTTCGTATCGATGATAATGTCTGTGCTATGATGGATACGAAATTGCTGTTCGTATTGATGTGTAGCAGATGGAGCTGTGAATTTGTAGGCATGAACAAAAACTTCGAATCGATGGGATTTATCGTTCGATTCGAATCGATGCAGACTCTGGCCCGTTGGGTTCGAACAAGGCCTTTGACTCGGTTCGGGGCTTGACCGGTTGTGATCGGTTAAGTGGTCTGGGAGGCGAAATGACCCGGTTTCACCCAGCCCTCCATATAAATACTCAGGACATCCATTTTTTCACTTTTTACCTTTTTACTGCCGTCTTCAGCTCCTTGCGATCGATCCAGAATTTAGAAAGAGATAATAGCTCTGTGCTTTCGACTCGAACAGCTTCAATCCACCAGATCTTCGAATCCCAATCTTAAACTTGGTAATCCACCACGAATCTAAACGACGAGACTGTCTCAGATCTACTCTTTCTTCATCAATCATCCACTCTGGCAATTGGTAAAACCAGATCTGGCTCGAAGTTCGGATGGCCATGGCGACGTTCTTGTAGATTGGAGAAGAAAGAGTGGAAAAGACAAAAGCGAATCGATCTGGGGGTCGTGTTCGAATCGACGAAGAAAGCGACATTTTTTCCTAGATCTCGCATCGATTCTTGGGATAACTCAATGGGGGAGATCTAGTTCGCACCGATGGATATGGTGATGGATCGTATCGACGCAAAATGATCGATACGATGAGCATCGATGCGAGCACAATCGATGTCAAGCTAAGGCCTTTCCCGATCGGTACGGACCAGGCAACCAAGGATCGATGCGAAGTACTCTGATCTTTGATGGATTCGAACTGACTCCTGACGATCGATTCAAAACATGCTCATGGGCATCGATTCGAACCGGTATCATGATGGATTCGAACGAGCCTCTTTTGATCAATTCGAACTTCCCATGTTGGATGCGAAATTTTGACATTCTTCAGCATAACTACGACGAGCTTCATTCTTGCATATCTGGACTTGATAATTAAATTGCATACTTGACTACCTCTCGAAGCTCGTCAATGTAACCATAACAACTTTAATCGTTTGCATATTTTCTTTAACTCTGCAAAATTTACTCAAGTAACGCACTGCACTGCACACACTTTGCATGGGGGGAACACGCGGGCTCTTTAACATCTAACGATGATTTCTCGTAAGTTAGTCAGCTATGGAAGGTTCAAGCTCGCAGCCACAGGAAATTCAAAGCATAATTCCTCCCAGACTTGAAATACCAGACATCGAGGCTGAAGTCATCGGCCCGGCCCCGGACGAATTACCTGATGCATCTTTCATCAATAGTCCATCGGACTCTGTCATGTCCAACATTTCTGAAGACATGCTAGGAAGAATATGCTTGAGGCACGGTCTGTCGATGGATGACGTACTATTGCCGGGACCAAATGACAGACCACACAATCCAACGGAGGGGTATACTGCATTCAATCGTCACGCATGCGCAGCCGGGATGCTTCCTCCGTTCAATGAATACACAAGAGAAGTGTTGTCGTTTCTGGGGATTGCCCCATCTCAGCTTCACCCGAATGGATATGCTTTGCTCAATAGCTTATTCATTGCATTTATGGAGTATCTCTATCGTCCACCCCGCCTGACCGAGATAAGAAATCTGTTCAACTTCAAGAGTCGAACAGGCAGCCCATCTTTTACATTCCTGGAGGCAGTAAGGAATTGTCAAGTGGTCACCGGATCTTGGACCAGGCTAAGCTACTTCAAGACGGAGTGGTTCTACGTCCGATGTACTCCAGGATTTGCCAAAAGGTGGCTATTCAGACGTGAGTACCATCACTTTCCCAAGTTGCTGATAAGGCAATCATGAACGAAATCAAACTCACATTGCTTTTTTCTTTTTCTTTCAGCAATAATCCAGCGACTCGAAGGTGGTTATAATAGAGAGATAGTCCGGGTTCTCCAAGAAGTCCCGAGCAAAGAAAGAAACATTGACCTGATCTTGACGGATAAAAACCTTAGGATTCTTGGACTGATCGAGCGAGGACAGAGTATAAGGCTCGACAGTGTACTAAAGACTATCTCAAAGGAGCGAGTTAGGCGCAAGAAGCCTAAAGTTATCATACTTGAGGAGGCTGACTCTGAGAGAACCCATACTGACGATGAACCTTTGGTCCGGCCTGTTGATGTGATTCCAGATTCTGAGGAAAAGAGAAAAGGCAAGGCAGTTGCTTTTAAACAGTCTAAATCTGGGAGGCGGAAGTATGCGGTCATAAACCGACCCCTTTCTGGAGTTAGAATCTCGGAGGCATCCCCCCTGCAGGCGGAAAATTCCTTCGAAGGGCTCGTTGACCTCCCAATTCCGGACCTCGCGTCCACACAGCATGATGTCGAATTGGATGAACTGCAACATACTTTTGATGTTAGCAAGTCTCTTTCTACTAGTGTGGTCGACACTTCTGGTTGGTCTGGGGGGTTACACATCCATACACCCTTCATGGCACTACACAATCTTTGACCGCAAACCGCATACCATAAATGGTTATTAATCCTCCTTACTTTACTTCGCAGGTACGATGTCTGGTTGAGGCTCAATGCTTGGTAATTTGAGCAGCAAGCGCCGATCTTCATCACACTATGAACCACGCAGGAGAGTGGGAGATAGAGATTATGAACCGGAGTATTCCAGTCAGGAACGGTCTGACAGAGATAGGGGATATGTACGTCGGTCTCGATCTCGCTCTCCTCCTCCTAGGATCTCTGTACTACCCCAGTTCTAGTTACACGTCCTCCTGAAACTTCACGGCACAAGCCGCCCTCTCATGTTCCTAGATTTGACCCTCCACGTGGAACTGAAATAGCCGCCTCCTTGACTACTACATTAGTCGTGACTGATCCGACCGGGGAAGGAGCAGCCAAACTCGCACAAATGAGGAAGAAATTCCCTGACATTTGCTTTGACGGTTACGTCTTCCCCCCACACCTGAAGAGAATTCCGCCAACGGCCGAAAATACTATTCACGATTATGTTGCAGACATATTCTTTCAGTATAAGGAGTGGGCGAGGGCCGCGAGAAAAGCATCAAAAGTGGCATTTGATCGGGCCGCCACTATTGAAAAGCTGGAAAAAGAGTTGGGTCAGAAAGACCGAATTATTCAAGTGCTCAATGCCAAGGCCTAGTCTTCCCGTAAATCTGAAATAGAAGCTCTCAAAAAGGCCAATGATGCAAACTCGGCCATGGGTAGAATGAAACAAGAGCATTACACTATGATGGAAGACATGGGTCATAGGAACACCACCATCATTGCTGAGAGAGACGCAGCCCTCAAAGAGCTCAATGAGCTTAAATCTAAGTTCTCCGAACTTGCGAGGGAGAAGGATGCGGCCAACGTCTCCGCGCAAGAAGCCTATGACTAGGCGGTGGTGCTTCAGAAGGAGAGGGATGCGGCTGTGGAAAAAGTCCGTGAGGTCGAAGCCGGGGTTGACGAGAAGGTCCGACTGGCGGAAGGCAGGGTTAAGGCTGCGGTAGAGGAGCTTCTTGTCACTTACAACGCCCACGTGTTAAGGCATAGAGATCTGACTTGGCTTGATGATTACCCAACACATCTTTATAATGCCTGAAATCTGCTGATTGAGGAGGAGAAGTCGGGGGATTCTGATGAAGCCTTTGACGAATTTGAGCTGGAGAACCGTATACTTAACAATGACGAAAAGAAGGTTCTTCACGACTCCATGATTTCTCATGAAAAGGAGAGGCTAGGTACTCAGCCCCAGAAAGTCGTAGAAGGCTCTGGTGTTGAGCATCACATTACGAGTTCCGAGATCGTTATGCCACCTCAGTCTGAGCCGACTCCGATGATCGAATCTCAGCCTATACCGGCTTATGACCCAGAACAGCCACATCTATCTCCTATAAGGGAGCACCCTTCTGAAGCCGTTCAGCCGACCTTGAGCCAAACCGAGGAAGGTACTCTGCACTAATCTTTTGTACGTTCGGACCGAAGAACTTGTAGGGTCACAACACCAAAAAGGTGTATTTGTAACGAATATAGTCGTTACAAATGAAATTTATAACAGATATAGTCGTGAGCGGTACAGGCGTGAGGAATGTCGTTACAAATATTTATAACGGCCTCTACCCGTTATTAAATATATCACTTACCAACGGACTTTGTCGTTAGAAATCTAAATTTTTGTAACGAAAATAGGTTGTTATTAGTTGCATCGGTTTGTAACGGGTATTTTCCGTTACTTAGTTTTCCCTTTCATGGTGGAAGAAGGGGTTGTCATTCTAATTTATCACAACCTTGTCCGTTACAAATTTCATCTTTAGTAACGCACTTGTTCGTTACAAATTTCATCTTTAGTAACGACTATGCTCGTTATAAATTTCGTCTTTATTAACGAATATGTTCGTTACAGCTACCAAACCATGTAGAGCTGCATTTTTGCTAGCATTTACACTACAGAATTGTCTATTATAATACAGTAGGTACATACATATCAAAAATTACAGAATTTCGATAATAATAAGCAATTACGCATCCAAACATACAACTTAAATTGCACAAAACCAAACAAAGATCCAAATCATACTAAAAAAGAACCAATTGACTAACATCAGTCTGATATCTACATAAGTCCATAATGCCAAACAAAATCCAATAAGATACCACTTAATAAATCGAAATCTTAGAAGCATGAAAAAGGTACTTAAAATTTTCGAGAAGCAGATCCTATTTCTGGCTTATCTTTTCTAGCCTTCTTTGGCAAAGGAGTAGATTGACTATGGGGAAAAACTCCTCCGTTAGCAATCGTAACCTTTCCCAGAAGTTTGCTCAATTCTTTATCATTCCTAACAGCAAGTTGAACGTGTCCAGGAATTATTCTCGACTTCTTATTGTCCTTGGCTGCATTTCCAACAAGTTCTAATACCTAATTTATGTAAAATCAGTCAATACCAATACCTAATATACAACATCATCTAATCAATTCAAATAGATACAGTTGACAATGAATACTTAAACAGTAATGAAAAGAAAATCCAAAACATTACCTCAACCGCAAGATATTCAAGAATCACCCCCAAGTAGATAGGAGCTCCGGCGCCGACTCTCTAAGCATACCTTCCGACCTAAGAACCTCTAACAAGTAGACAAGGCAAATCTTCAAGGCCTGCCTAAGAAAATCTCTTATTCTGAACTTGTTTGTTCAATTCGGGATATAGAAACGGAGAAGAGAAGCAAATTCAGACTTAATGGAAGAAGACGTGGAAGAAGTAGTAGAAACAAATGCAGCACACTTTGAGGAATCGATGAAATACGCACGTAAAAGTATGAGCGATGCAGACATCCGCGAGTACCAGGCCTTCGCTCAAACATTGCAGCAATCCCCAAATCCCCCGTAATCCCCCGTAACGCAATATCATATAGTTATCAAAAATTGAAAACTGTGTCTAGAATTTTCAGATAGTTGTATTTATCTACCCCAAATCCCCCGTAACGCAATATCATATAGTTATCAAAATATCTGACATGTACTGGAGCAAATTCAAATGTCAAAACAACTTATTATGACCGAAATCATTTTGCACCAATCACATGGCCTTCGTAATGGCAAAAACAGTAAATAGTTTTTCATACAAACTCTAGCTACAAAATACTCAACCCTCAACAAACTATTGATTCTTCAAAATCCAAAATTTTTATACAGCCATGTATTTGGAGAAATGGTGAAACAATCTATAATTCTATTTTGTATCGTTTTTATCTTTGTTCCATGCTCTTAAAATTCTACTTCACTGCTTTTAATATGCGAATAAATTTGTACATCGGTCTCCCTTCCACTTGAACGTTCCACCCCTCCTCAAATTTATTATAATACACTTCAAACATACTTCAATGATTCGTGAACTTGAAAGCCTTCATTCACGTCTGCTTTTGTTCAACTAACGAAATAAAAATTGGTGAGTAGCACTCACTCCAGCTGGAAGATAAGCTGCACATACAATTAAATTTCTCCAACCATGCTACATTGACCAACACTCTGTCTAACTTATTATGTTTATGAAACCCCTTTGAATTATGGTATAATATCATCATTTATTGAATTTTGATTTACTTCTCAACTCCCTGCCTTACTGACTGGTAGTTCGATTACTTATTTTTTTATCCTTATAAGTGTCCTCCCACTCTGGATTCCTTTTAACAAGTTGGTCTTTTTTAATGCTCTTTGATTTACTGGAAAGGCTCTTGGGTAACTCCAATGGCTTATCACTGGAGCTGGCAATAGTATGATCATACGAACTACTCCTATTGGTGGTCATATTTGTCCCTCTCAACTTTGGCTATGTGGGTGCATTTGCCTATAAAATACACACATTGGACTCATATGCATGCTTGTCTACAGGAAAAAAAAGAACAGTTATCAGGTTTTAGGAAACATTTCCCATTGTCTGGAATTTTGACTTCCTTGTTCAATGATGAGAACTGAACATCTACAATGCCTGAAATTGTTATCATATCCACATTCTCTTTACAGAATGAGAATTTGATAGTGATACTTCCTTCTAACACAACGTTGGTATATGTATAACAGAGATCGGATGGTTGAAACCAATAGTTGGGAATCATTTCAATATGGTTTTCACAACTGGTGTATTTGAATTCTGTAAATTTCAAAATAGTATGAACTGCAAGCACGAATCGAGCTATGTTTCCCTGAGGTTTTGCCTTGTATTCCTCCATAACGTGCATGAGATTGTTTTTTATGAATTTGAAATCTTGCATGGTGAAGTTTCGATCAATCTCTGCTTCGTATTGCTTCATAAGATTGGCCACGCAGTTCCTATTTGCAATACCGGATAAAAAAGTGTGAGCCGTTTAATTTTCTTTTATCTTTTATTCTTATTTTGTTGAATGGTAAGTGAATCGAAGAAGAGGTATTTGTAGGGTAAAGCATGGTTTGTTAAAAAAAGCTGATATATACTTTTTAAATTTAAATTTGCTCAAACTGTGGATCTTGGATGAAGCCCAATGCGTTGTCCACATTGTATTTGATCAACTTCTGAGTGACTGTGTAATTTACAGTTTGTGCACTATAGGATAACTGTGCCAATAGTCATTTTATATAGTGCGGGTTGTATAAATATTCAAAGCATCAAAAGTGAAACTTAGGGATATAATTTGAAAGTTTTAGCACAAACTTCCTAAAACACTTAATATAACATTATTCAAAACAATGTGAATGTATTTCTTTTCAAATATATGATGCATTGCTGACTGTTTCAGAACACCTTATTAGAATTTGGAGTGTTCTAACACTACAGCAGCTGATCCTTGTTGCTATGTGCCCATTAGATATGGCACCTTTCACATAAAAGGAGAGCAAGCATCAAGTAGGTTAAGCATGTTCAGCTACACTAAAGATCATGTGCTGCAAAAAAGGAATTGCAGCACTGACTGTATAGCAAAATTAGGAGCAAAGAAACAAGATAATTGGATCATTCATTTGAAAGATAACAAGTATAAAACATTTGTGTTTCAATTAAAGGAAAAGGCAAAATTAGTAATCTTAATATAAATAATAGTATAATATCTATTTTCGTTTATTCTTTTTATCTTTATCTTCCTCCTGTTTATTTATTTGCTCGTCTTTTTCAAATTTGATCCATACAACTCTTTTCATTTCTCACTCAATTTCAAAATATCATTGGTGCATTTATTATCCACATTCATCTCTTTTGGCAATGCTTCCTCTAAGCATTGTTCTCACTTCGATTATGTTTGATGTCTATACTTTTATCTTGCAATGCGGCTAGTGCTGTAGACCGTTATCGCAACACATGATCGATAGTGCAGTCATACACACACCCAACTAGCTCAATATTTATGTGAAAATACAGTGTCAAGTCTAAGGTGCAATTTTTGTTAGTTATTAAACTCTTCCACATGACAATAATATGCTCACCTGTAAAGAGTTCTTCGTTGAAGTTCTTAAAAGACAGACCATTGGTAACATTATTGAACACCTTATCCATCAAGAACTCTTCACCATTTCCATATCTATCCATCTTGAATATAATCTTAAGAATAACAAATCATATTAAATCTTGACATGTGGAACAATGTGCAAGACTTATATGTTAAATATGATGAACTGATAATAATAGTCTTACTGCTGGACAACCATATGCAACCAAATCACTATCTTCTATTATTACTGCATCTATTCCCCTTGCTCAGAACTCAGAGCTGATAAATATGCTAGCTGGGCATCAGCTTCATATGGAGCTACTATAAAATCAACATTTTCCGATCTTAGAATCTGAGGAACAAAATATATGTCAGTGTCATAAGAAAGTTTATGGATGACATAATTCACTGAATGCCTAAAATTGGACGATTTACCTGAATTAATTCATGTGCCATGTCTGGAGTTATGTGCACCGCTTTCTATAACCAAAAAGAAAAGAAAAGGCAAAGATAATTATAAAGAAATAACAAAATCAGCTATATATACTCAGCATCCCTGGCATTGTGGTTGCAATCGATTTACCTGAATTACTCAGCTGGACAACCATAATTCACTGAATGCCTAAAATTGGACCGATTTACCTGAATTAATTCATGTGCCATGTCTGAAATTGTGGTTGCAATCGATTGTCAAAATAGACACAAGCCCTAATCTTTCCTTGTCTTCGTCAAATCGGCGTAAATAATCAAACGGAGGCAGTGGTTGATCGATGGAGATAATGGAAAAAGGCGGTGGTAGAACGACCAAGGAGGCGGCCGAAATGGCGTAGGCGATGGATGAATAAATCGGAGGCGTGATAACCTAGAACGAAAGAGAGGAAATAAAATGAACGATGAATTATTGTCCGTGAGAAATGGAATAAGTAATAATAGAAATAAAATTACAATCCTATCCATGTTATTTTTAACTATTTACAAAATTACCATATTTTGTAACGATAATTACCGTGACAAACGTTTGTAACGAAAATATCTGTTAGAAATTTGTAACGGTTATTACCGTTACAAATTGAAAGCGAAAAAGCGTTACAAAATAGGCTATTTGGTGTAGTGGGTAGTGTATACTAACAAATGCTTCTTTTCTCTGGTCAGCGACCGAAGTTGCACTGACAACGCTTCCTGTAACCCAGGAATCACACCAAGCGCAGGAGGCCATTATCTCTGAGGCGACCTCTGTTGTGACGGTTGTGCTTGCCGAAGTAACGCAGGGGAGTTCAATCTCTTTTGACGAACAGATGGTGAACGAGCTTCTTGGTCGACAGAGTGACCCCTTTGTGGACTTACCATTCGTCCTGGGTGGATTTTCATCTACTTCTGATACTTCGACACAGACCACCACGGCACACAGTGAAGCCCGAGCCCTTCTAGAAGCAAACATACTGGCTGAAATTGATACCGAGATGGAGGCAATGGCACATGGTGGCAGCTCAAAGGGCGGAGTAGTGGCGCATGGCCCTACACCACTTATGATGAAATCCCCTAGGGGCACGCTTGTCGATACTAGCGCGTCAGTCCCGCTTCCGGCTGTAGATCCCGTTCCTCCAACTCCTCCCGCGGGAAGCATTCCCTTAGACTCCAGTTCGGAGGAGGATGTCGACATCATGCTCCCGTCTAAGGATAACCCGCTTAAAGAAAAGGGCTCAAAACGGAAGATTACTAGTGGCTCAAGTAGTTCCTCGTCGAAGAAGAAGCCAAGGAAAAAGAAAGAGTAGATAGACTTTTTTTAGGCACATATTTCCTTTTGCAGTTAGGACTTTTGTCACCCCCTTTTTTTTATAGGCCGTGTATAGATGCGGGTTCGGCCCCTGCTAGTAAGAATTTTTTGGAAGGGCTTGTATATGAGCCATCGCTCTTGATTAGTTGAAATAAAGTTTTGTCTTCTTGTTTCAACTTTCATCCCTTTTATGCTTAAATGTTGCAGTGTTTGAACCTCAGTTCTGTGTACTTGCATTATTTTAACTCTTAAGCATAGCGTTTCGAGTAGTGATTAACACTTGAATCTACCCCCAGTTCCGGGGTTAAGTTATAAAGATCAGCTTGCGATCGCAATAAGTGAGGATCGAGCGGTCGAACTACAATTGTTTCATCATAAATCGCTACATCCACACTCTGGGGGATTGCACTTGCATCCTAGCACTCAGTCACAGCTATCGAATGCTTTCAAGTATTAGTCTACACTCTGGGGACACAAGTCATCTTGTGAGCGGTCGTTCACACTCTAGGAACTTATGGTTGACGTTAATACTCCAACCCATTTTCTGGGAAATTAGAGTTAGTTTCTGCATTCCGACTCGCACTTCGGGAGTTCGAAAGGCATATCAAGATCATGGATGGTTAGATCATATCCATCCTGAGTTAACAAGTGAGATCGTTAGATGGATGGGTCCATCCCTCTCGAGCTTGGTCAAGTTATAGTCGAAGTCGTTAGGTGAATGGATTCGCCTTCTTCGAAACTGTATTTTTTTTAAATTCATACTCCACTTCGCATTCCGGGAGCATGGAGCTGATATTTATATTGCACTTCACACTCTGGGAACGTGGGGTTGGCCGACAAATGGTCGGTCACGTTTGTTTGGGCACTTGGATTACGTTCGCACTCTGGGAACGGTGGATTAATCAGGATCGTGGATGGTTGATTCGCATCCACCCTGAGTCGACAAGCGAGGTCGTTAGATAGACGGGTCCATCCTCCTCGAGCTTGTTTAAGGTACAACCGAAGTCGTTAGGTGGATGGGTCCACCCTCTTTGGAACTGCATTTAGTCGTAATACGGTCGAGGTCGTTAGGTGGATAGATCCACCCTCCTCGAGACTGCATTCGTTTGATGTCTACATTCCAGCTCACACTTTGGGAGTTTGGAATTGGTTATAGGATTGCCGTGTATCAATCCTATTTAACATTGGTGTAATGACTTGCCCCCAAGCTCGGGTTTCGTTTAGCGAGTGGCCGGTCGTATCACAGCCACTCTCTATTTGAATAAATTCCACTACATGATGGAATTTAGCTCTCCGTGCATTGTGACGTCGTACATTGTATTCAATGAATCACTGCTCTGGCTCGAAGAGAAGGCATTTTATTATTGAAGTAAGAAAATGTGGCAAGGTTAATTGCCTTATTACAGAATTCAAATTTTAAAAATGCGGAAACAAACTGTAAATGGAAGAATAGAATAATACAAATAAAGCCTGTTAGGTGTAATAACGACGGAGACTCTCGCTGTTCCATGCCCTTGGCAAAGAAAGACCGTCAACGGTCGATAACTTGAACGTGACATCTCCAAGTCTTTGTGTAATCACGTATGGTCCTTCCCAATTTGGTTTCATGTGTGAAGGGACCGGATAGATTCTCTTGAGAACGAGATCGCCGAGTTCAAAGGTTCGAGGTCGAACTTTGGCATTGTACAATCGAGCGACTCGACTTCGATATACGGTTGCTCTCAAATCAGCCTCTTCCCGCTTCTCATCCAGTAGATCCAAAGATTCAGCAAGCAATATAGCGTTTGTTTTTGGATCATAGTAAGTCACGCGATGGGAAAACACTTCCATCTCGATTGGAATAACGGCTTTAGAGCCATAAGATAGGGAAAACGGGGTGTGTCCGGTCGCCTCTTGTGGGTCGTTCGATAGGCCCATAAGGCCATAGGAAGTTCATCAACCCATTTGCCCCTGGCCTTTTCCAGTCGTTTCTTTAGAGTGGATTTTATGACTTTATTGACAGCTTCGACCTGACCATTTTCCTGAGGATGTGCAACTGCCGAGAATTTTTTATGGATATGAAACCGTTGACAGAAATTCTTGAATTCCGCACTACCGAATTGGGCTCCGTTATCGGTGATGACGATATGAGGGAGTCCAAATCGACAGATAATGTTGCGAACTACAAAATTGATTACTTTCTTTGTCATAATGGTTGCGAGGGGTTCAGCTTCAGCCCATTTGGTGAAGTAATCAACTGCAACGATGGCATACCTTGCCCCGCCTTTGGCCAGAGGTAGTGTGCCGATGATATCGATGCCCCACATTGCAAATGGCCAGCAACTGACCATTTGGGTTATCTCGGTAGGTGGGGCTCTTGGAATTCGGGCGTGTTTCTGGCACCTATCGCATTTTCTGGCATAGTTCGCTGCATCTCGGTTCACAGTCGGTCAGTAGTATCCGTATCGGAGTATCTTCTTAGCGAGAGCTTGCCCACCGATGTGATCGCCACATTCTCCTTCGTGTACGTCATGTAACACTCGTTTGATTTCATCGTGCGCGATACATCGGAGGAGAGGAACAGAATACCCTCTTCTATACATGACTCCGTTCTGAATGACGAACCGTGAAGCTTTTCGTAGAATTTGTCTTTTCTCATTTCTATGCTCAGGCAACGTCCCATTCTCGATGTAATTTCGGTACGGAGTCATCCAGGATTCTCTACTGGGAGTGGTTTCAAACACAAAATGCGTCTCTACTTGATCAATGCTTGGGGAGGACAAAGTTTCGATGGGGACCAGTCCCATCTGCTGTGCTTCACCTGTACTTGCTAACTTTGCTAATGAGTCAGCCTTCTGATTATGCTCACGGGGTATATGGTAAATATCATAGTAATCGAATTGACCTAGTGCTTCTTGAACTCGGGCTAGATAGACAGCTAGTCGTCGATCCTTGGCTTGATATTTGCCCCGAACTTGATATACAACCAACTGGGAATCACAATAAATTTCCACAGCAGCAATCCTCAGATCACAGGCAAATTTTAACCTAGCAAGCAAAGCTTCATATTCGGCTTCAATGTTGGTTGCGCGAAATTCGAACCTCAGAGCATAGCATATGGATCGGCCTTCGGGAGTTTCAAGTACTATTCCGGCACCTGAACACTGATCGTTCGATGCACCATCAGTGTGCAGCTTCCAAATGCATTCAGGAGGTATACTGGTTTCGGGCAGATCCTCTGAAACAGTAAATTCGGCTATGAAATTCGCTAGGACTTGTCCTTGAATGGTTCTCCGCGGAGCGTAAGTGATATCAAATTGACTCAGTTCCATGTTCCACTTGAGTAGCCTACCAGACGTCTCAGGCCGCGTGAGGACCTGTCATAACGGTTGATCGGTGTACACAGTAAGGGGGTGAGTTTGGAAATAAGGACGGAGCTTTCTTGTGGCAATGACCAGGCAATAAGCCAGTTTCTCTAGTCTTGGGTAATTTCTTTCAGCTCCTGTTAGCCGTTTACTAACATAGTAGACCGGTTTTTGCACTCGGTCTTCTTCCCGAACTAAAGCAGCACTAATTGCATGCTCTGATACTGCCAGATAAAGGTACATTTGCTCGTGGTCAACTGGTTTTGACAAGATCGGTGGTGTGGAAAGATGTTGAACCAGCGATCAGAATGCATCTTCACACTCCATGGTCCATTCAAAGTTACGCTTTCCTTTCCGGATTAGATCAAAGAAAGGAATGCATTTATCAGTGGACTTTGAAATGAACCTACTCAATGCTGCTACTTTCCCGTTGAGACTATGGACTTGTTTTATGGTTCTTGGGGTTTGTAGATTCCTTATTGCCCAGATCTTTTCGGGATTTGCTTCTATCTTTCGAGCGTTAACGATGAACCCGAGGAACTTTCCAGAGGCGACACCGAAGTGACACTTTAATGGATTGAGCTTCATCCCATATTCCCGAAGGATGCAGAACATCGATTCTAAATCTCTGACGTGATCTGTGGAGAATCGAGATTTTACTAGCATGTCATCCACATAAACCTCCATGGTCTTCCTTATCTGGTTGGCGAACATCCTGTTGACCAAGCGTTGGTATGTTGCTCCGGCGTTTTTTAGACCAAAGGGCATGACTCTGTAGCAGTAGAGTCCCAGATCGGCCACGAAACTGGTATGTTATTGATCAGGCAAATGCATGGGTATTTGATTGTAGCCAGAATAAGCATCCATAAAAGATAATAATTCATTCCCAGCTGTTGAATCTACGAGCTGGTCAATTCGAGAAAGCGGAAAACTATCCTTTGGACAAGCCTTGTTTAAGTCAGAGTAGTCAATGCAAGTTCTCCATTTCCCATTCGGTTTTCGAACCAGTACGGGATTGGACAACCATTCTGGATACAAAGCATCTCGGATGAACCCATTCGATCGTAACTTATCAACCTCCTCTTTAAGGGCGGCAGATCTCTCTGGATCCATACCACGCCTTTTCTGTTTGACCGGGACATACCGCGGATCAATATTCAGGGAGTGACTTGCGATGTCCGGCAAGATCCCGCACATATCAGAATGTGTCCAGGCGAAAACGTCGAGATTCGCCCGGAGAAATTCAACCAATTCCTGTTGTGCCCGTTGGCCCAATTGAGACCCAACTTTTAGCATCCTCGAATCATCACCCTCACTGATTGGAACATCCACAGTCAGTTCGGCCGGGGAAGCTTGATTCTCTTTAGACTCGTCTTTATCTTCATTGTCTCTAGGGTCAAGGTCTTTCTGGAATTGGTTGTGGTGCCCGGGCCGAGGCCCAAGCATCAATTGTCAATTATCAGCAAAACGGACGCAGAGAGATTCCACTACGCCCTTTCCTTTCTCCTTTCGCTGTACCCCGCGTAGTTCAGCAACATAGCAGGCCCTCTCCGCTGCCTGATCTCCTTGAATGACTCCAATCCCGCGATCGGTGGGGAACTTCAGAGTCAAGCACCATGGGGCAATGGCCGCCCAGAACTCAGCAAGGGCCGGTTGGCCCAAAAATGCATTATAAGGTGAATCAATATCCAAAACGACAAACTGCAACATCCGGACTCTCCAGCGTTCTCCAACTCCCAACTCCACTGGTAGTTCCGTCACTCCAGTGGGAATTGTAGCACTTCCGTTGAAGCCGTGGACTCGAGATTGGCAGGGTTTTAAGTCCTTCGCTTCCATTTTCATTAATTCATAAGCCCGTTTAAGTAAGATATTTACGGAGCTCCCACTGTCAACCATGATCCTCTTCATCCAAGCAGGACCTACCTGGGCAGATATGACCAGTGGGTCGATTGTGTGGGCTTCGACCTTATCAACGTCTCGGTTTCTAAATACGATGTCATCAGACATTGTCTTCTGTTGTTTGGCCGGAGCCCCATCTTCACAATTACTACAGCACTCGAAGTCCGCATGCCTGATAGAGCTAGCATACGACTCCATTTCCCTCCAGCTTCTGTCTACTGGGTGAGGACCACCACTTATCGTGTTTATAACTAGCCTTCCGCCCGTACGAGTGGGTTCTTCTTCTCTTTCTTGATTTTGCACGCGATTTTGATTTGAAGGGCCCGCGCCACCAGACTGCGGCACCCGCACGAACTGATCTAACTTTCTCTCCCTGATCAACTTCTCGATGAGGTACTGCAAATGTCGACACTCATTGGTATTGTGGCCATAACTTTCGTGGAATCTACCAAACTTCCCTGTTTAAATCTGCCTCTCCGACGATGGCTTCGGAGCAGGCTTTTTATATTGCATAGTGTTTCAAGTTTGTAGGTACATGTTTTGCAATGACGTATTCAACGGCGTGTAATTATCAAACATTGGAGCTCTACGTCGTGGGCCTCGGTTCTGATCTCTTTTCTTATCCTTATCGTTGTTGCCTCTCGACTGGGTTTGTTTGTTCTGTATATTTAACTGAACTTTTCCGGAACTCTCACTGGACTGCTTAACTGCTACGTTACTTTGTATTCCCTCACTACTGGGCCCCACATCGTCCTACTTCCTAGACTGTTTCGCGTCCTCTCGCCGTAAGAATTGAGCGGCTTTGGAGTAGAAACGATCCAACGATGCAGGTGGTTTCCCAGCTAACCAATTTCCAACTCAGAATCAGGATCGATCCCTTTGGTTAATGCCATCAAGATCGAGTTATCGTTGGGATTACTAATCTCCGCACATGCTGCGTGGAATCTCTCTAAATAACGCCTAAGTGTCTCTCCATGTGCTTGAGTGACACTAGACAGGGTGTTAACGTCTTTAGGTCTAGCAACATGCATACGAAACTATTCTACAAATTTTTTAGCCAGTTGATTGAACGAAGAGATAGATCTAGGTGGCAACCTTGTAAACCACATTATTGCGATCCCCCCAGAGAGATGGGGAAACTTCGGCACTTCACTGCATCATCAGCCCTTGCAGCGCTCATTGACCACTCATATTTCAAAATATGTTGATTGGGGTCACTACTTCCTTCGTACATTGGGAGAGTTGGCATTCTGAATCGCCAAGGGGGGTCAGTGTATAATATCTCGTCTGTGAAAGGGGTATGACTACGGGAGATTCACCAATTGTCATTGGTAAGCCCCCTGACTTTCGTGAATCATCTGACGTATCATGGTTGAAATATCCGACATCGGCACATTCTGTGCATGCTAAGCTAAGGTGTAGTCAGGTTCCACAGTGCGAGTTTGGACCGGACGCTGTCGACGGTCCATGTCTCGCCTCCTTGGCTCGGCATCTTCCGGGGCGTATGGCTCAGGAGTACGCCCACGTTGCTGATTGTTCGGATTTGACAGATTTCGGGTATCAGCCCTTGTTTCTACCGCGGTGGTTGTAGTGCGATTGTCCGTGGTATACTGTGGAACAACACCTCCTCATGATGAGGGCCCGGTCTGGAAGCTGGTTGACGGCCCAACCCTCAATTGTCCAACGGTCAAGGCAGGTTGATATCCGGTAGCTTGTGTCCCGTCTAATCGGGGACGGGTAGATCTGTGGTGATAGTTAGATGAGGCGGAACTTTCAATGGACGAATGGGAAACATCATCCCTCCTGGTCCTCATGCGCCTTTGACGGTTTAGTTGGTTGGTCAATTCAGCGTTAGCGCGCAACTGTTCAGTCAATTGTTGCCGACTTTGAGTCAGTTCGTGGAGCAACACTTGGAACTCTTGTCTGGTGACTGGTCCCGACGGATCTGAGTGAACAGTGTTGTCTTGATTGGATGGTGGCTACTGTACAGGATTCTGTCTATCCCAACCTTCTTGATCAGCAGCTGTATAGGCAGTTCTTGTGCTAACCATCTTGAGTGGTGGAGTCCTTTCCTAGACTTTACGCAAATCTGAATAGGATGGAAGGATTCTGGATTAGAGATCTGGATCTTCCTCTTGGATTTATGCAATCCGGTGTCGATGGTAGATCCAAGGAGCAGGAGAGAAAAAACTGGTTTTTTCTCAGTGAAAGCACCAAAGTGTTTGTACCAAATTGGACACAACACTTTTCAGAAGTTTTTGAAGAGATAACAATGAAGAAAATAAATTGAAAATGAAGATTATCTAACAAAAACTCCAAACAACAAGAATATAAATGCAAAGACAAGCAATTTATAGTGGTTCGGCGTGTTGCCTACATCCACTGTGAAGTGTTTGTAGCTTTATTGATTCTCTTTTAATGATTACAAGCGATTACAGCAAACAATAGCAAAAAAAAACTTGAAAATCGAACTCAGCAGCAATGGTATGATGCAAGTCTTGATCCGGCGGAGTCTGGGCGCTTCAGAATCAAAAAGATCCTTTTTCTGTAGGCTCTGGGGTGCTATTTACAGGCGTAGGAGGCTGAGATTTCGTTCAAACTTCGGGAGACTCGGTCTGGCACGTAAGGGGACCCACACGACCAACCCCTGAAAGTTTCAACCCAATCCGTGATCGATATGAAATCACTTCGTATCGATTAAAATCATGTCCGATGAAGCTGAAAATTGGTGGAGGTAATCTTTGGCTTGTTTGCAATCTCCTGTAAAAATTTCATGGCATTTGGATCGGTAGATCTCCAAATATCGTCGATACAAAACTGAATTGCTCGGTTGATGTTTGGTTCGAATCCATGGTTTCATATCGATTCCTTCGAATCGATCATCTACACGTGCTTCTGTAATGATGTGGCGTGCATATCTCGAGTCGATCCACCTTTTTCTCCGGTTTGGCCGCGTCGCATCCATATATCTCGCCTCATTCGATGCGAAGGTTGTTGCGTTAGACCAGGTCCTCTTGACTCGAACGAACCATTGGCCATGGATTCGAACAAGATTTTTTGATGGATTCAAAGAGCAGAAACTCGATGGATACAAACTAAGGTTATCTGATGGATACGAATAGCTCTGTCTAGCAGGATTCGAAGCAGACACTGGCTGAATACTGCGAGGCACGCCATCTGCTGATGGACACGAATCCGATCAAGGCGAACTTGATGGGTTCGAACATTGCCAACTCGATCGATACGAAATCATGGATACCGACCGATGCGAAGCAGGTGATGGACATGGAATGGATCGAGATGAAATGAGGTCCATTGATGGATACGAAAGTGCTGCCGCTCTGATGGATTCGAATGCGTCGCGTTCGAAAATGAGCCTGGTGATGGATACGAAAATGAGCCAGTTCCTTCCAACTTGAATCGATCGTAACTCAAGCATGCAAACTCGGATCGACTTGAAATTTGGAATGCAGGCTTCCATGGCTATGCTTGCCGCGTCATATCAATTGTAACTCGATCCGAACTCGGACAAAATTCATCGATATCCATGATGAGCTATACTTGATCTTCAAACAGTTCCTTGATATCCTGGCCTTGCCAAAAGGCGGGATAACAGGGGTCAGAACAAAAGTTCTGGTGAATGAATAAATTATATACTTCTAGGCTAAATTCTATATATATCATTTTATTTCCATTTGCTCTTATATTAGTTTCATTAGGTTACAATACTCTCGCCTCTGGTCTGAATCGCGCCCATCTACTCCATAGTAGATTAAAACCTAATAACTAATATATACATATATGTAGCTATATGCCCAATGACCATATTGGTCCTAGGTACCACCAATGGTACCTTCCGTGTCCTCTAAAAAGGGCTCCATCGTCTTGCTTCGAGAGTGTTCCGTAACTACATCTGTAAAGGATTGCTTCATAAGGCCTACAATACAGATGCTCCATCGTCTTGCTCCGTAGCTATATTTGTAAAGGACTGCTTCATAAGGCCTACAATACAGATACTCCATCGTCTTGCTTCGCGAGCGTTCCATAGCTAAATCTATAAAGGACTGCTTCGTAAGGCCTACAATACAGATTCTCCACTACTTACTACGAAAATGTAAATCACGTCCCACTAGTTTATGCCAATGCTCAGATATCCACAATGTACCACCCAGTGCGTACATTCAGGACTACGTAATCGTCCTGTCTACTATCTGAATCCCGCCAACAAGGTCTACCTTGTACGGAATTCAGTCGGGGATTTTCTATATCTGTAAAGGACTGCTTCGTTAGGCCTACAATATAGATATTCTAGTTGTTCTGTCTCTTTTTCATCATAGCTATGGCCCCACACAACCACCCCTCAACTAACCGAAAGAATTCTAAAGAGTTAAGTGGCTGTTCCCTACTGCAAATAATCTAACATCCAAATGGCAGTGCCCCTCATCAAATGTCTAGATAGTGAAAGAATCATTGGCATGTTGGTTTAACTCTAGTCTTTCCCGAAATCGCTCTTGTCTTGATGCTGACCGATATCCGCATGCGACTATCCTTAAACTTACTTGCAAGTACTGGACATATGAATACCCTACACCAAACACCAAGCCCTTTTGACTGCCTACAAAGGTCTTCTTCAGTAGGCCTACAATGCAAATGCAGTCAAGGCATACTCTCTTGATGGAACTTCTACAGACCTGCCTCTGGGGATGCAGCTTCGTTAGGCCTACCCAGAGGGCCATCCTAGACACTACAAGAAAATGCGCTTTTCACTGCAATAACGGACAGCGTTTTCATTGTGAATGCTGATAAAAGTATTTTGTAAAGTAAATTTTGGAATCTGAAACGCTGTTTAAAGTGACCCGCTTTATTTTTAGATTCGTTTCATTACGCGGTTACCTGGCCACCATAATTTCTTCTCTCCCGCGTAAAGCAAGAAAACAATCGACTACCAATCTTCCCCAAAATTATTTTAAACCTAATTAAAACCCTAAAATATATGTGAAATCTCCCATGAAATTTCGTTCGTACTCTAGTTTCGCCTGCAACATCTAGTTTGATCTAGCCCTAACACCTTGAATTCATCTTCGTTCTGATCTGAAGTGCTAAGAGAAGCTCTGTGCTTACTGCCATGATCGATGATCCTCTACCTGAAATCGAGAGATGCACTGTTGAGACCTGGATATTACGTTGTTGCGGTTGTCAACGAGTAGATGTAGTTGCCGTTTCTTCGAGTTAGTCATGCTGCTTGAAATGCTTACTTGAGATGCTGCATCTGGGGTGTAGGCTGCTGATGATTCACGTGTTCTCCTAAAATCCTATCACAAGTGCGTAAAGTCTATACCCAAAATCGTGTGACGTTGAATGATTGCAGATAGGGATTAAGTCAAATCGTTCCTTTCGTAGGTGTTGAAACCAAGTAATGGTGTAAACGTTTCTTAATTCAGCTTCAGATTTGGATCAATCCCACCATCAAGTTATAAATCTTCGCCTGTGGAGTTAAAATAGATGAACTCCTAGTGTAGGACTTCTTGCTCTAAATTATCGATTCAATTTCAAAAGTCAGATTTATGCTAAAACCGATATCAAGGAAAACCGGATGACTTCAACCACTTGAGACCTCAGATCTATACCAATTAAATCCATGTAAAATAGCATTTTAACATCCTCTCAGGTAAGTTCTTAAAATTTTTGAGCTTGAGTAAAAATTTCTGGTCTGCATTTTAGAATAAGAATGTTGTGCACCCTTCAGTAATTTCTAAATATCAATATCAGAATATATTTTTAGTTATATCTATAATTTTTAAAATACTAATATTAGATGTATGAAGTGATTTTGGTATCAAACACCTGAAAATGTGAGTCTATAGAAGCACATAATCGTGTAAATGAATCTGGCGATTTAGAATCAATTCGATTTTGAATCATTTGTCTGTAATTTGAAACATATAGCTAGCAACAAGTTTGCACAAATTCTATTGGTTTTTTAAGTACAACGGGTTGGAGACAGTACAAAACTTTCATGTAAAAGTTTAAAAAAATAAAGAGTCATACAATCGGTTGTTTGGTATTTTGCAAGCGGTTATGCAGGCCTGAGACTGTCCACAGGCCACAGTTCATCCAAGCTTGAATTATGCTATAATAATATATTTTTAATCAAGTATTTGTCACACCTGTTTGTTTCATTGCCTTAACCTGTAGTGTAAGCACCGTCCATAGCCACATACCCTTACTGTGTTGCTTAGTTACACCTTTAACCATGTTAATCCCAAAACAAAATTACAGTACTACATTAACCAAGTAATCAGGCTAAGTCATGGTACTGCAAGCTGGCTTTTAGGAGTTGTTTCCGATCTTAAGCTATATCATCCTCCTCCAATTGCCACTGTTCCTCTCGGTACTGGAAACGACCTTCCATTTTTATTTGGTTGGATAAGTTGGTTCCCATGTATTGTTCTCTTGTATTTTCAGTTTTCAACTCCGAACCGCTCATTTTATCCATTAATAATACTCAATCCATTTAAATTAGCTTTGATTTTAAACTACTAATGGTACATTATCAGGGGAAAAAGAACCTTAATATCGACTGCGAGGCGGTGGAAGTTTTTCTTGAGAACGTGAAACAAGCCACTGAAATGAAGATTGATAGGTAGCTGCATTCATCTTCACTGATTTGAATAAAAAAAGATGATTTTATTCAACATATGTCAACAGTTCTTTGATTATTAGAACATGCTTGAGGTTGGGACTTGTTATCTTTTTCAAGACTAGTTTGTAAGTCAATGTATCTGGCCTTTATGTACAGCAATGAAAGATGATTATCCATGTTCTTTTTCCAGTTGGCACATTGTGATGAGGATGGAAAATCCCAAGGAAGATTGATGTGATCTAGTACCACCTTTAGAATCGACACATTATTCACATGCATTCCACCACGTAACAAGGTATTGTTTAAGTTTCTGATACATGAACCATATTAGGAAGGTGAAAATCAGCATGATTCACTTTCCTAGAAATAGTTGAGGTAGGAGTAGTAGTCTTGTGACTTTTCTATTTGAATGATTCTCACGCTGTCATACAACAGAAATAGGTGATTATTATGCTACTATGTTTAATGGTAAGTTTTAATATTGGCACTTGAAGTTAATTACTTAATTTATACTTACGGCTAATGGACCTTTTGCTCTTGCAATGATCATGTGTCCATCATGTGACCATCATTTCTTTTAGACTATATATAAGGTATGCTATGATAATGAATGATCTCATTTGACCTGCTGGAAAAGGTTTGATGTCTGCTTCATCTTGCTTCTAAGTTCTAACCGAATCCGACCCATAACCTTATCTATCTCAAATTGGTAAAACAAATATAATGAAGTGTTTACCGGTTGTTTTTAGCCTTTTTAGCATGTTGCTGACTTTTCCTTTTCTTGGATTGAAACCTCAAACTTTTTTAGCATGTTTACCGGTTGAAATAAATCAAATGAAACATATCAAATTTAATGGTATGCACTCGGTACAACAGTTTTAGCTACTTTCTCTTCCGATGAATCCAAAGACCTTTCTAGTGAATAAAGGAGTGGTTATCAAATTTAATGTTTGCTTTTATTTAACAATTTAATTTTTCTTTATTTCTTTCCCTCTCTTAGTTTCTTAATCAATGTATTCTTTACCATGCATTGCTGTCAAGAATACATGTTAGCAAGTGTTTTCTTCATGTTAGCAAGTGTTTTATTTAACAACAAAACTAAAATATGAAGTGTAAGTGGTAGCATAAAGGATAGATATATTGATGGATAGACAAGACTATAGTAATATGGAACATATGCTTTTTAGATTTTATAGCCGAAACATGAATGGCATCAGCCAGGGCATAAAATTAATTGATTTAAGTGCAGGCCTGGATGTACCATACTGTCATAGTAATTTTGTCAACCTAAATTTGCTTCCTTATTTCTATATAATTCTAGTGTAGGCTTGTCATGCCCAGAATGTGCATTTGATAATTTAGAGCTCTGACGTAGATATTATACTAATTCACACGATTGTCAAAAAATTAATATCATGTTTAAGCTAAACCCTATATTATTTTGGACCTATAATTTAATTAAGGTCGAGCTAAACTTTTATTATTTGGTGTTGATTTTACTCACTTTTGGTAATTTTCAATAATTCAAAAATAATATAAAAAGTTATACAAAGTAAAAAGTGTTTGTTGATGCCTACAAATAACTTTTGGATATAAATGATAGCTATCAACTCACTAATAAGAATAAAAATTATAAATAACTTCGAAAAAGTGGATAAAAGTATGTGAGGACTTGTGTTAAAATGGAACGAAAAGTTTTATTTCTATCTTTAAATTTGTAGAAGGAAAAATAAAATAAAAATGGCATTTGTAAGACAATTGCTTCAAAGAATAATTAAAATTAAAATTGTGAAATGGGGCTTTGTACATCAGATTTTTATCTCTAATGTTATTACAAAAAATATCCCTATAGAAATAAATATATAATTCAGATTCTAAATTTTTTAAATTAGAAAATGCAAATCAGCTTGAAGTTTTCTTATAACATCAAAAATATAGATTTAGAGTTGTTTATATACGGTCAAATCTCGACGGTCTGATGTTGATTTAGAGTTGTTTAATATAGATTTAGAGTTGTTGATATGTAGACAGTGGTTATGTGGGAAGTTAATGAAGTGAATATGTGGATGTGGTCTGATGCAATACTGATGGTGGAAGTGCAGAGTCATGTAGACAGTGGTTATGTGACAGTTTGAACAGAGATTGGAAGATGTGAATTGGTGAACGAAGTGGATTAACTGGTGAAGTCTGATGGTCAGTAGCCGTAATTGATGTACAGTAGGAGTTGTACAATGGCTGTTGATGGTTTGAATGTGTATAGTAGGAATTGTGGCAGTAGTAGTGTGTTAGAATGCTTGCTGTTGGCGCAGTGAGATGGTATTGCTGATGGGTGGTTCAGGGTCAATATTGTCGGGGATGGTTTTGTTGACAGACACACAGTCTTTTATCTAAATTTCTAAAATACACTGATTCCCACTGCTAAACTACGCAATTTTCTTGTAGAGAGGAGAAAGAAAGAATGTACATTGGCCATAGTTACAGCCATGCATTCAAGGGTTTCTCAGCAATGCTGACAGAGAAAGAAGCTGAAATATTATCCAGTAAGTCATCATTATTCTAATCACGGTGTATATAAGTCCAAATACTTTAACTGGCTACACTGATCTTGTGCGAGCAGAACATGAAAAGGTCGTGAAAGTGTTTCCTGATCGCATTCTTCAGCTCCGTACTACACGATCTTGGGATTTCTTAGAAGCTCAGTCCGGTCTTGGATCAGAACGAGCTCATAAAAGAGCTTCTAGTGATATCATAATTGGCCTTATCGACACAGGTACTTCATTACAATGTAGATTATAAAACTTCATGTTTTACTATTTTGTAATTGCAAAAAGGGACTATGTACCAGCGGTATAGAGTTTGCATTGTACCACTGGCTCAAGGAGATTTCCTTAATATAATTTAAACATTATTTCTATCACTAGTATAGAGTCATATAACTCTTGAACTTAATGTATGTTCTT
The DNA here is from genome assembly GCA_030737815.1 of Allium fistulosum. Classification (NCBI taxonomy): domain Eukaryota; kingdom Viridiplantae; phylum Streptophyta; class Magnoliopsida; order Asparagales; family Amaryllidaceae; genus Allium; species Allium fistulosum. The sequence continues at coordinate 340,890,273 of CM060904.1, forward strand.
CTCACAAACTATTTAGGTGTATGGCCTGAATCACCAAGTTTCTATGACACTGGTATGGGTCCAATCCCTTCAAGATGGAAAGGGGTCTGCATGGAAGGGCCTGATTTCAAAAAGTCCAACTGCAACAAGTAATTTTGTAGTATACATAAAAAATGCTCAATGTCATAGAATAAGTAGTTTTCAGTAATCACAACTGCAAAAGGTAAGCACTTTTGTAGTGCTTATTTAAGTTCTTAATCTTTATTACGCTGTAAAAACACTTAATAAGCATAAATTTTTCATTGAAACAAACACACTTGAAATTAATCAACATTCAGTATTTGACAACATAATATTATTATTTTTAAAATGAGTGTTATTGATTACTTTTTATGTGAAAAATTGGATACTCTCTGGATTCAGCTTTACACTATCACTTCATCCTACTCAAGCCTCCAAATAATGGTTGATGGTTGAGCATGAAAGTCGAAACTGATACATACATACATACACACACACACAGACACACACACACTCACTTTGGAGACTACTTGTTAACTTTGACTTCTTACGCTCTTTAGCTTTGGCACTTAAATGAGAAGCATATTTATCCCAAAGAGGATAGCTGATAAAATCTTTGTCTCTAGTAGCTTTAAATTCAAAACATGCTTCCTTTGGTTTGATTTTTCTTATCTGCCTTGTTCTAATTCTATTGTATTCTATGTTATTGTTTGTTGTTTCAGGGTTCTGCAAATCCTATGGTGTGTTGTCACTCACTGTAGATTTCTCACTTGTCTCTATAGCAAAAGAAGCATCCACCATTCCATCATCTTCGTGTGATTGAGGGGGGTTGCATTGTTGCTTTTGGTTACACTGTTGTTGCATTGTGTTTCAGTAAGACTTTGTTCTTTTTGTTGTCAACTTGTGCTTCATTTATTGTTTTTCCTTTCTACTATATTTCAATTAAGAGATTTTAAGGACTGTTTGATGTATAATCGAGGCTATTAGCCTCTACTATATTTATATTTTTGTACTTTTGTAATTAATCTATTTACCTTTATTCGACATTGCTGCTAGACCAGCGTGCTAATCTATTTACCTTTATGAAAGCCAAACGACCACGTACGTGTCCAACCTCTCCTCCGACCGCAAAACCCCACGGACCCAAAACACGAACGTCAACCAGTTCAGCGACTGCACCAGCATGATGGCCCACAGCACCAACCGCCTCTACAAGGCCATCCAGGAAATGAGGCTGGTCCAGAACGTCACCAGCAAGGACTACTTTCTCCACGTGAGCAACGTCCAGACGTACGTGAGTTCGGCCATGACGGACCAGGACATGTGCCTGCAGAGCCTGGATTCGGTGGAGAGTGGGGTCAAGGTGCTGGTCAAGAGCAAGGTGGTGGCTATGAGGAAAAGGACTAGCGGTGCTTTGGCCCTCGTTAACAAGTTGAATTCTTAAGGTTGGTGTTGATTTTGTGTTGGGATTTTGGTAAAATGTAAGATAAAGAGTAATATTTCAATATATATGCTTCTTTTTTCCTTTCTGAAGTGCTTGAACCATTTATATAGGACACCTACTGCTAGCATTCTTGGGACAAAAGATTATAAAGGATTCAAACCTGCACCAATTGTTGCTTATTTTTCTGCAAGGGGTCCTGGTGGTTTAACTGAAGGCATTCTAAAGGTATTATTTAACAGTATTATGTATGACATTTAATAAAAATGGTGATGTAACCTTTCATGGTAACTGAACAGCCCGACATCATAGCTCCTGGAGTTGGAATACTGGCAGCAGCAATACCAATAGTAGAAAGTGGAAGTCAAATTCCAAATGGAAAGAAGATTTCAAATTTCGCGATCAAATCTGGAACGTCCATGGCATGTCCCCATGTTGCTGGCACTGTTGCATTCGTCCGATCAGCTCATCCTAAATGGAGCCCTTCCATGATCAGATCAGCACTCATGACAACAAGTAATTCCTTTTGTAAACTTATTACACATTTAGACTCTTTCGAAAACTCATTACATATATAGATCACCTTCTATCTATGAAGCAGTAACAAAAATACTTTATTAGAGCACGAATTTGGGTATGTTAGCAGTTATGTAAAAGTTGGCGGTGAGGAGATGGTTTTGTTGACAGAATTGTGCAAGGGTATGCACTATGATGTGCAGGCAGCAATGAAGTATGGCAGTTGTAACAAGGAAAAACAGGAAATATATGAAATGTACAAAGAAAATGCAACTGTTTTGAAATTGTAAATGTTTGTTAATGTGCCAGTATAATGGTGGGTATTTGGCAGGCAGCTTGTTTGTATGAGAGGGAGGGTTGGTATGAAGGCTGTATGTGAGGGATGGTTGTGATCGAGATAGAGATGATATGTGCAGTTGGAGGTTGAACAGAGAGGTTTGCTGATATGTGCAGATGGCGTTTACTCACTGATCATTTCAAATTTCTTCATTGCAGGTAATTAAAGATGACGATGACACATTCTTCTTCCGTAGCAAGTAGCAAGCATATGAAACTTTTTAGATGCACGTTTTGTTGTTGGCATTTGGTGTGGACTTACTGTATTGATATTATACTTTTACTTAACATATAACGTGTCTTTGTTTAACAGAATTTGTGGCAACTTGGTTTACTTTGTTATTTTTGTTTATGGATATTATTGAAACTTGGTTTATGGATGTCTTTTGTTTATTAATATTCTCTTAACTAGTTTATGTAACCAATTAATAGTTATTAGAACCTGTTATATATACTAGTTGCTTGAATATGCTTAAAATATAGTTTTGGAATATTCAAAAATAGAGTGGAATATTAAAGCTGTTATATAAATAGAAGACAGCGTTTGATTAATGTTGTCAATGAAGAAACAACAGCGTTTAATTCGTGCTGTAATTATCTTGAAACTGTCAATAACAGCGTTTATTACATGCTGTCGAAATGGTTGATGATATAATCACAGCGTTTTTAACATGCTGTCGAAATTGTTGATGATTCAGTAACAGCGTTTAGAAAAAGCTGTTGTAAATAGTTAAAGTAGAATTTGAACATCTTCGACAACTAAATTATAAACGCTGTTGGAACATAATATAGCATGTCTGAAAACGCTGTAAAAATATTATTGACAGCTCGTAATAAACGCTGTCACAGAGATGTTTCAACAGCGTTTATAGAAAAGCTGTTGTAAGTTATGTATATACGACAGCATGTCGTTATACAGCGTTTGTAATAACGCTGTTGTATCATATTACAGCGTTTATCAAACGCTGTTAAAAGCCTTTTGTGGTGTAGTGAGAGTATCCTCACGTCCCGTTGAAGTCTCGTACTTCCTTGAAGCCCAAAAATACTAATTTGGACGTGCTTCTCCATTTCCGTGATGAACTGCTTCTTAGATGCTTCATCCTTTGGACTGCTCCAAACGCATCTCAATTCTTTTATTAGACCCTAAGTCTAATCTTTTAATTTGTGTTTAGTTTACTTTCTTATTCTATTGGCTACTTATTTACCTTAATTAGCATATTCTTGCCCACTTCTCACCTTTATCTATTGTGAAATTTCCATTTATTTAATAGGAAATGTTGTTTGGTATGAGCCACATTCATTATCTTGCTTATTTAACTTAATATAAGTCTTAAGCTCATTAAAATAAGCCTCTTTTATCATTCCTGCTTTATTTGCTTATTGACTTAATATAAATTCTTTAAATAAGCTTTTATCATTATTATTGCTCATTAATTTATTTAAAGTCTCAAAATAAGCTTTTCCGTTCTTACTACTTAATTATAACCTATGTTATTATTCTACCATTAATTGTCATTTTATCTTCTTTTATAGTCCGTACATAATTCCAGCATTTCATTTCTGTTCTAATCTGCCTTCTTTTATTATGATATAGAATATTTTTTTATTCTCTTATATTGTATAATTCACTTATCATAATAACTATCTTCTTAAATAGTCCGCGTAGTGAATGCAGACCTAGGTTCATTATCGTTTACAGCTTCAAGTTCTTATCTAATAATTTACTTGGTTCATGTCATACTTTGCTTTATTATCTTCTATTCTAGGAAGTAATTCTATTTTATTTGGTTGGTTATGAAAACTATATTTAAAAATCCATTTTCATATTTTAATATTAAATAATACTATAAATAATAATCTGTAACTACTAGATATTTCTTTTACTATTTTGGAATAGTGTAAAATACAGTGGTTTCTCTATTATACACTAATTCTCTCTTTCTTTTATTCTATCAATTACGTTCATTGTTATCTTTTAAATATTAAATTATAGAATTGTATCCTATTTTCTAAACCAACCAATTGACCTTTTAGTTACTCCCAAATCCAGTTATTAGTTTAATTAACTTTTCTCATTTTAACGTAATTTATTACAGTAATTCCATTCCTCAAACTTTTATTACTTTACACCTTATTTCCTTCATTTCAGTATTCTTAATTATTTAATCCATATTCACGTTTGATCTATTCTAATCCATACACGAAGAAAGAGGAGAAATTAGAAGAAGAATGATGCTTGCATAGAAATCCAAAACGTAGAAATAGATGTAAATAAATACTAATACAATAAATTCCTTATAGTTCAGCATAACTTAATTAATAGGATTAATTATTGAATAAAATTATCTAAACGGGAATTTAACGATAATATATCTTAAACTTAAAAGATATATAAATAAATCCACTCACATTGCTAGCTTTCCAAATCTCCTTGTTTTTATTTCAGATCTGTCCCTAACATCTATATTCACCTCCCTTGTAATCTCTATTTGGAATTGCAAACGATATATTTACAGATCTATAATATTTGAAAGGGAAATGGAAGAGTTTTGGATTAGAAATAGCAAATAAAACTCAGATCTAGGGTGTCACCTTTGACATAGCCTTCTGATTTGAACCAATTCCTAATTCCCTAATTAATTCTATTCTCTTTCTATTTAGATCTAAATTCGTGTGAATTAGATCTAAAATTTTGTTATTAAGAAAGTGTAGAAGAGATAGAAAAATGGCAGAGCTTCTGTAGGCAAGAGAAAAGTAATGAGAATAAAAATAAGGCTCTACACCTATATTTATAGTGGTTCAAATCAGTGCCAACCATTTGATATAAAACCCTGAAATATAAAGCGTACACTCAGTCTATGGACATTAAATTAATATGTTTTCTTCTGCGTTTGTTTTTATTTCAAATTGATTCTCCAACAATCTTTTCATTAATCACTTTCCCCTTCTCTCTCGCAATCTATGGAAATATATATTTTTAAATGTGACATCTCTTTTAAATAAGATTCCCCTATTAATCACCCAATTAATAGATTTCATATATACCTAGAATTAATTTACTATCCAATTAATCCCTGCCTGCACTATGATTTCTTACCAAATTAATATGTCAATCAACACCGTATTAATTCATCACATATATGCATATTTGTTATCCCGCCTTTTGGCAAGGCCGAGATATCAACGAATTGGCAGCAAACCAAGGATCGCTCGCCCCGAATATCGAGTACGCACAGGTTCGCTATGGATGTCGGTGAATTTTGTTCGAATCCGGATTAGTCTACAATTGACAAGATACGACAAGCGAAGCCGTGGAAGCCAACATTCAAAATTTCAAGTCAATCCGAGTTCGTATTCTCAAGATATGATCGATGCAAGTTGAAGGAAATAACCCCATTTCGAATCCATCGATAAGCCTCTGTTCGAATCGATCTGGTTCGTATCCACCGTCAAGCCTCGGTTCGAATCGATCTGGTTCGTATCCATCATCAAGCCTCGGTTCGTATCGATAGCCTTCGAATCCATCTTAGAGCCTTGGTTCGTATCGATCGACTATGGCCCACTTCACATCGATTAGTCTTTCTATGGTTCGTACCGTTAAAGCAAAGTCCACTTCGTATCCATCGATGGATACGAATCCACATTTCATATCGATTGGGTTCTAGACATATTTCGCATCGATCGACCACGGATCAGTGCGAAATCAACGTTTCCTATCGATACAAAGTGCGCTTCGATCTATCGATGCGAACAATACCTTACAACTAATACATGTCGTACATTTGGATCGATACGAACGAGGAGAGATCCATCGATACGAATGATACAACTCCTATCGCTGCGAGCATGACAACAACCTTCGATACGAACGAGGCGAGATCTCTGGAAACGACTCGGTCAACTCGGTGTCGAAATTGGATCGATCCATAAATCACACGCCACGTCATCCCCAGGTCACGTGCGTTGATCGATTCGAAATCATCGATTCGAATTCGACAGACTAAAGGAAACGCAATCTTGCATCGATCATATCTCACAATCCACAAGTTCAAATGCTATGAAATTTTCACAGGAGCTTACGTACAACATAAGGAAGACTCGTGCCAAGTTTCGACTCGATTGGATCAAATCTTGATCGATACGAAATTCGTTCGTATCGATCACGGATCGAGCCGAAACTTTATGGGCTCGATCGCGTGGGCCCACTCACGTGCGAGAAGAAGTCTCCCGAGATCTGAGCGAAGTATCAGCCCCCTACGCTTATAAATAGGGCTCCAGGACCTACAGAAGAGGGATCTTTTGACGCTCCAACGCCCAGACTCTGCCGGATTCAATTTTATACTCCATTACTGCTGTTGTACTCGAATTTCACAACTTTAATTCGCTGTAATCCACTGCAATCAATTGTAATCATCCAGAGGATATCAATAAAGTCATCAAACTTCATACTGGACGTAGGCAACACGCCGAACCACTCTAAATTGCTGTGTGTCTGTGAATTTACATATCAGTTTTTGGAGTTTTTGTTAGATAATCCACATTTTACATTTCTATTCTTCATTTTTATCCCTTTAAAAACTTCCGAAGAGTGTTGTGCCCATTTTTGGTACAAACAATATTAATTTATTTTATTTCCATAATTATTGCATGCATATATTCTACAATTGAATTTTGAATCACAATCTTAATTATATATGTTACCATAAGTCTCCATGTTTATTAATTGACAATTGATTACTTGCATAAATTACTCTTCCTCCATTTTATTCTCTTGCACTAACATATATGTTTCTAATCATATCAATTAGTTGCTACAATATATGGTCCCTTTCTTGTCAGTTACCGTCAATTAATCACCTATGCTAATTAATTGAATATTAATTTCCCTTTTAAACAAACACCGTCAATTAATCTTCCTTATTAATTGATTTTATATAATTTCTCTCTCTAATTTATTTGTTACACAAATATATATGTATTCCAAATAATATTAATTATTTGCCCCATTAACAAACATTTCTTTGTTTTAAAATTTCAAACGTGTATAACTTAATTAAATTATTTGCACATATAGTTGTAATCTAACGCGGGGTGTTACAATGCACATGAACTTATATTAATGCAAAGAGTAGGTGGTCTCCTGATCTAGTCGACCTGCTATCATGCAAGTGCTCATGCCATGTATCTAAGATGATGCAATATCCTAAGTAAATATACTTGTGATTCTACATGTATGCACAACCATTAAATCCATATGCTATGTCCATATGCCCAATGCTCAACAAGATAAACAACAAACATGAGATAATATGAGTGTGTGTACTATCTAGAGGATATATTGTCCCAAATATGTAAAGTAAACAATCTAACTAATCATTCAGTGGCATCCATCATCCATAACATGTCCTAATGACATGTTTACAACTGTCTCTACTAGAAGATGGTCTCTACCTTAAGGGTATACTAAGCTAAGTCCTAATGCATAAGCAATCTATACTTATAAAATTTAAATTGGAAATGTACCAGAGAAGAGTTGTAGGTGGGTAACTCTGATCTTCTACTCAGACTCCCATGTACTCTCTACTATATTGTCTCCCATTGGACCTTAACAAGTTTGATTTCTTTGTTGCGGAGTTGCTTTGTACCATGCTCAAGAATATAAGTTGGTGCACGGTGAACAAGTGACTCTCTCTACCTCCGCCTCCTCTAGCTAACTCGGCTCGACTACGGTAGCTGAATCATGTAAGCACTTCCGCAAGTGCGACACATGGAAAACATCAGGTACTCCCACCAACTTCTCAAGAAGCTCTACTCGATATGCCAAATTACCTATTCTATCAATAATCAGGAAAGGTTATAAAAACCTCGGTGCTAGCTTTCACGAACTACCAAATATCATTACATTCCTAAGTGGTGAGACCTTCACAAACACCACGTCGCCAACTGCGAAATCTAACTCCATACATCTCCTATCAGCATAAGATTTCTGCCTATCCTACATGGTTTTCATTCTTCTATGGATCAAGCCTACTTTCTATGATGTCTTCCTCACCATGTTCATCCCAGGAATAATCATATCCGTAATATTCCACTAACACGACGATGATCTACGGGATCTAGCGCATAACGCCTCAAACTGTGCCATCCCAATGCTCGCTTGATATTTATTATTATAGGTAAACTCCAACAATGGAAGTGATCCTCCATGAGCCTCCAAAGTCCTGGATCCACATCCAAAGCAATTCATCCAAGACCCAATTCACTCTCTCCGTCCGTCCATCCATCTAATAGTGATAAGCAGTGCTCAAGCTCAACTCGGTGCCCAAAGCCACGTATAGACTTCTCAAAAACTCGCTAGTGAAAAGCGTATATTGGTCTCTAACGATGCTAGTAGGAAATATGTGAACTTAACGAGCTCCCTCACATATAGAGTCTCCATAGATGTTGCTGTCCTCGTACTCCTAACTGGAATAAAATGAGCGCATTTAGTCAGCCGATCGATTATGACCCAAATACTCTATTACCCTCTCCTACTCCTCGGTAATCCATCAACAAAATCCATAGAAATACTCTCCAACTTCCTGAGGAACATCCATGGGCTGCAACAATCCTCGTGGCTTCTTTTGCTCCGCCTTTACCCTTTGACAAGTGTTGCATCGAGCAACATACTCCGCTACACGCTTCTTTATACCAGGCCAATAAAAGATTCTCTTTATGTCATTTTGCCTCTATCGAGATGAATGGTCATCCTCAAACAATGAGACTCAGCTAGTACCATATCAATCAACTCCATAATGAGAGGAACACATAGCCTACCATCTCTCCGTAACCATCCCTTTAAGTCAATAGTGTAACGCCTCAAATGAATGGACTTCTCTCCTCTACGAAGGTTCTCAAAGATGTCTTTTAGGTCCTTTTCTTGCCTTTAACTGGATCCAATACGTTTCGTAAGTGTAGGTTGCACATCTAAAGTTTCTAGCAATCCCGGAGTTATGTCGGATGATAGCAGGAAATCAAATTTAGAAATGAACTCCACATGCTGCCACTCCAAGAACAAAAGGCTCGACACTGCCTGTTTTCTACTCAAGGCATCGTCCACCACATTTCCCATTCCATAAGTATATGAGATATCAAAATTTTATGATACCAAGAACTCCATCCACCTATGCTATCCTAAATTCAGGTCCTTTTGGGAGAACAAATACTCTAAAGACTTGCGATCAGTATACAACTCAAACCGCTCTCTTAAAAGATAATACCTTCATGACTTGAGCATAAAGACAGTAGCTACTAACTCAAGATCATTGGTAAGGTAGTTTCTCTCATGGACCTTCAACTGTCAACTAGCGTAACACACCACTCTTCCTTCTGGCATCAAGACTGCTCCCAACCCTATACCATAAGCATCGATATGTACTGTGAATGCTTTCGTATCATCGGTTAATACCAAAATGGGTGCACTAGTCAACACCTCCTTCAACTTAATAAAGCATCCTCACACTTTCCATCCCACTAGAAAAATAAATTCTTCTCGGTGAGGCTAGATAGAAGGGCAGAAATCTTCACGAAGTCCTTAATGATAGTAGCCCGCTAAACTAAGTAAACTCCTCGCTTCTATGGCATTCTTCAGAATATGCCAGCTCTGAACTTTAGCAACTTTATTGGGATCAACCTCCAGCACACTTTTGAGACAACGTGTCCTAAAAGCGTACCTCCTCCCACCAAAAGTGACACTTTAAAATTTTGGCCTTTAGCTTATGCTAGCAGAGTATATTGAGCACTTCTTCAAAATGCAACGTGTGCTCCTTCTTGCTCTTCGAATTGACTAAAATATCATCTACGAATACCAGGATGAAACTTGTTAACAACCCTTTGAAAACGTGGCTCATCAGATCAACAAAGCAACCAGGTGCATTGGCCAGTCTGAAGGGCATGACTAACCATTCATAAAGTCCGGTGTGATGTACGAAAAGCAGTCTTCTAGATACTATACTCAGACACGTGCAACTGGTAGCCAAATCAAGCTATGAGAACACTTTCACTCCAACCAACTGATTAAAGAGATCGTCTATATATGGTAGTGGATAATGATTCTTCTTTGTTAGATTATAAAGCTCCTTATAATTGATGCAAAGCATCAGAGAACCATCCGCCTTAGTGGCAAGGACGACTAGTGCTCCCCACTTCGAAATGCTCCTCTTATTGATGCCCCTCTCTAACAGCACGTTTACTTTCTTGTTTAATTTGCGTCTCTCCTTTGGAGCCATTTGCCTCAAGGGTAGGGCAACATGTCTGACGTTTTCCATAAGGTAAATTCGGAACTCGATCTCTCGCTGTGTTTAAAGATCGGTAAACTCAAAAAGGACATCTGGGTAATCTCTAACTACAGGCACTGAATCTAGCTCGTCATGTGATTGGTCTAATGATTATAAGTAGCTCAACATAACTGATCAGATTGCAATAAACCTCCAAGCTATGTCCATGATACATGCTCAACTTAACAATCTTCCTATCACAATCTAGGATAGCCCCATACATCATCATCCAATCCTTGCTCACTATCAACACAAACCCAAAGAATCCTAAGACAAAAGCTTCGCAATCGAACTCAACCCCCAAAATAAATAACTTCAAACACCTACATACCGTAGACAGATAGGCCAATCCTCCTATAGGGTTTGACACAACTATAGGGTCCGTAACTATGCTAGTGTCTAAGTGTAACCCATCCATAAGTCTACTAGAAATGAAAGAGTGATGCCCCTATGTCAAATAAAATGCAAATAGATAAACCAGTTAAAGTCAACAAGCCTTTGATCATGATCTTCTTTCCCATATCGACAACATGTGGCATACTCAAGTTGGGTACTGCGTCTAGTGCATAAGCTTGGACACCCTGGGTAGAGGTCTTCTAAGGTGTTGGAAACTCCCACTTCATGTGCCCAAACTGATTGCAATTGTAACACTTGACCTTTGAACCCTCCGCCTTGCAATCCTTCGCAAAATGACCCTTCCCACACATCCAGCAATGCATATCCTACTTCTTGACCTTTCCCTATGGGCCAAGTCCTACCTTGCATTGATACTGATGCTGCACTTTTCCTCCAGTCTTCTTGGGTTCTTCCTTCACTTCTTCCTTAAAGATGGTATTCAACAAGGCCATCTCCACTGAACCCTCATATGTGACACCTATGGAATATGACTTAGAGCTAAAGGGGTTGGTTCAGCTCTTTAGCAAACTTCAAAGCCTTTTTATGTGGGGTATTAATCAACTCCAACCCGAACCTAGCCAATTTGTTAAATTGATTGACATACACCTTTACCGACATGTCTCCTTACTTCAAGCGAATAAACTTCACCAACTGCACTCCTTCCTTTGCTCTAGAAAGTAACTTCATCTCAAAACATCTATGAAACTCCCCCAAGTGATCTCTCCACCTTCAGTCTCTGCCTCAACTTCCTCCCACTAACTCAGGGCCTCCCCGTAACTATCATGTAGCTAACTGCCTCCTTACCTCATCAGCAAGAACCATCAATCCAAAAATCCTCTCACAAGTTCGGATCTATGTCCTCGAATCTACATATAACTCAATCCCCACATACAGCTTCCCTCTAAAGGTTGTAAAATCCTTACATAACTTAGCAACATCGACGGTAGATTGGTGGGCAGGAACTACACCTGCACTCTCTCCGTGGATCCTCTAGCGGGATTAAGCTCGGCTTATCCCCTCGTTTGAAGATACTGGTAGAATCAAATTGAGATGTTCACGCTCGGAATCTCGGCTGTGTCGCCTGAGCCTGAATCTACGAGATCACTAATCTTCTACCTATGATTTTAAGAATTTTATTTGCAACTTTCCACAGATATCATGGGTGCAAATAAGAGAGAGATTACGCTTATATAAAAAAATCGGAAAACTTTTATCCATACACACACATGTGCATGCACACACACACACACATATATATACACACACAAACTCTGAACCGATTTTAAAAACTTCCTGAAAAAACATTTTGAAAACCCATTTTGTTTCAAAAACTTTTTCAAGTACGTTCTCTCAATACACTCCTAGTCCCTAAGGAACTTTGGACCTGGCTCTGATACCAAATGTGACATCCTACACTTCCCAACACACCGATCCAAAGCCTAGGGTGACTTTCGGACTGGTGTCGGTGCCAAACAATACGAATGATTAGGTTTTTATAACATTACAAAGACAAAAATACAGAAATATGGTCTAAGATATTCCACACTTTCAAAACTCACAGCTGAATGGAAAAAATACAAATATAGAAAATAACGGTCTCGAAAAATATCTCAAAACACAGTCTTAGAAAAAACGGTACGTGGTCAAAAATAAAGTACATAGAAATACCACTCATAGATAAAAAATACTAAGTACTGATAAGATATACAGTTACATGGCGATTAAATAAAAGGATAAGGAACTTCTATGATGAGCTTGCCTCTCCACGTACTGAAATTGGGCCAAATCACATGCTTCCCTGTCCTCCTATTGTGGGGAAGGAAAGGAAAAAGGGTGGGTCGGATAAAAGTCTGGTGAATATGTACATGTCTAATATAAGGTTATCATGTGCAATTGACATTAATCCGACTCCATGTGACTTAAGGTTTCCCACAAGTGTTTATGTATTCCTAGGGTCCTTTACTTAAGGGTTTTTACTTAACGCACACCTACTCTAACAACTTGTCCAGGCAACTACAAGGATCAAACTACGAATCGACCCTCAATAACGAACGATCGACCACCGCTATTGGAGTTACTCAACATAGGATCATCCTATAACTTTCCTACATGCAATAACATCTCACATTACGCCAACGCGTAACAATCTCACATAGGTTTCCTTACAATTACCATATAAGAATAAATTTCTAACAACTATGACTACACGTACCCCAACTACATATCGAGGGAGATCCTACATCTGTGTCCACCTCCTAAATTTTAGTATGAGTCCCTTATTGCATGCACCAGGATCTATCAACAACACGGTATTACATCGTGTCAGAACCTGTGAATACCAAGGAGTCCCATTGTGCCAGGCCCACACACTTCATCAGGCATCAATCGATGATGCGCATCCACTGTAAAACCTCTTGTGAGTACCATTTGCGATGGAATCACCTCCAGTCGAATAATCATCCCTACATTAGGTAAAGAGCATTTACCCAACCTTGCGAATCCTGGCATTAACTCATAGGGAACTAGCTTCCCTACTATTTCTATCATCCATATATGTATATAATATATTATACAAACTACTAATATTTTTAATTTAAACTTGGGCTTAGGCTGAGGTTTGGATTATGCATCTAGGTCACTTATCGATCGACCGCAAAACCCTACCGGTTAGTCGCTTGCGGTCAACTTCCCAGGGTGAACGGTTGACCATTTTCAATGTAAAGTTTAGAGTTTTTTATTTCTTTATCAGATTTTAGTTAGTTATTAATTTCATCAGTTCTGGACTTTCACAGTGAACCCTGAGTATCAATTTACAGTAACCAGTCTTTGCAATTTACACAACTTTTTACTTCAAATTCATAGATTTATACATGTTTAAATAGACTATTTTAATTTAGGATTAACCAATTTTAGAGGTTTTATTCAACTACAAGAGGGGTTTAACTTGGGTTAAAATTAGATTAGCCAATTTATACCAATTTCAATTTATACTTCATATTTTAACAATATCGTGTACAATTAATTACTAACATCCTTGATCAGATAGTGCAGGTTAAAATTAATTGTAAATAATCAAATTATTAAAGATATTCCCACTCGCCATGGATCCAAGATCTAACCCTATCCTTCATTCGAAAATCGACACCCAATGGTTTGCCCTCTCCTAGATCTGATCTACTTGTATTATCTTTGCTTTGTTTTAAATTTATTTTTGAAGAAATTTTATATGTGGAGAGAATAGATTTCGGTAGAGTTTCGATGTACTATTAATTTTCTAGTGAATTATGGTTTAGTTTAGATATTTATTTATAGGGGTGTGAGGTCAGATTCAACCTAGGAAAAACTAAGTTTCATCCTAGACGCATCTCAATTACTTCATATGCAAGTAAAATATGTCGGTCCATCACGTTGGTCCATTCGTCACTCCAGATCTCCGAAAATCAAAATCAACCGATCGACCACTACATGTCGATCGACACACTCTAGGGTGTCGACCAGTGACATAGTTTAATTAAGAAAGATTTTATATTTAATTTATTTCATTTCGAAACTTTAAAACGTATGTATCTTCTCCGTACTAACTCCGATTTCAAACTGATATATATGAAAATTGTCTTGAAAATTGCTGCGAACGCAATGGTGCAAATTTAGTAGCCAAATTCAATCATTTGTAAAAATTCTATTTTTTCTCTTGTTGATTTAATTTAGTTCTTTATTAAATTTTCCGCTTAAATTTTTGGGGTGTTATATGATTCATACAATTCTAGCAAAGTTGGGTATCAATTCAAGAATCTAAGTAGAAATTTTCAAATCAAAGTGCGACTAATAGGCTAAACCTGTAAGATACTCTCTGAATTTTATTTATATTTTGGTTGTAATATACTTATCATGATTGATTTTATATATATTATTGCCTCACCTTAATTTGGAATTAATAATGCAATTTCAATAACCAATTAAATGATATGAACTGATTTAACTTGATAGATTAAAACCAACATATATAATATACTTTCAAGCTATGAATTTATGTTTCAAATATAATATTCTAAATGCAGTATACATTTTTGTGATTTAATTGTTTTGCTTATATTTTAATCAATCCTAAAATATAGGGTATGTTAATATCTTACTCAACTTATTGTTTGTAATTTTGATTTTATAATTTCTTTCTATTGTTTTAAACAAAAAATTAGGCCAAAACATTATTTATTTCAATAATATGTATGTATGCTTTGAATCAATTGAAAATTATTTTGCTTTATTATTACACAAACACACAAACATACATATATATATATATATATATTATAATATAAATACATACTCAATCTAAATGTTTATATTAGTTCACTTTGATGTGTATTAGAAATTAAATATATCATGCTAAGTAAAATTAAATACTTCAAAATTGAATTTGACATTTTAACTTAGTCAGACTGTGCTAGATTTGTATCATATTTTATATTATCGAGGTTTGACATAATTTCATGCATACATTCATACATATATACATACATATACATATATATATATATATTAAAATAAATAATTAAATTGGGGCAACTAATATATATATAAATATATATAATGAATATATACATGGTAGATATAATCCCAATATCTACACATGTATCATTCCATTGCTTATTGATACATTCAATATTAAACATATTATGATCACACATCATCTCTTGTATAAAGATTAGGTATAGTATTAATTGAATGTCTGAAAAGAGGACGGTGGAATCAATTAATGATGATAACTTTATCTCTTTCCTTTAGATCTTAATGTGATTATGTACAAATTTAATATTATGTTTGTTCATACCTTTAAAAACCAAGCAATTATATTCACTCTATGTTCCACATGTATGAAAATATTTGATATATTCGTACTTATTCAAATACCATACTTAATGAACATATGATAAATTAATTAAGAATAAGAAAATCTTAATAAAAATATGATTTTATTAAAACTACTAGATTGGATCTGTTATTAAACATTAGATTGCATAAGCTCACTAAGATCCAATTTGGATAAAAGTTTTGAAATTTACCTATTTCACTTATTAGAGACTGGACTAGTTCCAACCATGGAATCAAAGCCCAAATGGTTTATGTGGTCGAATTAGTCAACATTTAGGCAAACTAATAAAATGTACTGATCTGATGGATGTCTAGAATAGCAGTTTCTAGGCTTGGGATTGAACAATCGATTATTATCCCCTCCCTAACTACTGGCCTAGCCCAATGAGTGGAGCAAGTCCAAAGGTTGGTGTAGACGTAAGTCCCAAAGTTTATTGGGCCTTGGGTTAATATTCGAATTAAATAAGAAAATTAAAAAATATTTTTAATTCAAAAATTAAATTTAAAATATTAAAGAAAATTTAATAAAGGTCGTAAAATAAATTTGGAAGTTTTAAAATTGTTTAAAGAAACTAAATAATTAAATTCAAAATTCTAATATATTTAATTACTATGATTAATTAAATTAAGTCAAATAATTAATTAACATTTAATTAATTAAAAACATATATACTTGATAAATGTTTGTAGCTATAATTTTTATAACTATGTATTTATCCTAAAATTGTTTAAGATAAATGAATTAATTTTTTTGAATTGATTAAATTATTTAATTAAATTGTTTAATTAAATAAAATGACTTATTTAATAAATAATTTATTAAATGTTAATTAATATATATATATATACATATACATACATACATACATACATATACATATACATATACATATATCAATGCATATATATATATATAAACAAAACTATAAATGCTATAGTTGGTTATTCATCCTGACTTGCTTGAGATGAATAATATAAACTTTCTATAATTTTAAATACAATAAAATTTAATTAAATTAAGAATTAAATATTAATTAAACATGATTGAATTAATAAAAATAAAAAATAGTTAAATGTGATTTAATTAACAAGAAAAAATTAATTATATATAATTTAATTAGTAAAAATTCAAATTAATTAAATATAATTTTGTTGAGAAGATATATATATATATATATATATATATATATATATGTGTGTGTGTGTGTGTGTGTATGTGTATGTATATGTATATGTATGTATGTATATAGATATTCACACATTATATAAGTTAAATTAAATAATAATTTTTTTAAGTAAATTTAACTTATAAAATTATATGTGTATGAATATAATTTATGTGGAATAGAAATAAACCCAAAATAGATTACTAGAATAAGTAAATACTAGAAGTACCTCTATTCTGATCTCAGATTTATCCGACACTAGATTCATGAGGTTTATTCATGAAAAATACATTATTCCTCATACCAATATCATTCTAGTGTATATATATTAAATATTTCGAATCTCTTATTTATAAAGTTGTCCACTATCATTTATATATTGATAGATTACTTGCATACTCACTAATTGTTGAACAAACTCAAGCTGTGGATGTTATGTATAGTATTATAGTATTATTAATATATTGTTTAGATGAGGTAAGATACATACATGTATTTGTTGAGAAAACTCAAGGTATATGCATTATACCCAGGCCATCATGATGGTACGAGTGTATAATTTCTTTTGATTTGTTGAGCAAACCAAAGGTCAATGTCGAGATTAGGACAAGGACTATGGATAGGAGTTGTATATGATTCAACCAACAAAGAGTTATTCATTGCTTGTGGGCCTATGATTTGTTGGGCAAACTCAATGTGAAAATACCATGGCAAGCGAGTCCTAACAGTCACAAAAGAAATTGAAAGATTTCTATATTTCTCTAAGGGATTTGAGAAATATAAAAATCTAGTGGGAGCCTAATTTGAAAATGAAATTATACCATTTATCCATTTAATATTGTAAGAACACATGCTATATAAAGTTAAAATAACCGCAACTGATATAATTGATTAAATATTCATCAGTCAAAAATTTACACATGGACTGATTGACATAGAAATATAAAATATATTTACCATTAAATCTTTTGGCATGTTGTCACCTAAGGATACATGCAAGAGCCAAATAATGCAACTACAATATACATTCACACCTTGGTCTCTTTAGGGTTTATTTTGCCAAGATTATTATTATCTTTTACGAGTTTTGAACTCAAAAGAAACATAAGAATATGAATATTTGATCTGTATTCAGTCACGTACGAACGTTGTATGGTAAGCAGTCATGTTCCCAATAAACGAAATCTTGATGAAATTAGTTCATTCAAAATGAGCAAGTAAACCATAGCGTAAGATCATGTGTTTAATACGATTGAATACGATAAGGATTTTGTTGTGTTGAAAGCGAGATAAACCAAGAACTACCATAAAGACCTAGGAACTCAATCAATGAAATGTTAGTTTGATCGATTTGCTTTAGTTCAATTTATACAATATCCTTAAAATGTTGAGGATGTTTGTAATGATTCACCTTTTTAACCCCTAAATGTTGACAACAATACATCCACGGTATTCACATGCCGAGCACTCAAGTGCGAGAAAGGTAAATTGTTAGGGTAAAATAAAAGGAAAAAGAAAACAAACAAGGAAGGAAAGAACAAAATATCTGAATCTTACAATGGAGCTATATTATATAATATCAAAAGGCAGTACAAAGTGCAACTCTAAGGTAAATGGCATTTTCAGAGTTACTATCCTAAGTACTATCATCAGCATGGACAGTTTTACTGATATGTCCTCACAAATGCTGATATATAATACTAGTACTGCAATAGAAATAAAAAACTTATAGGTGAATATAAGCATCCAGCTCGTCTCTTGAAGCTCTAAAGAATTTCAACGAAAACCTATCGTTCTCAGACTACTCCAAAGAGCATCCATGGAATTAAGGAAAAGATAAAAACCACGAGTCAGCCATAAGTCTGTTGTGAAAAACTCAAGAAATATGTGTACAACATACAATAATAACTTTTGAGACCGTTCGAATCATCATAATGGGTTTCCCTAAAAAGAACCAAACCATCTAATAAGTATACATGGCGATATAATAGATAGTGTCAAGGGTGTAGAATACAGGTCAGAAGATAGATGTGATACTTGCATCTAACAACAACATTAGAAGTACAACTAAAACTGCTAAGGTGCATTCGCACCTGGATTTCCGTTGGAGGTCTCCTCAGTACATTGAGGTGGGCCTCCTGACAAGGGTAGAATGTACCTTTTGAATCATGTATCTCTCCAAATAAAATATATCACTGGGTAAAACATAGCTGATCCACACCCGAACATGTGATACCGAATACCAACAACTCTCACGCACCTCAGCCAAAAGCTTCTCTAGATATTTGGAGTTGATGTACCCTTTGGATTAGTTAAACCCCCCTGTTATGCAAAACTACTCTTTTTTATCTCATTTTTGATAGTGATGCCACATTCAGCATCTCTTACAATAGACTTCATCCCTCGAATAGATCATTAATCTTTCCAGGGATCCCAGCGTAAGTCGTTCAACGAATGCTAAGGTTGACCTCACCTTTGGACTTAACCTTAGTATAGACATTACAACTCCATAGAAATGTCCAATATGTTAACGCTGACCTCTCCCATGGACTTAACCTTAAGATAGACAGTTCAACTCTCTAACATTCCACTCCATAACTGCTTCAAAAACATAGAACTTGTACATCGGTATTGAAATGGTTTTCCACAAGTAATACATAAGTATACTTATCTGATCCAGAACCCTTCAAAACTAAATCAATGAATTTCTAGTTAATTCAATTCCGGTTCGTTTAGACCTAAGAGAATGATATAAAGGAGTCCTCTACGGGGAATCTCGCATATATATGTTCTTAAAACGAGAGACGTTTCATAACTAATGGGTCCTCCCCGAGGAATCTCAAACCATATGAAGAAGCTTTTATATAATTCCTATGTTAATTTGGTCGAGTTCGATAGGAATAAAAATGATTGCATATGGAAATCAAGTCTCGTATACGTATCACCATTTCCAACCTTCTCAACTTAAGCATCCCTCGACCAAGAGTGAAGCCAAGTACATTAGAGCACTAGTTGCATGCATGCCCTACCTAGACATCTCATTCTTAACTCTCAAAAATATAACAATTCTATTTTGTTGGCTTTTAGTGCAAAGTATAGGATTAAATATTTTCCATAAACGAGTAAACACACAAAGCACGATTACATCACATAAGTGACTTTTAATCCCTATTTTATTTAATTAATTCTTTTGTCAGTTAAAACTTCTTTTATCAAATAATTACTTCCTTCAGAAGTAAGCGGGCTATATAAAGGTGTCCTCCCCAAGAGATCTTGAATACATATGTTCTCAAAGCAAGAGACATTTTATATGAATGAGTAATCCCCAAGGGATCTCAAACCGTATAAATCCACGATGCTTTTATTCACTTCCGTTTTCTACTTATATATACATTTCAAACACCTTTACAAAAGATATATTCATGTGTACTAATATTTTACTATTCATTTATACTCTTTTCATTCTAGAAATGTAATCATATTCTTATCCCAAAGGTATAAATTATTCACAAATCTCTTAACAAGATTTCACGTTTCAAAAGTATATTCAAATTGGTTAAAAATAAATGTTACTAAAGCATTGTTCACTACAAACCCAAAGCCATTTTATCTTGTCATTATCCTTAAAATATTCTTTATAGAGATTTACTTATCTCAACACTTATTTAACAAAGTAATGTACGTTTTAATAACTTTTCAAAACCATTTATTATAACTAAGTGTTATAACCAAAACCACTCATCCTTTTATAAAATACTTTATTTACTTTCCAAAATTCTATATATACTTTTAAAATACTTGTAATTAAATTTTAAATATCCATATAAAATATTACTTCAAAATAAATAATATAGAAATTAGACAAAAAGCATTAAAAAACATGTTTCATATAATAAACCCTTTACATTAAAAGTTCATAAGTAATTATAAAAAATATATTTAAACCGGAAACTACCTCTAAAATACTCAAATAAATGTTACTAAACGTTCCTAAAAAGATCACGTAAAAATAAATCATTTAAATAACACTTTTAACCATTTTAAAGTTTCAAACGGCAAGCAACAACATTTAACAAAAGTGTTGTCAAAAGTT
Organism: Allium fistulosum; assembly: GCA_030737815.1. NCBI lineage: Eukaryota > Viridiplantae > Streptophyta > Magnoliopsida > Asparagales > Amaryllidaceae > Allium > Allium fistulosum. The sequence goes on from CM060904.1 coordinate 340,911,408, forward strand.
CAGAAACACCTTAAAAGTGTTTCGGTTGGAAAGTATTGTAGTTTCACACTTTCGCCACAAAACCATTTTTAAATCCCTAAATGTTTGACAAGTTTCCAACTAACTATTAATCAATTTAAAATCCAATTTTTTTTTAAGTACTTTACTTATATTACGTAATAACCATGCAAAGAAACTCCTAAGGATATTTTTACAAAATCCTATAGAAGTTCACAAAAAGAAGGCATTTCCAAGTGCATATATATAGACCTTTTTGCCTATTAAATTTTGCAAACTTTGTTAGAGCATAACCAAATTATATCTTTCATGATATATTCACATGTAACCATTTTAAGCAAGTTAAACACAAGGGATTTCAAAGTGCACTTATAACGGTCTTTCTAGCTTCAAACACACTTCAACTTCACACACAACCAAACCAAACATGTAAACACGAAGTTATGTCCACGTTACATATTGCAGAGGGTAATAGAAATGACAATATAACCATAAAGTTATCACTTGATATCCAAATCAAAGATGTCCAAAAGTTATAGCTTGCATAGTTCATTAACTTTATATTTCAACACAATATATATGAAAAATATATACACATTTAATGGTGAGTAAGCTCACCCCAAATCAATCCTACAAACAGGCATAAGCCTTAAGAACACAAGACACTTCATACCATTACCAAACATCTAAGATCTTACATTTTTCTCACTTTTGCTCTCAACCACGTTCTCTTATTTCATATTGCTCACAGCCCAACCATGCTTCCCCTTTTGTGCTTCTTTTTTTTCCACTTTTGGTTTTCTATAATTGTCTCCTATGTTGAGCTAGGCCCTTAGCCGAAGATTGGTTAAGTTTGGTGTTAATTTGCATTGTTTAGGAATTTAAAACTGAAGAGGAAGAGAGCGAAGAGCTTATGCTTTAAATATTTTTAATTTTGTAAAAGTGATTAATCAAACATATGAAGATATTAAATAGATGTTTAACAAGAGGTAACTGCCACCTCCAAACCTCCTTGAAAGGTCACCATGCGTGCTCCCTTCCATGTGCTTCTACCGCCAAAATCTCTCCTTTGGAAAATATCTTTTACTATTCACCAAAATATCTTCTTCTTAATCACTTTTCTAATCTTGCACTATTCACATTTAGCTATCCTTATTAAGAAAAATATTTTTATTTGCTATTTAGTTACACATTAATATTTTAAGCAAGCTTAAAAAATTCGAACAACTTATATCGAGTAAAAAGTTGTTTATCCATAAAATGATTTTTGGTCACATTATCGATATTTCTTCGAAGTATTTATTTTTGTAAATATTTTTCAAACACAAGTTTACTATCATTAGTTATTAAATGGGGTTAACGAGGTTATGAAATCACTTTTATCACACTAAACCAAGATTCAAATATTTAAATAATTCAGAAATTTAAATACGAAGTGTTTCATATTCCAGATCGTTACAATATCTGAATGCGCTTTTGTAAAGAATTTTATGGATTCTTCTAATAAGAGTTTTTGTTTGAATTGTTAAACCAGTTAGAAAAGAAAGTGAATGTTTGATAGTGGATGTAAAATAGGCACAGTTGGGATGAGGAGAGTGAATGGTCACTTCTGCTTCTTGAAGTGACATTGGAAATGATGATTGTATAAAATACTAAGTAGATACTTAATATAGAATAATAAATGTGTAACGACCCAAAATTTCACTTCTTTGGTTTGCGAATATTTAATTAATTTTAAATATTCAACATATAGGTTTTATAATGAAAATAAAAATATTTTAAATAATAAACAATGATGGTGAAATAGTTTTTAAAATGTGTTTACAAAAATATATAGTTCGATGAAAAGCAGAAAATGTGACCGAAAACTATTTTTTGAATTTTCGACGTTTCATCATATAAAAGTTGTTTGAAATATTGTGTACACTTTTGTGTATATATATAAACATATATTAAGTATATAATATGCTTTAGGATAATATAATTAGTATTAATTAGGTTAATTAAGTTAATTAATCTAAAATAATCATGATATGACACTTTGGCAACTAATATTAAAAAATTGAAATATATGTGACGTAAAAATAGGACAAGAGTACAACAAGGGGTCAAATCAATGTTTTCTTGTTTCTCCATGATAAATTTTGAATATTTTAAAGTAGACATGGATGGGACAACATGGTGTATGGCGTTCAAGGAGAGGAGGGCAAAGTACGAAGGTCATTTTGGTAATATGACTTATGCACTTAATATAAATAGCTATTATTATTTTTTCTCATTTTTCCATTCCTTCTGTTGACAAAAAATTTTATAAGCTTGGAAGCAACTTCCATGGCTTCTTTTTCTGATTTTAAGGTTTTAATGTTTTTAAATCCAGAGTTTTAATGTTTTAAATATTTCAAATTCCATTTTAAACTCCTCCTTTTAAATTTCAGAATTTCTCCATTTTAACCTTAAATGGTTTCGGCCATAACTCCTTTCATTCTACCCAAAATTTAGATTTTAATTTTTTAAACCAATTATAATTTCAGTAGCTACAACTTTGTAGTGTACCACTTTTTCTGATTTCGATCTTAAGTACTCCAAAAGTCCATATTTTTCAAGAGTGTTTTTGAACCAAAATTTTTAAGTCCGAAAATACCCCTTATTGTTTTGACCCTAACTCCCTCAAAAATTATTCAAATTGAGAAATTCGTATTTGTAAATGATAGAGGAAAGAATTATCTAAAACTTTTCCTTTTATAACTTTTTAAAATTCCGAGAGAAAAAGGTCCAAAAATCGAGAACAAAATGACCTATTTTTGAGTGGATTTCCTTGTTTTCCAAGCCTCTCGAGTTTTAAAGTATTTCAAATTTTCAAAATTTCCGGTGAGTAAATTCCTTAACTTTTTGGAAAAGAATTTACCTCTATATATATGGTTGTTATATGGTTGTTTATGTGATTATGTTATTGGATTATCTTCTGGTTGTTATGGTAATATATGTGTGTATGTGATGTGAATCTTAGAATTTGAAATCAAAGTCTAAGTATTATGTTTGGTTCGAAAGATGTGTGCTTGTTTATGTGATGGTTTTGGTTCATAGACTTTGGGTTGTTTGTGGTATAGAAGTGGAAAACAAGTGGAAAATTACGGATATCCATTGCGATAGTCGCTATGGATGCAGTTCGCTTAAAAGTTTGATTTTTGAAAAAATTTTGTTTCTAAAACTTAAAAGTGTTTGTGAATGTTTTATAACTTAATAATAATGTTTTAGGAATTTAATTAAGTTTTTAATAATTAATTTTAATTAATTAAGTTTTTAATAATTTATAATTAATTAAGGATTAAACAAGGTATAATAATTATAATTAAGTGAAGATTAGTTATTAATTAATTATCTTTTAAAGTTAAGATTTATTTTAATTAATTATTAATTAAGTTAATTATGTATGAGTTAAGTAAATTATTTATATTTGATTTATCATTAATTAAATATAGGATTAATTATTAATTAATTATTAATTCATTATTAACCAACTGTTAATTATTTTTAATTATAAATCATTAAAGGTTTTAATTTATAATAAATTATTTATTAAAGGTTTAATTTATTATTTAAGTTTAATTAAAGATTAATTAATTAATTAAGATTAATTAATATTTAATTATTGATGAAGGTTTAATTAATTATTTAATAATTAATAAAAGATTAATTTGGGTTTAATTAATAGTTAATTATTGTTTAACTATTTAATTAAATTAAGATTCAATTAAATTTAATTATGATTTAAATATGGATTTAACATATAATTAATTATTTTAAAAAGGGTTTAAAGATTTTAAATCCTTTGGTTTCCAAAAGTAAATTTGTTTAAAGGTACTTCTTTTTTTCTAAGATGGTTTTGAATACAAGTGATTCAAGTGTCGATACCATTAAGGAACCATATAACTATGAATGAGTTATAATATAGATCGTTGGGTTGTTTGGACATGTGTTAGCAGAATAAATCCTTGTTCTGCTATAAGTTGATTGTTTGTTTGTTTGTTCGTTTGTTTGTATCCTTGGACATGTGTTAGCAGAATAAATCACCGTTCTGCTATAAGTTAATTGATTGTTTGTTGTTTCGTTGTTTGAACATGCGTTAGTAAAATAAATCCTCATTCTGCTATTAATTGATTGAATTGTTTGGACATCTGTTTAGCAGGACAAATCACTATCCTACTATTATGTTATATGGACATGTATATGCCAGTTAGCTTATATTGACATATTATTCCCTGATTTGGATATGAGTTGTATTTACATAAATGTTGATCTATGTAAATAACTGTTAAGTGAATTGGAATTGAAATTGAATGGTAACTTAACTTAGTACCATTGGGATTGCTAATCCTCTTTTTGAAATTTATAAAGTAGGTTTTTGAATTAACTTTAATTCTTTAATCAATTTGGAGTTTAAAGATTTAAATGATTTCCAAGTTATACTATTATTTTATAAAGTTATTTGTAAGTAATAACTAGTTTATAAAAAAGGTTTTTACTAAGGGTTTACTTAAGGCGTTTTACAAAAGATATTTTGTAAATGATATTTTATAAAGGAAATTTATAAAGGACTTAAAAAGGAAAGTTTTACAAATGGTTTGAGATTTAGAAAAGAGTATTTTCCTAAAAATTTAACTTATGAATTTATAAAGAAGTTTTATAAATAAATTGAAAATATTTATGAAATAAAGAGATGTGGAAAGAATGATTGATTTGTATAGCGTAATTCTAGTGGTAGAGATTTCCTACAGTTTACTCTGTTTTTTCGCTGGGATAGCGACACAACCATTGTGCAAACTGGGATACGGTTCTATGGAGGAGTTTCATGATATATTGAGATGTTGGGATCCATATGTAGTTCTGAGACCCGTTGGGGTGCGGGAATCCATGGGTGATTCCAAGATCTATATTGAAATGTGGGAATCCTTAAGTGATTCCAAGACCCATGGGGTATGGGAATCCATGTTGGATTCCGTGATCTATTTTGGTGCGGTGCGTAAGCTGGAATGCCAGACGTAGCCTCAACAGTGGAAATGACTAAAACCAGAGATAAGAGACATGGCCATTAGGGTTAGCAAACCCATAGGGTGTAGTCGGCTCCCTTTTCTAGCAATATATATCAATTTTGGCATACCGGGAGCGATGCACTTGGTCTTAGCAAGATCAATTATGATTTTCCTATAGTACCCCGGCTAGATGGGTACGATGCTTTGGAAGGATAACTCTGATCCTTGTGCAGGAGGACCATTCTCAGAGGACCATTCTCAGAGGTTCTGAGGGCACCTCCGTGGAAATCCTACATAATTAGCGAACGCGCCTTAGCGATTTTTGATTTTTATACCTAGTATCGTTGTGATGTACACTGCATGAGCATCACAGCTATTCGGTTATTATTATTTTCACCCTTAAATATTATTATAATATCACTGGATTTTATATAAAAGTGTTTTGGTTATCGTAAGGTAAAAACCCGTCCGTATTTATGTGCGGCATGGTCTTACGAGATACCTTTGATTTTAAATCAGATTTAAAAATAGTAATTCAGTTGTTTGAGTTTACTCGCACCAGACCCATGTCTTACCCGGAGTTTTATTTTCTTTCCCTAAAACTCTTAGGTGCTCAAATTTTTACGAGCGGTCGAGTAGTCCAGGTTTTCTACGGATGCATTTTGGGAGGAGCTTGGAGCAGGAGGCTTCACCGATAGTTAGTTATTATCTTATTTCCACTGTATATTATGTACTCTATATTTGATGTATAAGGACAGGCTGTTATAACTGTCCTAGGTTAGAAATTGTATTAGTGTAACTCAGATTTATTATTTCGAAATGCCTTTGTAAAAGTATTATGTGATTAATTTAAGTTATTCCGGTGCGTTGTGAGATTCCGTATTTATTCTTAGTTCTTTTATCTTCTACCTCTCTTCTTTCACCCCCCTAACAATCCGCCTTTTTGTTCAATTTGAGTTGACATGTGCGGTTTATTGTCAGCTTAGAGTGTACAGAAAATTGGGTCGTTGCAAGTGGTATCAGAGCTGAAGGTTAAGCGAGAACCTTAGCTTTGGTGGGGCAACTCATTTGAGGTAGGGTAAGTAAGACCCTAGAATGAGTATGAGTGTATTATATATAAGAGTGCATATTTGTTAGTGGTATAAAATGTTTTATATTGTTTTGTTTGATCAATTGAGTGGCTTATGAATTCTGATCGACGTGCTTGATCAACGTTGTTGATAGGGGTTCCTAAACACTTAAATAAGGCCAACTAATACAATATTGTGTTCGAAAATTAGGTAAATTGAATAACTTTACCTAAATTATATTTTCTATATAAAGGAAGAAATTTTCAAGAAATTATTATAGTTAAATGATTTGTTAGTTGTTAATGAATGGTAATATTTGATTATTATCATTTGTTATTTGTTGCTGTGTGTTAAATAAAAGTTATTATTATAAATCTAAACAACGATAAATAAAATTGAAATAAGTGAAATTTTATAAGTACAAATTTATAAATGAGATTTATAAATAAAAAGGATTTAAAAGAAATAATAAAATCACCAAATTCACTATAGTCGCTGGGAAAAAATAAGGATGATGACGGCCGCATCATCCGTATTCATTTTCGAGTTTCTAAGTGATGGATTTGCTACCTTAGTAATTTACTAATGAAGTTTTGTTTTGATAAAAATAAGTTTGGTTTTAAAATCTAAAGTATGATTTGATAACTATGAGAAAATGAGTTTTGAACTTATAAGTTGAAAATGGTATAGATAAGAAAAGGAAATTTAAAATTGAGAACTTAAATCCCGGTGCTTTTGGAAAATGATTTTCAAGGTTTTGGAAACTAAATGATAGTTTTATTTGAAAATCTAAAGTGTTGTTTAAGAAATAAGATTCTGAAGTGAAAGAAATATTTTTAAGTTAACTAGATTTAGTGGCTCGAAAATAACTTAAAATTAGGGAAGAGATGTGTTCGGATGGTAAACATTTCTCTTGAGTATTACCCTTGTTGGTAAGGGAATGTATGATACACTTTGGTAATACCCGGTTCCTTAGTATCATTTTGGAGTTACTCAGGCTATATGTAAATTTTCAAAGGATTGAAACTATAGTTTCATTTCAAAAAGTTTTCGAATAAAACCCGGGTATTTGGATCTTGTGTTTCCTTAGGAAAATAAATTCAGAATGGAATAGTGGAATCATATAGGGGTATATACCCTTAGGCTGTAGTGGAGTATTATCCAAGTTGAAACTAACTGTTGTTTGTGAAAAGTTTTCATAAATTTATTAATGGGAAATTGGTATTCGGGAGAACCAATTAAGTAAGTGCGTAAGTTGAATGTAGATCATTTCTCTTTTCGTATAGTTGATCTAAGATTCGAGTACATGGCTTGAGGTGTTTCACCCCGTTTCCAAACAAGGATATATTACTCGATTTTTGACGGCGAACACTTGATGAGGATTTTTGGTATGAGACCAAAGGTTTCTATCGTAGTTATAACTATGTAAGGAGAACCGAGGTTCCAAATCAAGGAGCCTGATCGGTGTCCGCACTAGAAAATCGGGTGAGCGATACTAGTTCGGAAATGAAGTTATGTATTCGAGTTATATTCGAATCATATCTTTGTATAACAATGATCTATGTACATCATACAGGCTGATGTCTAGTGTTAAGCGTGTTTGTGGCATATGATATGAGGTGTAATTTCGATGACGAAATTCTATTAAGGGGGGAAGAATGTAACGACCAGAAATTTCACTGCTTTGATTTGCGAATATTTAACTAATTTTAAATTCAATATATAGGTTTTATAACTAACATAAAAATCATTTTAATCATAAACAATGATGGTGAAATAGTTTTTGAAATGCGTTTACAAAAATATATAGTTCGATAAAAAACAGAAAATGTGACCGGAAACTGTTTTCCAAATTTTCGACATTTCGTCGTATAAAAGTTGTTTGAAATGTTGTGTACACTTCCGTATATATATGAACACATATATTAAGTATATAATATAGTTTAGGATAATATAATTAGGATTAATTAGGTTAATTAAGTTAATTAATCTAAGATAATCATGATATGACACTTTAGCAACTATTATTAAAAAATTGAAATATTTGTCACATCAAAAGGGGACAAGAGTACAACAAGGGGTCAAATTAATGGTTTCTTGTTTCTCCATGATAAGTTTCGAATATTTTAAAGGGGACATGGATGGGATAAGATGGTGAGGTGGCGTTCAAGGAGAGGAGGGCAAAGTACGAAGGTCGTTTTGGTAATCTAACTTATGCACTTAACATAAATAGCTATTCTTTTTTTTCTTCTCATTTTTCCATTCTTTCCTTTGCCAAAAATTTTTATAAGCTTGGAAGCAATTTCCATGGCTTCTTTTTCTGATTTTAAGGTTTTAATGCTTTTAAATCTTGAGTTTAATGTTTTAAATATTTCAAATTCCATTTTAAACTCCACCTTTTAAATTTCAGAATTTCTCCATTTTTACCCTAAATGGTTTCGGCCATAACTCCCTTCATTCTTCCAAAAATTTAGATTTTCTTCTTTTCAAACCATTTATAATTTCAGCGGCTACAACTTTGTGGTGTACCACTTTTTCTAATTTCAAGGTTAAGTACTCCAAAAATCCATATTTTTCAAGAGTGTTTTTGAACCAAGATTTTTAAGTCCGAAAATGCCCTTTACTGTTTTGACCATAACTCCTTCAAAAATTATCCAAATTGAGAAATTATTTTTATTAAATGATAGAGAAAATAATTATCTAAAACCTTTCTTTTTATAACTTTTTAAAATTCAGAGAGAAAAAAATCCAAAAATCGAGAACAAAATGACCTATTTTTGAGTGGATTTCCTTATTTTCCAAGCCTCCCGAGTTTCAAAGTATTTCAAATTTTCAAAATTTCTGGTGAGTAAATTACTTAACTTGTTGGGAAAGAATTTAACTCTATATTTATGGTTGTTATATGGTTGTTTATGTGATGATGTTGTTGGATTATCTTGTGGTTGTTATGGTAATATATGTGTGTTTGTGATGTGAATCTTAGAATTTGAAATCAAAGTCAAAGTATTATGTTTGGTTCGAAAGATGTGTGCTTGTTTATGTGATGGTTATTGTTGGGTACGTTTCTATCACTACCAAGTCCAGATGAAAAAGGAGCCACCGAACCGTTCGGTGCCAAGCCAACAGGAGAAAGTAAGAGACGAACCAGCCTCTACCGGACCAATACCTATTTAAGCATCACCGAATCAACTCCATAGCCGAACCAACTCCATAGCCGGACCAACCCCATAGCCGGACCAACTCTCACCGAATCAACTCCATAGCCGGACCAACCCCATAGCCGGACCAACTCTCACCGAATCAACTCCATAGCCGGACCAACCCCATAGCCGGACCAACTCTCACCGAATCAACTCCATAGCCAGACCAACCCCATAGCCGAACCAAGACATACCAGGCCAAATCACACCAGCCCAGGCCCACCAGCAGCTATATACATCCAAGACCCTGCTCCCTACCTCACTCTATAAATAGAGGGACAGGGGTACAACAACGGGGACAAGCTTTGAGAGCTCAAGCATGGAGAGAACTTTCAAATAACTTTCTTTTACTTGTATCAAAGCTTTGTACTTGTAATCTAAACAAGAAAAGAGAAATAACATATAAAGTGGACGTAGGCACATTCTGGCTGAACCACTATAAATCTGCGTGTCTTTTTACAGTTTAGCCCCTGCTTTTCATATATTTGCATAAATCACTCAAATCACTAAGAACAATATAAGATCCACTAAATCATACGACTTTGAGGTGTTTGTCTATTTTTGTGTAAACATTTTTGGTGCTTTCACTGAGAACTAGAAGCTCGAAGCTTCAGCTTCATCCACTTAACAGTTTTCCTAACAGCATCGTCCGCCACTTGGAAAACATGCCTCCCAAACAGAGAAAAGATGTTAACAAAGGAAAAAACATCGCATCCAGCAGTCTTCCAGATCCAGCTGTCACGAATCAAGTAAATCGTACTCCTCCAACTGCAGTAACAAATGAAGGACAGGCTAACCCAACCACTCCTGCCACAGAACAGCCTGCAGCAATTACTAGGGAAGATTTGGACAGAGTTGTGGTTGAAGTAACTAACCGCTTCACGTCCCAGCAGGAAGCCTTGGTGGACCATCTCATGTCACGCTTAAGGGATGCTGAAGAATCCAACCGCAACACTGAATCATGGGGCGAGTCCCAGTCTGGAGGATCTCAGAGACAACAAAGATCTTCCTTCTTCGAAGGAGCTAACGACAGAAGTAATCATGGTAGGAGCTGAGACCGAGCACAGCCCGAAGTTAGGCCTGAGGAAACGTTTGGTACCGAACCCAACGGGGGAGGTACCGGACGGAGGTCAACTGTAGCTGAGCCTGTCATACTGCCTAACCACGGAAACGTCAGTGAACGGGGCCGAGCTAGAGTCCAGCCCGAAGTTGGACCCGAGGAAGTGCTTAGATCAGAACCCAGCAGGGGAAGATCAAGGCAAGGGCCAACTGTAGCTGACCCTAGCATGCTCCCAGAAGATCAAAGGCAGCCACGGGAAAATATGAGGAATGATAGACGATACCATCCCTACAGGTCATCTGGACGGAATCAATCCCACAGAACAGAACCAAACTCATTTCTATCTGCTCCAAATTCTGATGAAAGGATGGCACGCTTATTCAGAGAGTGTGTCCAACGGGAGCAAAGAGATCGAGGGATATGCGCTAGGGTAACCAGCCCTTTCGCCCGCAATATCGAAATTGCTATCACTCCCCGAGAATGGAAGATGCCAACAATGGAACCTTACAAAGGAACCTCCGACCCCGTTGTACACTTACAGAGGTACACACAACATATGCTCATGAGTGGAGCGACAGAGGGAGTACTGTGCAAATGCTTTCCGCTCTTCTTAGCAGATCTCGCTACCTCCTGGTTCTGTCATCTACCCCAGGGATCCATCAGCTCATGGGAAATGTTGAAAGAAAAGTTTATCAGTCAGTTCCGCATCCATGTGGAACAACCTAAGGACGCTTATTCCTTATCCAGCGTCAAACAGAAACCTGGAGAGAAACTACAACAATACCTAACCCGATTCAATGCCGCAGCAGCCGCGGTCCAAGATGCCGATGAGAAGCTTATCCTAATGGCCCTCTGTAGTGGTGTGCATCCGGACACTAAATTTGCTAGAAGGTTGACGAAAGAAAAACCAGCTACTTTACCCGATTCCTTCCATGAAGCCGAGAAATATATGAGGCTTGAGGATGCTGCCGTTGAGGGGCAGTCAGGATAGCAAAATAAGGAAACTCACAGCAACGCCCCCGCTGTAGCAAGGGACGTTCGAAGAAATGATTCCAGAGACAATGCTGGGGGCAAAAAGGGAGAAAAGCGCCTATATCGGCCTGGACCGAGATTCGACACTTACACTCCTCTGAACGAGACCGTCGAAAATATCTTCCTTGCCACCCAAGACGAAGTTAGATACAAACGCCCACCATACAAGAAGGAATCAGATAACGCGCAGAAGTCTGGAAAGTTCTGCCGCTTCCACGAATCTCATGGGCATGACACCAATGAATGCCATCATCTCCGGGACTTGATTGAGGAACACATCAGAAGGAAGAAACTGGAACGCTATGTAAAAGGTCAGGACAAGACTCCAGCTCTTGCAAATGAGAACCCAAGGCTACCCTCACCGGAGATCGGCAGAGGAAACCGCAACACTAGCAGCTCTAGTCAAGAGAAGATAGTGGTCCATACCATCTCGGGAGGACCGCACACCGCTGACAGGAGCTGGAAAGAAATGGAAAGATATGGAAAGTCGCTTAGGGACAGTAAAGACTGTGTCAATTCGGTTATAGAAGAGCGCCACCCGAAGCGGAAAGAAAGTGATGACATCACATTCGGTAAGCATGACCTAGAAGGAAGGCAGTACCCTCACATGGATCCCATGGTTATCTCTGCCCGACTCGGCCCCGCCGAGGTTTACCGAATCCTAGTAGACACTGGAAGCTCAGTAAACATCCTGTTCAAACATGCATTCGACAAAATGAAGCTATCAATGAAGGATGTATCTCCCTGCGATAAACCACTACACGGTTTCACTGGGGATGCAAAGATGCCCCTCGGACAACTGGACCTCTTTGTTGAGATTGGAAGCCATCCCTGCTCCGTCGTACGGAAACAGACGTTTGTGCTAATAGAAAACCATTCGGCCTACAACGCCTTCTTAGGAAGGCCAACCTTGTCTGACTTCCAAATTGTCCTAGCCCCATGGTGCCTAAAGATGAAATTCCCAACGGACAATGGAGTAGGGGAAGTAGAAGGAGACCAGGACGTGGCTCGAGACTGCTATGTGACTGAACTTCGCAACAACCACAGGAAGGATAAAGGGAAGGGTGTATAGGTTGCCCTCTGCACAAAAAGTCAAGAAGCATAGCAACTAAAGAAAGCCCCTCCTCTTCGATATACCAGCGACCCTTTCAATGAATTAGACCCTAGGGACAAAGAGGAGGAGGCCACCACCGAGCCTGTAGAGGCTATGGAGTTTGTATCTGTAGACAAGCACGACTCGAGTAGACTATTGAAAATTGGATCCCAACTAAAGGCAGAGTTGAAGGAACAGCTCATCGATTTTCTCCGCCACAACCTGGATGTATTCGCATGGTCACACGCGGACATGACCGGAATCTCCCCCGACGTAGCATGCCATGCACTAAACATTGATCCTACCAAGGCTCCCGTAAAACAAAGAAAGAGAAGTATGGGAGCAGAGCGATCAGCAGCCCTCGATGAAGAGGTAAAGAATCTGCTCGCCAATGACTTCATACGAGAAGCCATCTACCCAGAATGGATCGCTAACCCAGTGCTGGTAAAGAAGGCCAATGGGAAGTGGCAAACATGCATTGACTTTTCCAACCTAAACGACGCCTGCCCAAAGGATTGCTTCCCACTTCCCCGAATCGACCAGCTTGTAGACAGCACAGCCGGACACGAGCTATTATCTTTCATGGACGCATACTCAGGATATAACCAAATTCCTATGCATGCTCCCGACCAAGACCACACTAGTTTTATCACCAACCGGGGTTTGTACTGCTATAAGGTAATGCCTTTCGGACTTAAAAATGCAGGGGCCACCTACCAGCGCCTCGTTAACAAGATGTTTGCAGGGCTAATAGGGCGAACTATGGAAGTATACGTGGATGACATGCCGGTGAAGTCAAGAAAAGCCGACGATCACGTAAGCCACCTAGGCGAGATGTTTCAAGTACTTCGCCAGTATGGAATGATGTTGAATCCTCTAAAATGCTCCTTCGGAGTGTCATCAGGAAAGTTCTTAGGATTCATCGTCCATGCCAGAGGGATTAAAGCAAACCCTGAACAAGTCCGAGCACTAAGGGATATCAAGATACCTTCCACTCGGAAGGAAATGCAAAGCCTGAATGGAAAAGTGGCCGCCCTAAGCCGATTCATCTCCAAAGCAACGGACAAGTGTGTCCCCTTTTTCGAAGCTCTTAAGAAAGACAAAGGAAAGTTCGAATAGACCAACGAATGCCTGACCGCTTTCCTTGACTTAATCGAACACCTCCAGAAACCACCGGTACTCTCAACTCCAAGCGAAGGCGAAGAATTATACCTATACCTTGCTGTGTCATCTCACGCCCTAAGTGCTGCCTTGGTAAGGGAAGACAACCGCATGCAGCGGCCAGTTTACTTCGTCAGTAAGAGGTTTACGGGGGCAGAAGTCAGATATCATAAACTTGAGAAGCTGGCATACTGTTTACTAATCACATCATGGAAACTGCGCCACTACTTCCAGTCCCATTCCATCAAAGTTCTGACCGATCAACCACTGAGGCAGGTACTCCATCGTCCCGACACTTCCGGGCTACTACTTAAATGGTGCATTGAACTAAGTCAGTATGATATCACCTATCACCCTCGCACCGCCATCAAGGGACAAGCCATAGCTGATTTCATTGCAGAATTCACTACCAACGAAGATAGGGAGCAATTGGAAATAGCAGAAGATATCAAGTGGAATCTCTTTGTGGATGGTGCATCGAACGAACAAGGCTCGGGGGCAGGTGTGGTAATAATCAATCCCAGGGGAAACAAACTGCACTATGTTATAAGGTTGGAGTTCGCTGCCACCAACAACGATGCAGAATATGAAGCAGTGATAGCCGGACTAGAACTTGCCATAGAAATCGGAGCCAATTCTTTGTGTCTTCACAGCGATTCTCAACTTATCGTTAATCAAATACTAGGAGAATTCCAAGCTCGAGAAGAACGACTCATAGCATATTTAAAGAAGACCAAGTTACTTCTCAGCCGATTGGACCACTACTTAGTCAAACACATCCCTAGGGAAGAGAACCAAGAGGCCGACGAATTGGCAAAACAAGCAAGTATGAGAGACATCGCCATCTTCGGGGCAGTAACCATCTCAAAGCAAATGGCCCCAAGTTTTGAGCAAGTGAATCTGATAGCTGCAATCGAAGAAGAAACTTGGATGACTCCCATCCGAGACTACCTACAAAGCGGCACACTGCCCAACGGACGTAACGAAGTCAAGAAAATCTTAAGGAAAGCTTCCCGCTACACAATTCAAGAAGACATCCTCTATCGGCGCGGATTCTCTAACCCGTTATTAAGGTGTGTCGCTGAGAGGGAAGCCAAGGAAATCTTATCCAACATCCATCAAGGAAGTTGCGGAGACCACACCGGAGGACAAACATTAGCAAAAAAGATACTCCGATATGGATATTTCTGGCCCACCTTAAGCAAGGACGCCTTGGATTTCGTCAAAAAGTGTGACAGGTGTCAGAAGTTCGCTAAGATTCCGCGGCTACCAACGACTGAGATTACTCAAATGACCATCCCTTGGCCCTTTGCAGTATGGGGAATTGACTTAATCGGCGAACTACCAATGGGCCGAGGCGGGGCCAAATATGCTATAGTGGCAGTCGACTATTTCACCAAATGGGTGGAAGCAGAACCTCTGAATAAAGTATCTTCAGCAAAAGTTATTAACTTTTTGATCCAAAATGTTCTGTGCAGGTACGGAGTCCCACTCAAAATCATATCGGACAATGGACTTCAATTTGACAGCGAGGAATTCGCCAACTGGTGCCAAGAGCACGGAATTCACAAAAGCTTCTCATCCGTAGCGTATCCCCAGGCAAACGGACAAGTCGAAGCCATCAACAAAATTCTGAAAACTCTAATCAAAAAGAAACTCGAAAAATCAAAGGGCGCTTGGGTGGATGAACTCCCTACGGCACTATGGGCCTATCGCACATCTTTCAGAACTTCAACGGGGCATACTCCTTTCTCTTTGGCATACGGATCGGAGGCTATGCTCCCAGTTGAAACCATTGTGCCTTCCCATCGTAGAATCCACTATAACCCAGAAGAGAACGAAGAACTCCTTCACATGTCTTTGGATCTAGTGGAGGAGAGAAGAAATGATGTAGTCCTTAAAGCATCAGCCCACAAACAAAAAGTGGCAGCACAATACAGCTCCAAAGTCAAGCATCGTACCTTACAAGAAGGGGACCTTGTCCTCAAGCGAATCTTCCCCCGCCCCGGAGCACTAGATCCAATCTGGGATGGTCCATATGTAATTCATAAAAATCTCCACAATGGAGCTTATATTTTGTCAACAGTGGACGGAGAGGTGTTCCAGAGGGCATGGAACATCCAACACCTCCGTCGATACTTTTCTTAACTTGTACTGCCCATATGAAGTGAATTAACAAAGAGAATCAGTGGACGTAGGCCTTTTCGTGCCGAACCACTTTAAAAAACCTTGTCTCTTTTTTAACTTGTTCCTTTATATCTTGGCTGCTTGTTAACTTTATCTTTTTCTGTTGAACAAAATCCTATGCGTATAGTGTTTCCACTCAACGCACTCCACAGCTCAACTTCACCTGGACAAGACCTGACAGGTACTATGCGAATCTATGCCCTCACCAATGAGACACTTTTGCTCCGGCATCCCTCTGCTATGGGTTAACTCATTGCTCGCGACGGCCCTTAAAGCCAACTGTAATGAGCCGATTATAAGCCACCGAGAAGGCCGACTATAGCCGAGGCAGCTCATTACGGCGTTCGGCTCGCCGGCAACTGTGGACCGACTATAAGCCCCAACATAAGGTGTGGCCAGCCAGGGGTAGTTCACAGTTGACGATCGGCACCCACGCTAGCCGGCCACAGTAAATCGAATAATACCCACGATTACGGGCCATAATGGCCCGGGTAGTTACTGTGCGCGATCTCGGCTCCGATGTGTCTTAAGTGCGGCTGTGGTAAAAAATAATTAACTCCCCGCGGAGGCGTAAGATGGGTGACAAATGTCTCCAAGACCCACAGCTAGGGAAAGTGACTACAAAGCCCGTTTGCCACGAACTTAAGCACATCGAAGGCCTTCCGTGATTGGAAGTTTTACTATTTCACATATTTCAATTTTACTTAAGAAATTTTTCTCCTATCCTCTGTAACAATCCCTGAAGTGCAGGACACAAAACAGGAGACACTCACTAATAGAAGCGGATACTCACAGCAAGATACTGGACCGCATCCCTTACTCGGTCACACAGGATATTCAAAGTTGCCATCTACAAGCAAAATATAAGGGGCGGTATTTCCTTCTTTCATATATGCCTATAATTTGTTCACACCTCACGCTAACACTGCAAGTCATGAAACTATGTTTTAAACAAGAACCTGACATCAAACACAATTTAATTACAAGAATATGCATAGCTATATTTCTTAGGCAACATGTCAAAATAGAAAAAACATTCAAAAGACGACAAGATCAGCTTAAGTTAAAGGATTGCACATCAATAATAGAGCTATTTATTACAAGTAGCAAGAATTACAACCTAAAAGTTACTCTACTGTTTTAACACTAACATATACTGCCATGTCAAATCCACAAAAAGAATTCTCCAGGTCTAATCAGGGAGCCGGCTGCGTTGGAGTCTTGTCCTTGTCCTGTTGCCCACCTGTCCGGTCAGAAAAAGAAATCATTAGTGATAAGCAACAGAGTTAACAAAAGAAGAAACTAATGAAGTAGAGATTACCAGCAACTTCCCCTTGATCGTCTTGGTCATCATCCCCTACTTCCACACCTGCCTCCTCAACAGCGAACAACCGCATCCCCTCTTTCACCGCTGTCTTCTCCTCCTTGGTAAACTGAGCGGTGACCACATCCATCCTAAAAGCCGCTCCACCCTCCTTATCCGCCTCAGCCTTGGCCTCCTCTAGAGCCCTGAGGTAAATCCTAGCCATAACCCGGGGGTAGTCGTCCATCCAAGATAAGCTGCCCTACTTCCAAGTGCGAAAGTACATGTCCTACAGCATGTCGTCCATCATCCCCTCATTTTCCTCAAACTCCCTCATACGGGCCTCAGAAACCGATAGCCTTGCAATGGCAGCATCCCTTTCCAGTCGGTATCGCGAGCAGTCAGCCTGAAGGGACCTCCTCATCACCTCCATCTCCTCCTTTAGCCTGACCTAAGTAAGCTCTGCGGCTTCAAGCTTCCCCGACAGCTCCTCTACCTGCTCAAGATCCGCCCTCCGAACCTCGTCCACTGTCGAGATGGCCATATTTATCTGCTCTTTGCAAGCAGCCTCCATCTTCCGCAATTCCGCCTTGCTAGCCTCCTCCATAGTCTTCCTCAACCGCCCGGAGGCAGCCTCATGCTGAGAAATCTGAATGGCCTGATCAGCAAGCTGTTTGGCCTGATCCGAAACCATCAATCGTAGTCGGATGTTGGCACTCCCAATCTCCTCTCCAGCCTTAACCAGCCGGGCATGATGCCCCATCAGCTTCCTAGTCTCCTCCGCCACCCGATCAATATTAGCCTTGGCCTCGTCTCCCATGGTAATTACCCGAGTGGTAAGTAAATCGAGATCTAAGGACTTAGCCTCATCAAGCACCCGTACCATAGGATTGCGGGGAAGAAGGTGCTCACTGGTAACCTTGTCAAAGGTAATATCATGGGAACCTGGATCCAGATCAGGGTGACCCGCAAATGGATTACGAGCCAAACCAGGACGATCAATCTGCGTAACGGTAGGATTTTCAAATAGGTGCGGAGAGAGTGCGAACTCAGTATCCTCCTCTGTGATATCATGAAGGGGCTGAATTGGAGGCTGGAGACTGAGTGAAGGTTCGGATAAGGGATGACTCCTCTTTCTCTTCTGAATACCCTCTTCAATAACCCCGAGAAGAGGACGGTAGTCGACTACATCCCCGGAACGGTGGGTCGGAGTCTTCGGCTTGGCGGAAGCTTTGGAGAGCTTGTATTGTTCAAGCTTGTGCCGAAGATCTGAGGCCTTGGCCGTTTTACCTGCTCCTGATATAAAGAACAAGTGTCACAAGCTTACATTGATCCATAATTCAAGAAACGCGGTAAATTAAAAGTTAAAAGAAGAAAGGAAACACATCTGTTATACAAACCCTGGGGAGGAGTAGGATACTGCAATGAGTCCTGGATTTCATTCTAGGACGGGAGCGGATCATAAAATATTCCTAAGTCCCTATCATAAATGGAGCCTGCAGGAGTCAAAAGTTCACCTTGAGTCGTCAGAGCCACCTTGGCTGGAGTAGTCTGAGAAGATTCGCTTGCACCAGTCCCGGCCTTGTCGGCTTTCCCGGATTTCTCTACCAAAGCCGTTTCTCCGTCCAGCCCCTCAAAAGCCTGACGAAATGCATCATCCGTCCACTCCTGAATCTCGCCTGCCTGCCCAGGAAGCAAGGCCCCGATGCCATCGCCACCATCATCACCTTCCCAACCATCTCCACCCTCACCTCTTTCCTCCTCTACGTCTTCCTCCCCCTGGGTAAGTGGACAATTGCTGGGGGAAGGACCGTCCGACTTCTTAAGTTTCTTACCTCCGACAGCTGGAGATTTCATGAAAGGTTTCCTCTTGCCACTGTCTACCGTGACACCTCCCTTAGCCTGAGCAGCCGCCCTCTCCTCCGCCGTTTCCCTCAGCTTGACTACTGACTGCTATGGGAGGATCAAGTTATACTCCAGAAGGGTCGCATTTCTGATCAGGTAGGCAGCTGATCTATCTCTCCCGGGGATAGCTTCTATCTCAGCCGCCGTCTGAACCAGGCGATCAGTCTCCACAACCGCAAAGCCACCTGTCGCTAGCAAAAATGGAAACGTATGAGAAGAAGCATCGCAACCCGAATGGAAATTATAAATAAAGCATCGACTTACATCCAGAGGTGAAACGCCGAATAGAAACAGAGTCGTCCCTGACGAAGAACCACTCCTTCTTGAACATGCTAAACTTAGAATACAGATCCAAGACCGGCTTGAAGGTTACAGCTGACTCCAAGCTGATATATGGGGACCCTTTCTTATAGCCCCTCAGATTATATAAGTACCGGATCTCCCGGTTGGAAGGAGCACGCCTATACTTCCTCTGGAAGATGACAAAGAGGCTCACTAGTATAGCATAGGAGTTGGGTTGAAGCTGGAATGGGGCCACCTTTAGATATGTAAGGAAGCTGGCTACCCAAGCATTAAGAGGCGGGATGGCACCACACATACAGTGGTATCTGCTATAGGCAAAGTACCCTTCGGGAGGGTCGTATGGCATAACTTCTCTCCCTGGCAACAGCATGCGCGTTCTATCAATTCCGAAAGAACGGGAGATGACATCAAGCTGCTCCTCCTTGAGGGAGCTGGGAAAGCAATCGGGCGGGGAGTTCAGAAGCTCCTGAGGGCCGTACCCGTCCACCTGTGATCTCGGGGCAGTTCCGTGACGTTCCAGTCCTGGCTGAGCAGGGGGCACTGCGGAAGATCCTCCTTCGCCCTGGGACTTCTTTTTATCCGATCGAGTTTCTGCTTTGCGAGACATTATCTGCAACATCGGAAAAACATATTGTTAAAACAGAGGATATAAACAAGCAAGTACACGTAGTCCGGAATTTCGCTCGTGATATGAAAAGTGAAAAAATCAAGTGTATAAAGTTCATTCGGCACCCATACTACAAGCCCATTCGGCATTCACAACTAAAGTTCATTCGGCACCCATACTACGAGCCCATTCGGCATTCACAACTAAAGTTCATTCGGCACCCATACTACGAGCCCATTCGGCATTCAGAACTAAAATTCATTCGGTACACACAAGTTTCATTCGGCAAAGGGAAGTTAAGTACCTAATTCGGCAGGCTAAAGCGGTTCGGCAGTAGGAGAAAATCTGATTCGGCTATGTAACTGATTTGGCTCGACTGCTTCGTTCGGTAGGAGATAACAAAGGCCCTAGCTCCGTATTTATAGGCGAAGGTGGACCTCCGGACCAACCGATTCGGTACTAGAAATCGAAGGGGAACGTCAAAATTGGATAACCTAAAACAAAGCACGACATATATTAGCATATGCCCTACTTTGGAGGGCAAATGTTGGGTATGTTTCTATCACTACCAAGTCCAGATGAAAAAGGAGCCACCGAACCGTTCGGTGCCAAGCCAACAGGAGAAAGTAAGGGACGAACCAGCCTCTACCGGACCAATATGTAACGACCCAGAATTTTGAACAAATTAAATTGAGAATATTTAATTAATTTTAAATATATGAACGATGATTTAATTTGAATCCCCGATATAACTCTGAATTTTGCGATTAAAACTTTAAAATTTAATCTATTGAACGGGGTAAAAATTTGTATCTTCAATTTTAAGTTGAAGAAAAATATTCCAAAAGCTTTTAAAATTCGTATTGATAATACTGAAGATAACAGAAGCTTCAGAATCGAATTTGGGAGTGAATTGTTCAGTTTGAAATTATATCGTTCGAATCGATATTTAAAATACAGCGTTCCGGGGCACAGTCTCGGAATTCGACGAAACCAGTTCCATTGGGTCCGTAGTATTGAATTATTGTCGGATTACAATTTTCGTATTTTTCGGTGTTTATATGTGAGCACACAACGTGTAAACGCATCGAAATTTATTCGAATTCGAATTTAAATTTAAATTTTTAAATTGGTCAACCGGCAGCATGTTCTCTCCCAAAAATCGCGCCTGCAATCACGAGAATAAACGTGCAACCCATCACGCAATCCATACATCCCTCGATTTCAAATACTCCTCTCCTTCACGTTCAAAAGATTAAAAAAAAAACAAACGAAACTCTTCAGTTCGAAATCAAAGAAATTAATGACCGCGTTTCCTATATTCTCTTCAAATCAAAATCCCCTTCTCGTTTTCAATGGCAGTAGCCTCTCACGAATGACCGCGTCCGTTTATTTCTCCCCCCAAATCAAAACATAATAAAATCGATTTCGTTCGAATCATGGAGGGCAGCGGCGACTCGCGTAGACACGATCGCGAGTTAGGGCTTCAAGCAATTTCGAATCTGCGCATCGCGTGGTTGAGCTCGAAGGCGATGGCGCTGGGTCACGTGGCAGGGGACTTGGAACGAGGCCGGGAATGGAGCAGTTCGATGATGGCTGGTGCTCGATTTATTGGGGTCGCGTGCAATGTCGCGTGGGCACGAGCACGTCGCTCGTGAAGCTGGATATCGCGACTTGTCGTGGGAATTTCGAGCTCGAGAACGATGGACTCGAAGTGGTTTCGCAGCACATTCAAGAAGGAGAAGTGAATTGTCGCGGGGATGAGCTTGTCGAGGCGCCGTTTGGATTTCGAGCTGAAGCACGTTGATTGGCTTCCTGTTCGTTGTGAGGTATTCGAGTTAACTTCTGTTAACTTTATTTACAGTGAATGTAAATTAGGCTAGCCAAATTATTTATTTAAAATTTGGGTGATTAAGTTTATTAACTAGAAACACTATGCTGTTAAATAGCTTACTGATTTGGGAGGTTAATTTTATAATAAACAGAAATTTTTAAAAATGTTGATTCAGAAAGATAATTTAATTTTAAGCAGCTTTAAAATTTTACAGTAAATACTGTTTTTATTTTACAGATAAAACTAATAATATTTCGCAGTTAGAGGTATATATATAAAACAATTGAAAACAAAAATTTATTGTTCAGTTGATTCGAATATTAATGAATTTGTATAATTATTTATATAAGGTTTAAAATCAAGAAATCGAGTCAAGATGGAAAAATGGATGGCAAGTTAAAAGCTAAGGTGAGATTTTTCTCACTCAAATAAATTTGGATTTTGCAGTTATTTATTGACTGTTTGATTGCTATTTGGATGTGATATTAGATATAGTAGGATATATCTATATATATAGCAATATATACATATTGGCATATGTATATATTGGATTGATTGATTTCCCGCCTCGTATAGCGGATGAGACCCTATTGCGCCGTTAGTAAGCGGATATTTTTATAAAACCCATATACCGCGATATTCTACCTCGAAGTGGAATTGGTATTGTGCTAACGTTTGTGGATGCAGGGAAACAGGTTGGAGGGATCCAACTGGATTCCTCACCAGTATTTGTTTATTTACAGATATTGATGTATATTCTGTTATCATATTGATATATGATGTTTGTTGTTGTGATTGACTAGTTGGTGCTGTTGCATCATCGGATTCAGTTTTGAAGTTTAAAAATAACGACTTTTACTCTAAAAGGATTTTAAAGTGATTTTTGAAAGTAGACGTTTTATTGAATTTTTGAATTGTTTTATTTAAAATAAATAAACGTCTAAAATTTTAAAGTTATAAAAGTTAAGATTTTTGGTGAAATAAAATCAAAGTGTGATTTTTGAAATAAAAGTTAAGGAATTTATGAAATGGTTTAAATTGGGATTTCTAGTATTATAAACGGTTTATTTAAAAGATGTACAAAAATGGATATTTATAAATTTGGAATATTGGGATTATAAGACAAGTTTCTATAAGTGTTAAAATGAAGTGTAAATGGGATTTCATAAGTTAATGAAATCTGAAAGTTTTAAATTTTGTGAAGTTTAAAAGAA
The DNA here is from genome assembly GCA_030737815.1 of Allium fistulosum. Lineage (NCBI taxonomy): Eukaryota > Viridiplantae > Streptophyta > Magnoliopsida > Asparagales > Amaryllidaceae > Allium > Allium fistulosum. The sequence goes on from CM060904.1 coordinate 340,934,404, forward strand.
CGATTTCTTTTAAAATAAATGAATTATAAGTTATATTAACTTATAAATTGAATGGGTCATTAAAGAAGATGTATAAATCGAAGTTGTTATAAAATGGAATTAGAATTTATAAACGTTGTTTTTATAAATTCGAAAATAAATCAAATTTGATTGATTTTAAATATAAAGATTATTAAGGGAATTTTATCCACGATTTTGGACAGTGGATAATTCTTGAAATAAATGTGTAGAAAAGATTGAAATTTGGTTATTGAAGTATATTCACGATTTTGGACAGTGAATATATTATTGAAAAAAAATGGTTATGTTTGGGAAAGCGATATTATAAATGAAGTTAATTGTTTTAAAAGATGTTTTAAAACGTGTGAACTATCGAAATCATAGATTTCAACATTTATTGTTGAAATAGACGTTTTCGAAAAATAAGGGAATGGTGGACTATAACACTGTTGTTATAGTAAATGATTTCCAAAAGGAAATGTTTTTTTATGTAGTATTGGGATTTATATATCTATCTAAATCCGAATCCCTATACTAGTGATTTTGAGTCGTCGTAACGATGTTTTACGTAACATTCGTTTTGACTCAAATTGATGTTGTTATAGAAAATAGATTTCCTTAAAGAACAAATTATATACTTAATATTGATTTAAGTATATCGAATATTTTCAAATGTTGAAAATAAATAGATTTGTGAAGTACTTATTATTAAATAAGTATGGAAAGGCTTTTCCAATATAAAATGAAACGTTTTTGGAAAATTTATCTTTGTAAGATAAATTGAAATTGAATATTTGAAATCGATTGAAAATCGTATATCCATAGATATTTGAAATATAAATTCACTATGGAATTTATAAAGGAAAGGGAATCTGTTTAAAAATAAATATTGATTTATTTTCGAAGTGTGGAAATTTTATATCTAGTAAAGATATTTTGGAAAATAAATAATTTGGAAAATTATTTGGAATATGATGATGTTGTGCATCTTTATTGATAGTTAAATAACCGACTATCAATAATTACCTTGAATGGTATTTGTTGTGAATTGGATGAATTTGAATGCCACACTTATTTTTGAATAATCGCTCACTATTCGGGTTAGCCAGGAAAGGACCATGGGGTCGTATAACCCATTTCGAATATGTGATACGTCGTTATGAATTGCATTCGAAGACCGGTGTTGAAGACCGGATATTTTTGAAAACGGAAGAATTACCGCGAGTTACTCTACATCGACTGATCTTCGATTTAGAGGTTTTATCACCCTTAGTGACGGGAAGTCCCGACGTGATTGAAAATTATCTGGATATGCAAGGGCTTCGTGAGAAGTGCCTTCGGTTCTGTTCGATCCCGGAACAGACTTGTATGGATTGTGTGTCTGACGTTACAATTTGAGATATAAAGCTGATTTCTTTCAAATACATTTCTGTTGGTGGCGGAGAATTTATTCTCTTAGCTTAACACCCTTCTCTGAGACGTACGAGCTCAGAGGTTATGTAGTTAAAATTTATCAGCGATATATTCCCAATTTGGTAACGTGGCATACTGAGTGTTGCTGTGAAATGATCAGTGTTTGATCATTTGTGATATGATCATTTGTTTGATCTTATATCTTTGTGATCATAGGTTGATCATTTGTTTGACCCGAAGCATGGCTTTGTAGAAAGCGTAGCTTTGTGGACGAGACTTCGTCGAGCCTCACACCCCGGAAATGGTCAAAACAGGAAGGATGCGGCAAGGTTCTAGGGAGTAGCGCCCCTTAGTGTATGTCATTCCTTCTGGATAAAGGTGGTATCATGGTATGGAGCCCAGATACTTAACCTCTGTGGTTGCTGCAAATTTATTACTTTGTGGTTGTTGCGAATCGGGGATCCTCGGGAAGATCGGTGACGATCGGGGGATGGCATACGCGTGTCAGTAGTTACCTATTTTTGCAGAGGTAACCCGGCCTTGTGTTGGCAGAGATCCGGTTAGGTTCTCGGGTCGTCTATTCCAGGGACGTACCCATCGTGGCATAGGAAGTTCCTTGGCCTGACCATTTGTTGGAAATCCAAAGAAACAATACGTGACTTGTACGGTTTTAGTTGTAGAACCTATCATTCACTTATGGTGGCGCCCCACTGTTTGGATGGTAGCTATAGTAGGCATAGTTCGAAATGTCTATGCTGGCTAAGATTTATATTATACTTTCGAAATGTTTTCCACTATGCACTAAAAATAATATCCAAAATGATCTAATTTTGCGTAGTAAGCATCTTTGACTAACATAAGAAGAAATCTCCTCCAAGTCTGCGTTTGCATTGTGTGTGTGGTGGGAGGTCTTATGGTAGTTTCATTTTCCAAAAGCATTTCGAATTGACTTTAAAAATTATCCTGTTGTTTTAAAGATAAACTGTTTTACGATCTCACACCAGTCACCATGACTGACTCGGGGTTTATTGTTTCCCTTCTAAACTCTGGGTGCCCACCAATTTTCCACATGGGCAGTCTAGAGTTAGGTTATCAGGATATTCTGGATATTCTGGAGCTTTGGAAGCAAGCTGGATGGCGAAACGTATCACCTATATTTTTGTATTATTCCGCTGTGTATTCTGTATGAGGACAAGTTTATATAACTGTCCATTGTTGTTTATTGACTCTGATTGATGTATGTATAAACTGATATAGCTCTTTGTTTTAAAAGACTAGTGTTTATTTATTATATATTGTTCCGCTGCGATGTGTAAGATTCTGATATTGCTTATGTTTCTGATCGTGTTATCTGTTGTTTCTTCTTCCTCTTTTCTTCTTTCTCTTCTTTTCTTTTCCTTCTATTTTCTTCTTCTTCTACCTTTTTCTTCTTTTTAAAACCATAACTTTTCGGGTTTCCGGCATTCGATGGCTCGGCAGTCGATAAAGTGAGTATCGATGTCGAATTTTCGAAAGTCGAAAAATTCCGGGATGTTACATTTGGTATCAGAGCATATGGTTAAGCGACAACCCTGCTCTGTTGGGTGTTACTCATTAGAGATAGAGTCAGTAGTACTCTAGAATGAGTTTGAGTGTAATAATATATACGAGCGCGTATTTGTTAGTGAATATAAAATTGTTTTATATTGTGATGATTGGTTTATTGAGTGGTATATGAACCTTCGTCGGCACAGTCTGCGCAACTGTATCGAAGGGGTTTCTAAACACTTGAATAGAACAATTCGGCACAGTATTGTTTTAAAATAGGGTGAATGAAATAATTTTGCCCAAAATTATTTTTGTATATAAAAGAAATGATTTTCTATGAATTATCATAGTATATGGATGCTTGTTTGTTAGGAAAGTGATAATATTGAAAGTTATCGTTATTGTATGAAATGGAATAAGAAATTCAAATCGTAACTCCAAAGTTAAGAAATAAATTCACATATAAATGAAATTTGAGAATATAAATTATAATTGTGACTTATAATTTAAAACGGAATTCCAGAGAAGTTTTGGAAATGTTTTGAAAAGAATTTGAAAATTTTGGAGATTTGGAAAGTTTAAATCCTTTTTGATTTGAAAATGAATTTCAAAGGTTTGGAAAGTATTTTGGAGAGATGAAAAGCTCTAAACTCTTTTCGGTCGCTGGAAAATAATTTCGATGATGACCATGGCATCATCGGTGTTCATTTTCGGGTTTCCAAAAGAGAAATTGCTGCCAAATTGTTTTAAATGGAAGTTGGTTGAAAAAATTGGATTTTGTTTTAGAAAATTCAAAAGATAAATTTGAATTGTTTTCAAAAATGGTTTTGAAAAGTTTGAAAAGACTCTGGAATTGTGTATTGAATTATGAAAATAAAATTGTGAATGAATGAATCAATTTGCAATTGCAAGTACATGAATGTAAATTGAATTCGAATTGAAATCCAGTTTAATATAAGTGATTGTAAACCAAAATAGTGAATTGTAAATAAATTTTGGGAGCGAACAAAAGTGAATAAAACTGGAATTGAAACTGAATGTTGAAAACAGATTTGAATTTGTAAGTGGATTAGAATTAGAAATGAATTAGTAATTGAAACTAATCTAAAATAAGCAGTTGTAAATGAAAGCTAATCGATAAAATTCAATATTTAGGAGATAAATAGAATCCAAATTGAATTAAAATGGTAAAGTAAATTCAAATGAAATTTGAAATGCAAAATTTAATGAAGATAGATATGTAACTTCAATAGTAAGCTAAGAATGTATAAGCAGTTTATATTGAAAATTTTGTAATAGAATTGTGCAAAATGGTTTGAATATGTAACTAGATATTATGGCTAGTAGGATATACAGGTGTATAGGGAAATTGGATTTGATTTTCAAAGATAAAATTGAATTGCTCGACAAAAGGTAAGTATTTGAATTATAATATGAGATTTGATGACTTTCTTGTCTAGCCGCTTGGCTTTTTCTTTTTCTTTTTGAAATCTGAGAGTCCGTAGGGACGTTTTGTAGTCGTGCCGTATTAGCCGCGCAAAGGAGACGCTGGCAAAATTTTTCAAAAATTTTGGGTGTTAGAAAGTTTTTGAGAAAATTTGAAAGTTTAAATTTGAATTTGAATTTAAATTTGAATCGTTATGAAAACGATGTTGTTTAAAACTTATAATTAGAGTTGGAAATTTAGTTGAATTGATAACGAATCTTTAGTAGAAAGATTTGTTTTGATTAATTGATAAAACTATTAGATGTTGAAAAATAGTAGACGAGTTAAGGACTTTTTTTTCCTAACTTGTAATTTCGGGACGAAATTCTTTTAAGGAGGGAAGTTTGTAACGATCCAGAATTTTGAACAAATTAAATTGAGAATATTTAATTAATTTTAAATATATGAACGATGATTTAATTTGAATCCCCGATATAACTCTGAATTTTGCGATTAAAACTTTAAAATTTAATTTATTGAACGGGGTAAAAATTTGTATCTTCAATTTTAAGTTGAAGAAAAATATTCCAAAAGCTTTTAAAATTCGTATTGATAATACTGAAGATAACAGAAGCTTCAGAATCGAATTTGGGAGTGAATTGTTCAGTTTGAAATTATATCGTTCGAATCGATATTTAAAATACAGCGTTCCGGGGCACAGTCTCGGAATTCGACGAAACCAGTTCCATTGGGTCCGTAGTATTGAATTATTGTTGGATTACAATTTTCGTATTTTTCGGTGTTTATATGTGAGCACACGACATGTAAACGCATCGAAATTTATTAGAATTCGAATTTAAATTTAAATTTTTAAATTGGTCAACCGGCAGCATGCTCTCTCCCAAAAATCGCGCCTGCAATCACGAGAATAAACGTGCAACCCATCACGCAATCCATACATCCCTCGATTTCAAATACTCCTCTCCTTCACGTTCAAAAGATTAAAAAAAAACAAACGAAACTCTTCAGTTCGAAATCAAAGAAATTAATGACCGCGTTTTTTATATTCTCTTCAAATCGAAATCCCCTTCTCGTTTTCAATGGCAGTAGCCTCTCACGAATGACCGCGTCAGTTTATTTCTCCCCCCAAATCAAAACATAATAAAATCGATTTCGTTCGAATCATGGAGGGCAGCGGCGACTCGCGTAGACACGATCGCGAGTTAGGGCTTCAAGCAATTTCGAATCTGCGCATCGCGTGGTCGAGCTCGAAGGCGATGGCGCTGGGTCACGTGGCACGGGGACTTGGAACGAGGCCGGGAATGGAGCAGTTCGATGATGGCTGGTGCTCGATTTATTGGGGTAGCGTGCAATGTCGCGTGGGCACGAGCACGTCGCTCGTGAAGCTGGATATCGCGACTTGTCGTGGGAATCTCGAGCTCGAGAACGATGGACTCGAAGTGGTTTCGCAGCACATTCAAGAAGGAGAAGTGAATTGTCGCGGTGATGAGCTTGTCGAGGCACCGTTTGGATTTCGAGCTGAAGCCCGTTGATTGGCTTCCTGTTCGTTGTGAGGTATTCGAGTTAACTTCTGTTAACTTTATTTACAGTGAATGTAAATTAGGCTAGCCAAATTATTTATTTAAAATTTGGGTGATTAAGTTTATTAACTAGAAACACTATGCTGTTAAATAGCTTACTGATTTGGGAGGTTAATTTTATAATAAACAGAAATTTTTAAAAATGTTGATTCAGAAAGATAATTTAATTTTAAGCAGCTTTAAATTTTTACAGTAAATACTGTTTTTATTTTACAGATAAAACTAATAATATTTCGCAGTTAGAGGTATATATATAAAACAATTGAAAACGAAAATTTATTGTTCAGTTGATTCGAATATTAATGAATTTGTATAATTATTTATATAAGGTTTAAAATCAAGAAATCGAGTCAAGATGGAAAAATGGATGGCAAGTTAAAAGCTAAGGTGAGATTTTTCTCACTCAAATAAATTTGGATTTTACAGTTATTTATTGACTGTTTGATTGCTATTTGGATGTGATATTAGATATAGTAGGATATATCTATATATATAGCAATATATACATATTGGCATATGTATATATTGGATTGATTGATTTCCCGCCTCGTATAGCGGATGAGACCCTACTGCGCCGTTAGTAAGCGGATATTTTTATAAAACCCATATACCGCGATATTCCACCTCGAAGTGGAATTGGTATTGTGCTAACGTCTGTGGATGCAGGGAAACAGGTTGGAGGGATCCAACTGGATTCCTCACCAGTATTTGTTTATTTACAGATATTGATGTATATTCTGTTATCATATTGATATATGATGTTTGTTGTTGTGATTGACTAGTTGGTGCTGTTGCATCATCGGATTCAGTTTTGAAGTTTAAAAATAACGACTTTTACTCTAAAAGGATTTTAAAGTGATTTTTGAAAGTAAACGTTTTATTGAATTTTTGAATTGTTTTATTTCAAATAAATAAACGTCTAAAATTTTAAAGTTATAAAAGTTAAGATTTTTGGTGAAATAAAATCAAAGTGTGATTTTTGAAATAAAAGTTAAGGAATTTATGAAATGGTTTAAATTGGGATTTCTAGTATTATAAACGGTTTATTTAAAAGATGTACAAAAATGGATATTTATAAATTTGAAATATTGGGATTATAAGACAAGTTTCTATAAGTGTTAAAATGAAGTGTAAATGGGATTTCATAAGTTAATGAAATCTGAAAGTTTTAAATTTTGTGAAGTTTAAAAGAACGATTTCTTTTAAAATAAATGAATTATAAGTTATATTAACTTATAAATTGAATGGGTAATTAAAGAAGATGTATAAATCGAAGTTGTTATAAAATGGAATTAGAATTTATAAACGTTGTTTTTATAAATTCGAAAATAAATCAAATTTGATTGATTTTAAATATAGAGATTATTAAGGGAATTTTATCCACGATTTTGGATAGTGGATAATTCTTGAAATAAATGTGTAGAAAAGATTGAAATTTGGTTATTGAAGTATATTCACGATTTTGGACAGTGAATATATTATTGAAAAAAAATGGTTATGTTTGGGAAAGCGATATTATAAATGAAGTTAATTGTTTTAAAAGATGTTTTAAAACGTGTGAACTATCGAAATCATAGATTTCAACATTTATTGTTGAAATAGACGTTTTCGAAAAATAAGGGAATGGTGGACTATAACACTGTTGTTATAGTAAATGATTTCCAAAAGGAAATGTTTTTTTATGTAGTATTGGGATTTATTTATCTATCTAAATCCGAATCCCTATACTAGTGATTTTGAGTCGTCGTAACGATGTTTTACGTAACATTCGTTTTGACTCAAATTGATGTTGTTATAGAAAATAGATTTCCTTAAAGAACAAATTATATACTTAATATTGATTTAAGTATATCGAATATTTTCAAATGTTGAAAATAAATAGATTTATGAAGTACTTATTATTAAATAAGTATGGAAAGGCTTTTCCAATATAAAATGAAACGTTTTTGGAAAATTTATCTTTGTAAGATAAATTGAAATTGAATATTTGAAATCGATTGAAAATCGTATATCCATAGATATTTGAAATATAAATTCACTATGGAATTTATAAAGGAAAGGGAATCTGTTTAAAAATAAATATTGATTTATTTTCGAAGTGTGGAAATTTTATATCTAGTAAAGATATTTTGGAAAATAAATAATTTGGAAAATTATTTGGAATCTGATGATGTTGCGCATCTTTATTGATAGTTAAATAACCGACTATCAATAATTACCTTGAATGGTATTTGTTGTGAATTGGATGAATTTGAATGCCACACTTATTTTTGAATAATCGCTCACTATTCGGGTTAGCCGGGAAAGGACCATGGGGTCGTATAACCCATTCCGAATATGTGATACGTCGTTATGAATTGCATTCGAAGACCGGTGTTGAAGACCGGATATTTTTGAAAACGGAAGGATTACCGTCGAGTTACTCTACATCGACTGATCTTCGATTTAGAGTTTTTATCACCCTTAGTGACGGGAAGTCCCGACGTGATTGAAAATTATCCGGATATGCAAGGGCTTCGTGAGAAGTGCCTTCGGTTCTGTTCGATCCCGGAACAGACTTGTATGGATTGTGTGTCTGACGTTACAATTTGAGATATAAAGCTGATTTCTTTCAAATACATTTCTGTTGGTGGCGGAGAATTTATTCTCTTAGCTTAACACCCTTCTCTGAGACGTACGAGCTCAGAGGTTATGTAGTTGAAATTTATCAGCGATATATTCCCAATTTGGTAACGTGGCATACTGAGTGTTGCTGTGAAATGATCAGTGTTTGATCATTTGTGATATGATCATTTGTTTGATCTTATATCTTTGTGATCATAGGTTGATCATTTGTTTGACCCGAAGCATGGCTTTGTAGAAAGCGTAGCTTTGTGGACGAGACTTCGTCGAGCCTCACACCCCGAAAATGGTCAAAACAGGAAGGATGCGGCAAGGTTCTAGGGAGTAGCGCCCCTTAGTGTATGTCATTCCTTCTGGATAAAGGTGGTATCATGGTATGGAGCCCAGATACTTAACCTCTGTGGTTGCTGCAAATTTATTACTTTGTGGTTGTTGCGAATCGGGGATCCTCGGGAAGATCGGTGACGATCGGGGGATGGCATACGCGTGTCAGTAGTTACCTATTTTTACAGAGGTAACCCGGCCTTGTGTTGGCAGAGATCCGGTTAGGTTCTCGGGTCGTCTATTCCAGGGACGTACCCATCGTGGCATAGGAAGTTCCTTGGCCTGACCATTTGTTGGAAATCCAAAGAAACAATACGTGACTTGTACGGTTTTAGTTGTAGAACCTATCATTCACTTATGGTGGCGCCCCACTGTTTGGATGGTAGCTATAGTAGGCATAGTTCGAAATGTCTATGCTGGCTAAGATTTATATTATACTTTCGAAATGTTTTCCACTATGCACTAAAAATAATATCCAAAATGATCTGATTTTGCGTAGTAAGCATCTTTGACTAACATAAGAAGAAATCTCCTCCAAGTCTGCGTTTGCATTGTGTGTGTGGTGGGAGGTCTTATGGTAGTTTCATTTTCCAAAAGCATTTCGAATTGACTTTAAAAATTATCCTGTTGTTTTAAAGATAAACTGTTTTACGATCTCACACCAGTCACCATGACTGACTCGGAGTTTATTGTTTCCCTTCTAAACTCTGGGTGCCCACCAATTTTCCACACGGGCAGTCTAGAGTTAGGTTATCAGGATATTCTGGATATTCTGGAGCTTTGGAAGCAAGCTGGATGGCGAAACGTATCACCTATATTTTTGTATTATTCCGCTGTGTATTCTGTATGAGGACAAGTTTATATAACTGTCCATTGTTGTTTATTGACTCTGATTGATGTATGTATAAACTGATATAGCTCTTTGTTTTAAAAGACTAGTGTTTATTTATTATATATTGTTCCGCTGCGATGTGTAAGATTCTGATATTGCTTCTGTTTCTGATCGTGTTATCTGTTGTTTCTTCTTCCTCTTTTCTTCTTTCTCTTCTTTTCTTTTCCTTCTATTTTCTTCTTCTTCTACCTTTTTCTTCTTTTTAAAACCATAACTTTTCGGGTTTCCGGCATTCGATGGCTCGGCAGTCGATAAAGTGAGTATCGATGTCGAATTTTCGAAAGTCGAAAAATTCCGGGATGTTACACAATACCTATTCAAGCATCACCGAATCAACTCCATAGCCGAACCAACTCCATAGCCGGACCAACCCCATAGCCGGACCTACTCTCACCGAATCAACTCCATAGCCGGACCAACCCCATAGCCGAACCAAGACATACCAGGCCAAATCACACCAGCCCAGGCCCACCAGCAGCTATATACATCCAAGACCCCTGCTCCCTACCTCACTCTATAAATAGAGGGGCAGGGGTACAACAATGGGGACAAGTTTTGAGAGCTCAAGCACGGAGAGAACTTTCAAATAACTTTCTTTTACTTGTATCAAAGCTTTGTACTTGTAATCTAAACAAGAAAAGAGAAATAACATATAAAGTGGACGTAGGCACATTCTGGCTGAACCACTATAAATCTTCGTGTCTTTTTACAGTTTAGCCCCTGCTTTTCATATATTTGCATAAATCACTCAAATCACTAAGAACAATATAAGATCCACTAAATCATACGATTTTGAGGTGTTTGTCCATTTTTTGTGTAAACAGTTATGGTTCATGGACTTTGGGTTGTTTATGATATAGAAGTGGAAAACAAGTGGGAAATTACGGGTATCCATAACGATAGTCATTATGGATGTAGTTCGCTTAAAAGTTTGATTTTGGAAAAAAATTGGTTTCTAAAACTTAAAAGTGTTTGTAAATGTTTTATAAAACTTAATAATATTGTTTTAGGAAGTTAATTAAGTTTTTAATAATTAATTTTTAATTAATTAAGTTTTTAATAATTAATAATTAATTAAGGATTAAACAAGGTTTAATAATTATAATTAAGTGAAGATTAGCTATTAATTAATTATCTTTTAAAGTAAAGATTTATTTTAATTAATTATTAACTAAGTATGAGTTAAGTAAATTATTTATATTTAATTTATCAATAATTAAATATAGGATTATTTATAGATCATTAAAGGTTTTAATTTATAATAAATTATATATTAAAGGTTTAATTATTTAAGTTTAATTTAAGATTAATTAATTAATTAATTGAGATTAATTAATATTTAACTATTAATGAAGGTTTAATTAATTGTTTAATAATTAATAAATGATTAAGTAGGATTTAATTAATAGTTAATTATTATAAAGCTATTTAATTAAATTAAGTTAAGATTCAATTAAATTTAATTATGATTTAAATATGTATTTAACTTATAATTAATTATTTTAAAAAAGGTTTAAGGTTTTAAATCCTTTGGTTTCCAAAAGTAAATTTGTTTAAAGGTACTTCTTTTTTTCAAAGATGGTTTTGAATACAAGTGATTCAAGTATCAATACGATTAAGGAACCATATAACTGCAAATGAGTTATAATGTAGATTGTTGGGTTGTTTGGACATGTGTTAGCAGAATAAATCCCCGTTCGGCTCTAAGTTGATCGTTTGGTTGTTTGTTTGTATGTTTGGACATGTGTTAGCAGAATAAATCCCCGTTCTGCTATAAGTTAATAGATTGTTAGCTGTTTGGTTGTTTTGACATGTATTAGTAGAATAAATGCCCATTCTGCTATTAATTGATTTAATTGTTTGGACATCTGTTTAGCAGGACAAATCACCAGCCTGCTATTAAGTTATTTGGACATGTATATGCTAGTTAGCATATATTGACATATTATTCCCTGATTTGGATATGAGTTGTATTTACATATATGTTGATCTATGTAAACAACTGTTAACTAAATTGTAATTGAAATTGAATGGTAACTTAAATTAGTAATATTGGGATTGCTAAGCCTTTTTTTGTAATTTATAAAGTATGTTTTTGAATTAACTTCAATTCTTTAATTAATTTGGAGTTTAAAGATTTAAATGATTTCCAAGTTATACTATTATTTTATAAATTTATTTGTAAGTAATAACTTGTTTAAAAAAGGGTTTTTACTAAGGGTTTACTTAAGGTGTTTTACAAAAGATATTTCATAAATGATATTTTATAAAGGAAATTTATAAAGGATTTAAAAAGGAAAGTTTTACAAATGGTTTGATATTTAGAAAAGAGTATTTTTTCTAAAAATTTAACTTGTGAATTTATAAAGAAGTTTTATAATTAAATTGAAATTATTTATGAAATAAAGAGACATGGAAAGAATGTTTGATTTGTATAGCGTAATTCGAGTGGTAGAGATTGCCTACAGTCTACTATGTTTTTTCGCTGGGATAGCGACGTAACCATTGTGCAAACTTCGATCTATGATTGATTTCATGGCGTAATTCGAGAGGCAGAGATTGCCTACAGTTAAGTTTGGATTTCTCTGGGATAGAGACGGAACCATTGAGCTGTGATCCTTAGTCGATACCAAATGGTACTTTCCATATCTATTTTTAAAGGATTTCCAAGTATTTTTGAAAAGAATGTTTTGTGAATATACTTATCCTGATGAGATAATTATATGAAGCAATTTCAAATTAGTTTATGAGGCTTTAGTGATTTCAGTGGGAAAGGTAATCTTTGTTTGGATGTTTGTTTATTTGATAGTTAAATAACCAACTATCAAATCTTGGTCCAAATATGTAATCCTTCTTAATTTTGGTGGTAGGGAAACGATTCCCTACTTGACACTAAGGATTTTAACTCTGGAAATATCTAGGGGAAACACGGGAATTATATGATACAATTACCATCGGTGGTGCTATGTTGTACGTGTAAACTTGTTTGTTCTTCTAGGATAAATGATAAGGAGGTCCATCCACTTAAACGGTTAGGGGGTGATCCCCGCTCTTATGTACTGTCTAATTATTTCCTAAAGAACCGGTATTGAGCATTCTAGAAAATCGACGATTGGTTTGTGGAGCACCTGGGAAGCAGGAGAGTGTACTTATAAGAGATGACTTGAAATTGTAACCACTCCAAAACCATACATGGTTCTATGGAGAATTTTGATGATATATTGAGATGTTGGGATACATATGTTGTTCCGAGACCCGTTGGGGTGCAGGAATCCATGGGTGATTCCAAGATCTATATTGAGATGTGGGAATCCTTATGTGATTCCAAGACCCATAGGGTATGGGAATCCATGATGGATTCCGTGATCTATTTTGGTGTGGTGCGTAAGCTGGAATGCCGGACGTAGCCTCAATGGCGGAAATGACTGAAACTATAGATAAGAGATATGGCCAGTAGGGTTGGCAAACCCATAGGATGTAGTCAGCTCCCTTTTCTAGCAATATCTATATGTTTTGGCATGCCGGGAGCGATGAACTCAGTCTTAGCAAGACTAGTTATATTTATCCCTTAGTACCCCGGCTAGACGGGTACGATGCTTCAGAAGGATAACTCTGATCCTTGTGCAGGAGGACCATTCTCAGAGGTTCTGAGGGCACCTCCGTGGAAATCCTACACAATTAGCGAACGAGCCTTAGCGATTTTTGATTTTTATACCTAGTATTGTTGTGATGTACACTGCACGAGCATCACAACTATTTGGTTATTATTAATTTCACCCTTAGACATTATTATAATATCACTGGATTTTATATAAAAGTGTTTTGGTTATCGTAAGGTAACAACTCGTCCGTATTTATGTGCGAAGTGATCTTACGAGATACCTTTGATTTTAAAAGAGTTTTAAAAATAATAATTCAGTTGTTTGACTTTACTCACACCAGACCCATGTCTGACCTGGAGTTTTATTTTCTTTCTTAAAACTCTTGGGTGCTCAAATTTTTACGAGCGGTCGAGTAGTCCAGGTTTTCTACGGATGCATTTTGGGAGGAGCTTGGAGCAGGAGGCTTCACCGATAGTTAGTTATTATCTTATTTCCACTGTATATTATGTACTCTATATTTGATGTATAAGGACAGGCTGTTATAACTGTCCTAGGTTAGAAATTGTATTAGTGTAACTCTGATGTATTATTTTGAAATGTCTTTGTAAAAGTATTATGTGACTAATATATGTTATTCCACTGCGTTGTGAGATTCTGTATTTATTCTTAGTTCTTCTATCTTCTACCTCTCTTCTTTCACTACTAACAATCCGCCTTTTTGTTCAATTTGAGTTGACATGTGCGGTTTATTGTCAGCTTAGAGTGTACAAAAAAGTGGGTCGTTACAAGTGGTATCAGAGCTGAAGGTTAAGCGAGAACCTTGGCTTTGGTGAGGCAACAAATTTGAGGTAGGGTAAGTGAGGCCCTAGAATGAGTATGAGTGTATTATATATAAGAGCGCGTATTTGTTAGTGATATAAAATGTTTTATATTCTGTTTTTTGATCTATTGAGTGGCTTATGAATTTTGGTCGACAGGCTTGATCAACGTTGTCGATAGGGGTTCCTAAACACTTAAACAAGGCATACTGACACAATATTGTATTCGGAAATTGGGTAAATGAAATAACTTTACCTAAATTATATTTTCTATATAAAGGCAGAAATTTTCAAGAAATTATTATAGTTAAATGATTTGTTGGTTGTTAATGAATGGTAATATTTGATTATTATCATTTGTTATTTGTTGTTGTGTGTTAAATAAAAGTTATTATTATAAATCTAAACAACGATAAATAAAATTGAAATAAGTGAAATTTTATAAATATAAATTTATAAATGAGATTTATAAATAAAAAGGGTTTAAAAGTAATAATAAAAAGCACTGAATTCACTACAGTCGTTGGGAAATAATAAGGATGATGACAGCCGCATAATCAGCATCCATTTTCGAGTTTCTAAGTGATGGATGAAAGTGTACGTGTAGTACTAAGGATCGTGTAATATGGTATATAAATGCGGGAAACTGATAATAGCAGTAAAATAAAAATTAAAGTAAGCACACCAGGAATTTTTATACTGGTTCGAACTTCCCGTTCTACGTCCAGTCCCAGAATACCCTCTGGATTTAAACTAAACCCCTCACTTAACCCGGAGGAATAGGTATATGACACCTGAGCAGCCGAACATGAATTTTTCCGCCTCAACAGCCGAAGAGGACTTCAACTTAATACAAAAAACTTGTTGACGAATGTGTTCTGAATAACACTGATTGTCTTTTGATAGTACAGCTTTCCTATAATCAAATCCTCAAGAGTATATATGAGTGTGAAGATTTAGAAGGAAGATAATCACGTAGAATCGAAGTATATGAATTAATTCAAGGATTCTAGTGATATTGAATGAGAATGAATGCTTTTTATTTGCAGAGAATAATAGAGAATAGATTTCAGAATTATAAACAAGAATTCGTTGTTGTAGAAGTGAATTGAACATGTTTATATAGTTGTAGAATAGTTACAATCTTTCATGAAGAGTTTCAATCAAAAGTTGTGTCCGTATCTCTTGGATTGAAGGACATTGCTCTTCATGAACGATCGCAACTCTTCAAAAAACTAGCTGTTATGTTCAGGTCGGTTGACCGAAGAAACTGGCCGGTCAGCTGAGTTTCAAAACCGTACATAGAAAAATGTATATCTGTGCATTTGACACAGAGTCGGTCAACCTAAGTTTCTGGTCGGTCGGCCGACTTGCTGTCACTTGCACAGTGTACAATTTTTATGTATAAATTAATGTTAAAGTAATTTGTGTGTGTGTGACTACTTGAGGAATGATTTTAACAATATTCTAAGACTCGATACTATAAAATATTCATACTAATCTCTGGATTGTAGTCTTGTCTCCTTTGTAGTGCACAATATATACTTATTCTCTTTTTGTCGCTTTTGTATAGTATTATCATCGCATGATCTCTGAAGCTTGTGTCATGAATCAAAACTCATGAATCAAAATTCTCCCCCTTTTTGATTGATGACAATACTTATGTGATGAAGTAGTCATATTATAATTCTCCCCCTGAATATATGGCGACTTTTATGCAAAACATTTGTTAGCTTTCATATATTTCTCCCTCCTTGTCATCGACAAAAAGGAATACTTACTAGATGTAATATGTAAAGGAAATATGGAACATTTAACATAAGTAAGAAAACATCGAGTTATAAATATTACATGCTAAAAAAAAGGAATATTAATGATGTTTTCGTACTACACAACATCTAACAATAGACATATTGTTCATAAAATATATACGTGAAATTATGAAATAGGAAGTTGTAAAACAATATGATTACTCCTCATCATCATCGGAATCCCAAAATTCTGGACGAATATTTTCTTCCGGAGGAACATGTTCCTTACCACGTCTTTGAGTGTGAGGAACGTGAGTTCCCGATGTACCGGAACTTGTGTTATTTGAAGTAGACCAAGAGAAATTCGGTGCCGGTCTTTTTTCGGGAGCAACAAAAGATGCACCGGCTTCGAAAGTACATGATAAGGCATCCCATAAATTCATGAAGAAGCCCTTGATTTTCTTGAAACGACCATCAATCTTCCGTAGCCATGCATCCAAGGCTAGTTGATTTTGAGCCAAAATATCAATGGCCGCCTCCGTACTAATTCCAGGAGTTGGTAGTTGAACTGAGGATTGGCGGGTTAGACGTTCCGTAGCATGAGTAAATGGTTGAGGTGTCGAATAGCTACGGCGTAGTTGTTCTCTCGGAGTAGCACTCCATTGCTCAAATCTTATAAATCTAGGTGGAGCATCAGGCAATTTCATTAACTATATGGTCCTTGAATCAAAAATACGGACTTTGGAGGTTTCGGATTCCGGAGCATTGATGACGAAGCTACTGATCAATCTCATTATGTATTCTCCATAATAAATATGGAGCATCTTTCCTTGGTTAAAAGAGAGAAATTCATCCATAAGAAGTTGTGCCCAATTAACCCGTATTATCCTACAAATAGCATACAATGCCTTAAAATTTTCAGGATATACGAGATGATATGAACCACCTCTAGGAACTAAAGATTTCATCATGAATCGATGAAGGAGTCGAGCTTTAGGCCTAAGTGATGATGTTAGTCTAAAATCCGTAGCATCATCTTCGAAAAATAAATGGCTTATCCGGTCACGACTTGATATATTACAATCTACATCGTGTAATGAGATTCCACCCGGTCTAGCATCTGAAATGTGGTTAATTCGATCAATAGAAAGGAAAATTGAGGTGCCACAAACCGATGTCCAAACACAATTGTCAGTGTTTCTTGGCGGATTGACAAGGTTAAGGTTTGCTAGACATAACTTGACCATAATATGATTGATTTCAAGTTATTTTTCCTATGGTCAAGGAATGTATCAAGTCCACTCTCAATAGCGGCATTTTCAATACCGTAGGAAGTGAAATCAGGGTCACTTACAAAAGATTCTTCAAAGATTTTGGCATCTTGAAGTTGTATCCATCTTTGAAGTGCTACGTCATTGACAAGCCATGAGGCGATTTGAGTATCTACGGGAGTTGATGAAGATGAGCCACCGGTAGTCTTTGTTCTCTTCTTAGGAGCCATTGTTTTCGGGTAAAAGATTAAAAACTTTGAGAGAATTTTAATGGGGGCTAGGGTAAAACTGTAATTTGGAAAGTAAGAGTGAAGAGGTAGGTTGAAAAGGTGAATGGATGGGGTACTAATCTGAAGTAAAAAACAACAGAATACACGTTCGGTCGACCGAAAAGACTGGGTCGGCTGACCGACTTGGTTATCTGAGAGTAGCTGAAACTTTCGGGATGGGTTCGGCTGACCGACTCAGGTCTTCGGTCGACCGACCCTGGTAGAAATGTACATTTGAAACTTTCAGGATGGGTTCGGCTGACCGACTCAGGTCTTCGGTCGACCGACCCTGTTAGAAATGCACATTTTTGCTGTTTTTTCAAAAAATTATAGAAATATAAATTGTATTATTATTGCACTATATTTATATATTTTATTGAAAAACAACAACATTATATATATATATATATATAATTTAGCCACCGTTCGTTAAAATCTACGTTCCCATGAGTTTGGAGACGGAACATCTTATATAGGTGACCATTTTGGAGCTATTGGAGTATGAACAGGGTTTGAAGAGGATGAGGGTCTATAAGTAGGTTCAGCAACATCATCCTTCTTTGATGAACAAACTTTCATGGCAATCTTTTCAAGAAAACTTAAACGTCTTGCTGTGACTTTTTGTTCATAGTAGAGTTCCCGCTGCATATCCATTTGTTGTTGTTGGTAGTGATGTATTTCATCAATTTTTTGTTTGGTTGATGGAGATATTACCATACCATTCTTCCCTTTTTTTTTCTTTTCAGGTGTATAGCCTGTATGGGAGTCTTCCCATGGCTTCCACCCATGTCGGGGGTCTTTATCCGGAGAAGAGAAATCAAGGATACGTTTATGCATGGGAAAGGTAGGATGATGGCCATTTTCAGGAATGCGGTCGGAACCATCATCATCCGGAGATGTGTATGATAGATGGGAGTTTTTGGAATTATATTAGTCATTGTTTGAAGACATTTTTCAAGTTTTTTTTTTAAATTTTCTTAGTATATGTTTTGAAAGATAAGCATAGTATATATAAACATCCGTTTGCTGAAAAATTAGTGGATAGAAACTATTTTCAAATATAATCACAGAAGTTTAACAATAAAGCTGTTTGTAAATGTATGATTTATAAGTTTAGAACTAAAAATAGTTTTTTTTGAAAACAAAACAAATAAAACAAACTTTAAAGAGAACTAAGACAAGAAACACCCATAGCTCAAGTAGCTATAACACAACATCTAACAAGCAAGTCAGAGGTCATGAGTTCGAGTTCCGCTTTGGTCAGAAATAAAACAATTTTTGTTTTTCAATATTTTTGCATATTTTTATTTATAAATCTTTAAAAGACATTATACCTAAGTCACGTCTAAGTTTTATAAAAATATTTTCATTTAGCGGTTTAGTAAAAATGTCAGCAATTTTATTTTCAGTATTGATAAATTCTAAATTTATTAATCCTTTTTCCAAACAATCACGAAGAAAGTGATGACGAATATCAATGTGTTTTGTTCATGAGTGATTGACCGGATTTTTAGAAAGATTTATTGCACTAGTATTATCACAATAAATTATAGATTTTTTAAGATGACAATTAAAATCCTGTAGTGTTTGTTGCATGTATACGACTTGTGCACATGCCAAAGCAGCAGATATATATTCTGCTTCACATGTCGATAAAGAAACACAGTTTTGTTTCTTACTGAACCAAGAGACTAAGGAACGTCCAATGAAATGACACGTTCCGCTCGTACTTTTTCGATCCGTCCGACTTCCTCCAAAATCAGCATCGCTATAGGAGACTAATTCGAAAGGACATTCTTTCGGATAAAATAGTCCGAAATCTTTGGTTTTAGTTAGATAACGAATAATACGTTTAACTGCTCGCATATGTGATTCTTTGGGATTTGCTTGAAATCGAGCACATAAACAAACACTCATCATTATATCGGGTCGACTCGCTGTTAAATAAAGTAAAGATCCAATCATACTATGATATAGTTTCTGATCAACACTTTTGCCCTCCTCGTCTTTATCAAGATGAGTAGTTGTGCTTATTGGAGTTGGCTTGGCAGAAGTGTTTTCCAAACCAAATCTTTTAATTAAATTATAACAATATTTTTCTTGATTAATAAAAATTCCATTTTCAATTTGTTTAATTTGTAATCCAAGAAAATATGACAATTCTCCCATATGGGACATTTCAAATTCATTTGTCATTATAGTCGAAAATTCCTGACATAGTTTTTCATTTGTCGAGCCAAAAATAATATCATCAACATATATTTGAATTATTAAAATATATTTATTAGTTTTCTTAATAAAAAGCGTTTGATCTACTTTACCAATTTCAAAACCAGATTCTAATAAATAGCTTTTAAGACGATCATACCAAGCACGTGGTGCTTGTTTTGAACCGTATAACGCTTTTTTGAGTTTATAAACATGTTTCGGAAATTTTTCATGTTTAAAAAGAGGTGGTTGTTCAACAAAAACATTTTCTTTTATGTATCCATTTAAAAATGCACTTTTAACATCCATTTGATAGAGTTTAAAATTATGAAAACATGTGAAAGCTAATAAGATTCGTATTGCTTTAAGTCGGGCGACTGGAGCAAACATTTCTTCGTAGTCTATTCCCTCTTCTTGATTATATCCTTATGCAACTAATCTAGCTTTATTCCTAGTTATATTTCCTAGTTCATCTGCTTTATATTTAAAAACCCATTTAGTACCAATGACTGATTGATCACTAGGTCTAGGAACTAGTTCCCAAACTTCATTTCGTTCGAATTGATTTAGTTCTTCTTGCATGGCAAGAATCCAGTAGTCATCAATTGATGCTTCTTTTATATTCTTAGGTTCTATATTGGAGAGAAAAGCTACATGTCCAACTTGATTTAATTGATGTTTGGTTTTAACATTCGTATTAACTTCTCCAATTATATTTTGCACAGGATGATATCGTAAAATTCTAGGTGGAGATTTTATTATATTAGGAGTAATATTCTCATTTTCAGTAATATCATGATCATTATCGAAAGTTTCTTTAGTATTATTATTTTCATTCTGAGTAGCTTCATCATCAAAATCAATAGTAACATTTGGATTTATATTTTTAAAATTTTCGTCAAATGAAACATCTAAACTTTCTTCAATAATTTTAGTTCTTTTATTATAAATTCGATAAGCCTTGCTTCGTTTTGAATATCCAACGAATATTCCTTCATCGGATTTTGGATCGAATTTGCCTAGCTGATCTTTAGTATTCAAAATAAAACATTTAGAACCAAAAACATTAAGATATGAAATATTTGGTTTTCTTCCATTTAGAAGTTCATATGGAGTATTCTTAGTTAATGGTCGAATAGAAACACGATTCAATACATAACAAGCAGTAGCTACAGCTTCTGCCCAAAAGTGTTTCGATAAAGTGGTTCCATTTAATAAAGTTCTTGCACATTCTTGTAACGTTCTATTTTTTCTTTCTACAACTCCATTTTGTTGTGGTGTTCTAGGAAACGAAAAATTATGGTTAATACCTTTCTTGTTACAAAATTGTTCAAAAGCTTCATTTTCAAATTCTCCTCCAAGATCACTTCTTATATTTTTAATTTTCAAACTTTTAATATTTTGGATTCCTTTAACAAAAACTTTAAAATTATCAAAAGTATCACTTTTATTTTTCAAAAAGAAAATCCAAGTATATCTAGAAAAATCATCTACAATAACAAATACATATCTATTATGATTAATAGACTGCACTTGAGTTGGACCAAAAAGCTCCATGTGTAAAAGTTCAAGTGGTTGTTCTGTAGATATTACTTTCTTCGATTTAAAATAAGATTTTGTTAATTTTCCTAATTTACATGCATCACAAAATATATTAGTTTTGAACTTTATATTAGGTAAACCTTTAACTAATTTGTTTTTAGCTAGTTTGTTGATAGTATTAAAATTGATGTGACAAAATCTTTTGTGCCAAAGACAAGTATCGTTTTCTTTAGCTACTAAACACAAATTTGAATCATTATTAACATTCATATTTAAGATATAAATGTTTTTATCTCTTTTTCCTTAAAAAATAGTGTTATGATTTTTATCGAAAATATTACATTTATTTTCTGAAAAAGTTATATTAAAACCTTTATCGCATAGATGACTAATACTTAATAAATTGTGTTTTAAATTTTTAACTAATAAAACATCAGTAATGAGAGGTAAATTAGAGGTACCGTTGCTACTGACATCGCCTTTGTCGATGATATATCCTTTTGAGTTATCTCCAAAGGTGACTGCTCCTCCATTTGAGTATATAATGTTTGACAACATTTCTTTGTTTCTAATCATGTGTTTTGAGCAACCGCTATCTAAAATTCATTTCCCTCTCTTCTTATGTGGTACCTGCAAAAAGTTTATAAAAAGTTGGTACCCAATCTTTTTAGGGTCCTAAGAGTTAGATCTTAGGAAGCCAAACCCATACGGGTTCAGAATTCCCTTTATAAACATAATTTTTGTTATTATGAACAGTTTCCATAAACATTTTGATATGTTTATTCCTTATCAAAATATTATTTGTTTTTGGAATCCATATCCTGATGGTTTTTGTGTTTGGGTAAACTGTTTTCTTAATATCCTTTTTAATATTATTATTTATCCTACTTTTAGCAAAATTATTTTGTTTCTTAAATCCTAGTCCAGATTTATTATTAGAGGTTTGAGAATTTTCAAGTATTCTAGAAAGATTCTCTCTTCCTTTATTGAAATTAGATACATTTTTAGAAATATCATCAAATTTTATTTTAAGACTAGATTTTTCTAACTCTAAATCCTTAATCTTAGAGTTTAAACTATTATTTTCGAAAAGTAAAACATCATTTTTATTTTTCTGAATTTCTAGTTCTTCATATATTGACGAAATTTGAGAAGATAAGTTAGAATTTGATTATTGAGAAATTTCAAGTTCTTCTTCTTATATTTTCTTCTCATCTTTCAGCATATCTACTTCTAAGACTGTTCTATCTAACTTTCTTTGCAACTCCTTATTTTTCTTTTTAAGTTGCTTTGCTAAATTTACTAATTCAGAATTAATTTCAATTAAATCTTCAAAAGTAAGATCACTTACATCGTCTGACGAAGCCATGAAGCACACATTTGCTTGTTCATTATCACTTTCACTCTTTGATGAGGATGATGAGTCAGTGTCGTCCCAAGTGACAGAAAAAGCTTTTCGTTTGGCCTTCTTGAAATTATTCTTTTTACGCTCTGGACAATCCTTCTTCATGTGTCCTTTCTTATGACATTCATAACATTCCATTGCTGAAGATGATGGTTTGCTGCTATTGGAATTGTTGTTGGAATTATTTTTGTTTCCCTTGAATTTGTTTCTGTTGAATTTCAAAAACTTTTTGAAATTTTTAGCGATCATTGCCATATCTTCATTATCTGAGTCGAAATCATCTTTTTCTGCTTGAAATGCTACATTTTTCTTTTCTTGCGCTCTATTTCTTTTTGCTTGCAAATTTACTTCGTAGGACATTAAATTACCTACCAATTCTTCTGGTTTTAATGTTGATAAATCAGTTGCTTCTTCAATAGCTAGGACTTTTCGTTCTCACTCATCCGTTAAAGAATTTAAGATTTTTGTAACAACATCAAAATCGGTAAACTTTTGTTCTAATGATAGTAAAGCATGCTAAATATCCTTGAATCTAGAGTACATGTCATTTATAGATTCATTTGGCCTCATTTTGAAATTTTCAAATTGATTTTTCAACATAGAGATTTTGCTTAATTTAACTTTGTTCGTTCCTTCATGCGACACCTTAAGAGTTCTCCAAATTTAATAACCGAAAGTGCACATGCTAACTCTATTGAATTCATTTCTATCTAATGCACAAAATAACATATTCATAGCCTTTGCATTTGAGGTAGCATCTAGTTTTTGTGTGTTACTCCAAGTTGAGTATTCTTCAGTAGGAGTCCTGTACTCTCTTTGTATAATATTCCAGATATTGAATCCACTAGATTGCATATAGATTCTCATTCTAGCTGACCAATATTTATAATTTATACCATTAAAAAGTGGAGGTCGTGAAGTCGATTGACCTTCTGTGAAACTAGAATTAGTGTTAGTGCTAACATCGTTAGTTTGTGTGGTTGCCATATTACTTAGAAATAAATATCAAATAACTTTGTGACGGTTATAGGATAACCTTGCTCTGATACCAAATGAACGTGTACGTGTAGTACTAAGGATCGTGTAATATGGTATATAAATGCGGAAACTGATAATAGCAGTAAAATAAAAATTAAAGTAAGCACACCAGGATTTTTTATACTGGTTCGAACTTCCCGTTCTATGTCCAGTCCCAGAATACCCTTTGGATTTAAACTAAACCCCTCACTTAACCCGGAGGAATAGGTATACGACACCTGAGCAGTCGAACAGGAATTTTTCCGCCTCAACAGCCGAAGAGGACTTCAACTTAATACAAAAAACTTATTGACGAATGTGTTCTGAATAACACTGATTGTCTTTTGATAGTACAGCTTTCCTATAATCAAATCCTCAAGAGTATATATGAGTGTGAAGATTTAGAAGGAAGATAATCACGTAGAATCGAAGTATATGAATTAATTCAAGGATTCTAGTGATATTGAATGAGAATGAATGCTTTTTATTTGTAGAGAATATTAGAATAGATTTCAGAATTATAAACAAGAACTCGTTGTTGTAGAAGTGAATTGAACATGTTTATATAGTTGTAGAATAGTTACAATCTTTCATGAAGAGTTTCAATCAAAAGTTGTGTCCATATCTCTTGGATTGAAGGACATTCCTCTTCATGAACGATCGCAACTCTTCAGAAAACTAGCTGTTATGTTCAGGTCGGTTGACCGAAGAAACTGGCCGGTCATCTGAGTTTCAAAACCGTACATAGAAAAATGTATATCTTTGCATTTGACATAGAGTCGGTCGACCTAAGTTTCTGGTCGGTCGGTCGACCTACTTTCACTTGCACAATTGTACACTTTTTATGTATAAATTAATGTTAAAGTAATTTGTGTGTGTGTGACTACTTGAGGAATGATTTTAACAATATTATAAGACTCAATACAATAAAATATTCATACTAATCTCTGGATTGTAGTCTTGTCTCCTTTGTAGTGCACAATATATACTTATTCACTTTTTGTCGCTTTCGTATAGTATTATCGTCGTATGATCTTTGAAGCTTGTGTCATGAATCAAAACTCTTGAATCAACAAAGGATTTGCTACCTTAGTAATTTACTAATGAAGTTATGTTTTGATAAAAACAAGTTTGGTTTTAAAATCTAAAGTATGATTTGATAACTATGAGAAAATGAGTTTTGAACTTATAAGTTGAAAATGGTATAGATAAGAAAAGGAAATTTAAAATTGAGAACTTAAATCCCGGTGCTTTTGGAAAATGATTTTCAAGATTTTGGAAACTAATGATAGTTTTATTTGAAAATGTAAAGTGTTGTTTAAGAAATAAGATTTTGAAGTGAAAGAAATATTTTTTAAGTTAACTAGATCGAGTGGCTCGAAAATAACTTAAAATTAGGGAAGAGATGTGTTCGGATGGTAAACATTTCTCTTGAGTATTACCCTTGTTGGTAAGGGAATGTATGATACACTTTGGTAATACCCGGTTCCTTAGTATCATTTTGGAGTTACTCGGGCTATATGTAAATTTTCAAAGGACTGAAACTATAGTTTCATTTCAAGAAGCTTTCGAACAAAACCCAGGTATTTGGATCTTGTGTTTCCGTAGGAAAATAAATTCAGAATGGAATAGTGGAATCATATAGGGGTATATACCCTTAAGCTGTAGTGGAGTATTATCCAAGTTGAAACTAACCGTTGTTTGTGAAAATTTTTCATAAATTTATTAATGGGAAATTGGTATTCGGGAGAACCAATTAAGTAAGTGCGTAAGTTGAATGTAGATCATTTCTCTTTTCGTATAGTTGATCTAAGATTCGAGTACATGGCTTGAGGTGTTTCACCCCGTTTCCAAACAAGGATTTATTACTCGATTTTTTACGGCGAACACTTGATGAGGATTTTTGGTATGGGACCAAAGGTTTTCATCATAGTTATAACTATGTAAGGAGAACCGAGGTTCCAAATCAAGGAGCCTGATTGTAGTCCGCACTAGAAAATCGGGTGAGCGATACTAGTTCGGAAGTGATGTATTCGAGTTATGATCGAATCATATTTTTGTGTAAGAATGATCTATGTACATCATATGGGCTTATGTATAGTGTTAAGTGTGTTTGTGGCATATGATATGAGGTGTAATTTCGGGGATGGAATTCTTTTAAGGGGGGAAGAATGTAACGACCCTAAATTTCACTTCTTTGACTTGCGAATATTTAATTAATTTTAAATTCAATATATAGGTTTTATAATGAAAATAAAAATCTTTTTAATTATAAACAATAATGGTAAAATAGTTTTTAAAATGTGTTTACAAAAATATATAGTTCGATGAAAATCAGAAAATGTGACTGGAAACTGTTTTTCAAATTTTTTACATTTCGTCGTATAAAAGTTGTTTGAAATGTTGTGTACACTTCTGTATATATATGAACACATATATTAAGTATATAATATGGTTTAGGATAATATAATTAGGATTAATTAGGTTAATTAAGTTAATTAATCTAAGATAATTATGATATGACCCTTTAGCAACTATTATTAAAAAATTGAAATATATGTCACGCCAAAAGGGGACAAGAGTACAACAAGGGGTCAAATTAATGTTTTCCTATTTCTACATGATAAGTTTTGAATATTTTAAAGAGGACATGGATGGGACAAGATGGTGAGGTGGCGTTCAAGGAGATGAGGGCAAAGTACGAAGGACGTTTTGGTAATCTGACTTATGCACTTAATATAAATAGCTATTCTCTTTTTTTTCTCATTTTTCCATTTTTTCCATTGCCAAAAATTTTATAAGCTTGGAAGCAACTTCCATAGCTTCTTTTTCTGATTTTAAGGTTTTAATGATATTAAATCCTGAGTTTAAATGTTTTAAATATTTCAAATTCCATTTTAAACTCCTCCTTTTAAATTTCAGAATTTCTCCATTTTTACCCTAAATGGTTCTGGCCATAACTCCTTTTATTCGACCCATAATTTAGATTTTCTTTTTTTCAAACCATTTATAATTTCAGCGGCTACAACTATGTGGTATACCACTTTTTCTGATTTCGAGCTTAAGTACTCCAAAAATCCATATTTCTCAAGAGTGTTTTTGAACCAAGATTTTTAAGTCCGAAAATTCCCCTTACTGTTTTGACCATAACTCCCTCAAAAATTATCCAAATTGAGAAATTCTTTTTATTAAATAATAGAGGAAATAATTATTTAATTTTTTTTAATAATTTTTTAAAATTCCGAGAGAAAAAGGTCCAAAAATCGGGAACAAAACGACCTATTTTTGAGTGGATTTCCTTGTTTTCCAAGCCTCCTGAGTTTCAAAGTCTTTCAAATTTTCAAAATTTTCGATGTGTAAATTCCTTAAATTTTTGTAAAAGAATTTACCTCTATATGTATGGTTGTTATATGGTTATTTATGTGATGATGTTGTTGGATTATCTTTTGGTTGTTATGGTAATATATATGTGTATGTGATGTGAATCTTATGATTTGAAATCAAAGTCTAAGTATTATGTTTGATTCGAAAGATGTGTGCTTATTTATGTGATGGTTATGGTTCATAGACTTTGGGTTGTTTGTGATATAGAAGTGGAAAGCAAGTGGGAAATTATGGATATCCACAGTGATAGTCGCTATGGATGCAGCACTTAAAAGTTTGATTTTTGAAAAAAATTGGTTTCTAAAACTTAAAAGTGTTTGTAAATGTTTTATAAACTTAATAATAATGTTTTAGGAAGTTAATTAAGCTTTTAATAATTAATTTTTAATTAATTAAGTTTTTAATAATTAATAATTAATTAAGGATTAAACATGGTTTAATAATTATAATTAAGTGAATATTAGTTATTAATTAATTATCTTTTAAAGTTAAGATTTATTTTAATTAATTATTAATTAAGTTAATTATGTATGGGTTAAGTAAATTATTTATATTTAATTTATCATTAATTAAATATAGGATTAATTATTAATTAAGTGTTAATTATTTTAAATTATAAATCATTAAAGGTTTTAATTTATAATAAATTATTTATTAAAGGTTTAATTTATTATTTAAGTTTAATTAATTAATTAATTGAGCTTAATTAATATTTAACTATTAATGAAGGTTTAATTAATTATTTAATAATTAATAAATGATTAATTTGAGTTTAATTAATAGTTAATTATTGTTTAACTATTTAATTAAATTAAGTTAAGATTTAATTTAATTTAATTATGATTTAAATACGGATTTAACTTATAATTAATTATTTTAAAAAGGGTTTAAAGGTTTTAAATCCTTTGGTTTTCAAAAGTAAATCTGTTTAAAGGTACTTCTTTTTTTCAAATATGGTTTTGAATACAAGTGATTCAAGTTTCGCTACCATTAAGGAACTATATAACTGTGAATGAGTTATAATGTAGATTGTTGGGTTGTTTGGACATGTGTTAGCAGAATAAATCCCTGTTCTGCTATAAGTTGATTTTTTGTTTGTTTGTATGTTTGGACATGTGTTAGCAGAATAAATCCCCGTTCTGCAATAAGTTAATTGATTGTTTGTTGTTTGGTTGTGTAGACATGTGTTAGTATAATAAATCCTCATTTTGCTATTAATTGATTGAATTGTTTGGACATCTGTTTAGTAGGACAAATCACCAGCCTGCTATTATGTTATTTGGACATGTATATGCTAGTTAGCTTATATTGACATATTATTCCCTGATTTGGATATGAGTTGTATTTACATATATGTTGATCTATGTAAATAACTGATTGTAATTGAAATTGAATGGTAACTTAAATTAGTAATATTGGGATTGCTAAGCCTCTTTTTGGAATTTATAAAGTATGTTTTTGAATTAACTTCAATTCTTTAATCAATTTGGAGTTTAAAGATTTAAATGATTTCCAAGTTATACTATTATTTTATAAAGTTATTTGTAAGTAATAACTTGTTCATAAAAAGGGTTTTACTAAGGGTTTACTTAAGGTGTTTTACAAAAGATATTTTGTAAATGATGTTTTATAAAAGAAATTTACAAAGGATTTAATAAGGAAAGTTTTACAAATGGTTTGAGATCTAAAAAAAAGTTTTTTTTTTCTAAATATTTAATTTGTGAATTTATAAAGAAGTATTATAAATAAATTGGAATTATTTATGAAATAAAGAGATGTGGAAAGAATGTTTGATTTGTATAGCATAATTCGAGTGGCAGAGATTGCCTACAGTTTACTATGATTTTTCGCTGGGATAGCGACATAACCATTATGCAAACTGCGATCTATGACTGATTTAATGGCGTAATTCGAGAGGCAGAGATTCTGCAGTTAAGTTTGGGTTTCTCTTGGATAAAGATGTAACCATTAAGCTGCGATCCTTGGTGGATACCGAATGGTACTTTCCATATCTATTTTTAAAAGATTTCCAAGTATTTTTGAAAAGAATGTTTTGTGAATATACTTATTCCGATGAGATAAGTATATGAAGCAATTTCAAATTAGTTTATGAGGCTTTAGTGATTTCAGTGGGAAAGGTAATCTTTGTTTTGATGTTTGTTTATTTGATAGTTAAATAACTGACTATCAAATCTTGGTACAAATATGTAATCCTTCTTAATTTTAGTGGTAGGGAAACGATTCCCTACTTAACACCGAAGGATTTTAACTCTGGAAATATCTAGGGGAAACACGGGAATTATATGGTACAATTACCATCGGTGGTGCTATACTGTACGTATAAACTTGTTTGTTCTTCTAGGATAAATTATAAGGAAATCCGTCCAGTTAAATGGTTTGGGGGTGATCCCCGCTCTTATGTATTGTCTAATTATTTCCTAAAGGATCGGTATTGAGCATTCTGAAAAATCGACGATTGGTTTGTGGAGCTCCCGGGAAGCAGGAGAGTGTACTTGCAAGAGATGACTTGAAACTGTAACCACTACCAAACCATATACGATTCTATGGTGGAGTTTCGTGATATATTGAGATGTTGGGATCCATATGTAGTTCAGAGACCCGTTGGGATGCGAGAATCCATTGGTGATTCCAAGATCTATATTGAGATGTGGGAATCCTTACGTGATTCCAAGACCCATGGGGTATGGGAATCCATGTAGGATTCCGTGATCTATTTTGGTGCGGTGCGTAAGCTGGAACGCCGGACGTAGCCTCGTAAGTGGAAATGACTAAAACCAGAGATTGGAGACATGGCCAGTAGGGTTGGCAAACCCATAGGGTGTAGTCGGCTCCCTTTTCTAGCTATATCTATCGGTTTTGGCATGCTGGGAGCGATGCACTCGGTCTTAGCAAGATCAGTTATGTTTTTCCTATAGTACCCCGGCTAGACGGGTATGGTGGTTCGGATGGATAACTCTGATCCTTGTGTAGGAGGACCGTTCTCAGAGGTTCTGAGGGCACCTCCGTGGAAATCCTGCACAATTAGCAAATGCGCCTTAGCATTTTTGATTTTATACCTAGTATTGTTGTGATGTACACTTCACGAGCATCGCTGCTATTTGGTTATTATTAATTTCACCCTTAGACATTATTATAATATCACTGGATTTTATACAAAAGTTTTTTGGTTATCGTAAGGTAAAAACCCATCCGTATTTATGTGCAGCGTGGTCTTATGAGATACCTTTGATTTTAAAAGATTTTTAAAAATAATAATTCAGTTGTTTGAGTTTACTCACACCAGACCCATGTCTGACCCGGAGTTTTATTTTCTTTCCTAAAACTCTTGGGTGCTCAAATTTTTAGGAACGGTCGAGTAGTCCAGGTTTTCTACGGATGCATTTTGGAAGGAGCTTGGAGTAGGAGGCTTCACCGATAGTTAGTTATTATCTTATTTCCGCTGTATATTATGTATTCTATATTTGATACATAAGGACAGGCTGTTATAACTATCCTAGGTTAGAAATTGTATCAGTGCAATTCTGATATATTATTTCGAAATGTCTTTGTAAAAGTATTATGTGATTAATATATGTTATTCCGTTGCATTGTGAGACTCTGTGTTTGTTCTTAGTTCTTCTATCTTCTACCTCTCTTCTTTCACCATAACAATCCGCTTTTTTATTCAATTTGAGTTGACACAAGCGGTTTATTGTCAGCTTAGAGTGTATAGAAAAGTGGGTCGTTAGAAAATGTGATTACATTCTAAATGTAATTTTATTATTGAAATTTTTTTCTATAAGATTTATTTCTTTGAGTTTAAGATATTTGATATAAAACTCTCGACTATAGATTAGTACAAACTTACAATGGATGAAATTAATGGGCCATAATAAATATTTGAGTGGAGCTTCGTATTTCACGCGCTGTTATTGTAATGGCGGATATAGTGGGTCCATACCGTATGACACTTACTAATGGATGCATCAAGTTACGAAAGATTACTTTTATATATATAATAAATATTATTTGTTAAATAAAAACAGTGTTCAATATTGGCAATAATAAATATAGTTTTATTTTAACATTAATATGTGTTATAAAATAAATATATGATAATGATGGTATTTGTTTTTATAACAATAGTGACACATTAGCTATGGAAAATAGAGAAGTATCTAAAATTTCCTATAATTACTTTGGAGTTATGGACTAAGACATATATTTTGAGAAATAATTCTTTAATTATATGATTATGAATTATATGGCACTCGTGAATTGTATCTCAAAAGATTTAGGGTACCCATTCAGTGGGAGTGACAAAAGGGTTAATGAACTCTTCAGATTTATACATATAGACGTAAGCAGTCCAAGTTCTAATGATACCAACATCGATCTAGTTACTTCATTAAATTCATTGATGAATCATCACATACATGTACTTCTATAACTAATACACAAGAAGTATATTTTCGATAAGTCCATTGAATATACGTTGGAAGTCGAAAGAAAAATGTGCAAAGGAAATAAAACAATTCGATTTGATCGAATATGTGACTGTATTGAATAGGAGTTCCAAAAGTACCTAAAAATGATTAAGATTCAATCTGAAACTAATCCTCTCGGTAATACTAATGATGTATCAATAAGAAGTAATCAGACTTTGTTGGACAAAGTATGGCCGATCATGAGTAATAAGACTACTTCTTTCCATAAGGATACGTACTTAAGTGTAAGTATATATGTTAAATCTGGTTTCGTTTAAAGTGAAGTTTACAAAGTCTTATAAGATATGAGTTGATAAGAAGCCACTACGTGTCCTATATTAAGGAGTTGACAGTTGCGTAACTCGAGAGGCTACATGAAAAATGCGCTCATAAGGGATCCTATATGGACCACCTAAAGGAGTTTGGGACTAACTAACGATGATCGTCTAATTCAGGTTATGACCAAATTAAATCAGTTTTATTTAAGTATTGGATATGATCCATGGACTACAACATAGAGACTAAATATATAAGATGAAATGAAATTAACTAAGTTTAAAAGAGACACAACTCATTAGAATGTCTAATAAAAAATCTTGCATTTAAAAGAGAAACCATGAGTTTCTTCTCAATGTCGAGAAAAAGGGTAACACCCCCACCTCTATACCTATACTATCCAAGAGTGTTATAAAGTAATACTATCTGATAATATAGAGAAGGAGGCGATATGAGGTACACATATGAATATTCCTTTAGAATAGCACCGGTACATATTTTAAATCATATAAAACACACCATAGGTTTACACGGTCTCAGTATAAAGCAATAAACATGTGTGCTCCCAAGACAAACAATACATACTCATAGATAATAATATCAAAAACACAAAGTTAGAGCGCAGCAGATAAAATATAATATATAACATGATACATAGTCTGTAAGCTACAAAATGGTTGACTCTAGCCCAATATACAATATATCACCAAATCAAATACTACATAATAGATACATTAATGAGGCTACAAAATATATATGGTATGTATCATCCTATATCTACTACTAGCCTCGCCAAAAGGTCCATCAAGCTCTGACATCACTAGGTACCTGCACCTAATATCTCTCGGACTGACCCAAGTATTATAAATAACACACAGACTATGTCTATAATGCTGTATTAAAGAAGAGATGTGTGAAAGTAGCATAAATATAGTCCATGGATATGTAACGTTC
Organism: Allium fistulosum; assembly: GCA_030737815.1. Taxonomy (NCBI): domain Eukaryota; kingdom Viridiplantae; phylum Streptophyta; class Magnoliopsida; order Asparagales; family Amaryllidaceae; genus Allium; species Allium fistulosum. The sequence goes on from CM060904.1 coordinate 340,967,193, forward strand.
AATAGTCTAAATATACCATATAATCAAGTGTAGCACATATCATATAATCCTTATCACAAATACATATATACAAATATATTACTCAAATCTAGCGATGACGAGAATCGACTTTTACGATAGACACAAGGTCCCTAGTAGAGTCATCTCATAATGAATGGGTTACATTATTTAAATTTCTCATCACACAGAAATGATAACACATAAATAATAATAATAATCAAAGTAATTTAATATATATATATATATATATTATATTTGAAAACATAATAATTTTACTATATAAAAGAAACATTATTTAATTATTTATTATAGGGTAATGCCCAACTATTATATAAACGTTGTAGAATTCCTTTATAAGTTCATTAGTTATATAATCTTCATAAATTTTTTATAAGCACATTTGATAATTTGTAAATAAGAATTTACTAACTTTTTAATTTTCCGTTTAAATAATATTATTATATCCACTTCATTTAATCATTAAACATTTCAAATATTATTCATATCTAATTATAAAAGTGTGTATATATACACACACTATAGTATATTAATATGTTCATATTATATATTTTTATTTTTATTTATTTTAATTTAATCATATTTTATTTTATTTTATTTCTTTTTTTAAATTTGGCAATCGGTCGCTTAACAGGTCGCAACCATCGACCGACTACTAGCGGTCGACTGGTCGGTTCGAGGGGGCGACGGTTCATCATTCAAACACACGGTTCATCTGTGCTTGTTTTCATGCATTATTGACCTTCTTCTCCCTTATCACTGCCTTCTACTTCTTTGTTCAAGTCTGTATCACATTCCACAATTATACAATTATATGTTCAAGTCCAAACATTCATCAATCAACAATATACAATCTAGGAGGTGAAGCAGCGTATTTTCATTTGGGTTTACTTGAGTTTACGGACATATATTTTATTTCAGGTATCTCATCAAACATACTTTGCGAGTGAGATACTCATCTTGGATTGAAGAATCACAATAGTTCTACTACCTCTACTAGCTCTATTTCTTGCTTGTCCTTTGCCCCTTACTGTAAATGATTTCTTCTTCAAATTGATGAACAACTCTTGAATCTTTCTTTGATATTAGGTGTGGAGCTTTTTAAGAAATAATAATTTTGATTGTAGAAATTTTATGGATTTTATTTTGATTTTTGTTTGAATTTTTGAGGTGTTAGGTTTTGGGGGTTTGGATGATTTTCTAAAGTGAATAAATGAGAACGATTAGGTTTTATTTATAATTGTAGGAGCGAGGTCTAGAGATGGAATAATCTAGAACTAGAGAAGTCAGGAAAACAAGCATGGTTTTGGACTTGGGCTTAAGTGACATTGGGCTTTGATTCATTTTTTTCTTCTTTTTCTTTTTTTCTTTTTTTCTTTTCTTTTCTTCAAGTCATGAAACAATTTTCAAAACAATTGTTCCCCACTAATTTTCTTACTAATAAATCATTTACTACTTACTCTATAAAAATTAATTTCATAATTTATTCATTTAATTAAATCATTTACTAATCAAATCCAAATTTTATTAATAAAATACATTATATCATCAAAATAAATCTAAAATTTAATTTAATATTTTGTTCCAATTAATTAATTTATATTTTCATATTTCAAAATTATTAAATAGATTATTAAATCATTTTTGTTTTCATATCCAATTATTATCATTTTAATAAAATAATTCCAATCTAATTTCCAAACCATTTCGAAAATTCATATTAATTAATTCACATTTAATACATTTATTATTATTATTATTTAATTGTTAATTAATTGCTTCTTGACAAAGGTTTCTTACAAACACCCTTTTTAGAAAATTGCGTCCTCACAATTCCTTCTTAGGAAACATAACTTAGCTAGACAAATTCTAGCTCTCTACACAATTAATTATTGACAACATGGAACAAATTACATACTTGACTCATGCACATCTGAGAATAACTCGAGATAAGATTGTTCCGTGAGCTCTTGTGTCTCCCAAGTGTAATCCAACAGATTGTCTGACGATTGCACTTTCACCACTAGTACTCTCATACTCCCGAGCTCTCGAGTTTCTGAGTCAGCTATCCAAGCTAGATGCTGCATGTAGGTCAGATCTAGGGATGACTTGAGCTCCTGAATGTCTCTAGGCTTGACAATAGTCTTCATATCCCATAGACACTTCCTCGGTTGAGATACATGAAAGACATTAGGAATCCCAAAGAAGTGATAAGGCAATACAGCTCTGTGTGCCACTCTTCCAATAGTGGAGACACTTGCCCGACTTTCCCGACTTGCCCAAAGAAGTGATTAGGAATCCCGTAGACACTTGCCAGACTTGCTGAATCTCATAACTCCCTTTAGTGGAGAAATCTTCACATATGCTAGACTCTAACTACAGATTCTATATCTTTCCCCCTACGGTTGACATATAATTTATATCGATCCTGGGTTTCCTTCATTCTTCATCTGATCGGCTCAATCTTCTCTGTTGCTTCTCAAATAGAATCTAGACCCAGAACAAACTTATATCCATTCTCCAACCAACAAGATGGCGATACCATATAGAGCTTTGAATGGTGCAATGCCAATAATAAATTGGAAACTGTTATTATAAGAAAACTCAAATAAATGAAGGTGATCTTCACAACTACAACCGAAATCAAGTATACATGCACGAAGCAAATCCTCTAGTATTTGGTCCACCTGCTCCATTGGTCCATCGATTTATGGATGATAAGCTGTGCTAAACTTCAGCTTCATTCCTAATGCTTCTTGGAAACTCTTCCAGAGTCTGCTGGTGAACAGGGGATCACGGTCGCATACTATGGAGTTTGGAACTCCATGAAGTCTCACTACTTTTTCACGTACAGCTTAGCTAAATAAGGTGTAGGTCGGTTTGACTTCACCGGTATGAAGTCCACCGACTAAGTCAACTAATCCATTACTACCTAAATGATGTCATGTCAACTTATAGACCGTGGTAACCCCTCCACAAAATCCATCGCCACCTATTCCCAATTCTATTAAGGGATTTCTAACGGCTGTAGAAGACCACTGTTTCTCAAATGCTCAACCTTCACTAATTGGAATGCCATGCATTCCTTAACAAACTTTTTAATATTACATTTCATACCTTCCCAGTAGTAGAGTCGCTTCATATCCATGTACATTTTGCTACTACCTGAGTGTATAGTGCATCGTCAACATCTGGTACTATTAACTTGTTCCTCCTCCATAAGCATCTAAGAGAGTCTAAAGAATAGTTAGCTAAATCTTCACCTTCATCACCAGATTCTAGTCTCTGAATGATTGCTAAAGTAGTTGGATATATCTTCTATGCTTCTGCGATCCGGTCAATCAGAGATGGTCTTGCTACTACACTAGCCATTACTGCTTCTGAACCAACCTTAGAGTGTGTCTTGAATCTTGCACATAGATAATGTCTCGAGATCCTTCCACTTATATATCATCATGGAGACTATAACTTGGTGCTTCCGACTCAATGCATCGGCAACTCGATTGCATTCACCAGGTGTATACTTGATCTCAGAATCGTATGTTGCTAGAATTAAAACATGGCTGATGTCACATGTTGAGATCCTTCTATGTAAATAAATACTTCACTGTTGTGATCTATGTATAGCACAAATCACTTTCAAACCAAGCAGTGTTGCCAAATTTTTAGTGTGAACACTATAGCAGGGTTTTGGACTTAGGCTCTAGTGACATTGGGCTTTTATTAATTAATTTATATTTACATATTTCAAAATTATAAAGTTGATTATCAAATCATTTTTATTTTCATATCCAATTCTTATCATTTTAATAAAATATTTCCTATCTACTTTCCGAACCATTTCCAAAATTCATATTAATTAATTCTAATCACATTAAATACATTTACTATTATTATTTAATTGTTAATTATTTTCTTCTTGACAATGGGTTATTACAAAAATAATTGTTAATAATAACAATTTCCTCAATTATCAATAAACTATAATGAGTATAGACTCTACATATGGAAGGATGCTTAAATCTGGATGGGACTCCATGCTTATTATCAAAATATGATTTTGATAGTTGTACCCGAAGGCATATGAATCATCTACTATGAGTGTATCTTCAAAAGGAAGACTGATGTAATTAGAGTATTGTAAGCAACATTGATGATAATAACATTGTAAATTTCAATTGTTGAAATTAGCATAACAATTTCATCATTCGATGAGCGTCAGAATTAAGCAAATGTTTTGGCAAAGAAATCAAATAATTTGATTTTTAATCAAAATACAAAGGAAGTGTGTGTTTGTAAGAAAAATTATTAAGGGTGCTAAAATATTTCTAAAAGTATAAGTGAGGATGTTAAGATTGTCCCAGATGATATACATAGATGCCATATTGAAATGTTTAATATGGAGCTTATGGGATGGATTCCTTATGCATCGGCAATAGGAATTGTCATATCTGCTATATTGTCTACTAGATGGCTATTCGCTTATGTAATTAATGCATTGAGCGGTAATCAAATCTGAATTAATATTGCTAAATGGTAGTTATGAGCATTCACGAATATTTACAAAATACTAGAGAATTGTTTATGGAAACAACGAACTCTTATGGAGGAGTATTTGGACTCGAACTTCATAAGTGATTCAAAATATAGTAAGTTGATCCTAAATTCATGTTCAACCTCAGTTAAGGAGCTTTAGATTGAACATGTTCCAAACAAGAGGTAGTTGAAGATCCAACCAAAAGGCTAAGTATGTCACCTAAAATAGCATCGCAACAAAAGTAGTACACATATAAATGCACAAATTTTCAACTGAGCTAGTGGTGATTACAAATGTTAGGATGACACTATTTTGTGAGAACAATGCCACAATATTGATCGTCGAAGAAACAAGGACTCACGGTATGTCTAGGCACATACTCTGAAAGTTCCACATGATAAAGGTAGTTTATCAATGATAGAGAGATGTTGGTAGATGGAGTACACAGTAATACAATATAGCATATTCGTGCATTGAGGGATTAGCTCGATCGTTTCTGAACTGATCATAGGAATATGATTAAGATTCAATAATTGACCTCAAGTGCAAATGGGAGATTAGAAGCGCTACTAGTATGTCCTGGAGGCAATTATGTAATTTATAACATACTCCGGAGTCAACCTTATTCATACAAACGGTGTTTGTTTTTCTTTATATACTTTGTTAAATTATGATATAATTAATTAAATAATTAATTTACAGTATATAATAAGAAAATCCTTAAAATGTTATGAAAAGGTAGTTGCAAGTAGTTGCAATCATGAGTAATCAATTTTAACAAACATGATTTTTGTCGTTTGATTTTGAATATTTAATTAATTTTTAATATTGAGATATTGGTTTTAAAAGTTAATAACTAGAATTCAGAAATAGGGATTAAAATTTTTAAATTGTGAATTAAATATTTGAATAGTGTTTTAAATATTGGGATTTTAATGTGAATATTAGTTAATTTGATTTAATGATCTTATTTAACTTCATTTCATTTATAAATAATAACGGTGAATTCCTTTTGTAAATTTATTTACTGTAATAAATGGTTCGAATTAATAATAAGGAAATAAATTTTTAATATAACGACTCGACTTTTATTGACATATTTTAAATTTAATTTATTTGATTTTTCCATAAGTTTTAATTTGGAAATTATTTAAATTAATGTTTGACGATTTTTCGACAAACGATGGTGTTTTTGTCGTTTTACAGAATTGAATAACAAGTCTATATTATTTTTGTTTTGGGGTCACATCGTTGTCCTGAGCGAATTTTTTTATCATTCAGAGTTCATATGCAAATAAAAATACGTACGATGGGATGCCGAAAAATTGAAAATAAACAAAACTTAAACACTTAGACTCACCACACATTTTTTCCCTCCATTCTTTTACTTTTCCATTATCCATCTCCTATAAAAACAAAATCGTGAAAACCTTTACCTTATAAATTCAAGAACAATTCTAATTTAAATCTAAAAATTCAAAAGTTTAAATCTTTGACTTTCAAATGGTGAGATCTACATTTTGGTCGAGTTTATTTGCATTCAGCGAGCATTTGTGGTGAGCGACAGTTTGATCAAGGAAGAGAGGGAATTAGGGTTAGGAGTTTTTGAATGATTCGGACACCGGGGGGCTAGGTGGTGGTTGTATTTGAGTTTGTGATTTTTCCTTTGGCAAACTTAGGTAAAGTTCGGTCAAGAAGAGAGAGAGAGAGAGAGAGATTCGCATCGCCTAGGGTTGGATCGCGATAGGTGCAGTTCGTAATTTGGTGGGTGCTTCCAAGGTGATGGTGGTTGGGTTGGCCGAAAGGAGATCGCCAAGAGGAGTTCAATGGAATCGACGGTTCGACAAACGGAGGTCTGGAGCTCCGTATTGCAGTTGATCGTGCACGGCCAAATCGTGCATGTGAAGGAGTTTAGGCAGGAATTAGATATGGAAAAGAAAGGATTAGTGATGGAATGGTAATTAGTCGGTTAATTATGTAATTAAATATTTGATTGATTTAATTAGTTCAGTATCTTATAAAATTGATAACTTGTTCATACGAGGTCCAATCAAAACATGGATTTTTGCATTGCACTCATTATGGCAATATCTACATGATGGAACAGGTTTGGTTGAATTTGAAATTATTGGAATTTTGGGCTAAATTCGGACATCGTTCGATTTTAGTTCAAACCGGAAGGCTTCGGCGCCAACAGGAATTTCGATGAGTATAACTCACCTCTTTGCATAATCAATTTGATATATGGTAGATAAATTTTATTATTTGTGTTTGGTTGAATTATTGGCTGATTGGTTAAAATATCCGCTTTAAAAAGCAATTAGTATTTATAATTGAAATACAGGATAATTTGTAGAGAAATCCGAATTTCTCGAAATTATAATTATTAATTTCCAGTTATATTCCTATTATTTTATTTCAGTTATATTCCTGTTAAATAGATTGTTAAGTGTTGAATTTGACTGTGTCGCCATATTGGATGTGAAGCTGACACTTGTGAAAAGTTAAACCTTTTTAGTGAAAAAGGAAGTAATAGTATTTGTTAAGTACTAGAGTAACTATTGGTCTCGATATGGTAGTTTGAAAATACGATTAAGTGATGTTTGATTTGAAAATGGTTTCCAATTTGGAAAATGATTTAAAATCGATGTTGAAGTTTTCTATGATATTTTATTTGAAATGGATTTTGAACTCCTCTATTTTACTACAATCTTTTTGTTAGTTTTTCATTATTATTTAATAATGGTTAAAGTTGTTTAACTATTGTTAAAAAAAATTTAGAAGTTGTTTATTTATATTTAATACCGTGAAAAGTTATTTACTTAAATCGTTAATATTGTTTTAAGAGAATTCATAATAATTATTTAATAATAATGTATTGGAAGTGAATTATTATTTATTACAATAATGTTTAAAGATTAATTATTATTTTTTATTAATAATGTTTGAAATTATTAATTATTATATTTATAATGTTTTGAAGTTATTAATTATTATATTAAGAAAGTGTTTTGGAGTAAAACATTTATTTTATTAATGATGTTCTAAAGAAAAATTGATTATGTTACTATTGTTGTTGAAAACCAATTTATTATTTATTTATGATGTTTAAAGTTAATCAATTTATCTGATTGATTGTATTTATAAATAATGAATTGATTATAAAAGGAATCTCATTAAATAAAAGAGTTTACAAATGAAAATAAGGTTTTGGATTTATAAAGAGTTTAAAAAGGCTTTATAAATAATTTTTATAATGGAGTTCTACAAAGGAAAATAGTTTTACAAATTGTTTTAGAGATTTATAAAAGAAGCTTTTTAAATGATTTTGGATATTTGTAAAAGGGTTTTATAAATGGCTTTGGATATTTATAGGAGAGTTTTATAAATAAACTTGGAGATTTATTACGAGTTTTATAAATGGATTTGGAATTTTTAGTAAAGGAGATGTTCGCAACTGAAAGAGATTTATTAAAAGGATTTATTGAAGAAATTTACAAAAGAAATTGAGATTGGATATCCCCAAATTGACCTTCTTAATTTTGGTAGTGTGGACAATTGTTTCATGCTTAACACCAAAGGAATAGTGTTCAGGCTTATCCTTATCCCCGTGTCTTTTAAAACAATATTTATTTTAATCCTTTGATATGATTTTAAACAAGAAATCATTCATAATGTTTTATGAATATACTTATATTGTTGAGATAAGTACATGAATACATTTTGTAAGTAAGGAAAGTATAATGTTTTAGTGAATGTACTTATACCGTTGAAATAAGTATATGGATATCATTCCAAGTATTGAAGGGAGTATAAAGGGTTTGTGAATATATCTTTGTAAAAGCATTTTGATACAAGTATTTACAAAGTGATTTTAATTATTGAAAGGATAAATTAAAGAGGCTAATAGGTGCTTTGTGCTTAACCAGTGTTATTTTCCTTTGGAAATTAAATCTCTGGTTGAATTGTTTGTTATTTGATAGTTAAATCACTAACTATCAAATGTTGCATGTTTTAAACTATCATCGTTGGTTCGAAGGGACTGGGATCAGATATGTTATTCGAAAACCATTTTGAACTGGCACAAGCATTCAAACTGGAGACATCTTGATGATGGTTTCAAAGATGGAGTTCTTGGATGTACAAGGGCTACTTGTTATTAATCCTGAGAGTGATTCCAAAATGGATGTAGTAGAAGTAGTGCCTTCGGTTTCGTTCATACCTAGAACGAACTTGTATGGACGAATGCTGGCATTGCTGCCTAGAGGGCAGTGCTAGCATTATAAGTGGGTTTTCTATTCAAAAGGTCAAGCATAACCTCAAGCCTCACACCCGGTAAATGACTAAAACGGGGACATATGGAAGGGCTATGTGGGTCGCTTTCATTAGGATATGATCATACCTTATCTAGAATCGATATCTATGTATGCTTCGGGGCCCATTAGGGTTGTTGATCAACCAAGGGGTGATCATATTCAGCGCTATCCGGTAAGAGGTAGGGCTGATCCTGAGTAGTTGAGGTGCAACATGTTGTAGCCTCTAGTACATTTTATCTAGAGGTGTACTAAAATGGTAGGTGGACCCTTACCATTTCATAGTTGGAATCCATTTTCCAATACGAGTCTTCGGACTTGATTGTATACCTATTATGCTAGAATTTAATTAGTGTAACAATTTTGGTTTTATTCAATATTTATTTTAAACCTTAGACGTTATTATAATATTATTGGATTTTTTATAGAAATGTTTTGGTTGTCGTAAGATAAAAACCCATATGTGTTTATATGTGGCGTACTCTTACGAGATACCATTATTTTGAAAGTTATATAACATTAATATCCATTTGAGGTGTGTTTCTCATGCTAGTTTACCAGACTGATCCGGCGTTATTTTTCTTATAATGCTCAGGTTAGACCGAGCATATTTTCATATTATATTTGGATGCTTTGGAGCTTCAGGAGACGAGAATGAGGCCTCCAAAATGTACTCACATATATTTTATTTCTATTGCATTGGGTGTTTGTATTTATCAGCATTTGTGAGGACAGGTTGTTATAACTTCCAGGCCGATAATAGCTAGTTTCTCCAGTTTAACGCATGTATATTACAGTATTTCTTTTATAAAGATTTGTTGTATATTATTTGTTACTCGTTATGATGTGAGATTTTGTTCTGTCTTTTCTTTCTTTTCCATAACAATCTATCTTTTCGGCACTTGGATGCTCGGCACATGAGTACCGTGGATGTATTAGTGTCGACTTCCGAGGATCGAAAAAGCAAGTCATTACACGTGATATCAGAGTTTAGGTTGAGCGAACACCTAGGCTTTGGTGGGGTAAACTCATTTAAGATTGGGTAAGTGAGACCCTTGGATGAGTTTGTGTGTGTGTGTGTGTATGAGCCCTTAATTTTTAATGTTATAAAATGTCTTATATTGTGTTGATTTATCAGTTGAATGGCATATGAATTCTAGTTGATATAGAAGGAACAACTGTATCAGTAAGGGTTTCTAAACACTTGAACAGGACAAACTGATACAGTATTATTTTGAAATTAGGTAAATGAAATAATTTTACCTAGATTATATTTTACATATAAAAGAATAAATTTCTAAAATTGATATAGTTATGTATGGTGTGTTTGTGTTTACCGGGTTTTTATCCCAATAGAATCCAAAGGAAGTTAGAGCATCCACGATAGGACAAAACAACTCAAGAATCAACCAAAAGAACCCGAAGAAGGAAAGAAAAAAGGCTCAAGAGAGAAAAACAAAAATAGCTTAAGAGGATGGATCGCTAGCGATCCATCATCCATGGATCGCTACCGATTCATAAATACTCATGGGACAACCATTCTTCTTGCATCATGATCTAATTTGTTTCCTCGGGATATTTTCCAAGTTTCATGGTATTCTAAGCAAGCAAATTTGAGTAGTGGGCATTCATCAAATTCCAGTAATACTTCAATGCAACATGTACATGAATCATCATCAAAACAAGGCTTCTAGTCATGAAATTGCATGGAGAACCTACATAAGGCAAGGAACAAGATCCAATCGAAACAAGCTGAAAATACCCTAACTACATGGATCGATGCCAATCCATCATATTAGGTCGTCTCGCTATAAAACATTGGGAGAATCTTCATACCTTCAAATGCAAGCTCTGGCAAAGTGGCCTAGCCCAATAGCTCTCCAGTCCCTATAAACACTTACCCATCTACAACATAAGAGGGATCTTTTGGACTGGCTGGTAGAACTCTGCAGAAACTATTCTTCACCCTTCTCCTCCCTCACAGCAGTCATCTAGGGTTCATTATGATTCTCCAGTGAACTCTTGCATTGATGACTTGATCTAACTTAGGATATTCAATCGATTCAATCATATTGTAACACTACTACAAAACAGGCCATTTGCATCGCCTCATTTGAATCGGTTTAAGTAAAAACTGATGCAAATAGAACTATTTGCATCAGTTCTGTCTTAATAACCGATGCAATTGGTACGTGGAAAGCAATAGGTAATAAAAAATCAAATTTGCATCAGTTGTCACCAACAACCGATGCAAATACGTCGATGCAAATAGTTTTAGTCGCATCGGTTTTAAAGTCAACCGATGCAACTACGTCTAAAATAATAATTTTCGCATCGGTTCCCTACAGGAGGCGATGCAATTTCAAATTATTCAGGATATTCGTTACTGACCTGTTACATCCCGCCTTTCTAATTTTTTTTGGCCGCTTTCCCCAAATATTTCGCCTGCTTCAACAAAAAAAAACCCTAAAATTGATTGTCACCGTACGTTATTTCGCGGATTAGATTTGGCTATTGCATGAGTTTTGCTTTCGAAATAGCTAATTGAGCTACCGCAATGGATAATTTGCTTTCGTGGTGATAGATTTGGCTGCCACAGTGATAGTTTTGCTTTTGAAATAGCTGATTGAGCTGCCGTAGGGGATAATTTGCTTTTGCAATGATAGATTTTGCTACCGCAATGATGGTTTGTTTAGCTTCCGCAGTGGTTGAATCCCTTTTGCAAATGACAATCAAGTGTTGCCGTAAGCATTGATTAGTGATGTAGCAGTTAGGTTTCACTATGCATGCTATCAGATTTTGAGAGATTTAAGGTATGTCATACTTTCAGAAATATACAAGTTTTGTTTATATGAGGTTTAAATCGAGTATGGTTTAGGCTAATTTGGATTTCAACTGTGTTTGGTTTTAAAACATAAGTAGCTTCAAGCATATGTAACTTTGATTTAGACATGAAACATTTTGGGTGGTTGACAATTTTAAAAAGGTTTGTTATGCTTTGTTCTCAAATATAAACGTTTCCCAAAACACATAATGTTTATGATACTGAAATCATACCTTATGCTTCCATGGTCCAAGTTATCTAACAATGACCAACACAAATTAGCCTTCTACTTTAGCTCCATCCATGCATGTAAGATAATATCACTATAAGTAATTCTTTTTAGTTAATTTTTTTTTCACACTGTAATCATAGTAAAAAACCATTATTGGCATGATATGCTACGATTTTTTTTAAGCAAAATCTTTAGGATGTCCCTGCTCATTGAATATTGAATATTCTAACAAATGTGAGCCGGTCTTATTTGTCAATACTTAAATATCCTTAAAACTATTGAGAAATATTGACATACTTTTAGATTTGAGCACTAGTTATTCAATATTCTATTAGATTTGAGAAGGATATTGAATGTGGTGGTGGTTATATTAAACTCGTGTCTGGTTATGTTAATCAGAAAAAATTTAGTAGTGATACTCCATATAAGCATGCTAGTAGTCATCATTTGCTATAATGTGTAAAATGAATTTTGGGTATACTTTCACACCATTAAATTTACCATGCCTTCATAATTATGTTTCCATACATGTGTTTGTGCAATTGTTTGAGTGTGCTCTTGCTAACCATCATCATTACCTTCTATGCATAATAAGTGGTTATACTTTACCTCAACATTTTTATGCACATTGATATATTTGAATCTAACTACTATAAACTTTGGTCTATGTGGTTTAATGTTTGGACCTGATATATGTGGTACACAAACAAAGAAGCTTTATCGGATTGTTTCATACTAAGGATGGAATTATCCTAGAAAGAAAGATCTGCAATGTGAGACAGACAAATTAACACATGTCTACACATTTATATTTAGGCCTGATGCCACATAGAGTTTGCTTGTCCATAACCAGGAAAGAGAATCTGGAAGCTTGTACACTAACTGGGACATTCTTTCACCATGAAAAATTAAAGATGTCTGGCTAAAAATATGAATGATTAAGTTGTTGACGACAATTATCTTTTCTTTATATTGATAGCCTAAAGATTGGGATGACAAATAGTGCATCAATGATCCTGATACTGTTAAACCTGAGGTAATTTGATGCACAAATTAAATTGATAATTAAGTTGTTTATAAATCATATGCTAATTCTCGGCTGCTGTAGGGGTATGACTCGATTCCATCTGAAATTCCTGATACAAATGCCAAAAAGGTGGGCCCATATTTTATTTTATATTTGTAGATGGAAGGATGGTATAATAATGATTTTATCTTAGATGATACCTTAATATAAGAACTTTTTGTAGCCTGCTTCATGGGATGAGGATGAAGATGGCATTTGGAAAGCGCTAAAGGTGCCAAATCCAGCATATAAAGGACCATGGAAGCATAAGGTATGATTTTAGGGACTCCAGACATAAGATCTCTAAACTATTATGTTATTAAAAAATCAATCTAATTAATCCTTAATATTAATTTTGAATTATTGATTATTCAGTTTAAATCACTATTAACTATTAAACTCAGTTAAATACAAATATATTATTTATTTAAATTAGATATTTATAACACAATTTTAATTATGGGAAGGATAGTGAAAGTTGAATGTCTGTGAAAGAATTTCTAACTGCAAAAATATGCATCTCTTTTGCTTCATAGTCTGCATAAAACTAAAGTAAAAAAAAGGAGCATTTTAAACGTTGCTGTCTCATCATTATTGATTATTCACTATGATTTTCCCATTCAACTATAGCCCAAAAAAAATTATTGGCAAAGAAATTAATGGTAGGAGTTTTGTCATAGTTTGGTAATGGTGATCAGCTTCTTGACATATTTGTCTTTCACATCTAAGGCCGAAGTCCTTGAATGATGAATGTGCTGTTAGTATAAAATTTGTTCATTGGGAGGTTAATTGTCCCACCCGAATTCCAACTCAAAAGGAATTAAGTTTAATATATCTATTAGCATAAAGACGGTCAAAATAATCCTTTATATTTTGTCCACTATATTTTGTCCCTGCAATGACCGACCATTTTGGCTTCACCATGGCTTCTCTAAATGAAGATGGAAGCATATTTGCAAATCCATGCAAGGGGGAGAAGAATATGAGTACTCTTATGTATCGACCTTTCTGTAGTTGGGCAAATAATAGCGAGGTAAGTTCTTTTACTTGGTGTAGTTAGCATGTGATTCCATTTGCTACAATTATAGTTTATACTTCTATTGACTTTGTATTTATTCTAGTGATCGATGCGTTTTGAAGGAGAGGAAGGGAAATCTGTAGCAATAGGTTCTGGTTGGTTAGTTGCGGCAACAAGTCTTAATTATCTTCGTATATTCAGTGAGGGTGGTTTACAGGTTCGTTACTATGATTTGGATTTTAAAGTACACATAAATGTTTTGTCTTTAGAATTACATGTACTTTTACAATGCAAAAGATTCACTTAGCTAAAATTCTTAGGTAATCATATAATTTAACTATATTACTATCATTTTTACCAGTTGTTTATATTACTTTATGTATGTCAGGAGTTTGCTGAGCGATCGAAGGTTGTGGTCGTTGATTTGTGGTAGAGTGCGGCGATTGAATTACTGTTTGCCGAGGGCTGTTCGAGCAGTGAGGATGAAGTGGTGAGAGAAAAGGGATGATGATGGAGTTTGTTTATTGTGTTGGAGTGGATGATTTGGGTTCGTGAAGTGTTATTGTTGATTGAAGTTGTTTCAAGTTTGGGTGATGGTTGTTGAAGGTAGTGGGGAGGTGATTGATGCAGAAGTTGAAGGAGTATGGGGAACTTGGTTGGTTGAGGGAGTATGCAGTGTTGCTGGCAGGGAGCGATCTGGTGATTTTGGGAGATTGGCAGCGGTTAGGTTATTGATGAGGGTGAGGAGTTGTAGGGAGAGGTGGTTATACTTGAGGTTGGGTTGTGAATGATGCAGCAGTAGGTGATGAGGTGAAGATTGTTTGGTTTTGAAGTGTAGTCTTGAAGTTTGGGTGGATGACGTGCAGTGAAGGGTGAAGTTTGGTTGTTTGTGGTAGAGGGGATGGGTGTTGCGATTGGTGGAGAGTGGTTGTAATTACAGTTTGTTGACAGTGAGTTGCTGGAGATGAGGTTGGTTTTTTTGCAGGAGTTGTGTGGTATTTGCTGAAATGGTGGATTTTAGGCTGTTTCAGAGAGGGGAGATGTAGGTGGTTATAGGTAATGGGGAGTAACAGTATTGATGGAGATTGAGGTAAAGGATGATGATTGAGTATTATGAAGTGGATGAAGTGTTATGCTTAGAAGGTGAAGGGCAGTTGAGTAGTTTGCAGTGAGTTTGTTTGGTGTTTGTAGGTGGTTACTGTATTTTGCAATATGAGGGTGAATGGAAGGTTGGATTCGGCAGAGGCGGAAGACAGTGTTTTAGGTGCATGATGTAGAGCTCAGGTGGTATTGGATTCAATGAACTGTTTATGTTAACATAAAGTTGAACTTGATTATGCAGTTTTATAGATGATGCACTGAATGAAGGCATACCTGTAGTGTTCTTGACGACGTACAGTAAAAATGGGATAATTTGTCCAGGTTTGTTTGTTGAAACATTGGTAACTTGTAACTTTGCCATATTTTGTTTTGTTATACACAAGTTTCTTAGATAGACCTAACTGTATATTTAATGAATTTCCAACCAATGCTGGCTCACATACACAACTACTACCTGTCATCATAACAAATGTAAAATAAAAGTTCGACGATATGCGTCTGGAAAATTTGTATAATTTTTTCATCAGTCGCAAATTTTGTTGATCAATCTATGATTTTATAAAAAAAAAGTTAAAAGTTTATAAAAGAAGTTGCAGAATAAAAATTAGTTTAGGGGATGCTTTAGCTTCAATATAAGAGTTTCATTTATCTCCGCACGACGCTGCCAAATGTATTCTGCTGTAGTAGTTTTAGGATTTACCACCAGCATCATGCATGTTTGAATCTTGAAAGACTATATTCTTTATAGCTTCAATGTTAGATTCTACCAATGCTACTGCTAAATGTATTATGTACACAACAAACATGTTTATTTCTTGTTTTTCCAAGTTCAAGTTGACATTGGAAACATGGAACGCAGCATATGATTTTGAGCTGAAGCCTAAAAATTTGGGTTTTCCCGATTCCATGAAGTTTTTAAGGTTTTCAATATACTATTTCTTAATGGTTGTACTAAAAGATCTGAATTAAGACTATACCACTTAATGATTGTACTAAAGATCTAAATTATGCTACTAAAATGAATTGATATATGTTTATTTTGGTATTATGTTATTCAGTTTGTATTTGCCATCAAATTTACTTTTGAATGATTGTAATATTGCATGCAATAATATATATATATATATAGTCTATTTGAGTACTGTAATACTAGTTTCTGAGAATGGTTTTTTTGCATCAGGTATAAATAGCTGATGCAATAGAGGGATTAGTTTGCATCGGTTGTTATAAAAAACCGATGCAATAGAGGGGCTATGTTCAAGCAACCAACCATGATATTTTGCATCAGTTGTTAGTAACAACCGATGCAAAAAGGACCTTTTTGCATCGGTTTCAGAACTGATGCAAAAGTGTTAAGCCTGTTGCATCGGTTGCATATGCATCGATTGCTGAACTGATGCAAAAGGGAGGTAAACAACCGATGCAAATGGCTTGTTTTTTAGTAGTGTAACCCGATTTAATTTGTAAAAGTAGTCGGTTAATAGAAAATTATAAAGTAGACGTAGGCTTCACTAACAGCCGAACCACTATAAAAATCTTCTTGTCTTTTTACTACTTCTGCTCTTTTTACATCTATTTTATATATTATTGATCTACAAGAACATGGCTGGTGCATTCATGCTCAAATCAGAGTGTTGATCCATTTTTTGGGTTACATTTTGGTGCTTTCACTGAGAATTGAACTCAGGCTTAGCTCTAGGTATCTACTTTGGATCATATAGGTTTAGAAGTTAGATCCTTAATCTTTTCTTAGAAATTTGTTGTTGAGAATCAATGGCACCAGGAAGAAAGAGAACTGCTTTCGTAAGATCCATAAGAGCCGTAATTGCTGGTGAAGATACCAACCCTCAGCAAGTTGAAGTTAACGGCTTCAATAATCCGTCGATCAGGGCAAATTCTGGAGCTAATGTAAGAGATCAGCTGCCGGGATCTTCTATCCAACATAAAGTTGTAACTAGAGATGAATTGAATAAGATGGTTGATGAAATTAATCAGAAGATGGAAAACCTCCAAAAGCTCTTATGGACAAGCTAAATGCCCTCTTGACCTTGCAATCACTTACTACCCCGAGAACCATGCCAGAGGCAACGGCTGCCACAGAGCTGGAAAACTCTTCCATTTCTGGCCTAAACAGGAGAAATAGAAAGTAGCAGGCAAAGATGGAGCAGCAGGAATCACCAAAGAAGGAAATGAAAGCACTCCACCAACTACAAAGCAGCCCGCCGTAAACTTGAATCTGGGGACGAAAACCCCATGAGAAGATATAGCATTGGATCTCTCTGACTTTGAAGATGAGAATAACTTGACGACGATGAGTTACTAACGTACTAAATACCGGCATAGAGTTCCAAATTGCCCCTGTACAACCAACCGCAAGCTAATGGAACTCCGAGGGAGAGGCTCTCCCGAACATATGAGAGCCTAAGCTTTAGCCCACTAACCAAGACTGTTTGCGAAATCAAACACTTGGTACAATCACTGACAGCCAACCCATGGATTACTAGACATCTGAGGCATATATCGTGGACATAGTCAAGCGCTTAATAGATGAAAGTAAGAATAGGAGAGATGATGAATGGGGATCCGTCCCAAGCCGGACTCCCTTCACTGATGACATTCTAAATGAAAAATATTCTAAAGAGTTCACTATGGCAACTATCCCGTCCTATGATGGAACTAGGGACCCAAAACCGCACTTGTATAAGTACAGTTAGTACATGGATGGGTCAAATGCTGTTTGGTGTAGATGTTTTCCAATCTTTTTAGAGTCACTTCCATGTGGTTCGCCAGGCTCCTACCTAAATCCATCTCCACTTTCGATGAATTAGCAACGAGACTCCTTGATCGGTTTAAACATCACATGGCACAACCGAAAGACGTAATGTCCTTATCGGGCCTATTCCAGGGACGAAATTAATCTTTGAAGTCCTTCATGAGTCGGTTTAGCATTGCGGTCACTGAAGTAAGTAATCCAAACGAAGATATGGTATTTATGGCTCCGGTCTGCGCCATCCATCCCAACACTGAATTTGGGAAATGGATCAAAATTAAGCAACCTACCACTAAGAAGGACTTTAATCGAAAGGTGAGCCAGTACTTGAGATTTGAAGAAGCAAAAGAGCTAGAAGGAAGACTTGCTAACCTACAACTAACCAGCATTGGGCAGAATGGTATGGCGATGAACCAAGACGCAAATACCTCTAGGACCGTCGTAGGAAACACGAGAAATGGAGGGAATCAGAAAAGGAGAATCAGAATTCCAACAAGCGAAACGGACGTAATATGTGACTTAAAGGCTTCAAGCATGAAGACTACAACCCACTCAATGATACTCCAGAGAACATCTACCTTGCGACACAAGGGACGAAGGAGTCTAAGAAGCCGCCTAAAAAGGAAGCGACTGAATAGCAAAAGTGCTCCGGAAAGTACTTCCATTTCCATGAAACACATGGTCACAACACGAATGAGTGCCATCACTTGAAGAACCCGATTGAAGAACTGATTCGAGAAAACAAGCTTCAGCAGCATGTGAGGATGCCAAAAAATCCTGACCAGCCCACAACACTCTAAGCTCCCAGGGATTGGGGAAACCAAGCAGGAACCAACAAAGAGGGATCCAGATGGACCGACCAGAGACTTATTATCAGAATAATTTCTGGAGGACCTCATCCCGTGCAGAAGAGTTGGGGAGAAATAGAGCGATATATGAGCTTACTAAGACATGCTTCGAAAGATTCATGTTTTGTGATCGAAGACGGAACTCCTGCCAAGCAGCAGAGGACCCTGAATGATGACATAGTATTCCAGAATCGAGACACTGAAGGAATAGAAGCTCCGAACCTTGACCCCATGGTCATGACAGTAGGAATCGGACCAGCCATGGTCCGACGAGTATTGGTAGACAGTGGCAGTTCTATGAATATCCTTTACGAACACACAATGGATCAAATGAAGATCAATATGAAAGACGTATCTACTTGCCGAACGAAGATCCGGGGATTCACCGGTGAACCTAAGCAACTTGTTGGACTAATCGATTTACCTATAGAACTCGAAGAAGGTGACCGAGGAGTCGTCCTCATCTGAACCTTTGTAATTGTAGATGAAATATCTACCTTATTGGGTCAGCCTGCTTTAGCTGATTTCAGGATTGCTTTAGCTCAGTATTATGTAATCATGAAATTTCCAACAGAGAATGGAGTTGGGGTGATCAAAGTAGACCAAAGTGTCGCTAGAGAGTGCTACATCGCAGAACTACGCGAGTCTAGAAAAGAAAAGGGGAAGAATGTCGGGAGAACTCTCCATATTAATGAACCTACCAAAAAGCAACTACAGTTCCGCCCCAGGCTTAGGGACCATAGCCGATTCGATAAGGCTTTGGACCCTAGAAAGAAGAGTTTATGAGAGGAACAGGTAGCACCGGTAGAATTGACGGTGTCTGTCCCAATCGATATGGATGACCCAACACGGGTCCTGAAGATTGGATCACATCTTTGAAATAAGATGCGACTGGAACTCATCAAATTCCTTCACGCCAACCTAGATGTATTCACTTAGACACATTTATATGCGAAGTTTCGCTGGAGATTGCATGAAATGCGCTTAATGTTGATCCCAAGTATACACCAGTGAACCAGAAGAGACGCAGCCTAGGACCCGAACGGTCCAAAGCGCTGAGAGAAGAAGTGGATAAGCTAATGGGGAACAGTTTTATCCACGATGCAACATACCCCAAATAGGTATCCAACCCGGTCTTAGTCAAGAATTCCAACGGAAAATGGCGGACCTATATCGACTATTATGACCTAAACAAAGCTTGCCCAAAAGATAGCTTTCCTCTGCCTAGATCGACCGACTTGTGGACATGACAGTTGGACATGAACTACTATCATTTATGGATTCTTACTCGAGGTACAACAAGATCATGATGCATGAACCTAACCAGGGAAATACTAGTTTCATTACCGATCTAGGATTATACTACTACAAAGTAATGCCATTCGGCTTAAACAATGTTGGGGCAACCTACCAACGACTGGTGAACACCATGTTCAAACGGTAGATCAGGAAGACTATGGAAGTATTTGTAGACGATATGTTGGTTAAATCACGCATAGCTGCAATCACTTGAACAACCTTGTCGAGATGTTTGAAATACTCTGCAAATATGGAATGAAACTCAATTCACTTAAATGTCACTTCGGGGTAGCCTCTGGAAAGTTCTTGGGATTCTAGTATGCGCCAAAGGCATCAAAGCAAATCCCGAACAAATTACCGCTTTACAAGAAGTCGAGGCCCTAAGGAACAAGAATGAGTTACAAAGCTTGAATGGAAAAGTTGTAGCACTATGCCGGTTAATCTCAAAAGCAACCGACAAATGTATACCATTCTTTGACGCGCCAAAGAAGGGAAAGATTAACTTCGAATGGAACCAAGCTTGTCTGTAACGCCCTACCCCGAGACCCACCTTAGCAAAGAGAATTAACAAGTACTTCTGTCTACTAAAGCGGAGAATAGGGCTGGTTAAGGGCGACCATCTATAATTTTGTCTTAAACATCTATTGAATACGTCGATAAATGCAATATAATTTTTTTTTCAACTCAAGTGGATCGACATACCCAGTAAATGCTTAATCCAAAACTATAGGTGGCTAACGGATCTAACAGAACAAAATACAATAACTGAATGTAAATCACATCACAAAATAGTAACCAACATCATGTATATACATATACGCTGATACATGTTCAGTACAATACAATATCAATACAATAAAGGTGGTACTCAACCACACTATATACATCGAATCAAATGTAAATACATCATAGTATGCGAAAGAAATCAACTACTCAAGCGATAGATAAGCTAATGTTCAACATCAACTTCAAGCTAAGCCCAATAGATGATACCTGAAACAACTCGGTCTGACCAGAGTATAAATACACGGGTCAGTCTAGCTACACAAATCAGTCAATATCGATAATATGAAGCATAATGGATATAGTGATACTTCTTCTCGAATGAGGAGAAGGATTAGAAAACTCATAGCTCAACACTTAAGTAACAATCGCTACCTAAGTGACTAAATACCTCGAAAGAGGTAACTCAAACTCAATACTCAAATAAAACACCAGTGCCTCATATCATCGACGATAACCTATAATGAACTCAAATTAACTCATATAAAGCTCAAGTAAAACCCAAATGGTTCGATGAACCATTACTCCAAAAAGGAGAAAACTCATCTCAATCACAAATAGAATCCATGAAAGCAACACAAGATAACTCCATAAGAATGTGAGGTCTCAAACTCATAATTAAGTAAGCCAAGATGGCTAAATCTCACTCATACATCTCCATCTTAAAAGCTCATGGAACTCGATACGAATTCAAACTCATAAAATCTCAAACTCAATAAAAAATTCGATGCAAGTTCAAAACTCAGAAAATCTTAACTCTAATGCGCCAAAAACGGCATACTCAAAACTTAGAAAACCCGGATTGGCCAGATCCTCGATTGCCATGCTGAAGCAATGCTGCATGTGCTATACTCAGACGGCCGAAGCCTCAGACAAGGTCGCTAACACCTCCCAAAGCAGCTCGTCCATGACAAGGTCGCTAACACCTTTCCAAGCCGTTTTGTTAGCCCTAACAAGTTCTCTAACACCTCCCAAAGCAGTTCGTCCTCATGACAAGGTCACTAACACCTCTCAAAGCAGTTCTGCTAGGTAAACATCGTGGATGTGTCACAAAATCATGGATAGGAATCCGAAAAGTGTTAACATGTGTCCCATACCACACGTTCGCACTTAGCTGTTTACTAGCCGCTAGTCGATGTCACACTAGTAAAACACCATAAACATCATGAATATATACTCTGCCTCAAAATTATAGAAAACTTAATACATAAAAGTTGTAGTACATGATTTAAGCTTTCCAGAAGATCCAAAATTATTAAAATTGGTTAAGAAACGAAGAAGTTATGGCCAAATTCGTTTTAGCTTCAAGCATAGAGCAAATATTGGTTTTGCTCTCTGGATAGCAGTAGAAAATTTCGATTTTGAGATTGCGTTCGAAGAGCTGCTGAAACATATGGAAACCCCGTCAGTCCTTTCAAAATCAGCAGACAGAGAAGAATTGTTTATCTACTTAGCAGTCTCGCCTCATGCATTAAGTGTCGCGCTCATACAAGAAGAAGCTAAGATCCAGCGACCCTTATATTACATCAGTAAACAATTTACTGGTGCCGAGAAGAACTATCTGAAATTGGAAAAATTATCATATTGCCTTTTGATCGCATCCAAAAAGTTACAACCATACTTCCAGGCACACCCGGTTAAAGTACTAATAGATCAACCCTTGAAGCAAGTGTTGTACCGCCTCGAGACCTCTGGGTTGCTTATCAAAAGAAACATCGAGTAGAGTCAATACAAAATTACTTACCATCCGCGAAAGGAGTTCAATGGGTAGGTGCTGGCAGACTTCATTGCCGAGTTTACGATACGAGTTAACAAAGAAGAAATAGACCCGAAAGTGGAAACACGTTGGAAATTGTTCGTCGATGGTGGTCTAACAACTTCTGCTCGAGGGCTGGAGTAGTTCTCGAAACTCCTAAGGGCAATCCATTTGTTATGCCTTATGCTTGGTATTCCCTGCAACAAATAACGAAACAGACTACAAAGCATTGATAGCCGGGCTGAAAGTTGTGGAGGAAGTCGGGATAAAGTCGTACACATTTATAGCGACTCTCAACTAGTCGTCTACCCGGTGAAAGGCGCATACCAAGCTCGGGGAGAGAACCTCGCCTCGTATCTATCTAAAGTGCAGGAATTGCTAAATGACATCGAACATTACACCAATAACTCATGTCCCGAGAGAAAAAAACACGAAGGCAGACTATCTAGCCAAACTGGCTAGTTCCGGAGAAGCTCGGTCCTTGGGGCTAGTCCCAATCGAAACCCTAACCGCTCCAAGCATAAGCGAGATGGATATAAATTGGATTTTTGAGACAACCAAAGAGTCGAAATCGTGGATGAATCCAATCAAGGACTACTTGCTCAAAGAAACACTCCCTATAGACAAGAATTAATAGAAAGAGCTCCTTTGGAAGGCGTCGTGGTTTGTAGTATAGGATGGGATGCTCTACCGAAGGAGATTCTCCACCCTTTGCTCAGGTGTGTAACCAACGACAAAACCCGAAGAATCCTCAGGGAAGTTCATGAAGGAGAATGCTGTGATCACACTGGGGGGCAAACCCTCGCAAAGAAAGTCCTCCGATATGGGAATTTTTGGCCAATAGTAAACCGCGATGAAGCAGATTATGCTAGACGATGCGACCAATGCCAAAGATTCGGCAAGATCAAATGAACTCCTTTGACAGAGCTGAAACAGATGGTTAGCCCATGGCCATTTGGGATTTGGGGAATTGATTTGATTGGCCTATTACTAATGTCCAAAGGAGGATCCAAATATGCTATAGTTGTTATTGACTATTTCACCAAATGGACTGAAGCGGAACCGCTGACCACTATTACCGCAAATTAAGTTATTAATTTTGTCACTAAAAACATTAATTGTAAGTTTGGAGTGCCACAAAAGATCATCACAGAGAACGAGACTCAATTTGAAAGCGTAGAGTTCAAAAACTTTTGCATGCTTCCGAATCGAGAAAAGCTTTTCCGTTGTTGCACATCCATAGGCAAATGGGGCAAGTGGAAGCAGCGAACAAGATCATCAAGTCCACCATCAAAACCGGCTAACTAAAGCCAAAGGAAATTGGGTTGATGAACTTCCAGAAGCACTATGGGCTTACAGAATGACGCACAAATCTGCAACCGGGCACTCCCCATTCACCCTGGCGTATGGTTCAGAAGCAACTATCCTAGTCGAGCTAGAAGTCCCCTCTCATCGAAGGCAAAACTTCAATCAAACGTGAAACGAAAAACACTTACTGGAGTCGCTCAATATGGTCGATAAGAAGAGGGAAGAAGCCGAGTTAAGGACCGCCACTCATCTAAAAAGGTTCGCACGATATATCAATTCCAAAGTCTGTAACCATACTTTCGAACTGGAAGACATTGTCCTCAAATGGGTCTACCCTATACCAGGACGTTTGGACCAAACTAGGAAGGGCCCTATGTGATCGGCCAAAAGCTAGGGATGTCACATTCAAGCTAGCAACCGTTGATGGAACCCAAATTCCCCAAGCTTGGAACAGCGAATCACTACGTCGTTACTTCATCTAAGACTGTCTTACGTATTTCCTATTTCCCGCATATAGGCCATCCTGAAATACCGAAGGCATTGTAAATAAGCAGAACTTGCATAACTTTTATTAATAAAATTGCTTTGCTTTCTGAACCAATAAAATTGTGTTCACAAAAGTAACCTGCTGAGTCGACGGGGTCAAATCGACTCAAAACCATCCAGTCGATGCTTGAGATAGTGGAACCACACTCAAGTATGCCCCATCTACCCGTCGGTTGGATGGAAACAAATCGACTTAAACCGTGGTTCGACGGAACTTGATCCCTGCCTTCTAAGAACCAGTGTTGCTTCGGCAACACAGGAAGGCCCTAATCAAAGACGCAAACCCCCATAAGCCGCGCATTACTTCTTGAGTCATGGAACCACGCACTCGAAACATGAACTCCTCACGTTACCCGAAGATTGGTAACATCGACAAATTCCAAACCATTCTGGATCGGCGGGTCATATCGATCCCAAAAGCCAAGCATCCCAAAAGCTACGCGTCTCATAAGCCACGCACACTCTTAAAAGCCATGCATTTCATAAGCCACACACACTCTTTAGTACTAGTATTGTCCCGCAATGCCGGGAAACTCGTTTATTGCAGTACTGACAAGATCCACTCCCACTATCAAAAGTAATCGATGTGGGTCCAGCAATATCACACAACTAGAAATCGACAAAGAATTCCGATTGTTGACCAACAAAATCCCCAAAGCCAAGACGCTTGGGGCACAAGGTACCGAAGATAGGAAACGTAAGGTAGATTCGGCTACAAACATCTGATGGATCGCTCGGGTCAACTAGTCATTTGTCAAGTGTTCGAAGAAAACAACCCTATAAAGTAAGGGGCACACACATACCAACATTTAGTTGAAAGGAAAACTACTCCACGGGCCCGTTTCTCCAAACAAAGGATTTTCGGAATCACAATAGATCTAGTTATAAAAGTTAAAAAAGTGCATATGTATTGCGTAAAATCACAGAAATAAAGGCGTCGCATATAGAGAAACAAGGCATGGTAATGTGAGGTAAGTTGCGGGAGAAGCAATCGTGCCATGTGCATACATAAGTAATGAAATAGCAAGTACATGACAAATAAGGAAGAACACAGAAGAAATGATAGTTGAAACATAAATCTTTTCATTCCTTATAACGTTTTCTATAAAAAGTCAAAATGTGGGGGCCGTACCCACACAATATTGGCCAACAAAAAGAAAAAGGTAGAGGCTACAAAAACAAAAGTAATAAGAGCATACTCTGCACTTGTACAAAACACATATCAAACAAATCAGAATGTCCCAATATCCAGCTCCACTGTTGCTCGAGCCTGTTAATGTTTATTTCCACCACTTCCCTTCCCACCTTTGGTCTGAAGTTTCTTCTTCTTCTCAGAATCCCCGCCAGGTGTTGTGTCGCAACCTGAAATATCAATTATCGCCTCCGTGCCATCATCTCCTCCTTGTTTCGACCCCCTCGGAGGACTTCCCCTTAGTCTAGCGCTTCCAGGACTTGCGAGGACTTCTTGAAGACTTCCTCTCCTTAATTTTTTCCCTCTTAACTACCACCAACTATTGTTCAGTTTTACTTAGCTGGCCAGCTTGGTCTGCCTGCTTTCGAGTGTCAGATGTTGTCGAATCTCCTTTTAGATATATAGAAGGGTCATCCAGGCCGTGCAAAGTGGCAATCTTCTCGGATTCCGGCCCTGGTTGTGAGCTAGACATAGTGGTGGCAATGGAAGAAGCTATAGAAATAAGCGTCGAGGCAGTTGAAATAGCAACAGGCCCCGGGACCGAAGAAATTGGCAGTTCGGTAGGCAAAGAAGATGAACCTATAGGATCAAAAATGAAAGCATTCAATTCGTCTTGTTACTGCGGCGTGAATTGGAAATTCTAAAACTCGGGAGAAATGAGAAGGTTACCAACATCAAAAGAGTGGCCGAGAATTTCAATCTCATACTCCCAACCTTCTTCTTCTTTGGATGGCTGCACAATCATTGGTGAAGTTCCGGGACCACCTAAGACTTCCGAGGCAGCTACTGAAGGGGCAAACAACAAAGCAGTACCGGCTGAACTTGGAATAGTTCCTAACTGATCATGAGGCTGCTTCGACGATTCGATGGGCCCGAAAATGAAAGGCTCAGATAGCGCTTTAGCAGTTGTAGTTGCAGCAGCATCGGCGGCCTCCTATTCCCTCTCAATCCAAATGATCTCCCGACCCTTTACCAAAGCCTTCTTCGACTCTACATTGAGATAGGCATCCTCCAACTCTTGCTCGGTGTATACATCCCCGTTCTCTTGGAAACGGGGCAGAACTTCTTCCCAAACCACAACAAGAGTACGTGGGAATTTGGGCCCAGATAGCTGAGGCTGCTCTGATGCAGCAAGGAGTTAACGTAGAAATTCAAGATGGTGTCATCCATCTTCTCCATTTTCCTTTTGAAAGTATCCTACAGTTGCTGTCACGGCAGCCTTCTCACCTTCAACTTAGGTCTTTTCTGCGTTAAGCTATGCAATTCTTTCCTGGAGCGAAGCAATCATTTGAGTCTGATCGGAAATGGTCTTGTCATGGGATTCCATCATTCCGGTATAATCATCAATTGTCTTTTTATAAGCTTCGACGGCTTCGTCACCACCAGAAATAGTATTTTTCTAAGCTTCGATAATCTCGTCATGGGCTTCAAGCTCCTCTTTCAGCTTAATCTCATCTGCATGGGCCTTCTTGATTTCGTCTCGGAACATGATCTTAATTTTGGTATGGGCCTCTCTCAATTCCTTTAGCAAGCTGGCATTACTCTTACTCTCTTGGAGTGCAGCGTCCCTCTCCTTTGTCAATTGTTCGATTCAGGCATCACGTTCCATTAGTATCCTCTCATAATCGTCCTTTTATGACTCAAAGGAAAGGATATCTTGGTAGTTGTTACGGTTGGTGTCTTCCAGTTGCTTACATAACTTCTCCCGTCCTTCAACTTTGATCCAAATCGCTTTGAAACGCCTGGAGATGGGGCATATAAGAACATTTACGGATTTGGCACAGGTCATGATCAAATTTAACTCCCTTCGGAAACCATCTAGGGAGTATAGCTTCAAGCTTAGGAGGGCCGGATGGGAGAATATAAGCCAGCCTCCTACGGGGACGTGAAGAACCAGAAACTGGCACTACCTGAGTTAACGGGGCCTGGGTTAATGGAGAAACTTGAACAGTAGAAGTTGGAATTTCAATTGCAATAGAGACTGGAGCCGGGTCAAATGCTGGGGCTCGGAAGGATGAGAACCACGATCTACCTTCGATTTCTTGGATGGCTCTTCCCAATCGTCGGGAGTTTTTCTCTTCTCATAACCACTCCTATAAACTCTATCTCGCTCCCTTCCGTCCTGATGACGAACTTCAGCTTCCAAATCTTTCCTCCTCCTCCACTCTTCCTCAATTTCTCAGGGTTGATGGCGGTTTGAAGTCCATGTTGACTTGCATTGTGCGTTAATGAAGCATTCAAGGTCCTCGTATAATCCACGCCCTCCCATAGCACCTGATAAAAAAGAAATGAACGAAGAACTTTAGCAAAAGAAAATGAACTCAAATAATGCATATGTAAGTGTATGTGACCCTAGTGAGATGTGTAATGTGTCACTGGTGGCCTAAAAGGACTTCACAAACCAGATCAGGAAGCGACTACAGTAGAAGTTAGGATAACTCTAGACACAGCATGACTGGGGCGTGAAGACAATCCCTCGGACCCGGAATCGTCTCCCATGAGTTCATTAATGTCTACATAAATGTTGCTCAAGTCCCCAAAGTTAATATCGGTTCCCTTAAGCAGAGAACCATGAAATTGTTCGACTGCCGGGGGAGCATCTTTAGCAGAAATCTCTTTGGGAGGCGAATCTAGGAGAATAGGACTCGTTCCTGAGTTTCTTCGCATGATTTGAAGTTTCCTTCACCAAAACTTGCATCAAATTCCTCATCAGTAGAGGTGGAATCATAGCTACTACTGTTCTTAATTTCACTTACCTCCTTTTCCATTATCACCGCAGCCTTGCTCTCACACTGCTTGGATTCCTCTTCCCCCCTTCCAGGATCGGGGGCATCCTAATCGGGCAACTGACTCCGGTTGTAACACCTCTTCCTTCATGAATTTATTTATTTGACCCGCCAAACGGACCTTCTCCTTCTGGACTATCGCCCTCTTCGGAGCCGTGTGATAAGAAGTGGAGTGTGTTCCAATTCTAGAATGGGAAGGAGACAGAACTTCAATGGCTACGGTAGATCTCCCGGGATGCAATAGCCCATACCGAAGAAAATTCTCATCCGTTAGTAAAAACTTGACCTATCTCTCTTTAGCGTCTACGGCCTTCAGAGTATGAATGATGGGATTGAGTAATGGATCTTTGTTTGGCCTCAAAATAACTCTAAGGAGTATTCGGTCTATTAAAAATCCCGCATTAATGTATTAAATCTCAATGAGTATAAAAAAGACTTACCGTCGTCGTCCAAAGACGATTAAATCCCTCAGGACACTTAAAAGAAAAAATATTGGGTCTTGAATTAGGATAAGTTACTTTGAAGCTGCAGCACGATTTTGTAGTTTCTTTGAGCCTCGATGATCACAAGGGATAGACATTCATCTCTCTTCTTGAATGAGAGGAAATATCTCAACTCATCAAAACATGGAGGCACGATTGATTGTCCATATAAATAAAACGGGAAGGAAATTCAAAATCGTGTATCTGTTGGGTTAAATATGAAATGGAGAAATTCCTAAGTTCAGAAGAGTCCCTCTCAAGAAGTGATTGAAGGGGGCACTACTCCATTCAAGCACATGAACCGGTGGCAAGCGGTGTAACCCGAAGGTGGAATATGTGCAAACTTGTTTTTCGATGGAAGGTATACGTCATCATCTGAAACGCCATGCTATAAAGAAATGTTATGCAGTACTTTAGCAGAGATTATCGAGGAAGCTCTCTCCAAAGGGTTGAGTGGAACTCTAAAGTTTTTAGGAGTTCGATCTACAACCGAACCAATCGGAACTAATTGACTGTATTCAGCAGGCGGTGCTGAAGAAGTAGGCACTACTGAAACTGTTTGTGAAGGCATAACTGATGTCGATTCGGCTTCTGAGAGTGCTAGACTTCCTCCACTGGATTTACGATAGGATGACAGGTGCTTCAATCTATAAAACAGAACTTATATCTAACGTGGTTGGGTAATTCTATTCACAACTAAAAGTCCCCCTACGCTTAACACTTGAATTCCGGAAAAAATTCAATTTATGCTGACACATCGGGTTTCAAGAGTTGACATGGGCAAGTGCAGTGTGTTATCTATGTGGGATGGGCTCGGTGTCCTGAATACTACAAACGCTCTATCCTTAGTAAATAGTTCACCCGCAGCGAAGAAAGAAAAGAGCTTTTCATATCATTCTTTAAAGTTATTTCTCCTACACTAACCCATAATCGATCAATGATTGATAACGGATCCGCTATCCGAGATGACATAGAAAGCTTTTCCTACTCCAGGACCACCGACTATGTAATGACAGGACCAATCCAAAGTGAGCAACGGTAGATCAATGAGTCCGAATTAAGTAGAGAATTCTCAGCATACGAGACACAACACTAAGCTATTATCACCTCCTAGAAAAACCAAAATCAATCCGCAAGACACCGTACCAGATCAACGGTGTGACTCGATGCAAGTTAATTCTAATTCTGTGGACAAAGACAGCAAAACATGTCAAGCACTAGGGCAAAACCTGAGCTTCATTCCGTGAAGAATTTAGGACTCGATTTACTATCTTCTTCCACAAAATTGCAATCAAATCGAATTCTCCATTGCATTCGTCACCAACACAACTTCATCACCAAATCGCTAAATAAATGCCAAAATCCACATCACCCACCTCTAGTCAAAAGGCGAACACGGTCGAACTAAGGCTGTTAGCGACCTAAGGCGGATAAGATCGGCGATGATCCAAGTGCGTAAGGTCGGTGGTGATCCAAATAGATAGTGTTTCATAAGCTAAGGGCTAGATCAAGGTGATGGCGAAGTCCAATGGGTTCGGTGGCAAGAAGCTTCGGCGGTGGAGATCAATGGCGACGATGGTGGAAGCGAATTTAGGGTTTGAAGAACTTTGGATTGGTGTAACGACCCTAATTTTTAGTAACATTATTTAGGATATTTAATTAGTTAAATTAAATAAAATAATGTAATGATTAGGGTATTGAGATTTGTGATTAATAGAAGGGTAGCCGTGTCATATAATAAATGAACTAAAATGAATTCAAGTATAACAGAAAAGGGTAATAGGTGAGTGTAAAATATGAAAAAGTATATTCTCATACCCTAAACCCTTAGGCCGTATTCATTTCATACGTTCACTATCAAAATATTAAGCTAGAGAGGCAGGCCACCATTAAGGAAGAGCAAGAAGAAGATAAACAAGAATCTAAAGGAAGGAAGCTTAATCAACTTAAATAAAGATCAAATCTTAACTCCTTAGTTACAAAGCTAAGGTGAATAATAGGTTACATCTCATATTTTTTATGTTTTTGGTTTCTAGATCAGATCGGTATATTTTGTAAAGTATATTGCCATGTTTTTTATTGTTAAAGTGGATATATATGCTTATTGATGATTTAAGCTAATTCATATGACTTTTATGATAGTTTTAATGTGAAAACCTTATTAAATGATATCCAAATGCCTTTCGATTTTAGAATAAGATCAGAAATGATATTTTAGAAATGGGTTTCAATTTTCATAATTTTTCGAATTAATGTGGATTTAATATTAATTTTCTAGCGAAGAAAATGGTTATTTGGGTTTAAAATTAATTACGGCTAATATATGTATGTTTTGGGTCAGAAATTAACAGAAAACATATTAAAAATGATTTATAGGAATTTTTTTAGATTTTTCCTAAGTGTTTTAATAAGTATATAAAATTATTTAAGACATGAGACTTAAATATTTTATATATATTTATAAAAGGAGAAGGGGCATTTTGTAAATAATTTAATTTGTTTATTTCAGAAATTTCGACAGTCATTTTTGAAAAGAAATTAGCAACTAATCATTTATTGACAAACAAGGCAGGTTAGTTGAAAAGAATTGCTTTAAAAAGTTAAAAATCAGATTACACATGCTTTTTACATGTTTTTCCACTTTCGGCATCTAACCTTCGACACCTTACTTCCGCCTCCATCTCCATCGAAACCAAAGCACAGGATATCAAAGACTTGGTACGTAGTGAACTGGACATAAGCGAAAGGTACTGGGTTGAAACAAGGGGTTTCGAAGAGGTCGAAGCTTTGCTTTGTTTTAAAATGAAAATGTGCCTGCTTTGCTTTCGAAAAGGTGCTTTCGACTTAGATTGGTTTCGACTTAGTTAAATTATTTTAAGGAATGGTTCCGAAAGAGGTTGAGCCTTTTGTTTTATATAGAAGCTTTTGACAGGGACGAAACCTCTTGTTGTCGCATCTTATTTTTCAAAGCAATGCCTTCGAAAGGGTTTCTTTGTTTTAAAACCCAAGCCGCTTCTCCAATGCTTTCTAAGGGTTGCTTTCGACACCATCACTTCCTTACTTAGGAAATAGCTTTCAGAAGGGTGCTTTCGACTTAGTTGTTTTATGACCCTTTTGTTCTCTTGAAAGTTAAACCCGAAGCTTTCGAAAGGAATAGTTTTGAATGGTTTCGAAAGGTTATTCCACATGTTTTACTTGAACCCAAAATGCTTTCAAAAGGTTAGATTTTATGAAAAGGGTTTAGTGCTTTCGAAAGGTTTAAGATAAAGGTTTCAAAGGGGTGGTTCCCCAATGGTTTCGAAAGGTTTTAAATGGAAGGTTCGATGTTTTCGAAAGGCAATGTTTATAATGTTTTGATAATAGGATGTCTTAGGTTTTAAAGCTTTCGAAAGGAAGGTCTTTCGATGTTTTCAAAAGGTTTATTAAGAAGGGTTTCGAAAGGTATGTTTTGGCCTTTCGGCCTAAGGTTATAAAGCAAAGTAGTTACTTGGTTTCAAAAGGGGTACTTTTAATGGTTTCGAAAGGGGTACTTTCAAAGGTTTAAATGTTTTCATCAACAAAGTTTTGTGTAAGGTATATATAACATGGCAAGGTGAGTTAAGTAAAGCATATAGTATATTTTCCTTGTTTTAAAGTATAATTTAAAGGTTTTAATCAGTTTGAAAGAAAATGTTTTCAAGGAAAAGTTTATGAGTAGATGACCCTAGGTAAAATGACTCAGAAATTAGAATACCAGATGTGACCGGTATAAGGTCGCATCCTATACATTAGCTATTAGCCCTAGCTAATTTAGTCCAAAATTCTAGTGTGTAGGGCTTCGTCATAGGTAATACTAAAATGATTTACACACAGAAAGGAATCTATAGAGGAGAGATATGTAATTGGTAAGCCCGCAAAACAATTAGGATCAGTTGACTCTAGAAGATGTAAGTTAGGGACAGACCGTCCATTAGAGGATTATCTAACAGAAGTTAAATTATTTGTTTATTTTGTCTGGTAGGCCCGAGTCAGCCAAAGGTTAGGAGTTGGCCAAACAAAACTATAGTGTTCGGACAGATAGTCCATTTGTTACTTGATTTGTATGCATATATGATATTGCTTTCCTATTTAACCAGTTTTGGTTGCAGGTTTTGATTTGCAAAAGAAAATGTTTTAGAAGGATATTAGTGAGGGGAAACCCGTTCCTCTAAGCGGCGTTGTCTCACTTAATATCAAATAACTGAGATGTATAGTATTATTCACACCAGGCTTTATGTCTGACTCGAAGTTTATGTTTTTTTCCCTTAAACTCTTGGGCGCTCAAAATTGATTTGAGTTGGCTGAGTGTTGAGGATTTTACAGGTTTTAGTAGGTGGACGGATAAAGCATCTGAAGACGAGCAGGAGGCTGAAGTTAACTATTAGGGAGTTGTTGTGTTTTTATTTCTTCTGTGTTGCATTAAGTCTGTTATGACTATTTAGTACTCTGGTCATCCAAGGGGGCATCTTCATATGTCGCTCTTGGTGTATTTTGTAATAATTATATTTGATCTGAACTCGGGAAATGTTTGTGATTATGTAACTTGGAATATGATATGTTGTTTTTGTAACGACCCGATATTTTCAACCATTCGCATCCATTATAAGTGTATAGGTAGACACTCATGCCGAAATTGAATTGCTCAAAATACCACGTTGTAAATAAAATTTGGCAAATCTCAGAATATACAGTAAATAAATAAAATCACAGATCACAAACACATAGTAAAATAATGCAGCGGAAGTAAAAGAAATAGTAGTTCATGAAGCTACTATGTAAATATATTAGAGTTAAATAAGATACAACAGAAGAAATAAAATACAACAGAAGTCTAAATACAATAACCAAGTACAAGCTGAGTAGAACAACAGAACTGAAATAGATAGGACAAGACAAGCAGATAATCTCCAGCGATTCAAATCTCCAAGAGTGTGGAAATCCAAATCTGTGAATAACTCAGGCTGACCCGAGCGTAAAGCAAAACACAAAACACTCGAGTCAGGACAATATATACTTATATAGTGTAAACCAACTCAAGTGAACTGTAATAAAGGTACAAGTAACTTAAAGAATGCTTGGGATCGCCCATTCTTTCAGGATCCATTAAACTATCTACTATGTAGTACTATTCGCTATTATAATAATGTCTAATCATAAAATAAACATACTTTTAAATAGCGTTAAGGAGTGACCCAATA
Source organism: Allium fistulosum (assembly GCA_030737815.1). Taxonomy (NCBI): domain Eukaryota; kingdom Viridiplantae; phylum Streptophyta; class Magnoliopsida; order Asparagales; family Amaryllidaceae; genus Allium; species Allium fistulosum. The sequence continues at coordinate 341,001,288 of CM060904.1, forward strand.
TTCCCCTTAACACGTAATAGTCCCAGTAGTCTATCCAGTATTAGCATATTCCCAAAATGGGGCTACCCTCGATACTCCACAGGCTATGGGAGAAATCACAAATCGTAGTAAAGCTCGATATGGTAGGTGACACGGCACAACTAGGCAATGCCAGGGTAGATATACCAATTACGCATCCGGACTGGTGGTGACGCATAGCATCCACTACCGCCCACCTCGAACAACACTCCCAAATCGAGGGTGCGCACCAAATCAATCACAAGTAATAGAATGGTATCGAAGAAGTGTGTCCGATAAGAGGTGCTACCTCCTTGGTCCGTCAATCGCTCCTGTTTTAGCCACCTTATGCCAACTCACGGGAGTTGGGTCCACGTATATACCTTAGGATCGTCGTCACCATCCTACTTCATTCTGGAAACTCCACCGCGTACACAGTTGTCAAAGTGGTTTTCGATATCGACAGAGAGTATGTCCATATCCGATCCCGGTCTCTTTAACAACCAATCATTATTATAACCCGTGGTTATAATTTAAAACAGTTTATAATTTAAAATAGAATATCATTTCAAATCCAAATCTTTATCAAAATAAATATTTAATAATTCCAAACAATTTCAAGATATTTAAAACATCATATCATCTCAAAAACTTCATTTCAAATCATTTCAATATCAAAATATCATATTTTTCCAAAACTTCATTTCAAATCATTTAATATATCAAAATATGATATCTTTCCAAAACTTCATTTCAAATCATTTAATATATCAAAATATCATATCTTTCCAAAACTTCATTTCAAATCATTTAATGTATCAACTTTAAATACCTTTTTAAATTCAAAGATATCATTCATTTATTATCATTTCAAATCACCTTTAAATAATTTATATTCAAATCAAAATAATTCATTTAAACCTTTTAAAAGTGTAATTATTATATTTTCAAATCAAGTATTCAATTTCCAAAGTTTCAAACCATTCTGAGTTCGTTTACTAAGTCAAAAACCATAATTATTAAAATTTCAGTCTTTCGTAGCATTTAGAAAAAGCTGTTATAAGTTATACTTGAAAACATTTTTATTCAGCAAAGACAGCATTTAAAACTGCTGTTAAAACTCAGTTTTTAGTTAAATTATAGTTCAAAACAGAAAAGACAGCATTTCAGAAGTGCTGCGGTAACTCAGATTTCAAAACAAAGGTTTTATTTGATTTTAACAAAGACTGCAGACTACTACAGCATTTCCAGAGAATGCTATAATAGACCTGAGTTAAGTTTTTGCCTATTAGTTCAACTACAGCAACTGCAGCATTTCAGAAATGCTGTAGTAGCCCTTTTATTCAATTTTTAGTGTAATTCAGAACCATAACATTTCTGAATGCTATTAAAAGTGATTTCCAGCTTTTCAGTGTATTTCCAGCAATTAAATAACTTCATTTTAAACTCTTTAAACATGTTAAAAATCATAATTTAACATTAAAATGTTTATTAACATATCATTTAACATTTTGATTTTTATTAAACCAATTTCTTATAAATAAATCCAAATTTCAATAATTCCACTTATTAGTTCAAGTGTATAATTTTCTTTTCTTCACTTTCAACAAATAAACTTAACATTTCAAATTTAAATTACCATTTCACAAATTTAACTAAATTTCCAATTTTATTTAATTAATTTAAACCTTTAATTAAAACCAAATTTACATTTCCCAGTCAAGCTATATTTTAAAATTACAATTTAAGCATTCATTTATTTAACCACTTAAATTCATAGAAAAATCAATAATACTTTAATAAATCACTTAAATTATAATTTAAATCAAATTATCATATTTACCATTTTCCAAATATAATTAAATTTCCATTTTTATTCATATAAATTAAATATCATTTTAACCAAAATTCAAAATTCCAAACTTAAGTTATATTTCAATAATCCAATATAACCATTCATTAATTACATTTAACTCATAAATAAATCATAATTTCTTTATTTTAAAACATTTCAAAATCTATTTAAATCAAATTTCATAAATTTATATTTTTAAAATACTTAAAAATATCCAAAACACTTTATAAAATAACCACGGGCCTGTATATAGTTTTCTAACCTAGGTCAAGTGATACAGATATGTATCATTTCAATCCACGATTTAAAAAGAAAAATCCGGGTTCTATCATTTCAAACCCGCAATCCCAAGTTAAATAAAATAAATAAAAACCATTCAGGCCTATCATTTCAGCCCATAATGATTTTTCCCTATTCTAAAGTCCGTTCGATAATGTATCATTTCAACCCATAGTGATTCTAGTCTACAGGGAACTTGCAGTGTGATAAACAGATATAAATGAACAGAATACATTCTATAACAGTAACGGATGATATAACAGGTGTATAAACATCATATGATCATAACATAGTCAAGTATAACATGATAATATATTTCTACAGATTCATATGGTGTTAATTTACTAGTTATATAGGTACATGTTGTCTGGTGAGAATAACTCACCTCTAATTGCTGGAGATTAGCGATCAAAACACACAGAGTAGATTCCGGAAAGCACAACAAGCATGATATAGCATGACTTTTGATTTGAATGAATGGAGAGCCTTGATATTTATCTTGTAAACAATAACCAAACAAGACAATATACACATAAATATTCAACGCAAACAATGTTGAAACAATGAAGATAAGAAGCAACAACGGAATAGATTACTTGACTGTGCTTTAACCATTCAAAAGCTCGAACAAGGGGTTCATTTTCTCAGCCATGATGATGATGAGTGTGGGAGAGACAAGGTTAACTTCCTCGAATACATAAGACAAAACAATACAAACAATATAAGTTTTCAAATGCACAATACGATAGAATAATATAGAATCAACTGCACGAATCAAAGTAGAATTGCTTTGCACTTGCTTCCAACAACCTTCAGGTTCAGCCATATGGTGTACTACAGGTCTAAGGCAAGATTTGGATCAGGTTTTGGTTGCCTAAGGGTCGGCCAAACATGTTTAGAGGATAGCAAAAGGTGAGTATGCATGAAACAACACAACAAGGCAAAACAATGTCACTTTAACATGGATTCAAGGCAATTCAAGGCTCGGCCAAGGCTCATGGGGCACGGCCAGAGGAGTGGGGTCCTAGGTGGTGGAGGTGGTGTTGGTGGCGGCCATGGGTGGTGGAAGGTGATGGTACCAAAACTAGTCAGCTTGAGTGCATAAGTGATGGATTTGTGGATTTTTGTGGTGGTGCTTGCCTTGGGGTTGCTCGGCCTGCCATGGTAGTGATCTAGGGTGGTTGATGATCAGGCTATGGAGTGGTGGAGGTTGGCCTAAGGTCTGGTTGAAGAGGAGCCAATCACTTTAGTTGAGAACAAGAGCAATTTCTAATAAGAAAATATAGAAAACAAGAGAAAGGAGAAGAATTTACCTATTTTTTTTTGCAAGATGGAGGCCATGATTTTTTTTAGGGTTTTGGAGCTTTGAAAATTCGTGAATAACAGGAGGAAGTCGGCTGAAAAAAAATATTGAGGAATAGTTAGGGTTAATTGGTGAAAGGTTAGGTTAAAAGTAAAAAGGTGGACTATAAAAGCCCATAGGAAGATAGAAAGTTTAAGGCCTTTCAAATTTCTTTATTTTATTTTTTTATAACTTTATATTTCTGGAAAAATATAATAATCCCAGGTAAAATTGCGAAATTTGAACAAAATATAATAATTTATATAAATATTTATCAATAATATAAAGTTAAATTAAGAAAATAGCTAAAATAGTAAACTAGTCTAGAAATTTGAAATTGAATAGAATAAATTTTAGAAAAATTCATATGAGCTTGTAATATATTTTTAAAATTAAATAATAACATAAAATAAAAATATATTCACAAAATAAATATTTAAAATTAAATTTACATATAATTTTTAATGAAGAAAATAGTAGAAAATAGGAAAACAGCCTTTAAAAATAGGAAATCATCATAGTAAATTTTGGAAAAATTCTATTATTATTTTTGAAATATTTAGAGATGAAAATATACAAAAATTAACATGTTGACACATATTAAATAAAATATAAGAAAGAAAATATGATTTATAAAATTTAAAATAGGCAAAATTGCACAATAAAACAAATTATACTAAAAATTGAAATGTACATAACTTTTACATTTTAACTCCGTTTCCAACGAAACGAAAAGCAGTATTCAAGTTATTAAATCTATTGTCATAATAAAAGATAAAATTTATAATTTCAAATATTTAAAATTTAAATTTAAAAGTCAAAGTTTGACTATTTGACCAAAATTAACATTTTCTGGAAATATTAAATTTATTCATATTTGGAATTCTAATCCACATCAAAATCAAAGTTTATACTTAAAATAACAAAATTTATTCTTTTTCATAAATAATTCTTTTGAATCTGAAAAAATCAATTTAAAAATATTTGAAAAATACAGGGTTGTTACACTCTCCCCCACTCAAAGCTTTTCGTCCTCGAAAAGGAATGAGGTACGGGAAAGCATAGAAAAGATAGAGTGAAATAAGATTAAAATAAGATGACAAGGAGATTTAAATTACACCTGATAACTATTGTTATAGGTAAGTTTAACAAGATGGAGGTGATCAAATCAAGAACACAAACACGAAAAAGATCCTCTAGAGTCTGAATCACCCCTTTCACTTGACCGACGGTCTTTGAATGGAAAAACAGTGTTCAGATTCAAAAATGAGTATCCAAGATTATCAAAGATTACAGAAAGATTTCTAAACAGACTGGTATAAGCAATAGCCTTCCCATTCTGTAACAAGATAAGAGAAATAAGGACAACCAAAAGATAGTTTGGAAAACAAAATAAGATAATAAACTTGAAACCATAATGCTTTGAAATCATAACAATTTAGGGATGTTTATCATTTGGAAATCACACTACTAAAATCATAACACTTTGGACATGTTATTCTTTTAAAAAAACATAATACTTAGAAAATCATAACACCCTTTAAAAAAACTCTTCATTTAAACCATTTTAATTCAAGGTCAAATAATATTCATTTTAAAGTTGTAACATTTATAAGTTCATTCAATTATAAAAATTTCCAAAACATTGTCTTTTCAAAATAGCAGCACTTATAAAATGCTAAGTAGATATATTAATATTTCAAATCAGTTTAATTCCAGAAATATTTATTTGGATATCATTTAACTTATGACTTATTAAAACAAACTTTTATGAATGGAATATCCAAATTAAACTATACTTCGTTTATTAAGTCAAAAGCTCCCTATTTTAGTTAGTTCTTAATTTAACACATAACCTAACACTTTATTTAAAATACCCATTTCATAAATAGATATTCCTTTAATAAGTTACACTTAAAATTCCATTTGAAAACCAAATTCTCAATTATCAAATTTAATGATGTTAAAATACATTTAACTATTTAAATCATAATTATTCATTTTTTTAAGACATCAATTTCATAAATAAAATATTTATCATAGCAAATATAACAATCAAATTTCTTTACACATTTATTCATTTAGACATCAATTAAACTATGAATTCAAGTTAAATAAACTTTATTATCAAAAGTCCAATTCAAATGTATTTTTTTTTCTATTCAAAGATACATTATTTATTATACAACATATTCATTTCAGGAAATAACCTTTATTAAAATTCCTAGGTTAGACTTAAGGTTCCATATTAAATCAAATTTGATTATTAAGTTATTTAAATAAAATCTCTTGAAATTCCTTTTTCACTATTTACCTCTGTTAATCTTTTATAACTAAAATTTAAGTGTATAACATTTATTATAACCACTCAAATTTTATTTATAAAATCCTTTCTATATTGTATATTATCCAATTTCATATTCAACTTCTGTGTAATTTAGGTAAGTTATATTGGAATAAAATTGAGTGTTATACAAATAAAACTTTCCAATTCAATTATCTAAATTTTGAATCATTTATCCAAATTTTTGATTTTTTTCTTCTTATAATTGAAATTATTCTTCAAGATAAAATTTAAGAATTTGAATCTTCGAACATCTTCAAACCATTTGGAGATAAGTAATTATATATACATAATATGTTAAATCAAATTTAAATCATATATCTATATATATATTATAAATCAAGTCATATTTTAGAAATTCAAATTAATTAAATTCCCCAAAATAAAGTTGTAGCAAGACTACAGAACAGTCTCTTCACTTCGAAACTCGAAAATGAACGCCGATGATGCTGCAGTCATCACCGAAATTATTTTCCAGCGACAAAGAGAAGAGCAGTAAATTTTTAAACTTAAAAATCCTTTAGAAACAAATTTCTACTTGGAAATACTTTAAATAATATATCCTTTTAAAACTTTAAACACAAGGTTTGAAATCCATCAGAAATTAAATTCTTAAATTTCTTGTTTTAAATTCATTTCAGTTCCCAAATAAATTTATAAACAACTATTTATAAATTCATTTATAGAACAATAAATGATAAATCAAGTATTATCATTTCAAATAATCAATTTAAATCAATTTATTAAGTTCCATAATATTTACTTATATCAAAATTTATTTCATTAGCAATTTTAAAATAATATTGTGTCAGTTTGTTCTGTCAAAGTGTTTTAGAAATCCTATCGATAGCGTTGATCAGACGAATCGATCGGAAACCCAAATCAACATCAACAACCCAAACAACACAATATATAAAACAAAACATTAATTTACAAGTACAGTTCAAAATGTTTGGAAGATAGATTGGAACAAAAGACAAGATGATTAAATAACAGAGTAGGGAGATGGAAAAGCTTAAATAAATCGCGGACAACCTTAACTGGGTCAACCGCGACTTAAAGAATAAGATCGATGTGGATTTTTCTGGGATAAATCTACGTTCGATCTCAAGAGATAAAGTTTGGAATAATAAAAGATATTAACATCTAAACCAAGGATAAATATAAATCTCTGGTGAATCGATGCTGATTGTAAAGGATTTTCACCCTTTTACAATAAAATTAGAATATTGGCGAGACCGCCAATTCACTACAAAGATCATTCGAAGTGGAGTTATGAGATACTCTAGAATTAAAAGAAGATGAATAGTGAGGGACACGAATGAATTTTGGAACCGCAGGGAACGTTCCAAAATTCAAAGGAAATCGGATCAAAAGGAAGAGATTCAAACTCGAACGAAAGTGATTCTATAAATAAATTTACCATACATTCTAAGTTTTGCCTCAAAGCCAAAGCTCATCCAAAAGGAAGAGATTCAAACTGTAACGACCCGATATTTTCAACCATTCGCATCCATTATAAGTGTATAGGTAGACACTCATGCCGGAATTGAATTGCTCAAAATACTGCGTTGTAAATAAAATTTGGCAAATCTCAGAATATACAGTAAATAAATAAAATCACATATCACAGACACAGAGTAAAATAATGCAGCGGAAGTAAAAGAAATAGTAGTTCATGAAGCTACTATGTAAATATATCAGAGTTAAATAAGATACAATAGAAGAAATAAAATACAACAGAAGTCTAAATACAATAACCAAGTACAAGCTGAGTAGAACAACAGTACTGAAATAGATAGGACAAGACAAGCAGATAATCTCCAGCGATTTAAATCTCCAAGAGTGTGGAAATCCAAATCTGTGAATAACTCAGGCTGACCCGAGCGTAAAGCAAAACACAAAACACTCGAGTCAGGACAATATATACTTATATAGTGTAAACCAACTCAAGTGAACTGTAATAAAGGTACAAGTAACTTAAAGAATGCTTGGGATCGCCCATTTTTTAAGGATCCGTTAAACTATCTACTATGTAGTAATATTCGCTATTATAATAATGTCTAATCATAAAATAAACATACTTTTAAATAGCGTTAAGGAGTGACCCAATATTCCCCTTAACACGTAATAGTCCCAGTAGTCTATCCAGTATTACATACTCCCAAAATGGGGCTACCCTCGATACTCCACAGGCTACGGGAGAAATCACAAATCGTAGTAAAGCTCGATATGGTAGGTGACACAGCACAACTAGGCAATGCCAGGGTAGATATACCAATTACGCATTCGGACTGGTGGTGACGCATAGCAGCCACTATCGCCCACCTCGAACAACACTCCCAAATCGAGGGTGCGCACCAAATCAATCATAAGTAATAGAATGGTATCGAAGAAGTGTGTCCGATAAGAGGTGCTACCTCCTTGGTCCGTCAATCGCTCCTGTTTTAGCCACCTTATGCCAACTTACGGGAGTTGGGTCCACGTAAAAATAGAATATCATTTCAAATCCAAATCTTTATCAAAATAAAGATTTAATAATCCTAAACAATTTAAAGATATTTAAAACATCATATCATCTCAAAAACTTCATTTCAAATCATTTCAATATCAAAATATCATATTTTTCCAAAACTTCATTTCAAATCATTTGATATATCAAAATATGATATCTTTCCAAAACTTCATTTCAAATCATTTAATGTATCAACTTTAAATACCTTTTTAAATTCAAAGATATCATTCATTTATTATCATTTCAAATCACCTTTAAATAGTTTATATTCAAATCAAAATAATTCATTTAAACCTTTTAAAAGTGTAATTATTATATTTTCAAATCAAGTATTCAATTTCCAAAGTTTCAAACCATTCTGAGTTCGTTTACTAAGTCAAAAACCATAATTATTAAAATTTCAGTCTTTCGTAGCATTTAGAAAAGCTGTTATAAGTTATACTTGAAAACATTTTAATTCAGCAAAGACAACATTTAAAACTGCTGTTAAAACTCAGTTTTTAGTTAAATTATAGTTCAAAACAGAAAAGACAGCATTTCAGAAGTGATGCGGTAACTCAGATTTCAAAACAAAGGTTTTAATTGGTTTTAACAAAGACTGCAGACTACTACAGCATTTCCAAAGAATGCTATAATATACCTGAGTTAAGTTTTTGCCTATTAGTTCAACTACAGCAACTGCAGCATTTCAGAAATGCTGTAGTAGCCCTTTTATTCAATTTTTAGTGTAATTAAGAACCATAGCATTTCTGAATGCTATTAAAAGTGATTTCCAGCTTTTTAGTGTATTTCCAGCAATTAAATAACTTCATTTTAAACTCTTTAAACATTTTAAAAATCATAATTTAACATTAAAATGTTTATTAACATATCATTTAACATTTTGATTTTTATTAAACCAAATTCTTATAAATAAATCCAAATTTCAATAATTCCACTTATTTGTTCAAGTGTATAATTTCTTTTTCTTCACTTTCAACAAATAAACTTAACACTTCAAATTTATATTACCATTTCACAAATTTAACTAAATTTCCAATTTTATTTAATTAATTTAAACCTTTAATTAAAACCAAATTTACATTTCCCAGTCAAGCTATATTTTAAAATTACAATTTAAGCATTCATTTATTTAACCACTTAAATTCATAGAAAAATCAATAATACTTTAATAAATCACTTAATTTATAATTTAAATCAAATTATCATATTTACCATTTTCCAAATATAATTAAATTTCCATTTTTATTCATATAACTTAAATATCATTTTAACCAAAATTCAAAATTCCAAACTTAAGTTATATTTCAATAATCCAATATAACCATTCATTAATTACATTTAACTCATAAAAAAATCATAATTTCTTTATTTTAAAACATTTCAAAATCTATTTAAATCAAATTTCATAAATTTATATTTTTAAAATACTTAAAAATATCCAAAACACTTTATAAAATAACCACGGGCCTGCATATAGTTTTCTAACCTATGTCAAGTGATACGGATATGTATCATTTCAATCCGCGGTTTAAAAAGAAAAATCCGGGTTCTATCATTTCAAACCCGCAATCCCAAGTTAAATAAAATAAATACAAACCATTCAGGCCTATCATTTCAGCCCATAATGATTTTTCCCTATTCTAAAGTCCGTTCGGTAATGTATCATTTCAACCCATAGTGATTCTAGTCTACAGGGAACTTGCACTGTGATAAACAGATATAAATGAACAGAATACATTATATAACAGTAATAGATGATATAACAGGTGTATAAACATCATATGATCATAACATAGTCAAGTATAACATGATAATATATTTCTACAGATTCACAGGGTGTCAATTTACTAGTTATATAGGTACATATTGTCTGGTGAGAATAACTCACCTCTAATTGCTGGAGATTAGCGATCAAAACACACAGAGTAGATTCCAGAAAGCACAACAAGCACGATATAGCATGACTTTTGATTTGAATGAATGGAGAGCCTTGATATTTATCTTGTAAACAATAACCAAACAAGACAATATACACATAAATATTCAACGCAAACAATGTTGAAACAATGAAGATATGAAGCAACAACGGAATAGATTACTTGACTGTGCTTTAACCATTCAAAAGCTTGAACAAGGGGTTCATTTTCTCAGCCATGATGATGATGAGTGTGGGAGAGACAAGGTTAACTTCCTCGAATACATAAGACAAAACAATACAAACAATATAAGTTTTCAAATGCACAATACGGTAGAATAATATAGAATCAACTGCACGAATCAAAGTAGAATTGCTTTGCACTTGCTTCCAACAACCTTCAGGTTCAGCCATATGGTGTACTACAGGTCTAAGGCAAGATTTGGATCAGTTTTTGGTTGCCTAAGGGTCGGCCAAACATGTTTAGAGGATAGCAAAAGGTGTGTATGCATGAAACAACACAACAAGGCAAAACAATGTCACTTTAACATGGATTCAAGGCAATTCAAGGCTCGGCCAAGGCTCATGGGGCACGGCCAGAGGAGTGGGGTCCAAGGTGATGATGTGGCAGAGGGTCCAGGTGGTGCTGGAGGTGGTGTTGGTGCCGGCCATGGGTGGTGGAAGGTGATGGTACCAAAACTAGGTCAGCTTGAGTGCATAGGTGATGGATTTGTGGATTTTTGTGGTGGTGCTTGCCTTGGGGTTGCTCGGCCTGCCATGGTAGTGATCTAGGGTGGTTGATGATCAGGCTATGGAGTGGTGGAGGTCGGCCTAAGGTCTGGTTGAAGAGGAGCCAATCACTTTAGTTGAGAACAAGAGCAATTTCTAATAAGAAAATATAGAAAATAAGAGAAAGGAGAAGAATTTACCTTTTTTTTTTGCAAGATGGAGGCCATGATTTTTTTTTAGGGTTTTGGAGCTTTGAAAATTCGTGAATAACAGGAGGAAGTCGGCTGAGAAAAAAGAATGAGGAATAGTTAGGGTTAATTGGTGAAAGGTTAGGTTAAAAGTAAAAAGGTGGACTATAAAAGCCCATAGGAAGATAGAAAGTTTAAGGCCTTTCAAATTTCTTTATTTTATTTTTTATAACTTTATATTTCTGGAAAAAGATAATAATCCCAGGTAAAATTGCGAAATTTGAACAAAATATAATAATTTATATAAATATTTATCAATAATATAAAGTTAAATTAAGAAAATAGCTAAAATAGTAAACTAGTCTAGAAATTTGAAATTAAATAGAATAAATTTTAGAAAAATTCATGTTTCCTGGAGATTTGACCAGGCAACTGAGTGCTCGGCATTGGGTAGTACTCGGCTTCTATGAGTACTCGGAATCTAGTAGTACTCGGCTCCCAGGACTACTCGGCATACAGGGGTACTCGGCATCTAGGAGTACTCGACATCCAGGAGTACTCGACATCTAGTAGTACTCGGCATTCAGGAGCACTCGGCATCAAGGAGCATTCGGCATCAGATAGTACTCGGCATCCAGTGGAACTCGGCATCTAGGAATACTCGGCGTAGTACTCGGCATCCAGTAGCACTCGGCATCAAGGAGTACTCGGCGTAGTACTCGGCATCCAAGAGTACTCGGCATTAGAAGGCGTTCAGCGTATACGATTACTCGACATGGCAGTATCGTTCGGCCAAAGGGATCGTTTGGCTAAAAAGCATCGTTCAGCCAGAAGGCACTTTAGGCCAAGGAGGATCGTTCGGCCAAAGGTATCGTTCGGCCAGAATGCATCGTTCGGCCAGAGAGCATTGTTCGGTCAAGCGCTTCGGACAGAGGCACGTTCGGCTTCGACCGACAACTATTCTGCACTTCCCACACATCAAACATACCGTTCGGCATTGGAAGGGTGGTTCGGCATCGTTGTGTTCGGCCTCCCTGGTTCGGCATGCAGCGACCACTATACTTGGGCTAGAGTGTTCGGCTACCGAGCCCATCTAGGAAGTCCAGCCCATCTTTGTCTATAAATAGAGGGGCAGGGTCACAATGAAAAGGACCTTTTTTCATGAACACTGGGGAGACTCTGCCATTTTTCAGACTCATCTTCTTTACTTAGCAACTCCATTCAAGCATTTGATCTACGAATTGTATTTGTAATCAATCATTAAGAAGATCAATAAAGTTTAACCTCAAAGTGGACGTAGGCAATTACGCTGAACCACTATAAATCTGGTGTTCTTACTGTTTGCATTTAAATTAGCATTTTTTTCCTTGTTTAATTTATCTTCATCACTTATATCTCTACACAATCTTTCTCTACGAGGTTAGTGACCAATTTTGGTGCTAACACTTTGGTGCTTTCATTGAGAGTTGAATTCTTAGACCTCAAGGATCTGCTTTGAAGCTACTGGATTGAACAAATCCCCCAAAGAAGATCCGACTCATTGATAGGACATCCATTGATTCTACTCAGAGTTCCAACCAATAACTCTACAATGGCGAGACCACGTACCAGGTCAGCTTCTCATAATGCGGATGCCCATGAGAATGCTAGCGTGCAACAAGCAGGACCTAGCAATCAGCCAGCAATTCCGGCTGTAGGAATTGCCGCCCAGGACCAGACTCTAGTTGTCACCAGAACAGAGTTCAACGACTTGATGAGAGAACTCAGGGAAAGCAGGAGATAACTAGGAGAGCAGATGCAAGCTAACGCCAACCTGATGGCACAACTCACTCAACAGCAGCAACAGTATGCTGGGGGCAATCCCGCTCCTTATTCCTCATCTGACAGCTCTACTTCCTCTGATGAACCTCCCAGGCGCAGACGCCGTAAAACTGAAGCTGCGCGAGCATATGCTGCTGTTCAAACAGCTGGAGACCGTGACCAAGCAGGAGCTGGAAACTTCGGAACCGGAGTGCGGGTGGAGGCTGGAGGCCCAGACCATCAAAACGCTAACGATGTCGAACCTCAAGACGCACGATTGGCAGATCGCCAGGAGAGGAGGCATCAACATGGACAGTCGCGTAGAACAGACTCTAACCTTCCGCCTTCCATACAGACACCAGATCTGACAGCCATGGTCAGGCAATTGATGAAAGAAAATCAGGGTTTATCAAATGATGATTGGGGAGTATCAAGAAGTCATACTCCATTCACAGATGTTGTGCTGCAGGCGGCGTACCCCAGGAAGTTTAGTATGCCCACTATCCCTGCGTATGAGGGAAAGACTGACCCCAGACAGCATGTCATGAGGTACGAATGGATGATGGATTCAGCTAGAGCAAATGATGCCACCAAGTGTAGATGCTTTCCAATTACTCTATCTGGGATTGCTACTATGTGGTTCACCCGACTTCCTCCGCGGTCCGTATCCAATTTCGAGGAGTTGGCGTAGAAGTTTATTGAGCAGTTTAGGATACACACTACTCGTCCAAAGGACGTAATGTCTCTGTCAAGTGTAATCCAAAATCCTGGGGAGTCATTGAAGGAATATTTACAATGATTCCATGTTGCGGCAACTGAAGTCGGTAATCCCAATGATCATGCAATTCTAATGGCTGTAATGAGAGGTGTGGAATCAGATTCTGAGTTTGGAGACTGGCTGGCAGGAAAACCTTTGACTACGCTAGAGCGTTTCTGCTCAAAGGCACACCAGTTCATAAGGAAAGAGGAAGCTAGGTGGGTAAGACAAGATAAGGCACCAGGACCTGTCCAAGAGTCTATGAAAAGCAACGTTGCTGTGAAGCAGTCCGAAGACAACTCGGGAAAGGTCCAAGTCAATGTCCAGAGCAAGCCTGGGCAGCCTAAGGAGTCTGGAGGAAGAAATCAAGGGAAGAAGAGAGAAGCGGGGAAGTGGAAATCAAGAATTCCAAGCTACAACGAGTACACCCCGCTGAATGCGCCTCTGGAGAACATTTACCTATCTACCTGCAATACTTTTCAGTACAGAAAGCCACGTCCAAAAGAATCAACCGAGGAGCAGAAGCAACCGGGAAATATTGTCGCTTCCATGAGACTTATGGGCACAATACGGAAGAGTGCAGACACCTGCACGACGCTATCGAGAAGTTGATAGGCAAAATAAGGTGCAAGAATTTGTGAAGGATCCACAGGAAGGAGGACAGGGAACGTCCAACCCAGGTCGTGCACCAGCTCCGCGTCATCCCGAGGAGCCTTCCCGAACCGTGGGTAGACTAGTCATAAATACTATTATCGGTGGACCTCACCCCGCGGATAAGAATTGGCAAGAGATGGAGCGATATGCAAGTTCCCTGAAGCATGCAGATTTTGAGTGCTGTTCGAACGTGGAGAATGGGACCCCTGCTAAGCAGCAGCGCGTAATGACAGACGATATAGTGTTCAGAAACAGAGATGCTGATCAAGTAGAGGCTCCAACCATCGACCCGATGGTCATATCTACGACGATCGGACCGGCATATGTGAAAAGAATTCTGATTGATTGCGGAAGTTCTGTCAACATCATCTCCAAGAAGGCTTATGACCAAATGAAAATGGAAACAAAGAACTTGAAACCGTCCAAGGCTCGTATACACGGCTTTAACGGCGCAGCAACAGATGCAGTGGGGTATGTTGAGTTACCAGTTGAACTGGGACAAGGCGAGCGTCGGAGGGTGCAAATCCTACCCTTCGTAGTTTTGGATGTGGATTATCCATATAATGTTTTCTTGGACCGGCCGGCCCTGGCTGAGTTTAGGGCAGCATTAGCCCCGTGGTGCTTAACTTTGAAGTTCCCAACTGACAAAGGGGTAGGTGTTGTTCATGGCGACCAAGCAGCTGGTCGTTCCTGTTATGTGGCTGAGCTCCGAGAGGCCCATCGAAGGGAGAAAGGAAAGGTTGCGGACAATCCCGTCCGCATCCTTAATACGGATAATTGACAAGTAGTGCCCGAGCCTTGGCTCGGGCATAATTATCGGATCTTCAGAGACATAGATCCGAGAGATGACGATGAGAAACCCAGGGAAGAAAAGGCAGCGCCAGCTGAATTAACGGTTAACATTTCAGTCAGCCGAGACGACCCTTCGCGAATACTGAAGATCGGATCACAGCTTGGCCCCGCGATGACTGAAGACCTTAGTGACTTCCTCCGGGCGAATCTTGATGTTTTCGCCTGGACGCATTGTGATATGTGTGGGATTTCTCCTGCCATCACGAGTCATATGTTGAACATAGACCCGAAATACGTCCCGGTTAAACAAAAAAGGAGAGGAATGGACCCGGAGAGGTCCGCTGCTCTCAGAGAGGAGGTGGACAAACTCAAAGCCAATGGGTTCGTCCGCGATGCCCTCTACCCTGAATGGGTATCCAACCCCGTGCTGGTAAAAAAGGCGAATGGGAAATGGAGAACTTGTGTAGATTACTCCGACTTGAACAAAGCATGCCCCAAGGACAGTTTCCCGTTGCCTAGGATCGATCAATTGGTTGACTCCACCGCAGGACATGAGCTGTTATCATTCATGGATACATACTCAAGATACAACCAAATCCCGATGCATATTCCGGACCAAGAACACACCAGCTTCGTTACAGATGTCGGGCTATATTGCTATGTAGTAATGCCCTTCAGACTGAAGAACGCAGGAGCGACTTATCAGCGTTTGATGAATCGAATGTTCAAGGACCAGCTTGGTAGAATGATGGAAGTCTATGTGGATGACATGCTCGTGAAGTCACGACAGTCAAACGACCACATTCGAGACTTGGCTGAAATGTTCGATATACTCAGGTTTTACCGGATGAAGATCAACCCTCTGAAGTGTTCCTTCGGCGTTGCGTCGGGGAGTTTTTGGGATTCATCGTCAATGCTAGGGGAATTGAAGCTAACCCAGAAAAGATTCAAGCTATTCGAGATGTGCAAGTGCCCAGGACTATAAAGCAGGTATAGAGCTTGAATGGAAAAGTAGCTGCGCTAAGTCGATTCATATCCAGGGCAACTGACAAGTGCATCCCATTCTTTGATATAATAAAGAAAGGGAAGAGGAATTTCGAATGGACGTCTAGTTGTGAGGAAGCATTTCGGGATCTGGTGAGGCATCTGGAGAGTCCGCCAGTGCTGTCAAAACCAGTAGACCATGAGATGCTGTATGTATACTTAGCTGTATCCCCACATGCGATAAGTGCGGCTTTAGTTTGCGAGGAGGACCGAATCCAGAAGCCGGTGTATTATGTTAGCAAGCGTTTAACGGGGGTAGAAAGAAATTACGCTAAAATCGAGAAATTGGCCTATTGCTTGGTGATTACATCACGTAAGCTGCGCCCATACTTTCAAGCACACTCAATCAGTGTTTATACCGATCAACCCCTGCGGCAGGTACTCCAACGACTAGAAACTTCTGGAAGATTGCTAAAATGGAACATCGAGTTGAGCCAGTTCGATATCGCCTACTTACCACGAAGAGCCATACAAGGGCAAGCATTAGCAGATTTCATCGCTGAGTTTACCATACCCGTCGAACCAGATAATCACGACATCATTCCCCTCGTTCGATGGAAATTATACACTGATGGGGCATCAAACGACCGTTGCTCCGGTGCGGGTGTAGTTCTTATAACTCCGGAAAACCGATCAATCTGTTATGCCTTGAAGCTCGATTTCCCGGCTACAAATAACGAAGCAGAATATGAAGCACTGATTGTTGGCTTGAAGCTCATCGGAGAAATCGGGATCAAATCAGTTGAAATCTTTTGTGACTCACAGTTGGTGGTTTACCAGGTGCAGGGAGATTACTAAGCAAAGGGCCAGAAGCTTGCTCCGTACCTTGTTCAGGTCCAAGAACTACTCTCGCATCTAGAGCGTTATGACATTTCGCATGTCCCGCGCGAACAGAATAAAGAAGCCGACTTGTTTGCTAAGTTTGCGAGTACAGGCGATGCGCAGCAAATGGGATTGTATCCGTTGAAGCCTTGCATGCCCCGAGCATAGACGAAATGAAAGTCGATCGTGTGTTGGAAACGAAAATCGAGAAGGAATCGTGGATAACCCCACTCAAACTGTACCTAACGACCGGGACTTTACCAGAAAAAAGGAGCGAAAGACAGCAGGTCCTTCGAAAGGCCGCGCGATACGTGATGCAGGATGGATTAATGTATCGAAAAGGGTTCTCAGTCCCATTGTTACGGTGCATCGCTCATGATGAGACAAAGCGGGTCTTAAGAGAGGTTCACGAAGGGGAATGTGGCGACCATACTGGGGGGCAAACGCTGGCAAAGAAGATCCTCCACTATGGATATTACTGGCCGACCGTAAATCGGGACGCTGCAGACTACGCAAGAAAATGTGACAAGTGTCAAAGATATGCGAAAATCCCGAGGACTCCATCAACGGAACTCACACAAATGATTAGTCCCTGGCCGTTTGCAATCTGGGGAATCGACATAATCGGCTTTTTGCCTATATCTAAAGGTGGCGCGAAATACGCGATAGTTGCAGTCGACTATTTCACAAAATGGGCTGAGGTGGAACCTTTGGCCACAATCACCTCTAAGAAGGTCATTAACTTCGTTGTATGAAGCATTATATGCCGCTTTGGCCTCCCTCGCACAATCATTACGGACAACGGGACGCAATTTGAAAGCAGAGAGTTCAAAGAGTTTTGTTTAAAGTATGGAATCGAGAAGAAGTTCGCCGCCGTTGCACACCCGAAAGCTAACGGACAAGTCGAGGCCGTTAACAAAATAATCAAATCCATACTGAAGAAGCGTCTGGAGAAGGTCGGAGGCAAGTGGGTAGATGAACTCCCGACAACGTTATGGGCTTATAGAACTACCCACAAGTCCGCGACCGGCCACACTCCATTCGCCTTGGCATACGGCTCTGAAGCTGTTATACCCGTGGAACTTGAAGTTCCATCACACTGAGTGACATACTATGATCCCAAGACGAACCAGGACCTCTTGTTGGAATCGCTGGACTGCATCGATGAAAAGCGTGAAGAGGCCGAATTAAGGGCGGTAGCGCATAGACACCGAGTCAAGCGTTACTACGACGACAAAGTCCGCCCAAGGACTTTTGATGTGGGTGATCTCGTTCTGAAACGAGTTTTCCCGGTACCATCACGTATGAATCCCAGCTGGGAAGGTCCGTACGTCATTGAATGGAAGCTTGGAGAGGGAACATTCAAGCTAGCGACCGTTGATGGCACGACACTCCCCCGAGCATGGAACAGTGAACATCTGCGGCACTATTACATTTAGCATGTTTTCTTTCTTGTTTTAGGCACTGTTATTTCCTGTATGTTCTCGTTCAGTCGTAACTTAGTTTCTTTTTAACTATGTAATCAAGCAGTTTAGTTGTTTTTCATTAATAAAGGCATGAAGCCGTATTTTCCATAAATCACTAATGTTTCTATATCTCATAATCGGATGACGAACTACATTATCCTGTACGACGTACGGACTCGTATAGACGATTCCAAGTCTCCGAATCCCCAGAGCATGGATCGGAGTACTCTAAGTCCCCAGAGTGCGGACCAGAGTATAAACGATTTCAAATCTCTGAATCCCCAGAGCGCGGATCGGAGTACTCTAAGTCCCCAGAGTGCGGACTAGGGTATAGACGATTCCAAATCTCCGAATCCCCAGAACGCGGATCGGAGTACTCTAAGTCCCCGGAGTGCAGACCAGAGTATAAACGATTTCAAATCTCCGAATCCCCAGAGCGCGGATCGAAGTACTCTAAGTCCCTAGAGTGCGGACTAGAGTATAAACGATTTCAAATCTCCGAATCCCCAGAGCGCGGATTGGAGTACTCTAAGTCCCCAGAGTGCAGACTAGAGTATAAACGATTTCAAATCTCCGAATCCCCAAAGCGCGGATCGGAGTACTCTAAGTCCCCGGAGTGCGGACTAGAGTATAAACGATTTCAAATCTCCGAATCCCCAGAGCGCGGATCAGAGTACTCTAAGTCCCCAGAGTGCAGACCAGAGTATAAACGATTTCAAATCTCCGAATCCCCAGAGCGCGGATCAGAGTACTCTAAGTCCCTAGAGTGCGGACTAGAGTATAAACGATTTCAAATCTATGAATCCCCAGAGCGCGGATCGGAGTACTCTAAGTCCCCAGAGTGCGGACTAGAGTATAAATGATTTTAATTCTCCTAATCCCCAGAGCGCGGATTGGAGTACTCTAAGTCCCCGGAGTGCGGACTAGAGTATAAACGATTTCAAATCTCCGAATCCCCAGAGCGCGGATCGGAGTACTCTAAGTCCTCAGAGTGCAGACTAGAGTATAAACGATTTCAAATCTCTGAGTCCTCAGAGCACGAATCAGAGTACTCTAAGTCCCCAGAGTGCGGACTAGAGTATAAACGATGCGAACCTCCGAATCCCCTGAACGTGGGTCAACTTACTCTAAATCCCCGGAGCGCAGATTTGGAAAAAGTCCAAGTACTCGAGAGATGTGGAACAAGAAGTATGCCACGTCTGGAAATGTTTGAACAACACGAGAATGGACTGAGAGATAATGCAACTCATAAGAACTTGAGTTATGACTACAGTTAGTCAGCAAACCAAAGAAAAGCAAGAGAATCATTCAGACGAAAAAGAAACTAAACTTCATTCAATAGTTCAAAATGGGGTTACACAGTTACTCCTACAAAACTCAGAGTTAAAAACCTATCTATACAAACTACAAGCTACAAAAGATAAAAGCAACTACAAGACTTAAGCAAGAAGCTCGTTGAACGAGTGTATCGATTATTTCTTCGGTTTCTTCTTCTTGTCTTCCTTTGTTTTTTCCGACGACTCCTCTCCCTCACGCATTTTCTTGGATTTCTTGCTTGCTAAAGAAGCGGAGTCAGGAGTAGGAGACGGGACATTCAGTGGTTTGGACCTGCCCGGGAGAATGATTTTCAAAGGTCTGTTCCGCGGGTCGGTAAGTTCCAGTATTTCAGGTACAACTTTGACCTCGACCTTTTTCTTCTCCTCTTCGGCAAGGCGGTCCTTCATGCTCATCTTTGAAGTACGCTCAGAGGCGCCAGTGATTTCGATTTCATCACTCCCTTCGGCAGGAGATGAAGTGTCAAGCTTGTCATCATCTAGCGCCCCGATCACTTGAGCATCGAAACCAGGAATTACTCCCGCGTGAACAACGTCGCTTGTTTTCTCTACCTCCTCCTTGGCGTCATCGCTCCTCGGAGTTGGCTCGGGGTCAGAGCAGCCTTCATGAAAACATAAAGAATGAACATTAAAACGAATAACCACAGCTGGAAAATGACAGATCTTTCAACTTCTAGAGAAGAAGAGTTTCCTACCAGGTTCCGGTTGGCTATCGGTTGCGCGTGGGGTTTCACCCTCCAAGATAGGGGATAGCACATGAGCGCCGAGCCCGGGATCTTCAGGATCATAACCGGCATGCTGCTCAAATGGATCAAGTGTCGACCGACTGGCAGGTTGAGCAGCGGGAGGAGCAGCAATATGAGGAGCCGTAGTCTCGGCCCCAGATGGGCCAGCTTCATCACTTTTCTCTTTTGGAAGGGGAGAGCCTTTGCTATAAAGCGCCAAAGCTGCGGATAGATCTGCTGGCTCATTCCCCCTAAGAAACTCCTTCACCAAGGCATCCTCATCGACCTCTTCAGAGCCCGACTCGATTTTCCTGATCTTTACTAAGGTTTCCCAGGCCTCAGCTAGGGATTCGAGGTAGCCATCGCCCAAGAATGTTAAGTCACGATGCACAAGGACGCGGGCTCCGTACTCAGTAATCAACGGGTCAAACATGCATTTGACCTCTTCCCTGCCGGCTTTTGCGGCCGCCTCGAGGCGAGAGTCAATCTCCTCCGCAGCTTTTCTTTTGCCCTCCTCACGGGCTTCGTCCTTCATTTTCTCAACCCCAGCAAGTTCGTCATCGAGCTTCGTTTTCAGGAGCCGAGTAGCAATGATTTCATCACAGTATCGTTGTGATTCTTCTTGAGCAGCTACCTTGTCCTCCTTCTCCTTGGAGAGTAATTCTTTCAGCTCTTTGACTTGTATGACGAGCGCGTCCCTTTCTTTTTGGACAGAGTCTTTTTCTAGGGCGAGGGCACCGCTACGCTGGACTGCTTCATCAAGTTTTGTCTTGTGAGCCATCTCTAAGCGAGTAACTGCCTCAGCAGTATCTTTTGCGCTTTGCTCAGCGACTTCCAGCTTCGACTTATACAGAGCGAGCTCTTCGTCTTGATGCTTGATGATGCTCTTGTCACAGCCAGCCTCCAATTTCAAACGATCAATCTCATATTGACGCTCAACGGACACCTCCGAGATCTTCTCAACCAAGTGTACGAATGCGTCATGTTGGACATAGACGTCATTATTACAGGCAATGGCACTCTGCTTCACGTGCCCAGGGATATGGTGAATAGCCGGAAGGAACTTCAGACCATCGAAGCAAATTTTTGGAAACTTGGCCTTAAGATCGACCATTTTTTCCGCTACGGTTGGATCAACCGCGGGAGCAGGGGGAGGAGGCTTTGGAAGTTCTGCTCTTTTTCGTTGCTCCCGAATTTGCCTTGTGCTCGATGAACCGGAGTGTTGTTCTCGAGGAGCATCAGGTTGGTAACCCTTCTGTGAAGACTTCTCCCTATCCGGCTCAGTTGGAGGAAGAGGATCACGGGACTGTGAAGATTAAGAATATGCCTTCTTACGATAAAACGAATCGCGGGGACGATTGTCTCTATCTTCATAATCGTCTATGTCCCTACGTCTGCCTGAACCTGAGTCCCGTCTGGAGTGATGAAATATGGAAGAGCCATGAAGGCGATCGAGTCCGTGAGAGCGCCCCATGTCACCTGCAAAGAATGGATATAACAACGAGTTAAGAAAGATCCGGGAAATAAGAAAAAACTTGAAGTGTATGATGGAATGCGTATGTGCGTGTGTGTCCTAGTGTTCCCCCCCACGGACCAGTTCTTTTATCTTTACTAATCGGAGTATTGTCTCCTTGGACCGGGAGTTGAACTCCCGCATTGCCTCTAGCGGGCAAAGAAAACTTGAGGGCTTCAGGATCGTCAAACCCGTAATTGAGTATATCATCGGGGATAGAAAGATTCGACAAACCCCTCAGGGAACTTTCCAGGTGCTGTGAGGAAGCCTCTTTCTCGGGCGGGATAGGCATATCTTTTGAAGTGCCGTCAACTTTCTCCTTCCGAATATTGTATTTTAACCTCTTCTTTCCCTTCGAAGGGGAGGATGACGTTTCAATGTCATGAACTTCGACCGCCGGATTCCAAGCGGGACCTACATTCTCGCCTTGGGTCTCAGGAGCTTCATCCTCTTTGTGCTCACCTTCTTTGTGCGTATCGGGAGTGCGGCGTGATGACGATCCGGCCTGTTTTTTCCCTTTACCGGATGCTGGCTTGGGAATGGAGACGCCCTTCGGGAGGCTAATCCGACGACCTGGGGCTAACAAGCCGAACCTTGACAATGATTCATTCGAAATGATGGTTCAGATGTCGCGTTCCTCGGCAGGAAGAGCTCTAATGGCCTCAACGGCCTCAGAATATCCTCGGCCCTACGGACGCGGGTTGATACCTGAAAAGACGAAACGAGGAGTTAGAAAAAGCACGACTCCAATTAAACGCGAATGATGACTCAGCGAAGAGACTTACTGCCTTTAACCCATCTCCTCGCAAAACCAGGAGGGCAACGCACGTAGAACCATTCCTGTTTGTACAGGGCGAATTTACTGCATGCTTCTGTCAAGATTTGGCATTTGTGGTACGGCTCGAGGAACATGAAGGAAGGGCTATCTTTCCGTTTCTTGATCATATAAATGTATTTGATGTCGCCAGAGGTTGGAGGTCTAGAGAAGACAGCCATAAAGAGTAGATAGGTCCCATATAGGAACGCGTGACCGTTCGGATGCAGCTGCGACGGAGCAATGTCGATGTACTGCAACACGTCCCGGAGGAATAAATTAAACGGAGGCACGCTGCCCATCCAACACATGAACTTGTTGCAGGTGGTATATCCGACTGGGGGCAGGTGAGGACGATTATGTCGTGACGGGACTAACACATCGGCAAAAGGAATCCCGTGAATGGAGCATATCCGTCGAAGTGCGGCTTCATTGATCTTCGAAGCTTGTGAATCGATCAGGTTGTCTAAAAGAATTGTTGCCTCCAAGGCATCGAGTGCTAAGTTATGGGCAGGGGAAGTCGACGGATTTGAAGTATCAGCGGCTTCTTGCATTGATGATGGCCCATGCCTGTCAGATATGGTGGCGGAGCTAGACTTCATAGACATCCCCAATAAATAATGAATCTGGCTAAGCACCTGAGAAAACTATACTTAAAAAATGTTGAACGTTAGAATTAACAACATGAATATTCCCCCCACGTGATGTGTGAACTAGTGCAGGCAATCGTGTAAAAGCATTGAAAGTTTGAAAGTCGCAAAGCTGTTGATATAAAACTGAGCGTCAAGACATCGCCTTCGAAGACCGTCATCGTTGACCGTCTCCAGAAGCCTGCCTTATGATGATTGCAGTTTCAGATTCAGAAAACGTTAAAAGAAGTTATCCGATTTTGTTAATCTGAGTTCAGGTTTATGTCTACTGAAGCTGGGGAGTTAATAGTCCGGATCAGTTTGATATGCCAGAGTCCTTGTCCTTGTTTTGATTAAGCAAGGCAATTGTTCGTTCGGCATTTGCATTTTTCGGCCTAAATATGGTTCAACATTTGAGTAGTGTTTGGCCTAAGGATTATTCGGTGTTTATAATTGTTCGGCATTTGCATTGCTCGGCCTTGATATGGTTCGGCATTTAAGAATGTCCGACCTTGGTTTTCGTTCGGCTAAAGTCATTGTTCGGCTAAAGCATTGTTCGGCTAAAGTCATTGTTTCGGCTAAAGCATTGTTCGGCTAAAGTCATTGTTGGCTAAAGTCATTGTTCGGCTAGGTCACGGTTCGGCTAAGGTCATTTTTTGGCCTAAATATGGTTCAACATTTGAGTAGTGTTCGGCCTAAGGATTGTTCGGTGTTTATAATTGTCCGGCATTTGCATTGCTCGGCCTTGATATGGTTCGGCATTTAAGAATGTTCGGCCTTGGTTTTCGTTCGGCTAAGTTATTGTTCGGCATTTTAATAAGTGCTCGGCCTAGGTTTGATCAGCCAAAGTAGTGTTCGGCAGCCCTCCATTCCACCGTCCGGCGCATGACGACATACGCCGAAGCAGTGCTACGCCAAACAACACCCTTACCTCCTCCAACACCTTCTTTCTTCTTTCTTCCCCTTAACTTCGGTTCGACACGAAGAAACTAAGCCCATATGTCTCCTAATCATTCCTCCTCGCCTCGCATCATCGTTTGGCAGTAAAGACGCAATAAAGACGACCTACTCGAAAGCTTTCTACGTGACACACTCGGCCATCTCGTTTGAAACCTACTTGAATCGTATGAGGAAAAATACCTAGTTTGCAGATTGGAGATTGGGAAGGAGTAGTTAAGTTTTAAATCTGGACGACTTACTAGAATTGCAAGTCTTCAAGGAACGGCAAAAGTAAAAAAGTAAAGGGGAGAAGAAGGAAAGGACCTGGTTTTATAGAGGAGAAAGGTGGAAGTCGAAGGGGCTATATCCGGTAGAACCGGTCAAAGCTGCATCGTTCGGTGTCAAAACGTGGGATTGGTCGGCGCGAAAGGAACGTTCGGCTCCGAGCGCATTGTTCGGCGTTTATCCTATGGCACACAACACAACCACAGGTGTACTCAAAAGGGCATCTCCGTTCGAAAAAACTCAAAGCGTATCACGTTCAGTCACGTAA
Source organism: Allium fistulosum (assembly GCA_030737815.1). Lineage (NCBI taxonomy): Eukaryota > Viridiplantae > Streptophyta > Magnoliopsida > Asparagales > Amaryllidaceae > Allium > Allium fistulosum. The sequence continues at coordinate 341,026,297 of CM060904.1, forward strand.
TACACTTTGAGGGGGCAAGTGTTTCCTGGAGATTTGACCAGGCTACTGAGTGCTCGGCATTGGGTAGTACTCGGCTTCTATGAGTACTCAGAATCTAGTAGTACTCGGCTCCCAAGACTACTCGGCATCCAGGGGTACTCGGCATCTAGGAGTACTTGGCATCCAGGAGTACTCGGCATCTAGTAGTACTCGACATTCAGGAGCACTCGGCATCAAGGAGCATTCGGCATCAGATAGTACTCGGCATCCAGTGGAACTCGGCATCTAGGAATACTCGGCGTAGTACTCGGCATCTAGTAGCACTCGGCATCAAGGAGTACTCGGCGTAGTACTCGACATCCAAGAGTACTCGGCATTAGAAGGCGTTCGGCGTATACGATTACTCGACATGGCAGTATCGTTCGGCCAAAGGGATCGTTCGGCTAAAAAGCATCGTTCAGCCAGAAGGCACGTTAGGCCAAGGAGGATCGTTCGGCCAAAGGTATCGTTCGGCCAGAATGCATCGTTCGGCCAGAGAGCATTGTTCGGTCAAGCGCTTCGGACAGAGGCACATTCGACTTCGACTGACAACTATTCTGCACTTCCCACACATCAAACATACCGTTCGGCATTGGAAGGGTGGTTCGGCATCGTTGTGTTCGGCCTACCTGGTTCGGCATGCAGCGACCACTATACTTGGGCTAGAGTGTTCGGCTACCGAGCCCATATGGGAAGTCCAGCCCATCTTTTTCTATAAATAGAGGGGCAGGGTCACAATGAAAAGGACCTTTTTTTCGGGAACACTGGGGAGACTCTGCCATTTTTCAGACTCATCTTCTTTACTTAGCAACTCCATTCAAGCATTTGATCTACGAATTGTATTTGTAATCAATCATTAAGAAGATCAATAAAGTTTAACCTCAAAGTGGACGTAGGCAATTACGCTGAACCACTATAAATCTGGTGTTCTTACTGTTTGCATTTAAATTAGCATTTTCTTCCTTGTTTAATTTATCTTCATCACTTATATCTCTACACAATCTTTCTCTACGAGGTTAGTGACCAATTTTGGTGCTAACAATTCATATGAGCTTGTAATATTTTAAAAATAAATAATAACATAAAATAAAAATATATTCACAAAATAAATATTTAAAATTAAATTTACATATAATTTTTAATGAAGAAAATAGCAGAAAATAGGAAAACAGCCTTTAAAAATAGGAAATCATCATAGTAAATTTTGGAAAAATTCTATTATTATTTTTGAAATATTTAGAGATGAAAATATACATAAATTAATATGTTGACACATATTAAATAAAATATAAGAAAGAAAATATGATTTATAAAATTTAAAATAGGCAAAATTGCACAACAAAACAAATTATACTAAAAATTGAAATGTACATAACTTTTACATTTTAACTCCGTTTCCAACGAAACGAAAAGCAGTATTCAAGTTATTAAATCTATTGTCATAAAAAAGATAAAATTTATAATTTCAAATATTTAAAATTTAAATTTAAAAGTCAAAGTTTGACTATTTGACCAAAATTCACATTTTCTGGAAATATTAAATTTAGTCATATTTGGAATTCTAATCCACATAAAAATCAAAGTTTATACTTAAAATAACAAAATTTATTCTTTTTCATAAATAAATCTTTTGTAACATCCCACCTTTTTGTATGCTTAAGCAGACACACATGCCAACTTAAACCATACAGAAGGGTGGATTGTTATGGGGTAAATGAGAAAAAGTGGGGAAATAAAAGAAACAAAATAGAATCTTGCAGCGGAACGATAAAATATAATAATCAAATAACAGATCATGAAGCTGTTTTACAAAACATTTGATTATACTTATACAATACATATCAGAGTTACACATACCAGAGAATGATAATTATGCAGCGGAATACAATGGTGTAGTAGAATATATAACAAATAGTAATAATAAAATCTTCATCTTCGTCCTTCAGAAATAGGGCCTTCAAACCCTGAAATGCTCAGGCTGACCCGAGCGAATTGAAAAGACAAAACACTCGAGTCAGAACTAAAAGATCTTATGTAAGTTAAATCAATGAAATAAATATGAGTGTAAACGGCGTCAGAGATGTTTACGGGGTTTGACATCTCCTATCCAGTGTCTAACGTGAGTGCAGTAACTTAAGAAATGTTCGGGATTCACATCTCTTAAGGATCCGTTAAACTATCTACTATGTAGTAATATTCGCTATATACAGTAGTGTCTAATCAGTAAAGTATAATCATATAGAAAATAGCGTTAAGGGGATGGAGAACCTTAACGCGGTCGGATCTTAAAATCATAATCGTAGTAAAGCTCGATATGGTAGGTGACACGGCACACAAGGCAATGCCAGGGTAGATATACCAATTACGCACACGGACTGATGGAGCGGATAGCAGCCACTACCGTCCACCTCGAACAACACTCCCAAATCGAAGGGTGGCCACCAAAAATCAAAAAGTAATAGAATGGAATCGAAGAAGTGCGTCCGATTAAGAGGTGCTACCTCACTGGTCCGAGATCGCTCCTGTTTTAGCCACCTTATGCCAACTCACGGGAGTTGGGTCCACGTATATACCTTAGGATCGTCGCCACCATCCTACTTCATTCTGGAAACTCCACCGCACACACAGTTGTCAAAGTGGTTTTCGGTATCGACAGAGAGTATGTCCATATCCGATCCCGGTCTCTTTAACAACCAATCGTTATTATAACACCGTGGTCATTTTAAAAAAATATATATACTTTTAAAAACACAATCATTGCCCTTTCAAAACATATTCTTTATTTCAAAATAGTATATACATCAAAAACCAAAATATTATTGTCATTTCAAACCATATCCTTTACTTCAAAATAGTATATACTTTAAAACCAAATTATTATTGCTATTTCAAAACATATCATTTACTTCAAATTAGTATATACTTAAAAACCAAATTCAATAATATATCATTTAAATAAAATCCAAATTATCAATCACTAATCTTTCTTAAATTTAGATAACTTGAAATATTCTTTTAAATCATCTTAAACCCAAAACCACATTTTGAAGTCATATTTCTAAATTTTCAATTTCAATAGGTTTCAAATCCATATATTCACAGATAATTCTTAAATAAATTCTATTTCAAATAAATTCAATTTTCAAACCATATTACTTTCAAAGTTATAACAATTTCGAAAACCAATACTTTGAAAACAATAATACCTTAATTTCAATAAACATTTCAATTTTGATATATTTCAAGACTTAAATATTCCAAAATTCCCAACCAAATATGATAATCTTATATATACCTTAATTCAATTTACAATTATTTTGTTTAGAAATATTTATTTAATAAATTCAAGATCACTTAAATAAAGCTCAAACTTGAAATATTCGTAAATCAAACTTAAAACATCATCAAGTTACACATAGCTTAAATTTTAGAATTTAACTATATATAAAATAATATTTATATAATATCAAAATTTAATATTTATTAAACCGTATATTTCTTTCCAAACCATAGAAAATCACTTTAAAATATTTTATATATAGACCACGGTGCCTGTATATAATTTTCTATCCTATGGTCAAGTGATACGGATATTTATCATTTCAATCCGCAATTTAAAATAAAATTACGGTTATATATCATTTCAAACCGCAATCCCGAATAAAAATAAAAATGCATAATAACTTGAAGTTTATACAATATAAAATATAGCATCCATTCATCCAAGTATCAATAAACAACCATTCATTACAATCATCATCCAATTTAAACAAAACATCAATATAAAGCATATATAAAATATAATAGGCATCAACGAATAGTTTATATTCAATAAAAATAAATAACTATTCAACTGACAGTTTATATGCAATAATAATAAATTTAACTGGCAAATTATATGCAATAATAAAATTAAATAACAATTTAATTTAACTAAATGATATCTAACCGAGATGATGATTAAATATATGCCCAAACAATCATAGATAAATTTTAAATCACATCAAAATTTAATTTAACAAACATAAGAAATCTTAGAAGTTGTGAGTGGGTTAAAACACTCACCTTTTGAATTTAAATTCAATTTAAATTCAATTTAAACCCAAAAATTTGACCGTCTAAGAATTCGTCCAAACCAGCGTCATCAAGTCCGGAATTTCAATACGATCCTAACAAAAGAAACCGCGCGTAAATCGGAGTTCGTATGAGGAAGTTATGACGAAAATTGCGATTGAATTTCAATTTAAAATAAAATGAAAAAGAGAACACATTACCTCCTCCCCTTTGCCACGTCAGCATCAACAAGTTGCGCACGTTTCTTCCTCCGGGCCACCGAATGCACAAGCAACGAACACACTCATCTTTGACCGAGCTTTGCCGCCAATCCGACCGTCAATTCGCCTCCAAACTTCGCCGATGAACAACGCGCTAGCCTCTCTACAAAACCCAGAAAGGATTTTCCGATCAGATGCACCAGTCAAAAACGCCCAATTCAATTTTGACCGCGATTTCTGGTCAAACGATGCATCGAATTGAAAAACGAATTGCACCATTGAATTACGCTCGTCGAGAGCTTCAACATATATTAATTTGAGATTTTTCCAAGGACTTTGAATTTTTGACTTTGATTTTAAAATGGATCTGGATCTGAAATTTTGTCTGCCATTGAGGAGGAGAAGGAGCTGATGAAATTTTATGCGCAGACAAATGAGAATAGGCGGAGGCTAGGGTTTAGCAGGGATATTTATAGAGAAGGTTGAAAATAGAATAGATGGATAAAACAGGTGTACGCGCTAACGCCAACGTGGTCCAAAAAGCCTGTTCTGACCCCGGAACGAAATTGGGTAAACCCATATATCAAAATAGGTGTTTTAAAATATTTTAAACTCAATGGAAAAGGTTTCAGGTTCAAATTCCATCGTATGAAGAAGTTATGCTAAAAACAATATTTTCCAAATTGATTTCAATTGATTTCCATTGCATAAATTTCAAGGCGTTTCGAGTTCGTACGATCAAACGCCATGTCCGATCGCTACGAAACTTAAAACACTATTATAATTCACCGTTACAGATCCGATGAAACTGGTTTCGTCGAATTCCGAGTCAATGGCCAAAATGGCTATTTTTCCATTTAGTAAATAAATTTAAAATAAATTAATTAAATCAAATTTCCTATTTAAATTCTGAAATTGACAATCTTTAACACTTTTATTTTCTTAATCATTCATAATGATTTTAAACAAATTTAGATGTCAAATTAAATGTTAATACATTAACAATTTCAGCGTTAAATTACAGTTTTGTTAAATTTAGAAATTATAAATTAAATTTTAATAATTTCTTTGAATTAAATTTTTATTCATATTATTCAAATTCATTATTACAAACAGATGAAATAAATATTGGAATCAAAACCCATTATATTAACATTCTCATTTTTCACCTAAATTTTCATTTGTGTAATGTTTTAAAATTATATTCCACTTATTTGCAATTAATCCACTTATTAAGTTTCAAATTATAAATAAATTAATAAATCTTGGTTTTCACTCCTTAAATCAACCAATCTTCATATCATAAATAAAATTAACATTTTACATCTTATGTAATTTACTATCTTTAATGACAAATCAAACCTACCCTAACTACACAAGTTAGGACAATAAATGGCAATTGATTTCACCTTAAACGTTATAAATTATAAATTGAAATCTAAATAAATTCGTTTATTGATTTAAAATCTTGCTATCTAATAAATTGACATTGTATGGGTATAATTAACAATGAATTATATTACACATCATTAATGTATTAATTTATTTATTTCCCATTTAACGTGCTACTTAATCTCCTTTGATTGCAAACAAGTTTCCAAATTTTATGCAACATACTAAAGAAATAAATACATATCTTAATTGATTCATTTTTCCCATTCATTAAAAATAAATGCACCCATACAAATTTAGATCCTAAATCCAATTTATCAATTCATCTTGGTTCCATTCTTTTTTTTTCATCAACTATCACTTTCTGAATAAATTAGCATTTCCTATTCATTTTGTTACCTTCACTTATTCTCACTTTATGAATAAATTGGTATTCTATCAAATCCATTAGTTATTAACTTAAATTATTGCCAATTCATTATCTAATATAAACCTTGAATCTATTTCCTAATTTTCAAATTTCAATAAATTAAACCTTACAATTGTTTACAAATAAAAATGGGGATTGTACTACATATATTATTTATTGTCCTGCATTACTTTACTTGTATTTAACTTATTACCCAAATACAACAATTATTACTTAAAATAAATTTACGCTTTTATTACTTTACATTCACACTTCTGTTACTATATTAATAATCACCAAGTAACGTTAATTATCAAAACAACATTAATTAAAATTTCTTATCTACATTGATTTGCATATGTTTTCCATTAATCGCGTATTACTTAATACGTTACTATAACATTGAATTCATTAGATTATGACAAATTTCGTCACGGCATTAGTATATACAATATTCCCATTACTTCAATGCATCGTAATTTCTCTTTTCATATGATTAAGTACTTAGCTAAAATTTCAAATGTTGCATTTTCTTTCTATATTTACTTCAATATGAGTTAGAAAAAATTTTCTTTCTAAATTAAATTACAAAAATCAAATTAAATTAACAAATTAAATGTGCTAAATTTACGGGTCGTTACATCTTTTGAATCTGAAAAAATCAATTTAAAAATATTTGAAAAATACAGGGTTGTTACACTCTCCCCCACTCAAAGCTTTTCGTCCTCGAAAAGGAATGAGGTACGGGAAAGCATAGAAAAGATAGAGTGAAATAAGATTAAAATAAGATGACAAGGAGATTTAAATTACACCTGATAACTATTGTTATAGGTAAGTTTAACAAGATGGAGGTGATCAAATCAAGAACACAAACACAAAAAAGATCCTCTAGAGTCTGAATCACCCCTTTCACATGACCGACGGTCTATGAATGGAAAAACAGTGTTCAGATTCAAAAATGAGTATCCAAGATTATCAAAGATTACAGAAAGATTTCTAAACAGACTGGTATAAGCAATAGCCTTCCCATTCTGTAACAAGATAAGAGAAATAAGGACAACCAAAAGATAGTTTGGAAAACAAAATAAGATAATAAACTTGAAACCATAATGCTTTGAAATCATAACAATTTAGGGATGTTTATCATTTGGAAATCACACTACTAAAATCATGTAATACCCCAAGATTTTGAGGAAAATTCTTTTAAATAAATGATTAAAAATTCTGGGGGAAAATCAGAATTATTATATAGGTGGGATTTTCAGTGGTGCAAAGTTGTGTGCATGTGTGCACGTGCACACTAGTTATGGCACTAAGAGAAAATCCAGAATTCCTGAATAATAAAACAAGGGAGGAAAACATTTAGATAAAATGTTTTAAATAAAGAAAATATAGACCTAGACATGAGTATTAAAAATTCCTGAGGATGTATGTATATATGTATATCTATATATATGCCTATGTATGACTTGTCTGAAAATTAAGGCAGAAGAAAACATTGATTTATAATGAATAAGTGAAATTTTAAATAGGGGTAGAAATGCACATAAGTATGCACATGTTTTCTGCAAATAAATGGTTAAAATTAAATTAACACCCATAGTTGTATAAATGCATATATATATATATATCCAGATATTATTTGAGCAGAAAATTAATAAAGGAATCACTAAAACAGTAAGAACCAAAGTGCAAGAAAGCAGATGTGCATAGGCAGAAAATAGAAAGTCACACCATTATCATGTTTGAGGTAAGTATAATAAAAATACTTAAAGTTATCACTTTCTGAAAAGAAAGGAAAATAGGCACAATTTAGTCTTGTTTCAAAATATTGGCCGGGACATTAAGGGTTAGGAGGGAGGGAATATGCAATGCCAAATGCATGATTCTGGTCTGGGCTAAAATAGGGATTTTGCATCACCCAAAACCCTAGACAGAACCCTTATTTAAACCAAGAGCCCAATCAGAAAACTGCTCTCTCACTAATTAATTAACCTAAGGAAGAAGAGGAAGATAAGGCTAAAGATTTGAAGGGTTTTCTGGTTTAAGTGTGTAAGCATTTAGGTGAGTATCCTCACTCATATACATGGCATTAAGACCTGGGATTAGGCAGCCAAGCTTTTATATGTTATATTTTGCATGTTTTGATTTACAAACTATGTTGGCTGCTGATGGTTTCATGAATGTTTGATGAGATATGATCTGCTATGCTGGATGTATAACTTTGTTGTTCCATTTTCATCTCTGTGTATTATACCAAAACCTTAAGGAACATATATCAGAGTATTTGTAACTAGTTTGAATAATGGCTTAAGACAAAGAATGAAAAGATAAAGAAAACTATGAGCTGCATATACATTGGTATGGTGCTGAGGCTTGAAATGATTGGTTAAGGGTGCAATGGAGTTTTTCCTCTATAAGTGCTGAGCCCTAAACTAAACAGAAATTTACAAGCCTAAAAACTATGTTTAAACAAGATTGAAAATCTGGCTAAATATAGTTGCTTGCAAAATCAAAATAAACTCAATAGAGCCATGCATTTATTCTCAGTTGCAAACATTCTGGTACATGCTTGAATAGGGTGTTTATATGCTAAATAATGTGAGATGGAATGACTGGGGTGTTATACCTCTAGAAAGTAACCTTCAACTTGCTTGCAATATTATGTCTGCAAGGTAACTAGTATGTCTCATGAGTACAGATGGTTTGTACACCTAGCTATCATTGATAGAATGAACATAAATACACTTAGTGATATAACTAAGGATTTTGTGCCAAGAAGGCTGCTGGAATGCTTGTCCTATTTGAAGTAGACAAGTTGGCACATGGCTTGTTTAAGTCCTGAGATCTTTGTGCCATAATGTTAATTAGTTCATGGCAATGTGTCCCTTTGATTCCTTATAGCAGATGAGGCCAGGAATTTATAAGAAAAAGAAAAGGCAACCTAGTAGTTCCAGATAAAAGTTGTTTTATTGCATATGTTTGCTCTTATGTATTGTACATGATAATACCTGTCAAGTATGCAAAGTATATTTATGCTGTATCCTTAGCTTAATATCATGGATATGTTAGAAATACTCACACCAGATCATGGATCTGACCCTTATTGCTCATGGCACATGGGGGTGTCTCATTTAAAATGGGGCAGCCACTAATGCTTTTGCAGGTTGTGATGGAGCTAAGTAAGCAAGATTAAAATGATATGGGATAGAGGATGCTAAGATAATTAGAAATAAAAGCTAGAATGTGTTAATTCATGCATGTATTCCCTGATTGATATGGCTATCTAAATGTATTAAGTAGGAAGAATTTGTAAGTGACATGTGCTATGTTGTTTCTGGTTATTTCTGATTTGATATGAACTAAGAATATTGATGTTGAACTGATTTGAAAACCTATTTGCTAAAGTTGTCTTGATTTAGAAGAAAAACCTGGATTTTATAAGCATAATCATTTCATGTTGATTTCAGTTAATCCTGAGTTCTTTTAAAAAGAACGTAGATATACAGAAAAATATATTGGGAATACCCAGAAAAGAATTAAACTGCTATATCTTCAACTTATGATATTGACATAAGTCCAAATGCAAGAAAAAGTGTTTATACCCTGAAGATGTATTTTTAAAAGAGAAGTATGATTAGGAAGAATGATATATATATCTGATCACAAAATGTCTGATTCATACAAATATATATACATGCTTTTGGAAAAAAAAAGGTATCAATGTTTTTGTATAATCTGGGTTGTAAAAATGCAAATAAAAAGAATGGCCAGAGTAACCACATGGTTAGGCCATAGGTCAGGCCTAATGTTTCACTTCAGATCAATGAAGCAAGGGAACATTTGAGCTCAGTTTTCTGGAAAATGATCAAAGACACTGATATGTACATGTATATCTGTGTACATGTAGATATTGGGCAAAATATAAATGTAAATTCTTAAAACAGTTGAAAGAATGGGTTTTAAAAATAGTTATGCAAGAAGAATTGTTTTGTATGTTAGGTTATAGGCAAAAATTATATATATATGTACAATTATAGGTAGATATCAGATTTCAGCTATACAGAAGAAAAAAAAAAGAAAAACAAAAATTGTGTTTGAACCGACCAGCATAGTACTCGAACTAGTGACCTTGCATGAATAAGTTAGGCGCGTTTCCATTACGCCTAGATGTTGCTTGTGTTCACTTAGGATCCACTTTCTTTTAACCTGAGTTTGATAATATTCAGACTTTAAGACAATCATCTATATTATAAGCTTGCTTTCCACTGATTATTGCTTGGTTATTTCTTAATTATAATAACAGTCTAAGGTACATATTTCCAGTGGACACTATAGTCAAAAATCAGGATACATTAAGTTTTAATTTAAAAGGGAATTTATCACATTTCTGCAAATTTAAAAAGGATTTCTACTTATTATCATGCTCTGATTCAAGTAGAATATAACATAGATATCTTCATATATGTATGTTAAAAATGACTTAGAATTAAAACAATATTTCTATATTGTGAAAGATCCTGGATATATTTTTGTTTATTAAAGAAAGAAAATGACCCTGGGATATATATTTGTAATAGATGATATATCTATATATCATCTCTAAAAAAAAAAAATCACCAATAAATAAGTGTGTAAATTGGAGGGTCATTTCATTTGGTATCAGAGCTATGTTTTAATTAACATAGCAAAATGTTTGTATGCTTATGTTTATACTAGGTTTGTTTGTATATTTGACTGCTTATAAGTATTCCCTGAATGTATGTATGTGTGTGCATGTGGCATACACAATGATTAAATAGGAAAGATACAATCAATTTAAAATTAAAGCTAAGTGTTATAAACTAATAAGATGAAATACATATACTTTTAGAAATATGGTAGGAAGAGGGTCTCATCATCAAGGAGGATCTAGCACACCACAAATGCTTGACATGCAGGAATTTGTGAGAGTTTTGAGAGATGGAATTGGGCACAGACCTGAGAACCCACATGAGGAGCTCTCCAAGTTAGTGAAGACTTATACCAACTTGGGAGGAAAGAGCTTTGAAGGAACTGAAAGTGTAATGGAGATTCAAGCATGGCTGAGGACATTAGAGAGGATCTTCACTGATATGCAACTAGATGACCAAAGGAAGAGGCAAGTGGCCTCAAGGCAATTAAAAGGTGCAGCTTTGAGTTGGTGGGAGGTGATCATAGCTGGCCGGAATGAAAATGATATTAATTGGAATCAATTTAAGGAGATGTTAGAGGCAAGGTTTGTTCCAGCCTCAGCAAAAACCACTTTACTTGAGGAGTTCATCAAGCTTAGACAGGGGACTATGAATGTCACAGAATACACCCAGAAGTTTGAGGGATTGTCAACCTATGGGGCAATGTTAGTGGCTGATGAAGCATCCAAAAATGATAGATACATCAAGGGATTGAACCCAGGGCTTAGCAGGGCTATACTACCTTATGCTGACAGAACTTTTGATCAAGTGATAGATTTGGCTCTGAAGATTGAGCAGCATGACAAGGAAAGAGATAAGTTCAGGAACTTCAAAAACAATAGCAACAAGAAGAACAAAGGGAAGTACCATCCTTATGATAAGAAGAAAGGGGAGGCAGATGGTAAGAAGGCAGTAGATGCAAAACCCAATGAAGCCAAAAGAAAAATAGTTTGCAACCATTGTGGGAAAGAAGGCCATATTAAGCCAAGATGCCCAGAGCTTAAAGGGGGAGCTTTCAAATGCTATCTATGTGGGAAGGAAGGGCATATGAAAAGAAATTGCCCAGAATACAAGCAACAAGGGAAAGTGGCAAACCTGGAAGGTAGGGGCAAGGCCATAATTGAGGCTAATGCTGAAAACCATGGTCAAGTGGAAGGTACACTATTTATTTGTACCATACCTTTAGCTGTAATATATGATACCGGGGCAACCCACTCACTCATTTCCCATGAAATAGTTAAAAGGTTGAGAATGAACTGCAAATTGGCTGAAATACCTCTGTTAATACAAAGCCCTTTAGGAAGTTCTAGTGTATTAGATATGATTTGTGTGGATGTGAATTTGAACATAGGGGGAAACACATTTGTTTCCAATTTATATGTTCTAAATTTCCCAAATATAGGAGTTATATTAGGGGCAGATTGGCTAAGACAATTCAAAGCCATAATTGACCTAGATGCATCCACCATTTCACTACAAAATTCTAAAGGCCAAAGGGTTACAATTCTATGTGAACCTATCAAAGAAAACAGTCTAAATCATTTAATTGAATTAGAAAATAATCCCAAGGAAATAACTATTAATGAAATCCCCATAGTTAAAGAATACTTGGATGTATTTGGGGAAGTAAAAGGTGTCTCACACCATAGACCTGTTGAATTCCAGATTAACCTTATGCCTGGGGCTAGCCCAGTTATCAAAAAGCCTACAAGGATGGGGCCAAGTGAATTAAAAGAGCTAAAGAACCAGCTGGAAGAATTAGAAGCCAAGGGGTTTATAAGGCCAAGTAATTCATGCTGGGGTGCTCCTGTAGTATTTGTTAAAAAGCATGATGGTACTTTAAGAATGTGTATAGATTACAGAGAATTAAACAAAGTAACCATCAAAAACAAATACCCATTACCCAGGATAGATGATCTCTTTGATCAACTCAGTGGAGCTAAAGTGTTTTCTAGGCTAGACTTGGCATCTGGGTTTCATCAGATGAAGGTTGAGGAATCAAGTATTAAATATACAGCATTCAACACAAGATATGGTTTGTATGAGTTTCTGGTTATGCCATTTGGGCTAACAAATGCCCCTTCTTACTTTGTAGACCTAATGAATAGGATATTCAGAGATTACTTAGACAAGTTTGTTCTGATTTTTATAGATGATATTCTAATCTACTCTAAAACAATAGAGGAACATGAGAACCACTTACATTTGGTCTTATCTAGATTAAGAGAAAAAGATTTGAAAGCAAAGTTCTCTAAGTGTGTGTTCTGGCAAGAGGAAGTACACTTTCTTGGACATGTTGTCTCTGCTAGAGGAATTTCTGTAAACCCCAATAAGATAGTAGCAATCCAAGCATGGAAGAAGCCTAACAATGTTAGTGAAGTTAGGTCATTCATGGGGATGGCAGGATACTATAGGAGGTTCATACAAGGATTTTCTAAAATAGCAATGCCACTCACTAACCTGACTAGGAAGAACCAAAAGTTTATATGGACTGATAAGTGTGAACAAGCTTTCACCCAGATCAAGGAGGCTTTGGTAAAATCACCAGTGTTGAGGGTACCAGAAGGCAATGAGGGATTAGTTGTATATACAGATGCATGTGGGTCAGGGCTAGGGGCTGTGTTGATGCAGCAAGATCAGGTCATAGCCTATGCATCTAAACAACTAAAACCCCATGAAACTAGATATGCAACTCATGATCTTGAGTTGGCAGCAGTAGTTTATGCCTTAAAGCTCTGGAGGCATTATTTATTGGGTGCAAAGTTCATTTTATACACTGATCACAAGGCCTTAAAATATCTCTTTTCACAAAAAGATTTAAATATGAGACAACACAGATGGGTTGAATTTCTTGCTGCTTATGACTTAGATATACTTTATACACCAGGCAAGGCTAATAAAGTTGCAGATGCATTGAGTAGGCAGCATGCAAAAATGGCCATGTTAATGATGGAGGAGTTTAGAGATTTGACCATGCTCACTGATTTGGAAATAGATGAGAACAGTGGGATAAGTATGGAGATAATTGAGGAAGAGAAGAGTAAAGGAAGGTTAAGTTTAATTACTTTACAATCAAATTTGGCCTTGAAGGTGGCAAAAATGCAAGAAGAAGATCAAGACTTAGCAGAAAAGAGGTCTCTCCTATTAAAGAAGGAGGAAGTGAAGGATTATCACATAGATGTAAAAGGATACTTAAGGTACAAGGGAAGGATATGTGTCCCAAACATCATAGAATTGAAAGAAGAAATCCTTAATGAGTACCATAGGAGCAAATATTCCATACATCCAGGCAGCACCAAAATGTATCAAAACTTAAAAAGGGACTATTGGTGGAAGGGAATGAAGTCTGATGTAGCCAGATATGTTGCTAAGTGCATGGTTTGTCAACAAATAAAAGCTGAGACCCAAAGACCTTCAGGGTTGTTGCAGCCACTTAGCATACCACAGTGGAAGTGGGAAGACATATCTATGGATTTCATAGATGGTCTTCCTAGATCCAAGAGGGGAAATACAAGTATTTGGGTAATTGTAGATAGGCTGACTAAAGTAGCCCATTTCATACCAGTGAAAGTAGACAGAAATGCACCTAGGTTAGCCCAAACTTTTATGAGAGAAGTGGTAAAACTGCATGGTGTTCCTAAAACTATAGTGAGTGATAGGGATACAATCTTCACTTCAAGATTCTGGAAGAGCTTCCAAGAAGCTATGGGGAGTGAATTGTGCCTAAGCACTGCTTATCACCCCCAATCAGATGGGCAAACAGAAGTGGTAAACAAGATTTTAGAGGATTTGCTTAGAGCATGTGTGTTAGACTTTGGAGGAAATTGGGAGGACCACCTCCATTTGGCTGAGTTCACATACAATAATAGCCACCAAAGTACAATTGGAATGGCACCCTTTGAAGCCCTATATGGGAAACCATGTCTATCACCTATGTGTTGGGCTGAGGCAGGAGAGAAAGCTATCCTAGGGCCAGAATATGTCAAAGACATCACAGAGAAAATAGGACTGGTGAGAAAGAGGATGGCAGTAGCTCAAGATAGGCAAAAGAAGTATGCTGATGCAAAGAGGAAGTCAGTGGAATTCAAAGTAGGTGATTATGTCTTCATTAAGGTTTCACCAATGAAGAAAGTCTTGAGATTTGGCAAGCAGGGGAAACTCAGACCCAGATATGTTGGACCATACAAGATTTTGGAAAGGATAGGCTCACTAGCCTATAAGCTGGAGCTTCCAGAGAAGATGAGTGCAATGCACAATGTGTTTCATGTGTCACAACTAAGGAGATGGGTACATGACAAGGAGGAAATCTTAGAAAAGCCTACTGAAGTTCAGATTAATCCAGATCTAATCTATGAGAAAGAGCCAGTGGGAATTGTGGCAAGGGAAGAAAAGAAATTAAGAAACAAGACATTGAAGCTTGTAAAGATTCAATGGAGTATAGATCCTAGTGATTGTACTTGGGAGCTAGAGGATAAAATCAGGATGGATTACCCTAGGCTCTTTGCAAATTTGAAAGGTAAATTCTTAGATTACTAAGAAAGTTTGATATGTATGATAGGCAGTGACTATTTGAATTGCTCATGCATATTTGAATAATTTTCCTAAGAAAGTAGGAGTACTCAAAGAATATGTTGTAAATTGTGAGGGCACAATTCCTAAAAGAAGGGGTGATTGTAATACCCCAAGATTTTGAGGAAAATTCTTTTAAATAAATGATTAAAAATTCTGGGGGAAAATCAGAATTATTATATAGGTGGGATTTTCAGTGGTGCAAAGTTGTGTGCATGTGTGCACGTGCACACTAGTTATGGCACTAAGAGAAAATCCAGAATTCCTGAATAATAAAACAAGGGAGGAAAACATTTAGATAAAATGTTTTAAATAAAGAAAATATAGACCTAGACATGAGTATTAAAAATTCCTGAGGATGTATGTATATATGTATATCTATATATATGCCTATGTATGACTTGTCTGAAAATTAAGGCAGAAGAAAACATTGATTTATAATGAATAAGTGAAATTTTAAATAGGGGTAGAAATGCACATAAGTATGCACATGTTTTCTGCAAATAAATGGTTAAAATTAAATTAACACCCATAGTTGTATAAATGCATATATATATATATCCAGATATTATTTGAGCAGAAAATTAATAAAGGAATCACTAAAACAGTAAGAACCAAAGTGCAAGAAAGCAGATGTGCATAGGCAGAAAATAGAAAGTCACACCATTATCATGTTTGAGGTAAGTATAATAAAAATACTTAAAGTTATCACTTTCTGAAAAGAAAGGAAAATAGGCACAATTTAGTCTTGTTTCAAAATATTGGCCGGGACATTAAGGGTTAGGAGGGAGGGAATATGCAATGCCAAATGCATGATTCTGGTCTGGGCTAAAATAGGGATTTTGCATCACCCAAAACCCTAGACAGAACCCTTATTTAAACCAAGAGCCCAATCAGAAAACTGCTCTCTCACTAATTAATTAACCTAAGGAAGAAGAGGAAGATAAGGCTAAAGATTTGAAGGGTTTTCTGGTTTAAGTGTGTAAGCATTTAGGTGAGTATCCTCACTCATATACATGGCATTAAGACCTGGGATTAGGCAGCCAAGCTTTTATATGTTATATTTTGCATGTTTTGATTTACAAACTATGTTGGCTGCTGATGGTTTCATGAATGTTTGATGAGATATGATCTGCTATGCTGGATGTATAACTTTGTTGTTCCATTTTCATCTCTGTGTATTATACCAAAACCTTAAGGAACATATATCAGAGTATTTGTAACTAGTTTGAATAATGGCTTAAGACAAAGAATGAAAAGATAAAGAAAACTATGAGCTGCATATACATTGGTATGGTGCTGAGGCTTGAAATGATTGGTTAAGGGTGCAATGGAGTTTTTCCTCTATAAGTGCTGAGCCCTAAACTAAACAGAAATTTACAAGCCTAAAAACTATGTTTAAACAAGATTGAAAATCTGGCTAAATATAGTTGCTTGCAAAATCAAAATAAACTCAATAGAGCCATGCATTTATTCTCAGTTGCAAACATTCTGGTACATGCTTGAATAGGGTGTTTATATGCTAAATAATGTGAGATGGAATGACTGGGGTGTTATACCTCTAGAAAGTAACCTTCAACTTGCTTGCAATATTATGTCTGCAAGGTAACTAGTATGTCTCATGAGTACAGATGGTTTGTACACCTAGCTATCATTGATAGAATGAACATAAATACACTTAGTGATATAACTAAGGATTTTGTGCCAAGAAGGCTGCTGGAATGCTTGTCCTATTTGAAGTAGACAAGTTGGCACATGGCTTGTTTAAGTCCTGAGATCTTTGTGCCATAATGTTAATTAGTTCATGGCAATGTGTCCCTTTGATTCCTTATAGCAGATGAGGCCAGGAATTTATAAGAAAAAGAAAAGGCAACCTAGTAGTTCCAGATAAAAGTTGTTTTATTGCATATGTTTGCTCTTATGTATTGTACATGATAATACCTGTCAAGTATGCAAAGTATATTTATGCTGTATCCTTAGCTTAATATCATGGATATGTTAGAAATACTCACACCAGATCATGGATCTGACCCTTATTGCTCATGGCACATGGGGGTGTCTCATTTAAAATGGGGCAGCCACTAATGCTTTTGCAGGTTGTGATGGAGCTAAGTAAGCAAGATTAAAATGATATGGGATAGAGGATGCTAAGATAATTAGAAATAAAAGCTAGAATGTGTTAATTCATGCATGTATTCCCTGATTGATATGGCTATCTAAATGTATTAAGTAGGAAGAATTTGTAAGTGACATGTGCTATGTTGTTTCTGGTTATTTCTGATTTGATATGAACTAAGAATATTGATGTTGAACTGATTTGAAAACCTATTTGCTAAAGTTGTCTTGATTTAGAAGAAAAACCTGGATTTTATAAGCATAATCATTTCATGTTGATTTCAGTTAATCCTGAGTTCTTTTAAAAAGAACGTAGATATACAGAAAAATATATTGGGAATACCCAGAAAAGAATTAAACTGCTATATCTTCAACTTATGATATTGACATAAGTCCAAATGCAAGAAAAAGTGTTTATACCCTGAAGATGTATTTTTAAAAGAGAAGTATGATTAGGAAGAATGATATATATATCTGATCACAAAATGTCTGATTCATACAAATATATATACATGCTTTTGGAAAAAAAAAAGGTATCAATGTTTTTGTATAATCTGGGTTGTAAAAATGCAAACAAAAAGAATGGCCAGAGTAACCACATGGTTAGGCCATAGGTCAGGCCTAATGTTTCACTTCAGATCAATGAAGCAAGGGAACATTTGAGCTCAGTTTTCTGGAAAATGATCAAAGACACTGATATGTACATGTATATCTGTGTACATGTAGATATTGGGCAAAATATAGATGTAAATTCTTAAAACAGTTGAAAGAATGGGTTTTAAAAATAGTTATGCAAGAAGAATTGTTTTGTATGTTAGGTTATAGGCAAAAATTATATATATATGTACAATTATAGGTAGATATCAGATTTCAGCTATACAGAAGAAAAAAAAAGAAAAACAAAAATTGTGTTTGAACCGACCAGCATAGTACTCGAACTAGTGACCTTGCATGAATAAGTTAGGCGCGTTTCCATTACGCCTAGATGTTGCTTGTGTTCACTTAGGATCCACTTTCTTTTAACCTGAGTTTGATAATATTCAGACTTTAAGACAATCATCTATATTATAAGCTTGCTTTCCACTGATTATTGCTTGGTTATTTCTTAATTATAATAACAGTCTAAGGTACATATTTCCAGTGGACACTATAGTCAAAAATCAGGATACATTAAGTTTTAATTTAAAAGGGAATTTATCACATTTCTGCAAATTTAAAAAGGATTTCTACTTATTATCATGCTCTGATTCAAGTAGAATATAACATAGATATCTTCATATATGTATGTTAAAAATGACTTAGAATTAAAACAATATTTCTATATTGTGAAAGATCCTGGATATATTTTTGTTTATTAAAGAAAGAAAATGACCCTGGGATATATATTTAAAATAGATGATATATCTATATATCATCTCTAAAAAAAAAAAATCACCAATAAATAAGTGTGTAAATAGGAGGGTCATTTCAAATCATAACACTTTGGAGATGTTATTCTTTAAAAAAACTCTTCATTTAAACCATTTTAATTCAAGGTCAAATAATATTCATTTTAAAGTTGTAACATTTCTAAGTTCATTCAATTATAAAAATTTCCAAAACATTGTCTTTTCAAAATAGCAGCACTTATAAAATGCTAAGTAGATATATTAATATTTCAAATCAGTTTAATTCCAGAAATATTTATTTGGATATCATTTAACTTATGACTTATTAAAACAAACTTTTATGAATGGAATATCCAAATTAAACAAAACTTCGTTTATTAAGTCAAAAGCTCCCTATTTTAGTTAGCTCTTAATTTAACACATAACCTAACACTTTATTTAAAATACCCATTTCATAAATAGATATTCCTTTAATAAGTTACACTTAAAATTCCATTTGAAAACCAAATTCTCAATTATCAAATTTAGTGATGTTAAAATACATTTAACTATTTAAATCATAATTATTCATTTTTTAAGACATATCAATTTCATAAATAAAATATTTATCATAGCAAATATAACAATCAAATTTCTTTACACATTTATTCATTTAGACATCAATTAAACTATGAATTCAAGTTAAATAAACTTTATTACCAAAAGTCCAATTCAAATGTATTTTATTTTATCTATTCAAAGATACATTATTTATTATACAACATATTCATTTCAGGAAATAACCTTTATTAAAATTCCTAGGTTAGACTTAAGGTTCCATATTAAATCAAATTTGATTATTAAGTTTTTAAATAAAATCTCTTGAAATTCCTTTTTCACTATTTACCTCTGTTAATCTTTTATAACTAAAATTTAAGTGTATAACATTTATTATAACCACTCAAATTTTATTTATAAAATCCTTTCTATATTGTATATTATCCAATTTCATATTCAACTTCTGTGTAATTTAGGTAAGTTATATTGGAATAAAATTGAGTGTTATACAAATAAAACTTTCCAATTCAATTATCAAAATTTTGAATCATTTATCCAAATTTTTGATTTTTTTCTTCTTATAATTGAAATTATTATTCAAGATAAAATTTAAGAATTTGAATCTTCGAACATCTTCAAACCATTTGGAGATAAGTAATTATATATACATAATATGTTAAATCAAATTTAAATCATATATCTATATATATTATAAATCAAGTCATATTTTAGAAATTCAAATTAAATAAATTCCCCAAAATAAAGCTGTAGCAAGACTACAGAACAGTCTCTTCACTTCGAAACTCGAAAATGAACGCCGATGAGGCTGCAGTCATCACCGAAATTATTTTCCAGCGACAAAGAGAAGAGCACTAAATTTTTAAACTTAAAAATCCTTTAGAAACAAATTTCTACTTGGATATACTTTAAATAATATATCCTTTTAAAACTTTAAACACTAGGTTTGAAATCCATCGGAAATTAAATTCTTAAATTTCTTGTTTTAAATTCATTTCAGTTCCCAAATAAATTTATAAACAACTATTTATAAATTCATTTATAGAACAATAAATGATAAATCAAGTATTATCATTTCAAATAATCAATTTAAATCAATTTATTAAGTTCCATAATATTTACTTATATCAAAATTTATTTCATTAGCAATTTTAAAATAATATTGTGTCAGTTTGTTCTGTCAAAGTGTTTTAGAAATCCTATCGATAGCGTTGATCAGACGAATCGATCGGAAACCCAAATCCACATCAACAACCCAAACAACACAATATATAAAACTAATCATTAATTTACAAGTACAGTTCAAAATGTTTGGAAGATAGATTGGAACAAAAGACAAGATGATTAAATAACAGAGTAGGGAGATGGACAAGCTTAAATAAATCGCGGACAACCTTAACCGGGTCAACCGCGACTTAAAGAATAAGATCGATGTGGATTTTTCTGGGATAAATCTACGTTCGATCTCAAGAGATAAAGTTTGGAATAATAAAAGATATTAACATCTAAACCAAAGATAAATATAAATCTCTGGTGAATCGATGCTGATTGTAAAGGATTTTCACCCTTTTACAAGAAAATTAGAATATTGGCGAGACCGCCAATTCACTACAAAGATCATTCGAAGTGGAGTTATGAGATACTCCAGAATCAAAAGAAGATGAATAGTGAGGGACACGAATGAATTTTGGAACCACAGGGAACGTTCCAAAATTCAAAGGAAATCGGATCAAAAGGAAGAGATTAAAACTCGAACGAAAGTGATTCTGTAAATAAATTTAACATACAATCTAAGTTTTGCCTCAAAGCCAAAGCTCTGATACCAACTGTAACGACCCGATATTTTCAACCATTCGCATCCATTATAAGTGTATAGGTAGACACTCATGCCGGAATTGAATTGCTCAAAATACCGCGTTGTAAATAAAATTTGGCAAATCTCAGAATATACAGTAAATAAATAAAATCACATATCACAGACACAGAGTAAAATAATGCAGCGGAAGTAAAAGAAATAGTAGTTCATGAAGCTACTGTGTAAATATATCAGAGTTAAATAAGATACAACAGAAGAAATAAAATACAACAGAAGTCTAAATACAATAACCAAGTACAAGCTGAGTAGAACAACAGAACTGAAATAGATAGGACAAGACAAGCAGATAATCTCCAGCGATTCAAATCTCCAAGAATGTGGAAATCCAAATCTGTGAATAACTCAGGCTGACCCGAGCGTAAAGCAAAACACAAAACACTCGAGTCAGGACAATATATACTTATATAGTGTAAACCAACTCAAGTGAACTGTAATAAAGGTACAAGTAACTTAAAGAATGCTTGGGATCACCCATTCTTTAAGGATCCGTTAAACTATCTAATATATTGTAATATTCGCTATTATAATAATGTCTAATCATAAAATAAACATACTTTTAAATAGCGTTAAGGAGTGACCCAATATTCCTCTTAACACGTAATAGTCCCAGTAGTCTATCCAGTATTAGCATACTCCCAAAATGGGGCTACCCTCGATACTCCACAGGCTACGGGAGAAATCACAAATCGTAGTAAAGCTCGATATGGTAGGTGACACGGCACAACTAGGCAATGCCAGGGTAGATATACCAATTACGCATCCGGACTGGTGGTGACGCATAGCAGCCACTACCGCCCATCTCGAACAACACTCCCAAATCGAGGGTGCGCACAAAATCAATCACAAGTAATAGAATGGTATCGAAGAAGTGTGTCCGATAAGAGGTGCTACCTCCTTGGTCCGTCAATCGCTCCTGTTTTAGCCACCTTATGCCAACTCACGGGAGTTGGGTCCACGTATATACCTTAGGATCGTCGTTACCATCCTACTTCATTCTGGAAACTCCACCGCATACACAGTTGTCAAAGTGGTTTTCGGTATCGACAGAGAGTATGTCCATATCCGATCCCGGTCTCTTTAACAACCAATCGTTATTATAACCCGTGGTTATAATTTAAAACAGTTTATAATTTAAAATAGAATATCATTTCAAATCAAATCTTTATCAAAATAAAGATTTAATAATTCCAAACAATTTCAAGATATTTAAAACATCGTATCATCTCAAAAACTTCATTTCAAATCATTTCAATATCAAAATATCATATTTTTCCAAAACTTCATTTCAAATCATTTAATATATCAAAATATCATTTCTTTCCAAAACTTCATTTCAAATCATTTAATATATCAAAATATCATATCTTTCCAAAACTTCATTTCAAATCATTTAATGTATCAACTTTAAATACCTTTTTAAATTCAAAGATATCATTCATTTATTATCATTTCAAATCACCTTTAAATAGTTTATATTCAAATCAAAATAATTCATTAAACCTTTTAAAAGTGTAATTATTATATTTTCAAATCAAGTATTCAATTTCCAAAGTTTCAAACCATTCTGAGTTCGTTTACTAAGTCAAAAAACATAATTATTAAAATTTCAGTCTTTCGTAGCATTTAGAAAAGCTGTTATAAGTTATACTTGAAAACATTTTTATTCAGCAAAGACAACATTTAAAACTGCTGTTAAAACTCAGTTTTTAGTTAAATTATAGTTCAAAACAGAAAAGACAGCATTTCAGAAGTGCTGCGGTAGCTTAGATTTCAAAACAAAGGTTTTATTTGATTTTAACAAAGACTGCAGACTACTACAACATTTCCAGAGAATGCTATAATAGACCTGAGTTAAGTTTTTGCCTATTAGTTCACCTACAGCAACTGCAGCATTTCAGAAATGATGTAGTAGCCCTTTTATTCAATTTTTAGTGTAATTTAGAACCATAGCATTTCTGAATGCTATTAAAAGTGATTTCCAGCTTTTTAGTGTATTTCCAGCAATTAAATAACTTCATTTTAAACTCTTTAAATATTTTAAAAATCATATTTAACATTAAAATGTTTATTAACATATCATTTAACATTTTGATTTTTATTAAACCAATTTCTTATAAATAAATCCAAATTTCAATAATTCCACTTATTAGTTCAAGTGTATAATTTCCTTTTCTTCACTTTCAACAAATAAACTTAACACTTCAAATTTAAATTACCAGTTCACAAATTTAACTAAATTTCCAATTTTATTTAATTAATTTAAACCTTTAATTAAAACCAAATTTACGTTTCCCAGTCAAGCTATATTTTAAAATTACAATTTAAGCATTCATTTATTTAACCACTTAAATTCATAGAAAAATCAATAATACTTTAATAAATCACTTAAATTAAAATTTAAATCAAATTATCATATTTACCATTTTCCAAATATAATTAAATTTCCATTTTTATTCATATAACTTTAATATCATTTTAACCAAAATTCAAAATTCAAAATTCCAAACTTAAGATATATTTTAATAATCCAATATAACCATTCATTAATTACATTTAACTCATAAAAAAATCATAATTTCTTTATTTTAAAACATTTCAAAATCTATTTAAATCAAATTTCATAAATTTATATTTTTAAAATACTTAAAAATATCCAAAACACTTTATAAAATAACCACGGGCCTAATATAGTTTTCTAACCTAGGTCAAGTGATATAGATATGTATCATTTCAATCCGCAGTTTAAAAAGAAAAATCCGGGTTCTATCATTTCAAACCCGCAATCCGAAGTTAAATAAAAGAAAT
Source organism: Allium fistulosum (assembly GCA_030737815.1). Classification (NCBI taxonomy): domain Eukaryota; kingdom Viridiplantae; phylum Streptophyta; class Magnoliopsida; order Asparagales; family Amaryllidaceae; genus Allium; species Allium fistulosum. Next base: position 341,050,410 of record CM060904.1, read on the forward strand.
AAAAACCATTCAGGCCTATCATTTCATCCCATAATGATTTTTCCCTATTCTAAAGTCCGTTCGGGTATGTATCATTTCAACCCATAGTGATTCTAGTCTACAGGGAACTTGCAGTGTGATAAACAAATATAAATGAACATAATACATTATATAACAGTAACGGATGATATAATAGGTGTATGAACATCATATGATCATAACATAGTCAAGTATAACATGATAATATATTTCTACAGATTCACAGGGTGTCAATTTACTAGTTATATAGGTACATATTGTCTGGTGAGAATAACTCACCTCTAATTGCTGGAGATTAGCGATCAAAACACACAGAATAGATTCTAGAAAGCACAACAAGCATGATATAGCATGACTTTTGATTTGAATGAATGGAGAGCCTTGATATTTATCTTGTAAACAATAACCAAACAAGACAATATACAAATAAATATTCAACGCAAACAATGTTGAAACAATGAAGATAAGAAGCAACAACGGAATAGATTACTTGGCTGTGCTTTAACCATTCAAAAGCTCAAACAAGGGGTTCATTTTCTCAGCCATGATGATGATGAGTGTGGGAGAGACAAGGTTAACTTCCCCGAATACATAAGACAAAAAAATACAAACAATATAAGTTTTCAAATGCACAATACGATAGAATAATATAGAATCAACTGCACGAATCAATGTAGAATTGCTTTGCACTTGCTTCCAACAACCTTTAGGTTCAGCCATATGGTGTACTACAGGTCTAAGGTAAGATTTGGATCAGGTTTTGGTTGCCTAAGGGTCGGCCAAACATGTTTAGAGGATAGCAAAAGGTGAGTATGCATGAAACAACACAACAAGGCAAAACAATGTCACTTTAACATGGATTCAAGGCAATTCAAGGCTCGGCCAAGGCTCATGGGGCACAGCCAGAGGAGTGGGGTCCAAGGTGATGATGTGGCAGAGGGTCCAGGTGGTGCTGGAGGTGGTGTTGGTGGCGGCCATGGGTGGTGGAAGGTGATGGTACCAAAATTAGGTCAGCTTGAGTGCATAGGTGATGGATTTGTGGATTTTCATGGTGGTGCTTGCCTTGGGGTTGCTCGGCCTGCCATGGTGGTGATCTAGGGTGGTTGATGATCAAGCTATGGAGTGGTGGAGGTCGGCCTAAGGTCTGGTTGAAGAGGAGCCAATCACTTTAGTTGAGAACAAGAGCAATTTCTAATAAGAAAATATAGAAAACAAGAGAAAGGAGAAGAATTTACCTTTTTTTTTGCAAGATGGAGGCCATGATTTTTTTTAGGGTTTTGGAGCTTTGAAAATTCATGAATAACAGGAGGAAGTCAGCTAAAAAAAAGGAACGAGGAATAGTTTGGGTTAATTGGTGAAAGGTTAGGTTAAAAGTAAAAAGGTGGACTATAAAAGCCCATAGGAAGATAGAAAGTTTAAGGCCTTTCAAATTTCTTTATTTTATTTTTTTATAACTTTATATTTCTGGAAAAAGATAATAATCCCAGGTAAAATTGCGAAATTTGAACAAAATATAATAATTTATATAAATATTTATCAATAATATAAAGTTAAATTAAGAAAATAGCTAAAATAGTAAACTAGTCTAGAAATTTGAAATTGAATAGAATAAATTTTAGAAAAATTCATATGAGCTTGTAATATATTTTTAAACATAAATAATAACATAAAATAAATATATATTCACAAAATAAATATTTAAAATTAAATTTACATATAATTTTTAATGAAGAAAATAGCAGAAAATAGAAAAACAACCTTTAAAAATAGGAAATCATCATAGTAAATTTTGGAAAAATTCTATTATTATTTTTGAAATATAAAGAGATGAAAATATACATAAATTAACATATTGACACATATTAAATAAAATATAAGAAAGAAAATATGATTTATAAAATTTAAAATAGGCAAAATTGCACAATAAAACAAATTATACTAAAATTTGAAATGTACATAACTTTTACATTTTAACTCCGTTACCAACGAAACGAAAAGTAGTATTCAAGTTATTAAATCTATTGTCAGAATAAAAGATAAAATTTATAATTTCAAATATTTAAAATTTAAATTTAAAAGTCAAAGTTTGACTATTTGACCAAAATTCACATTTTGTGGAAATATTAAATTTAGTCATATTTGGAATTCTAATCCACATCAAAATCAAAGTTTATACTTAAAATAACAAAATTTATTCTTTTTCATAAATAAATCTTTTGAATCTAAAAAATCAATTTAAAAATATTTGAAAAATACAGGGTTGTTACAGTTTTGAAATGTAATCAGAAAAATGTTTAATATGTGATGATTTTATTTCATATTCAAGTGCTTCTAATATTTTGCATACCATTAACATTACAGTATTTGGTCACCGGAAGTTAATACCATGGATGACTGCAGCATCTGTAGCGCTTAGCTTCGGGCCTCCAGATAGGGGATGTTACAACTTGGTATCAAAGCATAGGTTTATGAAAAAATTTAAACTAAAATGGTTTTTGAAAACATAATCCTAAGGAATTAGAGAAAAGATCGGGGTATGGGATAACGCTATAGTAACGTACTTGTAGTTGCTATATATATAAGTATACGCTATATCTCTATTCTTCCATCTCTCTTAGGCCATCCTTCTGTATCTTACGATGCTTGAATATAGGTATGGATGCTAGAAGTGGAAGAGTTAACCTTGGAGGGGGAAGCACCACTACAAATGGAAATGCTAGACCAAATATGAGGAGGAACCAAGGTCGGGCACAAGCTGGAAATATGGATGCTGGAGTCCAGCAGGTCGACATGGAAGTAATGTATCAGTTCTTTGTAAACATGATGCAGGCGGGTATTGCTGCTGGAGTAGTTGGAGGAAATGCTGGAGGAGGAGTTCAGGGAGTTCCAGTAGTCAACAATTATGCTGTTTTGCATTGGGATTACGCTCGGTTGGGTGGAAATCATTCATCGGGACTGAAGACGCCATTGAAGTAGAGAACTGGTTACTGCACTATAAGAGAATCTTTGTAGATTTGGGGCTCAATGATGAGCAGAAGAGAAGGCTTACTTCTAGACAGCTTCAAGGAGCAGCGTTGTATTGGTGGAACAACGTGACAGTTGGAGTGAATGAGGAGACAATGACATGGGCTGAATTCAAGAGGAGGTTTGGAGAGAGGTTTATGTCGGAGATTGCTAAGTCTGCTCTACTTAGAAAGTTTGCTAAATTGGAGAAGGTAGACATGACTGTGCTTGAGTATGCGACGATGTTCGAGGAGCTAACAAGGTATGGCTATGCTACCGTGGATACTCTGATTAATAGAAATGAGAAGTTCATCAGGGGGTTGAAGCCTGAGCTTGCTAGGGCAATGTTACCGCATATCAGGGATCCAAGTGATGTTGTAGTGGAAATGGCTTTGAGGAATAAGGAGATGCTTGCTTTTCTGAAGAGAAGTAAAGCAAAGGAAGTCCAGGTGGAGCAGAGTTAGAAAAGAAAGTTCTTCCTTAAGAAAGGAGCTCAGAAGGGTGGAGCTGCAAAGAAGGGGAAGTATGAGGTTGTTTGCTTTAAGTGTGATAAGAAAGGGGATTTTGCTAATGAATGTCGCTCAGATGATGGAAAGAAGGGATCGGGAAGAAGAATATCAGGTGCTTCAACTGCGATCCAATTGGACATTACAAGAACCAATGTAAGGATCCCGCTAAGGATGGAAAGGGCAAAGTATATGCATTGGAACCAGGTACCTCGAGGCCAACAACAAAGGAAAAGGGAAAGGCTGTGTTGGGAGGTACGCTTCTGATTCATGGTATGTCAGTTAGCATTCTGTTTGATACTGGTGCATCGCATTCTTTTGTATCTCATTGTTTGGTAGATAAGCTTAACCTAGAACCCTCATACTTAGTTACTTCCTAAGGGTTGCAAATCTGATAGGAGGGTACGCGACACTTGGGATAAAGTGTGACCACCTAGAGTTTGATTTGTTAGGTCATACCTTTGTTTGTTGTTTGCTGTTTGCATGTGTTTGATTTTGTAGGGTTCGGAATTATTTTGGGCATGGATTGGTTAAGTAAGTACAATGCAAGGATATTTTTCCATGATAGGAAAATATCACTTAGACACCCTGACTGCAGAGATCGGATAGAATACTCTGTAGAAAGCCTTAGCTGTGACGTGAATGCTTTGTTGGTTGTTGTGGAGGTAGAATATGAGTTAAATACAGTTTTTGTGGTTAGATAATTCACGGATGTTTTTGGACCCGTAGTAGGATTGCCACCGAAACGAGCAATTGAGTTTCAAATGGATTTTGGTGCCGTGAGCAGAAACAGTGAGCAGACCGCCAAGCAGGATGGCGCCTACCGAGATGAGGGAGTTGAAGGTGCAGTTGGTGGATTTGTAAGGCAAGAATTTTATTAGGCCAAGTAGTTCACCCTAAGGAGCAATCGTAGTGTTTTCCAAGAAGCCGGACAGATCGTTATGGTTATGTATCGATTATCATTAGTTGAATGAGAAGACGATAAAGAATCGATATACGTTGCCTAGAATTGACGATTTGTTCGATCAGTTGAGTGGAGCCAAAGTATTTTCTCAGTTGGATTTAGTAACAGGTTTCCATCAGCTTAGAGTAGTAGAGGATAGTATTCCTTTGACGGCGTTTAGAACTAGATATGGATCATACGAATGGTAGTGATGCCATTCGGACTAACTAATGCGCCAGCATTCTTTGAAGATTTGAAGAACCGAGTTTTCCGAGAGCACTTGGATAGGTTCGTGTTGGTATTTATAGATGATATTTTGATATACTCTAAGGATGAAAGGGGCATGAATTTCATCTTACAGTGGTGCTTGAGACGTTGAGGCAACATCAGCTGAAGGCAAAATTTTCAGTGTCATTTTTGGAAGAAGGAAGCAAAGTTACTTGGTCATGTAGTCTCAGCGAAAGGGTTGCCTGTAGATCCGACTAAGATTGAAGCAGTGAATAATTCGAAGAGACCCGAGATAAAGAGTTTTCTTGTATTAGTTGGGTACTATCGGAGATTCATTAAGGATTTCTCACGGATAACAGCACTGATGACCAAGCTAACGCGAAAAGATGTGAAGTTTGTTTGGACCAATAAGTGTGAGGAAGCATTCTAGAGCTTGAAACACTTATTGACTAATGCACCTTTGTTAGTTGTTTCGGAAGGGAATCAGGACTTAGTAGTGTATACAGATGCTTGTGGAACTGGGTTAGGAGCTGTGTTCATGCAAAGAGGTAAAGTGATTACCTATGCTTCTCGACAGCTTAGACCACATGAGGTGAGATACCCGATGCACGATTTGGAGTTGGATGTGGTGATTTTTGCACCGAATGTGTGGAGGCACACCTTTTGGGAGAAAGTTTTGAGTTATATACGGATCACAAGTCATTAAAGTATTTATTCTCTCAGAAGGAACTGAATATGAGGCAGCAGAGATGGTTGGAATTAATTGCTGCTTATGACTTTGGAATTGAGTACACACCAGGAAAAGGCAACAAGGTTGCAGATGTACTTAGCAAAAAACATCAAAATGCAGTGTTGGCAATGATAGCTGGGTGGAGAGATTTGGAAGCATTGATGACATGTAGAGTACAGTGGAGATATGAAGCTGGATCTAGTGGAGAAACTGTTGTGTTATCATGTTTAGAAGTTCGACCGACGATGATCGTAAAGATTTCTTCTAAACAAATGGAGGATCCAATATTAGTTGAATGGATCAGGAAGTTAAAGGATGGAACCAAGAGCGATGACCTGAAGGATTTTAGTCTTGACCAGAATGAGTGTTTGAGAAAGAAAGGAAGATTGTGTGTTCCGAATGCGGGGGACATTAGGAAGGAAGTTTTGGAGGAATGCCATCATTCGAAGTTCACCATTCAACCGGGAGGAACTAAGATGTATCAAGACATGAAGAGGAGTTTCTTATGGGAAGGAATCAAGAGGGATGTAGGCTTATGGGTAAAGCAGTGTCTGAACTGCCAATAGGTAAAGGTCGTACATCAAAAGCCAAGTGGGTTACTTCAGCCATTAGATATTCTAGTGTGGAAGTGGTATTCTATTTCTATGGATTTTATAGACGGGTTTCCAAGATCAAATAGAGGAAATGAAAGTATATGGGTCATATTGGATAGGTTGACCATGAGTGCCCATTTCATTCCAGTTAAGTCAACTAGGATGACACCTGTTTTGGCTAAGTTATTTATGAAGAATGTAGTTAGACTGCATGAGATTCCTAGTATAGTAAGTGATAGAGATTCATTATTTACTATCGAGTTTTGGAAGTGTCTACAGGATACTTTAGGTACCATGCTCAAGATGAGTACCGCTTACCATCCATAGACTGATGAGCAAATGTAAAGAGTTAACAAAGTCTTGGAAGATTTCATATGAGCTTGTGTGTTAGATTTTAGGGGATTATGGGAAGACCATCTACACTTAGTCGAGTTTTCATATAGCAACCGTTATTAGGCTAGTATAGGGATGGCACCGTTTAAAGCTTTGTACGGAAGGCAATGCAAATATCCAGTTTGTTGGTTAAAGACCGAGGATAGGTTGGTTCTTGGTCTGGATTTAGTTAGAGAAGCTGCAGAGAAGATTGAGTTGATTCAGGCTAGGATGAAGGAAGCTCAGTCTAGGCAGAAAAGTTATGCAGATAGAAGACGGAAGGACTTAGATTTCTCAGTAGGAGATCATGTTTTCATCAAGGTATCACCGATGAAAGGTGTAATTCGATTTGGGAAATCAGGGAAATTGGCACCGAGATTTGTAGGACCATTTCCTATTATAGAAAGGATCAGGAAACTCGCATATAGAGTGGAGTTACCGAACAGTTTGGTAGGAGTTCATGATGTTTTTCATATTTCTCATCTTAGAAAGTGTATTAGAGACCCGAAGACTACTATAGCATCGACTGTGTTAGAGGACTTAGTAGTAGAGCCGAATTTGACTATAGTTAGAAAGCCAGTTCGTATAGTCACGAGAGATGAGAAGAGGATAAGGAACCAGAAAGTTAGATTAGTTAAAGTCCAGTGGAGCGATGATGAGAGAGACTGTACTTGGGAGACTGAGAGCAGGATTAGAAACACTTATCCTGATTTGTTTGATGGTATGTTTTACCTTTTTGATTGATTTGTTGAGTACCTTATCGTAATTTTGAGGAAAAAATTCTTTAAGGAGGGGCTCTGTAATGACCTTAATTTTTAGTAACATTATTTAAGATATTTAATTAGTTAAATAAAATAAAATAATGTAATGATTAGGGGATTGAGATTTGTGATTAATAGAAGGGTAGTCGTGCTATAGAACAAATGAAGTAAAATGAATTAAAGTATAACAGAAAAGGGTAATAGGTAAGGGTAAAATAGGAATAAGTATTCTTATACCCTAAACCCTTAGGCCACAATCATTTCATACGTTCGCTATCAAATATTAAGCTAGAGAGGCCAGCCACTATTAAGGAAGAGCAAGAAGAAGATAAACAAGAATCTGAAGGAAGGAAGCTTAAACAACTTAAATCAAGATCAAATCTCAACTCCTTAATAACAATAATAAGGTGAATAATAAGCTACATCTCATATTTTTGATGTTTTTGGTTTCTAGATCAGATCCGAATATTTTGCAAAGTATATTGCCATGTTTTTTATTGTTAAAATGAATATATATGCTTGTTGATGATTTATGCTAATTCATACGAATTTTACGATATGTTTAATGTGAAAACCCTATTAAATGACATTCAAATGCCTTGCGATTTTAGAATAAGGTCAGAAATGGGTTACAATTTTCATAATTTTCTGAATTAATGTAGATTTAATATTAATTTTCTAGTGAAGAAAATGGTTATTTGGGTTTAAAATTAATTACGGCTAATATATGTATGTTTTGGGTCAGAAATTAATATATGTTAGAAAACATATTAAAAAAGATTTATGGGAATTTTTATAAATTTTTCCTAAGTGTTTTAATAAGTATATAAAATTATTTAAGGTATGGGATTTAATGTTTTATATATTTATAAAAGGAGAAGGGTAATTTTGTAAATAATTTAATTTGTTTATTTCAAAAATTTTGGATGTACTTTTAGGAAAGAAATTAGCAACCAATCATGTGTTGACAAAAAAGGCAGGTTAGTTGAAAAGAATTGCTTTAAAAGGTTAAAAATCGGATTACACATGCTTTTTACATGTTTCGCCACTTTCGGCACCTAGCCATCGACATCTTACTTCTGCCTCCATCTCCATCGAAACCAAAGCACAGGGTATCAAAAACTTGGTACATAGTGAATTGGACATAAGCGAAAGGTACTGGGTGGAAACAAGGGGTTCTGAAGGGGTCGAGGCCTTGCTTTATTTTTAAAAGAAAATTTGCCTGCTTTGCTTTCGAAAAGGATGCTTTCGACTTGGTTAAATGATTTTTAGTAATGGTTCCGAAAGAGGTTGCACCTTTTGTTTTATAAAGAAGCTTTTGACGGGGTCGAAACCCCATGCTGCCGCATCTTATCTTTTGTAGCAATGCCTTCGAAAGGGTTTCTTTGTTTTAAAACCCAAGCCGCTTCTCCAATGCTTTCGAAGGGTTGGTTTCGACGCCATCACTTCCTTACTTAGGAAATAGCTTTTGGAAGGGTGCTTTCGATTTAGTTGTTTATGACCCTTTTGTTCTATTGAAAGTTAAACCCGAAGGTTTCGAAAGGAATAGTTTTAAATGGTTTCGAAAGGTTATTTCACATGTTTTACTTGAACCCAAAATGCTTTCGAAAGGTTAGATTTTATGAAAAGGATTTAGTGCTTTCGAAAGGTTTAAGATAAAGGTTTCGAAGGGGTGGTTCCCCAATGGTTTCGAAAGGTTTTAAATGGAAGTTTCCAATGTTTTCGAAAGGCAATGTTTATAATGTTTTGATAAGAGGATGTCTAAGGGTTTAAAGCTTTCGAAAGGAAGGTCTTTCAATGTTTTCGAAAGGTTTATTAAGAATAGTTTCGAAAGGTATGTTTTGGCCTTTCGTCCTAAGGTTATAAAGCAAAGTAGTTACTTGGTTTCGAAAGGGGTACTTTCAATGGTTTCGAAAGAGGTACTTTCAAAGGTTTAAGTGTGTTCATCAAAAAAATTCTGTGTAAAGTATATATAACATGGCAAGGTGATTTGAGTAAAGCATAGAGTATATTTTCCTTGTTTTAAAGTATGATTTAAAGATTTAAATCAGTTTGAAAGAAAATGTTCTCATGGGTAGATTACCCTAAGTAAAATGACTCAGAAATTAGAATACCTGATGGGACTGGTATAGGGTGCCGTCCTATACATTAGCTATTAGCCCCTAGCTAATTTAGTCAAAAATTCCAGTGTGTAGGGCTTTGTGATAGGTAAGACTAAAATGATGTTACACACAGAAAGGAATCTATAGAGGAGAGATAGGTTATTGGGGAGCCCGCAAAACAATTAGGATCAGTTGACCCTGGAAGATGTAAGTTAGGGACAGACCGACCATTAGAGGAGTATCTAACAGAAGTTAGATTATTTGTTTATTTTGTCTAGTAGGCTCGAGTCAGCCAAAGGTTAGTAGTTTGCCAAACAAAACTATAGTGTCCGGATAGATAGTCCATTTTTTACCTTATTTGTATGCATATATTATATTGCTTTCCTATTTTAACCAGTTTTGGTTGCAGATTTTGATTTTCAAAAGAAAATGTTTTAAAAGGATATTAGTGAGGGGAAACCCGTTGCGCTAAGCGGCGTTGTCTCACTTAATATCAAATAACCGAGATGTATAGTATTATTCACACCAGGCTTTTTGTCTGACTCGAAGTTTATGTTTTTCCCCTTAAACTCTTGGGTGCTCAAAATTGATTTGAGTTGGCTGAGGGTTGAGGTTTTTACAGGTTTTAGTAAGTGGACGAATAAAGATTTCGAAGACGAGCAGGAGGCTGAAGTTAGCAATTTAGGAGTTGTTGTGTTTTTATTTCCCCTGTGTTGTATTAAGTCTGTTATGACTATTTAGTACTCTGGTCATCCAAGAGGGCATCTTCATATGTCGCTCTTGGCGTATTTTGTAATAATTATATTTGATCTGAACCTGGGAAACATTTGGGATTATGTAACTTGGAATATGAATTTTTTTTTGAAATGTTATCAGAAAAATGTTTTAATCTGTGATGATTTTATTTCATATTCAAGTGCTTCTAATATTATGGATACCATTAACATTACCGTATTTGGTCATCGGAAGTTAATACTATGGATGACTGCAGCGTCTGTAGAGCTTAGCTTCGGGCCTCCAGATAAGGAATGTACAATTAGGTCGCAAGGCAAAAGGCTCAGATCGCAAGTGAAAATATGGAATAGTGGAAGGTTAGCTTGTATGAAGTTAAATAGGAGATTGCATAGGAAAATTCTGCTAATTCCTTGGATCGCTAGCGATCCATGGACTATGAATCGCTAGTGATCCATCAAGTTGTAGTTAATTTTCTCCAGCTTCACCAAGCATGATCTAAATGTTATTTGTAAGCATTTGGACAGTTGCGGGATTGAAATTGATTTATTGTTACGAGCAACGACGATTCACATTGGAACTCAATAGAGGGCTGAATAGGCAAAGCTAAATTCGCATAATAGCCTCAACACGATCAGTTGAATTTTACGAAATAGGAACTCAAAAATAGTTACTTCCAGGGTACACCTTATTTCCAACGAAGGCATACTTTGGGGGCCAAATGTTAACCGGGTTTTTATCCTAATAGAATCCAAAGGAAGTTAAAGCATCCACGACAGTACAAAACAGCTCAAGAATCAACCAAAAGAACAAAGGTAAGGAACCAAGAAAGGCTCAAGGGAGAAAAAACAAAAATAGCTTAAGGGGATGGACCGCTAGTGATCCATCACTTATGGATCGCTAGTGATCCCTGAATATTGCTCATGGGACAACCATTCTTCTTGCATCATGATCTAATATGTTTTCTAGGGATGTCTGCCAAGTTTCACGATATTCCAAGCAAGCTTGTTCAAGAAGTGGGCATTCATCCGATTCCAGTAATAGTTCAATGCAACCTGTACACGAGTCATCATCAAAACAAGGTGCAGTCATTAAATTGCATGGATAGTGCCTACATAAGGCAAGGAACAAGATCCAATCGAAACGAGCTGAAAATACGTTAACTGCACGGATCGGCCCTATGGATTGCTAGCGATCCATCATATTAGGTCGTCTCGCTATGAAACTTTGGGAGAATCTTCGTACCTTCAAATGCAAGCTCCTAGCAAGGTGGCCTAGCCAAATAGCTCTTCAGTCCATATAAATACTCACCCATCTACAACATAAAGGGGATCTTCTAGACTGGCTGTTGGAACTCTACAGAAACTATTCTTTACTCTTCTCCTCCCTCACAACAGTCATCTAGGGGTTCATTATGATTGTCTAGTGAACTCTTGCACTGGCGACTTGATCTAACTTAGGATATTCAATCGATTCCATCATATTGTAATCCTATTCAACTTGTAACCGCAGTCAGTTAATATAAAGTTATAAAGTGGATGTAGGCTTCATTAATAGCCGAACCACTATAAAATCTTCTTGTCTTTGTATTACTTCCGCTCTTTTTACATTTATTTTCTATATTATTGCTCTGTAAGAACAGGGCTGGTGCTTTCACGCTCAATCCAGGGTGTTGATCTATTTTTTGGGTTTATAGTTTTGTTGTTAGAGAATGATAATATTCGATTATTATCATTTATTGTTTATTGTCTATGCTAAAGTAGTTTATGAGCATTTATTGTTTGGTTGAATTAAATATGAACACCTTGTGAATTTAATTTCACGATTTGATATATGGCATTTGATGATAAGGTTGGATTAAAAATTTAATTTTAATAAAGTTGTTTGTTAAAAACTAAACAAAGATAAGCAATTATGAAATGATCTTATATAAGAAGTTAAATTATATAAGTATGGTTTATAAATAAAAATAGGATTTAAGCTGAGAATTTGAGAACTTAAATCCCAGCAATTTTGAAAATCGTTTTTCAAATTTTTGGAGTAAATAGTAATAGTATTCTTTGGAAGTATTTTTTAAATAAAAATATTTTAAAATGGACTTCAAAGAAGATAAAAAGCACTGAACACATTTTATCGCTAGAAAATAGTTCTGGTGATGACTACAGCATCAACAATATTCATTTTCGAGTTTCTAAAGCGAGGAATTGCTACCATGATAGCAATTTGCTTCAAGATTTTTTTGGAAAAACAGATTTTGTTTAAAATTCTAAAAGTATGATTTAATATATAAAAAGGAGATATATGTATATTATTGTTATTTCAAAGTGATTTGAAATAAAAACTTGGTGCTTAAATTCTAAAATTTTCAGTGACTATATTATAGACTCTTGCATCCTATCCATTAGGATAGTTTGGTTTGTGAATCTCGTTTGAGATGTTGTTTGGAAAATTTTCATTTATTAACTCACCTCTTTGTTGGATTTGGGATGCCACTTGGATTTGGTTTTCTTTTGTTGGATTGGGCCCATAATGGCGATTTGTAGTTTTTTCGATCGAGCCGTGCAAAGGAGACGCTGTCGAAATTTTCCATAATTTTACAGGACTTAGAAAATTTGATAACAAGTTTCAACTAATTGGTTTTGAGAAATTTAAGGGTTGGAGACATTTTTTCCTTACTTTGGAAATTTTGGGGATGAAATCTTTTAATGGGGGAAGAATGTAACAACCTGGATTTTTGTCATTTGATTTTGAATATTTAATTAATTTTAAATATTGAGATATTGGTTTTAAAAGTTAATAACTAGAATTCGAAATATAGGGATTGCTTAAAATCTTTGAATTTTTGAATTAAATACATGAATAGTGTCTTAAATATAGGGATTTTTGTATGAATATTAATCAATTTGATTTAATAGTATTATTTAACTTTTTTTTATTTATATATAATAATGGTGAATTCCTTTTGTAAATTTATTTACAATAATAAATGGTTCGAATTAATAATAAGAAAATAAATTTTTAATATAACGACTCGATTTTTATTGACGTATTTTAAATTTAATTTATTTAATTTTTCCATAATTTTTAATTTGGAAATTATTTAAATTATCATTTGGCGATTTTTCGACAAACGATGGTGTTTTTGTGATTTTCCAGAATTAAATAACCAATGTATATTATTTTCGTTTCCGGGGCGTGTTACTGTTCCAAGCATGATCGTAATTTTCTTTTATCGTTTGGAGTTCATATGCAAATAAAAATCTTTGCGGCGGGATGCCGAAAAATTGAAAATAAACTTAACTCAAACACTTAGACTCACCAAACATTTTTTTCCTCCATTCTTTTACTTTTCCATTATCCATCTCCTGTAAAATCAAAAACAAGAAAACCTTTACCTAAAAATTCAAGAACAATTCTAATTTAAATCAAAAAATTCAAAATTTTAAATCTTTGAGTTGCAAATGGTGAGATCTACATTTTGGTCGAGTCTAATTGCATTCGACGAGCATTTGTGGTGAGCGATGGTTTGATCAAGGAAGAGGGTGAACTAAGGTTAGGTGTTTTTGGACGATTCAGATAACGGGAGGCGAGAAGGTGGTTGTATTTGAGTTTGTGAGTTAAAGGAGCTTCTTTTGGCAAACTTAGGTGAAGCTTTGGTCAAGGAGGGAGATTCGCGTCGCCTAGGTTTGGGCCACGACAGGTGCAGGTCGTGATCTGGTGGGGGCTTGCGGGGTGATGGTGGTTGAATCAGTCGGAAGGTGATCGTGAAGCGGAGTTCAATGGAATCAATGGTCCGGCAAACAGAGGTCTTGAGCTCCAAATCGTAGTTTAGGTGGGAGAGGAATTAGATTTTGGGAAGAAAGGATTAGTGAGGGTATGGAAATTAGTTGGTTAATTATGTAATTATTATTTAATTGATTTAATTAATTCAATATCTTATAAAATCGATAACTTGTTCAAATGAGGTCCAATCAAGATGCAAATTTTTGTATTGCACTCGATATGACGATATCTACATGATAGAGGTAGTTTGGTTGAATTTGGAGTTAATGGAATTTTGGGCTAAAATCGGACGTTGTTCGATTTTAGTTCAAACCGGAACGCTTCGGCGCCAACTGTAATTTCGGTGAGTATGACTCACCTCTTTGGATAAATCAGATTGATATATGGTATATAAATTTTATTGTTTGTGTTTGATTGAACTATTGGTTGATTGGTTAAAATATCCACTTTGAAAAGCAATTACTATTTAAAATTGAAATACAAGAAAATTTATAGAGAAATTCGGATTTCTCGAAATTGTGGTTATTAATTTCTAGTTATATTCCTGTTGTTTTATTTTAGTTATATTCCTGTTGATTTATTTTTGTTATATTCCTATTAAATAGATTGTTAAATGCTGAAATTTAACTATGTGACCATATTGGATGTGACGTTGACACTTGTGAAAAGTTACTTTTTTAGTGAAAAAGGAAGTAATAGCATTTATTAAGTGCTTAGAAACTATTGGCCTCGATATGGTATTTTGAAAATACTATTAAGTGATGTTTGATTTGGAAATGGTTTTCAATTTGGAAAATGATTTAAAATTGATATCGGGGTTTTCTATGATATTTTATTTGAAATGGATTTGAACTCCGATGTTGTACTCCAAATTTTTATTAGTTTTTCATTATTATTTAATAATATTTAAAGCTGTTTAACTATTGTTTAAAAATATTTTAGAAGTTGTTTATTTATATTTAATATAGTTTAAAGGTTATTTACATATATTTAATGTTGTGAAAAGTTATTTGTTTAGATAATTAATATTGTTTGAAGAGAATTAATAATTATAATTTATTAATAATGTGTTGGAAGCAAATTATTATTTATTATAATAATGTTTAAAGATTAATTATTATTGTTTTATTAATAATGTTTGAAATTATTAATTATTATATTTTTAATGTTTCGAAGTTATTAATTATTATATTGATAAATTGTTTTGGAGTAAAATATTTATTTTATTAATGATGTTCTAAAGGAAAATTGAAAATGTTACAATGTTGTTGAAAAACTAATTTATTATTTATTTATGATATTTAAAGTTAATCAATTTATCAGATTGACTGTATTTATAAATAATGAATTGATTTATAAAACGAATCCCATTTAATAAAACAGTTTACAAATGACAATAGGGTTTTGAGATTTATAAAAGAAGCTTTATAAATGATTTTGGATATTTATAAAAGAAGTTTTATAAATGATTTTGGATATTTGTAAAAGAGGTTTTATAAATGATATTGGATATTTATAAAATAAGCTTTGTAAATGATTTTGGATATTTGTAAAAGAGTTTTATAAACGGCTTTGGATATTTACAGAAGAGTTTTATAGATAAACTTAGAGATTTATTAAGAGTATTATAAATGGATTTGGAAATTTAGTAAAGGAGATGTCCTTAAATGAAAGAGATTTTTTAGAAGGATTTATTGAAGAAATTTATAAAAGAAATTGAAATTGGATTTTCCCAAATTAACCTTCTTAATTTGGTAGTGTGGACGTTCGTTCCATGCTTAACACCAAAGGAATAGTGTTTGGGCTTATCATTATCTCTATTAATTTAAAAAAAAATTATTTTAATCCATTGATATGTTTTAAATAAAAATATTTTATAATGTTTTGTGAATATACTTATACCGTGGAGTTAAGTATATGAATAAATTTTGTAAGTAGGGAATGCGTAATGTTTTTGTGAATATACTTGTACCGTTGAAATAAGTGTATGGATATTTTTCCAAGTATTGAAGGGAGTATAAAGGGTTTGTGAACATTTCTTTGTAAAAGTATTTTGATACAAGTATATACAATGTGACTTTAATAAATGAAATGATTAATTAAAGAGGCTAATAGGTGCTTTGTGCTTAACTAGCGTTATTTTCCTTTGGAAGTTAATTCTCTCATTTAATTGTTTGTTATTTGATATTAAATAACCGACTATCAAATGTTGTCCTATTTTAAACTATCGTTGTCGGTTCGGAGAGACTGGGATCGGATATATTATCCGAAACCAATTCGAACCAGCATAAGTGTCCAAACCGGAGATATCTTGATGATGGTTTCGAAGATGAAGTTCTTGGATGTACAAGGACTGCTTGCTACTGATCCTGAAGGTGTTTCCAAAATGAATGTTATAGAAGTAGTGCCTTCAATTTTGTTCAGACCCGGAATGAACTTATATAGACGAATGTCAGCAGTGCATTGCTGCCTAGAGGGCAATGTTAGCTTTCCAAGTTGGTTTTCTATTTAAAAGGTAGAGCGTAACCTCAGGCCTCACACCCAGTAAATGGCTAAAGCAGGGACATGAGGTAGGGCTATGTGGGTCACTCTAATTAAGGTATGATCATCCTTTATCTTGAGTCGATATCTATGTATGCTTCAGGGCCCATTATGGTTATTGATCAACCGTAGGGTGATCACATTCGGCGCTATCTAGTAAGAGGTAGGACCGGTCCTAAGTAGCTGAGGTGCAACGTGTCATAGCCTTTGGTACATTTTATTTAGAGGTGTACTAATTTGATAGGTAGACCATTACCCTTTCATAGTTGGGATCCATTTTCCAATACGAGCCTTCGAACTTGATTGTATATCTGTTACGCTGGAATTTTTAGTTAATGTAACAATTTCGGCTATATTCAATATTTATTTTAAACTCTAGACATATTATAATATCACTAGATATTTATAGAAATGTTTTGGTTATCATAAGGTAAAAACCCGTCTGTGTTTATGTGTGGCAAAGTCTTATGAGATACCTTAATTTTGAAAGGTTTTATAACATTAAAATCCATTTGAGGTGTGTTTCTCATGCTGGTTTACCAAACTGATCCGGGCGCTATTTTTCTTATAATGCTATGGTCAAACCGAGCATATTTTCATATTAGATTTGGATGCTTTGGAGCTTCAGGAAACGAGTTAGATGCCTCCAAGACGGACTCACATATATTTTATTTCTCTACATTGGGTGTTTGTATTTATCAGTATTTGTGAGGACTGGTTGTTATAACTGTCCAAGCTGATGATAGCTAGTTGCTCTGATTTGATGTAAATATATTATAGTTTTTCTTTTATAAAGATTTGTTGTATTTTATATGTTATTCGTCACGATGTGAGATTTTGTTTTGTCTTTTCATTCTTTTCCCTTAATAATCTGTTATTCCAGCACTTGGATGCTCAGCACAGTAATACCATGAATATACCAGTGTCGACTTTAGAGGATCGAAAAGGCAGGTTGTTATATTAACCAAAAAATAAAATGACATTTCGTTTTAAATATTCTTTGTCAAGATTTTTCGATAAAAGGATATCAATTGATCCGTTGAGTCCAAAGTGCATTGCGCTCTCCAAATGTGGGGCAAATTATTAGTTATGGCTGTAGGGGGTACCGAGTGGTTACATACTTATAATTATGAATAATTATGGAATAACTCATCTAATATTTTCTTATTGGTTGATAACAACTAAATCAAACAAGAAATGTGAAAGCGACTATGTTACACGGTTCCTTCGACTTGAGAGCACTTTGGAGTTTCAATGTGAATACTCCACTTTGATTATAGATAAATCATGACATGGTGATCAATTGAGTGACTACAGTTGGGTTTGAGTTGAAGCATTGGAAGTGAAACACTATTCAGTAGAGAATTCATTTCCTTATTATATGAGGTTAGTATAAGGTCAATTATAGTCAATTCAAAATCAAAATATCTAGCTAGAGTAGCAGGGTTAATAATAAATGTTATTATTGAACTAAGGACATTTTTTTGGATTATCAAGTCAAATGTGGATAATATTGGGATTTTTACTAATACCAAATCCCATATATCCTAAAGTGATATAGTTTTGACGAAGACAACGTGTGTAAATTATAATTACTAAAGGTATCGCCTTAAGAATAATGTGATTTTTTTTAAACGGATCTGTAAGGAAAACTTTTGGCTGAATTTTACACTACTAGCATAGTTGATATGTGAACGTTAATATTTAAATCATTCAAAATTAATTGCTGATTGAATTCACATTTCTAAGTCTCACAACCGTATTTGTGAATTATCGAAAAACCACATGATTTAATTAGTTTATCAAAATTTATAAACTAAGTAAGTTAATTAATATTTGAGAAATATTAGTTATTATTAATTTATTTGATGTTTGAATGTTGCTAGTAATTATTTGAATGCATATAGAAATATACGTTTGCGTGTATCGAAATATGATATCGGTATACTTTTAAATGGGGTTTATAGTAAGAGATAATTACTTAAAGGGTTTTTAGAAATTTCTGCACCATAAATGGAATCATAAGGTCAGCCATACAAGAGAGATATTGGTGGAGTGACTGCAAATTAAGGAGTTTTAATCGAGAAGTTTCAATTAAGATAATTTAAAAGGTTTCATTCTAACCATTAAAACAAATCCCTTGACTTCATTCCCTTAGGTTCTTTTTTTTCTCCTTTCTTCTTTCATTCATGTCCGCTATTTCCTTCTTCTTATAAAAAATTCAAAACCGAAATAAATCAAAACATCGAATAAAATTAAAGTTTAAGTGGTTCATAAAATTTCAACAAAGTTGGGCGTTGATTCTAGAGTCTAAGGAGGAATATTCAATCAAAGTGTCATTAACAGGCTAGACTGTAAGGTACTATCTAATCTTGGTTTATGTTTTTGTTGTAATATAAGTATCACGTTAACATATATACATATACACACACATATACAAATATATGTACACACACACACATTGTTGCCTTATTTAGATTTGGGATTAACAATGCAATCTAAACAACCAATTAAATAAAATGAACTAATATAATTTTATAGATTAAAACCAATATCTACATATATAATATGTTTTCAAGCAATGAATTTAGTTTTCGAATCACATATAATAGTATTCTAAACATTGTACATATTTTTGTGATTTAGTTATTTTGCTTGAATTTTAAACAATCCTAGAATATAGAGTATGTTGATATCTTGCTTAGCTTGATGTATGCAATTTTGATTTTATAATATCTTTTGATTGTTTTAAATTAAAAAAATGAACCAAAAATTTATTTCTACATACATGCATACGTGCATACATGTATACATACACAAATTTGCAAATATATCAGAAAGTTCAACTTAATATGTATGTATGCTTTGAATCAATTGGAAATTATTTTGTTTTATCATAACATATATATATACGTGTGTGTATGTTTGTATGTATGTGTGTATGTATATGTATGTGTCTGTGTATACTACAGTATCAAAACATAATAAAAATGTTTTATAATTGTTAACTTTGATGTTGATCTGAATGTAAACATACAATACTAAGTCAAGATTAAATACTTCTATTTAAAATTGATTTGATGTTTCAACTTAATCAAACTGCTCTAGATTTGTTAAATCATATTTTATATTATCGAGATATGTATTTTAAAATAACTTAGTCAAATTGATTATATATATATAGCAAAGTAAGGGAATCGAACCTAACTCCACTCCATCCCGATCATGGGGATATCATCCAATGGAAGTCTCTGATCCATAGCTTCAATCTGCCTCATGTTCCTACAGTGAGCTTCTGGTTTCAGCTCCTACTATTGTGCATTTTCATTTTGATCTGCCTTTCTGGCTTTCGGGTCGCCTGTTCCAGGCATTAGAGCTCATCCTAAATCCGAATCAATCATACCCTTGAGTAAATTCATGTCGATACCGACATGATTCATGTTGGTACCGACATGATTCATTTCGGTATTGATTTTTCCTTTTTGTAGGGGCTCAGGTTTTTTTTTGGTTTGCTCCAACACTAGATGCTCCTGCATTGGTTTCTGGATATTGGTTTTGAATTCCTACTGCTCCAGTTGTTCTTTGTTGATCCATCCTTCTGAAAAATCTATTCAACTTCTCAACCATCGAGCTATTATTCCATCTTTCATCAATTTCATCATTCTCCATCTCCTCTTTGGTCACGTAAATGGATTGATTAGAACTTAAGGGTTGCCCAATTGCTCGGGTTGACTCACTCTAATCATAGATCTAGTGTTAGGCTCTTCATCTCTTCCAAACTTCATATCTAATCTTTAGGTTGTCAAATCTAGCTCTTTATTAGTGAAAGCACCAAAAATGTTAGCACCATAAATTGCACAAACACCATGGAAGCAAGTAGACCTAGATATAATAGGTAATATATAAAGGAAAAGAAGAACAAACAATGCTTTTTATAGTGGTTCGGCAAACACTTCGGTCTATGTCTATTTTAATTTTTATTATTGATTTATTCTCTTTGGAATACAATGATTATGACTCAAATCCAACCATAATCTAGTAGATCTCGAATTTGGGAGTATTTAGAGTATTTGGCGGAGAAGAAGGTAATAAAGAAATCATGTGCCAAAAAGTCCTTTCTTGAAGCTATAAGTGTTGTATTTATAGGGAAACTGCCTAGCAGAACCGGAGGCCCACGAAATATCAAGTCTCGATCTAGATCCAAGTATGCATGAATAAGTAACTAGGCCCAATTACCGATAAAAACCGCTCAGTACTGAGCATTATTTATTAGTACCGATCGGTATTTCCAAGGGAAAACCTCCCCTCCTTGTTTCCATTGGCCTTCTATCTTTGATCCGTTGTGTTCCGAACACTTATCCCTTAAGATTGAGCTATTTCTGGGAGGTTCTAATACCACTAGTATTTGTCTATTTTTATTTAGAATATCCTCAAAGTTGTTCTTCAATTCCTTGAGAAAAGCACTCATGATAATCACTCGAGCTAGAGCTTCAGATACAAGTTTAGGGGTGCATGTGGAGCAAAAACTGGTTGGTGCCGAATGGTGGGACTTGGCACCGATTTGTCCCTTTTGGTCCCGTGCTTCTGGAATTTCTTAAGTTACTTCATTTCACTATTCTAGATGATTCTAATCATGTTGGAGTGAATCATGTTGATCAAAACCATGTCCGTGAAAATCATGAGCTTTAGGTCGAGGTTGACCTGACTTTGTGCCAGACCCGAGTGGTTTGTGTGTTTGCTTTGGGCCTTGCTATGGAGTCATCCAAAGGATCAAGTGCTTTGAGTCCTACCTCGGATTTGTGTATCCGACTTGAAAAAAATTCATCCCTCGGAACCGAGTTGTCACTTACCACTCGGTACCGAGTTGTGACTTACCACTCGGTACAGAATTGACTCGGATCTGACCTAAGTTTGACAAGGGTCTGACTCCAAGTCATATTGTCTTTCCTTGCTATTTCTGAACTCTGGTATTCCTTTATTTTTCCTAGGTTCAGCTAAGTACCACTCGGGTTTGACCTGAAGCGCCAAGTTGAAAAACTCAAGTCAAATTTTTGCTCAATTTTTGTTGTCTCCTTTTACTTGCCTTTTTATGATGTTTTCAAAATCTTTGGGTTATTTCTTCATCGTTTATTTGTCTAATTCACTCAACTAAGTTCGTTCAAATACTATGGAAAATTTGGTTATAAAAATTGCCCCCAAAATACATCTTATGAATATAAGGTCTGCTATGCTCAAGAGCAAGTTTCTGCAGTAGTCGGCTTATAGCAGTCAAGCTTTCTGGCTATCCATCGATACAGGTTGTGGTGAATCATTCGGTTCCTTCGGATTCTCCTGCAAATCCATGGTCATTCTAGACCATAATAACTAAGAACTCCAGTCCTTGCTTAAGGGTTAGTCATAAATCATAATCAATCCATTTTCATCTTGAACTATCATATATATATATATATATCAAAGTTATCCCATAATCATCTGGGATTTATCTATTTTAGTCTGATTATAAGGCGTCAAATCCTAAGTTCAAGTCAACTTCCACTTTAGGGTCCGATCTTTCCATATAGCTTAACATTGAGTCTAGGATTCAATATCTCAAGATCGTTTAACATCCAATCTAGGATTTGATCTCTCCAGATCATTTAACATCCAATCCGGGGTTTAATCTCTCTGGATCATTAACATCTAATCTAGGGTTTGATCTCTTCGTATCCTTACTGGGTCCAATCTAATTGCTCTCCGATGAGGGGACTCAACATCCAAGCAAGTCCATTCGCTCAGTCTTCAGTGAGGGGACTTACTTTCCTAGATAGCTCATCCATTCACTCTCTAGTAAGGGAGCTAACTATTTGTACAAGTCCAATCCACTCACACTCCGACAAGGGGATTTGCACCTTATGGTCATCGCCCCGTCTCTCCGGTCGGGACTACCATGATCAATTGGTATTAGCCATCACATTCAAGTGCTTTATGAAATCCTAATCAATTTCTGGGGGTCATCAATCTCTATTGGTGTTTCCTAATCAGTGTCAGTCATCATTCATGAAGCTTAAGTCAGAGCATCTTGCAATCATTAGAACATCTAATCCTATCAAGGATCACCTTTAAACTTCCAACTCATAATGTGCTTAGGGACTGATCAGGTTTACATACACGTTAAAACAGTTTGATAGCAGTATTGCATTATTTATTTAAAAAAAGAAAATTAAGGGAATCGAACCTGACTCTAATCCATCCCAATCATGGGTTATCATCCAATGGAAGTCTCTAATTCATAGCTTCATTCTGGCCCTCATTCTTATGGTGAGCTTCTGATTACAGCTTCTGCAATTGTGATATTGCATTCCGATCTGCCTTTCTAGCTTTGGGAATGCCCATTCTAGGCGTTAGAGCTTATCCTAAATCTGAATCAATCATACCCCAGAGGGAATTCATTTCAGTACCAAAATGATTCATGTCGGTACCAATTTGTTCTAGTTGTGGGGTTTGGTTGTTTTTTGCTCTTCTCTAACTCCATATGCTCCTGCATTGGTATCTAGCCTTTGGTTTTCAATTCCAGCTGCTCCGGTTGTTCTTTATTGATCCATCCTTCTGAAAAATCTATTTAAAATCTCCTCTTTCAAGCGATTATTCCATCTTGCACCTCTTTCATCATTCTCTCTATCTCCTTTCTAGTCACATAGATTGATTAGAACTTTTGGACATCTTCTGGTAAACTCCCATGATCGGGTTGACTCCCTTTAATTATAGATATAATGTTAGGCTCTTCGTCTCTTCCAAACTTCATATCTAATCTTTAGGTTGTCAAATCTAGCTCTTTCTCAATGAAAGCACAAAAAATGTTAGAACCATAAATTGCACAAACACCCTAGAAGCAAGTAGATTTATATATAATAGGTAATATATGAAGGAAAAGAAGAACAAACAACACTTTTTATAGTGGTTTGGCAAACACTTCGGTCTACATCCACTTTAATCTTTGTTGATTGATTCTCTTTAGAATACAATGATTATAACTCAAATCCTACCACAATCTAGTAGATCTTAGATTTGGGAGTGTTTAGAGTACTTGGGAGATAAGAATATAATAGAGAAATCAAATACCAAAAAGTCCTTTTCTTGAAGCTATAGGTGTTGTATTTATAGGGAAATCGCCTAGCAGAACCGGAGGCGAGCAAAATATCAAGTCCCGGTCTAGATCTGAATATGCAGGAATAAGTAACTGGGCCCAAAGACAAATAAAAACCACTTGGTACCAAGTGGTTTTGATGGTATTGGCTAGTTTTTCCAAGGGGAAACCTCCCCTCCTTCTTTCCATTGGCCTTTAATCTCCAATCCGTTGTGTTCCGAATATTTTTCCCTTAAGATTACGTTGTTTCTAGAGATTCTAATACCGCTGGTACTTGTTTGCTTTTCTTCAAAAAATGCTCGGAGTTGTTCTTCTATTCCTTAAGAAAAACACTCCATGACAATCACTCAGGACAGCGCTTCACTTACAAGAGATTTGAGGGTCCCTAAAATACCCCACACCCCTTAGTATACCCAAAAAGGGCACACAAAAGATATGGTGCGTTATGGGTATAGCTAAAGCATCACAGAGACTAAGATTCACAAGACAAATAAATATAAACAGTGTAAATATTTAAATGGTAACTCATTATTCAAAATAAAACTTCATAAATAAGTCTGAAAAACATCACATGTCTCAAATACCAAATACACATGTCTTATGAAAAATACATCTCGGTCTCATAAAATCAGAGTACAATAAAATAATTATTCCTCTCATAAGTACCAGTACGTCCAATGCCAAATGAAAATAAAACTGAAAAGAAGAAGAATACATGAAGAAAAACTCCGCAACTGAATCTCCAAGAAATCTGAATCTACTATCCTTGCCTCTGTTGGTCTATAGGGGGGAAAGGGGAAATAGAGGAGTGGGTCAGACTATAAGTCTGGTGAGTGAAAGTAACTACTAGTATTTTTAAGCAAGATAAAGATAATAGACTTAGCAACAGTTCTGATATAAAAAGGAAATAGAGGAAAGATATAACTGGGCTAAAATACCGTTTAACTGTTTGCTTTGATTGTGATTGTTTGCACTTGTCTTAGATAGCTGCTTTGATTAGGCAGAGATCCCAATCCTATTTTAATTAGGCTGAAATCCCGTTGATCGACCTTCTATCTCAGTTGTGCCGCTGTGAGCTATTCCCATCCTATGGGTCCCACAGCAAAAAGACACATGTTTAGCACTTAGAACGCAGTAGCGACTTATCTACCCTAATCGATGTCGCACGCTCGGTCACTGTCGGTACACAGTAACTGTCGCTCCCTATTTTGACCTCTTATCTACCCTAATCAGCATAAGCATGCCCAACCTCACCTAATCTGTTGTGAGACCATCAGCCCTAGTCTGAAAGGGTCTCGCCTGGCCTCACCTAAGTGTTTTGTGAGACCATCAGTCCTAGTCTGAAATAGAATGCTGTTGGTACGGGTCCTAATAAACAAAATCTTGTTGCGCCCCTTGCCCAAATCTCCCGATTTGAGCTTCTATCTATTGGCCACTTATTTACCCTGTGTCCCAGCTTCACCTAACTATTGTGAGACCATCAGTCCTAGTCTGAAAGGGTCCTGCTCACGTCACCTAACTGTTGTGAGACCATCAGTCCTAGCCTGAAAGGGAATGCTGTTAGTACGGGCTCTACTTCTATCTTTGCTTATTAACTTAGTGTAAGATTTTAAAATAAGCATCTTCTGTTATTTCTGCTCTGTTCGCTTATTAACTTATTCTAAGTTTTAAAATAAGCCTTTACTGTTCTTTCTGCTTAATTATAACCCATGTTATAATTTCTCTTCTATTCTGTCTTTTTATTTATAACTACTAGTGATAAACTTGCTTGCAAATGCCCCAAATTTGCCTTTTTCAGTCTATCTTCTTTTTATTGCAGTTCTTCTTATTTTACATCTAATTTCTGTAAATTTAGTGTTTATTTCTATTTAATCCATATTTGCGAATTATTCTCTTTTTAATGTTCTATTCATGTAAAATGAAATAAAAAGAATCTAACATTTATAGGCTAACTTCTAATTTAAGATATATGTAAATAAAATACGAATAACTGTAAATAACTGAATAAAATAGCTAAATAAAAATAGCTGAATAAAATAGACAGAAAAATAATTTAAAAATTAATTGTAAATAACTTATATAAAACTGTCTCATAATTGTAGAAAAACTACAACTATTGAAAACCCTATTCTTTTAAATTACTTAAAAATCTAAAATAATTACTAAACACTCACCTATGGTCCTTAGCTCTAGTCCTTGGTCTTCCTTGATCCACTTCTAGAGCGTAGAATATTTTTATCAAAAAGATCTTCTCCTTAGAAAAATATTCTATTTAGGGTCCAGCCTCAGGCAATGAACCCAAATAGGAGAAAATCTGAATGAGAAAAATAGCTAGGCCTAGGGTCTTATTTATAGTGTGGTTTAGGGATCTCAGATCGTTGGATTTGAAGATTAAATCCGGTGCAACCACGTCATAAGCTCTCTGGGAACCGTCAGATGGATGCACGAATGCACATGATTGAACTAAATTTGCAAAACACATCATCGTTCGAACCAGGACATTTTCACGTGCAAATACACAGGCGAGTCAACTTGCATGTCGACCTACATGTCGACCTAAGCCTTTGGGGGTCGACCTGACCCTTTTATTATTTTATTTTTTTGTTTTCTTATTTATTTCGTAACTTCTTCGTTTTAGCTTAAATTTCGGGTTGTTACATTCTCCCCTCCTTAAAGGATTTCGTCCCCGAAATCTCTAAGGACAGAAGAATGAAATAAATATTTTCATCAAAATTCTACAACCATATACTCAACCACCATCCATTACATCCATTGTCTTTAAGTTTTCTAATGCAATTTATGATATATATATATATATATGCAAATAGTGTAGTCTCAATGTCCCTAACTAATGCAAAAGGTTAGACGGTCTACTGATTCAGTCAACCTCCTATTTATGCAATCATGTCCATGCCATGTATCCAAATGAATGCAAATTCCCTAATGATAACTGATAGTTCTATATGCATGCTACGATCATCATCCAAATGCAACAATCATATGATAATCATCCATTTATAGCAACCATGGAAATAAAATAAAAATGCAAATGCACACATATGCATATGCTTTAGTGACCTAGTTAGGCCGATCCCTAAGAGATAATAGTGCCTAGTGTATATATATGCATCCATTAGCATCCACTAGCAAACACTTGCAACCACTAGCGTTCATCATACATAACATGTTCTAGTAACATGTTTACATTTAGTCCTACCATCCATAGGTTAAATCCTAAGATCTACCCTCCCAAAGGATATTAAAGGAAAGAACCTATTCAAAACTAAAGATGGAAATAGAAAATTCATAACGTACCATCGAAAAGAAACGGATAAGAGATACATATTTTCTCTTCAGCCTCCCATGTAGCATCTTCAATGCCATCTCCCCACTGCACCTTAACCAAAGGTACTTCCTTATTCCTAACTTCTTGATATCACACCCAACGATCTTGGTAGGTATGCGACGAACCGATGCTTCTTTCTCCACTTCAACTTCCTCAAGTTGACTAGGTTCCACTACCTCTGCTGAATCATGTAAGCACTTTCCTAAGTGTGAAACATAAAAAACATCATGACCTCCTACGAGTCTCTCCGATAGCTTTATCTGATACGCCATCTTCCCTACCCTTTCCACAATGGGGAACGGTCCTACAAATCTGGGAGCAGGTTTCCCACTTGATCCAAATATCACCACCTTTCTTAGCGGAGACACCTTAATGAAAACCAAATCTCCTACCTCAAACTCAATGTCCCTTCTCCACTTATCTGCATAGGATTTCTGCCTATCTTGGGCCGTCTTCATTCTCCTTCTAATCAAATCAACCTTTTCTGAAGTCTCTCTAACCATGTCGGGACCACGTAGCAATCTCTTTGTAGACTCCAACCAACATGAAGGCAAGTTGCACGGTCTTCCATAAAGGGCTTCAAAAGGTGCCATCCCGATGCTAGCTTGAAAACTATTATTATAAGCGAATTCCACTAAAGGAAGATGCTCCTCCCAAGTTCCTCCAAAATCAAGAATACACATCCTCAAGAACTCTATTAACTCTCTCCGTTTGGCCGCCCGTCTGAGGGTGATAGGTCGTAATCAATCTAAGTTGCGTCCCTAAAGCCTCTTGCAAGCTTCTCCAAAACTCGCTAGTAAGGATAGGGTCTCTATCGCTCACTATGCTAGAGGGGACTCCATGAAGTCGGACTATCTCACGAACATATAAGGATGCTAAATAAGGTGTTGTCCTCTTACTCTTAATCGGAATGAAGTGGGCGCTCTTAGTTAAACGATCTACAATCACCCAAATATTGGTATTCCCCTTCCTAGATTGGGGTAAACCATCTATGAAGTCCATTGAAACACTATCCCACTTCCATTCGGATACCTCCAATGGTTGAAGCAATCCACCAGGCTTCTGCTGCTCCGCCTTGACTCTTTGGCATACTAGACACTTAGCCACGAACTCTGCTACATCCTTCTTCATGCCACTCAAATAAAACACTCTCTTCATGTCCTTATACATCTTATCACCAACCAGATGAATAGTCATTCGAGAATGGTGTGCTTTTGCTAGAACTGCTCTCGTCAAATCACCAGTGCGGGGAACACAAACTCTTCCATCTCCCCTTAGCCACCCTTTACTATCAATGGAATTGCGTTGGAGATGTCTAGAGACCTCTCCTTTGCTAATCCTCTCCAAAATATCCACAAGCTCTGAATCCTCTTGCTGCCTCGAGCCAATCTGATCTATGAGGGTAGGCTTAACCTCAAGTGTGGCCAACAATCCAGGGGTAATGTCTGTAGAGGGCTTAAAGTCAAAGGTGGAAATAAACTCTAGGCTTTTCCACTCCATGAACATTGGACTAAGGGTTGCTTTCTTCCTACTTAACGCATCCGCAACCACTTCCTTTACCAGGGGTGTAAGCTATCTCAAAGTCATATGATGCTAGAAACTCCACCCTATGCTATTGCCTCAAGTTTAAATCCTTTTATGAGAATAGGTACTTCAATGATTTATGGTCAGTGAAGAGTTAGAAACTTTCTCTTAGCAAGTAATGTCTCCAGACCTTGAGCATAAAACAAAAGCAGCTAACCCCAAATCATGGGTGGGGTATTTCTTCTCATGAGTCCTCAACTGTCTACTTCCATAGCATACTACCTTCCTTGCATCAATACTGCCCCAAGACCCGTCCCAAATGCATCATCGTATACTGTAGAAGACTTATCTTCGTCGGGTAAAACTAATACTGGTGCACTAGTAAGGGCCTCTTTAGCATCGTGAAGGAACCCTCATAATCCACGTCCCACACGAATGCCACATTCTTCTTAGTGAGGCGAGTAAGCGGTGCTGAAATCTTAGCGAAATCTCTGATAAACTTCCTATAATAGCCAGCCAAACCTAGGAAGCTTCTAACTTCGGTAGCATTCTTGGAGGCCTTCCAATCTTGCACTGCTACTACCTTAGCGGGATCAACAACTAATCCCTCTCTTGAGACCACATGCCCTAAGAAACGCACCTCCTTATGCCATAAGTGACACTTCGAGAACTTTGCTTTCAACCGATGAACACGAAGTGTACGAAGAACCTCCTCAAGGTGAATAGCATGCTCTTCCTTACTCTTAGAAAACACCAAAATGTCATCCACAAATACTACAACGAACTTATTTAGGACATCTCGAAAAACATGGCTCATCAAATCAACGAAATAGGCTGGGGCATTGGTCAGCCCAAACGGCATAACCAACCACTCATAGAACCCATCGGGTGTCCTAAATGCTATCTTATCGATGCTATCATCAACGACCCTAAGCTGATGAAATCCAATAGCCAAATCAAGCGGAGAAAATACTGAAGAGCCAACCAGCTGATCGAAAAGATCGTCTATCCTAGAAAGTAGGTAATGGTTCTTCTTCGTGAGCTTATTCAATTCTCTATAGTCTACGCAAAGTCGAAGGGAACCATCCACCTTTGTAGCAAAGACGACTGGCGCTCCCCACTCAGATATGCTCCTTCTGATGAAGCATGTCTCCAATAGCTCACCAATCTGCTTACTTAACTCCTTCCTCTTCCTAGGAGCCATATGTCTCTCGGGCAATGCCACTAACTTAGCATTGTCATTCAGATAGATCCTAAAGTCGATCTCTCTCTTAGTGGGTAGGCCCCTAACTTCCTCAAAGACGTCTGGGAAATCTCTAACAACTGGAACTGAATCTATCTCTCCTAATGATGGATCAAGGGAATAAAGGAAGCTTAACATGACTGACCCCTATGGGTCGCAAGAAATCTTGAGAGTCCACCCGCTGCATATCTCTAATCTGACGACTCTCCTCTCGCAGTCCAATATCACTCCATAAGTGGATAACTAATCCATCCCCAAAATCATCCATATCCCGAAAATCACAGTACATAGGCGTCACAATCAAACTCTACGCCTAGTATAAAAATTTTCAAACCCATACAAATCATGGATAAATGTGCTGATCCTCCTATCGGGTTTGATACAACTATAGGGTCTACTACTAGAGAAATATCTAAGTGCAAACAATCAACCAAGGAACTAGAAATGAAAGAATGCGATGCTCCGGAATCAAAAAGAGTCCGAATAGGAAAATCCGAAATAGGGAACAAACCTTCTACATAGATTTTCCTACCTCGATCTGGTACACTGCTAGAAGGTGCTGCATCCAAAGCCTGCACTTGCGCTGTAGGTGCGCCTGCTCTCTACCCCGTCCTCTGAGGACAAGATCTACTAAGGTGACCAGGCTGCCTACAATTGTAACACCTCCCCTTCATCGTGTCCTTCTTACAGTCCTTTGCATAATGTCCAACCAATCACAACTATTGCATTTCTCGCCTTTCTTGACCTGCTTTTGAGGGCCTCCTCCTTTCCTCTTACCTTTATCCTTCTTGTTCTTCCATCATTGCTTCTTAGAATTCTCTGATTTAGGAACCTCCTTAAGCTCTCCTTCCTTAACAGCATCTGGCATGAGCGCCATCTCCACAAGTGACTCATACGTTGCTCCCATCGGTACATGAGTCAATAACAACCCTTAGAGGGGCTGATTCAATCCCTTAGCAAACTTCATGGCCTTCTTGTGCGGTGTATTAACAAGCTCTATCCCAAACCGCGACAACTCATTAAACTGATTTATATACTCCTTTACTGAAAGACTCCCTTGCTTCAGATTAATAAAGTTCTCCAATTGCATGCTTTCCCCGGCTTGTGACAAGAATTTTCTCTTAAACCTTTCTCTAAATCCAAACTAACCAATATCACTTCCTTCTATCTCTATGATCTCCCACCAATAAGAAGCTTCTCCTTTCAACTGCCAAGATGCAAGCTGAACTCTCTAGCGGTACCCCAATACTAACAGCCCAAATATCTGCTCTGTATTCCTCACCCAAGCTCGTGCCTCCACGAAATCCTCTGTGCCCAAAAATTTCTTGCCTTCTAGATTAGCGAAGTCCTTACATAGCTTAGAAAAATTGGCTGTTGCAGGTGGATTAATGGGATCTCCACCCGCTGGTGCTGGATTAGGCGCTTGCCCTTGCACCTCTGGTGTCATAGCTTGGAGGTATCTAGGAAACCAGCCAGGGACTTGGATGCACTCCAGAAGATTTGGGGCATCCGCCATTCTATGCAAAGAAAAGGGAATTTTGGCTCGAAAGAATCGAAAGAAGCTTGAACAGGACTTTGAGGGGATTTTTATAAAAACTCTCTTTTATACTTGAAAACTATTTCTATAATAAGAGTTTCTTTTTGAAAAATACTATTAAAGATAGGTTACTTTTGAAAAATACTTTATTTTTAAAACAAGTTTTAGGAATCTTATAACCTGGCTCTAATACCAAGTGAAACACTCCACACCCCTTAGTATACCCAAAATGGGCACACCAAAAGATATAGTGCGTTATAGGTATAGCTAAAGCATCACAGAGGCTTAGATTCACAAGACAAATAAATATAAACAGCGGAAACATTTAAATGGTAACTCATTATTTAAAATAAAACTCTATAAATAAGTCTGAAAAACTACATATGTCTCAAATACCAAATACACATGTCTTATGAAAAATACATCTCAATCTCATAAAATCAGAGTACAATAAAATAATCATCCCTCTCATAAGTACCAGTACATCCAAAGCCAAATGAAAATAATACTGAAAAGAAGAAGAATACATGAAGAACAACTCCGCAATTGAATCTCCAAGAAATCTGAATCTACTATCCTTGCCTATGCTGGCCTATGTGAGGGAAAAGGGGGAAATAGAGGAGTGGGTCATACTATATGTCTGGTGAGTGAAAGTAACTACTAGTATTTTTAAGCAAGATAAAGATAATAGACTTAGCAACAGTTCTGGTATAAAAAGGAAATAGAGGAAAGATATAACTGGGCTAAAATACTGTTTAACTATTTGCTTTGATTGTGATTGCTTGCACTTGTCTTAGATAACTGCTTTGATTAGGCTGAGATCCCAATCCTATTTTAATTAGCCTGAAATCCTAATTCTACCCGTTGATCGGCCTTCTATCTCAGTTGTGTCACTATGAGTAGTCCCATCCTGTGGGTCCCATAGCAAAAAGACACCTGTTTAGCGCTAGGAATGCAATAGCGATTTATCTACCCTAATTGATGTCGCACGCTCGGTCACCGCTGGTACACACTACTGTCGCTCCCTATTTTGACCTCTTATCTACCCTAATCAGCATAAGCATGCCCAGCATCACCTAATCTGTTGTGAGACCATCAGCCCTAGTCTGAAAGGGTCCTGCCCAGCCTCACCAAAGTGTTTTGTGAGACCACCAGTCCTAGTCTGAAAGGGAATGCTGCCGGTACGGGTCCTAACAAACAAAATCTAGTTGCGCCCCTTGCCTAAATCCCCCGATTTGAGCTTCTATCTATTGGCCACTTATTTACCCTTTGTCCCAGCCTCACCTAACTATTGTGAGACCATCAGTCCTAGTCTGAAAGGGTCCTTCCCAGCCTCACCTAATCTGTTGTGAGACCATCAGTCCTAGTTTGAAAGGGAATGTTGTTGGTACGGGCCCTACTTGTATCTTTGCTTATTAATTTAGTGTAAGTTTTTAAAATAAGCCTCATCTTTTATTTCTGCTCTGTTTGCTTATTAAGTTAATCTATGTTTTAAAATAATCCTTTACCGTTCTTTTTGCTTAATTATAACCTATGTTATAATTTCTCTTCTATTGTGTCTTTTTAGTTAAAACTACTAGTTATAAACTTGCTTGCAAATGCCCCAAATTTGCCTATTTCAGTCTATCTTCTTTTTATTACAGTTCTTCTTATTTTACATCTAATTTTTGTAAATTTAGTGTTTATTTCTATTTAGTCCATATTTGCAAATTATTCTTTTTTAATGTTCTATTCGCGTAAAAAGGAATAAAAAGAAACTAACATTTGCAGGCTAAATTCTAATTTAAAATAGATGTAAATAAAATAAAAATAACTATATATAAATAACTAAATAAAATAGCTAAATAAAAATAGCTGAGTAAAATAGACTGAAAAGAACTTTAAAAATTAACTGTATATAACTTATATAAAAACTATCTCAAAATTGCAGAAAAACTACAACTATTGAGAACCCTATTATTTTAAATTACTTAAAAATCTAAAATAATTACTTAACACTCACCCGTGGTCCTTAGCTCTAGTCCTCGTTCTTCCTTGATCCACTTCTAGAGCGTAGAATATTTTTATCAAAAAGATCTTCTCCTTATAAAATATTCTATTTAGGGTCCAGCCTCAGGCAATGAACCCAAATAGGAGAAAATATGAATGAGAAAAATAGCTAGGCCTAGGGTCTTATTTATAGTGTGGTTTAGGGATCTCAGACCGTTGGATTTGAAGATTAAATCTGGTGCAACCACATCATAGGCTCGATGGGAACCGTCAGATGGAAACACGAATGCACGAGATTGAACTAAATTTGACACGTCATCGTTAGAACCAGGACATTTTCACGTGCAAATACACAGGCAGGTCGACCTTCATGTCGACCTAAGCCTTTGGGGGTCGACCTGACTTAGCTTTGGGTCGACCTGACCCTTTTTTTTTCTTGTTTATTTCATAACTTTTTCATTTTAGCTCGAATTTTGACAAACTATATATGGAAATTGACCAGAAAATTACCACGGACACAATGGTGTAACTCCCGTGGCTCAATTTTGATAATTTCACAATCTTATATTATTATTTAATTAATTCGTTAATTAATTATTATAGCTTAAATTTTGGGTTGTTATAGTCCCATGTGGAGAAAAAAGTGGTCGGTGCTGAGCGATCCCTTTTGGTCTAGGGCTTATGGAATTTCTTGAGTTGCTTCGTATCATCATTCTAGATAGTTCTAATCATGTTGGAATGAATGATGTTGGTGAAAATCATGAGCTTTAGGTCGAGGTTGACCTGACTTGGTGTCAGACCCAAATGGTCTGTTCGTTTGCTTCGGGCCTTGCTTGGAGTCGTCTAATGGTTAATGTGCTTTGAATCGTACCTAGAAATTTTATGTGGAATATATGTTTTGTTTGATGATAACAAATATATTTTATATTGGTTTTGTTTTCTGAGTGTGTTGCAATTTAAAAATCATCCCAGCACAATTTTATTTCCAATTAAATTGTCATCCACTGTATTCCACATTTCTTATTTTCACGTAGTACTTTTCAAACACATATATTTTTATTTGAAAAAATAATATATATTTATTATTCTCAAATAGGAAATATTGTAAGATATTGCGGTTAATTTTCATTTGATATTAATATATATATATATATATTATATCTAATGCGTTTGTCTAGTGTTTTAATTACAGGTTTGTTATAAAATATTGTTTATCGAGAAGTTTCCTTTCAGTGCAATAAAAGACTGTAGTATATATGGGGAAAGGGAAATAAATAGACATCAAATGCAAAGATTTGTTTACACAATCAGACGTTATATTTTGGAAGATACAGTGGAGTTTATTTCCCATTATATACATATTTTATTTTCAATATGGGAAACAAACTCTCATAAATCCTCATCAATATCTTCTTCCATATATTTTCTGTAACGACCCGACTTCCTATGCCCAGAAAGTCGCATCATTATGAAGAAAGAAAGGGGTAGAAAATAGAAAAGAAGAGAAGAAAGAAAGAAACAACAACAACAATCTCACAGCGGAACGAATAAATTATATTAATAACATAAACTATTACATAGTTTACAACAATTTACAGAGTTACACAACATATACATCACTTACTAGACAGTTATAAACATCTGTCTAGACATTACAACTCAAATACAAGACAAGACACTATCACAGATATCAACACAGCGGAATACTATATCTACGAACGCCGAAGCCTCCTGCTCCATTGCTCCTCCAGAATATTCGTCAAAGCTAAACCTGAATCCCTTGGCTACTCGTAAAAATTTGAGTACCCAAGAGTTTATAAAACAGAAATAAACACTTGGGTCAGACATGGGTCTGGTGTGAGTAACAGGTTAAACTTGCTTAATTTCAAAACCTTTAGAAAGAAAAGGTATCACGTAAGACTCCCCACAAATAAACATGGGTAAGTTTTTACCTTACGCTAACCAAAACATTTGATAGGAAATCTGATTTTATTATAATAGGGTCTAGGGTTTTCAAATAAATATGAAATAGCTGAAATTGTTACATTATTAAATTCCAGCATACTAGCCACAAAGTGGGTTATACAATCAAAACCGTAAGGGCACGTAGGAAGAATGGGTTTCCATACAATGGCAGGGCTACTGGGGTACCGCCCGTCACAGTACGTGGCCTAGATCACCGTACCGAGGAGTACGCCCGCTCCCCTGCAACACAAAGCCGGAACCATCCCTTACTGGATAATTCCGAACAAGATAACCCCGTAGTTGGCGCGACCAACCACACACTAAGCCGAATAAAAAGAAAAGGGACCTCTAGACAGGGATCTATCTTGCTCTCAGTGGGTGCTACCCACGAAACCTTGCTGCACCTCCCCTGTTTTAGCCATTCCCGGTTGATGAGGCTTGAGGTTACGATTACCTTTAATCAGAACATATCACTTAGAATGCTCATCGTCCGCCTGACGATGTGCTGAAAGCATTCAATCCATACAAGTTCGTTCCGGGTTCGAACGAAACCGAAGGCATTATCTCGTTACACTCGTTTTGGAATCACCCTCAGAGTTAACGACAATAACCCTTGCACTCTGAATCTTCATCTTCACTTGAGATTCACGACCTATCGTAAATTTGGATCGATGTGGTATTCGGGTCTCCAGACCTGGAAATCCGGTATACGGAAACCCGATCCCGGTCTCATCGAAATCCAAAACGTATCTTTTAAGGCCAAGTTGTTTAAAGGTTTAAACAATTCAATTCAATACTTGAATTAACATAGCATTTAACACAGATAAATATCACACATTTATCACAGATATATTCAATATCATATCACAGAATACCATAGTATATCATCAAATAGATATCAACCAAATCAGACATTCTACTCAAACAATCATCCATAAGCAATCATTTATTAATCCATATTATAATCAATTTAATCAACTTAAATTAAATTAATTACTTAAGAATTAATTCCTATCCTTGCTTAATCAATCATTAATTAATTACAACCTTTTAATTAATTAATCATTAAATATTAATCACTCTTGATTAATTATTCATTAATTACATAAAGTAATTATCCTTTAATTAATTTTACAAATTAATTATCCTTAATCATTTATAGTAATTAACCTTTAATTACTCTCATTAATTATAATAATTAATTATCCTTAATTAATTACTTTAATTAATTAATTAACTATAATTAATTACATTATTCCTTAATTAATTACATTAATTAATCATACATTAATTAATTACTTTCATTTATCAACCTTACATAATCATCAACGTAATTAACTATTCTTAATTACTTTAATTTCTTTTATAAATCCTTTTTGATTAATTACACCAATTTCATACAATAATTCATTTATCAATTACTTACACTAAGTAATTACTCTTATCCAATCTTATTAAGTAATTATACTTAATTACCAAGTGACTATCTTTAATTAATTAACAAATTAATTAACTTAAATAAATCACATTCATTCCTAATCATAACTGAGTAACTCATCCTTAATTACCCTTTAAACAAATTAATTAATCCTTGATTAATAATTCTTTAACTATTAATTAATAAACCTTAATTATTAATCAATATCCTTTAATACAAAGTAATCAATCCTTAATTACTTTTATAATTAATTAATTAAACTTAATTAACTAATTAATTACCTCTTGATTATTAATAAATAAAACTTAATTATTAATTAACAACTTTAATTACAAATTTATTTAATCCATAATTACCAATTAATTAATTATTAAATGATAATTAATTAATCCTTAATAACCGTTTATTAATCCTTAATTAACTTTAATTATAAATTAATAATCTCTTTTATTACTTAAGAAAACTTAATTATTACTTAAATAAACTTTATTAAGTACTTCTTAATTACCATTTTAATTAACCTTTAATCACTTAATTAATCCTTATTACAAATAATTAAATTAATTAAAACTTAATTAATTTTAACTCATTAAAAATTCTTAATTAACCTTGAGATAAAACATTATTATCAAAACATTTTATCTTAGTAATTAACTTACTTAATTAAATCATTAATTAAGTTTTAAAATAAATAATCATTAATTACTTATCTTTAATTATAAATTAACAATCCTTAATTATTTATTAACAATCCTTAATCATCAACTAATTTAATTAGTAAATCACTCTTTATTTATTCCATTAGTTTCCAACTTACATTAAGTTTTTAAGATGAACATTTCTTTATTAATTACCTTATTTTCAAATTAAGTTTGAAAATAACTTAGAAATTTTAACTTCATTTTAAAACAGAGATTTTGTTTCTGTTTGGTTTTTTTTTAAAGATTTAAACTGTTAACTGATTTTCTCTCATTCTTGCGAGCGACACGAAGACAAACCCGATCCAAAGCTCTTCTTCCCCGAGTTCCTTCCCGAGTGAATCTTACCACTGTATGTTTTAAAGTTTAAAACTGTTAAAATTTAACAGTTATCACCAACTCTCTCGCGTATCTCCCTATAACAGACCCGAGCCAAAAAAACTTCTTCCCCGATACCCACTTCGAGAAAAACACCCACGAAACCCAAAACCAGACACTGACACAAACGTGCACGCATGTACGTGCACCTCCGACCTGATCGCCTCCGATCACGTTCCTGATCACCATCGAGTCGCCCACCTTCCTCTCGACCATCACGACAACTCCGATCATCAATTCAAACTCGAAAACGAAATCAAGCACTCGAGCTCAAAACTGGAATAGTTGTTGAATCTGTAATCGCCACAAACTCCAAATTCTGATCATCAGAGAATCTACGCCTCCGGCTACTAACTCCTCTACACTTCATCAATCACCAACATGAATCTCGAACCACTCGGTCACTAATAGGAATTTCGGTGATAAAAATTTCCCAGAGGAACAAAACTAGGGTTATGAATTTTAATTCAAAATTGCCAGTGCCACACTGCTTTGATTCACTTCTCACCATTTTTCCATGATTCTACCATCACCATTCCATCACCAGAAACAATGCTGGCCACTCAAACTTCCTAGATCGACAAAGAAGACCAAAAACCCACTTTCTTATAAATCTTGAATTCCTCATTCAATACTAACTTAAAACTTTTGATTAAACTCTTGAAAATCATTATTTAAGACAAGGATTTAGATTATAAAAGAAAATCAAAAGATTATATAGTTTGAATTTTAACATATATCAAATATCCTACTGTCATTTCTTTTTCCCAGGTAATATTTAAACTTTCCTACTCAATTTTATTTTTAAAATTTAGACTAGAATTAAACAAACAATTCTTGTTTGAATTACAAAACCTGCCAGAGAGCAGATGACAAGATTTGTGAATTTTGATCACAACTTTAATCTCTGAACTATGAACAGAGATATACTCTAGCAACCAACATGCACACATGGTTTCAATAATTCATATATACATGTATTCAGGTCTAAAAACAAACATGCATAAATATATTTCAAACATACATCCCAATTTTATTTTTAACATATTATATCTGCATCAAATCTAAAGGGGATTTATTGTTCACAGTTTATAAGCAGAGTATTGAACTAATAATTAGATGTCTAAGAATTAACAGATATGCACATCTTTAAAAATATACAAGACTTACATAATTATAGACATGCAAAGCAATTATCATCACCTTAATTCACATGCAATAATATTTGATACTTTAAGTTTTTAATTTAAAGGTTTACTCACCTTTTTACTGTTGAACAGAGAAACTGGAAGCTCTGGAAAAATTGAAATGCTTGCTTTAAAAACTTGAAACCGTGAATTCTGGAATTTGTTAGCTTTGAAAACATGCATGCACTTGGAAATGATGACAGGTCTTTTGAAGAACAATGATCACAGATCTTTGAAAGAGCATTGCAGATTGGTTTTGAAAGTGGCTCAGGCATTTGAACTTTTGAAATGATTTTTAGTTTTGAGGAAATTGATTTCAGATTTTGGTTTTATGTTAGAGAAGATGTTTTCAGGTTTTTTCTGGTTGAAGAAATGAATTTGCAGGTTTGAGGAGATTTCAGATTACAGGGTTTTGAACTGGAAATGATTTTTAGGTTGTATTTTCTTTGATTCTTGGTTTGAGATGATTTCATTTTGGGTTTGAGAAAAATTTCAGTTTTGTTTGGAGATGATTTCGGTTGTACATTTCCTGGTTTGGTTTTTCTTTGTTTTGAAAATTAGATTAGAAAAGGAAAGAAAATGGAGATGAAAGTTTATATAGTTAATTTAGTTTTTATTAAAAATTAAATAAAATAGAACAAATGGTTGACACTTGTCTTATACATTGTTTAATGATCTTACACATGTATTTTACTTGTCTAAAATTTTAACACTTGTAATTATATATTTTTATTTTATTTTTAATTGATTTTAAAGCATTTTGAATTAAATTCCCTAATTAATAAATACATACCTTATTTAATAAATACTTTCCTATATTATACATAAATGAAACCTTTAAAGAAAAATAAAATAAAACTCATTTATATTCTAATAAAATCATATATGATATATTTAAATTCATGTTTAAGTGTAAATATAAAACTTTAATATTTATTTACTATTAAATAAGCACTTCCTAAATTTATATACAAAATCTCTTTAAGGAAACAAAATAAAACAAAAGTCTTATTTTAAATAAAAGTCTTGTTCATATATTTTATACCCAATTATATTAAAATAATTATCCTTTAAAGATTCCATTTTAAATCCAGATTAAAATTCAAATTTTACTTTTAAAATCCAATTTAAAAGTCAACTCAACATTTATATTTTTAAATAAACATTTTATTAAGTTTGAAATGATTATTTCATTTAAAAACAACTCAAGACAATATATATATATTTAAACAATACTTATTAATTTTAGAAATGATAAATCTATTTAAAAATCAAATTTATAATCACAACTTAAATAATTATTCTTATTAAAATCAATCTATACCATAATTAAAACATCATATTATTATTATTTGGTTATTTATATTTGAAATAACAATATTATCAATTTAAAATAATTTAAATTAAGAGATTATCACATTTTAAACTTCTCGAAATTCCGGGATATCACATTCCTTCCCCCTTAAAAGAATTTCGTCCTCGAAATTTAAAACAAAAGATAATCCAAAAGTTTTATTTTATTTCAATCCATTTTAAAACAATTCAAGTATACTTATCAGCCATACACTATCAAACAAACAACCATTCATCCAAACAAACAATTTTATCCAAACAAACAATTCATACAAACAACAATTCTAGCTATCCGAACATAGCTTCGGATAAACTACCTAATATTATCCCGAGTTTCCCCGATACAGATACTGGGTTACTCGCTCTATTAAATCCAAACTGGTAATTCAATACCGAAACCAAAACACAAATCCTCACAAAACTCAGAAAAATCCAATATACTCAGAGCTATCTTCCTAGTCTTACCCAAACTCAATTGCTTCCTTTACCGAAGAAATAACAACGAAGTCTCCAACCTCGAATTCCAAATTCCTCCGTCTCTTATCTACAAAATCCTTCAGACGATCCTGTGCTGACTACAAATCCTTCCTGATCAACTCAACCTTCGCTGATGCTTCTTGAAACAAACAGGACCAAAGATAACTCAATAGAATGATCTCTCCAAAATCTACCCATAATCCAAAACACAAATCTACTCACAACATCAGAAGACCGAACTAACTTCTCCTATCTGGAAAAGACAAACAGATGCACTCGCCAAACTACTTCCGCTGCACCATTCTGATCTGGAGTAGAATGAAAATGCTGATGAAGAACACAAGCACAAACTGGACAACACATCCCAGAAAATCTCAGATAACTCAAGATAACACTCAACAATCGCAAGTCACTTTTGCGATCAACTCAGCCAAATGAAAAGAAACTGTTCTCTCTTTACCAATTAGAACAGCTTACGCTTATTTATCCAATCCATTGAAGAAATGGATCCACTTTGCTGCTTCTGAACTCCACTTCAGAAAAAATGCTCAGTCAGAAAATTTCCTGCCAACACAAAGAATACTCCCGAGCTGCACTGCTGTCACAGATGCCAAAGACTTCTCAATCCAAAGCTCTTCGAGAAACTCGGACCTCAAACAGAATCACCATGCTGAACTCAGCCACCACACCGAAGCAGACACACTTCCTTAAACTTGTTCCAAAGAAAACATCTTCGGGAACATCCATAGTCACTACATCTCATCACACAGCTACTATTACCTGAGATACCATCACTCGCTTCTGTTCTCCGAAAGATCCAACTCTACTCATCCAACTCCTAAGATGAACTCCGAACCTTAACAGGTTTCCTTCAGAGATTGTGAAATCCTTACACAACTGTAAAGTTCACTCGAGACGGTATTAGGTTTACAGTCTCGACAAATACACTTCCAACCTCAACACTCAGACTCCTAATCCTAGATGATAAATTATTATCATCTCAACCAATCATTACAAATACCATATACATTTAAAATGATTTTTTTTATATAGAAATTATATCTGGGTAAAATTATTTCATCTACCTTTTTAAAACAATATTGTGTCCGTTGGCCTGGTCCAAGTGTTTAGAGATCCCTATCAATAACGTTAGCTACTCGTATTGACCAGAATCCATATACCACTCAACCGATCAATTAACACAATATAAAACCATTTTATATAACTAACAAATACGCGCTCTCGTATATATATACTCAGACTCAACAGGTTGCTACAAATCCTATTTCTAATGAACAATCCTTCCGAACCTAGGTATTCACTCAACCTAGTGTTCTGATATTCACTTAACCAAAAGCTTAGGCATTCGCTCAACCTCTGCTCTGATACCAAATGTAACGACCCGACTTCCTATGCCCAGAAAGTCGCATCATTATGAAGAAAGAAAGGGGTAGAAAATAGAAAAGAAGAGAAGAAAGAAAGAAACAACAACAACGATCTCACAGCGGAACGAATAAATTATATTAATAACATAAACTATTACATAGTTTACAACAATTTACAGAGTTACACAGCATATACATCACTTACTAGACAGTTATAAACATCTGTCTAGACATTACAACTCAAATACAAGACAAGACACTATCACAGATATCAACACAGCGGAATACTATATCTACGAACGCCGAAGCCTCCTGCTCCATTGCTCCTCCAGAATATTCGTCAAAGCTAAACCTGAATCCCTTGGCTACTCGTAAAAATTTGAGTACCCAAGAGTTTATAAAACAGAAATAAACACTTGGGTCAGACATGGGTCTGGTGTGAGTAACAGGTTAAACTTGCTTAATTTCAAAACCTTTAGAAAGAAAAGGTATCACGTAAGACTCCCCACAAATAAACATGGGTAAGTTTTTACCTTACGCTAACCAAAACATTTGATAGGAAATCTGATTTTATTATAATAGGGTCTAGGGTTTTCAAATAAATATGAAATAGCTAAAATTGTTACATTATTAAATTCCAGCATACTAGCCACAAAGTGGGTTATACAATCAAAACCGTAAGGGCACGTAGGAAGAATGGGTTTCCATACAATGGCAGGGCTACTGGGGTACCGCCCGTCACAGTACGTGGCCTAGATCACCGTACCGAGGAGTACGCCCGCTCCCCTGCAACACAAAGCCGGAACCATCCCTTACTGGATAATTCCGAACAAGATAACCCCGTAGTTGGCGCGACCAACCACACACTAAGCCGAATAAAAAGAAAAGGGACCTCTAGACAGGGATCTATCTTGCTCTCAGTGGGTGCTACCCACGAAACCTTGCTGCACCTCCCCTGTTTTAGCCATTCCCGGTTGATGAGGCTTGAGGTTACGATTACCTTTAATCAGAACATATCACTTAGAATGCTCATCGTCCGCCTGACGATGTGCTGAAAGGATTCAATCCATACAAGTTCGTTCCGGGTTCGAACGAAACCGAAGGCATTATCTCGTTACACTCGTTTTGGAATCACCCTCAGAGTTAACGACAATAACCCTTGCACTCTGAATCTTCATCTTCACTTGAGATTCACGACCTATCGTAAATTTGGATCGATGTGGTATTCGGGTCTCCAGACCTGAAAATCCGGTATACGGAAACCCGATCCCGGTCTCATCGAAATCCAAAAGGTATCTTTTAAGGCCAAGTTGTTTAAAGGTTTAAACAATTCAATTCAATACTTGAATTAACATAGCATTTAACACAGATAAATATCACACATTTATCACAGATATATTCAATATCATATCACAGAATACCATAGTATATCATCAAATAGATATCAACCAAATCAGACATTCTACTCAAACAATCATCCATAAGCAATCATTTATTAATCCATATTATAATCAATTTAATCAACTTAAATTAAATTAATTACTTAAGAATTAATTCCTATCCTTGCTTAATCAATCATTAATTAATTACAACCTTTTAATTAATTAATCATTAAAAATCAATCACTCTTGATTAATTATTCATTAATTACATAAAGTAATTATCCTTTAATTAATTTTACAAATTAATTATCCTTAATCATTTATAGTAATTAACCTTTAATTACTCTCATTAATTATAATAATTAATTATCCTTAATTAATTACTTTAATTAATTAATTAACTATAATTAATTACATTATTCCTTAATTAATTACATTAATTAATCATACATTAATTAATTACTTTCATTTATCAACCTTACATAATCATCAACGTAATTAACTATTCTTAATTACTTTAATTTCTTTTATAAATCCTTTTTGATTAATTACACCAATTTCATACAATAATTCATTTATCAATTACTTACACTAAGTAATTACTCTTATCCAATCTTATTAAGTAATTATACTTAATTACCAAGTGACTATCTTTAATTAATTAACAAATTAATTAACTTAAATAAATCACATTCATTCCTAATCATAACTGAGTAACTC
This sequence comes from Allium fistulosum, assembly GCA_030737815.1. Classification (NCBI taxonomy): domain Eukaryota; kingdom Viridiplantae; phylum Streptophyta; class Magnoliopsida; order Asparagales; family Amaryllidaceae; genus Allium; species Allium fistulosum. The sequence goes on from CM060904.1 coordinate 341,094,467, forward strand.
ATCCTTAATTACCCTTTAAACAAATTAATTAATCCTTGATTAATAATTCTTTAACTATTAATTAATAAACCTTAATTATTAATCAATATCCTTTAATACAAAGTAATCAATCCTTAATTACTTTTATAATTAATTAAACTTAATTAACTAATTAATTACCTCTTGATTATTAATAAATAAAACTTAATTATTAATTAACAACTTTAATTACAAATTTATTTAATCCATAATTACCAATTAATTAATTATTAAATGATAATTAATTAATCCTTAATAACCGTTTATTAATCCTTAATTAACTTTAATTATAAATTAATAATCTCTTTTATTACTTAAGAAAACTTAATTATTACTTAAATAAACTTTATTAAGTACTTCTTAATTACCATTTTAATTAACCTTTAATCACTTAATTAATCCTTATTACAAATAATTAAATTAATTAAAACTTAATTAATTTTAACTCATTAAAAATTCTTAATTAACCTTGAGATAAAACATTATTATCAAAACATTTTATCTTAGTAATTAACTTACTTAATTAAATCATTAATTAAGTTTTAAAATAAATAATCATTAATTACTTATCTTTAATTATAAATTAACAATCCTTAATTATTTATTAACAATCCTTAATCATCAACTAATTTAATTAGTAAATCACTCTTTATTTATTCCATTAGTTTCCAACTTACATTAAGTTTTTAAGATGAACATTTCTTTATTAATTACCTTATTTTCAAATTAAGTTTGAAAATAACTTAGAAATTTTAACTTCATTTTAAAACAGAGATTTTGTTTCTGTTTGGTTTTTTTTTTAAAGATTTAAACTGTTAACTGATTTTCTCTCATTCTTGCGAGCGACACGAAGACAAACCCGATCCAAAGCTCTTCTTCCCCGAGTTCCTTCCCGAGTGAATCTTACCACTGTATGTTTTAAAGTTTAAAACTGTTAAAATTTAACAGTTATCACCAACTCTCTCGCGTATCTCCCTATAACAGACCCGAGCCAAAAAAACTTCTTCCCCGATACCCACTTCGAGAAAAACACCCACGAAACCCAAAACCAGACACTGACACAAACGTGCACGCATGTACGTGCACCTCCGACCTGATCGCCTCCGATCACGTTCCTGATCACCATCGAGTCGCCCACCTTCCTCTCGACCATCACGACAACTCCGATCATCAATTCAAACTCGAAAACGAAATCAAGCACTCGAGCTCAAAACTGGAATAGTTGTTGAATCTGTAATCGCCACAAACTCCAAATTCTGATCATCAGAGAATCTACGCCTCCGGCTACTAACTCCTCTACACTTCATCAATCACCAACATGAATCTCGAACCACTCGGTCACTAATAGGAATTTCGGTGATAAAAATTTCCCAGAGGAACAAAACTAGGGTTATGAATTTTAATTCAAAATTGCCAGTGCCACACTGCTTTGATTCACTTCTCACCATTTTTCCATGATTCTACCATCACCATTCCATCACCAGAAACAATGCTGGCCACTCAAACTTCCTAGATCGACAGAGAAGACCAAAAACCCACTTTCTTATAAATCTTGAATTCCTCATTCAATACTAACTTAAAACTTTTGATTTAACTCTTGAAAATCATTATTTAAGACAAGGATTTAGATTATAAAAGAAAATCAAAAGATTATATAGTTTGAATTTTAACATATATCAAATATCCTACTGTCATTTCTTTTTCCCAGGTAATATTTAAACTTTCCTACTCAATTTTATTTTTAAAATTTAGACTAGAATTAAACAAACAATTCTTGTTTGAATTACAAAACCTGCCAGAGAGCAGATGACAAGATTTGTGAATTTTGATCACAACTTTAATCTCTGAACTATGAACAGAGATATACTCTAGCAACCAACATGCACACATGGTTTCAATAATTCATATATACATGTATTCAGGTCTAAAAACAAACATGCATAAATATATTTCAAACATACATCCCAATTTTATTTTTAACATATTATATCTGCATCAAATCTAAAGGGGATTTATTGTTCACAGTTTATAAGCAGAGTATTGAACTAATAATTAGATGTCTAAGAATTAACAGATATGCACATCTTTAAAAATATACAAGACTTACATAATTATAGACATGCAAAGCAATTATCATCACCTTAATTCACATGCAATAATATTTGATACTTTAAGTTTTTAATTTAAAGGTTTACTCACCTTTTTACTGTTGAACAGAGAAACTGGAAGCTCTGGAAAAATTGAAATGCTTGCTTTAAAAACTTGAAACCATGAATTCTGGAATTTGTTAGCTTTGAAAACATGCATGCACTTGGAAATGATGACAGGTCTTTTGAAGAACAATGATCACAGATCTTTGAAAGAGCATTGCAGATTGGTTTTGAAAGTGGCTCAGGCATTTGAACTTTTAAAATGATTTTCAATTTTGAGGAAATTGATTTCAGATTTTGGTTTTATGTTAGAGAAGATGTTTTCAGGTTGTTTCTGGTTGAAGAAATGAATTTGCAGGTTTGAGGAGATTTCAGATTACAGGGTTTTGAACTGGAAATGATTTTTAGGTTGTATTTGCTTTGATTCTTGGTTTGAGATGATTTCATTTTGGGTTTGAGAAAAATTTCAGTTTTGTTTGGAGATGATTTCGGTTGTACATTTCCTGGTTTGGTTTTTCTTTGTTTTGAAAATTAGATTAGAAAAGGAAAGGAAATGGAGATGAAAGTTTATATAGTTAATTTAGTTTTTATTAAAAATTAAATAAAATAGAACATATGGTTGACACTTGTCTTATACATTGTTTAATGATCTTACACATGTATTTTACTTGTCTAAAATTTTAACACTTGTAATTATATATTTTTATTTTATTTTTAATTGATTTTAAAGCATTTTGAATTAAATTCCCTAATTAATAAATACATACCTTATTTAATAAATACTTTCCTATATTATACATAAATGAAACCTTTAAAGAAAAATAAAATAAAACTCATTTATATTCTAATAAAATCATATATGATATATTTAAATTCATGTTTAAGTGTAAATATAAAACTTTAATATTTATTTACTATTAAATAAGCACTTCCTAAATTTATATACAAAATCTCTTTAAGGAAACAAAATAAAACAAAAGTCTTATTTTAAATAAAAGTCTTGTTCATATATTTTATACCCAATTATATTAAAATAATTATCCTTTAAAGATTCCATTTTAAATCCAGATTCAAATTCAAATTTTACTTTTAAAATCCAATTTAAAAGTCAACTCAACATTTATATTTTTAAATAAACATTTTATTAAGTTTGAAATGATTATTTCATTTAAAAACAACTCAAGACAATATATATATATTTAAACAATACTTATTAATTTTAGAAATGATAAATCTATTTAAAAATCAAATTTATAATCACAACTTAAATAATTATTCTTATTAAAATCAATCTATACCATAATTAAAACATCATATTATTATTATTTGGTTATTTATATTTGAAATAACAATATTATCAATTTAAAATAATTTAAATTAAGAGATTATCACATTTTAAACTTCTCGAAATTCCGGGATATCACATTTTCCATACATATGCAAATCATATCTTTCCCTTGTATATCTTCACACTTATCTTTCCACTTATACATTTCCGTTATCCTATATAAATTCATACTACTTCAAAGAAAAAGCCATCGAATTACAAAATAGTGTTTCTCCATCTTCATAATCTGATCACTCTCCTCGTGTTTCAACATACACAATCTCCAATTTATCAAGTAAAACTCTCTTCCTTACCATGTCAAATCAATACTTCATTTCAAAACTCCTCATCATATTTCAAGCCAAAGTTTCCAAAGTCAATAGTAGTGACTCCAAACAAACACTCCATCAATCATGACTCCAGATCGACACAAACCTCTCACCAGTTGGCTTGACATCCGCATAACAAGGAATATTAAATCTTAGAACACGTCATTAGGATTTATTTCTTAAAGAAGGACATCTGACTCAACATAGCATCAACAAACAAACTAATGGTCTACAGCTCCATCATCATCACGACGGCAACGACGAGTAGCCAGACGTACCAGTAATTCTCGACGGTAGTAATGATCTTGGCTTGACATCTCATTTGCAGCAACTCGAGCACCAAGGAGATTCTAACGGTAGTCGATTTAATTCTTAAAGAAGGAAAAATTGAATTTTTGGTCGAACTTAGTTTTTGGGGGAGGAAGACTACTATGATTTTTAAAGTGAACAACTGTCGTGGACAAACTGAAAGAAAAGGAAAGCTTACGTGGTCTCAGGGTACGGAGTTCAGGCGGATTACTAGATATAGGATTAGTATATTCAGGTTAGAATTGAGTGCGAGTTAACAGTGTTGTAAGCATCGAGTATATAATCCTAGTAGTAACTTTGTGGGCAGCAATAGCCATCAGGCCAAAGCTGAGTATATTTGTGTGTTATTTACTTTTTACATTTACATTTCCATTTTATTCATCCGTTTATCTGCAAAAAAATTAAATACCCTATTCACCCCTCTCCAGGGTATATCACATGATCCTAACATTTTATGTGTCTGAACCGAGAAAAATCACCACTCGATACCGAGTTGTGACATACCACTCGGTATCGAGTTGACTCGGGACTGACTTGGGTTTGACTAGGGTCTGACTCTAAGTAATATAGTCTTGCCTTGTTATTTCTTGACTCGGGTATTCCTTCATTTTTCCTAGGTTTAGCTCAGGTACAACTCCAGTCAGACCTAGAGCATCGAGTTGTAAAACTCAAGTCAGCTTTTTTCGCTCATTTTTTTATTTTTCCTTTTTCTTGCGTTTTATGATGTTTCCGAAGTCCTTTTCATTTTATTATGTATGTCGACATATCCCCTTAATCATGTCGATATATCCACAAGTATGTTGACATATCTCCCACAAGTATATTGACATATTGACCATTTTTCTATTTTTTAAAATTCAAATGAAAGGATTTTTCCTCCTTCCCTTCCTCCATGGACATTTCGCTTTAACCAATATATAATGGCTCTAGAAAACAAAATTTTACACACAATATTCTCATTATCTCTTACTCTTTCATTTACGTACTTCTGTGAGAAAGATCCATTACATATTCTTCCACTCTTTCATATCCATAGTCTTTCACTACAATCCTTGAAGGATATTTCTAACCTGTAATAACCCATAATTTTAACGATAATTAATTTTAAAAAAATTAATTAATAACTAGAAAGACAAAAATAGATTTTTTTTTAAACATCAAAATATAGCTATGGAATTTGCAAAGTTGGCTTCGTGTTGATTTTCTAATCAATTTTCATATATAGGATTTTACGATCGGATTTCAAATGAAAAAGTTATTAGCGTTTGAATATTTCAGATCATAAATAATTATATATATATAATTAAGGAAATAAATATAATTAACTAATAATGGTTAATGTTAACGGTTGGTTAATGTTAATGTATAATCAACATTAAATTAAATCCGATGGAAATGGTATAAAATAAATTTAAAAGGGAATCATATAACGCTAGCCAAAAAGGCACGAATGGTCGACACTTAAGCTTATCCAGTCGACTGCTAACAGTTGACGATAAAGATGGAGTGATCGACCAGGAGTGTTGTGGCAGCTGTAGTCTGAACCTAAGCCAAATGGCCCAGCTTCAAAATAAAAGAATCTAGCGGCTGACATCGATTCAAACCCTATAAATACGTTCCTAACCCCTCACTTTTCTTCTCATATTCTCTGAAGCAATGGCGAAGCTCTACCATTTTCTCTTTACCATAAATTCTTAAATATAAATAAATCTATAGTTTATATACATATATATAAGGGAAGAAAAGTAGAGGATAATAGAGAAGAAGAATAGGGTCGAATTGAATCACCAAAACCAACATAAATGTAACATCCCGTATTTGGAGGCCAAAAGCAAAGCGCTATGGATGCTGCAGTCATCCACGGTATTAACTTCTGGTGATGAAATACGGTAATGTTAATGGTATCCATAATATTAAAAGCACTTGAATATGAACAAAATCGCATATTTCCAAAAACAATAATTTTCAGTGACTACATTTCAAATAATATCATATCCAAGTTAGAAAAATCCCCGAACGTAATCCCAGGCATTGATCAAATATAATTTAAAAAAATACGCCAAGAGCGACATATGAAGATGCCCCCTTGGATGATCAAAGCAATATAGACATAACTGCCTTAATACACGGTGGAAACAATTTAAAACAGAATACCTAAATTAACTATACGTCAGCCACCTGCTCGTATTCAGATGCTTTATTCGCCAAAATCTGCTAAAACCTGAAAACCTAAACCCTCAGCCTACTCAAATCAAATTTTGAGCACCTGAGAGTTTAAGGGGAAACAAAAAATTCGAGTCAGACATAAAGCCTGGTATGAATAATTTCTGTTACATCTCTGTTTGTTGATATATAGTGAGACCACGCCGCTTAGCGGAATGGGTTTCCCCTCACTAATATCTCTTTTCAAAACATATATTTTGCAAATCCTTTCCTGCAACCAAACTGGTTAATCAACTGATTATAATAATGATATAGCAATATCCATTATGCTAAAAGCGGAAATAAAATAGACTATCTATCTAAAATCTGAACTATCTGTTCTTTACTGGACTATCTGTCCCAAACTCTGAGCTAACTGTCTATTCTGGACTATCTGCCTTAAAATTGATTATACCAAAATAGAAATATCTTTAATGCTAGATAATGGGCTATCTGCCCAAAACAGGTAAAAAGGGTGGACTAACTGTCCTTAAAAAGTAGCAAGGTCCATTACTCTAATAAATGAACTAACTGTTCATATCAGAGCTAACTGGCTTTTCTGGACTAACTGTACTCTGGGCTGATTGCCTCCAAAATGGACGACTGTCCGAATTTAAATGAGCTAACTGCCCGAATTTTCTTTTGGGTTAACTACCATTCAAAATATCTGGGCTAACTGCACTTCAAATTTTCCTTGAAAACCTTTTCAAAATGATTTAGTTCGTCAAATCATATATATATACAAGGAAAATAATCTTTAGCTTTACTCTAAGCTATTTTTGCCATCTTATATATACTTTACCCAAAATAATGTTGATGATGTTCAATAAGAATTTTCTATCCTTTTAAAATAAGTTAAAGTCCTTTATAACTTAGAATTCTTAGGCTATCTGCCTAGTCATTATATTCGAAACCTTTGTTTAAAACCTTTAAACAACCTTTCGAAAATATTGAAGGTAACTCCTTCAAAACCATTAATAAAACCCTTCGAAAGCATTGAAGAAAACTCCTTCATATCCTTTAATAAAACCTTTCGATATCATTGAAGGTAACTCCTTCAAACCCTTTAATAAAAGCCTTTTCTCTAAAAGCTTTAAAACATATGACATCGGCCATCTAAATCCTTTAAACCTTAGCCTTTGGAAAACATTGAAAAAGCCATACCGTTCGACCTTGTCGAAAGGTTTCTTTTCAACCTATTCGAAAGGTTTCACCTTTCGACTTTGTCAAAAGCCTATGGTAACTCCCCTATAAAACCATTTATAAACCTTTCGAAAGCAATGAAACTCAAAACCGTTCGAAGACATTGGGTTCAATTTAAAAAAAGTGGAAACCTTTCGAAACCATTCAAAGTTAACTACTTTGAAAACGTTTCAACTTAAAACATTTGGATTATGCCTTCAAGTAGAGCAAAAGGATCAAAAAACAATTGGAGTCGAAAGCAACTGCTTCGAAACCTTTATAAAACCTTTCGAAACCATTCGAAAACAATGAAGTGTTGATGTTGGAACCAACCCTTCGAAATCAATGGAGAGAGGCGGCAAGTTTTATAAAACAAAAGATAACCTTTGACTCCATCTGTGTCGAAAGGTTTGGAAGCGGCAACTAAGCTTTCAATCTTGTCAAAAGCTATACCTTTCGACTTTGTCAAAACGTTTCAATTAAAACAAGAAAGCAAACCAATCGAAACCTTTTTTTTCTTTTAAACCATTTGACAGTGTAGAAAGCTCTTTGTCGAAATCTAGCAGGCGTATTTTCTTTAAATCCGAAACAAAACTTCATCTCCTTCGAAAGCTCTAACCTTTCGTCCCTAAACCTTTTAACTTCATCCAATTCACTATGTACCAGTTGCTTGATACCATGTGCATTGGTATTTGACCTAGTCGAAAGGTTTGATACCTTTTGACCTTGTCGGAAGGTTTGGAATGGAGGCGGAAGCTCTTGCCGAAAGAGTTGAAATAGTAGAAAAACTATTTATTTGTACTTTAAAATAGTTCTTTTGTACCCCACCTGTCTTGTTTGTCTAAATCCAATTGGTTGCCAGAATTTTATATTCAAAAATCCTGCTAACTTTCCTTACTTGAAAAATGTAAATAATTTTGAAAAAGCCCCTTTCTCCTTTATAGTTATATAAAACATTTAAGTCCCATTCCTTAAATGATTTATATAACTATTAAAACATCTTGAAAAATTCTGGAAAAAATCCAGAAAATCAATTAATATGTTCTCTTCAACATATAAAATTTTTGGATCCAAACAATAATTATTTTTCCCGTAAATAATTTAATAATCCAAAATACCATTATCTTCCTTAGAAAATTCATAACAATTCCAAAAAAATTCAGAAAAATCTAAAAATTGAAACCCATCTCTAAAATAACTTTTTAGATCATCATAAAAATTCGCAAGGCTAACAGATGTCATTTAATACGGTTTTCTTCTTAAAACATGTCATAAAATCTATATGAACATACATAAATCATCAACATGTATATATAATCATTTTATCATTCAAAAACATGGAAAACCTTTGCAAAATCATTCAGAATTAATCCTAAAACCGAAACCATAAAAGTTTAGGGATGTAAACATTATTCACCTTTGTTTTAGAGATTTAGGAGCTTGAGATTTGAATGAATTTGATTTGAATTTGCTTTCTCTAAGCTTTTCTTTTGTTTCCTCTTCTTCTTTCCTTGTTAATGGTGGTTGGTTTTGCTTTTAAATTTTAGAAATGAGAATGTACGTGTATTAAGATTCACGACCTAAGGAAGGTGATATAGGAATGGCCTCTTTCCTATAGTACCCCTCCTCTAATTCATTTTAAACCCTCTATGTAATTCATAAGTTAAAAAAGCATGGCTACCTTAAATAAATCAAATCTCAATCCCCTAATCAACACATTATTTTATTTAGTTTATCTAACTAAATCTCCTCAATAAAGTTATCAAAAATCTGGTGTGTTACAGACTCCACACCTTATAGAATTTCGTCCTAGAAATTACAATAAGGCTCAAAACAAACGAGAAGGTAAAATATACCGTCAAAACAAGTCAGGATAAGTATCTCTAATCCTGCTCTCAACCTCCCAAGTACAGTCTTTATCATCGTCACTCCACTGGACTTTGACTAATCTGACTGTCTTGGTTCTAAGCCTCTTTTCATCTCTCACAACAATGCGAACTGGCTTCCTCACTATATCCAAGTTCAGTTCTACCACTAAATCATCAAGCACTATCGGTGCAATAGTAGTCTCTAGGTCTCTAACACACTTTCTGAGATGAGAAATATGAAAAATGTCATGGACACCTGCCAAACCGCTCGGTAACTCAAGCCTATACGCGTGCTTCTCGATCCTCTTAAGAAAAGGAAAAGGTCCAATGAACCTAGGAGATAACTTCCCCGACTTCCCAAATCTAAGCACACCCTTTGTTAGCACCAAAAATGGTCACTAACACCCAAACGTAGATGAAAGCACCAACTAACAGTCACAAATAACAGATAGAGTGTATGTAGGGAGTATAAATAAGAAGAACAATAAAAAATTAAAAGAAAGCATTAATAACACGGGATTTATGGTGGTTCGGAAAACTCCGACCTACGTCCACTCCAGAAATTTCCTTTTTATTGATATCAGAATCAACTACAGTTACAATTCGGAGTTTTTAATACAATAATCGCAGAGTAGCATTAGTGGAGAAGATGAAAGGGAACAGAACGAAGATCCCTTTTCTGAAGCCCCACCTGCTGTATTTATAGGAAAAACCTGAGTTACTGGGCTTCCTGAGTTATCCGGGCCCGCCAAAACCATAGCCGGACCCATGCCCTTTATCACAACCGATCCTGTATAGTTGACATGCCGACCTGAGGCGTTCCTGGTCTTGAATCGAAGCGAACCCTCATGCCACCCGAGGCAAGCTACATGTGGTCTCGAAGAAAAAAACATGCCGACCCCATGCATTAACACCGACCCGATCCCTTTTAGCTGACCCGAAGGAATGCAATGACCGACCCGGAGTAGATGGCTCAATGACTTGAAGTAACGTGTTTCGTGACTCAAAGCAATATATGTACCGACCCCTAAGCTTTGTTGCCGACCTACTCGCACTTCACCGACCCAAAGCTTGCACTCCACCGACCCAAAGTTGAGAGCTCAGAAGCAACCGACCTTACTCAATATGCCGACCCAAGACTCCAACATGTCGATCCCTTTCCAAGTTGCTGACCCAAAGTGGAAGAGGTATCGATCCGGAGTGAACCTAAACGTGCCGATCCCTCCATTCATGCCGACCCCTCCATTCATGCCGACCCAGAGATGTTGACCCGAAGTTTGGAGGATGTCGACCGAAGCAAGCTCCGATCCCTTGAAATACGCCGATCCGATTGACCTGAAGTAAAGCCCAATTTGACCCGAAGCAAACACCATGAAAAATCGAAGCAAACCAAAGTGTGACTCGAAGCAGACTACAAGCAATCCGAAATGACTCCACTTTTGTCGAAACTCGTATTTCAAGTATCCCACGACTTTTGTCCATCGGCTATGCCGAACCCCGGCTTCATAATCATGATTATCATCCGTGATTGATTGTCTATCCATCCAGTCGAATCAAACCCGTTGTATTTCGGACTTGATAATCAAGCAATCGATTTAGTTAAATCCACCTGTCTACGGCCTTGTCAAAAGGCAGGTTACACCCTTCATCGGTGATACTTTGACGAAAACCTGGTCCCCAACTGAGAACTCCAAATCTTTTCGTCTCTTATCTGTATAACTCTTCTGCCTAGACTGAGCCTCCTTCTCCTAGCCCAAATGACCCCAATCTTTTCTGTAGCTTCTCTAACTAAATCTGGACCAAGAATCAACTTATTCCCGGTCTCCAACCAACGAACAGGAGATTTGCATGGCCTTCCATACAAAGCTTCAAATGGTGCCATCCCAATACTAGTCTGATAACTGTTGTTATACGAAAACTCAACTAGATGCAGATGGTCCTCCCATGATCCCCTAAAATCTAGAACACAAGCTCTTAACAAATCTTATAAGATCTTGTTAACTCTTTCTGCTTGCCTATATGTCTGCGGATGGTAAGCGGTACTCATCATAAGCTTGGTTCCCAAAACTTCATGCAGACTCTTCCAAAACTCGCTAGTGAACAAGGAATCTCTATCACTAAGAATACTGCTAGGAACCCCATGCAGTCTAATCACATTCTTCATGAACAACCTTGCTAAAACAGGTGCCGTCCTGGTTGACCTAACTGGAATGAAATGGGAACTCTTAGTCAATCTTTCCACTATAACCCATATACCTTCATTTCCCCTATTCGACCTTGGCAACCCATCTATAAAGTCCATAGAAATAGAATCCCACTTCCACACTGGAATGTCTAACGGCTGAAGCAAACCACTCGGTCTCTTGTGTTCGGCCTTTGCTTGTTGGCAATTCAAGCACTGGCTTACACACAAACTAATATCACGCTTCATTTCTTCCCAGAAGAAACTCCTCTTCATATCTTAATACATCTTGGTACCTCTGGGATGTATAGTGAACTTCGAACGATGACATTCATCCAAGACTTCCTTTCTTATGTTTTCTACACTCGGAACACATAATCTTCCTTTCTTTCTCAACCACCCATTCTGGTCAAGACTAAAATCTCTCAGGTCATCGCTCTTGGTTCCTTACTTTAGCTTCAAGGTCCACTCATCTAACATAGAATCCTCTATCTGCTTAGAAGCAATCCGTTCAATCAACACTGGTCGAATTTCTAAACAAGACAATACAACTGTATTACCACTAGACCCTGCCTTGGATCTCCACTGCACTCTGCAATATGATATTGTTTCTAAATCTTTCCACTCAACCATCATAGCCAACACTACATTCTGATGTATCCTGCTAAGTGCATCTACAACCTTGTTGCCTTTCCCTGGAGTGTACTTAATCCCAAAATCATAAGCGGCTATGAACTCTAACCACCTCTGTTGTCTCATGTTTAGCTCCTTCTGAGGGAAGAAATACTTCAGCGACTTATGATCTATATACAGCTCAAACCTTTCTCCCAAAAGGTAATTTCTCCATACCCTCAAAGCAAAAATCAATGCAGCTAACTCTAAATCGTGCGTTGGATACCTGACCTCATGCGGTCTAAGCTGTCTAGAAGCATAGGCAATAACTTTACCTCTTTGCATTAGCACAGCCCCTAATCATGTTCTACACGCATAGGTGTAAACTACCAAATCCTGAATCTCCTCTGGAACAACCAGAAGAGGTGCATGGGTCAATAAGTATTTCAAACTCTGGAATGCTTCCTCACACTTATCGATCCACACAAACTTCACATCCTTCCTCATCGGCCTGGTCATCGGTGCTGCTACTCACGAGAAATCCTTAATGAATCTCCGATAATAACCAGCCAACATAAGGAAACTCTTAATCTCGGTAACTGTCTTGGGTCTCTTTCAACTATTCATGGCCTCGATCTTAGTCGGTCTACTGATAACCCTTCCTCTGAGACTACATGACTAAGAAACCTCACCTTCTTCTTCCAAAAGTGACACTTCAAAAACTTCGCTTTCAACTGATGCTGCCTCAGCATCTCAAGCACCACTCTAAGATGAACTTCGTACTCTCTTTCATCCTTAGAGTAAATCAAGATATCATCTATGAAAACCAGCATGAACCTATCCAAGTGCTTTTGGGAAATTCGATTCATCAAATCCACAAAGAAAGTGGGAGCATTCGTCAGTCCGAACGGCATAACTAACCATTCGTACGATCCATATCTGGTCCCGAATGCTATCAAAGTTATACTATCCTCTACTACTCTAAGCCAATGGAAACCCGTTGCTAAATCCAACTGATAAAATACCTTTGCTCCACTTAGCTGGTCAAACAAATCGTCAATTCTGGGCAATGGATATTGGTTCTTTATCGTCCTCTCATTCAACTTACAATAATCGATACATAGCCTCAACGATCCGTCCGGCTTCTTAGCAAACACTGTCCCCACAGTGAGCTGCACGGCCTGACAAAACTCTTGCCCTCTAAATTCACCAACTGTACCTTCAATTCCCTCATCTCTGAAGGGGTCATCCTGCTTAGCGGTCTACTCACTGGTTCTTCTCCCGGAACCAAATCTATTCGAAACTCAATGGTTCGTTTCGGCGGCAATCCAACTACAGGCTCAAACACATCTGCGAATTCTCTAACCACGAAAACTCGGCTCAACTCATCATCTAAATCCAAGGCACCCAACAAAGCAAACACTGCACCGCTAGAACCTTCTATGGTGAAAATAATCCAATCGCTACAATCCGAGTGTCTAAGAGATATCTTCCTACCCTGGCAAAATATCTTAGCATCGTAATTACTTAACCAATCCGTACCAAGGATAATCCCGAACCCCACAAAATCAAACACATGCAAACTGCACACAAAAGTATGACCTAACAGGTCAAACTCAAACTGGTCATACCTCAACCCTAGAGTTGCATACCCTCATATTGGATTAGCAACCCGTAAGGAAGTAACTAAATATGTCGGTTCAAGGTTAAGCTTATCTATCAAACACTAGATATAAAAGAATGTGATGCACCAGTATCAAATAAAATGCAAACAGTCATACCATGAATCTGAAGCGCTCCCTCAAGAACTGCCTTTCCCTTCTCCTGGGCTGTTGGCTTGGAAACAGCAGGCTCCAATGCATACACCTTGCCCTTACCATCTCTAATGGGCTCCTTGCACTGGTTCTTACAATGGCCTATCTGGTCACAGTTGAAGCACCTGACATTCTTCCCCTTAGCCATATCCTTTGCTTTCTCTGAGCGACACTCATTAGCAAAGTGCCCTTTCTTGTCGCATTTATAGCAGACAACTTCAGACTTCGCTTTCTTGGCTGCTCCACCCTTCTGAGCACCTTACTTGGGATTGAACTTCCTCTTCTGGCCCTGCCCAACCTGGACCCCTTTTGCCTTACTCTTCTCCAGAGACTCAAGGACTTCTTCCTGCCTCAAATCCATCTCTACAATAATATCAGAAGGATCTCTAAGATGAGACAAAGTGCCAACTCCGGCTTCAATCCTCTGATAAACTTCTCATTCCACTTCAACACTATATCCACTGAAGCATACCCATACCAGGCCAACTCTTCAAATTTTCTGGCATAGTCAACAAAAGACATCTCACCCTGCACTAGCTTAGCAAACTGCCTAATCAAAGAAGACTGTGCCATCATAGACATAAACCTCTCCTGGAATCTCCTCTTGAAATCCTCCTAGGTTATTGTCTCCTCATCAACTGTCGCTGTTACACTGTTCCACCAGAACAATGCGGCTCCCTGAAGCTGCCTAGACACCAACCTCCTCTTCTGCACATCACTGAGCCCTATATATGCAAAAATCCTTTCGCAGTGCAACAACCAATTCTCAACTCCAATGACATCCTTTGTTCCCATAAACGGCTTCCCTCCCAGCTTCACATAATCACCGCTCATCTTGGCAAAATGATTAACTAACGGAACTTCTGGAACACCTACTCCTACAACATTTCCTCCTAACACTCCAGCTGCAACTCCTACCTGCATCATATTCCTAAAAAACTGATACATGGCTTCCATTCCGACCTGCGGGACTTCAGCACAAACATTCTCCACCTGACCTTGGTTTCTCCCAGCACTAGGTCTGGTATTCCTTATAGTGCTTCCCCCTCCATGGTTAACTCTGCTTCTTCAACCATCCATATATGTATTCAAACTTCATGAGGTACAGAAAGATAACCTAATCAAAGATAGATGAATGGAGATAAAGCACATACTTATATATAGCAAATACAAGTAAGTTACTATAGCGTTAACCCAACCCCAAATCTTACTCTAATTTCTTTCGATTTTTGTTCTCAAAACCAATTTTTAGTTAAATTTTTCATAAACCTATGCTCTGATACCAAGTTGTAACATCCCGTATCTAAAGGCCAAAAGCTAAGCGCTATGGATGCTGCAATCATCCATAGTACTAACTTATGGTGACGAAATACGGTAATGTTAACGGTATCCATAATATCAGAAGCACTTGAATATGAACAAAATCACAGATTTCCAAAAACAATAATTTTTAGTGATTACATTTCAAATATATCATATCCAAGTTACAGAAATCCCCAAACGTAATCCCAGGCATTGATCAAATATAATATACAACAATATGCCAAGAGCAACATATGAAGATGCCCCCATGGATGATCAAAGCAATATAGACACAACTGTCTTAATACACAGCAGAAACAATTTAAAATAGAATTTTTAAATTAGCTATCCGTCAGCCACCTGCTCGTCTTTGGATGCTTTATTCGCCAAAATCTGCTAAAACCTGAAAACCTAAACTCTCAGCCTATTCAAATCAAATTTTGAGCACCTGAGAGTTTAAGGGGAAACAAAAACTTCGACTCAGACATAAAGCCTGGTATGAATAATTTTTGTTACATCTCTGTTTACTGATAAATAGTGAGACCAGGCCGCTTAGCGAAACGGGTTTCCCCTCACTAATATCTCTTTTCAAAACATATATTTTGCAAATCCTTTCCTGCAACCAAACTGGTTAATCAACTGATTATAATAATAATATATCAATATCAATTATGCTAAAATAGGAAATAAAATAGACTATCTATCTAAATTCTAAACTATTTGTTCTTTACTGGACTATCTGTCCTAAACTCTAAGCTAACTACTCTATTCTGGACTATCTGTCCTAAAATTGATCATAGAAAAATAGAAATATCTTTTATGCTAGATAATGGGCTATCTGCCCAAAACAGGTAAAAAGTCTGGACTAACTGTCCTTAAAAAGTAGCAAGGTCAGTTATGCTAATAAATGAACTAACTGTTCATATCAGAGCTAACAGCTCTTTTCTGGACTAACCGTCCTCTGGGATGACTGCCCTCAAAATGGACTGATTATCCGAATTTAAATGAGCCAACTGCCCGAATTTTCTTTTGGGTGAACTACCCTTCAAAATATCTGGGCTAACTACCCTTCAAATTTTCCTTGAAAACCTTTTCAAAATGATTTAGTCCGTCAAATCATATATATACAAGGAAAATATATCTTTAACTTTACTCTAAGCTATTTTTGCCATGTTATATATACTTTACCCAAAATAATGTTGATGATGTTCAATAAGGATTTTCTATCCTTTAAACTAAGTTAAAGTCCTTTATAACTGAAAATTCTTAGGCTATATGCCTAGTCATTTTATTCGAAACCTTTGTTTAAAACCTTTAAACAACCTTTCGAAAATATTGAAGGTAACTCCTTCAAAACCATTAATAAAACCTTTCAGAAGCATTGAAGGTAACTCCTTCATATCCTTCAATAAAACCTTTCGAAATCACTGAAAGGTAACTCTTTCAAAACCTATAATAAAAAGCCTTTTCTCTAAAAGCTTTAAAACATATGTAATCCGCCATCTAAATCCTTTAAATCATAGCCTTCCGAAAACATTTAGAAAACCATACCTTTCGACCTTGTTGAAAGGTTTCTTTTCGGCCTAGTCGAAAGGTTTCACCTTTCGAATTTGTCGAAAGCCTGGGTAACTCCTTTATAAAACCATTTATAAACATTTCAAATGCAATGTAACTCAAAACCTTTCGAAGACATTGGGTTCAATTTAAAACATGTGGAAACCTTTCGAAACCATTCAAAGTTAACTACTTTGAAACCTTTTTAAAACATTTGGATTAGGCCTTCAAGTAGAGCAAAAGAATCAGAAAAACATTGGAGTCGAAAGCAACTGCTTCGGAACCTTTATAAAACCTTTTGAAACCATTCGAAAACAATGACGTATTGATGTTGGAACCAACCCTTTGAAATCAACGGAGAGAGGTGGAAAGTTTCATAAAACAAAAGATAACCTTTGACACCGTCCGTGTCGAAAGGTTTTCAATCTTGTCGAAAGCTATACCTTTCGACTTTGTCGAAAGGTTTCAATTAAAATAAGAAAACAAACCAATCAAAACCTTTTTTCTTTTAAACCATTTGACATTGTCGAAAGCTCTTTGTCAAAAGCTAGCAGGCGTATTTTCTTTAAACCCAAAATAAAACTTCATCTCCTTGAAAGCTCTAACATTTCATCCCTAAACCTTTCGACTTCATCCAATTCACTACGTATTAGTTGCCTGATACCATATGCATTGGTATTTGACCTAGTCAAAAGGTTGGATACCTTTCGACCTTATCGGAAGGTTTGGAATGGAGGCGGAAGCTCTTGTCGAAAAAGTTGAAATAGTAGAAAAACTATTTATTGTACTTTAAATTAGTTCTTTTGTATCCCACCAGCCTTATTTGTCTAAATCTGATTGGTTGCCAGAATTTTATATTCAAACATGTTACCGACTTTCCTTATTTGGAAATTTAAATAATTTTGAAAAAGCCACTTTCTCCTTTATAGTTATATAAAACATTTAAGTTCCATTCCTTAAATAATTTTATATAACTATTAAAACATCTTGAAAAATTCTGGGAAAATTCCAGAAAATCAATTAATATGTTCTCTTCAACATATAATTTTTCTGGATCCTAACAATAATTATTTTCCCGTAAATAATTTAATAATCCAAAATACCATTATCTTCCTTAGAAAATTCATAACAATTCCACAAAAATTCAAAAAAATTTAAAAATTGAAACCCATCTCTAAAATAACTTTTTAGATCATTATAAAAATTCCCAAGGCTAACAAATATCATTTAATAGGGTTTCATCTTAAAACGTCATAAAATCTATATGAAAATACATAAATCATCAACATGTATATATAATCATTTTATCATTCAAAAACATGGCAAACCTTTGCAAAATCATTCGGATTTAATCCCAAAACCAAAACCATAAAAGTTTAGAGATGTGAACATTATTTACTTTTGTTTTAGAGATTAAGGAGCTTGAGATTTGAATGAGTTTGATTTGAGTTATCTTTCTATAAGCTTTTATTTTGTTTCCTCTTCTTCTTTCCTTATTAATGGTGGCCGACTTTGCTTTTAAATTTTAGAAATGAGAATGAACATGTATTAAGATACACGGCCTAAGGAAGGTGATATAGGAATGGCCTTTTTCCCATAATACCCCTCCTCTGATTCATTTTAAACCCTTTATTTAATTCATCAATTAAAAAAGCACGGCTACCTTAAATAAATCAAATCTCAATCCCCTAATCAACACATTATTTTATTTAGTTTATCTAACTAAATCTTCTAAATAATGTTATCAAAAATCTGGGGTGTTACAATAAATTATAAGCCCAAATCTGAATCTAAATAAAATACAAATCTCTTCTCGGATCTTGATTTCTAATAGGTATGTAAATGCTTGCGGTATATGTATTTCGATAGGAAGAGAAAGTGGAATCAAACTAGAATAATAGGGATTAGATCTGGCAATTAGGAAAACTAAAAAGAAGAGTAGGATTTTTTTTTAAATATTGGATTATATAATTGTAAATCTATTCTTATGTGCCTAAATGTAATTTTGGAGTTTAGGCCTAACTTTATACATATAATGAATTTATAAACCCTACCAATGTATTCTGTGATTGATAATTTAGATTTAATATTGCATATACTTGAATCTGGAAAGTATCGGGAAAATAGTAGTCCTTGAATTTGATAAATCATATAGTAGTTCTAGATTTATTGATTAAATGATTTGCAAGTAAATGTAAATTAGAGGTCATCACAATAAATTATTGGGGTTTAAGTAGTATTTTAATTCATTGAAATGTAGGGTGATACAATGTAAGTTTCTACAAAATATCAAGTTTAGATACATGAATATGAGTGTATTGTTTGAAATAACAAGGAATATGTCTAATAGAAAGAGATGTATAAAATATGGATATTTACCTTATTTTGTATTGTCTATTTCAATAAGTACAAAAAGATAATTTCTTGTAATTCCAAATACAACACAAACCCTTTTCGGATAAGTTACAGAAATTTACAATATTAACCTTTTCTTTTAGGGAAGATGTAATTTCAGCGCACTAAAATGTAGAAAGCCCTAAGTATGAACTAAAAGCTTGTAGAAGTGATAAGAATTTAATTGTAAAATCTAATGTATATGCAATAAAGACAAGTGAGAATTAAATAATAAGCAATAAAAGGTAGGTAAAGTAATGAAATGAATAAGAAGGAAAGTTTAGTAAACAAAGAAAGATAGTAAGTGTTAAAAAGAATAGTATGATAGATTTAATAATAAAGAAGGGAAATAATTGGTAAAAGTATTTAAACCTTTTAAGTTAAGTAATAAATGACAATAAGTTGATATTAATGAAACAAGGAATCAGTTAAATAAAAATAACCGAATATTAATAGTTCAACACTAGAGGTGCATAGTAAATAAATAAGTATGAATATATACATAGCTTTAAGTATGTGTTTATGATGGGTGTGAATTATTGAAGTTAGTTAATAACTCATATTAAATAAAAATGACATAGCCATTGAAATGGGTTGGATTACGAGGTCGGTAATGTTGCATAACATAAGTTGGCCACCACAATTGGCTACCAGCAGTGTGTATAAGTTATACTGATGTGGAACATATCCAACCATAGGACCAGTGGAATTATGCATTAGCATATAGGTGAATGAATACCCAAGTAGAGTCTGCTTCAATCAATTAAGGGGTATTGCCTTGATTACATTAGGCATTCTAAATGGGACGGTGAACATGGTTCGGCGTTATGTCACTCTCTTTGGTATCATCTTTAGGAGTAGGAGGAGTACATGGGTTAAGAAAGTCATCGGTCCTGAGCTGTCAGTGGAAAGATGGTCGTTACACCTAACGGCCACACCTCCTACTAGTGTAGATCATGTATAAGTCATGCACCACCACTGTTGTTTGATAATTTTTTTTAGGAGGCAAGGCTAAATAACCCTTAAGAGAGGTCATGTAACACCCCGTAAAAATTAATAAGAAATGAATAAAATAAGATGAGGTTAAAAATGAAAATTTTGAAAAAGTTAGAATTTGACCATGGAAGTTATGCCATTGCATTCGCGGTGATTTTCTGATCAATTTCCATATTAATATGTTGAAAAGGAGCTCAAACGGATAATTTATGGACATTTGAAGTTTTCGGATTCAAAATAATTTAAATTGAATTCAAATTCAAATTATTAATATCAAATTTGAAATTCAAAACGTGATAGTAATTAGACTTGGGGTTTAAGTAATCTTTAAAATTAACGTTAATGTTAAAGGAGTAATAAAGGAACGAAATAAATAAATCAATAGCTATTAAAAACATTCCTTGAAATAAATAAACCAGTCGACCGCCAACCCTGGGCCGGTCGACTGCTAGCGGTCGACCGGTAAGCAGGTGACTGCTAAGGTTTGCTTGCATAGTGAACATTCTAGATTTTATTATTTTAAACCAACTTAAATCCGACAATTCTGGTGCATTCCAACCATTATAAATAATGGCACAGCCCCCTCACTTTTATTCACACATTATTTTAGAGAACCTAGCAAAGCTCTGTCAGTCTCTCTCTTCAAAGATTCAGAAAAGTAATTTATGGTTTCAGGTAAATGATTCTAGATGTTTATTATGCTAATAAAGTGTTATAAATTATATATAAGAGAGTGTTATAAATTATGACTAGGTTATAGGGATGCCAGGTTAGTCAAAAGCACACAGAAGTTTGCCCAGCTGACCCGGCTAATAGTAGTTTGAATTTGGGGCTAATGTGAGACATCACCTATAATAAGTAAATACAGATGACAGGAGATCAGTCCTAAATTCTATTGGGTAAATCTTTCAAACTAATCTGACTATCAGTACTTATGAATTGTCAGACTAATGTGAGATGTTACTATGTGTACGGGTCATAATACGAAGGACTTGCTTCGGGGACTGAAGGTATTAAGTGGCTGTGTAAGGGCCCGCCTCTTCACTATGTAGGATGTAGTAAATGGTAGGGGATAAGGGTTAGGCATGGTAGTGGATATCTTGAAAAGGGTATGCTTCAGTATGAAGTATTAAGTGACCGAAAAGATTCCATGCAATGTCAGCTAGATAAGCTCCAGTGAGGAGTTTGCCTTGGGATAGGTATTACGTGAAGGATGACCTGCTTTAAATAAGGTAATAAATGGTCAGAGACTACCTAATTCTCATTAAAAATGTATTAAGTGGCTTAGGTACCATCTTTTAGATTGATAGGGCATTACTGACTATGGGTTATTGGGTAGTAAGAGTAACAGTTATGGAACTGGAAGTGGGAAAGCCTTAGGGCTTAAAGTTGGAAATACTTAGAATAAAGCCAATATACGAAAGACATATCCTATTTAAATTATATTGCCTAAGTACTATTATAGTAATGCTTGAAATTATTATTCACCAAATATATGTTGTTCTGATTCCCTTCTCTTTACAACAGAGGATAGGAAAGGTGATGCTGAAGGCGAAGGCAAGAAGGAAACTTGTGGCGGTTTATTTATTTATCTACTTATGTTATTTTCTTAAGTATCTATTAAAGAATATATATGTATTTCGAAAATGATGTACTATAGATATATGACGGTTGTTACTGGTGTTATGTTATGGATTTTATAACATTTAGATTTTAAATGAAATGGTTATTGTTTCTGTTATTATATTTTATCCTTCCATTGTGAGTTCTGAATGTGTAGATAAATAGCTCTGTATTGTTCTTTAAACCAACCAACAGCCAGCTTTGATATGGTTCTAAGTTTTGATGGGTCCTTTTCTAGGTTGGAATTTAGTTCTGTTTCAGGGCAGGTTGTTACATTTGGTATTAGAGCTTAGGTTCCCCGATCAATGAGGGTAGGTATACATATGAGAGGCCTACTTGTTATTTTTGAATAATTTTTTCAAAAATCCTACTATACATAAATATATATGCTCATTTTAGACGTACACAAAAACACTAGGAAAATCTTTACTTCTACATATAATACTATCTTAGGAAATGTCGAAGGAAAAGATTATAACTCCAAAGCTAACAAGGCAATAAATGTGTAATAAATAGGGAGTTACAAAAATTAAATAAGGATATAAATGGACCAATTAAAGAGATTATTAGGGTAATTTTGGAGGGATAAGAAAGGCATAATAGGAAAAAATTAGAATGAATAAATAAATGCCTTTGAAAATTGTCTATTAGAATAATAATCATTTATTATAGACAATTGACATTTATAGAAATAGAAAATAAATACGTTAGATAGTAATTAAATATTATAAGGTAATATAATTGTCATTGAGGTAAATTATATAGCCTTAATTATACAAACAAAGGTTAGTGGGCCTAGCCCAATACATAAAAATAGATGGAAGATAAGAACCTATGTGTTATAAACATCCGGAAGTAAGGAATGATAGGAGTAAAGCAAGATGTTGCGGACAAAGTTCCCGCAAGAAGGTGAACCTTAATCACCATAAGGAGGTAATTGAATTTTTATAAAGATTTAGTAGGAAAGAAATAAAGTTCAAAAGAAATGACAATTAAATTCAATTCCTAAATCCAACCCCATGAAAAAGAACTTGATAAAAAAAATTGGAAAATTCTTTGAAATGTTTTGAATAAGTTTTTCAAAGGATTTATTAGGAAGCTATTGTTTTAAAAAAGCAAGGAAATTTATAATTTAAAAATTCTTTCTAAAATGTAGGAATAAGTGGAAATGGAACCTAATAAATTAAGGAATAGAGAATAGAAGGATAAGAATAATTAGGACAAGAGGGACATTTTGGTTGAGGAAAATATAGAGAATAACAACTGAAGTATGAGCCAATTAGTTAGGAGAATATAAATAGAGGCAATATTGGAAGATTTGAATAGAAATAGCATTAGGAATTTATATAAAACAAGACCAGAATATAGTTAGAAATTAATAGGATAGAAGTTATCCTTATCTACTCCACTTTTCATTGTTTAAGGTTATAAATGATGTTTTTGAAAAAAAGAATTTAACAGTTAGATGGAATTAAATGATGATGATTAATAAATGAGTGGAGATAATTTTGTGAGTATTATAAGGAAAAGTATTTATGTGAGGATGAGAATTTTATATGTACATTTCTCTATTTAGAACTTGTTTGAAAGAGAATAAAATAGTATTGAATTTAAAATGGTAAGAAAGAGAAGTAAATTGGGCTTGATAAAAAAAGGATTGCGAGAGATTATAGGAGTTTAAATAAGACTTAAACAAAGCTATAAAAAGTTTTAGTTAAGTGACAGTACATTTTGAGTAATAGAGAAATAGATGTTGATGTATATTTTTGGAATAATATAACAAATTTGAAATTAGAAATTTGGCACCCGTGTGGTCTATTAAAATAATTGTCTTGTAACTAGAAATATCTTTAAAATAATATGTGTCTAATAAAGGAAAATCTATTATTTTGAAATGCTATTGAAGTTATAATCTTTGTAATAGATTTAAAAAGGTGTAAAATTTGGAAAATAATAATAATATATCCTTAAATGGTTATCAATGAACTTTTCATAAGTATAGGCCATAATTTTATGGTATAATAAATGTTGGTTTTGAATTTAATGTAATAAATTTATTTGTACGAAAAACAATTTATTGAAAATTATTTCATATGTTGTAGAAGGTTTTTGAGAAGGGAAATTATTTTGCTCCTTTATGAAATTAAGCAATTTTTGATTTAATAATACTTTGGTTTAATAATTGAGTTTTAAATATTTTGAATTAAATCCAACTTTTAAAGAAATAAATCTCTATGGTAGAAAGTCCTTAAAAAATCCATTAAAAAAGGAAAAAATTTCATGGCTCCTTTTTGTAACTACGCAATTTTTGAAAATTGACAAAAAGGGTTTTCAAGTTTATATTTTTAAAGATAATGATTTACGATAAGGTTTTATAATTGTGAAATTTAGTTTTAAGAATGGTAAGGTCTAAACCAAAATTTTTTACAGAGTAAATAAGGATCACTACCTAGGTAAGACAGGGTAAAGATTTTAGGATATGAATAAAAGAGGAATAGTAAGTACAACCTAATCTAGAATTTAAATCAGTCCTAAATATTTAATTGTATATTATTGTAAAGTTGTAAAGATATAACAGATTTATAACTGGGTTGTAAGTTAGGTTGCCCTAGTTGACTTAGAATGTGAATTTCTATGTTTTGATTTATTTGGATCGGTTTCCATGTAATTTCCATAAAATTTTCAATTGCAAAATATGTATAAAAGTACAACGTTTGAATTAATAAGGAATATACCAAAGAGGGAAAGAGATGTGTAAGGTATGGATATTTTTTTCCATATTTTGCACTATCTATTTCATTAAAAGGTAAGAAATAATTCTTTACAATTTCAAACGAAGCAAAGATCTCACTTTCGTTAATTAATGGAAAATTATAATGGTAATCCTTTTTAGAAGGATAGCTTTGATAAATTAAAATATGGAAAGGAATGTTCTAGTTTAGAAATTAATGATTAGAAATAAGGAATACATATACACGTATATAACCGTGCTTAACGTATAAAAATATAAATATTTAAATAGTGTAATTTATGACTATGTACATATTAGTTAGTAATTAATGAATTAGAATTTGTGGAAACTAATTACAAATTTAACGGGCAATTTGTAATTAATGAAAGGAATGAAATGGGGACTGATTAGGGAATTTAATATGTATGGAGGAATTAAATTGTTATAATAGAGGGATTTTGAAACTGATAAAAAGAAAAGGGATTAAATGAGAATTTATTAGAGCTAGTACAATTCTGACAATAATGATTAATTATTAAGGGTATATTAACTGAAGTAATGAATGGACCACATTTATTGAAAACCAAGAAGGAAAATTAAGAAAGATGGAGAATTAAGTGGAATGACAAACTAAGAATGTTAATCTTATTTTAGTAAGGAGTATTAGAGCCCCGACATTATTACTAGTTAACGATAAATGAGGGCTTCTAGCAAAATTTTCTCTTAGAATTTTTGGGATTGTTATCGCTAGTTGTCTCCTTTATGTTATGGTAAAAGCATATGATATGGTATAAGATATGTTCTTATTTTATCATTGGGTTGATTTTATGGATGGGATTAGATCGTCATGTGTGTGTGTAGAAATAGCGTAAATAAGGAAATTTCATAAGGACACTTAACTAGCAATAAAATGTAGGTAATACTGGAAGTTAATGAGGAAACTAGATTAGTAACTAGGAATAAAGGATGCTTTAATCCTAAAAAATTTAGGATTTTGGAAAAGTTAAATTTCAGCTTACGAAGAGACACCATTCAAGGATGACCCTTTACCCCAAAGGGGATAAGATAAATAGGGATATGAAGACAATTTTCTATCGGAAAGGGATGAAGAAGAAGGTGGCAGAATTTTCCACTAGGCGTTTGACGTGCCAAAACGAAAAGGATAGAATTGATTAAGCAGCGAATGAAGGCCGTATAAGATCGCCAGAAATCCTACGAAAACAAGCGAAGAAAATAGTTACACTTTGAAGTAGGGGATATGGTGTTTATGAAAGTTTCCCCTCTTAGAAAGGTCATGAGAATTGGAAAGTCGAGAGAGTTGGCACCAATATTTGTTGGGCCTTTCCTAATTTTAAAAAGAATAGGAAGACTTGCTTACCACGTGAACTACCGGATAAATTGGCAAGAGTCCATGATGTTTTTCATGTTCCTTACTGGAGGAAATGCCTTCATAGCATCGCCACTGTGGTAGAGGCTAATCAATTGGAGGACATTGAGATGAAGCTAGTAGGATCTCATGCCATCGCAAGCAGTGTGGAGCACGGAACTAGAAAACTCCACAACATTGAAACTAGGCTGGTTTTAGTACAATGGGGGAAATCCAGTGGAAAGCTTGAGGACTTATCATCCTAAGCTTTTCACTGGTAAACTTTTTTCTCCAAAATTAGGTTTCGGTTGCATCGTGGTTACTAAATTGGATGGTAGGAGAAGGTTGGCACACTTTTCACCGCGACATTTGCACTCATACAAGGAACTTTTTGAATGTTCAGGATGCTGCTTACATGCCTATATGTCACTACATTTTCATTCGTGCTAGGATTGAGCTCACCAATAGTATGTCTCCACACATAATCACATTGCACTTTTGGTTGAGTAGATGGTTGTGTAGATAACTTGGTTGTATAACATGGATGTTCATTGTGAGTTACGTTGTCTGCCCCTTGGAAAATTTCAAGGTCGAAATCCATTTAAAGGGGAGAATGTAACACCCTATAAAGATTAAATAAGAAATAAATAAAATAAGATAAATTAATTACATAAGATAAGGCTAAAAATAATTTTTTTACAAAAGTCGGAATTTAACCAGGGAAGTAATGTCGTTGCATTCATGGCTATTTTCTGATCAATTTCCATATATAATATGTTGAAAACGGAGCTCAAACAAAAAAGCTATGAACGTTAAAAATTTTTGGATTCAAAATAGTTCTAATAGAATTCAAATTCAAATAATTAAATAATTCTCTGGTTTGAAATTTAAAAGGTAACAGTGATTAGATTTGGGGGTTAAGTAATCGTTAAAATTAACGTTAACGTTAAAGAAGTAATAAAGGAATAAAATAAATCAATCAATGGCAATTAAAATCATTCCCTGAAATAAATGATCTGATTTGTTGCCTACCTTGGGCCGGTCGACATCTAGCAATTGGCTGGTAGGGTAGGGGCAATCGTCCGGTGAGCAGGTGACAACTAGGGTTTGTTTGCACAGTGAACTCCGAATTTTATTATTTTTAACCGAGTTAAATCCGACAGTTTTGGTGCATTCCAACCACTATAAATAAGAGCCTAGCCCCCTCACTTTTATTCACACGTTATTTTGGGGAACCTAGCGAAGCTCTATCAGCCTCTCTCTTCAAAAGGTTCAGAAAAGTTCTTTCGGTTTCAAGTAACAGATTCTAGATGTTTATCATTTTATTTCTAATTCTTCTCCAATCCCTAAATTCTAAATCTAATCTATATAAAAATCCCTGGTTGTGTATATCTAAAAAGGGAGATCTGAAAGAGATTATTGAAGGCGTGACAAATCCAAAAAGAGAAAGAGCTAAGGACCTGTTGTGAGTGGAAATCTTAGCCTTTCTCTTTTAGTAATTGGTTAGTGTAGTTTGGATTTGATATATGCCTTATAGAATTTTGGTTTACGAAAACATCATATTAAAACACCCAAAATTCCCCCAACACTAAATTTCAATCTTAGGTTGGAATCTCAATTGTTTAATATTAAAATAGTGGAATTTGTGTATATTTTGCAATTTCAATGTTTTACCTTTTATTCCACTTCTTTTCTTTTTCTTTGGATCTGATTAAGGGTTTTGATTAGAAAATGGTATATATGGTACGAATTTTATTTGTAGTTTGCATCACCTATTTCCATAATTTGAACAGAAATTCCCTTTCTCCAATTTCATGTAAAAAGAAGTTGAATAAAGCGTAAAAGTATGTATACTGTAAGTTTCTATTATTGATTTATCCGTTGTTTTAATGTAAAATAAGTGGGTTCGGATTCCTCTTTTATACAAGTCTGTTGATTTAATTTTGGGATATTGGATTTATGGTATAGGTGTTAATACGTAAATGAGACTTGTATAATTTTGAAGATTTGACATTTAATTGTTAGTTTATGGCATAAACTCCTCAAGCTTAGAAATTACTAAGTGTGAATATGTGTGTGTGTATTAGCATAAATAATGTAAGATTACAATGCATTAATGGCATAGTTAATATATTATTAACTATTATTAAATTACCCCTTAAGAAAGTGAGTAATTGTAGAGGCGAAATAAGAAGTTTTCTTACGAGGCCTTAATAATTGATACGGTGTGATGTGTAATATTATGCTAAGAGAGTGTTTTAAATTATGACTAAGTGATGAAGATGCAAGGTGAGTCAAAAGTATACAAAAGTCTGCCCAGCTAATTTGGCTACCAACAGTGTGACTTTGAGGCTGGTCTGAGACATCATCTATAATAAGTAACTATGGATGATGCGAGGTTAGTCCCAAATCCTGTAGGGTAAATCTACCCAGCTAATCTGGCTACCATTACCTACGAATGGTCAGACTAATGTGAGATGTCACCGTAGGTACGGGTCATAATACAAAGGACCTGCTTCGGCATTGAAGGTATTAAGTAGTGTTGTGAGGGTCTGCCTCTTCCCTATGTAGGAAGTAGTAAATGGTCGGGGATAAGGATTAGGCACGGTAGTGGATATCTTGAAAAGGGTTTGCTTCAATATGAAGTATTAAGTGACCGAAAAGATTTTGTGCAATGCCAGCTAGATAAGTACTAGTGAGGAGTCCGGCTTGATACAGGTATTAAATGATGGGGGACCTGCCTTAAATAAGGTATTAAATGGTCAGCGTCTACCTTATTCTTATTAAAAAGGTATTAAGTGGCATTGGTACCATCTCTTACATTGATAGGACATTACTGATGATAGTTAGGGGTTATTAGGTTTTAAGAGTAACAGTTATGAAATTGGAATTAGGGAAGCCTTAGGGCTTAAAGTTGGAAAGACATAGATAAAGCCAATATACGAAAGACATATTCCTATTTAAATTATACTACCTAAGTACTAATATAGTAATGCTCGGGATTTTTTATTCACCCGACATATGTTGTTTTGATTCCCTCCTCATTACAACATAGGTTAAGAAAGACGATGTCGAATGCGAAAGTGAGGAGGAAACTTGTGGAAATTTATCTATTTATCTACTTACGTTATTTTCCGATGTACCCATTAAACAATTATGATTTATTTTGAAAATATTATACTATATGGATATGTGACGGTTGTTATTGGTATCATGTTATGGATTTTATGACATTTTGATTTAAATGAAATGGGTATTGTTTCTGTTATTATATTTTATCCTTTTGCTGTGAGTACTGAATGTGTAGATAAATAGCTATGTATTGGTTTTTATACCAACCAACAGCCAGCTTTGAAATGGGTCTAAATTTCGATGGGCCTTTTCCTGGGTCAGAATTTAGGCTTGTTTCAAGGAGGGTTATTACAGGTCTTTCAAATGAATTGGGTGGTCTGAGGAGCTAAGTCCTCAATTGTAAAAGGAGCTTAGTCCTTAATAGTCCGAGGAGATGGGTCCATAATATGAAGAATTTACGTAAATCCCTAGGACTAGATAGAGTACGGCCAAAATATTGTGACATCGTTATTAAGCACTACGGGAGTTCCTTGGTATGCACGATGAGGATGTGATACTACATTGATGATGGGTCCTTACGAGGTGTTGGGTTAGAATACTAGTGGAGATAGTATCTTGGTCCAAAGGGGTACTGTGATAGTTATACACACACACACATTTATATATATACACAAATATGTAACAACCCGGAATTTAAGCTATAGTAATTAATTAACGAATTAATTAAATAATAAATAACTTTGTGAAATTATCAGAATTGGACCACGGGAGTTGCACCATTGTGTCTGTGGTAATTTTTTGGTCAATTTCTATATATAGAACGTCAAAATCTGATGCAGTATGTAGAAGATATGAATTAATGAGGAAACGAAAAAATAAGAAAGAAAAAAATAAACATAAGGGGCTAGTTCGACCCTAGGGTCGACCCTCACATTGGCAAGGTTGACCCTTGCTTGTGATGGTCGGCAGGTAGGTCGACCCGCCTACCAAGAATGCATTCTCTTACGTAACTTCGTTCGAACACGTCATTTTGCTATTTTCGCTTCATCTCGTGTGTCTGTGCTTCCATCCGACGGTTCCTATCGAGCCTATGACGTAGTTGCACCAAATTTAATCTCCAAATCCAACGGTCTAAGATCCACAAGTGACACTATAAATAAAACCCTAGGCCTAGCTATTTTTCTCATTCAAATTTTCTCCATCTGGGCTCATTGCCTGAGGCTGGACCATAAAAGAAATATTTTTCCGAGGAGAAGATATTTCTAATTAAAAATATTTCAAGTGGATCCGGGAAGGCCAAAGGAAAAAGCTAAAGATCACAGGTGAGTGTTTAAGTAATTATTTTAGATTCTTAAGTAATTTAAAATAATAGGGTTTCCAATAGTGTAGTTTTTCTACAATTTTGGGATAACCTTTATGCAAGTTCATTTACAGTTTATTTTAGATTTGTTTTCCAGTCTATTTTCTTTCAGCTATTCTATTTCAGTTATTTGCAATTATTAACTATTAATTATAGCTTTTCCAATTATTTATAGTTATTTACGGTATTTACAGTTATTTACTGTTATTTACGTTACATTTATATCTATTCTACGTTGGGATTTATTCTGTAAATGTTGTTCTTTTAATTTCTTTTTTACGCAAATGGATTAGATAATAGAAAATAAGATGCTAATATGGACTAAAATTATAAGAACACTAAATTTACAGAAAATGGGATGTAAAATAAGAAGAATTGTAATAAATTGGACTTAGACTGAAATAGGCAAATTTAAGATATTTGCAAGCATAGTTATAACATGTAATTATAACTAAAAAGAGAAAATAGAAGAAATAGCAAGACGTAGCTTATTTTTAAACTTAGACCTTGGGTTAAGTAAATAAGCAAAATTATAATACACTGGTTATAATTAGAGAAAACAGAAAAGGCTTATTTTTAAGACTTAGAGTAAGTTAATAAGTAAAGATAAAACTAGGACCCGTACCGGCAGCATTTCCCTTGGGACACGCTTATGCTGAAGTGATGGTAAATAAGTGGTCAATAAATAGAAGCTCAAATCAAGGGGATTTGAGCAAGGGGCACAACTAGATTTTTTTTGTTAGGACCTGTACCAACAGCATTCCCTTCAGTCAGACACAGGTGGTCTCACAATAGCAGAGGTGAGGCTAGGGCGCGCTTATGGTGGAGCTATGGTATAAGAGGTCAAAAGAGGGAGTAACAGATAGCGCGAGCCTAATGGTGGTCGAGCGTGCGGCCTCAGTGCGGACTGATGAGTCATTATTGAGTTCTAAGCGCTTAGAAGGTGACTTTTGCGTAGGGACCAACAGGATGGGTCTAGTCCGCAGTAGTAGGTGTCTTTTGCGTAGGGACCAACAGGATGGGTCTGGTCCGCAGTAGGCACGGTAGAGATAGAAGGTCGATCAAAGGGTAGAGTTAGGATTTCAGCCTAATTAAAGTAAAATTAGGAATTCAGTCAATCAAATCAGTTATCTAAGACAAGTGCAAATAATCTAATCGAACTATCTAAGCAAAGGAAACAGTTAAACCGTATTTTATTCCAGCTTTATCTTTTCCTTTATTTCCTTTTATACTAAAACTGTTGCAAAGTATATTATCCTTACCTTGCTTAAGAATACTAGTAATTACTTTCATTCACCAGACAAAGAATACTAGTAATTACTTTCATTTACCAGACTTTTGGTCTGATCCACTCCTTTATTTTCCCCTTTTCCCCCATAGGCCAGCAGAGACAAGAGCAGTAGACTTTCAGCTTTTCAGGAGTAACATTCTTGGAGATTCTTCATGTATTCTTCTTCTTCTGTTCCAGTTTTCATTTTATTTTAGTTCGGATGTAATGGTACTTTTGAGAAGGATGGTTTTATTTATGTACTCTGATATTGTGACTAAGATGGTGTTTTTCATAAGACATATGTATTCGGTATTTTGAGACATATTTTGGTTATGACTTATTTTATGAAGTTTGATTTATAAATAAGTTATTGTTTTAAATGTTTCCACTGTTTTATTTATTTTTTCTTGTGAATCTTAGCCTCTGTAAAGTTTTAGCTATACCTACAACGCATCATATCTTTTTGTGTGCCCTTTTTGGGTATACTAAGGGGTGTGGGGTGTTTCAGGGAAAGTAAGAGTCTATATATTGTAAATATCCGGAAGAAGTAAGTTTCAAAAAGAAGGTGTTTAGCAATCACTCAAAGATGATAGCCAAATTTTTAATATTCTAGGAGAAGATAAGTCAACAAGTAAGTAGAAATGGAGAAAAGTCCAACGGAATGGACAAATAAAAATCCAATTTGAGTCTGACCTCATATGAAAGAATTTAATATAAAAGTTTTAGGAAATATATAAATAATATATTTGAAATGATTTTCAAGAGACTTAATTTAAAAGCCTAAAAAAGAAATAGTATTGGAAATGATTTACTTAAAAGCAGAGAAACCCTATATTGAAAAGTAAGTAAATATTAAGTTTTTGAAAAAAATAATATAAATAAAATTTCTATGCATATTTAAAAATAAAGTTTTAGGAGAAATAAAAATTTGTTAAATTAGAAATTTCAGAAAATGGGTTTTTAATAAAAGGTTAATTCTTTTGAAAAAAAATAACATAGTGTATATAACTCGTTGATTTTCTAAGATGAATTTTTTTTAATTGCAAATTCTTTTTAGTGGTTGGACAATACGAAATGGTATAAGTTTTTAACAGGGTAAACAGATCGAATAAAGAAGATTATAACCTAAAAATAAAGCAGTAGGTGAACACACTGTGACGGTTCAGTAATGAAGATAGTCAATTAATAGAAAATCTATATAAATATAAATTATTTAGGTAAGGGCAGTTTAGGTGGAAGATAATTAAATAGTAGTAACATTATGAAATATAAACAGAAACGATATTGGAGATTCGTGTTAAATAATGTTAGTAAATAGAAATAATATTACGAGTTCATATTAAAAATAATACTAGTAATCTAATTAGAAGCAACATAGGAAATTAAAGGGAAAAACAAAGGAAAATGGATATTTTCTATAATTGTGCGCATTGATTGCACGTATCTTGTAAAAGTCCCCCTCATATGCTATTAGAGACTCCACCAAGGATTGGAAGTGGAGATAGAACGAGTAATAGGAAAATAATAGGATGGAAGTGTCCTTATCTACTTTAGTTTTATTGTTAAAATTATAAAAGACGTTTTTAGGAACATTTTAAAAGTGTATCTTGAAAGAAATGGTTTGAGTTAAAAATCCCAATTTTAAGAAGTAAAATCCTTATTGTTGAAAAATGGCTTTAAAAGGAAAAGTTGATTTTAAGGAAAAAGAACGGAACTTTCTAAATTAAATTGCTAACATTTTCTTTTGGCTCGATGAATGAGCTTGATTAAATAATCCTAAATTATAGTTTTAAAACTTAAGACACCGGGTTATTTTTGAATTCAATAAAAAATTTATAAGTTCTTACTTTTAAAGATAAAAGTTTTGGGATTAAGTACTTCAAAATTTTAAGTTATAATTTTTGAAAAATTGCAAAAACCAAACAAAATTTAATATGGAGTAGATAGGGATTATTGCCTGGGTAAGACGGGTAAAAGATAAGGCTATGGAGAAAATAGCAATGACTGCTCATAATGTAGCAATAAGGAATTCCCCATAGAGTGTAAGAAATATTAGTGAGAACTTAGGAATGAATTATTAGGCATGTGTGCAAGCCATAGGAAGGACCCACAAAGAAATGATGAATGATATCAAAGTACACTTCTATGATTTCTAGAGTATGCTCGCATGAAGGAACAAGGATAAAGAAGTAAATACCAAAATTTGAGAATATTATCAAGAGATTTGGACTAAAAGAAGATGGTAACAGAGGGTGATGAGATGGAAAACACACATAGAGGACACTGGTAAAATCAAGGGTAATTAAAGCCAGATTGAGGGTAAAAAAATTATTTCGCCGAGCCAATTTTGCCAACGAGTTATTATAAATATCCAGTAAATATTTCTTACCCGCTACAGTGTGGGGACACACTGTTTTATTCCATAATTAGGTGTGATAATGGAAGTAATTGGTAAACCTTATTTATCTGAAGCCATAAAGGAAAGTTAAGATATGTGGATTATGATATAATGACATATTAGAAAGGATCGTTAAATTTATGTAAGGTGATAGGGCCACAATAACATTAATGTTCATTAATGTTGAAGGACAGCTTCCGGCAATTGTTTCTTTTAGGATAGTTGGGTTGTAGCATTAGTTGTTTTTGTTGTATAAAACACGTACAATATTGTGAGAAAACTTCCTTTTAAATTGGTTTTCTTGATTGGCCGCTATACTTATTAGAAAACCGTGTAAGTAAGGAAATCTCATATAGACACTTAACTAATGCAAAGTAAGACTAGAAGTTTATAAAATAAATTAGGAATCTATTAGCTACTAAAAGAAAAGTAAAATTAAGTCCTAAAAAATTTTAAATTTTTGGGAGATAAATTTTGGCCAGCGAAGGACAAGGAAAGGTTATTGTGAAACCATGGGTCATTATCCCTATGCCTTAAAGGTTGAAATTTGTTAATAAACTTGTGTGTTGGTTATTCGTTTAAAATGAAAGAAAAGGTTTTTGAGAATTTAAAATTTTACCATGTAGTAGAAAAGAAACAATCATGACCGTTAACTCATTGACAAAATTCTGATTGTGTATGATGTAGCTTAGTTAATCTTAAAAAGGTAAAAACAAATACCTTTCGAAAAAGAAATTTGTAAAAATCTTTGATTTTTAATAGAAAATGTTTTTGTAAAAGTTTTGAAAAAATGTAGGTGTTATTTTCAAATTATCTAACCATTTCTAAAAATTTAATTGGAAAAGATTTTGAACAAAAAGGAGGGAATTTTTTTTGAAATGTCGTATGCAAGTATGAATTTAACTCTGCAGCAGAAGTGACAATAAATAAAAGTAGCTAGCGACTATGGAAAATGTTATTTTATCCTTGGGATTTCTTTTTCCATACCTTATCGACAGGCGAACAAATATTGTTTTCAAATAATTCTGTTTTAAAATTTTAAAATTGAAAAGGTAATTTTTCTTATGTGGACCGCACTTGGAAAAAAAGTTGAAAACGAATTAGGGGCAAAAGAGAAGGTTCCAAAGTACAGTGAAAACAGGTATATTTACTATATTTTATACCATCTATTTTAATAACTACAAAAAGATAATTCCTTGTAATTCCAATCATAGCAAAACCCTTTTCAGATAAGTTATAGAAATTTATACTGTTAACCTTTTCTTTTGAGGAAGATGTAATTCCAGCGCATTAAAATGTAGAAATCCCTAAGTATGAACTAAAAGCTTGTGGTAGTGATAGGAATAACGGTGTAATTGTAAAAACTAATGTATATACAATAAAGAAAAGTTAGAATTAAATAATAAGCAATGAAAGGTAGGTAAAGTAATGAAATGAATAAAAAGGAAAGTTTAGTAACCAAAGAAGGATAGCAAGAGTTAAAAAGAACATTAATATATATTTAATAATAATAAAAGGGAAATAAGTAGTAAAAGATATTTAAATCTTTTAAATTAAGTAAAAAAAGATAATAAATTGAGATTAATGAAACAAGGGGTCGATTAAATAAAAATAACCAATTATTAATAGTTGAACGCTGTAGGCATATAGTAAATAAATAAGTATAAATATACACATAGCCTCAAGTATGCATTTATGACGGGTGTGAATTATTAAAGTTAGTTAATAACTTCGATTAAATAAAAATGACATAGTCATTAAAATGGATTGGATTATGAGGTCAATAGTGTTACACAACAGAAGTCTTTCCATCGCAAGGGGCTACCAGTAGTTGTGTATACATTGTACTGATGTGGGACATATCCAACTGTAGGACCTATGGAATTACACGTTCACGTATAGATAAATGATTACCTAAGTAGAGTGCTTCAATATTTTCGAGGG
This sequence comes from Allium fistulosum, assembly GCA_030737815.1. NCBI lineage: Eukaryota > Viridiplantae > Streptophyta > Magnoliopsida > Asparagales > Amaryllidaceae > Allium > Allium fistulosum. The sequence continues at coordinate 341,130,470 of CM060904.1, forward strand.
TATTTCCTTGATTACATTAGGCATTCTAAATGCGATGGCGAGCAACGTTCGACGCTATGTCAGTGTCTTTGTTATCAACTTTGGGAGTAGGAGCTGTATATAGGTCGAGAACGTCATCGGTCCCGACCGATCAGTGGAAAATGAGGGTTACACCTAATAGGCGACACCTCCTACTAGCGTTGATCATGTTTAGGTCATTCACCGCCACAATTGTTTGCTAGTTTGTTTGTTAGGATGCAAGGGTAGACAACCCTTAAGATAAGTCTTTCAAACGATTGGGGTAGTCCGAGGCACTGAGTCCTCAATAGTCAGAGGAGCTGAGTCCACTCTAGTCCGAGGAGTTGAATCCTTTCAAAATAAAGGTATCACGTAAAACCACACTGTAAATAAACACGGATGAGTTTTTATTTTACCATGACCAAACTATTTCTACTAGAAACTCAAGTGATATTATAATAATGTCTAAGGTGTTTAATATAAATATATAACATAGCTGGAATGGTTACATTGGTTACGTCCAACAACATATTTAGGTATACAAACAAAACCGCAAAGGCGCACATAATGGATTTTTCACGGAGACCTCCCCAGTAAACTGACACCAATCAACTACGAAAAGGATCAGAAGATACCTTTCCGAGTGTCTTATATCTTTAGATAAAATATACCATAAGGAAAACACAACCAGCCCGTGCCCTAACACGTGAACCAAGTCTCATCAACTCCCTGCGCGCAACATATCGATAAGCATACACTAGATTTTGGAGTTGAGGTACCGCCTATTCGGGTTAGCTAACTTGGGATTATGCGGCCTACTTTGTGTTTAATCATTTCCCGATGTCGAGGCTACGTCCGACATCTTCCACACAAGTCCTCAATACTCTCACAAATAATGAATCCCACATGGATTCCATCATCTCAACAGAATTCGGAACCACATATGGATTCCATCATTCCACTTCCAAAACATAGAATACATATCTCAATCTTGAAGTGATTTTCGATAAGTAAAACACCTACCGATCCCGATCTCTCCAAGACTGAATCGATGAATTTGGTCTTATTCAACAATAATGCGAATGATCTCATAAGGGAACTAATTCCAGTATACTCTCCATAAGTAAGTAAGCTTACAAGCACTATCAATTCATGCATAGTATGTTCAAGGCACATAAATGACTTTTAATCCCTTTTTAATTAATTTATACTTTATTAATTAAAAACCCTTTTATTTAGTAAAAAAATCTTTTTTTAAAAACTCCTTTCATTATCAAAACTTCTTTTATCGTTATTAAATAAACGTCCTTTATCTTTTTTCAGTACTTAAAAATTATTTATATGCTTATTTCAAAAGTATAACTATATTCACAAATTACTTCAAAAAGTTTTGCTTACTTAGAATATAATCAAAGAGGTTAAAACAAATGTCATTAAAACATTGTTACTATAAACCCCTCCTCTTTTATAAATTAAACATATAACCTTTTCTATCTTTTTATTAAAGATTTCAATACTTGTTATTACCTTTAAAATTCCATTACTAAAGATCTAATTATATTTATAATATTTCTCCACCTTAAAATATAATTCAAGGGGTTAAAAACAAATGTTACTAAAGCATTGTTTACTACAAACCCAAAACACTTCACATTTAATCATTATCTTTAAAACTCTTCTTAAAGGTTTAATTACATATATATAAGGGCTTAAGACAAGTGCTACTCAAACATTGTCACAACAAACCCAAATCATTCCATACTTTAAAACATTTCTCATTAAAACTCTCTTTTAAAGGTTTAATTATATTTAAGGTTTAAAGACAAGTGTTGTTTAAAACATGGTCACAACAAACCAAATCATTTCATACTTTAAAGCATTACTCTTTAAAATTCTCTTTTTAAGATTTAATTATATTTAAGGGTTAATGACAAGTGTTGTTTAGAACATTGTCATAACAAACCCAAAAAAATTCATTAATACTTAACCTTAAAGTATTCAGTATTAAACATCTAATTGTATTCCTAAGTGTAATTAATAATAAGGGTTAAAAAACAATTGTTACTAAAACAATGTTTACTACAACCCAAAACCTTTTAATTAGCCAACATTTATTTTAAAGATCAAAGCATGTCCACACTTATTGATTAAGATAATACACTTTTATTTAGTTTTAAACCATTTATTTTAACTTAAGTGTTGAAACCCAAATTTCCTTTATTATATTTATAAAATACTTAATTTAATATTTAAAACTTACATATATAAATATAGAAATATCGTAAAAATAATTATTAATATGTTAAAATACTTTTAAAACTACTTAAAGTATATAATAATAATTTATATAGAATATTATGTAAAAATAAGGAATTTCGAAATAAATAGAAAAGCTAAAATAAACAAGTTTTATTTTTAAAGTCACTTGGTTTAGAAATTCATAATTAATTACTAAAAATATATTTAAAGTTGAAACAAATTTTAAAACACTATATTATAAGTTAGATAACAATCATAAAAAGATAAGAGAAAAACACATAATTTAAATATCATTTTTAAACAATCTATAGTTTCAAAAAGAAAAGATAGCATTTCTAGAAGTGCTATCTAAAGTATTGTTGCAAGTTTTAACACATTTTTGCTATAACTTTGAGTCTAGTTTTCAATACCCTAACAATTGATTTTAGATCCATTCTTTTTACAGTAGATGGTATACTTTGGGTACTTGAAAACCATGAGGAAAAATTCCAAAAAACATCTTTTATTATTTAAAAATGTTTTCGAAAACAAGGTGTTTTACGGTAGTGCTCATATAGCGACTATTTCGCTATAACTTTTGCCTCTTCGTTCTATTAGCTATCAAATAATACAAGCTTCAAAACTTTCCTAATAAGAATAATATATTATTAACTTTAAGGAAGAGAAACTCTAAGAATGTTTCTATAAAATAAAACAAGTTATTTAAAATGTCGTTATAGCGACTATTTTACTTCAATCTTTCTTCTTAACTTTGTTTATGTTTCCTATATCTTTCCAAAACTTATTCTTTACTTTTCAAAACACTTATATAAGTTTGTAAATCAACCAAAACAAGTTGTACTAAAATATGTCATTAATTCATCATTTTTCACAATTTAAAGTTAAGGGATTTTAAAGTGCGTTTATAGCAACTATCGCTATACAGACAATTCCATATTCAATTCCATATTTAGTGTCATTTCATTTTATACACATACATGACTTCCAATTTCAAATCATATTAATTACAACATATTTTAACATATGTATTCTATAACGACCCAGAAATTTGGTTATTTAATTTTGGAATATTTAATTAATTTTAAATATTGAAAAGTTAATTTTATAGATTAAATAACTTGAATTTCAAAAATAGTGATTTATTGGATAATTTAATTGTTAAAATTAATAATTGAAATTGGTTAAATAATGGAATCTTGAGTTTTAAGTTTTATAAAAATAATTTCAGAGCTTATTTAAATTCTATAAAAAAGAATGAAGATAATAAAACTTTTAAATCTGGTTTAAAAGTGATTTAACTGATTTTGGAAATAACTCGTTTTAATTAACGAGTGAAAATAGGCTCCCGGGGCACTGTCTCGGATTTCGACAAAACCACGTAATAATAAATTATAATACGTCGTAAAATGTAATGGTGATCGGATGTATCGTTCGGTCGTGCGAGATCGAAACGCGTAGAAATTAATATTGAAATTTTAATATAATAATTGAGTTCATAAGAATATATAGTTTATAATAGTGATTTATAAATTGAAAGGAAATGAAATTTTAGAAGTATATTATATAAATATGATTTATAAAAGCGGGTTATAAATTAAAAGGATTTAAAACTGGGAATTTGGAAATTTAAATCCCATTGGTTCTAGAAATGATTTTTCAAAGTTTTGGAAAATAATAGTGATATTATTTGGGAAATATTTTTGAATGAAAATATTTAAAAAAAAGGTTTTAAGGAAAATTGAAAGCATTGAACTCACTTCGGTCACTGGAAAATAATTTGGGGATGACTACATCATCATCGACGATCATTTTCGAGTTTCCAAGAGGGGAATTGCTACCATTGGAGTTTTGTTTTGGTAAAACTAGTTTTGATTTTAAAATTGAAAAGAATTATTTGATATAGTAAGGGATTTTGTGTGTGTGTATGATTTCAAAAATGATTTGAAATACTTAAGAACAAGGTGTTTAAACTCTGGGATTTTCATTTAAATGTTTTATTGAAATATGAGAAAATAAGTTTGATCACTTATAAAATTTGAAAATTAGCAAGTTAAAATAATGTTTAAATTGATTAAGATTTGAAATAAATTAATGAAATGAGCTAATTAAACTAATTAGTGAATTGGATAAGATTTGGAATGATGATTAATAAAATTGAGTGTTGAAATTGGAAAATGAAATTGAATTTGGTTAGAAATGGATAAGGAATTAAGTTGTGAAGTGGTAATAAACATAAGAACTTTTGTATAAAATGTTTATAATAAAATTAAGAAAAGTGGATGGAATAATGTTTAAGTGATTTTGGTATTGAAAGGAATATACTAAGTAAATAATAAATGTGAATAATAACTGTGAATAATTGAATGTAAATGAAGTAAATGTGAATAAAGGAATTTGGTGTAGCTAAAAATCAATTGAGATAAATACGTGGATGTACGCATATTATTTTATTCGCATAACGGTTTGATCCAGATTCAAGTACATGATTTTGAGATGATTTACATCGATCCGAGTTAGGATTTTTCGCTCTATTTTTTACGGCGAACACTGGATAAGGATTTTTGATTGATTCTGGAATTCTATATCATAGTATATGGCTATGCAAGGAGGATGACGGTTTCTGATCAAGGAACCGGATCTGAGTCCGCGCTAGAGTGGTCGTGTGAATGATACTAGTATGGAAGTGAAATTGTGTGATCGAGCGAGCGATCAGATTTGATATTGCGTACGGATGATATATGTACATCGTGCGGGCTTTAGTAAAGCAAATGCTGAAAATTGGAAAATACAAAATAAAATAATTATGAACTGTATGATTGGATGTCATTGGTAATTTAGATGTAGGTATATAAAAGAAAGAGCTAATTTGATGCCTTTGATTTCATAAGAAAATTTTGTTGCTTAACTGTAACAACCCGTAAATTTTCGATAATTAAATTTGTTAATTTAAGAAGATTTTGTTAATAATATTGAAGAAAATAAAAATTAGTGAATTTTTAATGGAAATAATAACTAGGATGAATTGTAACAATATAAATGTAAGTTAATTGTTAATAACCTGAATGAAATTCCAATGAATGAAATAATGTAAATGTTATACTTGGATATAATTTGATATAAGAAGACAAATGTAAACATTGAATTATTAATGAGAATCAATACAATAACTGAAAGTGTGAATGTAATAAAATAAATATAAATGTAAATTTATTCACAGAGTAATAATTGATGTAAAAAAAGAATGGAACTAAGATGAAATAATTAATTGGTTTTAAAATCTTATTTAATGTGTGTAATTGACAAAATTACAAATTTTGAAATATGGTCATTAATACAAATAAAAGATGGGAATGGGAATATATTTATGTAATGAAATGTGAAACAGGCGGTTATAGAGTAATAATGGACTTAATAAAAAGATTGGAATCGAATCAAATCAATTTATTGGAATTCAATTTGTAATAAATTGATTTATTGTAAGTAAATGAAATTAAAAACTACGTTATTGAAAATAAGATGAAATTGGAAAATATTCACGTAATAAATATAAACCAATGATAATTATACCTAATAAGGAAACAATTGATTGAATAACAAGATTTAAGTCAATTAAATGGAGTTATGGGAAATAGGATTTATAACCTTTGAATTTATAGGGATTGAAATCAAACACTGAAATTGGTAAAATAATTAACTTTAAATTGATGTTTAAATTTGTTTTAAACTATTGTAAATACATCAGCAATTGAAAATGATGGAAATTGTTAGTTATTAAATTGAAAATAAAAACGTGATTTTATTAATTTAATATTAATTTAATTAACCTAAGAAATAGCCATTTTGGCAACTGTCTCGGATTCCGACGAAACCAGTTTCATCGGATTCATAACAGTGAATTATTGTAGGATTTTGAGTTTCGGAACGATCGGACTTTTCGTTTGGTCGTACGGGCTCGAAACGCCTCGAAATCAATTTAATTGAAATCAATTTGAAATAAATTGATTTTACCATAACTTTTTCATACGATAGAATTAGGACTTGAAACCTCTTCCATTGAATTTGAAATCATCAAAATATCTATTTTGATATATGGGATTACCCAATTTCGTTCCGGAGACAGAACGGACTTTTCGGGCCATTTAGCGTTCAACGTTATAATCAAATCCTATCCGTTCTTTCTATTTTCTGACCTATCTATAAATATCCCGTTATAAATCCTAGTTTTCCTCAACTCAGTTTTTTTGTACATACAATTTCATCTGTTCCTCTCTTTCCAATGGCAGACAAAACCTAATTCCCAAATTTCAAATCCAAATTGAAAATCAAATTGAAAATCAAATTGAAAATCAAACTCCTCAAACTATATCAAATTATATATCAATTTGAAGCTCTCGACGAGCGCGGGTCAGTTTTGCTCTTCGTTTTTCGATCTGGGTTATTGTGTGGCGGGAAATAGGTGGTTTGTTCTCGGCCGTTCATTGGGCCGCGATCGACTTCGATCAATCGTCGAATCGACAACGTGGATCTGTGGAGATTCTCGAGCGTAATCCATCCATACAAGTTTTGCAGTGACTCAACGGTTGGATTTTCGTTGAAAAATTGATTTGGGTTGCGAAATACGGTGGCGAATAACTGTTCGAGCCTCGTTCTGCGTTGACCTAGTGGGGATCGCGACGCTAGGGGGTTGCGTAGGCGCTCTGGCGATGGCGTCGGTGGCTAGCGGCGTGTGGTGGCGCGCTTCAGGTCGCATGCGGCTGCGCATTTGTGGGAGCGAACGAGATTTTCTACTTCGCGTTTGGGTTAGGGCTTAGCTGTGATGATGATGATGTGGCAGTATGTGATAGGTGAGTGTTTGTTTATTTTATTAATTCTATTTTAAATCGTATAGCATTCTAACTCGAATAACTTTTGCGTACGAACTCGGATTCGGATGTGGTTTGCTTTGCTAGGATTGTATTGAAATTCCGGACATTTTGGCACTAGTTCGGATGGATTCTGAGACCGTTCAAATTTTGGGCTTAAATTCGATTTAAATTCAAAGGTGAGTGTTTTAACCCACTCACAACTTCTAAAATTTCTTATGTTTGTTAAATTAATTTTTGATGTGAATTAGAAATTTATTTATAGCTGTTTGATCTATTTAAATCATCATCTCAGTTAATTTGAATTTATTTGAATTAAATCGTTATATAATTTATTATTGAATATAAATTGCCAGTTAAATACCTGTTATTGATTATCAGTTCTATGTTGATATTTATTAATTGATTTGGATGATGATTGTGTTGAATGTTGATTGCTGATATTGGATGAAATGATGTTTTATTTTATATCGTTATAAACTGCAAGTTCACTATAGGTTGAAATGATACATATCCGAATGATCTATAAATTAAGGAAAAATCGTTATGGGTTGAAATGATAGACTCAAGCGATTTTATGGATTTTATTATTAATTCGGGATTGCGGTTTGAAATGATATATAACCGTAAAATTTTAAATTGCGGATTGAAATGATAAATATCCGTATCACTTGACCCTAGGGTAGAGAATTATATACAGACACCGGATTGGTTAAATTAAATGATTTTAAAATACTTATTTTTCGAATTTAATTAAATGATATTTTGAAATAAAATTTGATTTATGTAAATTGAAGTATTATTGGAAAAATCAAGTTTAAGATGGAATGTGAAATGGTTTAAAGGAATAGCTTTAAGAAATTAAATCGGAAGTTTAAAGTTAAACTTTTAAGTATAAATGAAATTTATAGAAATCGAATTCTCAAAATTGTTTGAAATAAAACTTTGAAATATATTGAAATTGGAATGATTTAAATTGATATTTCGAACATGGATTGGAAGCAATGTTGAATTAAATATTTTATTGAGAAATTGAATTGGAAAATTTGAAATTGGGTTTTGGAATATTTAAATGGTCCAAATGTGTTGGAATGAAATAAATAGTTTAAATTGATATAAATTTCAAATTTCTATTTTTAATATAAACTGTTTTAAAAATATATTAATTAATTATGTTAAATCATTTTAACCTATTTTAAACCATTTAATTTATTTAAACTAATTAATCTGTTTTACCTTATTTTAAATCTAATTAATCTATTTAAAAGCTATTTAATCTATTTTAATTATATTTAATCTATTTTAAATCTATATTAACTATTTATAACTATTTAAAACTATTTTCTTCTAAATTCCAAACTAAGTAAAATGGATGGGTTTATACTCAAATTCTCAATTTTTAAAGTGAATGTGGTTAAGCGACATTATAACCTAAGTTGGGATTTAAATAGCATATTTGGTTTAATATGATAATTTTGAAATGAGAGTTTAACCTATTTTGGAAACACGACTTCTGAAAGAAAATATAATTTTGAACTATGATTTCAATGTGATATAATTTCAGATGTAAGTAATGATTTCGAAAATGATATGATTTGAATTGAATATGTTATTTTGATATCAATATGAAATGGTTTTGAAAATGTAAAAGAACCATCTAGTGTGTAATAAGCGATTGGTTATTAAAGAGACCGGGGTCGGATATGGGCATACTCTCCGTCGATAACGAAAACCACTTTGACAACTGTGTACGCGGTGGAGATTCCAGAATGAAGTAGGATGGTGGCGACGATCCTATATGAGGTATATACGTGGACCCGACTCCCATGAGTTGGCTTAAGGTGGCTAAAACAGGAGCGATTCTTGGGATAATGAGGTAGCTCCTCTGATCAGACACATTCCATCGATACTATATTCTGACTTGTGATTTATTTGGTGGCCACCCTTCGATTTTTACTCGGGAGTGTGTTTCGAGTTGGGCGGTAGTTGCGGCTATGCGTTACCAACAGTCCGGATGCGTAATTGGTATATCTACCCTGGCATTGCCTAGCAAAAGTAATAACAAGGTTTCAACAAATTGGTTTTGGAAAGTTAAAGGCTTAAAAGGACTTCGTAAGTTATTTGAACTAATTGGTTTTAAAAAGTAATGGGTTTGGGAATTTTTCCTACCTTGGCAATTTCGAGGATGAAATTGTTTTAAAGGGGGAAGAATGTAAAGACCTAGAATTTTAGTTATTTGACTTTGGAATATTTAATTAATTTTAAATATTGAAAAGTTAATTTTATAGATTAAATAACTTGAATTTCAAAAATAGTGATTTATTGGATAATTTAATTGTTAAAATTAATAATTGAAATTGGTTAAATAATGGAATCTTGAGTTTTAAGTTAGAAAAAAATAATTTCAAAGCTTATTTAAATTCTATTAATAAGAATGAAGATAATAAAACTTTTAAATCTAATTTAAAAGTGATTTAACTTATTCTGAAAATAACTCGTTTTAATTAACGAGTGAAAATAGCCTCTCGGGGCATTGTCTTGGATTTCGACGAAACCAGTGTCATTGGGTCCGTAATAATAAATTATAATACGCCATCAAATTTCATGGTGATCAGACGTATATTTGGTCATGCAAGATCGAAACGCATAGAAATTAATATTGAAAATTTAATATAATAATTGGGTTCAAAAACCTATCTTCTGCATACGATTGAATTAGGCCTCAAAACTAGTTCCATTGCGTTCGGAATAGGGGTATAACATATAAAACGCCAGGCGGCACATCCCGATTGGGGTCCGTAATTATATAGCTAGATATTTTGAATTTAAATAATATATGTATTTGATTTGACCATACATTGCTTGCTCCGTCACCTCAACCATGACCCATCTGATCTGACCATACACTGTAAAAGCCACACCCCCTCTACGATACTTCAAATCCTCCCTCCCTTATATAAACACGGCTTAACAGTGGGAAAAAAAATCATCAAGGCATTCAAAAATTTATATCTTAACAATTACTCAACAAAAAAATCTAAAACAAAATTTAAAATTCTCCTTTTGATGAGGGCTTCACACTGATATGCTTGAGAGAGAGTGCGACGACATTTTTTGATGATCGACGTTGAGCAGAGGGGCTAGGGTTAGCTTTTATGGTGGTTGTGATCATCGATTCGAAGTTTGGAGCATTGTTTTGGATTCGGGGTGGTTAGGAGCACGCGTGGCCGTGATTTGGGGTGTGCGGCTCGAGATGGGAGAATGCAACATGGAGCAGGTCAGGTTTTTGGTAGGATTGGTCGCATTTTGCTGTGGGTTGCCGGAGGAGTTGATTATTGGCGCTGAGGTGGAGTTTGAGATAGGGGATTCGTCGGTGAAGTTAGATTCGAGAATCGATGTGTGGTTGGCGTTCTGGGTTGCACGGCTAAGGTGCACGCAACGTGCACAGGGAAGAGGAACTGTCAATTGGGGAAGAAGGGTGAGGGGCATTGTGGTAATTATTTGAAGTTTTAGATTGTAACGACCCGGGGATTTTAATGATATTTAATGATGTAATTAATTAAATTTTTCATGAAAATATATAATAAAAATTTTGAAATGAAAATTTGATATTTTTATGCGTCTAATTAAATATAGCAAGTGTCAGATTTTCATCAGATATATATAAGTTTATTCTGTTGTGAAATTTCTATTTTAAATTTAAAATCAGTTGAATATAGATGGAAATTAAATATTTTCGAAATCTGAATATTTGTATATAATAAAAACGTAAATCATTTTCTGAGTGAGTCGTCATATTTTGTTTCTCCAAATTTGGACTACTCTAGCCCCGTTTATCTTATTTTCTGCGTCTTAGCAGCATTTTGGCAGTGAATATCGACTTTTGATAGGATGATCGTATCGCTGATATCTATGTACCGTTCTGTTCGTCTCGTCGTGCTGATCTCTGCAGTATATTCATTGGTGTGTTTCGGCATCAGATACGCGGCGGAATCTGCGAAAAGATTTGCCGTATCGGTACCCAATTTTTAACCTTTTGTTTCCCTGTGGCCATTTAATTGTCCACCGGTTGAAAACCAACAGCCATAACTTTTAATATTTCCAGAAATTTAATAGATTGGTCTGTCAATATTCCCACCACTTCATTATGTTCTGGTTCATTTCTCTTTTCACTCCTTTCTGTTTGGTTTTGAGATTTCGTTAGAAAAAAATTATAATATAATATATAACGTAAAGCTTATATACAATTATGTCTGTTCATCATTCAGCCTGTTCGCCTCATCGTTTCACCCTCGCCACAAGCGGCATGCCATCATTCCTACCTCTCACGATGCGAACCAAACCCAGCCTCCCCACCCTCAACAGCCAGGGCAGCCATACATCCACCGAGCAGCCACCTGGCCTCACTTTCCCCACAGCCGCACCAAGAAAATTGAAGTAACCCACTGCTTTGAGCCTCCAAGCAACCCAGTCTCGACCTACCTCTGCTCCGTCCTGGCATCACCACCCTTGCTTCCTCCTCCCCGTATACCACTGACCCATCACCATGTGAACTGAACCCCACCTTGCTCAACTTCATCGCCGAACATCCAACCATCCTCCATGACTGAACGTGACATCACCTTTCAAACCACCGAGTATCCAACGCCACATGTCACACCTCCTCGCAACGACCTTCCACCTATATCCGCCGTCTTGTGCCGCGATAGCCCCTTCCTCTCCATCGCCCTTATCTTCGCAGACCCGAACCCTAAAGCCACCTCGACCTAAACAACAGCACCTCCCACCACACGCCAGTCCAGTCAGCCCCACAACCACCTGCCGAACACCATAGCACACCCTCCTAGCAGTCACCGTCCTCCAAACTCCAATGGCCTAGCACTGGAAGCTCATCCACCTATAGCCAAACTCCACCATCAACCTCCCACCGACAACACCCCACCACCTACTCCAATTCAAACTTGTAACGCCCCACTTCGAGACCCACATTAGCAAAGAGTATTACTAAGTAACACCGTCTGCTAATGCGGAGAATAGAGCTGGATAGGAGCGATCATCTATAACCTTGTCTTAATTATCTATTGAATACGCCGACAATTGCCACTTCTTACCCAAGTGGATCGACATCTCCAATAATTACTTAATACAAAGCCATAGGTGGCTGAAGGATCTATCAGAATAAAATATAACAACTCGAATGTAATACACATCACAGAACAATAGATCATCACATACATTTACACATATATAGATACATTACAGAGTTTACAAAATGATACATGTCATGTGGTAAAGCAAACGACAATATACAGGCAAGTCAAAAGAATACATATCAGAGTTACAGCAAAAAGGACTACACAAAAAGCTATAACAAAAAGGAGCTAGCGGAATAGTCCATGCGGAAGCAAAATAGGCTAAGACCAATGTACCTAACCTGAAACATCTCGGTCTGACCCGAGTATAAAATACACGGGTCAGTCTAACTAAACAAATCAGTTAGATAAACTAAATGATAATAAACATACATAGATCATAAAGTACCACAATTATCTCCAAAAGAGATAACCAAATCATCTAACTTAAGATGAATCACAACAAGCCTCATATCATCGGCAACTCAATTAAACAAAGGATATCATATCCCAAACAAGCCAAAAGGCAATTAACAAATACCAATAAAGGTAACACAAGTTTCCACAAGGTAATCGCTATATATCGTGTGGTTCAAAGAACCTACACCGAAGGGCGATACACTAGGGAAATATAATTGTCAAAGAAACAAAAGATGCTCGAGCTCAGTACTATATAACAAGGATCCACACGCCCGAAGGCAACGCCCGAAGGCAACGCTCGAAGGCAACAAACCGTAGTGGCGAAGGTCCAGAGACCCAGTACTGGACACCACTAACTGGCAGAATGTGTCACAACTCTCAGAAAGGAACCCGAAAAATGTTAACGTGAGTCCCATACCACACGTTCGCACTAAACGGTTTACTAACCGTTAGTCAATTTCACACTCAAAGCGGTACAAAGTTCACCTCATCTCGTTGGTAAACCAGACCCAAAGGTCAAAATGGTCAAATGAATATATTAGGAATTAACTGAAAAGATAAACACACATGTTCATAGCACGCGTTTTATTTAATCATTTAATTCTCCTCCCTCTTCGCTCGAAGTGCAAAATTGTGTGTGTTATAAATAGAAATTGTAAATTGGAGAAACGGGCTTTTAATACAATTTAAAGAGATCATTTTATAAAAACCCGTGTGTGAAATCAAAAAGGAATCATCAAAGTAAAAAATGCGATAACAACTGATTAGAATCGACACGAATCGATTAAAATTGGAATCACACACAAAATAGGCAAATTGGGCTGAGACAAGCAGATTCAGACGTCTGAATTGTATATTTCAGACGTCTAAAACTGGTGCTCAGGCAATAATTTTCCTAGGCCAAAGATGGCCAAATCATATCGGAAGCAATCATTTGAGTGATGATAGCTAGGTGTTTACGCCAAACGACTACCAACCTTAGAGACTCACCAATACATTCCGACCAACATGCCCAAACAACCATATAAGGATTTTCCATAGATTTTGACTTCAAATGCCAAAATTGGAATATTCATTAAACCGATTCAATTCAAGAACAAATGGACAAGGATTATATGTTAGGAATTGCTACCTAACACTATCAAAGATATAGATATAGATGTGAGTTCAAAAACTCACCTTTTAACCGAAAACTCAAGAGAGAAGCTATAGAGCAAGGCAAGAACAATCACTCTTCAATTAACCCAAGGAGCTTCAATCTAAGCTCAAGAACAAATATTTCCTAAGTTAGGGTTTAGGAAATTTCAGAAATCGAAGAGGAATTGAGATGGAGAAGGAGAAGAGGATGCTTACCTAAGCTTCTCTTGGATTTTGGACTTGAATTTGAGTTTGCAAATGAATCTAGGGCTTAGGAATTTCCATTTCCCATTCTTTCCCCCATTTTTGCTAAAGCTTGAATGTTTAGGAAATGAAGTGACTGAATGGAGAGGAGAGGGGGCTGAGTTAGGTTATAGTATGAGTTGGGTGAAACCCAAACCCAAAGCCCAATTATAAAATAGCCAAATTCACTCAACTCCAAACATAACGATGCTTATACTCAAAAAAGTCGCAAACACCATTTTGAACTCAATGGAAGTGGTCTCAAGTTCAAATTGTTGATTCTCAACTTCACACTTAATTCAGACGTCTGAAATTTCCAAAACAGATGTCTGAATCTGGAAAAATAGGAGTTCTCAAACTTCATTCAGACGTCTGAAACGAACGATTCAGACGTCTGAATATGGAAAAACAAATGTTGTCCAGAACAATATTCAGACGTCTGAAAATGGCAATTTTGGCCTATTCCTTTCTGTTTTGATTCGAACAATTTCAGACGTCTAAATGATTCATTTCAGACGTTTGAATTCATGTATGACAGTTTTCCATCAAATAGGCACCTCCGAATCTCGATCCACAAAGACTTTTCACTAATTCGACTGTTCTTGTACGAATAGTGACTTTTTCGGACTAAAATCCGACTACAATTCTATACACAAATTAAACATTTAAAATATACCATCGTAAAATATGCGGGTTGTTACAAAACTCCTGCTCAAACCCAACCCATCCACATCAACGTGCCCTCTCCACATCCGCCACACCATAGACCCGAAGCTAACCATCAGCCCCACGCCATCAACTGAGCCCCACCATTTTACTCCTCTGACATGCCTACCCATAACGAAACCCTTCAGCCTTTTCTTTGCCCAATCAACATTCACCCGAGCTCCGCCTTGCTCTACAATGCATCAGCTACCAGCCCTCACCACGGCCTTGGTTGCTCGAGCAGACCCACCTATCAGCCACCAAGCCCTCCACGATTTACTCAGCCCTACCACTTTGCTCCAGTGGTCGAAACCCATCCCTTCTCTTTCTTTGAATCATAGTTGATTTTTATTTATGTTTTATTTTAGTAAATATATATATAACTATACTTTTATGTTTTATTTCAGTGAATCATAGTTGATTTGTTTATGCTGCCTTGTTATATATATATATATATATATATCTGTGTGTGTGTGTGTTTATAATAATAATAATAAAGTAAGTTATATATATATGTTTTCCAAATTATTTTGCTTAGCGGCTTCCTTGTTTTATATATATGTTTATAACAATAATGATTTTGAAATATAATATATAAAGATTTTATTTTAATATGTGTTTTAAATTTAATATTTATTTTAATATATATATATATATTATTTTGATTTGTGTTTTAAATTGAATATTGATTTTAAATTATAATATATATAGGTTTATTTTGAATATGTGAGTATATTTTAGAAATTATATATATATATATGGTTCATCGATCTCGAGTCCACCTTGCTTTGCTTTGGGATTATCATTCGGATTGGGTGATTGTTGAGTTTGTGATTCAATTCGTAGCCTGTTTGTTTTATCATCTTCATAACCTCGAAAGGTGAGCGATCACTCACGATTAACATTCTTATATTTAGTAAATTTAATTCACATGAAATGACGATTGAAATATGTTGTTAAATTTTGAATTAGTTAGAAATTAAATTATTGAATATGATATTTTAATATTTAAAATTGTTTGCCCATTAATTGACATATGACACCGATAACATGTTGTATATATATTGTTATTAAATTGTTAATTTTGATATATGCTCATCGCTGATATGCTATGCTATTATTATATTATTCTCACACTGCAAGTTTCCTGTTAGTTTAGAAATTCCCTACGGGTTGAAATGATACATACCCAAATGATGATATAGATTAGGGAAAATCGTTATGGGTTGAAATGATAAACCCAAGCGATTTTATTGATTCCTGAAATTTTGGGATTGCGGGTTGAAATGATATATACCCGTAAATATTAAATTATTGCAGATTAAACTGATAAATATCTGTATCACTTGACCATAAGATAGAGAATTATATACGGACACCGTTGGTCTATTTTGAAAATGATTTCCAAAGTTTTGAAAAGAAATAGATGGGTTTTTAATAAATATGGATTTTTAAATATGATATAAAGATTTTAATATATGTGTTTGGATTTTAAAATAAAATATAGAGATTTTATTTTAATATATGTGAAAATTTAGATTTTTAAATTATATGTTTTGGAAATTTTAAAATTTTAAGTTAAAGTTCTGTAAATATAAATTATAAAATTTTACTTATAACTTTATTATTTTAAAAATATATAATGAAGATTTAAAATATATTTAATAAATTTATTATAATAAGAATTAATAAAAATTAATTTAATTAATATATATATATTTAATATGTTTCAAAATATTTATTTAGATTTATGTTATTATTTTAAAATAGATTTTTGTAATAACTTATATATATATATATAATATGTTAAAGTATTTATTTAAATTTATTTTAATATTTTATATAGATTTTTTATTAAATTTAGTAAATAAAAGTGAGAAAAATAAATTAGGTTGATTTGTAATTTAATTTGTTAAGAATTAAATTTAAATAAAGATTAATTTGGAACTTATTGATTTTGAGATTTAAAGATATGTTTTTATAACTTGATATCTTGATTTTGATTAAAAAGGATAAATGAATAATTTTAAATTTAAATAAAATTGAATTTGAATATTTGATTTTGATTCAAATTTGTAATTTGAGATATTATTTGTATGCTTATAAAAGGTGATTAGGTTAATATTTTAGAATTAAATATAATGGAAGTTGGATATTTAATTATTGATTTTATTTATATTTGCAAATTGAGATTTTATTTGAATGTTATTAAATATGATTAAGTGAATATTTTCAAATTTAAATAACAGTTAAAGTTGACTTATTGAAATATAAGTGAAATTATCAAATTGAGTTATTGTAAATTGTTTGAATATTTTAAATTTTGAAACCTATTAAATTGAAAGTGGTTTAAATTTGTAGCTCAAACATGGATTTGGAATCGATATAAATTAAAAATGGTTTTAATGAGAATTTGAATTGAATCTTTAATTGAAATTGTTGAACTGAGATTGATTTAAATTGAATTATGGAACTAAGGTTGATTTGAATTGATTTGTGAAATTGGAAGGTACAATTCGAATTTGAAACTATTTTTCGATATAAACTCTTTTTAATATATAAACTATTTTTGTTATATATAACTATTTTTAATATATAACTATTTTTAAATACAAACTATTTTTTATTTATAACTATTTCAATATATATAAACTATTTTCAATATTTAAACTGTTAAGTTGGAACCGTTATGATCTAGATTTAATGGATTTAAATGTGAATATTTTGATATGATGGTTAAACTATTTTGTGGTTATGATTTTGGAAGTGAATATGATTTCGAAAGGGATATGATATTGAAATGAGTACGATATTTTGATATGAAATATGAACTGTTTGAAATATAAAATGACCACGGTGTGAAATAAGCGTTTGGTTGTTAAAGAGACCGGGATCAGATATTTTCATACTCTCTGCCAATACCGAAAATCACTTTAACAACTGTGCACATGGTGGAGATTCCAGAACGAAGTAGGATGCTTTGGCGAACGATTCTATATGAGGTATTAACGCAGCCCTGACTCCCACAAGTCAGCTAGATGAGGCTAAAACAGGAGCTATACTGGGCCAAGTGGGGTCGCTCCCCCTATCGGGCACATTTCTTCAATACCATTCTATTACTATGTGATTTGATTGGGTGCGCCTTTGATTTTGAGTATGTCTCGAGGTGGGAAGTAGTAGCTGTTATGCGTTACCACCAGTCCGGGAGTGCAAACGGTAGAATCCTACCCTAGCATTGCCTCGTGTGCCTTGTCACATGCCTTATCGTGCCCTCTACGAGTTTGGTTTATGTCGTACCTATGGAGTGCTCCCTGATAGCCCACTGGTTTGGTGGAGTTTATAGTACTGTATATACTACAGCATTTATATAAAAGTGTGTTAAAGGGGATATGGGTAACGCCTTAACGCTATTTTAATATTTTACTTTACTATAGACATTATCCATGTAGCGTATTGTGCTGTGTATGTAGATAGTTTAACGTATCCTTAAAGGATGGAATCCCAAACATCCTTTAAGTTATTTGCATTTCACTTGAGTTGATTTACTTGCATAAGAATGTTAATCCTCACTCGAGTGTTTTGTGTTTTGCTTTAGGCTCGGGTCAGGTTGAGTGTCACAGCATTTGAGACTCACCTTCGAAGCTTGAAGCTTTGCTTGGAGATCCATCTCTATCTATTCAGCTTTCAATTATTCCAATTGATTATGTTTAGACTTGTCAGTTGCTATTGTATTAGTGACTTCTTTGTATCTGGATTTCTGTTGTATTTATTTCAGACTCTGATGTTTCTGTAGTAACTTCATGAACTACTATTTATCTATTCCGCTACTTATTGTTATATTACTCTATGATTGATTTATTTACTGTATTTACTAAGTTTTGGAAAATATAAATTAACAATCTGTTATTTTGAGCAATTCAAGTCCGACATGTGTGGATGATTGTCAATTTGAACGGTTCGAAATGCCAGGTCGTTACAAGTGGTATCCGAGCTCGGGTTTACGCAAAACTTAGCATATGGAGTAAAGACTCATTAGAGATAGGGTAGTGATACCCTATAAAGAGTAGAATTAATCATAGAATCATATTCGTTCGAACTTGAAATTCTTCGTTGGACCCCCCTGGATTTGGATTTCTTTTGAATTTTGGAACCTTCCTTTTGTTCTGAAATCCATTCTTGTCTTTTCTTGTTCGTGTTCTTTTGATACTGGAGCATCCCATAGCTCTATTGATCTCTGTTATAAATTTGAGCTCCTTGCAACCTTAATTGGAAACTTCACCCTTATGTGTGGCTAATCCCATCGGTGGTCCCACCAACCTCAGTATGATTTGTAAAGGGGTAAAACTCCTTTATAATAGGCATCGATTCACCGGAGATTTCTATGGCCTAGATTTTGATGCTGTTATTTCTTGCAAAGCCCAAACCGTTTCTTTAGTAAACGACTAGGGTAATTCTCTTGTGATCGAATGCCGATCGCCTCGGGATTATGCAGGCAGTTTTATCTTTCGCTTAATTCTCAGCCTAGCGATCTGGACTCCACCCCGATAGTCAGGAACTATCCTGATGTTTGGTGAAGTCGCTTCTCTTCCTCCTAAGCGGGAAATTGAATTCCTCACCGATCTTATTCCTAGAGCTCGATTTGGCTACCGGTTTTCACCAGCTTCGTGTAGCTAAGGAGAGCATTCACAAGACAGTCCTCCGAGAGAGAATGGTTTCTATGAATGGTTAGTCGTGCCTTTTGGATTAACCAATGCTTCTGCCTTCTTTGTCGATCTCATAAATCGCGTTTTCCATGATGTTCTCAACAAGTTTGTCTCCATTTTCTTTAATGATATTCTCGTTTTTGTAAGTCTCGATTGACCTGGTTAAGGTCACCGCAATTAATATAAGTCTATCCATCTTTCTTCTTTTGTAATTTAATTATCTTATCTTCCTTTCGAGCCTATCTTCTTAGGTTAGAATTCTCTTTGATTAGGGTCCTCTAAATTTAAATGTCTATCCTTGTTCTAAAACCCATTCTTGAATCATCATATGAGAGAACATATTTGTAATTGATATATAAAATGTTTTATATTGTGTTGCTTGAGTTGTTAAGTTTGAATTTTTGGGTTTCGATCGATTCGTCTGGCCAACGCAATCGATAGGAATTCCAAATTACTTGAACAGAGCAAACTGACACAATATTGTTTTCGAAATTGGTAAATAAAGTAATTTTATGTATGATTATATTTTTTATATATAAAAGTATAATTTTATGAATTAGATTGTTAAATGAATTGGTTGTTAGAAATGATAGTACTAAATTATCATTTATTGTTTTGTCAACTTTCCTAAACCGTTAACTAATGTTATATGTTATAGGGAGATGAAATTTAAAAAATAACATGGTTTATTGATTTGCAAATGAAATAAAATTTAAATTAAGGATTTGAGAATTTAATTTCCAGTACTTTTCAAAAATTTGGTTTTCAAACATTTGAAAATATATATTATCTAGAAGTATTTTTGAATGTAAATTGTTTCCATAGAATTTAAAAGAAATAAGTCAGTACTCTCCTCTTGTGTCGCTGGAAAATAATTTCGATGATGACTACAGCATCATCGACATTCATTTTCGAGTCCCAAAGTGGAGAGACCACTTAGTAGCTTTGCTACGCTTCTGTTTTGGCAATGGATTTGATTTGAATTTCTTGAGTATGATTTGATGTATAATATACATATGTATATATTTATTTCAAAATGGTTTAAAGGGAAACCGGAAATTTAACTCTTAAGTCTTATATTAAGTGATGGTTTTCAATTATCGAAATGAAGCAAAGTTTTGAATAACTGGAGTGATTAAAATGAGAAATGGAATTGAAATAACTTGAAACGGTTGAACTAGGATAAATTATTTGTATAATACCCAATTGCAGTTTTAAACATATCTAGCTTACCTGAAATATTCAAAAAGTTAAAATGTTTTGTGAATATGTAATTGAAGGTTATACGAGAAAACTTAAGTAATAAAATGTTCAAACTAAATTTTGCTTAATAGAAATGTTGTAAATAAAAGGTAAATTTGTATAGTGCTCAATTACATTCAGAAATATTAATAAAACTTATCTGGGAAAAGTTTGAATGTAATTGAATAGTATACAAAATAAATTTAAGTAATAAGATGTCCAAAAATGAAATTTATATGGTTTTGAATTAATTGTTGTATCTGGTACTGTGTATTTTGAATCTATCTTATCTTTCTATTGTTTCTATTCTACTATCTCATTTCTTTTCGGGGATGAAAAGTTTTGAGTGAGGGAGAGTGTAACGACTTGGGAATTTTAACGATTTTTAATAACGTAATTAACTAAATTTTTCATGAAAATATATAATAAAATTTTTGAAATGAAATTTGATATTTGGTATGCGTCTATTTAAACATAGCAAGTGTCAAATTTTCATCAGATATATATATAAGTTTATTCAGTTGCAAAATTTCTATTTTAAATTTAAAATCGGTTGAATATAGATGGAAATTAAATATTTTCAAAATTTGAATATTTTTGTATAATAAAACTGTAAATCATTTTCTGAGTGAGGCGTCATATTTCGTTTCACCAAATTTGGACTACTCTAGCCCCGTTTATCTTATTTTCAGCGATTTAGCAGCATTTTGGCAGCGAATATCGACTTTTGATAGGATGATCGTATCGTTGATATCTGTATACCATTTAGTTCGTCTCGTCGTGCTGATCTCTACAGAATATTCATTGGTGTGTTTCGACGTCCGGTACGCAATGGAATCTGCGAAATGATTTGCCGTATCGGTACCCAATTTTTAACCTTTTATTTCCCTGTGGTCATTTAATTGTCCACCGGTTGAAAACCAACAGCCATAACTTTTAATATTTCCATAAATTTAATAGATTGGTCTATTAATGTTCCCACCACTTCATTATGTTCTGGTTCATTTCCCTTTTCTCTCCTCTCTGTTTGGTTTTGAGATTTCGTTAGAAAAAAGTTATAATATAATATATAATATAAAGCTTATATACAATTGTGCATGTTCATCATTCACCTAGTTCGCCTCATCATTTCACCCTTGCCAAATGCGGCACTCCATCGTTCCCACCAATCACCATGCGAACCGAACCCAGCCCCCCCACCCTCAATCGCCTGGGCAGCCATACATCCACCGAGCAGCCACCTAGCCTCACTTTCCCCACAGCCGCACCAAGAAAATTAAAGTAACCCAGTGCTTCGACCTTCCAAGCAACCCAGTCTCAACCTATCTCCGCTCTGTTTTGGCATCACCACCCTTTCTTCCTCCTCCCTGCGTACCAGTGACTCATCATCATGCGAACCGAACCCCACCTTGCTAAACTTCATCGCCGAACATCCAACCATCCTCCATGACCGAACGTGACAACACCTTTAAAATCTCCGAGCAGCCAACGCTACATGTCACACCTCCTTGCAACGACCTTCCATCTATATCCGCCGCCTTATGCCCGCAACAGCCCCTTCCTCTCCATCGCCCTTATCTTCCCTAACCCGAACCCTATAGCCACCTCAACCCAAACAGCAGCACCTCCCACCACACGCCAGTCCAATCAGCCCTACAACCACCTGCCGACCACCATAGCACACCCTCCCAGCAGCCACCGTCCTCCAAACTCCAATAGCCTAGCAATTGAAGCTCATCCACCTATAGCCGAACTCCACCATTAACCTCCAACCGACAACACCCCGCCACCTTCTCCAATTCAAATGCCCGCTAAAACCCAACCCATTCACATCGTCGTACCCTATCCACATCCGCTACACCATAGACCCGAAGCTAACCATCAGCTCTGCGCCATCAACCGAGCCCCGCCATCTCACTCTTCTGTTGTGCCTACCCACAACGAAACCCTTCCGCCTTTTCCCTGCCCAGTCACCGTTCACCTGAGCTTCACCTTCCTCCGCAATGCATCAGCTGCCAGCCCTCACCATGGCCTTGCTTGCTCGAGCAGACCAACCATCAGCCACCAAGCCCTCCACGATTTGCTCAGCCCCGCCACTTTGCTCCAGTGGCCGAAACCTATCCCTTCTCTTTCTTTGAATCATAGTTGATTTTTGTTTATGTTTTATTTCAGTAAATATATATAAGTATACTTTTATGTTTTATTTCAGTGAATCATAGTTGAGTTGTTTATGATGTCTAGTTATATATATATATATGTTTATAAGAATAATAATAATAATAAAGTAAGTTATATATATACATATACATATATATATATATGTGTATATGTTTTCAAAATTATTTTGCTTAGCGGCTGCCTTGTTTTATATATATGTTTATACCAGTAATGATTTTGAAATATAATATATAAAGATTTTATTTTAATATGTGTTTTAAATATAATATTGATTTTAAAATATATATATATATATATATTATTTTGATTTGTGTTTTAAATTCATATTGATTTTAAATTATAATATATATAGGTTTATTTTGAATACATGAGTATATTTTAGAAAAAAAATTATATATATGGTTCATCGATCTCGAGTCCACCTTGCTTTGCTTTGGGATTATCGTTCGGATTAGTTGATTGTTGAGTTCGTGATTCAATTCATAGCCAGTTTGTTTTATCATCTTCATAGTCTCAAAGGTGAGCGATCACTCACGATTAACATTCTTATATTTAGTAAATTTAATTCACATGAAATGACTATTGAAATATGTTGTTAAATTTTGAATTAGTTAGAAATTAAATTGTTGAATATGAAATGTTAATATTTAAAATTGTTTGCCTGTTAATTGACATATGACACCGATAACATGTTGTATATATATTGTTATTAAATTGTCAATTATGATATATGCTCATCACTGATATGCTGTGCAATTATTATATTGTTCTCGCACTACAAGTTTCCAGTTAGTTTAGAAATTCCCTATGGGTTGAAATGAAACATACCCGAACGATGATATAGATTAGAGGAAATCATTATGGGTTGAAATGATAAACCCAAGCGATTTTATTAATTTCTAAGATTTTGGGATTGCGAGTTGAAATGATATGTACCCGTAAATATTAAATTATTGTTGATTGAAATGGTAAATATCCGTATCACTTGACCATAGGATAGAGAATTATATACGGACACCGTTGGTCCATTTTGAAAATGATTTCCAATGTTTTGAAAGGAAATAGATGGGTTTTTAATAAATATGGATTTTTAGATATAATATAAAGATTTTAATATACGTGTTTGGATTTTAAAATAAAATATAGAGATTTAATTTTAATATATATGAAAATTTAGATTTTTAAATTACATGTTTTGGAAATTTTAAAATTTTAAGTTAAAGTTTTGTAAATATAAATTATAAAATTTTACCTATAACTTTATTATTTTAAAAATATATAATTAAGATTTAAAATAGATTAAATAAAGTTTAATATAATAAAATTTAATTTAACTAATAATATAAAATATGTTTCAAAATATTTATTTAGATTTATGTTATTATTTTAAAATAGATTTTTCGTAATAACGTTTATATATATATATATATGTTAATGTATTTATTTTACTTTACTTTAATTTATTTTTATTTATTTTAATATTTTATATAGATTTTTGTATTAACTTTAATAAATAAAAGCAAGAAAAATAAATTAGATTGATTTATAATTTAATTTGTTAAGAATTAAATTTAAATAAAGATTGATTTGGAACTTATTGATTTTGAGATTTAAAGATATGTTTTTAAAACTTGATATCTTGATTTTGATTAAAGAGGATTAATGAATAATTTTAAATTTAAATAAAATTGAATTTGAATATGTGATTTTGATTTAAATTTGTAATTTAAGATTTTATTTATATGCTTATAAAAGGTGATTAGGTTAATATTTTAGAATTAAATATAATGGAAGTTGGATATTTAATTATTGATTTTATTTAAATTTGTAAATTGAGATTTTATTTGAATGTTATTAAAAAAGATTATGTGAATATTTTCAAATTTAAATAAAAGTTAAAGTTGAATTATTGAAATATAAGTGAAATTGTCAAATTGAGTTGTTGTAAATTGTTTAAATATTTTAAACTTTGAAACCTGTTGAATTGAAAGTGGTTTAAATTCGTAGTTCAAACATAGATTTGGAATCGATATAAATTAAAAATGGTTTTAATGAGAATTTGAATTGAACCTTTAATTGAAATTGTTGGACTGCGATTGATTTAAATTGAATTATGGAACTAAGGTTGATTTGAATTGATTTGTGAAATTGGAAGATACAATTCGAATTTGAAACTATTTTTTGATATAAACTCTTTTTAATATATAAACTATTTTTGATATATATTACTATTTTTTTATTTATAACTATTTCAATATATATAAACTATTTTCAATATTTAAACTGTTAAGTTGGAACTGTTATGATCTAGATTTAGTGGATTTAAATGCGAATATTTTGATATGATGGTTAAATAATTTTGTATTTATGAGTTTGGAAGTGAATATGATTTCGAAAGTGATATGATTTTGAAATGAATATGATATTTTTATATGAAATATGAACTATTTGAAATATAAAATGACCACGGTGTGAAATAAGCGTTTGGTTGTTAAAGAAACTGGGATCGGATATTGTCACACTCTCTGCCAATACCCGAAACCATTTTAACAATTGTGCACGTGGTGGAGATTCCAGAACGAAGTAGGATGGTTTGGAGAATGATTTTATATGAGGTATTAACGCATCCCTGACTCCCACGAGTCAGCTTGATATGGCTAAAACAGGAGCTATACCGGGCCAAGTGGGGTCGCTCCCCCTATCGGACACATTTCTTCGATACCATTCTATTACTTTGTGATTTAATTTGGTGCACCTTTTATTTGGGAGTGTGTCTTGAGGTGGGAAGTAGTAGCTGTTATGCATTACCACCGGTCTGGGAATGCAAATGGTAGAATCCTACCCTGGCATTGCCTCGCGTGCCTTGTCACATGCCTTATCGTGCCCTCTACGAGTTTGGTTTGTGTCGTACCTATGGTGTGCTCCCTGATAACCCACCGGTTTGGTGGAGTTTACAGTACTGTATAGACTACGACATTTATATAAAAGTGTGTTAAGGGGGATATGGGTAACGCCTTAATGCTATTTTAATATTTTACTTTACTATAGACATTATCTATGTAGCGTATTGTGTTATGTATGTAGATAGTTTAACGGATCCTTAAAGGATGGAATCCCAAACATCTTTTAAGTTATTTCTATTTCACTTGGACATTTCACTTGAGTTGATTTACTTGCATAAGAAAGTTAATCCTGACTCGAGTGTTTTGTGTTTTGCTTTATGCTCGGGTCAGACTGAGTGTCACAGCATTTGAGACTCACCTTTGGAGCTTGGAGATTTGCTTGGAGATCCATCTCTATCTGTTCAGCTTTTAGTTATTCCAGTTGATTATGTTCAAACTTGTCAGTTGCTTTTGTATTAGTGACTTCTTTGTATCTGAATTTCTGTAGTATTTATTTCAGACTCTGATGTTTCTGTAGTAGCTTCATGAATTACTATTTATCTATTCCGCTGCTTATTATTATATTACTCTATGATTGATTTTATTTACTGTATAGGCTAAGTTTTGCCAAATATAAATTAACAATCTGTTGTTTTGAGTAATTCAAGTCCGACCTGTGTGGATGATTGTTGATTTGAACGGTTCGAAATTCCAGGTTGTTACATAGATTATTTATTAAATTATTATTTAAAATTTCGATAGCTTATAAAATTGATAACTCCTTCATATGAGGTCCGATCAAGATGAAACTTTTTGTGTTGCATGCACAACGACGAAAGCTTCGCAACGGAACTAGCTTGGACGACATTGGAGATAGTTGAATTTTGGGCTAAAATCGGACGTCGTCCGTTTTTAGTTCCAAACCAGAATGCCTCGGCGGTGATAGGAACTTTTGGTGAGTTCAACTCACCTTTTTAGTTAACTAATATGATATATATAGTTTATAAAAATTGTTGGATGATTGTTTTGACGGATTATTATATTTATTAGTTGGTTTGGATATATTCCTGCCTATTGGAGCGGATGAGACCCTATTACATTCCCCTGTAAGAGCGGATGACCTTTTTTATACGAATCCCGCCTCGAAGAGGTGGATTATATTTTATCATCGTATAACTTTTGTGATGCAGGGGGAAACAGGTTGGAGGGATCCAATCGGATTCCTCGCTATTATTGAATTATATTGTTTCAATAATATTCCTTTGTATGGATTTTTGAATAATAAATATGATTGTAGATATTGTAGTTCTAACATTGTTACATGTTGGAAACTAAAACCTAGTAGTGATAATAAAATCAATATAGATATTGGTTGTGTTGGGTGACTATTGGCCTCAGATTAATATTTTTAAAACACTATAAATTGTCGTTTAAATCGGAATTGATTTTTGAGCGAAGAAACGGTTTTTAAAATCTAAAATTGGATTTCGAAAATATTTAAGGATTATCTATTTAAATATATTAATATTGTTTAAGTTAATTAAATATATTAATATTGTTTTTAAGTTAATTAAGTATATTAATATTGTTTAGGTTATTAAATTATAATATTAATTTAAGATTATTTAATTATAATAATATTCTTTTAAAAGTTATTTTATTATTTTAAAATTATTTAAAGTTATATAATCAAATTAATATTATTTTAAAGTTATTTAATTATTTTAATATTGTTTAAAATTTGTTTGTTTATAGTTAATATGTTTTAAGAATTTATAAAAGGTTAATAAATTGAAAGATTTATTATTATGAATAATTACGGTTTGAAATAATTAATAAGGATTATTAATGAGGTTTTAAAATAAATTATTATTATGTATAAAATTGTAAGATTAATTATTATTATTATTTCTTAAACAATATATTGGAATGATTAATTATTATTTTAGGATATTTAAAGTTAATGATTTCCATTTATTTATAATGTTCATTGTTAATAATTATTATCATATGGTGATGTTTTGAGGTAAATGATTAAAATTATTTATAAATGTTCCCAAGACCCGGAAATGGAGTCGAAAGACTTAGATTTAATAAAGGAGTTATAAAATGGTTCGAAGAATTAAGGAAGGGTTTTTTGCAAGGTGAAAGAGTTTATAAATGGTTAGATATTTATAAACAAATTTTAGAATCGGGTTTATAGATTATATGGGTTCATAAAGAGTTATAAATGATTTTGAAATGTACAAGAAGTTTATAAGTGACTGAATTCTTGATAAAGGAATTATTAATGTTTTTCGGAGATTTATAAAATGGTTTATAAATGATCCTGGAGAGCTATAAGGGGAATTATGAACGATTTGAGAATCGAATAAAAAGAAAACTTTTCTAAATTTTGGAAATATACTTATACCGTTGGGATGAGTATATGGATATTTCTAAGTATGGAAATATAGAGGTTTGCGAGTATATCTTTTAAAGGTGTTTATATACAAGTAATTTACAAAGTAATTGTATGTATAAAGACTTATTAAAGGGGGTTAGTGATTGCTTATATACTGAGCCAATGTTGATTTTCCAAATGAAATAAAATCTTGATTGAATGTTTGTTATTCGATAGTTAAATAAGCGACTATCGAAAATGGACCCAAATGTAACTTTGGAAATATCTAGGAGAAACACATGAGTTATATGGCATAGTCATCTCCGATGATGCTGTACTGTGCGTATAAATCTCGTTTCGTTATTCTAGGACAATGATAAGGAAATCCATCCACTAACGATTAGGAGGTGATCTCCGATCTTATCTTTTACTGTTTATCTCCTAAAGAACTGGGTTGAGTTTACCGAAAATTATTGTAACGACCCGTAAATTTAACTGGTTTTTATTAACGTTATTAATTGAAATTTTGCGAAATTTTAAACGATAAAATTTTGAAAATAAATTTGATATTTGAAATGCGTTTAGTTAAACATAGCAACTGGTAAATTTTCGTCCGAAATATGAAAGTTTATTTCGCGCGTAAATTCACTTCAATTTAACCAGTTAAAAAGCGATGAAAATAAATTGTTTCCAAAACCTAAATATTTTTACATAGAAAAATTCTAAACCATCTTCTGAGCAAGATGTCAGTTTGTCGTTTTTCCAAATTCGGAGATCTTTGGCTCCGTCGATCTTATTTTACAGCGTTTTTCTTGCATTTTCTGATATTAGAAAATTCGAATTTTTAAATTCAAATCGTACCACCAATATTTGTATACCATTTGGACCGTCTTATTGTGCTGATCTCTACGGTATGTTCATTTGTGTGTTTTAGCGGTCCGATACGCGATGAAAGCCGCAAAACGATTTGTTGTCTCGGTACCATTTTGAGTTTATAGATTTTATGTGACCTTTTATCTGTCCACCTTTATTACGTAATTGGTTTGTAGCTTTTATAAATTGCTGAATTCAATAAATTGACGGTCACTATTCCAACTGCAATTTATTTTGCCAACCGTTCGTTCCATTCCTTATCCCCTGATTCAATTCACATTCCTCCACTTTATTAAGTATTAGAGCATGCGTACTCTTCTTCCTCATTTTGTTTCCTGTAACCATCCTCCTTCTCAACCTTACCCACATCTTCTCCTTCCCCTCTCAAACCCATACGGCCAATGCCACCCCGCGACCATGGCCTTCCACCAACGTCAGCCACCGAGTTCCGCCTTCCTACGCCTCATCGTTTCCTCCTTCCCTTCCTTCCATGCAAGCCCCTAAATCAATCGCCGATCTCCACGTCTTCCTCTCATCCCCTACAACCCCATGCCTAAGTCTCCACCTGAAGCAGCAACACGCTGGCTCTCATCAAGGATCGACGCCCATACTCCAACTTCCGGACGACAAGACTCCCTCTCCTCCTCCATTCAAAACCGACCACCACCGTCATATTTTCCCTTCGACAGCAATGCACAAGACCCTCACCTCGGCCTGCGAGCCTTCCTGATGCCGTTCGCCACCACCATCTCTTCCC
Source organism: Allium fistulosum (assembly GCA_030737815.1). NCBI lineage: Eukaryota > Viridiplantae > Streptophyta > Magnoliopsida > Asparagales > Amaryllidaceae > Allium > Allium fistulosum. Next base: position 341,160,243 of record CM060904.1, read on the forward strand.
ATGGCCGAAGCATCTCAGCCGTTTTCCGCCTCCATGCTCCTCTCCTCCGCCGCATGTGGCCATGTGTACAACCGAACCACCTTCCACCAACGCAGCAGCCTTGCACACGCACAAATTTTCTCACGTGCATAGTCAAGCAACACTCGCACACAACACACATATACTCATGCCTGAACGCAAACCCAACCACCATTGGCCTCAAGCGCACCGTTCACTTCTCCGCGTTTATCCCTCTTTCCCTGCCATATGGGCAACTTGATCTAACTGCAAATACTCCAGCTCGCCACCCGTACACCTTCGTCAAGACTTCGTCCATCACTGGTTTTTCCCGGCATCACGTGTGTTCCATTGCCGAGACCAAGCAACTCCTCACCAACTCTACATCTTCCCCTTCGTTCTGAATAGGTATATATATTTTTATATGAACTTGCACGTTTGTTTTCATATACTTTTGTATGCCAACGGTTTGTTAATATATGTATATTATATTTCATTTTTTTATAGTATATGTAAGCTATATCGGTTCTTGTCATAGGTACAGTTTAAATTTGTTGGTTTTATAAAGTAAGTTTATATATATGTATAATATGGGTGTTTTAAATTGCAGTTTTCAAAACATATGGTTTGTATATATGTAATATGTTATGTTTTGTCTGTTGTTTTTTTTTTTGAATAAAAAAAATAGTGAGAGAAGGAGTAGCGTGTTGCACACGCATATGTGACAGAGATACTTTTGTGAAATCATCCTATCCTTTATATATAATATAGGTGTTACGTACAAAATAGGCTACAGTTGTTGCTTATAAGCTTTGCACGCACATGTTACATTCAAAATAATAATAATAATAATAATAATAATAAAAATAAATTTTGCTGCCTATGTACGCGATATATTCTTTGGTCGAAATCTGTGCATTTGGTTTTAAATCTATACATATGCATGCTTTGTTTTCTCTGATATATAAGTATAGATTGGGATAGTTTTCGAAAATATATACTGCTTTAAAGATATGTTAGTGCTTATTTTAAAGTTTGTGCTGAGTGAGTTTATGTGAACTATATAGTATATATATGTTCTAAATTAATTTCAGAAATTAATATATATATATAGTTCAATTTATATCAATTGATTCAATCGTTCTCATCAATTTCCTATTATTAGCTTTGTCTGTCGTGCCCGTTTTCTTCATCGAATCGTGTCCATCCAGCGTTGCTTTGAAATTCGTAGCTCATTCGGTATCTGACATCTCTCTAGCCTCGACAGGTGAGCACTCACTCACGATTAACTTTCTTTTATTTATTAAATCTGATTTCAATTGAAACAACAATTGAAATATGCTGCTGTTAGTTAATTACACTGTTATATATGCTATTACCTATATCAGTTCACCTGTGACATCTGACACCATTATCTGTTAATTATTCATGCGATGATAATACTGTTTGGCTGATAATTGATTGATTGTTGATGTTTATATTGGACGTTAAATTGTTAATGATGTAAGTGATAAATAATTTGAAATTGAAATTGACGTAGGATAGTTAGATTTGATATATGTGTTAAATTTGATTAAATGACATTTGTATAATATGACCCCTTTAACTGTTGAATTTATTGACACGTAGGATTTGTTTAATTACACCTTGAACCACTGAATGTATGTTGTTAAATTGATGATGTATGAAAATTGTAAATAGATGACAAGTGAAACCGTAATGTAATAATCTTTAATCTACATGAAATGATAGTGTAGATTCTAGAAATAATTATATTAATTCGTACAAATAACAATGCGAATTAATACGGTTATTTCGGGATTATTTGAATTGATTATTGGATTGATATTGGTTGTTGTTATTGCTTGTTTATTTACTTTGAGACCATCCCAGTTATCACACTGCAAGTTTCCTTTGTTATGTTTTGATTTTTGAATTGAATTGGAATCGGGTTGAAATGATAAATACCCAAATTGAACTTTGACCTAGGATAGAAAATTTAATAAAACCCGATTGGTCAATAATTTGATTTAAAAATAAACAAAGATTTTATTTGAATAAATAATATGATTTTGAAATGAAGTTGGAAATTGAATTTTAATGAAATTAAAATGTGAATATTTAAATAATCTGAAACAAAATATTAACAATGTAATTGATGAAAGAACGATGTTAAATTTGAGAAATGATTGAATTAAATTTTGAAATGATTTAATAATTAAGTTTGAAATTGAACTAAGTTTGAAATTATTAAACTTTGAAATGATTTGATAATTAAGTTTGAAATTATAATTAAGTTTGAAATTATTAAACTTTGAAATTATTTAAATAATTAGGTTTTGAATTATTTAATAATTAAATAAGATTGAATTATTAATGATTAATTGAATTGAATTCTTTAATAAGAAAAATTGAACTTTTGAATAAGCGAATTTACTTCGTAAATAATTGAAATTGAGTTTTCTTTATTAACTAAGTTTTGGAAAATTATTTAAGTAAGTAAATAAGTGAAATTGAATTTCTTTAACAAGAAATGAAAATGTGATATCTTTGGAATTAATGTAAGTCTTGTAATTGAAAGAATTGATTTGACGAATTTAATTTAATTCAAAATTGTAAGTTTTGATTTAATGAAGTTGAACTTAAGAATTGATTTAATGAATTGGAAATTTAATAGGAATTGTTTGAATGATAAAGTAACTTAACGAATATTGAATGAATTCGATAAATGAGTTTAAAATGATTTGAATGTTAAATTAAATTGATTTAAATGATTTCGAAATGAAACTTATATACGAACTTGAATCAATATTTGAATTGCTTTTAAATAGATATTGAAATTGAATTATAAGATTGTGAAATGGTAAATTGAAGTTTTGAAACGTAAATTTTGGAAATTGGTTTTTGAAAGACAAATGAAATGTTGATTTACGAATTGAAATTGAAATTGATTTGGTTTTTGATATATATAAAGGACCAATCGGTGTAATAATTACGAAAGTTATTAAAGAGACCGGGATCGGTAATGGATATACTCTCTATCTGAACCGAAACCACTTTAATAACTATACGCGGAGTGATGATCCAGAATGAAGTGGTTGGAATGGTGATCGTGTTGACTGAAGAAAGAGAACGATGATGGATAGCCTTGACACTTGTGTCAAATTGGAAATGACTAAAACAGGAGCTGTGCCGGGCCAATGGAGGATTAGCTATCTCAAGTGGACACACTTCTTCGAACTACTTATTACTTGTTGTCGATTGGTGCACCCTTGATGTTGGGAGTGTTGTTTCACGGTGTTGCGGGCGCTGCGGCGTTGCGTTCTCACCAGTCCGGATCAGGCGAACGGTAGTATCACTACCTTGGGTATTGCCTCATGTGCCTTGTCATACTTGTATTCCATTTATGCGCGACCACTACGGTTTTGATTTGTACCTTTAGTATATGGATTGCCCTCTGGTGACTTCCGGTTTTGGGGAAACTACGGTCTTGTATATGCTTTTGGGAATAAAAATGTGTTAAGGGTGGAATGGGCCATGACTTAACGCTATTTTGATATCTTATTATTACTGATAGACATTATCTACTTAGCGTATATTACTACCTAGTAGATAGTTTAACGGATCCTTAAAGGATGGTTATTCCAAACATCCTTTGAGTTACTTGTATTTCAATTGCTATTTCACTTGAGTTGGATTTATTGATATAAGAATGTTAATCCTGACTCGAGTGTTTTGTGTTTTGCTTTACGCTCGGGTCAGACTGAGTAGTTCAGCTGTCGAGACTCACCTTTGAAGTTGGAGCTTTGCTTGAAGATCCAGCCATCTATTCTGCTTTCAGTATTCGATGATTCCAGTGATGTATTCTGATTTGTATCTGATATATCGTATTACTCTTCTGTTGTAAACTCTGATGTATTTTATATATTCATATAGTAGCTTCATGAACTACTATCTCTTTTATTTCCGCTGCAACTATTACTCTGGGTCTGTGTTCTGTGATTATTTATTTACTGTATATGTTCAGTTTTGCCAAATTTAAATTAACAACGCGGTATTTTGAGCAATTCAATTCCGGCATGAGTGTATACCTATACACTTATAATGGATGCGAATGGTCCAAAATGGCGGGTCGTTACAATTATCGACGTTGTTTCGAAGAGATTAGGATCGGGTATATTATCCCAAAACCACTTCGATGGAACGAATGCGTTTCGAAGTGAAGACACCTTGAAGATGATGGAATTGGAGACGGAGCTCTCAAGTGTTTTGTTCAGTCCCAGAATGAACTTGTATGGATGAATGTTGATATTGCGTTGTTGCTTGGAAGGCAGTATTAGCATTCCAAGTGGGAAGTGCTATATAAAAGATAAAACGTAGCCTCAGACCTCATCAATCGGGAAATGACAAAATCGGACATGCAGTAGGGCCAAGTTGGGTAGCTTCCAAGTAGGGTATGGTCATTCCAAATCTAGATCGGATATTATCTTTCATTATATGCATCGAGGCCCATTAACAGAGGGGTGATCTTATTCGGTATTACTAGTCAAGTGGTAGGCCAGTCCTGTGTGGCTGGGGTACAAGATGTTCTTGTCAGACCCTGGTTCATTTATCTAGAGATGTACCTTTGGAAGGTAGTCCCTTACCTTGTCATAGTATGAAATTCATTCTCCAATACGAGCCTTACGGTTTTAGTTGTATACCAAATACATTGGAATGTGAGATGCAAGCATTTCAGCTATATTCATATTTTACTTTGACCCCTAAACATTATTAAAATATAAATGGATTTTCTACAAAAGGGTTTATGTTATTGTAAGGTAAAAACCCGTCCATGTTTATGTTCGGCATGGTCTTACGAGATAACTTAGATTTCAAAGACTTTTATATAACTTAAAATCCAGTTGGGTGTTTTTTTTCTCACGCTGGTTTTCCAGACTGACTCGGGTGTTATTTTATTATAATGCTCGGGTCAGACCGAGCATATTACAGTTTAGTTTGGATGCTTGGAGCTTCAGGAGATGAGTTGGAGACCCAGAGACGTATTCACGTAGATGGCTATTTTCCACTGCATTCATTGTTGTGTTTATCAGCAATTGTGAGGACAAACTGTTATAACTGTCCAGGCTGAAGTAGGTTAGTATACTCTGATTGATGTCTGTATATACATATATTATAGTTTTTTTTGTGTAAAGATTTATGGTATATTATAGATTATTTGTTCCATTGTGAGATTCTGTGTGTTTAGTTTTCTTCTTATCTTCTTCCTTCTTTCTTTTCCCAAACAATCGGGTTTTCCAGCATGAGATTACTCGGCATGTGATACAATGGACGTATTAATGTCGATTTTAGAGGGTCGAAAAGCCCGGTTCGTTACATATTCAAATCACTTGCCCATTTTAAATGTCCAAATTAACTTATCACAATTCAATGGTTTAATAAGCAACTACTTTATCAATTTACATACTTAACAAAGCATATAATCAAGGGTGTAGCTTTAAGTAGTTAATGTCTATTATTATTGCTAATAGAAAGCAATATTAACATGTGATTAGCAAGCAATATTATCGCTTTTATCAAACCAAATCTTTTCCTACCAACATTCAACCATAACCAAACTTCAACTAACATATCCTACTTCATCAAAACATCAGACACTAAAACCCATCCTTCTTCTCCCTAAACCACACATCCAAGACCTCCCTCTCTCCTCTAGCTCACGGCCAAGCCGTCCATCATCACTATTGCTCATAGCCGAAACCACCACTTCATCCTTCAAAACCCACTGCCATAGGCCATTATTTTCCCCTCCATACCCACGTCCTAAAGGAGAAAAGGGCAAAAGGTGAAGCCATTAGACTTAAGAAGTTTTAAGAAGAGATGGGAGTGAAAGTGTGCAATGGTAAGAAATGAAGTTAACCTTCTCATTTATTTATAAGCTTAGGAATTTAGTGGAAAAGATTAAAAAAAAACCTCCTTGGCCATGCAGTAAAGAGAACTCAGTAAGTAAGGCCATACCCTTAAATGAGCATGATTTCCTTGATTAGGGGTCCTTTTTGTACCAAATGCTCCCTTAATTAAATACTTAGTTTAATTAACCTTTTGTTAACATAAGAGAGATTTCTAGTTCTTATTAATGTGATCATATGATAAATATTCAAGTTGCAAATTATTTACACAACTTGTATTGAATAAAAAATTGATTTTTAACAAAACATTTTCCGGTCTTATTTTCCGCATTTATCCAAAGTGTATCATATATTAAACACATTTCAAAAATAAATTTTTTTAACATTAGTTATTAACTAAAAAGTGTTTAACAAGGTTATAAAATCGTATTTAATCGCATAAAATCTTAGACACAAATGTTTAAATAATTTAGATATTTAAATACGAAGTGTTTGATATTCCGAGTTGTTGCATTCTCCGCCTAGAATATTTCGTCCTTGAAATTCCAACACACACAATCAAAGAAACAACCATACAATAATATTAACCAACATTATAATCAATAGCAACATAACTTATGGTTTGCCTAGGTCAAAACCTTCTCATCGCATAAGGATGATAAATAAACTACTAAGTGTACCTCCTTCTCAACTGCCTTAGGTTATTACCTAGTCGATTATTCATACTACCTCAAATAATTTGAAAAGTCCTTTCCCAAACTCTCCATAAGCCAAAAAACATAGTATACAATTATATTAAAGCCCGTATAATGTACATATATCATCCATATGCAATATCACATCTAATCACTTGCTTGGTCACATAAATTTCACTTCTAAACTAGCATTTCTCACTTGACTTCTCTAGTGCCGACTCTAATCTAGTTTCTTGATTAGAAACTTCCGTTCTCCTTACATAGCCATATACTATGATAGAAACTTTAGAATCATATTAAAAATCTGTATCAAGTGTTCGCCATAAAAAATCTAGTGAAAAATCATAACTCGGACTAGTGTCAACCACCACGAAATCATGTACTCGAATCTTAGATCGAGAACTGTAATGCGAATAAAATGGTCTATGTACAACTTACGTACTTAATTCCATTGGTTTCTTAATCACACCAACTTCTTTCGAATTCTTACTTATTTACTCAAAATCATTTCTTATATAATACTAAAATCATTTATGCAACATCTCTTAAAATATTACATAGGATTATAAACATTTCAAAAAGACTTATCTTTACTTATATAATAATTTATCAAACAAAGTTTCATTTGAAAATATTTCTAGACTTAAGTTCATTAGTCTTATAATACTCATTTATATTCTAAGATTATATACAAAACATTATTTACAATTTTATTTTTTAGAATTTCGACAAAGGTCCAAAATAAATCTGGATCTTATAATCGAATCAACATTATAGACTTCTTTATCCATTAGGCTAGGCAAGTAGCTAGGTAGAGTAGGACTCTAGTTTCCAAACTCAAGACTATAGTCTACTTTCCTTAGACAACCCTAAAATAAAGTTGTTTATTAGTTGGCCCAATAACATCGAATGTAACGACCCACTATTTTGGACCATTCAAATCGACAATAAATCCACACATGTCGGACTTGAATAATTCAAAACAATAGATTGTAAATAAAATTTGGTAAAACTCAGCATATACAGTAAATAAAATAATCACAGATCACAGACACAGAGTAATATAACAATAGTGCAGTGGAAACAAAAGAATAGTAGGTCATGAAGCTACTATATATATAATAGAGTTAAACAAGATACAACAGAAGTCTCGAATACAATAGTCAAATACAAGATCAGAATACATGAATAGTAGTGTACGCTAAGTAGATAGTGCCTATCAGTAATATAAAATATCAAACTAGCGTTAAGGCGTTACCATTATCCACCTTAACACATTTTATATAAGCATCATAGTCTACACAGCACTGTAAACTCCACCGTAAACTAGTGGGCTATCAGGGAGTACTCCATAGGTATAACACAAAACAAATCGTAGTGGTCGCACATAGGGATACAAGTATGACAAGGCACATGAGGCAATACCCAAGGTAGTGAAACTACCGTTTGCCTGATCCGGACTGGTGAGAACGCATCGCCGCAACGATCGCAACACCGTGAAACAACACTCCCAAATCAAGGGTGCGCACCAATCAAAAACAAGTAATGAGTAGTTTACGAAGAAGTGTGTCCGCTAGAGGCAGCTAACCTCATTTGGCCAGGCACGGCTCCTATTTAAGTCATTTCCAATTTGACACAAGTATCAAGGTCATCCATTATCGCTCTCTTTCTTCAAATCGAGCAACATCATCATTCCAACCACTTCATTCTAGATCCACGTATAATAATTATTAAAGTGATTTTCGGTTTGGACAGAGAGTATGTCCCTAACCGATCCCGGACTCTTCAATAACTACGTAATTATTACACTGATTGGTCATTTAATAAACTTTCAAAATAGTTTATATTTCAAAACCGAAATATCATTGCCATTTCAAAACCATATCCATACGATATCATTTTCACTTCAAATAAATCCATTTCCAAAATCATATCACTTTCCAAAGTTATACCGCTTTCGAAATCGTAAGTCTTTTAAAATCAAAACACTTTAGAAATCAAAACCTTGAAATTCATAACACTTTGAAACTATAGCTTGAAATCATAACATTTTGGAATTCATAACACTTTCCTCTTAAACAGTTTGGATATTAAAATTAGTGTATATAATAAAATAGTTTATAAAATAAAAATAGTTTATATAAAATAGTTATAAGTTAAAATAGTTTATAATAAAATAATATATATTGAAAATGATTTATATAAAATAGTATATATTAAAATAATTTATAAAGTAAAATATAAATAGTTGTAGATATAGTTTAAATTGCTTTATAAAATAAAATAGCTTCCACAAATTCACAAATCGATTCAAATTAACTCAACTCCCAAATTCAACTTAATTCAATCTCAATTCATAAATTTCAACTCAATTCAATTTCTCAATAAACCATTTCGAATTATAACGATTTCAAATACAGATTTGAAACACAAAATAAACCATTAAATTTCAATATTATTCAAAGCTTTTAATATTCCACATTTCAAAAAAAACTAAATTTGATAATTCCATTTATATCTCAATTTAATTTCATTTCATTTAGTTTCTGAGATATTTCTTTAATCATTTCAATACATCTGAATACAACTTCAATTTACAAATTTATATAAACAAAATATCCCATTTAAATTTATATAAGTTTGAAATATTCATTTAAGCCACTTTTAATCAAATTCAAGTTATAAAACATATTTTAAAATTTCAAATTTAATAGATTTCAAATCAAACTTATTTGAGTATAATTCTTAATTAATTAAAAATTCTAAATCACATTCAAACTTATCTTTCAACCTGAAACATTATAAACTCTATATTTGAAAATATAAATTTTACATAAATACTTAAACATATTTTATATTGATTCAAATCAACTTTATTAAATCAACTTTAATAAATCTTTAAAATCAATATTTATTAAAACCATATATTTCTTTTCGAAACCATAGAAATCATTTTTTTAATATTTATATATATATAGACCAACGGTGTCTGTATATAATTTTCTACCCTATGGTCAAGTGATACGGATATTTATCATTTCAATCCGCAATTTAAATATATACGGGTATATATCTTTTCAACCCGCAATCCCAAATTCAATTTAATGAAAATCGCTTGGATTTATCATTTCAACCCATAACGATTTTCTCCTATTCTACAGATCGTTCGGGTATGTATCATTTCAACCCATAGTGATTCTATACTAACAGGGAACTTGCAGAGTGATAACAGATATGATAATAAAATAACAACAGTAACATGCATATCCATATTTCGCTCAAAGCAAAGGGTTGAAGGGATATAATGCATCAAGCTATTCGCAAGGGCCAACTTGATCCTCTTCCCCAGGGATCCCAGATGATGGAACCCTAGGAGAGCAGCCGACTCCAACAATCGTCCATGTACGATCCATACTCATCAATATAAGTAACAGATAACGGTGTCAGGTGTCTCAGGTGAACAGATACAGATAATGACATATATATAGCAATATAAATAACAGATAATGGTGCCAGATGTCACAGGTGGATAGATATAGATGATGACATATATATAGCAATATAAATAACAGATAATGGTGTCAGATGTCACAGGTGAACAGATACAGATGATGGCATATATATAGCAATATAAATAACTAACAGCAGCATATTTCAAATGTCGTTTCAATTGAAATCAAATTTAATAAATATAAGAACATTAATCGTGAGTGATTGCTCACCTTTCGAGGCTAGAGATGAACGAGAATGAGACGAGTTACGAATCCAAGCACGAGTTCCAAAGCAAAGCAAGATTGGCATGAATTCGACAATCAAAGTTGATAAATAGGAATTGATGGAGCAATCAGAATATGTTTGCTATAGACTGAAATGAATTATATATATATCATTTATTATATTATTCACTTATGCCATTATTAAATTTTGAAATTATATTTAAAATAATATATATACAATTTAAACACCAACATGAATTAAGTAGTAAATTATCTTTCAAAATCCATATAATATATGTAGACAAAAAGATATATGTATATATATATATATATCAAAAATCATTGCTTTAAATTAACTTATGTATCAAAACAAATATATATATACATGCCTTTCTTTTATATTTCTAAGGTCTGTGTTTATCCCAATCAAGATAACTATATATTACTTTAAAATATATAAACTGATGTCACATTTCTAAAGGTAGCAAAGGAAAGAGGGCAAAAATTATAATTTGACATAATATAATTTCTTGCAACCTGTCTATAAACAATCAACAGAAACCATACTTATACCGTAAAATTCAATATCAACTTTATATATATAATATATGCGAACCCAGCAAATCAAATATAGACTATATAAATTATAGTTAAAATCGTAGATTAGATTAAAGTATGCGGTACATCTTTATAACCACAACAGGTAAACATATAAACAAAACACATATAAACTTGATATACATAGCATAAACAAACATACTTCATCTGCTTAGAAATCTATACTATGCGAAGATATACCTAGTAACATATTATAAAATATATCTAATAAAAATATTATTCTGCCATAAAACTGTAGCTTTCAAAGCAAATATATATACGTACTATACCAATACACTTATATATATGTACACTGCAACTCCTATAAACTGATATATATTCTATATTAACTATGTATACAATGATGTATAAATAGACATACATATATATATCGCACTAACTTATATAACGTATATCATATATACATACTCACGCCAGCATCCCAAAGTTTCAACAGATATATAAGCTAATAATATTTAACTTTATATATATAGACCACCAACCAAAAAAAAATATTACTGATAAAAAAAAAGAAAACTTTTATATATGACTAATTCATCCCACAGCAACAAATTAACATACGAAATATATATTATACCTTACAAACAGAAACCAAAATCTAGGCTAGGCGGAGAAGCAGGGCAGCCGAGGTGGAGGCGGTTGTCGAGGAGGGTTGAGATGGTTGAGGCTGCGGAGTTTGGAAGTGGCTGTAGTTTGCCGAAGTCGTGTTTGCGTGCACGACTGTGTGGTCGGAGATGGTCGACGGAAGGCTTGCATTGGCGAGGGGAAGGAGGAGTGGGGTTCACGCGGGTGGCCGATGGATCGTGGCAGCGGTTTTGGGTTGTTGGATGCTTGAATCAGAGGAAGGGTGAGCATGGTTTCGGCCATTGGGTGAGTGGCTTTGGCCGATAGATGAGTTATGAGCTGCTGTGCTAGACTGGAGGGAGGTGGTTAGGTGGTCTCGTGAGGAGAGAGAGAGCAGGTGAAAAAGAAAAAAAGATGACAGGCTAATATGAAAAGAATGAAGGGAGAAAGAGAATGGAAAAGGACCAGGAAGATGAGGTGAACAGTCATAACAATATATATATTTCAAATTCTTGAAAGCACGCAACAGTAAATGAGAAAATGAACCAACCAATGAATATTTGAACCAGTGAAAAGCAACAGTCACATCTGATGAAACCAAGAAATAATTAATTTCTAGCCGTTGACAGCTGTTTGCATTGAACATTGAATACATGAAAGTCACAAATCCAACGGGCACAACACTGGTACCGATACGGTTTCACGGATTCCGATTTGTACCGAACCTCAAAACACAGAATTGAATATACCGTAGAGATCAACACAACGAGATGGTCAAAACGGTATACAGATATCAGTGTTATGATTGAATTATAAAAATTCGAATTTTCTACTAGCGGAAAATGCAACAAAAACGTAGAAAAATAAGATCGACGGAGCTAAAGAAGTCCGAATTTGGAAAAAAGAAAAATGATGTCTTAGTCAGAAGATGAATTAGAATTTTTCTATGTAAAAATATTCAGGTTTGGAAAACATTTTATTATCATCAATTTTAACTGATATATATTGGAATAAAATTACACTAGAAAATAAACTTCCAAATTATCTAATGAAAATTTACCAGTTGCTATGATTAATTAGATGCATTCCAAATATCAAATTTTTATTTCAAAATTTTATCGTTTAAAATTTCACAAAATTTTAACTAATTACGTTATTAAAACAGTTAAAATTTACGGGTCGTTACATCGAAGGTTCTATTTAGCAAAGATGCTTAACAATTTATAAACTTGTTTTAACTTACTATCTTTCCGAATAAAATTTCAACTTTTATATTTTTACAAAAATACTTAGCTTCAATTTCTATATCAATTCGGAAGTTTTCGACCATCCAAAATCGTCGAAAATTCCATTTTATTTCAATAATTGAAAATTAATAAATAACATATCATAACAAGATGCACAACCAAACTACTCTAGTGCAAAGGATACATGCAACCATAATATAACTTAACAGAAAACTTAAGAATTAAACTTTGGGTTTTATTTAAAATCACTTTGAAATAATAATATATACATATATCTTTTTGGATATCAAATCATACTTCACGGGATTAATCCATAATTATTTCAAAAACCAATTTCTAAAATATTTTCTCTAAAATTCATAGAAAATATTCATATAGATTGAATAACAACAAAATGATACATGGAACTGGGTTCTACAAAGTATTGTATATTCCTTTTGCTAAGAAGGGTAATACTCAACAAAGTGCTTTCCAACCGAACACATCTCCTACCCATTTTTTAGTCACTTTCGAGCCACTCGAACAAGCTAACATAAAATTACTTTATTTCCTGAATCGACTTGTTGATTTCCAAAGTAACCTCGAACTCGAACAAATCTTAAAACTCTTTTAAAAATGTTATTCCTTTAACATAGTTTCTAATAATATTATTATCACTATTCCAGACTCCTAGAAACCATTTTTAAAATCACCAGGATTTAAGTTCTCAAATTTTCGATTTAAATCCATCTTATTTGTAAATCCTATTTATACAAGTCATATTTACGTAAACCCTATTTATATAAACCATAGATATATTTGTATAAACTATATTTATATACTTTCTTATATAAAATCATTCCACAATATCTTATCTTTCTTACTAAACTATAATAACACCTTTTATTTAAGTAAATTTTTTAACCCAACATTATCATCGAATGTCATATAGCCAAACTGTGAAACTTAAGTCACAAGGTGTTCTTTTTAATTTTCCTGTAAATTACTATCTACCCAACCCATGTTGTGAAAAGGTAATTTACATAATTTTCAATATACAATAGTTAATGCTCATAAGCTGGTCAAGCATAACTAATTAAACAATAAATGATAATAATTGAATGGTATCATTCCCTAACAACCAAATATATCATAAATAACTATATCAATTTATGCAAAATTATTCTTTTATATATAAATTATAATCCTAGGTAAAATTATTTCATTTACCAATTTTGAAAACAATATTGTATCAGTTTGTCTTGTTCAAGTGTTTAGAGACCACTATCGACACCGTGGATTAGACGGGTCAACCAGAATCATAAGCACTCAACAGACCAATCAATTACAAATATTATAATAACACTAAAAAATACGTACTCCCGTATGTATAATACACTCAAACTCATAATAAGACATTCCATTACCCTATCTCTTAATGAGTTATACCCAACCAAAGCGAAGGTTCTTGTTTAACCTTTAGCTCTAATGCCACAATGTAACGATCGCCTTTTCAACCCCCAAATGTGGACACTAATACATCCACTCTATTCACGTATCGAGCACCCAAGCGCCGAAAGACAAACGTTAGGGTAAAAAAAAGGAAAAGAAAATAGAACAGAAAGAGGAGAATAAAAACATTAGAATCTCACAACAGAACGATAACATATATTATCAATATGATCTTTTACAAAGAAAACTGTATGTGTATAATAATCAGAGAAAAATAACATATCATCAGCCTGGACAGTTATAGTTGCCTAACCTTACAATTGCTGATATATATAAACAAAGTAATGCAGTTGAAATAAAAAACAATGGTAGGTAATCATCAAACTCCTCTCCAAGAGCTCCAATGAACATCAACGAAATCTGGAAATATACACGAGGCTGACTCGAACATTATAAGAAAATAGCACCCGGATCAGTCTAGTAAACTAGCTTGAGAAACTCAAGTCATTTGGATTATTTAATGTTCTAAAATATTTCAATATAAAGGTATCTTATAAGATTATACCGCAAATAAACACGAATAGGTTTTTACCTTACGATAACCAAACCATTTCTATTAGAAACTACAGTGATATTATAATAAGGTCTAAGGTGTTTAATATAAATATATAACATGGTTGGAATTGTTACATTGGTAACATTCAACAGAATATTATGTATACAAACAAAAATGCAAATGCGTATTTGCATAATGGATTTTCCATGGAGACCTTCCCAGTAAACTGAGACCGATCACCTATGACAAGGATCAGAAGATACCTTTCCCGAGCGTCGTATTTCACTAGACAAAATATACCATAAGAAAAACAAAACCAGCCTATACCCAAACACATGAACCAAGTATCATCAACTCCACGTGTGCAACATATCGATAAGCATACTCTAGATATTGGAGTTGATTTACCCTCTATTTGGGTTAGCTAAACCCGGGGTTACGTAGCCTACTCTATGTTTAATCATTTCCCGATGTTGAGACTATGTCCGGCATCTTCCATAAGAGTCATCAATACTCGCACAAATAATGAATCGCACATGGATTCCATTATCCCAACAGAATTCGAACCACACATGGATTCCATCATTCCACTTTCAAAACGTAGAACATGTATCTCAGTTTTGAAGTGGTTTTCGATAAGTAGAACACCAATCGATCCCGGTCTCTCCAAGACTAATCGATGAACTTGGTCTTATTGAACAATAATGTGACTGATCGTATAATGGAACTAATTCCCATATACTCTCCATAATCAACTAAATATACAATCACTATCAATTCATCCAAAGCATGTTCAAATTACATAAATAACTTTTAATCCCTTTTTAATTAATTAATACTTTATTAATTAAAAACCTTTTTATTTAGTAAAACATCTTTTTTTTAAACTCCATTCATTATCAAAATTGCCTTTATTAATTAATAAAACTTCCTTTATCTTTATTAAATAAACTTTCTTTATCTTTTTTCAATACTTAAAAAGTATTTATATACTCATTTCAATGATATAAGTATATTCACAATTTACTTAACAAAGTTTTGCTTACTTAAAATATAACCAAAGAAGTTAAAACAAATATCATTAAAACATTGTTACTATAAACCCCTCCTTTTTTATAAATTAAATATATAACCTTTTCTATCTTTTTATAAAAGATTCCAATACTTGTTATTACCTTTAAAATTCAATTATTAAAGATCTAATTATATTTATAATATTTTTTCACTTTAAAATATAACTCAAGGGTTTAAAAACAAATGTTGCTAAAACATTGTTTACTACAAACCCAAAACACTTCACATTTAATCATTATCTTTAAAACTCTCCTTTAAAGGTTTCATTACATTAATAAGTGCTTAAGACAAGTGTTACTCAAACATTGTCACAAAAACCCAAATCATTTCATACTTTAAAACAATTTTCTTTAAAACTCTTTTTTAAAGATTTAATTATATTTAGGGGTTAAAGACAAGTGTTGTTTAAAACAATGTCACAACAAACCTAAAAAAATTCATTAATACTTAACCTTAAAGTATTTAGTATTAAACATCCATTTGTATTCCTAAGTATAATTAATAATAAGGGTTAAAAAACAATTGTTACTAAAAAAATGTTTACTACAACCCAAATCCTTTTACTCAGCCAACATTAACTTCAAAACATTTATTTTAAAGATCAAGGCATGTCCACACTTATTAATTAAGATAATACACTTTTAATTAGTTATACAAAACCATTTATTTTAACTTAAGTGTTGAAACCCAAATCTCCTTTTTTACATTTATAAAAAACTTAATTTAATATTTAAAACTTATATATATATATATATATATATATTTAGAAATATCTTAAAAATACTTATTAATATGCTAAAATACTTTTAAAACTATTTAAATTATATGATAATTATTTATATATAATATTATGTAAAAATAAGGAATTTTGAAATAAACGGAAAAGCTAAAATAAACATGTTTTATTTTAAAAGTTACTTATTTAGAAATCATAATTAATTGCTAAAAATATATTTAAACTTGAAACCAATTTTAAAACACTCTATTATAAGTTATAAAATGACCATAGAAAGATTAGAGAAAAACACATAATTTAAATATCACTTTTAAACAATTTATAGTTTCAAATAGTAAAGAAGCATTCTAGAAGTGCTACCTAAAGTTATGTTGCAAGTTTTAACACATTTTTGCTATAACTTTGAGTCTAGTTTTCAATACCCTAACGATTGATCTTAGATCCATTATTTTTGCAATAGATAGTATACTTTGGATACTTGAGAACCATAAGGAAAATCCCAAAGAATATCTTTTAATTATTTTAAAGAAATTTCTGAAAGTAAGGTATTTTACCAAAGTGCTCATATAGCGACTATTTCGCTATAACTTTTGCCTCTTCGTTCTACTAGCTATCAAATGATTTAACTTTCCCAATAAGAATAATATACTATTAACTTTCTGAAAAGGAAAATAAAACCCTAACAATATTTCTACAAAAATAAACATTATTTTCCAAAAACAAGTTATTAAAAAATGTCGTTATAGCGACTATTTTACTTCAGTCTTTCTTAACTTTGTTTTACATTTCCTATATCTTTTGAAACACATTGTTTACTTTTCAAAACACTTATTTAAGTTTATAAATCAACCAAAACATGTTACATTAAAATGTTATTAAATCCCCATTTTCGTAATTTGAAGTTAAGGGATTTCAAAGTGCATTTATAGGAACTATCGCTATATGTACAATTATGTATTCAATTCCATATTTAGTGTCATTTCATTTTATACACATATATGACTTCCAATTTAAAACCATATTAATTACAACATATTTTAACATATGTATTCAAATCACTTGTCCATTTTGAATGTCCAAATTAACTTATCACAATTCAATGTTTAGTAAGCAACTACTTTATCAATTTACATACTTAACGAAGCATATAATCAAGGGTGTAACTTTAAGTAGTTAATGTCTATTATTACTAATAGCAAGCAATATTAACATGTGATTTAGCAAGCAATTATCAAGCAATATTATCACTTATTAATTTAGATAATTAACATCATTCAAAGTGAGATTAACTCAATTTTATCAAACCAAATCTCTTCCTATCAACATTCAATCATAACCACACTTCAACTAACATATCCTACTTCATCAAAACTTCACTAAAACCCATCCTTCTTCTCCTTAAACCACACGTCCAAGACCTCCCCTTCTCCTTTAACTCACGTTCAAGCCCTCCACCGTCACCATTGCTCACGGCCTAAACCACCACTTCCTCCTTCAAAACCGATGACTACAGGCCATTATTTTCCACTCATACTCACGGCCTAAAAAAGAAAAGAGCAAAAAGTGAAGCCATTAGACTTAAGAAGTTTTAAGAAGATAAGAGGGTGAAAGAGTGGAATGGTAAGAAATGAAGTTAACCTTCTCATCTATTTATAAGCTTAGGAATTTAGTGGAAAAGATTAAAAAAATACCCTCCTTAGCCATGAAGTAAAGTGGACTCAAGCATGTAAGGCCATATCCTTACAAAATCATGTTTTTCTTGATTTGTGCCTTGATTTAGGGGTCCTTTTTGTACCAAATGTTCCCTTAATTAATTACTTAGTTTAATTAACCTTTTGTTAATATAAGAGAGATGTCTAATTCTTATTAAAGTGTTCATATGATAACTATTCAACTTGCAAATTATTTACACAAATTGTATTGAATAAAAAGTTGATTTTTAACAAAACGTTTTTCGGTCACATTTTCAGCATTTATTCAAAGTGTATATTTTTGTAAATACATTTCAAAAATAATTTTCTAACATTAGTAATTAATTACAAAGTTTTTAACAAGGTTATAAAATCATAATTAATCATATAAAACCAGTAACGACCCGGTATTTCAAACCATTCGCATTCGTACATGTCGGACTTGAATTGCTCAAAACAACATATTGTTAATTTATATTTGGCAAAGCTCAGCATATACAGTAAATAAATAAATCATAGAATCACAGACACAGAGTAATATAACAATGAGCAGTGGAATAGATAAATAGTAGTTCATGAAGCTACTATACACATCAGAGTCTTAAACAAAATACAACAGAATATCTTAAATACAATGAAGTCTCGAATACAAACAGATGACATTTCTAAACAAATCAACTGGAAAAGATGAATAGATAAGGCAGATCTTCAAGCAAAGCTCCAATCTCCAAAGGTGAGTCTCAAATGTTGTGACACTCAGTCTGACCCGAGCATAAAGCAAAACACAAAACACTCGAGTCGGGATTAACATTCTTATATCAGTAAATTCAACTCAAGTGAAATATCAACTGAAATACAACTAACTTAAAGGATGTTTGAGATTTCCATCCTCTAAGGATCCATAGAACTATCTACTATGTAGTAATATATGCTATTATAATATGTCTACAGTAAAGTAAAATATTAAAATAGCGTTAAGGCATTACACATATCCCCCTTAACACATTTTATATATCCCATAGTCTATACAATGCCGTACACTCCACCAAACCGGTGGTTTACATAGAGGACACCACATAGGAACAGTACAGAACAAACTCGTAGAAGGCGCGATAGGGCATGCGACAAGGCACTAGAGGCAATGCCAGGGTAGATATATCGTTTGCATATCCGGACTGGTGGTAACTCATAGCAGCTACTACCGCCCACCTCGTGACACACTCCCAAATCAAAGGTGCACCCAATCAAATCACAAAGTAATAGAATTATCGAAGAAGTGTGCCCGATCGGAGGAATGACCTCGCTTGGTCCGACGTGGCTCCTGTTTTAGCTACATCAAGCCGACTCACGGGAGCTAGGGCTGCGCTAATACCTCATATAGAATCGTCACCAAACCATCCTACTTCATTCTGGAATCTCCACCACGTACACAGTTGTTAAAGTGGTTTCGGTATTGGCAAAGAGTATGATAATATCCGATCTCGGTCTCTTTAACAACCAAACGCTTATTTCACACCGTGGTCATTTCATTTCAAATAGTTCATACTTCATATCAAATATCATATTCATTTCAAAACCATATCAAATTCGATATCATTATTCACTTGAAATAATATTCATTTTTCAGAATCGTAACACTTTCAAAGATTGTAATACTTTTGAAATCATAACACTTTTGAAATCATAACACTTTTGAAATCATAACACTTTGGAAACCATAACACTTTCGACTTAAACAGTTTAGATATTGCAAATAGTATATATATTAAATTAGTTATAAGTTAAAATAGTTTATATATTAAAATAATTTATATATTAAAATAGTTTATAGATATTAAAAATACTTTATATAATAAAAATAGTTTCCTCGAATTTCACAAATTGATTCAAATCGGCTTAAATTCCAAACTTCAATTTAAATCAATTTCAGTTCAACACTTTCAATTTAAAAGGTTAAAGCTTCAATTCAAATTCTCAATAACCGTTTAGATTTTTCTCAATTTCTAATCCAGGTTTGAACTATCTCTTCCATTCCAATAAGATTCAAAGTTTAAATATTCAAACATTTTCAATATGAGTTTCATTTAGATTTCAACATTTAACTTTAACTTTATTCAAATTGGAAGATATTCACTTAATCATTTTAATAACAATCAAATAAAATCTCAATTTATAAATTTAAATCAATATTAAATATTCAGTCTCACTTTTATTTAAAATTGTGAATATTCATTTAATCACTTTTTATCAAATCAAGTAATAAATCATATCTTTCAAAATCTCAAAATCAATAAGTTCAAATCAATTCTTGTTTAAATTTAATTATTAACCGATTTAAATTCCAAGTCAACATTAATTTATCTTCCCAACCTTTATTATTAAAGTTATCAAATCTATTTTTAAAATAAAATTTTAAATAAATACCTAAACATATTATATACTACTTAAATTAAATCTTATTATTGAATTTATTTTATATTAAATCTATTTTTATATATTTTAAAATAGTAAAATTATAAGTAAAATCTTAAAAAAATTATTTTCAAAACTAACTTATCAATTTAAAATTTCCAAAACATATAATTTTAAAAATCTAAAATTTAGACATATATAAAAATAACATTTATATATATTATATAAAAAAATCAATATTTATTAAAACCATATATTTCCTTTCAAAGTTTGGAAATCATTTTCAGAATATAGACCAACGGTGTCCGTATATAATTTTCTATCCTATGGAAGTGATACAGATATTTATCATTTCAATCCACAATTTAAATATCTACGGGTATATATCATTTCAACCCGCAATCCCAAAATTTAAAATTAACAAAATCGCTTGGGTTTATCATTTCAACCCATAACGATTTTGCTCTATGCTACAAGATCGTTCGGGTATGTAACATTTCAACCCATAGGGAATTCTAAATTAACAGGGAACTCTCAGAATGAGAACAATTATGATAAAATATAACATATCAACAACAGGCATATATCATCAGTAACAATTTAGATAAAATATACACAACAGGATATGGTGTCATATATCACAGGTGTATAATTGCAAATAATAGTGTTTCATATTTAACAATTAAATAACTAGCAGTTCAATTTTTAACAGCATATTTCAATTGTTGTTTCAAGTGAAATCAAATTTACTAAATATAAGAATGTTAAGCGTGAGTGATCACTCACCTTTCAAGGCTGGAGAAACAAGGAGAATGAGAAGCACATATGCTGATATGCACGAACAAACTAGAGTTGCGGAAAAACCTCCAAACAGCAATGGAGATAAGCAAAACAAGCTAGACGGACTTTGGATTTGATGAAAGTATAATATATAGAATTTAAAATCAATATTCAAATTTAAACACATATCAAAATAAAATCTATATATATTATATTACAAAATCATTATTTAATTTTAAACATATATATTTCCTTCCAACATTTCAAATAATAACACAAACTTTATATACTTTATTATAAAACTGTTTCAAAATATAACATAAACTTAAATGGATATTCTTAACATATTATATATATAACCTTCCTTTTGAAAATCATGATAATGTACTATATACGAATAAACTTGCTCGATACATAAATAAATTGAAATAACATATATAAATACCTTAGATACATAAATAGAAATACTTTAAATAATATACATACTTTTATATTATTATTTTAGCATAGAACAACATGATAAAACTTGCTGATATATATATACTTTTAAGTTCATCCTTTTAAAAATGTAGCTTTTTAAGGAAAAATATATGTATCAACAGTTCAAACTTTATATCTTTATTAACTTATACATATATAATTTATTTTTCTTTTATAAAACAAGGAGAAGGCTTTTATACATATATACACTGACTGGTTAAAAACTCATATAACTAACAGTTATATAATTTATACAAACACATATACTTTATAATAAAACGTATATATATATTATAATTAAAGTCAATATAAAATTTGAAACGCATAAAAAGAATCTATATGTATATACTCCAAAATCAAAACATATATACGTATTTATTTAAAGTCAATGCTAACATATACATATATACTTTAAACATCAATATTATTATAACATATATATAAACTTACATAAACATAAATATATAAACTGACATAGCTTACGTAAACTAATATATATGTATATATATATGCACTAACATATAATATAACTTACGAACTAACATAACACATATAATTTAAACACAGAACCTATATGTAATATTTTAAAACAATATAAGATAAGAGAAGGTTTCCCCAAGCTCTGACATACGAAACATGCACGGAAGTAGGTATATGTATCTCATTCAAACACAAGGGGAGGGAAGGTCAGATCGGCATCAAGGACGTTCGGGTGTAATGGCGGACAGAGGGAAACACAGCCGAGGTGGCTGCTTGCGGCCATGGCGAGCAGGTGGTGTTGGTGAAGGAGCGGTCGGAGGTTTGGGTTTTACTAGGCAAACGAGGACATAGGGAAGGCCGCCTGCATGGCGAGACTGACATGGAGGAGGGGAGTTGTGTGAATGGAAGGGGCGGATTGGTCATGGGGGTCGGTTGAAGACGAATGGAGGGTGTGTGGGTGATGCGGCTGTTCACAGTGACGTTTGGCAGAGGTTTAGATGCTGGTTTGGAGGGGTGATGTGTCGAGGCGGGCGTGGAAGGGTCTTTGGTGGAGATGCGAGTAGGCTGGAGGTGCTCGGCGATGTCAGGGCAGCAATAGACGAGGGAGGCGAAGGGAACAAGGGGTTGTTCGGCCTGGTAGAGAGTTGTAGGAGGAATCATGAAAAAGAAGGCAAACTTGAATACATTATTATATATATATATATTTTATATAACAGAACGCTGAGAAAATGAAAGGCCACATGGAAAATGAACCATCAATGTAATAAATCAAACAGTGGGAATAGTGACAGTCATAATTAAATTCTGGGAATATCAATGGCTACCTGATGGCTATTGATTGACACGGTAGAAAATGAAAAGACAAAGGAAAACCCAAAAGCCAAAATACGGAACCGATACGGCAAATCATTTTGTCGATTTCGCCGCGTACCGGACACCGAAATGCACAAATGAATATACTACGGGGATCAGCACGACTAGACGAGCAGAATGGTATACAGATATCAACGATACGATCATCCTATCAATACCCAATATTTTGCTGCCAATATGCTGCTAATTCGCCGAAAATAAGATAAACGGTGCTATAGCAGTCCAAATTTGGCGAAACGCAAAATGACGCCTCACTTAGAAAATGATTTACAAATTTATTATATAAAAATATTCAAATTTCAATAATATTTTATTTACATCAATTTTAACTGATTTAAATTGAAATAAAATTACACAACAAAATAAACTTCCATATTATCTGATGAAAATCAGACATTTGCTACGTTTAAATAGACGCATACCAAATAGCAAATTTTATTTCCAAATTCAAAATTTTAAAATTTCACAAAAATTCAGTTAATTACGTTATTTAAACCGTTAAAATTTCGGGTCATTACAAAACCTTAGACACAAATATTTAAATAATACAAATATTTAAATACGAAGTGTTCGAAATTCTGAGTCGTTACAAACTAACTGTTTTATTATACTTTACGATTCCATTGTGAATTTATATCGATGGTGCTCTGATATGAATTTATTTATTTGAAGGACACCAAAAATCAATGATTCGTATTTCAATGGACTTGGGCTCTCAATTTAGAGAAAATTCGGACCTACCAGGGTGCGGGTTATCATAAAATCAAAGAATTTAAACATGAATTCATATCATTCTCTCTCTGATTTCATCCTATTGCTCCAAGAGTTCAAAGATATATTGCTATTGGAGGTCCGTGTTAACACCCTATGAAAATTGATAAAAGTGAATTAAATAAGATAAGATAAGATAAATAAACTAAATAAGATAATGTTAAAATGGAAATTTCATAAGAGTCATAATTTGACCATGAAAGTTATGTCGTTATGTTCTAGGCGAAATTCTGATCAATGTTCCTGGTGAAATTTTGATCAATTTCCATATATAATATGTTGAAAACGGAGCTCAAACATAAAAGTTTTGGACGTTTAAAGATTTTGAATTCAAAATACTTTAAATTGATTTCAAATTCAAATAATTAAATAATTCTTAAATTTGAAATTCAAAAGTAAACAGCAACTAGACTTGGAGGTTAAGTAAATGTTAAAATCACCATTAACGTTAAAGTATAATTAAGCAAGATAATAAATAAAACAATGGGACACAATTAACGTTCCCAAAACAAGAGGAGAGGTCGATCCATGACCTCGATCGGTCAACCGCTAGCGGTCGATCGCTGGTAGAGGGGCGGTCAACCGCTCCATGCTAAGTGGTGGCTAGGGTTTGTGAATTTGAACATTTTGGATTTTATAATTTATAACAGACATTAATCCAATGGTTCCGGTGCGTTTCAATCATTATAAATAAGAGACTAGGCCCTTCATTTTTATTCACAAATGATTTTGGGAACCTGACGAAGCTCTGGCAATTCATCTCTTCTAAGACTCGAAAAAACTCCATTAGGATTTCAAGTAAGAAATCCTATTTATTTATTTTGTTTCTATTTACTTTGTTTCTATTTACTTTCTCAACCTATTTATCTCCAATTTTCTGAATCTAATGTATATATATATACACACACACAAATCCCTTGCGCTGTGTGTGTGTATATATATATATATATATGCATGTATGTATATGTATGTATATATATATGTATGTATATGTATGTATGTATGTGTGTGTGTATGTATATATGTATGTATATGTATGTATATGTATGTATGTATCAAAAGAAGAGCTCGGGTAAATATTGTTGAAGGTGTGTCAACAAAGAAAGCAAAGATAAGGATATACGGTAAGTGGAAATCTTTTTCTATTTTTGTAATTGATTAGTATAGTTTGGGTTTGAATATGCATTAGGGAGTTTTGGTTTGCGAAAACATCATTTATAAACCCCCCAAAACTCCTTCAATGCGAAATGTCAATTCTATATTGGAATCTCAATTGTTTATGTCAAAATAATGGAAATAGTGTAGATTTGTAGTTTTGATAACTTTACCTTCTATTCCACTCTTTAATCTTTTTCTTTGAATTTTGTTATAGGACTTTGATTAAGGAATAGTGTGTAACGTATGAATTTTATTCGTAGTTTGCACTAAATAGAAATTCTGTTATTAATTTTTATGTGAAAAAGGAGTTGAATAGAGCATAAAAATAGGAATTGTAAATTTCTAGTAACAATATATTCTATTATTTTGATGTAATAAGTTGGGTTTATATTTTTATTATGTATAAGTCTATTGATTGGAATTTTTGAACATGAATATTGGAATTTTGGTGTTGTTGATAATATGGGATGAGACTTGTATAAGTGTTGAAAGAATTGACGTTTAAACGCCAGTTCAAGGCGTATCACACATTTACAAATTACTAGGGGCATATATATGTGTATATATATATATATATTACCATAATTAACGTATAATTGCGTACTTAAATAGGTTATTAATTTTATAAAAATCTCCCTTAGGAAGGTAGATCTTTTATACGGCCTTGATTATGCAAACAGTGAGATGTGTGATAGTATATATAGATAGTGATATAGATTATGACTAAGTTATGTGGATGCGAGGTCAGTCAAAAGTACATGGAAGTCTGCCCAGCTAATATGGCTACCAGCAGTGTGACTTTAGGACTAATGTGAGACATCGCCTATAATAAGTAACTACAATGACGTGAGGTTAGTCCCATATTCTGTAAGGTAAATATGCCCAGCTAATCTGGCTACAGGTACCAACGAATAGACGGAGTAATATAAGACGCCACCGTGGGGTATGGGTCATAAAACGAAGGACCTGCTTCAGAGATTGAAGGTAACAAGTGGTTGTGTGAGGGCTCGCCTCTTCTCTATGTAGGAAGTAGTAAATGGTCGGGGTTATGGTTATGGGTTAGGCATCGTGCCAAAATATCTCGGAAAAGGGTCCGCTTTACTAGGTAGTATTAAGTGGATGAAGAGATTCCATGCCATGTCAGTTGGATAGTTACTAGTGAGGAGTCCGCCTTGGGATTTAGGTAGTAAATGATGTGGACCTACCATAAATAAGATATTAAATGGTCGGAGTCTGCCTAATTCCCATTAAAAGGTACTAAGTGACTGGGGTACTATCTCTTACATTGATAGGACATTACTAACGATAGATAAGGGTTATTGGGTTAAAAGAGAGATGGCTTTGGGCTTATTGTTGGAAAGCCTTTTATTTATGTTTGAGAAAAGCCGTTGGCATATATTTTAAATGAATTATGATGTAGGTAGAATACGTAAAACATATTCCAATTTAAATTATACAACCCAAGTACTAATATAGTAAGGCTCGAGATTTTTATTCACTAGACATATGTTTTTTTGACTCCATCCTCATTAAAACACTGGTTAGGAAGGGCGATGCTGAAGGTGAAGACGTTAATGAGACTTGTGGAAGTAGTCTATTTATTTACTTTTTATTTTCTATAGTTTTTGATGTACCCATGAAATAAAAATAATGTTGCGATTTTGGAATATTTTACCACAGATATGTAACAGTGATTATGGATATTTTGTTATGGTTTTAAATAACATTTTGAATTGATGATAAAATAGGTACTGTTGTTCATATATATTTTATCCTTCCGAGATTTTGAATGTGTAGATAAATAGCTTTGTATTGTTTTCTTTACCAACCAATAGTCAGCTTTGCGATGGGTCTTTTTTGGATCGAAATTTAGATCCATTTCGAGGCGGGTTGTTAAATTTGGCATCAGAGCTTAGGTTACCCGATCAACAAGGATAGGCATATGTATGAGAGGCGTACTTGTTATTTTTGAAAATGTTTTTCAAAAATCCTACTATATATAAATATATGTGTTTATTCTAAACGTAAGCAAAAACATTAGGCATATCTTTACTTCACCATATAATACTACCTTAAGAAATGCAGATGGAAAAGATTGTAACTCCAATGTTAATAAGGCAATAGATATGTAATAAATTGGGAGTTACAATAATTTAATAGGGAAATAAGTGAACCAATTAAAGAGATTATTAGGGTTATTATGGAGTGATATGGAAGGCATAATAGAAAAAAAAAGAATGAATAAATAAATGCCTTCAAATTTTGTCCATTAGAAAAAAAATGATTTATTATGGACAATTGATAGTTATAGAAATAGAAAATAAACATGTTAGATAGTAATTAAATATTATAATATAATTGTCACTATGGTAAATTATATAGTCTTAATTATATAGACGAAGGTTAGTGGGCCTAGCCCAATACATAAAAATTAATAGAAGATAAAAATCTATGTGTTGTAAACAAACAGAAGTAATGATTGAAGCAAGATGTGAAGAAGGAGTGGAGAAATTTTCCACAAGAAAGTGTACCTTAATCACCATAGGAGATAATCGGATTTTTATGAAGATTGAGTAAGGAAGAAAGAAGTTCAATAGAAAGGATAGTTAAGGTCAATTTCTAAATCCAACCCTATGGGAAAGAATTTGATAAGAGAATTTTGAGAAATTCCTTGAATTATTATGATTAAGTTTTTTAGATGATTAATTGATCAGTTATTATTTTGAAAAAGTAAGAAAAGTTGGAAGCTTATAATTTAAAAAATTTTAAGCCAAAAGTTTTTGGTTAAAAGGACCTTTTTGGTAAAAAGGATTTTTCATTTTTCAATTCTATTTTAAAATTGGTTGAATCAAAAAGTTTTCGATTTTTAGAGAAATGGATTCTTTGTTTTTAAAATAAATTTTGTTGCGAGTAGGCTTACTACTTGTTGTATTCAGCTCTTTGTATTTCTTTTGTTTGCGTGTATTTCTTTTGTTAGCTACTGCATTTCTTTTCTTCTTATTTTTAGTTGGGATTTAGTTGTTTGTTTGGGCTTTGTTCTCGTGGGCTTGCTATAACTCACACACACACACATATATATATATATATATATATATATATATCATTGTATCGGTGTTTGTATTAAAACAGTATTTTGAATAAAGTAAAATTGAATTTTCCCTCTTCTCATTTGTAACATGGTATTAGAGCGTATCACTCGATCCAAAATCGTCTCCTCGTTCTGATTTCTCCTCTTATTTCCTGATCGATTCTCGATATGGCGGAAAGCAAGTCAATCATGGATGTGATGCCAGTAATGTCAAAAATTATTGAGCATAAATTGGGGGAATCAAATTACTTTGATTAGAGCAAGACTATTCGGATCTATCTTCGAAGCATTGACAAGGATGATCATCTTCGTAAAGATCCACCTACAGTAGATTCAGTAGCTAAAGTGGATCAGGTATGGCTTAGAGATGATGCCAGGTTATTTCTTCAAATTAGAAATACTATTGACAGTAGTATCATTAGTTTGATTAATCATTGTGAGTTTGTGAAAGAGTTGATGAATTACTTGGTGTTTCTATATTCGGGAAAAGGAAATCTAAACAGAATGTATGATATATGTAAGTCATTCTATCGAGTAGAGAAGCAGGATCAAACATTAATGAGTTACTTTATGAATTTTAAAAGGATTTATGAAAAATTTAATCGACTATTTCCTATTAGTTCGGATGTGAAAATTCAGCAACAACAAAGGGAGCAAATGGCCATTATGAGCTTCCTTGGAGGTCTTCCACCTGAATATGAATCAGCCAAATCACAAGTGTTGTCTGGATCTGATGTTAAGTCTTTACAAGAAGTATTTAGTCGAATTTTAAGATCTGATAATTCAAGTAATCAAACTCCTATTGTATCCAACAATAGTGCTCTTGTTAGCCAAAGAAATTCAGGAGAAAATGTTAGATCTAAGAATAGGGGCATGAATTCTCCAATCTCGTGTTCTTATTGCAAAAAGACTGGACATCGATATCAAAATTGCTGGAAACTTGCTAAACAAAGACAAAATAGTGGGTCATATAATAATAGATGGCAAAACTCACCAAACCAGACTGCAAATGTTGTAAAGAAGGCTGAAGATGGTTCAGTGTTGGTTGATGCAGAGGAATATATGAAGTTTACTGAATATAAAGAAGGGCTGAAGAGTGCACCAAGTTCTGTATCAACAGTGGCTACATCTAACAAGTGGATAATCGATTCAGGGGCAACGGATCACATGACAGGTAACTCATATTTATTCACTGAATTTCAAGAGAATAAATCTGCTCAAAATATTACTTTAGCTGATGGCTCAGTGGCAAATACAAATGGATCTGGATGTGTTAATCTCACTTCACAATTGTCATTAACCTCAGTTTTACATACCCCCAAGTTAGCATTTAATTTTTTATCAGTTAGTCGGCTAACCAAAAATATGAATTGTTGCATATCCTTTTACCCCAACCATTGTGTGTTCCAGGAATTAAAGAACATGAAGATTATTGGTAAGGGTCATGAGCAAAATGGATTATATGTACTGGAGGAAGATCAATCTATAGCTGCAGCTTGTATAAGTAAAGATGAAGCACTTAAGGTTCATTGTCAATTGGGTCATCCATCTTTACTTAATTTCAAAATGTTATGTCCTAAATATAAATCTCTACAGGTTCTAGAGTGTGAGTCATGTCAATATGCTAAACATCATAGATTGTCTTCAAATCCAAGAATAAATAGAAGAAGTAATTCTATATTTGAGCTTGTCCATTCTGATATATGGGGGCCATATGCTGTTATTTATAAACCAGGTTTTAGATATTTTGTTACATTTGTGGATGATTATACACGCACAACATGGCTATTTCTTATGAGGAATAGATCAGAGTTATATTCTACTTTCTGTAAATTTTGTGCTGAGATTGAAAATCAGTTTAATACTATGATTAAAACTCTTAGAAGTGATAATGCTAAAGAGTATACATCTGAATTATTTCAGAAATTTATGAGTGATAAGGGTATAATCCATGAGACTTCGTGTGTAGATACTGCTTCTCAAAATGGTGTTGCAGAACGTAAAAACATACATCTATTGGAAACAGCAATTGCTTTAATGTTTCAAACAAACATGCCAAAATATTTTTGGGCTGATGCTGTATCAACTGCATGTTTTCTTATAAATAGGATGCCATCATCAGTGTTAAATGGTGAGATACCATATAAACTTTTGTTTCCAGATAAAGCATTGTACCCAGTTAAGCCAAAGTTATTTGGATGTGTCTGTTTTGCTAGAGATGTCAGGCAAAATCTGTCTAAACTTGATCCTAAGTCAGTTAAGTGTATATTTGTGGGATATTCACGTGTTCAAAAGGGTTACAGATGTTATTTTCCAAGCCTTGGGAAGTATCTTGTTTCTATTGATGTAACATTTCATGAGGATGTACCTTATTTTCAAGCATTGCAGAATTCGTCAGAGAATAGTTTGCAGGAGGATGATTTTCTTATATATGCTGTAAATGATAATACACAAGAAGATGTAGATGTTACTCAATCAGAGATTCCAGTTTATGAACCAGTTACTACTATTGATCCAGAATTGAATTTGCCTATTGCTTTGAGAAAAGGCAGGAGGCAATGTACATACCCTATAGCATCATATGTGGCATATGATCATTTATCACCTCAGACATGTTTGCTTATCAAATCTCTGGATAGTGTAACCATACCAAAGAGTATTACTAAAGCTTTATCTGATGCTAGATGGTATAATGCTATAGTAGAAGAAATGGATGCTTTGAAAGCAAACAAAACGTGGGATTTGGTTAAGTTACCTCAAGATAAGAAAGCTATTGGGTGTAGATGGGTCTATTCAGTAAAGATTAATCCAGATGGTACTGTTGCTAGGTATAAAGCGAGACTTGTGGCAAAGGGTTATGCGCAAGTATATGGAGTAGATTACTTAGAAACATTTTCTCCTGTGGCTAAACTAACTTCAATCAGGTTATTTATTTCTTTGGCAACAAGGTACAACTGGAGACTACATCAACTAGATATTAAAAATGCATTTTTGCATGGTGACTTACAAGAAGAGATGTATATGTTTCAATCTCCTGGATTCAAGATTAAAGCTGAAGATGAATTGGTATGTAGACTAAACAAGACATTGTATGGACTGAAACAAAGTCCAAGAGCATGGTTTGGGAAATTTAGTAATGTTATGGAGTCATTTGGCATTATCAAGAGCAAGTTCGATCACTCTATTTTCTACAAGAAATCTAAAGCAGGTATTATCCTTTTGATCGTTTATGTTGATGATATTGTTATTATAGGGAGTGATGAAGCAGGAATTGTTTCCCTAAAACAATTTATTCATAAGCATTTTCATACTAAAGAATTAGGAGAATTGAAATATTTCTTGGGTGTTGAGGTTATTAGAAACAAGGAGGGAATATTTTTATCTCAGAGGAAGTATGTCTTAGATCTTCTGAATGAAACTGGAAAACTTGGGGTGAAGCCATGCAAAATTCCGATGACACCAAACATTGACTTATCAGTAGATGGAGAAATATTCAATGAACCTGAAAGATATAGGAGGTTAGTTGGGAAGTTAAACTACCTCCCTGTAACCAGACCTGATTTGGCCTATGCTATTAGTGTAGTGAGTCAATATATGAATGCACCAATAGTGCATCAATGGAGAGCCATTGAACAAATCTTAGGGTACTTGAAGGGAACTGTTGGATATGGCCTTATGTACTTGAATCATGGTCATACAGAGA
This sequence comes from Allium fistulosum, assembly GCA_030737815.1. NCBI lineage: Eukaryota > Viridiplantae > Streptophyta > Magnoliopsida > Asparagales > Amaryllidaceae > Allium > Allium fistulosum. Next base: position 341,192,222 of record CM060904.1, read on the forward strand.
TAGAATGATTCTCTGATGCAGACTAGGCTGGTTCTAGAGTGGATCGAAAATCTACAACAGGTTACTGCGTGTTTGTAGGAGGAAATCTTATATCATGGAGAAGCAAGAAGCAAAATGTGGTGGCACGATCAAGTGCTGAGTCTGAATATAGGGCAATGGCAAAAGGAATATGTGAAATAATGTGGGTGAATCACTTGATGTCTGAAATAGGTTTTGAAGTTCAAAAACCGATTGTCTTAGGTTGTGATAGTCAAGCTGCTGTGTATATTGCCTCAAATCCAGTTTTCCACGAGAGAACTAAACATATTGAAGTGGATTGCCACTTTGTTCGAGAGAAATTACAGCAAGGTTTGGTGATTGCTAAACATGTTAAGATGGAGGAGCAAACTGCTGATGTATTTACCAAAGCAGTTGATGGAAAGAAGATGATGCATTTGAGAAGCAAGTTGTGCATGGTGAACTTACATGCACCAACTTGAGGGGGGGTGTTGCGAGTAGGCTTACTACTTGTTGTATTCAGCTCTTTGTATTTCTTTTGTTTGCGTGTATTTCTTTTGTTAGCTGCTGCATTTCTTTTCTTCTTATTTTTAGTTAGGCTTTAGTTGTTTGTTTGGGCTTTGTTCTCGTGGGCTTGCTATAACTCACATATATATATATATATATCATTGTATCGGTGTTTGTATTAAAACAGTATTTTGAATAAAGTAAAATTGAATTTTCCCTCTTCTTATTTGTAACAAATTTTAAATAGAGTGCAGGTTGGACTTGATGATTTTTCTTCTATTTCATAACTTTGGAATTTCTTTGTTTTTAATATTCTTTATAAAAAAGGGGAATAAATGGAAATGGAACTTAATTAAATTAAGGAATAGAGAATAAAAGGATAATAATAACTAGGATAAGAGGAACATTTCTGTATAAGGAAAATACGGAGAATAACAGCTGAAGTAGGAGCCATTTATTAGGAGAAATGTATATAGAGGTAATATTGGGAGATTTGGATAGAAATAGCATTAGGAATTAATATAAAATGAGATTAGTAATCTAGTTAGAAATTAATATGATAGAAGTTATCCTTGTCTACTTCACCTTTCATTGTTTAAGGTTATAGAAGATGTTTTAGAAAAACTAGAATTAAATAATGATAATTAATAAATGAGTTGGGATAATTTTATGAATATTATATGTAAAAGAATTTATGTGAGAATAAGAATTTTATATATTCAATTTTTTGTTTAGAATTTGTTTGAATAAGAATAAAATATTATTGAATTTAAAATGGTAATAAAAGAGGAAGTTGGGATTGAAAAGAAAAGGATTGCGAAAGAGTGTAAAGGGTTTAAATAAGATTTAAAATAATTATCTTGTAAGTAGAAATATCCTTAAAATAATGAACTTTTCATAAGTATAGGCCATAATTTCATGAAGTAATAAATGTTGATTTCAAATTTAATGTAATAAGTTTATTTATATAAAAATAATTTATTGAAAATTATTTTGTATGTTTTTTAGAAGGAAAAATATTTTGCTCCTTTATGGAATTAAGCAATTTTCAAATGTTTGATCTAATAATTGTTTGGTTTTATAATTGAGTTTTAAACGTTTTGAATTAAAAGTCCAACTTTTAAAGAAATAGGTCTCTATTATAGAAAGTCCTTAAAAAGGGAAAGTTGGCTAGAAAAAGGAAAAAAATATTCATGACTCATTTTAGGAACTACGCAATATTTGAAAATTGGCAAAAAGTGTTTCCAAGTTTATATTTTTAAAGGTTTTAAGATATGAATAAAATAGGAATAGTATGTACAATCTGATCTGAAAATCAGTCTCAAATATTTAATTATAGAATATCGGTAAAGTTGTGAAGATATTTTTGATTTATAATTGGGTTACAAGTTGGTTGCCCTAGCTGACTTAGAATATGAATTTCTATGTTTTGATTTCTTTAGAGTGAGTTCCATGTAAATTCAATAAATTACCCAACTCTAAAATTTGTATAAAAGCGCGTCATTTGAATTAACAAGAGATATACCAAAAAGAAAAGAGATGTATAAGATATGGACATTCTTTTCCACCGTCTAATTCATTACAAAGAAAAGAAATAATTCATTTAGATTCAAATGAAGCAAAGATCACACTTTGGTTAATTTATGGAAAAATTATAATGGTTATCCTTTTAGAAGGATAGCTTTGGTAAATTAAAATGCATAAAGGAATGTTCTAGTTTGGAAATTAATATATTAACACACGTATATCCACGCTCAATGTATAAAAATAGAAATATGTAAATAGCATAACTTGCGACTATATGCGTATTAGTTAGCAATTAACAGACTAGGATTTATGGACATTAATTACAAATTTAACGAGCAATAAATTTGTAATTAATAGGAGTTAAAAAGAATTAAATATGGACTAATTAGGGAATTTAATATGGCATTGATGGAGGAATTGAATCGACATAATAAATGGATTTTGAAACCGGTAAAAAGATTAAAGGGATTCAAATGAGGATTGATTAGAGATGGTCTAACTTTAACGGTCAATTATTAAGAGTATATTAACTAAAGTAATGAATGGACCACATTTATTAGAAATCAAGAAGGAAAAACAAGGAAGTTAAGTGATAGTGGAATGACATATTAAAAGTGTCCATCTTAATTGAGTAAGGGTGTTAGGACCACAACATCATTTACACCAATTAATGATAAAAGGCAACTTCCAGCAAAGTTTCGTTTAGAGTTTTTGATATTGTTATCGCTAGTTGTCTCCCTTAGGTTATTGAAAAAGCGTATGATATGGTATTATATATGTTCCTGTTTTATCGTTGTGTTGATTTTATGAATGGGACTAGACCACTACACACACACACACACATATATATATATATATACACACACACACACAAACATACATATACATATATATAGAAAAACAGCGTAAGTAAAGAAATTCATAAGGACACTTAACTAGCGACAAATTGTACATAAGACTGGAAGTTAATAAGAAAATTAGGTTAGCAACTAGAAATAAAAGAATGCTTCAACCTTAAAAAAATTTAGGATTTTAGGAAAAATAATTTTAGCTTGCAAAGTGACACCATTCAAGGATGACCATTCACCTTGGAGGAAATAAGATGAATAGGGATAGGAAGAGAATTATCTATTGGACATGGATAAAGAAGAAGGTGGCAGAATTTGCCACTAGGTGTGACGTGCCAAAAGAAAAGGATAGAATTGATTAGGTAGCGAATGACGGCCACACAAGATCACCACAAATTCTATGTATACATGCGAAGAAAAAGGTTAGAGTTTAAAGTAGGGGATATGGTGCTATCAAAGTTTCCCCTCCTAGAAAGGTCGTGAGGTTTGGAAAGTCGGGAGAGTTGGCACCACCGATTTGTTGGGCCTTTCCAAATTTTAGAAAGAATATGAATATTTGCTTATCATGTGGAGCTATCGGATAAATTGGCAGTAGTTCATGACGTTTTTTTCGTTTCACATTTGGGGTAATGCCTTCATGGCATAGGAACTGTGGTAGAGCCTGATATATTAGGGGATATTAAGACGGAGCCAATTACATCTCGTGCCACTACAAGCATTGTGAAGCACAAAAATAAGAAGCTCCGAAACAAAGAAATTAGACTAGTTCGAGTGCAATGGGGGGGGAAATCCATTGGAAAGCATGAGGACTTCTCATCCTAAGCTTTTTACTGGCAAACTTTTCTCTCTAAAATTTTATTTTACTTTTGCACTCATATAGAACACTTTTTACATGTTTAGGATGATTTCATACATACTTATATGTCATGATCCTACACTCGCGCTAGGATTGAGCTCACTTTAGTATGTCTACGCACATGATCACATTGCACTTTGGTTGAGTAGATGGTTGTGTATATAACTCAGTTGTATAACATGGATGTTTATTGCAATGTTTCCCCTTGGAAATATTTCGAGGACGAAATCCATTTTAAGTAGGGAAAATGAAAAACCTGTAAAAATTGAGAAGAAGCAAATAAAATAAAATAAGATCGATTAAATAAATAAGATAAGGCTAAAAATGAAAATTTTGCAAGAGTCGGAATTTGATCACGGAAGTTATGCCATTGTGTTCGTTGCGAAGTTCTGATAAATTTCCATATATAATATGTTGAAAACAGAGCTCAAACAGTCAAAGTTGTGGATATTTGAAGTTTTCAGATTCAAAATAATTTAAATTGAATTCAAATTAAAATAATTAAATAATTCCTAAATTTGAAATTCAGAAGTTAACGGTAATTAGATTTGGGGTCAATTAAACATTAAAATCAACATTGACGTTAAAGTATAATTAAGGAAAATAATAAATAAAACAACGACACAAAATTAACGCTCTCAAACAAGGGGGAGGTCGACACCTAACCTTAACCAGTCGACCGTTAGTGGTCGACCGGTGGTAGAGGGGGCAGTCGACTGCTCCCAGTCAAGTGGCGGCTAGGGTTTGTGAATTTGAACGTTTCAGATTTTATAATTTCCAACCACCCTTCATCCAACGGTTCTGATGCAATTCAACCACTATAATTAAGAGCCTAGCGCTCTCACTGTTATTAACAAATTATTTTGGAAATCTAGCAAAGCTCTGAAAGTTCATCTCTTTTAAGACTCAAAAAAATTCCGTTAGGGTTTCAAGTAAGAAATTCTATATATCTATTTTGTTTTCTACTTATTTTCCAAATCTATTCTTCTCTAATTTTCTAAATCTAACGTATATATACAAATCCTTTGTCGTGTGTATGTGTGTATCAAAAGAAAGATCTGGTAGATATTGTTATTGGTGTGTCAGATCCGTAGGAGATAAAGCTAAGGATATACGGTGAGTGTAAATCTTAGCTTTTTTATTTTAGTAATTGAATAGTGTAGTTTGGATATGCATTGGGGAGTTTTGGTTTGCGAAAACATCATATTATAAACTCCCAAAACTTCTTCAATGCGAAATATCAATTTTATGTTGGAGTCTCAATTGTTCATGTCAAAGTAATGAAACTTGTGTAGATTTTCAGTTTTGATAATTTTACTTCTATTCCACTCCTTATTCATTTTATTTGAATTTGGTTAAAGAATTTTGATTAAGGAATATGTATAAGGTACAAATTTTATTCATACTTTGCACTTCTTGTTCCCATGAATTAAATAGAAATTCCTTTGTTTATTTTTATATGAAAAAGGAGTTGAATAGAGCGTAAAAATTAGAGTTGTAAATTTCTAGTATCGACATATTCCATTATTTTGATGTAATAAGTTGGGTTTAAATTTTTATTGTACACAAGTCTATTAATTGGAACTTTTGTTATTATTGATAATATGGGATGGGATTTGTATAATAGTCAAAAGAGTTGTCATTTAAATGCTAGTTTGAAGGATAAATTCCTCATGCCTAGAAATTACTAGGCGCATGTCTGTATATATGTACATATGTGTGTGTGTGTATAGTGTAATTAACGTATAATTATAACCAATAACTGCGTAGCTTAATAGGTTATTTATTTTATTAAAATCCCCCTTAGGAAGGTAATTAATGTTAAAGGCGAAATAAGAAAGATCTCTTATAAGGCCTTGATTATGGAAACAGTTAGATGTATAATAATATGTGCAGAGAGTGATATAGATTATGATTAGGTTATAGGGATGAGATGTCAGTCAAAAGCACACGGAAATCTACCTAACTAATCTGGCTACCAGCAATGTGACTTTAGGGCAGATGTGAAACATCGCGTATAATAGGTAACTATGGTGACATGAGGTTAGTTCCAAATTCAGTATGGTAAATCTGCACAGCTAATCTGGCTACCGGTACCTATGAATAGTCAAGCTAATGTGAGATGTCACCAAGGGGTATGGGTTATAATATGAAAGACCTACTTCAGAGATTAAAGGTAATAAGTGGTTGAGTGAGGACTCGCCTCTTCTCTATATAGAAAGTAGTAAATGGTTGTGGTTATGGTTATGGATTGGGCACGGTAGAGGATATCTCAGGAAAAGGGTCCGCTTTAATAGGAAGTATTAAGTGGCTAAAGGGATTCCGTTCAATGTTACCTAGATAATTACAAGTGAGGAATCTGCCTCGGGATTATAGGTAATAAATGATGTGGACCTGCCTTAAATAAGGTATTAAATGGCTAGAGTCTGCCTAGTTCCCGTTAAAAGGTATTAAGTGACTTAGGTGCTATCTCTTATATTGATAGGGCATTACTGACAATAGATATGGGCTATTAGATTGAAAGCGAGATGGCTTTGGGCTTATATATGGAAAGCCTTTTTATTTGTGTTTGAGAAAGCGTTTGGCATATATTTGAATAGACTTATGATGTAGGTAGAATACATTAGACATATTCCTATTTAAATTTTACTACCCAAGTACTAATATAGTAAGGCTCGAGATTTTTATTTACCAGACATATGTTGTTCTGACTCCCTCCTCATTACAACATAGGTTAGGAAGGGCGATGCTGAAGGCGAAAATGTTGATGAGACTTATGGTAGTAATCTATTTATTTACTTGTTATTTTCTATAGTTTTTAATGTACCCATGAAATAGCTCAGTATTGTTCTTTTTACCAACCAACAGCCAGTTTTGAGATGGGTCTAAGTTTCGATGAGCCTGTTCTAGGTCGGTATTTAGGTCCATTTCGAGGCGGGTTGATACATATAGATTTATTTTACTGAATCTGCAAAAATCTGTTTTGAAGATACAACTACTTGCCATACTCTATTATTGACTGTAAACAGAAGAAGGTGTTCTTGTAGCCTGTGAAATCAAGATGGTGGTCTTATAGCTTGGTAAATCCAAAGGGTGCATCTTATAGCCCATGAAATCAAGATCATAATGGTGTTCTTACCACCTGTGGAAAGCAAATGGTGATATTGGAATTCTATACAGTGAAGTGCAAGACCGCATGTAGGATTGGATATCTGAACCAGTATAAAATTTCATGCTGTTATTTATTTTACTACATCTTACTTTACCATTTACTTATTCGATGAGTTCTATTTGTAATTTGATTAGATTAAGTTTTAAATTCATAACTAAATTTTTAAATAATTGAAATACACACTTCACCCCCTCTAGTGTATAAATAGACTTAAGATCAATTCCACGTGTTATAGACAACCCATTTTCCCACATTTAGTATCCGAGCGATTGGTTTCCAAAAATTCATAACTTGATTTTTGAAAAGTACACTATAACAAAAACACCCTTTAATAGCGTTTAAAAAACGCTATTAGAAGCTATTATAGCGTTTTGTCTTACGCTGTATATTAACATGTTGTAATAGGTCAGTGACCTATAACAGCAACATACAAAACGCTATAAGAGACGCTATGGACAAGGACATTTCATAGCGTTTTATGTGTGCTGTAAACATGACTTTTAATAGCCTTGGAAAGTCGCTATGAAGTGAAACTATAGCGTTTTCATGACTGCTATGTAAAAACAGGCTGGCACACATATGAAATATACAACAGCGTCTATAGACACTATAGAACACAATATTTTACAGCGTTATCTGCTGCAATAGTACATTGTATGTATAAGTACAGCTACTTTCTATAGCGGTTTGCTGTCTTTTATTGCGTTGTTTTTTTGTTATGAAAATTGTTTATAGCACTATCATAATGCTGTAGTATATAAAACTATAAAAAACAACCTTTCTATAGCACAGTTAAAATGCTATAAAATTTTATCCCTGCGGTCTTTTTACTAGGTACATCCAAGCTTACAATTCTACTAATATATTATAAAATTTCAAAAAACACAATTATCACATAATGATGTACGTAATCAAATGAAGACATAAGCCAAACCACAATATATATTTAAATATATATCCATAATATTTCATACACAAAGTTTCAAATATTTGTGATCTTAAAAAAAACAATACATACAACCATAGCTGACCAAAACGATACATACTAAAAGAAAAGATATATGAACGTCAATACAAAATACGTTAATCCAAGCATGACCGATTTGAAAGAGAATGAATGCAGCAAAATAATTTTTCCTTCCTTCCAGCTTGTAGTAACCCCGGTATCATCATACAGCACCTGTCAAAACGAAGCACATAAGTTATTTTTCAAATCCAAACATCATCCACAAGTTATATAATTTTTCATAACAAAAAAGATAAAGACTGTTAGTACATCATTTTAACTAAATAGACTGCCAGTACATCAGTTTAACTAAACAGACATTGACGTGAAATAAAACAAAAATAACGTGTGATTTAGAAAATACAGCAACAAGAAGCGGATTATTACCAGGCATTATACAATGAAGAAGAACAAAAACTGCATTTTCAGTTATAAATATGATTTAAACAGCAAAACCCAATCACCCACTTCCTCTCACTATCGCAAATGCCATATGCCAAACTCGAACTTAACCCTCTTAAGGTATCATTAAACTGACATTGATTCCTTTTTATGTTTCAAATTTTGACACATGAACTGAAAAATAAAATAAAAATAAATTAAAGAAGTTATAATTACTAGAATTTGATTCCATTATAACGTTCGCAATAGGCCAAGCTATCGTAGTGCCAAGAGCATCTTCGGTGACTTCTAATTCGGATGTTGTTCTCCATAGACGTGGTTTTGGAATTTTTACAATTTCTACCCAAACTTTAATTGCATTTTTCCCCAAAGGAACACAATGAACCATTGAAGTTGGATCGATTGAAGACACGCGTCCTAATGCAACTATTTCTCTCTTTCCCGACCAATCGATCAGCTTGCATTTACCATTTACCATAAAATTTGTACTCTATTAATAAATAAAAAGGCTATTTTATTATGTGCTTCAACAATTCGTAAGATGAAAAAAAAGTGAATCGATTATAAATAAGTTTACCTTCTCGACAACTCCGGCATTACTCCTATGATCATCCGATGATGCACCGTTAACGGTCTCGATAACTACTTTTGACTCAGGCCATGCGACTTTGATACCAACGGCTTCCCCAACTCGTGTCAAACCTTTAGTGGGCCTCCATAGAAAAGCATCTTCCACTTTTGCATTATCTATCCAAACTGCAACGGCATCCGGTCCAAGAGGGAGATCATTCACAAGTTGTTTTGGATCACTCGAAAGTATTTGTCCTTCTGCAACTAATTTTTCGCTCTCACTCCAATTGATTAATTTGCATTTATGATGTGTACTGCTACTTTTACTCTATTAAAAAAACATATTGGTTATTATTTTTATACATTCAAACTAAAACTTAAATAATATAAAGATGAAAGATTACCGTATGATCTTCTTTGTCAAAGTTATATAAGTTATGCAAAACAACTCTAGTAGCTGGCCACGCTACTATATCACCTTCAACTTCTCCAATACGTGTCAAATAAAGTGAAGGTCTCCACAAGAAAGCATCCGGTTTTCTCACAGTGTCTATTATAAATTTCTTGGCATCAGACCCTAAAGGGATTTGTTGGACAAGCTCCTTTGGATCACTTGACACAACTCTTCCTTCCGCAACAATTTCGTCTGTCTCACTCCAATCCAATAAATCACATGTGCCATATTTTTTATCATAATTGTTCTACAATTAATCAAATGAAAATTATATTAATAATAAATTAAATGTCAAATGTAATGATATCAATAGTAATATAAATAACTTTTACCGCTTGAGGTACATTTGCTTCATCCCGGCTTTCTTTTCTGTGTCAAACAAATATAAAAACAACATTAGCCCAGCACTGCCTCTCCAAGGTACACTATATACAAAAGGGAAATGGATATCCACAAGTGCACATTTCATGTGGCTGTAGTGATAGGATTTCAGGTGAAACAGCAAAGAAAATTTTGCAGTTTTGTGTAAAATTTTCAGGTGAAACAGCAAACAAGGACAGGACACAAATTTTTGTACAATTTTAGGTGAAACAAAAACAACATTACCATGCACACTTTTCATATCTTTGTACAAGGACAGGTGAAACTTTTCAGATGTACATCTGTTTTTTATGATTATAAAATATAAACAACTAAAACGTGAGTATGGTCATATATTTGGGCATGCAACTCAGAAATTTTTGAAGAAAACAGAACAATAATGGATGCAGCCAACAAATGTTAAAGATAAAATCAATTATAAAAGAAATATAATATGAAGATAAGAAATTTACAATAAACTTAATCTCTTCTTTTTTTCTATATGCTAGCAACAATAACTGAATTGAATAGTGCATTATGCGCTCTTTATTTTCGACTATATTGCAGCACCAAGCATTAATCTTGGTGTAGTATTTCTTTGCTTTTAGATGTGTGCATATATAAATAGCTTTTGGTTTAATTATGACAGAGCTGAAAATAAGGAAAAAGAAAGTGTGAAGTAGTGGAGTGAGTTTTACTGATAATTAAGGGAAGAAGAAATCAAGCCCATCATCAACAAAATTGGAAGATATATATATACCTAGGTACCGTGTACATTTTCTGATTTTAATGTTAGAATTAACCTATGATTTCCAATTAGTAATTTTTTTTAATATCCTTACTTATGGTTTTAATGTTAGAATTAAATATATTTTGAATGGTAGAATCATATTTTGGAACCGACTGCATAGCAGATTCAAACAAAGCCAGTTAAATGTTTTGAAATCTTGCTTTAAAAGCTTTCTTTCTTTTGAAATATTGTATTTATGGTTTTGTTAAGAGGACTTGCTTTCAATATTCAATTTTGAATGGCAAATTTGATGTGTATTTGTCCAGAAGATGATATCATTGAAGCTTTCCAGCTACTCTTTGTTTATTTCTTTTTTGTATTTTCTAAGTTTCTAAAATTAAAATATACTTTAAGATCTCTTATGTTAGAAAAGAAATATATTTCATTATCAAAATATATTTAATCCGTTTATTCCTAGACTTTTTTCTCAGTATTATTTATTTTTCTATCAATAAGTTGTGTGTTAAACATAGGTTTCTTGTATAATAAGAATTTTGGCAGGTTCATTAAAACGTAGAAATGAAACTAAAGAAATAAAATTTATGGTCTCAATTTTCAGCTGCCTATAACCAATAAGATATTTTTATTTTATTTTACTGGCATTTTGTGATTATTAAACAGGGAAATGTAATATATTTTGAGCTATATGAGTCAATATGCCTTTGATTTTATTTTAAATTCAAACAGAGTCAATATGCCTTAACAACGCAGTGCATACCTGATTTTTCACAAGCATTTGAACCATCACGGTTAATTCTGAAATTTGATTTTGCATGACGATGGTTTTTTTATCCCTTATGTGTGACCATATTGCCTTGTTGTAGTTCATACCTCTTCCCATTCCTCTCAATCGTCCTGGTCTATCTTGTCCCAACACTTTTGCAAGCGCACCTTCTTTGTAATTAGTTATTGAGCTAGAATTTGATTCATTGTTGATTTGTTTAATTTTTTCCTACACAAGTTGTCGTAATGCATATTTTACACAATCGAACTACCACAATAGCAAACAAATTGTTACCTAATAAAATTTCAAAGTACTTACGATAGCCTCTGCAGCAGTCACATTTACTGGTTCACCATTTTTTCGAGTGTGGGATTTGATCCAAACGTGAGATCGATTGACAGAAGATGGATGAGGACTCGTCTTTCTCTATGTTTAAAGAATATTTTTTACAACATATCACATTGAAAAACTAGTTAATAAATATTATGGTAAATAAATTAGCAATTCTTACCAAATCATCAGCCACTCGAGCCATTCCTTTACGACTACATGTAAAGACCCATATTTTTACGGATCGAAACATCGTAAAACAGTTGTCATTAGGTCGCAATGTTGATAGGTCATCCAGAGTCTAAGTCGTTCAGAGTTAAGTCGTCCAGAGTCTAAGTCGTGGACGAGGTAAGGCTTAGGTCGTATAGTAGTTAGGTCGGAGTAGACGACTTAAGGAATTGGCGACTTAAGGGAAGAGGCGACTTAAGAGTTAGCGACTTAAGAGATAGAAGAGACCTAAGGGGTTTGGTCGTGTTGGAGCTTAGGTCGTGAAGGAGGATAGGTCGTGAGCGACTTAGGAGCGAGCTAAGGTTAGGTCGTAAGTCGCGCACGTGCGTTATGGCTTAGGATGTTGTACCGTTAAGTCTTAGGTCGAAGACAGTTAAGTCGTAGGGTTTTCTTAGGTCGTGTTATAGTTTAGGTCGGTCGAGCGACCTAAGGAAGTTAGTGGTAGCAGTTAGCGACCTAAGGAATGGAGCGACCTAAGAAGGTTAGCGACCTAAGGAATGGAGCGACCTAAGAAGGTTAGCGACCTAAGGAATGGAGCGACTTAAGGGATTTAGCGACCTAGGGGTTGAGTGAGTTAACGACCTAAGGAAGTTAGGTCGTGGACGAGTTATGATAAGTCGTTGAGTCACTATGGCATGTTTAGTTAGGTCGTAGATAAACTATGATAGTATGCTGGGTGTAGTTAGGTCGTGAGGTGTTAAGTCGTAACCCAGTTAAGTCACGAAGGTATTGAGTTGTTAGGTCGCGACTGTTGTTAAGTCGTTAGGTCGCGCATATGTGTTAAGTCGTGCAAGTGTTAGGTCGCGACTGTTGTTAAGTCGTAGGTCGAAGGGGATGGTTAAGTCGTAGATCGCGCATTAGTGTTGAGTATTAGGTCGTGACATTTTTAGGTCGTGGAAGCGCATATGTGTTAGGTCGTAGGTCGTGTGGATGGGTAGGTCGGCAAGAGTTAGGTCGTGGACGACCTAAGGGGGCGGACGACCTAAGGATTTCCAGCTTATAAATACTCGGTTCTATTTCACTTTTTGGGATCCGGATTTTGAAGCGACGAAGTGCTGCCATTTTGAGAGCTCGAGTTCTACACTTCTTTTCTCCACTTTAATCTTGTGCTTCCTTCCATCCAAATTGAAGATCAAATCGAAGATCCAAGAGCTTAGATTGAAGATCTACATCCATCGAAGAGAGATTTCATCGTTTGAAGCGGAATTTTGATAGATCGAGTTAGATCCTTCGCTGTCCAGATCTGAAGTGTGTTGCTTTTGAGGTGTGTAGGTGATTTGGTGAGTGGTGATTATCTCTCACACGGATCCAAAGGAGGATATCGGATTGTCGGCTTGATTTTGCGTTAAAACAGTGATTTCCATGCATTTTCGTAAACTTAAGTATAGATCTACTGTTCATAATGATTGACATCCATTTTACTACATGTTAACCTATGCAAGTTCATTCATCAAGTTATAGAGATATTGCTCATGTTTCATGCTTGTTAGATTTAGACTCTTTATTTACAAGATTGCCATTATTGTTATAATTGTTTATTAGATCATATTTGAATGCTTGATTACCTGGATTAATGATTGACTTGATTGGTTGTTATGAATTAGTTGATTGATGATTTGATTTAGACAAGTTGGTCGAAGATGATTCAAAAGCTAAGGGAAAGGCTCTTGAATTGGAAAAGCTGCTCGTGGCATATGTGGCGGATGATGAAGCTCATATGGATAGATTTGATGACGATGATGTTGAGATGAGGCTTTGCTATGATGAGATGAAGCGAGGCATGATATGAGATAGCCTTGGTTTAATCCAGACGGGATCATTCCAAGCATGTTGATAACTCGGTAAAATGGTTCGGGTTTGAGGATAATGGTTGGCTTGAGAGGCGCTTGAGCTAGTATGGAAATAGTCGTCGAGGAGGATGACTAGAAGGCTTAGATTTCATCGTTGTTGAAGGTTCTAGCATGCTCAAAGCAAGAGTACGCTGGGCAGATTCGATAGTCCCTAAAGACTATGATTGGTAGTCGAGTACTCTGGGCAGATTCGATAGCCCTAGGCACGTGCTGCGATGACGTGCGGAGTTATATCTAGAACCGGGGTTTCCATTAGTCCTTGACGGACGGCTGAAAGAATGTGCCGGTCATTCAATTAACGGTGGTATCGAAGCAATGATAACAGTGATAGCCAGAGTCATGGATGTTTGGTTGTATCGTCATTCGGTCTCAAGAGCGGTATTTTCTGGATGCTTATCTGATCTTGGTTTAGGCCTTGGGGGTTTGTACTTGGAAAACATCGCCCTTGACTCGAGTGATAATTACTTTACGTTAAATGTTTGCTTTGCTATGTTTACTTCTGCTTAGTGTGTGTCTGGGGGCTATCACTGTAGAAAGAGGTGGAGTGGGAGGGTTGGATTCCTATTCCTTTTTCCTTTATGCTCTTTTGGTATGTTGTTAGTTAATTTACTGCTCACTAAGACTGTTGTCTGACTCAAGGCTTTATGTTTAACTCTTATTGCCTTGGGCTGTTCATCCGCCTTGGGATGGGCAGACTAGGTAACAGGTGACAGGTGCTGTTCTTCGTTTCCGACGATGCTGATGACGAAGACGAGCTGGAGGCTTGCATATTATTTTTCTTACTATATGTACTGGATGTTCCGCTGCTTGTATAATTCTCTGAGTGATATGTAGTGAGGCTTGATGTATTGACTATTCAGATGTTTGTATTCAACTATTATGAAGTTTTATATGATGAGATTCTATTATGTGAAGCTACACTATATATATATATATTCTATTGTATTTTATCCATGCGCTGTGAGTAATACGATAGATTCTGCTGTTTTAATTTACCCTTGGCGATCGTCCATGGCTGCCTGGCACACTTTTCAGCGCATTATTTCCTTGTTTAGTGCAGGGGTCATGAGCGGTCGTCACATTTGGTATCAGAGCTTTGGTTAATCGATTTTACCCAACGCTTGCTGACGTAACTACGTATGAGAGACGTAATTGTATTTTGATGGATGATTACTATATATAATATAGTAGCTTAGAAGGATTTGAGTCCTTTATGTAGTTGTTTCTCAAGGTGTGCTGATCATTTCTTTTATAGATATTAGGAATGAGTCGAAGAGGGAGGCCAGCTACTAAAAATTGGAATATCACAAAAATTAGGAATGCATCACAAAAATTATGATCAAAGATCAAAGTTTGGATTTTTAAAGAATTAAACTCAAAACACTAAAAATTGGAATATCACCAAATCAATCCAAACCAAAAGCAATTGCACAAGAATAAGTGTTAGGAATTCATACCTAACAATCGAAGATAAATATAGTTTAAGATGTGAGATAAAAATCTCACCTTTTCACAAAAACAATGAAGAAGGAGCTTGAAAGCAAAGGGAGAATCAACCACTCTTCAACACAACCCAAATGAGCTTGAATCTATGCTCAAAAAGAAGAACATTCCTAAAGTTAGGTTTAGGATTTCTGAAATTGAAAGGAGAACGGGTTGGAGAAGATGAAGGAGATGCTTACCAATGGGTTCTCTTAGAATTTGGAGCTAGAACTTGATTTGAAGATGAAACTAGGGTTTGGGAGTTTTAATTTCCCATCTCTCCCACCATTTTTGCTTTAGAAATGAGCAAGAGGAGGAAGTGAGAGTGAATGGGGAGGGATGATTCAGTTTGGGGTTTAAGTTGGCAAAGGGGCTGAACCCAAAACCAAACCCAAAGTGCAAATGGTCAAATTTTTGACTAGCTCCAAACATATCGAAGCTTACACTCAAAAAGATCGCAAACGACGTTTTGAACTCAATGGAGGAGGTCTCGAGTCCTAATTCGACTGTTTGCAAAAAGTAGCTTTTCGGACTTCAATCCGACGAACGATGAGATATTTAAATAAAATATTTAAATATAAAATCGATAAATATGCGGGTTGTTACAATATATTTGAGTAAATATGATGATTTCGAAATGGATTTGATTGTGAAGTGAATATGATATTTTGATATCAAGTACGAATTGTTTTCGAAATGTAAAAGAAACCAACCGGTGTGTAAAACAACGTTGGGTTTTTAAAGAGATTGGGGCCAGATATGGGCATACTCTTTATCGATTCCGGAACCACTTTAACAATTGTGCACGCAGAGGAGACTCCAGAACGAAGTGGTTGGATTTGGTGTCGATTGTTGGATTTGAAGAAAGTGAAGATGATGGATGGACCCGACACTTGTGCCAATTTGAAATGACTAAAACAGGATGGCTTGACAGGGCCAAGTGGGCTAATTACCCCAAGCGGACATCCATTCTTTGATTTCTTGGATTCGGTCCATATTATTACTCTTGTTGGTTTCGATTGGTGCACCTTGATTTGGATAGCCTCCCTTTGACTCGATATGGGATGGATGGATCTGGTGGGCGGTCATGGCTATGATCCGTTACCACCAACCCTGTACCCGAACTGGTAGTATCCTACCTTGGGCATTGCCTCACGTGCCTTGTCATACTTTTATCGCTATACGAGACCCATACGATTTTCGTTTAGTATTGTTGTATCCTAGCGCATCCCTATCCACCGACCGTTTAACTGGTGTTTTATATGCAAACTGTACAACAATGCTTAAAAACGCGTTAAAGGGGATCAATGTAAATCCTTAACGCTAAGAAAAATATTTATTTTACTGATTAGACATTATATATATTGCGTATTCTACTACATATAAATATTTTGATGGATCCTTAAGAGATGGAAAATTCTGTAACATCTTTTGAGTTATTGCACGCACTTTATACACTAGATAGGAGATGTGAATCCCGTAAACATCTCTGACGCTATTACACTCATGTTATATGTGATATCGATTTGACTCACATAAGAATATTTTAGTCCTGACTCGAGTGTTTTGTCTTTTCATTACGCTCGGGTCAGTCCTGAGTTTTTCAGCTTATTAAAGACTTACTCTGGAGGACGAAGACAAAGATTTAGTATATAATTACTATTATTATCCCTTCATCATGTTGTTTGCTACATTATTTTATTTATTCCCGATGTATTTATAACTCTGATAAATGTTGTATAGATTAAAATTAAATGTATTGTAAAAACAGCTTCATGAACTGTTTATTTGATTATTATATTTTGTCGTTCCGCTGTGAGATTCTGTGTTTGTTTTCTTCTTCTGTTCTTTTTTTATTAACCCCAATGATTATCTATGTTTCGGATTGTTTGGATTGGACATGGGTTTATTGTCAATTTAAACCCTCCGAAATGTGGGTCGTCACAGAAGACAAACTCAAGGCTTGAGTTTGTGGATCCATACTGATCCAAGAGGACAGATCGATACCGATCCAACCGATGTTAGGCCTAGTGCTTGCCCTCTAGATGGCGGTGTAGAACTAACTTCTGGATGTGGCGCGGATGATCAAAATGCTGAATACCGAACAACCATTGATGATGCCACGCATGGGAATTAGAAGGGGAGACTACTGGATGAACGGATCTCTCGGAGTCTGGATAACCCAGGTATTGAGAGTATGCCTGAGAGCATTCATCATGCTAAACACTCAGAACAGATGTCAATCACCGGCATTCAGCCGAGCCTATAGACTCGGAGTACTTGGAGGATATGGTCAGGAGACTTGTGAGTGAAAACAGATTCAGAAGCAATGATGAATGGGGTACTTCTCCTAGTTGGAATCCGTTTATTGAGAACATTTTATGTAAGTATACACATAGATTTATAATGCAAATGATGCCACTATATAGTGGAAGACAGATCCTAGGCAGCACTTAATGAAGTACGGATGGCATATGGACTCTACCAGAGCATCTGATGCCATGAGATGTCGTTGTTTTTCAATTTTCCTAGAAGAAGTAGCGATGATGTGGTTCACTCAGCTCCCAACGAGATCCATATCGCCTTTTGTTAAGTTGTCGTGAAATATTCTGGAACAATTCCATTTAGACACTATACGTCCGAAGATGTGATGTCATTGTCAATCCTCTTCCAGGGAGTAAGAGAGTCATTAAAAGATTTCTTGAATCAGTTCCATACAGCTGTGACGGAAGTAACAAATCTCAATGATGATATATTATTGATAGCGTTGATCAAGGGGACACATCTCGAGATGGATTTCGAGGAATGATTGGAGATGAAACTCCCATCGACGATGGATGCTTTCAATGGAAAAGTTAATCGGTACTTACGCTTGGAAGAAGCATGCAATCATTCCTGAAGGAACAGTGCTGGAAATTCAGATTAAGTGATACAAAGCAACATTGTTGTAAAGCAATCTAGAGGAAGTTCTGGAAACGTGTATTTGGACATTGGCAACAAGAATGATAGGCAGAAAAAGAGCGATAATGGGGCCAAGAAACGAAAGCCAGATAATGGGAATCGTCCCAAGATTCCTAAATACGATAATTATACTGAAATGAATAACTCAATCGAGGACATCTATCTGGAAACTCAAGGTACCGAGCAGTACAGGAAGCCGGCTCCAAGAGAGTCAACCGAGAAGGAGAAGAGATCTAACAAGTTCTAGAGGTTTCATGAGATGCACGGTCATAATACCAATGAATGCAAGCACTTGCAAGATATGACTGAAGAGCTAATTCGAAAGAAAAAATTGTAACAGTTTGTGAAAGCCCCATAGAATGGCGAGTAAGGAAATTCTAATCCCTCTGGATCAACATCCCAATGGGGGCAAGCTAGTCCTAGTGGTGAGGAGCTTAGGCGACGTGAAAAATGCTTGGTGATAAACATAATCATCGGTGGACCACATCCATCCGGCAAGAGTTTGAATGAGATGGACAAATATACTGGTGCTTTGAAGCATACTGAGTATGAGAGCTGTTTGGCAGTTGAGGATGGAAAACCAGCAAAACAATTCAAAACCATGATAGATGACATTGTCTTTCGGAACAGAGATGCTGATAGGGAGAAAGCCCCAATGATTGACCCGTTGGATATAACGGCCATGATTGGCCCCATTGTTGTACGAAAGGTGTTGGTTGACTGTGGGAGTTCGGTCAACATCCAATTCAAAAAAGCCTACGACCATATGCTTCTGGAGGGTAAGGACTTGAAACCATGTAAATCTCGGATCTAGGTATTTAACGGGATAGTTACGAAACCAGTTGGATACGTGGAATTGCCGGTGGTGCTTAGAGAAGGCGACCGCAAGCAAGTACAGATCATGCTTTTTGTTGTGTTGGATATTTACTCTGCTTATAATGCATTTTTGGGCCGACTGGCCATCACCGAGTTTAGAGCGGCTATAGCTCCCTGGTGTTTGATGCTTAAATTTCCTACGGAGAATGGTGTGGGGGTAGTGTATGGAGATCAAGGGCTTGGTCGTGAATGTTATGTCGCCGAGCTAAGAGAGGCGAGGCGAAGAGAGAAAGGAAAAGGTGTAGAGGGGACTCTCTGCATCAAGGATTTGGATGCATAGCAACTAATGCTTGAGCCCAAGCTCGGGCAGCACAATCGGTTCCATAAGGATATAGATCCATGAATAGAGCCACTAGATGGAAGGGCATCTCTAGTCGAGCTAACGATTGATGTCCCGGTCAGTCGGGATGACCCAACACGGATCATGAAAGTCGGATCACGGTTTAGTGTCAAGATGATGAAGGAATTGATTGGTTTTCTCCGAACGAACCTGGATGTGTTCGCCAGGGCGCACTCTGATATGTGTGCGATCTCGCCGGAGGTAGCGCACCATGCATTGAACATAAATCTCAAATGCTTTCCTGTGAAACAGAAACACTACAGCCTGGGTCTGGAGAGATCTACTACACTCAAAGAAGAAGTGGAGAAGTTAAAGGACAATGGCTTTATCCACGAAGCCTTATACCCAGAATGGGTATCCAATCCAGTCTTGGTGAAGAAAGCTAACGAGAAATAGAGAATGTGCGTCAGTTATTATAACCTGAATAAGGCATGCCCGAAGGATAGCTTTGTGCTTCCAAGGATTGATCAGTTGGTGGACTCAACAGCTGAACAAATTGCTTTCATTCATAGACAAATACTTTGGATACAACCAGATTCTAGTGCTGGTCCTGGACAAAAAAATACCAGCTTTATAACCAATCTGGGAATGTATTGCTATCTGGTCATGCCTTTTTGATTAAAAAATGCTGGAGTAACTTACCAGAGGCTGGTAAATAGGATGTTCAATGATCAGATTGGACATTCGACGGAGGTCTATATGAATGACATGCTCGTGAAATCACGGCATTTGGAAAACCGCATTGATGATCTGGTAGAAATGTTCGATGTTCTCTGAAAATACGGGATGAAACTCAATCCTTTGACATGCTCTTTCGGCGTTGCGTAAGGGAAGTTCTTGGACTTCATTGTGAATTCCTATGGAATTAAAGCCAATCCGAAGAAGATAAAGGCATTAAGGGACATGGAGGCCTCGAAGACAGTCAAGGAGGTCCAAAGTTTAAATGGAAAGGTCATCGCCTTAAGTCGATTCATCTCCAGAGCCACCGATGAATTCATCCCTTTCTTTGACGTGATTAAGAAAGGTAAAAGTCCAAAGCGAAAAATAACTTTCGCATGGACGTAGGAGTGCGCGGATGCATTCCAGGCTCTGGTTGATCACTTGGAGAGAACCCTCATCCTCTCGAAGCCGGTGGATGATGAGGACTTGTTTGTATATCTAGCAGTGTCGGTGCATGCTTTGAGCGTCGCACTCTGGTACGTGAGGAAGCCCGAATCCAACGACCGGTCTATTACATTAGTAAGTGATTGGCAGGAGCGGAAAGAAATTACTTAAAGCTGGAAAAGCTTGCATATTGCCTGTTGATTTCTTTAAGGAAGCTCTGCCTATTCTTTCAAGCTCATCCAATCAACGGTCTTACCGACCAGCCTTTGAGACAAGTCTTGCAATAACCTAAGACTTCTTGGAGGCTATTGAAATGGAACATTGAATTGAACCAATATGATATAACTTATCACCCTCGGAAGACTATCCAGGGTCAAGCTTTGGTGGATTTCATAGCTGAATTCACTCGCGAGATGATACTCCGGAGAGTAGTGGTGAGAAAAATGCTAGGTGGAAGATGTACATGGATGATGCATCAAATGAACGATGTTCTAGTGCTGGAGTTGAACTTGCCACTCGTGGGGAATGTTCAATCTGTTATGCCCCAAGACTCGATTTTCCTGCCAAAAACAATGAAGCGGAGTACGAAGCTTTGATTACGGGGCTCAAGATTGCCAAAGAACTGGAGATAAAGACTTTACATATTTTCTATGATTCTCAACTAGTGGTGTGTCAAGCGCAGAAAGAGTTTTAGGAAAAAGGAGCAAGGCTAGATCCTTATCTAAACCGAGTCCTTGAGTTGCTTAGTGGCATTGAATATTATACGATAATGCATATTCCCAAAGAGGAAAATGCGGAGGCTGACTCACTGGTTTAGCTGGCTACTTCCCGAGATGCACAACTCATGGGCTTGTTTCTAGTGGAAATATGGTCAGCACTGACATCAACCAGATGGATATCGATTGATGAGGCCAAACAAGTCCTGAGAGAAGTGCATGAAAGGTCTTGTGGTGATTACACTGTGGGACAAACCCTGGCGAAGAAAATTCTCTACTATGGGTACTTCTAGCCAGCTGTCAACCGAGGCACTGCTGATTACGCTAGAAAGCGGGACAAGTGCCAAAGGCTTGCTAAGATTCCAAGAGCCCTGCCAACGAAGATTACTCAAAAGGTCTAGTCCTTAACCATTTGTAGTTTGGGGGATTGATATTATCAGTGTTTTGCTGATATCTAAAGGTGATGCAAAATACGCCATCATCGCGGTTGATAACTTCACCAAATTGGCTAAGGTGGATCAATTAGCCATAATTACCATGAAGAAAGTGATCAACTTTGTAGTCTAGAATATTACCTATCATTTTGGAGTTCCACCGGCGATCGTTACCAATAACGAAACCCAATTCGACCGCGCCGAGTTTAAGAATTTCTACCGCCGATATCGCATAGAGAAGAGATTTGCTGTGATATCACACCCTTAGGCAAATGGATAGATTGAAGCTATAAACAAGACTATCAAGTCCATTCTTAAGAAGAGATTAGAAAAGGCTAAGGAAAAGTGGGTCCATGAACTTCTATTGGTATTTTGGGCTTATCGAACGACCCATAAATTAGTGACTGGTCATTCCCTATTCGTCCTAGCCTATGGATTGGAGGCTATGATTCCGGTTGAACTAGAAGTACCTTCTCATCGTGTAATTCATTACAATCCACACATGAATGAGCAACTCCTTCTGGAATCTCTTGATATGATCGATGATAAACGAGATGAAGCTGACTCAAGAGCAGTTGTGCATTGCAACCGAGTCACCTGGTATTACAACGCCAAGGTCAGGAATTAGACCTTTGAAATCGACGGCCTGGTCCTCAAACAAATCTTCCTAGACCCTAGAAACTTGGGCTAGACATTGGAAGGTCCGTACGCGATAGAACAAAAGCTTGGAGATGGCACTTTCAGGCTTGCAACGGTTGATGGGATCTCACTCCCGAGGGCATGGAATAGTGAAAATTTACGATCTTATTTCACTTAGAAATAAATTTGTACATAATTGAATGAAGCCATGTAATAAGACAGAATCTGTCATTTCCCATTTTTTAATAAATGGCTTATCGGATCTGTCTTTACAATGCTTAAGATTTGTGAAATATGATTGACTTGGATGAATTTGCATGTGTGTAATGCAGGTATGGAGGTACCTGGAGATAGGTGCCAACCAAACTTCCATGGTCGATGATCGGACCCTTGAAGTTCAATCACTCTCGGTGTCCGAAAATCAATACCAGCTAACTCTTAAACCTGATTGAGGGGCAGGAGTATAAACTCAAAACGGACGTCATACAACCGTCTATACACTAACTCTTGCCCTTAATGTGGGGGCAGGCGTATAAACTCATAAAGACGTGACTTCCATCCATCGACTAACTCTTACCCTTGATATGGAGGCAAGAGTATAAATCAAAATAAACGTGATACAATTGTTCACTCGCTCAACTCTCGTCCTCAAAATGGGGACAAGAGTATAAACCTAAATGGCTGTAACATGACCGTCCATCCATCGACTAACTCTTGTCCTTGATATGGGGGAAGGAGTATAAAACAAAATGAATGTGATATGACTGTTCATTCACTAACTCTCGCTCTTGACATGAGGCAGGAGCGTAACTTAAACTGGATGTGATACGACCAACCAATCACTAACATCTTGCCCGGATAAGGCAAGGCCGGGGATCCATGCCTGGCATAAGGCGGGATCTTACTTGTAAACTTCGATCAACACCCATCATTGGTGTAATCAAAAATCACTGTCCCGGAAAAGGATATTAGAACCGCTAATCTAGGTGGTCTACCTCGGCTGGTGCCCAGAGTTTGGCATTTCTATAGTTACTTAATGTTCTCTAGAGCGACGAAAAGCTGGCAAATTAGGGAATGAGCTAATGACTTAGTCCAACGACGACGATAAAAAGACATGGATCCCGAGTACATTGAATGGAAAGTGCATCTCTTGAATAACTTAGGCAAATTCACACAAAGATTTAACAAAAGAAAAAAATTTGTTATTCATATAGAACTAGGGAAGATAAGTACAGTTTTTATTTATGCCTAAACAAAAAGAAAAGGCGAAGGCCAAATTCGCACAAAGCCGACCACAAACTAAGAAGACTCCTACAACTACCAGAAAGTGAGTCTATTTACAAAGGTCGGATCGATAGTCACTTCTTCGACTTGTTCTTCCTATGCTTCTTTGCGCTGCCAGGAGATACTTCACTTGAGCTCTCACCCTTCCTTTTCCCTCCTTTTCCTCCCCCTTTGCCCTTCGGAGGCGAGCTAAGTAACGGAATGGTGGACTCACTCTGTGCGCTCCTAGGTAGAGGAAGAGAGACCGGAACATAGATAGTTTGCTCAGGTAGGGCTATGGATAGGGCAACGGGGTGTTCTCTAACTTCTCTAGCTTGATTTTTATGTCTCGAAGACGTCCTCGCTCAAGTGTACTCATGGTGCGACCCGACAGGGGCTCAGAGACTCCAGTAATCACAACGTCATTATCGGTTTGAGCACCCTGAGTCCTACCAGTCCCTCGTCCCGCAAAGTATCTATCATTTGTCCATTAGGTTCGGGGGTCTCTTCAGTTGGAATTCATGGATCGTTGTTGAAGTTGTAACGGTTATTAATTCCATTGTACGTGCTTGTTATTTCGGCCGAGGCTCCTTATCGGGAAGTGGGACAATTTAAGGCCGACCAAAAACTCGATAGATATAAAATAAGAGAATAGTGATGTCAATCGGCGACATATGAACTCACTAAAAATATAGGTGAGGTAAACGAAATACCTCCTTCAATTTGGGTCTCTGTACGGGTTGGAGTGCTGCTAGAGTTCCCCTCCAGGATAGGAGAAAGGATAGTAGGTTTAGGCATTTGGGGTTGATATGTATTTTATCCTGGGACCGAAGATGGATCAGGAATGGCTTTGGGTCTGGGAGTGACCCCTACAGCAGCATCTTAAGACGACGATCTGGAGCCTTCGCTTAAGTCCTTCTGTGCTATAGCGGCTTGCTCCGGATACAGAATAAGTTGATCTTCTTTTGGCACCTTGGGCTCGTCTCCAATCAAGATTTCTTTCTCTAGCTGAGCCAGATCCACCTCACCACCTTTAAGAAATTCCGTTTCTTCCTCGATAATTTATTCCCAAGCGAGGGCAAGAATTCTGGGGTAATCATTGTCGAACCACTCCAAGTTGCAGAATTTGAGTACATTTCCATTGTACTTGTTAAGCAATGGCTTGAATTTCTCCATTATCCACTGCTCTACAGCTTCAACCACCTTCTCGACAAGTGCATCCACATCTTTAACATGTTTAACCGCCTTGTCTCTTTCATCGGGAGCAATAAGCAGCTCTTTATAATAATTCTGAGCTATTTAGAGCGTGTCATTCTTCTCTTTTGTCTTGCTCTCAAGTTTGGCCAACAGCTCAACCACGTTCTTGTTCAAAGCATCTCTTTCCAGCACTAAGGCGTAATTTCGATGATGCGCAGTCTCAATCTCATCACGATGCTTGTTTCTCTCATCTTCAAGCGCCTTAATGGCATCCTCAGCTTTCTTCTCAGCTTCGTCTTGTGATTTCCTTAAGTTTTCAACCTCAACATCGAAGTGGGCAATGATTCTTTTGTCCTATGCTGCCACAAGATTCAAATTGTCAATCTCGGGTTGCCTTTCTCTCGAGACCTTAGATATTTTCTCAGTTTCCCGTAACCATTCATTGTAATGGTTATAAACATTAGTTACATAAGAAAAGGTCATGTCTTGGACATCAAGCGAAATTCTCTTCAAGTTGGGCACGAACATGAGCCCATCAAAACAAGAACCTAGAGTTGAACGAAAATAATATATGTGTTGAGAATGAACACGTAGCTACTCGGGTGTAACTACGTCAGAGCTAATCTTATAAAGTTTAGAACTTGTCGAATGAATGGATTGAATGGTGGAACGGATCCTGCCGGACACATATATATGTTGAGTGTAGCCTTCTAGGGGATTATGAGATCTCTGGTGGTGAGAAGGGAGTAGTACGTCATTGAATGGAATTCCATGCTTGTCACAAATTCTACAAAGAGATCCCTCGTCGATCTTTAAAGCAATGAATTGATAGGATCATCTAAATGAATACCATCTTCGAGAGTATTGGGAGCAGGTTTAACCTTTGGCCCTTCCGTGGGCTCTATAGGATTTTCAAAAACTTGTGTTCAACCTGTGGATTTTCTTGTTGATGTGCATGTTGTGCTGGCGTTTGTTGTACAAGTGGAGCCATAGTTGAACTTGACTCGGCATCGGATTTAATGAATTTGGAAGCAGATGCACCTGCATCTTGAGCAGCAAGACGCTCAAAATGTATGTGCTCCATTTCTATAAGCAACTCAACAAACAGTCAACATCAGATAAATTATAAGTTATGGCCCATGTGCTAAAGTGAAACCTAGTGCGGTGTCGTGTGGAATAGTGCAGTTAGGATTTTTGATATTATTTAATTGTTTATTTTAAAAGTTTGGATACCGCCCGAGGTTACCGTCATCGCTAACTATCCCGACAAGCGTCATGTTATCGGCCATGCTTTTGAAATGTTTCGAGACTAAGAAGGAATTCATCACAAACCCACAAGGTGAAGTTTACTTGTGAACTTGGATTTAACGAAATTCACCTAAGTGTTGGATTTATGCTGATCCAACTACTTAGGTAATTTCAATCCCTCTTCTCCATCCTCTCCCAATCCCAAACCACAGTCGTCCATGCTGGTCCTCATCCATATCCAAGTCCACCTCCATTCATATGTGATCCCAAAATTCTCCACCTACCTAAAAGGCTTCGACTTTAAGAATGATTCAAATGGAGATCCAAGTTTGAAAGCTGGTGTGGTCGATCGGTGGGTTCGTTCGAGGATAAGTCCAAGGAGGCGGCGCTGGCAGTGTTAAGATTGGAGCAGTAGGCACTGATTGACTATGGTTATAAGCAAGGAGGGGCGGTGGTCGAAGGCAGGTCTTAACTGGAAAAGATGAGGTTGTTAATGGCGGAGCTTAGGAGCTTTGGGTTAGTAGGAATAAAGGTGAGAAAGAGAATGAAAGGAAGTGGGTTATATAACTCAATAAGACCTATTTTCCAGGCAACAAAATAGGACTTGCCTAAGTCATGGGTCGGTACCGATCCACGGATTTGGATCGGCACTGATCCGCGATTCTTTTTAAAAAAAATGGATGATGGACACAAATTATATATATGCATATATGGGCACATGCATTGGATAATGAATCTATGCAAGAATGCGCACGTGTATGTGTGTACATGAACCTATCCAGAACCGACGACTAGAATCAAAGGAAATTGGATTCAAATCTGGGAAATCCATGAAAGGAACAAGTTCAAAATTACATTGCTCAGAATGTCAAATTATGAGAGCATACTCCAGATTTATAATGCTAGATGCTAGTGGAGCGTCATGACGAATAGCTATAGCATAAATTTTCATAAAATCAATCCATAGGAAGGATAATGACCATTCAAACTATAGAATGGAACCCTTCAAAGAGATCCTGACTTGTTTCGATTCAAAGCACATCACGTTTGAAACGAGATGTACTTTGGGGGGCAAGTGTTATCCAACCTTTTGACTAAGCAATATTCGGACGGATTGGATGAGTCAAACTTGGAGTTATCAAGGCAAGAAACCCAAAGAGATAACCTAAGGGTCAAAAAAACCAAGCACAAGCAAAGCAATGGGAGAAGGACAAAGCATGTTTAAGAGTTTGGAGAAACCGATCCAATAAAGTATTGGATCGATACCGATCCAACACCTTGGATCGGTTCCGATCCAGGGAACCATCTTCAAACTTTCCCAACTTCTGCCTACATACTATTTGATTTTAAAAGCCCATTCCAGGTGTTTTTTTGTTGTTCGAAGGAAATTCTCTATCGATCTCTACGAGCACTTGAATTAGCAACTTTGTTCCTCCATAGATCATCATTTGGACTCAGAGATAAGCAATATTGATGCAAACAAACTTAGAATCATGAAGCTAACCATCAGACGATCTAACATGAAGAGCTTAAGATAGCCAATTTGGCTATCTTATGGATCGGTACCAATCCAGGCCTATGGATCGATACCGATCCAAGATAATTGCTAATGTAGCGACCTACTTTTGTGGAGAAATAGTTTATAGCATGGAATACAATGTGGGGATCCTTTGGGCGAGATTTTATGCTTCTTACGTCTATAAATAGAGGGTCAAAGCTCATTTCCAAAGGTCTTTTTGGCTCTTGCTTTCCCTAACTCTAATTTCTTGTAATCACGGTTAGATTTATACCAATCCATAAGAACTCCTGCTTGTAATCGGCAATATAATCAATAAAATCACTAAGTGGACATAGGCCAAGATTAGCCGAACCATTATAATTTTTTATGTGATCGTTCCTACTCATTTTCATTTAAATATCTTCACTTTTTATTCTTTACTTAATCTTCTGGGTATTTATGCCATTTTTGGTTCAAACAATACACCTAAGTCAAATTAGAACATCTCATGTAACGACATGCAGTATTTTTCAAGCTTAAGGGTAATGTGGTACTTAAGTAACTAGACTATATTTTGTTTATGGTCAATCATATGACATTTAAATCATGTTACGGCCATTGTTAGGTATCCATTTTGTATCAACACACCTCTATACCCATACTACCAAAGAGTATCACTAGGAATACTATCTGGCGATATGGCAAATGAGGCTGTATTGGACTTGCACACGTGAATATTCCCTTAGGCTAACACCTGGTACGTATTTAAACATCATATATAAAAATCACCTATACGTACACAGTATTGGCATAAAGCAATAAACATGTACATCTCTAGGATAAAACAATACATAATATACAATAAATAATAGAGAATACAAAGTCATCAAACATAGCGATTAATATAAAAAATACATCAGTCCAGGTGGGTCAGTATAAAAGAGTCAATACCCACTCTCCTAATAATATAAATACAGCATAAGTCCAATAACATGTCACAGCAATACATGTACACATAAGGCTACAACTATATATAATGACACCCTAATTGACTAATAATCTAGCCTCCATCTATGCCCAACAGTCAAAAGCCGGTCACTTCATAACTGAACTTGTAATGTCTCGGACTGACCCGAGTATTATATAAATAATATACGGCCTAAATCTAAATGATGGTGTCAATATATATCACAATAATAGCATCACATCACAAAACTATGGAAAAGTAATGTCACCCATAAAAAAGTTAGGCCAAATTACATAGCAGGTGTAAAATGTCAAGTGGGTGAATCAATCTATACATTTAGCTATAAAAAAGTATAAGAGATCATCACTAAGGCGTGTTATCCTCTCAAAAATACCCATGATTATCTCTTAATAATCATGAAGTAGACATGTCCTTGGTCCATCATACTCAACATGTATATATATATAAACACATAACCATCATCTAAGTCAAACGTACACAAAAATTATATGGCAAGCACTCTGCTATGCCTAACTTAGTTCTCAGCTAAGAATGTATCAGTTAGAGGGCATGGGGTACAAATACACAACACACTACTCTCGGTAGTGTTAAGGGTCATCCTCTCGATGATAACATGATCAACATATACACAGGTTGATTATCTCATGGACTCTAAATCTCAAAAATAATCATATTGACTCGGTCACAATCCATAAATGTCATAAGGGTGTATGCCTACTATGCTACTACAATAACCAAATAGGAGACTGATAGCTCTCAACTGCTCCAAGAGCCATCATCACACGCTCTCAGCTCTAATCCTACAGTCTTCAGTTACTACGACAGCCATCGTGGCTCAATATCCATCTAGTGCAAGACAATGCTATGCAATGGTCATGACCCTACAAGTACCCCAACGGTAACAGACTGTTGGCCTAAGTGACATGGGGTATTAGCTCTCAGCCATGGCTCTTAGCCATATACATATCAAAAGACGTGTCACTAATTTGAGGAGTGCCCCTGCAATCAAGCTGCTAGGATGGATAATAGCTAGGGGTGGATATAGAAGATTTCCGTACCAACCGGAGCTTTTTCCGTTTCTTCCGACCGTTAGTGGAAAGACAATATTTGTTTCGTGTTTCATTCCACTAACTCTGGAATTCCACTAGTTGAAAACCGTGAAAATTGGAAAATGTGGAACGGAACATGAAAATTTCACTTTTCCTATAGCATGAAAAAATTTGTTTTCTGTAGCATGGAAAAACCTACTCTGACTATTTTTGCAAGCATGGACTGGAGATTGAAAGAAGATTCGCTGGCATAGGTTAAGTTTTGGGATAAGAGTTGTGGCTTGCAATGCCAAAGAAGAGCTATAATTTGGTAGTTTGTTTTTCCTGTATATTTCTAGCAGACTTTTGATAATACTTGTGAATCATTGAGAAATGTCTATGTCTAAAAATGGTACTGCTAAGTGAATATATCTTATTTTCTAAATAGTTATTGATATTGTTTTGTAAATAGTTGTTGATAGGGAAGTTTTTAAACTGTGAAAAACAGAGAATAAAAAAATACATAGAATTACAAACAGAGTTAAACTTTAGTAGGCATCAAACAGCAAAGAATATGCAAAATTACAACATCAAACAGCAAAGAAGAATTTACAACTGCATGTTAGATAATAAAAAAAGATAATACTTTAATTTGAGATGCAACACTATTAAGCTATTAACAGGCAAACTGACTATTCAAAAGTAACAAGCAACACTGCTAAGCTATTAACAGGGAAAGTGACTATTCAAAAGTAACAAGCAGCACTGCTAGATGATACAAGCAGACTAACTATTCAAAACTAACAAGCAACACTGCGAGATAATACAAGCAAACTAACTCATCAAAACCTTAAAACTAACAAGGAAACTACATCCATCTGACTTCTGAACTCCCTTCATAAAATTACCATTCCAGCTTCATTGTTTTCTTTCCTGCTTCATATACAAGAAAGAAAAAAGATATTTAAATCATCTTTCAAAATTTTCATAAGTGTAACGACCCGGTATTTTGGACCATTCAAATCGACAATAAATCCACACATGTCTGACTTGAATAATTCAAAATAACAGATTGTAATAAAAATTTGGCAAAACTCAGCATATGCAGTAAATAAATCAATCACATAATCACAGACACAGAGTAATACAATAATACGCAGCGGAATAGATCAAATAGTAGTTCATGAAGCTACTATATAAACATCAGAGTTAGAAATAAAATACAACAGAATATCTCAAATGCAGTGAAGTCTCCAGTACAACAGATGACTTCTCTGAACAAATCAACTAAAAGAGCTGAAAGCTGAGGCGATAGTTGGATCTCCAAAGGAAGCTCCAAACTCCAAGGGTGAGTCTCAAATGCTGTATCACTCGGTCTGACCCGAGCGTAAAGCAAAACACAAAACACTCGAGTCAGGATTAACATTCTTATATAAATAAATCCAACTCAAGTGAAATATCAATTGAAATACGAGTAACTTAAAGGATGTTGGGATAACCATCCTCTAAGGATCTTCAGAACTATCTACAAGGTGGAAATATACATTTTAACACCATGGTCATTTCAATTAAATTTATACTTCAAAACCCAAATATCATTTCATTTCAAATATATCCATTTTCCAAAATAGTATATATATATATATTAAATGATTTAAAAAGTAAAGTATTTAATTTCCTCAAGTCTAGCAAATCGATTCAAATCAACTTCAAATTCCAAATTCAAATTTATTCAAAGCTCAATTCATCAATTTAATTCATTTCTAAACAGATCATTTAAATTTTCAATATATTTCAAAGCTTTAATATTCAACATTTTCAAAGTTAAATTTAACAGTTTCATATAGCTCTTGATTTAACTTCATTATTATTTAATCAGGGAATATTCACTTAATAAATTCAATATCATTTAACTAGCCTTAAATTACATTTTTACTAAATATTTCCTTAAACTTTAGTTAAACAAAAAAAATATTCATTAGATTACTTATAAATCAAACTCAAGTTATAAATCATATCTTACATCTCAGTTTCAATAAGTTTCAAATCGGTTTAATTAAATAAAATTCTTCATTGAATACAATTTCAACTAAATTCAAATTATCTTTCTAACCTTAACTTATTCAAATTATTACCAAAATCTATTTTGAAATATATTTTAAACACTCAACATATTATATGTATTTAAATCAATCATTCCCATTTATATATAATAATTTAAGGCTCAACATTTATTAAAACCATATATTTCTTTCCAAAACCATAGAATTCATTTTAAAATATTTATATATATGGACCAACGGTGTCTGTATATATATTTATCATATGGTTAAGTGATACAGATATTTATCATTTCAATCCGAAATTTAAATATATACGGGTAGATATCATTTCGACCCGTAATCCCAATTTCAATTCAAATGAAAATCACTTGGGTTTATCATTTCAACCCATAACGAAATTCTCCTATTCTAAAGTCCGTTCGGGTATGTATCATTTCAACCCATAGTGAATTCTATACTAACAGGGAACTTGCAGAGTGATAACAGATAATAAAAAATATAACAACAGGCATATATCATCAATATAAATAACAGATATTGGTGTTAGATGTCATAGGTGAACATATACAGATAATGGTAATAACAGGCATATAAATACTAGATACTGGTGTCAGATGTCATAGGTGGACATATACAGATAATAGCATATATAACAATTTAAATAACTACAGCATCATATTTCAATTGTCGTTTCAATTGAAATCAAATTTAATAAATACAAGAACGTTAATCGTGAGTGATTGCTCACCTTTCGAGGTTAGAGAGATAGACAATGAAGTTGAGTTATGAAATGCAAGCACGACTTCCAAAGCAAAGTTAGATGGTACAATTTCGACGAAAAAGCTGATAGATAGAAATTGATGAGAACGGATCAAATTAGCTTGATAAAATTGAAACGAAGATTATATGATTAATTTATTACTTTCTTTCAAAATGAACGTTAAATCAAAACACGCATTTTAAAAAATGAAATATATATATATATATGCACACCCATGAAAACCATATAACTTTAAAACACTTCCATTTCATATTAATGTTAAATAACAAATATATAATTATTCAAAATGTCACATATATAGTATATTCATTTTATGGTTGTCGTTTCCATGTAATAAATATTCATTTTAAACCAATATTAAAATAATATATATGTATAGTTAAAAAAATCAATGTTCTAACATAAAACACATATATTAAAGATCAACACACATATATATAATATCTTTTGAAATGAATACTTATGTATATATATAATTATTATAGTTTATTACTTTCCTTTTCAAAATATCCAGCAGGAAATCAAACAACTTATGCACATATATGTGCAGATAAACAATATTCTTTATAATACATTGTTAACTTACTCCTTTTTTTTTCTCTTTTTTTTATTAAACCTTTATATATAACAAAATATATGTATAAAATAAAATATTTGTATATATAAAAATCAAAACGTTTCAAACATATATTCAAAAACTGGATCATATAAATAACAATGTATTTAGTTAGCGCATAGTATAAAATTCATTTATATAACACTCTTATATATATATAAATCTTGTATAAGTAAACCTTTATAGCTTCATAACTTATTTACTTTCACATATAACAAGATCTGTACAAAAGAATGCAAATTTTTCTCAAATCCTTTTGAACGTTTATAAGAAAAATTTTAAACAATAAATATACCTTCTTATTTAGGAAAGGAAGTAAGCATGCACTTGTAGGAGAAACGTGAGTGAAGGTTGAGGGTTGTAGGCGGTGGAAAGGGAAGAGGGGCGGAGATAGCTTCAGGCGATGGGTATATACGTCGCGCAAATTTTTTTTTTCTTTTTTTTTTTTAATCTGGCGTAGGCCATGGAAAAATTTGGGAGGAGGAAAAGTAAGCAATGGTGGGGAATGGATCTCGAAAATGAAGAAGGAGCAGGCAACAATGAAATATATGAAGAGAGAGGTAGTGGAAAGCTACAGAGAAAAATATAATATAAAAGGTAATAATAAATGAAAATCAACGTTCATGCGTTGATTCAGCAAAGAAGTTAAAGCAAATAAGAAGAGAATGGATTGATTTAAAGGAAAGGCAATGAATGGTTTAGAAATAAATAAAATGTAAAACGTATACGTTTTAATTTCAAAAAGGAAAGAAATAAATACGGGGATGGCAATAGTCAAAATGCACATTTAGGCTAATAATAGAATATAAAAGTAAGAAACTCAAAAGGATAGGCACAGAGATGTGAAATCAGGGAGACAAGGGAAGCAAGTGATCTTTCAAATTTATAACGTTGGCAATAAATATAGAATAAATGAAAATGAAGAGGGGAAGAAATAAACTATTTATGGGCGATGAATTTATAAAAGGAACCATGATGTGTACAATAATTGAAATGAAAATATACACAAATAAATGAATATGGTACAAATGAAGATGAAGGGGAAAAGAAATAAACTATTTATGGGCGATGAATTTATAAAAGGAACCATGATGTGTACAATAATTGAAATGAAAACGTACACAAATAAATGATTACCAGTGAAGTTAAAAAGGCAATAATAGTGTAAATGTGAATCGTTGCCACATAAACAAATAAAACGTATACAAATCTTTTACCGGTTATGTGATGGCAACGGTCACCCTTAATTGAGCTGAATAATAAAAGCCAATGCTTTGAACGTATGCCATAAATTAAGTAACAGACACTGATTTCTAAATTTATTAGTAGCTAGGAATAGCAACGTTTGAACGTGAATTGGAAAGCAATTAATACTGTGGTCCAGCCTGTACGTTTCAAATTTTGAAAACGAAGAAAATAGAAATGGAACAGGTTGCAAAAGGAAAGCCACACATATAAATGGAATAAAACGTTAACAATGAAACGTGCCACATTCAATGGAAAGAAACTGAAATGATAACGTCAAGCACGGGAATTAAGGACAATAAAGTAGAAAGTATGAGAAACGTAAAAGTGAACAAACGAATAAATGCAAGCTACAGATATATATATATATATATATAAATGATGTAAAATATTATGTTTCTACCAGAGAGAAGAGAAAATGTTTGAAATGGAATAAATAGGGAAGGAACAAACCCGAAATGAAATAGCAACGGATAGAAAATTAAAGAGCTACAGCATGAATACGGGGAGTAATAAAGGTATGGTATTGATTGGATTGTAACTGATGTAAAACTTGAATGGACAGGGAAGAAATAAAATTTATGGTAACAGTCGATTCCCTTGATTTCATGCAAATTTATTTTCAACAATTCTTAACTGATTTGAATTTAATAGAATTACATAATAAATAAACTTTCATATAATTAATTGAAAATTTACCATTTGCTATATTTAATTATATGTAATCCAAATAATTTTTTTTTCAAAATTTTATTATTAATAATTTCTCAAAAATCCAATTCAATACGTTATAAACCAATTAAAATTTGCTAAACTTTTATGGGTCGTTACACTCTCCCCCACTCAAAACTTTTCATCCCCGAAAAGGAACAAAGTAGGAGAATTAAAGCAACCAGAAAGAAAATAGATTGAAAGACAAGATAAACAATAAATTTAAAACTATACAAATTTTACTTGAAATATTCATTTAAAAACATCATTTGAAATTTAATTTTCTTTAATACTTTTCAAAACTCCTTTGAAAACGATTATTTACATTATTACTTATATTTACAAAGAAGCTATTGAAAATTTTAAACCCAAAATTTATAGAAAAAAAAACTTTTTATTTATCTCAAGATACTTCCAACATTATAATAAATTAATAATCATTCACTTTAAATATGTTATAATTAATTAATAACTTCTGAAACACTAAAAAATTTCTATTATACCATGTAGTATATAAATAAACAATATTTTAAAGGATATATTCAAAAGAAGGAAAGAAGGTAGATTCGGAAAAGAGAATATAGGTGAATAAATAAAGCAGGGCAGATAAGGTAGATTCAAGAGAATAGTATCGGGCACGAATAATTAATTTAGAACCATAAGAATTTCAATTTCAAATATTAATACAGAATTCCTTTGTTGAAAATACTTTTATAAATAAATACTCTTATAACTCGATGTTTCAACAAGTTTATCCTTGTTCCTGTAGACTCTGGTAGTGCGTTGATCAGGCGCAAAACTAGAATTCTCCAGGTACTTAGTAGACTTGTTTTAACACCTAGTGAAAATACTGGAAAACCTTTTTTAAAAACAGATATGGAAAGTACAATCCAAACAAAAACAAACAAAACCTTTGTCTAACCATGGTTCGCAGATACACAATGGTTACGTCTGGTTCCCCCAGGAAACAACCCATATCCGTAAGCTTTCTCAGCCCTGCGAGTTACGCCATGATGACTAGTAGAATGCAGGATACACAATGGTTACGCCTGGATCCCCCAGGAAACAATCCGTACCCCCAGGCAAGACTCAGCCAAGCATTTGCGCTACTATTCGCGACCTACACAGATTGCAGGATACACAATGGTTACGCCTGGATCCCCCAGGAAACAATCCGTACCCCTAGGCAAGACTCAGCCAGGCAGTTGCGCTATGCAGTCACGAGAGAACGATAAGACCATGGGTAACGCCATGGAATTCAAAGGACACTCGAGTATCATATCCGGAAAACCAAAAATCAGAGAGAATAATATCGATAGAATGAATCCAAGATGTGGCCACAAATCGGATATCAAGCAGAAGGCACTTTCCATATCTTTACTTCGAAAATATGTATCATATAGTACCTTTTCAAATCACTTTCAAATATCGTACTTATATAAAATCCATTATATATAAGATTTAATTTTCAAATCAAATACTTTCCAAAATCAATAGTATATCAAATCATACTTATATAGACTTCAATTATATAAGATTTCACTTTCAAATTGAGTACCTTTTCAAATCTATAGTTTTCGAATCAATTTCATACTCATACAAATCAATTTTATATGAGTTCGACAACTCCCAAATCAAGTTTTTAGTAACATAAGGTTCTCAAATTTCAATTTGTTTCAATATCAGTTCAATTTCAAAATCATATACAATTTCACCAAATTATTTCTTCACAAATTAATTATCTTTAGCTTCAAAGTTTCCAAAATAATAGATTTTGAAAATAAATCCAAATTTCCAAATCAATCATTTAAGTCAACCAATTCATTTCCAAAATCAAATGGTTTTCAAAATCATCTTATATTTACCTAAGGTCCATCTTATATAAGGATCAAATTTTTCAAAAATAAGTTTCGCTGTATCAAGAGCCATATGAGATTGAATATCTTTGCTTTTATGGGTTATATATCTTTGTAATTTAAGTTGGAAATTTACTTTTAGTAAGCAAAGATATTCTAACTCGAAAGCTTTCAATTTCTGCGTCAAAATATATTAATGATATTAGGATATAAGATGTACATACGTCATCATTTCGCAAAATCACATTTGATCGCTCGCTCGATCACACAAGTTTGCTTTCGAACTAGTATTGTCCATTCGACTTCCCTAATGCGGATTTCGATATGGTTTCTCGACTAGAAGCCATCGGTCTCCTTGCATAGCCATATACTACGATAGAGAATTCAAGAATCAAGCCCAAAATCCATATCAAATATTCGCCATCAAGAATCAAATGAAAAATCCTAACACGAAATGGTGTAATCCACCTCGAACTTGTGTACTCAAACTTGGATCAAATTAATTATGCGAATAAAACAGCATACGTACAACTTATATATTTATTCCAACTTGTTAAATATATAGTTTCATAAAGATGTTACTAAGTTAAAACATTTAAACTAAATTTTATTCAAAATATTTTGAAGACCAAATTCTTCTCAAGACATTTCAAATCTAAATTTCATATTAGAAAATTTAAAATTTCCTTATTCATTTACATAACCAAACAGTTTCAACTTATTTAAATCATATTACTTCATACTTAAACATTCAAAACAAACTTATATACTTTATCAAAATACTTTTCAAAATTTCTTAGCTTTGAAAAGTTAACCTTGATTTGAAAGTGCTCGAACCTTCAAAATAGTTGAAGAAATCATTTTCAAATTCAAGAGTTGGAAATCAGCAACAAATCAGTAAATCAATTTTAATAGATAAGGTTATATCAAATCCAAAACTCGAAGACTTAACACCGGCTCATTTCAAATCGTTTCAAATACATATACATATATCTTTCGAATATCAATCATACTTCAAAATTTTGAAATAAAAATGGTTTAAAAAAAATCACTCGCATAGCAAAGCTACTGAAGTGGCCTATCCCTCACTCTGAAACTCGAAAATCAATGTCGATGATGCGTGCACTCATCACCGAAATTATTTTCCAGCGACACAAGTGAGTTCTGGACTTCTATTTTATCAAACTTCTTTTGAAATTTCTTTGAAACTCATTGGAACTCATTTGAAGTCATTTGAAACATTTCTTATTCGGAAAATACTTTCAAACCGTATTATTATATATTTACAAAACCTTAAAACCAATTTCAAAATACCGGAGTTCAATTCTCGAATTTCAAATTTAAAGTCCTTTAGTTATAAATCATTTTTATATAAATCAATTACTTATATAACTTTTCAAAATTTCAAATCCTTTCGAAACCTCAAATTCTCATTTTAAAAAGGGTATATAATCTTTATCGAAAACATTTCACTTTTATATATAGAATATAATCATACTTATAAAAATAATAATTTCGATTTAGAAAACAATTTCTTAAAATACAAACAAACCCGATTTCAAAGGATGATTTAAGAATGGATTTCAAACAAAGATAGAGATTCAAATTAGAGGGACTCTAATCGATTAGGATTTCTGATTCGAAGATAAGTTCGAACGAAAATGAGATAATTAATTACAAAACAATAGATCGATACAGTTATATAAATCGCGGGCGACCTTAACCGATCAACCGTGATTCCAAAATAAGATCAGTGCCGAATTCTAAGGCAAATCGACATTCGATCGCCAAAGATAGAATTCGACATAGCAAAAGATAGCAGCATTTAAACCGAGGGATATATAAATCTCCGGTGAATCAATGCTAATTGTAAAGAAGTTTCACCCCTTCACAATTCCTTCAAAGATTGGCGGGATCGTCTATTCTTATAGAGATCATTCGAAGTGGAGTTATGGGATACTCCAGAATCAAAAGAATACTAATAGAGAGAGACAAGAATGAATTTTGGAACCGTAGGGAACGTTCCAAAGTTCAAAGGAAATCGAGACAAAAGGAAGAGATTAAACTCAAACGAAAGTGATTCTGTAAATAAATTTACAATATATGCTAAGTTTCGCCTAGAGCCAAAGCTCTGATACCAACTGTAACGACCCGGTATTTTGGACCATTCAAATCGAAAATAAATCCACACATGTCTGACTTGAATAATTCAAAATAACAGATTGTAATAAAAATTTGGCAAAACTCAGCATATGCAGTAAATAAATCAATCACATAATCACAGACACAGAGTAATACAATAATACGCAGCGGAATAGATCAAATAGTAGTTCATGAAGCTACTATATAAACATCAGAGTTAGAAATAAAATACAACAGAATATCTCAGATGCAGTGAAGTCTCCAGTACAACAGATGACTTCTCTGAACAAATCAACTAAAAGAGCTGAAAGCTGAGGCGATAGTTGGATCTCCAAAGGAAGCTCCAAACTCCAAGGGTGAGTCTCAAATGCCGTATTACTCGGTCTGACCCGAGCGTAAAGCAAAACACAAAACACTCGAGTCAGGATTAACATTCTTATATGAATAAATCCAACTCAAGTGAAATATCAATTGAAATACGAGTAACTTAAAGGATGTTGGGATAACCATCCTCTAAGGATCTTCAGAACTATCTACAAGGTGGAAATATATATTTTAACACCGTGGTCATTTCAATTAAATTTATACTTCAAAACCCAAATATCATTTCCTTTCAAATATATCCATTTTCCAAAATAGTATATATATATATATATTAAATGATTTAAAAAGTAAAGTATTTAATTTCCTCAAGTCTAGCAAATCGATTCAAATCAACTTCAAATTCCAAATTCAAATTTATTCAAAGCTCAATTCATCAATTTAATTCATTTCTAAACAGATCATTTAAATTTTCAATATATTTCAAAGCTTTAATATTCAACATTTTCAAAGTTAAATTTAACAGTTTCATATAGCTCTTGATTTAACTTCATTATTATTTAATCAGGGAATATTCACTTAATAAATTCAATATCATTTAACTAGCCTTAAATTACATTTTTACTAAATATTTCCTTAAACTTTAGTTAAACAAAAAAAAATATTCATTAGATTACTTATAAATCAAACTCAAGTTATAAATCATATCTTACATCTCAGTTTCAATAAGTTTCAAATCGGTTTAATTAAATAAAATTCTTTATTGAATACAATTTCAACTAAATTCAAATTATCTTTCTAACCTTAACTTATTCAAATTATTACCAAAATCTATTTTGAAATATATTTTAAACACTCAACATATTATATGTATTTAAATCAATCATTCCCATTTATATATAATAATTTAAGGCTCAACATTTATTAAAACCATATATTTCTTTCCAAAACCATAGAATTCATTTTAAAATATTTATATATATGGACCAACGGTGTCTGTATATATATTTATCATATGGTTAAGTGATACAGATATTTATCATTTCAATCCGAAATTTAAATATATACGGGTAGATATCATTTCTACCCGTAATCCCAATTTCAATTCAAATGAAAATCGCTTGGGTTTATCATTTCAACCCATAACGAAATTCTCCTATTCTAAAGTCCGTTCGGGTATGTATCATTTCAACCCATAGTGAATTCTATACTAACAGGGAACTTGCAGAGTGATAACAGATAATAAAAAATATAACAACAGGCATATATCATCAATATAAATAACAGATATTGGTGTTAGATGTCATAGGTGAACATATACAGATAATGGTAATAACAGGCATATAAATACTAGATACTGGTGTCAGATGTCATAGGTGGACATATACAGATAATAGCATATATAACAATTTAAATAACTACAGCATCATATTTCAATTGTCGTTTCAATTGAAATCAAATTTAATAAATACAAGAACGTTAATCGTGAGTGATTGCTCACCTTTCGAGGTTAGAGAGATAGACAATGAAGTTGAGTTATGAAATGCAAGCACGACTTCCAAAGCAAAGTTAGATGGTACAATTTCGACGGAAAAGCTGATAGATAGAAATTGATGAGAACGGATCAAATTAGCTTGATAAAATTGAAACGAAGATTATATGATTAATTTATTACTTTCTTTCAAAATGAACGTTAAATCAAAACACGCATTTTAAAAAATGAAATATATATATATATATATATGCACACCCATGAAAACCATATAACTTTAAAACACTTCCATTTCATATTAATGTTAAATAACAAATATATAATTATTCAAAATGTCACATATATAGTATATTCATTTTATGGTTGTCGTTTCCATGTAATAAATATTCATTTTAAACCAATATTAAAATAATATATATGTATAGTTAAAAAAATCAATGTTCTAACATAAAACACATATATTAAAGATCAACACACATATATATAATATCTTTTGAAATGAATACTTATGTATATATATAATTATTATAGTTTATTACTTTCCTTTTCAAAATATCCAGCAGGAAATCAAACAACTTATGCACATATATGTGCAGATAAACAATATTCTTTATAATACATTGTTAACTTACTCCTTTTTTTTCTCTTTTTTTTTATTAAACCTTTATATATAACAAAATATATGTATAAAATAAAATATTTGTATATATAAAAATCAAAACGTTTCAAACATATATTCAAAAACTGGATCATATAAATAACAATGTATTTAGTTAGCGCATAGTATAAAATTCATTTATATAACACTCTTATATATATATAAATCTTGTATAAGTAAACCTTTATAGCTTCATAACTTATTTACTTTCACATATAACAAGATCTGTACAAAAGAATGCAAATTTTTCTCAAATCCTTTTGAACGTTTATAAGAAAAATTTTAAACAATAAATATACCTTCTTATTTAGGAAAGGAAGTAAGCATGCACTTGTAGGAGAAACGTGAGTGGAGGTTGAGGGTTGTAGGCGGTGGAAAGGGAAGAGGGGCGGAGATAGCTTCAGGCAATGGGTATATACGTCGCGCAAATTTTTTTTTTTTCTTTTTTTTTTTAATCTGGCGTAGGCCATGGAAAAATTTGGGAGGAGGAAAAGTAAGCAATGGTGGGGAATGGATCTCGAAAATGAAGAAGGAGCAGGCAACAATGAAATATATGAAGAGAGAGGTAGTGGAAAGCTACAGAGAAAAATATAATATAAAAGGTAATAATAAATGAAAATCAACGTTCATGCGTTGATTCAGCAAAGAAGTTAAAGCAAATAAGAAGAGAATGGATTGATTTAAAGGAAAGGCAATGAATGGTTTAGAAATAAATAAAATGTAAAACGTATACGTTTTAATTTCAAAAAGGAAAGAAATAAATACGGGGATGGCAATAGTCAAAATGCACATTTAGGCTAATAATAGAATATAAAAGTAAGAAACTCAAAAGGATAGGCACAGAGATGTGAAATCAGGGAGACAAGGGAAGCAAGTGATCTTTCAAATTTATAACGTTGGCAATAAATATAGAATAAATGAAAATGAAGAGGGGAAGAAATAAACTATTTATGGGCGATGAATTTATAAAAGGAACCATGATGTGTACAATAATTGAAATGAAAATATACACAAATAAATGAATATGGTACAAATGAAGATGAAGGGGAAAAGAAATAAACTATTTATGGGCGATGAATTTATAAAAGGAACCATGATGTGTACAATAATTGAAATGAAAACGTACACAAATAAATGATTACCAGTGAAGTTAAAAAGGCAATAATAGTGTAAATGTGAATCGTTGCCACATAAACAAATAAAACGTATACAAATCTTCTACCGGTTATGTGATGGCAACGGTCACCCTTAATTGAGCTGAATAATAAAAGCCAATGCTTTGAACGTATGCCATAAATTAAGTAACAGACACTGATTTCTAAATTTATTAGTAGCTAGGAATAGCAACGTTTGAACGTGAATTGGAAAGCAATTAATACTATGGTCCAGCCTGTACGTTTCAAATTTTGAAAACGAAGAAAATAGAAATGGAACAGGTTGCAAAAGGAAAGCCACACATATAAATGGAATAAAACGTTAACAATGAAACGTGCCACATTCAATGGAAAGAAACTGAAATGATAACGTCAAGCACGGGAATTAAGGACAATAAAGTAGAAAGTATGAGAAACGTAAAAGTGAACAAACGAATGAATGCAAGCTACAGATATATATATATATATAAATGATGTAAAATATTATGTTTCTACCAGAGAGAAGAGAAAATGTTTGAAATGGAATAAATAGGGAAGGAACAAACCCGAAATGAAATAACAACGGATAGAAAATTAAAGAGCTACAGCATGAATACGGGGAGTAATAAAGGTATGGTATTGATTGGATTGTAACTGATGTAAAACTTGAATGGACAGGGAAGAAATAAAATTTATGGTAACAGTCGATTCCCTTGATTTCATGCAAATTTATTTTCAACAATTCTTAACTGATTTGAATTTAATAGAATTACATAATAAATAAACTTTCATATAATTAATTGAAAATTTACCATTTGCTATATTTAATTATATGTAATCCAAATAAATTTTTTTTCAAAATTTTATTATTAATAATTTCTCAAAAATCCAATTCAATACGTTATAAACCAATTAAAATTTGCTAAACTTTTATGGGTCGTTACAATAAGTACTTTGGGAATCTAATAATATTTAACAAGAAGGTACTATTTTTTGATTATACATACCTGTTTAACTTTGCTTTTTTGAAAAATATGTATATTTACAAGTTTTGATAAAGTATATATTTGAGTGTG
The DNA here is from genome assembly GCA_030737815.1 of Allium fistulosum. NCBI lineage: Eukaryota > Viridiplantae > Streptophyta > Magnoliopsida > Asparagales > Amaryllidaceae > Allium > Allium fistulosum. The sequence goes on from CM060904.1 coordinate 341,235,711, forward strand.
AATAAATTTGATTAATTACAAAGTTATATACTCACACACACACTTCAAGTGTGTGTGTGTGTTAGTTTGCATGGGTGAGTCCGTTCATAAGTAAGAGGGCAAGTGTGTGCGTTTGTATTACTTTAGTGTGTGTTTTGATGACAGGAGTTTATATATTTTGTATTCAGTGATATATTAAATTGCTATAAATTAGTTTAAGTTGTCAACTACCTCCCTCTTTCAATCATTTACATTCACTTGCGCACCATAAATGCAGTCGGCTTTCTGTGAAACTTATCTACCTGAAACAAGACTAGTATGTACATTTTTATTATATCATGTCTATGCAATTTTAATACATTTATTAGCTTGTGTATATTTGTGAGGCTGAGTGTTTTTTTGGTTGTGTGCGTGAGTATTTTTTGAGTGATGTGTGTGTATTATAGGATGCATGAGTGAGTAGTGCATGAGTTGTGTGTTGCATGTGTTTTTTATAAGTGTGTGTGACTGTGTTTATATATGTACTTGACTGTATAAATATTTGTGTGTGTTTTGTGAATATATATATAAGATATCTATGTGTGTTGTTGTGTTTAGTGCGGGAGGCATGAGTGCATATGCTTGTATGACCGTGTATGTATATATATTTGATTATACATATTTAACATAAAATTTTAGATTTTTAATTATACATACATGTTTAAAAATACTATGCCCTTTTACTCATCTATGCGTGTGATTCGACATAAAATAAATAAGTAGTATGGAAAGAATAATGTTTGAAGAGGGCGGATATACGCAGTTTCTATGATGATGATGCTGCAAACGATAAAGAAGAAGTCCCTGTATATAGTTTTAGAAGTTGTTTAGAAAACTGTGGTCATTTGAAGCTAAGAAGAAGTACACATTCCATTAATTATGCTATATTGACATGACAGAGCTCAAGAGTTTGTTAGATGATTGTGCAAAATCTCTACAAACGATAGTGAACTGTTGATTTCCCAAATATTGCTAGCTAGCCTACTTATGGTACAAAATCTCGGCAACATAAACCAACAGTTTGAAACTAAAAAGCTAAATGATAAACTAGAGACACATAATGGACAAGACTTGCACTCAATGTAAATCTGAAAAAGAAATAAAAGAAAAAAATTTACCAGCCAATATTATGCCTATCTTTGGATTATTTGTAGGTTAAATTTGATACTGAATCCTTCAAGCCCACTAGTTCTGAATGAAAACAAAGAAGAGTTAATCAACAGCTCTAAAATTCAAAAAACAAGATCAAAGATACTGCATTTATCAGCTATTACAACCACTTATCATATATGAAATGGGCATATAATGATAATCGATCAGAAGGAAAAGCAACAAAAAAGAAACAATATACTTTATCAAATAGATCATTGGTAATAAATCACGAAATAGTATTTATGGATTTCCCGTATCAGGTAGAATAGTAGAACGACATGCAATGAAATTAGTGCATGCTACAGATAATCGATCAGCAGATGGAGATGGTGATGATAAAAATTAACAACCTAAAAACATTGATTTGAAGATGGAAATGGAACGAACGAATGTGAAATTAGGGTTAGGTTTTGTGTGTGAGGTGAAATGAAACGAAGCGAGTGTTATTTTTCAGAAATAAACGTTAACATTTTTGGCCTGGCCCAAGTAAACCATAGATTGGTAAAATTAGGAAGGAACGAAATTACCGTGGAAAACACGGAAATTTCCGCTTTTTTACCGCTATGTATCGGAAGGAATTCCTTCCGAATTTTTTATTTCGGAAAAACATGGAAATCGGAAATTTTGGAAATATTCGGAAGGAATATACCGAAAAAGCGGAAAAATGGAAAAAAAACCAGCCCTAATAATAGCCAATCTAGCTTACTCCACGTCGTATAATAAGAGTATATACAATACATAAATAGACACACTCTTTGCCCTCGATCTGCTTACCCTCAATTCGCATCATCATATACATATGCTGGTATAACCCATGTTATTAAACCCTGTTTGAGTGACATTTACTTATAGAAAGTAATCAGACAAATATTAACACCGGCATCCCATACCACCCAGGGATGTTTATTCATTCACTTAATGCTGATAAACCACACTCATCGCTCATCTGTTATTCTATATAACAAGTCTAAAGAATAACCGGAGAAAAAATACCAAAAGTCTCATACAAGACGGTATTATAACTCCGTTAATTCAGATTTCTCGTTATAGAAAATTAGTACAAACATGACATATATATTTATTTGGAAAGAGATATAGATATATTATTTATAAAACATATCTATAACTAATAAAAGCATTATAGATTTTAAATAGTTAAAATACTAATTCTTCAATCTTTTATATTTGAATACTAATATAATATTCACAAATAACTTTTGAAAACCCATTTCTATCATTTAAAACCTTAAGAATAGCTTGTAAAATCAAATAGCACTCATAACAATCAATTCATAATTTTTTGTAATTAAATACAATTTATAAATTAAATTTATAATATCCAAATCAATTTTTTTATCCAAAATTCATAAAATATATTAACCCAAACTTATATTTATTCAAAATTCATGAAATATACTATGAAATCCATAAAAAATATTAATTAGAAATCACTTCCCTATTTTACAGAAACTCGTAAGATTGTTATAAATAATTTTTAAAATCAAAAATCATATTTCGTTTAAAAAAATTTATCATAATTAATTTCACATTTAAATAAGCTATTTATTTAAAATAAATTCATAATCTAAAATATAAGGTTTATCTTTAATTACATACGTTTATCTTTAATATGTGTGTGTGTGTATTTATGACGACCATGGTGCAATCGATAATTGTCGTCCACTCCTCAAGATTAACACAACGATACTTCAAACTTGTGCACTCAAGGTTGAAGGATTTAAAGATCTATAGAAGTCACTGTACATGAGTTTTGAGTACGTATGTTTGAAAAATTGATATATATTTTCAAAGAAAATTGTAAAGAGAAAGAGATGAAGAAGATGACTTTCATTCTCTGTAATTTTTGTATTCTTTTCCGAATAAAAGAGAAAAGAGAGAGAACTAAAATAAATGTACAATTATCATTGGATGCAGGTGGACTTACAAACTCAAAAGGTCAGCAGATGGAAAAGCAACTAAATATAAGGCAAGGCTAGTAGCTAAGGGATACTCTCAGCAGTGTGGTTTTGACTTTACTGAAACCTTTTCACCAGTAGTTAAACCAACTACAATTAGAGTAATTCTTACAGTTGCTTTATACAATGAATGGGACATCAGACAATTGGATGTTAACAATGCTTTTCTACATGGTGAACTACAACAAGAAGTCTACATGCAACAACCACCAGGATATGTTAAAGGCAATGACAAGGAAATGGTATGCAAACTACACAAAGCCATCTATGGATTGAAACAAGCTCCAAGAGTGTGGTATGAAAAACTTAAAACTTTGATCAGTCTAGAATACAAGCCAACCAGGTCTGACAATTCTCTTTACATCAAAATTAGTAACACTAGCACTACCTATATTCTTGTATATATTGATGATCTTATAATAACAGGTAATAGCAATGATGAGATTAGAAGTGTTACCAATTATCTACATGAAACTTTTTCTATCAAGGACCTAGGCAATTTGAGTTATTTTCTAGGAATAGAAGTTCACAGAAAATCTCAAAATGAATTAATATTGTCTCAAAGTAAATATATTTCTGAGATTCTTGCTAGGGCTAAGATGAGTGATGCTAAGCCTATGCCAACTCCCATGATTAGTAACTTGCACTTATCTAAGCATAAAGGTGAGCATATAGAGAACATAAAACAGTACAGAAGTATAGTAGGCGCCTTACAATACGTAACCATCACTAGACCAGACATATCTTTCAGTGTAAATAAAGTCTGTCAATTTATGAAGGAACCTCTGGATCATCACTGGAAGGCAGTGAAGAGGATCCTGAGATATCTGCAAGGCACACTAAACTATGGAATAAACATAAAAGCAAGCAATTCACTAGACATTCAAGGATACGCAGACGCTGATTGGGCATCAGATTCAGATGACCGAAGATCTACAATCGGACATTGTATCTATTTGGGTGGTAACCCCATATCCTGGTGCTCCAAAAAGCAGCCAACAGTCTCTCGTTCAAGCACTGAAACGGAATATCGCAGTGTCGCAAGTGCCACTGCTGAAATAATGTGGCTGAAATCGCTCATCTAAGAAATTGGAATTGCCAGTTCTACAAAACCCACAATATGGTGCGACAACTTGAGCAATGTTCTGCTATCTGCCAATCCAATCCTTCACTCACGGACTAAGCACATGGAAATTGATCTCTATTTCGTTCGTGAGCAAGTCATCAACGGAAAGCTTAACATAAACCATCTTCCTGCTTCTCATCAGAAGGCCGACATACTTACAAAACCACTCTCCAAGAGCAATTTTGCAAGGCTGAGGTCGGCGTTAAGAGTCGAGGAAGCACCTGAAAGTCAGAGAGATAAGAACATAGCTCATTAACCATCAGAAATTCGCTCCAACCTGAATACTCAGACAAAACCACACGAGACATATAGTTTTGCCTGAGATCTAGTATTCAGCTCTCTCAAGCACGATTCCTACAATTGTTGCTGAGATTCACTCATAATTTCTCAAGCTACTCTCGTGACATTTTTTAGTGAAGATAAAGATCAGATCTGATTAAAAAGATCTCGGAATCTGTTTGAAAGAAGAGGAAAGTAATGGAAACCCTAGTCGACATTGTCGAGGGGAATTAAGTGAAATAAGAATGTGGGGACTCGGTCTTGAGATAAATTTATAATTTGAGCTGTAGGGTTACAGGGGCAACTTAGTCCTTTTACACTTCACTACATGTATTATATATACCGCATCCTGTAACTGTTTGTACCATTGAATTCAGAAATAATAATATCACATTTTCTTTCTCTCTGCTTCTTTAAAATACATAAGATTTACCGTCATTCATGCTTAATATAAATGTTCATGTGTATTGCTCAAAGACACGCCAAACATACCTGATAATTAGATTTATTGAAGCTTTCTACGTGTGTTTAACATAATAAAAACAGTCCGTAAATATAGAATTTTAGACTAAGGGAATATAAACAAACGTACTTACAACCGATGGCTTTTTTAGTTGAAACAAACACAAGCACCAAAAAGGTTAATCATTTGGAGTCCAAGTGCATATCACTTTCACAACTTTAATAAAGAAATAAGACGGAATCCATGTTCAATGTACGCAAACCAACTTGATTTTGAGAAAATGTCTGAACAGTGTGAATACGATGGATGAATCAACATCGTCTCCTTAAAATTTCAGAGCTTGGACACGATAAAAATGAAAACGTCTAATTTCGAAAGCTCAACAAGTCAAGTATACAAAGGATAATAGCTTGAACGCTATAGAAGACTCCACATGAAAGAAACGCCAGCAAAGAATCGATGTTATCCTATTCAAGGTATCAATTAAGCAGACTGCCACACAATTTTCAAAGCTAACCGATAATAATGAGTAGTTGGAGAAATAGTGACGGTAGTAAAACGTAGCTGCATCGTTGCAACCACACACCAGGTCGTTGTTGTCACCACTGTACCAATACATCTATCCACCGACCATACATAACGATGTATACTATTATTATTAATCATGTAGGTGTAGCTAAGCTGGGTCCATTCATATCCAGTGCCAATTATTGTTCATTTGGATCGCGGGTTTAATCAACCAAATATTTGTTTAATGCAAAAGGATAATGATAATAGTCCGAATCTCGGAATTTATAATAATTTTCAAGCGTTTGCATCAGTTGTCGGTTCTACTGCCTCTGTGGTCCCTTTAACAGTGACCTCATACTTTCACAACAAGACTCAAGTGCGTGCTATATTTTGTCCTCATCGTTTTACGTTTTGGTTCTAACTTAGCCGGCTATAGCTAAGTCGGCAATTTTTTTTTATATATTATACCTTTTTCTTCGCTTATTATTTGTTTAACGATTGAAAATAGAAAGGAACCTTAAAAAATTGTATATAGCACGACGTCCCACTGAATAATTCAACTGTGGGATTTTTACAAATCATCTTACCAAGAACCAACCCTTTTAATTTTGCTGGAAAGTTTTATTTTATTTTTTGTATAAAGCGAGCTCCATACGGCGGTGATGAAAATAATGAAGTTTCCTGCAAATCACCTGTGAGAGTAGTTGTAGGGATGATATTTTCACTCACTGCTGTTCAATCAAGTAGACAACTGCATGAGTTCTGCCAAATTCATCTCTAAAATACAATCGACTTTAAAGATAAATTTCTCTCATCTATTACATTCATATTAACGAGCTCAATCCCATACTGTAGTAAATTTTGAACGGCATAATGATTTAGGTATAACCATTGTAAAGATCTTTCCGAACTGATCGTCTTAAAGTATAATGGTTACTTAAATTTTCCGCAAGTAGGTAGCAAGTCAATTAAAGACAATCTGACACGATTAAAGTCGGTCCAACTGATCCACCATTAGCTCAAGAAGGCCGGTTTAGGTCTATGATCTCAACCCAACCTTTCTACTCAACAACATGCCAAGATGAGGCTCGTCCGTTCCATCTTGGAGTAACCTTCACATTCAGACAAGATCTAGACCGGAAACGGCTCAATTCCGACCGGCTCCTTTATATCAAACTTCAAGCAACGGCTGAAGACCAACACAATTCGTCTGGCATCATATTAGCTGACGCCCGACTCCAATCCAAGTTCACCCTGGCAAACAGCACATCAGGCACAGACGGCCCAAGCATAGTCCGTTGCTAAACATGGCTTCGGTACAGCCAACTCCAGTCGACATCAAGCCTCCCTCCCGAACGTCTCTCGTTTGATCATTTACCCATCTTTCCCACATGGTCCTTAACAAAATTCCATGTATCTTCCTTGTTGCCAACAGTCGGTCGGTCGACCAGCTCAGCCATATGGGTACTCAAGTGAACAACAAAGTTGCCCATCTATCTATTCGGAACACCTTAATTGAATGGTTGAACTAATGTGGCTTACCATTAGCATTAAATGCGCAATTAATGCAAGCCCATGCCTGGTATAACGAGACAATGTATACCTTCTCATCCACCACCCATCTCTACGCACAATTTACAGCTGTCAACCATCCACCTCTACAGTCAGATCAACGATCAAGTGCATTTTCTACCGGCCCTACAACACGATCTCAACCGTCCATCATCCACTTCAATTGTTATAAATAACATATTCTTCGCAATTTCAAAGGGATTGAGCTCTAGTTGAAACATTCAAAAATCCTATATACAACGCACAATTCTGAACTCTTACTAACCACATAGATCCATAAGATTACATAGCTTTGTTAGTCTTGATTCCTTTTTTTTTTTCTTTTTATCATTCTCTTGTAATTCCCTGTAGTTGTAAGAGAAATATATAGTAACAGAACTACATAATAGATGTAGGCAGCTTTGCTGAACCATTTTACATCTTGCGTTATTTACCTTTCAGCTGTGTATTTAACCCCTATTTCTTTTTCATTTTTTAAGCTTAGTAATTAGCAAGAGACTGGATTTGGAGTTATAATTTTTGAAATAACGATTTTACAATATTAAAATAAGGTACGTAACCGCTTTCGAGTTGAACAGTTATAAATGGCCAAAATATTCTTAATTTCCTATATAAATATATTTCAAAAACCCTTGCAGACAATCTCCACCGGAGAAAATTTTCGTTAATCCCTTAATTTTTCTTAATCAAGGTTTAATGATGGAAAGATTAGCTAATTACAAATCATTCCCAAAATTAAAAGTGCCCAAACCTCTTCAAATTATATATCAGATTGTTTGTTCCGAAAAGACAAATCAATAACAAGCGTTCCTTTATCAAAAAGTTATATGGTCAACAAGAATTAGCTATCGAAATTTTGAATACCGACGAGATTAGGGTTCAAAATGAGAATTTTTGGCCTAGGCAAAATTGGACATCGTTGTTGGTCTAGATATGCTCGGAATCATGAGCTAAACGGTGTGGTATCATTAGCCAATTTGGCATGTGGTTGTCGGATTTGGAAAATTAGGGTTCATCGAACCTTTACTTTGTGCGACGGTGGGTGGAGTCCGAGGTGGCAAGGGTGGTACGGCTAGGTCGGTGACAACGGGACGAAGCCAATGGAGGTGGTCGCGAGGGCTCAAGGGGTCGGATGGAGACACTAGGCTTGGTCAAAGTAGTTAGGTACCACATAAGGGACAGATTTCGATCACGTTTCAAGTGATGATGATTTTACATTTTAGCTCTAGTATTTTGTTACTTACATTTAAGTCCCTATGTCTTTTAACCGTAGAAACTTTTGCATACGACCTCGGTTTCATACGCAATTTACTTCTTTGGGTTCGTGGCGAAATTCCGAACATTTCGGCATAAGTTTGGCACAATTTGAGTGCTTTGGAAAAAAGGACCTTATTGGTATAGTTTTTTGTTTATTATTCATTATGTACATAATTTTATTTGCATGATATGATTCCTTATTTATTGGTTATTGGTGGATGATGTTTATATTTGATATTGGATTAGTATGTTGGAGGAAGAGAGTTGTTATGCTTTAATGTCGTTATTTCCTCATTATTGCAAACATAAATTTTTGAGTTAGTGTTGATTGAGTATTAGACCTCTAGTTTATTTATCTTTAGAATGAGAGATTAATAATTATGTATATTAAACCGGTACTATTAATGAAATTTTTATTTATAAATTTCTAGTGAATTTTATAAGTAATAATTGAAAAATGACGTTATATGCTGAATTTGAGAGGGACTAAACTTTTTTATAAAATAAGTGGGGAAGTCAATAAACATGGATATTTGGAATATGGTGTTTTAAATGATTAATGGTATTGTTAGAATAAGAAATTGGTTATTTGGAAGAAAAATTATAATCTTACCATTTTGAAAGTGAGTGTAAGCAAATTATTATTATGGAAGTGGGTAAAGATAATGTAGCTTTTTGAACTTTAAAGTACGATGTTATTTTCAAATAAATAATAGTATTATTTTTTTGGAGGAGTTTAAAATCAATAATAATTTATACTTTATAGGAATTCCCATAACATTTGAAGTATATTGTATTTTTTTGATGAATAATAATGAAAATGAGCTTTCAATGTTTCTGAATTTGAGATGGAATACTATGAATAATATTTTGAAACTAAGTTTTAAAGGAAATATTTATATATATATATATATATATATATACATGTATGTATACATACATACGGACGTACATATATGTGTGTGTGTAAATATAAATACACACACGTGCGAGAATAACTTTAAGTAAGATTATCATCTATGAATTTTTAAATAAGCTCATTAATAATTAATGCTCTGGAAGGATATTTGGAATATGTTGTTTTAAATGATTGATGGTATTGTTAGAATAAGAAATTGGTTATTTGGAAGAAAAATTATAATCTTACCATTTTGAAAGTGAGTGTAAACAAATTATTATTATGGAAGTGGGTAAAGATAATGTAGCTTTTTGAACTTTAAAGTACGATGTTATTTTCAAATAAATAATAGTATTATTTTTTTAGAGGAGTTTAAAATCAATAATAATTTATACTTTATAGGAATTCCCATAACATTTGAAGTATATTGTATTTTTTTGATGAATAATAATGAAAATGAGCTTTCAATGTTTCTGAATTTGAGATGGAATACTATGAATAATATTTTGAAACTAAGTTTTAAAGGAAATATTTATATATATACATGTATGTATACATACATACGGACGTACATATATGTGTGTGTGTAAATATAAATACACACACGCGTGCGAGAATAACTTTAAGTAAGATTATCATCTATGAATTTTTAAATAAGCTCATTAATAAATAATGGTAAATAGTTTTATGTAAATTTAGAATACTTTATCATTATTTATAAGGTAAAGTTGAACCTCCAATAAATAATAATAACATGGTTTTGGAAATATCTATAATGTAATTTAAAATGAATTTGAAAAAATAGAGTCGAATTCTGTTACTTTGGAGATGAATAATAAAGTATGTATTGGAAATACTTTGAGTTAAACAATTATTCCTTTATATATAAGGTTACAATTTCAGTATTTTGAGAAATACAATATTGTATTTCAAAAATGATTAAGTTAGACTATTTTTATTGTTACCTTGGATTAATAATATATAATTTAATCAAGAAAAATGTTTATATTTAAAAAAAATCAATAAAGACCCATCCAGGGGAAAAGCACTGCATCAACTAAGTGTTATAGACCAATATAGCGGAAGTAGAGTACAAAAACCCGTGAATAGCACCTGATATATAACTAAACACAAGGAGGAAAAATGCCTTTCTTTTGGTGGCTTATAAAACATGAAAAATCATAAAGCAATAGATAGTGCTCTTATACTCACATGCATACAATTAAAAAGTACAACACATGTATTGATACAGACATCAGTAAGCCTATCTAAAATGTAAAGCCTAACCCCTGAGGAGTAGGCCGACAGAGCATTGTAGATCCTCCCATGCAACCTCATATAAGTGTCCAATAAACCTTTCAAAAAGTAGAGAATACAGCAGAAACTAGAAACATTACGAAGTAATACATGCATAGTGCGTGTGCAACGTGTATGTCAAAGCATTTAGTACTATTTCGAATGTAGAAGTATGTGATATAAGGCTCTTGAAACCTACTTCTATTTCCCTTGTAAGGTTTGGCCTGAAAAAAGAGTTTGATGTCATCATGGTTCATGTTAATTATTTCATAGCAATAGAAATGGTTATTATCAAAGATGCATCAATTCCTAGTGCACCAAATCTTTCGGCATATGTTAGATGGGAGGATGTGACACAGAGTTTCCCTAATGGACTTACCTTATGCAATGGACTATCAAGTGAACAATCAATGTCGGGGAACATGATTATTGTACCGTAGACCCATAAGACCTTCAAAGTGTTTCCAGATATTCTATGCTAGCTCACTAACACCAAATAAATGAGGGATAAACTCAATAGAGTTATTCGTGTAACATCTGCATTTTGAAGCAATAGGTATACTAATTCTTGAGAGATTAAGCTCTAGAGGAATACCATTGAGCAGCAGTTTCCATATGAAATTAGAAACTTTTAGCACTAAACAAGTGTACCAAATCATGTGAAATTGAAAACTATTCACATGATGGTGTGGATGAGATTATATGCTTCTTTGAGCTTAAAGCTTCCTTGGCCCATTCCAAAGTCGAAGGAAAATTTATAATTAGGTCAAAAGAGATTTTGTGCATTTGCATACATTTTCAGTTTTTACTAGCAATACTTAGGCTGCTAACATAGCCAATTACTCTTGCATACGATACTTGTGGTTGAAGAAGACAACTCATAGGGAATCATTTGGAAAATGTGGACCCATAGTTTGTTGATATAAGCCACACAAACATTACAAAGATCCCCAAGGCTAAGCTCCCCTTTGGGCTTAGGCCAACAAATGCGATCCTCGGAGATCTGATAATGTTTTTGATATTTTAATTTGAGCCTAGAGAAAATTAGCATTGATAGTCAAGAAAGAAGCCTTGAGTAAGGGTCGTGGCGAAAAAGATATGGGAGCCTCTAAACTTTTAATCGTCGTGAGCGATGATGTTGACAGAGTTAGATGTATGCTCTAAGGGAAATTATGTAATTTGTTACATATATCCAACTCAGTAACTAATCTTGTCCGAAATAAAAGGTATTTTCTTTCTATTATATACTTGATATAATGTGTTATACTAATTAACTAATTTAATTAAAAGTACATTTAATAGAAAATTCGTAAATGGTATGTTTTGTGATAGTAGTTACAAAGTGTTGTAATCGTAAGTAATTTATAACAATAAAAAATAAATATACTATTTTAAATATTCGTAGTCGAGGTGTAGTGAAACTGGATATCGATACATCCTTGAGACTAGAGTATGTAACACTCTCCAAATGTTAGACGGTATATTACTCATGGCTGCTGGGGGCACCAAAAGGTTATGTACTGATAGTTATTGGATAACTGTAGAATGACTCAATCTATAGTTTTGTTTGGTTAATATAACTAAAGTCAAACAGAAAATATCGATTTTACTAATTCACATAGTTTTCTCGACTTGGGAATACCGTCGATCTTCAATATGAAAGCTCCGCTTTGAATATAGTCAAATCATGGCATGACATCCATCGAGTGACTATAGATGGGTCGAGTGGAAGTATTGGAAGTGAAGCGCTATTCAAGAGAGGATTGGCCTCCTCAGTTATATGGGATTAGTATTATGGTCAACTGAAGATAACTCAAAATCAAAGTCTATGACCAGAGCATTTCGGTTTATAATAATTATTTTTATTGAACCAAGGACTTTGTGTTTGGATACAAAGTTGAATATGGACAATATTAGAGTTCTGACCATTACCAAATTCCATAAGTCCAAAGTGATATAGTTTTGACAAAGAGAATTGGTGTAAATAAAAGTCACAATCGGGTAACGTTTAATATAGTAAAATTGGATTTTGCCGAAACTAAGTAAGCGATAAATTTGGCCAAAATGTCACACCACTTGCTAAGTGATATGTGAACATTAATATTCAAATAATTCGATATTAATTACCGACCAAATATACACCTGACGAGTCATACAACCGAAACGATGAATTCCCTTTTGACCAAGCGTTTTAATTAATTTATAATTGTTATAGATTAATTAATATTTATGAAATACTAATTAGAAAATTTGATCAAGATTTGATGAATAAATATTATTAAAACTATTTGTAATAGTTATAAATATATCAATTGATACATGATGTCGATAAGAGATTAAATTGAATTTAATTGCATAATATTTTATGTGAGCCTAAATCGGTTTAAGGCCCATCATGGGAGCTGATATTTTTGGCAGCAACAAGGGCAAGGAATGGCTCAAATGATGCTTATAGGTGCTTGATAGTGGATGTCTAAGATTAAAGGAGAATGAGTAAGAGATGGGAACCATACTTCTCTCCTTTCCTACCATTATATAATCATCTCTATCCTCATAACCTAATCTCTTACTGGTCGAAATTCCCACTCACGTCTTCATCCTTTCAGAGCTTAAATTAAATCAAGTTAGCTACTATCCGATAGCCGGTGGTTGACAGTTCAAGGACAAGCACTCCGTTGAATCAGAAATAGTTCAAGGGGCAGATATCATCATTTCAAGGTGTACTTCGAGGCATTGGAAGAAAGGTATATTTCTAATCATAATATGATTATTTATGCTCAATTATAATGTTTTATTATATACGTGTATTATCTGTTATTAGTTAGGTGGCGATTTCGATATGCAAGGGATATTATCACAATATTATTTAGTTATATGCATGTATATATTTTTAAAAAATTATCGTAAACAACTAAGGTCAGTATGGCTCTGAAATAATAAAACACTTTTCTATTTTATTAATTAATATATATATATATATATTTATATATATATATAGTCTATAATTAACTGTAACATCGTATTTTAATTAAATATGTCACATAATTTTATATGTAAATAATTAAGGCTAGGATAATTTTTAGTAATGATAAAATAATTTTATGTATATTTTATTATTTTTAAATATTATTTGAATCAATCTATTACATAAATCAATTATATAAATTCAAACATATTATGAAAATTATATTTTATATTTTATAAAATAATATTATTAGTAAAGGCGGACTCGTCAAAAATTAAAAAACATTTTTTATTTTTAAATTATAGCAAAAAATAGATAAAAAATTAAATTATTTTTAAATAAAAGTGTCGAAAGTTTTTTCAAAGTATAAAATTTCATTTATAATTTATTAGAAATTTAAAATACAAAATAAATTTCTTAATTAATTTTAATTAATATTTTAGTAATTTTTGAACGGATATTCAAATAAAAATACTTTTAAATTAAAAAATAGGTGAAATAAATTATATGTATTGAGTCGTGCGTAAGACCTGGTCTACCGTATTTATCAAAATATTTTGTAGGTATTTTATTAACACACACACACACACATATATATATATATATATATATATTATGTTATTATGCATATATTTGAATATAATTATTAAAAAAATTGTTAATGTATTTGTATATGTATTGCTTACGGCTTTTTCTTAAAAAAATTATATTTTTTTATAAAATTTATAAATAATCTCTTTACATTTAAATAAGTCTATTATGTTATATGTATATTCAATATTGATATTTTATTTATATAATACGTACATACATTATATGTATGTATGTATGTATTGACGTATGTATGTATGTATGTATACTTATATACTTATAAAAAATAAATTAAAAAAAACTATAATATGTATATGTATATATTTATAATATTTATATATAAATAATATATATATATACATACATAGATATATTTCGACAATATATTTGCATATCGAATGAGCTAACGTGTCCGTTGCGATGTAAATCCAACATTTATACACGGGCATGTTATATCTTGCGCAGATTGATATGTTACACATGCACACACACACAGATATATATATATATATATGTGTGTGTGTGTGTGTACGATACACACACTCACATGTAAATAAAAGTATATAATTTATAAATTTAAATGAACTAAAAGATTTTATTTAAATGAAACTTAGAAATATTCTAAATAAATTAGACTTTATAAGCCCAAAAAAGGTCCAATAGGGTAAAAAAATTAAAATTCACCCATAACTTCCGCCGAGGGCTGGCCCAATTCCAACAATGGTATCGAAGCCCAATAGTGTGTATGGTCTAAATTTGGCATGTTAAGGCTAACTAATTATGCTTGCCTATCTAATACGATGTCTACAAAAGTAATGTTTAGGATTGGAATTGGATAATAAAGTATCATGTCATACTTTGTTACCAGCATGGCCTGAAAGGTGTTGTGAGCCTAAAGGTTGTGCCTAATATAAAAGATCCAATTTGAATTGGGCATTAGGCTAATTTTCAAAATTGTTTAAAAATATAAAATTTTAAATTTAAGAATTAAATTTGAAATAAGATACACATATATATATTATAAAGGTTATAATATAATAAATTTTTTCAAATAATACAAATTAATTTCGAAATTTAAAAATTTATTAATAAGATAAATAAAATAAATGAATTAAATAAGCTAATTTATAAATAAATATACATGTATTATATATTATGATATATGTTATGTTATTCTTAAAATGTTTAAAATAACAAAAGTATACATGTATGTATATGAATTGAATTTCGAGATTAATATAATTTAATTAAAATAGTTTAATTAAATAAAATAATGAAAAGGTTAATTAATTAAATAATATACACATGTATATGATATATATGTTATACTATAAAGGTTATAATATATGATAATTATTGAATTAAATGTTATATTAATATGAAATTAATTAAAATGTCAATTAATTAAAATTAATTAAATAAGATTTAATTAATATAATGTTATACATAAGACTATTTTATAAGTAATACAAAATATAAAAGTTATATAACAATAAACTTATATAATATGAATGTATAAACTAAAGGTGGAACATTAAAAACCCAAGTAGACTTAAGGAATAAACACATACATAAATGTATGTATACCATGATTTCCGATGTGTCCGACACTTAAATCACAAGGGTATTTTATAAGAAATGCATTATTCCATAAGTCGATATCACTCAATATAATATATTGAAGATTATGAATCTTTAATATAATGTTGTCCTCCACCACACACACACACATATATATTAATAAATTGCTTGCATGCTCCTTATTTGTTGAGCAAACTCAAGCTAGGGATGTTATGTGTAGTATTATTAATGTACTAAATCAACGAGGTAAGATAACTATATGTATTTGTTGAGCAAACTCAAGGTACATATACTATACTTAGGTTGTCGCAATATGATGGGTACGAGTGAATAATTTCGTTTTGATTTTTGAGAAAACTCAAGGTCAAAGTGAAATTTGGACAAAGTATCAAGGGTTAGGAGTTGTATATGATACAACCGATAAGGATTTATCCATCGTCCATGGAGCTATGACTTATCGAGCAAACTCAATGTTAGAATCCCAAGGAGGACGAGTCCTAACACCCACTAGTGAAGTCGAAAGACTTCTATGTTACGACTAAAGATTTGGTGAAACATAAAAGACTAGTGGGAGCCTTATTAGAAAAATTAAAGGACAACATTTAACCATTCTAATACTGTAAGAAATATGTTATATAATGTTATAGTAATCTATATAAATTTGTACATTTAATAAGATTGATAAAATGTTTATCAATTAAGATATACAATTAAACTGAATTGAAAATTGACAAATAGAAGTATAACATATACTTACTGATAAATGCTTATTGCATATTAACGTTTCAACACCTATGCAAGCGCTTGATTTTACAACAACTAAATAAATTTGTAATTTGGTCGCATACATGTTTATTTGGTCGAGACCGTGTATTGCATTCTTGGGTTTCGAACTCAAAAGCAATATAAAACTATAGATATTTGATCCATATACTATCACATATAAGTGTTATATGGGGAACGGGGGAATGGTCATAGTTTGTAATGTATGATACTTCGATGAAGTTAATTCATTCAAAATAAGCCAATAAACGGTACTGTGAGATTGAGTATTAAATTTTATTGATTACAAAAGGATTGTATCGTGTTAAATATAACAATAAACCAAAACTACAATAAAGATTTAAGAATTCAATCACCAAACTGTCAGTTTGATCAATTTACGTAAAGTGCAACATATTTGATGTCCTTAAATGTTAAGGATAATCAAATGCACTTTTGTAAAGAGTTAGTTATGATATTATAGTAAGGGTTTTCTTTTGAATGGTTTGACCATTTAGAAAGGATAACGAATGTATAAGAGTAAATGTGATTTAAGGTACAGTTAAGATGAAGAGGGTGAATGGCCACTTCTACTTCATAAAGAAACATTGGAAACGAGAATTGTAATAATAATAATTGATACTTAATATTGAAATAAGAAATATGATTTCTATTCCAAAATGTAATTTCATATAGAATTTTTTTTTCTATGAGATTTATTTTTTTGAGTTCAAGGTATTTGATCAAAGATCTCTTGCTGTAAATTAGTTACATTATATGAAATAAATAATCTATATTAAGTGAATGATGGACCTTCGAATTTAGTATGTTATTATAGTAATAACGGAAATAGTAGAAGCATACCATATAGTACTTATTGATTGCATCAAACTACAAAAAATGTTTTCGTACCAAATATTATTTAAGATATAATGATTATTTTTTGATGTCGACTAAAAAATAAACATAGTTGTATTTTAGTGTGAATATTATGAATATTCGTTATGAACTAAAACTATAATGTGGTATTTGTTTTCATAACAAAAGTAATGCATGGGAAAATACTGAAGTATCTAAAGTTATTTACAATTATTTTGGAATTATAAACTAAGACGTAGTTTTAAGAAATAATTTGTATTATATGATTATGAATCATATGATACTAGTTAATCATATCCCAAACAATTAAGAGTTAATCATATCTTAAACAATTAATCATATCTCATCATTTCAAAGTGTACTTCAAGGCATTGGAAGAGAGGTATATTTCTAATCATAATATAATTATTTATGCTCAATTATAATGTTTTATTATATACATATATATTATCTGTTGTTAGTTTGATGATGATTCCGATATGCAAGTGATATTGTCACAAATGTTATTTAAGGCTTGTTGTATCTTGTTTTATTTGTTTTTGATAATGCCTGTAAGTAGGGATATAGTGTACGTTGTACTATGTTATTCCAATTTTATGAAATAAAGTGTAAAATTTTCAAAAAAATATATATTCATACTTATATACATAAATAAAATTATTTAAACAAAACTATATACATGTATATATTTATAATATTTATATATAAATAATAGTATATACATATATATATATATTTGGACAATATATTTGCATATCAGATGAGCTAATATTTCTGTTTTGATGTAAACCTCAACATCTATACACGGGCATGTTATACCTTGCAAATATTGATATGTTACACATGCACACATATATGTGTGTGTGTGTATGATACATTCATATATACACGCGCACACATATATATCATAACACAAATTAAATAAAACTATATAATTTATAAATTTAAATAAAATAAAATATTTTATTTAAATGAAATTTAGAAATGTTTTAAATAAATTAGACTTCATATGCTCAATAAAGATCCAATAGGGTAAAAAAATTTGAAACTCATCCATAACTTCCGTTGGGGGCTGGCCTAGTTCTAACGAAAGTCGCCACTAGTGACCCAAGAGTGGTATCTTAAAGCTACCATAAGTAGGATATCATTCTAAAGTCTCTTCTATCAATAGAATTGCACTAAGCATAGGCACAAGTGAAGAGCTGGAGAGTAGCAATAGGAAGGATATTGAAAGACAAGGAAAGATCCCGATCAATATCAAGAACTGTGGCGACATTCCAATCGTATTTCCATAGTACCATGATTTTACCATTACGATTTGAGACACCCCCAAAAAAATTTAACTTCCTAATAAAATTGTTTATGGTGAGAGAATCAATAAGAGGTTCTTGGATAGCAATAATACTAATGTTGTGTTTATTAATGATGCGCTTAAGCCCACAAATTGTAGGGTCGTTGCTGATACCCTTTATATTCGTGAAAATTATACTAATCATGATATGACATTGTGAAGTTACGATCTTTGGATTATTTTGAATGCACTGAGCATGTTTTGGGTTCAAGAAAGTTAGCAAAATAAATAGGTTTCTTGCTTCTTGATTTAGACCCACTTGATTTAATTGAAGAACGATAAGATGTTCCCTAGGTGCAATTAAGTAATTTGATTATATAACTTAACTCTTATAGAGAATCTTATTCGAAATGAAGTATGCTTTTTGTTTTATTTTTCTATTATATATATTGTTACATAGGATATAATAATGTTTTATAAACATCATATATATATAATCCTTAGGAGAAGTATTTTATCAATTGTATTTGTGAAATTGTACGTAACACTCTCCATATGATGGAAGATGAATTACCCATCACCGCTAGGAGCATCAAGGGGTTATATGCTTGTGGTTGTTTGGATAAATCAAAGAATGACCTAATGGGAGTCTTCTATTGGTTAATACAACTAAGTCAAAATAGAAGATCCCAAGTGAGGATGTGTAACAATCTTTGGACTCGAGTCGAGGGTAATGTTGACCTTAAGTAACTAGATCGTACTTTGATTATGGTTAACCACAAGACATAGGGATCATGCTACAATCGTAGTTGGGTATATGTTGAACTACTTAAAATGAAACAATGCCCAAGATAGGATTCATCTCCTTCATTGTAAATGGTTAGTACCGCTGTAATTGGTAGTCAAATTATAGTCAAGATATCTGGTCAGAATAAATTGATTAATAGATAAATATTATTGGACTGAACCAAAGATACTATAGTTGTCTATACTGAGGGATATTATTAGAGTTTTGACCATTGACCAAACTCTTGATATTTAAGTGATACAATGATGATGAAAAGAATATATGCACAAAATGTCATTGCAAGGTATAGCAATATAGATTATAAATTGGACTTCACCTAAACAATATAAATATGTATTAACTATTTAATTAATTGATTATTTAATTAAACATTTTATTAAATATTTAATAAATTTTGAAATTATTTAGTTTATTTTCTCAAAACAGTTCTAGGAATTTTAATACATTTTAAATTTATTTTTCAACATTTATTAAATCCTTTATATTTTAAACATAAATTTTGAATTTGAAATATATATATATATATATATATATATAATTTCAAATATCATATTAGAAATTAGCACAAAGCCCAAAATAAATCTGGGCCTTACCCTTGGGCCGATCTTGAAGACTTCCTCCCTTCGTTGGGCCAGGCCAGGAGCGAGGAGTGGAGGGTGCCGATTAATCTAAATCTAAATACTCCTTGTTTGCACAAAAAATGGACAAACACCTCAAAGTTGTATGATTTAGTAGATCTTATGTTGTTCTTAGTGATTTGGGTGATTTATGCGAAAATATGAAAAGCAGGGACTAAACTGTAAAAAGACACACAGGTTTATAGTGGTTCGGCCAGAACGTGCCTACGTCCACTTTATATGTTATTTCTCCTTTAGATCTCAGATTACAAGTACAAAGCTTTGGTACAAGTATCTAAAAGCGTTTGAAAGTTCCTTCCGTGCTTGAGCTCTCAAACCTGTCCCCCATTGTTGTACCCCTACCCCTCTATTTATAGAGTGAGGTAGGGGGCAGAGGTCTTGGATGTTTATAGCTGCTGGTGGGCTTGGGCTGAAGCAATCTGGTTAGGCGTTCCTTGGTTCGGCCGTGCTTGGAGAGAAGGATGGAGAAGCTTGGGTTCGGTGGTCACCTGGTTCGGTGTAGGGTGGTCCGGTGTTGGTTCTCATCCGGTAGTGGGTTGTTGGAGTTGTGGTTCGGCGAGACCTTGGACCGGTGGAGCTTGGTCCGGTGGAGGTGACTCGGTGGTTCATGGAGGTGCAGCTGGTTCGGCAGTGAGATGCCGAATGAACTTCTATATTTGAGAGTGCCGAATGAGCTATTGTACTGGGAATGCCGGATGAACCAAGGCATCTTGAATGCCGAATGATATTGGGAAGGTGAATGCCGAATGACCTTGGTGATGCTGATTACCGAATGAAACCTTAAACCTTTGATACCGAATGGACTTTTATACTTGAATCATGAGTGAAATCCCAGACTTATATACGCTTGCTGGCTGCTTCTTCTTGGTTCAGTCGTGGAGGAAACACACCCAACACTGATATTCCAGTTTTGACCAAAAATTGGGATAACACTTTGCCCCCCAAAACATGACTTGCGGTAGGAAGACGTGTTTTGTAATGCCATGAGCTGGATGTCCGTATCCTGTTAACAACCTGTAAAGAGCTTGATAGTTTTATATGGCCCCAAATGACGACCGTTCGGGATCGAGCTACTTGGGATGAAGCGCGGCCGTTCATGGTCAAGCGCCTAACTTCAAATGACGACCGTTCGCGATCGAGTCATTTGAGGTGAAGTGCGACCGTTCGCGGTCAAGCGTCTAAATCCATGCGACGATCGTTCGAGACCGAGTCATTTGTAGTGGAATGTGATCGTTCACGGTCAAGCGCTTTACTTCAAATGACGACCGTTCGAGGTCGAGTCATTCGAGGTAAAGTGCGACCGAGCCCGGTCAGAAGGCGGACCTCGAATGGCGACCGTTCGTGATCAAGCCACTTGGGGTGAAATATGACCGTTCGCGGTCAAGCGCCTTACTTCGAATGACGATCGTTCGAGATCGAGCCATTCGTGGTAAGGTGCGACTGTTGGCGGTCAGGGGGTGGACCTCAAATGGCGACCGTTCGCGATCGAGCCACTTGTGGCGAGATGAGTTGTGCCGTTCGAGGCGAGTTTGTGACTGTTCGAAGTCGGGTGCCGTTCGAGGCGAGTTGTGACCGTTCGAGGTCGGGTGCCGTTCGCGGCGAATTGTGACCGTTCGCGGTCGGGGTGCCGTTCGAGGCGAGTTGTGACCGTTCGCGGTCGGGGTGCCGTTCGAGGCGAGTTGTGACCGTTCGCGGTCGGGGTGCCGTTCGAGGCGAGTTGATGTGTGCCCGGGGGGGACTTAATACCATCCAAACCAGATTCACGTTCGGGTGAGTTTCTGGATTGTCTGTTGTGGCGGTTTATCACTATCTCAGAGCATGCCTAGGGATCGTTTGCGATCCCGTACATGTGTAAGTAGCTTAGCCATTTTAGAATTATCAAAACCAAATATCCATTCAACTGATGAAATTTAAAATAGAAATGTTCAGCAAAGTCAAATCCAAATTTAAGAAATAAAGAACAAAAGCAAAGCAGTGACGTCGGAGTGCAAACGCCTATATCGATGTGGTTTATAGTTGTATCAGAGCATGCCTGAGGATCGTTCGTGGTCCTGTACATGTGTAAACAACTTAACCGTATCAGTGTGGAGTTTGCTGCTCGTTCGTCGTTATCTCGATCAACGGATAATAAGATGACTTCTCGATCCTGAGCCGTCTTCAGTTGGTGCGGGCGGTGGTCGTTCTTGTCCCACCGTTGTGGCCCTACTTCTCACATATTGTGATAGCAAACCATTCCGAATATGCCCCTCCACCTCATCTTTCAGATGCCTGCAATCGTTGGTATGATGACCATTCAGGTCGTGGAACAAGCAATATCTGTCTGATTTCCTTTCGTTAATAGTCGGATCCCTTCGCATTGGCCTACGGTAGGGAACCTGCTCTCTTGTATCTTGATAGATTCGCTCCAAACTCTCATTCAGCTCGGAGTAAGTGGTGAATCGTGACTCTTTCCGTGGCCGCTTTGACCTGTCATCATTATCCTCAGCCTTTCTCTTTCCTTTACCAGTCTCCGCACCCCTTCCAGGTGGGTTTCCGCTCTTGATTGCGTAAATGTCAACTTCTTCCTCTCTTTCTGCACTAGCATCTTCCAAACGCAGAAACTTTTCAGCCTCGTGATAGAACTCTCCCAGATTCATAGGCGGATCTTTAGTTAACGAATTCTTGAACTCCGTACTATCAGCTATTCCAGATACAGCCGCCATCATGACCATAGATGGATCTGGTCGATCCACTGATGCTGCTGCCGCATTAAATCGTGTTAGAAAACTCCTTAAAGTCTCTCCAGTTTTCTGCTTCAAGGTTGCCAAAGTCATCACATTCTTGGGTCTTGCAATATGAACCCTGAATTGCCTCATGAATCTCTCAGTTAAATCTACCCACGTTCCTATGGAGCCGCTTTCCAGTTGTCTGAACCACAACGCCGCAATATCTGCCAAGTACAATGGAAAGCACCGGGCCATAACCTCCTCTGATGCCCCCAGCACTTCCATATGCCTTATATATTTTGTCAGATGAACCGTGGGGTCTGTCCTTCCATTATACATATCCAATGATGGTAGCTTAAAATCTGGTGGGTTCCTAGCTCGCCTGATTGTTGTGGTAAAAGGACTCCTATTCACATCCTCCAGGTCTCTATTCACTAGTCCGCCTCTCATGGCTCGTCTGACCATCTCCGCCAGTCTGTCACTATCTCCAAGTTGTAGTCCTCGTTCACTGCCTTCGACCTGCCCCCTGAGTCCGTGGGAGCTTTCAGGTGTATGCCCCTCTGGCGGAGCGTTCATTCTTCTATTGTTACCAGGTTGTTCGGATGCCCC
The DNA here is from genome assembly GCA_030737815.1 of Allium fistulosum. NCBI lineage: Eukaryota > Viridiplantae > Streptophyta > Magnoliopsida > Asparagales > Amaryllidaceae > Allium > Allium fistulosum. The sequence continues at coordinate 341,259,087 of CM060904.1, forward strand.
CGTCTCTCTTGTCGGGATTGGATCAACATGTTCTGCGTGTGTGCTCCCTAGCTCTGGTGCTACGCCAGATGGTCCTGCTCCGTTCTGAACTCCAGTTGCGCCTTGGTTCCGTGCTCCAAGTTGCCCAATCTGTTGAAGCAAGTTCTGGATCATCTCTTCTTGTCTTCTCATCATGGCCTCCATCTCATCCCTGGTGATGAAGACTGAAGCTTGGTTTGCTCCTGAGGAAGCCTCTTGACTCCCTTCCTGTTGACTTTGCTCTGGCCTCGGCCTTCGGCTTGATTGTCTTGCCATGATTCTCCCAATCTGAATCTTTAGACTTTCAAATTCAGCTTCCAAGCGGTAGAATCCTTGAGTTCAACTCTCAATGAAAGCACCAAAAATGTTTGCACAAAAAATGGACAAACACCTCAAAGTTGTATGATTTAGTAGATCTTATGTTGTTCTTAGTGATTTGGGTGATTTATGCGAAAATATGAAAAGCAGGGACTAAACTGTAAAAAGACACACAGGTTTATAGTGGTTCGGCCAGAACGTGCCTACGTCCACTTTATATGTTATTTCTCCTTTAGATCTCAGATTACAAGTACAAAGCTTTGGTACAAGTATCTAAAAGCGTTTGAAAGTTCCTTCCGTGCTTGAGCTCTCAAACCTGTCCCCCATTGTTGTACCCCTACCCCTCTATTTATAGAGTGAGGTAGGGGGCAGAGGTCTTGGATGTTTATAGCTGCTGGTGGGCTTGGGCTGAAGCAATCTGGTTAGGCGTTCCTTGGTTCGGCCGTGCTTGGAGAGAAGGATGGAGAAGCTTGGGTTCGGTGGTCACCTGGTTCGGTGTAGGGTGGTCCGGTGTTGGTTCTCATCCGGTAGTGGGTTGTTGGAGTTGTGGTTCGGCGAGACCTTGGACCGGTGGAGCTTGGTCCGGTGGAGGTGACTCGGTGGTTCATGGAGGTGCAGCTGGTTCGGCAGTGAGATGCCGAATGAACTTCTATATTTGAGAGTGCCGAATGAGCTATTGTACTGGGAATGCCGGATGAACCAAGGCATCTTGAATGCCGAATGATATTGGGAAGGTGAATGCCGAATGACCTTGGTGATGCTGATTACCGAATGAAACCTTAAACCTTTGATACCGAATGGACTTTTATACTTGAATCATGAGTGAAATCCCAGACTTATATACGCTTGCTGGCTGCTTCTTCTTGGTTCAGTCGTGGAGGAAACACACCCAACACTGATATTCCAGTTTTGACCAAAAATTGGGATAACACTCCTATTATAGACACATGTTAAAAGGAAAAGCATACTCTAGACACTCTTATTCTTAGATCTATCTCTATATATCTTTATTTCTAATATATAGGTTACTTCTTTCAAATCCTTTATGGAGAAGTTCTTAGAAAGCCAAGCTTTCACTGATTGCAATATCGAAGTGTCATTGCCAATCAACAGAAGATCGTCGACATATAGCATAAAGAATATGATTGTGTTGCCATGTTCTTTTCTGTATACGTACACTTCCTTTATGTTTTGATAAAAAACAAACTGTTTGATTACCTTATCAAAACATTTGTTCAAACTCCTTGAAGCTTGTTTGAGTCCAAAAGTGGACTTTAACAATTTGCAAGTCTTGCCTTCACTCCCATTGAACACAAAACGCTCGGGCTGCGACATATAGACAGTCTCTTCTAAATCATCATTAAAAATGTCATCTTTACATTTATTTGCCATATTTGGTAGTCATAGAATGCAGCAATGGCCAACATAATCCGAATGGACTTAAGCATGGCTACGGACGAAAAGGTTTTGTCATAATCAACACATTGAATTTCACAAAATCCTTTCACAACTAGCCTAGGCTTATAAGTATCTACTTCCCCATCTGCATTTTGCTTTTTCTAAAAAATCCATTTGTTGTCGATGAGTTTTATCCCTTCAGGTACATCGGACAAAGTCTATACTATTTTTTCGTACATGGAATCCATCTCGGATTTTATCGCTCCAAGCCAGAGTGCATGATCTTTACTCTGCAGTGCTTGTTGGAAATACAGAGGAGTGATGTCATCTAAGACATAGTCCTTCTTTTCACCATCCACGAGAAAACCATAATATCTATTGGGTTCACGAAATTCCCTACTAGAGGTTCTAATAGGTTGTGTGTTTTAGTGTACAGGTGAACTCAGTTCTCCTACTAGTTTGGTCTCAGTGTTAACTTCTTGGATCTCATCGAGGTCTACAACCTCGCTGTTAAGTTTCTTTGATGGCAATTCCTTTTCCAAAAAGACAACGTGTCAAGAAACAATAACCTTTTGTTCCTTGGTAGTTTAGACTATATACGCCATTAGGTTTTTGGTATATACTACAAATTTACATGGTACCGATCTTGCCTTTAGTTTATTCGGACCATCGTTCTTAACGTAGCTCGGACAACCCCTCACCTTCAAATACTTGAATTGGGGTTTCTTACCATACCATATCTCATATGATGTTTTTGGCACATATTTAGTAGGCAACAAGTTCAACATATGTGTTGCAGTTTCCAACGCATATCCCCAATAGGACAGAGGTAACTTGACCTTACTCATCATGGAATAAACCATATCTAATAGGGTTTGTTTCCTTCACTATGACACATCGTTGTATAGGATGGAGTAACCTGAGAGATAATCCTAATATCTTTTAAGTATTGTTGGAGTTCTTGTCCAACATACCCACCTTCTCGATCGGATCGAAGAATTTTTATCTTTTGGTTTTAACTGATTTTCAACTACATTCTTACACTCAACAAATTTCTCATAGACATCATATTTGTTCTTCATAAGATACACATATCCTGGTCTCAAGAAATCATCAGTGAAGGTTACAAAGTAAGAACTATTATCCTTGGTGATTACAATCATTGGGCCACATACATCACTATATACTAACCCAAAGAGTTCATCAACTCTTTCATTGCTCCTGTTGAAGGGGTGCTTGGTCATTTTACTTTTGAGACACGACCCACACATGTCAAATGATTCAGAATCAAGTGATGGGAGAAAACTTCGATTTTCAGTTTGTGTAGTCGTTCTCACCAATATGACTTAGCCTATAATGACAAAGATAATTATCATTTATATTGTTAGAAGAACAACTCACATAACAAACATAATTAACATTAATCACATAAATGTCATTCTCAAGAGCATCATTCTAGACTTTATTTCCATTCAAACAAATGTTCATAACATTATATGCACAATGAAATACATATCCAATCTCAGAAAGTCTAGAAACAGACACAATCCTACAAATAAAGTCCATTACAAAATGACAATTATTTAATATCAATACAACTCCACTATGCAAAACTAAATGGTAATCTCCTACAACCATTGCATCTACAATAGATTCATCAACAACCTGGATCCTCATCTCTCCTTCTTTAGGTACTTGGGACAGTTCCTTTTCCAGTGGATTTTCTTACGGCAATGGTGACACAACCCTTGTCATAGGTCTTCTTTCTCTTCTTATTCTTCTTACCATATCTCTTTTGCTTCTTCAAACTCTTCGAAGATGACGTCCCACCCTTAACAACAAACGCGACCCCCTGATCTTTTGATTGTGATTCGGCCAACCTCAACATATCGAGGAGCTCCATGAGATTCACATTCAGTCGGTTCATATTATAATTCAGTGTGAACGGTTCATACCAAGGGGTAAGTGAACCTAGGATCAAGTCTACCTGCAACTTGTTGCTTATCGTCACGTCCAATTTTGAAAGCTTATCAATACCGCCCTTCAACATTAGGGCATAATCGTCCATCTTATATCCCTTTGCATTATGGTTTTGAACAATTTCTTAGTATACTCATACCTAGTGGAACGAGATTGTTCACCAAAAAGTACCTTCAGACTATCGATTATTTGATGTACAGACATGGTTTCGTGCAGCCTTTACAATGGCTTATCTAATGTAGACAACATTAAAACTTGGGCAATTTTCAGTCAACGACCCACTTATTATAAGCAACATGTAGTTTAGGATTAGTGTTTTCAGTGGGTCTCGTCATAGGAGTACAAGTAACAAAAGACCAAAAATGCACGTATGTAAATGTTATCTTGATAGCTCTTAACTAATCGATTAAGTTGTTTGGTCCAGTTGTTTTTGTTTTCACTAAACAGTCTTGGAGTTGACATTTTCTGCAAGTTTAAATTGGTAAATTATCATGACGATATCATAATAGATGTTCTTATAATATTAGTATGGTTAAACTTTATGTTCATTTACTAATAAGCTCCCACTAGTTTTTATGTTTCGCTAAAGCCTAAGTCGAAATATAGAAGTCTTTCAACTTCGCTAGTAGGTGTTAGGACTCGTCTGTCTTGGAACTATGACCTTGAGTTTTCTCAACTAGTCATAGCTCCACAAATGACAGATAATTTCATATTGATTGTACCATATACAACTCCTAATCCATGGTACCTTGTCCTAATTTCACTTTGACCTTGAGTTTGCTTAACCAATCGAAATGAAATTATTCACTCATACCTACCATGTTGCAACGGCCTAAGTATAGTATATGCACCCTAAGTTTTCTTAACAAACATATATGGTTATCTTACCTTATCAATTGAATATATTAATAATACTACACACAACATCCCTAGCTTGAGTTTGTTCAACAACTAAGGAGTATGCAAGTAATTTATTAATATATATATATATATGGTAGAGGACAACATTAGATTAAAGATTCTTAATCTTCAATATATTATATTGAGTGACATCGACTTATGGCATAATGTATTTCTTATGAAATACCCTCACGATTCAAGTATCAGACACATTGGGAATCATGGTATGCACACATTTACATATGTATTTATTCCTTAAGTCTATTTAGGATTTCTTTAACGTTCCACCTTTTAATTTATACATTGATATTATATAAGTTTCATTATTATATTACTTTTATATTTTGATTAGCTATAATCTTATGTATAACATTGTATTAATTAAATCATATTTAATTAACCTTAACTAATTAAAACTTTAATTAATTGTATATTATTCAATTTTAACATATTATATTGAATATTTATATGTAGTATAACCTTTATAGTAGTACACATATCATACATAGTGCATTTTAATTTATTAATTGACTTTTAATTATTTAATTAAATAATTTTAATTAAATTTTATTAATTTAGAATATTATTTTATACACATGTATACTTATGTTGTCTTAAACATCTCAAGACAGCATAACATACATTACTATATATTATACATGCATACACACACACATATATATATATATATTATTTAATCAATATATTTATTAGTTAGCCCTAACATGAGTAGTTTCATATGCTATTAGGCTCTAATACCATTGTTGGAACTAGGCCAGCCCACGGTGGAGTAATTGGATAAATTTCAATTTTTTTACCTATTTGGATCTTTAATGGACCTGTGTAGTCTAAATTCATTTAGAAATTTTCTAAATTGCTTTTAAATAAAATTAAAATTTTATTTAAATTTATAAATAAAGTTTTATTTTATATAATTTGTATTATATTATATATGTATGTATCATATACACATATGTGTGTGTATGCATGTGCAACAGGATAATGTGTGCTTGGTTTGACATGCCCATGTGTGCAGACATTGGGATTTATACTGGTATGGACATGTTAGCCCCTCATGTATACAAATGGATTGTCCAACCGTGTATATTTATGCACATCAAATTATTATGAACATAATATTATGTAAAATATAATTATATATACACACACTTTGAAATAGTAATGGTAGATTATTTATTTAAAATATTTAATATATATATATAAACACTAGGGAGAGCACTGAAGAACTGGGATCGAATTTGGTAGTTCGCAGTTTAGGGAGATCGACGCCGAGGGAGGTTACGTGACTGGTGAGATTGAATTTAGGGATGAATAGAAGCAGGAATTTTGTGATCGAATTCAGGAAAGAAGAGAATTAATATTTAGGAAGGGAGAAGGGTAATGAGACGAATGGATGCGGGGGAAGTAAGCGTATATGAATAGATGGAGTGGGAAGTAAGTGAATGAGTGAAGGGTAATTTAGGTATTTCAAAAAGACGCGGTTGAAATTAGTTCATGGAATTCTCATTATTAGTAGTAAAGATGTGTGTGTGTGTGTATGAAATTAATTAAATGATAAAGTTAATTTAAATATTGTTTTGAAAATTAATTTTGAGAATATATATATATATATATATTATAGTATGAAAACCGAATAGAATTTTTTAATTAATTTATATATATGAAATATATATAAATATATAATTAGTTGTTAAATTATATATAATGATAAATAATAATAAAAATTATATATTAACAAATATATACTAGAAAGCTCATGGCCTAAGTATATTTTTTTGAATTTATATATTTTTATTATTTAAACATTTATTAATTATACAACTGTGTAGAAAATTAATAATAAAATAAATAAAAATTTATTTTCGAGAAACAAATTGACTAAAATATATTGTATAAAATTTTATACAATTATATATATACACATTTTATTATATATAATCAATGTTTATATTAAATAATAGTATATTATATATATATCCAAAAAAATAAATTGTTTTATTGCTGAAAGCCTTCCTAACAAAACTAAATTTAGTAAAATTTTAAAACATATATTATGTTGTATTAAACTTTTTAAATTTAGATTTAGTATTTAAAATCATTTAATACTATTATTTTAAATTTTGAAAATAATAATTTTTTTATTCCAACTCGAGAGAATGTATAGGAAAATATTCATAATTTTTTTAATCTTTTTGAAATATACAAACAAACACACACACTTATATACACAATCATCTACAGGTGATAATCCATCAATATACCGATTCGTGATATTTCGAACAGAGTAGTATATGGAACAATGATCATATAAATATCTATATATAATAGTAACCTAGAAGAGTACCTTTCACCGAAGCCCAAAGTTTGTAATTTGGAGCGAAGAAGTGAACTCTTTGAATCCAATTCCAATTCTGAAGTTGCTAGCTTTCGAATTGCCTTTACCATCGATGATTATTTGATTTAATTTAATTAATTGCTTGAAAATTTAAGGAGGGAAGGGAGTGTGTTCGGCCAGCAAAGGAGAAGATGGAGGAACAAAAAAAAATCAGTTTTAAAGTGAGGGTTAAGGTACTTATATAAAAGAGAGACTAGAGAGCAAAATTAGGATTAAGATCCTTGTTTATCTCTTACTCATTCTCTTCTTTTAAACATTTAAACTCCTCGCCTTAAGCTATAAAATGGCCGGCCTCACCATGCTCCTATCATGGTCGAAAATATCAAGCCCGATATTGGCCCTAATTCCACTTCAAGCCCGAACAACATTTACTGTATTTAAATCCGATTTAAACGCGTATTGGTATCGTAAATCGATTAGTGTTTATATAACTATTATATGCACACTATTTAATATTGTTCAATACAGATCAAATGAAATTTTATAGTTAATATTTCATAAATTTTAATTGATTCATTTAATTTATAAAAATTACAAATTAATTAAATCGGGTGGTAAAGAGTTATCAAGATTTTGATTGTGTGGCTCTTAGGTGTAAATTTGATCAGCGATTAATATCGAACAATTCGAATATTAATGTTCATACTTCACTTAGCAGGTGGTGTGACAATATGACCAAATTCGTCGCTTAGTTAGTATCGGTAAAATCCAGTTTTACTTTATTATATGATTATTTACACTAATTCTCTGTCAAAACTATATCACTTTGGACTTATGGAATTTGGTAATGGTCAAAATTCCAGCATCGTCCATATTCAACTCTATAGTCTATACACAAAGTCATTGGTTTATAATAACAATTATTATAAACCGAACTACTTTGGCTAGAGATTTTAACTTTGAGTTGACTTTAGTTGACCGTGATACTAACCTCATATAACTTAGGAGACGAATCCTCTCTTGAACAGTATTTAGCTTTCAATACTTCCACTCATCTCAACTATAGTCATTCAATAGACGTCGTGCCACGATTTAACTATAATCAAAGCAGAGCTTTCATATTGATAAATAACAGTATTCTCAAGTCAAGAGAATCATGTAAATTAGTCACATCAATATTTTCTGTTTGACCTTAGTAATTAATTAACAGAAAACCATCGAGTGAGTCATTCCATAGTTATTCATAACTATCAATACGTAATCCCTTGGTGTCCTCAATAGTGACGAGTAATACATTGTCCAACATTTGAAGAGCGTTACATACTCTAATCTCAATGGATGTATCGATATCCAGTTTCGATACATCTTGACAAGGAATATTTAAAACGATGTATTTATTATATTGCGATACAATACTCATGGTTACAACTATTTGTAATTACTCTCACAAACACACCATTTATAGATTTTCTGTTAAATATACCTTACTTAAACATTTAATTATTTATAACACATTATAACATATATATAACAGAATGAAAACACCTTATTATAAACGAGGGTAGATTATAAAGTTAATAATTCACAATAAATTAAAGAATTGCCCCTATGGCATTGTTAATAATTTTTCTTGTTAACCCAAGATGTGCAAAGCAAATAAGTCTAGCTAGTAATAGGCTTAGTCAATCTTGTGCTAATTCGAAAAAGTATGCAAGTCCAAAGTGAAATATGTTTGTTCATGATTTCGGGTTTTGAGAAAAAAATCATGTTGGTATCGTAAATATAAAGTTACAAGAGTTATATGCAAGTGATAAGGCAAGTCATAATCAAATGTCTTTATTCACGTGGAATTTGCTATTGCCAAATTCATAGTTCGAGTCCTTATGTGCAAAAATCACAAAAAGTATAATAGGCTCTAAAATCCCTAATTCAATTTAAGGTTACAACTTTAAAAAAGGAAGAAAAGCGATGAGAAGAATTCGCCCCTTCCAAATAGTCTTGGGTTCGTTATCTATAGGGGTGGAGGCAAGCGGCATAGCTGCCACATGTCCTTCGACATCGTTGTTTTTCGACATCATTCGTTGTGTTGTTGACATGTGCCAATATTCTTCACATTGATGATTTACAACATTATTAGTTATTTTGAGGAAATACGACATCCTCATTTACATTGATGATTTACGATAGTACTTTAAGCATCGATGACTCACGACATCTTTCTTTAGATGAATGATTTATAGCATCTTTGCTCTGTTGATGGTTTGCGACATCTTCGCTATATGACGATTTACGATATTGATTGTTATATTGGTGAAACACGGTTCCTCACTTGCATGCCTCAGCTTTTGACATCTTTGATGGCACTGATGAAATGTGGCATCTTCGATAACTAGTATTCAATATCTCTTACCTGGTTGGAGTTGCTTAATAGCACTTAGTGTTATAAAGGCTAGACATTCGCCATTGAATCAAAAGCTTGATATCCTCCTTTATGCTCGGGCATTCGGCATCTTTAAATGGTACCGTACTCTTCTTCTGTTTCACGCTTTTCACCATCATGTTGCAAAACTTCAATATTTTTTGAGCTACAGAGATTCGATATCCTTTGGATTGGCTTGGTAGCGCTTATTGCCTTTTGAGTTTCACCTCTTGTTAGTAGTTCGATACCCTTAAATGCTCTTGTCTGAATCTTCAATATCCCTTCTTTTAACTCCTTAGTTAGACGATCGATATTTCTATTTGTAGATGTTCGATATCTTCATTTGTAGTAACAAGCATACCTCTAATTCTGTCACAAATGTTAATTATTATGGGGAACTACATCGTATGTTCAAAACATGAAGTAGATGGGTCTTCCATGATTTCGACAATGTGAATGCGGGTTAATTGATCAAAACCTCATCCGATTCTAAATTAGTATAAAAAAAGTTATCTTTGTTTGAACGGAAAAAAATAACGACTTACGTCTAGTCGTTCGAGTGCATATTCTATATTATATTTTTTTTAGCGGACTACTTATATCTTTTCAATGCTATTTATTATGTTCTTTTGACAAATCTCTTCTAAACTAAAAAAAAATTCTCTAAATAATGTAATTGAACGGTCAATACTCCATGGCTATGTGGTTGTCCTTTGATTCCCAATTCCCTGTGCTTGCATAGCAAAATAATTGGACAAAAATTTGAGTGGAAAATAGTAGGTGCCAAACGTTGTATTTAGAGGCTTTTCTCACAGTGTTCGGTAACCGTATCATATTTTGCAACGGAGTATGTGGTCCATGCATCCGCATAGACAATCGGTTGACGTACCTACAAAGTCATGTAATTTGCGGTAATACAATTAGTAACGTTATTCAAAATACCCAAATTCAGCACTAATTTACTCCATCGCCGACCTCCGCATTGAAATAGAATCATAGCCGTCCGATATTGGAAGGAGTATCCAAATCGACAAAATAAGTACACGTCAGCGTGCTCCACGTCAAGACAAGGCTCTGCGGTTTCCTAAAGCAACCATTCTTGTCGGTGAGTTCCGCGCCGTTACCTCTTTCTTTTTATTTCCTTTTCTTTTTTTCACCCATTTCTTCACCCAAGCATGCATTCCATTATTTTTTCACTCTGCACCTTCAAACCGTTTGTTGTTTCACAGTGCTGCATACAATATTGATTTTGTTCGTTGTTAAAAGAGTTCGGTAAATTTGTTTCCAACTGTTAGTTGGCTATGATCTCAAATTAGTTGGTTTTGGCATCGTGTGTTTGTTTTCACATTAGATATTACCAAATATCAGATTTTCTACAAAATTATTGTCAATATTTTAGTATTTCTATTTTAAATGTTAATTTTTCTTGGAAAACAAAAGAAATTGATGTATTTAATTTAAATTCTGTGTTAGATGCAAATTATTTTAGATAATTCTAACCAAACGAACGACCTTTATTTCTGTTTGATTTAAACTAAATGCTCACTGTGTTATCAAAATGGTTTTTGCACGATAGAGATTCGGTTGGATAAAGCAAAAAACTATGACTGTTATCTACATACGATGTCACGAGTACAACAAGAATAAAAAAAGACGTCACGAGTACGACAAAATAAAAAAGAGCATTTTAGTAAATCTATTACTTAAATCCTATACAATAAAGTATATAATGTCAAATTTGGCATGCATATCACACGTGGTCGAGATATTAAATTTTACGAACGAGTACTATGATCGTTAGAATCGTACGTCAATTAAATTAAGCATTAGTACGAAAAGGAACAACAACTATGTGTACATATAGTTATTCGTTAATAACTACAAATCTAGAAGTATGGAGTAACTTCGATAGAACGATTAGCAAGTATCAGCTTTTGTTATAAACGTACGATTATTTCAACAAAGATAAACTTTTTTCTTGAAAACTAAGCAATTTTTAATATAAGTAATTTACAAAATCATATCGATCACTTCATCAATAATGAAATTTGAAATGTACAATTTCAATTTGACATTTCTATATATTTACAACTTAAAATTAACAATTTGAAATTGTTTAATCTTTCCGTGAAGTCCAATTCAATGATAAAATTTTATAACTTAATATCAACAATTTGAAATTATTTAATCTTTTTGTGAAGTCCTTCAATTCAAAGACAAAATTTTAAATGAGAATGCATTTATTTACAATCCTATAAACAACAATTATTAATAATGTGCATAAAAACAAAGTTTGTGAAGTCAACAGTGATGGGTGAATCAAGAAAAAACGGATATCAACGTTAAAGTATTGTTTTACAAAAAAACGCAGGGTGCAACATGCAAAAAAAAAAGTACAAAAATCGGGTGCAACAAACCAAGTCCCACAAAAGATCCACGTGTCAAACTCCAGTGCTGACCTCAATATAAATACTCATCCCTTCTCTCTCCCCCACACCGCCATCAAAAGACCCATCCAACAAAAAAAAAACCAATCAATGAAAACAAACGGGAACGCATCACCCAAGTTCATAACCAAAGGCATCCAGCAACGGCGTCCGACAAAAGAATCCGACCGGCCGTACAGAGGCATCCGGATGCGGAAGTGGGGCAAGTGGGTGGCCGAGATCCGCGAACCCAATAAGCGCTCTCGGATCTGGCTCGGATCCTACTGCACCCCCGTCGCCGCCGCCCGCGCTTACGATACAGCCGTTTTCTTCCTAAGAGGGAAAACCGCGAAGCTCAATTTTCCTGAAGATTTCGATGCGTTTATCAGCTTATCGGACGAAGGCGGCGACAGCTACTCGGCTGAGTTTGTGAGGAGGAAGGCGAGCGAGGTGGGTACGAGGGTGGACGCTTTGCTGATGGAGAAGGAGGTTGTTAGGGTTGGGTTTAATGCTGGGTTTTCGGGTTTGGATCTTAATGAGTTTCCCAAACCCGATGATAGCGATGATGGTGATCTTTCTTTTTAGACTAGGTTTAGGCTGCTGTCTTTTTCTTCTTCTTCTTCTTCTTTCATGAGCTATGTGAAATTACTTAGGAGATGTAACATGGTTGTAATTATAGCAATATATATTTAAGGTCTTTACATGTTTGATTCTGATTGTTTTTTTTTTTCTTTTAATTTTACTGTTACTGGTTTTCTTGCTCTTTATTTAATTGTTCGTTTTTTTTTTCCAGTCGCTGTTTTGATAGAAGTACAAAAGTCTACAGATTCATAATTAGATTTGTAATTTCTAACTACGAAAATTTAGTAATATGAATGTATATTTCATGACCAGATACATGACGTCAATGATTACATGCAAGGATGAATTCACCGTCATATTTGTGATACAACAGGACATATGCGTGAACGTGTAACAAATTTTTAATGCAACTTAAATTACATTTAACGTTATTAAAATACTAGGTATAAATTCAATACAAGATTTTAATGATCGTTCTAACAATTTACTTTTTTCTCACATTCGTGATAGTTAAGAGTACGGATTTATTTGAGAAAATGTAAATAATTAGTTTTGTAAATAAGAATAATTATTTGATGTAACGGAATAAATAAATAGAAGATCATTAAGAATTTTTTTTTATTTATTCAACTAAAGAACCAATAGCTTGAGCGTCCACTGATATGATGTTTTAGATTGAGATTCTAAAGATCATCGATTCAAACCCTCAAAACATCAAAAGTAGTGTTATGTTTAAAGCATTATTTTTACTATCGAAAAAAAAATTATTCAATAACGAAACAGCTATAAGCTGTCCATAAACTCTTGAAATTTCAAGTATCATAATTAACAAATCATAATCAGCACACTCAACTTTAAAAGATAAACGATAATTTTTCAGTTTGAAAAGCATAAAAGGATAGCTCTATATTTTGAAATTTGTACAAACTCCTGTTTCCATCACTCTTTTGTACTCAACGCCTCATTTTTTTTCTTTCCATTCCCGCATCCTTTCAAGGATTAATTCCTCATTTAGTTGGAACATAATATAAATAGTTAAAAATTAAAGATTTTAATTGTTAAAAGTGAAAATTGGCAAAATTTGTAACAATTCAGGATAATATAGTGAATGTTAGTGAACCAACTATAGCTACTTTATATATTTTACGTTCATCACCACTAAATATACGACTTTCTTTTGCTCACTTCATCTTACTTCCATTCTTCTTATCACCTTGCATCATCCTCGACACATCATCTTCAAACTTATTTCACTTTGTAGTATCACATATACTTTTCTTATTCATATTCTACCACTCCCCTTGTAGTAATATTATTTCATTCCAAATGTCTAACATTATACGCCTCTCCACCATCCCCGCCTTCATTGTTCATTATTAGACAACTACCACATTGCCACCATCATTGTATCATGATTAGGCAACTACGATCATTGAACATTAACCAGATCATCTTCAAAAGGTTTGCATCAACTGTAACTATGTGGTTGTTATAAGGCTTTGTATTTTGAATTTCATGAAAGTATGTAGATTTTATATATTCTAAAGTCTTAGGATGTTTTTATATGCGATCAAGCGTCATAAATATTTTATATGAGAATAAGCAATGCGGGCTTTATTAGGAGGTAAAAAGAGATGCTATCATTTAGTTCATTATTAATCTTAACACTTGATTGAGCCATATACACATTAATATATTTTTTGCTTAATCCTTCCAATATATTTCACCATAGTTCATCATCATTAATACCTTTCTCTATTCAATGCAAAAGACTCCTGTTCGAGTAGATATATGGGTGAGTAAGTTGGACGTAGTCATACTCAATTATAAAGAGCGTATCCGAACTTATTCATTAAACCAAAAGCCCACAAAAGCTAAATCCTATGTTTAATGAATAATGCTCACAAACCACGATAGGCTTACATATTAAAACAAGTCCTGCCACATATAACATGCACTACACCAAAAAGCTGTTTTTGCCACTCCGCCTTATTGGATGCGGCTTAAAGCCGTACCAAATTAGATACGGCTAATAGCTGTATCTAATGTATTCGACACGGCTTTAAGCCGCATCTAGTTTCGTGCCTATTTCTGGCGCAAACTTTTCCACCCAATACGCACATCTTCCCACCAAATAATTCGATTTCCCCCCTATTTAGATACGGTTCTTAGCCGTATCAAATTTGATACGTATTTTAGCCGTATCTAATTCGTGCTAATTTTTGGTGCGAACTTTTTACTGCCAGAACACGCCCTAGATCTACTCCGTTTCGTTCCTGCTAATTTTTGGTGTGAATTCTTTTCCCCAAATTATTTCGTTCCTGCTAATTCTTAAATTATCTTCTCTCATTTCCCATGTTTGAATTCACATCGCTTTGCATTTCAGGTAATTTCTGATCCTTATTTACAAAGTTTTCGATTTTAGAATCTTCTCAGCGATAGGTTAATGGTTGGAGATGATTACCATTTGGGTCTAGAATGTTAATTTTGGTGGGATGAGTTTAATATGTTCATCACCCGCCTATACTTCATAATACTGGTGGGATGAGTTTAATATGTTTAGTGGTCTATACATTTAATACTAAAGAGATGAGATAATCCTTATGGAAATATATTAAGATGCAAGATAAAAGTTCAAATCTTCCATGAATTATTCTTGGTGACTTTAATTCTATTTTATACAGTCATGAAAGGATAATAATGGCCTTAATAATAGTTCGGGAGATGAAGAAATCTTTGAGTGCATATATGATTCTAATAAATTAACCAATTTACTCAAGAAATTTCTTTATATGGAGAAGAGGTATGAGCTTTTCTATTCATAGTCAAATTGACAGGGTTTCTAGTAATTCTTAATGGGATATCAAATTTTCTGAATTTGGAATTCATTTTGGGAATCATTCTCTTATTGACCACACTCCTATTTTAGTTAAAATTTCTACATAAGGATGTTGTTGATCAAGGTCATTGCCAAAATTTTAGCGGTAACCCCTTATATGTCCTACTCAAAAAAATTAAATCTACTACTTAAAGTATGGCAGAAGAATAAAGGAAATATCGATGCAAAATGTGATGTTCTAAGATAGGAAGCTGATGAGTTATTGAGCAGTTAGTTAATAATCCACAAGATGATGTTATTGCTTAGCAATATAGTAATATTATGGATCACTTCTAATCTACTTAGGAAAATTACTGTAGAAAATATTAGGAGAACGAAAATAAAATGCTTGACACAAGGCGATAGACCTAAATTATTTCACAATAAAATGGATTTCCCAAAGTCACTGAGAAGGGGGAAATTCATTCTAGACCCAAATGGTAATCATTTACCAGCATCATAACTTATAGCTCAAGAGGCTATTCATTATTTACAAATTCATTCTAGACCCAAATGAATTCACTTCACCTTCTTAATTTTCAGAACCAACGATGTTCCTTTCTTGATTAACTTCAAGGGCTGAATATTTTCATGGTCTATGTTTCAGGTATAATTTTAATTGGCATCAGTTAGATACTCATGTTATTCATGCTTTTGGATGATATTATTATATTGGATTTTCATGTTACTTGATTCATGTTAAACATGTATGTTCATTATGTTGGAGTGATGTCTTCAAGTAGCTGACAAAAAATTACATAATACTAAACACCTCCTCTTCTTTGTTTATCGAGGAAGCACAATATGCTAACGGAATGTGCACTATGTATGTGTATACTGGTACTAATATGTATCACTACATCCATCAGGTTTATGGCTCAATTTATACATCAGTTGGAAGCAGGAAAAAATTACAAGTATGGGTTAGTACGGATAGCTTACTTGTTTGAAAATTTTACATGAACCAATTTAACTAATATTACATAAACCAATTTAACTGTCCACGTTTTAATTTTAAATTGTTAGTGGCACCTCATCTCTAAATATTATGATTTTATGCTCAATACAAAAATAGTAACGTAATATGAAAACCTATTTCCGATAATAACCATAGAAATAATATAATTCATAACGGCAATAACAATAATTTTGTAAGTGGTAGTGAAATGTTATGGTGTAGTGGTTGTGAAGGTAGTAGTTGATGTAGAGGTTTGGGTTTGTGAAGTGAATTGTGGCAATTGGTTGTTGTCTGGTCATGGGTGGTGGAGATGGTTGCTGTTGCTAGTTATGATCAAGTAGTGAGGTGATAGGAATTTGGTAGGAGGAGGAAGATAGGGTGGATGGAAGTGCGATAGTGGTTTGAGTGAGTGTGATGATGTGCAGGTGGTTGTAGAAGTTGTATGTGACAGTTCGATGTTTGGCAATGGTTTGGCGGTGGTTGTATGTGATAGGTTAATAGTTGGAGATGAGGGAGGTGCTTCTGTTGAAGAAGTAGGTGATGACTGTTTGGACAAGGTAGCTGGTGATGTGCAACGGGGTGGTTTGGATTGGAGATGGTTGTGGTGCAGGTTTTGGGTTGTGGAGAAGTTGTGGATGTCAGAGAGGTAGGGTTTGGAGACAGTTGGGAGGTGTAGTTGTGAAGGATGACGTTTGTAACAACAGGTTGGGTTAGAGGCAGTGCATAGGGATACTGGTGGTGACCGATGTGTATGTGATGATGGAATGACTGGTATGAAGGGGAAGTTGCTGTGTGGTTGATGGAACAAAAATTATGCAATTCAGGCAGTGAGGTGGGGATCCAGTGACGGTCTGGAGGCAATGAGGGTGTATGATGGATTTAAATCGATTTACTGTTTTTGTTTTTGATTCCTCTTAGAAAACCCGTGTAGGTAGGGCAAATTTCGGTATACAAATAGAATTAGTCTTTCAAAATATATATCGATAAGTTAAGTTTTGTAATATAAACTGATATTGGAAAACATATGACAATTACTACATACGGAAGGTAGAATAATCTACTTAAGTTTTAAATGTTCATTAACATTGAAGATAATATTACTATACTTACGAGGATAAACTTATGAAAATAAATTTATATCTTGATATATGAAAATGAATCTCTGAAACTATACGGAATATTACATTTATATCTTTGATTGTATTGTTTGTATTGAGTATTAACACAACATACTTTTAAATGTAATACTAAAAGACAAAAAAAATGCATCATTGGCATTGGGTTTGATATCCAGATATCATTTACTAATATATTTGGTATCATTTATTTTCAAACAACAACTATTGATTAGCTTCCATACATGTACTATAATCAAAGGGATTTAAAGTTTCACATGATTGTGTGTCTGTATATTTTTAATTGCACGATTGTGTATGTATGGTTTTGAATATTTTATACATGGTTTTGATTTTCCTGGTTGCACCTGACTATGTCTTGGTTTCATTGTACTCTGGCTGCCTGTTTCTTTGAAGCCTGAAATCTGTACCTTGAGTCATTTGATCATCACCCTGCTTGTTGTATACATTGTTGCTTGTATAAATTACTTGTGGAAATTTAGATCGCATCCTTAAAACGGAAGAATATTGCAAAGTGGGTCCTTGTGTAAGTTTCATTATAAAGCGGGTCCCTGTTTTTGCTGCAGAATAATTGCTAACATTTCAGCAACTATTCAGGCATACTTGCTGATAGTAAATATTGTTGCTGAAATGTCAGCAACAATTGAATATTATTGCTGATAATCATGCAATTGTTGCTGAATAATTATATATCAACTAAAATTTATATTAGTGCAACAATATGTGCAATTATTCTACATTGTTGCTGATATATGCGCAGCTATTCCATAAAATAAGGTACTTTTGGCTTATTATTGCTGATTTGTATGCAACTTTTATGAATTATTGCTTTTTTCGCTGCAATTATTGGAAATAAGCTGTGTGTTCTATGCAATATTGATTAATTTTCAATTATACGCAATTTCATCATTTTTCCTTGATTGTTGTGCAATAATGTGTTGTTTGAATAAATGTAGATAGTAAATTTGGAAGATTGAACTAAATAGAAAAAATTGCATGAAACAACGCAATTTTTTACTAAAATTGCTGAAATATCGGCAATTTCAAGAAAAATTGCAGAATTTCCTGAAGTGCGAATTTTGTTGTTTTTTTGGGTTTTGATGAATTTTTTTGTGTTTTCCTTGCATTGATATGAAGATGATTATATGTTGAAATAAGTTTTGAAGTTTTGCAATTTCTTACGATTTTTTTTGTTGTTTTTTTGTTGATTTTCGAAAAACAGGGACCTAATTTATAAAGTTTTAAGACAGGGACTTTTCGTGTATTTTGAAACCTACCAGGGACCTATGCCAAAAGTACCCAAATTACTTCATTTGTCCACTAATTATTTTTTATAAACTCCATTACAAAAATTACTTGTAAAAATTGATTGAATGATTCAGACCATAAATTACTTGTAAAAATTCATTGTTGCTTGAATAATTCAGACCATAAATTACTTGTAAAAATTGCTTCTCTATCACTAATTATTTTTTATAAACTCCAATTTAGCTTATAAAACAAGCACCGAGGCAAACCGTCCATTATGATTCCTAACTAAAATTAAAATAGCCACGGTGGCCTAAAAAAGAAAAATAGGTGAAGAATTAAGTGGTATTAGGAAGGAACCGATAATTGATGCATTTACAGGGAGGGAGGGAGGGAGAGATAATAATTTGAACCGAAACAGGAGAGAGAGTATATATAGCAAAATTTCTAATTGAAAATGGGTCGATGTTGGTAGGAATTTAAGTGGTTCTTAGGTGATCTTCGCTAAGGTGTCCTCTCTTAATTTGTAACGACCTGAAATTTAATCACTTTAAATATTGATATTAATATATTATTTAATAATTTATAAATGGATTTTATAACTCGAAAATATCCCTTTTTAATAATAACCAGTGATGGTGAAATGATTTTCAAAATGTGTTTACAAAAATAATCGGTTAAAAGGAAAATAGAAAATGTGACCGAAAATTATTTTTCGAATTTTCTATTTTTCGGTGTCTAAAAGTTATCGAAAACGTTGTGCATATTTAAGTGAACACATATACATACTTACAAATAATATAAGTATGAATAATTTAGTAATAGGGTGAAAATTTATTTACTTGAGTAAATAAAAGAAGATGTGACATCTTTTCAAAAGTTTAAATCAAAATAAAATTAAGAATGATATGTCCCCTTTCACTTACACATCATGGTATAAGGAGGAGCTTTACATGGTGGATAAAAGGGGGTGCCTTGTAGGTGGCGTACAGAGGAAGTAAGGGGAGGATGGAGATGGAAGGTGATGATGTGTTCAAAAATTAATGGAGGGCATTTGTACTTAAGGGTATTTTAGTAATTCTCTTATCTCATTTTATATAAAAGCTTTTCTTTCATTTTCCATTCTCATTTTCATTTTATTTTTCATTCCAAAATTTTGTTATCCCTTTAACAAAGCTTCATTTCTCTTTAATGGCTTTCACTTTTATTTTCAAATTTTTTTTAAAAAAAACAAAACTTCTCCTTTAAATTCTTTTAAAAACTTGTCTAAACCTTTATTTCTTCTTCTACACTCCTTCCTCTTTCAAAATCAAGCCATACTCGCCTCTTACCACCCATGGCCAAGCCCTCTCATGCTTAGGCCGAGCCCACTTTCCAAGATCGAAGGCCAAAAATCATTTCTTTTAAAGAAAAATTCAAAGATCTAGGCTTATTTTAAGTTTTAGTGAAAGATTGGCTTGTTTTTATAAATTTTAGTGAGTAAAAGCTCACATCATTTTGGGAAAGTTTTAATCTTTATTATGTTGTTTGTTTTGTGTGCAATATTGTTTGATTTGATGGATTTTATTGTTGTTTGAGTTTGGTATTTATGTTCTTGTATAGGATGTTGGATTAGACTTGAATTTAAAGTCTAAAAGTTGTTTAATGGTTGAAAGATGTGATCTTGCTTTTGTTTAGTGGTTGTGGCATGTAAATATATGATCTTGTTTATGTATGTGTTGAATATTGCTAAGAGAGTTAGCATTTGTATAAGTGATTTAGAGTTCCCTTGGTTATAAATCATGTTTACTCTTTTGAAATTACTAGAAAAGTTTTCAAAGTTTAAAACTTTATTTATAGTTTTCAAACTTACTACTATGTTTCCAAAAGTAGTAAATCAAAGTTAAAGGTTTTGAATGGTTTTTGAAATGCAATACCAATTTTTAGGTTATGGTATCCATAACGATAGATGCAGTTCGGTAAATGAACAATTTTTGTAAACTAAGTGTTTTCTTTTTAAGTGTTTTGAAAAAGTTTTCTAAACATATTTTAAGTATCAAAAAGGTTGTTATTTATTTATTTAAGTAAGGTCAATGATTATTTAATTTATTAATTAAGTAAAGGTAATTAGTACTTAATTATTTATTAAGTAAAGATCTATTTTTAATTAATTATTTATTTTGTAAAGTTTTATTTTTAATTAATTATTAATTAAATGAAAGTTAACTATTAATTAATTGTGTATTAAGTATAGATTTATATTTAATTAATTATTATTTAATTAAGGTTTGATAATTAATTAACTGTTAATTAGTTAAGGTTTAATAAATTATAAATTGAGAAGGGTTTAACTATTAATTAAGTTTCTAATTAAGTTTTTAAATAAGTTTTAATTTGGTTTTAATTAAGATTTAATCATTATAAAATAAAGGGTTTATCTTTAATTATTTTATTTCCACGGATCAGATTGTTTTAAAAAGCAGCTTTCTTTTATAAGTGGATGAGTTTAAAACAAGGGATTCTCTATGTCTTTACCCAAAGTAGTTGAACAAATTGAATAGGTTATTGATGACATCTGTTTAACAGAATAAACCCTCGTTCCGCTACAACTTAATTGAATAAGATTTTTTGGACATCTATTTAACAGAATAAAACACCATTCTGCTATCATTTAATTTGCTAAGATATAGATGACATCTGTTTAGCAAAATAAATCCTCATTCTTTTATAATGAAATCAAGTAGATTATTTAGGCATCCATTTAGTAGAATAAATCCTCATTCTGCTATTATATTGATTTGGACATTGAATTGTACGCCAGTATATTCATATTGGATAAGAGTTGTTCTCTACTTATGTATAGTTATTAATTGCCTTTGTATTTGTGCGCACCTTTGTGTTATGTGATGTTTGAATGGAAATGTTATCCCCTTTGAAATATTTTGTTAAATCTTGTGCATGGGTTTTACAAAGATAATTAAAATTTTAAATAAAGATGGTTTAAAAATTAATTATATCTCAATAACTAGGATTTAAATTAAATAATTATTTTACTAATTATGTTTAAATTTGATTAACCATGTTAATAATTATGTTTAAAAGATAATTAATCATTTAAACCAGGATGTTTTAAAGTTAATTAACCTTTTTAAATAATGTTGTATTGAGGCAATTAATTAGGATTAAAGCTAATTGAGTATTTTAAATAAATATGTTTTGAAAATAAATAATCCTTGATTAAAGTTGATTTATCATTTTAAGTAATGATATTAAAGGGAATTATTAGTTTAAAAGGTAATTAATTTGTGTTAAAGTAAATCAATTCATTTTGATAAAGTTATTTAAAGTTAATATTTTTAAATGTGAAATCCCAGCACAAGTTTGGTTTTAAACAGAAAAAGTTTGATTCATTTATGGAAAAGTAGTTCCGCAAACGATATCGCTTATATGGAAAGGATTTAGTCATACTTTTAACACTAAACGTCGAGGCATGGACTCGTCTCTATCGCGAAGGTTAAAAATGTCTTCAATGCAATGCCTAGAGGTAACACTGCCTCAACTTATCCGGCTTTATTTTCAATCGAGGGCTGGCACTTGTTTGGAATCGATGAGTGGTGGTAAGAATATGAATTTAATTTCTATATACGATTATTTTTAATTATCTCCGATAGTTGATTTATTTACTATCGGTTCAGCTTTCTCCTTTGGATATCGTCGGCTTTAGATGATTTGTTGCTCATTTGAGCTTTGTTATCCTTTGTTGGAAATGAAAAAAACCAAAAAGCGAGTGGGGGACAAGTTATGTGGGGTTGCTCCCATTAGGGTATATTCTAATCTATTGTAGGTTGGTTTCAGTTATATGCGCACTAAGATGTGAGATACTCGGATTCTCGGTAAGGTTGGCGAGGTTCGGCTAGGAGTTCCCGAGAGGAGTCAAAGGAGAGAATGACTCTCTCAAGTATATTGACTAGATGTATAATTTCGGCAAGGGGGCGCACCCTTCTAGTCATTTATTGGATATTTTCCCTTTGCTTTCCTTTTATTGCAAGTTTTTAAATCAACCTCTTTCTTAAATTTATCGGGAAGTATTGAGAGCACTTCACTATATTTCATTATTTGTATCCATGGTTGAGATTTGATATTGTTATTGTGAGGGAAACCCGTTTCGTAGATGGCGACTGTTGATTCATGAGTTTTGATTCATGACACAAGCTTCAGAGATCATACGACGAATTACAAAGAGAATACTATACGAAAGCGACAAAAAGAGAATAAACGTATATTGTGCACTACAAAGGAGACAAGACTACAATCCAGAGATTAGTATGAATATTTTAGTGTATTGAGTCTTAGAATATTGTTAAAATCATTCCTCAAGTAGTCACACACATACACAAATTGATTTATATTGAATTATACATAAATAAGTGTGCACTGTGCAAATGACAACAGGTCGGCTGACCGACCAGGATCCTCGGTCGACCGACTCTGTGTCAAGTGCACTATTTTATACACGTCTGTAAACTCAGCTGACCGCCCAGTTTTCTCGGTCAACCGACCTGAACATAACGGCTAGTTTTCTGAAGAGTTGCGATCGTTCATGAAGAGGAATGTCCTTCAATCCAAGAGATACGGACACAACTTTTGATTGAAACTCTTCATGAAAGATTGTAACTATTCTACAACTATATAAACATGTTCAATTCACTTATACAATAACCAATTCTTGTTTATAATTCTGAAATCTATTCTCTATTATTCTCTGCAAATAAAAAGCATTCATTCACATTCAATATCACTAGAATCCTTGAATAAATTCATATACTTCGATTCTACGTGATTATCTTCCTTCTAAATCTTCACACACATATATACTCTTGAGGATTTGATTATAGGAAAGCTGTACTATCAAAAGACAATCGGTGTTATTCAGAACACATTTGTCAACAAATTATTTGTATTAAGTTGAAGTCCTCTTCGGCTGTTGAGGCGAAAAAATTCCTGTTCGGCTGCTCAGGTGTCGTATACCTATTCCTCCGGGTTAAGTGAGGGGTTTAGTTTAAATCCAGAGGGTATTCTGGGACTGGACGTAGAACGGGAAGTTCGAACCAGTATAAAAATTCCTGGTGTGCTTACTTTAATTTTTATTTTACTGCTATTATCAGTTTCCGCATTTATATACCATATTACACGATCCTTAGTACTACACGTACACTTTCATTTGGTATCAGAGCAAGGAAATCCTATAACCGTCACAAAGTTATTTGATATTTATTTCTAAGTAATATGGCAACCACACAAACTAACGATGTTAGCACTAACACTAATTCTAGTTTCACAGAAGGTCAATCGACTTTACGACCTCCACTTTTTAATGGTATAAATTATAATTATTGGTCAACTAGAATGAGAATCTATATGCAATCTAGTGGATTCGATATTTGGAATATTATACAGAGAGAGTACACAACTCCAACTGAAGAATACTCAACTTGGAGTAACACACAAAAACTAGATGCTACTTCAAATGCAAAGGCTATGAATATTTTATTTTGTGCATTAGATAGAAATGAATTCAATAGAGTTAGCATGTGCACTTCCGGTTATGAAATTTGGAGAATTCTTAAGGTGTCGCATGAAGGAACGAACAAAGTTAAATTAAGCAAAATCTCTATGTTGAAAAATCAATTTCAAAATTCAAAATGAGGCCAAATGAATCTATAAATGACATGTACTCTAGATTCCAGGATATTTATCATGCTTTACTATCATTAGAACAAAAGTTTACTGATTTTGATGTTGTTACAAAAATCTTAAATTCTTTAACGGGTGAATGGGAACGAAAAGTCCTAGCTATTGAAGAAGCAACTGATTTATCAACATTAAAACCAAGAGAATTGATAGGTAATTTAATGTCCTACGAAGTAAATTTGCAGGCAAAAAGAAATGGAGCACAAGAAAAGAAAAATGTAGCATTCCAAGCAGAAAAAGATGATTCCGACTCAGATAATGAAATATGGCAATGATCGCTAAAAATTTCAAAAAGTTTTTGAAATTCAACAGAAACAAATTCAAGGGAAACAAAAATAATTACAACAACAATTCCAATAACAGCAAACCATCATCTTCAGCAATGGAATGTTATGAATGTCATAAAAAAGAACACATGAAGAAGGATTGTCCAGAGCGTAAAAAGAATAATTTCAAGAAGGACAAAACTAAACAAAAAGCTTTTTCTGTCACTTGGGACGACACTGACTCATCATCCTCATCAGAGAGTGAAAGTGATAATGAACAAGCAAATGTGTGCTTCATGGCTTCGTCAGACGATGTAAGTGATCTTACTTTTGAAGATTTAATTGAAATTAATTCTGAATTAGTAAATTTAGCAAAGCAACTTAAAAAGAAAAATAAGGAGTTGCAAAGAAAGTTAGATAGAACAGTCTTAGAAGTAGATATGCTGAAAGATGAGAAGAAAATATTAGAAGAAGAACTTGAAATTTCTCAACAATCAAATTCTAACTTATCTTCTCAAATTTCATCAATATCTGAAGAACTAGAAATTCAGAAAAATAAAAATGATGTTTTACTTTTCGAAAATAATAGTTTAAACTCTAAGATTAAGGATTTAAAGTTAGAAAAATCTAGTCTTAAAATAAAATTTGATGATATTTCTAAAAATGTATCTAATTTCAATAAAGGAAGAGAGAATCTTTCTAGAATACTTGAAAATTCTCAATCCTCTAATAATAAATCTGGACTAGGATTTAAGAAACAAAATAATTTTGCTAAAAGTAGGATTAATAATAATATTAAGAAAGATATTAAGAAAACAGTTTACCCAAACACTAAAACCATCAAGATATGGATTCCAAAAACAAATAATGTTTTGATAAGGAATAAACATATCAAAATGTTTATGGAAACTATTCATAATAACAAGAATTATGTTTATAAAGGGAATTCTGAACCCGTATGGGTTTGGCTTCCTAAGATCTAACTCTTAGGACCCTAAAAAGATTGGATACCAACTTTTTATAAATTTTTTGCAGTTACCACATAAGAAGAGAGGAAAATGGATTTTAGATAGCGGTTGCTCAAAACACATGACTGGAAACAAAGAAATGTTGTCAAACATTATATACTCAAATGGAGGAGCAGTCACCTTTGGAGATAACTCAAAAGGATATATCATCGGCAAAGGCGATGTCAGTAGCAACGGTACCTCTAATTTACCTCTCATTACTGATGTTTTATTAGTTAAAAATTTAAAACACAATTTATTAAGTATTAGTCAGCTATGCGATAAAGGTTTTAATATAACTTTTTCAGAAAATAAATGTAATATTTTCGATAAAAATCATAACACTATTTTCGAAAGAAAAAGAGATAAAAACATTTATATTTTAAATATGAATGTTAATAATGATTCAAATTTATGTTTAGTAGCTAAAGAAAACGATTCTTGTCTTTGGCACAAAAGATTTTGTCACATCAATTTTAATACTATCAACAAACTAGCTAAAACAAATTAGTTAAAGGATTACCCAATATAAAATTCAAAACTAATATATTTTGTGATGCATGTAAATTAGGAAAATTAACAAAATCTTCTTTTAAATAAAAAAAAGTAATATCTACAGAACAACCACTTGAACTTTTACACATGGATCTTTTTGGACCAACTCAAGTGCAGTCTATTAATCATAATAGATATGTATTTGTTATTGTAGATGATTTTTCTAGATATACTTGGATCTTCTTTTTGAAAAATAAAAGTGATACTTTTGATAATTTTAAAGTTTTTGTTAAAAGAATCCAAAATATTAAAAGTTTGAAAATTAAAAATATAAGAAGTGATCATGGAGGAGAATTTGAAAATGAAGCTTTTGAACAATTTTGTAACAACAAAGGTATTAACCATAATTTTTTGTTTCCTAGAACACCACAACAAAATGGAGTTGTAGAAAGGAAAAATAGAACGTTACAAGAATGTGCAAGAACTTTATTAAATGGAACCACTTTATCGAAACACTTTTGGGCAGAAGCTGTAGCTACTGCTTGTTATGTATTGAATCGTGTTTCTATTCGACCGTTAACTAAGAATACTCCATATGAACTTCTAAATGGAAGAAAACCAAATATTTCATATCTTAAAGTTTTTGGCTCTAAATGTTTTATTTTAAATACTAAAGATCAACTAGGCAAATTCGATCCAAAATCCGATGAAGGAATATTCGTTGGATATTCGGAATGAAGCAAAGCTTATCGAATTTATAATAAAAGAACTCAAATTATTGAAGAAAGTTTACATGTCTCATTTGACGAAAATTTTAAAAATATAAATTCAAATATTACTATCGATTCTGATGATGAAACTACTCAGAATGAAAATAGTAATACAAATGAAAATTTTGATATTCATGAAATTAATGAAAATACAAACATTACTCCTAATATAATAAAATCTCCACCTAGAATTTTACGGGATCATCTTGTACAAAACATAATTGGAGAAGTAAATACGAACGTTAAAACCAGACATCAATTAAATCAAGTTGGTCATGTAGCTTTTCTCTCTAACATAGAACCTAAGAATATAAAAGAAGCCTCAACTGATGACTACTGGATTCTTGCCATGCAAGAAGAACTAAATCAATTCGAACGAAATGAAGTTTGGGAACTCGTTCCTAGACCTAGTGATCAATCAGTCATCGGTACTAAATGGGTTTTCAAAAATAAAGCAGCTGAACTAGGAAATATAACCAGGAATAAAGCTAGATTAGTTGCACAAGGATATAATCAAGAAGAGGGAATAGACTACGAAGAAACGTTTGCTCCAGTCGCCCGACTTGAAGCAATACGAATCTTATTAGCTTTCGCATGTTTTCATAATTTTAAACTTTATCAAATGGATGTTAAAAGTGCTTTTTTAAATGGATACATAAAAGAAAATGTTTTTGTTGAACAACCACCTCTTTTTAATCATGAAAAATTTCCGGATCATGTTTATAAACTCAAAAAGGCTTTATACGGTTTAAAACAAGCACCACGTGCTTGGTATGATCGTCTTAAAAGCTATTTATTAGAATCTGGTTTTGAAATTGGTAAAGTAGATCAAACGTTTTTTATTAAAAAAACCAAGAAAGATATTTTAATAATTCAAATATATGTTGATGATATTATTTTTTGCTCAACAAATGAAAAATTATGTCAGGAATTTTCGACTATAATGACAAATGAATTTGAAATGTCTCATATGGGAGAATTGTCATATTTTCTTGGATTACAAATTAAACAAATTGAAAATGGAATTTTTATTAATCAAGAAAAATATTGTTATAATTTAATTAAACGATTCGGTTTGGAAAACACTGCTGCCAAACCAACTCCTATGAGCACAACGATTCATCTCGATAGAGATGTGGATGGCAAAAGTGTTGATCAGAAACTATATCGTAGTATGATTGGATCTTTACTATATTTAACAGCGAGTCGACCCGATATAATGACGAGTGTTTGTTTATGTGCTCGATTTCAAGCAAATCCCAAAGAATCACATATGCGAGCAGCTAAACGTATTATTCGTTATCTAACTAAAACCAAAGATTTCGGGCTATTTTATCCGAAAGAATGTCCTTTCGAATTAGTCTCCTATAGTGATGCTGATTTTAGAGGAAGTCGGACGGATCGAAAAAGTACGAGCGGAACATGTCATTTCATTGGACATTTCTTAGTCTCTTGGTTTAGTAAGAAACAAAATTGTGTTTCTTTATCGACGTGTGAAGCAGAATATATATCTGCTGCTTTGGCATGTGCACAAGTCGTATACATGCAACAAACACTACAAGATTTTAATTGTCATCTCGAGAAATCTATAATTTATTGTGATAATACTAGTGCAATAAATCTTTCTAAAAATCCGGTCAATCACTCACGAACAAAACACATCGATATTCGTCATCACTTTCTTCGTGATTGTTTGGAAAAAGGATTAATAAATTTAGAATTTATTAATACTGAAAATCAAATTGCTGACATTTTTACTAAACCGCTAAATGAAAATATTTTTATAAAACTTAGACGTGACTTAGGAATAATGTCTTTAAAAGATTTATAAATAAAAATATGCAAAAATATTGAAAAACAAAAATTGTTTTATTTCTGACCAAAGCGAAACTCGAACTCATGACCTCTGACTTGCTTGTTAGATGTTGTGTTATAGCTACTTGAGCTATGGGTGTTTCTTGTCTCAATTCTCTTTAAAGTTTGTGTTATTTATTTTGGTTTCAGAAAAACTATTTTTAGTTCTAAAACTTATAAATCATACATTTACGAACAGCTTTATTGTTAAAATTCTATGATTATAGTTAAAACTAGTTCCCATCCACAAATTTTTCAACAAACTGATACTTATATATACTATGCTTATCTTTCAAAACATATACTAAGAAAGTTTTAAAATCAAAACTTGAAAAATGTCTTCAAACAATGACTACTATAATTCCGAAAACTCCCATCTATCATACACATCTCCGGACGATGATGTTTCCGACCGCATTCCTGAAAATGGCCCCTATCCTACCTTTCCTATGCCTAAACGTATCCTTGACTTCTCTTCCCCGGATAAAGACCCCCGACATGGATGGAAACCATGGGAAGACTCCCATACAGGCTATACCAGAAAAGAAAAAAGGGAAGAATGCAATGGTAATATCTCCATCAACCAAACAAAAAATTAATGAAATACATCACTACCAACAACAACAAATGGATATGCAGCGGGAACTCTACTGTGAACAAAAAGTCACGGCAAGACGTTTAAGTTTTCTAGAAAAGATTGCCATGAAAGTTTGTTCATCAAAGAAGGATGATGTTGCTGAACCTACTTATAGACCTTCATCCTCTTCAAACCCCGTTCAAACTCCAATAGCTCCAAGATGGTCACCTATAGAAGATGTCCCGTCACCAAACTCATGGGAACGTAGATTTTAACGAACGGTGGCTAAACATTATATATATATATATGTTGTTGTTTTCAATAAGATGTATAAATATAGTGCAATGATAATAAAGTTTATATTTCTATATTTTTTTTGAAAAATAGCAAAAATGTGCATTTCTAACAGGTTCGGTCGATCGAAGACCCTGAGTCGGTCAGCCGAACCCATCCCGAAAGTTTCAAATGTACATTCCTAACAGGGTCGATCGACCGAAAGACCTGAGTCGGTCAGTCGAACCCATCCCGAAAGTTTCAGCTAGTCTCAGATAACCCAGTCGGTCAGCCGACCCATCCCTTCGGTCGACCGAACGTGTATTCTGTTGTTTTTTACTTCAGGTTAGTAACCCATCCATTCACCTTTTCAACCTACCTCTTCACTTTTACTTTCCCAAATTCAGTTTTTACCCTAGCCCCCATTAAAATTTCTCAAATTTTTTTCTCTATTCTTCAAAAAACAATGGCTCCCAAGAAGAAAACAAAGACTACCAATGCTTCATCTTCATCTACTCCAGTAGATACTCAAATCGCTTCATGGCTAGTCAATGATGTAGCTCTTCAAAGATGGATACAACTCCAAGATGCCAAAATCTTTGAAGAATCATTTGTAAGTTATCCTGATTTCACTCCCTACGGTATTGAAAATGCCGCTATTGAGAGTGGACTTGATATATTCCTTGACCATAGGAAAAATAACTTGAAAATCAATCATATTATGGTCAAGTTATTTCTAGCAAACCTTAACCTTGTCAATCTGCCAAGAAACACTGACAATTGTGTTTGGACATTGGTTTGTGGCACTTCAATTTTCCTTTCCATTGATAGAATTAACCACATTTAACATGCTCGACCGGGTGGAATTTCGTTACACGATGTAGATTGTAATATATCAACTCGTGACCGATAAGCCACCTATTTTTTGAAGATGACGCTACTGATTTAAGACAAACTTCATCCCTTTGACCTAAAGCCCGACTCTTTCATCGATTCATAATGAAATCTATAGTTCCTAGAGGCGGTTCATATCACTTAGTATATCCCAAAAACTTCAAAGCACTGTATGCTATTTGCGGGAATGTACGAGTAAATTGGGCACAACTTCTTATGGATGAATTTCTCTCTTTCAACCAAGGAAAGATGCTCCATATTTACTATGGAGAATACATAATGAGGTTGATCAATAGCTTCGTCACCCATGCTCCGGAGTCCGAAACATCCAAAGTTCGTTCTTTTGATTCAAGAACCATAAAACTAATGAAGTTACCCGATGCACCTCCTAGATTTATAACATTTAACCAATGGCGTACTACTCCTCGAGAACAACTACGCCGTAGCTTCTCCACACCGCAACCATCAACTCATACTACAGAATGTCTCACTCGCCAACATTCAATTCAAAGACCAACTCCCGGAATTAGTACGGAGGCGGCCATTGATATTTTGGCTCAAAATCAACTAGCCCTAGATGCCCGGCTACAAAAAATTGATGGTCGTTTCAAGAAAATCAAGGGCTTCTTCGTGAATTTATGGGATGCCTTATCATGTACTTCCAAAGCCGGTGCCTCTTATGTTGCTCCCGGAAAAAGACCAGCGCCAAACTTCTCTTGGTCTACTTCAGATAACACAAGTTCCGGTACATCGGCAACTCACATTTCTCACACTCAAAGACGTGGTAAGGAACCGGTTCCTCCGGAAGAAAATATTCGTCCAGAATTTTGGGATTCCGATGATGATGAGGAGTGATCATATTGTTTTATTTTAATTTCAAGTATTTCTTTATGAACAATATGTCTATTGTTAGATGTTATGTAGTAAGTAAACATCATTAATATTCCTATTTTGTTTGAGTATGTAATATTTAAAACTCGATGTTTTCTTATTTGTGTTCCATGTTTCATATTTATTTTACACATTACATCTAGTAAGTATTCCTTTTTGTCGATGACAAAGGGGGAGAAATATATGAAAGCTAACAAATTTTTTGCAGAAAAGTTGCCATATATTCAGGAGGAGAATTATAATATATATATATATATATACACTATTTCGTCACATAAGTATTATCATCAATCAAAAAGGGGGAGAATGTTGATTCATGAGTTTTGATTCATGACACAAGCTTCAGAGATCATACGACGAATTACAAAGAGAATACTATACGAAAGCGACAAAAAGAGAATAAACGTATATTGTGCACTACATAGGAGACAAGACTACAATCCAGAGATTAGTATGAATATTTTAGTGTATTGAGTCTTAGAATATTGTTAAAATCATTCCTCAAGTAGTCACACACACACACACAAATTGATTTATATTGAATTATACATAAATAAGTGTGCACTGTGCAAATGACAACAGGTCGGCTGACCGACCAGGATCCTCGGTCGACCGACTCTGTGTCAAGTGCACTATTTTATACACGTCTGTAAACTCAGCTGACCGCCCAGTTTTCTCGGTCAACCGACCTGAACATAACGGCTAGTTTTCTGAAGATTTGCGATCGTTCATGAAGAGGAATGTCCTTCAATCCAAGAGATACGGACACAACTTTTGATTGAAACTCTTCATGAAAGATTGTAACTATTCTACAACTATATAAACATGTTCAATTCACTTCTACAATAACCAATTCTTGTTTATAATTCTGAAATCTATTATCTATTATTCTCTGCAAATAAAAAGCATTCATTCACATTCAATATCACTAGAATCCTTGAATAAATTCATATACTTCGATTCTACGTGATTATCTTCCTTTTAAATCTTCACACACATATATACTCTTGAGGATTTGATTATAGGAAAGCTGTACTATCAAAAGACAATCAGTGTTATTCAGAACACATTCGTCAATAAATTATTTGTATTAAGTTGAAGTCCTCTTCGGTTGTTGAGGCGGAAAAATTCCTGTTCGGCTGCTTAGGTGTCGTATACCTATTCCTCTGGGTTAAGTGAGGGGTTTAGTTTAAATCCAGAGGGTATTCTGGGACTGGACGTAGAACGGGAAGTTCGAACCAGTATAAAAATTCTTGGTGTGCTTACTTTAATTTTTATTTTACTGCTATTATCAATTTCCGCATTTATATACCATATTACACGATCCTTAGTACTGCACGTACACTTTCAGTAACATGGTCTCACATATTTTATTTATGTCCACCATTTTGTTCTGAGACTTACTCATACCAAACATATTGTCTGATCCGAGTTGTTTATTTTTCCTAAACTCTCGGGTACTCAATTATATTTGAGTAGTCCGAGAGTAGCAGGTTTGCTTTGGGCTATTTGAAGATGATGGATGAGCGGGAGGCTTCGTAGCTGTCTAGTTATTTATTTCCACTGTTATGTCTATTATGTATGTATATTTTGTATTAGCATATGTAAAGGCAGCGTGTATAACTTCCTAGTCTGATAGTTGTAGTACTTTTGTATAACTCTAATAACTCCATGTAAGGAGTAATCTTTTGTACTATATTAATTTGTATTACATATAACCATTTCGTTGTGAGGTTTTTCTATTCTATTCTGTCCTGTTCTGTTTTCTTTTATTTTACCCCATGACAACTTGTCTTTCATACTCTTGGGCAACGACAAATGAATACCGAGGATGTATTAAGTGTCATTCTTAGGGGTCATAAAGGAGGGTCATCTCAACATGGTATTAAAGCACAAGGTTAAGCGAGAACCTTGGCCCTGGTGGGGTAAACTCATAAAGAGATAGGATAATGTAATGCCTTATTACGAGTTTGAGTGTATTATGTATATAAGAGCACGTATTTGTAAGTATTATAAAAATATTTCATATTGTGTTAATTGATCTGTTAAGTGGTTTATAGATTCAGATCAATACGAGTTACAAACGTTATTGATAGGGATCCCTAAACACTTGAACATGGCCAACCGACATTATATTGTTCTAAAATTGGTAAATGAAATAATTTTACCTAGGACTATATTTTATATACAAAAGAAAATTTTCAAAAAATGGTTATAGTTATTTAGGATATGTTTGTTGCTAGAGAATAATAATAATATGTGATCAGTATCATTTATTGTTGATTAGTTAGGCTCATATAGTTTATAAGCATTTATTGTTTTAGTTAAATTGAATACGAACACCTTGTGAATTTAGTTTCACAATTCGACTATAAGGTGTCCAGTGACGTGTTGGGAAAAAAATTTAAATTTAAATTTAATTTTAATAAGAGTTGTTTATTATAATATAAACAAAGAATAAACATTGTGAAATGTTCTTATAAAAAGGTGGAATTATATAAGTATGATTTATTTATATGGGTTTTGAATAATAGAGGGTTAAAACTGATAATTTAAGAACTAAAAACCTAGTGTTTTGGAAATTATTTTCAAAGTTTTAGGAAAAATAATAGTGGTATTATTTTGAAAGTATTTATGAATGGAAGTATTTTGGAATTATTTTAAAAGAGGTAGAAAGCTCTGAACTCACTTCGGTCGTTGGAAAATAATTTTGATAATGGTTGTAGCTTCATTGGTGTTCATTTTCGAGTTTCTAAGTGAGGAAATGCTACAATACAATTTGCTATAGGAATGTTTTGATAAAGTAGATTTTGATTAAATCCCAAAAGCATGAGTTGATTTGAAAAAAATATGTATATTATTATTTTAAACGATTTTTGAAGAAAATAATAAATAGTATCACTTGAAAGTGTTTTCAAGTATGAATATGTTCGAAAGAGAATTTTAAGTAAGAAGAGTGTGTGTGTGTGTGTGGATTTTAAAATTGAAGAAGAATTTATGTTAACTAGTTCAAGTGGCCCGAAAATAACTAAAAATAGGAAAGATATGTGTTCGGATGGTAAGCGCTTCTCTTAAGTATTTCCTTTCTTGGTAAGGGAATATATGATACTATTTGGTAGTACCCAATTCCTTAGTATCATTTTGGGGTTACTCGGCCTAATTAAATATATTTTCTATGGTTCAAACGTATTAAATCATTTCAAAAGAGTTTTGAAATAATACCGGATATTTGGATGTCGAGTTTACTTAAATGAAATAAATTCAAAATGAAAATTTTTGAACCAGATAGTGGTATATACTCTCAGGATGTAGTAGATTAGTAGAAAAGAATTAGTATTAGTGAAAACCAATAAAATAAGTACGTAAGCTAGACGTAGGTCGTTTCTCTTTTTCA
This sequence comes from Allium fistulosum, assembly GCA_030737815.1. Taxonomy (NCBI): domain Eukaryota; kingdom Viridiplantae; phylum Streptophyta; class Magnoliopsida; order Asparagales; family Amaryllidaceae; genus Allium; species Allium fistulosum. The sequence goes on from CM060904.1 coordinate 341,293,855, forward strand.
CATAATTTTAGATCCAAGATTCGAGTACATGACTTTAAGGTGTTTCACATCAAATAAGAATCTATTACTAGATTTTAGACGACGAACACTTAGCGAGGGTTCTTGACATGGAACCAAAGTTTTATATCATAATATATTGTTATTCAAGGAGAACGATAGTCCTTAATCAAGGAACTTGATTGGAGTTCGCACTAGGAAATCGAGTGAGCGATACTAGTTCGGAAAAGGAGTTATGTATTCGAGTAGAGATCGAATCATATTTTACATAGGAATGACCACTGAACATTATGCAGACTTATGAATAATTTTGGATGTTTCTTTTTAGGTTTAGGTGGTGGTGGAATTTTGGGGTCCAAATTCTTTTAAAGGAGGAGAATGTAATGACCTAAAATTTAATCACTTTAAATATGAATATTTTATAATTAATAAATGGATTTTATAACCCAAAAATACCCCTTTTTAATAATAACTACTGATGGTGAAATGGTTTTCAAAACGTGTTTACAAAAATAACTAGTTAAAAGGAAAATAGAAAATGTGACCGGAAATTGTTTCTTGAATTTTCTGTTGTTCGGTGTCTAAAAGTTGCTAGAATCATTGTGCACATTTGAGTTAACACATATACACATTCACAAATAATATAAGTATGGATAATTTAGTAATAGGGTGAAAATATATTTACTTAAGTAAATAAAAGAAAATGTGACATCTTTTCAAAAGTTTAAATCAAAATAAAATTAAGAATGATATGTCCCCTTTCATTTAGACGTCATGGTACAAGGAGGACCTTTACATGGTGGATAAAGGAGGGATGCCTTGTAAGTTGCGTGTGGAGGAAGTGAGGGGAGGATGGAGATGGAAGGTGATGATGTGTTCAAAAATTAGTGGAGGGCAATTGTACTTTAAGGTATTTTAATAATTCTCTTATCTCATTCTATATAAAAGCTTTTCTTTTTATTTACCATTCTCATTTTCATTTTATTTTTCATTCCAAACTTTTGTTATCTTTTTAACAAAGCTTCACTTCTCTTTAATGGCTTCCACTTTTATTTTCAAGTTTAAAAAAAACAAAACTTCTCCTTTAAATTCTTTTAAAAACTTGTCCAAACCTTTATTTCTTCTTCTACACACGTTCCTCTTTTAAAATCAAGCCATACTCACCTCCAACCACCTACGACCGAGCCCTATCATGCCAAGGCTGAGCCCACTTTCCAAGATCCAAGGCTAAAAATCATTTTTTAAAAGAAAAATTCAAAGATCTAGGCCTATTTAAAGTTTCAGTGAAAGATTGGTTTGTTTTTATAACCTTTGGTGAGTAAAAACTCACATATCAAAATCATAAATCAAATCAATATCAACGGTGAATCGTTTATGATATCAAAATCAGTATAAGAAAATGAGAAATTAGAAAATGTAGAAATCATACATAAAACCCCAAATTAATTCAGAAATGAAATAATAATATAGTTCAACAAAATCTTTCTTTAAAGAATTAAACCAAATATTCAATACACACACACAGAGAGATATATACATATACATATATAACACACTTTAATAATTCATAAATATTCATATTATTGATGAAATACACTTTAAAATACCTAAAATATTAATCAGAAGATATTTCATATTTTTCATAATTTTATAATCTTTTAAATAATTAATTAAAACCAAATATAAAAATTCCTTTTCAATAAGTTAATAAATTTAGATATAACTTCTTGAATCTATTTTATATTATGAAATCAATAAAAATCTTTAAAACGTATTATATATTGAATAGCACTTTATCTTTATTTATATAATTCCAAAATAAAGATTTAAATACCAAAATTCATTTCCAAATCTCTACTTATATAATTTAAAGCATTCAAAAACACTTTTCAAATCGAATATCCTTTGTAGAAGTTTTCTTATAGTTTTCTATAATTAATTACTATTTTTAAATAAATGTATAAATTTCAAAATAAATTATATTTATTTCAAACCATAGAATATAACTCAAAATCTTCACTGTATACTCAAATTAATTAGAAGTAAAACATTTTTCCTTTAAATTATACCATATTTGAAATTCTAATATTACGAAAACAGATTTTTATTTATTTAAACATATCGAGAACAATATAATTAAATCATAAAATAAAATTCTATATTTTTCCAAGGTTTAAAAATTTATTAACAAGAAAACTTGTTAACATCCCCAAAGCTAAGTGATTAACAAGAAATGTTGTTAACACTTCAAAAGAAGATTTTTAGTAGCGATTACTTTCTTCGGAACCCCTTTCGAATGGGTTGATTTGGTCAAGTTGCTTGCGGAGGGTGGCCTCATGAAAATATTAATTGTAGTTAATAAGTCCAACCAACCCTATTGAAATGAAGGTTAAGGAGAAATCACCCCCTTTGGAAGCCTCTTTTTGAGTGAGTCGAAAGAGGTTAGTCATATTGAACATTTTTCTCTTTCGACTATGTCAAAAGGACCATTCTTTCCTTAAGAAAGAGTATTTACTTTCGATGACATTTTTATGCTCTTTTGGAAAGAACTCCTTCAAAAGGGTTGTCTGTGTTGTGTGTACACCTTTCAAAGGAATTCATCTAGCTAGCATACTTTAGTATTTACACATCAAATTCCTTTTGAAACATCCCTTTCGATCAGGTTGAAAGGGTATTTGTTCTTTCGAAGTGGACTCAATGTACAATACATAAACTCTATGTTCTATCTTCAATGGAATAACATCTTGGACAATATAAGCTTCTTGAATCAATTAATATCGAAACACTATCATCATCTTTGTTTAATATTTGACATCATTAAACATGATGATAACATGATTCGTATACATATTACCCAAATTGATCCCATTGCATCGCATAAGACAAATATGAATTAAAAAGATAAGCAAGCATCATGTGCAATTGATCATTAGTCAAGCTAATGATCGAAATGATCTCTCTCATGATCAAAGTCTTTATTAATTCATGTGCTTCCACTTTTAGCATTAATCCAAATTGAGTTACAAGTAAGAGAGCTTTTCCCAAAATTGATTTAGGGTTACAAAGATTTGATTTGCAAAGAATTAAAAGAAAGAATTTAGGATTTCTCAAAATTCGGTCCCCAAATTCGGACCCCTAGGGTCGTATTTATAGATGTAGGTTGGCCCCCTATCGAGCCCATCCTTTTGTTCCAGTTCAAAGGCCTTCCTTCAAACTTCCGTGTGCACCCTTTCGACATGGTCGAAAGGCCTTCCGTCATCCTTGTGCGCGCCTCCTTTCGATGCAGTCGAAAGGCTTTTTTTGACCTTTCTCATCCATTCTTAGGCCTCCGCCTTTTCATTTCAGACCTTTCGACCTAGTCGAAAGTATCACCTTGACAACCTTTTGCGGTCGTTAAAATTTCAGTGCCTCCTTTGCTTTTCTTTTTTGTACTGCTTTCGACTTTGTCGAAAGGGAGGTATAGGCAATGTTCGCTTTGTGCTGCTATACTGTTGCAAGTGAGAGATGAGTTGAGCTTTCGCATGGCTTCATCGAAAGGAATGGTGACCGACAGTTGGGTTTTAGCGAAAGGACTCTAGGCCTTCATGTAGGGTTTTCATCATGCCTTCGAAGGGTTCCAACTGTTTCGAAAGGATTGTTCTTGCTTTCGAAAGGTGTATATTAGAATCTTTTTTTCAAGTAGTATATTGACAACAATGAAACCCTCTATTTTGAAGGAATCGATTCTTGTGTGGGAGTCTATCGTTCAACACCTTCGAAAGGTGCTTCGAACCCATATTAGCCTTTCCTATATATGTGAATCCATCTGCGTTGAAAGGTCTGGATGAGGCGGGAGAGTAACCTTGCCTACTTTTCTATCCTTTCGAAAGATTTTGTTCTGCTTGTCATTTGTAATGGCACCTAGCCCTTGCGACTCCTTCGAAAGCCATCTCACTACTTTCGAAACGCTCTTCTTTAAACTATGGCGAAACCCATGTCTTCAATTTTGTAGAGCATGTCACTTGCATAAGCCTTCTTTCATACCTTTTGTTCTTAAGTGAATTTTTATGGTTAACATTTTACGCCCCCCCCCCGGTATGAAAGAAGCTTTTGTTCTTTAGGACAAATGTAATGATCCCGGATTTTAACTAAGTTTAAATTGATAGTTAATTTAATTTTTGAATAAAAATTGTAAAATTAATTGGTAAATCGATTTGAGTTTCTCCAAATTCAAATAAAATATGTGTTAAATCATTTGAATTTAAATTTTAACTAAATGGTTTAAAAATAATTTGAATTTATAAATAGATATATATAAGATAAATTATAAAATACAAAGTAAACACATCGGCTGAAATCTAACAACGTATTAAAATAGAAATTTATTTATATTATAAGGTAATATTACAAAGCATAAGACAAAAGAAAGAATATGTTCATAGAAACAAATGAAGTATAAGTATGTACACTTGTAAAAGAAAACAAAAATATATATGTATTAGCTTGCAAAAGAAGACACTAATATATATTCAAGAATGAAACACAAATTTTTTTTATAAATATCTATGTACGAGCAAATAAGGATAAGTATGTAGATTTGTACATGGAAATTAATGCTAGCCACAATATGTATCTATTAGCCACCATAGGAAAGAAGAAAATATCAGCCTAGTCAACAATGAAAAATATCTCTGACTTTTGATTGGACAACAAAATAATATCACACAGTAAAACTCAATTCATATATATCAATTTCATTTATCTCAGTTCGTCCATTACAACTGAGTAATATTTGCAGTAAGTGCCATCTAAAAACAAAATTCAATTTAAACATCTCAGCATAAACAAACAATACAATCAAGACAAACCAGAGATCAAAAGGGTTTCAACTTGCAATCTCAAGCCTGTGTCAAAATTGAAGAAGAACTCTGTTCATTTTTGGAATCAGGTGAGTAAGATCATTTTTTTTAAAAAGAAAAAATAAATAAATTAAAAGGTTGAATCTGTTGCAAGTTATATCTGTGATGAGTATGTTAGTATATATATATATATTTGAATTCTCTGTGTATAAGTGAATGATGAATGAATTGTGTGCAGGCTATTATTCATATATGTTCCCTGTCTACAATTCTAACACAAGATTTTAGTTTCAAAAAAATCAGTTCCTCTTGATCTACTTATTGTTTGGGCTTAAGATTAAAACAAAAATTGTTTGTTACAGTATATATTAAGTTTTAAAAATTTATACAAGTTAAAACAACTTGTCAATGTCTCTGGAAAACCAAGATACTGAGTAAAACCTTAAATTAGTCAAATTTCAAATGTCTTAATTCATGAATTCAAGTATATAAACTGAATTCTCCTACTTGAACTTGGTTTTTAAAGCGTAAATCATAATTTTTAGAGCTAGGATTTAAGAGCAGTTTGGGTTAGAATGAATTTCTTGGTTTCGGTGATTGCTGGTGATCTTGTCGATGAGGAAGGTCGGGGTTCTCTGGGATGGTAGAGGAGTGATCGGCGATTCAAGGAAAAATACTATATGGATTTGTAGATGGACGAGGTGGCGGCAAGCTTTGGAAGTCTGGAAACCTAATTTTGTCGAGAGTCAATGTTTCGATTTGTTCGTCCCTTATGATGGATCGAGTGCTACGAAACTTTGGGTGATGGTAGAGGGGAGGTTGACGAAGTGGTGACTGGAGTTTCAGGAGTTCTGATGGTCGAGGTTTCGAGAACGACGATGATTTCCAGGTTGATGGTGAGGCCGGCTGTTGTTTCCAGGTTTCGAGTTTGTACTCGATTTTGATTTTGAGAAGATGAGGGAGTTCTGGTGGTCGGGGAGAGGAGCGTGGAGGATCGTCGACTTGCTCGACGATGTGATGTCGCCTGGAGTCGATCATCGGCGACGTGCATGTGCACCGTGCACTATTCTCGGTGACCTGGATTTTGTTAGTTTGGGTGTATCAGGTTTTCGCGAGTCTCTCAGGTGTTTACTCGAAGTTTTTGGGTGCCGGACTCGAAGCAGGGAGTGGTCATAGCTCGGGTCGAATATTTGTCCAGGTCTTAAAACAGAAACCTGTTCTGTTTTTGGCAATTTAAAACTGAATTTAAAATTTCAAAGCAAAGTTTTAAATTGAGTTTTAAAATTAAGGTTAAATTATGAATTCAAGTTAGTTTGGAATTCAGTTTGGGAATAAATAAGTTTTTACTTTCAAATTGTTTTAATAACCAAAAGTGTTTAAGTAATTTAGTGGTTTTTAAATGAATTTGAAAAAAAATGGAATTTGAATTGTAAGAAAGAATTTAAGCAAAGTAAAAATCAAAGTTTAAACCTGGACTGAAATCTGAAGTGGAATTCTAGATTTTTAAATTAAATAAAGTTTTATAACTTTAAATGTTTAAATAAGTTTAAATGTAAAGGTATACTTTAAATATGTGAAGTCAAAAGAAAATTTGAGTTTTAACTCTTTTAAATTTCTTTTAACAAGAATATTGCCTAAACGTATGAATTTGAAGGTTTTCAAAATTAGTTTTAACTTTATATAAGATAAATTGGTATCCATTTTATATTTTGAAATTAAAATGAAATTTAAGCAGAAAATTGAAAGAAATGTTTTCTAACATACTTATGAGTGATAACTAAATCATTTATAAGGAGAAGTTTCTTCAAAGTTAACAAAACTTATTGATTTGTAATTCATAAATTATTAAGTTAACTATAATGGTTAATTAGTGTTTAGATTAATTAAATTAGTGATTATAAGTTTTAGATTTATTAATTAAGGTTTAAGTCAATTAATGATTAGAAATTAATTAATTTGTAATTAAGAACTAATTAAGTTACAATTAACACTTAATTTATTAAATAATTAGGATTGATCTATGAGTTATTAATAATTAATCAATTTTGATTAATGTAAGTAATTTCTTTAGCAAAGTAATTAAAGAATTGTTATTAGTTAATGAAGGTCATTAACTAAGATTATTTAAATAATTATTTAATGTGATTAATTTTAACAATAAATTAGATTAATTAATTAATGAAAATCATTTATAAAATTGTGTAAGTGTAATTACTTTATGGAAGAAATTAAGAAATTAATTGCTCATTGTAATTAATTGAGTTTAATTTGATTAATTTAAGTTAACTATGGTCAAATATTGTGTACTGGATTGATATTTCTGATATGTGATTGTGATGCTATGTAATGCGAATTGCTTTGTGCTGAACTGTGATTTATGATTTGTTTCTGTATTTATGTGAAAACCCTTTGGACCCGTAAAACGACATTTGAATTTCGATGCGACAGGGAGTCGGATTCCAGTTTGTTATCCGAAACCCACATCGAATCGTAATGATGAATCCTTGTGATTGATAAATTGACTTTATCTATGAATCTGTGAATGAAGATAAGCGTTATAAATCATAACGCTTATCGATATTGATATGATTGAATCTGTGATGATTGAATGATGTTGCACTATTGTGTTAAACCCCTGGACTACACCATACACACACAAATATGGACTTCACGAGGAAATCGATTAAGTCACAGATTTTTGAAATGGTTTTAAAAATTAAATTTGAATTCAAATGGTTTGGACATGGAATCGGGTTAAATGTGAAAAGCTTTGGAAAAGGAGTTTCGAGGATAAAGTTATTTTGGATAACTTCATAAAGTTTTGAAATTTAAAATGGTTGAACCTGGTTTTAAAATTGAAGAGGATTTTAAATGGTGTATCTTTTATATATAAAAGATTTGAAATGAAAAATGGTTTTCCAAGTTATGAATGAACCTTTTTGAAAGCTATGAATTAAATCTTGATTTAAAGATTTGATGAGTTAATCCAATTTGAAAGGTAAATTGTGTTGAAAAGAATATGTATAAATCTTTGTTAAAGATTGGTATACTTTGTTTTCAAATTGAAAAGGGGTCTTAAAAGTGTATCCTTTCTATAAAAGATTTGAAACGGAAATTGGTTTGAAATCTGTGAATGAATCTTTGTGAAAGATTGGTGAACTTTGTGAAATGAATCTTTTTGTTTAAAAGATTGGAAATGGTAATTTGTTTAAACCATTTGAAGAAAAGTTTTGGGTAATAAGTTATGACTTAACTGAAATCCCAATATCCATATGTTTTAAAATATTGCGCTCACTATTTGGTTTAGCCGAGAGAGGACTTTGTGTCATATAACCTATTCCGAATAGTGATACGACGTAAATGGATAGCATTTGAAGACCGGTGTTGAAGACCGGGTGTTTGCGAGAATGATAGGATAACCTATCGATTGTCTCTGCACTGAGTTGCTCCGGTATAGAGACCTCCATATGTGATGGGAAGTCCGATCGGGATTGTGAATACCCGGATTGCAAAAGATTCTTTGGAAGTGCCTTCGGTTCTGTTCGAACCCAGAATAGATTTGTATGGTTGTATGTCTGACATTACACTTTGAGATATAAAGCAGATTTCTTTCAAATACATTTCTGTTTGGTGGCGGAGATTTATTCTCTTAGCTTAACACGCTTCTCTGAGACATACGAGCTCAGAAGTTATGTAGTTAAAGGTTATCAGTGATATACTCCCAAATTGGTAATGTGGCATGCTGAGTGCTATTGTGTGTTGCTGATCATTTGTTGATCAAAGCATGGCTTTGTGAAGAAGCGTAGCTTTGTGGACGAGACTGCATCAGGACCTCACACCCCAGAAATGGTCGAAACAGGAAAGATGCGGCAAGGTTATGAGGGTCGGGCCCTTTAGGGTATGTCATTTCCTTCTGGAAAAAGGTGGTATCAGGTATGGAGCCCTGATATTTAATCTATGTGGTTGCTGCAATCTCACTTATGTATGGTTGTTGCTTTGTTGAGGCGCCTCGGATAAAGGTCGCAAACGACCGGGGGATGGCATATTCGTGTAGTAGTTACCTAGTTATAGAGGTAACCCGGCCTTGTGTTGGTAGAGAGCTGGTTAAGTTCTCGGGATGTCCTTCCAGAGGCGTACCTATGTGGTAATAGGAAGTTCCTTAGCCTGACCATTTGTTGGAATTCCAAAGAAACAATACGAGCCCTTTACAGTTTTAGTTGTATATCCTGCTATGGAATGTGGCGGTAACCTGCTATTGAACATAGTAGCTATAGTAGGCATACAATAATGGTTGTATGCTGGCTAAGATTAATATTATATTTTCGAAATGTTTTCCACACTAGACATTAATGATAATATCAACAAAAAAAGATCTTTCTCGTATCAAGCATGTTTGACTATCATAAGGAGAAATCTCCACCAATTCTACATTTGCATTGTGTGTGTGGCGGGAGGCCTTATGGTAGTTTCATTTTCCAAAAAGCATATCGGATTTCTCTTATGAACTGTTTTTATTTTAAACAACCGTTTTGTTACTCATACCAGTCCCATGACTGACCTTGCTTATCTTTGTGAAATGTGATAGGGGGTTCTCGCTTTTTGTTTGGTGGCGAGCAGGAGACTCTTACCCCTACATGTCCTCCGCGTGGGGTTGGTTAGTCGTAAGGTGTGATAGTCGAAAGGCTGGCCGTAAAAGCAAGGGCAGGGTACCATTGTATGCCACGGCGGGGCTGGGATGGTTGAAAAGCCTACCAGTCGAGATTGGCCGCTGTCGATGGTTGAAAAGCCTAGACCTTTACATTTGGTATCAGAGCTAAGGTTGAACTTTAGCTATGGAGTATAACACATTAAGTAACTCATTAGAGATAGGGTGAAGTATACCCTAGAATGAGTATCCCTAAGATATCCGTTCGAACGCCTCAATAAATTCTCTTACTATCTACTGATGGTAAGTATGAGTGCAAGAAGAAGATGAGATAGGGGACAGAGGAATACGACTATAAATGGTCAATACCCTGTAACAACAAGGAAGCAATCTTTTCTCTATCAATATCTTTTGTTCAACATCTCTTTTCAATTCTTCGATGGTTCCTGGTAGATCCAGGAAGAAGATTTGATATATGTGCATGGGATATAAACTCCAAATAGGTCAGAATTGTTTGTTTGGATGAATTGGTTGCTTTGGTTGCTATGGTTGATAGGTATACTTTAGTTTTTAAACTAAAAGTTTTGAAATTGTATCCATATATCTGTCTATTTATTGGTCCCAATATATTCTACGAATGGTTAGTTATCCCTTCGGACTAACCGATGCCCCTGCATACTTCGTAGATCCGGATAACCCGAGTATCTTGTGAAAAAAATTAAAAAGATTCGTTGTCGTATCTATTATTGATATTCTGATTTGGTAAGCCAAATGCAGAATAGATGCTCAGTTTGATTTGATGAAACATTCTTCATCTATTCTTTTGTTGTCTCCCTACTTTCAAATTTCGAGGACGAAATTTCTTAAGGGGGGAATCTGTAATGATCCCGGATTTTAACTAAGTTTAAATTGATAATTAATTTAATTTTTGAATAAAAATTGTAAAATTAATTGGTAAATCGATTTGAGTTTCTCCAAATTCAAATAAAATATGTGTTAAATCATTTGAATTTAAATTTTAAGTAAATGGTTTAAAAATAATTTGAATTTATAAATAGATATATATAAGATAAATTATAAAATACAAAGTAAACACATTAGCTGAAATCTAACAACATATTAAAATAGAAATTTATTTATATTATAAGGTAATATTACAAAGCATAAGACAAAAGAAAGAAATATGTTCATAGAAACAAATGAAGTATAAGTATGTACAGTTGTAAAAGAAAACAAAAATATATATGTATTAGCTTGCAAAAAAAGACACTAATATATATTCAAGAATGAAACACAATTTTTTTTTATAAATATCTATGTACGAGCAAATAAGGATAAGTATGTAGATTTGTACATGGCAATTAATGCTAGCCACAATATGTATCTATCATCCACCATAGGAAAGAAGAAAATATCAGCCTAGTCAACAATGAAAAATATCTCTGACTTTTGATTGTACAACAAAATAATATCACACAGTAAAACTCAATTCATATATATCAATTTCATTTATCTCAGTTCGTCCATTACAACTGAGTAATATTTGCAGTAAGTGCCATCTAAAAAAAAATTCAATTTAAACATCTCAGCATAAACAAACAATACAATCAAGACAAACCAGAGATCAAAAGGGTTTCAGCTTGCAATCTCAAGCCTGTGTCAAAATTGAAGAAGAACTCTGTTCATATCTGGAATCAGGTGAGTAACATCATTTTTTTTAAAAAGAAAAAAAATAAATTAAAAGGTTGAATCTGTTGCAAGTTATATCTGTGATGAGTATGTTAGTATATATATATTTGAATTCTCTATGTATAAGTGAATGATGAATGAACTGTGTGCAGGCTATTATTCATATATGTTCTCTGTCTACAATTCTAACACAAGATTTTAGTTTCAAAAAAATCCGTTCCTCTTGATCTACTTATTGTTTGGGCTTAAGATTAAAACAAAAATTGTTTGTTACAGTATATATTAAGTTTTAAAAATTTATACAAGTTAAAACAACTTGTCAATGTCTCTGGAAAACCAAGATACTGAGTAAAACCTTAAATTAGTCAAATTTCAAATGTCTTAATTCATGAATTCAAGTATGTAAACTGAATTCTCCTACTTGAACTTGGTTTTTAAAGCGTAAATCATAATTTTTAGAGCTAGGATTTAAGAGCAGTTCGGGTTAGAATGAATTTCTTGGTTTCGGTGATTGCTGGTGATCTCGTCGATGAGGAAGGTCGGGGTTCTCTGGGATGGTAGAGGAGTGATCGGCGATTCAAGGAAAAATACTAGATGGGTTTGTAGATGGACGAGGTGGCGGTGGCAAGCTTTGGAAGTCTGGAAACCTAATTTTGTCGAGAGTCAATGTTTCGATTCGTTCGTCCTCTATGATGGATCGAGTGCTACGAAACTTTGGGTGATGGTAGAGGGGAGGTTGACGAAGTGGTGACTGGAGTTTCAGGAGTTCTGATGGTCGAGGTTTCGAGAACGACGATGATTTCCAGGTTGATGGTGAGGCCGGCTGTTGTTTCCAGGTTTCGAGTTTGTACTCGATTTTGATTTTGAGAAGATGAGGGAGTTCTGGTGGTCGGGGAGAGGAGCGTGGAGGATCGTCGACTTGCTCGACGATGTGATGTCGCCTGGAGTCGATCATCGGTGACGTGCATGTGCACCGTGCACTATTCTCGGTGACCTGGATTTTGTTAGTTTGGGTGTATCAGGTTTTCGCGAGTCTCTCAGGTGTTTACTCGAAGTTTTTGGGTGCTGGACTCGAAGCAGGGAGTGGTCATAGCTCGGGTCGAATATTTGTCCAGGTCTTAAAACAGAAACCTGTTCTGTTTTTGGCAATTTAAAACTGAATTTAAAATTTCAAAGCAAAGTTTTAAATTGAGTTTTAAAATTAAGGTTAAATTATGAATTCAAGTTAGTTTGGAATTCAGTTTGGGAATAAATAAGTTTTTACTTTCAAATTGTTTTAATAACCAAAAGTGTTTAAGTAATTTAGTGGTTTTTAAATGAATTTGAAAAAAAATGGAATTTGAATTGTAAGAAAGAATTTAAGCAAAGTAAAAATCAAAGTTTAAACCTGGACTGAAATCTGAAGTGGAATTCTAGATTTTTAAATTAAATAAAGTTTTATAACTTTAAATGTTTAAATAAGTTTAAATGTAAAGGTATACTTTAAATATGTGAAGTCAAAAGAAAATTTGATTTTTAACTCTTTTAAATTTCTTTTAACAAGAATATTGCCTAAACGTATGAATTTGAAGGTTTTCAAAATTAGTTTTAACTTTATATAAGATAAATTGGTATTCATTTTATATTTTGAAATTAAAATGAAATTTAAGCAGAAAATTTGAAAGAAATGTTTTCTAACATACTTGTGAGTGATAACTAAATCATTTATAAGGAGAAGTTTCTTTAAAGTTAACAAAACTTATTGATTTGTAATTCATAAATTATTAAGTTAACTAGAATGGTTAATTAGTGTTTGGATTAATTAAATTAGTGATTATAAGTTTTAGATTTATTAATTAAGGTTTAAGTCAATTAATGATTAGAAATTAATTAATTTGTAATTAAGAACTAATTAAGTTACAATTAACACTTAATTTATTAAATAATTAGGACTGATCTATGAGTTATTAATAATTAATCAATTTTGATTAATAATGATTAATGTAAGTAATTTCTTTAGCAAAGTAATTACAGAATTGTTATTAGTTAATGAAGGTCATTAACTAAGATTATTTAAATAATTAGTTAATGTGATTAATTTTAACAATAAATTAGATTAATTAATTAATGAAAATCATTTATAAAATTGTGTAAGTGTAATTACTTTATGGAAGCAATTAAGAAATTAATTGCTCATTGTAATTAATTGAGTTTAATTTGATTAATTTAAGTTAACTATGGTCAAATATTGTGTACTGGATTGATATTTCTGATATGTGATTGTGATGCTATGTAATGCGAATTGCTTTATGCTGAACTGTGATTTATGATTTGTTTCTGTATTTATGTGAAAACCCTTTGGACCCGTAAAACGGCATTTGAATTTCGATGCGACAGGGAGTCTGATTCCAGTTTGTTATCCGAAACCCACATCGAATCGTAATGATGAATCCTTGTGATTGATAAATTGACTTTATCTATGAATCTGTGAATGAAGATAAGCGTTATAAATCATAACGCTTATCGATATTGATATGATTGAATCTGTGATGATTGAATGATGTTGCACTATTGTGTTAAACCCCTGGACTACACCATACACACACAAATATGGACTTCACGAGGAAATCGATTAAGTCACAGATTTTTGAAATGGTTTTAAAAATTAAATTTGAATTCAAATGGTTTGGACATGGAATCGGGTTAAATGTGAAAAGCATTGGAAAAGGAGTTTTGAGGATAAAGTTATTTTGGATAACTTCATAAAGTTTTTAAATTTAAAATTGTTGAACCTTGTTTTAAAATTGAAGAGGATTTTAAATGGTGTATCTTTTATATATAAAAGATTTGAAATGAAAAATGGTTTTCCAAGTTATGAATGAATCTTTTTGAAAGCTATGAATTTAATCTTGATTTAAAGATTTGATGAGTTAATCCAATTTGTAAGGGAAATTGTGTTGAAAAGAATATGTATAAATCTTTGTTAAAGATTGGTATACTTTTTTTTCAAATTGAAAAGGGGTCTTAAAAGTGTATCCTTTCTATAAAAGATTTAAAACGGAAATTGGTTTGAAATCTGTGAATGAATCTTTGTGAAAGATTGGTGAACTTTGTGAAATGAATCTTTTTGTTTAAAAGATTGGAAATGGTAATTTGTTTAAACCATTTGAAGAAAAGTTTTGGGTAATAAGTTGTAACTTAACTGAAATCCCAATATCCATATGTTTTAAAATATTGCGCTCACTATTCGGTTTAGCCGGGAGAGGACTTTGTGTCATATAACCCATTCCGAATAGTGATACGACGTAAATGGATAGCATTTGAAGACCGGTGTTGAAGACCAGGTGTTTGCGAGAACGATAGGATAACCTATCGATTGTCTCTGCACTGAGTTTCTCCGGTATAGAGACCTCCATATGTGATGGGAAGTCCGATCGGGATTGTGAATACCCGGATTGCAAGGGCTTCTTTGGAAGTTCCTTCGGTTCTGTTCGAACCCGGAACAGATTTGTATGGTTGTATGTCTGACATTACACTTTGAGATATAAAGCGGATTTCTTTCAAATACATTTCTGTTTGGTGGTGGAGATTTATTCTCTTAGCTTAACACCCTTCTTGAAGACATACGAGCTCAGAGGTTTTGTAGTTGAAGGTTATCAGTGATATACTCCCAAATTGGTAATGTGGCATGCTGAGTGCTGTTGTGTGTTGCTGATCATTTGTTGATCAAAGCATGGCTTTGTGAAGAAGCGTAGCTTTGTGGACGAGACTGCATCAGGACCTCACACCCCGAAAATGGTCGAAACAGGAAAGATGCGGCAAGGTTATGAGGGTCGCGCCCTTTAGGGTATGTCATTTCCTTCTGGAAAAAGGTGGTATCAGGTATGGAGCCCTGATATTTAATCTATGTGGTTGCTGCAATCTCACTTTTGTGTGGTTGTTGCTTTGTTGTGGCGCCTCGGATAAAGGTCGCAAACGACCGGGGAATGGCATATTCATGTAGTAGTTACCTAGTTACAGAGGTAACCCGGCCTTGTGTTGGCAGAGAGCTGGTTAAGTTCTCGGGACATCCTTCCAGAGGCGTACCCATGTGGTAATAGGAAGTTCCTTAGCCTGACCATTTGTTGGAATTCCAAAGAAACAATACGAGCCCTTTACGGTTTTAGTTGTATAACCTGCTATGGAATTTGGCGGTAACCTGCTATTGAACATAGTAGCTATAGTAGGCATACGATAATGGTTGTATGCTGGCTAAGATTAATATTATATTTTTGAAATGTTTTCCACACTAGACATTAATGATAATATCAAAAAAAAAAAATTCTCGTATCAAGCATGTTTGACTATCATAAGGAGAAATCTCCTCCAATTCTGCGTTTGCATTGTGTGTGTGGCGGGAGGCCTTATGGTAGTTTCATTTTCCAAAAAGCATATCGAATTTCTCTTATGAACTGTTTTTATTTTAAACAACTGTTTTGTTACTCATACCGGTCCCATGACTGACCTGGAGTTTATTGTTCCCTTTCTAAACTCTGGGTGCCCACAATTTCCCACATGGGCAGTCTAGAGTTGGGTTTTTCAGATAGTCAGGTTTAGTAGATTATCGGGAGCTAGTTCAGTTTTTGGAGTTCACGGACGACCGACATTGCTTATCTTGGTGCAACGTGATGGTGGTTTGAGCTTGATGTTGAAATTGTTGGACGCATTCTCTTTTAAAGATCATTTGGAGTATCACTTCTGTTGTTTCCGCTGTAACATTATTTGTCCCTGATATTCTTGTACCATATAGATATCATTGTTGTATATCATTTTGGATGTGGTATTCATTGGAGTTGTATATGATATTATCCATTTCTTTCTTCCGCTGTGTTGTTATACTTAACGTGTTATAAGCTCCGACAAGCCAGATTCGGCGTTTGAATCTACGACATTCGAGTACAAGTGAAGTACGGGTGCCGATTTTCGAAGGCCGAGTCAGGACTGTCACAACAAAAATTTAACATCTACTCTGTTTTTAAATGACCTCATTTCCTTGCAAAATTCAAAGTAAATAACATTTTCTATCATTAGATCATGACTTGTATAAAATTACGCTTAGTGATTTGAAAATGATGTTAGTATAGTAGAGCTTTTGAACCTTAAGCTCCAAAGTAATACAAATTAGTTAGCCATCATCTAGGGTTAATAAACGATTAGAAATCTGCAGTCGTAAAGAATTAGGAACCAAGACCTTTCATTTGGCAATATTAGGAGTCCCACCATCCAACTATTATAGTTACCAATGAAGTTCATAAATTGAAATCCCATGATATTAATAGAAAACTAGGCGTATAATAATTGAAATCCTGGAACTTCTCACTGATGATAACAAATGTTTGGTAATAATGGCCATGAGCTACCATCTAGAAATAAGTCATTGAAAACCATGAATCCTTATTTGAGGACAAGTAATAGGTATTTAGAAACTACTGTTAGAAATAATAATGATCCAGGGACCGAGATTCAGATGTTGATGAATGTTGTTCAAATGTTAGTAGTAGTAAACCAATGACTCTGGTTCGAGTATTAAGAAGACAAACCCAAAGTTTTAATTGAAGACTAGAAGTCCATTGAGATTTCAATATTAACTGCCTTTTGACCCAGATTTGGGAATTAACAAATGGAATCCAAAAATTGATGGTAAAAGACTTAAAACCCAAATTCAGGTATTAGGAAGTCTAGAAATCTAAAACCCAAATTCGGGCATCAATAAGTGAAAATCTGAAGTCAACAATAAGAGATCCGAAATCAAAATTCGAGTTTTAGTAGATGATAACCATAAATAGCCTTTATAATAGAAATCTTAAGCCCAGATTCGGGTATTAGTGGATGATAACTAGAAATCCTTAGTAATAATCTTCATAATAGAAATCTAAAGCCCAGATTCAGGCATTGATGATTGAAATCCAGTAATCAATATTAATTGTCCCAAGACCCAGATTCGGGTATCAATAAGTGAAATCCCAATCTTAATAGTAAAAGACCCAACATCCAGATTCAGGTATTAATATGTAAAGTTCAGAAATCTTCTTTGATAATTAGTCGGAGGATGTTGATTCCTGTTTAAACCTTCTGTTCTGTACCACTCCTTGGGTTTTGACTCTTTTGACATGTGTTACCTTTTTGGCTTTGTATGTTGTTGCTGTTTGATTTTCTACTTCTCGATTTTGGATGCCTTAGTCCATTGTTTGATGCGCAACTTCTCGGTCTCGGACATCTTAGTTCGCTGTTTAATATGCCGCTTCTCGGGCTCGGACTCTTAGTTCGTTGTTTGACATGCCGCTTCTCGGGCTCAGACGTCTTAGTCCATTGTTGTTTGGCTCGCTTGGTTAGCTTATCCACAAGCAGGACCGAAGGATTTACCCAACCTCCCTCTAGGAGGTGCCTTGACCTGTCCATAGCGTGGCGCGATCAAGGGCTTGTTCGGTGCCTTGGCTAGGCCATAGTCTGGCGGGACCAAGGGCTTGCTCCATCCTCCCTCCAGGAGGCGCCTTGACCTGACCATAGCATGGTGCGGTCAAGGGCTTGTCGATGCTTTATCCTGGCCATAGCATGGTGTGGATAAAGGCTTACTCTAACCTCCCTCCAGGGGGCGCTTTGACTTGGTCAACTCGGAGCGGACAAAGGCTTTGACCGTTTAAGGTAATGTCCAAGTGCAAGGAGAATTTCACTCCCAACCATGAAGATTTTTCTCTTTAAGGAAGAAGTGCTTTATTCATTATTTGTAAGAAAATATGGTCACAAGTGTTCCGCATTACACGTTCTAGGAACCATATTGCCGTTTGGTCGACATAACTTGTAAGCTCCAGGGGGAATTACTTTGCATACAACTAAGGGACCTTCGCAATTTGGTCCTAGCGGTCCGTCCGCAGGATTTCTTGTGTTTGCCATCACCCTTCGGAGTACCAATTCTCCCTCTTGAAATGATCTTATTTTCACTTTCGAATTGTAGTATTTGAAATTCTTCTTGATATTCTACAGTTCGGATAGTTGCTTCATCTCTTAATTCATGTATTAAATCTAACGATTCTTTCTTCAATTCCCGATTTGAATCAAAAGCATACGCGATTCTTCGATGTGGGGGTATCTCAATTTCAATTGGTAGCATTGCTTCACACCCATATGTTAGAGAGTATGGGGTATGACCTGTTGCAATTTTAGTGGATGATCGATAGGGCCAGAGTACAAGTGGTAATTCTTCTACCCAATTCCCTTTGGCTTTATTTAATTGCTTTTTCAAGATTGTCTTAATAGTCTTATTTGCAGTTTCAACGGCCCCATTGGCCTTTGGATGTGCCATAGAAGAAAAGCTTTTAATGATCCTGTTCTTATGGCAAAATCGAGAAAACTCCTCACTTTCAAATTATGTTCCGTTATCTGATATAATCTTATGGGGGATTCCAAATTTAATAATAATATTTTTAATGACGAATCTAAGTACTTTCTCAGAAGTGATTTTGAGGAGTGGTTCTGCTTCTACCCACTTAGTAAAGTAGTCTATGACGACTACAGCATATTTTGCTCCTCCTTTGGAAATTGGCAATGGCCCGATTAAGTCGATTCCCCATACATCATAGGGTCATGGACTTGAAATCAAAGTTAATTGAATTGGTTGCAATCGAGGGATCTTTGAATATTTCTGGCATCTCTCACATCTCCTTACATATTCAATAGCTTGACTTGTTATTCGAGGCCAATAGAAACCTTGTGTTACTATCTTCTTTGCCAACTTTGCTACGTTGGAGTGGTCTCCGCAAAATCCTTCATGCGCTTCCACCAAGAATTTCATCCCATCTTCCAGACTCATACATCTTAAGTAAGGTAGTGCATATCCTTTCTTGTAAAGGATTCCATCCACTATTGTGAAAGTCAGAGCATGTTGCCTGATTTTCCTAGCTTCCCCTTTGTCAGATGGCAATATCCCTTTAGAAAGATATTTGACAACAGGTGACATCCAAGTGTTACTATCATAGTCATCTATCCTTGGATGATTGATTCTCTCATTTGGGATTTCTTCATTAATTTCTCTTTCTTCTCTCTCTTGTGCCATGGCTTAGGATCTAGTTAGGACTAACAATTCCTTTCCTTGTCTAGGCATTCCCTCTTCAATAATTGGATTTGCTTGGAACCCTACTGGCACGATTTGAGTTTCTGGGGCTCCTCTTGAACTAGCCAACTTTGCTAATGAATCTTCCTGAGAATTTTCTCCCCTTGGAACTTGATGTATAGAAAAATCTTCAAATAAAGCGAGCATCTTCAATATTTTCTTTACATATAGAGATAGTTTGGCATCTTTAGTTTGATATACTTGCATTACCTGGTTTACCACTAGTTGCGAATCACTAAAGATTTGAATTCGTGAGATTTTGAGTTCTAAAGCAAGAGTTAACCCTACCACCACTGATTCATATTCAACTACATTATTTGTTGCAGGAAACCCTAACTTTATTGGCAGTGTAGGCGGTGTCCGTCTGGTGTTTTTACGAGATGTCCTGCTCTAGCTCCTTGCTCATTCGATGCGCCATCCACAGATAACTACCACATGGGTTTTTCATCCTTCTCCTTCTCTGATTGTTCTTTAATGAATGTATTTAATGAAGTTTGTACATTCAGTAATAAAGTCCACCAATGCTTGTCCTTTGATAGCTGCCTGTGGTTGAAACTCAATGTCATATTAGCTAAGTTCAATTCCCCACTTTACTAGCCTGCCTGAAGTTTTAGGTTTACTGAAGACTTGTTTGAGTGGAAAGTTAGTCAATAATTTGATTGGGTGTGCTTGAAAGTATGCCCTAAGTTTTCGTGCAGTAAGTATTAAGCAGTAAGCTAGTTTTTCTATTACCGAGTACCAAACCTCTACATCCTTTAACCACCTGCTCACATAATAAACAGGAAGATGAGTCCCACTTTCCTCCTTGATCAAAACTGAACTAACTACATGTTCTGAAACTGCCATGTATAAGTACAAGACTTCACTTTTCTCAGGACTGGATAGTATTGGTGGTTTTTCCAAATGATTTTTCAACTCTTGAAAGGCTTCCCTACAGTCTTCTCCCCATTCAAAGTTTTTCTTCTTCTTGATCACATTTAAAAAGGGAATGCACTTATCACTCGCCTTGGAAATGAACCTGCTTAGGGCGGCTACCCTACCGTTTAAACTCATTACATCTTTGCTAGTTTTGGGCTCAACCATGTCCTTGATGGCTTGAATCTAGCCTAGACTGGCCTCAATCCCTTGAGTGCTCACAATATAGCCTAAAATTTTCCCGGAATGAACCCCGAAAGAGCATTTTTGGGGATTCAGTTTCATATGATATTTCCATAATACTTCGAACATTTCTTTAGGTCTTCAAGGTGACTCTTAGCCTCATAAGATTTCACTAGCAGGTCATCAACATAAACTTCCATATTTTGACAGATTTGTTCTTTGAAAATCTTGTTAACTAGTCTTTGACAAGTAGCTCCTGCATTCTTTAATTTGAAAGGCATTGCTTTGTAGTAGAAAATTCCCCAATCAGTAATAAAACTTTTATGTTCTTCATTTGATTTGAACATGGGTATCTGATTATATCCCGAGTAAGCATCCATAAGAGATAACAATCTGTGTCCACTAGTTGCATCAACCAACTGATCTATCCGGGGCAATAGGTAACAATCTTTTGGATAGGCCTTGTTTAAGTCAATATAATCGACGCAAGTCCTCCACTTACCGTTCGACTTTTTTAACAATACTGGGTTCGCTAGCCATTTTGGGTAGTAGATCTCCCAAATGAATCCATTTTCAAGGAGTCTTTTGACTTCCTCTTTTAGGGCGTCGGACCGCACTTTGTCCAATTGTCTCTTTTTCTGTTTAATGAGGGTCGCTTCTGGATTAGTATTTAGTGCATGGCACATAACCGATGGATCAATCCCAACCATATCTGAATGAGACCATGCAAACACGTCTTTATTGGATTTAAGAAACTAAATCAAGTCTTTCTAAAAGCTGCTTTCCAACTCCTTTCCCACTTTGACTACCTTGGCTGAATCATTTGGGTCTATACAAGTCTCCTCAGGGTCTTCTATGGGTTTTATACATTCCACTTCTCCACGCCAATCAAATTTTGTGATGATTTTGTAACGACCCGATATTTTGGACCATTCGCGTCCATTATAAGTGTATAGGTAGACACTCATGCCGAAGTTGAATTGCTCAAAATACCACGTTGTTAATTTAAATTTGGCAAAACTGAACATATACAGTAAATAAAATAATCACAGATCACAGACACAGAGTAATAAGTGCAGCGGAAATAAAAGAGATAGTAGTTCATGAAGCTACTATATGAATATACAAAATACATCAGAGTTTACAACAGAAGAGTAATACGATACATCAGATACAAATCAGAATACATCACTGGAATCATCGAATGCTGAAAGCAGAATAGATGGCTGGATCTTCAAGCAAAGCTCCAACTTCAAAGGTGAGTCTCGAATACTGGTACACTCAGTCTGACCCGAGCGTAAAGCAAAACACAAAACACTCGAGTCAAGATTAACATTCTTATATTAATAAATCCAACTCAAGTGAAATAACAATTGAAATACAAGTAACTCAAAGGATGTTTGGAATAACCATCCTTTAAGGATCCGTTAAACTATCTACTAGGTAGTAATATACGCTAAGTAGATAATGTCTATCAGTAATATAAGAAGATATCAAAATAGCGTTAAGTCATGGCCCATTCCACCCTTAACACATTTTTATTCCCAAAAGCATATACAAGACCGTAGTTTCCCCAAAACCGGAAGTCACCAGAGGGCAATCCATATACTAAAGGTACAAAACAAAATCGTAGTTGTCGCGAATAGGATAATCAGTATGACAAGGTACATGAGGCGATACCAACTAGGATACTAGTAGTTGCCTGATCCGGACTGATGTTGGGCATAGCAGCTACTACCCCAACACCGCGAAACAACACTCCCAAATCGAGGGGTGCACCCAAATCGAATCACAAAAGTAATAGATATGGTATCGAAGAAGTGTGTCCGCTAGAGATGGCGATCCTCAATGGCCCGGCGCGGCTCCTGTTTTAGTCATGTCAAGGGTCATCCAAAATCGTTCTCTTTCTTCAGTCAACGCGTTCATCAAAACCATCCACTTCGTTCTGGATCAACACTCCGCGTATAGTTATTAAAGTGGTTTCGGTTCAGATAGAGAGTATATCCATTACCGATCCCGGTCTCTTTAATAACTTCCGTAATTATTACACCGATTGGTCGTTTATATATTTCAAAACCCAAATCAATTTCAATTTCAAATAGAATTCGTAAATCAACATTTCATTTGTCTTTCTAAAACAATTTCCAAATTTTCGTTTCAAAACTTCCAATTTTCCGTTTCAAAATCTTATAATTCAATTTCAATTTCTATTTAAAACAATTCAAATATTGATTCAAGTTCGTATATAAGTTTCATTCCGAAATCATTTAAATAAATTCTATTTAACATTCAAATCAATTTAAACTCATTTATCGATTTCATTCAATATTCGTTAAGTTACTTTATCATTCAAAACAATTTCTATTAAATTTCCAATTCATTTAATCAATTCTTAAGTTCAACTTCATTAAAACAAAACTTACAATTTTGAATTAAACTAAATTCGTCAAATCAATTCTCCAATTACAAGTCTTACATTAATTCCAAAAATATCACATTTCATTTTTGTTAAAGAAATCCAATTTCACTTATTTACTTCCTTAAATAATTTTCCAAAACTTAATTAATAAAGAAACTCAATTTCAATTCTTTACGAAGTAAAATCCACTTATTCAAAAGTTCAATTTTTCTTATTAAAGAATTTCAATTCAGTTTAATCATTTAATAATTCATTATTAAATAATTCAAAGCTTAATTATTAAATAATTTCAAAGTTTAATAATTCCAAACTTAATTATAATTTCAAACTTAATTATTAAATCATTTCAAAGTTTAATAATTTCAAGCTTAGTTATAATCTCAAACTTAATTCAATAGTTTCTCAAATTAAACAACATTCTTTCATCAATTACATTGTTAATATTTTGTTTCAGATTATTATATATTAACATTTTTCTTTTATTAAAATTCAAATTACAACTTCATTTCAAAACCATATTATTTGTTCAAATAAAATCTTCAATTTATTTTCAAATCAAATTATTGACCAATCGGGTTTTTATTTAATTCTCTATCCTAGGACAAAGTTCAATTTGGGTATTTATCATTTCAACCCGATTCCAATTCAATTCAAAATCAAAACATACAAAGGGAACTTGCAGTGTGATAACTGGGATGGTGTCAAAGTAAATAAACAAGCAATAACAACTATCAATAACAATCCAATAATCAATTCAAATAATCCCGAAATAACCGTATTAATTCGCATTGTTATTTGTACGAATTAATATAATTACTTCTAGAATCTACACTATCATTTCATGTAGATTAAAGATTATTACAATTACGGTTTTCACTTGTCATCTATTTACAATTTCATACATCATCAGTTTAAACAACATACAATTTCAGTGGTTCAAGGTGTAATTAAACAAATCATACGTGTCGATAACTTTAACAGTTAAAGGGGTCATATTCTACAAATTTAACTAATCAATTTTAAACATTTAACTATTCTATATCGAGTTCAATTGCATACTATTTATCATTTTAACATTAACAATTTAACGTCCAATATAAACATCAACAATCAATCAATTATCAGCCAAACTGTATTATCATCGCATAAATAATTAACAGATAATGGTGTCAAATGTCACAGGTGAACTGATATAGGCAATAACATATATAACAGTGTAATTAACTAACAGCAGCATATTTCAATTGTCGTTTCAATTGAAATCAAATTTAATAAATAAAAGAACGTTAATCGTGAGTGAGGGCTCACCTTTCGAGGCTAGAGAGAGGAAACCGAGAATGGAAGCGAATTATGAATCCAAACATGAATTCCAAAGCGAAACAAGATGGACACGAATTCAATGATCAAAGCAAGGCTGGAATCGATAAATAATCAATTAGAATCATCCTGATATAAACTGAGAATGTGTACATTATTATTATATTATTTATTCATTTCTAAATTTCAATTTAAAACAAATGTTAAAATAATATAACTTTCAAATCATCATTAAATCGAACTCATATTTTTCTAGGCGAGTAAAACTATACTTAAACACAGTATTTATTAAACCATATATATGTACAAACAAACAACTTACATAACCAATATTTTAAACTAACAGGCTATACAACTTTACATATAGTAGTTGTTACCAAATCAGACAGAATATAAAATAAATTTCTAAGTATTTTAAAGCATACTATAAAATATACGGTAGCAAAGTAGGCTAATATTTCTAGTTCCAGACAATACTTATATAACAAGCTAACATAATATATATTCTTCAAATCTGACAAATCTTATAATATATTATTGTTATAACTTACACTATATATAATAACTACTGTAACACATATATATACAACTAACAGACCATATTATAACTTATATACAAAAACCATAACAGACTATTATAACTCATACCATAAGACCCAGGAGATCACACGTGTATATACACCTAATATTCAAATACAACCTTTATATTATAACACCTTTAAACGCATATAAACTTACAATATTATAGTATAAATAGAATAAGAGAAGTAACAATATATAACAGATCTACACATGGTATAACTCACGCGTATAATATAATATAACAAAGCACACTTTTGATAGTTTATACTTCATATATACACAATTCTCGAAATCAAAAATTTCCCAAAATAAGAACAAAGACACGGTAGTAAAATATATATAATACTTCTCCATATATAATTCTTTTATATGCAAACTGTAAACCCATTCATATGGCCATATAAAATATTTCTAAATTCTTTCATAGCAAACTAAACAACATGAGAATATATTACCAATATAGGAACCAGAGAGGGAGGGGATCGAGATGCTGCTCTTCGGCCCGTGTTTGGAGCTGTGACGGTGGCGGGTCTGGGTTAGCAGCGGAGTACGGAGGTGTGGATGCTCTGGTAGGCAGTGAGGATAGAGGGAAAACGCAGGCGTGGTGGTCGAACAGGCTCGGCTGGGTTGGAGTGGACTTGGGCACGGTGCGGCTGAGGTGGAGAGTAGAGGGTGGAAATAGCTGTGGTGGCTTCGGCTTGCATGCCAGGCCGAGACTGGAGTGGGCTCGGAGCGGGGTGGGCACGGATGACGAGGAGAAAGTGGATCATGGTTTCAGGTGATGGCTGCCAGGCGGGTTGTGGTGGCTGTGTGAACTGGTGGTGGGCGGTTTCAGGGGAGGAGATGTTGTTGGAGGTGGGTCTCTCGAACAGGGCGATGGTGCCTGGACTTGGCGGTAGTGGGAGTGGGTTTTAGTGGAGAGCCATGGTCGAGCAGTGGGGAGAGTTTGTTCGTGATGGGAGAATGAGGTAGTAGATTTGTTTGAATAGGGAACAGTACACAGAAGCAAGCTCACGAGAATAAAGAAAATGAAAGGACATTACGTTTTGTATTCCCAGAGCAACTAGGTGTATACCAATGCAAAATAAATGAATTATAGGGAACTGTTATGCTTAGGTATAAATTTTGACAACAAATAAAAGGTCATGGCTGACAGTTCAATAGGTGGATAACGAATGGACTCAGGAAAGTGAAAAGGCTCGAAAAGCGGAACCATTACAACTGATCGTTCCAACGATTTCGTCGTGTATCGGACTCCAAAACACATAAGCAGATATAATGCGAAGGTCAGCCCGACGAGCCAATCAAAACGGTATACAGATATTAGTGGTTCGATTTGAATTATAAAAATTCGAATTTTTCTACTACGAAAAATGCAAGAAAATCACTGAAAAATAAGATCGACGGAGCCAAAGATGTCCGAATTTGGAAAAACGACAAACTAACATCTTGCTCAGAAGATGGTTTAGAATTTTTCTATGTAAAAATATTTTGGTTTTGAAAACATTTTATTTTCATCGCTTTTTAACTGGTTAAATCGAAGTGAATTTACGAGCGAAATAAACTTTCATATTTTCGGACGAAAATTTACCAGTTGCTATGTTTAACTAGACGTATTCCAAATATTAAATATTTATTTCAAAATTTTATCGTTTAAAATTTCACAAAATTTCAACTAATTACGTTATTGAAACGGTTGAAATTTACGAGTCGTTACACTCTCCCCCACTCAAAACTTTTCGTCCCCGAAAAGGAACGAGGTAGGAGAATAGAAACAACCAGAAAGAAAATAGATTTTGAAATACAAAATAACAATTAATTTAACCATATAAATTCAAATTTAAATTAATTGATATTCAATAATTGATTTAATCCATTTGATTTCACTAAAATCAATCTCAACTATTTCTAAATTCATTATCTTATTATCCCATTTCTTAAATTTACAATTTCTAAAACCATAGATTTGAATAGTCTTTTATTATAATCATATTTGTTCAGCAATTTTAAATTCTTCTTTATTCCAAATTTTTTTGTTAAATTTATTCTACTTAATATATCTTATCACATATATTTAACCCATATAAATTAATTTAAACCATAAAAGTTTCGATTTAAATTAATTTATATTCACTAATTTCTTTTTAAATTCAAGGTATTTTCATAAGTTGATCAAATTTCAATTTATTAATTGTTTCAAAACAAATTTATTAATTCTTTTAAAACAATTTATTTCATTATTAATTGAGTTTACTTATTATCCTATCTAACTCTATTAACATTTTTATAATTAAAATTTAAGTGTATAACATTTATTATAACCACTCAAATTTTATTTATAAATTCAATTTATATTATATATTATCCAATTACATAATCAACTTCTGAATGGTTTAGGTAAGTTGTATTAGAATGCAGTTGAACAATATACAAGTAAAAATTTCCAAATTCAATTTTTCAAGTTTAAATATTTATTCCAAATTTTGGTTTAAGTTATAATTAAAATCATCCTTTAACAAAATTTAAGAATTAGATTTCCGATTCACTTTAAACAATTTAGAGATATATATAATATATTTATATCAAATCAAATTAAAATTTTAAAATAAGATACCTATATATATAAAAATCAAATTATACTGAAGAAATTCAAATCAAAATATTTTTCAAACCAAAACCGTAGCAAAGTTACAGAATGGTATCTCCACTTCGAAACTCGAAAATGAATGTCGATGATGCGGCCGCCATCACCGAAATTATTTTCCAGCGACAAAGAGAAGAGCCCTTATTAAACATCCAAAATTCCTTTGGAATGATTTCTATTTGAAAATATTTTAAATATTATACACTTTAAAATTTTCAAATCAAAGTTTGAAATCACCGGAAATTTAAATTCCCAGTTTCTTGTTGTAAATTCATTAACATTTCAAATAAATTATAAACCATGTTTTTATTTCACTTATTTATGTATGAGACAAAAGCCAATGGTTTAGATGACATATTTAAAATCCAATATTATTTATTAGCAAACAATTCAATTTACTATCAAAATTCAGAAAATCATACTTATATATAAAATATAATTATTCAAAATTTATTTCGTTTACCCAATTTAAAATAATATTGTGTCAGTTTGCTCTGTTCAAGCGTTTTGGAAATCCTATCGATAGCGTTGATCAGACGAATCGATCGAAAACCCAAATCAACATCAACAACTCAAACAACACAATGTATAAAACATTTTATATATTTATTTACAAATACACTTCCTCGCTCGACGATACAATAATAGATTTCCAAGCAAAGATAGAGATTCAATTTTGATAGAAATCAAATCAAAGAGAATTTTTGATTCGAAGATAAGTCCGAAACAGAAGATAAGATGATTTAAATAACAAATAAGAAGATGGATGAGTTTATATAAATCGCGGGCAACCTTAACCGGGTCAACCGTGACTTCAAGAATAAGATCGTTGTAGAATTTCGAGGTAAATCGACATTCGATCTCAAGAAATAAAATTCAGGTATAGTAGGAGATAGATAGCATCGTAAACCGAGGATACAGAAATCTCCGGTAAATCAATGCCTATTATAAAGGAGTTTCACCACTTTACAAATCATTCGAAGTTTGGCGAGACCGCCAAGTTATTATAGAGATCATTCAAAGTGGAGTTATTGGATACTCCAGAATTCAGACGAATATGAATAGTGAGGGACAAGAATGAATTTCGGAACCGAGGGAACGTTCCAAAAATTCAAGGAATCGAATCAAAAGGAAGAGATTGAAACTCGAATGAGAGTGATTCTGTAAATACATTTACCCTATATGTTAAGTTTGCCTAGAGCTACCAAAGCTCTGATACCAACTGTAACGACCCGATATTTTGGACCATTCGCGTCCATTATAAGTGTATAGGTAGACACTCATGCCGGAGTTGAATTGCTCAAAATACCGCGTTGTTAATTTAAATTTGGCAAAACTGAACATATACTGTAAATAAAATAATCACAGATCACAGACACAGAGTAATAAGTGCAGCAGAAATAAAAGAGATAGTAGTTCATGAAGCTACTATATGAATATACAAAATACATCAGAGTTTACAACAAAAGAGTAATACGATACATCAGATACAAATCAGAATACATCACTGGAATCATCGAATTCTGAAAGCAGAATAGATGGCTGGATCTTCAAGCAAAGCTCCAACTTCAAAGGTGAGTCTCGAATACTGGTACACTCAGTCTGACCCGAGCGTAAAGCAAAACACAAAACACTCGAGTCAGGATTAACATTCTTATATTAATAAATCCAACTCAAGTGAAATAACAATTGAAATACAAGTAACTCAAAGGATGTTTGGAATAACCATCCTTTAAGGATCCGTTAAACTATCTACTAGGTAGTAATATACGCTAAGTAGATAATGTCTATCAGTAATATAAGAAGATATCAAAATAGCGTTAAGTCATGGCCCATTCCACCCTTAACACATTTTTATTCCCAAAAGCATATACAAGACCGTAGTTTCCCCAAAACCGGAAGTCACCAGAGGGCAATCCATATACTAAAGGTACAAAACAAAATCGTAGTTGTCGCGAATAGGATAATCAGTATGACAAGGTACATGAGGCGATACCAACTAGGATACTAGTAGTTGCCTGATCCGGACTGATGTTGGGCATAGCAGCTACTACCCCAACACCGCGAAACAACACTCCCAAATCGAGGGGTGCACCCAAATCGAATCACAAAAGTAATAGATATGGTATCGAAAAAGTGTGTCCGCTAGAGATGGCGATCCTCAATGGCCCGGCGCGGCTCCTGTTTTAGTCATGTCAAGGGTCATCCAAAATCGTTCTCTTTCTTCAGTCAACGCGTTCATCAAAACCATCCACTTCGTTCTGGATCAACACTCCGCGTATAGTTATTAAAGTGGTTTCGGTTCAGATAGAGAGTATATCCATTACCGATCCCGGTCTCTTTAATAACTTCCGTAATTATTACACCGATTGGTCGTTTATATATTTCAAAACCCAAATCAATTTCAATTTCAAATAGAATTCGTAAATCAACATTTCATTTGTCTTTCTAAAACAATTTCCAAATTTTCGTTTCAAAACTTCCAATTTTCCGTTTCAAAATCTTATAATTCAATTTCAATTTCTATTTAAAACAATTCAAATATTGATTCAAGTTCGTATATAAGTTTCATTCCGAAATCATTTAAATAAATTCTATTTAACATTCAAATCAATTTAAACTCATTTATCGATTTCATTCAATATTCGTTAAGTTACTTTATCATTCAAAACAATTTCTATTAAATTTCCAATTCATTTAATCAATTCTTAAGTTCAACTTCATTAAAACAAAACTTACAATTTTGAATTAAACTAAATTCGTCAAATCAATTCTCCAATTACAAGTCTTACATTAATTCCAAAAATATCACATTTCATTTTTGTTAAAGAAATCCAATTTCACTTATTTACTTCCTTAAATAATTTTCCAAAACTTAATTAATAAAGAAACTCAATTTTAATTCTTTACGAAGTAAAATCCACTTATTCAAAAGTTCAATTTTTCTTATTAAAGAATTTCAATTCAGTTTAATCATTTAATAATTCATTATTAAATAATTCAAAGCTTAATTATTAAATAATTTCAAAGTTTAATAATTCCAAACTTAATTATAATTTCAAACTTAATTATTAAATCATTTCAAAGTTTAATAATTTCAAGCTTAGTTATAATCTCAAACTTAATTCAATAGTTTCTCAAATTAAACAACATTCTTTCATCAATTACATTGTTAATATTTTGTTTTAGATTATTATATATTAACATTTTTCTTTTATTAAAATTCAAATTACAACTTCATTTCAAAACCATATTATTTGTTCAAATAAAATCTTCAATTTATTTTCAAATCAAATTATTGACCAATCGGGTTTTTATTTAATTCTCTATCCTAGGACAAAGTTCAATTTGGGTATTTATCATTTCAACCCGATTCCAATTCAATTCAAAATCAAAACATACAAACGGAACTTGCAGTGTGATAACTGGGATGGTGTCAAAGTAAATAAACAAGCAATAACAACTATCAATAACAATCCAATAATCAATTCAAATAATCCCGAAATAACCGTATTAATTCGCATTGTTATTTGTACGAATTAATATAATTACTTCTAGAATCTACACTATCATTTCATGTAGATTAAAGATTATTACAATTACGGTTTTCACTTGTCATCTATTTACAATTTCATACATCATCAGTTCAAACAACATACAATTTCAGTGGTTCAAGGTGTAATTAAACAAATCATACGTGTCAATAACTTTAACAGTTAAAGGGGTCATATTCTACAAATTTAACTAATCAATTTTAAACATTTAACTATTCTATATCGAGTTCAATTGCATACTATTTATCATTTTAACATTAACAATTTAACGTCCAATATAAACATCAACAATCAATCAATTATCAGCCAAACTGTATTATCATCGCATAAATAATTAACAGATAATGGTGTCAAATGTCACAGGTGAACTGATATAGGCAATAACATATATAACAGTGTAATTAACTAACAGCAGCATATTTCAATTGTCGTTTCAATTGAAATCAAATTTAATAAATAAAAGAACGTTAATCGTGAGTGAGGGCTCACCTTTCGAGGCTAGAGAGAGGAAACCGAGAATGGAAGCGAATTATGAATCCAAACATGGATTCCAAAGCGAAACAAGATGGACACGAATTCAATGATCAAAGCAAGGCTGGAATCGATAAATAATCAATTAGAATCATCCTGATATAAACTGAGAATGTGTACATTATTATTATATTATTTATTCATTTCTAAATTTCAATTTAAAACAAATGTTAAAATAATATAACTTTCAAATCATCATTAAATCGAACTCATATTTTTCTAGGCGAGTAAAACTATACTTAAACACAGTATTTATTAAACCATATATATGTACAAACAAACAACTTACATAACCAATATTTTAAACTAACAGGCTATACAACTTTACATATAGTAGTTGTTACCAAATCAGACAGAATATAAAATAAATTTCTAAGTATTTTAAAGCATACTATAAAATATACGGTAGCAAAGTAGGCTAATATTTCTAGTTCCAGACAATACTTATATAACAAGCTAACATAATATATATTCTTCAAATCTGACAAATCTTATAATATATTATTGTTATAACTTACACTATATATAATAACTACTGTAACACATATATATACAACTAACAGACCATATTATAACTTATATACAAAAACCATAACAGACTATTATAACTCATACCATAAGACCCAGGAGATCACACGTGTATATACACCTAATATTCAAATACAACCTTTATATTATAACACCTTTAAACGCATATAAACTTACAATATTATAGTATAAATAGAATAAGAGAAGTAACAATATATAACAGATCTACACATGGTATAACTCACGCGTATAATATAATATAACAAAGCACACTTTTGATAGTTTATACTTCATATATACACAATTCTCGAAATCAAAAATTTCCTAAAATAAGAACAAAGACACAGTAGTAAAATATATATAATACTTCTCCATATATAATTCTTTTATATGCAAACTGTAAACCCATTCATATGGCCATATAAAATATTTCTAAATTCTTTCATAGCAAACTAAACAACATGAGAATATATTACCAATATAGGAACCAGAGAGGGAGGGGATCGAGATGCTGCTCTTCGGCCCGTGTTTGGAGCTGTGACGGTGGCGGGTCTGGGTTAGCAGCGGAGTACGGAGGTGTGGATGCTCTGGTAGGCAGTGAGGATAGAGGGAAAACGCAGGCGTGGTGGTCGAACAGGCTCGGCTGGGTTGGAGTGGACTTGGGCACGGTGCGGCTGAGGTGGAGAGTAGAGGGTGGAAATAGCTGTGGTGGCTTCGGCTTGCATGCCAGGCCGAGACTGGAGTGGGCTCGGAGCGGGGTGGGCACGGATGACGAGGAGAAAGTGGATCATGGTTTCAGGTGATGGCTGCCAGGCGGGTTGTGGTGGCTGTGTGAACTGGTGGTGGGCGGTTTCAGGGGAGGAGATGTTGTTGGAGGTGGGTCTCTCGAACAGGGCGATGGTGCCTGGACTTGGCGGTAGTGGGAGTGGGTTTTAGTGGAGAGCCATGGTCGAGCAGTGGGGAGAGTTTGTTCGTGATGGGAGAATGAGGTAGTGGATTTGTTTGAATAGGGAACAGTACACAGAAGCAAGCTCACGAGAATAAAGAAAATGAAAGGACATTACGTTTTGTATTCCCAGAGCAACTAGGTGTATACCAATGCAAAATAAATGAATTATAGGGAACTGTTATGCTTAGGTATAAATTTTGACAACAAATAAAAGGTCATGGCTGATAGTTCAATAGGTGGATAACGAATGGACTCAGGAAAGTGAAAAGGCTCGAAAAGCGGAACCATTACAACTGATCGTTCCAACGATTTCGTCGTGTATCGGACTCCAAAACACATAAGCAGATATAATGCGGAGGTCAGCCCGACGAGCCAATCAAAACGGTATACAGATATTAGTGGTTCGATTTGAATTATAAAAATTCGAATTTTTCTACTACGAAAAATGCAAGAAAATCACTGAAAAATAAGATCGACGGAGCTAAAGATGTCCGAATTTGGAAAAACGACAAACTGACATCTTGCTCAGAAGATGGTTTAGAATTTTTCTATGTAAAAATATTTTGGTTTTGAAAACATTTTATTTTCATCGCTTTTTAACTGGTTAAATCGAAGTGAATTTACGAGCGAAATAAACTTTCATATTTTCGGACGAAAATTTACCAGTTGCTATGTTTAACTAGACGTATTCCAAATATTAAATTTTTATTTTAAAATTTTATCGTTTAAAATTTCACAAAATTTCAACTAATTACGTTATTGAAACGGTTGAAATTTACGAGTCGTTACAGATTTCGCCTTCTTCCATGGAATTAGCATCGATCCTTTTTCTCTTGCTTCCAGGGAAATTGTACCTTTCATATATACGTTTTTTAGTATTATTAGATCTTACTTTTGATTCGAATGTTGGTTGTAAAAATCCATCGTCTGAAGGCTGAAAAATAATAGAAGAATCAAAGTAAGGAGAATACTCGCTCTTGTATTAATCAATACATTTTGTGGGAGCTGAATTGTTCACCCCGGACAGTGCCCCAACCCCTTTTGGTTAAGAATTTTACCATCGGATATTTTGGCGAGACAAAAGCATCCACCTCATCAAGTGCGGGTCAGCCAAATAATGCATTGTAGTATGATGGTTGGTTGATGATTATGAAGAGAGTTTCAAAAGTTCGGCAGCATGGTGGTACTCCCATCCGCACTAGCAACTTTACTTGTCCTACTGAGGTCCATCCCTTGTTGTTG
Organism: Allium fistulosum; assembly: GCA_030737815.1. NCBI lineage: Eukaryota > Viridiplantae > Streptophyta > Magnoliopsida > Asparagales > Amaryllidaceae > Allium > Allium fistulosum. Next base: position 341,328,013 of record CM060904.1, read on the forward strand.
AACCGAAAGATTGGTTCAATGTTGGGTTCTAGTTGTCTTTTGGGATGCCCATTTGATCAAGGCATGTTTGAAAATAACATTGAATGCACTACCAATGTCTACAAGAATCTTAGACACTATATACGGTCCAATTTGAGCCGTGATCATGAGGCGGTCATTATGAGGATGATGGGTTCCTTTCTTCAGCTCCTAGGGAGTAATAACAAGGTTTGGCATCAGAATGTTGAGTCGTGGATTTTTTAGCAGGGGCTCTTATTGAATGGAGAATACTCCTTCTCTAGCCTCTTTAATGTATCTGTTCCTGGCACCCTTGCTAGTCCCTGCTGGATGTGGTCCCTCATGGACTACATCAATCCTATTCAACGGCGGACTCAAGCTCAATGGATCTTCTTCCTCCAAGATATTGACAGCATTGTTAGGAAACTTCTGCGGACCATCACCAGTCCATGGTGCATTTTGTTTGTCTTGGATGAATTCCTTTAGATGCCCTTCACAAATTAATTTCTGAATGATTTCAGCCAACACCCTACATTCATCAGTTTTATGGTCGTTTGCTTTGTGATAAGCGTAGTAATCATCCCCTTTCCTCTGTTCAGGGTAGTTTTTGGCCTTAAATGAAGTCGAGAGGTTAACCTTCTCTTTTGTTATAGCATAGATATAAGACAATGGTTTGTTTAAAGCGATTGAATTAGTGTTAGGCTCCTCCTATCTTGCTCTCTTGTGTCCTCGATCTAAACCAAACTTCCACTTTCCCATTTAGAATTGGCTTTTTTTGGCGTGATATAATTCATCCATTCGAATGAATTTATCAGCCTCAAAATGGAAGTTATGCAGATCCTTACATCCATGAATAAAGATTTGCTTCCAAAAAGGTGTATTCTCTATTAACCCAGAGTGTACCACAATGAGCTTATCCCGGTCGTTCATGTCTTTTGCTTTTAATGCTTCTGTGTTAAACCTTTTGAGGTAATCTTCTAATGACTCTCCCTTCCTCTGCTTAATGTTGGCTAAAACAGTGTAATCGATTGTTGGATCCTTGCATATACAGAATTGGGTAGAGAACTCATAAGAAAATTGCTTCCATGAATAGATCGTCTTTTCACGATATTGTCGATACCATTTAGCGGTGGCTTCTTGATGCTTTACTAGAAATAGTCTGCATCGAACGGCTCCAGAAGCATTATACTTATCCATTTGGCTATCGAAAGCCATCAAGTGATCATCGGGGTCTGTAATGCCATGATACTTCAGAGTTGGGATCTTTACATAGGATGGGATGACCATTGACATGATTTCATCTGAGAAAGGTGCCACTCGTTCATTATCATTTGCTCTTTCATCCAAGGTCCTCTTCCCTTTAGCATTTAGCATGTCCTTAATTGCTTTTTCTGCTATGTCTTTCAGATAAGCTTCGGTATTGTGATAACTTTTCCGATTTAGGTTGTATTCTTTTGATGTCGAGCTTCCAGATTGCTCGAGAGATTTATCCAGTACCCTTCCTTGATGATCGAGTTTAGTTGGATGACGCTCTTTCTTCTTTGAAGATGTCAAGTTGATTTTGCTCTTATCTTAATTGGCGTAGGCCTTTAAGTTTCTTCTTGGAGATATCACCTCATCTCTAGTCGTTCGTTTTGGTGTCTTGGAAGACCTTTGAGACAATGCTGCTTTGAGAAGCTCTTGCATCTCCAGAAATTGTTGTTCTAAGTGCTTTATTTTAGTTGCATTGTCGTCTAGTTGAGCTAGGGTTGATGGTTGCCCTTGCACAACTCCCTCCATGTTGAAAGTTGGTGTTATGTTTTCTTCTAAAGTTTTGGAGTGTACAGCCTCTTCGTTCATTCGACTAAGCCTTTTGGATTTCATTTTCCTACACCAATTTTGACAATCCATTAGTCTATAAGGAAACCATAAGTTCGAAGGTTCAAGCCCTACTTCTAGTGCCAAAAATGTTAACAAGAAAACTTGTTAACATCCCCAAAGCTAAGTGATTAACAAGAAATGTTGTTAATACTTCAAAAGAAGATTTCTAGAAGTGATCACTCTCTTCGAAATCCCTTTCGAATGGGTTGGTTTGGTCAAGTTTCTTGCAGAGGGTGGTCTCATGAAAATATTAATAGTAGTTAATAAGTCCAATCAACCCTATTGAAATGAAGGTTAAGGAGAAAGCACCCCCTTTTGAAGCCTCTTTTTGAGAGAGTCGAAAGAGGTTATTCATATTGACCATTTATCTCTTTCGACTTTGTCAAAAAGACCTTTCTTTACTTAAGAAAGAGTATTTACTTTCGATGACATTTTTTATGCTCTTTTGGAAAGAACTCCTTCGAAAGGGTTGTCTGTGTTGTGTGTACACCTTTTGAAGGAATTCATCTAGCTAGCATAGTTTAGTATTTACACATAAAATTCCTTTCGAAACATCCCTTTCGATCAGGTCAAAAGGGTATTTGTTCTTTCGAAGTGGACTCAATGTACAATACATGAACTCTACGTTCTATCTTCAATGGAATAACATCTTGGACAATATAAGCTTCATGAATCTATTAATATCGAAACACTATCATCATCTTTGTTTAATATTTGACATCATTAAACATGGTTATAACATGATTCGTATACATATTATCCAAATTGATCCTATTGCATCGCATAAGACAAATATGAATTAAAAAGATAAGCAAGCATCATGTGCAATTGATCATTAGTCAAGCTAATGATTGGAATGATCTCTCTTATTATCAAAATCTTTATTAAATCCATGCGCTTCCACTTTTAGCACTAGTCCTAATTGAGTTACAAGTAAGAGAGCTTTTCCCCAAATTGATTTAGGGTTACAAAGATTTGATTTGCTAAGAATTAGAAGAAAGAATTTAGGATTTCCCAAAATTTGGTCCCCAAACTCGGACCCCTAGGGTCATATTTATAGATGTAGGTTGGCCCGCTTTCGCGCCTCATCCTTTCTCTTCAATCGAAAGGCCTTCCTTTAACCTTCCGTGTGCACCATTTCGACATGGTCGAAAGGCCTTCCTTCATCCTTGTGCACGCCTCCTTTCGATGTAGTCAAAAGGCTTTTCTTTTGAGCTTTCTCATCCATTCTTAGGCCTTCGCCTTTTCATTTTAGACCTTTCAACCCAGTCGAAAGGATCGCCTTGACAACCTTTCACTACCGTTAAAGTTAGAGTGCCTCCTTTACTTTGCTTTTCTTTCCTGTATTGCTTTCGACTTCGTCGAAAGGGAGGTAGGGGCACACTTCGCTCTGCGTTGCTATACCGTTGCAAGTGAGAGATGAGTTAAGCTTTCACATGGCTTCGTCGAAAGGAATGGTGAGCGACAGCTGGGTTTTAGCGAAAGGACTCTAGGCCTTCATGTTGGGTTTCCATCATGCCTTCGAAAGGTTCCAACTGTTTCAAAAGGCTTGTTCTTGCTTTCGAAAGGTGTGTATTGGATTCATTTCTTCAAGTAGTAGATTGACGACAACGAAACACTTTATTTTGAAGGAACTGATTCTTGTGTGGGAGTCTATCGTTCAACGCATTCGAAAGGTGCTACGAACCCATATTAGTTTTTTATATATATGTGAATCCATCTGCGTCGAAAGGTCTGAATGAGGCGGGAGAGTAACCTTGCCTTCTTTTCTATCCTTTTGAAAGCTTTTTTCAGCTTGTCATTTGTAATGGCACATAGCACTTGCGACTCCTTTGAAAGCCATCTCACTACTTTTGAAACGCTCCTTTAAATATTGGCGAAACCCATGTCTTCAATTTTGTAGAGCCTATCACTTTTATAAGCCTTCTTTCATACCTTTTGTTCTTAAGTGAATTTTTATGGTTAAAAACTCTTTCGATAATATTTAAATAACCAATATTAAATATTACTTAAAATAATATTATTATCTTCATAATATATTTTAGAAAATATCAATATACCATATTTTGCCTTTAAACAATTCCAACTTATAATATACAGTAATACTGATTTCAAAAAGAGTTTTATAACCAAAGGAATGCTACATTTATATATAATTCAAATTATATTTATAAGTACATAAAAAATAGCTAACTGAATAAAATTTAGTTAATTATTTATAAAATACTTCCAATAAAATTTCAAAACCTTTAAATAAATTTTTGAAAACTTTTCATTATATCTTTCAAAATAAGAAAATAAATAAATATCTAAATACATAAATTACGGAGTAAAATCATTCCAAAAATATTTATCAACACTATTAATTTATTGTGTAACCTGAGTGGAGTTCCATCGAATTCCAATCATCTATAAAATACACACATCGACATACAAATAAATATTTAGTTCAATTCATAGACGGATAGAGTTTCGTTTGTAAATTGACATTTCCAACCAACATAACAATCAACTAACATCTAACTAACAATCAATCCCAAACCAGTATTCCAAACAATCCAACACAAAACAATTCCAAACAATCAATTAAACCAAATGATTTAACCAAAAAATTCAATGATACATGTGATGAATATAGAAATATAGCTGTGAGTGTAAATACTCACTAATTTGAAGAGTTGGAAAGTATACGCTCAACTCTAGGTTGATGTTGTTGACAACCACTGCCTTCTAGCCATTCTACGTTGAAGTTTACTGCACCGCATCAACAGCTCCGCCTTAAAACAGCCATCTTCAAACTCCATTCATCACCGCGATTGCCACCTCCACACCCACATTTCTCACTAGCAACCTCTATTGCTTAATGAAATCGTAGTCGTGCCCGATTATCGTCGGCAACATCTCCTTTGCCTACACCTTCGGCCAACCATCGTGACTCCATCGCACCACCAACCATACACCGACATCTTGCCTTGAAGCCTTCTCGACTTCTCTCCTCCTATATCATCACCAAGTCACGGCCCTCTCCCTCTAAATGTCGTTCGGCAACCGCCTCAATAGCCTTCTGCATGAAACCTCATTTTAAGTAGTTGTAGCGATCTGGAAATTCGAACACTTCGCCTTCGAATATCGTAACATTTTGAAATATAATTAACGTTATAAATACAATTTTATAACTTTTCTACACATTTTAATTAATGAATAATGATAAGAAACTTGTTTTTGAAATTTTTTACAAAAATATATTCTTCGATGGAAAGTCGATAATGTTACCGAAAATCGATTTAGCGGTAAACAGCTTTTCGATCGATATAAGTTGTTTAAACTCTTGTGCACTTATTTAATGATCAAATGAACACATTAACATCTAATTATTACACTCTCCTCTTCATAAAACTTGGAAGGTTCTAGAATGTTATAATGGATAAGAGATATTATCACGAGAGGGGTATAATGATAATTAGCATAAAGGAGAAGTGATGGGAGGTGAGTCTTCCATGGCATGATGGGGGGTGAATGCAAGCTTAGGCAACATCATTCTTGTGCCTATATAAGAAGAGGCATACCTTAGAGTTATAATCATAAATTCACAAAACTTTAAGTAAGAAACTCCATGGCTTTTTCTTCTTCTCTTCTTATGTTATAAAGAAAATATTTGCAAATCTTGTCCAAATCATTGCAAACTTGGAGTGAAGCCTTGGGACAACATTATAAGACCTTCTACCTAGTTATAATTTGAAGAAGCAAAGCACATCTCTCCCCTCAAGTGAAGGCAGTGAGCGAATAGCAAGGGGAGGAGGCAAATGCAAGAGAAAGAGGATGGAAGGAAGGGAAGGTGGTTGCGAGGTGGAGGTTTGACTTGGGTGCTTGGACCTTAGTTGATTATTGGGTTAAAGATGAGTTAACACCTAACATTGAATGGAAATATAACATATATATGTTGTGCTTGATTGTGTTTAAATTGTTTGAATTGTTGTTGAAATATGTTAAAATATTAGTTTGAATTCTTGCTTTGAAAGTAAGTGACACATGTAATCCATGTATATGGACTTGGAATGGACTTGTATGACATGTGACAAGGCCTTAGAACAAAGCACATAGGTTATAGATAGACTTTGGTTTAGATTAGACTCGGATTTGAAAGTGCACTTATAGCGATAGTCGCTGTAGATGTAGTTTGAAATTACCTTGTTTTCGGTGTTTCTATGGAACTCTGTAGAGAGATCCTTAGGGGTTTCTCACCATATTTCTTTATACGTATGTTTTTTGCTATTAAAAGCTCGGATAGTAAAAAGTTAAGTAACATCTTGAAAAGTGGACAAAACTTCACTTGTGCAAAACTGCACCGTTTAGACTTAATTTTGGACTTTGAAGATTTGAAAATATATTTAAATTTAAGTATTTTATTTCATTCTTTTTACGAATGTTTACTAACTATTAGTAGTGCATTTTAAAAGAGGTTTAAGATCTTTATGAATTTTTAAGAATTAGTTGTGAATTATTAAAGAAGGGGTATTTTGTTAAAATATATAGGAAACATGTTCTTTCCAAGTTTTAACGAATTTTATAAACTTGCTATTTTCAAGTAATATTTTAAGTAAATGTTTTAAGACCTATTATAATTATTATAGTATTATAAATTATTTTAAAAGCATTTTTAAGTATGTATAGTTTTTAGAAAATAATTTGACTCTTTTATATCTTATGTAATAAACATCTTATAAAATAGTTTCTTTAATATCTTGTTTTATAAATAAATTACAATACATATATCGTTATAAAAAGGGTTTTAAAAGTATAAAAAAAGGTTTAGAAAGGTTTTAGGAATTGCTAAATGGCCAAATAGATAATTGTTTAATTGGTTTTTTGAAAAGTAATTAACTGTGCTTAAAACTAAAAGCCGACGAAGTACGACTTATCAATTCGCGAGAGTTAAGATTGATGTTTGAGTAAGGATAGAGCAATAGAGCTCTAACCTACCGGCTTCCCTCTTGACCACGGAATAATAAGTTTGAAAATGTTGAAAACGTGTTAATCCTGACGAGTTCTTACTTATTTATGGAAATCATTAATACTATACTTAACACTAAAAGCCGACGAGGTAGACTTATCTATTTGTGAGATTAAAGAATGAAGTGTCTAAGCAAGGCTTAGATGCAACTAGTGCTCTAGCATACCTGGCTTCATTCTTGGACGAGGAATAGTTAAGTTGGAATGTCGAAAATGAATTAAACATACAAATATTGATTTGTATAAGCAATTGTTTTGATAGGATAATCGATTGGTCGATTATCGATCTTGCCCTAATATGACTTAAGAAGTTATCGAAAGACTTTGCGATTTCATACCAATGAGAACCACTGGGGAGGAGCATTAGTATAAAACATCTCTACCTTTCGCTCACTTCTGAAAGAACCGGAATTGAGTTTACCAGAAATTCATCGAATTAGTTTTGGACAGACTGTGATCAGTAAGTGTTTTGCTTATCGAATACCACTTCAAAACTAGTATACGAGTTCTATGTTTTGGAAGCAGTTGTTAAGTGAAATGTTATAAAGTTAAGCTGGCAATCCTAAAGTTAAGTCCAAGGGAGAGGTCAGCTTTAACATTTAAAACAATGCTATCGTGTGGGACTGTCTATCTTAAGGAGTATTCCAAGAGAGAGGACATCGTTAGCATTCGTTGGAAGACTAATTATGTGGGAATCTAAGTGGAGCTTCGAGATCTATTCGAGATGCTCTAATCCAAGTAATGATTCGTGATCCATTTGAGATGTGGGAATCCATTTGGGGATTTGTATTCTGTTCAAGTGATGAAAACTCGAGTGAGAGATACCGAACGTAGCCTCAACTTCGTAAATGGCTAAAATCAGAGATGGGATGCATAGCCAACTCGAACATAGCATTTTAGCAATCCCGATGGTGTAGGCACTCCTTCTAGTATTACTTACGGATGTGCACACGAGACCGATGCATTCGGAACCACGAGTGTTTTGGGCATGGGCCAGTTATGTATTCCCTATAGTATATTCCTTAGAGATATATGCTGCTAAGAAGGATATCGTTTATCCTTGTGCAGGAGTTCAGATTCGGCTTGTTCGGAGGAGATCTCCATGGAAAATGCATTATGCGAATGGACCTTAGCGGTATTGATTGTATACCTATTATTGTTGTGGCGTTCAGACAACATCTATTTGATATGATTTATATGCTACAATCTAGACATTATCTATCATATTATTATATGTGAAACTTAATGAGTGGTTGGTTTCTTTAAGGAGAAAACCATTATGGAAACCCGTAAGATCTCATGGTTACTATTACATGTTACATATTCTTGAGTTTCTCATGCTGGTTTGCCAGACTGATCCAGGTGTTATTTTCTTATAATGCTCGGGTTAGCCCTATGTATGTTTTTAGATTTAGCTTTGGATGCTTGGAGCTTTTAAAGAAGAGCTAGATGATTATCTTCTGTATTATTCTTATTTTTGCTGCCTTACTATTTGATGTACCAGCATATGTGAGGACGGGTTGTTATAACTGTCCAGGCTGATGATAGCACTTAGGTTTTAGTAACTTTGATATTTCTGTATTCAGAGTAACCATTTGTATTGTTCCTTTGATATTATATATTACCGTTCCATTATGAGATTCAAGTGTGTGTTCTCTCTTTCTTGTTCTATTCTTTCCTTTTTATTTTACCCCAACTTTGTGTCTTTCCAGCACTTGGGCGTTCAGCACACGTGTAACATCCCCTTACTTGGAGGCTCAAAACTAACGGCTACGGATGCTGCAACCATCCATAGTTATTAATCCTTGGTGACCAAATACGACAATGTTAGATACATTGATACACAGAAACACATGAATATGGAAAAAATTTAAAACAGAAAACAAAGTCCACATTCCATTTCAGAATATTTCAAATTCATTTCATAATCCCAGAGGGCAGACCACGTTCAGACAAAATATACTTATTACAAAATATGCCAAGAGCGACATATGAAGATGCCCTCTAGGATGACCGGAGTATATAATATGGCAATAAAACAAGTTCGCCTTTACAACCAAACACAGCAGAAATAAAAGAACTCTAAGTAGCTAACATGCCTCCTGCACGTCACCGGAAGCTTTATTCGTCTAAAAGAAAACTTGAAAACCCTAAACCTCAAACTACTCAAAATCAATTGAGTACCCGAGAGTTTAAGGGGAAAAAACTTTAAGCCAGACATAAAGCCTGGTATGAATAATAATATACCATCTCAAATCATTTAGATATATAGTGAGACCACGCCGCTTAGCGGAACGGGTTTTCCCCTCACTGGTATCTTAAAACCTTTATAAAACAATATATTGTGCTCCTGCATCCACAATGGTTAATACAATTCAAAATAATATGATGATATGCAAACAAGTAAGTCAATTCTGGATTACCCATCCACATTCATTTTGACTATCTGTCTCAATTATAGTTTCTAGGATTACTATTAACCTATTAGTTTTCATGGGCTCACTAAGAACCTGTTAAATGTTAATGGACTACCTATCTGATTTCATAGTTTTTATGAGATCACTAAGAACTTATTGGTAACTCCAATTTCTTTTCTCTTATCCTAGTTTTCGTTGGCTGACTAGGAACCTATTGACTAATGGTCAATATCGTAATCCGAATATAGTTTTCGTGGGCTGACTAAACCTATTGGCCCCTGCCAATATTAAATCATAGTTCTCATGGGCTGACTATGAACCTATTGGCCCCTACCAATATCTTTCCCTTTACACAGTTTTCATGGGCTTACTGTGAACCTATTGGCCCCTGCCAATATCTTTAATTAAGATTTTAACATTACTTAAGTTATATCACTATGGGGTCAACCTACCTGCTTATTCTGCCCTTCCCCAAAGTACCGTTATGGGTTAATTACAATGTGTATAAATAAATGAAGAAGTAATACTCTCAATAATATTTATTTATGCCATGGTGTTTCCTTTAAAATGAGAATGAGTTATTTGTTTTGAAACCTTAAAACATCACTTTCGAAACCATTGGATGACCTCCACCGAAAGCATAGAAAACCTCTTTTCAAAACTCTATGTATATACCTTTCAAAGCTCTATAAATCAATCCTTTCAAAACCAAATCATACCTTACGAATGTGTCAAAACATTGCTAAATAATCTTTAGAAATATAGCTTCGAAACCAAAGAAAGTACCCTTTTTGAAAACATTGGGTTTTACTCTTTAAAAACATCTTTTGGGTCGAAGTGGTTACACACGAAAGTATCTCTTTTGAAACCTTTAATAAAATATTTTTGGGGAAAAATTGATGGTATCGGAACCTTCTATTCGAAAGCTCAAAACCTTGGAGTAAAACTTTGAAGGATAGCATTGAAGCCCCCTTTCGACACCATTGCCTTCGAAGCCCTTGAACCCCTTCGAAAGCATTTAGAAAGTGACTTAGCTTAAGTTTAGAACAAAGAGAACCCTTCGAAAGCATTGATGGCTGCATTACATCCGAAAGGTAAAAGAATAACGGTTGGGTTTTGACCAGGTCGGAACCACTTCTTTCGAAAGCATTATATAAAAACAAAGGAACCCATTCAAAAGCTCCTACTTAAAACATGATATGGCAACCTACTTTAAAAAGCTATTTAGAAAAACCCCTTTCGAAAACATAGGTTTTGACTACGTCAAAATCTTTTTGTAAAACAAAGCTGGCACTTAACATTTGAAAACAGAACTAAGGTTTCGACCACATCGAAAGCATTACTTTCGACAACATAGCTTATGCCTTTCCTCCAATCCACTGCGTACCATCTAAGTGATACTTTGTGCATTGGTTTCGACTAGCTGGGTTTTGGCTGGGTTGGTTTCGACTGAGTTGGAGCGGAAGCAATGGAGTCGAAAGGTATTACTAAAGGAGACGGAACACTCTTTTCTGATTAAAGGCTGAAATTATGCTCATTTTTAGTAACTGCTTTAACTAACCTGCCTATGTGTAATCTTTTAATTGGTTCCCTAAAACTTTTCAAATACTTTACAAAATAATTGTCGCATTTATCAGATCTAAATCAAAGGAAAATTAACATTTAAGCCCATCCATTAAGAAAAACCAAGATTGCAAATAAGTCCTTCTTTTTAAAATAATTTATTTTCCATAGCAAATCAATTAGGAAAAATCAACAAAAATCACAGAAATTCAATTTCAACATGTTATCTAACATATTAAAATTTCAGACCCAATTTCTTCCTAAAATAATCGAAATAAATTTTAAACCCAAATATATCATATTTTCTTTTAGAAATTCATAAAAAATTTCCATAGCTTGGAAAATTATGAAAATTGAAACCCATCCCTAAAATCATGTTTTACCTAACATATAATTTTTCCATAGCATTCTAAATTCAATAACAATCGGTTTTTCCCTAAAACCGTGCAAATTCGTATGTAAATGAATTGGTTTAAATCAAACATATAATAATTCAAGCATATCATCATCCAAAACATAATAAAAACAAATTTAATCTTAAATCCGAAAACATATGATTATAAAAACAGAATAGAGATGGAATGAATTATTATTCACCTTAAATATTATAAGAGCTTTGGGATTTGATTTGAAATTAATCCCCTAACTTGATTGAATTTCTCTTCCTCTTCTTCCTTGTTAATGGCCGACTCCTCTTAGGTTAAATTTGCGTTTTTTGAGTTTTCGAGAAAATGAACGTGAGTGGACGAATAAAAGTGTATGGCCGTGAATAATAAGGTGCGGTTATATTCACTAATATGCCCATGTTTTAATTAATAATTTAAAAGCCATTTTAAGCGCATTTAAGGTAAATTAAGCACGACCTTCTTATAGTTTTATTCAAATCTCAATCCCCTTATCATCATTATTCTATTTAATTTATCTAATTAAATCTATTGAATAATGTAATAAAAAATTAGGGGTATTACAGGCTCCCCCTTGAAGAATTTCATCCTCAAAATTCAGTTTGGACTAAATACTAAACATAGCAATCATCTGTAATAACTCCTAAAATCCATACTAGCCTATCTGACTAGCAACTATTTATATAAATCTAATATAGACATACCCTCATAGTAGATCAGGATAAGTATCTCTAATCCTATCGTCTGTCTCTTAATTACAGTCCTTCTCGTTGTCGCTCCACTGAACTTTCACCAACCTGACTGTCTTGTTCCTCAATCTTTTCTCATCTCTCTCTACAACTCGAATCGGTTGTCTTACAAAAGTTAAATTAGGCTCTAGTATCAAGTCTTCCAACCCTGTCGGAGGAATAGTAATCTCTGGATCATACACATACTTGCAATGATGAGACACATGAAATACATTATGGACACCTGCCATACTGCTCGACAACTCTACTCTGTATGCAAGCTTCCCAATCATCTCTGTAATTTGTAATGGTCCAACATATTTCGAGGTTAACTTCCCTGACTTTCCAAATCTTACCACACCCTTCATTGGTGACACCTTAATAAAAAACTTATCTCCAACTGAGAACTCTAGGTCTTTACGCCTCTTATCTGCGTAACACTTTTGTCTGGATTGAGCTTCCTTTATCCTTTCTCAGATTAACTCGATCTTCTCTGATGCCTCCCTAACCAAATCTGGACCTAAGACTAATCTGTCTCCTATCTCCAACCAACATGCTGGTGATTTGCATGGCCTTCCATACAAAGCTTCAAAAGGTGTCATTCCTATACTAGTCTGGGAACTATTATTATAGGAAAACTCAACTAAATGTAAGTGATCTTCCCAAGATCCACCAAAGTCTAAGATACAAGCTCTCAGTAAATCCTCGAGCACCTTGTTGGCTCTCTCTGTCTGCCATCCGTCTGAGGGTGATATGCAGTACTTATAATAAGCTTGGTACCCAATACTTCCTGTAGACTCTTCCAGAATTCACTAGTGAACAAGTCATCTCTGTCACTCACTATACTACTAGGAACTCCATGTAGTCTAACTATGTTCTTCATGAACAACTTAGCTAACACAGGTGTTGTCCTAGTTGACTTAACTGGAATGAAATGGGCACTCTTGGTCAGTCAGTCCACTATAACCCATATACTTTCCTTTCCTCTATTTGACTTTGGCAACCCGTCTATAAAATCCATGGATATCGAATCCCATTTCCAAACTGGAATCTCTAGAGGTTAAAGCAATCCACTCGGCTTCTGATGTTCAGCCTTCACTTGTTAACAGTTTGCACACTGCCTAACCCACAAGCCAACATCCCTCTTCATACCTTCCCAATGAAGCACCTCTTCATATCCTGATACATCTTGGTTCCTCCAGGATGAATCATAAACTTAGACCGATGACATTCTCCAAGAACTTCTTACCTCAAGTCCTCCACATTCGGAACACACAACCTTCTCTTCTTTCTCAACCATCCTCTTTGGTCAAGACTAAAGTCTTTTAGGTCATCGATCTCATCTCTAATATCAAGCCTTTTAATCCTCTCGGCTAACACTGGATCCTCTTTTTGCTTAGAAGCAATTCTTTTGATCAACACTGGTCGAACTTCTAAATAGGACAACATGGCGGTACTCTGACTAGAACTAGCAGTCGATCTTAACTGCACACCACAACTGGCCAAAGCTTCTAAATCCTTCCACTCCACCAACATAGCTAATACCACATTCTGATGTCTTCGGCTAAGAGCATCCGCTACCTTATTACCTTTTCCTGGTGTATACTCTATACCAAAATCATTAGCAGCCAAAAACTCCAACCACCTCTCCTGTTTCATATTCAACTCCTTCTGAGAGACTAAGTATCTTAAAGATTTATGGTCGGTATAAAGCTCAAACCTCTCCCCTAAGAGATAATGTCTCTAAATCTTCAATGCAAAGATCACCGCAGCCAACTCCAAATCATGTGTAGGATACCTCACTTCATGTGGTCTAAGCTATCTGGACGCGTAGGCAATAACTTTACCCTTCTACATCAATACTGCTCCCAATCCAGTTCTGCATGCATCAATATACACCACCAATGTAACATCCCCCTACTTGGAGGCCCAAAACTAATGGCTATGGATGCTGCAGTCATCCATAGTTATTAATCCTCGGCGACCAAATACGGCGGTGATAGATTCATTGATACACAGAAACACATGAATATGAAAAATTTCTTAAACTTTAAACAAAATCACATTTCATTTCAAAATATTCCAAATTCATTACATAATCCCATGTTCACAAACCACATTTAGAGAAAATATACTTATTACAACATACGCCCAGAGTGGCATATGAAGATGCCCCCAGGGATGGTCAGAGTATATATACATGCAATATAACAACTATGCCATTATAAACAACATAGCGGAATCAAAAGAAAGAGAACTCTAAATATCTATCATGCCTCCCGCACGTCTCTAGAAACTTATTCGTCTTAGAGGTACCTGAAAACCTCAACTCTCAAACTGCTCAAAATCAATTGAGTACCCGAGAGTTTAAGGGGAAAACATAAACTTCGAGTCAAACATATAGCCTGGTATGAATAATATCTACCATCTCAATCGTTAAGATATCTAGTGAAACCACGCGGAATGGGTTTCCCCTTACTAGTATATCAAAACCTTTTATAAAACCATATACTGTGCTCCTGCATCCACAATGGTTAAAACAATTTAAAACAGTATAATATGATGAAATGCAAAGCAATTGAATTAATTCTGTATTACTCATCCCCATTCAATTTAGACTATCTGTCTCAGTTGTAGTTTCTAGGATTACTATTAACCTATTAGTTTTCATGGGCTGACTAATAACCGGTTAAACCTTTAAAGATTCCTTGTCCAATCACATAGTTTTCATGGGATCACTATGAACCTATTGGTAACTCCAATATTACTCATATCCTAGTTTTCATGGGTTAACTAGGAACCTATTGGTAACCCCGATATCCTTTTTGTTTACTCTAGTTTTCATGGGTTGACTAGGAACCTATTGACATATGTCAATATTTCATCCAGATATAGTTTCCATGGGCTAACTACAAACCTACTGGTCCTGCCAGTATCTAATCATAGTTTTTATGGGCTTACAATGAACCTGTCTATTTGAGATCTTCCTTTCCACATAGTTTTCATGAGCTGACTATGAACCTGTCTATTTGACATCTTCTTTTATACATAGTTTTCATGGGCTAACTATGAACTTGTCTATCTGACATCTTCCTTTATGAACCTATTGGCCCGTGCCAATATCTTTCCTTTATATTTTAGCATCCTAAATTCTGGTCTTCCTGACCTTCTGGATGCAATTCTACTCGTTTAGGAGTTTATTCAATTTATACTCACTACTGGGTTAACCTAACTGGTTCTCCTACCCTTTATCCCCAAAATGCAGATATGGGTCTATTATAAAAGTGAATATATATTCATATTTGAAGAAGCAACATAATAACATAGTCATACCACTCATGTGGGTTTAAATTTAACAAAGATAGCTTCTTCTTAAAACCATTATAAAACGCCTTTAATATTGTCATGTGTTTTTCCTTTAAAATTAGAGTTTGGGTCATAAAACCTTTTAATACTTTCGAAACCTAGCTTTTGACTTCATAGGATAACCTCCTTCGAAAGCTCTTAAAAATACTAGGCTCCTGCCTTATAATACTTTAAATGCTACCATTCAAAACGTTTCGAATAAATTAAAGTAATATCTTTTATCTTTAGAAACTTAGCTTCAAAACCAGTTAAAAGTACCCCTTTCGACACTTATGGAAGTAACCCTTTCGACACTTATGGAAGTAACCCTTTCGAAACCAATGAAAGTACCCCTTTCGAAAGCATTGGGTTTAGACTTAAAACATAATTTGGGTCAAAGTAAATATAGTCGAAAACATCTATTTCGAAACCATCTTTATCATTTATAAAACATTACGGAATTAGGATGGCATCGGCACCATCTCCTTCGAAAGCATAAAACATCTGGGTAAAACATAAGAAGGTTGGGGTCGAAACCCCTAACCCCATTCGAAAGCTTTAGGAAGTGGCTTAATCTTTATAAAACAATGTATCTTCCAATAGCATTGATATCTTCAACACCATCGAAAGGCTATAAAACGGCAGCAGGGTATCGACTAGGTCGAAACCCCTTCTTTCAAAACATTCTTTTATAAGTAAGGAACCAAGTCGAAAGCAATTAAAAGTTAATGGCAACCCCTTTCAAAACCCTTTAAAACCTCTTTCAATACCTTATGCTTCGACCCTGATGAAGGCTTAAAACAAAATTTAGGCAGGCGCTTTACTTTTAAAAATAAACCAAGGTTTTCATCCCTTTTGTGACGATCACCTTTTTGGATGATTTAAATCGACAATAAACCACCCATGTCTAGCTCAAACCATTCAAAAGGGAGGATTGTCAATGGGGTTTAATAAGAAAATAAGAGAAAAGAATATAAAAACAAAACACAGAATCTCGCAGCGGAATGACAAAATATAATAATCAAATAAACAGTTCATGAAGCAGTTTTACAATATACATTTGATTACACAATTTTTACAACATATTTCAGAGTACAATCACAAACACACCAAATAATGATGCAGCAGAAAATTACTAATAATATAATACACCAAACTCCGTCTTCGTCCTCTAGAAATAAAGTCTTCAAACACTGAAATGCTCAGGCTGACCCGAGCGTAATGAAAAGACAAAACACTCGAGTCAGAACTAAAAATTCTTATGTAAGTTAAATCAATAACAAGTAAATATGAGTGTATTAGCTTCAGAGATGTTTACGGGACTTTACATCTCCTATCCAGTGTATAGCGTGCATGCAATAACTTAAGAGATGTTACGGGATTTTCCATCTCCTAAGGATCCATTAAATTATCTATAAATAGTAATGTAATGTCTAATCAGTAAAATAAATATATTTTTTGGCGTTAACTCTTTACATTGATCCCCCTTAACACATTTTTAAGTAGGTAGTCTATGCAGGTCCTGTAACACAACCAGTAACGTCGGTAGCCAGTGAGTCCCCTATAGGCACCATACTAAAACAAAATCATAGTGAGCACGAATAAGGATAAAGAGTATGATAAGGCACGTGAGGCAATGCCCAAGGTAGGATACTACCAGTTCGGGTCACAGGGCTGGCGGTAACACATCGTAGCTACGACCGCGCACCGCGTCCAACACTCCCAAAATCAAATCAAATCAAGGTGCACCGATCAAACCAACATCAATATAGTAATACAAAGAGGTGTGTCTGCTAGGGGTAGCTAGCCCACTTGGCCCTGACAAGCCGTCATGTTTTAGTCAATTCAAATTGGCACAAGTGTCGGGGTCATCCATCATCGTTCTCTTTCTTCAAATCCAGCAAACGTTCACCAAATCCAACCACTTCATTTTGGATCATCCACCATGTACACAGTTGTTAAAGTGGTTCCAATATTGACAGAGAGTATGCCAATAAGAGGCCCCGGTCTTTTTAACAACCAAACGTCATTTTTCACACCGGTCGGTTCTTTTACATTTCAAAACCGATTCATATTTAATATCAAAATATCATATTCAATTCCAAATATCCTTCATTTCAAGATATCATATTTACTCGAAATATGTCATCTTCTCTTAAATATATCATTTCAAATTACAACTTAGTTTATAACCTCATTTAACCACACTCGCATTTAAATCAACGATTTAAATATAAACATTCCAACTTTGCACAGTTTGAATTTTTTTGAAAACAGTTTAAATAGTTTGATATAAAATGGTTTTGAGTATTGAAAGTGGTTTATATAGTAAAATAGTTTGGAGAATCAAAATAATTTGAATATTAATAAAAATAGACTTTAAACAGTTTATACTAAAATAATTTATTATGAAAATAATATCAAATCAAACTGTTTCTTTCCATTTTAACAAATCTAGCCCCATGTCTAAATTTCAAATCAATAAAACTCAATTTTCAATCTTTCAATTCAATTGACTCAATTTCGATTTAATTTCAAATCAACTTGATTTCAATTTCAATTCGAATTAACTTCAATTTTCGAAACGTTCGTTTTAACTTCAAATTAGATTTAACAATTCAATTCAATGATTTAAATTTCAATCCAATTCTTATTTTAAAACATTTCAATTTATATCAATTTCAAGCTCGATTTCAATTTACTGATTTAAAACACTTAAATCAATTTAAACCTCGTTATTCAATTTTAAGGTCCAAATCTTAAGATAATTCAATTTCCAAAATTAAAGTCAAATACCAATTATAACTTTACATTCCTAATTCAATTCTTTTAAACAATTTCTTTTACCCAATTTCAATTTCACTTTTCAAAGCTTGAATTAGAAACAATTCAATTCACATAAATCCTCAATTTATTTCCTTTAAAATAATATCATTTAATCAAAATCCATATTCAAGATTTTAAAACTATTTAATTTAACCAATTCGGTGTCCGTATATAATTTTCTACCCCATAGCAAGTGATCAATTATTCCAGTTTTAATTATAGGGATGGATATATATCATTTCAATCCAAATCAAAGTGTCATAGATATATATCATTTCAACCTATTTCTTAATTTATTCAAAATAATTTAAGTCGTAGTTTATATGCTTTCAATTAATATACAGTTTGATAACAGGGATATATATGAATAAATAAACATCCAATCATCCAAAATGTCAACAAATAAACATCTATCACAATCAACATCCAAATCAGCCAATACACCATAACAATTAACTAGTTATCAATATCAGGTATTTAACTAGCAATTCAGTTTCGATATTAATTTAAATAGCAATTTAATTCAATAAAATTCAATAAAATTAAAATGTCTAATTAAACTACCAAACAGCAACCAATAAAATTCTTATCACATCATAAATTTAATTCAACTAACATAAGAAGGTTTAGTATTGCGTGAGTGGGTTAAATCACTCGCCTTTGATTTATAGTCGATTAAAAATCCAAATAAAGCCCAAAATTTGACAAGTCTCCAAATTCAACCAAATTAGATCCATGTTGTTTGGAATTTTGATACGATCCCAACGGAAGAAACCGCACGTGAATCCGAGTTCGTATGCAAAAGTTATGAAGGTTAGAACGTTTAAATTTAAAATTTAAACAAAATAAAGATGAAGGGCAAAAACGTAAATTTACCCTCACCCTTCAAAACCCTATCGACCAACAGATCACGCATGCTCCAATACAGCCGCCACCTTCCAGTCAATATCGCCGCCACCTAGATGCACTGCCACCATCTGACACCACCGCCGTGATCAGCACCCTAGGTCGCACCTCCGACGAAGTCTCCGCCACCTTCGGCCTTCTCCCCAAGCTCCACCGCCATTCACCTTGGTTCACCAATCATGGCGAATCCCTTCACCTCTGAGACGAACTAACCGTATGGATGAACGCTGCTCGACGTCCTCTACAATACTGTGCCCTCCGATCATCGATTGGTCGACGATCCACCGTTGATCGCGAAACCCTATGATGGACGGCAGGAACTGTTTCACTGATTTCTGGCCAAACTGAACCTCCCATCAAAAAACAATTTGCAGAAGTAGATTACGTTCGTCGAGTTCACAATGATATATTATATGATAGGGTTTGAGGAGTTTGAATTTTGGAGTTTGATTTGGAATTGGGAATTTAGGGTTTTGTGATGTCTGCCATTGGGAAGGAACAGATGAGATAGAAATTTGTATGCACAGACAATAGAATAAAAGACTGCTAGGGTTTATAGCAGCCTATATATGGACAGAGATGGATAAGAATGGATGGAACAGATCGAATTGGGTCGAAGCGATAACAAAGAGCCAAAAAGCCCGTTTCGTTCCCGAAATGAAAATAGGTCATCCAATAGATCGAAATATAGGTTTTCGATATTTTTAAACTAAATGGAACTAGTTTCAAACCCTAATTCTAATGTATGAAGAAGTTAGCTTTTAAAATCAAATTATATTCATTTAAATTGCATTAATTGATTTCTACACGTTTCGAGCACGCACGATCAAATGATAAGTCCGATCGCTACGAAGCTTGAAATCCTACAATAATTCACCACTACGGATCCGATGAAACTGGTTTTGTCGAAATTCGAGACGGTGCCCCCAAAAGACTAATTTTACACGTTAATCAAATGAATTATTAATTTAAAATCAATTTAATCACTTTAAATTCAAATTTAAAAGTTAACAATTTTATCATTCTTGATTAAATAGGAATTTAATAATCTCTTAAATACAATTTTTCATGTTAATTCCAATATTTAAACATTACATTAATTTTAACGTTTAATTGCAACTGTAATAAAATCCTAGTTTATTATAATTTAAATTCCAACATATTCTTTTATTTTGATTTACATTCTTATATTAAATCAACTATTACCATATGAATTAATTAAACATAAGTTTCCATCTTATTATTCCCAACTCGACAGTTAACATCTTTCTTATATTAACTGCAATATTTAATTGCATTAAATTTTATTGATTTTCAAATTAATTTCAACGGATTAAATAATAAGATGAGAATAAATCAATTGTTACAACTTAGTAATTCATATCTATTAATTCATTATTTACAACCAAGGGTTATAAATTACTTACCCAAAACTGATTTCCTATTATATAATAACCAATTTCAATTATATGCATATTATTCCTATCTTTAATACACCATTTAATCTATTTCTTATTAACCTACCATTATAGCCAAATTAACCTCTACAATTATCTTTCAACTAGGAATAACATTCATTATTAACCTTTATTATTTCCATTAATTGAAATTCTATCAAACAGTTGTCAATTTCATTCAATCAACAATATTAAATTATATTTTAATAATTTTCCTCATTAATAAATCATAAATTTTATTTTCTTATAGTATTAAATTCCAAAAATCTTATTAAATTTAATATTTTTAATTATCAAAATATGGGTCGTTACAATCTCCCACACTCAAAACTTTTCGTCCCCGAAAAGGAACAAGAAAGAATCAAGAGGTTTGATATATTTTTATTCAAAGCTATTTTTAAACACTTTAACCTACATATTTAAGTTTAACAAAAATTTGAAAATAACTCAACTTTTGCAAAAAAATTCTAAGTTCCTAAATTCACAAAAAATTTCGGTTGAGTCTCCTTTGCGCGATTAGGTCGGTAAAATAATAATATCAATAATTTCAATATATATATCATATTTTAATAATAAAACATCCCAAACCATGGGAAAACAATAAAATGCCGTTACAAAAATCGTAATCCGAAAATGTACCTATTTGTCGGCCAAACAAACTTTATTTATGAAACCAAAAGCAACAGCTATTACTTCCATAAACCTGTATTTCACTTACATAATCCAAAAGAGTTAAAACTATGTAAAAACAGTAATATTTTAGTTGTTTCAATTAATAGACAAGCAACATACAATATATAATAATCATAAACAAACAAAAGTAGTACAACCATCATATGTAATAAAAGAAATCAATCATACATCCATAGCAACCAAAACAAATGGTTTGTTCATGTTCAGAAACTTTTCACGTACAAGGGTGATAAATAAACTACCAAGTGTACCTTACACCCAACAACCTTCGATAATTACTCAATAGATTATTCATACAACCTTAAACAAATTGAAGTATCATTTCCCAAACATCCCATAAGCCAAACAACGAAGAATTTTAAATATTATTTAAGTTTATTATATTAGTTTCTTTTCACATTACTTACCTTTTATTTATTGCATTCATACAATATCATCTTTTTTTCCTTTTCATTCATTTACTTACAAAAATTATTTTCCATTCAATATTTGAAATCAACAATGAATAAATTCTTAAAGTATTACATACATTTCATTGCAGTTTTAATTCACATTTATTATTTTGTAACCTAATTTCCATTTAATATTAATATTCACTAATGAACCAATTCATACTTAAATTTCTTTACTTTTAAATTCGCTTTTATTTCTTCGTATATAGTATCATTTAATAATAAACTTATTTATGAATCATTTCAGTCATTTTCTTAAGTTTATAATCATTTATTTAAATAGTATTCACTTTTTACTATTCAATTTAATTTGTTAAGCATTTCAAAACATTACTCATGTTTATAACATTTCTTGTACTCTTAATTCTTTATTTATAAGTATATGTTCATTTTGAAGCATTTTTGTTATTACTTTTACTTGTATAATATTCTATTACATATTCATATTTTACATTTCAGCTTTTTAAACATTTCTGGTAAGTTTTATATATGTTTTTAGAATGTAACTGAGTGTTATACAAATTTATCTTATTCATTTTAGCTAACAAAAATGTTCAATAGTTTACATCTTCTTAATTTTCATTATCTTTTAATTTACAAGTTACAAATCTCCAATCCTTTACAGTTTCATTAAACACTTACCTTCTAATTTCTTATTTCTCATTTAAGAAGTTTCAAACTATTAAAATTTCACTTTAGCTCTACAACTGAAAATCATTAATTAACTGAAACTTAAGAACTAATTACCGGGTTTCATTTCAAATCATCTTGAAATAATATATATACTCATATCTTTTGTATATCAAATCATATTTAGAAATTTAAAATTAAGATTTGTTTATCAAAAAAATGTGTAGCAAAGCTACTACATTGGTCTTCCCACTTTGAAACTCGAAAATGAACATCGATGATGTCACGATAATCATCGAAATTATTTTCCAACGACGGAAGAGGGGAGTACATAACTTATTTCCCTTTAAAATTTCATTTAAAACATTCCTTTCAAGTACCCTTTGAAAACATTTTGAGATATTTTTATTTGCAAACACTTCCAAATAGTACTAATATTATTTTTTCCAAATCTTTGAAAACCCAATTTCAACACCGGAACTTAAGTTCTCAAATTTCCAATTCATATTCATTTTATTTGTAAATCCTATTTTGCAACCAACATTTATAAATTTCACTTCCTAACAACAAACATATCACCTACAACTATATTTATTTATAAAAATTATTCTTTTATATACAAAATATAATACTAGGTAAAATTATTTCATTTACCTATTTTTCAACAATGTTGTGTCGATTTACCCTATTCAAGTGTTTAGAAATCCCTATCGATGCCATAGCATACTATGTACCTACCAGAATTTATAAATACTCAATAAAACAAATTAACACAATACAAAACATTTTTATAGCACTAACAAATGCGCTCTCTCATACACACACACACACTCAGACTCATTCTAGGGTATTAGTGACCCTATCTCTAATGAGTCTAAACCCCAACAGGCTAAGGCATCTCTAAATAAAAGCTCTGATACGAACTGCGACGACCCACCATTTGGACAGTTTAAAATCGACAATAAACCACACATGTCTAACTCAAACCATTCAAAAGTGAGGATTATCAATGTCGTTTAATAAGAAAAGAAGAAAAAACAAAACACAGAATCTCGCAGCGGAATGAAAAAATAATAATCAAATAAACAGTTCATGAAGCTGTTTTACAATATACATTTGATTACATAATTTTTACAACATAAATTAGAGTACAATCACAAACATACCAAATAATGATGCAGCAGAAAATTACAAATAATATAATCTACCAAACTCCATCTTCGTCCTCCAGAAATAAAGTCTTCAAACACTGAAATGCTCAGGCTGACCCGAACATAATGAAAAGACAAAACACTCGAGTCAGAATAAAAAATTCTTGTGTAAGTTAAATCAATGACAAGTAAATATGAGTGTATTAGCTTTAGAGATGTTTACGGGACTTTACATCTCCTATCCACGGTATAGCGTGTGTGCAATAATTTAAGAGATGTTACAGGATTTCCCATCTCCTATGGATCCATTATGCTATCTATATGTAGTAAGAGATGCTATATATGTAATGTCTAATCAGTAAAATAAATATTTTTCTTAGCGTTAAGGCTTTACATTGATCCCCCTTAACACATTTTTAAGCAGGTAGTCTATGCAGGTCCTGTAACACAACCAGTAACGTCGGTAGCCAGTGAGTCCCCTATAGGTACCATACTAAAACAAAATCATAGTAGGCGCGAATAAGGATAAAGAGTATGACAAGGCACGTGAGGCAATGCCCAAGGTAGAATACTACCAGTTCGGGTCGCAGGGCTGGTGGTAACGCATTGTAGCTACGACCGCCCACCACGTCCAACACCCCCAAAATCAAATCAAATCAAGGTGCACCGATCGAGCCAACATCAATATAGTAATACGAAGATGTGTGTCCGCTAGGGGTAGCTGGCCCACTTGGCCCTGACAAGCCGTCCTGTTTTAGTCATTTCAAACTGGCACCAGTGCCAAGGTCATCCATCATCGTTCTCTTTCTTCAAATCCAGCAAACATTCATCAAATCCAACTACTTCATTCTGGATCATCCACCACGTACACAGTTGTTAAAGTGGTTTCAATATTGATAGAGAGTATGCCAATAAGAGGCCCCGGTCTCTTTAACAACCAAACGTCATTTTTCACACCGGTCGGTTCTTTTACATTTCAAAACCGATTCATATTTGATATCAAAATATCATATTCAATTCCAAATATCCTTCATTTCAAAATATCATATTTACTCGAAATATGTCATCTTCTCTTGAAAATATTATAAAATTCCAACTTAGTTTATAGGCTCATTAACCACGCTCACATTTAAATCAACGATTTAAATATAAACATTCCAACTTTCACTACAACAAAAATACCCTATTGCAATGCCCTTTCTACAACGGGCACAGGCTACCCGTTGTAATAGAAGGCTATTACAACGGTCCACTCAGGACCGTTGTAATAGATGCCCTATACAACGCCCTTTTTACAATAGGCAATGACTGCTCGTTGTAATAGAATGTTATTACAACGGTCCTTTCATGCCCGTTGTAATAGATGATAATTTTACAACGTTCACAAAATGCCCGTTGTAATAGATGCAAATTTTACAACGGTCACAAAATGCTCGTTGTAATAGATGCCAATTTTAAATAATTATTATATAATAATGACTATTAAAAAATTAATAATTAATAACAATCAATAATTCATAATAACTAAATATTATCTTTAATCAATCATTATTTTTTATATTTAATAATTTATTATAATTAATTGTTAATAATTAGTAAATTATTATTAATATTTATTAATTACACTTAATATTTAATTATTATAATTAATATTCAATTATTTAGTAATTATATTTAATATTCAGTATTTAATATTCAATATTAGATAATTAAATTAGTAATTATATACAAGTTTTTTCTTGGTTCTGAACAGCGAAATTTTGGCTCCATTTTTTTCATTCTACCGCCTAAAATTCCTTTCTATTTTCGCTCTCCGGTTAAAATTCTACATTCCCTCCGCTCTAACTTAAACATTAAGAAAAAACCAAAATCCACGCGTTACAAAATTTTCATTCCTCTGCTCTAAACCTAGATCTAAATCCATACCCATAAATTTAACCATGCCTTCTTTTCTGTATCCAATATAAAAACGATGTTGACTTCTTCACTTCTTTAACAAAATTCGTGCCACAAAAATCACGCCGCCTATTGTCGATCTGAAGTTCGTTACTTCTGCCTCAAATCCATTGATTAAAGAACTTATCGCGACCTAGCTTGCTCGAATCTAAGTGGATTCTAATGATTTTGAAGCGGATCTGAACTCCATCTTGCTTCTTAGATTTAAACTTAGTAAATTCTTAGATCTGAATAATGATGAGCTTGGAGATTCAACATCGTGAGCGTTGAAGAGGAGCGACGTCGAGCACCATCAGTGAGCAATGTCTGATATTGTGAGTGTCAAAGGGGTCCACCAGTGAGCAATGCCAAAGACAAGCAGCACCGATGTCGTCAGTTTCTACTCGGATTCGTACTAGAACTCAGATCTACATCAAAAACGAAAATTCCATATCGAAGGTTTGGTCATTATGATCAATGCAGTGAAAGCAATACCGAAGTGCGAATCAATGGCATAAATCATAGGGAACAATCTCGTAAATCACTATGGATAGTTGCAAAAGTCAGAGGACTTCGAAGATAGGCAATATCAAGGCTTGAGGAGCGATATTTAGTGTTAAGGCCAAAGATCGAATTGATGCCAGAGACAATATCAAGAAACATCCGGTGATTTTGACCACTTCAGATCTCATATCTACACTAGTTGAGTTCGAGTAAAGTAGCATTTCAACATCCTTTTAGGTATGTGCTTAAACTGAATCTTAAGCATGTGCAAGATTTCTGGTTTGTACTTAGAAATAAGGATATTATATATCTTTCAGTAATTTCTAAATATTAATATTAGTTATATTTTTAGGTATATTTATTTTATGATTTTGAAATATATATAAAGTGATTTTGAAATTACATAACACAGAAGAACTCAATCTAGCTTTAGACATATCAGTCTTTGTATATTAGATGTCATGTATATGTATGGATTTCAAACTAATATATGTTTTCACAATTCAAACATATAAAAATCAAATATATATCAATTTCAAACATACGTATCAAGTTCGTATCAAAGGATTTTAAATGTCTCATTTTGAAAATTTTGGATATAACGAGGCATGGTTTCAAGTACGTGGTTTCACATTTATTAGAATAATTTAACCTATATCTGTTTACCAATAGATCTTGCATACGTATTTGATTTTTAAGTGTATTAGTTTTGCACATATTGAGTATATAAAAGTTTTGAATAAGGCAGATTTTTAGAAATGTTAGTATCAGGTTTTGTGTATATGTATATATGTGGCTTTAAAGTCCCAAATATATTTGGTTTTTAAAAAAACTTGTATGAGTTTTGCATCTAAATCTAATATATATATATATATATTGGGTTTGAAAGAATGAAGCCCTATACATATGTGATTTCATGTATGCGTACGGTTTTGAAGGTACCAAGCTCATGAAAATGTAAGCTTCAAGTATACTTGGATTTCAAATGTAGTATCTATGATTTCAAATGTGTGTGTTTGGCTTTTTAGAATCATATGATCTTTTGCCTTTTTTCTACTGTTTGCTAATTGAATAAAAAAATAGTTCATAAAATATGGCATATTGTGTTCGCCAAGATAGTTAGATCATTTTGAAAATACTGGCCAAGTTTTATAAAGCGGTTTCCTCAATGAAGCCTTGATATTTGAGTTTTAGGTTATGTGGGAGTAAATTTGTATAGTTTACTCTAGCTGCCACTTAGAAGGTTGTACCTTCAATGGAGTGTCTTGTGATATTAAAATTTGATAATTACGAAATAGAAGTAACATGTTGAGAATAATGTACATCTGCGAAATGATCATGTTCCTATATATATTGGATTAGAAAAGATGCAGTTTTAGGCATGAGAATTTTGAATAGACATTTAATCTCAAGGATTCGCATGAGCAGTTTCAGCATCAACTAGATGTAGTTTCATTCCAGCAAATGTTCTTAAGTGTCCCTATTCTATTTTTGGTTTAAGGCTTTCAGCAGCACTATTTCTATACAAGGTGATGGAGTTGTTTTGCTGTGGATGATTGATACGAGGAAAAGAGAAAGAGAGCCTGAAAAGAGAAAGCGACAATAAAAAAAAGATGAGTTTGTTGACAAAAGATTTATGCTTATGTGTTAATGCTTTATGTATTTGGCTGTTATGAAACTAGTTGTCATGTGTATGTTAGAACTATGTCAATGTAAACTTATCTAACTTTTTGGAATGTGTTGGAATTTTATGACTCTAGCTTTTAGACTTTTCGTATGTGATTTTGGTTGTTTTATGATAATATTTATTACTCGTTAAATTATTCATTATTGGTATGGATGTACTGCATGGATGCAGCTGTGATTTTTTTTTAAAATTTGCATTTATTTTGTAATATCGTGTATTACAACGGGCTATGCCAGTTGTATTATAGTCTATTACAACGGGCTATGCCACTTGTATTATAGGCTATTACAACGGTCAGAACCCGTTGCAAGTTTAACGTTTTACAACGTTTATTGCCCGTTGTAAAATACGGTCAACCTATTACAACGAGGCCTAATACAACGGGCGTATGCCCGTTGAGAAACCCATATTACAGTAGGCATTGCATGTTGTAAAAAGGTTGTTTTGTTGTAGTGTTTGCACAGTTTGAATTTTTTTGAAAATAGTTTAAACAGTTATAAATAGTTTAAATAGTTTAATATAAAATGGTTTTGAGTATTGAAAGTGGTTTCTATAGTAAAATAGTTTGGAAAATCAAAATAATTTGAATATTAATAAAAATAGACTTTAAACGGTTTATATTAAACTAATTTATTTTGAAAATAATATTAAATCAAAGTGTTTCTTTCCATTTCAACAAATCTAGCCCCATGTCCAAATTTCATATCAACAAAACTCAATTTCCATTCTTTCAATTCAATTGACTCAATTTCGATTTAATTTCAAATCAACTTGATTTCAATTCGAATTAACTTGAATTTTCGAAACGTTCATTTTAACTTCAATTAGATTTAACAATTCAATTCAATGATTTAAATTTCAATCCAATTCTAATTTTAAAACATTTCAATTTATATCAATTTCAAGCCCAATTTCAGTTTACTGATTTAAAACACTTAAATCAATTTAAACATCGTTGTTCAATTTTAAGGTCCAAATCTTAAAATAATTCAATTTCCAAAATTAAGTAAAATACCAATTATAACTTTACATTCCCAATTCAATTCTTTTAAACAATTTCTTTTACACAATTTCAATTTCACTTTTCAAAGCTTGAATTAGAAATAATTCAATTCACATAAATCCTCAATTTATTTCCTTTAAAACAATATCCTTTAATCAAAATCCCAATTCTTGATTTTAAAACCATTTAATTTAACCAATCCGGTGTCCGTATATAATTTTCTACCCTATGGCCAAGTGATTAGTTATTTCAATTTTAATTATAGGGATGGATATATATCATTTCAATCCAAATCAATGTGTCATAGGTATATATCATTTCAACCTATTTCTTAGTTTATTCGAAATAATTTAAGTCATAGTTTATATGCTTTCAATTAATATACAGGTTGATAACAGGGATATATATGAATAAACTAACAATCATCACAATTAACATCCAAATCAGTCAATACACCACAACAATTAACTAGTTATCAATATCAGGTGTTTAACTAGCAATTCAATATCAATATTAATTTAAATAGCAATTTAATTCAATAAAATTCAATTTCAATTAAAATGTCAAATTAAACTACCAAACAGCAACCAATAAAATTCTTATCACATCATAAATTTAATTCAACTAACATAATAAGGTTTAGTATTGCGTGAGTGTGTTAAATCACTCACCATTGATTTATAGTATATTAAAAATCCAAATAAAGCCCAAAATTTGAACAATATCCAAATTCAATTGAACTAGTTCCATATTGTTTGGAATTTCGATACGATCCTAATGGAAGAAATCGCACGTGAATCCGAGTTCATATGCAAAAATTATGAAGGTTAGAACGTTTAAATTTAAAATTTAAATAAAATAAAGATGAAGGGCAAAAACATAAATTTACCCTCACCGTTCAAAACCCTATCGACCAACAGAGCGCACGCTCCAACAGAGCCGCCACCTTCCAGTCAATATCGCCGCCACCTAGACGCGCCGCCACCACCATCTGACACCACTGCCATGCTCGGCACCCCATGCCGCACCTCCAACGAAGTCGCCGCCACCTCCGACCTTCTCCCCAAGCTCCACCGTCGTTCACCTTGGTTCGCCAATCGTGGCAAATCCCTTCACCTCTGAGACAAACCAACCGTATGGATGAACGTTGCTCGACGTCCTGTACAATACTGTGCCCTTCGTTAGTCGATTGGTCGACGATCCACCGTTGATCGCGAAACCCTAGGATGCACGGCCGGAACTGTTTCACTAATTTTTAGCCAAAGCGAACCTCCAATCGAAAATGAGTTACAGATGTAGATTATGTTCGTCGAGAGCTTCACAACGATATATCATATGATAGGGTTTGAGGAGTTTGAATTTTGGAGTTTGATTTGGAATTTGAAATTTAGGGTTTTGTGATGTCTACCATTGGGAAGGAACAGATGAGATAGAAATTTGTACGTACGGACAACAGAATAAAAGACTGCTAGGGTTTTTAATAGCCTATATATAGACAGAGATGGATACGAATGGATGGAATAAATCAAATTGGGTCGAAGCGATAACAAAGACCCGAAAAGCCCGTTTCGTTCCCGAAACGAAAATAGATCATTCAATATATCGAAATATAGATTTTCGATATTTTTAAACTCAATGGAACTAGTTTCAAACCCTAATTCTAATGTATGAAGAAGTTAGCTTTTAAAATCAAATTATATTCATTTAAATTCCATTAATTGATTTCTATGCGTTTCGAGCTCGCACGATCAAACGATAAGTCCGATCGCTACGAAACTTGAAATCCTACAATAATTCACTATTATGGATCCGATGAAATTGGTTTCGTCGAAATCCGAAATAGTGCCCCAAAAGACTAAACGTTAATTAAATGAATTATTAATTTAAAAATCAACTTAATCACTTTTAAATTCAAATATAAAAGTTAACAATTTTATCATTCTTGATTAAATAGGAATTTAATAATATCTTAAATACAATTTTCCATGTTAATTCCAATATTTAAACATTACATTAATTTTAACGGTTAATTACAACTGTAATAAAATCCTTTTTTATTATAATTTAAATTCCAACATATTCTTTTATTTTGATTAACATTCTTATATTAAATCAACTATTACCTTATAAATTGATTAAACATAAGTTTCCATCTTATTATTCTCAACTCCACAGTTAACATCTTTCTTATATTAACTAAAATATTTAATTACATTAAATTTCATTGATTTCCAAATTAATTTCAACGGATTAAATAATAAGATGAGAATAAATCAATTGTTACAACTTAGTAATTCATATCTATTAATTCATTGTTTACAACCAAGGGTTATAAATTACTTACCCAAAACTAATTTCCTATTCTATAATAATCAATTTCAATTATATACATATTATTCCTATCTTTAATACAAAATTTAATCTATTTCTTATTAACCTACCATTATAGCCAAATTAACCACTACAATTATCTTTCAACTAGGAATAACGTTCATTATTAACCTTTATTATTTCCATTAATTGAAATTACATCAAACAGTTGTCAATTTCATTCAATCGACACTATTAAATTATATTTTAATAATTTTTCTCATTGATAAATCATAAATTTTAATTTCTCACGGTATTAAATTCCAAAAATCTTATCAAATTTAATATTTTTAATTATCAAAATACAGGTCGTTACACCTTCGGAAGCGATGCTTTCGACACCCTACCTTCCGCCTATCTCCAATCCACTATGTACCATCATGATGATACCTTGTGTATTGGTTTCGGCATAGATGGTTTCGACAATGATGAAGGCGGATGCTACTGTGTCGGAAGGCGCTTTCCTAAGTAGGCGGAACCACATTTCTAAGCAAAACTAGGTTTAGTTCTTATTTAAGTAAACTTTTCTCTAACTATCCTACCACATGTCAACACCAGATTGGTTGCCTTAACTTTTTCAAATTCTTTTTCAAAAACAACTTCCGCATATTCAGATATAAACCATGGTTAAGTTAATCAAACCAGCCCTTCCAAATTTTGCAAAGAAGTCCCTCTTCTAAAGCAATTTATTTTGCATAGCAAATCACTTTGAAAATATCCCCAAAAATTCCATAAATTCATTTTAATCATGTTATCTAGCATATCAAAATTCCAGACCCAAATTCTTAATATATTTTTCAAAATAAATTATAAACTCCAATAACCATATTTTCCTTTAAAATTTCATAATGATCTTTCCATAGCTTGGAAAATTCTTAAAATTGAAACCCAACTCCAAAATCATTTTTCTCATAACCTAAAATTTTCCCATGGCATTTAAACATCATTTAATCTTGATTTTGATCTAAAACCGTACAAACCCCTTTAAACAATTTTGTTTAAATAGAACAAAACTTAAATCAAGCATATCATCATCCAATATATCATAAAATCGAATTTATCCCTTAAATCCGAAAATATATGATTTAAACCAAAATAGAGATGGAATTATTATTCACCTTGCTCTAGATAAGGAGATTGGATTGAGATTGATTTCCCTTAAGCTTGAATCTCTAGCTTTAATTTGAATTTTCTCTCTCTTAATGGTCAGTCGTTCTCTATATTTTTGCTTGTGTTTTAAAATGACGTGAATGGGAAGTAAGAATGTGGGAACGAAAATATATATAGGGGAGGTTATGGATGGCAATTTTTAATAATACCCTTATGTGACTTAATTAACCAAAACCCATTCTTAAGCCCATTTGTTAATTCATTAGGCATGACCCTTAATTAATTAATTCAAGTCTCGATCCCCTTATCACTTATATTTACATTATTCTATTTAATTTATCTAATTAAATCTCCTGAATAATGTTATCAAAAAAAATTAGGGGTGTTACAAGCTCCCTTCCTTAAAGAATTTCCTCCTCGAAATTCAGTAAGGTCAAAATACTAAACACAACAATCAACTATAACGACTCCTAACAACCATACTAGTCTACCTGAATAGGAAATATCAATATAAATCTTATATAGACATACCCTTAAAGCAGATCAGGATAAGTATCTCAAATCATGTCCTTTGTTTCCCAAGTACAGCCCTTCTCGTTGTCGCTCCACTGAACTTTCACCAACTTGACTTTATTGTTCCTAAATCTTTTCTCATCTCTCGTTACAACCCGAACTGGTTGTCTAACAAAAGTCAAATTAGGATCTTCTACCAAGTCCTCCACCTTTATCCGAGGAATGGTAGCCTCAGGATCATGCACATACTTGCGAAGATGAGACACATGAAACACATTCTGGACACATGCCATACTGCTCGGCAACTCAACTCTGTACGCGAGCTTTCCAATCCTCTCTATAATCTGGAATGGACCAACATATCTCAGGGCCAACTTTCCTGACTTTCCAAACCGTACCACTCCCTTCATTGGTGATACCTTAATGGAAACCCTGTCTCCCACTGAGAACTCTAGGTCTTTACGCCTCTTATCTGCGTAACTCTTCTGTCTGGATTGAGCTTCCTTCATCCGTTCTCGGATTAACTAAATCTTCTCCGATGCACCTCTTACCAAATCTGGACCTAAGATCAATCTGTCTCCAGTCTCCAACCAACATGCAGGGGATTTGCATGGTCTTTCATACAAAGATTTAAAAGGGCCATCCCTATGCTAGTCTGGTAACTATTATTATAGGAAAACTCAATCAAATGCAAGTGATCCTCCCAAGATCCACCAAAATCCAACACACAATCTCTCAACAAATCCTCGAGCACCTTATTGACTCTCTTCGTCCGCCCATCCATCTGTGGGTGATACGCGGTACTCATCTTGAGCTTAGTGCCTAACACATCTTGTAGACTCTTCCAGAATTCACTAGCGAATAAAGCATCTCTGTCACTAACTATGCTTCTAGGAACCCCATGAAGTCTAACTATGTTCTTCATGAACAACCTCGCTAAAATTGGTGCCGTCATGGTCGACTTTACCGGAATGAAATTGGCACTCTTGGTCAACCTGCCCACAATAACCCATATACTTTCATTTCCTCTCCTTGACCTTGGCAACCCAACTATAAAATCCATGGATATCGAATCCCATTTTCAAACTGGAATATCTAGAGGCTGAAGTAAGTCACTCGGCTTCTGATGTTCAGCTCTGCTGTCGCATATTCCAGCCACCTCTTCTGTCGCATATTCAACTCCTTCTGAGAGAATAGATATCTTAAAGACTTATGATCGGTATAAAACTCAAATCTCTCACCCAAGAGATAATGCCTCCAAATCTTCAAGGAAAAAATCACCACAGCCAACTCCAAGTCATGGGTAGGATATCTTACTTCATGCGGCCTAAGCTGCCTAGATGCGTAAGTAGTGACTTTGCCCTTCTGCATCAACACTACTCCCAATCCAGTTCCACACGCATCTGTATATACTACCAAACCTTGGATACCATCTGGAACTACTAACACTGGAGCATTGGTCAACAAATGCTTTAATTTAAGGAATGCTTCCTCACATTTGTTGGACTAAACAAACTTCACTTCCTCCCTGGTAAGCTTAGTCAAAGGCGCTGCTATCCGCGAGAAATCCTTGATGAATCTCTGGTAATAGCCAGAAAGTCCAAGAAAACTTCTGATCTCGGTCACCGTCTCGGGTCTCTTCTAATTGTTCACAGCTTCGATCTTATCTGGATCGACTGACAATCCTTTCTCTGAAACCACATGACCAAGAAACTTAACCTCTTTCTTCCAAAAATGACACTTGGAAAACTTCGCCTTTAGCTGATTCTGCCTCAGCGTCTCTAGCACAACTCTATGGCTAACTTCATGCTCTTTCTCATCCTTAGAATATACCAAAATGTCATCTGTAAACACTAACACGAATCTGTCCAAATACTCTCGGAAGACTCAATCCATCAAATCCACAAAGAAAGCAGGTGCATTCGTCAATCCGAATGGCATCACTAACCACTCATACGAACCATATCTAGCCCAAAATGCAGTCAAAGGAATACTGTCCTCTGCCACTCTCAACTGATGGAACCCCATCACCAAATCCAACTGGGAAAACACTTTGGCTCCACTCAACTGATCAAACAGATCATCAATTCTCGGCAAAGGATACTTATTCTTTATCGTCCTTTCGTTCAACTTACGATAGTCGATACACATCCTCAACGACCCATATGGTTTCTTCACTAATACCACGGCCGCTCCCCAAGGCAAACTGCTTGCTTTATTAAAATTCCTTCCTTCTAGATCCACTAGCTGCACCTTCAGTTCCTTCATCTCTGTCGGTGTCATCCTGCGAGGTGGTCTACTCATAGAATCAGCTCCTGGCACAAGATCTATCCGAAACTCAACAGCTCATTTCGGTGTAGTTCTGTGACAAGCTCAAGACATCCGCAAACTCTCTTGCAATCCGAACCTGACTTAACTCTTCACCCACTTCCATTGCACTTCACAAAGCACAACAACTTTGGTCAGAATTCTCTACTGAGAATATAATTCGGCTATGACTATCTGGGTGTCTCAAAGATATTTCCCATCGTGGCAGAATATCCTGGCCTCATACCTCTTAACCAATCCATACCCAAAATGATTTCAAAATCTACGAAATCATAAACATACAAACTGCATGCAAACTTGTGACCTAACAATTCAAGTTCTAACTGGTCACATCTTATCTCTAGAGTTGCATACCCTCCTATTGGATTCGCAACCCTAAAGGAAGTAACAAGGTATGTGGGCTCTAAGCATAACCTATCAACCAAACACTGGGATATAAATGAATGTGATGCACCGGTATGAAAAAGTATCCTAACTGGTATACTCTGAATCAAAAACGTACCTTCCATCATAGTTTTCCCTTTATCAGCTGCTGTGGGCTTAGCTGATGATCCAACGGCAAAAACCTTTCCCCAGTTCGCCCTAGCTGGCTCCGGACACTGGTTCTTGTAGTGCCCCACTTGATCATAGTTAAAGCACTTCACATTCTTCTTATCTGCAGCTTTCTTTCCCTTGCCTGACCGACACTCATTAGCATAATGATCCTTCTTGTCACATTTGTAGTAGACTAAATCAGCCTTTGCCTTCTTGGCAGCCGCCCCTTTCTAGGCTCCCTTTTCTTAAACAATTTCCTCTTCTTTCCCTGAGGACGCTGGGACTCAACTGGCTTCTCTCTAGCTGAAATAGCAAGCATCTCTTCATGGCGAATGACCATCTCCACCACCACTTTGGAAGGTTCTCGGAAATGGGTCATAGTCATTCTAGCAAGCTCGTGTCTCAGCCCTCGAATGAACCTTTCATTCCTTCTAACATCAGTGTCTACCAAAGCATAACCATATCGAGATAGCTTATCAAACTTAGCAGCATACTTGACCACTGACATCTCTCCTTGAACTATATCCATGAACTTCCTCATCAATGCCGACTTAGCAACTTCCGACAGAAACCTCTGCTCAAACCTTTTTCGGAAATCAACCCATGTCAACTCTTCCTCCGATACCCCGGTGGTAACACTATTCTACTAGTGAAGCGCTGCCCCTTACAACTGTCCAGAGGCTAGACTTCTCTTTTGCCCATCTTCCAAGCCTAGATCAATAAAGATCCTCTCACAACTTAGTAGCCAATTATTTACTTAAACAGCATCATCCATTC
The DNA here is from genome assembly GCA_030737815.1 of Allium fistulosum. Lineage (NCBI taxonomy): Eukaryota > Viridiplantae > Streptophyta > Magnoliopsida > Asparagales > Amaryllidaceae > Allium > Allium fistulosum. The sequence goes on from CM060904.1 coordinate 341,364,213, forward strand.
CAACAAACGGCTTTCCACCCAAACTGGTGTAGTTTTTGCTTAGCTTAGCATAGTTATTCCCTATTGGAGTCACAAGATTAGCTCCTCCAACATTACCAGCAACACCAGCTTGCAAAATATTGGCCAACAACTGATATACCATACCTGCATCTACTGGAGGATTTCCAGCACCTACATTTGCGTCAGCACTCGGATTAGCAATAGCTTGTCGACCTTAGTTCCTCCTCGTGTTAGGTCGAGCATTTCCATTTGTTGTGGTGATTCCTCCATCTAGATTTTCTCTTCCGTTTCCTGCCTCTATATATTCTTTCTCTTAAATATGCATACGAGCCTTAGTATGTTACAAAAGAACGGTCTAAGAGAGAGGGGAACACATACTTATGTATAACTATATATCAAACACAAGTACGTTACTATAGCGTTAACCCAAACGCCGATCATATTTTCAAATTCACTGGATTATGTTTGAAAACCTTTTAGGTTTAACTTTCTTTTAAAGTTTCATAAACCTATGCTCTGATACCAACTTGTAACATCCCCCGACTTGGAGGCCAAAAACTAACGGTTACGGATGATGCAGTCATCCATAGTTATTAATCCCCGGCGACCAAATACGGCGGTGTTAGATTCATTGATACACAGAAACACATGAATATGAAAATTTTCTTAAACTTCAAACAGAATCACATTTCATTTCAAAATAGTCCAAATTCATTACATAATCCCATGTTTGCAAACCACATTCAGAGAAAATATACTTGTTACAAAATACGCCCAGAGTGACATATGAAGATGCCCCTTGGGATGATCAGAGTATATATAAAGGCAATATAACAACTATGCCATTACAAACAACACGGTGGAATCAAAAGAAAGAGAACTCTAAATATTTATCATGCAACCTGCACGCCTCCGGAAGCTTATTCGTCTTAGAGGTACCTAAAAACCTCAACTCTCAAACTACTCAAAATCAATTGAGTACCCGAGAGTTTAAGGGGAAAACATAAACTTCGAGTCAGACATAAAGCCTGGTATGAATAATAATCTACCATCTCAATCATTTAGATATCTAGTGAGACCACACCGCTTAGCGGAATAGGTTTCCCTTCACAAGTATCTCAAAACCTTTTATAAAACCAAATACTGTGCTCCTGCATCTACAATGGTTAAAACAATTCAAAATAGTATAATATGATGAAATGCAAAACAATTGAATTAATTCTGGATTACCCATCCCCATTCAATTTAGACTATCTGTCTCAGTTGTAGTTTCTAGGATTCCTATTAACCTATTAGTTTTCATAGGCTGACTAATAACCGGTTAAACCTTTAAAGACTCCTTGTCCAATCTCATAGTTTTAATGGGATCACTATGAACCTATTGGTAACTCCAATATTACTCATATCCTAGTTTTCATGGGTTAACTAGGAACCTATTGGTAACCCCAATATCCTTTTTGTTTACCCTAGTTTTCATGGGTTGACAAGGAACCTATTGAAATCTGCCAATATTTCATCCGGATATCGTTTCCATAGGCTGACTACAAACCTACTAGCCCTCCCAGTATCTAATCATAGTTTTCATGGGCTTACTATGCACCTGTCTATCTGACATCTTCCTTTTCACATAGTTTTCATGGGCTAACTATGAACCTATCTATCTGACATCTTCTTCTATACATAGTTACCATGGGCTAACTATGAACCTATTGGCCCCTGCCAATATCTTTCCTTTATATTTTAGCATCCTATATTCTGGTCTTCCTGACCTCCTGGATGCAATTCTACTTGTTCGGGAGTTTATTCAATTTATATTCACTGCTGGGTTAACCTAACTAGTTCCCCTACCCTTTATCCCCAAAATGCAGTTATGGGTCCATTATAAAAGTGAATATATTCATATTTGAAGAAGCAACATAATAACATAGCCATACCACTCCTATGAGTTTAAATTTAACAAAGATAGCTTCTTCTTAAAACCATTATAAAATTTCTTTAATATTTCCATTGGTTTTTCCTTTAAAAATAGAGTTTGGGTCATAAAACCTTTCGATAATTTCGAAACCTAGCTTTCAACTTCATAGGATAACCTCCTTCGAAAGCTCTTAAAAATACTAGGCTCCTACCTTATAATACTTTAAAAGCTATCTTTCGAAACCTTTCAAATACATTAAAGTATTATATTTTATCTTTAGAAACTTAGCTTCAAAACCAGTTGAAAGTACCCCTTTCGACACTTAGGGAAGTAACCCTTCCAAAACCAATGAAAGTACCCATTTCGAAAGCATTGGGTTTAGACTTAAAACATAATTTGGGTCAAAGTAAATATATTCGAAAACATCTATTTCGAAACCATCTTTATCATTTATAAAACATTGGGGAATCAGGATGGCATCGACACCATCTCCTTCGAAAGCATAAAACATCTGGGTAAAACATAATAAGGTTGGCGTCGAAACCCCTTTCTAAACTATCACCTTCGAAACCCCTAACCCCTTTCGAAAGCTATAGGAAGTGGCTTAATCTTTATAAAACAAAGTATCTTCCAACGGTATTGATATCTTCAACACCATGGAAAGGCTATAAAACGGCAGTAGGGTATCGACTAGGTCGGAACCCCTACTTTCAAAACATTCTTTTATAAGTAAGGAACCCAGTCAAAAGCAATTATAAGTTAATGGAAACCCCTTTCGAAACCCTTTAAAACCTCTTTCAAAACCTTATGCTTCGACCCTGACAACGGCTTAAAACAAAACTTAGGTAGGCACTTTTCTTTTAAAAATAAACCAAGGTTTCGACCCCTTCAGAAGCTATGCTTTCGACACCCTACCTTCCGCCTATCCCCAATCCACTACGTACCATCATGATGATACCTTGTGTATTGGTTTCGGCATAGATGGTTTCGACAATGATGAAGGCGGAAGCTACTGTGTCGAAAGGCGCTTTCTAAAGTAGGCGGAACCACATTTCTGAGCAAAACAAGGTTTAATTCTTGTTTAAGTAATCTTTTCTCTAACTAACCTACCACGTGTCAACACCAGATTGGTTGCCTTAACTTTTTCAAATTCTTTTTCAAAAATAACTGCCGTTAATTCAGATCTAAACCATGGTTAAGTTAATCAAACTAGTCCTTCTAATTTTTACAAAGAAGTCCCTCTTCTAAAACAATTTATGTTGAATAGAAAATCACTTTGGAAAAATCCTCAAAAATTCCGGATATTCATTTTAATCATGTTATCTAACATATCAAAATTCCAGACCCAAATTCTTAATATATTTTCCAAAATAAATTATAAACCCAAATAACCATATTTTCCTTTATAATTTCATAATGATCTTTCCATAGCTCGGAAAATTCTCAAAATTGAAATCCAATTCCAAAATCATGTTTCTCATAATATAAAATTTTCCCATGGCATTTAAACATCATTTAATCTCGGTTTTGATCTAAAACCGTATAAACCCCTTTAACCAATCTTGTTTAAATTAAACAAATATTAAATCAAACATATCATCATCCAATATATCATAAAAACGAATTTATCCCATAAATTCGAAAATATATGATTTAAACCAAAAAAGAGATGGAATTATATTTCACCTTGCTCTAGATAAGGAGATTAGATTGAGATTGATTTCCCTTAAGCTTGAATCTCTAGCTTTAATTTGAATTTTCTCTATCTCTTAATGCTCGGTGGTTCTTTATATTTTTGCTTGCGTTTTAAAATGACATGAATGGGAAGTAAGAAGGTGGGAATGAAAATATATAAGGGAGAGGTTATGGGTAGCAATTTTTAATAATACCCTTATGTGACTTAATTAACCAAAACCCATTCTTATGCCCATTTGTTAATTCATTAGGCACAACCCTTAATTAATTAATTCAAGTCTCGATCCCCTTATCACTTACATTTACATTATTTTATTTAATTTATCTAATTAAATCTCCTGAATAATGTTATCAAAAAAATTATGGGTGTTATAGGCTCCCTCCTTTAAGAATTTCATTCTCGAAATTCAATAAGGTCTAAATACTAAACATAGCAATCATCTATAACGACTCCTAACAACCATACTAGTCTATCTAACTAGGAAATATCTATATAAATCTAGACAAACCCTCAAAGCAGCTCAAGATAAGTATCTCAAATCCTTTCCTCTGTTTCCCAAGTACAGTCCTTCTAGTTGTCGCTCCATTGAACTTTCACCAACTTGACTGTCTTGTTCCTAAATCTTTTCTCGTCTCTCGCTAAAATCCGAACTGGTTGTCTAACAAAAGTTAAATTAGGCTCTACTACCAAGTCCTCCAACTCTGTTTGAGGAATGGTGGCCTTTGGATCATCCACATACTTGCGAAGATGAGACACATGAAACACATTATGGACACCTGCCATACTGCTCGGCAACTCAACTCTTTACGCGAGCTTTCCAATCCTCTCTATAATCTGGAATGGACCAACATATCTCGGGGCCAACTTTCCTGACTTTCCAAATCGTACCACTCTCTTCATCGATGATACCTTAATGAAAACCCTGTCTCCCACTGAGAACTCTAGGTCTTTACGCCTCTTATCTGCGTAACTCTTCTGTTTGGATTGAGCTTCCTTCATCCGTTCTTGGATTTACTCAATCTTCTTTGACGCCTCCCTTACCAAACCCGGACCTAAGACCAATCTGTCTCCAATCTCCAACCAACATGCAAGGGATTTGCATGGTATTCCATACAAAGTTTCAAAAGGCGCCATCCCTATGCTAGTTTGGTAACTATTATTATAGGAAAACTCAATCAAATGCAAGTGATCCTTCCAATATCCACCAAAATCCAATACACAAGCTCTCAACAAATCCATGAGCACCTTATTGACTCTCTCTGTCTGCCCATCCGTCTGTAGGTGATATGCGGTACTCATCTTGAGCTTAGTACTAACACATCTTTTAGACTCTTTCAGAATTCACTAGTGAATAAACCATCTCTGTCACTGACTATGCTACTTGGAACCCCATGAAGTCTAACTATGTTCTTCTTGAACAACCTCGCCAAAATTGGTGTCGTCCTGGTCGACTTTACCGAAATGAAATGGGCACTCTTGGTCAACCCATCCACAATAACCCATATACTTTCATTTCCTCTCCTTGACCTTGGCAACCCATCTATAAAATCCATGGATATCGAATCCCATTTCCAAACTGGAATATCTAGAGGCTGAAATAACCCACTCGACTTCTATAAACTGCCTAACCCACAAGCCAACATCCCTCTTCATGCCTTCCCAATAGAAGCACCTCTTCATATTTTGATACATCTTGGTCCCTCCAGGATGAATCATAAACTTGGATCGATGACATTCCTCAAGAACTTTTCTTCTCAAGTTCTCCACATCTGGAACACCCTTCTTTCTTAAACATCCTCTCTGGTCAAGACAAAAATCTTTCAAATCATCAACCTCAATTCCAACCTCAAGCCTTTTGATCCTCTTGGCTAATAATGGATCTTCCCACTGCTTAGAAGCAATTCTCTCGATCAACACTGGTCGAACTTTTAAACCGGACATCATGGCAGTACTCTGACTAGAACTAGCAGTTGATCTTAACTACACACCATAACTGGCCAAAGCTTCAAGATTTTTCCATTTTGCCAACATAGCTAACACAACATTCTGATGTCCCCTGCTGAGAGCATCTGCTACTTTATTACCTTTCTCCGGGGTATACTCTATACCAAAATCATAAGCAGCCAAAAATTCCAGCCACCTCTGTTATCGCATATTCAACTCCTTCTGAGAGAATAGATATCTTAAAGACTTATGATCGGTACAAAACTCAAATCTCTCCCCCAAGAGATAATGCCTCCAAATCTTCAAGGCAAAAATCACCGCAGCCAACTCCAAGTCATGAGTAGGATATCTTACTTTATGCGACCTAAGCTACCTAGATGCGTAAGCAATGACTTTTCCCTTCTACATCAACACTGCTCCCAATCCAGTTCCACATGCATCTTTATATACTACCAAACCTTGGTTACCATATGGAACTACTAACACTGGAGCATTGGTCAACAAATGCTGTAATTTAAGGAATGCGTCCTCACATTTGTCGGACCAAACAAACTTCACTTCCTTCCTGGTAAGCTTAGTCAAAGGTGCTGCTATCCACGAGAAATCCTTAATGAATCTCCGTTAATAGCCAGGAAGTCCAAGAAAACTTCTGATCTCGGTCACCATCTCTGGTTTCTTCCAATTGTTCACAGCTTCGATCTTATCTGGATCGACTGACAATCCCTTCTCTGAAACCACATGACTAAGAAACCTAATCTCTTTCTTCCAAAAATGACACTTGGAAAACTCCGCCTTTAACTGATTCTGCCTCAGCGTCTCTAGCACAACTCTAAGATGATCTTCATGCTCTTTCTCATCCTTAGAGTATACCAAAATGTCATCTATAAACATTAACATGAATCTATCCAAATACTCTCGGAAGACTCGATCCATCAAATCCACAAAGAAAGCAGGTGCATTCGTCAATCCGAGTGCCCTCAATAACCACTCATACGAACCATATCTACTCCGAAATGCAGTTAAATGAATACTGTCCTCGGCCACTCTCAACTGATGGAACCTCGTCACCAAATCCAACTGGGAAAACACTTTGGCTCAACTCAACTGATCAAATAGATCATAAATTCTTGACAAAGGATACTTATTCTTTATCGTCCTTTCGTTCAACTTACAATAGTCGATACACATCCTCAACGACCCATTTGGTCTCTTCACGAATACCGCGGCCGCTCCCAAAGGCGAACTGCTTGGTCTATTAAAATTCCTTCCTTCTAGCTCCACTAGCCGCACCTTCAATTCCTTCATCTCTGTCGGTGTCATTCTGCTAGGTGGTCTACTGACAAGTTCAGCTCCTGGCACAAGATCTATCCGAAACTCAACGGCTCGTTTCGATGGTAGTCCTGTGACTGGCTTAAAGACATCTGCAAACTCTTTTGCAATCCGAACTTGACTTAACTCTTCACCCACTTCCATTGCACTTAACAAAGCACAACAACTCTGGTCAGAATTCTCTACTGAGAATATAATTCGGTTATAACTATCTGGGTGTCTCAAAGATATCTCCCCATCCTGGCAAAATATCCTGGCCTCATACCTCCTTAACCAATCCATACCCAAAATGATTCCCAAATCTACGAAATCATAAACATACAAATTGCATGCAAACTTATGACCTTACAATTCAAGTTCTAACTGGTCACATCTTATCCCTAGAGTTGCATACCCTCCTTTTGGATTCGCAACCCTTAAGGAAGTAACAAGGTATGTAGGCTCTAAGCATAACCTATCAAACAAATACTGGGATATAAATGAATGTGATGCACCGGTATCAAAAAGTATCCTAACCGGTATACTCTGAATCAAAAACGTACCTTCCATCACATTTTTCCCTTTATCGACTGCGGTGGGCTTAGTTGATGATCCAACGGGAAAAACCTTTCCCTTGTCCACCCTAACTGGCTTCGGACATTGGTTCTTGTAGTGTCCCACTTGATCACAGTTAAAGCACTTCACTTTCTTCTTATCTACAACTTTCTTTCCCTTGCCTGATCGGCACTCATTAGCATAATGACCCTTCTTGTCACATTTGTAACTGACTACAAACCTACTAGCCCTCCCAGTATCTAATCATAATTTTCATAGGCTTACTATGAACTTGTCTATCTGACATCTTCCTTTACACATAGTTTTCATGGGCTGACTATGAACCTGTCTATCTGACATCTTCTTTTATACATAGTTTTCATGGGCTAACTATGAACCTATTGGTCAATGCGAATATCTTTCCTTTATATTTTAGCATCCTATATTCTAGTCTTCCTGACCTCCTGGATGCAATTCTACTCGTTCGGGAGTTTATTCAATTTATATTCACTGCTGGGTTAACCTATCTGGTTCACCTACCCTTTATCCCCAAAATGCAGTTATGGGTCCATTATAAAAGTGAATATATTCATATTTGAAGAAGCAACATAATAACATAGCCATACCACTCCTATGGGTTTAAATTTAACAAAGATAGCTTCTTCTTAAAACCATTATAAAACTTCTTTAATATAGCCATGGGTTTTTCCTTTAAAAATATAGTTTGGGTTATAAAACCTTTCAATACTTTCGAAACCTAGCTTTCGACTTCATAGGATAACCTCCTTCGAAAGCTCTTAAAAACACTAGGCTCCTGCCTTATAATATTTTAAAAGCAACCTTTCAAAACCTTTCGAATACATTAAAGTATTATCTTTTATCTTTAGAAACAATGCTTCAAAACCAGTTGAAAGTACCCCTTTCGACACTTATGGAAGTAGCCCTTCCGAAACCAATGAAAGTACCCCTTTCGAAAGCATTGGATTTAGACTTAAAACATAATTTGGGTAAAAGTAAATATAGTCGAAAACAACTGTTTCGAAACCATCTTTATCATTTATAAAACATTGGGGAATCAAGATGGCATCGGCACCATCTCCTTCGAAAGCATAAAACATTTGGGTAAAACATAAGAAGGTTGGCATTGAAACCCCTTTCGAAACCATCATCTTCAAAACCCCTAACTCCTTTCGAAAGCTTTAGGAAGTGGCTTAATCTTTATAAAACAAAGTATCTTCCAACAACATTGATATCTTCAACACCATCGAAAGGCTATAAAACGACAGAAGGGAATCGACTAGGTTGGAACTCCTTCTTTCAAAACATTCTTTTATAAGTAAGAAACCTAGTCAAAAGCAATTATAAGTTAATGGCAACCACTTTCGAACCCATTTAAAACCTCTTTCAAAACCTTATGCTTTAACCCTGACGAAGGCTTAAAACAAAACTTAGGTAGGAGCTTTTCTTTTAAAAATAGACCAAGGTTTCGACCCCTTCGGAAGCTATGCTTTCGATACCCTACCTTCCGCCTATCTCCAATCCACTACTTACCATCTACCTTGTGTATTGGTTTTGGCATAGATGGTTTCGACAATGATGAAGGCGGAAACTACTGTGTCGAAAGGCACTTTCCTAAGTAGGCGGAACCACATTTCTGAGCAAACCAGGTTTAATTCTTGTTTAAGTAAACTTTTCTCTAACTAACCTGCCACGTGTCAACACCAGATTGGTTGCCTTAAATTTTTCAAATTCTTTTTCAATAATAGGTATCGTTAATTCAGATCTAAACCATGGTGTAGTTAATCAAACTAGCCCTTCCAATTTTTGCAAAGAAGCCCCTCTTCTAAAACAATTTATTTTGCATAGCAAATCACTTTGGAAAAATCCCTAAAAATTCCAGAAATTCACTTTAAACATGTTATCTAACATATCAAATTTTCAGACCTAAACTCTTAATATATTTTTCAAAATAAATTATAAACCCAAATAACCATATTTTCCTTTAAAAATTCATAATGATCTTTCCATAACTTGGAAAATTCTCAAAATTGAAACTCAACTCCATCATGTTTCTCATAACATAAAATTTTCCCATAGCATTTAAACATAATTTAATCTCGGTTTTGATCTAAAACCGTATAAACCCCTTTAAACAATCTTGTTTAAATCTAACAAATCATAAATCAAGCATATCATCATCCAATATATCATAAAAACGAATTTATCCCTTAAATCCAAAAATATATGATTTAAACCAAAATAGAGATGGAATTATTATTCACCTTGCTCTAGATAAGGAGATTGGATTGAGATTGATTTCCCTTAAGCTTGAATCTCTAGCTTTAATTTGAATTTTCTCTTTCTCTTAATGGCCGACCGTTCTCTATATTTTTGCTTGTGTTTTAAAATGACGTGAATGGGAAGTAAAAAGGTGGGAACGAAAATATATAAGGGGGAGGTTACGGACGGCAATTTCCAGTAATACCCTTTTGTGACTTAGTTAAGCAAAACCCATTCTTAAGCCCATTTGGTAATTCATTAGGCACGACTCTTAATTATTTAATTCAAGTCTCAATCTTCTTATCACTTATATTTACATTATTCTATTTAATTTATCTAATTAAATCTCCTGAATAATGTTATCAAAAAAAATTAGGGGTATTACAACCAACCCCTGGTTTCCATCTGGAACTACTAAAACCGGTGCATTGGTCAACAAATGCTTTAACTTAAGGAATACTTCCTCTTATTTGTCAGACCAGATAAATTTCACCTCCTTCCTGATTAACTTGGTCAAAGGTGCTGCTATCCACGAGAAATCCTTGATGAATCTCTGGTAGTAGCCAGCAAGTCCAAGAAAACTTCTAATCTCAGTTACCGTCTCTGGTCACTTCCAATTATTCACAGCTTCGATCTTATCTGGATCGACTGACAAGCCATTCTCTGAAACCACGTGACCAAGAAACTTAACCTCTTTCTTCCAAAAATGACACTCGGTAAACTTCGCCCTTAGCTGATTCTGTTTCGGTGTCTCCAGTACCACTCTAAGATGAACTTCATGCTCTCTCTCATCCTTAGAGTATACTAAAATGCCAACTATAAACACCAGCACAAACCTATCCAAGTATTCTCGGAAGACTCGGTTCATCAAATCTACGAAGAAAGCAGGTGCATTTGTCAATCCAAATGGCATCACTAACCACTCATATGAACCATAACTAGTCCGAAATGATGTCAAAGGAATACCATCCTCTGCCACTCTTAACTGACGGAAACCTGTCGCCAAATCTAACTGGGAAAACACTCTGGCTCCACTCAATTGATCGAACAGATCGTCTATTCTTGGAAAAGGATACTTATTCTTAATTGTCCTTTCGTTCAACTTACGATAGTCGATACACATCATCAATGACCCATCTGGTTTCTTTACGAACACTGTTGTCGCTCCCCAAGGCGAACTGCTAGGCCTGATAAAATTCCTTCCTTCAAGATCCACTAGTTGCACCTTCAATCCTTCACCTCTGTAGGTGTCATCCTGCTAAGTGGTCTACTAACAGGTTCAGCTCCGGGCACAAGATCTATACGAAACTCAGCTACTCGTTTCGGTGGTAGTCATGTGACTGGCTCAAAGATGGCTGCAAACTCTCTTGCTACCCAAACCTGACTTAACTCATCTCCTATCTCCATAGCATTAAGCAAAGTACTAACACTCTGGTCAGAATTCTCCACTGAGAGTATTACTCGGTTATGGCTATTAGGATGTCTCAATGATATCTCCCTATCCTAGCAAAATATTCCAGCCTTATACCTACCTAACCAATCCATACCCAAGATGATTCCGAAATCCACGAAATCGAAAACATACAAATTGCATGCAAACTTATGACCTAACAAATTCAGTTCTAACTGGTCACACTTCAACCCTAGAGTTGCACACCCTCCTATTGGATTCGCATCCCTTAAGGAAGTAACAAGGTAGGTGGGTTCTAAGCATAATCTATCAACCAAACATTGATATATAAATGAATGTGATGCACCGGTATCAAAAAGTATTCTAACTGGTATACTCTGAATCAAAAACGTATCTTTCATCATAGCCTTCCCTTTATCAGCTGTAGTAGGCCTAGCTGGTCTAATAGAAAAAACCTTTCTTTGTCCTCTTCAATTGGCTCTAGACACTGATTCTTTTAATGCCTAACTTGATCACAGTTGAAACACTTCACATTCTTCTTATTTGCAGCCTTCTTCCCATTACCTGACCAGCACTCATTCGCATAATGACCCTTCTTGTCACACTTAAAGCAAACTAACTCATCCTTCGCCTTCTTGGCAGTATCTCCCTTCTGGGCTCCCTTCTTTTTAAAGAACTTTCTCTTCTTCCCTTGAGAACCCTGGATTTCCACTGGCTTCTCTCTAGCACAACTAGCAAGCATCTCCTCATGGCGAATAGTCATCTCCACAACTAAATACTAGGATCATGAAGATGTGGTAGGGTCGCCCTAGCAATCTCGGGCCTCGGTCCCCTAATAAACTTCTCGTTCCTTGTGATGACAGTGTCTATAGTATTATTTCCATAATGGGATAACTCCTCAAACTTAGTGGCATACTCAATGATCGACATCTCTCCCTGCTCCAGATCCATAAACTTCCTCGTTAGCTCTGACTTAGCAAACTCAGACACAAATTTTTGCTCAAATCTCCTTCTAAACTCAGCCCAAGTCAACTGTTCTTCCAGAATTCTGGTATAACACTATTCCACCAGTGAAATGCTGACCCTTACAACTGTCTAGGGGCCAACCTTCTCTTTTGCGCATCATCTAAACACAAATCAGCAAATATACGCTCATAATGTAACAACCAATTTTCAACTTCAATAGCATCCTCCGTCCCCATGAATGGCTTCCCACCAAGACTGGTGTAGTCCCTGCTTAGCCTAGCATAATTATTCCCACCTAGAGCTACATGATTAGCTCCTCCAACATTTTCGGTAATTCCGGCAGTAGCTCCTGCTTGCATCATATTGACAAAGAACTGATACATTGCCCCCATATCTCCTGGTGGATTTCCAGCACCCACATTAGCATCAGCATTTTGGTTATTAGCATTAGCCGATCGACCTGGGTTTCTCCTAGTGTTGGGTCGAGCATTTCCATTAATTGTGGTGCTTCCTCCACCGAGATTTTCTCCTCTGTTTCCTGCTTCCATATCTTCTTTCTCGTAAATCTGCATACGAGCTTTAGTAAGATACAGAAGAACGGTTTAAGAGAGCGAGGAATACATACTTATATATAACTATATATCTAGTACAAGTACGTTACTATAACATTAACCTAAACCCTAATCTTGTTGTCTAATTCATTGGATTATGTTTGATAAAAATCTTTTAGGTTTAAGTTTCTATTAAAGTTTCATAAACCTATGCTCTGATACCAACTTGTAACAACACCCTACTTGGAGGCCCAAAACTAACGGCTATAGATGTTGTAGTCATCCATTGTTATTAATCCTCAATGACCAAATACGGCAATGTTAAATACATTAATACATAGAAACACATGAATACGGAAAAAAAATTAAAACAGCAAACAAAGTCCACATTCCATTTCAAAATATTTCAAATTCATTTCATAATCCCAGAGCGCAGACCACGTTCAGACTAAATATACTTATTACAAAATATGCCAAGAGCGACATATGAAGATGCCCCTTTGGATGACCAAAGTATATAATATGGCAATCAAACAAGTTTGCCTTTATAATCAAACACGGTGGAAATAAAAGAACTCTAAGTAGCTAACATGCCTCCCGCATATCACCGGAAGCTTTATTCGTCTAAAAGAACACCTGAAAAGCCTAAACCTCAAACTACTCAAAATCAATTAAGTACCCAAGAGTTTAAGGGAAAAAAACTTCGAGCAGACAAAAAGCCTGGTATGAATAATAATCTACCATCTCAAATCATTTAGATATCTAGTGAGACCATGCCGCTTAGCAGAACGGGTTTTCCCCTCACTAGTATCTTAAAACCTTTATAAAACCATATATTGTGCTCATGCATCCTTAATGGTTAAAACAAATCAAAATGATATGATGATATGCAAACAAATAAGTTAATTCTAGATTACTCGTAACAACCCGCATATTTTTACGATTATATATTTAAATGTTTTATTAAAATATAGCATCGTTAATTATGTTAAAGTTCGAAATGTGACTTTTTGTAAACAATCGAATCCAAACTCGAGAACACTTTCGTTGAGTTCAAATCGATGTTTACAACTTGTTTAAGTATAAACATTGTTGTGTCTGAAGTTGATTAGGATTTTGCTATTTTCAATTGGGCTTTAGGTTGTGTTCTAGCCCATTAACCCAACAAGGTAACCCAAAATCTTCTACCAAATACCCCCAACTCCTCTTCCCTTCCTTCATTCCTTTCATAATTTCCTAATACTCTCAACCTAAAGGAAAAATGGTGGAAAGAGGAAATTAAAATTCCTAAGCCCTAAATTCTTAGGAAATTCAAATTCAAGTTATAAATCAAAGAGAAGCTTAGGTAAGCATCCTCTTCATCTTCTCCATCTCAATCTCTCTTCAATTTTTAGAATTTCCTATAACCTAACTTAGGAAATCTTTTCATGTGATACTAGATTGGAGATTCTAGAGGTGTAGTTGACGAGGAATTGAACTTAGCTTGTTTTAGAGCTTATCTTTTCTATTTTTGGGTTAAAGGTGAGTTCTTGAACTCACATCTATATCTATAGCTTTGATTGTTGTTAGGTATGAATTCCTAACATCTATTTCTTATGCAATTACTTTTGAATTGAATTGGTTTGGTGAATTCCTAACATCTATAGCTTATCTATATTCAGTTGCTCATTTAATCGCTTACGAATCCAAGAAGTTGTGTAGGTTTGCCCATTTAAGGGCTTTGCGAATTCTATCCCGCAACAGGCGATAGACATCTGTGGATTATCCACAGACGTCTGTGACCTCAGGGTTACAGTTTCCCGAAACATGGGACAGACGTCTGCAGATTTCCCACAGACGTCTGTGGCTGTTAAATTCTGAAATTTGGCTTATTTTTTTGTGGATTTCCGATATATCGATTTTTGATTATCCAAATAGTTATTGTCATTCAATATCAATTTTGATGATCTCTTTTCTGGATTTTTGGTGTTTCCATTCGATGGATTTGATATCGATTTTCATGGTTTTAATTCACGTCATTGAAATGTGGATTTTTATGATAGATTGTTTTTACAATCGTTTATGTGGTTTGTCACCTTTAAATACAAAGGTTTTATACTAGTAGTAAATACTAAAACTCTTTCACAAAAATGATTTCAACACTACTTTTAATACAAAGCTCGATTTTAACACTGTTTTCTAATCTACTAGTATGTACAAACCTTTACCTAATTCGTATGAGAAATCCAATTAAACGACTTAGCAAAACAAGTGGTATGAAACGCTTGCGTTTACTTTGTCGGTTAATTCTTGGACTTGTTCGATTGAAATCTTGTGATAATTTTTGAGTGGAAATCTACAATTTGTTCGTAAATATTTAAGTTAAGCCAGTGGTTATGGGACATGAAGCTAAACTCATTTATTTACTAGCTTAGTGTAATTTACACTTATTGATCAATGATGATCATTTTGTGATTTAGACTTGCGATGTGGAATGTCTCTTTGTCCGCGTGGGGGACTGTACCCCGTTCTATGGAGCTTCGGCTCAATTTGGTGGGGTAGCGACCCATGGTCTTTTGACCATTTGTGGAGCTTCAGCTAATTTGTCCGCAAGGGAGGACTATACCCTGTTCTGTGGAGCTTCGGCTCTTTTTTATGGGTTAGCGACCTATGGGATAGCGTCCCGTATGTGATACAAGTGCTGGTGAGTTTTCATGCTCCCGTTTGTGATAGGCCTCCCCCTTTGTGTTTTCTAGATTTCTAAATATTGATTTCTGGAATTTGTGTTTCACCAATTTTTGTGATTTGCATTGATAAGCTTTATCAATATTTGTGATTTGGTGAATAAAATTAAATAATATGATATTCTTTTTGGGTGTTTGAGAAAACTTGAGATATTGTATGATTTTTATTGTTATCATATATATTTGTCATATCTCTTATCCTATCTCATCTTACATGATAATTATAGCTAGACTGATCTGTTTATTATTTTTCTTCTTAAATAATACTCGGGTCAGACCGAGGTGTTTCAGGTGCTTCTACTTGACTTCTTAGTAGGGACTGGCTTCTGACTTTTGGCTAACTACTTTAGCTTAGTAGTTTTTGTCTTTCATGTATACGAGATAGAGACTCTTTGATGTATACATATTCTTTTGTGTAGTATATGTACCTATTCTTTTGGGATGTAGTGGATCTTGTATGACCACTAATATGATGTTCACTTTTATGTATTATATTCATATCTGTTTCCGCCTTTGTGATATGAATATCTATGCGTGATTTTATTGTATGATTATTTCACATTTTTTCCGAAGGGCAATTAGCCACTGTGTAGTAGCTTTGAGTTTGTATTGAATATGTCAGATTTCCTCTTAAAATAAAATGTGTGATATACTATCCGACATATCGGTACTCGCTCAAAGCAATTATTAAGTTGGTCGCTCCTCAACAGCCTTATTCTTCGCGCTAATCGACGGCATTACCCAGTAGTGTCCTTGGTTAGTGAGAGTATAGAGGTGGGGCGTCACAGCATGGTATCGGAGCCAAACTTCGGAACAATATAGGATATTATGACGAGGATCATTGTCCTAAGTCTCTCTTAGGAATCGTGCCTTAGGATCTGTTCTATCCTATTTTATTTTATGATGCCTTGTTTTATCAATCAAGCTTATTTGAATTCATTCAGAGAATAACCTTTTTCCTTTTCTTTCTTTTTGTTTAAGAAGAGAAATGGTTAGAGTAGGTCGTCCTAGCACTGGTTAATCCAGTGGTCTGCCTCAAGATGGCGTATTCATGTCTGCTCAACAGCTTTTGGATCTTGTAAAGAATGCCCATGCTACCGGTCCCATTCCTAAGCCTACTCATCCTAAATCTGGGTTTGCACGCTTGTGCAGTGATTACACCAATTTAGGTGGAAAGCCATTCAAAGGTTCCAAAAGCGTTATAGAAGTCCAAGCTTGGCTTAGAACATGCGATCGCATCTTTTCTTGCATGAATCTTTTGGATTTACATCGAGTCCAAGTGGCTTCTAATATGCTCCAGGAGAGAGCATTAGATTGGTATGAGCTTTTAATTTCAGAAATTGTTGAAGCGGATCTTTCTTGGGAGCAATTCCGAGAAAGGTTCGAGTTAAAGTTTATACCCGAAGCAAAAAAGGTAACTTTAGCTCGATGCTTCATTGATCTTATTCAGGGTGAATCTTCTATGACAGATTATGTCGCATCTTTTGAATCCCTCTCTAAATATGAGGTTGAGTATATTAATACCCCATTGAAGAAGAATCAAAGGTTTATCTATGGTCTGAATAAGAATCTCAAAAAGGCTTTACTTCTGAAACTAGAAGTGCCTTTCGATCAGCTTGTAGATATCGCTCTTCGACATGAAGAGGCCGATAACGAAAGTGATGGTGATGTTGGGGGTGACAAGAAGAACTTCAACAACAATAAGAAGAGGCATCTCGATAGTAAGTTCAAAGGCCCTAATCCCAACAAGAAAGGGAAGCAAGCAACTTTGGTAGCAAAGACTCCTACCCTTGGTCGTGGAGAATGCTACAATTGTGGTTCTAAAGACAACTATGCAAATAAGTGTCCAAGATCCCTTACTTGCCGCTATTGCAAAAGTTCGGGTCATCCTATACCTTCATGTCCCAAACTTTAAAATAAGAAAGAGGGAAAGCTGAATGTTGTGCAAGCTCCTAGTAACCCTTCTCTTGGTCAAGGTATTTCTCATTCTGTCCTTGATGGCATTATTATGTTTCGTGATCATCTTATTCGAATTCTATTTGATACGAGTGCATCTCACTCTTTTATATCAAAAGAACTTATGGATACTTTGTCTTTAAATGTTATGGGCATGATGACTTCACTGAAAATTGCGAGTCCAGGTGGTAGATCCGCAACACTCAATTTATTTTGTAAGGATGTTGAGATTATTTTATGTGATTATGCTTTCCATGCCGATTTGCATGTTATGTGTTATTTAGGTTTCTGAATGATTTTGGGAATGGATTGCTTAATCGTTATGAAGCCCACATCCTATGTCCCGAGAGGACTATCCATCTTCGACATCCCTAATTTATTAAGTAGATTTCTATCGTTCTTAATGACTCTGATTCTAATTCGATGGCCTCTTTATATTCTCTAAATCTGCATGATGATGATAATGATGATGAGAAAGTTGTTATTTCCCTCATTCACGTTGTTCGTGAATTTTCCGACATCTTTGAGCCTGTTTTAGGATTACCATCTAAGCAAGCAATTGAGTTCAGAATTAATCTAATCCTGGGAGCTCTACCTATCACTCGTCCTCCTTATCGTATGTCCAATAAGGAAAATATGGAGATGCTTAAACAATTATCCGAATTGGAAGCAAAATAGTTCATTCGTTCTAGTTCCTCTCCTTGGAGAGCTTTAGCTATCTTTGTGAAGAAATCCAGTGGTACACTCAGACTTTGCGTTGACTACCGCAAGCTTAATGACCTTACCATTAAGAATAAATATCCCTTGCCTCGGATTGATGATCTATTCGATCAACTTTGCGGTGCTAGAGTCTTTTCACAGTTAGACTTAGTAACCAGTTTCCATCAGTTTCGAATTGCAGAGGATAGTATTCCTTTGACATCATTCTGTACTTGTTATGGATCTTATGAATGGCTTGTTATGCCATTTGGTTTAACGAATGCTCCAGCTTATTTCATTGACCTTATGAATCGAATTTTTAAAGACTTCCTCGATCGATCTGTTCTTATCTTTATTGATGATATTCTTGTTTATTCTAAAACCGAGGAAGAGCATGAAAAACATCTTCGAATTGTGTTGAAACTCTTAGGAGAAATCAATTGAAAGCAAAATTTTCTAAGTGCCGTTTCTGGCAATCTCGTGTGAAATTTTTAGGACATATTATTTCTGAATCCGGAATTTCGTGGATCCTTCAAAAATTGAGGTGATTCAAAACTGGAAGAGACTGGAGAGTGTAACGGAAATTCATAGTTTTCTTGGGTTGGCGGGCTATTACCGTCGATTCATAAAAGACATTTCTAAATTTTCCTTACCTCTTACTAGTTTGACAAAGAAGGGAGTCAAGTACATTTGGTCAGACAAATGTGAAACTGCTTTTTAGAAATTAAAATAACTCATTTCCAATGCTCCTATTCTTGTAATTCCCGAAGGGAACCAAGACTTGATTGTTTATACCGATGCTAGTCATATTGGTTTGGGAGCCGTTCTCATGCAAAGGGAAACATGTTATCGCTTATGCTTCTAGGCAGTTAAAGCCTGCCGAGACTAATATGCCACTCATGATTTAGAGCTCGCGACTATTATTTTCGCTCTTAGAATTTGGCGTCATTATCTTTTGGGAGAGAAATTTTTTCTCTACACCGATCATAAATCTTTAAAGTATTTATTCTCTCAAAAGGAACTTAATTTGCATCAACAACGTTGGCTAGAATTCCGTACATCTTATAATCTTGATATTCTTTATACTCCCAGAAAGGGAAATCGTGTTGCTGATGCCCTTAGTCGTAAGCAACAAGCGGTTGTGATATCTGAATGGAATGATCTCGAGACTTTATCCACTTGTGAGATTCGAGATCGTGAATCCGATTCATGCTCATCTCTTGTTTTATGTAGCCTTGAGGCTTATCCTTCTCTTTTTGACCGCATCCTTGAAGCTCAAAAGCATGACTCCGAATTGGCTCATCTTAGCCAAAGTAGTAGAGATAACAATAACATTGATGGTTTGAAAGACTTTGAAATCAATGCTCGTGGAGGCGTTCGAAATTTTGGTAGACTTATTGTGCCAAATATTAGTGGTCTCCGTAAAAACATTTTAGAAGATTGTCATCATTCTAAATTTACAATTCATCCCGGTAGTAGTAAAATGTATGCGAACATGAAGCGACTTTATTATTGGGATGGAATGAAATCCGATATTGTTAAATTTATTAAGCGTTGCATGACTTGCCAACTTGTAAAGGTGGAGCATCAGTGGCCCGGTGGGTTATTGCAACCTTTAGACATTCCCGTCTGGAAGTGGGATCAAGTTTCCATGGACTTTATAAACGGTCTTCCCCATTCTCGTTTAGGTCATGACAATTTATGAGTGATTGTAGATAGACTTACAAAATCCGCCTATTTTCTTCCCGTTCGGCCCAGCCGAACCGTACATCTTTTGGCTAAACTCTATGTTAAAGAAATTGTTAAATTGCATGGAGTTCCTATTTCTATTGTTAACGATTGTGATCCATTATTTACTAGTGAATTTTAGAAAGGTCTTCAAAAAGCTTTGGGAATGAAGCTTAATTTTAGCACCGCTTATCATCCTCAGTACGATGGACAAACTAAGCATGTGAATCAAACTCTTGAAGATCTCCTTCGTGCTTGTGTTCTTGATTTTAGTGGAAGTTGGGAAGATCATATTTCTCTTGTTGATTTTTCTTACAATAATAACTTCCAATCTAGTATTGGCATGGCACCTTTCGAGGCACTCTACGGAAGGCCATGCTGATCTCCTTCGTGTTGGCTTGGAACCAGTGAGAAGCTGGTTTTAGGTTCAGATTTTATTCGTGATGCCATAGAAAAGATTGACTTTATTCGTAATAGGATGAAAGAAGCTCAGAGTAGACAAAAATCCTACGCCGATAACCGAAGAAGGAATTTGGAATTTTCTTTGGGAGATTTGGTATTCATTCGTGTTCACCTATGAAGGGTGTAGTGCGTTTCAGTCGATCGAGAAAATTAGCCCCTCAATATATTGGCTCGTTTCCCATCACCGAACGCATTGGTCCCGTGGCTTATCGTCTTTCGTTACCGGCTCAATTTTTCGCTATTCATGACGTATTTCATGTTTCTCAACTACGAAAATTCCTTAGAGATTCCGATTCTATTCTTGAGCCTAGTGTTATTGAAGAAATTGAGGTTTCACCTAATTTGACTTATGAGCAACATCTTATTCGCATCATTGCTATGGCGGTTAACGCCTTCGTAACAAAGACGTTTCACTTGTGAAAGTTCAATGGTCCGCAAATCCTAAGGATTGTTCTTGGGAATCTAGAGAATTCATCGAGCGAACACATCCTGATTTACTCTCTTGTGCTCCTTAAGGTGAACTTCTCATTTTAATCTTCCTTTTTGTGTGTTATGTCACAGTATGGTTGTTACTCCTTATTTCCTTCTTAATTATTGCGAGGATGCAATTTCTTTAAGGAAGGGAGTCAGTAACAACCCGCATATTTTTACGATTATATATTTAAATGTTTTATTCAAATATAGCATCGGTAATTTTGTTAAAGTCCGAGATGTGACTTTTTATAAACAGCCGAATCTGGACTCGAGACCACTTTCGTTGATTTCAAATCAATGTTTACAACTTGTTTAAGTATAAACACTGTTGTGTTTGGAGTTGATTAGGATTTTGCTATTTTCATTTGGGCTTTGGGTTGTGTTCTAGTCCATTAACCTAACAAGGTAACCCAAACTCTTCTACCAAATACCCCCAACTCCTCTTCCCTTCCTTCATTCCTTTCATAATTTCCTAATACTCTCAACCTAAAGGAAAAATGGTGGAAAGAGGAAACTAAAATTCCTAAGCCCTGGATTCTTAGGAAATTCAAATTCAAGTTATAAATGGAAGAGAAGCTTAGGTAAGCATCCTCTTCATCTTCTCCATCTCAATCTCTCTTCAATTTTCAGAATTTCCTATAACCAAACTTAGGAAATCTTTGCATGTGATACTAGATTGGAGATTATAGAGGTGTAGTTGAAGAGGAATTGATCTTAGCTTGTTTTAGAGCTTATCTTTTCTATTTTTGGGTTAAAGGTGAGTTCTTGAACTCCCATCTATGTATATAGCTTTAATTGTTGTTAGGTATGAATTCCTAACATCTATTTCTTATTCAATTGCTTTTGAATTGAATTGGTTTGGTGAATTTTCCTAATTTTGGTATTTTGATGTCAAAATTTATGAAAACCCTAGTATGGGTGTTTAGACATGTGGTTTTGGGTGAATTGAAGAGCCTTTAGGGTTGGGTTGTCGCTTGGCATAAATCCCTAGTCGCAGTTGCTCATTCAATTGCTTCCAAATCCAAGAAGTTATGTAGGTTTTCCCATTTAAGGGCTTTGCAAATTCTGTCCCGCTACAGACGACAGATGTCTGTGACCTCAGGGTTACAATTTCTCAAAACATGGGATAGACGTCTGTGGATTTCCCATAGACGTCTGTGGCTGTTAAATTCTAAAATTTGGCTTATTTTTATGTGGATTTCCGATATATCGATTTTTGATTATCCAAATAGTTATTGTCATTCGATATCAATTTTGATGATCTCTTTTCTGGATTTTTGGTGTTTCCATTCGATGGATTTGATATCGATTTTCATGGTTTTAATTCACGTCATTGAAATGTGGATTTTTGTGATAGATTGTTTTTATAACCGTTTCTGTGATTTGTCACCTTTAAATACTAAGGTTTTATACTAGTAGTAAATACTAAAACTCTTTCACAAAAATGATTTCAACACTACTTTTAATACAAAGCTCGATTTTAAAACTGTTTTCCAATCTACTAGTATATACAAACCTTTACCTCATTCATATGAGAAATCCAATTAAACGACTTAGCAAAACAAGTGGTATGAAACGCTTGCGTTTACTTTGTCGGTTAATTCTTGGACTTGTTCAATTGAAATCTTGTGACAATTTTCAAGTAGGAATCTACAATTTGTTCGTAAATATTTAAGTTAAGCCAGTGGTTATGGGACATGAAGCTAAACTCATTTATTTACTAACTTAGTGTAATTTACACTTATTGATCAATGATGATCATTTTGTGATTTAGACTTGCGATGTGCAATGTCTCTTTGTCCGCGTGGGGGACTATACCCCATTCTATGGAGCTTCGGCTCAATTTGGTGGGGTAGCGACCCATGGTCTTTTGACCGTTTGTGGAGCTTCGGCTCATTTGTCCGCAAGGGGGGACAATACCCTGTTCTGTGGAGCTTCGGCTCATTTTTATGGGTTAGCGACCCATGGGATAGCGTTCCGCTTGTGATACACGTGTTGGTGAGTTTTCATGCTCCCATTTGTGATAGGCCTCCCCCTTTGTGTCTTCTGGATTTCTAAATATTGATTTCTGAAATTTGTGTTTCACCAATTTTGTGATTTGCATCGATAAGCTTTATCAATATTTGTGATTTGGTGAATAAAATTAAAGAATATGATATTCTTTTTGGGTGTTGAGAAAACTTGAGATAGTGTATGATTTTTATTGTTATCATATATATTTGTCATATCTCTTATCCTATCTCATCTTACATGATAATTATAGCTAGACTGATCCCTTTATTATTTTTCTTCTTAAATAATACTCGGGTCAGACTGAGGTGTTTCAGGTGCTTCCACTTGACTTCTTAGCAAGGACTAGCTTCTGACTTTTGGGTAACTACTTTAACTTAGTAGTTTTTGTCTTTCATGTATACGAGATAGAGACTCTTTGATGTATACATATTCTTTTGTGTAGTATATGTACCTACTCCTTTGGGATGTAGTGGATCTTGTATGACCACTACTATGATGTTCACTTTTATGTATTATATTCATATTTGCTTTCGCCTTTGTGATATGAATATCTGCGCCTGATTTTATGTTATGATTATTTTATATTATTTTCGAAGGGAATTTAGCCACTGTGTAGTAGCTTCGAGTTTGTATTGAATATGTCAGATTTCCTCTTGAAATGAAATGCGTGGTATACTATCCGACATATCGGTACTCGCTCAAAGAAATTATACAATTGGTCGCTCCTCAACAGCCTTATTCTTCGTGCTAATCGACGGCATTACCCAGTAGTATCCTTGGTTAGTGAGAGTATAGAGGTGTGGCGTCACATTACACATCCCCATTCATTCTGACTATTTGTCTCAATTATAGTTTCTAGGATTACTATTAACCTATTAGTTTTCATGGGCTCACTAATAACTGGTTAAATGTTTATGGACTACCTATTCGATTTCATAGTTTTTATGGGATCACTAATAACCTATTGGTAACTCCAGTATCTTTTCTCTTATCCTAGTTTTCATGGGTCGACTAGGAACCTATTGACTAACTGTCAATATCATAATCCAGATATAGTTTTCATGGGCAAACTATAAATCTATTGGCTCCTGCCAATATTAAATCATAGTTTTCATGCACTGACTATGAACTTATTAACCCCTGCCAATATCTATCTCTTTACACAGTTTTCATGGGCTTACTTGGAACCTATTGGCTCCTGCCAATATCTTTAATAAAGATTTTAACATTTCTTAAGTTATATTCACTACGGGGTTAACCTAGCTGGTTATTCCGCCCTTCCTCAAAGTACTGTTACAGGTTAATTACAATTTGTATAAATATATGAAGAAGTAATACTCTCAAAAATCTTTATTTATGCCATGGTATTTTATTTAAAATGAGAATGGGTTATTTGTTTTGAAACCTTAAAACAGCACTTTCGAAACCACTGGATGACCTCCATCAAAAGCATAGAAAACCTCTTTTCAAAACTCTAAGTATATACCTTTCGAAGCTCTATAAATCAATCCTTTCGAAACCAAATCATACCTTACAAATGTGTCAAAACATTGCTAAATAATCTTTAGAAATATAGCTTCGAAATCAATGAAAGTATCCATTTCGAAAACATTGGGTTTTACTCTTTAAAAACATCTTTTGGGTCAAAGTGGTTACACATGAAAGTATCTCTTTCGAAACCTTTAATAAAATATTTTTGGGGAAAAATTGATGGTGTTGGAACCATCTATTCGAAAGCTCAAAACCTTGGAGTAAAACTTTGAAGGATAGCATCGAAACCCCATTTCGACCCCATTGCCTTCGAAACCCTTGAACCCCTTCGAAAGCATTTAGGAAGTGACTTAGCTTAAGTTTAGAACAAAGAGAACCCTTCGAAATCATTGATGGCTGTAATACATCCGAAAGGTAAAAGAATAGCAGCTGCGTTTCGACCAGGTCGGAACCACTTCTTTCGAAAGCATTATAAAAAAACAAAGGAACCCATTCGAAATCTCCTACTTAAAACATGATATGGCAACCTATTTTAAAAAGCTATTTAGAAAAACCCCTTTCGAAAACATAGGTTTTGACTACGTTAAAATATTTAGGTAAAACAAAGCAGGCACTTAACATTTGAAAACAGAACTAAGGTTTCGACTCCATGGGAAGCATTGCTTTCGACACCAAAGCTTCCGCCTTTCCTCCTATCCACTGCGTACCATCTAAGTGATACCTTGTGTATTAGTTTTGACTAGGTGGTTTCGGCTGGGTTGGTTTTGACTGAGTTGGAGCGGAAGCAATGGAGTCGAAACATATTACTAAAGGAGGCGGAACACTCTTTTCTGATTAAAGGCTGAAATCATGCTCATTTTTAGTAATTGCTTTAACTAACCTGCCTATGTGTAATCTTTTAATTGGTTGCCTTAAAACTTTTCAAATACTTTGCAAAATAACTGCCGCACTTATCAGAACTAAATCAAAGGAAAATTAACGTTTAAGCCCTTCCATTAAGCAAAACCAAGATTGCAAATAAGTCATTCTTTTTAAAATAATTTATTTTCCATAGCAAATCAATTAGGAAAAATCCCCAAAAATCATAGAAATTCAATTTCATCATGTTATCTAACATATTAAAATTTCAGACCCAATTTCTTCCTGAAATAATCGAAATAAATTTTAAACCAAATATATATTATATTTTCTTTCATAAATTCATAATAAATTTTCCATAGCTTGGAAAATTATGAAAATTGAAACCCATCCATAAAATCATGTTTTACCTAACATATAATTTTTTCATGGCATTCTAAATTCAATAACAATCGGTTTTGCCCTAAAACCATGCAAATTCATATGTAAATGAATTGGTTTAAATCAAACATATAACAATTCAAGCATATCATCATCCAAAACATCATAAAAACGAATTTAATCTTAAATCCGAAAACATATGATTATAAAAACAAAATAGAGATGGAATGAATTATTATTCACTTTAAATATGAGAAGAGCTTTGAGATTTGATTTGAAATTAATCCCCTAGCTTGATTGAATTTCTCTTCCTCTTCTTCCTTGTTAATGGTCGGCCCCTCTTAGGTTAAATTTGCGTTTTTTGAGTTTTGGAGAAAATAAACGCTAATGGGTGAATAAAAGTGTATGACCGTGAATAATAAGGTGCGGCTATATTCACTAATATGCCCATATTTTAATTAATAATTTAAAAGCCATTTTAAGCCCATTTAAGGTAAATTAAGCACGACCTTCTTATAGTTTTATTCAAATCTTAATCCCCTTATCATCATTATTCTATTTAATTTATCTAATTAAATATATTGAATAATGTTATAAAAAACTAGGGGTGTTACAACACGAATACCATTGATGTTTTAGTATCGACATTCGTGGGTCGAAAAGTCGAGTCGTTACAGTCGTGATTTCCTTTTTGTAATTAGGGCAGAAGATTGAAAATGAGGGAAGCTATGGGTTTTTGGGCTTGTTGAGGTAGAGGGAATTTTCTAGAGAATGAGAGATATTAGATTTAAATAAGCTTGAATGATTTGGGCTTTAAAATTCTAATTCAACTTTTTTTTACTTAATTTCCTTTACATTTAAAATTTAAATTTTAATACTTAACATTTCTTTTATAAAAATGTTTCAATCTTGTTTAAATTGGTTTATACTTCATTTTACGCAATATACTTGGATAACCATGTAATTTCTTTCAATTCAGTACTTGTTTGTTTTAATTTAATTATTCATCGCATCATTACAAAATAAATTTTTTATTATGATGCAGAAAGCGGGTTGTTACAAGAACAAAATAACCCTCAAGGTGAAATTTCTTCATTTGTAAAAATTCTTTTTTTTATTATGTTTATTAAATAACATCAATTTATCTCTAAATTAATGTAGAACTTATCATTTTAAACTTATGAAAATTACGGTTGTTACATATATTATATATGAGAGGAGTACAAATACATAAAGGTATGTTTCAATCTACGAAACTATTAGGGATTTTCCTAGGATCCCTGCACAATTAGTTAGAAGAGATAAGAAGTGAATAAAAATAATAAACAAAAAAATTCCTCCAAACAAATTCTTTCTTAATTCCTACAAAGATTACAGGAAAAAAACCTAAAAATTAAGAAGATATCTCAATCCTCAAAACCTCAGAAAAATAACATTTTTCCCACACATATCTAATGTACCATATACATACCTATTTATAACAGTCTTGATAAAATACATTCTTTAATCAACCGTTGATTATTTCCATCCACCAAAATATATTCTTCCCATGTGGATAATTCTTTTCCTTTTATGATGTAATAAAAGATGCAATTAATCACTCTCCAAAATCTATAAAATTCATAAAAGAGGCAATATATTTGAGTTATAATTTTACCTTTACTCAAATATCTCAAAAATCTACTTAATTATGGAATATTGTATCATCAAAATCTAACAATCTCCACCTTGATACGATATTTCCATAAAAACCTACTAATTCCCCATACATCCTCGTACTCTAAAAAATCTCCAACATCTCAATGGAAACAAATGTTTTCATCCAAAAAAAAGATACCTAACCAAACTTCAAACCACTTAAGTATGCATGCCCTCTAATCGAATATGCACATCATCAATGAATTAGAAATGTTTGTAATGCCACAAAGGCATCCATGTGGTCTTTATGGCTTTCAGTTGCTAGCTCCACCTTAAATCAGACAAAATTGTCTCTGCAACACCACTTTGAGAAGTCTCTTCATTCTCCATCGTTTTCCCAAGAAACTTGTATACATAGTTGCTTCCTCTTTTTGCATGCAACACCTTCCTATTACACTTCCAGACCCTTGTAACTCCATCTCGAGTTGAAAAGTTAGTATTTTCCTTCCAACTGTCCTACTAAAAAAAGCTCTTATTAATTTCTGGGACATGCCTAACTCCCATGTGTTTCGCCTCTCTTCCATCATACATCGTCATCCTAACTGAATATATTACCTTCACCTTACATCTCCATCACTAACGGACTCCACCGTACTCTCTTGCTCCTTATAATCAATGAATGCATCCTTTTGGTGACATATATGAAAGCATGCATCGAATCAAATAATTATTCATCTCATTTTCTTCCATCAACATAGAGAATTCCATTACTAATATCAAATTCAACTCGTTATCTCTGCCTTCATCAAGCTTGTTTTTATCTTCCTCTAATGTTTTCGTCCTTTCTTTGTCTTTTTTAAGCTTTTTGCAAAATCTCAACTGGTGACGGGGTTTTAAACAGCAATAGCAGATGAAATCCATTTCCATATTCAATCTATTTGATCATTTTTATATTCAAACGGTTATCCTTGCTAGCAAAATTGACCTCTTCAATTGGATTTCCACTTTCCTTTTCCTTCTTGTCATTTCCTTTAATGAAGTTCATCCTTCGCTTCTCCTCATTAAGCGGACTACTAACCACCGATCCCATTAAAACAACTCTATCCGAATTTGAGTTATTCAATGTAACTACAAGCATTTCCCAACTCTTTGGTAATGAACTTATCAACATCAATGCTTGCTTTTCATCATCCATCTTGTAATTCACAGCTGCCAATTGGTTCACAATTGCCTGAAAATCATTAAGGTGCTCTCCAATTGACTCACCTTCCTTAAGTTTCAGATTCAACAATCTTTCTGTTAAAAGAGCCTTATTTATTGCGGAGTTCTTTGCATAAGTGTTTCCAATTTCTTCCAAATTGAATAAGTAGATGTTTCGTTAGCAACAATATGAAACGTCTTATTCTCCAAAAAACACCGAATAACTGTCACAGTCTTCTTATCTAAAGTCTCTCTTTTTGCTTCAGATACACTACTAGGTTTCTCCCATTTGTTCTTCAATGGTCGGTGAAGATCATTGAGATATAGAAAATCCTTCATCTTCGCCTTCCATAACCCCTAAATTCTCTAATTAAGTTTTTCAACACTTATCTTCTCCATAATCAAAATTCTTTTCAAAAAATTTGTGCAGTAAGCTTTGATACCAACTGTTAGAGATTTTTGTAAGATCCTTACACAATTAGGTTTTAGAAGAGATAAGAAGAAAAGAAAAACAATAGACAAAGAAATTCCTCCAAACAAATTCTTTATTAATTCCTTCAAAGATTATAAGAAAAAAGCCTAAAAGTTGAGAAGATATCTCAATCCCCAATATCCCAGAAAAATAACATTTTTCTCATATACATCTAATGAACCATATACATGTCTATTTATAATAGTCTTGATAAAATATCTTCTTTAATCAATCATTAATTATTTCCATCTTCCAAAATAAATCTTTCCCCAGTAGATAATTCTTTGCCTTTTTCAATGCAATAAAAGATGCAATTAACCACTCTTCAAAATCTACAAAATTTAAAAAATAAGCAATATATTTGAGTTACAATTTCACCTTCACTCAAATATCTTTGATATATACTTAATTATGGAATATTGTATCACCAAAATCTAATAGAAATGGTACTTGATAAGAAATGAATCTGGCAGCAAATTTTAGTCAAAACTTGGTGGACAATCGATTTTTTATCGACTTGCTATTTACTATATTAGTGCTTTTATGGTGAAAAAAATCAGATTCCTTTTTTGCGCACCTGCTCTTTTATTTATATGATTGATATACGTGCTCTGATTTTACTGGAAAAGCATGACTAGCGATTGTGTTATTTGAAGTGGGATCGTGAAGAACATTGTAGGAAAATGACCTTGACTTGGTCTGAGCTGTCGAAAATGGACTTTTGATCATTTGATGTTGTTATTTTCTGGTTAAAAAGTTATTGATTACTTGCGACTATTCTTGATCTTCCGATCGTACAAATTTTCATTGTTTTTCAGCTTATTTTCTTAAGTTCAATTTTTTTTTTACTTATTGTTGCCATTGAAGTAGTCCTCTTTTTGAGTAACTATGAATGATGCGTACTACTTTCAATTAATGAATGCCCGATTGATTGAAATTTAGCCTATAACAATTTGTGAATGTATCTGGTAGTGTACTCTACTTCCTTACCAATAACCATTGACAACAAAAGGTAGCACTATGTATGATATGAGGATATGCAGTATCATCATCATTATATAAAAAAATAATGTAAAACAATAAGTACGAAAACACTTCTATATGATTGCATTATAAGAAAAAAAAATTATGTATATTAAATAAAACTCCTAAAAAGACAAAAGATGGGTAGTAGATGCAAAGTTATTATACATTAGCATTATAAAAACTAGGAACAACAAACAAAATTATAGTATAAAAGCAAGAAAATATAAATGATACTAGAGACTTAATAAAAAGATAAAATGATATCTAAAAACAATGAAATAAGCATATAAAAATGAAATGCAACTAAGTGATAAAAAATGCAGCATTATATCACGGAAAAATACACAAACATATAATAAAGGAATAAAATGCTACTCTACGGTATCAATATAACATGAACTACTATATTTGATTTTCCAATTCACAAAATGCTAATGTAAGTAGCTTTAAAACATAAAATGTTAGCATCATATTATAGCAATGGATATAGCATCATGTTATAACAACTAACATTAAAACGTGAAACGATAGTAATGGTAGCTTTATAACACATGATGTTATATTTGATTTTTCAATATAAATTATATTATTATAAGTAGAAATAAAATAAGAAATGTAATTATAATATAACTAGTAGTGAAACACTATATATAACAATAACTTGCAAAAATATTTAAATATAAAGGTACGAGTTGCACAAAAGAGCATTATAAAAATAATTGTTGTTAGAATGTTAACCACGGGTAGCATTACAAATATCATGTGGAAATTACAATATACAATATGTTTTAAAAATTCAGGTAATAATATGATACAAATAACATTTGAATTTTGTATATACGCTACTTAATTAAAAATTCAATCCATATATGCTATTATGCAATGATACTACACAATAACACTCTATACTATGTTTAGTTCTTTTTCTTAATTTGACGCTCCTTGATTACCGCCTCTGGGTCAAGCATAATCAGACATTGCATATATATACTACTTAAATAAATAAAAACCAATTCGTATAATGTTACCACACAACGATACTACACATTACCATTCCATGCTGCATTTATTTATTTTTTCACAACTCAACGTCGCTTCTCCATCATTATCTCCAACTCTAATCAAATCACACTACCCTCGGCTACCAACCATTACTGCCACATCGACCAACCACTGCCGCCACATCCACCTGATGTCGTCGCCACCCATGCAACCCTCTTTTGCATTGTGCGCTACAATATCAACTATGATTGGAAACCCCGGTTATGTTTTCATTTCATACCGCCTTAAATGGATTGGGCTTGGAAACATAAACGTTTGAAAGTTAGGGTATTTCAACAAATATTTGGTTTTTGAGTCTAATTTTGGAAATTGATGCCCTTATATTTAATGTTTGACCATTGAATAATTTTCTTCATATGGTAACTAAGAGATCTACAAAACTTTTTATATAATTATGTGAAACAAAATCACTTCATCTAAAAGATCTAAATGTTAAACATCTTAAATACTTCGAAATTTTAAATGTACTAAAATTTGATTTTCTTATTCAAAACTTTTCAATCTTCCTCGGTTTCTCGTAGTTTTTAATATACAAAACTACGAGAAACCGAGGAAGATTTTTTATTTTTATTTTTGCTATCTCAAAAGTATCAAAAGCTATCCTTATGTTTTCCCTTCTTCTCTTTCCTACAATCATTTGAATTTTCAATTGTTTTTCATTTTATCTCGTTTACCATTTTGAAATAAGATATTGTAAACACAAAACTAGTTTTCAAGCCATAAACTCTTAGAGCATCTCCCACCCATGTAATTTCATATGAAATCTAGATGACAAACATTGTCAAATGAATGTGGTTATAAATTACATCGACATAAAAGTATTTTTCTCTAATGGAAAATTGTAGGTGTAACTTTACAAAAATTACATTACAAGGATTTTCTTTATCATTTTTTTTTCATTCTAAAAAAATATTTTGTAAAACCACTTATGAAAAAAAGATGACGCATAATATAAAGTTCAATATCTAGAACTAGACATTGTAAATGATAATGTCTAGCATTTTTTCAGTCACATTAACAATAAAATCAGCGTTGAAGATAGTTTTTGAAAAGACAATGTGAAATAATGTTGTGACATGCAAATCACCATGCAATTAATGTTTGCATTAGAGATTGGAGATGCTCTTAGGTATCGTTTGTTTAAAATGTTGAATATTGATTGCTGAATGCTGATTGCTGAATCCTTAAAATATTGTTTGTTTACATTCCAATTAGAAATTTGTTTTGTGAATATAAATTAGTACTTTGACAATATTACCATTCAAAGTTAAAATTAATTATTGTTTAGTGCAATCGTCATACAAAAAACTTAATCATCTTATTTTATGTCTTAGATTATGTACAAAAAACCGTGTGCAAGTATTAAAAAATCTACAAAGCATGTCGAAGAAAAAAAATTTGATGACATAAATATATTTAATAAGAGTTTGGTCAAGAAGAAATATTTCATCATGATAAAATTGAAGTTTGTTTGTGTTTGGATTATCAATTATGTTTTTAACATTATTAATATATATATATATACATAAACACACACACACACAATATATGTATGTATGTTCAATATGTTGAAACAAGCTAATGTAAAAATATCAAACAATTTTGTCCAACATTTCGTAATTATGTAATATGTTGATTTTCTGTGTATGTATTGCAGATTTTGTTTAAGTTTTCATTTTCCTTAAATAAATCAGTATTGTTCAGCATGTCAAAATTATTTATAATTTTTTCACATATGCGTTACATATTTCAGTTTATTTATTTTTTCATTTCCATTCTTATTAGGGACAGTTTGACACATGTCCCTAATAAGTTTCAAAATACACAAAAATCCCAATAAAAAAAGTTTGTAAATTAGGTCCCTAAAATTAAGTTACTGAATAATGACATACGCTTGTGCAATTATTCAGTGAATAATTACAGACATTTATGCAATTATATCAAAAAATTGCAAATATTTTCGCAATTATTCACTGAAAAATTGCGGAAATTTCTGCAATTTTTTCAAAAAATTGCAGAAAATTCCGCAATTATCAACCAAAAAAATTGCGGAAAATTCCGCAATTATTCACCAATAAAATTGCATAAATTTATGTAATTTTTGGATATAAGTGCATAAATGTCTGCAATTATTCAGTGAATAATTGCATAACTGTATGCAATTACTTAGTAACTTAATTATAGGGAACTACTTTGCATACTTTTTTTTACTGGGGTTTTTGTGTATTTTGAAACGTATTAGGGACCCGAGCCTAATATTCACTTCTTATTAACCAATTTATAAGTTATCATATTTTAATTTCAAATTGTATGCAAACGTCGCAGTAGATTGACATTAATTTTTTTCGTCATCACTAACTTTTAGTATATTCGTTTCTAATGATTGAAAACTACACTATAAAATTAAAATCAAAACAAAAACCATAAAAATACCAACTGAAAACAAAATTAAGTTATGTTTGAACTTTTCTAATTGTTTGATATAGCTAAAAAATTTATAAAACAATTACATATTATGTTGCATATTCCTATGATTGAAAAATGTGGAGCAATAAATGAATAAACATTAAAATTTTGATTATTCAATTAAGTGAATAGAAGAGCTTAACGAAATTATTTATTTCAAAATGAAACGGTCTAACCACCACTTATCACTTATATATATATAATAAAAAGAGGTTGAGATTTATCCTTGGCATTTATATCAAGCGGTCATTAATTCTCCACTTCATCCCTATTCAGAAGTTATATTCCACGATCCTTCCCACGATTGCTTATGATAAAAACATGTAACCATCCCGTCCCAGTTCTGCATATCTCTCCTTCTCCGCTAAACTACTTATCACCCAATTCTTCGAGAAGCTTTTCCTCCTATTCAGGTTCCATTTATCTTCTTCCACGGTGAACGAGGAATATAAATTGAAAGGTATTGTCGTGTTTTTAATTATTTCTGTATTTCTACAGTTCTTCTTCAATTGCTATTTGTTTACAAGTTCAATTTTGTGCCATAGCACCATGTCTGCGAATTGCTTTCTATTGTTCTCTGCAATACTAAATAGTGGTTTTGATAGAAACCCTTTATTTGATTTTGATTGATCTAATGTTCGTGGTAATTGGTTTGCTTCTACATGTACACTAGATTTTACAAAATTTCAAAATGACATAGTCTGATAAATTCGTTAATACCAACCATCAGTAGTTTGAATTGTTTGCACATGAATTGTTTGATGAAATACATAAAAGAATAAATAGTTGAACTCTTTGTTTTATCCAACCAAGAAAAAAAACCTTTCTTTTGTGTAGTTCTAGAAGTACATAAAATTTAAAGCCTGTATTTTCTTTATTCATAATTGATTGTAACACATGCTCATAGACCAAGTTGTGATTATAATTACTTTATTTATATTTGAACAACATTGTACAAACCATCATCCAAAAGTTACCTTTTACTATAGGATTGATAACTAGAATTGGAGTCAACATTCTAAATATGAAAGCCTATGGATTGTATTTCATATTATATTCTTTCATGTGCTTAATTTTTTTCTTAACCACCTTAATAGATCAATATTTTAAATGATGCAAAAAATTGATAATTATCTAATATCCAGGAATAAATGTTTAGCTTTTCAAAAGTTGATTCAATATATATACCAAAATGGTGCTTACAGTGATTGCCAATTTGGAATATGGTTTAGAATGTATGTAGATGTATAAGGCTATAAGTAGCTAAAGGGGAAAAAATCGAGGTAGCTGTTTATCATTAAAACACTAACATGCAAAAAAGACAGAAGCAATATTTGATTTATGTGGTTTTTAAATTTTAAACGCATATTTTTTGTGATAATTTAATTTAATAATCTCTTAATTATGTGCTTTCCATATTTTTATTTGTTACCTTTTGTTTAAAAATGTATTCCCTTCATAGAAGTTTATAAAATACCATATGTTCATACTTTATAAACTGTCTCTAAATCATAAACTATAGTTTGAACAACAAAATTTCAAATTCGTTATAAATCCCACCATTAGTCCCTGCTTTTTGAATTAACCATTGTCTCTATCTAGAGCTTTAATTCATGTATAATTGATTTATTTGAACTCGAGTTCTCTTAATCTTCTTGCTAATTCAATGTTGTTTAGTTTGTAGTTCATTTGGCAAGTTTTGATGATTTATAAAAATGTTGAAGGCTTAAAGTAATCATAATTTGTGTAGATTTTATCATTTACTGATTTATCGACAATTTTCTTCCTTTGCTGACTTCCTGATTTTCCCACATTTGAAAACATCCGTTTATTTGGAATTAGCCTATGTCAATTGGTGCAGTGCAGGAAGCTGGCTACATGTTTGTCATAAAAAACTGACATTCTTTGGCTATTTACTAGAATGAAGGCATCTAAACATTCATAACCAAAATGGAGCAACGTATCTAGACATATTGCTAAACCACTGAAACATCCAACTCTTATGCACTTCTCTCATTACAAACCAGCTCTTGATCCCAATGTTCCTCAAAATATCATGCCCGGACAATAGCTCTTTGCATGCAGCAGCCCAGAGTCTTCAAGATCTTTTTAGGTAACGACCCACTATTTTGGACCATTCAAATCGACAATAAATCCACACATGTCGGACTTGAATAATTCAAAATATCAGATTGTTATTTAAATTTGGCAAAACTCAGCATAGGCAGTAAATAAATCAATCACAGAATCACAGACACAGAGTAATACAATAATATGCAGCGGAATAGATAAAATAGTAGTTCATGAAGCTACTATAAACATCAGAGTTAGAAATAAAATACAACAGAATATCTCAAATGCAGTGAAGTCTTCAGTACAACAGATGACTTCTCTGAACGAATCAACTAGAAGAGCTGAAAGCTGAGGCGATAGTTGGATCTCCAAAGGAAGCTCCAAACTCCAAAGGTGAGTCTCAAATACTGTATCACTCGGTCTGACCCGAGCGTAAAGCAAAACACAAAACACTCGAGTCAGGATTAACATTCTTATACTAATAAATCCAACTCAAGTGAAATATCAATTGAAATACAAGTAACTTAAAGGATGTTTGGGATAACCATCCTCTAAGGATCTTCAGAACTATCTACAAGGTGGAAATATACATTATAACACCGTGGTCATTTCAATTTAATTTATACTTCAAAACCCAAATATCATTTCATTCCAAATATAACTATTTTCCAAAATAGTATATATAGGTTAAATAATTTATTAAGTAAAGTATTTATAATTTCCTTAAGTTCCACTAATCGGTTCAAATCAACTAAATTTCCAAATTCAAATTTATTCAAAGTTCAATTCATCAATTTAATTCATTTCTAAACAGATCATTTAAATTTTCAATATATTTCAAAGCTTTAATATTCAACAATTTCAAAGTTAAATTTAACAGTTTCAAATAGCTCTTGATTTGACTTCATTTATTATTCAATCAGGGAATATTCACTTAATAAATTCAATATCATTTAACTAGCCTTAAATTTCATTTTTTCTAAATATTTCCTTAAATTTATTTAAACAAGAAATATTCATTAAATTATTTAAATCAAACTCAAGTTATAAATCATATCTTAACTTCCAATTTCAATAAGCTTTATATTGGTTTAATTAAATAAAATTCTTTACTAAATTCAAATTATCATCCCAACCTTAACTTATTCAAATTTTTACCAAAATCTATTTTGAAATATAAATTTTATACTGAACATATTATATGTATTAAATCCATCTTAATTAAATTAAATATCATTATTAAATCTATATATATCATTACCATTTATATATAAAATTCTAAGAATCAACATTTGTTAAAACCATATATTTCTTTCCAAAACCATAGAATTCAATTTCAAAATATTTATATATATGGACCAACGGTGTCTGTATATATTTTTATCATATGGTTAAGTGATACGGATATTTATCATTTCAATCCGAAATTTAAATATATACGGGTAGATATCATTTCGACCCGTAATCCAAATTTCAATTCAAATGAAAATCGCTTGGGTTTATCATTTCAACCCATAACGAAATTCTCCTATTCTAAAGTCCGTTCGGGTATGTATCATTTCAACCCATAGTGAATTCTATACTAACAGGGAACTTGCAGAGTGATAACAGATAAAAAAAAAATATAACAACAGGCATATATCATCAATATAAATAACAGATATTGGTGTCAGATGTCATAGGTGAACAGATACAGATAATGGTAATAACAGGCATATAAATATTAGATACTGGTGTCAGATGTCATAGGTGAACAGTTATGGATAATAGCATATATAACAATGTAAATAACTACAGCAGCATATTTCAATTGCTATTTCAAATGAAATCAAATTTAAATAATAAAAGAACGTTAATCGTGAGTGATTGCTCACCTTTCGAGGCTAGAGAACGATAAGAATGGAAACCGTGACATAGACACGCACACAAATGAGCGATAAGGCTAGAGAACTGCTGCGACAAATAATATTGAGAATGAAAGTCGAGATGGACCAGAGATTTGATGAAACAAGCTGAAAAATTGAAATTGATGAACCAAGTCAAAATTTACGTGATAAAAAGGGAAATAGAGTATATATAATATCCATCTTCTAAAACTCAATATTCAATTTAAAGCTCGTCTTAAAATAAGATCTACATTTAAACTAAATTTTTTTTATATAAAATAAAATCTTTAAATATACAAATATTCAATTTGAATCACGTATCAAAATAAATTCTCTTATATATGTTTCAAAAATAATTTTTTTTTTATCAAAACCCATAATATATATATATATATATATTCATTTCAAAATATTAACATCACATATTATATGTTTATACATTCCAAAACGTCAACATTCTTAAAACGTATAATATATAACATACAGCATAAACATTTAAAAACAAATAATATAATATGAAGTAGGCACGGCTATGAATTTACTCGCAGACCCATATATACCTTTTCATTTAAATGATACATCACTTATGCAACCAAATATATATGGCTACTCAATCTATATGCAGACTATACCCAACGTATGCACTTTACTCAACTATATGCAGATCTCGTCTACATAGACAATCATATGCAGACCCATCTGCTATATATATAAACTACAATCTAGATAAACACTAAATAAATATATATACTATACATAAAAAATCAAGCCGAAACTTGTCAGCACTAATACAAAAAAACGAACAAGGCCATGATGTAAACTGTACACAATAGGCTATTGAAATACTATTTTATATATATTATATCTAAAATATATATACCATATGTAACTTCTTCAAAATATCTGCAGCTTATATGCTTTTGTATGCATGCTCTCAAAGATCAACATCATTATATATACAGTAATACAGACCATAACAGAGTGTACACCTAGGCTTTCAAACTTTTATATTAATAAACTTTTATATATAGTAACTTTTTTTTTTACAAAGAAAATATAATAACATAAATATAAAGATAATATATATATACCGCATGGACGAGAGAAGTTCCAGGCTCGAGCTAGGGAAACAGCAAGGCGGGGTCAGGCAAGCTATGGCTGCTGTGCACGGAATGGAAGAGGTTGGTTCGGTGAGGCTGTGGTCACGTGGGTCAGCTTAGGCGAGTGGAGGAGAAGATTGTTGAGGCTGGTCTGTTGATGGCTCGGCAAAGGCCAGGGAGACGTGGGGACGTTGGCCAGAGGGTGGTCTCGGCATGGGGAGGATCGGCACTTATGAGGTGGTTCGCTGGGAGGGAGATGGCGAAGAGGGGAAGCACGGGACGAGTTGACGTGGATCTAGGGAGAAGCTTGGTAGGAAGGAAGGTTGACAACACGGGTTGGAGTCGAGGCAAAACGTACCAATATAAATAAAGTAGGAATAGATCTGGACAATTGAAATTGTCACAGGCAAAATATAAAGTAGAGGAGGAGAGGACGGTTCACAGTGGATCTGGGAAAAATGAAGATAGAAGGGAAAGATAAAAGGAACTGTGATGTGTACACTAATTGAAAATGAAACGTACACAAATAGATGAAATGGTAATAGCCCCCGTAGATTCAGCTGACAAATATTAATGCAAATTATTATTGTGGTCCCGCTGCACGTTTCGAATTTTAAAACCAAAGGAAACAGTAAAGCCACAATTTAGGGTACCGTTACAACGAACACTTTATTGCTTTCGTTTTGTACCGGACCACAAAATACAGAAATGAATATACCGTAGAGATCAGCACGACGAGGCGATCAAAACGGTATACAGATATCAGTGATACGATTATCCTATCAAAAGTCGATAATCGGTACCAGAAATGCTGCTATTTTGTCAGAATTAAGATAAACGGAGCAGTAGAAGTCTAAATTTGGAAAAACGAATTTCGCAGTCTGCTTCAGAATGATCTGAATAAATTTTCTCCTGTTGACATATTTTGGTTTCGGAAAACTTTTAAATTCACTGTTATTAACCGGTTCGATTTGAAATGAAATTTCAGAGGAAAATAAACTTCAATATTATCAGATGAAAATTTACCAGTTGCTATATTAAAATAGACGTATTCCAAATAATAAATATTTAATTTCAAATTTTATTGTTTAAAATTTCAATTAATTTAATAAATAAAATCACTAAAATCTTGGGTCGTTACACTCTCCCCCACTCAAAACTTTTCGTCCCCGAAAAGGAATGAGGTAGGAGAATAGAACAACCAGAAATAAAAGTAGATTGAAAGTCAAGATTAAACAATTAATTTGAACTCTATAAATTTCTTAAATTTGAAAACTTCATTTGCAATTCAATTGTCTTTATATACTTTAAAACTTTCCAAAATCAATTTGTAAAATTTCTTGCTTCCTTTACAATTACCATTTATATGCTTAAATAACAACTTTATAAATATATGAAAACTATTTGAAAACAGTTATTTACATTATTACTTATATTTACAAAGAAGCTATTTGAAAACATTAAATCCATAATTCGTAATTTATTAATTTTTTTATCTCAAGATACCTTTCAAATATTATTAATAATCAATAATCATTTACTTTAAATATGTATTATTAAATAAATCTTCAAAAGTATTCATAATTTACTATTAAACCATGTAGTATATAAATAAACAATATTTAAGAAGGATATGGTCAACAAGAAAAAAAAGAAGGAGGACTTGGAAAAACAGAATATAGGTGAATAAATAAAGCTGAGCAGATAAGGTAGATTCAAAAGAATAGTATCGGGCATAAATAATTAATTCAAATCATAAGGATTTCAATTTCAAATATTAATACAAAATTTCTTTGTTGGTAATACTGTTATAATAAAATACCTTTATAGTAAAATACTTTTATAACTCGATGTTTCGACAAGTTTATCCTTGTTCCTAAAGACTCTGGTAGTGCGTTGATCAGGCGCAAAACTAGAATTCTCCAGGTACTTAGTAGACCTGTTTCAACACCCAGTGAAAATACTGGAAAAACTTTTAAAAATAGATATGGAAAGTACAATCCAAACAACAAAACGAACAAAACCTTTGTCTAACCATGGTTCGCAGATACACAATGGTTACGCCTGGATCCCCCAGGAAACAATCCATATCCGTAAGCTTTCTTAGCCCTGCGAGTTACGCCATGATGACTAGTAGAATGCAGGATACACAATGGTTACGCCTGGATCCCCCAGGAAACAATCCGTACCCCCAGGCAAGACTCAGCCAAGCATTTGCGCTACTATTCGCGACCTACACAGATTGCAGGATACACAATGGTTACGCCTGGATCCCCCAGGAAACAATCCGTACCCCTAGGCAAGACTCAGCCAGGCAGTTGCGCTATGCAGTCACGAGAGAAACATAAGACCATGGGTAACGCCATGGAATTCGAAGGACACTCGAGTATCATATCCGGAAAACCAAAATCAGAGAGAATAATATCGATAGAATGAATCCAAGATGTGGCCACAAATCGGATATCAAGCAGAAGGCACTTTCCATATCTTTACTTCGAAAATATGTATCATATAGTACCTTTTCAAATCACTTTCAAATATCGTACTTATATAAAATCCATTATATATAAGATTTAATTTTCAAATCAAATACTTTTCCAAAATCAATAGTATATCAAATCATACTTATATAGACTTCAATTATATAAGATTTCACTTTCAAATTGAGTACCTTTTCAAATCTATAGTTTTCGAATCAATTTCATATTCATACAAATCAATTTTATATAAGTTCGACAACTCCCAAATCAAGTGTTTAGTAACATAAGGTTCTCAAATTTCAAATTTTTTTTCAATATCAGTTCAATTTCAAAAATCATATACAATTTCACCAAATTATTTCTTCTCAAATTAATTATCTTTAGTTTCTAAGTTTCAAGAATAATAGATTTAGAAAATAAATCCAAATTTCCAAATCAATAATTTAAGTCAACCAATTCATTTCCAAAATCAGATGTTTTCAAAATCATCTTATACTTACGTAAGGTCTATCTTATATAAGGATCAAATTTTTCCAAAATAAATTTCGCTGTATGAAGAGCCGTATGGGATTGAATATCTTTGCTTTTATGGGTTATATATCTTTGTAATTTAAATTGGAAATTTTCTTTTAGTAAGCAAAGATATTCTAACCCGACAGCTTTCAATTTCAGCGTCAAAATATATCAATGATATTAGAATATAAGAGGTACATACGTCATTTTTTTCGTAAAATCACATTTGATCGCTCGCTCGATCACACAAGTTTGCTTTCGAACTAGTATTGTCCATTTGACTTCCCTAATGCGGACTTCGATATGGTTTCTCGACTAGAAGTCATCAGCCTCCTTGCATAGCCATATACTACGATAGAGAATTCAAGAATCAAGCCCAAAATCCATATCAAATATTTGCCATCAAGAATCAAATGAAAAATCCTAACACGAAATGGTGTAATCCACCTCGAACTTGTGTACTCAAACTTGGATCAAATTAATTATGCGAATAAAACAGCATACGTTCAACTTATATATTTATTCCAACTTGTTAAATATATAGTTTCATAAAGATGTTACTAAGTTAAAACATTTAAACTAAATTTTATTCAAAATATTTTGAAGACCAAATTCTTCTCAAGACATTTCAAATCTAAATTTCATATTAGAAAACTTAAAATTTCCTTATTCATTTACTTAACCAACAGTTTCAACTTATTTAAATCATATTACTTCATACTTAAACATTCAAAACAAACTTATATACATTATCAAAATACTTTTCAAAATTTCTTAGCATTGAAAAGTTAACCTTGATTTGGAAGTACTCGAACTTCAAAATAGTCGAAGAAATCATTTTCAAATTCAAGAGTTGGAAATCAGCAACAAATTAGTAAATCAATTTTAATAGATAGGGTTATATCAAATCCGAAACTCAAGGACTGAACACCGGCTTACTTCAAATCATTTCAAGTATATATATACATATATCTTTCGAATATCAAATCATACTTTGGAATTTGAAATCAAAATCGGTTTCGCAAAATCACTCGCGTAGCAATGCTACTAAAGTGGCCTCTCCCCCACTCTGAAACTCGAAAATTAATGTCGATGATGCGTGCACTCATCACCGAAATTATTTTCCAGCGACATAAGTGAGTTCTGGACTTCTATTTTCTCAAAATTCTTTTGAAATTTCTTCGAAACTCATTAAAATCATTTGAAACGTTTCTTTTTCGGAAAAATACTTTTAAATCATATTATTATTATAATATATTTCAAAATCTTAAAACCAGTTTCAAAATACCGGAGTTCAATTCTCGAATTTCAAAATTTTAAAATCCTTCAGTTATAAATCATTTTTAGATAAATCAAATTTCTTATATAGTTTTTTTTCAAAATTACAAATCCTTTCGAAACCTCAAATTCTCATTTTAAAAAGGGTACTAAATCTTTATCGAAAACATTTCACTTTTATATATAGAATAAAATCATACTTATCGAAATAATAATTTCGGTTTAGAAAACAATTTCTAAAATACCAATAAACCCGATTTTCAAAGGATGATTTAAGAATGGATTTCAAAACAAAGATTGAGATTCAGATTAGGGAGACTCTAATCAAATAAAATTCTGATTCGAAGATAAGTTCGAACGAAAATGAGATAAATAATTTCAAAACAGTAGATGGATACACTTATATAAATCGCGGGCGACCTTGACCGGGTCAACCATGATTTCAAGAATATAATCGATGTGGAAATCTAAGGCAAATCGACATTTGAACGCCAAAGATAGACTTCAGCATAACAAGAGATAGCAGCATCTTAACCGAGGGATATATAAATCTCCGGTGAATCAATGCCAATCGTAAAGGAGTTTCACCCTTTACAAATCATTCAAAGATTTGCGGGATCGCCTATTCTTATAGAGATCATTCGAAGTGGAGTCATGGGATACTCCAAAATCAAAAGAATATAAATAGGGAGAGACAAGAATGAATTTTGGAACCGTAGGGAACGTTCCAAAGTTCAAAGAAATCGAGTCAAAAGGAAGGGATTAAACTCGAACGAAAGTGATTCTATAAATAAATTTACTATATATGCTAAGTTTTGCCTAGAACCTGGCTCTGATACCAACTGTAACGACCCACTATTTTGGACCATTCAAATCGACAATAAATCCACACATGTCGGACTTGAATAATTCAAAATATCAGATTGTTATTTAAATTTGGCAAAACTCAGCATAGGCAGTAAATAAATCAATCACAGAATCACAGACATAGAGTAATACAATAATATGCAGCGGAATAGATAAAATAGTAGTTCATGAAGCTACTATAAACATCAGAGTTAGAAATAAAATACAACAGAATATCTCAAATGCAGTGAAGTCTTCAGTACAACAGATGACTTCTCTGAACGAATCAACTAGAAGAGCTGAAAGCTGAGGCGATAGTTGGATCTCCAAAGGAAGCTCCAAACTCCAAAGGTGAGTCTCAAATACTGTATCACTCGGTCTGACCCGAGCGTAAAGCAAAACACAAAACACTCGAGTCAGGATTAACATTCTTATACTAATAAATCCAACTCAAGTGAAATATCAATTGAAATACAAGTAACTTAAAGGATGTTTGGGATAACCATCCTCTAAGGATCTTCAGAACTATCTACAAGGTGGAAATATACATTATAACACCGTGGTCATTTCAATTTAATTTATACTTCAAAACCCAAATATCATTTCATTCCAAATATAACTATTTTCCAAAATAGTATATATAGGTTAAATAATTTATTAAGTAAAGTATTTATAATTTCCTTAAGTTCCACTAATCGGTTCAAATCAACTAAATTTCCAAATTCAAATTTATTCAAAGTTCAATTCATCAATTTAATTCATTTCTAAACAGATCATTTAAA
Organism: Allium fistulosum; assembly: GCA_030737815.1. Classification (NCBI taxonomy): domain Eukaryota; kingdom Viridiplantae; phylum Streptophyta; class Magnoliopsida; order Asparagales; family Amaryllidaceae; genus Allium; species Allium fistulosum. Next base: position 341,408,446 of record CM060904.1, read on the forward strand.
TTTTCAATATATTTCAAAGCTTTAATATTCAACAATTTCAAAGTTAAATTTAACAGTTTCAAATAGCTCTTGATTTGACTTCATTTATTATTCAATCAAGGAATATTCACTTAATAAATTCAATATCATTTAACTAGCCTTAAATTTCATTTTTTCTAAATATTTCCTTAAATTTATTTAAACAAGAAATATTCATTAAATTATTTAAATCAAACTCAAGTTATAAATCATATCTTAACTTCCAATTTCAATAAGCTTTATATTGGTTTAATTAAATAAAATTCTTTACTAAATTCAAATTATCATCCCAACCTTAACTTATTCAAATTTTTACCAAAATCTATTTTGAAATATAAATTTTATACTGAACATATTATATGTATTAAATCCATCTTAATTAAATTAAATATCATTATTAAATCTATATATATCATTACCATTTATATATAAAATTCTAAGAATCAACATTTGTTAAAACCATATATTTCTTTCCAAAACCATAGAATTCAATTTCAAAATATTTATATATATGGACCAACGGTGTCTGTATATATTTTTATCATATGGTTAAGTGATACGGATATTTATCATTTCAATCCGAAATTTAAATATATACGGGTAGATATCATTTCGACCCGTAATCCAAATTTCAATTCAAATGAAAATCGCTTGGGTTTATCATTTCAACCCATAACGAAATTCTCCTATTCTAAAGTCCGTTCGGGTATGTATCATTTCAACCCATAGTGAATTCTATACTAACAGGGAACTTGCAGAGTGATAACAGATAAAAAAAAAATATAACAACAGGCATATATCATCAATATAAATAACAGATATTGGTGTCAGATGTCATAGGTGAACAGATACAGATAATGGTAATAACAGGCATATAAATATTAGATACTGGTGTCAGATGTCATAGGTGAACAGTTATGGATAATAGCATATATAACAATGTAAATAACTACAGCAGCATATTTCAATTGCTATTTCAAATGAAATCAAATTTAAATAATAAAAGAACGTTAATCGTGAGTGATTGCTCACCTTTCGAGGCTAGAGAACGATAAGAATGGAAACCGTGACATAGACACGCACACAAATGAGCGATAAGGCTAGAGAACTGCTGCGACAAATAATATTGAGAATGAAAGTCGAGATGGACCAGAGATTTGATGAAACAAGCTGAAAAATTGAAATTGATGAACCAAGTCAAAATTTACGTGATAAAAAGGGAAATAGAGTATATATAATATCCATCTTCTAAAACTCAATATTCAATTTAAAGCTCGTCTTAAAATAAGATCTACATTTAAACTAAATTTTTTTTATATAAAATAAAATCTTTAAATATACAAATATTCAATTTGAATCACGTATCAAAATAAATTCTCTTATATATGTTTCAAAAATAATTTTTTTTTTTATCAAAACCCATAATATATATATATATATATTCATTTCAAAATATTAACATCACATATTATATGTTTATACATTCCAAAACGTCAACATTCTTAAAACGTATAATATATAACATACAGCATAAACATTTAAAAACAAATAATATAATATGAAGTAGGCACGGCTATGAATTTACTCGCAGACCCATATATACCTTTTCATTTAAATGATACATCACTTATGCAACCAAATATATATGGCTACTCAATCTATATGCAGACTATACCCAACGTATGCACTTTACTCAACTATATGCAGATCTCGTCTACATAGACAATCATATGCAGACCCATCTGCTATATATATAAACTACAATCTAGATAAACACTAAATAAATATATATACTATACATAAAAAATCAAGCCGAAACTTGTCAGCACTAATACAAAAAAACGAACAAGGCCATGATGTAAACTGTACACAATAGGCTATTGAAATACTATTTTATATATATTATATCTAAAATATATATACCATATGTAACTTCTTCAAAATATCTGCAGCTTATATGCTTTTGTATGCATGCTCTCAAAGATCAACATCATTATATATACAGTAATACAGACCATAACAGAGTGTACACCTAGGCTTTCAAACTTTTATATTAATAAACTTTTATATATAGTAACTTTTTTTTTTACAAAGAAAATATAATAACATAAATATAAAGATAATATATATATACCGCATGGACGAGAGAAGTTCCAGGCTCGAGCTAGAGAAACAGCAAGGCGGGGTCAGGCAAGCTATGGCTGCTGTGCACGGAATGGAAGAGGTTGGTTCGGTGAGGCTGTGGTCACGTGGGTCAGCTTAGGCGAGTGGAGGAGAAGATTGTTGAGGCTGGTCTGTTGATGGCTCGGCAAAGGCCAGGGAGACGTGGGGACGTTGGCCAGAGGGTGGTCTCGGCATGGGGAGGATCGGCACTTATGAGGTGGTTCGCTGGGAGGGAGATGGCGAAGAGGGGAAGCACGGGACGAGTTGACGTGGATCTAGGGAGAAGCTTGGTAGGAAGGAAGGTTGACAACACGGGTTGGAGTCGAGGCAAAACGTACCAATATAAATAAAGTAGGAATAGATCTGGACAATTGAAATTGTCACAGGCAAAATATAAAGTAGAGGAGGAGAGGACGGTTCACAGTGGATCTGGGAAAAATGAAGATAGAAGGGAAAGATAAAAGGAACTGTGATGTGTACACTAATTGAAAATGAAACGTACACAAATAGATGAAATGGTAATAGCCCCCGTAGATTCAGCTGACAAATATTAATGCAAATTATTATTGTGGTCCCGCTGCACGTTTCGAATTTTAAAACCAAAGGAAACAGTAAAGCCACAATTTAGGGTACCGTTACAACGAACACTTTATTGCTTTCGTTTTGTACCGGACCACAAAATACAGAAATGAATATACCGTAGAGATCAGCACGACGAGGCGATCAAAACGGTATACAGATATCAGTGATACGATTATCCTATCAAAAGTCGATAATCGGTACCAGAAATGTTGCTATTTTGTCAGAATTAAGATAAACGGAGCAGTAGAAGTCTAAATTTGGAAAAACGAATTTCGCAGTCTGCTTCAGAATGATCTGAATAAATTTTCTCCTGTTGACATATTTTGGTTTCGGAAAACTTTTAAATTCACTGTTATTAACCGGTTCGATTTGAAATGAAATTTCAGAGGAAAATAAACTTCAATATTATCAGATGAAAATTTACCAGTTGCTATATTAAAATAGACGTATTCCAAATAATAAATATTTAATTTCAAATTTTATTGTTTAAAATTTCAATTAATTTAATAAATAAAATCACTAAAATCTTGGGTCGTTACAGTTTGAGTTGTATGTTTGTTTTGAATATTGAATGTGATTAGAGAATGCAACTACTTTGAATATGTTCTTTTTATGTGCTTTTTCATTCAAAATCACCACCAAATTTGCAATGAAAAATAAGTTGCCCTATTTTTCTCCTACATAAAGCTTATGTGTTTTGGACCGTTCATTCATAATGACTACTTCATATATCAAATTATATTACTGTTATATATTTTTCATATATATAATAAATTCAACCATATTTAATTGTACATATGCAAGATGTAACTTTGTGAGATATATTCAGAACAAAACTCGCATTCGTGCCATCGGCACGGCTATGTATAATTTAAACTGGGACCGTTGATCGAAAATGGCAGCTCCTTATTAATTTCCAGCGAGCGTGCTATAGAATATGAGTAGGTGGTCTGGTATTTTCCACATTTTCTATTTGCTCCGCTCTATGTAAATTAGTAACTACGACATTTGTAAACATTTTAGATGCATCTTTGTTGTTTGAAACATTTGAATAGCTTGCTTTGACAGTAACTGAGTTATATTGCCTATTGTTATCTACGCGTTGTTGCTAAGGAAGGTTGTTATCGATGTGTTGACACTAAGATGAATTAGGATTGTATTAGGAACATACATCCATATCTCCAGTTGGGTTATCAGTATTTGCATTTGTTTTGGGGGCCCAAACCTTTTCAAAAGCAATTTGATCGAATGTCCAAAACGTTTGCAATTTCAATAAATGCTGGACTTCCATTCATATTCTACTGGTTGTAAGAACATTTCATTATTTTTAGTTATTATGGCCACTTCGATAGGAAAGTTGGAATTATATTTGATCTCAATAAACACTCTAGCAATGGAATGTGATTTGTCATAACAGACTTATATGGAAACATACCCAGTTACGATGTACAGGACAAGCTGCAAAGGCCGAACAAAACATTTAGTCATTCAATAAGGACCAACGCAATGCATATACAAAGATATTTGATTCTGTAAAAAACGATCATGGTAAACTTTTTTTCTTAAATGGAGGGGCTGGAACTGGAAAAACGTATTTATATAACACAGTTGCCGACAAATGTCGTAGTGAGGGATACATTGTCATAACCGTAGCTTCCTCTGGTATTGCTTCACTTCTCTTGCTTGGAGGTAGAACTGCACATTCAACATTCTCTCTTCCTTTGAATATTTTAGAAGATTCACTGTGTGGATTTACAAAGCAATCCATGACTGCTGAACTTATAAGAAAATCAAGCCTTATTATATGGGATGAAGTGCCGATGCAACATAGATTTTGTATCGAAACAGTTGATCGTTCTTTACAGGATATTCGGGATTGTTCTAAGCCATTTGGTGGAATAACAGTAGTTCTAGGAGGAGACTTTCGTCAAATTTTACCCGTTATCCCTAGAGGTTTACGTGAAGATATTGTTGGAGCAACATTATGACGTTCAGCTTTATGGAAATATTTTGAAGCATTAACACTATCGAAGAACATGCGTTTAAATTCTGAAGATTTTGATACTGCTGAATTTTCAACTTACTTAGACCAGGTTCTATATTTCGCACTTTCTACTATTACTTCAAATTGCAATGTATACAGTGTTGACATATATAACTGAAATACCTTCCTCCTTTTTCATTCAATGTGTAGGTATGCTCTAATCCTGAGCTATCAGTTGATTTGGCAATGATGAACAAATGTAGCAACCTAACTAATTTAGTATCCAAAGTTTACCCAGAACTACATGTGATACCAAAACCTCCATTATTTTTTACCGAACGAATAATTTTGTCTGCACGAAATGAAGATGTTAACACAATAAACTCTACATGTCTACAAATGTGTCCAACTGAAAGTCACATTCTGTACATTTTGTTATAGCACATTGTATACAATGTTCAAAATTTGCAGCACTGCAACATATACTGCCATAAGGTGTGTGTCCGGTTCACTGGAAATCGCATAGTTGAAAAGCATTACAAACTATATAACTACTCCATACTTATATGCATATACACACACAAAACTTTTGATCCATAAAACAAATAACATTCAAGTTTATATACAAATTAAAATTCGCATCCGTGCCATCGGCACGGGCTCCATACTAGTTTCGTTATAATTTCGGTCCTTTTTTCATCAAAACAAACCTAGCCTTGGTTTTGGTCCTGTTACTAATCTGTTATCCAAAACATTCTTCGATTTACTGATCGTGCCCACCAAAATCGACCTCTGCGTAATTTAGAAATAACGCATTACTTTCTTGTGAGAGTAGCCATCATCTTCGAGATTTTCCCACTTTTCCTCCGCTTCTTGTTCAATTTTCGGCAGAGAAAAAGTGGAAATAGTAGAGAGAAAGCATACTATAATTCAGAATCCATGGAATCAGTGCTCATCGTTAGCAGTGTTTTCCCTTCTTCCACTTCTACAATGAAAACAGTATTTTGTCCTCTGAAGTTGAAACCCTACTTTCCTGCTCTACAATCTGACAGATCCCGAAGACGGCGATCTTTCCTTTTGAAATCTTCGTCGGTTTCTAGAAGCTTTTCACTCGCCGTCGGTAATGGTTCAGTCATCTCCTATTCGGTTCGTGTTTTACATTCTTTGTTATGTTATTCTATTGTTAGATAAAACCGTGTACTAATGCGATCGCACAACGGTGGAGAAACCGATCGGTTGTATAAATTTGAAAACAAAAATTATTTGCAGCATCAGAATCAAAAGAATAATAATACATATCGAAAAACAGTTAAAAATTAGATGCTGCAAATAGTCTTTGTGCGTGCGCACACACACATACAATAAATTAGGTTGAAGACGTCTCAGTCCAAGGTAATCAGCATTGAGGACAACACTTCAGAGTAATTAATTTTAAGATAAAAACAAATTATCATTTTTCTGGAGTGTTATAGAAAAATTATAAACGATATATGATAGTGATACTTAATGATACTTTCTTTTATCATTTATTCTTAAAACTAATCATTCCGAAGTGCTGCCCTAGAGACCTATTTCCCAAGTTACAAGTTTTGAAATGATTTAAATTTTGTGTAGATGATCTCGATTGCAAACAAATTACATTGACAAAATTTCATTTAGTTCTGAAACATTTTGGCATGTGAGATGAGAGAGATGCTACACAAGGACAACATAAGAGAGGGGTCATGCTACCTACCTCATATATATTAGTACATAGGCACATCCATTGTACAAGCAATTAAAAATTGAACATATCGGTAATTTAATATATGTTAATAAGAACTAAACACAAGCAAAATAAAATAAGGAAAGAAAAATCATACCAAATGAAAGGTACATTGCAGTCGTATACTTGAAGAAAATAAGTTCCAATGACATATGTACAGCTAGAAATTTAGTGAAAATATGTATATGTATTTCATGACATATGGATAGTAAGAAATTTTTTATATAGGATAGAACACAATAGATTTGAAGGAGATAATTCTATGGTTTTGAGTACAAAATATTTGTTAATGTAAAAAATAACACAAAGTAGAAAATTTTGTTTATTATAGTATATTAGAAAGAAAAAATAGTTCAAATTATCAAATACACCTCGTCTTATGGTTGTGCCTTAAGGAAGAACAGTGAATGGTAGCTATTTATAGAAATTTACATGTAATGTTTTTCCATCTAGCATTTCATAAAATATTGTCACTTGTAAAATTTGCCTAACCAACAAATATCGTTACCATATAGCCTGTTTAGCTAAATGAGCATATTCTTCTAGTTAGAAAAAACAGAAGTAATTAAATACACGGATATTTTTGCTGAAAATTAAAATGATATATTTGAATTCGAATGGATATAGACATAGCTATAGCCAACTTGGAAATCATACATTTGTCAATCTGAGAAAAAAAATTAACTTCAAATTTCAACTATCTATAAAATAGCAAAACATCAAATTGTAATGATCTTGTGCCATCAAGAAGAAATAATATTTTATATTCAAAATAAACAAACCAATGCCCCGAAATATGCCATTATATTAATTCGGGGCTTCCTTTTACTGAAGCCACATTTTTCCTAATGATCACAGTTTAGAAAAAAAGACTAATCCATCACACTGTAGGTACTGTGTTTTATATACCATCCCATTATTCATACCGGACAATGATAAACTTATATACACTGAGTTAAATACCAAAGATAACTTAACAAATAGAATTATATTCAAAATCATAGATGCACCACATCTCTATGTGTTAGCTCATCTTGTTAATACACTAGAGATAATGAAGGGGTGCAAGGATAAAATCTCAACGCATAGCGTAGATCTACTTGTAATTTACCTAAAGTGTGGGGATTTTATGGCACGCTCCCTCGGGTGATGCATGCATTTTTTAGGGGTCACCCTAACAAGAATTTTAGCAGCGCCTAACCTCTTAATCCTCTCTTTCTCCTTATTAAGCGTTGCATTAATACTGAAGATTTCCATTCCAAACGCCTTTTGAAATTTAACTGCAACATGGCAGGTAACCAAACCCCACCACACTTAGATACTTTCCAGGGCATCAAACCAAAATTGGTTTACTAGGCAGTACACAATAATCATGTACTTAGCAATGGTGCCCCTGGTATAAATACTTTTAATCAACAAATAAAAATTAGACAAAAACATTTATTTATAATATTACAATTATTTGTATCTATACCTTTATCCTTAGATAAACTGTCAGGGAATTTCACAGTGAAACATTGATTAACAATAATGAAGTTAGAGTAACCACTGTTAGTTCTTGTGTCTGAGGAAATTTGTTTTTGGATACAACATATCAGATTATAAGTATTAAGTTATGTTGTTTACTCTAACATTTTTCTTCCTTATACACTCGGTTTCTTTTACAAAGAAAAGCATCCCACCATTCTAGTATATTAGGTACCAAGCAAAAGAAGAGGTTTCTTTTATATGACATATTAAACTGCATATATTTAGTTGTATTGTTTGATCTAATATTTTCCTTCTACACTTAGTTTCTATCACAAGAAGAATCGTTTCACTTTTCTCCTCAATTTGAATGATATCAAGAGAATTTCATGTCCGAATAACCAATTGTTTTCCATGGTGAACTGATTGTCATGATCTTTCAACTAGATTAAACACAAGCGAAATATAAGATTCAACAAACATAATTAACTAACTAAATACAAGCATAATCATTTTGTTATGCTTGTAGGAACAACTTAATAAAAGATAAGTATGCTCCAAAACTTAAAATAATTTACATAAAAGCTGAAATAAAAATAGAAATATTGAGGAAATTTTGTACCACAGCAAGAAAATATTGAGGATATGGTCCAGTACTAATCTTTGACAAAACTCTACAAATTAAGAAATTAAAAGAAATAATCATTTGTTTAGAAAGATGAGTCTACACCAAGATACAAGTAATTCTTATAATATGCATTGAAAATCACATATGTGCTTATGACTTCATGTGCTCATAATATAAATTCATAATTTCATGGAAGATGTAAGTTGTAGGGACGTCGTCCTTTTATTTTAATCAAATTATACTCCAAGAAATATTATAGAATTGTTCCTATAGTAATTATATGTCAAACATACTCAAAATTTAATCAAACTATTTTCATAATCTTTGTAATACATCGAATCTCTTCTAGCTTTGCATTTCAATACTTATATAATTATGAATAACAATAACCAATGTTATCCACTTGCTATCAAAATCTATATGAAATGTTAACAAATAGAAAAGGCTACTCACTTGATCAAAAAGTTGCAATTTCCATTGTCTGTGACCGCTTCTGGAAGTACAACACAAGTACTTGTGAGCATATGCCAAGATCTAAGAAATCAAACAAATTCATTTATGTGAACAAAAATCAATCATGAAGAATATCATAAGTAACAAAATACATATTTTCAACACACGGCTTTGAACCATATAGTTCAATGGTTTTTCAAACAACCATATATGTGTGTGTGCATACATAAATTTTTGCCCAAAAAATTGTTTTCTATCTTAAAAAAATCAAAACAAACTGAAGGTTTGAATGTTTACATATTATCTAGGTGTATTCCAACTCCATTCTGTGAAAATATCTTGGTAATTCCTGGTGCCGTTTGTTAATAATAATATAAAGATATTAGAATCTTTTGAAAAAAATATATATATCCTTTTGAAAAAAATAAATCTTTTCGAATATTAAATCTTCTTGAAAATAGTACATTTTTTTTGGAAAAAGTAGGGGCCCGTTTGGTTTGCTGTTTTTAGTTTTGTGTTTTCGTCTAAACAAAAATGCGCATTTCTTATGCATTGTTGGAAAACACACAATTTTGAAAAATGAAATTAACATAGAAAATAGAAAACAAGTTTATTTGATTTTTCGTGTTTTGAGACATAACAAAAGGACGAAAAACAATTCCACCCCTCCATTTCCCGTCCATCGTTGTAATGACTAAGAATTGTAAAAAATTTCTCATGTTTTCTTGTATTTTGTAGCGTATGTTGAAAATACAAAACACAAAACTCAAAACGAAACCAAACGGGGCCTAGATTTCTAATAAAAATATCTTTTTTTATACATTTTCAATTTCTTAAATATTTATGCATTTTAATGAACTAACTTAAGTTTTATTAGAAATTTCAAATCTTTGTAGACAACTCTTGGTTTTTTTATACTTTTTCTTCGAGAAGCTTTGAACTTCTTTGAAACATATTCTTGAACAAAATTGAATTTCCTTTATTAAGGTATTTCCTAGAAGTTTTGAGTTTATTAAGCAAAAGTACTTGAGAGTTTATTTGAGAAAAACGAAGTTTCCGTAAAAAGTCAAAACTTTTCTGCAAAAGAGTTGGTTTTCTTTTTGAAAATTGAGCTTTCGGAGAATTTATTTGTTCAGATTTGCTAAGCGCAAGCAACTGTGCAGCTACTTGCTTTATTATTGGTCAATATTAATGCATGAGGCCCACATACTATTTTATTCAAGTAATGGATCCAACCAATTGGAAGGCAAGTGACTACATACTATCTTGTACGGCGACTGACCAAAGCACAACTCTTATTTGCCTAAACCATAAACATTATTTTTATTATCATTTGGCTATCAAAATAATGTATGGGGAAATTAATTTGAGATATCTCTGAAGGGTATCAGGTAGAGAGGTTCAAGAGAGATTTAGGAAGATGTTTAAGACAAAAATCTTTAATACTCCTCGTTTTTCTTGCTTTACACCATTTGATTATGCAAAGCCTGCCGTTAGGTAAATCTTCCTAACAACCGGTTTGATGAACAGTCAAAGGAGTGGTTATAGAGAAGTATTTTTACAAATGATATGCAATTGTTTTTATAAACCAATAGCTTTAGGATTCAAACCAAAATATTAGTTTTGTTGTCATCATTTAAAAATTAGACATGTACAAAAGATATGCTTATATTTGATTGAGAAGATGATAAACGCATACATTAACAGTAAGTACGAATAAGAGTAGAATTCTACCTTATTTGAAAGAGAAATATACGGCTTTATATTCTGCAGGTGTGAGATCCATAAGAAATCATAGCATTCATCTCTGTTCCAAGTATACCGAACTAGATAAGAGAACCCAAAGAAAAAGAGTTCAGTATGTAACACATAAATTGAAATATAACCACTTTTGGATGATACACACGTAAGTATAGGTAAGGCATGATCATACCTTACTAACCAAGGCAGTGTAGACATCAATAAATTCAAGTCGAATACAACCAATTCCAAATATGGCAATCCATTCTGGAATCCTTTCCAGTAAGAGTGCTTGATCGCTAGTAAATACAGTTTTCCATGTTGCAAAAGCATAGACGTCCAACTTTCAAAGTGAACAATGCTAGATCATCAATATTTGGATTTAATAGAGTATGAAGGACAATAAAATATCACCAATGTCATCAACATAAAAAAATTATTATTTATAGAAGATGAAAGACGAGAAAAAGAAAAATTCAATTTCCTATAGCTAAAATACCTGATATGGTTGGATGCAGCATTAGATAAGGAGGTGGTTTGTTGCGTTTGGTGGTGGGCGGCGGAGACCTAAGCGCCTGTGTAGTTTTCTATGCAGCCTGTCCTAAGACAGGATAAATGAGAAGGGTTGTGATAAGCTTGACAAACCAACATTAAAACCATAATCTCTCTTAAGAGAATGAAACCTTATTATATTTCGTTGGGGCGTAATCCTCTTAGCGAAGCGTCATATCGAGGCTCGGGTATGGTGATAAATAAGCAAGGACTGGATCACCACTCTCTTAGTGATGAGCCATATCGAGGCTTAGGTATGGTGATAAATATGCAAGGGCTGGGTTGTCACTCCCTTAGTGGTGCGCTACATTGATGCCCCGATGTAGTGATAAATGAGCAAGGGCCTTTGCACTTTACTCGGCGGGTGCGAGGGGCAAGTAAGCTAGTCGATGAAAGTATGATTCGGTTAGGTAGTTGGAATGTAGGGTCCTTAACAGGAAAATTAAGAGAGAGTTGATACTATGACTAAGAGATGTGCAAATATTTTATGCGTTCAGGAGACCAAGTGGATGAGCCAGAAGGCGAAAGAGGTGGAGAACACATGCTTCAAGTTTGGTACATGGGAAAAGAACGTAACAAGAACGAGGTAGATATCTTAATTGACAACAACCTTAAAAATAGAGTGGTCAATGCTAGAAGACAAGAGGACATGATCATTCTAGTCAAGTTGATAGTTGGAGATATGGTTCTGAACGTCATTAGTGCCTATGCCTCATAAGTAGGCTTAAGTGAAGCCGCCAAGACAAATTTTTGGGAAGAGCCAGATGTCATGCTTAGAGATGTGCTTAGTAGCGAGAAACTTTTCATATAAGGAGATTTCAACGGACATGTTGATACAACTAGGGGGATTCGAGAGAGCGCACGATGATTTTGGATATGACGATCAGAACCAAGAAGGAGAAGAAATATTGAATTTCGGTGTTGCTTATGACCTCATGATAACTAATACTTTATTTATAAAGTGACAATCATATTTATTTATTTTCAGTAGTGGTCAACACTCTAACCAGTTTGACTTTATTCTTATTAGAAGAGATGACAAACAAGCTTGTGTAGATGGCAAAGTCATACCTGGAGAATGTGTCATCTCACAACATCAGCTTTTGATATATGAGTTTTGTCTTAGGATACATGTTTGACAGGATAAATGAGCCAAGATTAGTCGAATGAAATGTTGGAAGCTCAAAGCAAACACCTCATGGTGTTTAAGGATAGAGTGATGAGAGAAGAGGCATAAAATATGAAAGGAGAAGCAAATGACATGTGGGATGAAATGACAACGCGCATTCGGAAAGTGATTACTGAGGTGTTTGAGATAACAAAAGGAAATAAACGCGAACCTAAAGATTCATGGTGATAGAACAATAATGTGCAAAATGCTATCAAAGAGAAGAATGAATGCTATAAATGCTTGCATCATCACAGGAGCGAGGACAACATGTAAAAGTACAAAGCAACAAAGAACGCAAAGAGAGCGGTGAGTGAAGCAAGGGGTCAGACGTATGAAGATCTATATCAAAAGCTAAGTACGAAGGAGGGTGAAAAAAAGTCTATAGGATAGCTAAGCTCCGCGAAAGGAAGACGAGAGATTTCAACCAAGTTCAATGTATTCAATGATGAAAATAATAGACTTTTGGTGAAGAATGATGAGATAAAAAATAAATGGAGAGAATACTTCGACAAGCTATTCAATGAAGAATGTGATAACACTACGATCGAGTTGAACGACTCTTTTGATGACACCAGTAGACATTTTGTTCGGAGAATACAAGAGTCCGAGGTAAAGGAGGCGCTAAAATGGATGAAAACTAGCAAGGCGTTGGGGCCTGATGACTTCCTCATTAATGCCTTGGAGATGCCTTGGAGATGAAAGCAGGCAAGACGTTGGGGCCTGATGACTTCCTCATTAATGCCTTGGAGATGCGGGATAACATGGTTAACTAAATTGTTCAATAATATTTTCAAGTCAAATAAGATGCCAGATGAGTGGAGGAGAAACATATTAGTTCCAATCTTCAAGAATAAAAGAGATATTTAAAGTTGCACAAACTACAGAGGAATTAAGCTTATGAGTCATATAATGAAGCTTTAGGAGAGAGTCATTGAACATCGATTAAGAAGGATGCCAAATGTTTCAAAAAACCAATTTGGTTTCATGCCTGGGAGGTCGATCACAGAGACGATTTTCTTGATAAGACAACTTATGAAGAGATTTATGGAGCAAAAACTGAATCTATACATGACATTTATCGATTTGGAGAAAGCTTATGACAAAGTACCAAAAAAGATTATGTGGTGGGCTTTGGAAAAGAAGAGAGTCCCAATAAAGTACATTACCCTTTATCAAATATATGTACGATGATGTTGTGTCTAGTGTCAGCATGCGATGGTGAAACCAGTGATTTTCCCATTAACATAGGATTACATCAAGGGTCAGCTTCAAGCCCTTACATTTTTTCCTTAATGATGGATGAGGTTACGGAGGATATACAAGGTGAGATTCTTTGACGTATGCTCTTTGCTGATGATGTGCTAATTGACGAAAGTAGGATAGAGGTTGATAGACAGACAGCTGGAGCTGTGGAGGCAGACTTTATAATCAAAGGGTTTTAGGTTTAACAAAACCAAAACATAGTATATGAAGTGTGAGTTCAGCGGTGTCAGATCAGAGGATGAAGATGTCACTCTGGTCAAACAAGTAGTGTCGAAGAAGGAATCCTTTCGATATTTAGGATCAATGTTGCAGTATGATGCTGAGATTGATGAAGATGTTAGTTTTAGAATTCGAGCGGGATGAGTGAAATGACGACTAACGTCTAGCATTCTCTGTGATAGGAAAGTTCCACAAAAGCTTAAAGAAAAGTTGTACAAAACGACAATCAGGCCTGCGATATTTGGTGCAAAATGTTGGCCTATTAAAAGAAAACACGTCCAGAAGGTAAGTGTAGCAGAGATGCATATGCTGCGATGGAGCTCTGGTCATACAAGACGAGACCGAATTAGAAATGATGATATACGTGACAAACTTGAAGTAGCACCAATTGAAGAGAAGTTAGTCAAACACCGCTTAAGATGGTTTGGACATATCCAACGGAGGTCTTCCGAGGCACCTATGCGCGTTGGAATTATAGACCGCATCGAATGCTTAAAGAGAGGTAGAGATCAATCAAGGTTGACATGGGAGGAAGTAGTAAAAATAGACTTGAATGATTGAAAATATATCCGACGAACTGGTGTCGAACACGAGCGCGTGGAAGTTAGCGATCCACGTAGCAAAACCATGAGCTATGAGGTTTTTTTGCTTATGGTTGGTTTAAAGGTAGTGTTATAAGTTTTAGATTATAAAATTAGTGAATAGGAGTCTAAGACGTAGTGTTTGGTCTTCGGTTCCTATTACCATTTGATACCATTATTATTATTATCACGGTTTTTAATTTTTTTTATATGTTTATAATTTTTAATTTATTTTTATCTTTATTTTTATTTTACTTATTTATTATTATTTGTTTAATTATTTTACTTTATTTTATTATTATTATCATGGTTTGTTATTATTATTATTGTTATTGTTATTATTACTTTTAAATTGACATTGTCATTAAATTTTGGGTTTCATCTCTAGTCAATACCAACTTGTTTAGGAATAATGACTTAATTGTTGTTGTATTTAAAAAAAAATAGTCGGGAATTGGAATTTGGACGGTAGATTGAAGGAGATATTTTTGCTATCTAGGTAAAACGAGGAAATGTAGTGTTTGGAAATTACGCTGAGACACTGGGACATGTTTTTTGAGCTTCAGAGTATTTTATTTTATCTAATGACAACAGACAAACTTCTCTAACGGTCTATCTGATTATTTTCAAAATTAAACTCAGTTAAAAAGTCATATTAGTATTGCACTAGGATTATTCTTAGTTAAGGAGCTAGAAGAATTTGATTGCTAGTAGAAGGTGCATATGAGTGAATAACACGTACCACATGTAAGGTCGATCACATTTAAGGAAGTTATATGTGATCTTTATAATTATACGACAACATTATGGTAAATGACAATGTGCTGAAAATGCTCCGTAAGTCA
Organism: Allium fistulosum; assembly: GCA_030737815.1. Taxonomy (NCBI): domain Eukaryota; kingdom Viridiplantae; phylum Streptophyta; class Magnoliopsida; order Asparagales; family Amaryllidaceae; genus Allium; species Allium fistulosum. Next base: position 341,423,877 of record CM060904.1, read on the forward strand.
AAACTTCATATCCTAGGTTAAGTGGCAATCGGGTCAGTACGGGTCTGATTCAAACCTGACCCGATTGGTCTCTGATCTAGTTGGGTCGGGTTTTTAAGGTCCAAACTATACATTTTAAAATCAAGATCCGACTCTTGGTTCGGTTCTGATTTGGTTAGGTAAGAACATCCCACAAATGTATTTGTTAGGCGGTACCCAAATAATACTCGAACATGGGTAGCTTTTGGAGTTTATGACACCAAAAACAGCTACTTGGTAGCTAGGACTTACCCAAGTTTTAGAAATTTGGGTAAAAGTACTTATCCAAGTATTTGAAGGTTAAGTGAAAATAGTCATTACCCTTCTAATGGCTACATGTAACTGCTATTTAACAACACACGTATCATCCTCCATCATATTTCTACATTTTTTTTTTCAAATCTATACACTAAAATTCATTCATTGTTAACATAGCGTCAAACAAAAACAACCAACTCCACTAACGTCCAAACACCCTCAATTCACAAGCTCTTCAATTTGCCTCAAATGCATCCTAGTTTTATGCGCAACAATCACCTTTTCTTCGACCTCCTTACATGTGCTCTTCTCCTCCACCACAATTTCAAATGTCTTTACGGTCAAAACTACCGTCTGACACAACAAAACCAAAACGAAGCATGTAATCTTAGTCAAATTCCACGTTCGGAAGAAAATCACTATGACTCAATATGCAAAAATTACAACCAACCTCTATGTACAACTCAAGTCCTCCAATATGCAACCTAGTTCCACTATGTTCTTCCGGTATTGAAGGAAGAAAGAGTCTAAGGAAGAAAAAATCTGGTTAACTTGAATGATGATTTTTCGAGTTCAAATTAAAATGAACAAAAGAGAGAGTTTTGTTGATAAAATCTTATTCACACGACCGCAAAACGAACAGGTTGGAGTTAATTAAACATAGGATACATTTTGGAATGGAGAGGCTACTATATTCAATGAACATGCAAAGAATCATAGAATTATTGTTGCGCTAATGTGTCACTTAGCAAAAATGAGTAAAAATTGTGTCAAAAGTGGAAAACTATTTGTAATAAAATGAATGAACGGAGGGTCAGTGACACATGTCCACCGGATACTAAAAAAGATTGCGTGATCACTTTCAAAAGTGAGAATGGTTGAAAACCTTTAACTCATGAAGTAGCTTATGAGGTGTTGAAGGAATGCAATGAGCGGTCTGACATCAACATTGAATTTGAATATGAAGTTAACATATATACGACATTAACACTGAGAATCAAACTAAAACATACAAGAAAAACAAGAGGCGCAACTAATTGTTGTTGCAAACTAAAATGAGCATCCATACCCTAATCGAACTAATCGTTTACTCACGTAAGGGTCAAGTCTCTAGGAATTGAAGTCTCAAATCCTACAACTAACTGATGATAATTTTTAACTAATTTTTGTAACCTTTACGTTCATCTTCGACAATCATGTTGTGTTTTATAATACCCGCGTACATGATATTAGCTAAGTCATTGATGTGATGAAATTTGGCTGGATTACAAATGATATGAAATTGACCTTGTAAAACACAAATGTTTGCTCTATCATTATTCTTTCACTTTCACATGTAAAATGTTTATTTTGTTGGATATTTGATTGCTTGAATAAGTGTTCTCCATTTCGAATATATATCATAGTGGGATACTAACCCATGTCACGTTCATGTCCATCAATCTCGTACTTCCAGGATGTTGCAGTGCCAGTTGCAAGATCAGAGAATATATAAGATTGATGCAACACATAAAGATCATTTGTTGAAACCGATAAATCAAAAAACGAATATCAGAAAAATAATTTATACGATGTCACAACTTCCAAAACTATAGTTTATTCTTTTTTATTGTCGATATATTGTAGGGCTGTCAATGGGTCGGGTCGGGTTCGAGTCGGGTCAAGTCAGGTTCGGGTTGACTTTAAATGGGTCGGATCAAATCGTTTATTAAACAGGTCAGAAATAGCTCAACCTGAACCCGACCCGATTATAAACGGGTTGATCCGGTCAAATTCGGGTTCACGGGTCATACTTGGGTCGGGTCAACCTATATAAGTATAAACGGGTTATAAACGGGTCAAATTCGGGTTCACAGGTCAACCCGAAATCCATCCGTTTATAAACGGGTCAAATTCGGGTTGACCCGAAAATGATCCGCCAGCTTAACCGGATCGGGTTAACCTGCTAATTTCCATGTAATCTTCAGGTCGTGTTTCGGATCGTGCTGGAAATTGACAGCTCTAATATATTGCCCTTGCCAAGTATAAGAACAAAAATTTTCATTTTTCAATGCATATAGTCCAAACTTTCAAGCATTACTCGAAAATCAACCTTTTTCTCATAAGTTAGCAGCTTCGCAACATTTGTTTCAGGAGGTCTTCTAAGATACCGTTCACCACATGCATTAACTTACTGATCCGAATATGATGGTCTGTAAATCCGCAGCAGTACATAGCATAACATTCAGAAAGCCAACATATATCTTTGTAAAGATGAAAATTCAAGTTGGTGACAAGTGTTTGGTCTTTGCATAAGCACAACATTTGAAGCTGTAATGTTGAATTTCGTTTAAATAATGTTTTGGACATTCTAAAGTGATGTTGGAATGTTGTGTATCCTATGTTAGATCGTCACAAAAATAGTCTGTCACTAACTGATCACGATTATTTTCCTGCTTTCTTTTCATCTAACAATCTCTTCTTCGTATAACGCTTCCTCCAATATCATTATTGCCGTCAAATATGTACTGACTAAGTATTGATGTTGTGTCGAGATGAAATTCCATATGCGTATTAAAGCTCAATTTCCATTTATTCATCCTCCTAACACCATCATAGAATTTTTTTTATTATCGACATTTTAAGAATGGAATTTTTGAAGATTGATGTGGAGAAAATGGTCGTGTTGAATTTGTTATTTGCATCGTTTATATAGGTGAGAGTTCAACGGCTACTGAAGATAGCTATTGGGATTTACCCAACTTTCGAAAACTTGGGTAAGTCGACTACGTAATCCCTCCCATTAGGGAAGCATCGGGTATTAATGTTGTCACATAGGCAAAAACCAAAAGCTACCTTTCGACTATTGGGATTCTCTAATAACATTATAAATGCATATATTCTTCCCTTTTTTTATAGGATCATTCGAATTGATCCGTGTCGGATCGGACATATCGGTTTGATCGAATCTTTATGTTATTTGTTAGATCGATTCAAGTTTGTGGATCTCGTTATAATTGTCAGCTCTAGCTGGACCTAAAATTGGATTACCTGGCTCAGTAATTTTTCAATGTATTGTACTTGTTGAGAAGATTATACAAAGACCAGCGGATGCAAAATATGCCTTTAGCAAGATTTGAATTCTGGTTATTGTTGAAGCAATTAGGAGAAGTAACCACATAAATACATCATTACATTTGATAATCAAAATCAAACGCAGAACACACACGCACACATAAATGGCAATGATCGGTTGCACCTCATTCTTGCTAGACATCATTTCACCCTTGATTTCAACATGCTTCGAACTAAATAATATAATGAACTGACAAGAGAGAAAGTTATATTATTTAATTCAGAGCATGTAGTTGAAATCGGAGGGAATTGAGATGTAGCAAAAAATGAGGTGCAACCGATCATTGTCAATGCGTGTGTGTGTATGGATGTACACACATCCCATGTGGGAGCGACCATTGAGACACAAGCACAAAATCTAATACAATATGTTTAACCATTGAACATCATTTCGTTTATATACGAGGTTGAATTTAGAGGGAGATCTAATGGTTCACAGCTGCCGTGTCACAAAGTGTATCACTACCTATTGTATTCCAATAGAACTTTTTTTGTGTGTACACGTATGTGCACATATGCGCTTGCTTCTTCCCTTAGTGGTGTGGGTTCTCTTAGCCTTACGGGTTGCCTTTGCACACGGGCTTGGTGGCCTGTGTCTTCTTGGATGAGCCTATTCATGTCATGTATGGCCTATATAATTTAACGTTTACCACACTGTTTTATTAATGTTGCCTAGTGATGCTTCTTCATTGACTAAGATTATTTATTATATCTGTAGATGTGCACTAAACGCTTGGGTGTAGTATCGTGGTTAAAATTTTATTTTGTAAGCATGCATAACTATGTTTGTTGTTTGTTCTGCAGTCAAATAGCGGTCTCTACACAGTAGGTGATTTCATGACTAAAAAGGAAGATATTTTTGCTGTTAAGCCCACAACCACAGTTGATGAAGGTATTTGCGTTCATCTACTATTATAAGTAATATTGTGTTCTTAAGCTGTTTCTATAAATTTGAACAGCATTGCAGATGCTAGTGGAGAACAGGATAACTGGCTTCCCCGTGATTGATGACGATTGGAAACTGGTATGCCCATGCCATTCTCTGTTATTGCATAGAAATCTGTGTGCACGAGCGAACAAACCCATTTGTTCGATTCAGTGTAAAATACACAGTGGACTCATTATTCTTTTTGTTAGTGGATATTGATGCAAGTATTTGACTTTGGGTTAATTTACCCATGCAGTCATACAACATATATCAACTGTGAATATTTCCGATATTTAGTGATGATATTCAACTTCTGTATTTTTATTCACCTCCTTTGCACACTTTTTTCATACCAAAGGATGCATCCTAGAAGCAATAAATATCTATCAAACTGTGTTACTAGATGTAAGGAAAGCAATAAATACTCGAAGTCATGTGCTTAGCCCAAGCAATAAATGTTATCCCGCCTTTTGGCAAGGCCGTGACACCAAGAAACTGACTAGAAATCAATGACAATCCGTCCTGAAAATTAGTTATATCACAAGAACACTGTGGATATCAATGAATTTTGTCTGAGTCCAGATCTGGCTACAATTGGTAAGACACGTCAAGCAAAGCCATAAGAGCCAGCATTCCAAATTTCAAGTCAATCCGAGTTTGTGTGTGATGCAGCGCAAGCTACAAAATTACAAGGCTTAAGTCACCCACGACTTAACAGAGAAGTTTTAGGTCGCTCACGACCTAACGAGAGGGAGTCTAAAGCATCCAAACGACCTAGCGCCTCCAATCTCTTAAGTCGCTCGCAAGGCTTAAGTCGCCCACGACTTAACAAAATCTTAAGTCGTTTGGAAGTTATAAGTCGTCCACGACCTAAGGACTGTGGACCTAACGAAGAGGGTTGGCGAGCTGACAGTTTAGGTCGGACACGATCTAGTGGGAATTTACGACCTAAAAATGCAGTGCAACGTGAAGAAAGCTTAGGTCGTGAACGACCTAACTCTAAGGTCGCGAAAGAAGAGTGCGAACGACTTAACTCGTATGCTTCTATAAGTCGCGAACGACCCAACGTACACAGGCCATTTTCTTTGGGTCGTTCAAGCGATAGGTCGCTGCCGAGTTACGACCTAGGTTAAGTCGTAGAAGCAGGTTACGACCTAGGATAGGTCGCTGAAGCTTGAAGCCGTAGATTCTTTATGCCGTTTTACTCTATGCCGTTGATTCTTTTAAGTCGCGGAGAATGTTATGTCGCAAGCTTGTCATTCCGTGTTGCAACTTGTACTTGTTAAGTCGTTAACGACTTAAGTAGGTCGTATGTCGTGATATGGTGTTGTAATGTGTTGTATATTTCTTATGTCGTGAGTAGTTAGGTCGTATACGACCTAAGTGTTGTAAATTTGTGATGATGTGTGGGTTGTAATACCGGTACTTGAGTCGTGATGGTTGAGTCGTTGCCGACCTAGTTGAGTCATAAGTCGTGAACGACTTAAGGGTCTGGTTTGAAAAATGCTATAAATAGGCGTGAGTTGTACATTTGGAAGTAAGTTGATTTTGAATAAAATTCTTGTTTGTTAGCTTTGTGCTTTCAATTAAAATCGGTAGTTGAGTGTAATCTCCTATCTCCACCTTCGACATTCGAGTGCGCTCGAATCTTCGATCGTTGAAGCCAATTCGCGGAATCAAGTGCGCTTGATCAACGCTCGAAGAATTGTAGATCTCTCTTCACGGTATCGTGCGCGATCAACGTGTCAGAGATAGCTAGAATTCGGTATCTTTGGATCAACGAATTTGGACATTTCAGTATTTCTCAATCCACCGATTGCTACTTTCATCGACCTACCTTGTTTTTGTTTAATCCGCTGCGTCAGTGTGCTCAAGTTATGATCGATGCAAAATGAAGGAGAATACCCTTATTCGAATCCATAGGTAACACCTCTGTTCGAATCCATCAGCGTCTCCCTGTTCGAATCCATCAGTAGTTGGCCTCGATTCGCATCGATCGGCCATCCTCAGCCCGCATCCATCAGTCAGTCAGTCTTCGTATCGATTGGACCATCATCATTCGTATCCATCAAGGGATGCTGCTTCGAATCCATCTTGCTATGACACTTTCGTATCGATCGACCGGAGTACATACGATCGATACGAACGAGACCCAATGTTCGAATCCATGTATGCCTATACTTTCGAGTCAACGAGCCTGGATGACGTGTTATTCATCGATGCGAGCAAGGCGAAACTCATGGAGTCGACCCGGTCAACTCGGAGAAAAGAACGGATCGATGCGAGGTGTACGCGCCACGTCATCACGAGAGCACGCGCAGGCGATCGATTCGAAGGGATCGATTCGAATCGATCGATTCGAACCACACAGCCACCGAGAAACTCCATTTCGAATCGATAATAATTCACGATCTACAAGTCCAAATGCTATGAAATTTTCACAAAAGCTTGCATACATGTTGAAGAATGTCCATACCAAATTTCAGCTCGATCGGATGATTTTTTGATCGATTCGAATGGAGTTCGAATCGATCCCGAAGCGGGCCCAGATTTCCTGGACGCGGGTGCATGGGCCCCCACACGTGCCTGAAGTAGTCTCCCTAATTTTAGGCGAAATATCAGCCTCCTACACCTATAAATAGAGCCCCTGGTCATTCAGAAAAGGGATGGGATAATTTTAAGAGCTAAAAAGCGCCCAGATTCTGTAAGATTTACTCCAAATCACCACTGCTACCTTAGTTTCAGACTTAGCTTATAAAACCAGTTGTACTACATTATAAGAAATTGTGATCTTCAAGTATCAAACAATAAAGTCATCAACTTCAAAGTGGACGTAGGCAAGATCGCCGAACCACTATAAATCCTGTGTCATTTACTGTTTTTATTGAGTTTCCCGAGTGATTTGCATACTTATTCCTCTACATATTTGATATTTGTGATCTGTGATTGCGAACTGGTGCTTTCAACGGCTATTGGGTGTTTGTGATCAATTTTGTCGCAAACATTTTGGTGTTTTCACTGAGAATTGAACTCAGGGATCTACCGCTTGGAAGTCGAATTCGAAGGTTTAAAAGTTCAGATTTGAAAAGCTATGACGAGGCAAGCGAGCAGAAGGCCAAGGGCAGAGCGAAGTCAGCACGAAGGGAGTCAAGAGGCTTCCTCAGGAGCAAACCAAGCTTCAGTTTTCATCACCAGGGATGAGATGGAGACAATGATGAAGAGACAGGAGGAAATGATCCAGAATTTGTTTCAACAGATTGGACAACTTGGAGCGCAAAATCAAGGAGCAACCAGAATCCAGAACGGAGCAGGACCATCTAGCGCAGCGCCGGAACTGGGGGGCACACATTTAGGACATGTTGATCCGAACCCGGGAAGAGAGACAAGGACATCCGAGCAACCTGGCGGCGATAGAGGGATGAACGCTCAGCCGGGGGGCAGACACCCGAAAGCTCACACGGACTCGGGGGGCAGATCGAAGGTAGTGAACGAGGACTACAGCTTGGAGACAATGATAGATTGGCAGAGATGGTCAGGCGAGCCATGAGAGGCGGATTGGTAAACAGAGATCTTGAAGACGTGAACAGGAGTCCCTTTTCTCCTGCGATTAGGTTGGCTAGGAACCCACCAGAATTCAAACTGCCAACAGTAGAAAGGTATGATGGGAGGACGGACCCTGCGGTCCATCTAACGAGGTATATAAGGCACATGGAAGTGCTGGGGGCATCACAGAAAGTCATGGCCCGGTGCTTCCCATTGTATTTGACAGACATAGCAGCTTTATGGTTCAGACAGCTAGAGAGCGGCTCCATTGAGACATGGACCGGTTTGATTGAGAAATTTATGAGGCAATTCAGGGTTTACATTTCAAGACCCAAGAATGTAATGAGTTTGGCAACGCTAAAGCAGAAAGCTGGAGAGTCTTTGAGGAATTTCCTGACGCGGTTCAATGCGGCAGCAGCATCGGTGGATCGACCAGATCCATCCATGGTTATGATGGCAGCTGTGTTCGGAATAGCCGATGGCACAGAATTCAAAAATTCATTAACTAAGGATCTACCTATGGATCTAGGAGAATTCTATCACGAGGCAGAAAAGTTTTTGCGATTGGAAGACGTTAATGCTGAAAGAGAAGAAGGAGAGGGAATAGAAGTTTATGCACTTAAAGACAAAAGGCCTTTTGAAAAGGATTCAGACCAGGATAGAAGAAAACGAAAGGCTGAGGACAATGGTGACAGGCCAAAGCGACCGCGGAAAGAGCCACGATTCACCACTTATTCAGAGCTGAATGAGAGTTTGGAGCGAATCTACCAAGATACCCGTGAGCAAGTCCCCTACCGTAGGCCAATACTAAGGGACCCCACTGTTGACGAAAGGAAATCAGACAGATATTGCTTATTCCATGAACTGAATGGTCATAACACTAACGACTGTAGACATCTGAAGGATGAGGTGGAAGGGCACATCAGGAACGGTATGCTACTTCAGTATGTGAGGAGGCGAGCTCCAGCGGTGGAGTCAGAGCGACCACCGTCTACACAGTTAGGGGTGACCTCGAGCCGGGACATCGTATGATTATCAATTAATTGAAATAACGATGAACAAGTCGTAAACCTCTCACCAACACGGGTAAGTCATTTGCACATGTGCGAGATCACGAACGGTTCATAGGCATGCTCTGAATGACTACTAACCCTATCATTGTGGGAGTTTACACTTTGACATCCTTTGCTTTTGTTTCGTCTTGATGTGAACATTTGAACTTGATTCTGTTTAACATTTCTGCTAAAGACTTATTTTCAATGAAAAAATGCTACTTGTGATTTCATAACGGCTAAGCCACTTACACATGTACGGGATCGCGAACGGTCCCTAGGCATGCTCTGAGATGGCGATAAACCGTTGCAACAAACAATCCGGGAATTCACCCGAACGTGAAACCTGGTATTGATGATACTAAGTCCCTCCCCGGGCACACTCAATTCGCCTCGAACGGCATCCGACCGCGAACGGTCACAAATCGCCTCGAACGGCACCCGACCGCGAACGGTCACACTTCATCTAGTATAACATTCGATCGCGAACGATCACACTCTGCTTCGTACGGAACCCGACCACGAACGGTCACAATTCACCAAGTATGACATTCGATCGCGAACGATCACATTTTGCCGCGAACGGCATCCGACCGTGAACGGTCTCATCTCGTTATTTGCCGCGAACGGCATCCGGCCTCGAACGGTCCCATATTACCTCAAATGACATACGGTCGCGAACGATCGTCATTCGTGGTCAGGAAAAACTATCAATTTCTTTGCAGGTCATCAACAGGATATGAACATCCAGCTTATGGCATTACAAAACACACATTCCTATCGCAAAGCATGTTTTGGGGGGCAAATGTTATCCCTCCTTTTGGCAAGGCCGTGACACCAAGAAACTGACTAGAAATCAATGACAATCCGTCCTGGAAATTAGTTATATCACAAGAACACTGTGGATATCAATGAATTTTATCCGAGTCTAGATCTGGCTACAATTGGTAAGACACGTCAAGCAAAGCCATAAGAGCCAGCATTCCAAATTTCAAGTCAATCCGAGTTCGTGTGCTCAAGTTATGATCGATGCAAAATGAAGGAGAATACCCTTATTCGAATCCATAGGCAACACCTCTGTTCGAATTCATCAGCGTCTCCCTGTTTGAATCCATCAGTAGTTGGCCTCGATTCACATCGATCGGCCATCCTCAGCCCGCATCCATCAGTCAGCCAGTCTTCGTATCGATTGGACCATCATCATTCGTATCCATCAAGGGATGCTGCTTCGAATCCATCTTGCTATGACACTTTCGTATCGATCGACCGAAGTACATACGATCGATACGAACGAGACCCAATGTTCGAATCCATGTATGCCTATACTTTCGAGTCAACGAGCCTGGATGACGTGTTATTCATCGATGCGAGCAAGGCGAAACTCATGGAGTCGACCCGGTCAACTCGGAGAAAAGAACGGATCGATGCGAGGTGTACGCGCCACGTCATCACTAGAGCACGCGCAGGCGATCGATTCGAAGGGATCGATTCGAATCGATCGATTCGAACCACACAGCCACCGAGAAACTCCATTTCGAATCGATAATAATTCACGATCTACAAGTCCAAACGCTATGAATTTTTCACAAAAGCTTGCATACATGTTGAAGAATGTCCACACCAAATTTCAGCTCGATCGGATGATTTTTTGATCGATTCGAATGGAGTTCGAATCGATCCCGAAGCGGGCCCAGATTTCCTGGACGCGGGCGCAAGGGCCCCCACACGTGCCTGAAGTAGTCTTCCTAATTTTAGGCGAAATATCAGCCTCCTACATCTATAAATAGAGCCCCTGGTCATTCAGAAAAGGGGTGAGATAATTTTAAGAGCTAAAGAGCGTCCAGATTCTGCAAGATTTACTCCAAATCACTACTGCTACCTTAGTTTCAGACTTAGCTTATAAAATCAGTTGTACTATATTATAAGAAATTGTGATCTTCAAGTATCAAGCAATAAAGTCATCAACTTCAAAGTGGACGTAGGCAAGATCGCCGAACCACTATAAATCCTGTGTCATTTACTGTTTGTATTGAGTTTCCTGAGTGATTTGCATACTTATTCCTCTACATATTTGATATTTGTGATCTGTGATTGCGAACTGGTGCTTTCAACGGCTATTGGGTGTTTGTGACCAATTTTGTCGCAAACAATAAACACCTTAGATTTATGGATATCGCATTCACTTTATCATAAATATGAATCATTGACCTGACTTATGATCGGTAGTAATCTGGATTATACCGGTAAATTATAGCATAACAAAATTTATGCACTACACCAGTGCATTATGCCATCAGCGACGCATTTCTCATATTTGATAAGTGTATATTAAATTCAAATTTTTCGCTGTATTGGACCCAAATTGCATATCATACACTTCCAAATGTTGGTTAAGCATCAATTCAAAAAACGTTGTGATTTTTTTTCTTCCTATTGTTGACTTCACAACCTCGTACCTTCATTTACTTACTTGAAATTATGCTGCAAATTGTAGAATAAATATTTTTATCTCAGATCGCAATTACTATAAATTCTACTTTGCCTTGGTAGAATCTGTCAAAGCTCATGTACATTTTCCATTTCTATGGCTTGGATGTCTGGCTGTCCAGATAGCATAATTTATAGCTTTGTACCTGAATCAGGGATACAGTTAACATGATACTTAAAGGCATTGCAAAACAAAACGATGGGCTAGCAATACAGTGTGTGTACTGTTGGATCCTTCCTCTCCTTTTGTAACCATTACATATATAACCTATGTTTGGAAGTTCAGACTATTTATGCACCTTGATCACCATTTTGCACCCCATAATGATCAATCTTGAGCACTTTACACTTAGCTGGTTCGACATGTACCAAAATTGTCAAAGTTGTACATTTATTGCTAATGCATTACGTTATTGTTTGCCAACCTCACACGCTGAAGTATTTACTTCTTAAAGTTCTAGATTTCTTCTTTCCAAATGCATGTTTGGATGGTATCGTGGTGTAACCAATCCAGTGTTTAATGACTCATTGTTAAAAGAAGGTGAGCTTGAGAGTGATTAATGAAATTTATCATGTCGTAAAAATTTACCTGTTCTTGGGTTTCGTGAGGTTTTTTTGGGCAAAGCCAAAAAAATACATTTGTCAGGTCTTGTATTGCCCAAGGGAAATATGCCTTTAAGATATTTTCCCTAGGACTACATCAATACACCCGAGTGCAACCAAACAAATCTAATGCCTTTTGACATAATTTTTGCTGCTGACGTGATTAGCTTTGTTCAAAGATAATTCTGAAGCATTAGCGTTCATACCCTCCATTTTTGTTTTGTCTGTTTTATTGTATTTTTTGTTTCATTTTTCTGTGCGATGTTTAATTGATTAATATGTCAACATCATTTTTTTTAACTACAGGTTGGGGTAGTTTCTGACTATGATTTGTTAGCTCTGGACTCCATATCAGGTTTCTAGTACAACTTTCCTTTGTTCATGTTTCATGTTTTTTTTAACACACACACACACACATGTATATACGTATGTGCGTGTGTAGAGGGAGGGAGGGATAATAAGACGTCCTTTGAATTAATTGTACCTTTTCCAAACATCTTCAGCAATCATTTAAGTTGTCATAAATAAAAATGGTCATGGTTTTTGTCATAAATGGGAATAAACAAAATAAAGGAAGATTGCTAATAATTTCATGGAAACTGGATGGCGATGTTTATAACACGTAATTCGGCAATTGGGTGTTTAACAAATAGAAATATTGCACATTTTTCTACCACTGACTGATTGTTGGGAGTTGATAGCATTAAGGACTACCTCCAATTTCAGTAATACTTCTTAGCTGTGTGACATTTATAGTGTATTGCTCTTGTTTTAACTTAGAGTTTCTGTGTTGTTAAAAGATGGACCAAGTATTTTTATGCGAGGCAATAAAAGTATTTGTGGGACGTTAATGACAAAACCCATATGTAAATTTGTAGAAAGTAAGAAAGTAAAAATGGATGTATACAATCTTTGGTTAGATTGGTGTGTCATTACACACCTTATACCGTATTTATATATAGTTTGGGTTTCTTGTATATTGAGTTAGATCATGTATACATGACTTGGTATAAAAGTTCAGTATATAATATTTTTATATTAAGTAAAAATGGTATACCAATATCTTTGTAAGTTGTAATTCAGCTACTTAGTTGTAGTACTGTTCAGTGACTACCTTTTATCAGTTTCACACCCTCTCATAATTAAACTTATGGCGTTAAGTTTATTCCAGGGAAGATTAAGTATTTTGATTTGTTTATTAGGAAGCGGACGCTCGGATACAAGCTTGTTCCCAGAGGTTGATAGCACATGGAAGGTACCCAATATCAGACCACCAAATTAATGATTTTAAATCGTTAGTTCTTGCCTCTTGATCGGTTGTTATCTGGGTGCATGTTCTGAAACAATGTGAAGTAGGGAGCAAACACGTCGTGATTATGGAAGTGTATAGGTTGCTGGCAACTAGATAAATGTTAAATAAGTTATTTGGCTCTGTTCACATCTTTGTGCAGACAGACAATTGAGCAATGTGTTGCGTGAAGTCACTCTCTTTCATTGCTATTGCATTACTCAAATACATGCAGCAGCATTTTGTTTAGTGCATGTTGGAATACAGTGAGATTCTGTCCACTATAAGTACAGTGAGTTTAGGTACTGATGACATGTTATGAATCCTTCTTGGTAGGAGAAAATGGTGTATACCCTCCCCATGTTATGGACATAGATTATCCAGTTATTCACATCTCACTCTTCCTACAGAGATTATCCATTTTTATTTTATTTTATTTTATTTAATAAAGACTCTCCAATCTGTTATTTTTATAAAATTTACCCTCAACTATCACCGTTTCATATTACTCCATAATACTTGCAGTTTCACAAGTATGTTACCTTTCACGTTTGATTTAAGAGTATTCAAACAAATATAGTCTGTCTGATCTATGACTTATGAGTATTCCAACATATATGCACTATTGAATTTATTGTACACAGACCCCATCCATTTTTCAGGAGTAAGTTGACTAAATTTAAGATTAAAAGCTTATTTACAATTTATAGTTATTTCTTGTTTATTTATTTTTTTAACAAACCTTAACAGTTTTTTTCTTAGGATTTAGCTGATATTTCAAAAAATTCAGTTCTATATTTATTGAGTTCTTAACCATTTATTTTTTATAACCCACTTCATAGAAAATTGTACATTTTGGTATAAAACGTTATGAAATTCTGAAATTTCCACCGTTTTTTTTTTCAGATTATAAAAATGGTTATATTAGTATCATTTTTAAAAAATGTACAGACTAATGTCTTATTACTAATGTAAAGACATAAATTTATTTTAGTTTTCTATAAAAATAGACAGCTATTTTGATTCCTTATCTTTTTATTTCTAATACAAGAAACTACTGCAGTGTTAACGTGTTCCCTGAGAATTGGCACATTTAAATTTTTGTTGATTTATGGTACCTAGGTTTGGGGAACAAATTTATTATTATTCTTTTCATGAATGTCATCAACATTATCATATGGTTTATTTAAAGCATTTCGGTATTGTAATTTTTGACAAAATGTCATTGCATTGAAAAGTTTGTCACGATAATCTTCTGTACTTTTGAAATATTTGAACATTTTGAAAATGTTTTACCATGTTATGAAAATTTATTCTGCTAGAATTTACCAAGCAAAATACAGTATTCTGTTCCGTAATTTGGTATTGTAGTTTCTTTGCAGCATTCAGTTTTGTATTTCTCCTAATAGAAAAATATAGTGGAAGGTGTCATTCGTGAAATACAGTTTCACAGTTTATCATATAGAATGCTATTCTTATAGTTTAATTTGTTTTCTAATATATAATTGAATTTTGAACTACGAGGATCTTAATGTATAAATCTTAACGCAATTACAATTGCAGACATTTAATGAGATTCAGAAGCTACTAAGCAAAACGAATGGAAAAGTTATTGGTGAGCTAATGACACCTGCTCCGCTAGTTGTTCGCGAAACAACCAATCTCGAAGATGCCGCAAGGTTCTGCATTATTATGCTACAATAGCTTTTAGCAATGCTTTAAATTTGCTGTTGGTAGTCAGTCAAAAAATCCCTCCACTATGTTATTTTATATAAGAATACCAAAATGGATTCATTCCACAGTTGTGATAAATGATGATAAGAGTGTCCATTATATGATTGCATGTGGACTTGAAGTCTTTAAATACCTAGGGTAATTAGGAAGAACATTTACAAGGATTTACCACATGCTTTTCAAAAGGTTTTTTATTATATGTATGTATGTACGTACGTACGTATGTTGAAACGTTTGTCAAGTGGACTTGAACAATTTGGACCAGCCTTCGGTACCATAAGGTCCAGAAGTTATTCTTATGTTTGCTTTAATTGTTGTAGGTTATTACTTGAAACAAAATACAGACGCCTTCCCGTAGTAGACAATGATGGTAAACTGGTATGAAATCAATACATCTATCTTCAAATTAGAATATTTTATTTCCCTGCAACTGAAGTGCTTTCCTATTCAAAGGTTGGAATCATTACGAGGGGAAATGTAGTGAGAGCAGCACTGGAAATAAAGCGTGAAATTGAACAGGATTCTGAAGCATAAAACTGGAACCTGCATTACAAATATTTCCCATTCAAGTCCAAGCATGAATTGGTAACCAAGCAATTTCTTGTATGTGCTTTATATTGTTGCAGTTGCACAAAAGTTTTGATTAGGCCTTCAGTTATTGCTTAAGATTGTATAAAAAGAACAAAACTTAAGCAAACCTGTATTACTTCGAAACATGACCACTAGCATCTCAGATTGGGATAGTATGCATGACATCTGATCGTAATTGTCAATGTATTATATTCTTATGATATATCATATAACTGTCAATGTATTATGTCTCAGTAACAAACCTGTTGTCGTGGACCTGTGTTTATGTACATATTACTTTCATATATCGTTGTTATTTTCAAGGTAAATTCAAAATATGCATCTTTTGCTTTTATAAGCTGTAGCATTTTATTCAGGGAAAAAAGGGTATAATATGCTATGTTTAGAGCCAATAAATGCATTTCAGCGCATATGTGATCTCAAAGGCACCCAAAGTATGGTTAACACATTCAATAGAAAATTATTTGTAAAAATATTTAGCCATGTTTGTACGTTGAAATCATGTGTGGTTAGTTTAAATTTTTATTTTTAAGTTGCAATATTTAAATTTTTGTTAGTTTGAATTTTGTTTATATTATTAATTAATTAACAACGAATTTGTAAATGATGTTTATTTGTTTGAATGATATTTATTTGTTACATCTTCTTAGAGGGATAGTTTGAATTTGTAAAGAAAATCAATTGTTTTAACTTAATTTGAATAGTTCCAGTCTAGCATAGAAATAATACGCTAAAAGTAATAGGAATAACATCTGCTTTTGATTAAGATTTTACTGATTTTTTTGAAGTACTCGTATATGGAATAATAGATAATAATTAAATAATATATTAGTAAAGGGTATTTTGGGAAGTTCACGGTCGAATCAAAAGTTTGTCCTTCCAAGCTAACTATTAACAAAAATGTGGAGGGAAAAAAAACAAACGCATGCAATTAAAACATTTTTTCGGAGGGAGAGGCAGAGACAGAGGGGAGGCACATATTGTTTCAATGTGAGAACTAGGGCTGTTATGGTAATGATTACCGTTACCATTTCACAAATACCGCTATCGTACCATTTTTACTGGTAAGTGAAAATTGCTTACCGTTACCGTTATCGATAGACTGGTATACCGATAATCTGGCAACCGTTATAC
This sequence comes from Allium fistulosum, assembly GCA_030737815.1. Taxonomy (NCBI): domain Eukaryota; kingdom Viridiplantae; phylum Streptophyta; class Magnoliopsida; order Asparagales; family Amaryllidaceae; genus Allium; species Allium fistulosum. The sequence continues at coordinate 341,440,627 of CM060904.1, forward strand.
TAGTAATGGTAATTTACCGTTTGTCTAAAAAAGGTTAGTAACATAACACGTATTCACACCATAACTGTGCTTCATTATACAATTTATAATGTTACTTAATAAAAGACATAAATGAGAAAGAAGTGAAGTGTATTTAACATTATTTCACCTGGTTAATAAACTAAATTTAATCATTTGTTTGGTTCTAAATGCCTATAATAAAGCATGTTACATGAATATACATGTATTATAAATTATCTGGTAAAATCACCGCTACTGTTGGTATTAAAGAAACGTTACCGATGATTTACCGTAGAAAATGGTAAATTTACCGTTACCATACCGATTAAACCGGTATACCGACTTCACTCGAAAATGGTAACCGATTGGCTGGTAATGGTATGGTAATGGTAAATTTACCGTTACCATAACAGCCCCAGTGAGAACATTGATTACTCATCGTCATTGTCAGTAGCTGCAGTTGCTACTTATATTGTTGAAGTTGCGCTCTGAGCTGTTGGGTGTCTAATGCTTAAATGCCAGAGTCCCACTCAAAAGCAGCTGAAACTCGCTCTCCTCGTTTAACTACTGAAAAATACCTTTAACATAATAAAGTCGGCCAAGTCTACTTTTATAATATAACCGAGTGTACACATAAGTTGAACACATAAAAAATACAATGATTACAACATGGAAAAAATTTCAAAAGAGGCTTGTTTTTCAAACTATTGGCGTAAATATGCTACTTTGAAAACTAATTACAAGTTTTGGCTAGTTTTGGCCAGCTCAACGATGAGCTGGTCATTTTTTTAAAAAAAATACGGGGCGCATTTGTAAAATGCGCCCCTTATAAATTACACTGGCGCATCTGCCAAATGCGCCAATGTAATTCTGAGGTCCAAACCTGGACAACAAGCATCCTTCACCAAACAATCCAAATCCAAATGCACAATCTTAAATAATAGCAAACGTTTATCCACATAAAAGCCAACAAATAAAACCACCATTAAACAATTTCAAGCATAACATAATTAGAATTTGATTACATTCGCATTAAAGTAGAAGTTCTAGTTCGATTACAAAAGCAAACTAACATTAAACTAAAAATAGTAATATTCAATGTTGAGTTGGATCGTCTTGAGTAGGTGGGGGTTGAGAAGATCCAGCGGGTAGCGATTGGTGTGTATCCTGTCTTCTTTTAGTTCTTCACTTTCTAGTTCACATAGCTTGCTCGGAAGGGCTTGAGCGTGCTAATCGATTTCTAAAAAGGAGTGTATCAATAAGTTTCTTCAAATTAAGACACCGTGGTTGGACTTCTCGTTCGGGTACTCTACCATGTCTGATATCGTCCAATCCTCTTCTTACCGTCTCTAGTACCTCGACCTACAAGTTGTAATTATTTATTCAAAATTAGAAACATAGTTCAAGTGACGAAAAATTCAAGCCAACGAACTAAAAATATCATGATCATGTGAAGATTTACGTCATCTCGCTCAAGCGGTGCACAAGCGGTGTATGCTCGTTCGTGAGAAGTCCGATATGCAACAATGAATCTTCGAGTAATCGACCAATACCAAGTCATGTATCTCGAAATATGAATGGTAGGAAACTGTTGGTGTACGATACGGTTATGTCCATCGTTCCACTGAATGATAGCAAACTCAAAATCTGGCTTTGGTTCGCATGGATTAGTTATGTGTTGATGAAGACCAAACTGTCGCATCACTCGATCAGGATTATACATCTCGCATGCATATGATATGTGTTTTACAAAGCCAACTATGCATCCCACTTAGACATATCTATGGAAGATCAACTAGCACATCCTGTGTGTATGGATTCCATATAACAGCTTCATCTGTTAACATGTCGAGCTGGTTGCGATAGTAAGTGGCCACCTGCTTTTGAGACTCAACCCAACTCCTTGAACCAAACCACCTATATAAATAGTTATACAATTAGATTTTTATTAGTACAAAAATACACACATGTAAATCTAGTTGAAAATCAACTACCTTGCACTATAAGGCAATGTCCTGTCGACCTGTATGGATGAAGACACGTTTGAACGACCAATGGGAAGATGTGTCCATGACCAAAGCTGTAAAATCAATCAAAAATTTAAATACATTAGAATTAAATATTACATATGAGTGTATAACAAATATACCTATTCATATTATACCCGTAAAAGCGAGAGACAACCAGCTATCGATTTCGATTTTATGAGTGCAAAATTTGTTAACTCATTATATAATGTTGCCCCAAGAATCAACGCATTCTGAGGTAAATACATCTCTAATAGGAGTAACATTTTCAATCAATGATGTCGTCATAATTTTCGCACTACATAAAACTGTGAAAAAAAGAGTACGAGATCAAAACACTATAAATTTCAACTACTCAAATGTAAATACTTTAACAAATTACTTACTTTGTATTCACACAAGTAGGAAATACTTGACTTGGATTGCTCTGATAAGGATAAATCGGAATAGTACCAAGAATTTGAGTAGAATGTTGGTTCAAATTAGTAGCAATTGCCTCTTCAAAATGTCTCAACTCCTCTTTTATTACAAATAATTCAATCACTTTTATTAACGAAAAACATAGCATCGGTGTCTTCATCATAATTTACGTCGATAGCAGAAGATTCAGAATCCGTTACCCACTTGCTTACTAGTTTTACATCATACTCTTGTGAATCAATTTTTATAACCCTATACATCATTTCTTTTAGCTCATGATAGGAGCAAAATTTTTTAACCTTTGAACCCTTTTGTTTACCACCAACATATATCGATGTGTTGTTTTCTTTCATAGTCAATTTTCCATCAAAGTAGCAAATAATTGGGATGAAATCCGACATACTTCTAAAAAGAAAAACATAATTAATTTTAGAACAATCAATTGCTAAAAAAATACTAATGATATAATAAAGCATATAAATGAGAGAGTAGATTTGTGAAAAGTAGAATATGAAAATACCTAAAAATTGAGGTAGGGTTTGAGCTTAAACTAGATTTATACCTTCAAATTGATGTCAAATAGCTGATAGATGTAATCCAACTAGTAATCCTTGTATACTTTGAGATTTTGAGGAGATTTTGATGAATTTTGAGGTGAATGGAAGAATGTTAGAAAATTGGGTTTTCTAGCTCGAATATGTTCTCAAACAAATGACTGACTGTTGCTTGCAATTTGTTTCCAGGTTGGGTGAAAAAATTACACCGGCGCATTTGGCAGATGCGCCAGTGTAATTTATAAGGGGCGCATTTCACAGATGCGCCCCGTATTATTTATTTTAAAAAAATGGCCAGCTGGCCAAAACCAGCCTAAACTTGCAATTAGTTTTCAAAGTAGCCTATTTACGCCAATAGTTTGAAAAACAAGTCTCTTTTGAAAATTTGTCCTTACAACATAGTATGCAGTAATGTGTACAATATCCTATCTACTTTTGGCAATGTTAGTTATAGATACGAATGTTAGGCCATCTTCAACCGTTTCCCTTATTAATACGAAGGGGCATAAGCTTAAGCTCGTATAGAGATAAAAATGCCCAACAATTAACGTGTATAAAATATTTGCTTCTCCCATCTTTTTCATTTTAACCTCTCCTTTTTTCCATTTTAAAAGAAAAAATGTATGTCAAAATGGTGCCCGACTAAAAACCAGAATTGGAAAAAGAATGGTCCGTAAGCTAACAGATGAGGTAGCTGGTCTCGCACATTTGATTTCAGCACCCAAGTTGACATATATTGCTAGTACATTATATTACTTGATTATATGGTAATTTTGCATAGTTATTTATTATATAGACTAACATACATTGGTACTCATGGGAGTTGGCCTAAGTTGATCATTCGCTTTTATGACACACCATTTCAGTCGATTCGACCATTACCAACATCTGTTCTATTCAGTGCATTCTCTTTCATCGCTAGCGATTGAGCGAACGGGCGAAGCAACCAGATAAGGGGGACTAGCCACACGTTGGTTGGGGAAATAGATTATAACGACAAAGTCTTTGCCGTTATCAGCTTATAACCTAACCACCAAACCCCAGCTGCCACTGTCATTTTTCCATCCTCCTACTTCGATTTCAGCCAAGAGCAACCCATTTCCACCATTTTCCACCTTCAACCACCTAAATCTGCTAGCTTTTATCCAAATTAAAGGCCGTTTTTTAGATACACACTCGAAGAGATGTCCAGATTGTTAAATTTTTTTCCAAAAAGTCATGCATGGAGAAGGCAGTAGCAGCGGCACTGGCGGTGCCGGTAGGAGCGGCGAAAAACAGAATATCGTACTGTACGGGCAGGAACGAGGAATAGAAGATCTGCTAGAAGCCGCCGAAAATCTCGATAATCATGGCGGAGGTGAAGAAGAAGGCGGTCGCCGCGGTCGCGGAGGCCATAGGGGTGGTTGAGCGGGTAGCACGCGTAGGGGTGTGGGGCAGATTTCCGCTAGACTCGCCGAGCTTGACGGATTTCAGGATCCGAACCTTAGCGCGGCGAAATTGCCTATGCTTTCCAACTTTTGCGCACTTCTAGATGGCGAAATACATGTCAGCACACAAACGAGTTTGGCTGTAAATATTTCTTTATATGATTAAAATAACCGCAATACGTTGTTAGTTTAAATATATAGTATGACTTTATTTAACTTTAACAGTCGCGAAATATCCGTTCACAGTGTTCGTTAGCGAACACGCTTAGATATTTTCATGTACATTTGGCAAATAAGGATAGAGTCGTAACACTATTACACGGGCTTGGATTTCACCATTTCTTAGGTAATCTAATGAACCATTTACTTAAAAAACTAGTTAATGAACTAACACCATTTAAAACCATGTTATTTGACTAACGCTGTAAATGTATTTATATAATAAATAGCTAATGGACAAAATGAATTATACATGACAGGTGGAAATATATGAAAAGGTAGGTATTGGATTGTAAGAGCATCTCCAACAGTTTGGAGTGCGGAAATTTGATTTTCCGCACTCCAAAATGTTGGAGCCCTCATTTCTATAACAGAAATGAGGGTAGACGCCTGTTGAACAGGCGCCTGGGCATTAGGCGCCTGTTCAACAGGCGCCCGTGTTTATTAAATGTCGGGCGCCTGTTGAACAGGTGCCTGATGCCCTGCTTTCATCGATGAATTGGATCAGGGTCCCACAATGTCCTATAATTTGTTCTTTAATATTACATAAGTATTCGTTATGCATGTGAGTCTTAATGTTTTTGGTGTTATGACTGCTATGTTTAAGGTAATATAAATAGTTTAAACGTGGACGTGGGATTGAAGGATGTGCAGCTTTTTAATATACTATGCATTTTACTTTAAACATATATGAGGCGCCTGTTCAACAGGCACCTGGCCAACAGGCGCCTGTTGAACAGGCGCCTCACTCTATCCAATTTCCCCAGCCCGAAGGCCCTACTTTCTGCACTATTGCAAATTCTCGCACCCTGTTGGAGATGATTTCGGGTGCGGATTCGAGAATTTGCAACCTGTTGGAGATGCTCTAATTATGAATACTGATTCGCATGTTTACTGAAAACTAATACAAGCTATTCAATTCATTTGGAAAGTGGGCAGTTAATGTTTAAGTTTATTTTTATCATCTTTTTCTGTACTAAATTTAGGGTATTTCCTTTGCTATCTTCTTCTCATAATTACCAGTTTGCCATTTTCCGCTTCTCTTCTATATATACACATACCAGTTCACAACTGCTCCTTCACAATTATCTACTCCATCTTCACTACTATCTACATCTTCCTCACATTCATTTACATCTCATAACGATGTCATCTCGGCCTTCTTCTATTGAGTCTGATTTAGGAGGCTACGTGCCTTCGAAAAGTCCACGAACCGATGAGGATTGGCTTATCGAGTATCAAGAGCAGCACTACGAGGACATTCGAACCGAGTTCCCAGATCTTAGCCAACTAAGACTCCAGGAGGACATTCAACGTGCATATGAACAACATGTTGGGCTCCATACATATAAAGCAGAGATAAGAGTTCCTGCAAACACACAGGAACGCCGGGAAGTTCGTAATGAACGGTTTCAGATGGAGCAGGAAGTTAACTCTCCTCCATTGCTATATTGTGTTTGCGGTGTGTCGGTTACGTACTCCGTCATGCGAAGCGGAAACGACATTGGACGGCGCCATTAAAGATACCATAACTTTCCAATTGGTCGTGGTTTATGGGAATGGATTGATGATCCATTCCCTCGTAGAGCGGTGGAATATGCAAACGAACTGGAACAAGAAATAGCTGTGCTACGTGACAGGCTAGATGCACTAGAATTTCAGCGTGGTGGTAGGCATAACTAACATGCTGAAGTATGTACTTTGTTTTCGTTGTATGTTTAAGTATGTTGTGGTCAATTGTAGTGTGTTGAAGTATGTCGTACGATGTGGTATATTCAAGACTATTATTCGTTTAAGTATGTCTTTTGTTGTATGTTCAAGTATGTTGCGGTATGTTCAAGTATGTTGAAGTATGTCGTATGTTGTTGTGCGTTTAAGTACATAATTTAGTCTCCAAATTACATCGAACATACACAATCTCATATTACTAAAGATGGACATGCATTAAACTAATACAAATCATAGAATTCAAGTTCCATTAAACGGATACTCATGGACATAAGCAGAACGAAGACAGTTGGACAAACACATAGACATATATCGTTCGTTGACACAGTACTCACTCAGGCCGTCTTATATAATTTACCCACAACTCGTAAGCAGCATGAACAACAAAGTGTGTTTGATGATCCATAAAATACAGGGAGTCAAAAGTTGATCGGGTCATTTGAAAAACATTGTCGCGTTCTACCTCGGTTATAATTCTTCGACACCTCCTGCAAGCTCTAGTAAATGTAATGATTGTATTTCTAGTATCCAAATTTTGTCTTCTTAGCCTACATTTTGGATGGTTATTGTAAGCTTCGTTGACGGTGATCTAAAAATCTTCATCGACCTCCTCTTCCATGTGTCTTGTATCGGCCTGAATATAAGCTTTGATCAACACCAAATAATCATGGGGAGTCCATGTATGATTTTCCATTTGCAACCTTATGAACCTCCCATGTCCATACTTAGTGTATAAATAGTAATCATGGGGATACTAGAAACCAATCAATGGCCTCTACAAACGGAAACTATAGCCATTACTGTCATGTCAATTCCAACAGTGCATCTACATTGTAGCCATTATGGCCTCTGCAATCGTACACTGTAGCAGTTACTGTTATGTCATTTCTCCTGTAGCCATATACACTTTATAGCCTGTACACTGTAGCCATATACACTCATATTACCGCCAAGTCATTATAGCCTCTTCAAACATATACTTTATAGCTTGTACACTTTATAGCATCTATTCTACACTTTATAGCATGTACACTGTAGCCATATACACTCATATTACTGCCAAGTCATTATAGCCTCTGCAAACATATACTTTATAGCCTGTACACTTGCATTATAGCGTGTACACTTGCATTATAGTCTGTACACTTTACACTTTTTTTTTTGTCTCGTAGCATGTGCACTTGCATTATAGCATATCATTTGTTGTCCTGTAGTATGTACACTTGCATTTTAGCCTGTAATTTGTAGTTTCATAGCATGTGCACTTGCATAATGAACTAACATCAATTTTTGTCCTGCAGTATGTACGCTTGCATTATAGGCTATAATTTGTAGTTTCGTAGCATGTGCACTTGCATTATTTCCCAACTCTTTATATGTTGTCATATACGCATTCCTGCAGCTATATATACGTGCATTCTGATCAAGTCTAATGCACCATTGCAGAAAACTAAAACAAACTAATAACTCAAATTACATACTCCTTGACAACCATGGATCCCAACCTATACTACCAGTACCACCAAGACATGAACTATAGTTACAAATATGAATAAGAAATGGATGATGAGACAACAGAGTTTCAAAATCAACAAGCAGCAGTCGGATATTCTTAATTTTTGGTGAAGAATCTACGAGCAACCGTCATGGTAGTATACCTAGACGGGTTGACCGACGATATAAGAGGGACTATAAGGATGGACATGAAAGGCTGATGGGGGACTACTTCATTGACAATCCAACCTACGATATAAATTTGTTTCGCCGTCGATTTCGGATGAGCCCAGATGTATTATCTAAAATTTATCTTAAACTTCATGAAAAAAACCCATATTTCACTTATAGGCTGAATGGAGCACTAGAACCTGGACATTCTCCCCACATCAAAATCTCGGCTGCTTTACGTATGTTAAGCTACGGAACAGCTGGTGATCATATGGATGAATATTTCAGAATCGCATCATCAACAACAATAGAGTACATGAAGGAATTCTGTAAAACAGTTATTGAACAGTTCGGTGAGGAATACTTACGAACGCCAGGACCAAATTATGTAAGAAGGATACTAGCCAAAGGAGAAGCTAGAGGTTTTCCAGTTATGCTTGGAAGTTTGCATTGCAGGCATTGGGCATGGAAAAACTGTCCAACAAGTTGGAAAGGAATGTTCACAGGACACAAAAAGGTGCCGATAATGACCTTTGAAGCGGTTGCAACCGATGATTTATGGGTTTGGCATGCTTTCTTTTGAGTACCAGGTTCGTTAAACAATATAAATGTTTTAAAACAGTCATACCTATTCTCTGAACTGTCTAACGGAATTTCAACAGACGTTACATATAAAGTTGGTAATGTCGAGCATCAAACTGGGTATTACCTGGCCGATGGAATTTACCCAAAGTGGAGAACTTTAATACAAGGCTTTAGAGTACCAACAAACGACAAAGAGAGCTATTTCACTGAAAAAGTGGCAAGCTACAGAAAGGACATTGAACGAACGTTCGGTGTCTTGCAAGCAAGGTTTCAGATTTTACGAAATCCTGCTCGATTTCATGACGCAAGAGTTCTATATGAAATTATGTATGCTTGTATAATAATTCACAATATGATTGTAGAGTCCGAAAGTGGTGGGTATAAAAATCAAAAGACTAATTACCCGAACATGTTTAAGGGTTCTAACAAAAGACCCGATAGAAACATAAACTCAATGGAGGAATATGTTGCCATGGTACAACATATTGAAGATCAACCTGCACACTTCTAATTGCGTGACCAGTTGGTGGACCATTTGTAGGCACACAGAAGAAGGAATAGTAGAAATCCTTAGGCATGGATTATAACAGTTATTTCTACAATATTACTAGTTTGTTTTGTATTTGCTAGTTTGTTTACTGTATTATGTTGACGAGGTTTTATGTTGCTACTTTGTTTACTGTATTATGTTTTAAGATTTGTATGTTGACCATTATGTACTATTATTATGGAACTTATTTAATAAAATGCTGTCCGACCTTAATTCAAAATACATAATGGTACAATAAAATTATATCAAGTACATAAACAGTACACACATAAACCAAAAGATATTTAGAGATACTACATATCTTACACAGGTACACATCAACCATTACAATGCAACCAAACATCTAAAACTCATCCCTATACGAGCCGCTTCCGCTTCCGCTGCCTCTAACTTTCTTATACGTTTCCAACTGCTCGGTTACTATTTCCTGCTGTAAAGGAGAAAGCTTACTGAAATCACAAGTCATCAGTTTGATATAATTCTTCTCTCGCATCAAAGCTTTCTTCTCCTCATAGGCTCGTCTCCTGAACTCTCGTTCGTCCATGATAGCCTTCTGAAATTCAGCTTCGTTGCGGGTTCTTTGAGCTGAAAAGTTGGCTCTGTGCTCTCTTGTTTCTCTAGCAAAAGTTTCTAAAGTTCCTACAAATCTAGAGAATTCCGCACTGCGCTGCTCCAATTGAGTTGACTTGTTTCTACCAAGAGGTCGTCCATCACTGCTTTCATATAGTGAAGATCTTTCCTGCGAACTTGGATCGCTTCCTGGACTTGAATCGGAGTAGTTCATTCTTCTGGCTTTGTTTTGTTGCTCGAACATGAAGTTGTTCAGATTCTTCCATTTCGATAAACTAGACAGAAGCTCAAAGCACCCTTGAAATTTGAATGGTTGTCCGTACTGTAGCTGATAGGACTTACGCGATTCTTCAATCTGTAAGACAAATCCAAAAGTGTAAAGATACATAAAACTACTCAAACACATTACAGTATCAAATAAATTTAAAACAATATTGTACTTACAATATCATAAGGAGCGGCACCGCTTTGCTGCCTATTCTGCAATCTGGTAAGTATTGCCAAATAATTTTGGCATGCGGCGTTCATAACCCGATAACCTCCTCTTAGCGATCCCCATGTTCTCTTCATCGGTTCCAAGGTGTTGTAAAACTCCGCAACTATTTCTCAAAATTTCTGACCTTTCATATTTTTGCCAGAAATACTATCTTGCGAAATACGTGTCGATGATTTAGCAAGTGAAACATACTGCTCAGAAGTAAACTTACATTGTTTTTTTCTGCTGTCAGCTGCCGTTCCTTCCTCTTCGACATTTTCGTCCTCAATGTATTCTATGCCAGGTTCTGTCTCCATTGCAAGTGAATCTCTGCGTCGTCTGTCAAAAATTCCACTTAAGGATTTTCACTTCTTTTTCTTGTTATATTCCGGGCTAGGCGGCGCAAGAAACTCTGTAGCTGCTTCTTCATTGCATTCTTGGTTTTCATCTTCCTCCTCCTCCTCCGAACTATCAACAGTTTCTTCGTTAGCAGGAGCATTGCGTGCATAAGAAAATTGACTTTGTAGATTCTACATTGCTTCACGGTCACGAATCTCTGACTGTTGCGCATTAAGATGATGATGTTGCATTTGATCGTTCTACATCATCAGAGACATGTACGACGAATGATCATCGTATGTGCTGTAGGATCATTTTCACCCTAGAGGGGGGTGAATAGGGTGATATTAAAAATTAATGCGGAAATAAAAATAAAAACAGAAAGTAATGCAGTAAAGATCACACACAGTTTTACCCAGCTTCGGCAATAACCTGCCTATGTGCTGCCCCCAAGGTTTCTACTAGAAATTAGGTAAACAGATGCTTACAAAAATACGTAAACTCACGACACCTGCTAACTCGATTAACCTAACTCTAAGCTCAAAACCTTGCCACAACTCAGCCACTGAGTTGCGAATTCTCAAACTACGCCTCGTAGTTTGTACCTAGTTACACAACTAGAAATTTACATAATTTAAAAGGAAATTACAAAATAAAACTAAAACTAAAACTAAAATAAAACCCTATTTAAAATTGAAGCCCAACACTAAAAAAAACAGGCCCAAAGAATTTATGTGGTCCAAATTGAAAACAAGATAATCCTCGTATTCCTTTTTCGTATGTCTAGGCCGTTCCTTTCGTTCCTCTTCAAAAATTAGGGTTTTTCACCAATTGATGCTGCCACTTAAAATTAGATTGATTGAAGTGATGATTTCAACTCTGGTTTGCTTCATCAATCGATCTCTAGCTTTGATTGCACTCGGTAGCTTCAATTGTGTCGAGCTCGAATGATAAAAATGGTATGTGATTTACTCTATTTTCACTGTTGATTTGCTTGAACTCGAACTCGATGCTTTGCCGATGATGATATGGGTTCAATTTATAGGGATCGAAACCCTATTTTATCGTTCGTATATTTTTGGTTTGAATTTTTCGTGATTTTATCACTTGCATTGATTTTTGATCGAACGAACTTGTGATTTCTGACTTGTTCACTCTGACTCGATCTTCCTTCGATTATATTTCTGATATATTTGAATATGCTCTGTTCTTTACTCCTATGACCTGTTCATCGTTCGCCGACTTGTTGGCATTTGAATTCGATGATATATTTCGGATATAATTTCACCATGATACCCTCTGTGACATTATTCAAACCGATAATTTTCGATTTTATTGTTGAACACTTCAATAGTGTTTTCTTTTGTCATTTTTTTAAAAACATTCCCTTAACCCATGGCTTCATGCAAACTGCTGACCATTGACTAAATGCTTGAACTCTTGCATGCCTTGTACTAGTTTGAATATTGTGATTTTGCTTCGAGTTAAATTGTAGTCTCCATGTATATATAAACATACATATACGTATGTATATATGTGTGTGATTGGTGCAGCTCCAATGTGTTCATGTTCGTAGCTTGATATGTCTAGTTTTGGTGCACTTGTTTGGTTGAGGCTGTTGTCATATGTGGAATTGGTGTGTGTTGTTGTTTTGCATATGCTCATTGATTATGTACTTAGTCATGTACATACATGCATGTTTAGAACTGGTGTGGTTCCACTTGAGTCTGGTCTACATTGTGCTGGTTGCTTTGAGTTTCATGCATTCATGTGTGTGTGATTCTCTGAATTGTTATTCAAGTGCTTGTATAGTTTCATTTGAAGTCTTGTTGCATTCATGTTCATATGAGCATGTCTGAAGCTTGTGTGGGTTCTGCTTTATCCTTTGTACATGTCCTTGCCTCTATTGTTCTGGCCTTGTTACTCTTGCATTGCTTCGAGTTAAATGTCCAGTTGCATGTGTGGTTCCACTTGTATTCATTGTCCTTGTGCACTTACAATTGCTGTGTTGATAAACTTGGTTGAACATATTCAAGTGCTGTTCGTGCCTGTTGTTGCCGTAGTTTGAAACCATTGAAGTCTGGTTGTGTGAGTTATTGTAGCTGGTTCCATTTGAATAAAGTTTGCTCCTGAGCATCCATGCTAGTGTGTTCTTGTTGCCTTTGGTCTAGTTGAGTTATTTGCAGTCTTGAGTCTGCACTGTTGCATAGTTATTGTGGTCTTGTTCTTGCCTTTGTACATTTACAGTCTGGTTGAAAGACTGGTTGGAGTTTTCATGTGTATGTCAATGTCTGCTGGGTTGATTTGGTGCCTTCATACCACTTTGTTCATATGCACTACATTATGATGTTTTCTCTGTTCTTGGCCCTTGTGCATCATATACATGTTGAAACTGTCATGTGGTATGTTGTTGTCTTGTTGTTTTCATTTTAAGTCTGGTTCTGGTTCCATGTTTTCATGTTGGTTTGTACATATGTTCAAACTGGTCTAGTTGAGCTGCTGTTTTGTTTTGTTTTTGCATTGCACCTGCGTTGAATCCAGTCTCGGCTTGGATTTGACCTTGTGCTCACCCGTCCCTGCAATTTTAACGAGCAAGTGTATATCGGTGTGCACGACCTTATGGCATGTACAGTAATACACTGTGCATGTCACAAGTTGTTCGTGTAAGATGAATTAAAAGAAATGATGAAGAACAACCCAAATAACTGAGGCAAATAATATTTTCAAAACACACACTTTATTGTACGCTGCAAAATATTTCTTTTTCAATTTTACTGCGTCAGTGTTTATTTTGCAGATAATTCAGATGTTGGATACAGGCTGGAACAAAGTTGAAGATCAAAATACGAGTGAAGAGTGAATATGTAGTGAGGTGAAATATGTATGTAAAATTGTAAAAATTGTGTTGTAATTGAAACTTGTATAGTGAGAGCTTAAATTTGTACTATTTGAATTTGTAATAAAATATTTATTTGAATAAAATATTTGTTTAAATAAGAATTCTGAGTTATTTATTTTATTCAAAAAATATTTATTTAATTATGCGGAAAAATAAAATAGTACAATAACAAATACATTTAAACAAATATATATATATATATATGTTTATTGTCATCGAACAAAAATCATAAGCTATTGTATTCTACAGTCTCCCCATTTTGATGATAACAAACATATATATTAAGATTTTGACTCTATTAAATGTATTTGGTCTTGATGAATTCTATTAGCTCCCCCTACAACAAAGCTCCCCTTCACATATGCATGAAAATAATAAAAAATATGCAAATAAAAACAATTGCAATGAACCTAGATGAGAATATGCAAAGAGAAAAAATATGAATTTATTTGCCAAAATCTTAACTTCTCTCCCCCCTTTTTATTATCTGCAAAAGAGTAATAGTGTTAGAAAATAGTGATAAAGTTATAGACATTAATAGAACATTAATACCTAATCGAGTATAAATATTAAATTTCAAGAAAAAAATCAAACAAAAATCATAAATACTCTGTTAGGCGCATATTTCATTTTAGAGTGATAGGGGTGATGTCGGCATAGAAAACCATATAGTCGTGTCCATTTGTGGTATATTTATGACAGGAATTTGAATACTTACTAACCATGCATAAGCGTTAGGACTTTTAAATGAGATTAGTATTATTCCCAATTTTTATTAAAAAATGAATCCCAAGTATCTTCTAACCACGCATAACCGTGAGAACTTTTAAATGGGGTTAGAATCAACTATTCTATTTAATAATCAATTTGATATATGTTCCATACATGCATAACCGTGAGGACTTTTAAATGAGCATGAAAGCACATAATCAAAGATTTCAAGTAGTTCACCCATGCATAACCGTGAGGACTGTTAAATGAGAATGAGTACTTTTGGATGATTTTATTGCTAATTAATTAAAAAAAAGAATAATTTCCTGTTTAAATACCACATTTTGACATACTATATTGGATTTTGATTAGTGATTGTCGTAGAAATATGATAGGAATAGAGATGGTTATGGAATTTTTACCAACCAAAGTTATTACAAATTTTGTTTAAATTTTTAAAGAAATTTACTAAATATACTGTCTCAAGTCATAATGTATGATTAATATCAACACTCATCACCTTTTTTCAGTCACTATTTATCTTTTCGATAATAAATAGGGAATCAGATTAGTTAACATAGGCATTGAAGATCAAATCCAAAAATATAAAATCAAATTTCTAAAATGCCTAAACTGAGACGAAGTCGACGAAAAACATTTTCTGGAAGAGGTTTTGTAAAAATGTCTGCCAATTGAAAATCAGTTGAAATGAAATTTATGCAGATATTTTCTTTGGAAACGTGATGCAACTAATGAATGTCCCAACCTAAAACACGTTCCACTAGTACTTTTTCTATCAACTAGATTACCAGCATAATCTGCATATGAATACCCTTTTAACTCAAAGTTATCATTAGTTGGATACCATAGACAAAAGCATGAGGTATGCAACAGATACCTTATAATCCTTTTTACAGCTTTTAAATGAGATTCCTTTAAATTTGACTGAAACCGTGCACATAAACAAACAGAGAACATAATGTCCGGTCTAGAAGAGTAAGATAGAGAAGTATACCCATGTGTATCTAGAGTAATCATCAACCAATACAAAAAAATATCTCTTACCATCTAAGCTTGCAATATCGTTAAGTCCAAATAGATCCATATGAACTAGTTCAAGGACTCTAGAAGTACTTACACTAGCTGATTGAAATCAGATTATGGTGCAGATTTTCAACATATAATACATCGTTGTTGCCCATTGTGACTCTACCACCTTTGTATTTCTCTAGGCTAAGGAACTTTGATTTGTCGCCCATCATGTGCCTGGAACAGCCAGAATCTAGGTACCACTCTTGTTGTTCCTTAGCCTACCAACACACCTACACGAGGAAAGATTTTTGTGACCTATTTGTTTTTACAGGTCCATGATTGTTAGTGACAAACAATTTTGAAAAACAAGTTTGTGTAGAACCAAGACAGTCTATGTTTGCTCCTTTTGGCACCTAGATTTTTTTGACTTTAAGAGATTTTACATTCGTTCTTTTAGGAACCCAAATTGGTATGGTTTTCATGTGTTTTTGTCTATACCAACAATTGTTTTGATTGTATCCAATTTTTCCACAAATCGTGCACTTGGAGTTGACATGATTAGTTTCACTTCTACCCTTTTTAGATTGAGTATACCCAAGTTCTTGTCTAATAGTATTAACAATTTGTTTCCCTAATAACATATTTAGTGATCTTTCTCCTTTGGAGAATTTTCCTAAAGTTGTAGACAATTGTTGGACTTGTGATTTGAGAGATTCATTTTCATTCAATAACAAAGTGAACCTTTTTATAGAATTTTCTCTCATAGTATTTTCACTTTCTTTCAAAATCAGAATTTCATTTTCAAGCGATTTAATTTTCGTTTCTGATTTTTTTATTTCCTCTTCTAATGTTGGGCACACATAGGGCTCTTATTTCTATAGTTTTTAACCAATTGATCAAGCTGATTATTTAGTTGTATCAAACTATCTCTTTATGATTCAATTTTAGTGTACTTCTCCCTAAGTCTTTCGAAACAACCATTTACTTCATGAAAATATATAAGTAATTGCGAGTGAGTAAGTTTTGATACCTCGCTTGGTTCGTCATCATCGCTGTCACTTGTTTCTCCTAAAAACACATATTTTCTTTTTCACTCTCACTGTTAGTGCTTTCATCATCTTCATCACTTTCATTCTAAGTTGCTGCAAAACTTCCCCTTTTTGGTTTCTTTCCTTTGTTGAGTCGATTTTGAGGACAATTGGGCTTGATATGACCAGGTTTATTGCACTTGTGACAAATGATCTTCTCTTTTCTGAGTTGTCTAGAACTTTGACTATTCTGCTCTTTAGTTATTGATTTAGGGCTGGATTTCCATACTTGCGGTTCCACCTTTTGAATCTTTTTACTATCAGTGCTAGTTCAGCTACTCCACCATCCTCATCATCATCTTCTTCTTCACTTTCTATTGTTTCTTTAAGAGCTATTGATTTCTTATGCGTATCTCCTCCTTCACTTTCTTCCTTGAATTTGATTTCTAGCTCATAAGTGGTGAGATTTCCGATGAGTTCTTCAACTTTAACTTGTTTCAGATCCTTTGATTCTTGGATGGCAGTCACCTTTGCTTCAAAATTTCATGGAGGAATTCTGAGGAACTTTCGGACTATTTCCAGTTCTGTGTATGGTCTTCCTAGATATTTTGATTTGTATACAAGATTAGAAAGTCGTCCATACATTTCTTTGACACTTTCATCCTTTGCCATTGTGAAGTTCTCGTACTCGCTACTAAGCATGGCAAGGCGAGATTTTTTAACCTAGGAGGTTCCTTCATGAGTCACTTCCAGTGTGTGCCAGATTTCTTACACAGTTAGACAATTTGAGACACGGTTAAATTCAATTTGATCTAATGGGCAAATAATAGAATTCACAGCTTTAGCGTTAGCATTCTGCAGTTTATTTTCAAGATCGGTCCATTGATCGATAGGTTTTCCAACTTTTTGATTATCTATCATTACTGTTGGTCTATATCCCGTTTCAACAATATTCCATGCATCTATGGTTTTCAGAAAAATTTTCATTCTAGTTTTCCAATATGCATATTCACCATTGAACATTGGTGGTCTAGCTATGGACTTACCTTCAACAAAAGCATTATAAAAAGAAGCCATTGAAAGAAAGAAAATCAAATTTTTTAACAAAAAATGGTTTTTGTTCCTAGCTCTGATACCACTCGTAGGATCGTTTTCACCCTAGAGGGGTGGGGGGGTTAATAGGGTCATACTAAAAATTAATGCGGAAATAAAAATAAAAAAAGAAAGTAATGTAGTAAAGATCACACACAGTTTTACCCAGCTTCGGCAATAACCTGCCTACGAGCTGCCCCCAAGATTTCTACTAGAAATTAGGTAATTGGATGCTTACAAAAACACGTAAACTCGCAACACCCACTAACTCGATTAACCAAACTCTAAGCTCAAAACCCTGCCACAACTCAGCCATTGAGTTGCGAATTCTCAAACTACGCCCCGTAGTTTGTACCTAGTTACACAACTAAAAATTTACACAATTTAAAAGGAAATTACAAAATAAAACTAAAACTAAGACTAAAATAAAACCCTATTTAAAATTGAAGCCCAACACTAAAAAAACCGGCCCAAAGAATTTATGTGGTCCAAATTGAAAACAAGATAATCCTCTTATTCCTTTTTCGTATGTCCAGGTCGTTCCTTTCGTTCCTTTTCAAAAATTAGGGTTTTTCACCAATTGATGCTGCCGCTTAAAATTAGATTAATTGAAGTGATGATTTCAACTCTGGTTTGCTTCATCAATCGATCTCCAGCTTTGATTGCACTTGGTATCTTCAATTGTGTCGAGCTCAAATGATACAAATTGTATGCGATTTACTTTATTTTCTCTATTGATTTGCTTGAACTCGAACTTGATTCTTTGCCGATGATGATATGGGTTCAATTTATAGGGATCGAAACCCTATTTTATCGTTCGTATATTTTTGGTTTGAATTTGTCGTGATTTTATCACTTGCGTTGATTTTTGATCGAACGAACTTGTGATTTCTGACTTGTTCACTCTGACTTGATCTTCCTTCGATTATATTTCTGATATATTTGAATATGCTCCGTTCTTTACTCCTATGACCTGTTCATCGTTCGCCGACTTGTTGGCATTTGAATTCGATGATATATTTCTGATATAATTTCACCATGATACCCTCTGTGACATTATTCAAACCGATAATTTTTGATTTTATTGTTGAACACTTCAACATTGTTTTCTTTTGCCATTTTTTTAAAAACATTCCCTTAACCCACGGCTTCATGCAAACTGCTGACCATTGACTAAATGCTTGAACTCTTGCATGCCTTGTACTAGTTTGAATATTGTGATTTTGCTTCGAGTTAAATTATGGTCTCCATGTATATATATACATACATATACGTATGTATATATGTGTGTGATTGGTGCAACTCCAATGTGTTCATGTTCGTAGCTTGATATGTATAGTTCTGGTGCACTTGTTTGGTTGAGGCTGTTGTCATTTATGGAACTGGTGTGTGTTGTTGTTTTGCATATGCTCATTGATTATGCACTTAGTCATGTACATACATGCATGTTTAGAACTGGTGTGGTTCCACTTGAGTCTGGTCTGCATTGTGCTGGTTGCTTCGAGTTCCATGTCTAGTTGCTTGCATTCATGTGTGTGTTATTCTCTGAATTGTTATTCAAGTGCTTGTGTAGTTTCATTTGAAGTCTTGTTGCATTTCTATTCATATGAGCATGTCTGAAGCTTGTGTGGTTTCTACTTTATCCTTTGTACATGTCCTTGCCTCTATTGTTCTGGTCTTGTTACTCTTGCATTGCTTCGAGTTAAATGTCCAGTTGCATGTGTGGTTCCACTTGTATTCACTGTCCTTGTGCACTTACAATTGCTGTGTTGATAAACTTGGTTGAACATATTCAAGTGTTGTTCATGCCTGTTGTTGCGATAGTCTAAAACCATTGAAGTCTGGTTGTGTGAGTTATTGTAGCTGGTTCCATTATAATAAAGTTTGCTCATGACCATCCATGCTGGTGTGTTCTTATTGCCTTTGGTCTAGTTGAGTTATTTGCAGTCTTGAGTCTGCACTGTTGCATGGTTATGTGGTCTTGTTCTTGGATTTTGTACATTTACAATCTGGTTGAAAGACTGGTTGGAGTCTTCATGTGTATGTCTATGTCTGCTGGGTTGATTTGGTGCCTTCATACCACTTTGTTCATATGCACTACATTTTGATGTTTTCTCTGTTCTTAGCCCTTGTGCATCATATACATGTTGAAACTGTCATGTGGTATGTTGTTGTCTTGTTGTTTTCATTTTAAGTCTGGTTCTAGTTCCATGTTTTCATGTTGGTTTGTACACATGTTCACACTGGTCTAGTTGAGCTGCTGTTTTGTTTTGTTTTTGCATTGCACCTGCGTTGAATCCAGCCTCGGCTTGGGTTTGACCTTGTGCTCACCTGTCCCTGCAATTTTAACAAGCAAGTGTATATCGATGTGCACGACCATGTGGCATGTACAGTGATACACTGTGCATGTCACAAGTTGTTCGTGTAAGATGAATTAAAAGAAATGATGACGAACAACCCAAATAACCGAGGCAAATAATATTTTCAAAACACATACTTTATTGTGCACTACAAAATATTTCATTTCCAATTTTACCACGTCAGTGTTTATTTTGCAGATAATTCAGATGCTGGATACAGGCTGGAACAAAGTTGAAGATTAAAATACGAGTGAAGAGTGAATATGTAGTGAGGTGAAATATGTATGTAAAATTGTATAGTTAAAATTATGTTGTAATTGAAACTTGTATAGTGAGAGCATAAATTTGTACTATTTTAATTTGTAATAAAATATTTGTTTGAATAAAATATTTGTTTAATTAAGAATTTTGAGTTTTTTATTTTATTCAACAAATATTTATTTAATTATGTGGAAAAATAAGATAGTACAATAACAAATACATTTAAACAAATATATATATATATATTGGTTTATTATCATCAAAGAAAAATCCTAAGCTATTGTATTCTACATGCGCCTAATGGAGGATGTTGTTGGTAATATTGTTGGGGGGCAGTAGAATGAATGGGAGGAAAGTTAGGAGGAGCGAGCGGTTGGTAAGGCTGGCTATAGGAAAAACTTGAATACGGCGAGTATCCATACTCATGTGATGGACGAAGTGTTTGCTGTTGGTATGGTGAGCGTTGTTTGGAAAATCCGGTGGAATGCAGATTGGAAGTGGGTTTCTTGCCCATAACTATTTTGCCGGATCGTTTGGATGAAGAAGACATTTTCAGAAGTAGAGGATGAAGAAGTAAATGATAAGGTTGTGTGGAAGGAGGAGATGATGGAGTGGAGGAAGATATAGGATGGAATTTGGACGTTGGAATGGAGCCGTTGCACTAGCCATTGTAGTGCAATGGATTTAATTTTATAACGGTAAATCCTCTGCCGTTATAAACTTATAATGGCAAAGACTTTGCCGTTATAATAACCAACCTCTGTTCAATGAACCATCCACGAGAACAGCTCTAATCAGCCATGAACTTGCCACGGCGAAGTGAACAAGCCACACCTGGTTGCTCCGTGGCTTGTTTAGCAACTGAACAAGCCATTATTGGTTGTGCCCTTAGGTTAAGTAGTAGTTGACATTATGAGTTCTGTAGTGTAAACATACTAATAATTTCAGTCCAGATATAGTATGAAAATATTATAAAATTGTTTCGTGTGACATGGATAGTGCTGGTCCTATCATCTGGGTTGTCCTAGACGAACCACAATTATATTTTCCATAGTTGAATAAAATAGTAATTTTACAAGAATCGATTGGCTTGCTTGCCTTACCCTAGGTCCGGCATTGGACATGGGTTGAACCATAAGATTAAGCTATGTACATGAAAAGGCAATGCAAGGGTAGCACATAGGATTAAATATACTGTATTATATAAAATAGTCATATAGAACTGTAGTTTAAGTACAAAGCGGAAAACAATACAACAAATACAACTAAATCATGACATAAATGTAGAACACACTGTGTCGGATGTTGTTCAAGCAACATATTGGTGTACTCTCAAGCTTTCTTTTTGTGTCCTATGTCTAAATTCTTGGCATTGTTGCAGGTGTATAAGTTTGCATCCTTGAATCATTGATGCACATGTGAAATATCACAAAAGAGCAGTGTCCCTTTTTTATTTTTTATTTTTTATCTCAGTGTTAGTCTATCAATTTTTCGTTTTCAAGTATACTTTTCTGCAACATGTTTATGAATTTTCAATGATATATCTACTGCTAATATCAGATATTATATTTGTTGAATTTAAGTTTAAACTTTAGTTCTTCATGACAGCATTGCATACTTAGCAAATGCAATTATAGTTGCTGACATGATTGCATCCTCTGTCACAAGATACCTCAAAAGTTTAAATTGTAAATTAAGACCGAATTAATAAAGTTATTCATAGTAGAATGTATGAACGTACTTGTTATACATATTAATGATAGTGCTATGCACTTGGTTATACATGTTGATGGTAGTGCTATGCACAAAGGCTTTGCCAAAAGTATTTTATTTCTCATGCAAATAGTGTTACAGATTAGTGGTAATGCGCCCCTTTCCTATTTTCATGAATATGGATTTGATTGTTCAATCTAGACTTAGCTTTTAGAGTTTTTAGGCAAAAAAATGGTAATGCTATGCACATATTTCATATTTGAGTGTTTCTCACCATTTTTTATTTGATTGATTTGAGCATAATTTGTTGGATATTTTTAAGTTTTCCCTTGTTTTTGTTTTCATGAAGAGAGAAGAAAGGAAGATGGAAGAAAGAAGAAAAGCAAAGTCCCACATCTTGAGATATTGGGAACCATACTTGTTTAAGTATGGGTTTCTCATGAGGGAGTTGGGGCCTTGGGGCTTCCAAATGTGTGCTTTGTTGAGAGGAGGAAAGTCATGCATAACCACCACACGCGCGCGCCACCGCCGCCGTCCGACCGACCGAACCGAGTACGGGTCAAATGATAATAATTTTTTGAAAATAGAAATGGGCCGGATTTCAGCCCGTTATGGACCCAGAATTGAAACAAAATAGGACGTTGGAAAGGGCGCCGTTGTTAACAGATACGAAATTCAAACGGGCGCGACCGTTGTTAACGGTTTTGAACCAAACGGACGCAACCCTAGATGATCATGCACCTTCTTCTTCCCTCGCAAATCTACAACGCCATTAGAGTGTTACAGAACACTCTCTTATCAACTGATTTGTAACGCCTGCAAGGTGTTTCAAATCCAGTAAAATTTGTCGCGCCTGTGCGACGTTGCAGATTGCATTTCATTTCTTTGCTCTGTTCTGCCTCCGTATCTTGCATCATTTTAGATCAGAATAAAGTGTTCTTGACCAGATCAAAACCGTACAAATTTTGAATCTGGTTACGCTGTTCCAAGGCTTCATTGAATCCTAAAAGTCGATAGTTCGATAACCCGTTTGTACCTGCTGAGTTGAACTATTGTCTGAAAGAATCTATTCCATAGATCCTTGAAGTCAGAAGTACGACATTGTATTCGTCGGATTCGACTCGAACCACAAATTTCCAACAAATTTTCAGACAATATCCTTCGACCATGGAAGGTTCGAGCGCCCTGCAAGTCATGAATTAGCATTTAACTCGATTGGAGCGGTTTGATAGAGACAATTTTACTCGTTGGCAAGAGACAATGAAATTCTTCCTGATCACCGTAAAATTGTTCTACATTTTGGAAGATGGCTTGGAAGTAATACCCGATGAAACTGACAAAGATGACGATGCTCTAAAGGCAAAATGTACAAAGCACAAAGAGGATGATTTTCTATGTAGAGGGCACATTCTGAATGCATTGTCTACTCCTATCTACAACGCACATAGGACTTTGGAAACTACAAAGGCACTTTGGGCTGCACTAGAAAGCAAATACCGCATATCCAAGGTAAGTAACAAAAAATTCCTTATTTGCAATATTATGGATTTCAAAACGGTTGCCAATAAGTCCATAGTTGGACAAGTAAGCGAAATTCTACTATTAGTGAATCAACTTAAAGATGCTGGAATAAATCTCCCTGAATCTTTTGTTGTTGGAGTTATAATTTCAAGACTTCCTAATTCTTAGAATGATTATAAGAAAAAATTAAAGCATGCGGAAACGGATTATGATTTAGACGGTTTACAGCATCATCTTTGTATTGAAGAGGACTCTCGTAAACACGAACTAGATGATAATCCGCAAATTGAGTCCCATTCTAAGGCAAATAATGTTCAAATTACTGGCAAGCTAAAGCCTAAGAATGAGACACAGTTTAAGAAGAGAAATTCCAACAACGAAAAGAAAGGTGCTTGTTACTACTGTAACAAGCCCGTCCACTATTCCCGAGATCGCCGTCAGCGGAAGAAACAACAAAAAGTGAATGTGGTTGAAGACTCGCTTATGGCTGTAGTGCAAGAGGCGAACTCCGTTAGTGAAACTGATAATGATTGGTGGTTTGATACTGGAGCAACCATTCATATTTGCAAAGACTGTAATCTGTTTAAGACTTACGAAGAAAATAATGGAGGAGCCGACAAGGTTACTAGAGCAAATATGGTTCCAAGCAAAGTTTTGGAAAAAGGCACCATAGAACTTACATTTACTTCTGGAAAAGTTCTTACATTAGTTAATGTAATTTATGTACCTGATATGTGTAAGAATTTGGTCTCTGGATACCTTCTTAACAAAGGAGGATTCAAGATGGTGTATGAGTCTGACAAGTTAGTGTTGTCCAAGAATGGCAAAATCATTGGACAGGGATACTCTTGTAACGGCATGGTTAAGTTGAATCTAATAAAGAAATCTTCTATTTATATTGTTGATTCTGTTAGTTTATGGCATGGTAGACCAAGACATGTTAATTATAATTCCCTTAAAAATATGCATAAATTAGGATTAATTTCTGATTGTGATTTCGATACTATCTCTAAATGTGAAATATGTGTTCAAACAAAAATACACCAAAATCCTTTAAATCTATAGAAAGGAAAACTGGCTTGCTTGATTTAGTATATAGTGATGTGGGTGACTTAAAAAATCATATCACCTATGGTGGTAACCAATACTATATAACATTTATTGATGATTATACTAGAAATGCATATGTGTATCTAATGAAAACTAAATATGAGGCCTTTGATAAATTTAAAATTTACAAAGTAGAGGTCGAAACACAATTAGGAGTTAAAATAAAAGTATTACATTCAGATCGAGGTGGTGAATATTTCTCAAATGAATTCACCTTATTTGTAAACAACACGGTTTAGTTCACCAGTGCCCTGCCCCATATACACCACAACAAAATGGTGTTGCTGAAAGGAAAAATAGAACTTTAGTAGAAATGGTTAATGCCATGCTCATAAGTTCAAACTTACCTTATAACCTATGGGGTGATGTTATGTTATTTGCATGTTATATCTTAAATAGAGTACCACTTAAAAAGAATAATGTTTCCCCTTATGAATTATGGTTTAATAGGAAACCTAATCTTACAAGACTTAAAGTTTGTGGTTGTTTAGCATATGTTAGAAAACTAGACCCTAAACGGCCGAAGTTAGGAAATAGGGCATTTAAATGTGTTTTCATAGGATATTCACTTAATAGTATAACTTATAGGTTCCTAATTCTTGACACCTTAGAAGTTATTGAATCCGTAGATGTAGAATTCTTTGAAAATCAAACTGTTGAGATTCTATTGAGATCATCTAGTCCAGAACCTAATACGATTGATGATATCAATGACGATGATTATGCTCTTGCTCAATATAGCAAGAAAGTATCAGTACCAGATAATAGTACTGAACAAAGGAGAAGTAAAAGAGCAAGAATAGAGAAGGACCATGGTCCTGACTTCATTACATATCTTATAGAAGGCAGTAAGGACAAAGTCCTTAATGTGACTAGATATGTCATGAACGTCGATGATGACCCCAAAAACTTATTCTCAGGCAACGAGTTCCAGAGATTCAATATTCTGGAAAGAAGCTATCAATGATGAAATGAATTCCATATTGTTAAAAAACTTGGGTTTTAACTGATTTACCTCCTGGTGCTAAACCTATAGGATGTAAATGGATATTTAAGAAAAAATTGAATACAAATGGATCCATTGATAAGTTTAAAGCCAGATTAATTGCTAAGGGATATAAGCAAAGAGATGGAGTAGATTATTTTGATACATATGCCCCAGTTGCTCGCATATCTTCTATACGCTGTTTAATAGCACTTGCATCAATTCATAAATTGGTCGTACATCAAATGGATGTAAAGACTGCGTTTCTAAATGGAGATTTAGAAGAAGAGATATATATGGAACAACCTGAAGGTTTCAAAACCCCAGGCCAAGAAAAGAAAGTTTGCAAATTAGTAAAGTCTCTTTATGGCCTGAAGCAAGCTCCCATGCAATGGCATGAGAAGTTTGATAAAATAGCATTGTCATATGGATTTATTGTTAATGATGCTGATAAATGTGTTTATAGCAAATCGGACAACAACGATTATGTTATAATATGTTTATACGTTGATGACATGCTAATATTTAGTTCCAATATATCCTGTGTGAATGAAACTAAGAAGTTTCTGTCTTCTAAATTTGATACGAAAGATCTAGGAGAAGCTGACATAATTCTGGGAAATAAAATTATTAGGAAAGAGGGGGAGTTGTTACTAACACAATCTCATTACATTGAGAAGTTCCTCCGAAAGCGTGGTCATTAGAATGACAAACCAACACCTACTCCTTTAGATCCTAGTATTAAATTAAAAAAGAATACTGGACGTACCATTTCTCAACTTGAGTATTCCAGTGTTATTGGGAGTCTTATGTATGCTATGCATTGCACTAGACCAGACATAGCACATGCTATCAGCATGTTATGTCGATTTATGAGTAATCCAAGTTTCGAACATTGGAAAGCTATTTCCAGAGTTTTAGCTTATTTGAAAGGAACCATTACCTATGGTTTATCTTATAAAGGATATCCTGCTGTAATAGAAGGATATAGTGATGCAACCTGGAACAATGTAGAATCCAAATCCAAGTCTACGACTGGATGGATCTTTACGTTAAGAGGTGCTGCTGTGTCTTGGGTTTCCAAGAAACAGAACTGTATATCTGACTCAACAATGTTGTCAGAGTTGATTGCATTAGCAGATGCATGTAAGGAAGCGGAATGGCATAGAAATTTATTAATAGAAATCTCATTATGGAAGATGTCATCTCGAGCAGTCTTGATTAACTGTGATAATCAGGCTACAATATACAATGTCTCTAATAAGACATATGATAGAAAGTCTAGACATGTGAGTCTAAGACATCAAATGATAAGACAATTACTCAAAAGTGGAGTAATAACTGTTGATTACATAGAAACAAAGAAAAACTTAGTTGACCCACTCACAAAGAGTCTTCCAAAGGCAATGGTTTCTATAAAATCAAAGGAAATGGGACTAAGGTCTGTGAATGAAGATTGATCATCCTTAACAGAAACCCAACTTATGTTTTGAAAAGGATAGACAAAGTTCAATGGTTACCAACAAGTTAAGAGAATGATTATGGAACACTAAATCAATAATCCCATAATATTTAGTGTTGGATTCTGCAAGAACAAAGGATGGATAGTATATCTTTAATAAGTATAGTTACCTTAAAAAGGTGTATCGCAGAAACACTTTAAGAGACTTACCCATATGAGTATGGAAATCAGGCCGTTTTCTAAGAAAGTAAGACCGCTTTCTGACGTAGACTCATGAACCCAGGTTAAAAGCACATGGCCATTAATGTGCTGAGCAATACAGAACACTTTACCTAAGAAAATCAACTTATGTGATTGTTCCGGTTTATCATAAGGGATACTTGGTTCAAGATTCGTTCACCATAGAATCTCGATAAAGCTTTGAATGGTTTACACTAAGTAAATGTTCAAATCCAAAAGATACCTTTTATTTATGTGTTGGTTTTCATGATGATGCAATAATTGATCTTTGAACTACGTTTGGCTTGATCCCACTTGGGTATGTAGGCAATCACTCAAGTAATGCAGCCATTCCTGTTTTTAAACTTAAAACGTTTTTTAAATTATCCAAACTTAAAAATAGAGGAGAATGTTGGATATTTTCAAGTTTTCCCTTGTTTTTGTTTTCATGAAGAGAGAAGAAAGGAAGAGGGAAGAAAGAAGAAAAGCAAAGTCCCACATCCTGGGATATTGGGAACCATACTTGTTTAAGTATGGGTTTCTCATGAGGGAGTTGGGGGCATTCGGGCTCCCAAATGTGTGCTTTGTTGAGAGGAAGAAAGTCATGCATAACCACCACACACGCGCGCGACGCCACCGCCGACCGTCCGACCAATCGGGCCGGGTACGGGTACGGGTCAAATGATAATAATTTTTTGAAAACAGAAATGGGTCGGGTTTCAGCCCGTTATGGACCCAGAATTGAAACAAAACGGGACGTTGGAAACGGCGCCGTTGTTAACAGTTCTTAACCGAACGGATACGAAATTCAAACGTGCGCGACCGTTGTTAACGGTTCTGAACCGAACAGGCGACGGTATTAAACCGAACAGACGCAACCCTTGATGAATAGACACCTCCTCATCTCTATATATAGGTCGGTCAGAATTGTTATTCGATACACAGAAAAAATATATTCTCCTTCTTCTTTCCACGCAAATCTACAATGTCAATAGAGTGTTACAGAACACTCTCATATCAACTGATTTGTAACGCCTGCAAGGTGTTGCAAATCTAGTAAAATTTGTCACGCCTGTGCGGCGTTGCAGACTACATTTCATTTCTTCGCTCTGTTCTGCCTCCGTATCTTGCATCATTTCAGATCAGAATAAAGTGTTCTTGACCAGATCAAAACCGTACAAATTTTGAATCTGGTTACGCTATTCCAAGACTTCATTGAATCCTAAAAGTCGATAGTTTGATAACCCGTTTGTACCTGTTGGGTTGAACTATTGTCTGAAAGAATCTATTTCATAAATTCTTGAAGTCAGAAGTACGGCATTGTATTCGTCGGATTCGACTCGGACCACAAATTTCCCAACATAATTTTGTGTTTATTTATTGGAAACATAAACTTCTATGCAAAAGTATAAATAAAAGTTGAAACATGCAACTGTATGGAAATCAACTGGGATGAAGTGAACAGTGCCAAAAAAAGATAATGAATTTAAATGATATTTTGAAATATAATTTCAAGTAATAATACAAACTTTTAGCTGTTGTTGATCAGAAGAATAAGAGATTCAACCACCATAAAAGGAAAAAAAAACATTCTAACTTGCGGCATTAAATTGAATTTAACAACTGGATCCACATTTTGAATCATAATTCCGTTGTAGAAAAGTAAAGTAGAATAGAAAATATCACCATATATCTATCTAGTTACAATTTATGGTTGTTTTAAAAATGAAAAATCATATAGAAAATGATTATTATTTCCTTTTAATTTAATTCCCAAACTGTTCATTTAGTCACTATAATTATTTACGAGTACATATGCACGTCCAAGTGGGCCTGCATTTAACCATAATGTGCATGCATTTTTATATGTATCTTTGGAAGTAGATTTGATAGTAGTATTCCCATATTTGAACTCCGCCTAGTGCAGAAGCCGCTATTTTTTTTGTTCGGACTGCAATATTTTCTTCATACTAACTCGGAATCCGGCGAGACTTCGACCGATTAACTCCCA
This sequence comes from Allium fistulosum, assembly GCA_030737815.1. NCBI lineage: Eukaryota > Viridiplantae > Streptophyta > Magnoliopsida > Asparagales > Amaryllidaceae > Allium > Allium fistulosum. Next base: position 341,469,590 of record CM060904.1, read on the forward strand.
CCTAAATTACGGACAATATGAAACACTCGGATACTTCATCTTGTGAACGTACACTGTAGTTCTCCTTGGGGACTGACAGTTGTACTTAGAAAATAACATGCTACCACATCCCTATATTTGAACTCCGCCTAGTGCAGAAGCCACTATTTTTTTTGTTCAGTCTGCAATAACTTCTTCATACTAATTCGGAACCCGGCGAGACTTCGATCGATTAACTCCCACCTAAATTACGGACAATATGGAACACTCGTATACTTCATCTTGTGAACGCACACTGTAGTTCTTCATGGGGACTGACAGTTATACTTAGAAAATAAGAGGCAACCACATCCCCATTTTTGAACTCTGCCTAGTGCAGAAGCCGCTATTTTTTTTGTTCAGACTGCAATAACTTTTTCATACTAATTTGGAATCCGGCGAGACTTCGACTGATTAACTCCCACCTAAATTACGGACAATATGAAGCACTCAGATACTTCATCCTGTGAACGCACATTGTAGTTCTCCATAGGGACTGACAGTTGTACTTAGAAAATAACAGACTACCACATCCCCGTATTTGAACTCCGCCTAGTGCAGAAGCCGCTATTTTTTTTATTCAGAGTGCTATATTTTCTTCAAACTAACTCGGAATCCGACGAGACTTCGACAGATTAACTCCCACCTAAATTACCGACAATATGGAACACTCGGATACTTCATCTTCTGAACGCACACTGTAGTTCTCCATGTGAGCTGACAGTTGTACTTAGAAAATGACAGTCTACCACATCCCCAGATTTGAACTCCGTCTAGTGTAGAAGCCGCTATTTTTTTGTTCAAACTGCAATAACTTCTTCATACTAATTCAGAATCCGGTGAGACATCGACCAATTAACTCCCACCTAAATTACAGACAATATGGAAAACTCGGATACTTCATCTTGTGAACGCACACTATAGTTCTCCATGGGCACTGACAGTTGTACTTAGAAAATAACAGGATACCACATCCCCATATTTGAACTCCGCCTAGTGCAGAAGCCGCTATTTTTTTGGTTCAGACTGCAATATTTTCTTCATACTAACTCGGAATCCGATGAGACTTCGACCGATTAACTCCCACCTAAATTATGGACAATATGAAACACTCGGATACTTCATCTTGTGAACGTACACTGTAGTTCTCCATGGGCACTGACAGTTGTACTTAGAAAATAACAGGATACCACATCCCCATATTTGAACTCCGCCTAGTGCAGAAGCCGCTATTTTTTTTGTTTAGACTGCAATATTTTTTTCATACTAACTCGGAATGCGGCGAGACTTCTACCGATTAACTCCCGCCTAAATTACGGACAATATAAAACACTCGGATACTTCATCTTGTGAACGTACACTGTAGTTCTCCATGTGGACTGACAGCTGTACTTAGAAAATAACAGGCTATATTCCCATATTTGAATACTATTTCCTTTTAAGATGTAAAAGGGTATATTTGGAATTTCAAAAAGACAGTGAGTAAATATATTCAATGAATTCTCTTTATTAGTAGTAAAGATAAAGATAGAGTGAACGATTTCCATAATTATAATGAGAGGTATTTATGGTATTTCAGAAGGACACGGTTGAATTCATATTCAAGGAATTCTCATTATTAGTAGTAAAGATAATCATATAAAAATAATTCAATCGTTTTTTTATGAGAAAAATAAATCATTCATAATTAAATGTGTCATGCCTAATTAATGATTTATCATTAATGTATTGTGGTAAATAATTCAAAGTTCAAGCTACATTCATCTAGTCGTAAACATAATAATCTAAAGAAGCCTCAAATAGCAAGGGCTGGACATCAACCTTAATACGGACTAAACCAATTGATTTTGTATTAGTAGTTAACTTTTTTTTAAATGATTGTATACGTTTTAAAATAAATGGATGAACAAATCAGAAAAGTAAAAAATGGGGAAAAAAAAGGAAAAATACTGGAATTTAATCTGAGTTAGATAAAGCAAATCTGGATATACTGTTACACAATCAGTAGTTTCAGTACCAACTATTTTATCTGCACTATTAACGAAAGTATCTCCTATCCAAATCATCATAAATTACATAATGTAAATGCAATACCGGGGGTAATAAAAACATATATAAGTTGCACATTTAAGGCTTAGTTCATGCACAGAATTAAAAACGTACGTTGAAAAGACTACTTCAATGAGTGATAAATGTTAAGTAAAATATAAGCAACCTATATAAATCATTAAAACCAAAACATTAAATGAATTATGCTACTGTCAAACAAAATGTTAAATTTTCCAAAGCAATTACCATTGTTTAATATACAAAAAATAACCAAATTAACATGTGTTTTAACTAAAATGTATTCCATTCAATTGTTATATACTAAAGTAATTGACATTAACTGTGTCTGTCAAACAATCCATTCAAGATAAACTATACTTTGTTCAGGTGTACGGTCTTTTGCTGAAGTGTACAATCTCATTGCTACCTCAATATCCAGCGTTGTCAATCAAATCAGCAGCCTCATACCCAGTAATTCAAAATTCGCCGTCGAGGAAAATATCATTGCTGCTATGAATGATCTAGGAATCACACATTTCTTCAAGATGTATATGCAAAAGTTGAAGGAGATGGATCCAATTAACTCAAAATTGCTCTGGTATTGGTGAAAAATATCAACACCAGTTTATCTACTATCCAATCTCTGCCTCTTAGTAGTTTACTATGGCCAGACGATGCAAATTCAGAGGTAAATATTTAAATGAGCAACCCATTGGTAGCTACTACGCCAGAGATGTGATAAACAATACTGTAACAAAAACATATAGGGGGTGCACATGTTTGCATCCTTAAATCGTTGTTAATTATTGATAAACAATACTGTCACAAAAACATACTTATAAAATGTGATGTAATGGAATTTGCTATAAATTAATGAATTATAACTGTGATTTTCTAGTAGCGGTTTGCGAATAAATTAATTTCAGTCGATGAAATGTGGTGAATAAACTCGGGTTCACATTTTTAGCATAACAGCACGAAACAGGTACAATATATAAAGAGTGTCAAACAGTGAACCTAACAAAAAAAATGACAAAGTTATATTGTTAGCTGAGTACCGAAATCTGACATGTGTGCATGTTGAAATACATGTCCCGAGTTCTCTTTGTCATAAATGCACGAGTATGAACGGGTGGAACAATGTATATTAGCGGCTATAAAGAACACCTACATATCCTGTGCAAACACCAAATATGTGAAGTCCAAACAACGATATAGAAATTAGAAATTTTGAGCATAGTAGACCACAACAATTACTACCTGTTAAGTGTTAACAACCAAAAAACGTTACATAGAGATAAAATGATTTTTTTTGTCTTGAATATACTTTTATGTCAATTAAGGTGCGAATAATACATATGAGAAGGGTGTTAACGTTTGTAAAACGTTTATAAAATCAAGTAAGAAGAAGAAGAAGAAGATAATTCATATTATTCAGCAAGACGGCTGAGCAAGAAGATTGATTACATTAGGGTTACAGAGATAGGTTTATATAGATAGAAAACAGATAAAAAGGCCAAATAGATAAAAAGGCCAAATAGATATGCTAACATCCCCCCTCAAACACGCGATGGTACAGTAAGAAGCATCGAGAGTTTGCCAATGAAAAATCTATGACGTTCGATAGTGTGAGCCTTCGTGAAGAAATCTGCAAGTTGCGTCGATGATGAAGTAAAAGGCAGAGAAATGGTTCCATGCAGCAAGTGATACCGAGTGAAATGACAGTCAATCTCAATATGTTTGGTGCGCTCATGGAAAACAGTATTGTGAGCAATTTGAATAGCACTCTTATTGTCACAATACATAGGAGTGGGAGAAGAAATCGAAACACCCATATCTTCCAATAGCCAGCGTAACCAAATGATCTCAGATGTAGTGGAGGCCATAGCACGATACTCTGCCTCAGTAGAAGACCGAGAAACAACATCCTGTTTCTTGCTCTTCCATGAAATAAGGGAATCACCTAAGAATATGCAAAAGCCAGTTGTGGATTTTCTATCTGTTGAATCACCAGCCCAATCTGCATCAGAGAAAGCACGAAGCTCCAAAGAGGAGGTCGATGGAAACAATAGACTCTGATAAAGTGTTCCTTGCAAGTAACGAAGAATGCGCATAACAGCAGCCCAATGAACAGAGGTAGGGGAAGATACGAACTGGCTAACAATGTGAACAACATAGGCAATATCTGGACGAGTGATGGTCAGATATACAAGGCAACCAACAATAGAACGGTATAAAGTGGGATCAGAAAGAGGACTCCCATCTGTCGGAGTGTATCGGGCATTTACCTCAAGTGGTGAATCAACATGTCGTGTATCAGTAAGACCAGCACGATGAATAATGTCAGTGGCGTATTTGGATTGGGAAAGAAGATAGCCTTTTTCAGAAGAAGCTACTTCAATGCCTAAAAAGTAACGTAGATGACCCAAATCCTTCATTTCAAAACAACGAGACAATGTGGCTTTAATGCTCATAATACCATTACTGTCATCACCTGTAATGATCATATCATCTACATATAGTAGAAGAAGAATACGGCCTGCAGAAGTTAATCTGACAAAGAGTGCTGAATCATGGGGACTAGAGGTAAAACCAAGTGATGTAACAACATTCGAAAATCTCTCATACCAAGCACGAGGTGCTTGCTTAAGACCATATAGAGCTTTCTTAAGCCTGCAAACCTGACCTGGAGCATGAGAAACGCCAGGTGGAACAACCATGTAAACTTCTTCCTTAAGATCTCCATTAAGAAAAGCATTTTTAACATCCATTTGAGAGATGTCCCACTTACGACTGGACGCAACGGCAATAAGAACCCGTACAGATGTCATCTTAGCCACAGGAGCAAATGTCTCCTCATAATCCATGCCATACTCTTGGGCAAATCCTTTAGCAACTAAACGAGCTTTATATCTCTCAATAGAACCATCTGAATTGGTTTTAATTTTATATACCCATCGACAACCAATAGTTTTCTTCCCAGTAGGAAGATATACAAGATCCCAGGTACCAGTTTTGTCTAAAGCAGACATTTCCTCAGACATAGCGCGTTGCCATACAGGAGAACGAACAGCCTCCGAGTAAGAAGAAGGCTCATGGAAAGTGTCAATGGAAACAAGAAATGAAGCAAAAGCCCGAGAGTAACAAGAGTAAGCAAAATCTGATAATTGAGTAGATTTACGTGTGCGAGTGGGATAGCGAGGTTGAACAGGATCTGTTATCACAGGAGGTGTTTGAACAGTCGTAGTAGCAGGAGATAAAGTGTCACCTGCAGAAGGAGGAGGAACAGAGGGTATGGATGACGGTGTTTCAATGGTAATGAGTGGTGAATCAGAAGGGTTATCAGCAGGAAAAGGATCAATGTGAATGAGATCAGATTTTGTCATATTATGAGGACTAGCTGGAATAGAGTAGAAGGGAATATGCTCAATAAAGGAAACATGACGGGAGACATATAGTTTATTAGAAGAAGGATCATAACAACGATAGCCTTTTTGTCCAATACCATACCCAAGAAAAACACATATAGCAACACGCGAAGATAATTTTGTACGCTCTACGTGCGGACGAAGAACAAAACAAGTGGAACCAAAAACTTTTAGGTGTGAGTAATCGGGGGTTTGACCAAACAACTTGGCATGAGGAGAAATACCAGAATTATGAGAAATTGGGATTTTATTAATAAGATAAACGGAAGTAAGAACAGCTTCTCCCCAAAATTCTTTTGGAACACTAGCTGAAAGAATCATAGAACGGGCAGTTTCAACAATGTGTCTATGTTTTCTTTTAGCAACACCATTTTGTTGCGGGGTATCAGTGCAGGAAGACTGATGCAAAGTACCATCAGCCGTGAATATGTTAGAAAGGTCTCCCTTAGTATATTCCCCCCCTAAATCAGAACGAAAGCATTTAACAATAGCAGAGTGTTGTGTTTTAACATATGCTTGAAAGGCAGTATATATATCAATAAACTCAGAACGACGTTTCATCAGAAAAACCCAACAATAACGAGTATAGTCATCGATAAAAGAGACATAATATCTGCACCCACCTTTTGTGGGGATGGGTGCTGGACCCCAAACATCAGAGTGAACTAAATCAAAAGGTGCAGTAGAAGTAGAAAGACTTTGATTAAAGGGTAAAGCAGAAAATTTTCCAAGTTTACAACCACTACAGTCTGAAATATCATGAGAACGTAAGTCTCCCAAAACACCAGAATTACATAAAAATTTAAGACGAGAGCTTGAAATATGACCAAGTCTAGAATGCCACAAATAAAACTTAGAAGACAATGGAGTTAAATGAAAAGAAGAAAGATCAATACTAGCAGCAGCGGCATGACTTGGAATGTGTAAGTCATCCAAAACATAGAGACCGCCCTGCCTACAGCCTGTCCCAATCACCTTCTTGGAGTTGGGATCCTGCACAGAGCAAGTGGTAGAAGAAAAATGAACAAGATATCCAAGATCACAAAGTTGTCCGACCGACACAAGATTCATAGTTAATTTAGGAATGCAATAAACATTTGGGAGGGAAACGTGTGTGGTTTGAATTGTACCGATTCCTGTTAATGGCAAAGGTGTGCCATCAGCAGTCAAAATAGAAGGTGAGCGAGAATCAAAAGATATAGATATAAATGATGAACAATCATGAGACATATGATATGAAGCACCAGAATCCAAAATCCACAAAGGAGAATTCAAACCTGATATGGAGGGAGCTGACATGGCAAAATGCTGAGACTGAGGAGTAGTCATGTTTTGAGACAAAGACTGGCTAGCAAGGAACTTCTGAAATTGTTCTGCAAGAGAGTCCATAGAGGAGTCCACACCTGATTCACTAGAAGGATGTACCAATGCAGCAGTCTTGGAACTACCACGTGACTGTCCATATCCTTGTGCAGCAGAGAAGGGCTGTTGTTGGCTACCACGTTGTTGCTGTTGTGATCTATCACCTTGCTTTTGATTTTTTTGACGAGCTAATAATTCAGGACATTGATTTTTCCAATGGCCTGGTTGTTTACAGTAATTACAATCACGACCATTCTTGATATTTATTTTGTTGCGTTGAGACGAGATTGGTAAAATCCCTGTAGCAAGAACAGATGCAGAAGAGGTCTGTGCAACTTTCTCAGTTTGAGACTTCAAGCGAGTTTCTTCAGCTAATAATTCATGTAGAACAGAGTCAACAGAAGGTAAAGGAGTGCGATGTAGGATGGACGCACGACAATGCTCATACTCTGGTCGAAGAGCCATCAACAATTGAACAAGACGTTGTGCGTCCCTACGAGCGATATATGGAGCAAATGACCTAAGCTCAGCATCCTCAGTCATAGCCAATTGATCCCAAAGAGCAGTAATTTCAGAATAAAAATCTTGAATATTTCGATCATTCTGAGATAATGACCGAATATCAGCCTCTAATTGATATTGAACGGCAAAGTTAGAGCGCACAAAAAGTCGCTCCAAATAGTCCCAGACTTGCTTAGCAGTATCAAACTTAGCCAATTGCATACCAATTTTATTCTCGACGGAATTATTAATCCAAGTAATGATCTTTGAATTGTTGGTATCCCATTTCTCCAATGATTCAACATTAGTAGTTTCAGGAGCCACAATAACACCAGAAATATATCCCCACATCTGTTTTCCTTTCAGAAAATTTTTCATGACATAACTCCAATAAGAATAGTTTTTTCCATCTAAACGAACACTAATAGCATGTAATGAATCATCACCTCCTGCCATATTTTGGTGTGCTAGGGTTTCAGGTCAAGTCTGGTATCAAATGGGCTAGGGTTTTGGTGTTCTAGGGTTTCGTTGGGGACACGAGCTGCAGGAACGAGGGAGGCAGGACCTGGGGCTGGAGCTGGGGAGATCGGGCTAGGGCTGGGGAGATCGGTCTGGGGTTGGGGAGGCAGGGGCTGCGGCGGCAGAGACTGGGGAGGCAGGGGCAGCGGCGGCAGAGGCTGGGGAGGCAGGGGCGGCGTCGGGCTGGGGCTGGGGAGGCAGGGGCAGCGGCGGCAGAGGCTGGGGAGGCAGGGGCGGCGGCGGCAGAGGCTGGGGAGGCAGGGGCGGCGGCGGCAGAGGCTGGGGAGGCAGGGGCGGTGGTGGCAGAGGCTGGGGCTGAACAACAAAGCTAGGGTTTCGGGCTGAGGCAGGCTAGGGTTTCAGGTTGAGGCAGCGACGAAGCAAAAAAAAAACAAGTAAGAAGAAGAACAAGCTCTGATACCATGTTAACGTTTGTAAAACGTTTATAAAATCAAGTAAGAAGAAGAAGAAGAAGATAATTCATATTATTCAGCAAGACGGCTGAGCAAGAAGATTGATTACATTAGGGTTACAGAGATAGGTTTATATAGATAGAAAACAGATAAAAAGGCCAAATAGATAAAAAGGCCAAATAGATATGCTAACAAAGGGAACAGTAGTTAAGTGCAATCACTTGCGTTTTTAACACAGAGAAATTATCATTATGTACGTCAATTCTTATAAAAAAACATGAAACAAATTTGCTAGAAGAAAGTAAGCAGATATACCCAGCAGTTTTTGTAATCAACATTATCAATGAAAGTGCCAAGGCAACAAATTGAATACAAAGTATTGGTGACTAATATTACTTCTTCCAAAGCATGCATATGGATCAATTTAAAAATGTAAGTTCGATTTGTAATAGCGAAAATTCAAATTCATCGTCAGATCGGCAGGTAAATTGTTGCAATCGAATTGGGGTGGAATCAAAAGTTAATCTTTAAGTAAAACATTGAAATTGAGAATTTAGAAATAACGCAAAGAAGCAATGCCATAGATGCAGGGTCAAGCTCCGGCTTTTAAATTTAATCAATATATTATAAAATATGGAAACTGAGCTGAGACTATTTATCTTATCCTTTCCTGAATCACTTCCATCTACTTTGGTAAGCTAATTTTCAACCCAAACTTTTCCCTTTTTATAAGCCTTGCCTTGATGCATTTGTTGCATTGTAATTGCTGATCCAATTTGTATGGTTTAGATGGCTAATTCGATTTTTGTCCATCTTTCACTATTCACCATGATCACTCGTAGCAAACTCAATCACCTCAAATCGAATAGTTTTAGGATTCCATATGATTACTAATTTACTAGAGAGGCTATATTTTCATTCCTGATTCTCTTTCCATTTTCTAACTTCCACTCGATTGTCTTCAGGTTGTACACTATTACTATTAGTCATTTAGTTCTAAGTTAGTCGAGGGCTTCTTATAGCAAGGGGCAATGAAAGATGTCGTACTTAATAAGAGATATGGTAATTTTTCTTCCGAAATTTTTGGTCTAGTTTAGATTTTTCATTTTCACTAGTTATAAATAGAGCTGTCAATGGATACCCGAAAAATTCGAAATCCGTCCGCATCCGTATTCGAAAAGTGGATAATATCCGATATCCGAAAAAACGGATGCGGATACGGATACGAAGACATCCGCATCCGAAAATTATCCGTCCAGTCTTTGTCAATATTATAGTATAAATTGTGTGTGTTTTAGTATAATGAAAGATATTTATTTGTTGTTTTATCAAGTTAATAGTTTATATTATATATATTTAATGCTTATTAATCGCTCAAAACTATTTGTTATTGTCATATTTGTTTATATTTAACACTTTTATGATCAATTGGATTGAAAAAAAATGTATGTTAAGCTTAAAATTTATATTTATATTTCTTGATTTATCGGTCTTTAGCGGATAGGATAATTATCCGATATCTGTCCGTATCCGCGGATGCGGATATCCGATATCCGAAAATCATTTCGGATGCGGATGCGGATATGGCACCATCCGCATTCGAAAGTATCCGTTGACAGGTTATAAATGTGGTTTTGTTTCTGTGTTCCATCGGAATTTGATTTAAGCACACATGCTTAGTTTGAATGATGACTTAAATTACAAATAACAATATTTCAAAAACATGTCGCTACTTCGAATGTTATGGTATAACTACTTTGTATTTTTTAGCTATATTTCCCTACTCTAATAAGTTTGAAATGATATGAAAACGTAATAATACGATGTTATAAACAAAATTTTAGAGATGACTATCAATATAGATCAATATTCTTATTGTACAATATCAATATAATAACTTGCTAATCACATTAGAATGGTAATCGATGTCTTGGAATTTTGAATCCAAAACAGTATAACGAACTATTTTTTTTTTCAATCATATTTCAAACCTTATTGTTTAACAAACTGTTAACAAATCTTTAGCAGCGATTGTCAATATAAATGTCCAAATGACAACTAATTCTAACCATTATATAAATGAATGTATTTGCCTTCCATGTTCCTATTGAAATTATAGACCTAAAATCAACGTATAAAATGGGCATGATTGTCAATTTTTTTTACCGGCTTCTCATTTTATAATGCTCAGTTATTCTTGTTTATTGATAAGGCACATTTTAGAATATTCTGAGGCAACGTCTTAGAAAAACCAAGGCATTCGTCTCAGATTTCGCATGCCTCAGATATTGCGAGGCAAATGCCTCAGATTTCGTAAGGCAAAGACCTTAGAATTTTCTAATTGCCTCGGATTTCGTAAGGCAAAAGCCTCAGAAAAGCCGAGGCAAAAGCCTCAGAATTTTCTAAGGCATTTGCCTCAGAAAAGCTGAGGCAAAAGCCTCATAAATCTATAAGGCATTTGCCTTAGAAATCTAAGGCAAATGCCTCGTAATTCTGATGCATTTGCCTTGGAATTTCTTAGGCATTTGCCTCAGTCTATGGTAAAATCTAAAGCATTTTATATTGCTAAGCGCTATATGATCGCTAATTGTTCTATTTATTTACCATAGGTAAATGAAGATTTTGGTGCAAAGAAGTAGCAAGATGTTGAAGTTCCTTTTAATGTAGTAAGCAAATGATATTGTTTTTGGCTTTATGCACTATCTCAAAGCTTGGTGTATAGTTATTGGCAAAATTTGATGTATGGATGTTCTGAAAACATGGTTTATGGAATTGTATGAACTTGGTTTTTGAAGATGCGAGAACTTGTATGCGATTAATACATTATGTTTTGATTTTTTTAGATGATATGACCGCTATTTGATTTGAGTATATTACAGATATTATATATATATATATATATATATACAGGAAAATGGTCATACGGAAGAAGTTGCAAAAAAAAATTGTCTCAGGGACAACAAGTTTGCTTTTTAGTCTAAAAGACACTTTTTAGTGTAAACAGAAAATGATAGTTACAACTATCATTCTGTGATTTGCACTAGAAAGTGTCCTTCAGCCTAAAAAGCAAACTTGTTGTCCCTGAGACTAATTTTTTTTAACTTTTTCCTTAAGCCTAAAAACCCCATATATATATATATTCAAATGTGAGATTGGGATGTGAAAGTACATAGGTGAGTATTTTAATTGACAACAGTAAATGACAAAAGACAACGTTTATTACATGCTGGAATTTTGAGAATGGTAGCATGTTTCAACGCTATAAATAATGCAAGGTACAAATAACAATATTTAAAAATGCTGAAAAATAAAATTAACAGCGGAAGTTAAACGTTGTGATAGATACCGATATAACATAACATATAATTAAGCGTTGTAGAAAATTTTAAACAACATACAATAAACACCGTAGAATATTATTCTCAGCATAACGTTGTAAAGAACAAACTTTTACAATGTTTTTATTTATGCTGTTAAAAGTTGTTATTTTTAATAACATGTCGTTGGACAACGTTTATAAAAACGCTGTTATAGTCTTTTTTACAGCGTTTATCCTGTGTTGTAAAGTGTCTTTTCTGTTGTAGTAACTGTTTATAGATCTCTCTTTTATTTATAAAATACCATTTATAAATCTATTCTTTTTATACAAAATTTTATATAAAATGTTTCACCAATATTTATTCCAATATATTGCTATCTTCCTTTAAAACAAAATTACTTTATTATAAAAGATAATTTCCCATTTTCTTTGTAATAAACATTATTTTAACTTTTCTAATACTTTCCAAAAATACTTTTAAAACATTTTCAAAAAGGTTGGAGTAAAATAGAGAAATTCAAAAACCATTTTTACATAAAATATCATAGAGAATTCCAAAAAAAATCGGATTTAAAATCATTTTCTGAATCAAAAACCATTTTCAAATCAAAACAACAAACCGTAGTATTTCAAAATACTAAAATGAGGCTTAGAGCTACCATAGCACTGCTATTACTAGCTTTATTACTAAAAAAAGTTCAACTTTTAACATGTATCAATGGCACACCCAATACGTCTAGGCTACCAAGCTTCTAGCACTCAACAATTAACAATCAATAGTTAACACATCGTTTTTCCAATATTAATTAGTCCACATATTAATTAACTTCAAAAATCATCATTTTACTTTGCAAGCACGGAACAGAGATTTATTTTACTCAATAGGTGTCCAAAATAATCTATTCAATTTAATTACAGCAAAACGGTATTTATTCTACTCAATAAATGTCAAAATAATCTATTCAATTTAGTTATAGCAGAAGGGGTTTTATTCTGCTCAATAGATGTCTAAAATAATATATTTAGATTTCATTATAGCAGAAGGGGGTTTATTCTACCAAATAGATATCACAAACAAAATATAATTATTTTAACTACATTATTATTTAAAACAACATAATTATATTCAATCGCTATTATTTTATCAATATTTTATACTTCTTTAATACTATCAGTAAATTCTACCATGATGTTGTACTCGTCAATAAGAGTCTAACTCAAAAATCCACGGGTTAATCAGATGTAAAACGAACAAGATGTCCCTTTTAAATTGAACACACATTTGTTTAAATAATTTAAACAAATAAAAGATTTAATTTCTCACAAACCCCAATAGGCCTAGCCCACTCCACAGACCCACCCACCTTTAACAGTGCTCCTCCATCCCCATTGTAAGTTCGCGCCCTGTACACGAGCATGCAACAAAACCCAAAACTTTCCCCTCCCCTATGCCGCTGCCTCGGCCACTGATAACCACACCGCTGCCACCATCAGCTCTACCATCTGAACGCCTCATATTCGGCCACTCCATGTTGAACGCGATGCTCCCATTCGCTGCCACCACTTGAAATATGCGAACCCAAAACAACCGGCACCCTAAAACCCTAATCGAGTTCACTCCGCCGCCATGGTCCATTGGACCACCTCTGACCACTTTCATCGCATCCGCCTTGTTGCCACACCGCTCCTAGTGCCACCTTTGCTCCCTTCGACCACCGTCTCGTCAGAAACCCAAGTTGAAGGGAAATCATTTGTTCACCTCCCTACGATGATTCCAACCACAAAGAAACACGAGACCACCTCTAAAAATCTCGTCTTGCAACGACGAACACAGCCATGCCCTCCATTCTCCGATTCGTCGCAGTCAAAAATTCACCAATAATTGTATAGTTTTGGATATCAGATGATTTCTACCACCACGCTCGACGAAACATCGAGAAACCATTTTTAGAAAATACAAGACATGGAAACAAACACTTTTCATATTTGATGTTTTTAAAAATGTTGTTAGATTTGAAGATAGATATTTTTGAAGTTGGAAGATGGAATTTTCATCCATTAATTGGAAAAGAAAGAAATAAAAGAAGGAAAATGAGTGAATTAATATGAAATAAGTGAAGTGTCAGATGCATATACTTATCACCAAAACCAAAATGTTACTTAACATCAATGGATTTTTACCGAATATTCAAAAATATCCGCATTAGAAAAGAGGATGCAAATATATCCGGATATCCAAAGGTATCCAGAAAATTTGCATCCAAAAGTTGAATTACATTATACTGAAATTTTAAAACAAAAACATCACAATTCGTGAGGTGTTCAAATAACAATCGAACATAAAAACTAATAAACTACAATACGTCAATTTTTCACGTAAGAAAAATGATGAATAAAATATTGTAATGAGATATGAGCACATGCATAATTAATTAGTTCATATTATAATTTGAATAAATGTAGCAACATTAAAGAACAAGCATGCAACTTTGAGATTTCCGTGGATATCGGATGCAAATGCAAACTTTAATTTTTGGATGCGGATGCAGATTCATCGATATCTGCATCAGTTTGCATCCATGATAGCCCTAGTCCTTAGTTAATATTTAAACAGTTTAAAAACTTAAGCATATATGAAATTTGCTGAAGTACAATATCAGGCACAAGTTTAATCGTTTATAGATCATTTAATCCAAATATAATTTATAATCTTTATTAAGCTGCAGCTTGTAATGATATTTGTGCACGTTTTCTTTTCGTCATCAATGTACCTTTAAGATATCTAAAGTTTGTTCAATGGTTAAAAACTTTATCAATATTTCGTAGTTAATTGCATTGGCTACATTAAAAGTCCTTAGTTAAATCCGACAATAATTTATCGATTAACCAATTTACTCTGGCCATATATTTTGACTTTAATTTGACCACGATACGGTGATACAAACCTTCTACAACAAAGGAGGCGAATCCTATCTAGAGTAGTTTTCACTTCAAGAGTTCAACGTATACCCAACTATTTCCATAACACGGTAGCTACGCTGTGTGATTGACTATCATCAAAGTATAGCCTAGCTACTTAAGATCGACAATACTATCAAGTTCAAAGATTACTGCACGTTGTTACAACGAGATCCTCTATTTTGACTTAGTTGTATTAGCCTATAAAAGACTCTCGTTGAGTCGTTTAATGATTGTTCCAACCAACCACAAGTACATAATACTTTGTGACGACATCCATCCACCTTTGTACCTAAATAACTAATTTTTGATACTAAAGGAGTGTGCTGCATTGGTACCCGACTGATAAAGGGAAGGGGTCAACAGTAAAGTATGATAAACTACTAAGGAACCTATAGAATATTGCACATCGCATAGACATAATATAACAACAAATAAGTGTTAAACAAGCGAGATGTTAGCATAATGAAATGAACTAAAATAAGCGCATATCAGAGTGCAACAAGTTCATCAGATTATACAAGGCATTGAAATAGATTTTATGCATGTGAATCAAATAAATACTAAGGATAACCGTCCCTAAATATAACAAGTGCTAACATAGCTCCATAGCACTACACCATGGAATATAACCAATAGTGGCTCCATATATATATATAAGCGTTAGCCTCCTTCTCATCCCCCACATAGCTCATGCGCTATCTCATACCTTTATCTCACTATATATTTAAGAGCACCCGAGATAATAAGAAGCAATGCAAATAACTTCAAGTTAGAAAAAAAATCTAGTATGAGCGATCTATTGTCTTAAAATAGGTATAAAATTCGATATATCATAAATAGGAACATATGGTATGGAGAATCATACTTGACCTGTCCCAGCATCCAACAAGTTAGCACATAGAAATAATATATGCTAAATTATCATCATAATATGGGTGTACTATTACTCTAAGTACGGTTTAGGGTGTCTGGGTATACAGCTCGATAATACCTATGCCATGTGACAACCATTGCAAATATAGCAACAATCAAAACAAAACTTGCATCTCCCAACACAAATGTCGTTAGATGTAAGATAACTCATATGATCACATCATACAATTAAAGACTCTATGTCCCAGTTTCATCAATATAGGAATCCTTGGCACCTCAAAAGGCATGGAAATTAGACTACCATCGAAAGGTCCAAGTTACATGGATCCAATCATAAAATCTAGGTTAGCATCCTCACATACTCCCTCTCTTCATAAGCACACATCAATACCTCTAGGTTATCAACTATCCTTTGGCACATGTCCCGATAGCAGTACTCCTCATTGTTCTACTTCAAAAGTTCACGACATATTGAACTTGTTTGCACAAACCACAAATAGAAGCTACAACAACTTTCTCTTGAAGCGTTTAGTCCAAATAACTCAAAATATTGAGTCGTCAAAATACCATCGTCTCATTGATTGCCTCACAAATTTTTGAAGTCATCCCATGTTTGACCTAGAGTAGCCATCGCATTGTCCCAACGTTCGACTCATGCAAGCTACTAGTAGCATTGATCGGTATTTGGCTAATAACATGCAAACTGTCAATCATCTGGTTATGTAATCGATCACGGTGCTTCTTCGAGTCCTTCTCGAAATTTCTTCTAACTTGGTTTGGATCGATACCAATCCACATATATCAGTAACGATCCTTCTTATTTTGTATTTTCCAAATTTCAACTAAGTACTCTGCACCCCTTACGATTATCGATCTAGAGTAGAGTAGCTTTCGTATATTTAGCCATATGCCTCGAAGTAATAATTGTGCCTTGAACTCCTTCAATACTTAATCATTTTTCTAAACCAAATCCCCAACTTACCACAATGATCTATTTATCCTTCATGTTTTTGGCCAATAATCCTGAAGTTTTCCTCATGTATCACTTTAAAACCCTTCAAGCCATTATCTCATAATCTCCTTGAGCCATGCATCAGTCCACTTTATCCCAAATAGGGGTCGGTACTGATCTATATAGATCGGTATCGATCCATCATACTTAGCAAAAAATTTGGCTATATAAAATGCTAATCAAACTACATCTCTTTAATTTTATTTTGCCTCTTCGATCTGTGTGTAATCTTCTTTACATCAACTTGACTCCAAAGGCTCTAGAGTTGATCCATCGAAGTTTTCTATTGCTCTGATCTTCCATCTTTTATGTAATTGAAATCAGATAGCACATTGAATAGTCACTCCTTTTACATGAACATCATAGCCCATCAAATGATCCAGTCCCCAATTCGCCTAGAAAAGCATCACTCAAACACTAAAGCAAGCATCATATCATAATTAACAATTAATATAACACCCAATTTATATTCTAATTCAGATGATCGATCCAGGCATAGAAATACAAGTCGAAATCCTTTTAAAATCATTTTATTAATAATTCGTTCTTAAGTTTAAATTAGTTTTAAAACACATTTTAAAGCTCAAAAGTGAATCCAAAACATGTTTTATACATATATAAGCATTTATAGAGGTTGTGAGATGATAAATCAGTCACCAATTGATGTAGAATTGATGTAAAACGTCCAATCCAATGCATGTAAAATGCACAGTAGTGATCTGAAATCCCAAGCCCTAAAATGGTTATTTCATAGTCTCTTGCTAATCTACCTTTAATCCCTTAATCTATTAATTTAGTATGTATTAGTGATAGTTTTGATAGGAGACAAGTTCAATGGAGGATTAGATATGTCTTACGAAGAAGAATAATGATTGGGACTGTTCACTATGATGCAGGTAGCACAAATCTCGAAATGGGTTAGTGGACCAAATTACGGGCACCATTAGATCTTTCTAAAAATTATGATATCTCCTAAATTTCTTTTCCAAATATATATTATCCACTCTACGGAAAGAGTACCATTATATCTTTTATTTGGAATAAGTTTCTGACCCTAATTCAGCTTCTATCAAAAGTTATAGTAATTGCAAGATTTCATGGCTAAAACCGTCCACAGTTAATTCTAAGGGTCAAAATGTCAAAACATGGTACCACCCAAAGTTTTACTATGATCTAAGGTAATTTGATTATGAAAATAATATTTTTATAATCCAACAATACATAAAAATATGGGTCATCATATTCTCCCTTCCCTTAAGAAATTCACCCCCAAAATCCAGTGTCAAACAAGACAACCAAAACATGCACAAATAATAAAACATGCAAAAGAAGCATAGCAATAATTTATACTAACAATCTACATAAGATACTAAATGTGAAAGTAAATGCGATAATGGAATCTCACCAGTTAAAGAGCTTCAAATAAGGGGTCCTCATGCTCTATTTGGTCTCCAAGTGCTATCGTCTTCGCTTTCACTCCATTCAACCTTTACCAGCTTCAAGTCTTCTTCCTTATCTATTTCATATTCTACTTAACTATACGTGTAACAACCCGTAATTTTGGTCGTTTGGTTTGAAACGTTTAATTTATTTTTTAAATGTTAAATTTGAAATATTAATTGATTTTGAATATGGAGATTTGGTTGAATTGGTGAATTTGATTCAAATTTCAAATACAACGGTTTATCATAAAACGAAAATAGCGAATTTAACATTTGAAATAGTATAAATAATTGAATTTTTGATTTAAATTGAATCGAGATGGTTTTTAAAGTGAATATAAATTCTATTTAAATTAGAATAGAATTAGTAAAATTTTAAAATTGAATTAAAAGTTAATTTACAGAATGGGAAATTTTAATATTTAATTAGACGAGTTAAAATAGCCATCCAGGGCATAGTCTCGAAATTCGACGAAACCAGTTCCATTAGATCCGTAATAGTGTATTATTATCGGACTTCAAATTTTGTAGCGTTTGGAGTTACCGTTTGGTCGTGCGAAGCTGAAACGTATAGAAATTTATTTAAGCAAATTTAATTAAAATAATTCAATTCGGAAACCTATCTTTTTGAAATACGATGGAATTAGCTCCCGATACATATTCCATCGTGTTCGGAATAGAGGTAAAACATTATAAACGGTAGGCGGCATGCTTCATTTGGAGTTTGTCCGGAAAAATACGTGAACGGTGAAAATAATAATATAATATATGTATGCACGTAAATATATATACACGTATTCTCACTCAGAAAACCCTAGCCGCCAGTTCACATTCAATGGCCGACATCCAATGCTCTTCCTCCTCGATTTTCTCTCGATCCATCAACTTATTTGAAAATATTCCTAAATGTAAAACGTAGAGCTTCTCGAGCACCATGCGATGTACGGTGGAGATCGCCTGATTTGCAGCGAGGGGAGAGCAAAGGGGTCACATTCGTTTCCATTCAAGCTCGATTTTCTTGGCCTAGGGACGATCGAGTTCGTCATGGTTGATGGCGTGGGTGCGGCGGGGGTAGGCGCGCATATGGGTGGTCTCTGATCGTCGATTAGATGACGGTGGAAGGAGCGGCATCGAGTAGATAAGGCGCGAGATGGGTTACGTGATTTGCCTGGGTCACGTACGTATGAGGAGAAAGGTTGTTAACGTTAACTAAGGTAATTAAAAGTTTAATGATGCAATTAGTGATTAATTGTATTATTTATAAATCGTGAATCTTATAAATACAATATTTAATTCATACGAGGTCAAAAACGAACGAAACAAGCGGCGATGGAATCATGGCGACGAGCACTACATTATGAAATTGATTTGGAGACGATTGGAGCTAGCTAAAATTTTAGGTTAAATCGAACGCTGTTCGATTTGATTTAAAATTAGAATGTTGGCAAATTGGAAACTCAAGGTGAGTTAAACTCACTCATTTGGTTAATCAGATATGTTTTATAGGAGATAAAATTTATTTATGCTGTTTGGATTGTTGAAATTGGTGGATGTTGAAAACAGTTAGGATGACGATATAGCATCTTGAAATGCTATTAGATTGGTTGAACCGGATCTAGGGTCACGATATAGCATCTTGAATTGCTATTAAACTGTTTATGTTTATTTTTAAGCTTATTTCCAGTATTGAATCATATATGTATGGAATTGATAAATGGATTGTTTTATAATTAAGCTGTTAAATTATAACGTAAACTGAATTGAAATATATTGGTGTTATCTATTTGGCCAAATAAACACCATTGGATAATAAATGAAAGAGTTTGATTGTGAATGATATTCAGTTTGCAGAATCGATTCTTGTTCTGCTAATTGATAAATTGGACATTGTTCAAATGCTTAATGATTTATATTGCAAAATTGATGTGTTAACAAATAATTGTTAAGAGTGGGTTTGATTTACATATATGACTGCTATGTAAATGCTTGTGATTTAACTTTGATAGTTAAATTGAATTGAATGGTAGTTGATAAGTACCATTGGGATTTCCGAGCCTCAGTATAATATTGGAAAGTTATAGGTTTAACTTCAGATTGTATAATTTGAAGTGAAATGTTTTATTAGTAAATATATACAAAGGTGTTGTTTAAAATTTATCATTTACAAATGTTTCCTATAGTAATGTTAGTTTTTTCACTTAAATGTTTTTTTTCAAAATTATTTCGAGATTTGAAAGGCGGATTATTTATTTATGGTAATAGAATTATTTAATAAATTATTATTTAAATATCAATTACTTTATTTGAAATATATTGTTTAAAAAAAATTAATTACTTAAGTGTATGTTAAAAAGTTGTTTTTGGAATTTATTATAATATATTATTAAATAATTCTGTAAAAGGTTCCAAATGATATTATTATTGATATCTAAAATTGTTTTAAATTCTTCCTTTATCATTTTCAAAGTCCTTTAATAATCTATTTAAAAAAAATGTATTTTCCTCAAATTTAACTTCAGAATTTATATAGAGACTTTATAAGTATTATTTAAAATAAAAGACTTTGGGAAGTAATGGTATATTTTCATAGCGTAAATTTGAGGGGCAGCAATTGCCTACAGTTTGTTATGTTTTCGTTGGGATATCGACGTAACCATTGTGCAAACTGTGATCTATGATTGATTGCATGGTGGAAATCGGGAGGCAGAGATTGCCTAAGTTAAGTTTGGTTTTTCTGGGATAGAGACGCAACCATCAAGCTGCGATCCATGGTCGATACCGAATGGCATTTCCATATCTATTTTTTTCAAATAGTTTTCAAGTATTTTTGAAAGAAGGGATTTGTGAATATACGTTTTCCGATGAAATAAGTATATGAATGTTTTAATAAGGAGATTCGATTTATCAAAATCAAATTAAATGAAGCCAAGTGATTTCAGTGGGAAATGTGATCTATGGTTGAATATTTTTTTATTTGATAGTTAAATAATCAACTATCAAATCTTGGCTCAAATATGTAATCCTTCTTAATTTTGGTGGTAGAAAACGATTTTCTACTTAACGCCGACGGATTTTAACTCTAGAAATATCTAGGGGAAACACAGGAATTATATGGTATAATTACCATCGGTGGTGCTATATTGTACGTATAAACTTATTGTTCTTTTAGGATAAATGATAAGGAGATCCATCCACTTAAACGATTAGGGGGTGATCCCCTCTCTTATGTATTGTCTGATTATTTCCTAAAGAACCGGTATTGATCATTCCAGAAATCAACGATTGGTTTATAGAGCGCCCGGGAAGCGGGAGAGTGTACTCGTAAGAGATGACTCGGAACCGTTACCACTCCAAAACCATATACGGTTCTATGGAGGAGTTTTCGTGTTATATTGAGATGTTGAAATCCATGTGTGGTTCCGAGACTGTTGGGTATGGGAATCCGTGTATGATTTCAACATCTATTTGAGATGTGGGAATCTGTATGCGATTCCAAGGCCATTGTGGTGTGGGAATCCATATGGTATTTTGTGATCTATTTTGGGCGGTGCATCAGCTGGAACGCCAGACATAGCCTCATCAGTGGAAATGAGTAAAACAAGAGATATGAGGCATGGCCAGTAGGGTTGGCAAACCCATAGGGTGTAATCAGCTCCCTTTTCTAGCAATACCGATACCTTCAGTTGTTTTTGGCATGCCGGAGCGATGCACTCGGTCTTAGCAAGATCGGTTATGTTTTTCCTATAATACCCTGGCTAGACGGGTATGATTTTTCGGAAGGATAACTCCGATCCTTGTGCAGGAGGACCGTTCTCGAAGTACTGAGGGGACCTTCGTGGAATCCTACATAATAAGCGAACGAGCCTTATGGAGTTTTGATTTTATACTAGTATTGTTGTGATATACACATCATGAGCATAACATCTAAATTATTATTATTTTGACCCTTAAACATTATTACAATATCACTGGATTTTCTATGGAAATGGTTTGGTGATCGTAAGGTAAAAATCCGACCGTCTTTATTTTGAAAGGGTTTTATAACTTAATAAAACAAATTGAGTGTGTTTTCTCATGCTGGTTTACCAGACTGATCCATATGTTATTTTTTTATAATAATGCTTGGGTCAGACCGAGTATATTACAGATTTGTCTGAAATTATTAGCAAATTGTGAGGAAGGGCTGTTATAACTGTCCAGGCTGATAATTATTGATTTGTGTACTCTGATTTGAGGTATGTATATTACAGTTTTCATTTGTGTAAAGAGATGTTAATATTATATATTCTTCAATCTGCTATGAGATTCTGTATTTTTTTAGTTTCTTCTTTCTTCTACCTTCTTTCGTTTCCCCAAACAATTTGTCTTTCCAGCACTCGATTGTCCGGCATGCTATACAGTGAACGTATTGATGTCGATTTTCGAGGGTCAAAAAGTCGGGTCATCACAATACGAATAGGCTTTTGAGGTCTAGATGCTTCAGGTTCAAATTCAGTATCATCCAGTTAATCTGGTCCAACTATCATGCCCGAGTCATGCACAAACTTTCTAAGATACAAGACATTGAAAACATTGTGCACACCGACCATCTTCTGAGATAAGTCGACTTTGTATGTATGGTATCCAATCCTCTTGAGTATTAGAAAAGGTCCAACAAATCTTAATGCCAACTTCCACTTATTACTGAACCAAATTGTATTCTTCAACAGAGAAATCTAAACAAACACCATATCACCAAAGTGTAACGACCCGTAAATTTTAACTGTTTTAATAACGTAATTAATTAAAATTTTGT
Source organism: Allium fistulosum (assembly GCA_030737815.1). Taxonomy (NCBI): domain Eukaryota; kingdom Viridiplantae; phylum Streptophyta; class Magnoliopsida; order Asparagales; family Amaryllidaceae; genus Allium; species Allium fistulosum. The sequence continues at coordinate 341,492,282 of CM060904.1, forward strand.
GAAATTTTAAACGATAAAATTTTGAAATAAAAATTTGATATTTGGAATGCGTCTAATTAATCATAGCAACTGGTAAATTTTCATCAGATAATTTGGAAGTTTATTTTCTAGTGTAATTTTATTCCAATTTATATCAGTTAAAAATCAATGATAATAAAATGTTTTTTAAACCTGAATATTTTTATATAGAAAAATTGTAAATCATCTTCTGAGCAAGACGTCATTTTTCGTTTTTCCAAATTCGGATTTCTTTAGCTCCGTCGATCTTATTTTTCTGCGTTTGTGCTGCATTTTCCGCTAGTAGAAAATTTGAATTTTTATAATTCAATCATACCACTAATATCTGTATGCCGTTTTGATCGTCTCGTCGTGCTGATCTCTATAGTATATTCATATTTGTGTTTCGGTATCCGGTACACGGCGAAACCGCGATACGGTTAGCCGTATCGGCTCCATATTTGAGCTTTTGGGATTCTGTGTACGTTTGATTGCTGTGCAGCCAACAGCCGATTGTCTTTTTATGTTTTCCAGAAAATTTAATTCTGACTACTGCTCTTCCAACCGTTCGATATAATTTCTATTTTCAACTTGGTTCCCATTCTCATTCTCTTCTTTTCCTTCTGCGTTGTCATTCGAGAATATATATTAAAATAAACTTTGCTCTGAAATTTTTTGATATATGCGGAACATATGTACATAGGCAACCTCATTTTCACTCCTCAAACCATCTTTCCTCCTTTACTAAAAAAAAGAAGAAAAAAAACGAATGAAGAAAAACAGTAGCACGGAATCTCTCCTTTCCTCCCATGCCCGTTCCTCCACCCCAAGCCTCACGCCTCCACGCGCCGCCACCTCAGCGGCCAGTGCCGATTGCCTTCGTCCCGACCTTCCTCTCTCTGCCGCACGCGAGATCTCCGACCACGCCCCTGCCGTACCGACTTCCACAAAGCCATCGCGCCCTGTCCACGTGAACCGAGCATCACTCTCCACCTCTCCTTGGCAGCAGCGAAAACTTAGATCTCATGCTCACAACCCATGCAAGCTTGGCCTCGACCAGACCTCCGCGTCCAAAAGCCCCATCGCCAACCAAATTCGATGCCACCACTTCCCTTCTCATCTCTCCCTCGGTGCCATGCTTCCCACCCTCGTTTATAGCGTGTACAGGTCTATGTAAGTATATATTTTAAAAGAGAAGATGTTTCCTTTTGGTTTGCTTTCTAAAAAAAAATATATACAGTTTATTTTATTTTGCTTGGTTGGCAAATCTGTTGAATATATATATATATATTCTTATATAAGCAAGTTACAAGTTTAGTGTTTAATATATTTAAATGAAAATGTTTACTGTTTGAGCAGTGTTTGTATATTGTTTGCATATGATATACTAAGATATATGTGTGTATATATGATGTTCGGTAGAAAGTTATAAATTTGTTTTGGGTTTCAAAGTATATTTCATTATAAGGGTATATGTATGCGTATATTGTATTATATAAGCCTACTATATAAATTACTGTTTTAAAATATTTGTCGTTTTAAATATAGTTTGCAAAAGTATTTCATAACATATTTAAAGGTATCTACATATATACTGCAATTTTCCTGTGCATGCTTATATGCCTGAGTGTATATATATTATACTATAGTTGTCATTTTTTTATGATACGCATGTGAGCGGATTTTGACAGAGAAAGGTTTATTTGCAAAGTTTATATATATTGAGTTATACTTGATTTTTATAGGTTCTGTTTGTATAAGTATATATATATAAGTAAGGTATATATCAGCTTGTTTATATATATTGCATATAACATAAAACACTTTGCATGCAGTATGGTTACGTGCAATAGTATATATATTGTATACACAAGTTTTGGCTTTATGAAATGATTTTCGTATAGTATACAAAATGTATATTGCTGGTTGTATATATATATTTTATAACTTACATTTCTAAAATATATAATAAAGTGTATTTGTTGTATAATATAAAATGTATTCATTCTGGTGATTTTGAAAATGAATATAAAGATCTTATTGTTAGTTTAAATATTGGTTCTAAAATATATATATATAGAGATTTTAAGTTGCGTGTGTGTTAAATTTAATTTAGATATTTATTTTATTTTATTTTAGGTGTCTTAAGAATAATGGTTTTATCATATATATATATGTATATTATTTTATATGTAAGATATTGATTTTAAGGAAAAATTTATAACATATATATATTCTCTGTTTATATCAAACTGATAGATTTTCTTGTCGATTCCTATTTATCAGCTTTTTCGTCAAATTCGTGTCAATCCTGCTTTATTTTGGAATTCGTGCTTGAATTCATAACTCATCTCACCCTCGTCCATCTCTAACCTCGAAAGGTGAGCAATCACTCACGATTAATGTTCTTTTATTTATTAAATTTGATTTCAATTGAAACGACAATTGAAATAGGCTGATGTTAGTTATTCGCACTGTTATATATATGCTATTACCTGTATCAGTTCACCTGTGACATCTGACATCATTATCTGCCAATTGAAATAGGCTGATGTTAGTTATTCGCACTGTTATATATATGCTATTACCTGTATCAGTTCACATGTGACATCTGACACCATTATCTGTTATTTATATTGATGACATATGCCTGTTATATTTTTATCATATCTGTTATCACTCTGCAAGTTCCCTGTTAGTATAGAATCACTATGGGTTGAAATGATACATACCCGATTGGACTTTAGAATATGAGAAAATCGTTATGGGTTGAAATGATAAACCCAAGCGATTTTCAATTGAATTGAATTTGGGATTACGGGTTGAAATGATATATATATATACCCGTATATATTTAAATTACGGATTGGAATGATAAATATCCGTATCACTTGACCATAGGGTAGAACATTTTATACAAGCACCGTTGGTCTATATATATAAATATTTTGAAAATAATTTCTATGGTTTTGGAAAGAAATATATGGTTTTAATAAATATTGATTTTAAAGATTTATTAAAGTTGATTTAATAAAGTTGATTTGAATCAATGTAAATATGTTTAAGTATATATGTAAAATTTATATTTCCAAATATAGAGTTTAGATTATTTCAGGTTGAAAGATAAATTTGAATTTGATTTGAATTTTTAATTATTTAAGAATTATACTTAAATAAGTTTGATTTGAAATCTATTAAATTTGAAATTTTAAAGATATATTTTATAACTTGAATTTGATTAAAAGTGACTTAAAGGAGTATTTAAAATTTATATAAATTTAAATGGGATATTTTTTTATTTAAATTTGTAAATTGAAGTTGTATTCAAATGATATTGAAATAATTAAGTAAATATTTCAAAATTAGAAAAGTGAATTGATATATATATATATATATATATATAAAATTATCGAATTTAGTTTTGAAATGTGGAATATATGAAGCTTTGAAATATATTGAAATTGAAATGGTTTATTTGTGGTTCAAATCGGTATTTGAAATCGATATAACTTGGAAATGTTTAATTGAATTGGAATTGAAATTGATGATTTAGATTTGATTAAATTTGAATTTGGAACTCGAATTGATTTGAATCGATTTGTGAAAGTCGTGGAAACTATTTTATTTTATAAAGTAATTTTAAATTATATTTAAAACTATTGATATTTTACTTTATAAATTATGTTAATATAAGCTATTTTAATATAAATCATTTTTAATATAAATTATTTTATTATAAACTATTTTAAACTTATAGCTATTTATATAAACTATTTTATTTATAAACTATTTTATTATATATACTAATTTTAATATCTAAACTGGTTAAGAGGAAAGTGTTATGATTCCAAAGCACTATGATTTCTAAACTTTGATTTCCAAAGAATTATGATTTCCGAAGTGCTTGATTTAGAAAGTGTTATAACTTTGAAGTACGAAGATTTTGAAATGGAAGTGATATCGTATTGATATGGTTTTGAAATGGCAATGATATTTTGATTTTGAAATATAAACTATTTGGAAAGTTTATTAAATGACCAATCGGTGTAATAATTACGTAGTTATTGAAGAGTCCGGGACCGGTTAGGGACATACTCTCTGTCCAAACCGAAAACCACTTTAATAACTATTATACGCGGAGTGTGATCCAGAATGAAGTGGTTGGAATGATGACGTTGCTGGATTTGAAGAAAGAGAACGATAATGGATGACCTTGACACTTGTGTCAAATTGGAAATGACTTAAACAGGAGCCGTGCCGGGCCAGTGAGGTTAGCTACCTCTAGCGGACACACTTTTTCGTAAACCACTCATTACTTGTTTTTGATTGGTGCGCACCCTTGATTTGGGAGTGTTTTTTCGCGGTGTTGTGATCGTTGCGGCGATGCGTTCTCACCAGTCCGGATCAGGCAAACGGTAGTTTCACTACCTTGGGTATTGCCTCATGTGCCTTGTCATACTTGTATCCTTATGCGCGACCACTATGATTTGTTTCATGTTATACCTATGGAGTACTCCCTGATAGCCCACTAGTTTACGGTGGAGTTTACAGTGCTGTATAGACTATGATGCTTATATAAAATGTGTTAAGGGGGATAATGGTAACGCCTTAACGCTATTTTGATACTTTATATTACTGATAGGCATTATCTACTTAGCGTACACTACTACATAGTAGATAGTTTAACGGATCCTTAGAGGATGGTTATCCCAAACATCCATTGAGTTACTTGTATTTTCAGTTGTTATTTCACTTGAGTTGGATTTATTGATATAAGAATGTTAATCCTGACTTGAGTGTTTTGTGTTTTGCTTTACGCTCGGGTCAGACTGAGTGATACAGTATTCGAGACTCACCTTTGGAGTTGGAGCTTCGCTTGGAGATCCAGCTATTTATCCAGCTTTCAGATATTCAGTTGATTCCAGTGATGTATTCTGTTCTTGTATTTGACTATTGTATTCGAGACTTCTGTTGTATCTTGTTTAACTCTGTTATATATATAGTAGGTTCATGAACTACTATTCTTTTGTTTCCGCTGCATTATTGTTATATTACTCTGTGTCTGTGATCTGTGATTTATTTACTTACTGTATATGCTGAGTTTTGCCAAATTTAAATTAACAATCTGATATTTTGAGCAATTCAAATCCGACATGTATGGATGCGAATGGTTGAAAATTTCAGGTCGTTACAGTTGGTATCAAAGCTCTGGTTTTAGGCAAAACTCAGCATATAGAGTAAATTCAATTACAGAATCACATTCGTTCGAGCTTGAATTCCTTCTTCTTTGACTCGGTTTCTTTGAATTTTGGAACGTTCCCTTCGTTTCCAAAGTCCATTCGTGTCTCCCGTATTCGTGTCTTTTTAATTCTGGAGTATCCCATAACTCCACTTCGAACGATCTCTATAATAAATCGGCGGTCTCGGCAATATCTGAATAATTTGTAAAGGAGTGAAACTCCTGTACAATCAGCATTGATTCACCGATGATTTCTGTATCCTCGGTTTACGATGCTGTTATCTTTTGCTATACTCGAATTCTATCTCTGGCGATTGAATGTCGATTTGTCGCAGAATTCTACATCGAATTTATTCTTGAAATCACGGTTGACCCAGTTAAGGTTACCCGCGATTTATATAAGTTTGTCCATCTTCTGTTTGAAAACTCAATTATCTTATCTCCCTATCGAGTTTACCTTTTAGTTGAATTCTTTTAGATATATCTTTGTTTTGAAATCCATTCGAGGATATCCGAGTGAGGGAGTGTATTTGTAATTAATATAAAATATTTTATGTTTATAGTGTGTTGTTTGAGTTGTTGATGTTGGTTTGGATTTTCGATCGATTCGTCTGATCAACGCTATCGATAGGATTTCCAAAAAACTTGAACAGAGCAAACTGACACAATATTGATTTCAAATTTGGTAAATGAAATAAATTTGTATGATTATATTTTAAGAATATAAGTAAATTTTCTGGAATTTAATAAGTTAATTAAAATGGTTGTTTGAAATGATAATATTTGATTATCATTTATTGTTCTAAATGAATTTATAAATATGGTTTATAAATTGATTTGTAATTTGAAATGAATTTAATTCAAAAATTTGAGAATTTAGTTTCCGGTGATTTTGAACCTTGGTTTTAAATTTTTAAAGTATATATTATTGAAAGTATTTTCGAATAGAAATCATTTTCAAAGAATTTTAAAATGTTGAAATCAGTGCTCTTCTCTTTGTCGCTGGAAAATAATTTCGGTGATGGCGGCCGCATCATCGACATTCATTTTCGAGTTTCGAAGTGGAGAAACCATTCTGTAGCTTTGCTATGGTTTTGTTTGGAAAAATATTTTAATTTGAATTTCTTAAGTATGACTTGATTTATATATATATATATATGGGTATATTATTTAAATTTAATTTGATTTAATATATATAGCATATACATAATTATCTCTAAAGGGTTTGAAATTAAACGGAAATTTAATTCTTAAAATTATGTTAAAGGATGTTTTTCAATTATAAATAAAGCTAAATTTTGGATAAATATTTAAACTTGAAATAATTGAATTTGAAAATTTTATTTGTATAGTACTAAATTGCATTTCAATATAACTTACCTAAATTATTCAGAAGTTAAAATGTAATTGGATAATATACAATATAAAATGATTTTATAAATAAAATTTGAGTGTTTATAATAAATATTATACACTTCGATTTTAATTATAAAAAAAATGCTAATAAGATGATAGAATAATAAGTTAATTGAATGAGATGAATATAATAAATTTTGTTCCGAAAGAATTAACAAATTAAAATTAGATCAACTTATGGAAATACCTTAAATTTAAACCAATTATTGAATATAAATTAATTTAAATTGAAATTTATATGGTTTAAATTAATTTATATGGTTTAAATATATGTAATAAGATATATTAACTTAATAATAATTTGGAATAAAAGAATTAAATTTGTTGAATAAAATATGAGTACAATAAATGATTATACAAATTGATGATTTAGAAATTGTTAATTGAGGATGACTAGATAATAAGATAATGAATTTAGAAATAGATAAATTGATTTAACTTAAGTGAACTCAAAGGGATTTAACCAAATTGTTAAATATTAATTAATTTAAATTTAAATTTATATGGTTTAAATTAATTGTTTTACTTGTATTCCAATCTATTTTTTTTTCTGGTTGTTTCTATTCTCCTGCCTCCTTCCTTTTCGGGGACGAAAAGTTTTGAGTGGGGGAGAGTGTAACGACCCGTAAATTTTAACTATTTTAATAACGTAATTAATTGAAATTTTGTGAAATTTTAAACGATAAAATTTTGAAATAAAAATTTGATATTTGGAATGCGTCTAATTAATCATAGCAACCGGTAAATTTTCATCAGATAATTTGGAAGTTTATTTTCTAGTGTAATTTTATTCCAATTTATATCAGTTAAAAATCGATGATAATAAAATGTTTTCCAAACCTGAATATTTTTATATAGAAAAATTGTAAATCATCTTCTGAGCAAGACGACTTTTTTCGTTTTTCCAAATTCGGATTTCTTTAGCTCCGTCGATCTTATTTTTCTGCGTTTGTGCTGCATTTTCCGCTAGTAGAAAATTTGAATTTTTATAATTCAATCATACCACTGATATCTGTATGCCGTTTTGATCGTCTCGTCGTGCTGATCTCTATTGTATATTCATATTTGTGTTTCGGTGTCCGGTACGCGGGGAAACCGCGATACGGTTAGCTGTATCGGCTCCATATTTGAGCTTTTGGGATTCTGTGTACGTTTGATTGCTGTGCAGCCAACAGCCGGTTGTCTTTTTATGTTTTCCAGAAAATTTAATTCTGACTACTGCTCTTCCAACCGTTCGATATAATTTCTATTTTCAACTTGGTTCCCATTCTCATTCTCTTCTTTTCATTCTGTGTTGTCATTCGAGAATATATATTAAAATAAACTTTGCTCTGAAAATTTTTGATATATGCGAAACATATGTACACAGGTAACCTCATTTTCACTCCTCAAACCATCTTTCCTCCTTTACTAAAAAAAGAAGAAGAAAACATGAATGAAGAAAAACAGTAGCACGACATCTCTCCTTTCCTCCCATGTCCGTTCCTCCACCCCAAGCCTCACGCCTCCACGCGTCGCCACCTCAGCGGCCAGTGTTGATTGCCTTCATCCCGACCTTCCTCTCTCTGCCGCACGTGAGATCTCCGACCATGCCCCTGCCGTACCGACTTCCACAAAGCCATCGCGCCCTGTCCACGTGAACCGAGCATCACTCTCCACCTCCCCTTGGCAGTAGCGGCCACTTAGATCTCATGCTCGCAACCCACGCAAGCTCGGCCTCGACCAGACCTCCGCGTCCAAAAGCCCCATCGCCAACCAAATTCGCTGCCACCACTTCCCTTCTCATCTCTCCCTCGGTGCCATGCTTCCCACCCTCGTTTATAGCGTGTACAGGTCTATGTAAGTATATATTTTAAAAGAGAAGCTGTTTCCTTTTGGTTTGCTTTCTAAATAAAATAAAATAATATATACAGTTTATTTTATTTTGCTTGGTTGGCAAATCTGTTGAATATATATATATATATATATATTCTTATATAAGCAAGTTACAAGTTTAGTGTTTAATATATTTAAATGAAAATGTTTACTGTTTGAGCAGTGTTTGTATATTGTTTGCATATGATATACTAAGATATATGTGTGTATATATGATGTTCGGTAGAAAGTTATAAATTTGTTTTGGGTTTCAAAGTATATTTCATTATAAGGGTATATGTATGCGTATATTGTATTATATAAGCCTACTATATAAATTACTTTTTAAAAATATTTGTCGTTTTAAATATAGTTTGCAAAAGTATTTCATAACATATTTAAAGGTATCTACATATATACTGCAGTTAGCCTGTGCATGCTTATATGCCTGAGTGTATATATATTATAGTATAGTTGTCATTTTTTTTATGATACGCATGTGTGCGGATTTTGACAGAGAAAGGTTTATTTGCAAAGTTTATATATATTGAGTTATACTTGATTTTTATAGGTTCTGTTTGTATAAGTATATATATAAGTAAGGTATATATCAGCTTGTTTATATATATTGCATATAACATAAAACACTTTGCCTGTAGTATGGTTACGTGCGATAGTATATATATTGTATACATAAGTTTTGGCTTTATGAAATGATTTGCGTATAGTATACAAAATGTATATTGCTGGTTGTATATATATATTTTATAACTTACATTTCTAAAATATATAATAAAGTGTATTTGTTGTATAATATAAAATGTATTTGTTGTATAATATAAAATGTATTCATTCTGGTGATTTTGAAAATAAATATAAAGATCTTATTGTTAGTTTAAATATTGGTTCTAAAATATATATATAGAGATTTTAAGTTGCATGTGTGTTAAATTTAATTTAGATTTATTTATTTATTTATTTTAGGTGTCTTAAGAATAATGGTTTTATCATATATATATATGTATATTATTTTATATGTAAGATATTGATTTTAAGGAAAAATTTATAACATATATATATTCTCTATTTATATCAAACTGATAGATTTTCTTGTCGATTCCTATTTATCAGCTTGGTCGTCAAATTCGTGTTAATCCAGCTTTATTTTGCAATTCGTGCTTGAATTCATAACTCATCTCACCCTCGTTCATCTCTAACTTCGAAAGGTGAGCAATCACTCACGATTAATGTTCTTTTATTTATTAAATTTGATTTCAATTGAAACGACAATTGAAATAGGCTGATGTTAGTTATTCGCACTGTTATATATATGCTATTACCTATATCAGTTCACCTGTGACATCTGACACCATCATCTGCCAATTGAAATAGGATGATGTTAGTTATTCACACTGTTATATATATGCTATTACCTGTATCAGTTCACATGTGATATCTGACACCATTATTTGTTATTTATATTGATGATATATGCCTGATATATTTTTATCATATCTGTTATCACTCTGCAAGTTCCCTGTTAGTATAGAATCACTATAGGTTGAAATGATACATACCCGAACGGACTTTAGAATAGGAGAAAATCGTTATGGGTTGAAATGATAAACCCAAGCGATTTTCAATTGAATTGAATTTGGGATTACGGGTTGAAATGATATATATATATATATATACCCGTATATATTTAAATTATAGATTGAAATGATAAATATCTGTATCACTTGACCATAGGGTAGAACATTTTATACAGACACCGTTGGCCTATATATATAAATATTTTGAAAATGATTTCTATGGTTTTGGAAATAAATATATGGTTTTAATAAATATTGATTTTAAAGATTTATTAAAGTTGATTTAATAAAGTTGATTTGAATCAATGTAAATATGTTTAAGTATATATGTAAAATTTATATTTCCAAATATAGAGTTTAGATTATTTCAGGTTGAAAGATAAATTTGAATTTGATTTGGAATTTTTAATTATTTAAGAATTATACTTAAATAAGTTTGATTTGAAATCTATTAAATTTGAAATTTTAAAGATATATTTTATAACTTGAATTTGATTAAAAGTGACTTAAAGGAGTATTTAAAATTTATTTAAATTTAAATGGGATATTTTTTTTATTTAAATTTGTAAATTGAAGTTGTATTCAAATGATATTGAAATAATTAAGTAAATATTTCAAAACTAGAAAAGTGAATTGATATTTATATATAAAATTATCAAATTAAGTTTTGAAATGTGGAATATTTGAAGCTTTGAAATATATTGAAATTGAAATGGTTTATTTGTGGTTTAAATTGGTATTTGAAATCGATATAACTTGGAAATGTTTAATTGAATTGGAATTGAAATTGATGATTTAGATTTGATTAAATTTGAATTTGGAACTCGAATTGATTTGAATCGATTTGTTAAAGTCGAGGAAACTATTTTATTTTATAAAGTAATTTTAAGTTATATTTAAAACTATTGATATTTTACTTTATAAATTATGTTAATATAAGCTATTTTAATATAAATCATTTTTAGTATAAATTATTTTATTATAAACTATTTTAAACTTATAGCTATTTATATAAACTATTTTATTATATATACTAATTTTAATATCTAAACTGGTTAAGAGGAAAGTGTTATGATTCCAAAGCACTATGATTTCTAAACTTTGATTTCCAAAGAATTATGATTTCCGAAGTGCTTGATTTAGAAAGTGATATAACTTTGAAGTACTAAGATTTTGAAATGGAAGTGATATCGTATTGATATGGTTTTGAAATGGCAATGATATTTTGATTTTGAAATATAAACTATTTGGAAAGTTTATTAAATGACCAATCGGTGTAATAATTACGTAGTTATTGAAGAGTCCGGGATCGGTTAGGGACATACTCTCTGTCCAAACCGAAAACCACTTTAATAACTATTATATGCGGAGTGTGATCCAGAATGAAGTGGTTGGAATGATAACGTTGCTGGATTTGAAGAAAGAGAACGATAATGGATGACCTTGACACTTGTGTCAAATTGGAAATGACTTAAACAGGAGCCATGCCGGGCCAGTGAGGTTAGCTACCTCTAGCGGACACACTTCTTCGTTAACCACTCATTACTTGTTTTTAATTGGTGCGCACCCTTGATTTGGGAGTGTTGTTTCGTGGTGCTGCGATCGTTGCGTTCTCACCAGTCCAGATCAGGCAAACGGTAGTTTCACTACCTTGGGTATTGCCTCATGTGCCTTGTCATACTCGTATCCTTATGCGTGACCACTACGATTTGTTTCGTGTTATACCTATGGAGTACTCCCTGATAGCCCACTAGTTTACGGTGGAGTTTACAGTGCTGTATAGACTATGATGCTTATATAAAATGTGTTAAGGGGGATAATGGTAACGCCTTAACGCTATTTTGATACTTTATATTACTGATAGGCATTATCTACTTAGCGTACACTACTACATAGTATATAGTTTAACGTATCCTTAGAGGATGGTTATCCCAAACATCCTTTGAGTTACTTGTATTTTTAGTTGTTATTTCACTTGAGTTGGATTTATTGATATAAGAATGTTAATCCTGACTCGAGTGTTTTGTGTTTTGCTTTACGCTCGGGTCAGACTTTGTGACGACCGCCCATGACCCTTGCACCGAATCTAGAGATAGTGCGCTGTAAAGTGTGCCAGGCGACCATGGACGATTGTCAAGGTAGATTAAAACAACAGGATCTATCGTATTACTCACAGCGCATGGACAAAATACAATAGAACATATGTATAGTGAAGCTTTACAGAACAAAATGACATCATATAAAACTCCATAATAGTTGAATACAAGCATCCACATAGTCAATACATCCAGCCTCACTACATATCTCTCAGAGAATACAAAACAGCGGAATATCCAGTACATATAAGAAGATAATATGCAACCCTCTAGCTCGTCTTCGATATCAGCATCGTGAGAAGAGAACAGCACCTGTCACCTGCTACCTAGTCTGCCCGTCCCAAAAATGGACGAACAGCCCAAGGCAATAAGAATTAAAACATAAAGCCTTGAGTCAGACAACAGTCTTAGTGAGCAGTAAATTAACTAACAACATACCAAAAGAGCATAAAGGAAAAGGAATAGGAATACAACCCTCCCACTCCAACCTCATTCTACAGTGATAGCCCCCAGACACACACTAAGCAGAAACAAACATAGCAGAGCATACAATTTAAAGTAAAGCTACTATCACTCGAGTCAAGGGCGATGTTTTCCAAGTACCAAGGCCTCAATCAGATAAGCACCCAGAAAATACCGCTCTTGAGTCCGAATGACGTTACAACCAAACATCCATGACTCTGGCTATCACTGTTATCATTGCTTCGATATCACCATTAATTGAATGACCGGCACATTCTTTCAGCCGTCCGTCAAGGGCTAATGGAAACCCCGGTTCTAGACATAACTCCCGCACGTCGTCGCAGCCCGTGCCTAGGACTATCGAATCTGCCCAGAGTACTCGACCATCAACAGTTGGCCGTTGGGACTATCGAATCTGCCCAAACGTACTCTTGCTTAGAGCATGCTAGAACCTTCAACAACGATGCTATCCAAGCCTCCTAGTCATCCTCCTCGACGACTATTCTCATATCCATTCATTATCCTCAACTCGAATCATATCACCGAGTTATCAACATGCTTGGAATGATCCCGTCTGGATTAGACCAAGTCTTCATCACATGATTGCCTCGCTTCATCACATCCTCGCGAAGTCTCATCTCAACATCACATCATCAAATCTATGCATAAGAGCTTCATCATCCCGCTACATATGCCACGAGCAGCTTTCCCAATTCAAGAGCCTTTCCCTTAGCTTTTGAATCGTCTTCGGTCTAAATCAAACCATCAATCATCTAATTCATATCAATCAATCAAATCAAACATTAATCCAAACAATCAAGCATTCAAATATGATCTAAGTAGACAATTATAACAATAATGGCATTTTCGTAATTAAAGAGTTGAAAGTCCAATAAGCATGAAAACATGGATTATATCTCTACAAACTTGATGAATGAACTTGCATGGGTTAACATATGATAAAATGGATGTAACATCATCATGAACAATGGATCTATATGGATCTACACTTTGGATGAAGAAAATGCATGGAAATCTCTGTTTTAACACCAAATCGAGCCAACAATCCGATATACTCCTTTGGATCCGTGTGAGAGATAATCACCACTCACCAAATCAACTAAACAAACCCAAATCAACACGCTTCAGGTCTGGACAGCGAAGGATCAAGCTTGATCTATCACGAATCCGCTTCAAACGAAGAAATCTCTCTTGAAAAGATGAAGATCTTCAATCTAAGCTCTTGAATCTTCAATCTTGATCTTTGATTTGGATGGATGGAAGCACTAGATTAGAGTGGAGAAAAGAAGTGAAGAAGTGTAGAAGTCGAGCTCTCAAAATGGCAGCACTTCGTCGCTTCAAAATCCGGATCCCAAAAATGAAGAGAAGCTCTCCTATTTATAGCAGAAATCCCTAAGTCGTCAGCCTTCATAAGTCGTTTACGACTTACGACTCAAAGCCCTACGACTCAACGACTTCTGGCTTCTACGATCTAACCAGACTACCCTTAGCGACTTAACACACATCTGCCTACGACTCATAGCGTGTGCCTACGACTCAACAAAAACCCAGATCCCTTACGGCTTAACAGTTAACTCGGCTACGACTTATCAACCTCACGACTTAGCTAGGCTACTGGGATACTCGTCTACGACTTAACTGGATATACGACTCAACTACTAAGTCGTCTACGACTTATCAAATCCCACTATCCTACGACTTATAACCTAGCAGCCAACTACTGAGTCGGTCACGACTTAACAAATAGCTGGGGTTACGACTCAACTGGTCAGACGACTCATCAGATAACTAGGATACGACTCATCAGATAACTTGGGTACGACTCATCAGATAACTTGGATACGACTCATCAGATAACTTGGGTACGACTCATCAGATAACTTGGGTACGACTCATCACCTTAACTCGGTCACGACTTAACTGTTACAACTTAAGCCTTATCTCGCCCAGTCCTTAAGTCGCGCCTACCCCTTAAGTCGTTCAAACGACTTATCCTTACACCCTTAACTAGCCAAATCCCTGAGTCGCTCCTATCCCCTAAGTCGTATACGACTCACGACTTACACTAAGTCGTTCACGACTCAGGACTTAGCCATTTTTGCCTAAAATCTGAAATGGCTCAAAAACTCTAAAATTCCAGATTCTGTCGAACTTGTCGATCCGTAAAAATACGGGTCGTTACATTCTCTCCCCCTTAGGAATTTCGCCCCCGAAATTCCAAACAAACAAAGCAATCGAAGACTATTCTGTACGCCTACCAACCATAACAATCAGCAAACCATGCATCCAATTCTAGCTTAGCGTACAGAATTCTAAGACTTAGAACAAGTTACAATGTTGTTAGATGATACGACACCTTAGGGCCATACCTTGAAGAGTTCAGGATGAGCTGCCTTCATCCTCTCTTCCACCTCCCACGTGCAGTCGTTATCATCATCACTCCATTGTATCTTGAGCAACCTAACTACCTTCCTCCTAAGCTGTTTCGTGTCGGTTTCAACCACACGAAGCGGCTTACGAGGTCTTCTATCGACTGGATCAACTTCGAAATCTTCATAGCTATCGACAGAAACCACCGTATCCGAGTCATGCACATACTTCCGTAGATATGACACATGAAAAACATTGTGCACACCCGACATCTTCTCCGGTAACTCCAATCTATAGGCGAGCTTTCCAATTCGCTCGATGATCGGGAATGGTCCAACAAATCTCGGAGTCAATTTTCCTTTCTTCCCGAATCGAATAACATTCTTCAGTGGAGAAATCTTCACAAAAACCATATCTCCTACGTCGAATTCCAAATCCTTTCGACGCTTATCGGCATAACTCTTCTGACGGTCTTGGGCTGCCTTCATTCGTTGCCGAATGATCTCTATGCAATCTGAAGTCTGCCGAATCATCTCTGGCCCAAGCATCAGCTTTTCTCCAGTTTCCAACCAACATGTCGGAGAGTTACACGGTCTTCCATACAACGCCTCATAAGGTGCCATACCAATGCTTGACTGGTAACTGTTGTTGTATGAAAACTCTACCAAATGAAGATGATCTTCCCACGATCCCCCGAAATCCAAAACACTAGCTCTGAGGAGATCTTCCAAAACTCGGTTGACTCGCTCGGTCTGACCATCTGTCTGAGGGTGATAAGCTGTACTCAAACACAACTCGGTTCCCAAAACTTCCTGGAAGCTCTTCCAAAATCCACTAGTGAACAATGGGTCTCGGTCGCTCACTATACTCTTCGGAATACCATGGAAATGAACTATCCACTTAACATACAACTCAGCCAACTTTGATGCAGTCCTAGTCGATCGAACAGGAATGAATCGTGCACTCTTAGTCAAACGATCTACAATGACCCAAATCCCTTCATTTCCCGTTCTGGTTCTAGGCAATCCATCAATAAAATCCATCGACACTTGCTCCCACTTCCATGTAGGAACTTCTAATGGCTGAAGCAATCCACTTGGCTTCTTCTGTTCGGCTTTTACCAACTGGCAATTCATACACTTGGAAATAAAATTTCCAACATCCTTCTTCATGCCTTCCCAGTAGTAGGTTCTCTTCATATCCCGATACATCTTATTTCCACCTGGATGAATTGTCAGCTTCGAGTGATGACTTTCCTTCAGAACTTCACTCCTCAATTCATCTATATCGGGAACAACTAGTGTCCTTGCTTCCGAAGCCAACCCTCTCGATCGACCTCGAATCCTTTATCCTTTTCTGGATCCAATCCAGATTCCAATTCAAGGATAATCTTGACAAGCTTATCATCTCGCTTTTGGCCCTCGCCAATCCTTTCCACAAGAGTGGGTCTTATCGATAAGTTTGCCAACATCTCAGGTTCCAATTCGCATCTAGGCCTGAAGTCAAATCCAGCTAAATACTCGAGACTCTTCCATTCTGAAAACATGGCTCCCAATCCTGCATGTCTTCGACTTAACGCATCTGCCACTGCGTTACCTTTTCCCGGAGTATAAGCTATACCAAAATCATATGATGCCAAAAACTCTAGCCAACGCTGCTGCCGAAGATTCAAATCCTTTTGGGAGAAAAGATACTTCAACGACTTGTGATCCGTAAACAACTCGAATCGAACTCCCAACAGATAATGCCTCCACATCTTCAGGGCAAATACAATCGCCGCTAATTCCAAATCATGAGTTGGGTAATTCCTTTCATGCGGCTTCAGTTGTCGACTAGCATACGCAACAACTTTATCCTTCTGCATCAGCACTGCTCCAAGTCCAGTACCACATGCGTCAGTGTAAACCACCATCTCATCATTCCCACTTGGAATAGTCAAAACAGGAGCACTCGTCAGTCTCTCTTTCAGGATTTCGAAAGCTTGCTCACACTTAGCATCCCAACTGAACACTTGGTTCTTCTTCGTTAATCCTGTTAACGGTGCAGCTATCTTGGAGAAGTCTTTGATAAACCGTCGATAATATCCTGCTAATCCAAGAAAACTTCTCACATCAGATGCATTCTTAGGTCTAACCCAATCCTGGATTGCTGCCACCTTAGCGAGATCAACCGCTATTCCATTTCCAGAAATCACATGGCCTAAGAACCTCACTTCACTCTTCCAGAAGTGACACTTCGAAAACTTAGCCTTCAGCTGATGTTTCCGCAAGATTTCCAAAACCATACGCAAGTGCGTCTTGTGCTCCTCTTCCGTTCTGGAATAAATCAGAATATCATCCACGAACACAAGTACGAACTTGTTCAACTGATCTCTGAACACTCTATTCATAAGATCCACAAAATATGCTGGCGCGTTAGTCAATCCAAACGGCATTACCAGCCACTCAAAGAAACCGGATGGTGTCCTAAAAGCAGTCTTCGGTACACTATCCTTAGCCACTCTCAACTGGTGAAATCCCGTTGCCAAATCCATATGAGAAAACACCTTAGCTTCGTGAAGCTGATCAAACAAGTCATCTATTCTCGGCAATGGATACTTGTTCTTCTTAGTCACCTTATTCAGCTCATGATAATCCACACACAATCTCAACGATCCATCTGCCTTGGTTGCGAACACAACTGGTGCACCCCACTCGGACACACTACGCCGAATGAATCCTTTCTGTAAAAGGTCATCAACTTGCACCCTCAACTCTTGCTGTTCCCTAGGCGCCATCCGCCTAAGAGGCATCACAACAGGTCTGGCTCCTTCAACTAGATCTATACGAAACTCGATCTTTCTATGCGGCGGCAACCCTTTGACTTCGTCAAAGACATCCTCGAATCCATTAGCGATTGGCACCGATGACAGTCCATCCCGTGGAACAACCAGCGAATACATGAAGCTCATGAAGACGCCTTCCTCATGCTTACATCGTATTACAACCTTTCGCCCCTCCACATTCTCGACTGTCTCTTCCAACCTCTCGCAATCAACCTTAGCCGCATACTTCCTAAGCCAGTCCATACCCAAAATAATTCCGAAACCCGCAAAGTTCAGAACAAAGCAATCACAAACAAAAGAGCAACCATGACTCGATACAACTAGACCATGGCATAACATACACAAACAAGACGAACCCCCAACTGGATTAGTCACAACCAATGGCCTATCAACAATATCCGGCTTCAAATCTAACCGGCCTACGAGTTCATTACAAACAAACGAATGCGATGCTCCAGTATCAAACAAAACTCTAACAGGAATACCACATAGGAAAAGAGTACCTTGAACCACCACACTCTTTCCCTTCTCTTCAGCAGTAGGAGCTTTCGAAGACGACGGAACAGCTCCCAAAGCATAAGCTTGCACAATCTGCTTGTCCCTCCTCGGCTCTGGACAATTCTTCCTGAAATGCCCCGGTTTGTCACAGTTGTGACACTTCATCGGCACCTTAGGATTCTTACAATCCTTCGAGAAATGGCCCTTCTGCTGACAGTTGTAGCAAGTCACCTCGCCTTTCGGCTTCTTCTGACCATCTTTACCCTTCTGCTGCTGCTGCTTCCTCTTCTTGTTTCCACCCTGCTGGGGTTTAGACTCTTCCCTGGTCACAGCAACAACAGATCCTTCCTTAGGAAACAGACTCTCATGCCTAAGAGCTTTCTCCACAAGCTTCTCAAATGAATCGTCCAAATGATCCACCAACTGCCTCCCAAGATAACTATCCAAGCCGGTCACAAACTTCTCATTCTTCTGATAAGCAGATTCAATATATGACCGAGCATACTTGGACAAAGCTTCAAACTCAGAAACATACTCAAGAACAGATCTCCCTCCTTGCTTGAGCTCCACAAACTTCTTAAACAGAACAGACTTCTGAGCTGTAGAAATGAACTTAGCTTCAAACCTAACTTGGAATTGCTCCCAAGTAATCTCTTCCTCCGGAGTATCGATGGTAATAGAGTTCCACCAATCAGAAGCTCTCCCTTGAAGCTGCCTTGACACCAACTTACTCTTAGTTGCATCATCAATTCCCAAATCACCAAAAATCCTTCTACAAGCATCTATCCACCTCTGGACCTCAATAGTTGATTCTGTTCCTAAGAAAACCTTCCCTCCAAGAGCAGTATAGTCCTTGCACAACTTAGCAAAATCCACTGGTTTCGGAGTTTGGACTTGAACTCCAACATCAACTGCTACCCCCGGAACTGGTATCCTTCTCATGATCGAAGTCATCATAGCTTCGAACATGGCTGCATAATCAGCAGTCTCTTCAGTAGCACGGCCTTCCCTAGCAGCTGGTCTCCCTCTTCGACTCATTCTCAATATCTATAAAAAGGAATGATTAGAACATCTAGAGAAACAACTGCATAAAGGACTCAAACTCTACTAAGCTACTATATTATATATAGTATTCATCCATCAAAATACAATTACGTCTCTCATACGTAGTTACGACGGCGAGCGTTGGGTAAAATCGATTAACCAATGCTCTGATACCAAATGTGACGACCGCCCATGACCCTTGCACCGAATCTAGAGATAGTGCGCTGTAAAGTGTGCCAAGCGACCATGGACGATTGTCAAGGTAGATTAAAACAACAGGATCTATCGTATTACTCACAGCGCATGGACAAAATACAATAGAACATATGTATAGTGAAGCTTTACAGAACAAAATGACATCATATAAAACTCCATAATAGTTGAATACAAGCATCCACATAGTCAATACATCCAGCCTCACTACATATCTCTCAGAGAATACAAAACAGCGGAATATCCAGTACATATAAGAAGATAATATGCAACCCTCTAGCTCGTCTTCGATATCAGCATCGTGAGAAGAGAACAGCACCTGTCACCTACTACCTAGTCTGCCCGTCCCAAAAATGGACGAACAGCCCAAGGCAATAAGAATTAAAACATAAAGCCTTGAGTCAGACAACAGTCTTAGTGAGCAGTAAATTAACTAACAACATACCAAAAGAGCATAAAGGAAAAGGAATAGGAATACAACCCTCCCACTCCAACCTCATTCTACAGTGATAGCCCCCAGACACACACTAAGCAGAAACAAACATAGCAGAGCATACAATTTAAAGTAAAGCTACTATCACTCGAGTCAAGGGCGATGTTTTCCAAGTACCAAGGCCTCAATAAAATAAGCACCCAGAAAATACCGCTCTTGAGTCCGAATGACGTTACAACCAAACATCCATGACTCTGGCTATCACTGTTATCATTGCTTCGATATCACCGTTAATTGAATGACCGGCACATTCTTTCAGCCGTCCGTCAAGGGCTAATGGAAACCCCGGTTCTAGACATAACTCCCGCACGTCGTCGCAGCCCGTGCCTAGGACTATCGAATCTGCCCAGAGTACTCGACCATCAACAGTTGGCCGTTGGGACTATCGAATCTGCCCAAACGTACTCTTGCTTAGAGCATGCTAGAACCTTCAACAACGATGCTATCCAAGCCTCCTAGTCATCCTCCTCGACGACTATTCTCATATCCATTCATTATCCTCAACTCGAATCATATCACCGAGTTATCAACATGCTTGGAATGATCCCGTCTGGATTAGACCAAGTCTTCATCACATGATTGCCTCGCTTCATCACATCCTCGCGAAGTCTCATCTCAACATCACATCATCAAATCTATGCATAAGAGCTTCATCATCCCGCTACATATGCCACGAGCAGCTTTCCCAATTCAAGAGCCTTTCCCTTAGCTTTTGAATCGTCTTCGGTCTAAATCAAACCATCAATCATCTAATTCATATCAATCAATCAAATCAAACATTAATCCAAACAATCAAGCATTCAAATATGATCAAAGTAGACAATTATAACAATAATGGCATTTTCGTAATTAAAGAGTTGAAAGTCCAATAAGCATGAAAACATGGATTATATCTCTACAAACTTGATGAATGAACTTGCATGGGTTAACATATGATAAAATGGATGTAACATCATCATGAACAATGGATCTATATGGATCTACACTTTGGATGAAGAAAATGCATGGAAATCTCTGTTTTAACACCAAATCGAGCCAACAATCCGATATACTCCTTTGGATCCGTGTGAGAGATAATCACCACTCACCAAATCACCTAAACAAACCCAAATCAACACGCTTCAGGTCTGGACAGCGAAGGATCAAGCTTGATCTATCACGAATCCGCTTCAAACGAAGAAATCTCTCTTGAAAAGATGAAGATCTTCAATCTAAGCTCTTGAATCTTCAATCTTGATCTTTGATTTGGATGGATGGAAGCACTAGATTAGAGTGGAGAAAAGAAGTGAAGAAGTGTAGAAGTCGAGCTCTCAAAATGGAAGCACTTCGTCGCTTCAAAATCCGGATCCCAAAAATGAAGAGAAGCTCTCCTATTTATAGCAGAAATCCCTAAGTCGTCAGCCTTCATAAGTCGTTTACGACTTACGACTCAAAGCCCTACGACTCAACGACTTCTGGCTTCTACGATCTAACTAGACTACCCTTAGCGACTTAACACACATCTGCCTACGACTCATAGCGTGTGCCTACGACTCAACAAAAACCCAGATCCCTTACGACTTAACAGTTAACTCGGCTACGACTTATCAACCTCACGACTTAGCTAGGCTACTGGGATACTCGTCTACGACTTAACTGAATATACGACTCAACTACTAAGTCGTCTACGACTTATCAAATCCCACTATCCTACGACTTATAACCTAGCAGCCAACTACTGAGTCGGTCACGACTTAACAAATAGCTGGGGTTACGACTCAACTGGTCAGACGACTCATCAGATAACTAGGATACGACTCATCAGATAACTTGGGTACGACTCATCAGATAACTTGGGTACGACTCATCAGATAACTTGGGTACGACTCATCAGATAACTTGGGTACGACTCATCACCTTAACTCGGTCACGACTTAACTGTTACAACTTAAGCCTTATCTCGCCCAGTCCTTAAGTCGCGCCTACCCCTTAAGTCATTCAAACGACTTATCCTTACACCCTTAACTAACCAAATCCCTGAGTCGCTCCTATCCCCTAAGTCGTATACGACTCACGACTTACACTAAGTCGTTCACGACTCAGGATTTAGCCATTTTCGCCTAAAATCTGAAATGGCTCAAAAACTCTAAAATTCCAGATTCTGTCGAACTTGTCGATCCGTAAAAATACGGTCGTTACAGACTTAGTGATACAGTATTCGAGACTCACCTTTGGAGTTGGAGCTTTGCTTGGAGATCCTGCTATCTATCCAGCTTTCAGATATTCAGTTGATTCCAGTGATGTATTCTGATCTTGTATTTGACTATTGTATTCGAGACTTCTGTTGTATCTTGTTTAACTCTGTTATATATATAGTAGCTTCATGAACTACTATTCTTTTGTTTCCGCTGCATTATTGTTATATTACTCTGTGTCTGTGATCTGTGATTTATTTACTTACTGTATATGCTGAGTTTTGCCAAATTTAAATTAACAATCTGATATTTTGAGCAATTCAAATCCGACATGTATGGATGCGAATGGTTGAAAATTTCAGGTCTTTATAGTCAAAAAGTCGGGTCATCACAATACGAATAGGCTTTTGAGGTCTAGATGCTTCAGGTTCAAATTCAGTATCATCCAGTTGATCTGGTCCAACTATCATGCCTGAGTCATGCACAAACTTTCTAAGATACAAGACATTGAAAACATTGTGCACACCGACCATCTTTTGAGATAAGTCGACTTTGTATGTAAGGTATCCAATCCTCTTGAGTATTAGAAAAGGTCCAACAAATCTTAATGCCAACTTCCACTTATTACTGAACCAAATTGTATTCTTCAATAGAGAAATCTAAACAAACACCATATCACCAACAGAGAACTCCAAATCTTATCTTTTCTTATTAGAGTAGCTCTTTTGTTTATGTTGTGCAACTTTCATTCATTATTGAATGATCTCTATCTTCTTTGAAGTTTCTCTAATCATATCTGACCTAAATATCAGTTTCTCACCTGCTTGGTATTGCATGGCCAACCGTGTAATGCAGCTATTAATGCCAAATCAATGCCGGACTAATAATTATTATAGTATGCAAACTATAAATACAAATGATCATCCCACGAACCTCCAAAGTCAAATATGTAATCTCATAAAAGATCTTCTAATATACCATTCACTCTCTTGATCCGATCATTAGTTTATAGGTGATAAGATATACTAAATGCACCCGTGAATAATGGGTCTTTATCGCTTGCAATGCTCTTTGGTACACTTTGGAATAATACAATCGAATGCACATATAACTTAGCCAGTTTCAATGTTGTTCTATTAGACTTTAAATATACGAATCATGTGCTTTTCGTAAATCTAATGACTATAACCCAAATACTATTGTACCCTCGTCCGGTCCTTATTAATCTATTGATAAAGTGCATCGATATCTACTCCTACTTCCACTGTGTAACTTCAAGCGGCTGTAGTAAACCACTAAGTTTCTTTTGCTAAGCTTTTACAAGTTGACAATTCATACATTTTAAGATAAATGTCGTAGCGTGCTTCTTCATCCCTTTTTAATAAAATATTTGCTTCATATCTCGATGCATTTTATTGCCTTAGTGATGGATAGTCAACTACAAATGATGACACTCTTGTAGAACCTCATCTCTAAGTCCATCAACATCAAGTATGTACAATCTTCCATCTTTATAGAGCTAAATATCTTAGTAAACTCCGTACCACTTCGTATCCTCAAACCGACTCCTGTCTTAAGCTTAGAAATAATCTCTACTTGTCTAGCATCATGTTTCTGACTAGTACCAGTACGCTCTACTAGAGTAGATTTAATAGTCAAGCATACCAACATCTTTATCTTTAGCTTACATCTAGGTCAAAAATCATCCCCAACTATGTATCCTAACTGAATCCACTCCAGGAATATAACTATTAAGCCGGCATGTCTCTTGCTTAATGCATCCGCGATTGCATTTCTCTTACCAAGCATATAGAAAATGTCCAAGCCATTGGAGGCTAAGAAATCTATCAATCTCTGTTTTCATAGGTTGAGCTCCTTCTATGAGAAAAGGTACTTCAACAATTTATAGTTGATGAACAACTCAAACCTTTCTTCTATCAAGTACTGCCTCCATGCCTTTAATGCATAAATTATAGTTGTTAGCCTAAATTGTGGGTTGGATATTTCCTCTTATGCAGTTTCAGTTATCTGTTAGTGTAAGCGACAACTTTACCTCTTTGCATCAATACCGCCCCTAATCCAGTACCACATGCATTTATGTATACTTTCAACTCCTCATTCCTATCTAGAATGACTAACACTGGTGCACTCATCAATTTCACTTTTAGACTAATGAATGCATCCTCACACCTCAAGTCCCAAATAAAAATATGATTCTTCTTCGTCAAATGAGTCAAAAGTGCTGCTATCTTTAAGAATATCTTTATAAATCATTTACAGTAACCCGCTAATGCAAGAAAACTTCTCACATCCATAGCATTATTGGGTCTTTCCCAATCTTGGACCGCTGGAACTTCGGCAGGATCCACAATAATGAGCTACTCTGAAATAACTTAACTTATGAACCTCACTTCCCTCCTCTAGAAGTGACACTTCAAAAATTTGGCCTTCAAATGATGCTTTCTCAACATCTCAAGGACCACTCTCAAATGCATTTTATGTTCTATTGTCCATGATTAGACAAGAGTGTCATCAATGAACACAAGTACAAACTTATTTAGCTGATCTCTTAAAGCACAATGTGTACGATCAATAAAGTATGCTGCTGCTTGAATGGCGTAACCAACCACTCATAAAATCGCGTTGTTATATGGAATGCAATAATCAATGCACTTTCCTTTGCCAGTCTCAACTGGCGAAACCATGTCATCAAATCTAACTAAGAAAACACCTTCACACTATGAAGCTAATCAAATAAGTCATTTATATATGGAATAGGTTACTTGTTCTTTCTCATTATCTCATTCAGCTGATCACGATAATCTACATAATGCCTTAAAAAAGCCATCCCTCTTAGTAGTGAATTCTACAGGTGCTGCCCACTTAAAAATACTCCTACAAACGAACCCTTTTCTCAATAGGTCATTTGCTTGCACCTTTAGTTCCCGTTGCTCTTTTGATGCAAACCACCTCAAAGGAAATATAATAGGTCCGACATCCTTCATTAAATCAATGCGAAGCTTCATCTCCTTATGTGCTGGTAATCCTATAACCTCCTTAATATATATCAAGATACTCTCTCGTAATGGGTACCGATGACAACTTATTGCGTGAGATCTTGAGTAAACACAAAAGGCTAGCCATCACTGCATCCTCAGGCATGGAACTGAACTCTAGGTTACACCCATTATCCATCCCTATCGTCACTAATAACCTCTCACAATCGACCACTATGCCATATCTCTAAAGCCAGTCCATCCCTAGAATAATATTAAATCCAACAGAACCAAGCACAAATAAATCACAATCAAACATGCATCCATGACTCGATAGAACAACGTCATGACTAACGATACATAAATTGGTCAAACCTCCCATAAAATTCGATATTACCAAAGGTCTGTCTACTAGATTATATCTCAATCCTAGTCTATCTACTAGGTCACTAGATATAAATGAATGTGATGCCCTGATATTTAACAAAATAAGAACGTGTACCATAAATAGAAAGCGCGCTTTGAATCATGATGCCTTTCCCTTTCTTCTTTGCTATTAGAGCACTCGACAAAATAGGAACAACATTCAAAGGATAAGACTTCACCGCCTGCTTATCCTTCAATGGCTCCGCACAATTCTTCCTGATATGCCCAAACTTGTTGCAATAGTAGCACTTCTTCATTGCACTCTTGCAATTCTTGGTGAGATGTCCTCCTTCGTTAGAGCTAAAGCAAATTGGCTCTCACTTGACTTACTTCTAACCTTCTTTGCCTTAGAACTTATTCTTTCTTTTATTGCTCCATTTTCGTTTGTCAACTCTGGCCACTTGTGATTCAGCCTCTTTCTTTGGAAAAACAGCTACCTCAGACTTTGGGTATAAGCACTCATGACTCAAAGCCTTTTCTACAATCTTCTCTAAGCTTTCATCAATATGGCTCGCCATCCTTTCTCCAAATAGCCATTCAAGCCAATAATGAACTTCTCATTCTTCTTTAGAGGAGTGTCGATGAATGACATCCCATACTTCAACAGCATGTTGAATTTAATAACATATTTAAAAACTGACATATCACCCTATTTCAAATTAGCAAACTTTTTAAACAAGATTGACTTATGAGAAAAATGAATAAACTACTCTTCAAAGCGAGCTTTGAACCGATCCCAAGTGAACCAATCCTTAGGAGTAGCCACTTTAATGGCATTCCACCATCCTATCGCCTTCCTCAAAGTTACTTTGAAGCCAACTTCCTTTTTTGAGCATCTTCCAATTCTAGATCATCAAAGAAATGTTTGTAACTATTAAGCCAGTCCTAAACATTCATCATAGACTCTATTTCCATAAGAAACTTTCCTTCAAGACTAGCAAAATCTTTGTTGAGCTTACCAAAGTCAACTCATTATGCTTGCACTAGAGCACCAACACTTATTTGACCAAGAGCCCCTCTTTGAGTGTTTTGCATCATGTTAGTGAACATTCTACATATCAAGGTTAGTTGTTGCCCCAATGCCCATTCTCTCTACTCTAGATATGGAGTTTCTTGTCGTGTTCCTTATATGCTTGCTTATCCTTATAAGCTGTAATAAGAATGATCGGCCTCTCATAAAGAAAAGCTGCACAACCCTTACTCTTGTATGCAATGCGATTTACTATATAAGTATATATATATACTATATAGTTTTGAAAACCAAAATATATAACATGTATCTTTCTCATATATTTCTCTTCTATCCATTATAGGGTGATGTCTCCTATATTATCTCTAATTGATCCTAGTATCAACTTAGGTTCTGTCCATCACCCTAAGTCACTGGGATTGTTCAACCTGGCTCTAACACCACACATAATGATCACACTCTACCTTCGATACCAGAATAACCAATTTCTAATACTAAAGGAGTGTCCTACATCCGTACCCAACCGATCGAGGGATGGAATCAATGGTAACGTATGATAAACCAATAAAGAACCTATAAACATCTCACAACACAAATAAAATATTATAACAAATAGATGTAAAATAGGAAAGACGTTAACATAATCAAATGAACCAAAATAAATAGCATATTAGAGTGCATCAGCTTCATCAGATTGTACAAAGCATAAAAATAGACTTTGTACATCTAAATCAAATAAGCTCTAAGCATATCCATCTCTAAATATAAAAAGTGTTGACATAACTTCATAGCACTGCATAGTTTATTATAAGTGATAGTGGCTTCAAATATAGATAAATAAGAAAGCATCGACCTTTTGCTCATCCTCTATATAGCTCCATGTGCTATCACATACGTGTCTCTCAATCTACTCAATTAAGAGTAACCGAGATGATAAGAAGCAATGCAAATTACCTCGGGTTAGACAAAAGTTCCTATAATATCAAAATAGACATAAAAGTCAATACATAGTAAATAAGAACATATGGTATAAAGAACCATACCTGACCATTCATGCATTAATAAGTTAGCACATATAAATAGTATATGTTAAATTATCATCATTATATGAGTGCACTACTACTCTAAGTATAGTATGGGGAACTTAAGTATACAACTTGATAATACCTATGTCATGTGACCACCATAAAAACATAAAAACCATAACAACCATCAACCAAATCTCTCATATCATAACTCAAATGCCATTGAATATACAATAACTCATATGATAACATCGTATGATAATAATCTCGGTTTCTTCAATGCTCGAACCTATGCCACCTCAAATGGCCAAGAAACTAAATAACTATTAAAAGGACTAAGGTACATGGATCCTATCATAAAATAAAGGTAAGCACTGTAAGAACCCGCATTTTTAGCGATAAGATATTTAAATAATTTATTTAAACATTGAATCGTTATTGAATTGAAGGTCCAAAGTATGACTTTTTACATGGTCGAATTAGGACTTGAGACCACTTTCGTTGAGTTCGAATCGTCGTTGCGTATCAAAATGAGTATAAACATAGGTATATCAGGACTCACGTTATTTTTACGATTTACATACTGTTTTACGTACTTTGCAATAATACGTGCATAATCGAGTCACAGACGTTTGTGATTTAGGATTTTGATTTCATTATGATATGCATGGTTGAAGAATTTCTAAAATTGAGTGATCGGGTGGCCAAATAAACCTTGAAATGCGTTAAATTATCATCTTTGGATGGCAATAAAATTTAAACCATCAGGGCTGAAAAAATAAGGTGATGTGCGCCGATGAGTTTTATAGCGATTTGATTTGCTATATGGTGATACGAGCCCAAAACGTGTTGTGGTTTATTTGAGAAATTAAATAAAAAAATAGTTTTAGATATATTTTTTGAACCAAAAATGGCACAAACACCCAGAAGTAATAGAGGAGAATAAAATGTGAAGAAATATAAATGAAAATGAATAAAAAACAAGACAATCTTTTATAGTGGTTCGTCAAAGCTTAGCCTACGTCCACTTTAATATTTTATTGTTGATTTCTGACTTGGAGGCAGAAGTTCTTAGGACTTGGTACAACTCCAACACTTAGAATTACAGAGATACAAGAATATAAGAAATAATAGAGTTAGAGCCAAAATATCCTAAAATTGAGCTCTACCTTTCTATTTATAGAGGTAGGGGGCCTAAACTCTTGCATATAATATCTCCAAGCCATTGTACCCGAATTAGACTAATTCTTCCTAAATAATAGGTGCCACATCAGCAGAAGCTAGGAGTCCATACCGATCCCTAAGTGGGAGTCGGTACCGATCCCTAAGATATACATATTTGGCATCTTTAACCTCTCATCTCGAATCATCTTATGGTTAGCTTCATGATTCCATAGTTGTTTGCACCAATAACAGCTTGTTTCGGGGTTCAAATGACGGAGTTGTAGAACAACAAAGTTCCAAATTCAGGAGTACGTGGAGATCGATAGAGAATGGCATTGATTCAACAGAACAACCTTGGAAATAAACTTTTGGTGTCGAGTAAGACATGTAGGCAGAAGATGGGGTCCACCCAAGGTGGGATTGGGAGTCACTGATCCCCAACAGTGGGGTCGGTACCGATCCCCAACTTAGGTGGATTATTATTTGCTTAGGTTTAGGTTGTTTTAGCTTTGGTTAAACTTGTTTGGAGTCCGACCCAGGAAATTTAAGTGTTTGCTTGAAGATTGACTTGAGATTTCTAAGATTTTTGTGTTTTGAGTTTTCCTTCACCCATATGGAGTTAAACCCGAGATTTTTGTATGTTTGACTCAAGTTTTCATGAGTCTGTACCTACCTCGAGAGTAGGATTGGTACCGACCCCTAACTCGGGGTTTCTACATGGGTTTCTCTGGGTCACGCTTGGAGCTTTTTCAGGACTATCTTGCTTCAAGTCAGACCTGAAGATTTTGTGGATTTGCTTCGAGTCAACCCTTCCAAAAATATGAACTTTCAAAATTTCAACTTTTTCGCTCATTTTTTTATATCTCTCTTTTCTTTCCTCTTTATGATATTTGGGTTATTTCTCCATCATTTGCTCATCTGATTCGATTGACTAAATCTGTTTGAATATTGCCTGGTCAAAAGGCTGGATAACATTTGCCCCCCAAAGTACATTTTGTTTCAGACATGATGTACTTTGAATTGATAGAAGTCATGATTACCGTAAAGGATTCCACTATGTGCTTTGAATGACGTTACCCTTCTCAAGGATCGCTTCTACGAAAAGTTCTGTCCATAGCTATTCATCGGGACGCTTGACCAACGTCCAGTGTTATAAATTTGGAGAGTGCTCTCTCGATCTATTTTTGCGAACTTAGTAATTCTGAATTGGTTTCTCTTATTGATTTTTTAGGTATGAGTTTTATTTTCCTTAACTCTAGTAGTTGGGTATCGAATATAATTACGTGTAAGTATACACATGCAATCCCTTATAGAATCTTCGATCATATGCACGTACTTATGTAGGCATATGTAGGCCATCATCTTCATTGTTGTTATCGTTTCTTTTGTATAGTAGACTCGCTTTCGGTTTGCAGTTATAGGAGTCAGTTTTTGTTTAGGCAGGCGATGTTCCATTTCGGCCCCCGCTTTTGTTTTCAGCTTAGTTGTAGGTAAAACATGTACTTTTCTTTCCAAGTTTTATTTCGAATGTAAATAACATAGACTTTTGTTTCGTCCAATCTGTGTGTGAATTTTTCTAAGTATTTGAGAAATGTGCTTTACATTCAATTTACTTGCGATCCCTTTTTTATCAGGATTATTGCCGAACTAAGTCTTTAGCATTTTCCATGCTTTGTCGGCCTTTTGTCATAATGCAATCATTGAAGCATCAATCTCTGGGCATTATTGAACTTCGATCATCTGGAAAGGTGATTCAAGCATTTCTTTTGGAGGAACTTAAAATGTGATTGTGCCTGCCTTTAGGCAACGATTGAAGTAAACTGCCTTGAATACATGTCGTACATCCTTCTTCGGGATGTGTGTTTCGACCATGCTGAACTCCGGGCATTGGTCAGGGCTAACCACTTAAGTTTAAGGTTTAGATATCCTTTTTTTAGGGTAGTAAAATTCGATCGTGCCAGACTTTGGGCATCAATCGAAGTTTATAAGTAAGATCCTGCCTTTCACCGAGTGCATATCCTTTGCCTCACCTACTTTGGGCAAGACATTGATCCTCCGCCACCAAGCTCTGAGCATGAGCTAATTGATGGGTGGTTGGGTCACATCCATTTTGATTTTCCTACATTCCGAGGGCTGAAAGAGTTGATTCGCATCTATCTCCATACGCAATGGAAGGTTGAACTTCAAGGGTTCGATCATGGACCATAGAAGTTTGCTCGACACCTAACTCCGGGTGCTTGCACACCTTGATGTTGTAATATTAGGCAACTTGATTTTGGTATGCTACTTCTCTCAACTCAACTTCATTGCGCTTCTCATCAATCGTATCAAGAGACTTCAGAAGGAGCTACTTGGTTGTCTATAGGTTGTAGTGTTGAAACACTCCACACCCCTTAATATACCCAAAAAGGAACATTAAAAGGCGTGGTGTGTTGTAGGTATAACTGAAACTAACAGAGACTAAGATTCACAAGACAAAAATAGGCAAAAATAGCGGAAACTAAATAAGCATTTAATTAAAACAAAGCTTCAGAATTAATTCATAAATAAGTCAAATGCCAAATACAACATTTAAAACCCATCGTGTCTTATGAAAATTCATAGTCTCAAAATCATAGTATGTAATATCCCTCATAAATAAACCAATGCATACATGAACAACAGCTAAAAATAAAAGAAGTACATAGAAGAAATCTCCTCAAGAAGAACTCTAAGCTGCAGCAATGTACTAGCTTCTCCCTTGATTGCCTAAGGGGGAAAAAGGAGGAAATAGAGGAGTTTGTCAGACTAGAAGTTTGGTGAATGAAAGTAATTAATAGAGTCTTTAAGCAAGATAAAAGTAATAGACTCTACAACAGTTCTAGCATAAATAAGGATAACAAAGGAAATAGAAAAGAGATAAACTGGAAATAAATATGATTAAATACTGCTCAAGATAGGTTAACTTTGATTGCTTGCACTTGTTCTGATTTAATAGGGCTAAATTTCTAATCATGTAATTAGGATGTGACCCTAATTCTACCCTTTTTGATCGGCCTGCTACTCCATAGACCTTACTGTGGACCAGCCGCTATATAACTCCTTACACAACAGCCAATGGTATCTACGTAAGATGCACAGAGCAACTACTGTGGATCCGGACGACATATATAGCTCCCTACACAGAAGGCAATGGTGTCTACTAAGACACCATACTAAGCGCTTGGAACTCATAGCTATTACTGAGCACCCGAATGGAAGTCACATGCGTAACTGCTACCATGCCCATGCTACCTTTTGCTCCACCTATTGAGTCTTCTTATTACCTCCAACGTCCAGCATAGCATGCCCCTCATCTCACTTCAGGCTAATGCGAGATCACCGTGTGTCCATAGAAAAATAGGGGAAATGCTGTTGGTACTGGCCCTTCATCCAAACAATATCTAGTTGCGCCCTTTATCCAAATCTCTGTGATTTGGACTTCTGTTTGACCAATTACTACCATTCTTAGCATAAGCGTGCCCTAGGGAATGCTATTTGGTATAGGTCGTTACTTTCATCTTTGTTTATTAACTTAGATAAATTATTTAAATAAGCCTTTATTATTATTTTTACTTTCTACGCTTATTAATTTATCCCAAGCCTTAAAATAAGCCCCATTCTGTTTTTTTCTTATTATAACCTACGTGTTATAATCATGCTTATTACTTAACCCAAGGTCTAAGTATGAAAATAAGCTTCTTTCATCTTTTACTTCATTTAGTTATAATTCTAAATTATAACTATACCAATTATCTTTAATTAGTCCAATTCTAATTATAATTAGGCGTAATTTCAGTCCAATTTCATTATTTATTACAGTCTTTATAATTTACATCTTTTTTCTTTATTTAATATTCTTACTTATAAAATCCATATCGCGTTCAATTTATTCTAATCCATACGCGCAAGAAAAGGGGAATGAAGATAATAGACGCTTGCATAAAATCCAAAATGTTGAAAAGATGTAAATAAGAAATAAATAACAGTAAATAAACTTAAATACTGTAAATAGAGTGTAAATAAAAAAAAGCCATGCTTAGCAGTAATAAATTATAATTAACAGAAATAATACTAAAATTACTGAAAGGAATAGCTGAAAGGAAATAGACTAAAAATAATTAAAAACTGTAAATAACTACTAAAAAAGATTGTTCCAAAAATCATAGTAAAACTACAACTATTGGAAACCCTATTATTTTAAATTACTTAAAGAAATCTTAAAATAATTACAATCACTCACCTCCGGTCCTAAGCTTTTCCTTTGGTCTTTCCGGATCCACTTGGAGTTGTAAAATAATTTAATTTATAACGATTTTCTCCTTTGGAAAAATTATTCCGTTTAGGGTCCTTCCTAGAAAGGTGAACCCAATTGGAGAAAACCTAGAATGAGAAAATGTGTTAGGTCTAAGGGTCTATTTATATGTGTAGAAGTGGATCTCGGGTCGTTGATTTGGAGATTGAATAGGATGCAACCGTCATAGGCTGAATAGGAGCAATCGTATGCAGAAACAGAGGGACCGAATTAAGCTAAAGGATGCAGATGACGTGTTCCGTGGCCTCTAATTCGCTCGAACGAATTTACGTTCGTTCGCCTGCCAAAATACAAGGCGGGTCGACCGAGTGGTCGACCGCCCCCTTGCCCAGGTCGACCGGCCGGTTGACCTGACCATATACATATATACACATATTTATATACACATATATATATATATATATATATATATAATTTTTTTGGTTATATTTCTGCATTTTTGGTTTATTTCATAACTAGGTCATATTAGCTCAGTTTCTGACATTCTATATATGGAAATTGACAATAAAATTACCATGGACACGATGGTGCAACTTCCATGGCTTAATTCTGATAATTTCACAAAGTTATTTTATTATTTAATTAATTAACAAATTAATTATTACGGGTTAAATTTTGAATTGTTACAAGTGTGTCACTTGACGTGAAGGTACTTCCAGTTCGATTGAAATCATATCCATCGATCCGTATGCCAAGGTGAATGGAAAATGGCTAATCTTTTACTTATGGGTGGCTCGATAAGCCAAAGCTCTAACGGGAGTTTATCAACCCACTTGCCCTTGGCCTTTTCCAATCACTTCTTAAGGATGGACTTGATGATCTTGTTTATGGCTTCGACCTGTCCATTCGCTTGAGGGTGTGCCACCACGGCAAATCTCTTCTTTGTGTGATGTTGGTGGAAGAAATCCTTGAATTCAAAACTGTCGAATTGGGTTCCGTTATCAGTAACAATTTCTTGTGGTACTCCAATACAACAGATAATATTATGAACTACAAAGTTGATCACTTTCTTCATGGTAAACATGGCCAACGGTTCGGCCCTAGCCCATTTATTGATGCAATCAATCGCTACGATGGCACACTATACGCCACCTTTAGACATCGTTCAGTACACTGATGATATCGATACCTCAGCCGCAAATGGCCAAAGACCAACCATTTTAGTAATCCCCACCGATGGGGCTTTTATAATTTTAGTAAATCTTTGGCATTTGTCACACATTAACATGTAATAAGCTACGTCTTTGTTGATGGTTGGCCATGAGTATTCATAGCAGAGGATCTTCTTCGCTGGAATCTGCCCACACGGTGTGGTCGTCACAGGCCCCTTCATAAACTTCTTTTAGAACTCGCTTGGCCTCGTCGTGAGCGACACACCGAAGCATAAGGATAGAGAAAACCTCCCTCTAAAGTACTCCTTCCTGTATGATATTTCTCAAAGCTTGTGGAAGGAGCTTCCGTCGTTCATTCCTTCTCTTTGGAAAGATTCCTCTTTGAAAATAATCTCTTATTAGAGTACATCTTCGAGAGTTTTGAAACTCGATGACCCGACATATTGGCTAAGTTTTCCTCTTCATAGAGGGAGTCATAATAGTCTTTTATGTATTGTACTCACGAATGGATTTACACCACTTAAAATTTTTGTCCATCTTGGATGTCGAACAGGCTCATGGGAGTTTATGGTTTGCTGTGCACATTTCGACTTGTTGGTCACCGTGCATGTTGGTATAGACTCTTTGGTATGTTTCATTGTTTTGTGTATTTGTTGTTCATTGTTGCTTGTGATTATTTGCTTGTTGTTGCTTGTTATTATTTGCTATTGTTTACCGTTGATTGATTTTAATTTTGGTTGTTTTATTTTTGTTGCTTGTTTTTTATGATTAGTAGTTTGTATTCTAGTTATTGTTACTTATTACTGATTGCTTGTTGTTGTTTATCATTGCTAGCTGTTGTTTGATTGTTAATTATAATTGATTGTTATCATTAGTTGTTGGTTACTTTGTGTTTTTGGTAGTATGCTTGTAGAGTATCATTGTCCGTTGCTGCTTATTGTGTATTTTGTTGCTTGTATGTTAATTATAACTACCTGTTAATGTAAGTTTGGTGAGAGATAGTGATAACTATCTAAAATAGATCACATGTCATCCATAGCTATTTTAGAGGTAGAGGTGAGATCTATACGAGTCTTTTGCCTTTTGATGAGACTTTGTATCGATGGTATATTTAGATACTCACTCGTTTGTGATTACTCTCCAATTAATAGTCATGTATGATTTTGGTAGTATTAGTTACTATGCTTGACTATGCATGCTTCAATATCATGTTATTGCATTAGAGATGCTTATTGTATAGTATATTATGACACGGTTATTATATATGTTTGTTGCATTTGATGTGCTTCTTACATAGTTTGTTGTAACATATTTATTTGAGATGATTGCTATATATGATTTCATCATGCTTAAACTCATGATAAAATGTTGCAATCGTGTTTAATCCTCTTTGCTGATCACGTACATGGAAGCAACTATGCGCTATTGCGATGCTTATTCACTTGTATTCACATCTAAATGGCATGCGCTTGCTATGAAAGAGGTACATAAGATCTGTAGTGTAGATTTGGGTATATATGCTTGTATGTCCTTAGAAACAAGATGCCTCAGATACAGGATGCCTTGGATATGAGATTTATAAATATCTATGTTGTATTGGGGTTTTTTTAGAGCCAGCCACACAAAGGAGGTGCTGCCCAATATTTTCAAAACAAGAGGGGCTTTGAAAGCCTAAGGGTTAGGATATATTTTCCTTACTTAGGGAATTTCGAGGACAAAATTCTTTTAAGGGGAGGAGAATGTAACAACCCGCATTTTTAGTTATAAGATATTTAAATTATTAATTTAAATATTGAATCGTAATTGAATTAAAGGTCCATATTATAACTTCTCACATATGATCGATTAGGACTCGAGACCACTTCCATTAAGTTCGGATTGACATTGCAAATCAAAATGAGTATAAATATTGTTATATTGGGAGTCACGGTATTTTTAGCATTTATGTATTTTGTAAAATACATGCGTAGTCAAGTCCAATGGGATATCGACAGACGGTTCATGGTTCTGGGATAAGGACTTCATTATGAGACATATAGTTGAAGAATTTATGGAATCAGACGATCCGATGACCAAAACGACCTTGAAACGCATGTAACTCGGAGTGCCATCTCAAATGGTAATGAAATTTATACCATTGAGACTGGAAAAATGAGGTGATGTGCGTCGACGAGTTTCATAGCAATTCGATGTGCTATGTGATCGTATGAACCCAAAACGTGTGAGATTTATTTGAGAAATCAATAAAATATCTATTTTCAAAATATATATACATCCCCACACCTCTAGACTTTTCCTAGGCTCCCTCTTTTCCTTCTCTCCTCCTTTCTTAACGTGCCCATATAATTTGGGTTTTGGTTTCGCTTCAATTGGAGGAGCTACCAACCATGAAAGATGATAAGGTCGGATTCGTTGAACTCAGGGATATAAGAGCCTTGCATCCATATAAGTAGGGGTTTGTGCGGCATTGCTTGGTCGAACTCCCTTTTTATTCACCATGAATGGATGAAGCGGTGGCAATGCTTGAGACATCGGTTGGTGAAATGGAGAGTGCCAATGTAAAATTGATTCAAGGAGGAGTCATTTGGCATTAGGATCGGAAGCTCCAATCGACAATAGAAAAAAGCATTATAGAGAGGTCGGCTAGGGCTTGGGCAGGTCACAAATTGCTAAGGGTTTGGTCATGGCAACTTTGGCACCATTGGGTTCGTTGCCACTCAACGTGAAGATTAGAGTTGGTTATGCGTGATTTCGTGGACTGTAGCATGAGTTATAGTGGAGGTAATTGCTTGGCTAATGGGTTTGTGCACATTTTCATGTACAGGAAATGATATTAAGGGAAGAAGAGATTTGGGATAAAGGTAATTAGTTTATTAATTATAATTAACTAATGAATTAATTATTAGATTCATATTTAATTCATTTTTTTACATATTAGGTCCAATCAAGATGTGGTTTCCGCCATTGCACTCGTAGGAATATTATCTATATCATGGTGTAGCTTTAGTTGATATTTAGACACTTGCAAAATATGGCTCAGGTGAGCGGAATTATAACTCTAATTTATATTTTAGTATAAATCCCGGTAATTATATATATTGAAAAATATTACCTACAAGAGGTAGAGAATATATATAATTGTTTTCACATTTGGTTGGATTGGTTTGAGTCAATTTTTGGGATAGTTGATTAAAATCCTATATATAAATACTTTGTGTTCTATTCGTATCGAATTGAGCTAGATAGTGATGATATAAATTTATAACATGGTTATAAACTAAATAAACTTTAAATTGTTCTTATATTAGTGATAGAAATGTTATTATATATTTTATAGATAATTGAAATTAAGGGTATGAAATTTAAAGATAAGCTAGATGGCTTAAAAATGATTTGTAAGTTAGCTGTGTATTTTATGAAATGATAGAATGATTTTTATAATATAATAGAAAAGAGATTGGACTTTTATTGAAAAGTTTTAGTAAATAAAAGTACGATTTGATTATTTAACAATCAATTTGTTTATTTAATATACGTATATATGTATAGAAATATCCATAAGTGTATACCATCAAGTTTCAAGTAATCTTAGGTAGCCATAACGACCATCAGGTATGCTAAGTTGCATGTGAGAATACCGGGTCGAGTAATTGCTCTGGTGAGGCCTGAAACATGATTCATATAGTAGTGGCATGCTTACGGGTATGTGTGTGCATAGGCATGGACGAATAGGTGCATCGACACACGTGCAAGCAACACACAATATAAGAAGGCCAGCTGAGTTTGTTTTGGCTTGTTAGAGGAGGTCGAGTCGCTAGATTTGCTTATTGAACTCTAAAAGTGCAAAGGGTAGATTTTGGTACCAACCGATGGTGCACTAACCTGGGTAGTAAAGCCAGATCAAGTGTATTTCAATGGGGAATTCTGCCTTGTTTTGGGTGTGGGTTAGTGGAAGGCTTTGGTATGACTTTGGTGAGACTTTTGACCACTCGGGAAAGTCGAATACTAAGTGGAAATCAGGATCCAGGTGCGAATGTAATGTGAATTGTATATGATCAATAATGATCGATAACGATCGGTTATATGATCGGTGCATATATTTTTGTGAATGGGGTCAGTCTTATATTTGTGACCGAACTTAGTATTGGGCTTTTGGTAGTGACCATATGTATAAATGGTCGATGACTAAGTTATTGGTCTTTTCTTGTAGTAGGCATATATGATTGTGCAATATTATATTTGAGGTATAAACATATCTATGTGACATCGGTGTTCCTTTGTGGCCCAACGGCATGTTATATGGGATGTGAGCGTTGTACTCTTTTGTAGAGGAGTCATACAAATTTGTTAAGGAATCCATGATGACTAAGGGTGAGATGATGATGATCATCTACGAGTGGGCTAGATATCATCGAAGTTCGATGTAGAGGATACAGTGAGATTCACATTGGTTTCAAGTAACTAGAGTATGTCATTACCACCTAAGCCCTTTCCAAAGGGTACAATGATATCTACAAAAGATCAGGATGTGGCTCAAGGTCTAAGGTATTTTCAGATATTGACTTTATTTATTTAATACCCTTACGAGAGTCAATGGATTATGATACTTTGGATTATTGATCGATGTCCAACAGGGACTCAAGTTTGCAAGTAGATAGAGTAGGGTATTATTGCCTATGCTCTTTCCAAGGGGTTATGATGAGATCTATAGGAGACCAATCTTTCAGGATATGGCTTGGGGTCTATTGTATTTTCAGATGCTGACTCTATTTATTTCTGGCACAAGTAT
The DNA here is from genome assembly GCA_030737815.1 of Allium fistulosum. Lineage (NCBI taxonomy): Eukaryota > Viridiplantae > Streptophyta > Magnoliopsida > Asparagales > Amaryllidaceae > Allium > Allium fistulosum. The sequence continues at coordinate 341,531,393 of CM060904.1, forward strand.
GCCACGGACACCACTCATCAGAAATGAGGAGTACCAAGCTATGTTCTCTGGCTACCACCTATCATTACTTTGTGTGTGCTAGTTGGTTGATTTTCGTTGTTTTGTATTTTGGAGTAGACTAACATTTTTTTTCTATATTACCCTATAATAGTATATTGGTATAGATCAGTCATATTTTATTAGTTATGCTGGCTTGTAGATTATAGGAGAGGAGCAAGGTATTCCTTATCTTTTGAGGATAAGCTTAGTGTACTTGTTATGGTCAGTCCAGATTACCACTGATCCACGTTGGTTGGGAGGACTAGTTTTACCTTAGTAGCTTCTTACTTTATTTGTATATGGTTTTGATATACAGTATTTTTAGATAGTTCCCCTCATATTAGGCTTTATGTCTAACCCGCATTTTGTCCTTGTCTGTTTATGTCATGAAAATTCTTAGTTGCTTGATTGGGTAGTTAGAATTCAGGTGCTTTTAGGAATATGCTTTTAGGATGATTGATGCATGCTATGGAGAAGGTGTCGATACTATTGATATACTTGATGTTGTAGTGGTACATACAGAGATGCGTTTATCTTTGAGACTTGTTGTATCAAACATTATATTCTAAACTCTATATGTATGGAGTTGATATATTCTGACCATCTATATATTTACTTATTAGTTACTTCCGCTAGTGCAGTCTCTTATATATTGTTAACCCTATTCTGTTCATGTATATTCAGTATATTATATATTATCATTCCGATGTGAGATTCAATCATTATGTCTAGGTATAATGTGTTTTTTAATTTTACCCCAACAAACTATCTTTTGTGGTATTTGAAAGTCAAGCGTTGATATGAGGGGCTAATTTTTTGATGTTATGAAGGACGAGTTGATACAAGCTTCCTCACATAACCCCCTATTTAAGAGAACACATTAAAATCTCCGAGTTATTAATGATACCATAGCATATGTCCCGATAATAGAACTCCTCGTTGTTCCAATTCATAAGTTCACATCATATCAAACATGACCGCTTGGACCACCACTAGATGCTACAACCACTTTCTCCTTAAAGTGTTCGATACAACTTACTCAAAACGTAGCATCATTGAAGCTTCAACATCTCATTGGTTGCCTCACAAATTCCCATAGTCATCCCATGTGAAAGGACCCACAAATTAATGAATAACAAATTAAGGAACTAGTTATAAAAATGAAGGTTAATCGATTCAATTAAGGAATTAAATAAGAGAGCGAATGAATTAAACAAGGTAAATGTTTAGGAGACATTTAGTTACTCATAATGTACATAATTTTAATAATAGGAAATTATTAAATGAAGATTTAGGAAGTTTAATTCAAATGAGGTATAACTGAATTTGGCTATAAATATGTAAGGAGAAGATTTAATATTTAAACAAAGGAGGTCCTAGATTAAAAGTATTTAAATTCTGCCATATGTACAAAGGGAAATATAAACATTAGAATGACAGATATTTTTAGTAAGGGAAATAAATTAGGTGAGAAAGGATTGAATGTAGGAGAACTTATATTAAGGGAAATTGCGTATAACTGAAAAATTGGCCATACATAATAGGAACCAATTTAAATATATGAATAAGGGAGATTTTACATTTGGGGAAACAAATTAATTTAAGGAGGAAAAGAAAGGTTCTCTAAATAAAAAACCCTTGCTATATATGTGCCACTAAACATATACTTTTCCTCATATATTCATTCTCTATTTAAATTAAAACAAAAACCTTATCGGTTGCCATTATAAAGAATAAAAGAAGAAAAGAAGAAGAAACGGAGAAAATGCTAAGGAAACCAAAGAAGATTAAAGTTCAAGTGAAATCCTAAGACTTAGGTGAATAATATAATTTCTTTTTAGGTTGTTTTCATCTGTGTTAATTATGGCCGTGATTTTCTGTGAAAAAGTTCACATAATATATGGTTACAAATGATAGATCTTTATTTAATGACTTTTTTGGTTTGAAATAGATTTACGAGCTTATTTAGCTAAGACTCTCTAATTCAGATAACTTTGAAATGAAGTGAAAATTGAATATGTTGTTGAAAATTAATTTTTAAAGATGATTTTTAAATGTGAGAATTTTAGGCCTAAATATTTAGTTATGAATTTTGAAGGAATCCATGAACTTATAATAAATAAGGGAAATTGATTTTAAAATGGAAATGTTGGTAAATTTCGCTAAAGAATCTTATTTGTGAATTTATGGAATTTTATAAGTATTTTCTCATCCTTAAATAATCATTTATGAAAGATAAATATGAATGCTCAAACTAATAATAAGAAAACTGAGACATAATATGCAAGTAAATTTCATAACTAAGTAAAAAAAGGACAAGATCATATAAAAGGACTGTAAAAATAAAATAAAGGATATTGCTACTAACAAAAAGTGGAGGCAGAACAACTAAGGAGGAGACATGTGAAAAGATATACGTAGACGTTCTCAGAATTACAGATGTGGGAAGTTAGTTATGTAGGCTTTATTGCATGTACTAAAGTGAGAGACTAGCCGAAGGTGTCATACCGAGGGTATAACACTCAAAACCTAAATGAACTAAGAAATAAGAAGAAAAAAAATTCTAAGTAAACAAACCAAGTAAGAGCATAACCAAAAGTGATTGCCGAAAGAGGTTCTGGATGTAAAAGGAGGAATAATGTTGAAGGTGCTCCAAACGAGAGTGAATAATCTAGGCTTCTCTAGGACAAAACTCAAGAGTAGTGATTCATTAACCGAGACCTAATAACTTTCAAGGAAAGTCAATGTCGATACCTTTTAGCTTTCAAAAGAAAGCTAGTACCGAAACCCAAGGCTTAAGATGGTCGAAGGTAGTGCTTATAGTTTATTAAAGCATGATGCATTATGGAAATATTTACGATGCTTAAGGTAGCCAAAGGTAGGCTGGGAGCCTATCGAAGCTAAAGAATAGCTAAAGCCAAAACCTAACAAATGAGATATTAGGTGAAGGTTGGAAAGTTAAAGATAACTAAGAAGTAAATAAGTAAGACCTTAAAAACAATGTAGGTGTGCAAGGGCTATGGATGCTGAGTGGGGACTCTCACTCGAATTCACCTACTTATGAAGTTGGATTCGACATTTGACTTACGAAGGGGCATGGGACATCCAAGCTTGTTGTATGCTTTTACAAGAGTGGATTTAACTCTCTTATGGCATTCAAGCTAAAGAAAAAGATAAAAAAGCTACTTAGAGTTGTACTTTGTAGTATAACATAAAGAAAACTAGAATTCATAAGGTTTTACTTTATAGTATAAACATTATAGAACCGAGACCACTTGGGGTTGTATCTTGCAGAATAAACTAATTAAAGGATTAAACTAGACTGCTTTGGGTTGTACCTTGCAGTATGAAACTAACAAATAGATTATTAAGGACGGAAGGTGTTGTTCCTTTCGTTGTAGAAACTGTAATCAACAAAACCAAAAAGATGGTTTGTAGATAGTGTTTTTGAAACCTCAATATGATCCTAGGTTAAGTATTGAGACCCTAAACCTAAGATAGTTTTGGATATAGTTTTGTTGAAACATGCTTCATATGTTTATGATAACGTATGTTTCGTTGTTACTTATGAATTATGATAGTCTTATATTGATTGTGCAACCTAGGCTAGTGTGGAGAGAAGCTAGTTCCACGCTTTAGTGGTGTGGTCCCACTAGTGGAGGAGATTAGACGAGAAATGATATTATTCATTCTAGACATATGTCTGACTGTTGTGTTTCTTTTTTCCCCCTATATATTCACGGATGCTTATTTGAGTAGGTTGAGTTTATAGGATTTTAGGTTATAGTTATTAGTCAAAGATAGGACATTTACCTAGACTATGTTGAAGTCAAAGAGGGGCATGAGGCATTACTATTTTTTTCTTTTGTAGTAGCTTTAATTCCAGTGTGTAATGCAAATATTTGTTTAAGCCCAAGGGCCGTAAGGGTTTGACATCGTGATATCTGGACTTTTAGTGCTACTTTGTAATTATTTATATTTTACCCTTACTTTGGCACGACTGGGAATTTGAAAAAAAAATGAAGTAAAGACTATTATGTGTAATGAACTTTATTTAGTTTCTCTGTTTACTTAGACTGTAATATATTTACTGAACCCATTATGTCGTCGAATGATGATACCAAGGTGACTGGAGTACATTGGGGTTATATCTTTGGGTTTTCAAATGGGGGATGTAATAGTTTGGTATCATATCTTAAGTTAGGGGACACTTAAGTAAAACAAAGCTTGAATTAGTTAAGAATATAGTATAAAAATGAACACCTTGGGGAAGATATACACTATGATACATGTACATTTTTCTATATAGATTTTTTTTTGTGTGCGTGGATATATCTATCCTTCTATTATTGTTTCACTCTCTTTTTCTTTGTTTCTAATGAAGATTTTCTTAACAAAAAAGCAAGATGGAAATGAGAAGTGGATGAGTCATAGTAGGATTGGCAAATGCAAGAAGGAAGACCGATAGCATCCAGACTGATGGGAGAAATGAAAGTGAACCACTAGTGGTTGAGAATTAAGTTACTCTATCGGTAATGTGATTTGGTGCTTTCACTGAAAAATTACTTGAAATCGCTAATTTTAGATTTGAAAAGGTTCAAAATAATGAGACAATCTGCCAGGAAGACTACTACTAGAGGAAATCAATAAGGGGGCAGTTAGGAGGTGTCCTTAGGATCCAACTTCCATCCATCTACATAACCATGGATGAGATGGAGACCATGATGAATGAAATGCAAGAAAGGATGATAGTCCGTCATAAAGAGATGATGGAAAATTTCTTTAGGAGGATGGGACAAACAGGAATAGCCCGAGTTACTACAAACCAGAATCTAAGACCTAAAGGTGGAGTAAATGCACCTGGGATCAGAATGGAGCAACATGGAACAACCCCAAATGGAGTTGTACAGATCGGTACAGATTGTACCAAACCCTAAGAACTCGGTGGCATACCCCATGGGGCCTTGAGAAGAAATGGTGCATGTCTAGGGAATAACGTTGAGCAATTGGATATGAATCAAAATGTGGATGCACGACCGAAGGAGTACGTGCAAGAATTCCCTCATGGAAATAAAGGGCAAGCTTAGAATATGAACTTGAGAATTCCTTTGAATGATGATGACAGACTTGTCTAGATAGCGAGACAAGCTATGAGGGGAGGATTGCCTAACCAGAGGCTGGAGGATGTGAGCAGAAGTCCATTCACTCTAAACATTCGGTACACTCGAAATCCGCCTGATTTCAAGCTGCCAACGTTGGAAACGTATGATGGGAAGATGAATCCAATGTTCATTCGATGAGGTACATCCAGCACATAGAGGTGCTGGGTGCGTCTAAAGTGGTTATAGGATAGTATTTCCCTTTGTACCTGACAGATTTAACAACATTATGGTTTAGACAATTGGAGAACGGTTCCATCAGCACATAAGCCGAATTGGTAGATAAATTCATGAAACAGCTCCAGGTCTATATTTCATGACTGAAGAATGTGATGAAACTATCGTGTGTGAAGCAGAGGGCCGAAAAGACACTAGGGAGTTTTATGATGAGATTTGATGCAGCGGCTGCCACGATCGATAGGTTTGACTCGGTAGCAGTTTCAGGAATAGCTAATAAAACAAATTTCAAGGTTTCTTTAGAATAGGACACACTGATGGATCTCGTAGATTTTTATCATGAAATCGAAAGGTACCTATGTCAGGAGGACGCTGAAGCTGAGCAGAAAGAAATTAATGTTGTGGATGATGGAGGACTGCTCGAAGAAGGATCCAACAATGGAAAAGAAAAACGATAGATGAAAGGTGGTTTAGAAGGATCAAAGCGGCAATGAAGGGAACCAAAATTATCCTCTTACAAAGATTTGAACGAGACCTCGGAATGGATTTACTGTGATATTAGGGGCATATCCCATATCATAAGCCAGCAAAGAGAGATCCCACGTACTATGAGAGGATATCTAGAAAATATTGCCTATTTTGTGAGCTGGATAGGCATAACACAGATAATTGAATGTACTTGCGTGACCTGGTCAAGGAACAGGTCAGGAATAATCAATTACAACAGTATGTGAAAAGTCGAGCTGCGGCGGTGTAACAGGAATATCCATCATCAGCAATGAATGGAAACGGCCTTGGATCGAGGTCAAGGATAGTCATCGCCTGATTATGATGGCAGGGAATCAAGTTCGTTTCCCCTACTTTACCCTTTTCTATTCCCAATAAACGAAGTGTTTTGTAATTGAGCCACTTACTCGTGCATGAGATACTGATCGATCCTTAGGCATGCTTGAAGTTGGATGCAAGGTTGTAACACCTAGATGAATGTTGTGATGCGTGTTTGATGTAAAGACTGCCCCACACCTACGGTGCATAATGGTTGTCAAAGGAAAGAAGTAAAAATGAAGGAAAGAGAAGAGAAGAGAATGAAAAAGAAAAAAAGGAAACATCAAATAATCATATCACCTGTCGTATATCTCACATCGCATCAGAGTAAATATAATAATCAACACAAGTATAAAACAATATAGACAGTAATAACAATGTGAACTAACCATCTGAATATAAGATCCATAGAGTTATATAATACAGTTTTAGAGTTTATACAAATGGTAAATAAACTCAAACTGATACACTGTCTCAGATAATAATAAGCCAACACTGACAAGGCTCCAAAGTGTCACATAGTGGAACATACAATAAAAACTCATATATAAGTACAAGTAAACGTCGCCTTCTGCTAGCCCATCTGTAGAACTCCATATGTCATCCACACCTACTCTCAATATCTACTCATTTAAGAGTACCCTAGATAATAAGAAGCAAAGCATAAAACCTTGAGCCAGACAGCAGTCTGATATGAGTGATATCAAATCTCAAAATACTAGAAAGTCGATATAGTATACGGAACATAGGGTATATAAATCATACCTGACCTGTCCCTGCAACCACAGAGTCTGCACATAACATAGATAATATGCTTCTCAAAAGCATCATAAAAATGGTACACCATACTCAGTATCGGTCAAGGTGCTTAGGCGTCTCCATCTACAGTACCTACTCCATACTAAGTAAACTCCAGGTGTCTGGGTATGTCCATTCACAATACCAGCTCCACACTAAGTCAAGTGGGGTGTCTAAGTATCCCTACCACAATGTCTACCTCGTTAGATATCCCTAGGGTGACAGGTGACCAGTGAGCAACCATAACAAACATTGCATCCATCAAACAATACTAATTGTCACCAAATGTGCTCTAGATATATGATAACTTATATGACCATTTTCAAATGCCATGGACTAGTGGAAATCCTAGTTCTTGTTGTACTCTTGTACCTTTGGGGCCTGAAGCCTAGTACATGTCACCTAGTCTGAAGCTAGACACTAGACCCAATCCAATGGTCTAGGGTATATGGATCCTCACTACCAGTCCACTGGTGTCCCTACTACATAATACCCCAGCTCCAAGTAAAACAAGAACACTTCGAGTTGTTAACGACCTTGTAGCGTAGACACATCCATTGAGCCTTACTCGTTCAATACAGATTCGAGCCAAACTAGTTCAATATAATTTCCACTGTCTCGGAACCCACCATGCTACCCCACTCCAGGACTCTCACCACGAGTCCCTTCGGTACCTACTCCCTACTCAAGTCATATACCAAAGTTACAAAGTGGCTAATCTTCGATACCTACTCCCATCCTGAGTCACAAACCGAAGATACAAATCCATCATGCTATACATCGCAATCCACCATGATGCGAAATGAGCTAACACCTCCAGCATGATCCATACAGTCCTGATACTACCATCCTCGGAACCTACTCCATGCATCGTCGAGTCACTATCCGAAGTACTAGACTATCAGGTCGAAACATTACATCATTGCCTCACCACCAAAATCGCTCGTGATAGAGTAATAAAATCCAAACTCTAAATCAGTCACATGAACGAACCACCCCTTTGTGCACCACGAGATCTCATCAACGTCCAAGCCAAAGATCGGCTAAACCACCAATCAACAACTGTGATGGACATTGACCACTATACAATAGTAAATACCAACTACCATGGTATTGTGCTTAACCGAATAGATAGTAAAGACCAAATGAAATCATCCGGCATCCATCCTAAAGTCCAAAGCCACGTCCTCCAGCTCAGATCCATCGGCACTTATCCTAAACCTCTTTTATAGCTTATCTCGTACATTAGGTTTTCGCGTGTGCAAAACCCCAACATATAAGATACTACCTAAAGCCTAATCATCGCTAATCAGCAACCAAAATAGCCAAACAAAGCCAAACAACCAAACATACATCCAATAACATACATCCATCCAAAACAGCATACATACAACATAAACAATCCATCCATATCAATCAATGTGGAAAATCATACCAATAACAACTCTAATATAATACTTCCCTAATTATGGCACGTCGATGGAAGATATGTGATAATCTTTATAAATTATTTAAAAATAATTTTATTTTATTTTATAAAAATATAGCTGCTATATAAATATAGTAATATCACATTTTAAAACCAAAAATCATACTCGAGCGTCAATCGAATACTATACAACCAATCATAGTATGGTCAACGACAATATCACTCACCTCATTCAAATCTATCCAAACCAGTGCAAGAGGTGAATCTTGCTATAACAAGCGCAATGCAAGAAACTGCATCCAAAATGGACCTCATATGCAAAAGATATGGATCAAATACGATTCGAGATTAATGAAATAATTAATCAAATAACTAATTACCTCATTAGGCTGCTAATGTTTCTTCCTCTTTCACGTTGCAGGTCGTGCACGAAAATGTCACCATGTACATACATCTCAATTTCTCACTCAATAATCCACGAAAGCCTGATCCGTTTTTTCCATAAGTCTCCTCCTCGACTGCTCGATCCATCGATGTCAAGATAATGGACATGACACCCAAACCTAGATCATGACGCATCCAAACTGTTGCCTCATGCTTCATGACATGATTTGCTTTACATGACCCCTCACCACCATATTGAAGCCAAATGCTCCCTTTCACGCGAGAATCACACGGAAAATCTAAAATCGTCCTATCGTTGCTCCAAGATACGACGATCTCAAACCCTAGTCGATAGCAAGAGGTTGATCTCGGCGAAACATCATCGATCCAAAATCCACCATGGTTATCACGTAGCTTTCATTGATACGATCTCAACAGATCTGACCTCGTATTTTATCGTCAAGCGGATGTGGAGATATTAATTTTTAAAGAATTTATTAAACTCGACAATGGATTTTCCCTCTTTTGAATGCTACAGTAAATGGCTAAAATGAGAATGGAGGGAAGAGATTCAATTTTTGACTTTATATAATATAATATTCCATTTATTTTAAATTCTCAAATAAATAAATGTACATTTTGAGTCAGTACGATCACGCAACACGTCCGATCACCATGAAACTCATTTATGTATATCATCTCATTTTTCCAGATTCAATGGTACTAATCCCCTCGTCATCTGAGACTACACCCTGGGATGTTAATTTCGCATATTTAGAGATTGTTTTGGCCATCGAACATACCATCTCAAAATATAACAATCCTTATACTCATTTTAATTCACAACATCAATCCGAACTCAAAAGTGGTCTCGAGTCCTGATTCAGCGTATGTGAAAAATCACATTTTTGGCTTTGTTTATTTAATGATTAAATATTTTAATAAACTATTTAAATATTCGATCGTTAAAAATACAGGTCATTACATTTGGTGTTTGAGCTCGAACCCCGTAAATAAGTGCTTTACTTATCTACTTAATTTTGATGATCGATATTGATTGTGGTAGTCCCATCCGGAGAGATGGGGCGGTGATCGTAAAGTGCATATCCCCTCGTCAGAGAGCGAGCGGATGGAATTGTACGATATTGATCGTGTTAAGTCCCGACAGAAGAGTCAGGACCGGAGTGCAAGGTACAAGTTCCCTTGCTGGAGAGCGAGTGGAATGCACTTGTACAGAAAGTAAGTCACATCACCGGAGCATGAGCGCATAGGCTTGCTTTGGTCATTGAATCCCCTCGTTGGAGAGCAAGCAGATTGGGTTCAGCAAGGGTCCAAAGGGACATGGATTTAACTATCGGCCCTAAACACCATCGATTTGCTTAACGATTCAGAAAGATCATGGATTTACTTATCGAACCTGAATGGTCATCGATTTGATTAACAATTCGGAGAGATCATGGGTTTACTTATCGGCCCTAAACGACCATCAATTTGATCAACGATCTGGAGAGATCGTGGATTTACTTAACGACCCTGAATGGATATCGATTTGATTAACGATTCGGAGGGACGATGGATTTACTTATTGTCCCTGAACAGCCATTAATTTGATTAACGATCTGAAGAGATCGTGGACTTAACTATCAACCCTAAATGGCCATGAATTCAACTAATGATCCGAAGAGGTCGGGATTTCAACTAGCAATCTGGAGAGATCGAAATTGCGACTAACGATCCGAAGAGATTGAGATTTCAACTAGCGATCCAGAGAGGTCAAGCTTTCAACTAACGATCTAGAGTGATCAGGAATTGAATCGATCATCGAATGCATATCCCGAAGAAATTGAGATCTAAACCTTGACTTCGAATGCCAGTAGACCTTGAAGCGATTCGACAGCGATTATCGAACTACGCCATTGATTTCAACATGTGATTGCTAACCCTGGATGAACACGGGATGATCCTAATTTATGAAGCGACCCATGAATTACCAATTCTGGGAGAACATAGAATCGCTGTCTATAACTAATACTCAAGCAAGGATTTGAGTCTTTAGCTATCATGGTCTGGAACGATCTTTGATTTATAAGTGAATCCAAAGGAACGGGATGATTTTCCATAGCTCGATCAGTTGATAACCAACAAATTCAACTACTAATGTTTCATCAACTTTGATATATGTTCTTGATAAAAGCACACCTTCCATTCACAAGGTGTGCTTTAGTGGCAAGTGGTATCCATCCTTTTGACCAGGTAGTATTTAGACTGACTTGACGAATAGAACTTGAAAGCTATCGTGGTAGAAGGCCCAAAGAGATAGCCATAAAGTTCAAAAACAAAATAAAACCAAGATTATGAAATAAAAAGAAGATCATTTCAAAATTTCCAAGACTCGACCCATCAATCTGATAGATCAAAACCAATCCATGGCTCTAGATCGATACCGATCCATGAGATCTCACTAAAAGCTCTCCAATTTCCTCCTATTACCAAGTTTTGATGCTAGAAGCTTACCCCAAGCTTAATAGATCGACTGCACTTCATTTGATATCGAACGCTTCAAGCATTGGAAATCATTAAATTTACTCCTCCATTGATCCATCCAATTGACTCAGAAACAAGCCCATATCTCTACAAACAAGTTGGGAAACACAAAGCTAATGATATATCGCTTCATCCCAAATTGGTTAGAAGAAATCCATAAGAAGATCTTATGAATCGATACAGATGTGCACGTAAATGTGCATATATTTACATCCATATTTTATCTATTTTTATTTTAAAAAAAGTCATATTTGGGCATTTTAACATGTTTAAAACCAAAATTCAATTATTTTCAAATCATTATATATTCATCATCATTCAGGGGCAAAATGGTCATTTTTGTGCATGTGTCAATTTGAGAATTTTTACTTGGACATTTTTTATGATTTTTATAGGAAATTTTGATGCATATGGAAGAGGGATTCATGAAGATATATGGATGCACAAGGGAATACAAAGGAATGAAGAGGAAATAATTCAAGTTCATGATCATGGAGGACCCTACCCACTTACCTAAATCTACAATTAGAAGCTAATGGACAACTAAGTGGAGATTAAAGCTTCATGCACATTAAATGATAGATTAATTAGTGGCTAATGGTTACTTGGTGGCCACACTTCCTAAAAGGCATTTTGGGAAGCACCCCAAAAATGGAATTAGGGTTTTATGCATGTATAAATAGCCCTCTTATGTACATGTAAATATCTTCTACTCTTTCAAATTAGTTAGGAAATCAAAATGAAAGTTGTAAGCTCTATGTTTCATGAAATAAAAATGGCTTCCTAGCCTCTTTCTCTTCTCTTTTCTACTTGTTTTTCTTTACTTTATGTTGATGTTTATTTCTATGCTTTCACTTATTTCATGTTTATAGCTTAGATTTACATTCATGCAAGTAGTGTAGCTTTAATTTTTATGCAAGTAGTTAGTAGCTAATCTCTTTTTCTTTCTTTGCTTAGTTTCATTTCATTGCTTTTTAATGTTGAAATTTACAAGTGTTGATTTGATAACACAAATGAGTAGCTAAACCCCTTCAATTTAGGGGTAATGAAGCTCTCTAACTTTATGTAATTTCAAAATTTCTATGGTTTATGATCTCTTTTATTTGTGCTTCATGAGAGTGATTTTGATGTAAGTTTATACAAGTGGGTTTGATAGCTTATGTTGATTTTGCAAATGAGCTATTCTTATTCAACATAAACACAATTCACATCATCATTTGCTAATTAACTTTTGATTTTGAAATGAAAGTAAAAACAAACTTTGATGATCTATATTACTAATTACAATAGTAAATAGATCATACTTAAAATAGCTTTTGCTTTGGCTTCATTTTCATGAGAATCTATAAGTGGTTTATTTGTTGTATTATAGTTTGATGGTTTAAGTTATGTTAATTAATAACATAAATAAACCATACTTATGATAAATGCAACAAATAATTCACTTAATATCAAAACTAGAGATCATAAATTATTTGTTTATTGATTTATAAAAATATGAGAGTGAATTTGCCTCTAAATTGTTCTCTAATCTCATAGTTTTTAATCTCATTTTCCTTCTAATTTAGGTTCATTTTGTTACAAATTGTAGTTAACAATCTTCTCTACACTTTGGTCTAATTTGATTGATTAGAAAATTCTAAAATCTAAAAAATTCCCTGCGGATCGACCCGTACTCGCCACGTACTAAAATTGTACGCCTTGCGCTTGCGGTTAAAATTAATTCAAAATTTACCAGCATTTTTCTAACACAATAGAAAATTTGTCGTTAAACAAGTGTTTGGCGCCGTTGCCGGGGAGTTGTTTTGATTTTAATTTTCTATTCTTCGAATTATTTTTATTTTATTTTTGTGTGTTTTGAATTTGTGTGTGTGCATTTAAATATATATATATATATATATATATATATATATATATATATATATATATTGTGTTTGTTTTATTTTTGTATGCATTTGTTTGCAAGTTTGTTTCCTAGTGTTGTGTTCATTTGCATTTCATATTTAAAAAAATATACAAAACTTCAATTGAAAAAAAAATTCCATTCCATTTTAATTACTTTTAAAATTTTCTACTGCAATTACATTTACAATTTTTACAACTGCTCTTCTACTCAACAGTGCAATAGTGCACTGTGAATAACCTCCTCCACTACACACCAGCCAGACATCCCAAACCAACCTGAACCAACCCACTTCAACCAAACCATTATTGTGCCATTACCTACTGATACATACACCTGTGCACCATCCCCAATCTTTCTCTGTCACCAGCCTACTGCTCTGCCACTTCTCAACATCAAACTTCCACAACTTTCCATCACTTCAACAGTGCACAGTGCATAGTCGAGCTTCACTACAGACCAGTTCAACATCACAACAGACTTCCTTCTTGTTCCATCCATCTCCTAGCCATTACAACAAAAACAACCCATACCCCATTCATCCACCACAAAACAAAACTACTGCAATCTTCACATACAACATTCCACTGCTACTATTTCCATCAAACTATCACTATTCATCACTGTGCACTGCCCAAACCCCTTGCTATCACCAAACTCACTGTGTATTTCTGCCATCCCTTCCTATAACATTCACATATACCACCCCTCTGCCTATATACTACACCTCTCCGGTCAACTTCATTCACCATTGCAATATCACTTCCCCCATATCACTTCATTCCATATCAAATACCCACTCACTGCTCATCATAAACTCCTGCAAACCATCCATATCAAGTCAAATTATCACTAAACAGTTCAGCCACTATACATTTCAAACCATCCACTTCATCCAAAACACCCCTTCCGATCCTCTACCCCATACTGCTACTATACAACAGCACTTCTTCCCTTGTTTCCATCTCCTCCCACATTTGCATTATACCAAGACACTTCCATCAAACCATCATACTCCAGTGTTACATACTGCCATAACCACACCAGACTGCATATTCTTCTCACCATACAAAGCCAACAGTTCAGACTGCATATCATCTCCAACCCACATACTCCTCTAACCATACGACTCCATCAATCACTCACTTCCTCACTACAACAATATCCCCACTGCTTGCCGACCATACTCCATACATATCACATGGCTACATTACTTCATCTCAAATACTACTTCAATAACCTAAAGCCCTCTTCAACCATCATAATAGTCAAAACAACTTCTAACATCAACCGCAACTCCAACTGCTACCCACCAGTACCCACAATCGCCTTTAGAAACCACAGAACCTCCAAATTCACTGCAAACTTCGCCAGTTGCTGCCAATTGCTATCATATCACAGCACTTCCCAACACCGCCATCACCTGAAAGCTCTCGTCAAACTGAACTACAACCGACAACGACCATCCTCTCATCACCACAGCCACCTGCTTCTGCTCAATCAGTCGCAACTCACCAGAATACACATTCACCTCCATCCATTCTTCATTCAACCTCCCCTGTCAACAACTATCTCACCAAAGAATCCACTTGCTTCATCAAATCCACAACTAGAGCAGAAATCGAAACCCTAATCTGCGAGCATCGAATCACCTTCCGCCTCCAACCTACATCAATAACCCAATCGAAACCATAACCTGCCACCTGACAAACTCGAAGCTCAATTTCATAATTTTTTTTTAAATTATTCGTGTTGGTTGTCAAAGAAAAAAGGGGATTTGGGTTTTAAGTTTCATCGTTTGTTTTTTTTGTTTTTGCCGAAAAGAAAAAGAAAGAGAATAACGCGCCACGTTTGAAAGGGGCTGGATTAGCTTAATTTTATTTTATTTTAATTAGTGTGTTTAAGTTAAGTTAAGTTTTATCTCTTCTTTTTTTCTCTTCTCTAAAAAAAAAAGAAAAAAAAAAGAAAAAAAGAATTTCAATTTACTTTGTTTTGGTTTGTTTTACTTCTTCTTTGATAAAAAAAACATTTTTTTAATTACTTTGTTTTAGTTTCATTTGTTTACTTTGTTTTATAAAAAAATGTGTTTTATTTTGTTTTGTTTATTTTTTTTATTTTGTTTATTTTGTTTATCGATAGAAAAAATTTATTTTGTTTTAATTTGCTTTTTAAGTTCCATCCATATATATTTAAAAGAAAAAAAACAATAATAAACTGTATATATATCTTGTTTTGATTTTCAGGTTGCAGAAGCAGAAATTCAAAGGCAGAAGTGTTTGCTAAAAAATAAAATTTCTTGCTTGCTTGCTTAAAAAAATCGCCGCTTTAAAATAAATTACTAATAATTCTGCACGCTCTGGTATCGTGCTCTTAGCCATTGTTTTTATTTGAATTGCATTGTTGGTTGCTTGCATTTGCATTTACTTAAAAAAAGTTCAAAATCCAAAAAAAAACTTCATTTTAGTTGCATTGTAAATTCACGTTTAATTTTTGTTTTGCATTCATCTCATCTTGTTTTTTCTAAGGGCAATACCCTAATTCACATATGGTGAGGGATTTCATCACCCTTTCCTTAGCCCACAAATCGGATTTCATCGTAGAATTTGACTAATGATAAAGGTTAGACATTCGACTTAAGGCTGTCACGAGCTCATCTAGGGCTTAATTGTATCTTCATAATTGTTTTCTTTGAACAATTTTATTTCTTGATGTCTAGGCTATGGCAGAGTAATAACCATTTATAAATATTACGGTGATTCATAAATATTATAGTGGTTGTTCCTCTGAATGTACTTAAACCTTCGGTTGCATTGCTACGGTGATTCGTGGTGCACCGATAACTCCTGCCCGTTACCTGGCTGAGAAATATTTTTATTGATTCAAGACAAAGTGTGATTATACAATTTTGGGTTAGGAGCTACTAAGGATAGAAAATTGTAATTAAGTCCTTTGCATTCATTTAGTTGCATTAGTTCAGGCATATTTAAAAAAAAAATCCAAAATCCAAAAAAAATTGTAAATTTTACTTAACTTAGTTTTTAATCCAAAAAAATCCTTTTAAATCTTTTTCTTTGAAAAATTTAAATAAAAAAAATATAAAATCTTTTCAAAAACACAAAAATAAATTTGAAAATTCAAAAACAAAAATCAAATTTCCGTTTTCTAAAAACTAAAAAAAAAACAAAATCCTTTTGGTAAATATTTGAAAATTCAAAAACAAAAAAAACCTATAAAAATTTGAAAAGCAAAAAAAAAATTAAACTTCTCTTTGGCAAATAAATTTCATTTGGTAAATATTTTTCTTCCTTTACGAAAAAAAAGAAAATAAACAAAAACAATTTTTCACTTCATTTTCCAAATCTAGTTTCATTCTCTAAACTCAACTCTAACTTCCTTCTCTTCTTGACTTTCACTTGTGCATGAGTACTTGGACTCCTAACACAACAACAAATCGTTGGACTCGCGACTCGACGACTAATCGTTTAACTCGAATAGACGATCCTTCCGAAATGGCGAACGAGAATGCCCCTCGAACTCTTATGGATAGAATCTTTCCCGATAGAGTTTCTGTTCCATCTTGCATCACGTTACCCATCCCTACGGGTAACCATTTCGAAATTCACTCGAACCATATTGCCACGCTTCCAAAATTTGGCAATTTTGAACACGATGACCCCTATATTTTCTTGACTAAATTCGAACAAGTTTGCGCAACTATAAAACTCCAACAACTTTCCTAAGACGGAATCAAACTTCGATTAATCCCATTCGCTCTTACGGATTACGCTGAAAAATGGTTGTACAGCTTACCATCGAACTCGATTAAAACATGGGAAGAATTCGTAAAAGATTTCTTAAAGAAGTTCTACCCCTTGGAAAAAACGAGTAGAATTCAAAACGAAATTGTAAATTTTCATCAATTCAAGGGAGAACCATTTGGAAAATATTTTGAAAGATTCAAAGAGCTTTTGATAAAATGTCCACACCATAACTTCGAAAAATGGACGATTTGCCAAATCCTATACGATGGACTCAAAAACAGCTCACGAACCATGCTCGAATCAATGTGCCAAGGCAACTTTCTTGCCCAACATCACGATGATGCTTGGAAATTTCTTGAAAACCTCACTGAAAATCATCCCAATGAGAATGTTCGAACGAAAAATCAATTTACTCACGATCGAGTGCACACTCGATAGGATCTTCTTTTGCTTTGGAAGCTAAGATCGACGCAATGATTAAAAAATTTGATAACGTTTTCTCATCGAATCAAATGAACCAAGCTTCCCAACCGATGTGCTATAAATGCAACGATCCTAATCATATAG
Organism: Allium fistulosum; assembly: GCA_030737815.1. Classification (NCBI taxonomy): domain Eukaryota; kingdom Viridiplantae; phylum Streptophyta; class Magnoliopsida; order Asparagales; family Amaryllidaceae; genus Allium; species Allium fistulosum. The sequence continues at coordinate 341,548,979 of CM060904.1, forward strand.
CCGATCAGTGTCCCAATTCTGTCGAACAAATCAACGCTTTCAATAAAGCCAAAAATGACCTGTTTTCTCCAACGTACAATCCTGGTTGGAGAAATCATCCAAATTTTGCTTGGAACCAAAACAATCCCAACACGAATATGGTTCGTCCAAATTTTCAAGCATTCCCAAATAATGCTTCGAATCCTCCCTTTCAGCCCAACAATTTTCAACCAAACTTTGCGGGTCCGTCTCATAATCAACCGCAACAATCAAATTTTCAACCAAATTCTGCTCATCCTCCCCAAGAAGGTAAACGTTTAACTTCGCTTGAGAAAACTCTTAAAACGTTGGCTAAAGAAACTACTCAAAGCCTTCAATCAAATAGCAATTTGCAAAATTTATTGATCTCCTATATGCAAAACACAAACCAATCAACTACAAAACTCGAAATGCAAATGAGTCAATTAGCCACGTCTGTAAGTGAACGCGAATGAGGAACATTCCCAAGCCAGCCCCTTCCAAATCCCAGAAATCAAAACGAAAATTCAAATCAAGCCCATGTTGTTCAAGATAGCAACGTCACCCAGTTGAATGCTATCACAACTTTACGTTCTGGTAAACAAATCGATAATCAAGTCCTTAACCTAAAGGATTTACCAGAAACATCTCTCGACACTTCTAAAACAACGAACAAATCTGAACAGAACATGGAGCCAAACATTGAATCAAATGCCGATCAAAATTCTTCTTCTACTCTAGTAGACCCGCCTACCGAGTATCGTGTTCCATTTCCACATCGTCTTCGACCAAAGAAACACTCGGAACAAATGGAAATGATGTTGGAAATTTTTAAACAAGTCAAAGTTAGCATTCCGCTTCTTGACATCATTCAGCAAGTCCCCACGTACGCGAAATTTCTTAAGGACTTGTGCACCCAAAAGCGACACACTCAAGTGCCCAAAAAAGTCTTCTTAGCCGCCAGTTTGAGTGAAGTCTTGTCCCAATCCATGCCTGTTAAAAACAAAGATCCTAGTTGCCCTACGATTTCGTGTACAATTGGAGACAAGACGATTAACAAATGTTTGATAGACTTAGGTGCGAGTGTCAACTTGATTCATTACTCCATGTACCAACAATTAAGCTTAGGTGAGCTCAAACCCACAAAAGTTACGCTTCAATTCGCCGATCGTTCCATTAAGAAGCCCGTGGGAGAAATCGAGGACGTGCTCATTTGAGTAGGGCAATTCATATTCCCCGTTGATTTTATCGTTCTCGAAACACAACCCGTGACAAATCCCGCGAGTCAAATTCCATTGATTTTAGGACGACCATTCTTAGCCACCTCAAATGTCTTAATCAATTGTCGTAACGGATCAATGAAAATCACTTTTGGAAACATGACTTTAGATCTTAACATTTTCAATCTTGCAAGCCAACCGAATGAACCTCGTGACCAAACGTTGGAAGTTAGTGCCATTCACGAAAACTTCAAAAACGAGACACTTGACCTCAACGACGAACGCGAAGCCGAGTATGAAAAATTGTTTCACGAAATTCCCAACGAAATTGAATACGCTCTTCCCTTTGAATCGCTTCCAGTTGAGTCTGAACCTCAACCCAATTCTTTAATCGAGCAACTCCCAAAGTTGGACCTCAAACCACTTCTCAATCACCTTAAGTACGCATACTTAGGTGAAAACGAAACTTGTCATGTCATAATTTCTAATGATCTTTCTCTTGATCAAGAAGCTTCTCTACTCTCTATTCTTCCGAAAAACAGAGAAGCAATTGGATGGTCGATCTCCGATATAAAGGGAATTAGTCCCGCTCTTATTCAACATCGCATCCATTTAATTGACGATGCCAAGCTTGTTCATGACGCGCAACGAAGGCTTAATCCAAAAATGAAAGATGCGGTGCGTGATGAAAATTTTAAACTTCTCGACAATAGAATCATTTACCCAATCTCTGATAGTTCATGGGTTAGCCCAATTCACGTTGTACCGTTGTCAAGAACGATTCAAACGAACTTATTCCAACTCATACTCAAACAGGTTGGTGTGTCTGCATTGACTATCGGAAACTAAATGTCGCAACACGTAAGGATCACTTCCCTCTTCCATTTATCGACCAAATGCTCGAACGTTTAGCCGGCTATGAATTCTACTGCTTCCTTGATGGTTATTCCGGCTATAACCAAATTCCAATCTCTCCCGAAGATCAAGAGAAAACGACTTTCACGTGTCCATTCGGTACCTTTGCTTATCGACGTATGCCATTCGGACTTTGTAACGCTCCTGCTACCTTCCAACGATGCATGGTTTGCATTTTTCCGACATGATTGAACACTTTCTAGATGTTTTTATGGATGATTTCTCTATCTTTGGTGATTCTTTTTCTCAATGTTTACATCATCTCGAATTGGTTCTAAATCGATGTAAAGAAAAACATTTGACTTTGAATTGGGAAAAATGCCACTTTATGGTCAAACAAGGCATAGTCCTTGGACATATCATCTCAAATAAAGGCATTGAGGTAGATAAAGCGAAAATCGATGTCATTGCAAACCTACCCATTCCCAAATCTGTTAAGGACATTCGATCATTTCTAGGACACGTTGGCTTTTACCGATGCTTTGTGAAAGACTTTAGCAAAATCGCTCGTCCTTTGATGACTCTCCTCGGAAAAGACGTTCCTTTCGATTTTAACTCTGATTGTATCTCTTCTTTCGAACATCTTAAAAATGAACTCATCTCTGCTCCAATCATTTGCGCACCCAATTGGGATCTTCCTTTCAAAATAACGTGTGATGCTTCGAACTTTGTAGTTGGTGCTGTCTTAGGACAACGCATCAACAAGATCCTTCACGTTATCTACTACGCTAGTATGACTTTGAACGACGCTCAACTCAACTACACAACCACGGAAAAAGAGCTTCTAGCGGTAGTTTTTGCTCTCGAAAAATTTCGACCTTACTTGATAGGTTCACACATCACGGTCTACACTGACCATACTGCTCTTCGATACCTTTTTGCCCAAAAGGATGCTAAATCCCATTTGATTTGTTTGATCCTTTTACTTCAAGAATTCGACCTTACAATCAAAGACAAAAAAGGATCCGATAATGTCATAGCCGATCACTTGTCTCGTCTTCCGAATGCACCATCTTCTTTGTCGATCAATAAAAACTTCCCCAATGAACAACTTCTTTCAATTTCTATCGATCCATGGTACGCTGATATAGTGAAGTACTTAGTCACTAAAGAAACTCCCTCATCTTGGTCCAAACAGAACAAATGCAAATTCATGTCCCAAGTGAAATATTTCTATTGGGACGATCCATACTTGTTCAAATATTGTCCCGACCAAATCATTCGACGTTGTATTCCGGATAATGGGATCAGGAGTGTTCTTTCGTTTTGCCACGATCAAGCGTGCGGTGGACATTTCGGTCCTCGAAAAACTGTGAAAAAAGTGCTTCAGTATGGTTTCTATTGGCCATCTCTTTTCAAAGACTCGTTTGAATTTTGTAAAACTTTCGATCAATGTCAAATGCTTGGACGAATTTCTCGATGAGATATGATTCCTCTAACCCCCATTCTTACGATCGAAATCTTTGATGTTTGGGGTATCGACTTTATGGGACCTTTTCCCAATTCTTTTGGAAACTTGTATATCCTTCTCGCGGTCGATTACGTCTCAAAATGGGTCAAAGCTGTTCCTTGCAAAACCAACAACCATAGAATTATTGTGAAATTTCTCAAAGAAAACATCTTTTCGAGGTTCGGCACACCTCGCACAATAATCAGTGATAACAGAACCCATTTTTGTAATCGATCTTTTGAAATATTAATGAAGAAATACTCGATAACCCACATGTTATCCACTCCATATCACCCTCAAACTTGTGCGCAAGTTGAAGTTTCAAATCGTCAAATAAAACAAATCTTGGAGAATACTGTCAACAAAAATTGAAAAGATTGGTCTCAGAAATTGACCGACGCGCTTTGGGCTTACCGTACTGCTTTTAAAACTAACCTTGAAATGTCCCTATTTCGTTTAGTTTACGGTAAAGCTTGCCATTTACCCGTTGAAATCGAACACAAAGCATTGTGGGAAATTGTAACGACCCGTAAATTTTAGATAATTTTATTTGTTTATTTATATATTTAATTGAAATTTTGTGAAACTTTAAATAGTAAAATTTTAAATTTTAAATTTAATATTTGAAATACGTCTGTTTTAACATAGAAACTGGTAAATTTTCATCAGATAATTTGGAAGTTTATTTTCTAGTGTAATTTTATTCCAATTTATATCAGTTAAAAATTGATGATAATAAAAGTGTTCCGAAACATAAATATGTCAACATGAGAAAATTTATTTAAAACACTCTAAATAAGACTGCGTAATCCGTTTCACAAAATTCGGAAGTTTCTAGCTCCGTTTGGATTTTTCCGTACGGGATAGCAACGTATATCAGTGTCCGTATCGACTTTTGAACGGATAATCGTATCGCTGATATCTGTATACCGTTTTGATCGTCTTGTCATGCTGATCTTTGCGGTATAATCAATTCTGTGTTTTGAAGTCCGATACACAGCGGAATCCATGATAACAATTTCGTATCGATACCGGTTTCAAAAATCTTTTGGTTTTCTACCCTTTCATTCCTACCGTGCAAACTAACAGCTGTCAACAATTAATGTCTTCAGTTTTTTTACTATTCTCCAGAATTTAATATTGACCATGCTTTTCCTATTTTTTTCTCTTTATCTTCTATTCATTTGAGAAAATTTATTTTTGCCGATTCATATTTTTTTATAAACTTTCATTTTCTCCTGTCTTTCTTCCTCTTTGTTTGCCTGTTTCTTCTATTTTCAGCCACCACATCTTGCCTTCTCCTCTCACCACTCCTCCACGCAAGAAAATCTACCACCCTCGGCCTCAAACTCAACCAGCCTTCCTCCGCCCTACAACGTTCCCATTGCCAAGCCACATCATCTTCCCTCCAGCGCCGCTTCACAGCCAACACCGAAACCCATATCACCTTCCTTAAATCCCACGGCACATCTTCCACCACAATAGTAGCTCCACCCCACCTCCTCCGTGACTTCTCCACGGCAACAATCATCTCTTCATCTCCACATCGAGCTGTTCATCCCCACCACCTTGCTTCGGCCAATCGCCCCTCACCTCTCCCCTCTTTCTTCCCTTGATAGCTGAAGTTCCCCTGTAGATCTGTTAAGGTCAGTTTTTAAGTTCTATATATATATTCTATTGTATATATATATATAAATATATATGGGTTGTGTGTTGAATAAGGTCTGCACGTATATAAATAGCTCGGAAGTATATTTGTTTAATAGGATTGTTTGAAAATAACTATTATATAAGCAGAAAGGTTATACTATATATATGTATGGCGTTTGAAATATATACGTATTAGTTAAATATGTTCCGTTTCATTTATATTTTTTGGTCTGCATAGTCGTTATCATATATAAGAGTTTCAGTATATTTTAGTATAATTTGTTATAATATATATTTTTATATAATTATATAACCTATTTGTATATATATGCAAGGATATATATATATAGTTGTATGTTATAATAGTCAGTAGGTATATTGTAAATCTATTTAATCTGCGTTTGTATATCTGAGATTTTGTTGAGTTTTAATATAAAATTTATAAAAGTTTATTTTATAAGATGTGGAATATATGAGATGCTAAATTAAATGTATATAAATTGTTAATACAAGTTCTACAGAGCTTGTCTGGTTTAATAGTAAATTTTGAGTTGCTATATTGTATAAGTTCCTATATAAATGTTGTTTACAACCTCCTTTATCTTATATTGTTAAAATACATATAGATATATGGTTTTAAACCTGATTTGGTATATATGTATATAGGTATGTAAATTTATATAAGTTTAGGGTAGATTTCTTTTAGTGTTAGTTACATATACAGTATACTAAGTTAAATATATATATTTTGTAGCCCATATTGTTACAGTATAAAGTATATTATATTTTAAAAAGTTAGAATTTGTGTTGTATAGATATGATTTTACTGTATTATATATCTACAGTAATTTATAATATTGAATTTAAATTTTAATATATATATATGTATATAAGTTGTTTGTTATGCAAATGATGTTATAGTGTATAGATGATTATGTATATATAGATATGTTTGTTTTATTCTATGTGTTTATTTAAACCAATGATTTTGAAATACATATACATTCAGTTTAATATGTGTTTAAATTTAATATTGCTTTAAAATTTAAAATGGATATATTCTGTTTCTATCTTATTGATTTTGATTGGTTCTCCTCGATTTCTGTTATCAGCTCCACCCGTCAAATTCGTGCCCATCTAGCTTTGTTTTGGAATTCGTGCTTGGATTCGTATCTCATCTCGTTCTCGTTCTTCTCTAACCTCAAAAGGTGAGAAATCACTCATGATTAACGTTCTTATATTTATTAAATTTGATTTCAATTGAAACGTCAATTGAAATATACTACTGCTAGTTATTTACATTGCTATATATATGCTGTTATCTGTATCTGTTCACCTGTGACATTTGACACCATTATCTGTTATTTATACTGATGATATATATGTGTTACTGTTGTTATATTATTATCATATCTGTTATCACTCTGCAAGTTCCCTGTTAGTATAGAATTCACAATGGGTTGAAATGATACATATCCGAACGATCTTATAGAATAGGAGAAAATCGTTATGGGTTGAAATGATAAACCTAAGCGATTTTCAATTGAATTGAATTTGGGATTGCGGGTTGAAATGATATATACTCGTATATATTTAAATTGCGGATTGAAATGATAAATATCCGTATCACTTGACCATAGGATAGAAAATTATATACAAACACCGTTGGTCTATATATAAATATTTTGAAAACGATTTCTATGGTTTTGAAAGGAAATATATGGTTTTAATAAATATTGATTTTAAGATTTATTAAAGTTGATTAAATAAAGTTGATATATAATATGTTTAAGTATTTATTTAAAATTTATATTTTCGAATATAGAGTTTGTAATGATTCGGGTTGTAAAGATAAATTTGAAATTGATTTGAAATTATATTTATTTAAGAATTATACTTAAATAAGTTTGATTTGAAATTTATTGAATTTGAAATTTTAAAGAAGTGTTTTACAACTTGAAATTTGGTTAAAGGTGACTTAAATGGATATTTCAAACTTATATGAATTTAAATGGGATATTTTGTGAATTGAAGTTGTATTCAAATGATATTGAAATAATTAAGTAAATATTTCAAAACTAAATAATAGAAAAGTGAATTGATATATATATATATATATATATATAAAATTATCGAATTTAGTTTTGAAATGTGGAATATTTGAAGCTTTGAAATATATTGAAAATGAAATGTTTTATTTATGGTTGAAATCGGTATTTGAAATCGATATAACTTGAAAATGTTTAATTGAAATGGGAATTGAAATTAATGATTTAGATATGATTAAATTTGAATTTGGAATTCGAATTGATTTGAATCGATTTGTGAAAGTCGAGGAAACTATTTTATTTTATAAAGTAATTTTAAGTTATATTTAAAACTATGGATATTTTAATTTATAAATTATTTTAATATAAACTATTTTAATATAAATCATTTTTAATATAAATTATTTTATTTGTAAACTATTTTAACTTATAACTATTTATATAAACTATTTTTATTTATAAACTATTTTAACTTATAACTATTTATATAAACTATCTTAACTTATAACTATTTATATAAACTATTTTATTTATAAACTATTTTGTTATATATACTAATTTTAATATCTAAACTATTTAAGAGGAAAGTGTTATGATTTCCAAAATGCTATAATTTCAGAAGTGTTATGATTTCCAAAATATTATAATTGCAAAAGTGTTATGATTTCCAAATGCTATAATTTCAAAGTGTTATGATTTCAAGCTATGATTTCAAAGAGTTATGAATTTCAAGGTTTTGATTTCCAAAGTGTTTTGATTTTAAAAGACTAATGATTTTAGAAGCGTTATAACTTTGGAAAGTGATATGATTTTGAAAATGGATATATTTGAAGTGAAAATGATATCGTATTGACTTGGTTTTTGAAATGGAAATGATATTTTGGTTTTGAAGTATAAACTATTTTGAAATGACCGCGGTGTTATAATAACGTTTGGTTGTTAAAGAGACCGGGATTAGATATGGACATACTCTCTGTCGATACCGAAAACCACTTTAACAACTTTGTACGCGGTGGAGATTCCAAAATGAAGTAGGATGGTGGCGACGATCCTAAAGGTATATACGTGGACCCAACTCCCATGAGTTGGCATAAGGTGGCTAAAATAGGAGCGATTCTCAAGCCAATGAGGTAGCACCTCTGATCGGAAGCATTTCTTCGATACCATTCTATTACTTTGTGATTGATTTGGTGGCCACCCTTCGATTTTGATTGGGAGTGTGTTCCGAGGTGGGCGGTAGTGGCTGCTATGCGTTTCCACTAGCCCGGATGCGTAATTAGTATATCTACCCTGGCATTGCCTTGTTGTGCCATGTCACCTACCATAACGAGCTTTACTACGAGTTTGGATTTCTCCCGTAGCCTGTGGAGTATTGAGGGTAGCCCCCGATCTGGGAGTATGCTAATACTGGATAGGCTACTGGGACTATTACGTGTTAAGGGGAATATTGGGTCACTCCTTAATGCTATTTTAAAGTAAGTTTATTTTATTATAGACATTATTATAATAGTGAATATTACTACATAGTAGATAGTTTAACGGATCCTTAGAGGATGGTTATCCCAAACATCCTTTTAGTTACTTGTATTTCAGTTGATATTTCACTTGAGTTGGATTTATTGATATAAGAATGTTAATCCTGACTCGAGTGTTTTGGTGTTTTGCTTTACACTCGGGTAGACTGAGTGATATAGCATTTGAGACTCACCTTTAGAGTTGGAGCTTCGCTTGGAGATCCAGCTATCTATCGATTCTGCTATCAGTTATTCAGTTGATTCCAGTGATGTATTCAGATCTTGTATTGACTATTTTATTGAGACATCTATATATTCGAGACTTCTGTTGTATCTTGTTTAACTCTGTTGTATCTTGTTTAACTCTGTTATATCTATATAGTAGCTTCATAAACTACTATTCTTTTGTTTCTGCTGCATTATCGCTATATTACTCTATGTCTGTGATTCTGTGATTATTTATTTACTGTATATGCTGATTTTTGCCAAATTTAAATTAACAATTTGATATTTTGAGCAATTCAAATCCGACATGTATGGATGCGAATGGTTGAAAATTGCAGGTCGTTACATGTGGTATCAGAGCCAGGTTTTAGGCAAAACTCAGCATATAGAGTAAAATTCAATTACAGAATCACTTTCGTTCGAGCTTGAATTCCTTCTTCTTTGACTCGGTTTCCTTTGAATTTCGGAACGTTCCCTTCGGTTCCAAAGTCCATTCTTGTGTCTCCTATTCGTGTCTTCTTGATTATGGAGTATCCCATAACTCCACTTCGAATGATCTCTATAATAAATCGGCGGTCTCGCCAATCTCTGAATGATTTGTAAAGGGGTTAAACTCCTTTACTATAAGCATTGATTCACCGAAGATTTTGTATCGTCGGTTTACGATGTTGTTATCTTTTGTTATACCCGAATTCTATCTCTGGCGATCGAATGTCGATTTGCTCTAGATTTCTACCTCGATCTTATCTTGAAGTCACGGTTGACCCGGTTAAGGTCGTCCGCGATTAACATCAGTATACCCATCTTTCTACCTTGTTATTTAATCATCTTATCTCCCTATCGAGCCTATCTTCGAATTTGAATTCTTTGATTTAAGTCCCTTTAATTTGGATCTCTATTCTTGCCTTGAAACCAGTCTGTATTATCGAGTGAAGGAGTGTATTTGTAATTAACATTAAAATGTTTTATATATTGTGTTGTTTGAGTTGTTGATGTTGATTTGGGTTTTCGATCGATTCGTCTGATCAACGCTATCGATAGGATTTCCAAAACACTCGAACAGAGCAAACGGACACAATATTGTTTCCAAATTTGTTAAATAAAATAATTTTGAATGATTATATTATATATAAGTATAAATTTTTCTGAAATTAAATTGTTAATGAATTTGTCGTCAGAAATTATAATACTTGATTTTCATTTATTGTTTTGTAAACCATTGATTTTACCACCATATAAATAAATAAATTTATAAACATGATTTATAAATTTAATTGGAATTGAAAGGAATATAAAAATCAGGAATTTGAGAATTTAATTTTCGGTGATTTCAAACTTTGGTTTTAAAGTTTTAAAATGTATATTATTTAAAGTCTTTTCAAGTAGAAATTGTTTCAAAGAATTTTAAAGTTTTAGATCAGTGCTCTCCTATTTTGTCGCTGGAAAATAATTTCGGTGATGGCGGTCGCATCATCTACATTCATTTTCGAGTTTCGAAGTGGAGAGACCATTCTGTAGCTTTGCTACATTTTTGTTTTGAAAAATTAATTTGATTTGAATTTCCGAAGTATGACTTGATTTATAATATATATATTAGTATATGATCATAGATTTGATTTGATATATAAAGTATATTACTTATATCTAAATGGTTTGAATTGAAATCGGAAATTTAATTCTTAAATTCTTAAATAAATATTTAAATTGGAATAGTTAAATTGGAAAATTTTACTTGTATAATAGCCAATTTCATTCTAATTTAACTTACCTAAATTATTCAGAAGTTGAAAATGCAATTGGATAATATACAATATAAAGAAATTTATAAATAAAATTTGAGTGGATATAAAATAAATGTTATACACTTAAATTTTAATTATAAAAATGTTAATAGAGATAAATAGAATAATAAGTTAATTGAATAATATATGAGACAAATAAATTTGTTTTGAAGGAATTAATATATTGAAATTTGATTAACTTATGGAAATACCTTGAATTTAAAATCAATTATTAATATATTTAAATTTTATTTTTTTTCCTTTCTTTTCCTTTCTTTTCATGGCCGATCCCGCCCATACCCCTGTCCCGCCCCCATCTTTTCAAACAGTTCCCCCCGTACCATCTGCCATCCCCAGCCCTTCTTCTCGTCCTTGTTCCTTGCCGAACTCTCCCATCTCCCTGCCGCCTCCGGTGCCCCCTCCTCGCTCACAGCCATCAATTGCCATCCCTTGTCCTTCTTCTCGTCCTTGTTCCCTGCCGATCTCTCCGATCTCCCTGCCGCCTCCAGTGCCCCCCCTTGCCCACAACCATCTTTTGCTTCCTCTTCCTGGTCGTCTCTCTTCAAAAATAAACCTCGAAATGCTGGGTTTTACGCCCCTTTCGATATTCCTCTAACCTATGATGGGTCTGCGCTGGTACCACCGGAATTTGTCATACAAGCTGGTAGTGATATTTGGGGTGAATGGTTAGTGGGTTTTTTTCTAGATAAGCCTTTGTCCTACCTTACAGTGATCAACCAACTTAAAAAACTTTGGAAGCTGAAAGGTGAAATATCAGTTAAATCTGATGGTGCTTTGTTTCTTTTCAATCTGTCTTGCGCTGAGGACAGAAGGAAAATTTTAGAAGCTGATCCTATTTTTCTACGAAACAAAATATTCATTATTAAGGCTTGGGACCCTTCCATTGGTAATAGTTGCAGTTCTATAAGATCAGTTCCAGTATGGCTAAAATTGACAAATATTCCAATCTTTGCATGGTCTCACATAGGCATAATTTGGTTGGCTTCCAGAATTGGAAGAATGTTATGTATGGATTAATCAACTGAGAGAATGGAGAGAATCGGGTTTGCAAAATGTTTGGTGGATGTGTCACCTGAATGTCAGCTTGTGGACGAGTTTCCTGTGAAAATGCTTGATGGTTCAACACAGTTAGTTCAAGTCAGCTATTTGTGGAGGCCTGATATCTGTATAGAATGTAAACAGTTTGGCCATTTGGGCACGTCTTGTCAGAAATTTCCTCGTGTAAAGGTTGGTATTAAGGAGGATGCAGCAATGAAAGGAAGTTATCAAGAAGAAAATAAAGTGGAGAGAGGGAAAGTTAATCAGCAGACAAAAGGAAAACAGGTTTGGCAAAAAGTTACAAAAGGAAAATCAAATTACAGGGAACTGCCTTATCAGAAGGACGCTGTTTTGAATCAAAGCAAGGAGCTACAAGGAGAGCATGTTGCTTCCCATGATGTTCTGTATCAAAATGAATCAGATAATATAGTTGTGGTAGGAGATAATGATAAAAACATGGTAGATTGTTCTCCTCAGGGGGATTTTATGGTCAGTAATAAATTTGATGTCCTTAAAGACATGGTTGATGAAGCCCAAGATGGGAATGAAACTTTATGTGGCGATGAAAACAATAGCGGGGATGATTCAACTGACAAGGTGGTAGGAAATGAAGGGAAGGAGAGCAGATTTTTCAAAGGTGAACTTATTCATAAAATTGATTGTGGGAATGCTTTTGACACTGCTAATGTGGATCCGCTGCTGATCCACACTGTTTCCTCTGTGCATGGTATCCACAACTCCCCATCTCAAGGCAAGACACAGGGGCAACTGCACATTGCTAACCATAACCTGAACAATCTTGATGCTGCTTCTCCCTATCCCATCTCCAATCAATTACCCTCATCCATTTCCCCTTCCCCCCTATGCTTGATCCTGAAGGCCATTTTTGCAGGAATTTGCAAAGTCAAAATTTTGAATTAATATTATCTATGCACTCTTCCAATAACCTATCCAATCCTTCCTCACCAACTTTTCTTCCTTTACATCAGGCAAATCCAAAGCAACCTTATGTTTTCTCTGGAAGCATACCTGGATGGTTATCTCCACCTCCTTCTCCCAAAGTTGTTAATCAAAATTCCTCTGTTCCATATTCAGCCTCTATTTATAAAAAAAAGGAAACCAAAGATTCAAACCCCCCCAATAGAACTGGGTCTCCTGTTACTAGGAGCATGAAAGAAACTGCTCTCCAATCTCTAGTTTAATTTATGTCTCACAATTTTGGAGCTTGGAACATTAGGGGAACTCACAACTTCCTCAAGCTTGATCATGTTAAGCAGTTAATTATGCAATATCAGCTGTCAATCTTTGCTATCCTAGAAACTAAGCTAAATCTTCCTCTTACCATTTCTGCTGCTAAGTATGTTAACCCTACTTGGGCCCTAACTCATAATCTTAAAGAGGCCAATTATGGTCGTATTATGGTCATGCATAACACTGCTGTCCTCTCTCTTGATCTCATTCTTGCATCTCCACAAATAATGCACTTCCATGCCAAATATCATAATCCCCCTTCCTTCTTTTATATATCCTTTGTGTATGCTTATAATACACAAGCCTCTAGACAAAAACTTTTTGATCTTATGCCAACCCTTAGACATGAATCTCACCCGTGGATTGTGGTTGGTGATTTCAACTCCTGTTTCACTCTAACTGACAAGCATGGTGGTTTACCACTTATGCCAAAGGACATCATCCCTTTAAACTCTACCATTTTTAATTCAAATCTTATTCCTATTCACAAGGAGGGAGCTGTTTTTTCATGGAATAACAAGTCCAGGTCTGGTGTCAGGACTTTCTCAAACATAGATCATTCTTTCTCTAATCATAGTGCTCTCTCCTCTTGGCCTGACCTTTTTACGCTTTTGCCTCCTTCCATCCTCTCTGACCATTCCCCCCTCATCACTACCACGGGTAGGAAACTCCATGAAAAGAAAAGAGGCTTCAAATTTTTTAACTCATGGTCCCTTGACCCTGATTATAGTTTAATATTACAAGCTGCTTGGGATAACGTTTTCTTTGGTAACCCCATGTATATTCTCTGCAGAAAACTCAAGGTTACAAAGGAGGCATTAAGGGCTTGGGCTAAAGGCAAATTTGGATATGGCAACCTCTGGTCCACAAAGCTCAAGGAGCAACTTGGTGACGCTCAGAATCTGATGATGGCTTTCCCTGATAATGCTGAATTGGCTGTCAATGAAGCTGCATTATCCCAAGAGCTTAGTCGTGTGCTGGATATTGAATGTGATATGAAAAAACAGCAGTCTAGAATCAAGTGGGCTTCTGAAGGGGACAGAAACTCCACCTTTTTCCATGCTATCCTAAAAGCTAATCAGGCAACTAACAATATTTTTTCCATACTTGATGAAGCAGGTATTATGCATTCTTCCCCTGAAGCGGTGGACACTGCCTTTCAAAAACATTTTTCTAGTCTTCTTGGTAATAGTTCAAATTTTACTCCTTGCCTTGACGACCTATCTTCTGTCCACCTGCCCAAAGTCAATAAAGAGGAATCAGCTACTCTGGTGGAAAAGGTGACTGATGATGAGATCAAGAGAACTCTTTTTGCTATGAACAAGAATTCGTGCGGTGGCCCCGATGGCTACAATGTCCACTTCTTCACATCTGGTTGGGATATCGTCGGTGGGGATTTCTGTAAGGCAGTTCATAATTTTTTTGATAAATTTAAGCTCCTGAAGTCGGTTAATGCTACTAACTTGGTTCTTATACCCAAGTGCCGGTTTCCTACCTCTGTGTCTTCCTTCAGACCAATCTCTTGTTGTAATGTGATCTACAAGTGTATTTCTAAAATCATTGCCTCTAGGCTGGTTGTTGTTCTTCATAGAATAATATCTAATAATCAGGTTGCTTTTCTTCCTTCCAGAAACATCCTTGACAATGCTATGCTTGCTCATGAGCTCTTAAAAGGTTACAATAGAGTTAATGCCTCCCAAGGAGCCATGCTTAAGCTTGATCTGAAGAAAGCATTTGATAGTGTGCAGTGGTCTTCCATTGTTAGATCAATGTCCCTTATGGAGTTCCCTAAGGTGTTTGTTGCCTGGATATATGAATGCATCTCGACACCTTCGTACTCTTTGACCCTGAATGGTGCGAGCACTGGTTATTTTGAAGGCAAACAAGGGATAAGGCGGGGTGACCCCCTATCCTCCTATCTCTTTATCTTGGTGATGGAAGTCTTCACTTGCTACATCAGGCATTTTTACTTGTCCAAGTAGATTTGCTATCATTCTAAATGTAAAGATGTGCAATTATCTTGTATTTTATTTGCGGATGACATCATGATTTTTACTAGGCCAAATATTAGGTCTATCGAAAATATCATAAGAGCGCTCCATGGGTTTTACTTGATGACTGGTCTGCAGCTTAACTTAAACAAGTCAAGTATCATGACTACTAGAGTTACTAGTGAGCAGAGTGAGCTTCTTATTGCGGCTGCTGGGATGCAAACCATGAACCACGACATGACTTACCTTGGTTTGCCCTTATTTTCTTCCAGGGTGACTATGGCTAATTGCATTCCTCTTTACCAAAGAATCACTGCTGCGATTGAGAGGTGGACCACTCGATTGTTATCTCAAGTAGGCATGCTTATTCTGATAAAATCTATGTGCTTTTCTATGATGGTATATTGGGCCAGGGCTTTTATCCTACCAACTAAGCTTTTGAAAATGGTTAGAACTGCTATGATGAGATTCTTCTGGTATGGCAATATTCATGTAAAGAAGGTTTTCCCTTGCTCCTTCTCTCTTTTTGAGAAACCACAATGCAATGGGGTCTGGGATTGTTCAACATCCCTTTATGGAATAAGGCTGCATACAGTAATCACATAAATGCCCTAATGCTAAAGAAGGATTCCTTATGGGTAAACTAGACCTTAATTCATAATGTTGGATCTAAGAAGTTTTGGGTTATGGATGTTCCACATAATTGCAGCTGGATTTGGAGGAGCATTCTTAATTTGAGGAGCATGTTAAGGCCTTTATTACAGATTCAACTGTCTAGTTCGAGTGACTGTAGTTTCTGGCATGATCCCTGGATAGCCAAAGGCATCATTCTTCATCAAATCTTCACATCTCAACAGATTTATCAATCTGGCATTGCCAGAGATAGAAGGGCAGTTGACTACATTGCTGAAGGCAAGTTAGTGTTGCCTTACACCAGCAATCAACATGTCAGAGCTCTTTGGAGATAGTTTGCTCATTCTTATTTTGATCTTCATGACCATGATACTGTGTATTGGTATGGTAAGTCTCATTCTATCTGCTGGGTTTATGAGGCTCTGCAAGGAACTGACACTATGCCTGACTGTAGATGGCATAAGGTTATGTGGGATACCATTTCTCGTAGTGTGGATAATTTAATGCTATGGAAGGTTGTGAATAAAGCCTTGTTAACAAGAGACAAACTTATATCGTATGCCATGTGTGTTCCCTCCTCTTGTTTGCTGTGTAGTGGCTATGATGAATCTACCCTGCACACATTCTTTCACTGTCCTTATGTCTTACTTCTTTGGAAAAATGTTTTGAGTAGCCTGGGGTTGTCTTCTGCTACTGTTCAAACTGCGAATCATTGGGATGTGGTTGAGATTGCTACAGCTTGGAATGATGAGAGAAGAATTCCTTTCTTCTTCTCAATTAAAAAACTGTTGAAGTGGGTCTGGGAAGAGAGGAATAGGAGACACTTCGAAGGGTAGACGAGGAGCAATATGGAGCTTTGGGCAATTTTAAAAAATGCAATTATGTATGGCATGAGATTGAGCAAGTATGATTTCCATCAGCAGCTGTTTGATCCTTGGATTCCATAACTGTTGTTGTTTTCCTGTTTTATTTCTTTCTTTCTTGTTGTTCTTCGTTGTTTCCCTTGTGTATCATCTTTTGTTTTTTTGTTAATAAATCTAGTAGGGGTCCAGTTTTCAACCCCGCTTGCCCTGCAAAAAAAAAATCAATTATTAAGTAACTTTTGCATTAAAAGGAATGCCAGACTGCAGTTTTAAGGAGTATGGAAGAATTTCTTGTATAATCAAACCAGGTTTAGCCCAGGGAGATGTCCAAAAATATAAATCATTGTTCTCAAGTGGATTTCTTTGAATGAGTGGCAGAAAAGTAGCTCTTAATTTCAGAATATTACGCCAACTCCAGCTGCTTAAATTGGGAATATTCATCGACCAAAAATCCTTTCCTTTTAACAGATTCTTTAGTATCCACTGTGTCCAGAGATCTTCCTTTCTTGATAATATTTTGTCAAAATATACTGATATAGCTGCAATGTTCCATATCTTTATATTAGTTATTCCCAAACCACCTCTATCCTTTGGCAATTGAATCTTCTTAAATGATATTGGAATTAGCTTTTTTGAAAATGGATCACCATGCCATAGAAATCTATTCAGCGCACTATTAATCATTGATACAAGTTTGCAAGGAAGAATATAGTGTCTCATCCAATAATTAGCCATAGCACTTGCAATACTCTGAACAATGACTAATCTTCCTGCTTGAGATAGTTTTGTGTTAGGCCAACTAGATAGTTTATCAGTAATTTTTTCATATAAAGGCAAACACTCAGATTTAGTGATTCTTGCAGAAATAAGTGGTGAACCCAGATATCTGGCATTGTGTTGCATCTCTTTAAGTCCAGAGTGAGAAATAATTCCAGCTTTCAGATCATCACTAAGACCAGCTATTAGTATGTGTGATTTATTAAAATTTATCTTCAAACCAGTGATTGAATAAAATTGATCCAATACCTCAAGTATAGTGGTAATATTTGAAATAGTTGGTTTGGTAAAGATGACAAGATCATCAGCAAATAATAGGTGGGTTATGAGTGGATCCTTGCATCTAGGATGTAACTCTAACTTCTTAGCATTCACTTGTTCAATTATCAAAGAATTAAGAATCTCCATTTCTATAATGAACATATAAGCAGAAATTGGATCCCCTTGACGTACACCTTGAGTTCCTTTGAAGTATCCTCTAGAACATCCATTTCTTAGAATGGAGAAATGAGTTGTAGAAATGCAAGTATAAATCCATGCCATCATTGGTTTAGGAAAATTCATCCTTGAAAGAATTGCTATGATAGATCTCCATGATATAGAATCAAAAACTTTTTGTATGTCAAGTTTCAACATACATCTAGGTGATATATTCCCAATACCATAACCTCTTATAAGCTCTTGTGTTAGCAAAATATTATCACTGATATTTCTGTGTGGCATGAATGCAACTTGGTTGCTTGAAATAATTGAAGGCAAAACACTTTGAAGTCTTTTTCTATTATCTTGGATATGATTTAACTTAAGTTTATATGGTTTAAATTAATTTATATGTTTTAAATATATGTAATAAGATATATTAAGTGGAATAAACTTAATAATAATTTGGAATAAAAGAATTAAATTTGTAGAATAAAATATGAGTACAATAAATGATTATACAAATTGATGATCTAGAAATTGTTAATTGAGGATGACTAGATAATAAGATAATTTGGAACATTGACGCGGTGCAAATGGTACGTCCAATGAACCGGAAAGTCGAGACATCGATGTAGTACAAACGGTACATCAGATGAATCAAAATACAAAACAATTCGAAACATTGACGCAGTGCAAACGGTACGTCCAATGAACCGAAAAGTCGAGACATCGATGTAGTACAAACGGTACATCAGATGAATCGAAATACAAAACAATTCAGAACATTGACGCAGTGCAAACGGTACGTCCAATGAACCGAAAAGTCGAGACATCGATGTAGTACAAACGGTACATCAGATAAATCGAAATACAAAACAATTCGGAACATTGACGCAGTGCAAACGGTACGTCCAATGAACCGGAAAGTCGAGACATCGATGTAGTACAAACGGTACATCAGATGAATCGAAATACATTAAAAGTACATGGGTTGCTAGCCCATAAAGAAATGCGACGAAGCTCAATAAAATGAAGTACAGTCCTTCACATGGACAAAGAGACATCGCACATTGCTAGTCTAAACCATAAAATGATCATCATCGATCATCAAGAAGTGTCGATTACGCTAAGCTAGTAAATATAAGAGTTTAGCTTCATGTCCCATAACCACTTGCTTAACTCAAATATTTACGAACAGATTGTAGATCTCTACTAGAAAATTGTCATAAGAGTTTCAATCGAACAAGTCCATAAATTAACCGACGAAGTAAACGCAAGTGTTTCATACCACTTGTTTTGCTAGGCCGTTTAATTATATTTTCTCATACGAATGAGGTAAAGGTTTGTATATACAAATAGATTAGAAAACGGTTTTATAAACGAGTTTGGTATTGAAAATAGAGTTGAAATCGTTTTGATGAAAGAGTTTTTGATATTTACTACTAGTATTGAAACCTTTATATTTTTAAAGTGACAAATCACAAAAATGGTTGTAGAACAATCAATCACCAAAATTCACATTCAAAGACGTGAATAAAATCCAAAGAAATCGATAACGAATCCATCAAAATGGATATTCCAAAAATCACGAAGAAAATGTCATCAAAGCAGATAATAAATGATAACAATAAAAAGGGAATCAACACGAATCGATTAAAGTTGGAACTTCAAGCTCAAAAGGCAAATAGGCAAAAGACTGCAGATTCAGACGTCTGAAATCAAGGATTCAGACGTCTGAATCTGGAAAATAAAATATTTTCCAGAACAGAATTCAGACGTCTGAATACTTGATTTCAGACGTCTGAAATAGGCACTTTTTGGCCTATTTCTTTTCTGGTTCAAAACGAACCAATTCAGACGTCTGAAATGATAGATTTAGACGTCTGAATCTGGGAATAAAAATCTTCCCAATAATAGTATTCAGACGTCTGAATCTAACGTTTCAGACGTCTGAAACTGGGATTCAGGGCATTCCCTGAACCTAGACCAAAAATGGCCAAATGAATACCGGAAGCGATCGATCGAGCGTCAATGACTAAGGAATTACACCATGCGACAACCCAGCCTTAACGACTCTTCGACACGCCTCAAATATCAATATCCAAATATCCATAAAAGGATTTTCATAGATTTTGATTTCAATACACCAAAAATTGGAATATACACCAAATCAATCCAAACCAAAATCAATTGCTCAAGAATAAGTGTTAGGAATTCATACCTAACAATCGAAGATAATTATAGACTAAGATGTGAGATAAAAATCTCACCTTTAAACCCAAAACAAATGAAGAAGAAGCTATAAAGCAATGGCAAGAGCAATCACGCTTCAATTCCAACTCAACAACCTTGAATCTAGGCTAAAAAGAGAAACATTTCCTAAGTTAGGTTTAGGAATTTCTGAAATTGATAAGAGAATGAGTTGGAGAAGAAGAAGAGGAGGCTTACCAAAGCTTCTTCTATTAGTTTGGAGCTAGAACTTGATTTGCAAAAGAAAACTAGGGTTTGGAGTTTTAATTTCCCATTCCTCTCTCCATTGTTGTAAAAGCTTGAGTATTAGGAAAAAGAAGTAAGGTAATGAAGAGAGGAGGGGTGAAGCTTGGGTCTAATGAGCTGAAACAAGAGCAAAGCCCTAAGTGGAAAAGTAGCAAAATTCTACTATCTCCAAACATATCAAAGTTTATACTTAAAAAGATCGCAAATATCATTTTGAACTCAATGGAAGTGGTCTCGAGTCCTAATTTGACCGTATGCAAAAAGTAGCTTTTCAGACTAAAATCCGACTGACGATAAAATATTTAAATATAAAATCGATAAATATGCGGGTTGTTACAGAAACCCATATCACCTTCCTCAAATCCCACGGCACATCTTTCACCGCAACAGTAGCTCCACCCCACCGCCTCCGTGACTTCTCCACGACAACAACCATCTCTTCATCTCCACATCGAGCTTTTCATCCCCACCACCTTGCTTCGGCCAATCGCCCCTCACCTCTCCCCTCTTTCTTCCCTTGATAGCCGAAGTTCCCCTGTAGATCTGTTAAGGTCGGTTTTTAAGTTCTATATATATTATGTTGCATATATATAAATATATATGGGTTATGTGTTGAATAAGGTCTGCACGTATATATATATAGCTCGGAAGTATATTTGTTTAATAGGATTGTTTAAAAATAACTGTTACATAAGCAGAAAGTTTATACTATATATATGTATGGCGTTTGAAATATATACGTATTAGTTAAATATGTTCCGTTTCATTAATATTTTTTGGTCTGCATAGTCGTTATCATATATAAGAGTTTTAGTATATTTTAGTATCATTTGTTATAATATATATTTGTTTATATAATTATATAACCTATTTGTATATATATGCAAGGATATATATATATATATATAGTTGTATGTTATAATAGTCGGTAGGTATATTGTAAATTTATTTAATCTGCGTTTGTATATATGAGATTTTGTTGAGTTTTAATATAAAATTTATAAAAGTTTATTTTATAAGATGTGGCATATATGAGATGCTAAATTAAATGTATATAAATTGTTAATACAAGTTCTACAGAGCTTGTCTGGTTTAATAGTAAATTTTGAGTTGCTATATTGTATAAGTTCCTATATAAATGTTGTTTACAACCTCCTTTATCTTATATTGTTAAAATACATATAGATATATGGTTTTAAACCTGATTTGGTATATATGTATATAGGTATGTAAATTTATATAAGTTCAGGGTAGATTTCTTTTAGTGTTAGTTACATATACAATATACTAAGTTAAATATATATATTTTGTAGCCCATATTGTTACAGTATAAAGTATATTATATTTTAAAAAGTTAGAATCTGTGTGGTATATATATGATTTTACTGTATTATATATCTATAGTAATTTATAATGTTGAATTTAAATTTTAATATATATTTATATGTATATAAGTTGTTTGTTATGCAAATGATGTTATAGTGTATAGATGATTATGTATATATAGATATGTTTGTTTTATTCTATGTGTTTATTTAAACCAATGATTTTGAAATACATATACATTCAGTTTAATATGTGTTTAAATTTAATATTGCTTTAAAATTTAAAATGGATATATTATGTTTCTATCTTATTGATTTTGACTGGTTCTCCTCGATTTCTGTTATCAGCTCCACCCGTCAAATTCGTGCCCATCTAGCTTTGTTTTGGAATTCGTGCTTGGATTCGTATCTCATCTCGTTCTCGTTCTTCTCTAACCTCGAAAGGTGAGCAATCACTCACGATTAACATTCTTATATTTATTAAATTTGATTTCAATTGAAACGTCAATTAAAATATACTGCTGCTAGTTATTTACATTGCTATATATATGTTGTTATCTGTATCTGTTCACCTGTGACATCTGACACCATTATCTATTATTTATACTGATGATATATGCGTGTTACTGTTGTTATATTATTATCATATCTGTTATCACTCTGCAAGTTCCCTGTTAGTATTGAATTCACTATGGGTTGAAATGATACATACCCGAACGATCTTGTAGAATAGGAGAAAATCGTTATGGGTTGAAATGATAAACCTAAGCGATTTTCAATTGAATTGAATTTGGGATTGTGGGTAGAAATGATATATACCCGTATATATTTAAATTGCGGATTGAAATGATAAATATCCGTATCACGTGACCATAGGATAGAAAATTATATACAGACACCGTTGGTCTATATATAAATATTTTGAAAACGATTTCTATGGTTTTGAAAGGAAATATTTGGTTTTAATAAATATTGATTTTAAGATTTATTAAAGTTGATTTAATAAAGTTGATATATAATATGTTTAAGTATTTATTTAAAATTTATATTTTCGAATATAGAGTTTGTAATGATTCGGGTTGTAAAGATAAATTTGAAATTGATTTGAAATTATATTTATTTAAGAATTATACTTAAATAAGTTTGATTTGAAATTTATTGAATTTGAAATTTTAAAGAAGTGTTTTACAACTTGAAATTTGGTTAAAGGCGACTTAAATGGATATTTCAAACTTATATGAATTTAAATGGGATATTTTGTGAATTGAAGTTGTATTCAAATGATATTGAAATAATTAAGTAAATATTTCAAAACTAAATAATAGAAAAGTGAATTGATATACATATAAAATTATCGAATTTAGTTTTGAAATATGGAATATTTGAAGCTTTGAAATATATTGAAAATGAAATGTTTTATTTATGGTTGAAATCGGTATTTGAAATCGATATAACTTGAAAATGTTTAATTGAAATGGGAATTGAAATTGATGATTTAGATTTAATTAAATTTGAATTTTGAATTCGAATTGATTTGAATCGATTTGTGAAAGTCGAGGAAACTATTTTATTTTATAAAGTAATTTTAAGTTATATTTAAAACTATGGATATTTTACTTTATAAATTATTTTAATATAAACTATTTTAATATAAATCATTTTTAATATAAATTATTTTATTTGTAAACTATTTTAACTTATAACTATTTATATAAACTATTTTTATTTATAAACTATTTTAACTTATAACTATCTATATAAACTATTTTTATTTATAAACTATCATAACTTATAACTATTTATATAAACTATTTTATTTATAAACTATTTTATTATATATACTAATTTTAATATCTAAACTGTTCAAGAGGAAAGTGTTATGATTTCCAAAATGCTATAATTTCAAAAGTTTTATGATTTCCAAAATGCTATAATTGCAAAAGTGTTATGATTTCCAAATGCTATAATTTCAAAGTGTTATGATTTCAAGCTATGATTTCAAAAAGTTATTTATTTCAAGGTTTTGATTTCCAAAGTGTTTTGATTTTAAAAGACTTATGATTTCGGAAGCGTTATAACTTTGGAAAGTGATATGATTTTGAAAATGGATATATTTGAAGTGAAAATGATATCGTATTGATTTGGTTTTTGAAATGGAAATGATATTTTGGTTTTGAAGTATAAACTATTTTGAAATGACCGTGGTGTTATAATAATGTTTGGTTGTTAAAGAGACTGGGATCGAATATGGACATACTCTCTGTCGATACCGAAAACCACTTTAACAACTGTGTACGCGGTGGAGATTCCAGAATGAAGTAGGATGGTGGCGACGATCCTAAAGGTATATACGTGGACCCAACTCCCGTGAGTTGGCATAAGGTGGCTAAAACAGGAGCGATTCTCGAGCCAATGAGGTAGCACCTCTGATCGGACGCATTTCTTCGATACCATTCTATTACTTTGTGATTGATTTGGTGGCCAACCTTCGATTTTGATTGGGAGTGTGTTCCGAGGTGGGCGGTAGTGGCTGCTATGCGTTTCCACCAGCCCGGATGCGTAATTGGTATATCTACCCTGGCATTGCCTTGTTGTTCCGTGTCTCCTACCATATCGAGCTTTACTACGAGTTTGGATTTCTCCCGTAGCCTGTGGAGTATTGAGGGTAGCCCCCGATCTGAGAGTATGCTAATACTGGATAGACTACTGGGACTATTACGTGTTAAGGGGAATATTAGGTCACTCCTTAATGCTATTTTAAAGTAAGTTTATTTTATTATAGACATTATTATAATAGCGAATATTACTACATAGTAGATAGTTTAACGGATCCTTAGAGGATGGTTATACCAAACATCATTTGAGTTACTTGTATTTCAGTTGATATTTCACTTGAGTTGGATTTATTGATATAAGAATGTTAATCCTGACTCGAGTGTTTTGGTGTTTTGCTTTACGCTCGGGTCAGACTGAGTGATACAACATTTGAGACTCACCTTTGGAGTTGGAGCTTCGCTTGGAGATCCAGCTATCTATCGATTCTGCTATCAGTTATTCAGTTGATTCCAGTGATGTATTCAGATCTTGTATTGACTATTTTATTGAGACATCTATATATTCGAGACTTCTGTTGTATCTTGTTTAACTCTGTTGTATCATGTTTAACTCTGTTATATCTATATAGTAGCTTCATGAACTACTATTCTTTTATTTCCGCTGCATTATTGCTATATTACTCTGTGTCTGTGATTCTGTGATTATTTATTTACTGTATATGCTGAGTTTTGCCAAATTTAAATTAACAATCTGATATTTTGAGCAATTCAAATCCGACATGTATGGATGCGAATGGTTGAAAATTTCAGGTCGTTACAGAAATAAAGAACTTAAACTTTTATCTTGAGAAAGCTGGCGAAAACCGAAAACTACAACTCAACGAACTAGAAGAACTTAGGAACGACATGTATGAAAACGAGAAAATTTACAAAGAAAGAACCAAAGTTTTTCATGACAAGTCAATCCTAAGAAAAACATTTTCACCTAACCAGAACGTTCTTTTATATGACTCAAGACTTCATTTATTCCCTGGGAAACTTAAATCAAGATGGAACGGACCATTTGTGGTATGAACTATTTTTCCACATGGTGCCGTAGAAATAGAAAATTCCAGGGATCAATCGATTTTCAAAGTCAACGGTCATCGTTTGAAACCTTTCTTAGAATTGCCCTATAACCAAGAGGAGGAGCTCATGATTCTTCATGAGCCAAGCTACGTCTAGTAAGAATGTTAACCCTATTTTGTAAATATGTACATATTTTTTCCCGTTACACTCATTATATATTTACATCCATATTTTATCTATTTTTATTTAAATAAAAGTCATATTTGGGCATTTTAACATGTTTAAAACCAAAATTCAATTATTTTCCAATCATCATATAATCATCATCATTCAGGGGCAAAATGGCCATTTTTGTGCATGTGTTAATTTGAGAATTTTTACTTGGACATTTTTTATGATTTTTATGGGAAATTTTGATGCATATGGAAGAGGGATTCATGAAGTTATATGCATGCACAAGGAAATACAAAGGAATGGAGAGAAAATAATTCAAGTTCATGATCATGAAGGATCCCACCCACTTATCTAAATCTACAATTAGAAGTTAATGGACAACTAAGTGGAGGTTAAAGCTTTATGCACATTAAATGATGGATTAATTAGTGGCTAATGGTTACTTGGTGGCTACACTTTCTAAAGGGCATTTTGGGAAGCACCCTAAAATGGAATTAGGGGTTTATGCATGTATAAATAGCCCTCTTATGTACATGTAAATATCTTCTACTCTTTTAAATTAGTTAGGAAATCAAAATGAAAGTTGTAAGCTCTATGTTTCATGAAATAAAAATGGCTTCCTAGCCTCTTTCTCTTCTCTTTTCTACTTGTTTTTCTTTACTTTATGTTGATGTTTATTTCTATGCTTTCACTTATTTCATGTTTATAGCTTAGATTTACATTCATGCAAGTAGTGTAGCTTTAATTTTTATGCAAGTAGTTAGTAGCTAATCTCTTTTTCTTTCTTTGCTTAGTTTCATTTCTTTGCTTTTTAATGTTGAAATTTACAAGTGTTGATTTGATAACACAAATGAGTAGCTAAACCCCTTCAATTTAGGGGTAATGAAGCTCTCTAACTTTATGTAATTTCAACATTTCTATGGTTTATGATCTCTTTTATTTGTGCTTCAAGAGAGTGATTTTGATGTAAGTTTATACAAGTGGGTTTGATAGCTTATGTTGCTTTTGCAAATGAGCTATTCTTATTCAACATAAACACAATCCACATCATCATTTGCTAATTAATTTTTGATTTTGAAATGAAAGTAAAAACAAACTTTAATGATCTATATTACTAATTACAATAGTAAATAGATCATACTTAAAATAGCTTTTGCTTTGGCTTCATTTTCATGAGAATCTATAAGTGGTTTATTTGTTGTATTATAGTTTGATGGTTTAAGTTAAGTTAATTAATAACATAAATAAACCATACTTATGATAAATGCAACAAATAATTCACTTAATATCAAAACTAGAGATCATAAATTTTTTGTTTGTTGATTTACAAAAATATGAGAGTGGATTTGCCTCTAAATTGTTCTCTAATCTCATAGTTTTTAATCTCATTTTCCTTCTAATTTTAGCTTCATTTTGTTTACAAATTGTGTTTCAATCTTCTCTCCACTTTGGTCTAATTTGATTGATTAGAAAATTCCAAAATCTAAAAAATTCCTTGCGGATCGACCCATACTCGCCACGTACTAAAATTGTACGCCGTGCGCTTGCGATTAAAATTAATTCAAAATTTATCGACATTTTTCTAACTCAATAGAAAATTTGTCGTTAAACAGATACCAATCCATGGTTGTTTGCTAATAAGACCATGTCTTTTCAAGTGCAACTGAAGCTATATCACGAAGAACATGGAGGAGGACATGTTAGAAATTTTCTACAGACCTACAACTATAAATAGGCATGGAGGGGCATCATTTCAGAGATCTTTGAGCTCTCCAGCAATCCTTTACATATTTCTTGTAATTGGCTATCGAGTGGTACCGTACCATAAGAATTGTACTTGTAAACAGCCACCAAATCGTCAACAAAGCTAAGTGGACGTAGGCAATGATTAGCCAAACCACTATAAAACTTTTGTGTCTTTTTTTATTTAGTTTCTTCACTCTTTTCTCTAGTACTCTCATTTGGGTGTGTGCCATTTTTGGTTCAAATAGTGGATATAGACGTGAATGCCTTATTTTGGTAATTTATGATGTAAATATTGATGGAGCACATGCCAAAGGCAGTTGGCCTGAAACTCGCAGTAGCGAAGAATTTTCTAAGTTGAACCAAGACTACTAAAACTTGGGAGGAAAAATATTTACAAGGAAGGAACTCATTGTTGAAGTGCTAAATTAATTAAGAATTTATGAGCATATCTTTGGAGATCTAGGATTGAATGATGTGTAAAGGAGAAGGCTAGTTTTGAGACAATTGGATGAAGATGCTTTGGATTGGTGGGAAATGGTGATTATCGAGACCCCCGAAGAGGAGATCACTTGGAACCAATTTAAAGAGAAGTTCGAGAATCAATACATATCCAAGTCTCTATCGAGTGTGTTGCTATGAGAATTTATTGACCTGAAGTAGGGAGACCTTTTATTGGAAGGGTATATCCAAAAGTTCAACTTTTTAGCTAAGTATGGTCGAGAGATAATTAATACACCATTGCAGAAAAATGAGAAGTTTATCCGAGGTTTGAAGCAGGTTCTAAATCATAAGTAATGCACACTTAGAATCGTCTTATGAATTCATGGTGGATATGGCCCAAGGTATGATGGGATGTATCAAGAAAAAAGGAGAGTCAAGACTAAGCCAAAGGCAGTGCAAAAGAAGAAGTTTACTCTTTATGCTAAAAGCAAGAGGACTACGCCGAAAGGAAGGAGTGTTGAAACTGCTATTGCTAAAGTCGATTGTTTCAACTTTGGGTAGAAGGGGAATACGCATCCAAATCCAGCGCCAAAACTTAGGGAAAGATGAATTGTTTTAATTATGATAAGGTTGGCATTAGAAGAAAGACTGACCAGAGTTGTGGGCTAGAGTGTTGCTTTGGAGGGACTAAGGGAAGGACCATCTACCAAAGAAAAAACAAGAATGCTGTTTTGGAAGGTGTGGCTCTTATTTCTAGTATTTTTGTTAGAATATTTTTTTTATATTGGTACTACACATTCATTTATAGCTAAATTCTTGTTGATAAACTTGGGTGAGGAGTTACATATTTAGTCACTTTTGTATGTGTAGTGAATCTGAGAGGGGGATGTGCCACTCTTGGATTTAGAGGAATTGACTTAGAGATTGAGTTAGGTGTGTGTAAGTTTTGGTATGATCCCTTTATATTTGACTTTATATGATTCGGAGTTATTTTAAGAATGGATTGGTTGTAGTAATATATCACTAGAACATACTGTGCTGAAATGATCATAGCATCGAGTCACCCAGACCGAAGTAAAAGAGTGATTATAGTTTCGAAAAAGCCTAAACCTAGGTGCAAGGGTGTGATGATTGCCTTAGCTTTGAAGGAAGAGGATATCGAAGAAGTCTGAGTAATAAGAGACTGCCTATATGTGTTTGAACCCGTTTTGGGGTTGCCACCACCCAAGAGCGATACAGTTTCATATTAAAGTGATACCACGAAAATATTAAGAAATATTATATTAAAATTTAATAATATAACAATGATGGTTATTTGGATTAAATTATAAATAATTTTGTTTAAATTAAGGAGAGCAAAATGGTCATTTTTTGGCTTTGAAAGTTGATAACAAAACCTGTACCATCACGACCGCTCGTTTTTCGATTTGCATTGTATATTTACTTATTGGGTATAGAGACAGTATAAAGGATATTGGGGCGATTTACCAATTACCTGGATACGAGCCAAATATTTGAATATGGTTTTTGGCCGTTGCTTTATTTCCCCTCTCTAAAATTGCTTGCCTCATATATTCATTTTAGTTTTTCCAAAGAATCCACCAGTTCACTTCTTCTTCTTCCCTCTTTCTTTAAATACATCAAATCACCACAAACCGCTTATGAAATAAAATGAAACCAGCGGGAACCTAAAGAGCATAGATAGTAATATGGCTACATACAACTTTAGAGGCGGAATTTGAGGAATTCGAGGCATGGTTAGCTGGACAGTGAAGAACAAAAGAAAATGTGGCAACTCTGTAAGCGATTCTTTTCTATTATTTGGTATAATGCTAAGTTTGATGTTACATTATTGATCTGGATCTGATTATGAATAAATATATGATTAATAATAAGGTACATAAATTAACGTAATGGGTCTGGGGCAATATTGAAGAAATGGTAATGGATTCTGTGTAAAATTGGAAAAATTATCATGTTACTTGGAACCCTGACTCGGCTATATTGGACTGATCGCGCAAGACAGATTCGACTATTGTCACAAAGGTTGACCATGGAGCAATGACTATAGGACCCAGGAGTAGAGTTCAGATAGTTATATGAAGCCATAATTGAACGGAGTTGGTATATAGACGATGCAGGATGCTAGAAATATGAGAAAGAACTTGGATAAGCAAGGGATCGGCATAGCTAGGTAATACCTTAGGGATCGGCATAGTCAGTTGGGTGAAGAGTGAACATGGATGAAGTAATGGAGGGATCGATATAGGTGATGGTCTATGGATCGGCATAGTGTTATGGAATAAGGAGAGGTCAGCATAGTCTTATAGAGCAAGAGGGAATGGCATAGTCTTATGGAGTAAAAGGGACCGGCATGATCATGTGGAGCTAGATGGATCGGCAAAGCACTGTGGAAATGTTGGGATTGGCATTATGTAACTCAAGGGATAAGCATGAGTATGTAAGCATGGTTAGGCATGATTGGATGGATCACTATAACGTAAAATAGGGATGTGCATGCATAGTATGGAGCCAAATAGAAAGGTTCGGTTGGAATGACTTCAAAGTAGATCTGAATCCAAGATTGATCAAAAGCACGAGCTCCATATATCCAATCAACATGATATTTGGAGAGCCATCATATCTAAGCATGAAGAAGCTATCATAGGGATCGCTGCCCCAGAATCAGCTAATGAAGCGATCGATACCGATCCCTATTCATTGGGATTTAGGCCTAGCGACCCCTATGGTGGGTACATATGTGTAAGGAGGTCCTGTAGCCGAAGTCTCAAAGAGATTGGTGGCCGCCTTCACCTATAAATACAGGCCTAGAGGGTCATTTTAAGGAACTTTACGCTGATGTTTACATAGTTCTTTATTGCAATCAACTTTCTTACTTACTTCTTGTTGTTTGCTATTGTAATCTAGTTTATAGTGAATCAATAAAGAGAATATTCAAAGTGGACGTAGGCAGACGACGCTGAACCACTATAAATCCGGTGTTCTTGATTTCTATTTTGATTTGCTTACTAGTTAATTATATTCCTCTGTTTCAATTTAGTTTTCTTCATTTATTTCTCTACACAAACCTATTCTTTGGTGTTTGTGACCAATTTGGTTGCAAACATTTTAGTGCTTTCATTTAGAACCTGATTCTTAACGCGTTAGGATCCCCTTTATTGCTATTGGATTGAACAAATCCACCGAAGGAGATCCATAGTCATCTTCATGAACCTACATATACTATTCAGATTTACCAAAATCTCAGCAAGGAAATCAATAATGGTGAGAATACTCGATCAACTTCTCAAAATGTGGATGGGAATGAAACTGCTAGCATTCAACAAGGAGCTCCGAGCAACCAACCTGCAAATCTAAATGTTGATCCTGCTGAAGTCCAGAACCCCGCTGATTCTATAACCATAGTTGAATTTAATAACTTGATGAGGGAGTTGATGGAAAGCCTTAGACAGCTGAATGAACAAATTCAGACTAAGGCTAACATAATGAACCAGATTGCTCAACAACAGCATAGGAAGGCCGGAAAGGGTCCCACTCCTTACTCGGCATCAGAGAGTTCCAGCTTATCGGATGAATACCATAGGCAAAGGCGTCGTAGGATTGAAGAAGATCATGCAAGAACATTTTAGCATCCTTGGCAGACCAATATGGTCTGCCAAGATGGATCGGTGATGATCCCTCCTTAGGGATCGGTACCGATCCCTCCTCTAGAGGAGGGATTCCCCCTCAACACTTGGGGAATCAAGCATGAGCTATGCACAAAAGCATAGATGTTTTAATATGATTAAATGATGACCAGCTACCTCACCGGAACGATGACGGGATGAATGTCCAAGGTGCATATCAAAAGGATGGTGGACCAAGAAGGCATGAAATGGCCCGTAGACATCGACCGGACTATTCACTCGAGGTGGAGCGCGGCCACTGCTTAGCACCAGCCATCTAGATGCCAGATCTATCATCGATGTTTCATACAGTTAGTGAGACATAACCATGGTCTGACCAATGATGAATAGGAAATTTCAAGAAGCCATACCCCCGTTACTGACAATGTTTTGCATGCGGAGTATCCAAGAAGATTCAACATGCCTTCAATGCCTGCCTATGATAGAAAAACTGACCAAGGTAGCACATTATGATATACGAATGGCTGATGGATTCTGCAAGAGCCAATGGCGCTACCAAATGCAGATGTTTTCCTATAATCCTCTCTAGAATAGCGACGATGTGGTTCATGAGACTACCCCCACGATCAATTTCAAGATTTGATTAGCTAGCAACCAAGTTTGTGGAGTAGTTTCGAATTCACGCTACTTGTCCTAAAGACGTAATGTCACTTTCCAGCGTAATCCTGGCTCTGGGGGAATCATTGAAGGACTATTTGGAAAGATTTCATAATTTCGCTACGGAAGTCAGTAACCTGAATGATCATGCTATACTTATGGCCGTGACGAGAGGGATTGATCCAGAATATGAGTTTGGTGATTGTCTAGCTGGAAAACCACCAACCACATTGGAGCGCTTCTATTTAAAGGCAGCTCAGTTTCTGAGGAAGGAGGAAGCCAAGTCCTCTAGGAAAAACAATGTCATGGGACCGAGAGGAGAAGCAGTACAAGGCAACATTGCAATAAAGCAGTCTAATGATAGTTCCAGGAAAGTCCAAGTTAATGTTTAGAAAAAGCCAAATCAACAAAAGAGAAATGGGGATAGGAATCAAGACCGAAAGAGGTAGTCTGGGAGACCAAGTCCTAGGATTCCTATGTATGACAACTACACACCACTAAACGCAACCTTGGAAAATATTTATCTATCCACTTGCAATACCATACAATATAGGAAGTCGCTTCCAAAAGAGTCGTTAGAGAGATAGGAACAGACTGGAAAGTATTATCGGTTTCACGAGTGTTATGGGCACAATACGAATGAGTGCAGGCATCTCCAGGATGCTATCAAAAGGTTGATTCAAGAAAAGAGATTGCAGAAGTTTGTGAAAGCCTCGCAAGATGGAGGACAGGGGACGTCTTACCCCAATCGAGGACAAGCTCCGTGTAGGGCTGAGGAGCCTGCGCGGACCGATGAAAGACTAGTGATAAACATGATAGTTGGAGGACCGCACCCATTGGATAGGAGTTGGTAGGAAATGGAGCGTTATACTAGCGCGATATGGCATGTGGACTTTGAATATTTGTTCAAATATGGAGGACGGAGCTCCGGCGAAGCAACAACGCACGATGGTGGATGATATTGTGTTGAGGAGCAGAGATGCATATAAAGTAGAAACCTCTACAATTGACCCAATGGTCATTTCTACCACGATCGACCCTGCTTTGGTGAGAAGGATTTTAATTGATTGTGGAAGCTCGGTGAATATAATTTTCAAAAAGGCATATGATTAGATGAGGATGGAGGCCAAAGTATTAAAACCATCTAAAGCTCACATACATGGTTTTTATGGCGTGGCGACTGAGGCTGTTGGTTATGTGGAGTTGCCTGTTAAATTAGGAGAAAGTGAACGTAGGAGAGTGCAGATTCTACCGTTTATTGTTTTGGATGTTGAGTCACCGTATAATGTTTTTCTGGGCTGACCGACACTGGCTGAATTTCGGGCAGCTCTTGCCCTATGGTGTTTAACTTTAAGTTTCCAACTAATAATGGTGTTGGAGTGGTTCATGGTGATCAAGTGACTGGACGTGCATGTTATGTAGCTGAGTTGAGGGAAGCTCAGCGTAAGGAGAAGGGGAAGGGTGTTGATAAATCTGTCTGCATCCAAGTTACTGTAGATTGACAATTGGCGCATGAGCCTTGGCTTGGACGCCATAGTCGGTTCTATAGAGATCTAGATTTGAGGGACAACGAAGAGGAACCCCAAGAGAACAAGGCTACGCCGGCTGAGATGATGATTGATATAATGGTCAGCCACGCCGACCCTTTTTGAGTCTTGAAGATTGGGTCACAGCTCAGTCCCTAAATGATGAAAGAACTTGCTGGTTTTCTCCGAGCGAATCTAGACGTATTTTCTTCGACTCATTCTAACATGTTTGGGATCTCTCCTGCCATTTCAAGCAATGCATTAAAAATTGACCCAAAATATATTCCGATGAAACGAAAGGGATGAGGCATGGATCTGGAGAGATTCTTTGCTCTAAAAGAGGAGTTGGATAAACTAAAAGTCAATGGGTTTATCCATGATGCCCTCTATCCTAAATTGATATCCAATCCCATACTAGTGAAGAAGGCGAATGGGAAATGGAGAACGTGCATCGACTGTTCAGACTTGAACAAGGTGTGTCCTAAGGATAGTTTTCCCCTTCCAAGGATAGATCAACTAGTTTATTTGTCTGTAGGACATGAATTGTTATCTTTTATGGATGCATACTCGGGGTATAACCAAATTCCCATGCATGTCCCCGATCAGGAACACACCAGTTTTTTTTACAGATGTTGGATTGTATTGTTACGTGGGATGCCGTTTGGATTAAAGAATGCTGGAGCAACTTATCAACGCTCAGTTAACAGGATGTTTAAATATTAGATTAGGAGGACAATGGAAGTTTATGTGGATGATATGCTCGTAAAGTCACGATGATCAAATGACCACATTCGAGACTTGGCAAAGATGTTCGACATCTTTTGATATTACAACATGAAAATCAATCCTTTAAATTTTTTGTTCGGTGTTGAATCAGGAAAATTCTTGGGCTTCATTGTCAATGCTCGTAGAATAGAAGCCAATCCTGAGAAGATCCAGGCTATTCAAGATATCCAAGAGCCAAGGACTATTAAGTAAGTGCAAAGCGGGAAGGTTGCTGCCTTAAATCGATTTATCCCCAGAGAAACCGACAAATGCATTTCTTTCTTTGATTTTATTAGGAAGCAAAAAGAAATTTCGAATGGATGTAGAATTGCGAAGACATGTTTTGAGCTCTAATGAATCAGTTGGGGTAACCTCCTGTCTTTTCAAAGCCAGTAGATCATGAGGAGTTGTACGTTTATTTGGTTGTATCAGCACACGCTATAGGTGCCGCCGTGATTCACGAGGAGATTCTAATTCAGAGGCCGGTGTATTACGTCGGTAAACGATTAACAGGAGCAGAAAGGAACTATCCGAAGACAGAGAAATTGGCGTATTGCTTCCTAATTGCATCATGGAAGTTTCGTCCATACTTCCAGGCACATCCGATCAACATTTACATCGATCAGCTGTTACGACAGGTCCTACAGCAACCTGAGACGTCTAGAAGGTTGCTTAAATGGAACATTGAGCTCAGCCAGTTTGACATTACATATCTTCCTCGAAGAGCTATCCAAGGTCAAACATTGGTGGACTTTATAACAGAATTTACTGTCCTAGACGATCTTCCAGAAGGTAGCGAAATTCCAACTGTAAGATGGAAATTGTATACTGATGGAGCATCTAATGATCATTGTTCCGGAGCTTGGATTGTGCTTATAACCCTTGAAAACTGGTCAATTTGTTATGCTTTGAAGCTTGATTTTCCTGCTACAAACAACGAGGCTGAGTACTAGGCGTTGATTGCTGGACTTAAACTTGCTAGTGAACTTGGAGTCAAGTCTCTTGAAATCTTTTGCGATTCGCAGTTGGTGGTGTATCAAATTAGAGGAGACTATCAGGCTAAAGGACAACGGCTTGCCCTATATCTTACCCGAGTTCAAAAGTTGTTGGCATAATTTGAATATTATGACATTTCACATATCCCACATGACCAAAACGGAGAGGATGATTCCTTGGCCAAGTTTGCTAGTACTGGCAATGCGCAGTAGATGGGCTTGGTTTCGGTCAAGACATTAAATACCCTAAGTATAAATATGATGGAAATGGATCAAGTACTGGAAGTAGAATCTGAAAGGGAATTATGGATGACTCCATTTAAAGATTATTTGCTGCATGGAATCTTGCCTAAAAGAAGAAATGAAAAGCAGCGAATCCTTCGAAAAGCTTCGTGGTATATTATGCAGAAAGGGACTATGTATAGGAAGGGTTTCTCAGTCCCCCTAATCTGGTGCATCGCTCATGACAAGATAAAGAGTGTTCTGAAAAAAGTTCATAAGGGAAAATGCGGCGATCACACCGGGAGGCAAACTCTAGCGAAGGAAATACTCCGTTATGGATACTATTGGCCAATTGTAACCTGGACGCTGCTGACTGTGTAAGACGAAGTGACAAGTGCTCGATATTCGCGAAAGTCCCAAGAGCTCCCCCAACAGAAATCACGCAAATGGTCAGTCCGTGGCAATTCTCTATGTGGAGTATTGACATCATTGGCTCTTTACTAATCTCTAAAGGTGGTGCGAAGTACGCTATTGTTGCGGTTGATTACTTCACCAAATGGGCCGAGGCGGAACCGTTAGCTATGATCACAACCAAGAAAGTAATCAACTTTGTTGTTCGAAACATCATATGTCGCTTCGGTCTTGCGCGAACTGTCGTAACAGATAATGGGACTCAATTCGATAGTGTTGAATTTAAAGACTTTTGTCGAAGATATCATATTGAAAAGAGGTTTGCAACGATCGCTCACCCATAGGAAAATGGACAAGTCGAAGCCGTAAATAAAATTATCAAGTCTATTCTGAAAAAGCGTTTGGAGAAGGATGGAGGCAAGTGGGTGGATGAACTTCCTACAGCACTTTGAGCCTATAGAACCACTCACAATTCCGCGACTAGCCATACTCCATTCGCCCTTGCTTATGGTTCCGAAGCCATTATTCCAATAGAACTTGAAGTACTTTCTCATCGAGTAACTTACTACGATCCCAAAACGAACAAAGATCTTCTCTTGGAATCTTCGGACTTTATAGATGAGAAGCGCGAGGAAGCCGATTTGAGAGCAGTTGCGCACCGACATCGAGTCGCCCGATATTACAACACTAAAGTACGATCAAGAACATTTAAAGTTGGCGATCTCATCCTGAAACTGGTTCTTCCTACCCCATCACACATGAACCCAGTTTGGGAAGGACCGTATGTCATTGAACAGAGGCTTGGAGAAGGAACTTCAGGAAAGCGATTGTTGATGGCATTACACTTCCGAGAGCGTGGAATAGCAAGAATTTACGATGCTATTTCATTTAGATTATTTCCTTTACATTTTAGTTCTATTTAGTTTTAGAGCTTTGCTTTAGCATTTGATTTTCCGAATATGTAATAAGACATATTAGTTTGTTCCTTTCCATTTAATGAATAAATTTTCAAGCTTCCTTTGTTCATATGTTTGTCATTGCATTGTATGCTAAGTACATAACGAGACATATTGATATTGATATATATGAATAGGCTCCTAGAGTTTGAAATCGATCAGTCATACTGATCCCCGATGGGATCAAACAAGATAAGCCCCATTAATTTGCTCGATTAACAATTCTTGTAAATGATCCAAATAATGGGACACACAATAAGGAACAAATATAGCTGACAATCTGGAGATTGAAAAATTCCTACCCAGACTGTGGGACTAGAATGAAATCAAGGCGACTAAAAGGAGTACGACTTAATTGCTCTCAAAATAACTCTAAGTCCCCGGAGAGCGGACTAGAGTATAAGCATAAATTAGGTGAAGACCGACTGCCCCCAAAGCAATTCTTAGTCCCCGGAGTGCAGACTAAAATATAAACCCAAATTGGGCGTGATCCGACAACCCACTAACTAAATCATATCCCAATGCATGGATACAAACATGAATGAATAGATGAGTGGAGTTCGACCATTCCCTATTCTATAAACTCTGGTCTGAAACCGACAGGAGGAGTATAAGCGTACTACGGATGGAATTCGACCATCCATGAATTAAATCCGTTAACCCAATACCGTGGGCAGGAATATAAACTACGAAAAGGTGAATACGACAGCTCACTATAGCTCCGACTTAGTGTTCTTTACGAGTTAAGCAACGACCGCAAGGAGGCCTTAAAGCAAAACTAATCAGAATGACGTCCAAGGTTACGGGCGACACCAAAATATCATGCCACTTGGTCGACGGTCGATATCGATCCACGCCAAAATATCGTGCCGCTGGGTCGACGGTCAACATCGATCCACACCAAAATTCCATGCCGCCGGGTTGACAGTCAATATCGATCCATACCAAAATAACATGCCGCTGGGTCGACGGTCAATATCCATTCATACCCAAATATCATGCCACTGGGTCGACGGTCAATATCGATCGCACCAAAATATCGTGCCGTTGGGTCGACGGTCAATATCGATCCACACCAAACACAAACGGACGTGACCCGGACATCCTTCGAAAAACTTCGATCACCGGAGTGCAAATAGGAGAAATAAGATGAATGTGAACCAACCATTCATTGATCAACTTTAAGTCTTTAAAGCTCAGGCGGGAGTATAAACACAACAGGGACAAGACTCGACCGTCCATGCGGTACATTTATCAACCCAAGACCGAGGGCAGAAGTATGATCATCCAAAGAATGACTATGATAGCTCAATACTGTGACTTATCCAGTGTTTACAATGACTCGAGGGTACGATCGAAAGGATGCCTACAGATAGAATCATCGAATAGATTCCCAAGCTCATGGGTAACTGACTATCATTTCAACCTGAACGACGAGCAACGAATTACAGGTACATTGAATGGAAAGTAATCGTTCAACTATTCAAATAACAATTCACACAATGGTTAATCGAAAACAAAAACCGTTATTCACAGGTGCCAAAATTTTGTGCAAGTTATTTCAAAAAATCGGGATTCATGCCCGTACAACTACGACTAAAGAAAGAAATAATTATGCAAACTATGTACAATAACTTGGAGTAGCATTTACTTCTTCAATTTTCTTTCTCTTTTGTAGAGCTACTCATACTTCTCTTTTGAGACCCTTTGTCATCTTTTGCCGGAGAGCTTGAGGAAGTAGGAGGAAGTTCGTCGAGGATCGGCCCACCTGGTGGAATAATTTGCAATGGCACGAGATCAGGTTCATCGATATCCACCTCGATGAGCTTAGACTTTGCTTTTTTATTAAGCAACTCCTCCTTTTCAATCTGTTTTTTCATGCTGAGTTTGGCGGTATGCTCAGAGGCACAAGTGATCTGACATCATCATGGTCATTAACATGGAGCGGATCCTCAGTTTTATCGTCATCAAGTGTTTCAATGACTTAAGTGTCAGGCCCCAGAAAATTAGCTCCTGCTGGATCCTTAGTCATTTTCTCCTCTTTTTCTATAGCCACGCCTCTTTTAGGAGTCTGGCTAGGGCCTGGAGGACCTGCAAAAATTAGTTAAAATAGTGGAATTAGCCTAAAACCATTGCGCGTGAAAAACAAAACTCCTCATGCACTAAGAAGTAAAGCGTGATACCAGTATTTTGTTGACTCTCTGTAGTC
Organism: Allium fistulosum; assembly: GCA_030737815.1. Taxonomy (NCBI): domain Eukaryota; kingdom Viridiplantae; phylum Streptophyta; class Magnoliopsida; order Asparagales; family Amaryllidaceae; genus Allium; species Allium fistulosum. The sequence continues at coordinate 341,587,969 of CM060904.1, forward strand.
GCTGAGGTGCCTCCTTCAAGGATAGGAGATGGCATTTTTGACTCAAACCTAGGCTTATTCGGATCGTAACCCAGAGTCTACTCCGTGTCAGAAGAAGTTGATGGTTCGGCTACTTGGGTTGGAGAGGAACCCTTAAGATTAGTTCCTGAAGACCCGATAATATCCTCTCCTTCTTCAGTAGATACAAAAGCCTTGAAAAATTGAAGTTTTGCAGCAGCTAGATCCGAAAGCTAATTTCCGCGAAGAACCTCCCTCACTAGTTCTTCCTCATCGAATTCGGCTTTGCCCAGCACTTCTTTCTTTATCTTAACAATATGCTCCCAGGCTTCAGCAAGCGATTCGAGGTAACCTGCACCGAGAAAGCTTAAGTCGCGGTGGAGAAGGACCATCGCATTGTATTCAATAATCAGTGGATCAAATAAGTCCTTGATTCCATTCCTACTGGACTCCATGGTGGCTTCCACTTGGGAGTTGACTTGTTCGAGCATCTCTTTTCTGCCTTCTTCCCGGGCCTCTTCTTTGAGAGCTTCGATTTTAGCAAGTTGTTCATCAAGTTTTGCCTTCAAGATCCTTGCCTCAACGACTTCCTTGCAGTATTTCTACGACTCCTCCTAGGCTTCAATCTTTTCCTCCCTTTCTTTCTTTAACAATTCTTCCAGTTCCTCAATGCGGCGAGCTAAAGAGTCTTTCTCCTTTTAAAAGGAGTCCTTTTCTAAGGCGAGTGTCCCGCTGTGATGAAGTTCCATATCGAGTTCTTATTTGTGAGAAGTTTCCAGATGGCTTACCGCCTCTGCCGTCTCCTTGACGTTCATTTTAGCCTCGACAAGTTGGCTTTTGAATTTTAGCAACTCAGTGTCCTGGTGCTTGATTATATCTTTGTATGGATTGCTTCCAACTTGAGACGATCTATTTCATATTGACGCTCAATAAGAACTTTAGAAACTTTATCTGCCAAATGAATGAATGATTCATGTTGAACGAATACGTAGTTCATGCATGCTAGAGAGCTTTCCTTTGCATGCCCTGGAATAAAATGAATAGAAGAGAGGAATTTAAGACCATCGAAGCAAATATTCGGGAAAGTGGCTTTAGGTTCGGCCAACCTTTCTATGGTAGATGTATCAGGAGCAGTAGCCGACAGGGGTAGATCAGAAGTAGCGAGTGGGTGTTTGCCTGATTGTCACTTATGATATTGTCTTGAACTTGAAGAGCTGAAGTGTTGCTCATGAGACGCAGCGAAGTGAGGGCCATGATAAGAATGTTTTTCTCCACTCTGAACTGGAAGATTAGAATATTCACCCTGATGAGACGTGTGAGATTGATATTTTCGCTTCGTAGAGGAAGAAGACTCCCTCGAATAATAATCTTTGCCCCATCCCTCATCCTTTTCTCTACGTCGAATGGATTCGAAATCCCGGCTTGGACGATGGTATGCTAAGGAGCTTTGAAGACAACCAAAGGCTCACAATTAAGACATTACACCTATAAAGACCAAATAAGAGCGTATTATAAATTTTCGTACAAGAGATCAATAACAAGTGTATAGTGAGGTGCAAGTGATTGTGAGTGTCCTAGTGTTCCCCCAATATACCAATGATGGTAGCTTTGCTCATCGATGTGTTCTCCCCTTTATTTGAAGGTTGGATACCTTTGCCACTTCTTGTGGGAGAGTTAAGTCCTTCGATATAAATGTTTGGAAAGTCGTAAGACATTATGTCATCCAAAATTGGAAGACTAGAGAATCCTTTTAAAGAACTTTCCAGATGCTGAGATGATGATTCCTCTTCGAGAGGAGCAATCACAAACTCCGGGTTTGACGCGGTCTTTCTTCTGTGTAGTCTGTATGCCAACCTCTTTTTTCTCTTTATAGGCGTTTATGATTGCCCGACTTGCGACAGTTCAGCCATTGGCGCTTTTCCAAGACCTGCATCGTCATCTCCCGATTTTTTGACGTGAGAGTCTTTAATTTATGGAAGTGTCTATGCTATAGGATCGTGTAATATGGAATATATATACTTATAATCTAGTGAGGAAAACAACTATAAAATAAAATTGCAGTAAAGTAAAATGACACCATGAATTTTTATACTGGTTCAAACTCCCGTTCTACGTCTAGTCCCAGACTCTTTCTAGAATTAAAGCTAACAACCCTCACTTAACCCGGAGGAACATGTATTACACTGCCTTAGCAACCGAATAGGACTTGACCACCTGAGCAACATAATAGGAATTGACTATCTAAGCAACCGAACAGGACTTTCTTACAAACTTGATTAACTTGACTTTATGTGTTCTGAATAACACGAATTTTTCACTTGTAGTACACCCTTCCTATAATTTTTTCCTCAGGAATGATGTATATAATTGTATGTGTATGAAGAATAGGATGTTTAGTATTGCTTGAAGAATATGGAAATGGAATCGTAAGCAATGATTGTATAGAGATTTGTAAGTAATAGAATCAAGAATGCAATGCTTATTAGATCAAGAGAGAATAGAAAATTAGGTGATTTGATCATTGAATCTTGAATGCTTTTATAGTGTATGATGAGTTACAACTTTTGGGAAAAGTTATATGTGAAAAGCTAATGTTTGTAACTCTTCAGAAAGGAGATAACTCTAGATAAATGGAAGTGTCCTTTCAAAAAACTTGACTGTTACAGGTTAGTCGACTGAATATGCAAGGTAAGTCGACTGAATTCAAAACATGCACATGAGTCATGTACAGACTCAGTCGACTGACCAGGTGTGTTCAGTCAACTGGTCCATGTAATATATTAAATTTTTTACACTGCCTCAGTCGACTGAATACTGCTTGTCAGTGCAATGAAATATATGTGTTGAATTTGATTAAAAATGAATGCAAGTTTTATTATGAATGATATGAGTGATGATTCTTGAGGAAAGGTTTTAACAAAGCACTAAACTAGACTCTATATATACACGTATTAACTCTTGCTAAAATATATAACTATACGAACCATATTTTGAGTCGATGAGTCCGGATGTTGTCGTAGTCGTAGATTCGTGAATTGTTGTGTTTTGTTAGTAATCAAAACCTATGATCCAACATTCTCCCCCTTTTCGATGATGACAACTCCATTTGCTACAAACGAATCTTTGACAAGCTGTGTTGATTTATCTCTCCCCCTGAATATATTCCTGCAACTGTGCTATAGTTTTCTCCCCTTGAATCCATGCTATATATTCCTGGAAATAATTAATCTTTTCTCCCCCTTTGTCATCGACAAAAAGGAGAGTTCTCAAAGTAGAGAATATTATAATATGAACAATGATAGTAACACATAACATAGAACAAATATACATATGAAACACATAACTCAAAAACAAGAATACATAACCACAAAGAAACACATAACCATAGAAACACAGAGTGTAAATATTACATAATTAGTCTAGACAAGAAAACTATCACATAAACACACCACATAACCACATAGAGTTTGTTTGAAATGAAATAACATAGAAGTTCATCAAAATAACAAGAACATAAGAAAAATAACCTTACTAATCGCCATCGCTTCCTTCATTGGAGCTTTCTCCTTCTTTATCACCTTCGGTTTCTTCATCGCCAGATTCACCACCAACTTCTTCTCCTTCTTCTTCTTTTTCTTGTTCCTCATTTGAAGTTGACCATGTGAAGTGCTCAGCAGGTCGTTTCCCATGTGAAGTAGGCACGTGAACAGAAGTTGAAGAAGGTTGAGAGCACGTGATTGCTTCCCAAATATTGTTGAGAAAACCCTTTATATGATTGAGTTTCTTATTGACCTTGGTGATAGATTTTTCAACTCGAGATACATTTGATTCCACTCGAGAAAGTCGTTGATCAAGAAGTCTTTGGTTTCAAGAAATGATAGTTACGGCTTCTTGAGGTCGAGCTTGAGTATCAACTTCTTGAATCTCGGTGATTTCTCTTTTAAGTGGAGGAGGTTGAGACGAAGTGGAAGCTTGAATATGAGGAGTTTGTTGGCGAGAGGAAGGTTGAGTTTGACCAGAGGATTGGTTTTCAAGCCAATGCTCATAGGTAATAATGGTGTGGTTGAGATATTATTTCGGAAGGTTCATCAAGCTAAGTATCTTAGTGTTTAAGGAACCAATGGTAGAGCATTCTGAGTCGGAAAAAGGAACATCAAAGTGCTTAAGAATACGCATAATATATGCGCCATAGTGAATCATTATCATGCGACTTTGGTTGAATGTTTGAAATTCGTTCAAGATAACTTTTGCCTAATTCACATGACGACCTTCCCAAATAGCATACAAAGATTGGAAGTCCCTCCTATAAACTTTCTCATAGCTTCCAGTTCTTAGGTTGACGGTATGAGTTAGCGCACGATGCATGATGCGAGCCTTGGGTCATAGCGCAACCGCCTTTTGTTCTATTAAGTCATCGGAGAGGAACATATGACTAATACGATCTCGAGTTTCCATATTAACTGGTATTTCGCCCAACTCTTCTCCTCCGTCCAGGCATATTAGAATTCGAGCAAGTCATTGAAGAGGAAGGAAATTCTTCACGCCGCATACCATAATCCAAATGGCATCGTCTGGGTTTGAGATGACATGATGGTCGAGATTTAGATTGGTGTAGAAGAGCTTCATGAGTAGATAATTGATTTTGTTGTTATTTGCAAAAAAATCAATAAGAGATTTTAGCCCGCTACGACGAGCTAACTCTTGGATTGCATACGAAGCAAAGTCGGGAAATTTGAGGAACGAACCATCGAAAAAACAAGAAATTTTCATCTTATCGAATCGTTGTGCTGCTTTTTCATTGTGCAACCATCCTCGAATTTGAGAATCGGAAGGACCCATTGTAGATTGGAACCGTCGATCTTTTGGGTGCCACTAAGAGACTATGGCTTTGGAGTGTGAAGAATAGGGTTTTAAATTTGAAAATTTTGATTTCTTTTTGGATGAATTTAAAGTGAGAATGAGAAATAATGGCAGAAATTCGAAAAGATTGAAGTAAAAAGTGAAAAGTAAAAGAGTTTGAATAGTTATTTTAAGTGACTTTTGGCCAGGAAACCCCAGTTACCAGTTTCAGTCAACTGAGTATTAAAAACCAGTCGACTGACTAGGTATTTTAAAAAAGAATTTATAGGGGTCAGTCGACTGACTTCAAGGGTTCAGTCGTTTGAATTCATCCTGAGACTTTTTAGTTCAAATTTGCTAAATTCAGTCGACTGAATTAAAGCGTCAGTCGACTGACTACAGGGTAAAAAAAAGTATATAAAAACAGGTTCAGTCGATTGTTTATCCTATGTTAGTCGACTGGAAGTATTAAAAACTGCAGGCTGAAGATACATGCTCTTGTAATAATTTTTAGAAACAAAACATATGATTATAAGAACTACTAAAAGATTAACATACAAATATTTAAATCAATAAAACAAGAAACACATGAGATATGATATATATATATATATATATAAGTTACAAAGACTTGGATGAAGAGGACGGAGTGTGGTATTCGTCCGGTTCAACTTTGGTATTCTCCTGAAGTGGTCGCAGTGGTGACCATCAATTTCCATGTTCCCATGAGTTTGGAGAGACACGGGGACGTTGAGGTGATGGTTCCCGTGGGTTATGACATGAAGGAGAACTTGGTTGGTGAATCGTATTGTGAGATGACGATCCATAGAATTTTATAGCCACTTGTTCTAGGAAGCTTAAAGCTTCCCATTTACATTTTGCTCGTAATACAGCTCTTGCTGTAATTCCAGCATCTCCCGTTGATAATGGTGAATGTCGTCTATCTTATCTTTAGCAGACGACAATCCGAAAAATAAAGAACATTTAGCTCTTTTATCGGGGGGACTGTAGCTGGTGTGAGTGGATGGTGGAACTATTGGAACGGGCTCATAAATGGGGGTTGGTGTAGGTAGGTTAACAGAATCCGAACTTATAAAGGTATAGGAAAGGGAAGAGCATTCAGAGTTGTGTTGTGAAGACATGATAATAAACTCGAAGAGGTTGAAGATTTATTCTTTGAAATCAAGGAGTTTGTGTGAAAGAAAAAATAAAACAATCTTGAATTTATAATGAATAGGAGCCTAAAAATAGAGGAGAATGGGTGATAACAATAATCAGAAAATGAAAACCAATAAATTAAATGATAAATAACAACCAGAAAAAGGAATGATTGTAAAATATAAAGTCAAAATGAGTGGTTAAAAAAATCAGAAATAATATGAACTTAGATAAGAAACAAAATATTGTGGAGTGTTAGACTACCATCATGTGAGGTTAAAGGTCCAATATTCAAGTATGGCAATCATCAAAAATTTGAAGAGAATTCAATTAAAAAAACTTTTAAAGACAACTATAGATCTTTTGAAGACATAATTCCCAATTTTCTTCAAAGTTTTATAAAAATATTTTCTTTCAAAGGTTTTGTAAATATATCAGCCAGTTGATTTTCAGAGGATACAAATTCCAATCTAACTAAATCCTTTTCAATATTATCACGAAGAAAATGATGATGCATGTCAATATGTTTAGTTCATGAGTGATTGATAGGATTTTTAGATAAGTTTATAACACTTGTGTTATCATTGAAAATAGTAGATTTAGATAAATTTATACCAAAATCTTGAAGTGTTTGTTGCATGTAAATGACTTGAGCACATGCTAATGCAACAGAAATGTATTCTGCCTCATATGTCAAAAGTGAAACACAATTTTGTTTCTTGCTAAACCAAGAGACTAAGGATTGTCCAATGAAGTGACACATCCCGCTAGTACTTTTTCGATCCGTCCGACATCCTCCAAAGTCAGCGTCACTATATGAAACTAACTCGAAAGGACATTCTTTCAGATAGAAAAGTCCAAAATCTTTGGTTTTGCTTAGATAACGCAATATTCATTTCACTTCTCGCATATGTGATTCTTTAGAATTTGCTTGAAATCGAGCACATAAACAAACACTCATCATTATGTCAGGTCTACTAGAAGTTAGATAAAGTAATGATCCAATTATACTTCGATATAATTTTTGGTCGACACTTTTGCCATCTTTATCTCCATCGAGATGTATTGTTGTACTCATTGGAGTTGGTTTGGCAGAAGTATTTTCCATACCAAAGCATTTAATTAGTTTATTACAATATTTTTCTTGATTAATAAAAGTTCCATTTTCTAATTGTTTAATCTGTAGGCCAAGAAAATAAGATAATTCCCCCATATGTGACATTTCAAATTCTTTGGTCATTATTTTTGAGAATTCCTGACATAATTTTTCATTTGTAGAACCAAAACTAATATCATCTACATAAATTTGAATAATTAAAATACCCTTTTTAGTTCTTTTAATAAAAAGAGTTTGATCAACCTTCCTAATTTCAAAACCAGAATCTATTAGATAGCTTTTAAGACATTCACACCAAGCACGGGGTGCTTGTTTTAGACCGTATAAGGCTTTCTTAAGTTTATAGACATGGTCTCGAAAATTTTCATGTGTGAATAAAGGAGGTTGTTCAACAAAAACATGCAAAGCACTTTTAACATCCATTTGATAAAGTTTGAAATTATGTAAACATGCAAAGCCCAGTAAGATACGTATTGCTTCAAGTCGTGCAACTGGAGCAAACGTTTCTTCATAGTCAATTCCTTCTTCTTGATTATATCCTTGTGCAACTAATTTAGCTTTATTCCTAGTTATATTACCTTGTTCATCTGCTTTATTTTTAAAGAACCATTTAGTACCAATAACTGTTTGATCACTCGATATAGGAACTAGTTCCCAAACTTCGTTTCGTTCGAATTGGTTTAGCTCTTCTTGCATAGCTATAATCCAATAGTCATCAGTAGAGGCTTCTTTTGCCTTTTTAGGTTCAATTTTAGAAATAAATGCTACATGGCCCATTTGATTAAGTTGATTTCTTGTTCTAATATGTGAATTAATTTCTCCTATGACATTTTCTATTAGGTGATCTCGTAAAATCCTAGGAAATTTTATACTGGTTCGAACTCCCGTTCTACGTCCAGTCCTAGACTCCTTCTAGAATTAAAGCTAGCAACCCTCACTTAACCCGGAGGAATAGGTATTACACCGTCTGAGCAACCGAACCGGACTTGACTGCTTGAGCAACATAATTGGACTTGAATGCCTGAGCAACCAAACAAGGCTTTCTTACAAACTGGATTAACTTGACTTTGTGTGTTTTGAATAACACGGATTTGTCACTTGTAGTACACCCCTCCTATAACCTTTTCATCAAGAATGATGTGTATAATTATGTGTGTATAAAGAATAGGAAGATTAGTATAGCTTGAAGAATATGGAAATGGAATCATAAGCAATGATTGTATAGAGATTTGTAAATAATAGAATCAAGAATGCAATGCTCGTTAGATCAAGAGAGAATAGAAAATTAGGTGATTTGATTATTGAATCTTGAATGCTTTTATAGTGTATGATGAGTTACAACTTTGGGGAAAAGTTATCTGTGCAAAGCTAATGGTTGTATCTCTTCAGAAAGGAGATAACTCTTAATAAATGGAAGTGCCTTTTCAAAAAGCTTGAATATTACAGGTCAGCCGACTAAATATGCAAGGTCAATCGACTGAATTCAAAACATGCACATGAGTCATGTACAGACTCAGTCGACTGACCAGGTGTGTTCAGTCGACTGTCCATGTAATATATTAATTTTTTACACTGACTCAGTCGACTGAATACTGCCTGTCAGTGCAATGAAATATATGTGTTGAATTTGATTAAAAATGAATGCAAGTTTTATTGTGAATGATATGAGTGATGGTTCTTGAGGCAAGATTTTAACAAAGCACTAAACTAGACTCTATATATACACATATTGACTCTTGCTAAAATATATAACTATACGAACCATATTTTAAGTCGATGAGTCTGGATGTTGTCGTAGTCGTAGATTCATGAATTGTCGTGTCTTGTCAGCAATCAAAACCTATGATCCAACAATTTCTCCCTCCTCAGTATCTTCCCGAGTCCCCTCAGCAGGGGTCACAATGAGGTTAATTGATTCCTCTCTTCGTTCTGGAACATTCTTTGGAATTGCCACACTTCTAGGAAGTCTGATTCTACGGCCGTCTTCCAACAGCCCAAACAAAGATAATAGTTCATCGGTTATGAAGAGTTTGATGTCCCGGTCCTCAACGGGGATAGCATGGATGACAGTAATGGCTCTAGAGAAATTAGTGCCTTCGGGACGTGGATGCAAATCTAAGAGAACTCCAGATGTTAATAAATTCAAAGGAAAAGTTATGACTTGAATCAATGAACTTGAGAGAAAAGTGGAAGTAACACTTACGTCCTTCTAACCTTCTTCTTGCGAATCCAGGGGGGCATCGCACATAGAACCATTCATGGTTAAATAGTGAAAGTTTGTTCCAAGCGCATGTCAGGACTTTAGCAATTTTGTGAAGGTTCAAGGAAAATGTAAGAAGGGTTTCCGATCATATTTTGAAATTATAAATAAATCTAATGCCTTTAGGAGTAGGCGGACGAAATAGAACACTCATAAATAGCAGGAAAGTCCCATAAATAAAAGCATAACTGTTGGGATGTAGTTGTGTACGAGCGATCCGAGATATCTCAACATCTCTCGGATAAAGGAATTGAAAGGCAGAATGCATCTAGCCCAGCACATAAACTTGTTGCATGCTGTATACTCGATTGGGGGCAAGTAAGGTCTATCTTGCCTCGTAGGAACTAAAACATCCTCAAATGGAATTCCATGGATTGAGCATAACCGACAAAGAGCGGCTTCGCCAATTCAAGAAGCCTGTGAATCCACTGGATTATCAAGGAGAATGGCGCACTCAACAACATCAAGTGTAGGGCTGATGATTTCCGTCAGATGGACTGGAATGTCGGAGAAGATATCGACTTGTGGGTTGGAAGTTTTTACTCGTTCTATATGACGGCTTGAAGAAGGCCTTCCAGATATAGTTGTAGAACTTGATCTCATTTCAGAACCAATGTGTCGTGTCACCGAATCAGAAGACATGTTAACTGAATGCTTCGAGCGTTGGAGATCTATATCAGCTATACTCAATAGATAATTGAGATTAGAAAAATAACCTGCTCCCCCCATGTTAAGTGTGAACTAGTGCAGTGCAGTGTGAAATAGACATAAAAAATAGAAGGGAAAAAATAGAAGACGAGATTTGAAGTATTGTCCAAAGAGACCGTCATCGCTGACCATCTCAATGGGCAAGAAAATTGATCGGCAATGAAGGCTTTAGGATCGACTATCGGCATATTGAATTATGAAGTTTGTTTCCTAAGTTCATTAGCAAGTTTATTACTTGGTCCATATTGAGAATTCCGGAAGTTTGGTCGTTCAATCTCAAGTTCAATAGTTCCGGTATGCATGTTATATTGTTCATTGGCATCTTATGTTCAATGTCAGCAAGGCAAATTAGCGTTGAATGCTTGGATGAGTTAGGTTAGATACTAATATGAATGCTGATCCCTTGACTTTATTGCCGATCCCTTTCCCAAGCCTTCCTACTGATCCCTCATCTAAGCCATTTCCTACCGACCCCTCTTTAAGACAATCTCCTACCGATCCCTCAACCTAAGGTCTCTATATCGATCCTTATCCTATAACTTCACCTAACACCATTCCCTATCCTCACCGACTCCTCTCCACAACTAAAGCTACCGATACCTCTCCAAACCCTTCTTCTCCAAACCTAGCCTTTAACCTTCCTTTGTTTCTTTATCTCCCTAACTAAAAATAGCCGAACGACTAAATCCATCTCCTTCTTCTCCTTTCTCTCTCTCATATCCAAGCACTCGCCATCGCTGCCTTTCACTCACGTCAGAAACTCAAGACTAACAAATTAATTGTGTAATCAAAGGAGATTTTGCAAGTTCATACCTATGAAAACATAGAATATCAAATTAAATCAAAAATGAACGCACGAGAATTGTTGAATCAAAGATGAAGGAAGAGCGAGTTTTGGGAATTGGTTGAAGTCATGTTTGGATTTAAGATTTAAGGATAAGAAGCTTTTGTTCATCAAGGAAGTTTTGGATAGCTTGGGTTTGGCAGAGAAGGTTTATGCAAAGATAGGAAGATAAAAAGTGAAGATAGAAATGGAGAAGGGTTCGTATATATATGCACGTTTGGGGGATGATTCGGCGACAAGAAGAGTTGAGCGAGTCAAAGGTTTGGAGATGGATCAGCATGTTGAATGCCGATCCGTACACATATTAAAAAAATAACAAATAAATAAAAATAATAAAATAAATATAATAAATGAAGGAAAATATGATGAATGTTGAATGATTATGAAGGCTTGGTTATAAAAGTAAGCATACAAAATATTTTTTATTGGCAATGACCTATGAACTTTCGAACACGTCCAGGAGCCAACGACAGAAGCGTGTATATGAATATACACGAGAAGGGTTTAAAATTTGAGCTTTTTGAAATCAACGGGAATTACTATCAAACCTGAAATCTTCAAATTCAAGGCTGAATCAGATAATGAAAGGCTTATAAGTCTCGCATGATCGGATTTGTATATGCTGAAGGAATATAACATCGAACTTGTATTATTGAAAGTCAACCGAACGTCATAGCAATCAATCAGGAAGCTGGGTGGACTTCTTTTCGGCAATTCATACTTTTTTGATTCAAAGCACGTCATTTTACTCACAAGACGTACTTTGGAGGGCAAGTGTTACCCAGTACCATAACCAGCTATATTGGACTGATTGCGTTAGTTAGATTCGGCCGTTGTCAAGAAGGATGACCATGGAGCAATGACTATAGGACTTGGGAATAGAGTTTAGATGGTTATATAAAGAAAAAATTGAAAGGAGTTGGTTGATAGACGATGCAGGATGCTAGAAATATGGAAAATAGCTTGGATAAGTAAGGGATCGGCATAGCTAGGTAATACCTTAGGGATCAGCATAGTCGGTTGGTGAAGAGTGAACATGAATGAAGTAATGGAGGGATCGGCATAGGTGATGGTCTATGGATCGGCATAGTGTTATGGAATAAGGAGGGATCAACATATTATTATAGAGCAGAAGGGATCGGCTTAGTATTATGGAGTAAGGGGATCGGCATGATCTTGTGGAACTAGATGGATTGGCAAAGCACTGTGGAAATGTAGGGATCGGCATTATGTAACGCAAGGGATAAGCGTGAGTATGCAAGCATGGTTAGGAATGATTTGATGGATCACTATAGCATAAAATTGGGAACGGCTTGCGAATTATGGAGCCAAATAGAAGGGTTCGACAGGAATGACTTCAAATTAGATCTAAATCCAAGATCGATCAAAAGCACGAGCTCTACATATCCAATCGACATGATATTTAGAGAGCCATCATATCTAAGCATAAAGAAGCTATCATAAGGATCGCCGCCACAGAATTAACCAATGAAGGGATCATTACTGATCCTTGTTCATTAGGATTTGGGCCCAGTGACCCCTATGGTGGGCCCATATGGGTAAGGAGGTCTTGTAGCCGAAGTCTCAAAGAGATTGGTGGTCGCCTTCGCCTATAAATACTAGCCTAGGTGGTCAATTTAAGGAACTTAACGCTGCTGGTTACATAGTTTTTTTATTGTAATCAAATTTCTTCCTTACTTCTTGCTGTTTGCTACCGTAATCAAGTTTATAGTGAATCAATAAAGAGAATATTCAAAGTGGACGTAGGCAGATGATGCTGAACCACTATAAATCCGGATGTTCTTGATTTCTATTTTGATTTGCTTACTAGTTAATCATATTCCTCTGTTTCAATTTAGTTTTCTTCATTCATTTCTCTACACAAACCTATTCTTGGGTGTTTGTGACCAATTTGGTTGCAAACATGTCATTTTTATACCTCTGACTGACTCTCTAACCCAAAACTAAAGTAAAATCAGTGTATAATATAAGTATATAGAATATAAAACAAGGAGAGAAGATTCAGACTGAAATGATACCACCAAAAGGAAGAACATAGGAGAATAGACGAAAAATCACACGGTGGGCCAACCACAAGTCGACCCTCGCATCATAACTAGTTAACTTATGGGTTGATTGATTGACTAGTCAAACCCAAAGCGATCGACCCGTGTGCCCTATTTGGGTCCAATGTGAACCTAGACCCAAAACGGTTCGTGTTTTATCCATACAAGCTTCGTTCTCTTATATCAAGTGATGTTTAGAGCCATTTTCAAAGATGTTTATCAATGCTATGGATTTAAGGAGAATTACATTGATGTTGATCATTGTAAGGAAGTAAATTATATGTTTGTTTGGCGATAGAATGAGTTCGAGATCGATGGGAAAATCTACGTAATCTATGGTGCAGGTAGCAGCCCAAAGGCGAACTGTAGCGCAAGTAGGCGGACCTAGATACTATACTTTTTTATAGTGCGAGAGGCAGGTCCAGAGAGGAGGGCGATAAGCGATCTTCTTGCGCATGTAGGTGGGATCTAGCTCATGAGTCCATTTGTTATAAAGGTACAGACATTAGGCGATCTTGTAGCACATGAGGCGGGTCTAGGACGTGAGTCCAGTTCTAGAATTTTTGATGGTGCGATCTTTACTGTCGGCGATATCGCTTGAGGGGAACTATTAGTTAAGTATAGTATAGCTTGTAATGTGCGAGGTGGTTTTCGAACATGTTGGACATTTCTCACATTATAGCATTATCTTTGTACTATACATGGAGTAAAACAGGATTCACTCACTCTGACTTATGTTTGACCCAGTTTTATGTTCTTTTTTATTTTTTTCGCTAGGTTAATGGGGACTATATGTAAGAGGAAGCCAAAGAATTTGATTCTTTTTTATACATTGTAAACATTATAAATATGTGTTAGACTTGGTTTTGATTTATATATGGATTGGGTTTGATTTGTATTGTAAAGACATATATATATGACGTTGTTGGTACACTATAGTGTTATGAAATAATTTGGTTCTCGCTGTAATATATTATGTTTCCTTCTATTGTGAGACTCTAAAAGTTATTAGTAAGAATTGTATTTGTTTCTTATCACATCTTAATGACTTGATGTTTTCGGCTTTCGAGGTGTTAGTGTTGGTTTGGGCATTGAACACGAGAGTTAAAAAAGGCGGGTTTTTACATTTGGTATCAGAGCAAAACATATCCTTAGATTAAGGACTATTATGTATTGAGAGAGCATACTTGTGTTTTGAATTAGGTATATAGGTATATAATTTTCAAGCACATATGGATACACTATTTATTGTTCCAGTTTGTTTACAATCTATTGGAGAGTTGCTAATGAATCCCATTTTAAAAATTGCTGAAAATGGGCAATTCAATCGAACCTGGAATAGAGACCAACACAGCCAATGCTGGTGTGGTTAAAACTGGAGCTGGGACGAGCAGCTGGGTTGATATACTGGATGTCCCCAGAGTTAATATTTCAGCATGGTTCTGATGCTATCTCTAAGCCATAAGCCGAGCTAATAGCTGAACCACTAAACCCATGGACATTGATATGACTACCACTACTCAAGGTGTGGTTCCTGCCTAAGCACCACCAACTGTTGAGTTTTGTAAAGACCACACCTCTATACCCATACTATTCAAGAGTAGTACAAAGTACAAATAATATAGAGAATAAAGCTATATGGTGTACACACATGAATATTATCTTGGATTAACACTGGTACGTATTAAAACATCAAATAAATAACTCCTTTATAGGTACATAGTATCGATACAAAATAATAAACACATGTACCACCAAGACAAAACAATACATAATATATAGTCAATAACAGAGAACAAAGAGCCAAATGCAGCGATAACATATAATTTATAATAAAATACAAATATAATAAGACTATAACTCGACTCAAATGTCAACTATCTCAATGTAATGAGATGAATAATCAATATACATATAGTGTCAAAATATACAATGAATCAATGGCATATATAATATACTACAACAACCTTAATATTAGTCTCCTCTAAGCCCACCAAGTCAAATACTGGTCATCCCATCCCTATACCTAAAATGTCTTAGACGGACCCGGGTATTATATAAATAACACACAGGTCAGACTGTATCTAATCAAGGGGTTATATACATTTATATAAATAAATAATTAATTAGCATATGCATGGAATAATAACAACTCAATATCCATGCATCTTTGATATATATTGAAGACATCAATCAAAACATCATCAAAGATGTCATTACCCATATTGAAACACATTAAACCGAAAATCATAGAATCAATACAAATGGGTGAATCATACATATCTAGAAATCATCTCGAGATCAAGAAAATATCAATAAGAGAGATATCACCAAGTATAATCAGGCTAGCACGAAGCATTGCCCAAATATATCTTTCAATCTCAATAAAAATCATCAATACATATAAAATAAGATGGGCTTCCTATCAAATCCTGAAAACCCACTATATAATGGATATGTATCACAGGTATAATCTCATTTCAACATATAACATCTATCTGTAAATATTATGATAGGAAAGTACTGTATGACAAACACAAAGTCCCCAGCAGAATCATATATATAACAATATATGTGCACCCGACAGTGAGGTGTATCAATCATATATGCCAATCCACTACTCCATTAGTACCAGAAAGAAGACTGATAGCAATAAGCAAGCTCCAGAGTGCAACACCCCTAATTTTAAATAAAATTATTCAGGAGATTTAATTAGATAAATTAAATAGAATAATGTAGAGACTAGAGTGACAAGAGGATTGAGATTTGAAAACTAATTAGTGTCATGCCTTAATTAAATGGCTCATAAGTAAATACTTAAGAGGGTAAGGCAAGCGCAATATGGGAAATAGCCGTATACCATACCCCATAACTCCTAAACCTTTACATCATTTTCATTCATATGCTCATACAACAAAGACAAAAAGTAAGGAGAGCAAGGCCGACCATTACCCTAGGGGAAGAAGGGCTTAAATCAATTACAAGCTAAGACTCAAACTAGGAAGGGTAAAGCAAGAACAAATCTCAATTTTCTTATCCAAACAAGGTGAATAATATTCTAAACAATCTCATATATGTCTTAGTGAACATTTTAATTTTAGGTTTAAGGTTTTAAACCATTTGAATGGATTGAATGATGATATGCTTTGATTATATGCCATGTTTGATTTAAACATGTATTTTTATGTAAAGTATAATTCGATTTTAAGGTTAAGATCATATAAATTGGGTTTCGAATGCCATGAGGGTTGAATATGTTATGTAAACATTATTTTCGAGATGAATTTAAATTTTCATAATATTCCAAGCTATGGATAATTTATTATGAATTTTAAATGGAAGAAATAGATAATTTAGGGTTTAAATTATTTAAGGCCAATAAGTAATATTTTTGGGTCAGAAATTTATATATGTTAGAAAACACATTGAAAGTGAATGATGATGATTTTTAGAGATTTTTCCTAAGTGATTTACTATGGAAATTAAATTACTTAAGTTTGGGGACATAAATATTTTAATTGTTTTGTTAAGAAGTGTAACATCCAGTATCTAGAGGCCAAAAGCTAAGCGCTACAGATGATGCAGTCATCTATAGTATTAACTTCTGATGATAAATTACGGCATTGTTAATGGTATCCATAATATCAGAAGCACTTGAATATGAACAAAATCACAGATTTCAAAAATAACATTTTGCTGATTGCATTTCAAAACAATATCATATCCAAATTACAAAAACCCCCAAAACGTCTCCTAGGCAATGATCAAATATAATTTACAATAATACACCAAGAGCGACATATGACGATGCCTCCTTAGATGATCAATGCAATATAGTCATATATGACTTAATACACAGCGACATAAAAAAAATCTATACACTACACCACAGATAGGATTTTGGCGCAACCTTAGGCGGCACATTTGATACGGCTATGAGCCATATCAAATTTTAATACGGCTTATAGCTGTATCTATATTATTTAATATGGCTGTAAGCCGTATTAACATTTGATATGGCTTATAGCTGTATCAAAATCTGTGCCTCTTTTCGTGGGAAAATTTTCCCCAAAACGCACACCCTCCCTCCTTTTTTTTATTTCCAGCTTTCATTTTTTTATTTCCTGGGAAAATTTGGCTACTGCTACTATACAGCGTCATTTTCGTAGTTTTCTTGTGAGGCGGTCGCGCACACTTCGTGACCTCAAAGAGCTTGTTGTGGTTAAGTCGAATGTTGCGGGTTTGAGGGCTTGTTTGAGTGATAGAAGCGTGAGGAATCCTCGTGCGGTTCTGAAGGAAGTGGAGGAGTTGATGTTTAAGCTCGATTGTATTCAGGTTTCGTAATGTTTTTCTTTTCATGATTGTGGATATGTGTTTTCATGCTTGATGTATAATTTTGTTGCTATTTGGATGCTTCTTTATGCTAATTTTCGTTTGATTTGAGTATGTTTTGTGCCTATGTTAGATTGTTCGGTTATTTCACAATGCATCAATTTGACTTCATAAGTTCACTAATATCAGAGCATTACCAACAGCAAAGAGAACGACAAAATTATGGGAGACATCCCACACAATTCCTTTTTATAAACAAAAGTCTCTGATACAATTCCTTTTTAGTAAAAAAATGCAGTAATCACTGGATTTTAATGCCTGGTCTTTTGCATTGATTTGCTGCTACACAAATACTTGCTACATGCAAACTATAGCCATTAATTTTCCACCGAAAGGGTATAAATGCTTATCCGGCTGTTAAAAAGCTGGATAAAGCAAAGGCCTTGAGTTTTCGGTATGTGAGCTGCTGACAATTAGAACCAGGACGCTAATAGGAACCAACCATATCCGAAAGTTCGAACTAAAAAATAAAATAAAAACATGTATTTTTTGTGTTAATATCCGATCAGACTCTAATCAATCCGACCTGAACTGACCCGAAACAAACCTTGAATCGGATTTGGTCTAGGTTTTAGAATTTATAGTTTAGATCTGACAAAACTTTACCCACCAATAATACCATGTCTAATTAAAAAAAACCAATAATACCATGTCTAATACAATAGTCAATCTTATGCTATTTTGTATTATTTTGATCTCCTTGCATAATTTACAGCTTGGTGCTAATGTTGTATATGGTTCTGACATTGTATATGGTTTTGACATTGTTGTATAAGTGGATAAAATTATTGTTAATGGCGCAAGCCAAGTATCAGGAGAGGGGTAATGCATAGACATTACTCCGGTGCTACAAAATAGCGCCGTTGTAATGGCAAAATTTTGGAAACAGTTTGGTGCTAATGTTGTATATTGTTCTGACATTGTTGTATAAGTGAATAAAATTGTTGTTAATGGCGCAAGGCAAGTATTAGGAGAGGGGTAATGCATAGACATTACTCCGGTGCTACAAAATGGCGCCGTTGTAATGGAAATTTTTTTGGAAACAGTTTGGTGCTAATGTTTAAAATAAACCCTATATTTTGAGTTCCATTTATTGAAATTTAAATAGTCCATATATTTTAACTATTTAAAATTAATTAAATGTTTAAAATCATACTACAAAATTCTAGGTCGTACAGGAAAACAAAAAACAATATCGTGTAAAACTTATACTAATTAAAAAACCAATTTTTGGGTTTATACGGCCGCCGGGTTATTTGATTAAAGGACTTGATCCATAGAAGTGATATATCTGCAATATAGAAATGATAAATTAAAATTATATTTAAAATTTGCTAGTTTAGTGACATTCCTTTTGGCATTTCATTATGAATTAATTTAAGTTGAGATTTTATCTGATTATATTTTATTTGAGTGAGGATTTACCTCCATCTTTTGTGAGTAGTGTAGAAACTGGAGATAGAAGGCAAATTAAAATTAGAGTTGCAAAGTTGTTATATAATAAACTAACAGATCCTTTGTCAAATAATGATTTGGTATCATTAGAGGGGGAATAAAATGAAGTAGATTAGGGAGAAAGAAGATTTTTTTAAGGATTAATGGACTTGAGTTGGGAAGACTATGTTTATTGAGTTGTTACTTCTTCATAAAGTTCACGAGGAGGAGATTGAACAGGGACAGCATGCTAGATGGCTTGATCTTTATGTTTTTAACTCAATGAGTATACAGTATTGGCAAGTGAGGTGACATATTGGTTATCCACCTTTTATTTTATCTGTAAATACTAGCTACCAATTTTTATTGTATCAGCAGTTAGTGGTAAGATCTGTATTTCAGCTAGATAAATATGTGCACAATAGAAAGGTGATATTACTTGCATCACAGGACACATGACCAATAATTGCTGGTGTTAAGAGTTTCTTTAAGAAATGCACTGAGGTTAGCTCCATCACTAAAGGGGAAGCATATGAAGACATATAAGAACTAAATAAGGCACACTACTGATTTCATATTTATATTTTGATATATAGATCAACATATGAGCTTAAAATTAGTACTTGTAGTGATATTTTTGTTTTCTCTTACTTAGATTGCATTAGCAGTGCACCAAGTAAATTTTGTACTGAAATTCAATCATCTTATCTACTGTTTTCTGTGAATATCTGTATTCCGTTTAGGAGTTATGAATCATTAGTCCAACTATATGTTACATATTAGTTTAGACTTTGCATTCAGCGTAGTCTTGCGCTTCATATAGTTTCTTTGTTCAGCTTGTTTTTCCTTTTTGGTCAGTCTGTTAGACTAGGCACTTCTTCTTAGAGAACATTATTTTTCTTCCATTTTGTGCTAATAAGCTTCTTGGTTTGTTGGAGGGTACGTATCTAAGAAGTTTGTGAACTCGAGATCACATAACATTACCTTTCCCCCGTAGTTTACATTTGATTTTGGATTGTTTAATTTCACTACTGTAGACTTATTGAAAATCTTTGATCCATTACAGTATAGTATTTTATGATAATTTCAAACTGAGCTACTGAAATACTGTGCTGTTTCACGATTAAACACTAAATAGCATTTTTTCTTAAAGAACCAGGTAAATCGGACTTTTTTCCATAAGCATGAAGCTGGCATTGATTCCATTATGCAGACTCCATGTATTTCCAAAGGATTTACATTGATATTTAGAATCGACCTTTGCATTCCTTGTTTGGTGGCTTAGTTTTTTGGTTTTATAAGTTACCCTTTGGAGGTTGCATTTAGTATTTTTAATGTACAAAATAATCAAGTGTTAGTCCTGTTATTTTCAGGAAATTTACTGTCCCAACTCCACTGTCTGTCATCCAGCTCGTAATGCGATGAAAAAAGTGCTGGCTACATCTTTCTTTTGTTTATTATATAGAATTCATTCTTTTCAATGGATGCATCATTCTTCTATACCTATCCCAGCAAATACGTACTGATCTTGCTAAAGCTATCATTAGTAAGGTGAATACTTCTACCATAATATGTCTATTGTGATCATATAACATCGACGACAGTTTTACATTATAATTGCTACCTAGATTCAAACTTGTGTGTAGCAAATATTGTCACTACTATAGGACCTTGTGATTTCATATTAAATCGTTTTGTTGATCTTATATAATAACTAGAAAGCATAAGAAAGAGATATATTCAGGCTATTAACATTACTCCCCATACTTTAAATTCACATATTGGATTACCGAGCTATCTAGCTGGATCTTTATTATATCAACATTCATTTGATTTGTAGGCGATATACAATGTGCTCCTGTTTCACAAAATGTATATTTTCTTCATCATAGGATAGTTGGCATTATTTGATGTTAACACAAAAGACACCTATATTCACACAAATTTTATAGTACCCACGTGTTACATGATGAAGATGATGTTGAAAGATGTAGACTTTTTAAATATGATCATTCCTTGAATTTTAATGCAAGTGCAAGGATAAGTTACCTGTGCAATTTCAGAGGTATTTTAGACTCATATTCATATGCTATCGATGTGCAAAATTGGATGCAAATGCAAACCATTTTTGACAAGATATTCATAACTGGAGCATCTCTCAGTGGAGTGGGCATCGTGGTTTTCTTGATAATTCAAGTAAATAATTTATATTCATAAATTGCATATCTTGATGGTCTAGAAGTCTTGTTATTACCATTATGTACACACACATGTAAATATGTGATGCAATATGTTTTTCCTGAATAAGAGCGATTACTATTTGTATGGTTCATGTTTCAACATCTGGATGGGAAAGTTTACCCTTGTCAACTGTTTTCGAGGGCTATGCCAGAAACTTATCAATGGGGTCCAACTCCAACAAATATGTAGTGTTCTAGAAAATGTATTACAGACATATTTATTATTCACTTTGAGCATGACATTTGTAGGTTTGAATAAAAATCCAGGATGAGGACATTTGGAAACATTTGCCTGAAGACTATATTTCACTAAAATAGTATAATATATAAATTATAATTGCAATGAAAGTTAGTGTAATAATATATAGTTGAGGTATTAGTCAGTCTAATTAAATCTAAAATAGTTAGAACTAATTATACACTTTCAAATTAGTGCTATATTTGAATTCTCCTCTTTTATTCTATCTCATCATCATCTAAACTTCAATAGTCCAAGTAACTTTGTATGTTACCAAATCCATATGTTAACTTATTAGTATTCGTACATCACATGATAGTGTGTCTGTATATTTTTAATTGCACGATTGTGTGTATGTATGGTTTTGAATATTTTATACATTCCAATGCAATTCCAGGTGTTGTCACTTAATAATTTTGTATGTGCAAGTGTGTTATATTATGGAGTGTTGACATTGATACATTGATACATGTATAATTATTATCATGACTTATTAAAATAATTAGTAATATTATATTTTGCAGGAAACTATGTCAGAAAATCCACCATCTTCACATTTGTCATGTTCAGAGGCGAAGAAAGTTGATCAAAACTTACTTGGTATTCCGGTCTCAGATAACGCTGGAAAAATCGCTACTATGCTCGGTAAACTAGTAAGAGCTCATGTGCCGATATCATATATAAGTTGGAATAAAGTACCTGGAATATACAAGGACAACGTTTGGAACGAATTGGTGGTAAGTATCCTTATCTGTTTGACAACAACTATTTCATTCAATAGCCTTATGGTTTCAACTCTTTGCACAACACATAATTTAATATATTTTTTGCAGAAAATTTATGAGCTCGATCCACTTTCAAAGGAAATGTTTTTAAAGAGAATGGCCGAGGCTTTTAGGAGATACAAGAAAAACTTGAGAGTAGTTTATTATGACCCTTTCAACAATGACGAAGAACGGTTGAAAAATTGCCCACCTACAGTTGCTCAAGAAGATTGGGCAGAGTTCGTAAAAAATGAAGCAACGCCTGAAGAGAGCGGAAGAAGGGAGGTAGGCAAAAAGAACAGAGCATTGCTCAGTTATGCTCATCATGCAGGATGTAAAAGTCACGCTAAAATAGAACAAGAAATGGTAATTTATATTCATTTTCATTCAAATGATTTACACATTGTGATTGGATATTCATGTCGTTGCATCAACTTGTATTGCAGATCGTTGCTAGTCCATCAACAAATATCAGTCGTCGTCAAGTATGGGAGAAGACACACAGGAAAAAAGATGGTAGCATATCAGATGCCACTTCTTCATACTTTGTAAGTTAAACAAATAATAACTTGCATATTCTTTAAAATTCCTTATTCATGTAAGTATTATCATATTACAGGATCAAATTGCAAAAGCGAAGGAAAAGATCACTGATAGTGATGAAGAAAAATTGACAGTGGATGAAGACATCTTATCACAAGTGCTTGGTAAGAATGCAAGGGGTAGGAGCCGTGGTGTTGGGACCGTTATACCAAAGACTAAAGTTAAGGCTTGTGCCATTGCACAGAAACGACTCCGACATGTTCATGGCGAGCAGGATGAGTTGAAAATGAGGGTGGGAAGTTTGGAGGGTACAGTGGGAAATTTGTCTGGGCAAATGGAGGTTTTGATCAACATGGTGGGAAATATTGAACAGGGAATTCGTGCACCGGTCAATTCTTCTGATGGAGGACGCGCCACACAATTCAATGTTCCTGAATTCATTGCTTCGCAGTTCCAGGATTCGACAAATGTTACGAACAATCAAAAATGTGAAATCCTCAACTCTGATTTAGAAGTAATAGGAACAGTTTTTTTTTAACATTTAAACATTTATGACATAATAAGTAGAAAACTTAAATAATAATAAATATTCCCTTTTATTGCAATAGGTACTATATGCCGAGATTCTATATTGTCCAACATCCATGGGAAATCTGTACCATCCACACATGAAAAAGTGGTGTTGGACAGTATACTGCTACCAGATGAGAGAACCAGCAAAATGAATCATCAATTTGCAGAGACCTTTGCTGATGTTGGAGTGGGTGGATATGTGTGCCATCCGAAGTGTCTTATTCGATATCTCTAGATGATGGAGCAGGTATATTTTCTGTTTATGTTGTGTATTTGTATTATGTAGTAATGTGATACATTTGTATTATTGTTGTGTATTTGGATCTTTGTACTGGAGCGATAATGTTTTCTAGTATCCGCTACTGCGATATATTAATGTGCTAAATGCCAGTATTATTGAATCATTTGAATGTGCACTGTCTATAATATTATTTGTTTTGATGTCTCGGAATGATTATTGATTATATATTGGATATGAATAGGTCTATAATATTATATATTGGATATGAATAGGTCTATAATATTATATATTGGATATTGATTATATATCTATATCTAATTGACTAATTAGATACGACTTTTAGCCGTATCTAATTGGTTCATTAGACGCTGCATATTGTCAATTAGATACGGCTTCTGGCCGTATCTAATGTGTCAGTTAGATACGGCTAATGGCCGTATCTAATTGATACATTAGATACGACTTTTAGCCGTATCAAAATATTAAGCTCGGCATATTTTGATACGGCTATTAGCCGTATCTAATAAGATTAGATACGGCTTTTAGCCGTATCAAAATATCGTTTATGGTGTAGTGATAGTTCCTAAATAGCTATCCGTCAGCCACCTACTTGTCTACGGAAGCCTTATTCGCCAAAACTACAAAATCCTGAAAACCTCAACCCTCTGCCTACTCAAACCAATTTCGAGCACCCGAGAGTTTAAACGGAAGCAAAAACTTTGAGTCAGACATAAAGCCTGGTGTGAATAATACTGTTCATCTCTATTATTTATATTAAGTTATACCACGCCGTTCAACGGAATGGGTTTCCCCTCACTAACATTCCTTTAAAACATATCTTTTTGCAAATCTTTTCCTGCAACCAAAACTGGTTAAAATCTGTAAAGCATCATTATGTATATTATGGTAAATGAACCATATGTTCATGCACTTTAGTTTTGTTTGGCTAACTATTAACCATTGGCTGACACGGGCCTACCGGGCAATATATCAAAATTTATCTAACATCTGTTATACATTCCTCTTCTTTTGGACGTTCTGTCCTTAACTATCTGTTAAATTCTTTTCTTCCGGACAATCTGTCCTTAACTTATCATCTTTCAAGGTCACCTGATCTTAATGGTTTTGCGGGCTCACTAATAACCTATCTGTATACAAACATATATTCCTTTCTATGTGTATCCATAATTTTAGTCTTACCTATGACAAAGCCCTACACACTGGAATTTTGGACTAAATTAGCTGGGGCTAATAGCTAATGTATAGGGAGCAACCCTATACAAGTCCCATATGGTATTCTACTATCCGAGTCATTTTACTTGGGGATATCTTCCCAAAATTTTCTTTGAAAACCTTTTCAAAATGATTTAAACCTTTAAATCAAACTTAAACAAGGAAAATATATAATCTCTATGATTTACTCAAAATCACCTTGCCGTGTTATATATATACTTTACTCAAATCTTAGTTGATGAAAACACTTAAACCTTTGAAATTACCCCTTTTGAGACCATTAAAAGTACCTCTTTCGAAACCATTGAAAGTACCCCTTTTGATACCATTGAAAGTATCCCTTTCGAAACTAAGAAAAACCCTTTCTTTTATCTAGGCCGAAAGGCCAAAACCTTCCTTTCGAAACCATTCTCAAACCCTTTCGAAACCTTTGGAAATCTTTCCTTTCAAAAGCTTTAAAACCTTAGACATCTTTCTTTTAAAACCTTTAAACCTTGCCTTTTGAAACCTTTGGAAAACCTTTCCTTTCGAAACCATCAGAAAAACTATACCTTTCGACTCCTTCGAAACCATTGGGGAATCACCCCTTCGAAACCACTTTTAAAACCTTTTGAAAGCATTAAATCTAAACCTTTCGAAAGAACTTGGGTTTAATTTAAAACATGTGGTAAAACACCTTTCAAAACCGTTCAAAACTGACTCTTTCGAAACCAGTTTGGGTTATACTTTAGTTGAACAAAAGAGTCATTAAACCATTTAAGTTGAAAACCATTCTTTAAAAAGCAATTCCTAAGTAAAGAAATGATGGTGTCAGAACCATCCCTTCGAAAGCATTGGAGAAATGGACAGGATTTTTAAAAAAAGCAATCCCTTCGAAACCTTCTAGGTCAAAAGGTAAAAAGGCGGCAGTTACATGTTTCCACTTAGTCGAAAGCAATCATTTAAAACAAATGCGCAACCCAATCGAAACCATTTCCTTTTAAACCATTTGACCCAATCAAAACCCAACCAAGTCGAAAGCATCTTAGTCGAAAGCAAGCAGGCATAATTTCGTTTAAAAACAAAGTAAAGCCTTAACCCCTTCGGAACCCATGGTTTCGACCCTGTACCTTTTGCCCACATCCAATTCACTACGTACCAGTTCTCTGATACCACGTGCATTTGTTTTGACTATGTCGGAGGGGAAGGAATGAAGGCAGAACTTGGTGCCGAGGGCGTCGAAATGGTGAAAAACCTATTTGTTTGTACTTTTAAACTATTTCTTTTGTACCTAACTTGCCTTGTTTGTCTAAATCTGATTGTTTGCCATTTTACTTTTTCAAAAGTGCTGCCAATTTATAGAAATAACAATTTCAAATTATTTAACAAAAGCCCCTTTCTCCTTTTAAAGTATATAAAACATTTAAGTCTCATACCTTAAATAATTTCATATACCCATCAGAACACTTAGGAAAAATCTAGAAAAATTCCAGAAAATCTCTTTTAATATGTCTTTTAACATATAAAAATTTCAAACCTAGACCTATTATATTTACCCGTAAATAATTTATAACCCAAAATAACATTTTCTTTACTAGAAAATTCATATTAAATCCACATAAATTCAATAAATTTTGAAAATCGAAACCCATCTCCAAAATATTATTTTTGATCTTCATAAAAATTCGTAAGGCATTTAGATGTAATTTAATAGGGTTTTTACCTTAGAACATTTCATAAAATCAGTATGAACATGTATAAATCATTAACAAGTATATATAAACATTCCATCATTCAAAAAATGGGAAAAACATTGCAAAATATTTCGGAATTATCCTTAAAATAAAATAAAAAACATATTAGAGATGTTAACATTATTCACCTTAGCTTTGTGATTAAAGCGATTGAGATATGAATATATTTGATTTGCTTAAGCTTCTTCCTAGCTTTTCTCTATCTTTTTTTTCCTTTTTCCTTGTTAACCGTGGTCGGCCTTGGCTTTAAAATTTTAAATGAAAATTAAAATGAAAAGTGAACATGTATAAGGGAATACACGACCAAGTTTAAGGGATATAAGAATGGCCTCTTTCCTATTTTACCCCTCCTATATTCCATTTTAAACTCTTCTTTAATTCATTATTAAATGGCACGGCTATCTCTTCAATAAAATCAAACCTCGATCCCCTAATCAACACATTATTTTATTTAATTTATCTAATTAAATATCCTATATAATGTTATCAAAATATGGGGTGTTACAGACTTCACTCCTTAAAGAATTTCGTCCTCGAAGTTACAGTAAGGTACACTACAATCAGAAAAGAAGGTAAAACCTACCAACAAATAAGTCAGGATAAGCATCTCTAATCCTACTCTCAACCTCTTGAGTACAGTCCCTATCATCGTCACTCCACTAGACCTTGACTAATTTGACCATCTTGGTTCTATGTCTCTTCTCATATCTCGAAATTATACCAACTGTCTTCCAAACACACGTTCATTCTCATTTTCAAAAATTAAAAGCTTGGCCGGCCACCATTAACGAAGGAAGAAGAAGAGGAAACAATAGAGAAGCTTAAGGAAAGCAAATTCAAATCAAACTCATTCAAATCTCAAGCTCCTTAGTCATTAAAGCAAAGGTGAATAACGTTTACATCTCTAAATATTTTTTGTTTCGGTTTTAATGTTAATTCCGAATGATTTTGCATATGTTTGCCATGTTTTTGAATGATAAAAGATTATATATACATGTTGATGATTTATGTATGTTCATATAGATTTTATGACATGTTTTAAGATGAAAACCTTATCAAATGACATCTGTTAGCCTTGTAAATTTTTATATGGTCTAAAAAGTTATTTTAGAGCTGGGTTTCAATTTTCAGAATTTTCGTAGATTTGTCATAATTTTCTAAAGAAGAAAAGGTTAATTTGGATTATAAAAATTATTTACAGGTAAAATAATTATTTGGATCTGAAATTTTTATATGTTGAAGAAAACATAGTAATTTACTTTCTGGAATTTTTCCAAAATTTTTCAAGGTATTTTGATGATTATATAAAATTAGTTAAGGTACGAGACTTAAATGTTTTATATAATTATAAAGGAGAAAGGAGTTGTTTAAAATTATCCAAATTTCCAAATAAGGAAGTCGCCAGCACTTTTGAATATAAAATTTTGGCAACCAATCAAATTTAGACAAACAAGGCAGGTGGGGGTACAAAAGTACTATTTCAAACAGTATTTTTACCATTTCAACTCTTTTGGCAAGAGCTTCCGCCTTCATTCCAGACCTTCCGACAAGGTCGAAGGGTATCAAACCTTCCGATTAGATTAAATACCAATGCACATGGTATCAGAAAACTGGTACGTAGTGAATTGGAGGAAGTTGAATGGTTGGGGACGAAGGGTTATAGCTTTCGGAAGAGATGAAATTTTGTTTGTGTTTTAAAGAAAAATATACCTACTAGCTTTCGACAAAGAGCTTTCGAAATTATCGAAAGTTTTGATTTCAAAAGTTTGATTTCGAAAGGTTTTGATTTCGAAAGGTTTTGGTTTCCAAAGGTTTGATTTCGAAAGGTTTTGATTTTGAAAGGTTTGATATCGAAAGGTTTTGATTTCGAAAGGTTTGATTTCGAAAGGTTTTATGAAGGTTTCAAAGCTGTTGCTTTCGATTCCAATATTTTTCTGATCCTTGTGCATAATCCAAATGTTATAAGTCGAAACATTTCAAAGGTTTCAAAGTAGTTAACTTTGATTGGTTTCGAAAGGTTTTCCACCTATTTTAAATTGAACCCAATGTCTTCGAAAGGTTTTGAGGTACATTGATTCCGAAAGGTATAGTTTAGCTATGTTTTCGAAAGGCTAAGGTTTAAAGGATTTAAAGGCGGGTGTCATATGTTTTAAAGCTTACGAAAAGAAAGCTTGTAAAAGGTTTAGAAGGAGTTACCTTCAATGATTTCGAAAGGTTTATTAAAGGATATGAAGGAGTTACCTTCAATACTTTCGAAGGGTTGTGAATTAATTTGAAGGAGTTACCTTCTATGTTTTCGATAGGTTGTTTGAAGGTTTTAAATAAAGATTTCGAATATAAGAATTAGGCAGATAGCCTAAGTGTTTTAAGTTATAATGGACTTTAACTTATTTTAAAGGATAGACAATCCTTATTGAACATCGTCAACATTATTTTGAGTAAAGTATATATATAACATGCAAAAGTAGCTTAGAGTAAAGCAAAAGATGTATTTTCCTTATATATATATGATTTGATGGATTAAATCATTTTGAAAAGGTTTCAAGGAAAATTATAGAGTAGTTAGCTCAGATATTGTAGAGCTGTTAGCTCAGATATTTTGAAGGGTAGTTAACCCAAAATAAAAATTCGGGCAGTCGGCTCATTTTAAATTCGGAGTCAGGCCATTTTGACGGCGGTCAGCCTATAGGACAGTTAGTCTAGAAAGAGCAGTCAGCTTTGATATGAAAAGATAGTTCATTTATTAGCATAACATACCTTATTAAATTTTTAAGGACAGTTAGTCCACCCCTTTTTACGTGTTTTAGGCAGATAGCTCATTGTCTAGCATAAAAGATATTGCTATAATCAAATTTAGGATAGATAGTCCAGTAAAGAACTGATAGTTCAGATTTAGACAGATAGTCTATTTTATTTCCTGTCTTTAGCATAATGGATATTGCTATATTATTAAAATATGTTGATTAACCAGTTTGGTTGTAGGAAAGGATTTGCAAAATATATGTTTTGAAAAGAGATATTAATAAGGGGAAACCCGTTTCGCTAAGCGGCGTGGTCTCACTAGTTATCTGTAAACTAAGATGTAACAGATATTATTCATATCAGGGTTTAAGTTTGACTCAAAGTTTTTGTTCCCCTTAAACTCTCGGGTGCTTAAAATTTGATTTGAGTAGGCTGAAGGTTTAAGTTTTCAGGTTTTAGCATATTTTGGCGAATAAAGCATCCGAAGACGAGCAGGTGGCTGACAGATAGCTAATTTAGGGATTTTTTTTAAAATTGTTTCCGCTGTGTATTAAGATAGTTATGTCTATATTGCTTTGATCATCCAAGGGGGCATCTTCATATGTCGCTCTTGGCGTATTTTTGTAAATTATATTTGATTAATGCCTGGGATTACATTTGGGATTTTTGTAACTTGGATATGATTTATTTGAAATATAATCACTAAAATTATTGTTTTTGGAAATCTGTGATTTTGTTCATTTTCAAGTGCTTCTGATATTATGGATACCAATAACAGAAGTTAATACTGTGGATGACTATAGCACACATAGCGCTTAGCTTTTGGCCTCCAAATACAGGATATTACAGCTTGGTATCAGAGCATAGGTTTATGAAAAATTTAACTAAAATTTAGTTTTGAAAACAAAAATCCGAGGAAATTGGAGTAAGGTTTGGGCTTGGGTTAACGCTATAGTAACGTACTTGTATTTGTTATATATAAGTATGCGCTTTATCTCTGTTCATCTATCTTTGATTAGGTTATCCTTTGTATCTCATGAGGTTTGAATACATATATGGATGGTAGAATAAGCAAAGTTAACCAAGTAGGGGAAGCACCAAAAGGAACGCCGGACCTAATTCAGGGAGAGGCTAAGGTCAGGCTGAGAATGTTGGTGCTAAAGTCCCGCAGGTCGGAATGGAAGCCATGTATCAGTTTTTCAGGAATATGATGCTGGCAGGAGTTACAGCCGGAGTGGTAAGAGGAAATGCCGTAGGAGCAGGGGTTCCAGAAGTTCCGATCGTTAATCATTTCGCTAAGATGAGCGATGATTATGTGAAGCTAGGAGAGAAGCCGTTTATGGGAACGGAGGATGCCATTGAAGTGGAGAATTGGTTGTTGCACTGCGAAAGGATTTTATAGATTTAGGGCTCAATGACGAGCATAAGAGGAGGTTAGCGTCCAGGCAGCTTCAGGGGACTGCATTGTTCTGGTGGAACAGTGTATCAGCAACAGTTGATGAGGAGACAGTAACCTGGGAGGATTTCAAGGGGAGATTTCAAGAGAGGTTTATGTCAGTAATGGCACAGTCAGCTTTGATTAGGCAGTTTGCTGAGCTGGTGCAAGGAGAGATGTCTGTTGCTGAGTATGCCAGGAAGTTCGAAGAGTTGGCCCAGTACGGGTATGCTTCGGTGGATACCGTGTTGAAACGGAATGAGAAGTTTATCAAAGGATTGAAGCCAGAATTGGCTAGTGCTACTTTGTCTCATCTTAGAGATCCTTCTGATATTGTTATAGAGATGGCTTTGAGGCATGAAGAAGTTCTTGAGTCTCTGGAGAAGTGCAAGGCAAAAGTGGTCCAGGTTGGGTAGAGCCAGAAGAGGAAGTTCTTTCCCAGGAAAGGTGCTCAGAAGGGTGGAGGAGCCAAGAAAGCGAAGTCTGAAGTTGTCTGCTATAAATGCGACAAGAAAGGGCACTTTGCTAATGAGTGTCGCTCAGGGAAAGCGAAGGATGTGGCTAAGGGGAAGAATGTCAGGTGTTTTAACTATGACCAGATAGGCCATTATAAGAACCAGTGCAAGGAGCCCATTAGAGATGGTAAGGGCAAAATGTATCCATTGGAGCCTGCCGCTTCCAAGCCAACAGCCCAGGAGAAGGGAAAGTCAGTTCTTAGGCGAACGCTTCAGATTCATGATATGTCTGTTAGCATTTTATTTGATACTGGTGCATCGCATTCTTTTATATCTAGATGTTTGATAGATAAGCTTAACCTTGAACTCACATATTTAGTTACTTCCTTACGGGTTACGAATCCAATAGGAGGATATGCAACTCTAGGGTTGAGGTGTGACCAGTTTGAGTTTGACCTGTTAGGTCATACTTTTGAGTGCAGTTTGCATGTGTTTGATTTTGTGGGGTTTGGGATCATCCTAGGTATGGATTGGTTAAGTGAGTACGATGCTAAGATATTTTGCCAGGGTAGGAAGATATCTCTTTGTCACCCGGAATGTAGCGATCATATTGTTTTCACTGTAGGAGGTTCTAGCGCTGCAGTGTTTGCTTTGTTGGGTGCTTTAGATTCAGATGATGAGTTGAGCCGAGTTTTCATGGTTAGAGAATTCGCAGATGTGTTTGAGCCTGTAGTTGGATTGCCACCGAAATGAGGTATTGAGTTTCAGATAGATTTGGTTCCAGAAGCAGAACTAGTGAGTAGACCGCCAAGTAGGATGACCCCTTCAGAGATAAGGGAGTTGAAGGTGCAGTTGATGGATTAGAGGGCAAGAGTTTTGTCAGGCCGAGCAGTTCGCCGTGGGGTGCAGCGGCAGTGGTTGCTAAGAAGCCGGACGGATCGTTGAGGTTATGTATCGATTATCGTAAGTTGAATGAGAAGATGATAAAGAATCGATATCCATTGCCCAGAATTGACGATTGGTTCGACCAGCTAAGTGGAGCAAAGGTATTTTCTCAGTTGGATTTGGCAATGGGTTTCCATCAGCTCAGGGTAGCAGAGGATAGTATACCTTTGACAGCATTTAGGACCAGATATGGATCGTACGAATGGTTAGTTATGCCATTCGGACTGACGAATGCTCCAGCTTTCTTTGTGGATTTGACGAACCGGATTTTCCGAGAGCACTAGGATGGGTTCGTGCTGGTTTTCATAGATGATATGTTGATTTACACTAAGGATGAAAGAGAGCATGAAGTTCATCTTAGAGTAGTGCTTGAGACGCCGAGGCAGCATCAGCTGAAAGCGAAGTTTTCGAAGTTTCACTTCTGGAAAAAGGTCGTGAAGTTTCTGGGTCTGTAGTCTCAGAGGAAGGGTTATCAGTAGACCTGACTAAGATCGAGGCAGTGAATAGCTGGAAGAGACCCGAGACAGTAACCGAGATTAAGAGTTTCCTTGGGTTGGCTGGTTATTATCGAGATTCATTAAGGATTCCTCGCCGATAGTAGCATCGATGACCATGCTAACGAGGAAGGATGTGAAGTTTGTGTGGACCAATAAGTGTGAGGAAGCATTCCAGATTTTGAAACACTTATTGACCCATGCACCTGTGTTGGTAGTTCCAGAGGGGAATCAGGACTTGGTAGTTTATACCAATGCGTGTGGAATATGATTAAGAGTTGTGCTGATGTAGAGAAGTAAAGTGATTGCCTATGCTTCTAGGCAGCTTAGACCGCATGAGGTAAGATATCCAACGCATGATTTAGAGTTAGCTGCTATGATTTTTGCTTTGAAGGTGTGGGGACATTACCTTTTGGGAGAAAGGTTTGAGCTATTTACAGATCATAAGCCGCTGAAGTATTTGTTCTCTTAGAAGGAGCTGAACATGAGACAGTAGAGATGGTTAGAGTTCATAGCCGTTTATGATTTTGGGATTGAGTACACACCAAGGAAAGGCAACTGGGTTGCAGATGCACTTAGCAGGAAGCATCAGAATGCAGTGTTGGCAATGATGGCTTAGTGGAAAGATTTAGAAGCATTAGCAGATTGCAAAGTGCAGTGGAGATCTGAGGCAGGGTCTAGTGGTGATACAGTTGTATTGTCTTGTTTGGAAGTTCGACCGGTTTTGATCGAACGAATTGCTTCTAAGCAGATGGAGGATCCAGTGTTTGCTGATTGGATCAGTAAGCTAAAGGAAGGAACCAAGAGCGATAACTTGAAAGATTTCAGTCTTGACCAGAATGGGTGGTTGAGAAAGAAAGGAAGATTATGTGTTCCGAGTGTAGGAAACATAAGAAAGGTAGTCTTAGATGAATGCCATCGTTCGAATTTCACTATACATCCCGGAGGTACCAAGATGTATCACGATATGAAGAGGAGTTTCTTCTAGGAAGGAATGAAGCGGGATATTGGTTTGTGTGTAAGGCAGTGCTTGAATTGCCAGCAAGCAAAGGCCAAAAACCAAAAACCGAGTGGTTTTCTTCAGCCGTTAGATATCCCAGTGTGGAAGTGGGATTCTATTTCTATGGACTTCATAGACGGGCTGCCAAGGTCAAACGGGGTAATGAGAGTATATGGGTTATTGTGGACAGATTGACCAAGAGTGTGCCCATTTCATTTCAGTTAAGTTAACCAGGACGACACCTGTTTTAGCAAGGTTGTTCATGAAAAATGTGATTAGAATGCATTGAGTTCCTAGCAGTATAGTTAGTGATAGAGATTCCTTGTTCATTAGCGAGTTTTGGAAGAGTCTGCGGGAAGTTTTGGGAACCAAGCTTATGATGAGTACTGCTTACCATCCGCAGACAGATGGGCAAACGGAAAGAGTTAACAAGATCTTGGAAGATCTATTGAGAGCTTGTGTTCTTGACTTTGGAGGATCATGGGAGGACCATCTGCATCTAGTCGAGTTTTTGTATAATAACGGTTATCAGACTAGTGGGATGACACCAATTGAATCTTTGTATAGGAGGCCATGCAAACCTCCTGTTTGTTGGTTGGAGACCGGGGATAGGTTGATTCTTGGTCCGGATTTGGTCAGAGAAGCTGCAGAAGTGATTGAGATCATTCGAGATAGAATGAAGGAGGCTTAGTCTAGGCAGAAGAGTTATACAGATAAGAGATGAAAAGATTTGGAGTTCTCAGTTGGGGACCGAGTTTTCATTAAAGTATCACCGATGAAGAGTGTGCTTAGATTTGGGAAGACGGGGAAGTTATCTCCTAAGTTCATAGGACCTTTTCCTATTATTGAGAGGATCGAGAAGCTCGCGTATAGACTTAAGCTACCGAGCAGTTTGGCAGGTGTCTATGATGTTTTTCATATTTCTCATCTCAGAAAGTGTGTTAGAGACTGCTATTGCACCGATAGTGCTAAATGATTTAGTGGTAGAACCGGACTTGACCATAGTGAGGAGCCAGTTCGCATTGTTGCAAGGGATGAGAAGTGGCTTTGAACCAAGATGGTCAGATTAGTCAAAGTCCAGTGGAGTGACGATGACAGAGACTGTACTTGGGAGGTTGAGAGCAGGATTAGAGATAATTATCCTGACTTGTTTTGATGGTATGTTTACCTTCTTATTTGTTTTGAGCCTTATTGTAATTTCGAGGACGAAATTCTTTAAGGGGGGGAGTCTATAACACCCCAGATTTTTGATAACATTATTTAAAAGATTTAGTTAGATAAACTAAATAAAATATTGTGTTGATAAGGTGATTGAGATTTGATTTAATTAAGGTAGCTGTGCTTTTTTAAACTAATAAACATAGTAAAGGGTTAAAATGAATTAGAGGAGGGGTATTATGGGAAAGAGGCCATTCCTATATTGTCTTCCTTAGGCCGTGTATTCCAAACACACGTTCATTCTCATTTTCAAAAGTTAAAAGCTTGGCCGGCCACCATTAACGAAGGAAGAAGAAGAGGAAACAAAAGAGAAGCTTAAGGAAAGCAAATTCAAATCAAACTCATTCAAATCTCAAGCTCCTAATCATTAAAGCAAAGGTGAATAACGTTTAGATTTCTAGATATTTTTGGTTTTGGTTTTAAAGTTAATTCCAAATGATTTTGCAAATGTTTTCCATGTTTTCGAACGATAAAAGATTATATATACATGTTGATGATTTATGTATGTTCATATAGATTTTATGACATGTTTTAAGATGAAAACCCTATTAAATGACATCCGTTAGCCTTGCGAATTTTTATGATGATCTAAAAAGTTATTTTGGAGATGAGTTTCAATTTTCAGAATTTTTTGAATTTTCGTGGATTTGTTATAATTTTCTAAAGAAGAAAATGTTAATTTGGATTATAAAAATTATTTACGGGTAAAATAATTATTGTTTGGATTCGAAATTTTTATATGTTGAAGAAAACATATTAATTTACTTTTTGGAATTTTTCCAGAATTTTTCAAGATGTTTTGAATGATTATATAAAATTATTTAAGTTATGGGACTAAAATATTTTATATAATTATAAAGGAGAATGAGGCTTTTTAAAATTATCCAAATTTCTAAATAAGGAAGTCGGCAGTAGTTTTGAATATAAAATTCTGGCAACCAATCAAATTTAGACAAACAAGGTAGATGGGGTACAAAAGAACTATTTCAAATGGTATTTTCACTGTTTCAACTCTTTCGACAAGAGCTTCCGCCTTCATTCCAGACCTTCCGACAAGGTTGAAGGGTATAAAACCTTCCGATTAGATTAAATATCAATGCACATGGTATCAGGAAACTAGTACGTAGTGAATTGGAGGAAGTCGAAAGGTTGGGGACGAAGGGTTATAGCTTTCGGAAGAGATGAAGTTTTGTTTTGGTTTTAAAGAAAAATACACCTGCTAGCTTTCGACAAAGAGCTTTCAAAATTTTCAAAATGTTTGATTTCGAATGGTTTGAATTCAAAAGGTTTGATTTCGAAAGGTTTTGATTTCGAAAGGTTTTGATTTTGAAAGGTTTTGATTTCGAAAGGTTTGATTTCTAAAGGTTTTGATTTCGAAAGGTTTGATTTCAAAAGGTTTGATTTCGAAAGGTTTGATTTTGAAAGGTTTTATGAAGGTTTTAAAGCAGTTGCATTCAACTCCAATGTTTTTTTTGATCCTTTTGCATAATCCAAATGTTTTAAGTTGAAACATTTTAATGGTTTCAAAGTAGTTAACTTTGATTCGTTTCGAAAGGTTTTCCACCTATTTTAAATTGAACCCAATGTCTTTGAAAGGTTTTGAGGTACATTGATTCCGAAAGGTATAGTTTAGCTATGTTTCTGAAAGGCTAAGGTTTAAAGGATTTAAAGGCGGGTGTCATATGTTTTAAAGCTTATGAAAAGAAAGTTTTTAAAAGGTTTAGAAGGAGTTACCTTCAATGATTTCGAAAGGTTTATTAAAGGATATGAAGGAGTTACCTTCAATACTTTCGAAAGGTTTTGAATGATTTTGAAGGAGTAAACCTTCTATGTTTTCGAAAGGTTGTTTGAAGGTTTTAAACAAAGATTTCGAATATAAGAATTTGGCAGATAGCCTAAGTGTTTTAAGTTATAAAGGACTTTAACTTATTTTAAAGGATAGATAATCCTTATTGAACATCATCAACATTATTTTGAGTAAAGTATATATATAACGTGGCAAAAGTAGCTTAGAGTAAAGCAAAAGATGTATTTTCCTTGTATATATATGATTTGACGGATTAAATCATTTTGAAAAGGTTTCAAGGAAAATTTAAAGAGCAGTTAGCTCAGATATTGTAGATCAGTTAGCTCAGATATTTTGAAGGGTAGTTAACCCAAAAGAAAAATTCGAGCAGTCGGCTCATTTTAAATTCGGACAGCCAGTCCATTTTGAGGGCAGTCAGCCTAGAGGATAGTTAGTCCAGAAAGAGCAATCAGCTCTGATATGAACAGATAGTTCATTTATTAGCATAACGGACCTTGCTAAATTTTTAAGGACAGTTAGTCCACCCCTTTTTACCTGTTTTGGGCATATAGCTCATTATCTAGCATAAAAGAGATTGCTATAATCAAATTTAGGACAGATAATCCGGTAAAAGAACAAATAGTTCAGATTTAGATAGATAGTCTATTTTATTTCCTGTCTTTAGCATAATGGATATAGCATATTGCTATATTATTAAAATCTGTTGATTAACCAGTTTGGTTGTAGGATAGGATTTGCAAAATATATGTTTTGAAAAGAGATATTAGTGAGGGGAAACCCGTTCCGCTAAGTGGTGTGGTCTCACTAGTTATCAGTAAATTGAGATGTAACAGATATTATTCATACCAGGCTTTAAGTTTGATTCGAAGTTTTTGTTCCCCTTAAACTCTCGGGTGCTCAAAATTTGATTTGAGTAGGCTGAGGATTTAAGTTTTCAGGTTTTAGCAGATTTTGGCGAATAAAGCATCCAAAGATGAGCAGGTGGCTGATGGATAGCTAATTTAGGGATTCTGTTTTAAAATTGTTCCTGCTGTGTATTAAGATAGTTATTTCTTTATTGCTTTGATCATCCAAGGGGGAATCTTCATATATCGCTCTTGGCGTATTGTTGTAAATTATATTTAATCAATGCCTGGGATTACGTTTGGGATTTTTGTAACTTGGATATGATTTATTTGAAATATAATCACTAAAATTATTGTTTTTGGAAATTTGTGATTTTGTTCATATTCAAGTGCTTCTGGTATTTTGGGTACCATTAACACTACCGTATTTCATCACCAGAAGTTAATACTGTGGATGACAGCAGCATCCGTAGCGCTTAGCTTTTGGCCTCCAGATACGGGATGTTACAATATGCGAGTTTTCCGATCCTCTCAACAATAGGAAAAGGTCCAACGAATCTCGGTGCCAACTTTCCCGATCTACCAAATCTGATCACACCCTTCATCGGTGACACCTTAAGAAAAACCTGATCTCCGACTGAGAAGTCTAAGTCTTTCCGTCTCTTTTCTGCATAACTCTTCGGCCTAGACTAAGCCCCCTTCAATCTAGCCCGAATGATCTCAATTGTTTTTGCAGCTTCCCTAACCAAATCCGGACCAAGAACCAACCTATCCCCAGTCTCTAACCAACATACGGAAGATTTGCATGGCATTCCATACAAAGCTTCAAATGTTGCCATCCCAATACTAGTCTGATAACTGTTGTTATACGAAAACTCTACTAAATGCAGATGGTCTTCCCATGATCCCCCGAAATATAACACACAAGCTCTTAACAAATCTTCCAAGATTTGGTTAACTCTTTTTGTTTGCCCATCTGTCTGCGGATGGTAAGCGGTACTCATCCTGAGCTTGGTTCTCAAAACTTCCTACAAACTCTTCCAGAACTCGCTAGTGAGTAAGGAATCTCTATCACTAACTATGCTACTAGGAATTCCATGCAGTCTAACCACATTCCTCATAAACAACTTCGCTAAAACAGGTGCCGTCCTAGTTGACTTAACTGGAATGAAATGGGCGTTCTTGGTTAACCTGTCCATTATGACCCATATACTTTCATTTCCACTGTTCGACCTTGGAAACCCGTCAATAAAATCCATGGAAATAAAATCCCACTTTGATACCGGAATATCCAATGGCTGAAGCAATCCACTTGGCTTTTGGTGTTCGGCCTTTGCCTATTGGCAAATCAAGCACTGCTTTACACACAAACCAATATCCCGCTTCATACCTTCCCAGAAGGAACTTCTCTTCCTATCCTGATACATCTTAGTACCTCCCGGATGAATAGAGAATTTCGAACAATGGCATTCCTCCATGACTTCTTTCCTTATGTTTTCTATACTTGGAACACATAATCTTCCTTGCTTTCTCAACCACCCATTTTGGTCAAGACTGAAATCTTTCAAGTCATCGCTCTCGATTCCATCCTTTAACTGTCTGATTTGTTCAGCTAACACTTGATCCTCTATCTGTTAAGAAGCAATCCTTTTGATCATCACTGGTTGAACTTCCAAACAAGATAATACAACTATATCTCCACTAGACCCAGCCTTGGATCTCCACTGCACTCTGCAATCCGCTAGTGCTTCCAAATCTTTCCACTCAGCAATCATCTCCAATACTGCATTCTGATATTTCCTGCAAAGTGCAACTGCAACCTTATTGCATTTCCCCAGTGTATAATCAATCCCAAAATCACAAGCGGTAATAAACTCTAACCACCTCAGCTGTCTCATGTTCAGCTCCTTTTGAGAGAACAAATACTTCAACAACTTATGATCTGTATATAACTCATACCTCTTTAACAAAAGGTAATGTCTCCATACCATTAAAGCAAAAATCACTGCAGCCAATTCCAAATCATACGTCTGATACCTGACCTCATGCGATCTGAGCCGTCTAAAAGCATAGGCAATCATTTTACCTCTCTGCATCAGCACAACTCCTAATCCTATTCCACACGCATCGGTATAAACCACCAAATCCTGATTCCCTTCCGGAACAACCAACATAGGTGCATGGGTCAATTAGAGTTTCCAACTCTGGAATGCTTCCTTACAGTTATCGGTTCATACAAACTTCACATCCTTCCTCATTAGCTTGGTCATCAGTGCTGCTATCCGTGAGAAATCCTTAATGAATCTCCGATAATAACCAACCAACCCTAGGAAACTCTTTATCTCAGTCATTGTCTCGGTCTCTTCTAACTATTCACTGCTTCAATCTTAGTCGGATCCACTGACAACCCTCTCTCTGAGACTACATGGCCAAGAAACTTCACTTCATTTTTCTAGAAGTGACACTTCGAGAACTTCGCCTTCAGCTGATGCTACCTCAGTGTCTCAAGCACTACTCTAAGATGAAATCCATGCTCTCTTTGATCCTTAGAGTAAATCAAGATATCATCTATGAAAACCAATACGAACCTATCCAAGTGTTCTCGGAAAATCCGGTTCATCTAATCCACAAAGAAAGCTGGTGCATTCGTCAGTCCGAACGACATAACTAACCATTCGTACGGCCCATATCTGGTCCTGAACGCCATTAAAGGTATACTATCCTCTGCTACCCTGAGCTGATGGAAACCTATTGCCCAATCCGACTGAGTAAATACCTTGGCTCCACTCAACTGGTCGAACAAATCGTCAATTCTGGGCAATGGATATCGATTCTTTATCGTCTTCTCATTCAACTTACGATAATCGATACATAGCCTCAACGATCTGTCCGACTTCTTAGAAAACACTACTACTGCACCCCAAGGCGAACTACTCGGCTTGACAAAGCTCTTGCCTTCCGTATCCACCAACTGCACTTTCAACTCCTTCATCTCTAAAGGGGTCATCCTGCTTGGCGGCCTACTCACTGGTTTTGCTTCCGAAACCAAATCTATCTGAAACTCAATGGCTCGTTTCAGTGGCAATCCAACTACAGGCTCAAAAACATCTGCGAATTCTCTAACCAACTCGACTCAACTCATCTTTCGATTCCATAGCACCAAGGTTTCAAATCTCGGATTTTGGCCAATATCTCGGGCAAATATCTCGGCTGTCTCGGGCGATATTTAAAAGACTTATAACTAACCAAGCTGCCAAATCTCGGATTTTGGCTAATATCTCGGATTTTCATCTCGGCTGATCTCGGGGAGATTTAAAACCTTGCATAGCACCCAACAAGGCATACATCTCACCGCAAGAACCTTCTACGGTATAAACGATCCTGTCACTACAACCTGGGTGTCTAAGTGATATTTTTCTATCTTGGCAAAATATCCTAGCATTGTACTCACTTAACCAATCCATACCAAGAATGATTCCAAACCCCAAAAAATCAAACACATGCAAAATGCACTCAAAAGTATGACCTAACAGGTCAAACTCTAACTGGTCACATCTCAACCCTAGAGTTGCATACCCTCCTATTGGATTCGCAACCCATAAAGAAGTAACTAAATATGTAGGTTCCAGGTTAAGCTTATCTATCAAACATCTAGATATAAAAGAATGCGATGCACCAGTATCAAATAGAACGCTAATTGACATACGATGAATCCAAAGTATACCTCCCAAAACTGCCTTTCCTTTTGTCCTAAGCTGTCTGCTTAGAAGTAGCAGGCTCCAATGCATACACCTTGCCCTTTCCATCCTTAGTAGACTCCTTGCACTGGTTCTTATAATGGCCTATTTGATTGCAGTTGAAGCACCCGACATTCTTCTTCCTGATCACTTCCTTAGCCTTCCCAGAGCGACACTCATTGGAAAAATGCCCCTTCTTGTCCCACTTAAACTAGACCACCTCAGACTTCCTTCCCTTGGCTATTCCACCTTTCTGAGCACCCTTCTTGTGGAAAAAAAATCCGCTTTTGGCCCTGCCTAACCTGGATCTCCTTAGCCTTCTCCTGACAAGCAAGAATCTCCTCATGCCTCAAAGCCATCTCCACAACCACATCACAGGGATCTCTGATATGCGGCAAAGTAGCTCTAGCCCACTCAGGCTTAAATCCCCTGATGAACTTCCTGTTCCTCTTCATCATTGTATCAACAGCAGCATAACCATATCGAGCTAACTCCTCGAACCTACTAGCATACTCCAGAACAGTCATCTCTCCCTTTTCTAGCTCTGCAAACTTCCTAATCAAAACAGACCGCGCCATTACCGACATGAACCTTTCCTGGAACCTCCTCTTGAACTCTGCCCATGTCGTGGTCTCCTCATCCATTGCCACAGTCACATTATTCCACCAAAATAAAGTAGCTCCCTGAAGCTATCTGGATGCCAACCTCCTCTTCTGCTCATTATTGAGCCTCAAATCTACAA
Source organism: Allium fistulosum (assembly GCA_030737815.1). NCBI lineage: Eukaryota > Viridiplantae > Streptophyta > Magnoliopsida > Asparagales > Amaryllidaceae > Allium > Allium fistulosum. Next base: position 341,629,769 of record CM060904.1, read on the forward strand.
AAATCCTTTTGCAGTGCAACAACCGGTTCTCTACTTCAATGGCAACTTCCATTCCAACAAACTGCTTCCCTCCAAGCTTAGTGTAATCTCCACTCAACTTAGCATAGTCATGGACAACAGGGACTTCCGGAACTCCTCCTCCTAGTACTCTAGTAGCAACTCCCACTTGCACCATATTCACGAAGAACTGATACATAACTTCCGTTCCAACCTGCGGGACTCCAGCACCTACATTCTCTGCTTGTGCCTGACCTTAACCGCTCCTCGCATTAGACCTGGCAATCCTATTGGGTGCCTTCCCCTCCTAGTTTAACTCTTCCTCTTCTACCATCCATATCTGTATTCAAATCTCATGAGATACATAAATATAGCCTAATCAAAGATAGGAGACTAGAGATAAAGCGCATACTTATATATAGCCAATACAAGTACGTTACTATAGCGTTATCCCAAACCTCAATCTTACTCTAATTCCTTAAGAATTTGTTTTCAAAAACCATTTCTAGTTGAAGATTTTCATAAACCTATGCTCTGATACCAAGTTGTAACATCCCGTATCTAGAGGCCAAAAGCTAAGCGCTACAGATGCTGCAATCATCTATAGTATTAACTTCTGGTGACAAAATACGGCAATGTTAATGGTATCCATAATATCAGAAGCACTTGAATATGAACAAATCACAGATTTCAAAATTAACATTTTGCTGATTACATTTCAAAAAAATATCATATCCAAGTTACAAAATCCCCAAAACGTTTCCTAGGCAATGATCATATATAATTTACAATAATACGCCATGAGCGACATATGACGATGCCTCCTTGGATGATCAATGCAATATAGTCATATCCGACTTAATAAACAGCGGAATCAAAACAAAATAATCAGTAGTTCCTAAATAGCTATCTGTCAGCCACCTGCTTGTCTCTGGAAGCCTTATTTGCCAAAACTACAAAAACCTAAAAACCTCAACCTTCAGCCTACTCAAATCAATTTCGAGCACCCGAGAGTTTAAGGGGAAACAAAAACTTTGAGTCAGACATAAAGCCTGGTGTGACTAATACTGTTCATCTCTGTTATTTATATTAAGTGATACCACGCCGTTAAGCAGAATGGGTTTCCCCTCACTAACATTCCTTTAAAACATATCTTTTTGCAAATCTTTTCCTCCAACCAAAACTGGATAAAATCTGTAAAGCATCATTATGTAAACATACATATATATTAGGTAGTAAATGAACCATTTGTTCATGCACTTTAGTTTTGTTTAGCAAACTATTAACCATTGGTTGACATGGTCCTACCAGGCAACATATCAAAATTTATCTAACATCTGTTAGACACTCCTCTTCTTCTGGATGTTCTATCCCTAACTATCTGTTAAATTCTTCTCTTCTGGATGGTCTATCCTTAACTTATCATCTTCCAGGGTCACCTGATCCTAATGGTTTTGCGGGCTCACTAATAACCTATCTGTATACAAACATATATTCCTTTCTGTGTGTATCCATAATTTTAGTCTTACCTGTGACAAAGCCCTACACACTGGAATTTTGGACTAAATTAACTGGGGCTAATAGCTAATGTATATGGCCCAACCCTATACCAGTCCCATCTGGTATTCTACTATTTGAGTCATTTTACTTAGGGATATCTTCCCAAAATTTTCTTTGAAAACCTTTCCAAAATGATTTAAACCTTTAAATCAAACTTAAATAAGGAAAATATATAATCTCTATGCTTTACTCAAAATCACCTTGCCATGTTATGTATATACTTTACTCAAATCTTAGTTGATGAAAACACTTAAACCTTTGAAATTACTCCTTTCGAAACCATTAAAAGTACCCCTTTCAAAACCATTGAAAGTACCCCTTTCCAAACCATTGAAAGTACCCCTTTCCAAACCATTGAAAGTACCCCTTTCGAAACTAAGAAAAACCCTTTCTTTTATCTAGGCCAAAATGCCAAAACCTTCCTTTCGAAACCATTCTCAAACCCTTTCGAAACCTTTGGAAATCTTTCCTTTCAAAAGCTTTAAAACCTTAGACATCTTTCTTTTAAAACCTTTAAACTTTGCCTTTGGAAAACCTTTCCTTTCGAAACCATTCAAAACCATCAGAAAAACTATACCTTTCGACTCCTTCGAAACCATTGGGGAACCACTCCTTTAAACCTCCTTTAAAACCTTTTTAAAGCATTAAATCTAAACCTTTCGAAAGAACTTGGGTTCAATTTAAAACATGTGGAAAAATAGCTTTCAAAACCATTTAAAACTGACACTTTCAAAACCAGTTTGGGTTATACTTCAGTTGAACAAAAGAAACATTAAACCATTTAAGTTGAAAACCATTCTTTCGAAAGCAATTCCTAAGTAAAGAAATGATGGTGTCAGAACCATCCCTTCGAAAGCATTGGAGAAATGGGCAGGATTTTAAAACAAAGCAATCCCTTCGAAACCTTCTGGGTCAAAAAGGAAAAAGGTGGCAGTTATGTGTTTCGACTTAGTCGAAAGAAATCATTTAAAACAAAGGTGCAACCCAATTGAAACCATTTCCTTTTAAACCATTTGACCTAGTCAAGACCCAACTAAGTCGAAAGCATCTTAGTTGAAAGCAAGCAGGCATAATTTCATTTTAAAAACAAAGTAAAGCCTCAACCCCTTCGGAACCCATGGTTTCGACCCTGTACCTTTTGCCCACATCCAATTCACTACGTACCAGTTTTCTAACACCATATGCATTGGTTTCGACAGTGTCGGAGGCGAAGGAATGAAGGCAAAGCCTGATGTGAGGGTGTCGAAACAGTGAAAAACCTAACTATTTGTACTTTTAAACTATTTCTTTTGTACCTAACCTACCTTGTTTCTAAATCAGATTGTTTGCCATTTTACTTTTACAAAATTGCTGCCAATTTCTAGAAATAACAATTTCAAATTATTTACAAAAAGCCCCTTTCTCCTTTTAAAATATATAAAACATTTAAGTCCCATAACTTAAATTTTTTTATATACCCATTAAAACACTTAGGAAAAATCTAGAAAAATTCCAAAAAATCTCTTTTAATATGTTCTCTAACTTATAAAAATTTCAGACCCAAACCTTTTATTATTTACCCATAAATAATTTATAACCCAAAATAACATTTTCTTTACTAGAAAATTCATATTAAATCCACATAAATTCCAAATGTTCTGAAAATTGAAACCCATCTCCAAAATATTATTTCTGATCTTCATAAAAATTCGCAAGGCAGTTAGATATCATTTAATAGGGTTTTTACCTTAAAACATATCATAAAATCAATATGAACATGTATAAATCATCAACAAGTATATATAAACATTCCATCATTCAAAAACATGGGAAAACATATCAAAATATTTTGGATTTCTCCGTAAAACTGAAAATAAAACATATTAGAGATATAAACATTATTCACCTTAGCTTTGTGATTAAAGCGATTGAGATATGAATAGATTTCATTTGCTTAAGCTTCTTCCTAGCTTTTCTCTATCTTTTTTTTCCTTTTTCCTTGTTAATGGTGGTCGGCCTTAGCTTGAAATTTTTGAATGAAAATGAAAATGAAAAGTGAACGTGTATCAGGGAATACACGGCCAAGTTTAAGGTATATATGAATGGCCTCTTTCCTATTTTACCCCTCCTATATTTCATTTTAAACTCTTCTTTAATTCATTATTAAGTGGCACAAATACCCCTTTAATAAAATCAAATCCCAATCCACTAATCAACACATTATTTATTTTATTTATCTAAATGAATATCCTAAATAATGTTATCAAAATATGGGGTGTTACAAGGAGAAGAGCTTCCTTGCTAAAACATTTTCAATTATTAATTAATGAATACGGCAGCCTTTTTAGAAAGATATTTTGATAAAGGATTAGCAACCAATAATATTTTGACAAATTCGGCAAGTTAGTTGAAAAGGAATTTCTTTTAAAGGTACAAAGTTTGTTTTGTTTCAAATTACATCCTTGCCACTTCCAATTGCTTGCTTCCGAAACCATCCTAGAAGGCCTTTCGAACCCATTCAAAACCAATACACATGGTATCAAGCCATTGATACGTAGTGGATTGGAGAAGGGCGAAAGAGACTGTGTCGAAGGTAAGCTTTCGAAGGGGTAGAAGTCATTCTTATAAGCTTTCGAATACATTACTCGCCTTTTCTTTTAAAAGATGCTTTCGAAGGGGTTTAGGCTACTTTTAAATAGCTTTCGAATCAATTAACATGTCTTTGTTTTAAGAGAAGCTTTCAAATGAGTTACCTATTCGAAACCTAGCTGCTGCATTCATGCCTTTCAAATTAGTTAAAGGTCGCTTTCTTTATAACTTTAAATCAATCCTTTCGAAAGGGGAGCTTTCACCCTTGTAAAATTTGAAATTCACAATGCTTTCGAAAGGGTTCTTATAGCCGCTTTTATCAATGCTTTCGAAAGGGTGGTTTTGAAGCTATCCTTTTCCTCAATTCATTTATTTGAAGATTAATGCTTTCGAAAGGGTTGCTTTCGCTTTTATTTTCTTTGACCCGGAAGTTATATTTAATGTTAAACCCAATGATTTCGAAAGAGATACTCTTAAATGGTTTCGAAGCTATACTTCCATTAATTTTACTTGAACTAAGTGCCTTCGAAAGATAAGCTTTAAGTGTTTCAAAAGGTATATCTTTAATGGTTTCTAAAGGAAGGTTTGAATACTTTTGAAAGATATGTTTTTAATGGTTTCGGAGGAGAAGGCCTAAGGTTTTGGAAAGACTTAGTTTTCAAACAAGAAATCGAATCTCAATTTTCAAAGATAAATCCATGGCAATATAAAAGAGTTCTAAATTGGCATTTCACTTTGGTGTTTTTGAAGAAGCTTTCCTTGCTAAAGATTGTGGGTTAAGGGTATTAACCATGTTTTACCTGAAAAATGAATATAAGGAAATTAAACCATAGATGTTTATATTATTATGTTATGATCAGTTATCATATGTACTTCTTCTATAACATATTCACTTTATGATTAACCCATAACTACATTTTTAGGGTGTTAAGGGTAGAATAACCAGCTAGGTTGACCCAGTAGTGAAAATATATTGAGTTAACTCCTACGTGAGTAGAATTGCATCCATGAGGTTAGGTAGACCAGAATATATGATGCCCAAATACTGATAAAAGAATTATTGGTTTAGATAGGTTCATAGTATGCCCATGAAAACTATGTATGGAAGTTGTTATTGGTAGGGGCCAATAGGTTCTTAGTGATCCAATGAAAACTATATCTAGATTAAGTTAATGATAGAGACCAATAGGTTCATAGTCAGCCCATGAAAACTATGACATGAGAGAATTTATTGGAGAACTCAATAGGTTCGTAGTGAGCCCATGAAAACTATAATTGGATGAATTTCTTGGTAGATACCAATAAGTTCTTAGTGATCCCATGAAAATTATAAAACCGGACAAATAGTCCGTAAGCTTGGAACATGTTATTAGTTAGCTCATGTAAACTAATAGTTTAATAGTGACCCTAGAAATCATAACTTAAGATAAATAACCAAAGAAACAGGGATGGGAAAATCTAGAGCATATTGTATGTTTGCATATCATCATGATACATTTTTATGTTATGTCTTAACCATTATGGATGCAGGTGCACAGTATATTGTTATTATCAATTGAGTTAAGATAATAGTGAGGGGAAAACCCGTTCCGCTAAGCGGCATGGTCTTAATAGATATCTATGTGGTTCGAGATGGTATGTTATTATTCATACCAAGCTTCTTGTCTGACTCGAATTTTTATGTTTTCCCCTTAAACTTTCAGGTGCTCAATTAATTTTGAGTAGTTTGAGAGTTAAGGTTTTTAGGTTATCCTTCAGACGAATAAGATTTCGAAGACGTGCAGGAGGCAAGTTAGCTATTAGGAGTTCTTTCTGTTTGATTCCGTTGTGTTTTGGTTATAATGGCAAAGTAGTTTATTTGCCTATATTTAGACTCTGATCAACTAAGGAGGCATCTTCTATGTCGCTCTTGGTATATTTTTAATAATTATATTTCTCTGAAAGTGGTTTATGAATTGGGATTATGTAATGAATTTGAAATGTGATTTGAAGTGGAATAAGAAATTTATCTAATGATTTTAATTTTTTTTCATATTCATGTGTTTTTGTTATACCAATTTGTCTAACATTATTGCATTTGGTCACCGAGAATTAATAACTATGGATGATTGCAGCATCCGTAGCAGTTAGTTTTGGGCCTCAAAATGGGGGATGTTACAAGTTGGTATTAGAGCATAGGTTTATGTAAATTTAAAAAGAAATTTAAACCTAAATGATTTTCAAAACATATTCCAATGATCAGAAAATATGACCGGGGTTTGGGTTAACACTATAGTAACGTACTTGTATTTGTTATGTATATATCTATAAATACGCACTCCCCTCTATCTTGGACCGTTCTTCTGTGTCTTACTAAGGCTCGTATGTAGATTTACGAGAAAGGAAGATATGGAGACAGGAAATGGAAGAGGAAATCTAGGTGGAGGAAGCACCACAACTAATGGAAATGCTCGATCCAACACCAGAAGAAAACCAGGTCGACAGGCAAATGCTAGTCCAAATGAAAATGCCAACATTGGTGCTAGAACCCCGCCAGTAGATATGGGGATGTGTATCAGTTCTTTTTCAATCTGATGCAAGCTGGAGCAGCTGCAAGAATAGCTGGGGGAAATGTTTTGAATGTTGGAGCAGCTAATCCCATGGCCTCAGTTGATAATAACTATGCTAAGCTGAGCAGGGATTATAACAGTCTTGGTGGGAAGCCATTTTTGGAAACTGAGAATGCTGTCGATGTAGAAAACTGTTTATTGCACTGTGAAAGGATTTTTGCTGACTTGGAATTAAACGATGAGCATAAGACGAGACTTGCCTCTGGACAGTTGTAGGGAGCAGCACTTTATTGGTGGAATAGTGTTACCGTGGGAGTTCCCAAGGAAGAGTTTTCTTGGGCAGAATTTTGAATGAGATTCGAAGAGAGGTTTTTCTCTAGTTGCCAAGTCGTTATTGCTGGGAAAGTTCACTGAATTAGTGCAGGGTGAGATATCGGCGATTGAGTATGCTATGAAGTTTGATGATTTGTCTAAATACAGAAATGCTACCATTGGCACCGTCATTAAAAGAAATGAGAAATTTATTCGAGGGTTAAAACCCAAAATTGCTATAGCGACTATGCCACGTCTCTATGATCCAAGTATAGTCGTATTGGAGATGGCAATCCAGAATGAAGAGATGTTTCCACTTATGGAAAGGAGAAGCAGGTTGAAAGCTAGGGTTTTCAGGGAAAGAAGATGAAATACTTTAAGAAGAAAGGAACCCAAAAGGGAGGAGCTGACAAGAAAGCGAAGGCTGATCTATTTTGCTTTTAAGTGTGATAAGAAGGGACATTATTCCCATGAATGTCGAACTGGAAAAGGGAAGAAGGCTGCAGATAAGAGTGAAGTGCTTTAACTGTGACCAGATTGGACACTACAAGAATCAGTGTCCCGAACCAGTCAAAGCAGACAAGGGAAAGATTTTTGCTTTAGGATCATTGTCTGCTAGGCCAATCGCTGCTAAGAAGGGAAAGACTATTATGGAAGGTATGCTTTTGATTCAAAGTATACTAGTTAGGGTACTATTTGATACCAGTGCATCGCATTAATTTATATCTCAGTGTTTGGTAGATGGGTTATGTTTAGAACCCTCATACCTTGTTACTTCCTTAAAGGTTAAGAATCCGATAAGAGGGTATGTAACACTGGGGATGAGATGGGACTAGTTAGAACTTGATTTGTTAGGTCATAAGTTTGTATATAGTTTGTATGTTTTTGATTCGTAGGCTTTGGAATCATGTTGGGTATGGATTGGTTAGATAAATATGATGCAAGGATATTTTGCCAAGATAGGGAAATATCGCTAAGACACCCTAATAGTCATAACCAAATTATATACTCGGTGGAGAAATTAGACTCAAGTGGTTGTGCTTCTCTGAATGCAATGAAAGTAAAAGAAGAGTTGAATCAGTTTTGGTAGCTAGAGAGTTTGTAGATGTTTTTGAGCTAGTCACAGGATTACCACCGAAACGAGCCATTCAGTTTTAGATAGATCTTGTGACATGAGCAAGATCTATAAGTAGACCACCTAGCAGGATGACACCGACTGAGATGAAGGAATTAAAGGTGCAGCTAGTGGATTTAGAAGGGAAGAATTTCACCAGGCCAAGTAGTTCGCCTTGGGGACGGCCGTGGTGTTCGTAAGGCAACTGGATGGGTCGTTAAGAATGTGTATCGACTATCATAAGTTGAACGAGAAGACGATCAAGAATAAGTATCCTTTACCGAGAATCGATGATTTATTTAAGCAGTTGTGTGGAGCCAGATTATTTTCCCAATTGGATTTGGGAACAGATTTCCATCAGCTAAGAGTGGCAGAGGACAATATTCTGTTGACGGCGTTTCGGACCAGGTATGGTACGTACGAATGGTTAGTAATGCCATTCGGGTTAACGAACGCACTAGCTTTCTTCGTGGATTTGATGAACCGAATTTTTCGAGAGCACATGGATAGATTCATACTGGTATGCATAGATGACATTTTAATATACTTTAATGATGAAAAAGAGTATGAAGTTCATCTTAGAGTAGTGCTTGAGACGCTAAGGCAGCATTAGCTAAAGGCAAAGTTTTCGAAATGTCATTTCTGGAAGAAAGAAGTTAAGTTTCTTAGTCGCGTAGTTTCGGAGAAGGGTTTGTCAGTTGATCCAGATAAGATCATGGCTGTTAACAACTAGAAGAGACCTGAGATGGTGACCGAGATTAGAAGTTTTCTTTGACTCGTTGTTTACCAGAGATTCATTAAGGATTTCTCATGGATAGCAGCGCCTTTTACTAAGCTAACCAGGAAGGACATGAAGTTTATTTAGTTTGATAAATGTGAGGAAACATTCCTTAAGTTAATGCATTTGTTAACCAACGCGCCTGTGTTAGTGGTTCCAGACGGAAACCAAGGATTAGTAGTGTATACTGATGCATGTGGAACTGGATTAGGAGCTACGTTGATGCAAACAGGTAAAGTTATTGCCTACACTTCATGGCAGCTTAGACCGCATGAAGTAAGATATCCTACTCACGATCTAGAGTTGGCTGTGGAGATCTTCGCACTAAAAGCATGGAGACATTATCTCTTAGGGGAGTAATTTGTGTTATGCACCGATCATAAGTCCTTAATGTATTTATTCCTTCAAAAGGAGTTGAATATGAGACAATAGAGGTGGTTGGAGTTTTTAGCAGCTTATGATTTTGGTATAGAGTATACACCTAGAAAAGGAAATAAAGCAGCAGACGCTCTTAGCATAAAACATCAGAATGTGGTGTTAGCTATGTTAACAGAATGGAAGGATCTAGAGGCTTCAACTACTTGTAGTGTGCAGTTAAGATCGACTGTTAGTTCTAGTCAGGGCACTGCATGTTATCCTGCTAGGAAATTCGATCGGTACTGATCAAAAGGATTGCTTCTAAGTAGAAAAAGGATCCATTGTTAGCTAAGAAGATTAAAAGGCTAGAGGTTGGATCAGAGATTGATGATCTAAAAGATTTCAGTCTTGACCAGAGGGAATGGTTGAGAAGGAAGGGGCAGTTGGCTGTTTCGAATATTGGGGATTTAAGGAGAGAAGTCTTTGAGGAATGTCATCGATCCAAATTTATGATTCATCTTGGAGGAACCAAGATGTATCAAGGCATGAAGATGAGTTTCTACTGGGAAGGTATGAAGAAGGATGTTCGCTTGTGGGTAAGGCAGTGTGTGAACTATCAATAAGTGAAGGCTGAACATCAGAAGCTGAGTGGATTGTTTCAACCTTTGGAAATACCAATTTGGAAATAAGATTCGATATCCATGGATTTTATAGACGGGTTGCCAAGGTCGAATTGAGGAAATGAATGTATATGGGTTGTAGTGGATAGGTTGACCAGGAGTGCCCATTTCATTCCAATTAAGTCAACTACGATGGCACCAGTTTTAGCTAAATTGTTTATGAAGAACATAGTTAGACCGAATGGAATTCCTGGTAGTATAGTAAGTGATAGAGATACTTTGTTTACTAGCGAGTTCTGGAAGAGTCTACAGGATGTGTTAGATACCAAGCTCAAGATGAGCACTACTTATCACCTTCGGACGGATGAGCAAACATCGAGAGTCAACAAGGTACTCGAGGATTTGTTAAGAGCTTGTGTGCTAGACATTGGTGGATCTTGGGAAGATCACCTACACTTAGTTGAGTTTTCCTATAATAACAGTTATCAGATTAGTATAAGAATGGCGCCTTTCGAAGCATAGGTATGGAAGGCCATGCAAGTCACCTGCATGTTTGTTGGAAACTGAAGACAGATTAGTCTTAGGTCCATATCTGGCAAGAGAGGCAACATAGAAGATTGAGTTGATCCGAGGTAGGATGAGGAAATTTTAGTCTAGATGAAAGAGTCACGCAGATAAGAGGCGTAAGGATCTAGAGTTCTCAGTTGAAGATAAGGTTTTCATTAAAGTGTCACCGATGAAGGGCGTGGTATGATTCAAAAAGTAAGGGAAACTAGCACCGCGATATGTTAGACCGTTCCCAGTTATAGAGAGGATCGAAAAGCTCGCATACAGAGTAGAGTTGCCAAGCAGTTTGGTAGGTGTACATAATGTGTTTCATGTGTCTCATCTTCATCAGTATGTACATGAACCAGAGACTACTGTTCCTCCTACCGCGTTGGAAGATTTAATAGCAGAACCAAATTTGGCTTTTGTTAGACAACCAGTCCGGGTTGTAGCGAGAGACGAGAAGAGGTTAAGAAATAAGACATTCAGGTTGGTGAAAGTTCACTGGAGTGACAACGAGAAGGACTGTACTTGGGAGATAGAAGACAGGATTAGAGATACTTATCCTGATCTCCTGTAGGGGTATGTTCTATATTTGCTTTATATAGACTGTTTGCTAGTCAGGTAGGCTAATATGGTAGTTATGAGATGTTATAGATGATTATTATGATTAGTATTTAGTCCTTGCTGAATTTCGAGGAAGAAATTCTTCAAGGAGGGGAGCTTGTAACACCCCTAATTTTAAATAACATTATTTAGGAGATTTAATTATATAAATAAAATAAAATAATGTAGAGACTAGAGTGATAAGGGGATTGGGATTTGAAATGTAATTAGGGTCGTGCATTAATTAAATGGATTTATAAAATGACTCATAAGTAAATATTTAAGAGGGTAAGGCAAGCGTAATATAGGAAATAGCCGTATACCATACCCCATAACCCCCAAACTCTTACCTCATTTTCACTCACACATTCATAAAACAAAAACATAAACTAAGGAGAGCAAGGCTGTCCATTACCCTAGGGGAAGAAGGGCTTAAAATCAATTAGAAGCTAAGATTCAAGCTAGGAAGGTTAAAGGAAGAAAAAATCTCAAGTTCCTTTTCCGAACAAGGTAAATAATAATCTAAACCATCTCATATATGTCTTAATGAACATTTTAATTTCGGGTTTAAGGTTTTAAAACCGTTTGGATGGATTCAATGATGATATGCTTTGATTATATGCCATGTTTGACTTAAACAAGTATTTTTATAAAGGTACAATTCGATTTAAGGTTAAAATCGTGTAAAATGGGTTTCGAATGCCATGTGGGTTGAATATGTTATGTAAAACATTATTTTGGAGATGAGTTTAAATTTTTATAATATTCCAAGCTATGGATAATTTATTATGAATTTTGAATGGAAGAAATAAATAGTTTTGGGTTTAAATTATTTAAGGCTAATACGTAATGTTTTTGGGTCAGAAATTTATATATGTTAGAAAATATATTGAAAGTGAATTATGATAATTTTTGGGGATTTTTCCTAAATGATATACTATGGAAATTAACTTAGTTAAATTTGGGGACTTAAATATTTTAATTGTTTTGTTATGGAGAAGGCTTCTTTGCTAAAACGTTTTCAATTATTAGTTGACGAATTTGACAGACTAATCATATTTTGACAAATTAGGCAAGTTAGGTGAAAATGAATTTCTTTTAAAGGCATAAAATCAATTTTGTTTTGAATTATATCCTTGCCACTTCAAATTGCTTGCTTTCGAAAGCATGCCCAAAAGGCCTTTCGAACCTATTCGAAACCAATACACATGGTATTAATCCATTGATACGTAGTGGATTGGAGAAGGGCGGAAGGGACTATGTCGAAGGCAAGTTTTCAAAGGATAGAAGTCATTCTTATAAGCTTTTGAATACATCACTTGCCTTTGCTTTTAAAAGATGTTTTTGAAGGGGTGGAGGCTACTTTTGAGCAGCTTTCGAATCAATCAACGTGTCTTTTGTTTTAATAGAAGCTTTCGAATGAGTTGTCGCTTATTTAGATTTAAAAAGGAGCTTTTGAAAGGGTAACCACTTTTGAACCTTTTCGAAACCTAGCTGTCGCATTCATGCCTTTCGAATTAGTTAAAGACTGATTTCTTTATAGCTTTAAATCAATGCTTTTGAAAGAGGAGCTTTCACCCTTGTAAAATTTGAAGCCACCTTCCCAATGCTTTCGAAAGGGTTCCTGTAGCCACTTTTGTCAATGCTTTCGAAAGGGTAGTTTCAAAGCTATCCTTTTCCTCAATTCTTTTATTCAAAGATCAATGCTTTCGAAAGGGTTACTTTTGCTTTTATTTTCTTTGACCCAGAAGTTATATTTAATGTTAAACCCAGTGATTTCAAAAGAGATACTCTTAAATGGTTTAGGAGCTATACTTCCATTAATTTTACTTGAACTAAGTGCCTTTGAAAGATAAGCTTTAAGTGTTTTGAAAGGTATATCTTTAATAGTTTCTAAAGGAAGGTTTATATACTTTCGAAAGATATGTTTTTAACGATTTCAAAAGAGAAGGCCTAAGGTTTCGAAAGCCTTAATTTCAAACAAGAAACCCAACCTCAATTTTTAAAGATAAATCCATGGCAATACGAAAGAGTTTTGAATTGGCATTTAAATTTTGTGTTTTTGAAGAAGCATTCCTTGCTAAAGATAGTGGGTTAAGGGTATTAACCTTGTTTCACCTGAAAAATGACTAGAAGGAAATTAAACCATAGATGTTTATATTATTATGTTATGATAAGTTATTATGTGTGCTTCTTCAATAAACATATTCACTTTATAATTAACCCATAACTACATTTTTGGGGTGTTAAGGACAGAATAACCAGTTAGGTTGTCCCGGTAGTGAATATATATTGAGTTAACTTCTGTGTGAGTAGAATTGCATCTAGAAGGTCAGGTAGACCAAAATACAGGATGCCCAATGACTAATAAAAGGATTATTAGTTTAGATTGGTTCATAGTAAGCCCATGAAAACTAAATATGGAAATTGTTATTGGCAGGGGCCAATAGGTTCCTAGTGATCCCATAAAAACTATATCTAGATTAAGTTATTGACAGAGATCAATAGGTTCATAGTCAGCCCATGAAAACTGTGACATGAGAGAAGTTATGGAGAACCCAATAGGTTTATAGTGAGCTCATGAAAATTATGATTGGATGACATTATTGATAGAAACTAATAGGTTCTTAGTGATCCTATTAAAACTATAAAACTGGACAGATAGTCCGTAAGCTTAGAACAAGTTATTAGTTAGCCTATGAAAACTAATAAGTTAATAGTGACCCTAGAAACTATAAATTAAGACAGATAACCAAAGAAATGAGGATGGGAAAATCCAGAGCATATTGTATGTTTGCATATCATCATGATACATTTTTATGTTATGTCTTAACCGTTGTGGATGCAGGTGCATAGTATATGGTTATTATCAATTGAGTTAAGATACTAGTGAGTGGAAAACCCATTCCACTAAGCGGCCTGGTCTCACTAGATATCTATGTGGTTCGAGATGGTAGGTTATTATTCACGCTAGGCTTTTTGTTTGATTCAAAGTTTAAGTTTTCCCCTTAAACTCTTGGATCCTCTATTAATGTTGGGTAGTTTGAGAGTTAAGGTTTTCAGTTTTTCATTTAGACGAATAAGCTTCTGGAGATGTGCAAGAGGTAAGATTGCTATTAGGAGTTCTTTCTGTTTGATTCCGCTATGTTTTGATTGTAATGAAAAATTAGTTTATTTTCCTATATTTAGACTTTGATCAGCCAAGAGTGACATATAACCAAGAGGGCATCTTTATATGTCACTCTTGGCGTGTTTTGTAATAATTATATTTCTCCGAACATGGTTACGAATTGGGACTATGTAAAGAATTTGAAATGTGATTTGAAGTGGAAAGAGAAATTTATTTAATGATTTTAATTTTTTTTTCATATTCTTGTGTTACCGTTATACCAATGTATCTAATATTACTGCATTTGGTCACCGAGAATTAATAACTATGGATGACTGTAGCATCTGTAGCTGTAACATCCCGCTTTCGAAGGCTCAAAACTAACTACTACGGATGTTGCAGTCGTCCATAGGTGTTATTTCTGAGTGACCAAAATCAGAATCTTGAAACTATTGGAAACACAGAAACACAAGAATATAAAAAAATTTGAACTTCAACAAAACAGAATTTCTCATTTCTTATGAATTTCAATTTAAGATTTAATTACATAATCCCAGACGTTAACCACGTTTAGATCACATATTCATGTACAAAATACGATAAGAGCGACATATGAAGATGTCCCCTTATGATGATCAGAGAACTAAAAATATGAACTTTACAGTTCTTAGCTCATCACAACGGAAAACACAAAATAGCTCATATATTGCTAACGCTGTATCCTGCACGTCTCCGGAAGACTATTCGTCCAAAAGCCTGAAAGTCTCCAACTCTCAGACTACTCAAATTAATTTCGAATACCCGAGAGTTTGTGGAGAAACACAAACTTCGAGTCAGACAATAAGTCTAGTATGAATAATCCCTTATCATCTCTTATCATAAATAGATAGCTAGTGAGACCATGCAGCTTAGCGGAATGGGTTTTCCCCTCACTAGTATCCTAAACAAAACATGCAAATCATTTACTATGCCCCTGCACCCAAAATGATTAGTCTTAACATAATATGAAATAAAGCCCTAGATCATATACATTGGATATCCCATCCACTCATTATTTAGGTATCCTACCTAAAAGCAATTTATTAGATTTCCCATCTAAAATTTGTTTATTAGAGTTCCCCTCTAAAATCTTTAAAATGACTATCCGTCAAAACTTTAATAGGACAATCCATCCCAAATCCATTCAAAATAAATGCAGATTATCCATCATACACTGTTTTATAAAATGGTATGGGCTATCCACCACACACTTCATAGTTTTCCTAGGATGACTATGAACCCTTGGTGCCAAATCTCGAGGCTAACCACCTCTGGCAAAACATTCTTTACGTTAGAAATTTGATGTGGGCTATCCACCGCACGTTCCATGGTTTTCCAAGGTTAACCAAGAACCCATCACTTGGCCAATTAAAACATCAAGATCCCCATGATTATTTATAAAAATTCATGATCCCCATGGTTACTTATTTTTCCCATGTATACCACCTGTTTTTCCCATTGGTAACCCCAATTAGGTTTGATTAAATAAAAACACATTGATAGCCTCAATGTATATTTTTGAAAGCATATTTCTGTTTGTAACCCCAAACTATGTATCAGAAACATTAAACCCACCCTGGTGTCCCCAAGGTTTTATAACATTTAATTTAAATAAGGACCCCTTTATATATTCAAATAAAGATAAGTATTTTATGCTATGACCCTTTGAAGTAACCCCTTCAACTTAGCAAAGTTTTACTTAAGAAAAATGGCTAAAAACAGCACTTTAAAACCCATCGAATAAAGTCCCATTCGAAAGCAAATAAACATCCAAAGTTAGCCCCTTCGGAAACCTTTCTTTTGAAAGCATCACAAAATCATACCTTTCAAACTTGTCAAAAGGTCCTACCTTTCGACATTGTCGGAAGGTTTCTTTTAGACCTAGTCAAAAGGTTCTACCTTTCGACCTTGTCGAAAGCCTGGGGTATCTCCCCTTATAAAACCATTTATAAACTTTTTGAAAGCAATTAATTTCAAAACCTTTCGCAATCATTGAAGGCAACCCCTTCAAAACCTTTCGAAATAAAAAACTTTCGAAATCAAAACCTTTCAAAATCAAAACCTTTCGAAATCAAACCTTTCGAAATCAAACCTTTCGAAATTAAACCTTTCGAAATCAAAACCTTTCGAAATCATTCAAAAACAATGAAGTGTTGGTGTTGGAACCGACTCTTCGAAAGTATACTTCCTACCTTGTCGGAAGGTTTTACCCTTCGACTTTGTCGAAAAAGGTATTAAAACTTTTACTTTAAAAACAATGGGAAGGTTGGGATTTTCCTCCCACTTTCCCTTCGACTTTGTCAAAGGGTATAAAAATCTTTCTGGAAAGCATTTAAAACATTAACTTACTGACAGTTCAAACACTGTTTTACCCATAAGCTAACATCCCTCTTCATTGCTTCCCAGAAGAAACTTCTCTTCATATCTTGATACATCTTGGTTCCCCCAGGATGAATCGTAAACTTCGATCGATGACATTCCCTAAGAACTTCCTTCTTAAGGTCTCCAACATCCGGAACACATAACCGTTCCTTCTTTCTCAACCAACCCCTGCGGTCAAGAATAAAATCATTCAAACCATCAATCTCGGTTCCAGTTTCTAACCTTCTAATCCTCTCGGCTAACACTGGATCCTCTTTCTGCCTAGAAGCAATTCGTTCGATCAGAACTGGTCGAACTTCCAAACAAGACATCATGGCGATATTCCGACTAGATCCAGCAGTCGACCTCAACTACACACTACAAGCAGCCAGTGCTTCCAAGTCTTTCCATTCTGCTAACATAGCTAACACCATATTCTGATGTTTCCTGCTAAGCGCATCTGCCACCTTATTTCCTTTTCTCGGTGTATACTCGATGCTAAAATCATAAGCTGCAACAAACTCCAGCCATATCTGTTGTCTCTTGTTTATCTCCTTCTGAGAGAATAAATACCGTAGAGACTTATGATCTGTAAAAAGCTCAAACATTTCTCCCAAAAGATAATGCCTCCACACCTTCAATGCGAAGATCACCGCTGCCAACTCCAAATCATGAGTAGGGTATCTCACTTCATGTGGTTTAAGCTGTCTAGAAGCATAGGCAATAACCTTTCCATTCTGCATTAGCACATCACCTAACCGGTACCACATGCATCGGTGTAAACTACGAATCCCTGATTCCCATCTGGAACTACTAACACGGGCGCAGTGGTTAACAAATGTTTCAACTTAAGGAATGCCTCCTCGCATTTGTCAGACCAAAAAAACTTCATGTCCTTCCTAGTTAGCATAGTCAAGGATGCTGCTATCCGCGAGAAATCCTTAATGAACCTTCGGTAGTATCCCGCAAGGCCAAGAAAACTCCTAATCTCACTTACTGTCTCTGGTCTCTTCCAATTGTTAACAGCTTCGATCTTATCCGGATCAATTGCTTACCCTTCCTCAGAAACTACATGACTAAGGAACTTCACTTCCTTCTTCCAAAAATGGCACTTGGAGAACTTCGCCTTTAGCTGATGTTGCCTTAGAGTCTCCAACACTATTCTAAGATGATCCGCATGATTCTTCTCATTCTTAGAATATATCAAAATGTCATCAATAAAAACCAACACGGACCTATCCAAGTACTCTTGGAAAACCCGATTCATCAAATCCACAAAGAAAGCTGGTGCATTAGTAAGCCCGAATGGCATAACCAACCATTCGTAAGACCTGTATCTGGTCCTAAATGTCGTCAAAGGAATACTGTCCTCTGCCACTCTTAGCTGAAAACCTGTCGCCAAATCCAGCTGGGAAAACACTCTGGCTCCACTCAAATGATTGAATAAATCGTCGATTCTCGACAAAGGATACCTATTCTTGATCGTCCTCTCGTTCAGCAGACGATAGTCGATACACATCCTTAACGACCCATCTGGCTTCTTCACGAATACCGCGGTCGTTCCCCAAGGCGAACTGCGTATTTGGATGAAATTCTTTCCTTCCAATTCCACTAGTTGCACCTTCAATTCCTTCATCTCAGTTGGTGACATCCTGCTAGGTGGACTACTTACGAGTTCAGCTCCCGATATGAGATCTATCCGAAACTCGTTAGCTCTTTTTGGTGGCAAGCTCGAAACTGGTTCAAACACATCCACAAACTCTCTTGCAACATAAACCTGCTTTAACTCAGCTTCTGTTTCCATAACACCCAATAATGCATAAGCATTTCCGTTCGAACTCCTTATTGAGTAAATGGCTCAGTTATGGATATTAGGGTGTTTCAATGATATTTCCCCCTCCTGGCAAAATATCCTAGCATCATATAAATCTAACCAATCCATACACAATATGATCCCAAAACCCATGAAATCAAAAACATATAAACTGCATTCAAACATATGACCTAACAAATCAAGTTCTAACTGGTCATATCTCGTTCCTAGAGTTGCATACCCTCCTATAGGATTTGCAACCCTTAAAGGAGTAATAAGGTATAAAGGTTCCAGACATAAGCAATCTACCAAATACTAAGATATAAATGAGTGCGATACACCGGTATTAAATAGTATCCTAACCGAGGTACTATGAATCATAAGCATAGCTTCCATCACAGCTTTTCCTTTCTCAGGAGCCGTTGGTTTAGAGGATGATGGTTCCAACGCAAAGACTTTTCCCTTTCTAGCCTTAGCAGCCTTGGGACACTTGTCCTTGTAATGCCCCATCTGGCCACAGTTGCATCATTTCACATTTGGCCTCACTGCAACTGCTCTTCCATCACCCGAGCGACACTCATTAGCATAGTGCCCCTTCTTGTCACACTTGTAACAAACAATATCCGCCTTGCTCTTCTTAGCTGCTACCCCCCGACTGGGCACTTTTCCTCTTGAAAAACTTCCGTTTCTTACCTTGAAAATTCTGAACCTCGGCTGGTTTCCCCTTTCCAAAAGTAGAAAGCATCTCTTCATTCCGAATACCATCTCAACAACAATATGACACGGATCCCAGAGGTTTGGCATGGTTTCTCTGGCGATCTCAGGATTCAACCTACTGATAAACTTACCTCCGAATGACTGTATCCACAGTAGCATATCCGTAACGGGACAGCTCATCAAATTCCATAGCATATTCAATCACGGATTTATCCCTTTAGACTAAATCTGCAAACTTCCTGAGCAACGCTAACTTGGCAACCTCAGATAGAAATCTTTCTTTGAACCTCCTTCGAAATTCAGCCCAAGTCAGATCTTCCTCTGGCTCTCCCACGGTAACTCCGTTCCACCAAAACAATCCTACTCCTTGCAATTGCCTTGAAGCAAGTCTCCTCTTCTGCATATCCATCAAGTCGAGATATGCAAATATCCTCTCACAATGCAATAGCCAGTTCTCCACTCCTACTGCATCCTCAGTTCCCAAAAAAGGCTTTCCTCCAAGACTAGCATAATTCCTTCTCAGCTTGGCATAATTATTACCAACTGGGGCCACTAGATCAGCTCCTCCAACATTCCCTACAGCCACTCCCGCAGCTGCTCCAGCTTGCATCATATTCACGAAGAACTGTTATCCCCATATCAACTGGTGGAATCTCACCACCAACATTGGCATTTGCATCTAGGTTTGCATTTGCCTGTCGACCCTGGTTGCTCCTAGTATTGGGCAACATTTCCACTTATTGCGGTTCGTCTTCCACCTTGATTCACTCTTCCGTTTCCTGCCTCCATATCTTACTTTCCTACTACCTGAAATCCAATCTTGGTAAGATACAGAAGAACGGTCTAAGAGAATGGGGAATACATACTTAGGTATTTATAGCAAAGTACACATACGTTACTATAACGCTTACCAAAGCCCAACCATATTTTAGATTCATTGGATTATGCTTTAAAAATCTTTTAAGGTATAAATTCCTTTTAAGTACATAAACCATGCTCAGATACCAACTTGTAACATCCCACTTCCGGAGGCTCAAAACTACTAACTGCTACGGATGTTGCAGTCATCCATAGGTGTTATTTCCGAGGGACTGAAATTGGAATCTTGAAACTATCGGCAATACAGAAACACAAGAATATGAAAAATTTTAAACTTCAACAAAACAGAATTTCTCATTTCTTATGAATTTCAATTTAAGATTTAATTACATAATCCTAGACGTTAACCATGTTCAGATCACATATTCATGTACAAAATACGATAAGAGCGACATATGAAGATGTCCCCTTATGATGATAAGAGAACTAATAAATATGAAGTTTACAGTTATTAGCACATCACAACGAAAAACAAAAATAGCTCCTATATAGCTAACACTGTCTCCTACATGTCTCCGGAAGCTTATTCGTCCAAAAACCTAAAAGTCTCCCACTCTCAAACTACTCAAATTAATTTTGAGTACCCAAGAGTTTGTGGAGAAACACAAACTTCGAGTTAGACAATAAGCCTGGTATGAATAATCCCCTATCATCTCTTATCATAAATAGATAGCTAGTGAGACCATGCCGCTTAGCGGAACGGGTTTTCCCATCACTAGTATCCTAAACAAAACATGCAAATCATTTATTATTCCCATGCACCCAAAATGATTAGTCTTAACATAATATGAAATAAAGCCCTAGATCATATACTTTGGATATCCCATCCACCTATTATTTAGCTATCCTACCTAAAACCAATTTATTAGATTTCCCATCTAAATTTTTTATATTAGAGTTCCCCTCTAAAATCTTTAAAATGACTATCCGTTAAAACTTTAATAGGACTATCCATCCCAAATCCATTCAAATTAAATGCAGATTATCCATCATACATTGTTTTATAAAAGATGGTGTGGACTATCCATCGCACACTCCATAGTTTTCCTAGGATGAATATGAACCCTTGGGTGCCAAATCTCGAGGATAACCACCTCTGGCAAAACATTCTTTACTTTAGAAATTTGATGTGAGCTATCCACCGCACATTCCATGGTTTTCCTAGGTTAACCAAGAACCCATCACTTGGCCAATTAAAACATCATGATCCCCATGATTATTTATAAAAATTCATGATCCCCATGATTACTTATTTTTTCCAGGTATACCACCTGTTTAACCTATTCCCATTGGTAGCCCCAATTAGGTTAAATTAAATAAAAACACAGTAATAGCCCCAATGTATATTTTCGAAAGCATATTTCTGTTTGTAACCCCAAACTATGTATCGAAAACATTAAACCCACCTCGGTGTCCCCAAGGTTTTATAACATTCAATTTAAATAAGGATCCCCCTTATATATTCAAACAAAGATAAGTATTTTATGCTATAACCCTTCGAAGTAACCCCTTCGACTTAGCAAAGTTTTACTTAAGAAAAATGGCTAAAAACAGCCCTTTAAAACCCATCGAATAAAGTCCCATTCAAAAGCAAATAAACATCCAAAGTTAGCCTCTTCGAAAACCTTTCTTTTGAAAGCATCACAAAATCATACCTTTCGACCTTGTCAAAAGGTCCTGCCTTTTGACATTGTCGGAAGGTTTCTTTTAGACCTAGTCGAAAGATTCTACCTATCAAAAACAATAATGTGTTGGTGTTGGAACCAAACCTTCAAAAGTATACTTCCGACCTTGTCGAAAGGTTTTACCCTTCGACTTTGTCGAAAAAGGTATTAAAACTTTTACTTTAAAACAATGGGAAGGTTGGTATTTTCCTCCCCCTTTCCCTTCGACTTTGTCGAAGGGTATAAAAATATTTCTGGAAAGCATTTAGACATTAACTCTTAAAGGTTTTGGCTTTTGAAGATCCCCTTCGTGGCCCCTCCTTGAGTATATAAAACTTAGTCTTTTTATAAAAATTTATAGAATCGAAGGATCCCCTTTCGTCTCTGTTGAAAGCAAATTTTATTTCCATTTGAATGTAAAGGAAGCAGCTCTCCGTCCCTTCGCCCCTCTTCCCTTCGTCACCATGCCTACCCTTTGACTTAAATGAAGGGATAAAAGCGGCTTTTGGAGTCGGAGGAAACATCTAGGCCTACTTAAGTGATGTTTTATTTTGCTTGTCTAATTGTGATTGGTCAAGGTGCTTCCACCTATGCTTTCAAATAGTAAAAAGTATACCAAAGTCAACCTTTTTCTTAAAACACCATACTTCTTCCCCAAATCAATTTTTGAAAGCAATTTCCCTTCGGCTTTGACCAAGGCGGAAGCAATATTGCAGTTTAGCCCTTAGTCTTAGTTAATTTAATTACCTTAGTTAACCACTAAGGAAAAAATCCCCAAAAATCTTATAAACATATACTTCAACATATTAAAATTTCAAAGCATATGAAGATAAAAAAAACTCGGAATTTAACCAAAACCGAACAAAACGTGTTAATTAGCCCATTAACATTTTAAAACACCTAAGTCTTATCCAAACAAAGGTTTAAATGGTTATATCCTAACCAAAATCACTAACATGAATCAGGTATAACCCATAACTGATTCAAACATGGAAAATGAGATGATAAATATGATTATTCACCTTGATTAGTTGATTGGAGAACAAGATAATTTTCTAGATTTAATTCCTTAGCTTTTTCTTCAATTTATTGCTCCTCCAGGAGCTTTTAATGGCTGACCGAAAGTTGGTGAGGAGTTATGAATGAGAGAGCGAAAGTTTATTAAATTGGAGGAAGAGATATATACTAAGAAATGTAGCCACATTTCCAAGTTTACCACTTAGGAAATTCCTCCTTCATAATTTAGTTAAGTCTTATTTTAGTTCATTCATTAAGATACGGCCATTGGATTTATTAATCTCATCTCCCTAATTATTCACATTATTCTATTTAATTTATCTAATTAAATATACCGAATAATGTTAATTAAAATTCAGGGGCATTACAGTAGTAGTTAGTTTTCGGCCTCCAAATGCGGGATGTTACACAGAAACACTAAATCCCTACAGTCTTTAGTTACCTCTCTGTCATCGTGACATGTATCAACCAGTATGCTCGTTAACGCGAGGATTAGTAAGTCATGACATTACAAAAGCCCCTATAAAGTACCATAAAGGTATAGGTAACAGACTGCTGACCAAGTGACACAAGAGGCTAATGCGTGCATAACGATAGCACTAAGCTATATATATATATATATATATATATATATATATATGGTGTCACGGATCTGGGGTGCGACCCACTATCAGGCCGGTAGGGTGGATACTATCCATTTGGTCCTCTCCAACAAACATAATAGAAGTACATCGTAATAGTGGCATATAGAACCGATACATGTAGACACACAGTCATGGTCATCGTTAGGCATAAAGCCGTACTCACTAATATAGGCACGAAGCCATATATCACTACATATCACTCACATGTGATGCTTAAACGTTTACTTACTGCTTATAAACCACAGTTAATCCACTGAATATTCTATATAACTAGTCCAAAGAATAACTTGAGAAATATTATCGAATGCCCCATCCGAAATAGTATTATAACTTTGTTTATTTGGATTTCTCATCACATTCAATGAAAATCATCAAAAACAAATCGTATAGAAAGATGTCATCACCAATCATTCCAAATCACTAAGCAAATCAATATTAACAGTGAATCACTCATATAATTCATTATTCAACAAAAAAAGAATAATTGGAAAATAATACAAAAATAGGTTATTCAAATAAATATAAATAACAAATCATTACTTAATAATGAATCATTCACGACATATAACTTTTATATAACAAAATAAATATTTGAAATAGATAATAATTATTATTTATTCTAGAATGGAATAAAAAGTTACTAACTAAAATATAACACACTTTTTATCAATAATAACAAATTTCCTAACCTTTTATAAAATTAGACATCTAGTAAATATTCATTAATAATATTGGAAAACTAATTTTAGATTCCCAAAATAGTTTACAAAGCCAAATATTACATATAGAAATTATGTCATAATTTTGTATGATTAAATACAATTTTAAATAATTATAAAACATTCAATTTAATTTAATTTATTCATAATCAGTAATTACATTTTTAAGACATGAATTATATATTTTTTAGAATTTCACACATCCATAAAATGATAATTAAATAATACAATTAAATTCACTTCATTAATTTAGTAAAATTTTATTTACATTCACATACATAATATTTAGTAATTATAGATTAGAATATAGGTATATTCGAGGGTTTATTTTAAATGTAAATATGTATATGTTTGAGCCAAAATTGGTCACAAACACCCAATTGGAGATGAAAAGCACCACTTCACAATCACATATCACAGATAGCAAGTATTTAGAGAACGTAAATATGAAGAACACTGAAAAAATTAAAGGGAAAGCAGTAGAAAGACAAGATTTATAGTGGTTCGGCGTTGTAGCCTACGTCCACTTCGAAGAGTTGCTCTTTTATTGATGATAATCTACTGATTTACAAGAATACAATTGATAGTATCCGAGTTACAACGGAGTTCAGTAGAGTAACGGCATAGGAGAGGCAAAAAGATCCCTTTTCTGGAGGCATTGGGATGCTATTTATAAGTGTAGCGTGGAAATATCTGAATTTGAATTCGGAATACTCCTTCTCACACGTGGGTGGGCCCACGTGATCGATACGGGGTGGTTCAGGATCGATCCCTGATCGATCCCCAAGCAATTCGTATCAATCCAAAAGTGATCCAATGATGATGGGATCGATCATGAATGTTCCTGGTATGCAAGCTATGGTGAAAATTCGGTGGCATTTGGACTTGTAGATTTTGAGTTGTGATCGATCCAAGTTTGGATTTGTAGGTTAGTTTTCATGTTCGTATCGATCCAGGGCTATACATTCATTGTTCTTCGTACCCATGCAATTTGTATCGGTGACGTGGCTCGGGAATCCATGGGAGATCCACTTTTCACGTTCGTTGACCGCTTCTTTTGTTTGACCATGCATTTTGTATCCATCATGTAGCTTGCCTTTTGTATCGATCATGTATCATTTCTCTCGTATTGTTGTTGGCACATACTCTTCATATCGATCATTTGGTGTTGGCTTCGTGTCGATGGAAAGTGAAAGTTTCGTATCGATCATCTAGTTGATCGATACGAAGTATGCATTAGCGTGATCGATACGAAGTGAATAACCTACTTTGCATCGATGGGAAGAGTTAGATTTTGTATCGATCATCTAGATGATCGATACGAAACACATACTTAACATGGATCAATATGAAGCATGTATCGATACGAAGCGAATAATCTCTGAGGGGTACGAAAGGAACGAGCGCAACTTGATGGGTACGAGTTGCATGGATACAAAACTGGTGAGGATTCTGGTTGTTGATCAGTCCATGACTTCGAGTTGAAGTAGCTATCTCCTTGGCCCGAAGTAATCCCTCTGAAAACCCTAAGTAAGCCTAGGGACGACTCGGAGCAAACTCCAAGCGACTTGTAGCGACTCAATCTTGTCGAAACCATATTTTAAACATCTTGCGCCATTTGTTCGTCGACCATGCTATATTTTGGCTTCATGATCATGTTTATTATCTGTGAAAATCCAACTTCGATCATTTTGCAGTCGAGTGGGTTAAATCCGCCTGTATGTTGCCTTGCCAAAAGGCGGGTTAACAGTATATTTTAATTATAATTTATGAAAGCTTGCACACATCAATATTCAAGTTAAATACGTACATACATATATATATATATATAGTTCAATTCACAAGTGGACAGAGCTCCATTGTAAATTAATACATCCAACTAACTCGACATCAAACTCAAATCCATACTCAATATCTTAACAAACAAACAATATTTCAACCAAACATATCATTGTTTCATTCAATATGGGGACAAAATAACAAGCATCTAGTTGTAGATTTTGATATAGATATAGATGTGAGTATGAAAACTCATTGATATGATGAATGTAGGAATCAAATTCTTCTCTAGATAGTGATGTTGTCAACAACTGCTAGTAGGTCATCTCGCATTGCTACTCCTCAACGATTGATCCTGCCTTCACTCACTTCGCTTCATTTCGCTACTAGTAACATTACATCTACCATCGCTGTCATCCAAGTTCAAGCATCCTTCACTCGTGCACACTATCAAAATCACAACTTCCATCCAACCACCTCTATTTATAACCATTCGCTCTAGTGCTAGTCGCACTTCACCTAAACTCGACCGCACCTCCATCCCATGCCTAAAGTCCACCTGATTGCCACCACCAGGATGAACGACCTTCGCCTATGTCATCGCCTACTACACTTGTCATTCCCCTTGCTCGCCCCTTGCTAGCGTTAATCACTGTAAAGCTTAAGCTGCTCGTACGATTTCATTTTTTCATTTTTCTCATTTTTTTTCACAAATTGATTTTTGTTGTTAGGGAATTAAGGCATAGTTTCAAAATGAAGGTGTTATGATTTTAATGAAGCATATAGGGATGTTTCTGGAAAATATGAGAGAGGGGTAATTTTAAAATGGGATTGGAGCTTTAAGTTAATTGACTTAATTGACTTATTTATACTTCACTATTTTTATCACCTATCAATTATTACACTTTTAAAATATTTATAATTAACTAAAACATTTTATTTGATTCTGATATATTATTTGGAAAGGATTTATTAATTTAGTTCAATATATTAAAACAAAATCTTATATTAAATAGCCTTCAATTAAATAAATATTTATTTCCAAAAATCATAATTATCAAATATCGCATTCGAACTGTTTTATTTTAATTAAATTAATTATTGGTACGGTGTAGAAAGCAAGGTTGTTAGAACTTTACTAAGTTGTGTAGAGATTTCTCCAGTCTTCGTGGGAAGCCATTTATCAGTATAGAACCATACTCGATGACACAAGCATGCTTAATAACTATTAAAAGATTTACAATGTGTTGCAAATTACTGATATTACCAGGTGGCAATTGGCCTCTTGGCACATACAAGGTGAGGCGGCATGCTGGTGGGAGGTAGTGATGGCAGAGATAGAGGATGACACTATTACTTGGAGAATATGTAAAAGGAAGTTTGAGATGAAGTTCTTTTCTGGGGTTGAGAAGGATTCACTATTAAAGAGGTTTATTCACTTCAAAATAAGAGGAAATGATAGTAGGATTATGTGAGTTGATTTAATGAGATGGCTAGGTTTGGTTTTGAGTTGGTGAATACTCAAGAGAAGAAGGCATTGAAGTTTGCAAAAAAATAGTAAACTTGCCGCTAAAAGAGTTAGCATTGAATTAAATCTTATATAAAGCAACAATTGAGGGGTTAGTAGAGGCAGCATTATTGAATTCCATAGATGAAGGAGTAGGCCAGGAATTGTTTAAAGTAGTATAGGAACAACAATAAATTAAGTATAAGAATAATGGATCTCGGGGTGTATAGGGAAAGAAGCTAGTTACCTTTGTAGGAGATGTCAGAAAGTAGGGAACGTTGCGAAGAACTATATGGTGAATTTGTTAAAGAGTAGGTGCTACAACCACAATCAAGTGGGACATTCATCGACTTACTGCAAGGCAGGCCCAACTCAGTAAAAGTTAAAGAACAATAATTATGACTAGTTTGGTCAAATGAAGAGGGAGTGTCCAATGCTCCAGAATGAAGGACAAGTGGTCAAGGTATATCATTTCTATTGCTAGTATTACATCATTAACGATTCAGGAGAAAGGAAAGCAAATCATTATGGAAGGTATGTTAACATTATCTGATTCACGTGATTGTACTTTGTTTAACACTGGTGCATCCCACTCATTTATAGCAAGTGCATTAGTCGATAGTTTGGCCGTAAAACCTGACATCATACGCAAATCCATTACTATGTCCAATCTTGTTGGGGGATCAACACACCTATCTATGATATGTCATAACTTACTGTTGGTCGCATGTGATGTGTTGTTCCCTTGTAACGTATATGTACTAAAAAATTAAGGTATGGGTTTGATTTTGGGAATGAATTTGATGTCATGCTATGCGATAACAGTACATTGTGCCAGGAGGGTAGTTCGTTTAAAGAGTGACGAGGGACACAATTAGGTTTTTTTGCTGTGTTCCTGATATTTTTGTTATGGAGATTACTTATATTCGCTTGACCTATCACATGAAAGGCTATCAATTGTCACCAAGGTGAAAGATTATCCAAATGTATTCAAAGAATTTCCCAATATCCTTCCCCGAATATAAATTGAATTTGGTATCGATCTCAAGAAAGATGCAAGACTAGAGGTCATGCTTCTAAGGCATATAGCTCACAAGAAGATAAGGAAATCAGATAAGAAAACTTTGGAATTATTGCAGAAAGTATTTATTTGGGAGTATTTCGAAGTGGAGAGCACCTATCGTTTTCGCAACTAAGGTAGATGGTTCCCTCTAGTTATGCATCGACTATCGAGATATAAATAAGCTGATGAGGAAAACCCGATATCCCTTGCCTCGCATTCATGACCCTTTCAATCAGTTTTGGGCGAAGGTTTTCTCTCAGCTCGATCTAGCCACCTGATTTCATCCGTTAAGAGTAACTAAAGACAATATCTCAAAGACTGCATTTCCTACACCAGATGGAATATCTGATTGGGTAGTGATGTCATTTGGGTTGACTAATGCTTCAGCTTATTTTGTGGATTTGATGAGTAAGTATTCCGAGAGTAGTTGAATAAGTTTGTAGGGGCCTTAATGGATGATATTCTTTTATATTCCATAGCAGAAGAGGAGCATAAGGTTCCTTTAATAGAGGTGATGAATGCCTTGAGAAGGAATCGGTTGAAGGCTAAGTTTTTGAAATGTCACTTTTGAAAGAAGGAGTTTCATTTCCTTAGGAATGTAGTATCAGTAGATTATTAGTAGTTGACCCAAGGAAAGAAGCCATAGTAAGATATTGGAAGACACCAAAGAACGTTTTAGAGGTTCGTAGTTTTAGGTTTCGTAGGATTCTATCGAAAATTTGTTAAAGACTTTGCGAAGATATCTGCACTTATGACTCCTTTGACTAAGAAGAACTGACTTGGAACTTAAAGTGTGAAGCAACATTTATTAGATTGAAGGAGTTATTGAAGAGCGCTTAAGTTTTGATCATTCTTGATGATATCAAGCCTTTCACCATGTATACCGATGCATGCAATAATGGTCTTTTTTTTGTCCTAATGCAAAAAGAGAAGGTAGAGGCATATGCGAGTCCATAACTTAAGATTCATGATCAGGGGAGAGATTTGAGTTTTTCACGGATCATAAGTCCCCTAAATACCTATTCTCCTACAAGAGCTTGAATCAGAGTTTAATATCCCCAATTTTAGGGCCTTAAACTAAACGCTACGGATGCTACAGTCATCCATAGTTTTAATTTCCGTGACAGAATGCGGCTATATTAATCATATCAATAATTAGAAGCACATAAATATGATAATTATTAAACACAATTTAATAGCAAACTTTCACATTTCATTCTATAAATAACATTTTATATTCATGACATAATCCTACATTCAGAGAAAATATAATTATTACAAAATACATTAAGAGAGACATACGAAGATGCCCTTATGGTTGATCAAAGTCTAACACTTAACACTTTATATAACTTGCCATTACATCCATATAAATAGAATCAAACAACACAACGGATTAGATAAGAACTTATAAATAGCTTAATTACCTCCTACACGTCTCCTGAGGTTTATTCGTCTAGCTAGTTGCCTGAAATCCCTTACTCTCGACCTCAAATGAGTACTCGAAAGTTTAAGGAGAAAAACAAAAACTTGGGGTCAAACAAACAATCTAGTGTGAATAATAACCTACCATATCAAACAAATAGATATCTAGTGAGACCAAGCTGCTAAGCAGAATGAGTTTGCCCCTCACTAATATCTTAACAAAATACCTCAACCATATACTGTGCTACTACATCCATCGTGCTTATAACATAATAGAAAAATGATACGCAAACATGCAATATACACTGGATTGCCCATCCCAAGTCATTAGCCCACCCATTTAAATTTTCGTTGATTATCTGTTTTATAGTTATGTGGACTACCCATCCCAAGTTATTAGACTACCCATCTAAATTTTTATTGATTATCCGTCTTATACTTGTGTGGACTACGCATTTAAAATTAATTATTTGGATTATCCATCTCCTATCATATGGACTACCATCACACATGGTTTCATTATCAAAGTTATGTGGACTATAAATCTCACATGTAGTAACAATTTAAAAAGATGTGGACTATCCATCACACATCCCAAAGTTTTCCTAGGATGATTATGAACCCCTCATTAACCATGTAGAGACTACCTATCTCTGGCATAATGTGGACTATCCATCTCACATTCCACGGTTTTCC
Organism: Allium fistulosum; assembly: GCA_030737815.1. Classification (NCBI taxonomy): domain Eukaryota; kingdom Viridiplantae; phylum Streptophyta; class Magnoliopsida; order Asparagales; family Amaryllidaceae; genus Allium; species Allium fistulosum. The sequence goes on from CM060904.1 coordinate 341,660,208, forward strand.
TAGAATAACTTTGAAACCATCACTTATCATTTTAATTCATGTCTTAACATACACGTTCAACCTATGTCTGTGGTGTCCCCCAATTAGGTTGTATACCCCTTAAACTTATAACATCTCAAACTAATATACATTGGTATCCCCAACAATTTATGTAGAACTCATTAAAAATATAAATTGGTATCCCCAATGATTAGTGTCAAGTTTATTCTATCTTGGTAACCCTAATAAATAATGTCAACTTCATATACTTATATAACATAGCAATGTAAAACATTGGTGTCCCCAACAATCAAAGTCGAAATCATACAACTTATGACTTGCCGTCGTTAATTAGCACAATAGAGAATATTTTCAACGTTAATAACAATGCCCACCTCTATCCAAGGTCAAAAACACAAACTCAAATTTTTTAAGTATAAAACTCCATGTCAAAAACAAGGTTGTCGATATACATATGATATAGCCTATCCTCCTTCTAAAGCAAAACATTAGATTTTTATAAATCATATAGCTAACTGCCAAAATAATAGGGTTGTTGATCCTCTTAAGCATGGGCTATATCGTCTCTTTAAAACGTAGTTTGAATTTACATAAAACTAAGCATTGCCGACGTTAAAAGGAAGAAATGCGGCATCGATGCAGTGTCGCATTGTTGCCAACAATGCAATATAAAACCTTACCGACATCGATGAATAACGACATCAAAACTAGCGGCATCATTGTAAAATACTATACTTAGCATACTTCAGCTACTATGTCGCTAAATATATAAGGCTGAAGTTAAAACAGGCGGCATCAATGATGGCGACATACGTAAGGCGGCCTCAATGATTGCAGCTTTAAAGCTTTAAACACTTAAATGAATCATGAGAATGCGATGCCACTGATAATAGGTTGCCGACGAAGTCGACTTCGACATTGTATCAGTCATTCCTTAACTACTTAGTAGTTATTATATACATCACTCCATATCGACGCCTATTCTCTTAGTTGCGACGTTATCTTAGCTTCGGTGTGTATAGGAGTGGCATGGCATTATCGTAAATATTATGAAAACTGATTTATTACTAATAAAAGCAAATATTTTTCATCAAGTCTTATTCTTTGTGAAATTCCTATTGGACAATGAAATGCTTTACCCAATTATTTTAAGAAAATCTACCGCATTTAGTTTAAAATCCCAAATTCATTTGTCAACTTAATTAGTAACCTTAATTAACTATTAATTTAAATGCTTATCTTGCAAAATAAATTCATAATAATTCGAAATCACTTGGGGAAATCCCCAAAAATCCCAGAATTTCAGAAATATCATATTCTTTATTATACAAAAAATTTGGGGCAAAAAAATATATTTAATTATTTTAAATAATTTAAACCCGAATTAAACCCAATTTCCACCTTAGGAAATTCATAAAATATTTACTTCAACTCAAAAAATTATGAAGTTAAAAACCCATCTCCAAATTAATGTTTTACACAACGTACTAGAAAATCAATTTAGAGATTAAATACTTAGGTTTTACCCTTCAAAACTCATTTAAATAATTTTATAAAATTTCCACAAACCATTATTATATCCAAATAATGATTATTCAACCATAACTTGGCAAATCAAACAAGATAAATTCGACTACTATCCATAACCAAACTAAATAAAAGATAGAGATGGTGTTGGCATTATTCACCTTAAATTTAATGTTTGAGTTGAGATTTGATTTTTTTCTCTAGTTTTCCTAAGCTTTATCTTGTGAATCTCCTTTAATTTTGCTCCCTTTTCCCTTAGGTTATGGTCGCCATTCTTATGTTCTTCTTTTTATTGTTTTTGTGTGAGTAAAATGAGAATGATATGTGGGGGAAAGGGTTTAAGGATTAAAAGATGGATATACCAATTTTACCCCTCTCATATATTCTCTTATGTGTTAATTTTTTCAAAACAATCTCATTACTTAATTTATTAAGGCACGACCTTGTTAATAACCAAATCTCATTCTTCTTAACCATTTACATTATTCTATTTAATATATCCAATTAAATATCCTTAATAATGTAAAACTAAAATTAGGGTGTTACAGGATTCCCTCATACAGAATTTCATCCTTGAAATTTAGTAAGGACTACATAACAAGCCTATCAAACATGCAAACAATGCTAGTATATCCTGTCAGCTATAAAGTTTATATACAACAAATATAGAAAATACCATTACAACAACCCAGGATAAGTATCTCTAATCATGTCCTCTGTCTCCCAAGTACAATATTTCTCATTGTCACACCACTGGACTTTCACTAACTTGACTGTCTTGTTCCTTAGTCTCTTCCCATCTCTAATCGCAACACGAACTGGTTGTTTTACAAAAGTCATATCCGGTTCCACTACTAAGTCTTTCAATGTAATTGGAGTAAAATTATTCTTTAGATCATGCACATACTTTCTAAGATAAGAAACATGAAACACATTATGGACTCCTGCCAAACTATTCGGTAACACTATTTGGTACGTGAGTTTCCCGATCCTTTCTATAATAGTGAACGGTCCAACATATCTCGACACTAATTTCCCTGACTTACCAAATCCTACTACACCCTTCAACGATCATACTTTAATGAAAATACGATCTTCAACTGAGAACTCTATATCCTTATGCCTCTTATCTGCATAACTTTTTTTGCCTGGACTAAGCTTCTCTCATCCTAGCTCGGATCCACTCGATCTTTTTCGTGGCTTTTCTAACCATACCTGGACCAAGGACCAATCTATCTTCGGTCTCTAACCAACATGTTGGTGATTGGCACAGCCTCTCATACAAAGCTTCAAAAGGTACCATTGCTATACTAGTCCGATAACTATTATTATAGGAAAACTCAAACAAGTGCAAATGGTCTTCCCATGACCCACCAAAGTCTAGTACACAAACTCTTAATAAATCTTCAAGCACCATATTGACTCTCCCTGTCTACCCATCAGTCTGTGGGTGATAAATGGTACTCGTCTTAAGCTTGGTACCTAATACCTCCTGCAGACTCTTCAAGAATTCACTTGTGAATAATGCATCTCTGTCACTAACTATTCTATTAGGAATCTCATGCAGTTTAACAATATTCTTCATAAAAAACATAGCCAATACAAGTGTCGTCCTGGTTGACTTAACGGGAATGAAATGTGCACTCTTGGTTAGTTTATCCACTATAACCCAAATACTTTCATTTCCCCTGTTCGACCTTGGCAACCCTTTAATAAAATCCATGGACATTGAATCATATTTCTAAAATGGTATATCTAAAGGCTGAAGCAATCCGCTCGGCTTCTTTTGCTTGGCTTTAACTTGCTGGCAATTCACACATTGCTTCACCCATAAGCCTACATCCCTTTTCATACCTTCCCAGAAGAAACTTCTCGTCATATCCTTATACATCTTAGTTACTCCAGGATATATAGTAAACCTTGACCGATGACGTTCCCTAAGAATTTCCTTCCTTAAGTCACCAATATCCGGAACACATAACCGTCCCTTCTTCCTTAACCATCCTTTCTGGTCAAGAATAAAAAATTTCAAATTATCGATCTCGGTTCCACCCTCCAACCTTCTAATCCTTTCAGCTAGTAATGGATTATCCCTCTGCTTAGAAGCTATCCTTTCGAACAATACCGGTCAAACATCTAAACATGACAATATGGCGGTGCTATGATTAGAACTAGCAGTCGATCTTAACCGCACACTACAAGTAGTCAGCACCTCTAAATCCTTCCATCCTATTGACATATCTAACACCACATTCTGATGCCTTCTGCTAAATGTAGGATCGATTTCACCCTAGAAAGGGGGTGAATAAGGTGATACTATTTATAAAAATTATTGCGGAAGTTTATATAAATTCAACACAGATCACAGCAGAATAGCAGCACAGATAATAGCAGAATAAAAAATGCAGAAATATAGAACACACAGATTTACCCAGCTTCGGCAAAACCCTGCCTACGTGCTGCCCCCAAGGTTTCTACTAGAAATTAGATAGTCAGACGCTTACAGACGTAAACTCGCAACACCCGCTATCGACTAATCCTAACTCTATGCTCAAAACCTTGCCACAACTCAGCCACTGAGTTGTGAATCCTCAAACTACGCCACGTAGTTTGTCCCCTAGTCACACGACTAGAAATTACAGATGTTTAAAGAAGAAAATACAAATTCAAAGCAATTAATAAAATGAAACCCTAATTTTAAATAGCCTAATAAAATTTTAATCTGGCCCAAATTAAAAGAACATTCCTTTTTCAAAGTAATTATCACTTCGGCCCGTTCCTTTGTGTTCTTCGATGGCTGCTCGTTCATTTCCTGTAACGACCCGATATTTTGGACCATTCGCATCCATTATAAGTGTATAGGTAGACACTCATGTCGGAATTGAATTGCTCAAAATACCGCGTTGTTAATTTAAATTTGGCAAAACTGAACATATATAGTAAATAATTTAATCACAGATCACAGACACAGAGTAATAATTGCAGCGGAAATAAAAGAGATAGTAGTTCATGAAGCTACTATATGAATATATAAAATACATCAGAGTTTACAACAGAAGAGTAATACGATACATCAGATACAAATCAGAGTACATCACTGGAATCATCGAATATCTGAAAGCTGGATAGATAGCTGGATCTCCAAGCGAAGCTCCAACTCCAAAGGTGAGTCTCGAATACTGGTACACTCAGTCTGACCCGAGCGTAAAGCAAAACACAAAACACTCGAGTCAGGATTAACATTCTTATATTAATAAATCCAACTCAAGTGAAATAGCAATTGAAATACAAGTAACTCAAAGGATGTTTGGAATAACCATCCTTTAAGGATCCGTTAAACTATCTACTAGGTAGTAATGTACGCTAAGTAGATAATGTCTATCAGTAATATGTAAAGATATCAAAATAGCGTTAAGTCATGGCCCATTCCACCCTTAACACATTTTTATTCCCAAAAGCATATACAAGACCGTAGTTTCCCCAAAACCGGAAGTCACCAGAGGGCAATCCATATACTAAAGGTACAAAACAAAATCGTAGTGGTCGCGCATAAATGGAATACAAGTATGAAAAGGCACATGAGGCAATACCCAAGGTAGTGATACTACCGTTCGCCTGATCCGGACTGGTGAGAACGCAACGCCGCAGCGCCCGCAACACCGTGAAACAACACTCCCAAAATCAAGGGTGCACCAATCGACAACAAGTTTAAGTAGTTCGAAGAAGTGTGTCCACTTGAGGTAGCTAATCCTCCATTGGCCCGGCACGGCTCCTGTTTTAGTCATTTCCAATTTGACACAAGTGTCAAGGCTATCCATTATCGTTCTCTTTCTTCAGTCAACACGTACATCATTCCAACCACTTCATTCTGGATCATCACTCCGCGTATAGTTATTAAAGTAGTTTCGGTTTAGATAGAGAGTATATCCATTACCGATCCCGGTCTCTTTAATAACTTTCGTAATTATTACACCGATTGGTCGTTTATATATTTCAAAACCAAATCAATTACAATTTCAATTAGAATTCGTAAACCAACCTTTCATTTGTCTTTCAAAAACCAATTTCCAAAATTTACGTTTCAAAACTTCAATTTACCATTTCAAAATCTTATAATTCAATTTCAATATCTATTTAAAACCATTCAAATATTGATTCAAGTTTGTATATAAGTTTCATTCCAAAATCATTTAAACAAATTTTATTTAACATTCAAATCAATTTAAACTCATTTATCGATTCCATTCAATATTCGTTAAGTTACTTTATCATTCAAAACAATTTCTATTAAATTTCCAATTCATTAAATCAATTCTTAAGTTCAACTTCATCAAATCAAAACTTACAATTTTGAATTAAACTAAATTCGTCAAATCAATTCTTTCAATTACAAGTCTTACATTAATTCCAAAAATATCACATTTTCATTTCTTGTTAAAGAAATTCCATTTCACTTATTTACTTCCTTAAATAATTTTCCAAACTTAATTAATCAAGAAAACTCAATACCAATTATTTACAAAGTAAATTCACTCATTCAAAAGTTCGATTTCTCTTATTAAAGAATTTAATTCAATTTGATCATTAAATCATTCAATCTTATTTAATTATTAAATAATTCAAAACTTAATTATTAAATAATTTCAAAATTTAATAATTTCAAACTTAATTATAATTTCAAACTTAATTATTAAATCATTCAAAGTTTAATAATTTCAAACTTAATTAAAATTTCAAACTTAATTCAATCATTTCTCAAATTAAACAACATTCTTTCATCAATTACATTGTTAATATTCTGTTTCAGATTATTAAATATTAACATTTTCCTTTCATTAAAAATTCAAATTTCACTTCATTTCAAAACCATATTATTTATTCAAATAAAATCTTCGTTTATTTTTAAATCAAATTATTGACCAATCGGGTTTTTATTTAATTCTATCCTAGGTCAAAGTTCAATTTGGGTATTTATCATTTCAACCCGATTCCAATTCAATTCAAAATCAAAGCATAGCAAAAGGAACTTGCAGTGTGATAACTGGGATGGTGTCAAAGTAAATAAACAAGCAATAACAACAACCAATATCAATCCAATAATCAATTCAAATAATCCCGAAATAATCGTATTAATTCGCATTGTTATTTGTACGAATTATAATTATTTCTAGAATCTACACTATCATTTCATGCAGATTAAAGATTATTCCACTAATTATTTATACGGTTTTTCACTTGTCATTCAATTACAATTTTATACTACAACAATTAATCCAACATACATCGATGGTTCAAAGTGAAATTATTACTATTCTACATGTCAATTAAATTAACAATTAAAAGGGGTCATATTCACTAATCAAATTTAACATATAAATCAGTTTTAAAATTTGTTAACTATCCTATATCCATTTCAATTTTGCATACTTTTTATCATTTAACACTAACAACTTAACGTCCAATATAAACATCAACAATCAATCAATTATCAGTCAAACTGTATTATCATCGCATAAATAATTAACAGATAATGGTGTCAAATGTCACAGGTGAACTGATATAGGCAATAACATATATAACAGTGTAAATAACTAATAGCAGCATATTTCAATTGTCGTTTCAATTGAAATCAAATTTAATAAATAAAAGAACGTTAATCGTGAGTGAGTGCTCACCTTTCGAGGCAAGAGAGGTTGAACAATAAAATTACATTTTGAAATGCAGGCACGACTTCCAAAGCAAAGATAGATGGACCCGAATTTGACGGACAAGCTGATAGAGAAGGAAACGATGAAAAGAAATCAGAATCTGCTTGATGTACACTGAAACGAAATATATATATTATCTATTATATTATTTTCCTAACCGATATTAAATTTGGAACTCATTAATAATATATATATATATATACACATTTGCAAATGAATACTAAACCTAAACATTTATAGATAAAATCTCAATATATTTATTAAAACTCAAACTCTGGTATACTCATCTATATACAACACACATATGCTGCTTTGAAATCACAATATATACTAATATAAACTATATATACCTTTAATATCTATTACAGAATATCATAAAAATTTATATATAGTAAATAGGTCAAAACTTTATAAATATTATATATAAACAAGTATATGAATGTACAACTAATGTATGTATGTAGGCTGCATTTAGACAAATCATATGTAAAATAAACCAAAGAAAGTACTTTATAGATATATGTATAATATAAAGTAAACACGTTTGTTAAACATAAAAAAAATGAACTAGAAAATAAATATATATACAAACTGGTATAATATAAAGCTTGCTTAACTACTATATATGCAGACTTACCTAAATTACATAAATGTATATTATAATATATTCCACTATGGACAACCTGCAGACTTACGAATACCTATGTATACACAACAAACAACATATCGTATAAATCTTGTATAAAACTATATATATGGATACAGTTGCATAACAACCTATATTTAATACCAAACTTACATTATTATATACTGACCCAAACTCTGACCAAATATGCAAGCTAGTGTAAACAGTTTATATATACGAAAAAGTAAACATTTCATATATTACTAATACAAGAACCAGATCAATTATAACTTTGTATATATACGTACAGATCTAAAACCAATAATATAACTTAATATATAAATATATAGGCGCATCCAAACGAATATATAATGTGCCTACTATACAACAGCTGCTAATTTTATATTCAACTTGTCTTTTATTTGCAAACTACATATAAAAACATGTATACCTTTGTACATAAATAGAATGACAAATATATATATATATATACACACTGTTATACATTTATATATACTTTATAAACGCAAGTTCCCAATTTCAGCTGGAAACACAAAACTTTCCAAACCAAACTATTATTCAAGTAAAAACATACGTACTACTTACTTGAGCAAAGGTGGACAGAGAAACATGGCTGGAACAACATTGTGACGGAAGTCTATGCTCGCGTGAGCCGAGAAGGAAGAAAAATGCGGAGTGTTTGGGGATGAGATCGGCGGGAGGTGGAGGGAGCTGGAAAGAAGAGGAGCTCGGCTGCGTCATGAAAGAGGGAATTTGTCGCCAAGGTACGAGCAAGCTGCTGAGTGGTTTCAGATCTGGAGCTAGGTGCTCAAGTGGTGGGACCACGCGGCAGAGGAGGGAGGCAGGCGTAGATGATGATGGCCATGGTTTGAGGGTTTCGGTCACGTGATGGGTTTGGGTGAAGGTAGGCGAGGGCTGTCGCATAGGATGGCCGAAGTGACCGGGTGGGTAGCTTCGGTTGCGAGGCTGGCATGAGGGGGCTGTAGCACGGAGGTGTCTGGGCATGTGTGGTGAGGAGAAAACGTGGGTGGCCTTCGGGTGTCAGGTGGAGTTGGGCTGTGGACGGATGTTGATGACGTGGAGGAGGGGGAATGGATGATGGAGAGATTTGTATGGCCGAAGAAGTGGAATGAGGAATTGCGTGAGGGGGAAGGAGAGGCAAACAAATAGGAAAATGGAAAGAGGCAGGGGAAATAGCTTTAGGGGAATACGAACAGTAAAGAAAAATAAATGAAACAATTTATCTCTTGAGAATTGAAAAGGGCTATGGAAGGTCACAATTAAATTAGGGGATATTAAACCATGAATGGTCACAATTAAATTATTTTCTTGAGAATTGAAAAGTGCTTCCGACTATTTCAAATTTACCGGTGGGGTATGAATGAGATGTTGGGAATTAAAAGTTAGAATTCGATACCGGTACCGATCCAATTATTGTTTCGTTCGATTAGCCGTGCACCGAGCTCCGAAATATACAACCGAATGTACTGTTAAGATCAGTGCAACAAGACGATCGAAATAGTATACAGATATCAGTGGTTCGATTGAAATATAAAAATTCGAATTTTCTAATAGCGGAAAATGCAAGAAAAACGCTGAAAATTAAGATCGACGGAGCCAAAGATGTCCGAATTTGGAAAAACGACAAACTAACATCTTGCTCAGAAGATGGTTTAGAATTTTTCTATGTAAAAATATTTAGGTTTCGGAAACATTTTATTTTCATCGCTTTTTAACTGATTAAATTGAAGTGAATTTACGCGCGAAATAAAGTTTCATATTTTCGAACGAAAATTTACCAGTTGCTATGTTTAACTAGACGCATTCCAAATATCAAATTTATATTTCAAAATTTTATCGTTTAAAATTTCGCAAAATTTCAATTAATTACGTTATTAAAACAGTTGAAATTTACGGGTCGTTACAATTCCTCTTTAACAAAAATTAGGGCTTCCTTTATTGAAGCTGCCGACTTATGTTGATCGATTGAATAGGTGATGTCGCTCCGTGCTCTGTCGATCAACTGTCTACTTGTAGCTTGCTTCGGCTGCATCGATGATCGAGTTCAATTCGTAAAATCTAGTATGTAATTTATGCTTTTCTTCTTTTACTCGATAACTAGCTTGAACTCGATCTTGGTTCGAGTTGAATGATTATTCCTTTTTTCTTGGACTCGAATGCCTTTGTAGACGATGATGTTAATCGTTTATATAGGGTTCGAACCCCTTGATTTTCGTTCGTCTGAATTTATTTGAATTCGTCAACTAATTTATCTCGACCACTTGATTCAAATATTGAAGCTGGTGATTGTTCTGACTTGTTCAATTTTGTATATTTGATTACCTTGTTCATCACAGCTTCAAATTGTTTTGTGGATACCACGACTTCGATTTTGCTGTTCAATTTTTGTGACTTGTTCATCGCATCTGCATACGTGACTTTGACATTGACTTTATTGATGATATTGTTTGGATTATTCCTCTGCAAAAATATTTCCTTTTTTGACTTCGACCTTGCCACTACTTCGACTTGTGAATTGAGTTGATGTTTTGGTTTTGACTCGATTTGATATTGTCACCTGTAGTTGCCGTAGTGTTGCAGTCTTTATTTTGCCTGACCATTTGAACCACTGATTAATTATTCTTGTGTGTCTGCACATGTGTACTCGAGTCTGATTCATATATATGTTTCAGACTTGTTTATTTGCTTGAATTTATTGAGCTTGGTTGCATTCTGGTTTCTCTGACCACATGAGCTAGTTTGGTTGAAGTTGGTTTTGAACATGGTCATTGATGTTGTACCCCACTGTGTACATTTCTCTGTGCACATCGAATTTGCATGCTGTCTCCTTGACATCTTCATTGCACACTATACATTTGTCTATGCATGTGATTCTCATTTGCTTCGAGACAGTTTTAGTTGCATTGTGTCTTTGAGTCTTGTGTCCACTGGTGCATAGACTTTGTACATGTTGTGCTTGAGTTTTGGTTTACATGTCTACATGCTTCAATGGTTCTGCTTTGCATTGTATTATTGTCACATGATTCCCCTCACTTTTGCTTCACTTGAATTTGCTCTGTGCCTTGTCTGGTTCATCTTGTAGTCTGGTGTAGTTTCACTGGAAGTTGTCTTGATGCAGTCTTGGTCGACACTGAATTTTGATGTTGTTGCCATTTTAATCGTTTTTGACCATTTTATTGTACTTGTACATTTTGGACTGCACCTGTGTTATATCTAGTTCCAGTATTATTAATGATAACACTATCATTAATATCATAGATTTAGGGGGAGTTAATGTCATTTTTTTTGTTGATGACAAAGGGGGAGAAGTATAAAATAGGTTAGTTAGGCATAGATTAAGGGGGAGTTATTAGATTTAGGGGGAGTTATAAGGAGAATATAAATATTTTATAAACAAAGGTTATCATCATCAAAAAGGGGGAGAATGTTAGTCTATAGGATAATGGTTTTGATGACAACAACTATAGAAGTGTTATAAAATATATATGTGCAGGAAATCTATATGCAGGTATCAACAAAAGAAGACTGTACAGTAAAGAAGACAAAGATCAAGAGTTCAAGATTGAAGACTCATGAGATTCAAGATATTCAAGAGTTCAAGACAAATAATATAGTTAGGTTAGATATTTGTTAAAACTCCTTGAAAGCACTATCATTCTTTTTTATCCAATTTACTCGTGGAATGGAATCCACTTCGTTCTTGTTAAAGGGATGGAACCCTAGTGAGATGGAACTCACGAAATATCTAGTGGAACGGATAGTAGCCCTATTTTGTTATCCACTAATTTTGATTCAAAATGATTTTCAAAATTATCTCTTGTTTCATAAAATGATTTTCAAATATTCCTTTTCAAAAGAAAAACCTTCGTTCGTATTTCCAAAAATGTTTTAGCCTCAAAATCATATTTATCATTTTGTTATATTTTGATTTCAAAATTGTCCTTGATATTTTAGCCTCAAAATCTATTTTAATATTATATTTACTTTAGTTTATTTACCTTGATTTTAAATATATTTTAGTATATATACATATATATATTCATAAGTATTTCTACTTCTAAATACCTTCTACAAATACATAGAGTCCATTTGAATAAAGTTGCATATGTTTTAAATCATCATTTTCAAAGAAAAGCAAATCATCATTTTTACTAGACCATGTCGACATCATAGTTACTCGTCATGTCGACATGCTTCCCATTATAGCAAAGGTTGTTTTCAAAAGAAGTGTCTATTCGTTTAAATCTCTTTGAATGGACACATCCATTCATTCTCTATAAATAGAGACTGTTATGGACGTTTTCCAGTAACTACTTTCTTTATTTTCTCTCCTCTTTATTCTCTTATCTTATTTTCTAATCATCCTATCCATATTCTGCCAAAATCTTAAGTGAATCAAACCAGAATATCTCTAGTTTGATTCTCTGCCACTCTCTTCAAAGAATCTCAGTGCTTATCAGAGTTATAGATACATTTGTACTCAAAGAAACTTGTTTAGGGTTATAAAGGTGTGATCGTGTCCTTAGAAATCGATCGGGTGAACTTGTGTCTTGTGAATCAAGTGGTTCTACCCAGAGACCTGAGAATCTGGAGGGTGTACCTCGTTGCCTTGGAATCGAGGGATTGTAATCTAGATTATTATTGAATAGAAAGCCGTACAAGTTGTGCGGGACTGGATGTAGGGTAACACCGAACCAGTATAAAATTCCTGGTGTGTTCTTTCCTTTACTTGCTTTTTATTTATATTTGCATCTGTTTGTGATTCTGTGATTTGATCTGTGATTGTGTATTTGCATTAAGTTAGTTAAATCAATTTAAATCAAAGAAGTTTTAAAGAAATTCTTAAAACACTATTCACCCCCCCCCTTTAGTGTTAAATAGCCTTAAGATCATCTTCCGCGTCCCTTTCATTTGGTATCAGAGCAAGTTTTTCAAAGTATTCATAATCTGATTTTTGAAAAGTTCATGGCTAAGTTTGAAATGTTTCCTAAAAATAATTCTTTAATGATCAAATCATTGTGGTCTCATAAATTGATGCATGATAGTTATATAGAATCAGGTAATCTACAAAAGTTGCTCACTGTGCAGGAATCTTGCTTCATGGCGACAAATGAATCTATTCACAATGGACAAGTTGTGCAAATAAGGAAAAACAAGTGGATACTTGATAGTGGATGTTCAAGACATATGACAGAAAATCCAGAGATACTCAATGACATTATTTGCAAGGATGGAGGATTGGTTAATTTTGGGGATAATTCAAAAGGTTATGTAGTTGGCATCGGCAATGTAGGTAATTCTGAAACTCCTATTATTTCAAATGTTTTGTTAGTTAAAAATCTACAACATAATCTACTTAGTATTAGTCAGTTATGTGATAAAGGATATAGGATTAAATTTGAAAAAGACAAGTGTCACATCGAAGATAATAAATCTAATATTATCTTTGAGGGAGTTAGGAAAAAGAATATCTATATTCTTAGTATGAAAATTTCAAATGATAATCTATGTCTTTTGGCCAATACAAGTGACCCTTGGACTTGGCATAAGAGATTTGGACATTTGAATTTTAAACTCTTATCTAGACTATCCAAACTTGATCTAGTAAGAGGCCTCCCTAAGATGCAATTTAAAGTAGATAGTATATGTGATGCATGTCAATTAGGAAAACTTAGAAAAAGTTCCTTTAAACTTAAAGATATGATTTCTACTTCAAAACCTCTTGAGTTACTTCACCTAGATTTATTTGGTCCATCTCAGATTCAATCAATCAACCATAGTAAATATGTCTTTGTAATTGTGGATGATTATTCCAGATATACATGGACAATCTTTCTGAAACATAAAAGTGATACTTTTGATTATTTTAAAAGTTTTTCAAAAAGAGTTCAAAACCAACTTTCTTCCAAGATCATCACTATTCGTAGTGATCACGGTGGTGAATTTGAAAATGAGAAGTTTGAGGAATTCTGTAATCAGAAGGGAATTACTCACAATTTTTCGTTTCCAATAACTCCACAACAAAACGGAGTAGTTGAGCGTAAGAATAGGACGATTCAAGAGTGTGCTAGAACTCTACTTTCTGATAGTAAATTACCAAAACATTTTTGGGCTGAAGCAGTTGCAACAGCCTGTTATATTTTGAATAGGATTCTAATTAGACCTCTAACCAATAAAACACCTTATGAACTTCTTTTCAATAAGAAACCTAAGGTATCTTATTTCAGAATTTTTGGAAGTAAATGTTTTATCTTAAATACAAAAGATAATTTAGATAAGTTTGATCCTAAATCCGACAAAGGAATCTTTATCGGATATTCTAACAGGAGTAAAGCTTATAGAGTTTTTAATCTAAGAACAAACACTATTGAAGAAACTTTACATGTTTCCTTTGATGAAAATTTCAAAGAAGTTGATCAGACTAATGATGAGGATGACTTAGTTATTTCTAATCATGAATCTGTAGATGCTACAAATGAAACTTTTCATCCAAATAAAAAGATTAGGCTTTTAAAAGATCACCCTGTAGAAAATATTCTAGGAGATATGCAATCTGTTGTTAAAACTAGGAATCAATTAAACAGTATGAGTCATGTTGCTTTTATATCCTCAATAGAACCTAAAAATCCAAAGGAAGCATCAACTGATGATTCATGGATTCTTGCTATGCAAGAAGAATTGAATCAATTCACCAGAAATGATGTTTGGGAACTTGTTCCTAGACCTGAGGATAAATCCATTATAGGCACTAAATGGGTATATAAAAATAAATTAAATGAATTAGGTGAGGTCGTTAGAAATAAGGCTCGACTCGTTGCATAAGGTTATTGTCAAGAAGAAGGTATAGATTATGACGAAACCTTTGCACCCGTAGCAAGATTAGAAGCTATTAGAATTCTGCTTGCTTTCGCTAATTTCAATAATTTCAAACTTTTTCAAATGGATGTCAAGAGTGCCTTTCTAAATGGTTTTGTAAAAGAGGAAGTTTATGTTGAACAACCTCCACTCTTTGAAGATACAAAATTTCCAAATCATGTTTTTAAATTAAAAAAGGCCCTGTATGGTCTAAAACAAGCTCCTAGAGCTTGGTATGATAGACTTAGGTCTTATCTTTTGCAATCTGATTTTGAAATAGGTAAAGTAGATAACACACTTTTTATTAAAAGAAATAAAAATGATATTCAACTTGTACAAGTGTACGTAGATGATATTATTTTTGGATCAACCAATTCTGACATGAACAAAGAATTTTATGACATTATGACAAAAGAGTTTGAGATGAGTCATATGGGTGAACTTAACTTTTTACTAGGACTACAAATCAAACAATTAGATAATGGTATCTTTATCAGTCAAGAGAAGTATGCGAGAGAGTTAGTTAGTAAGTTTGGCTTGACCAATGTGAGTGGAAAACCAACTCCCATGGCAACCAATATAGCGTTAAGTAAGGATGATCTATCCAAAGACGTAGATCAAACCTTGTATAGAGGAATGATTGGATCACTTCTCTATATAACTACTAGTAGACCAGATATCATGAACAGTGTCTGTCTCTGTGCAAGATATCAATCTCAACCCAAGGAAACTCATCTAAAAGCTGTGAAACGTATCATTCGATATGTTAAACACACCTTTGATTATGGATTGTTCTACCCTAAGAATGATTCATTTGAATTAGTTTCCTACTGTGATGCTGACTATGCTGGGTGTAAGTCAGACCGAAAGAGTACAAGTGGAACTTGTCACTTTCTAGGTCATTCCTTAATTTCCTGGTTCAGTAAAAAGCAGAATACTGTTTCCCTATCAACAACTGAAGCAGAGTATGTTTCTGCTGCTTTAGCTTGTTCTCAAGTTTTGTATATGCAACAAACCTTGAATGATTTTGGTATATCTATCACAAAATCTCCAATTTTCTGTGATAACACTAGTGCCATTAGTTTGTCCAAAAACCCAACTCTCCATGCCCGAACTAAACATATTGACATTAGACACCATTTTCTAAGAGATAACGTAAATAAAGAGAAAATTTCTCTTGATTTCGTTAATTCTGAAAATCAAATAGCTGATATTTTAACCAAACCTTTAGGAGAACCTGTCTTCACCAAGTTAAGAAGAGAATTAGGTATATGTTCTCTTTCTGAAATATAGTATATAGTATAGTAGTATACATAGGGTATATATGAATGATTTCTTAACCATAGCATTTTACAACACCATGTCGACATAGTATTCATGCGTCATGTCGACATGAAATGGTAAAAATGACAATTCGTTTTTCCCTCTAATTTTTGAATGGGTGGTTATTTAATTCACCCATTCCGAGTTTCTCTTCCCTCCAATCATTATTTCTTCATACTACTTTCTGGAAACATCAAATCCATGGCTTCCACATCCAATCCTAATCAAATTTCACCGGTTCCTTTCCCTTTTCCTTCACAAGGCCCTTTCCAAAACTCCATACTTGCTCGTGTCATCAAAATAGAGGAGAAAGTTGATGATTCGCTGCAGATGTTAACTGAAATGCAAGTTCAACAATTGAGAATGGCAAGAGAGCAAGAGAAACAAGGGAATATTCTGAGGAATCTTCAAAAATTCCTCATGGATAATCATGCCAATCCAATTGTAATTGAAGATTCTTCTAACATAGAAGCAAATGAAGAAGGAGAAGAAGACGAAGACGAAGAAGAAGAGGAAGAACCAATGGAGGAAGAAACTGATGATGAAGCAGTATGTGTAGGGGAATTCTGTTTTGATGCTTATGGGAACATTGTGGAACAACATGGAAATTTCTGTTTCCATTACCCAAATTGTCCTGTCCACAAGTCTCCCATCATAAAAAACAACCGTTGAGTTGTAACGACCCGCCATTTTGGACCATTCGCATCCATTATAAGTGTATAGGTAGACACTCATGCCGGAGTTGAATTGCTCAAAATACCGCGTTGTTAATTTAAATTTGGTAAAACTGAACATATACAGTAAATAAAAATCACAGAACACAGAGTAATAATTGCAGCGGAAATAAAAGAGATAGTAGTTCATGAAGCTACTATATGAATATATAAAATACATCAGAGTTAAACAGATACAACGGAAGAGTAATATGATACATCAGATACAAATCAGAATACATCACTGGAATCATCGAATACTGAAAGCAGAATAGATGGCTGGATCTTCAAGCAAAGCTCCAACTCCAAAGGTGAGTCTCGAAAGCTGAACCACTCAGTCTGACCCGAGCGTAAAGCAAAAACACAAGACACTCGAGTCAGGATTAACATTCTTATATTAATAAATCCAACTCAAGTGAAATAGCAATTGAAATACAAGTAACTCAAAGGATGTTTGGAATAACCATCCTTTAAGGATCCAGTAAACTATCTACTATGTCGTAATGTACGCTAAGTAGATAATGTCTATCAGTAATATATAAAGATATCAAAATAGCGTTAAGTCATGGCCCATTCCACCCTTAACACATTTTTATTCCCACAAGCATATACAAGACCGTAGTTTCCCCAAAACCGGAAGTCACCAGAGGGCAATCCATATACTCAAGGTACAAAACAAATTCGTAGTGGTCGCGCATAAATGGAATACAAGTATGACAAGGCACATGAGGCTATACCCAAGGTAGTGATACTACCGTTCGCCTGATCCGGGCTGGTGAGAACGCAACGCCGCAGCGCCCGCAACACCGTGAGACAACACTCCCAAAATCAAGGGTGCACCAATCGACAACAAGTATAAGTAGTTCGAAGAAGTGTGTCCACTTGAGGTATCAATCCTCCATTGGCCCGGCACAGCTCCTGTTTTAGTCATTTCCAATTTGACACAAGTGTCAAGGCTATCCATTATCGTTCACTTTCTTCAGTCAACACGTACATCATTCCAACCACTTCATTCTGGATCATCACTCCGCGCATAGTTATTAAAGTGGTTTTCGGTTTAGATAGAGAGTATACCCATAACCGAATTCCGGTCTCTTTAATAACTTCCGTAATTATTACACCGATTGGTCGTTTATTTATTTCAAAACCAAATCAATTTCAATTTCAAATAGAATTCGTAAACCAACATTTCATTTGTCTTTCTAAATCAATTTCCAATATTTACGTTTCAAAAACTTCCAAATTATCATTTCAAAATCTTATAATTCAATTTCAATTTCTATTTAAAACAATTCAAATATTGACTCAAGTTTGAATATAAGTTTCATTTCGAAAACATTTAGATTAATTTAATTTAACATTCAAATCAATTTAAATTCATTTATCGATTTCATTCAATATTCGTTCAATTACTTTATCATTCAAAATAATTTCTATTAAATTTCCAATTCATTAAATCAATTTCTAAAGTTCAACTTCATTATATCAAACTTACAATTTTGAATTAAATTAAATTCGTCAAATCATTTCTTTAACTTTCAAGTCTTATATTAATTTCAAAAAAAATAATATCACATTTTATTTCTTGTTAAAGAAATTCAATTCACGTATTTATTTTCTTAAATAATTTTCCAAAAACCTTACTTAATCAAGAAAACTCAATTTCAATTATTACGAAGTAAAATTCACTTATTCAAAAGTCCAATTTTTCTTATTAAAGAATTTCAATTCAATTTAATCATTAAATAATTCAATCTTCTTTAATTATTAAATAATTCAAAACTTAATTATTAAATAATTTCAAGGTTTAATAATTTCAAACTTAATTATGATTTCAAACTTAATTATTAAATCATTTCAAAGTTTAATAATTCCAAACTTAATTATAATTTCAAACTTAATTATTAAATCATTTCAAACTTAATTCAATCATTTCTCAAATTTAACATCATTCTTTCACCAATTACATTGTTAATATTTTGTTTTAGATTATTAAATATTAACATTTTCCTTTCATTAAAATTCAAATTTCAACTTCATTTCAAAACCATATTTTTATTCAAATAAAATCTTCGTTTATTTTTAAATCAAATTATTGACCAATCGGGTTTATTTAATTTTCTATCCTAGGTCAAAGTTCAATTTGGGTATTTATCATTTCAACCCGATTCCAATTCAATTCAAAATCAAAGCATATCAAAGGGAACTTGCAGTGTGATAACTGGGATGGTGTCAAAATAAATAAACAAGCAATAACAACAATCAATATCAATCCAATAATCAATTCAAATAATCCCGAAATAACCGTATTAATTCGCATTGTTATTTGTACGAATTAATTTAATTATTTCTAGAATCTACATTATCATTTCATGTAGATTAAAGATTATTACATTACGGTTTTCACTTGTCATCTATTACAATTTCATACATCATCAATTTAACAACATACATTCAATGGTTAAAAATGTAATTAAACAAATCCTACGTGTCAATAAATTCAACAGTTAAAGGGATCATATTATACAAATGTCAGTTAATCAAATTTAACAATTAATTATCCTATATCAAGTTCAATTTCACACTATTTATCATTTTAACATTAACAATTTTACGTCCAATATAAACATCAACAATCAATCAATTATCAGCCAAACTATATTATCATCGCATAAATAATTAACAGATAATGGTGTCAGATGTCACAGGTGAACTGATACAGGCAATAGCATATATAACAGTGTAATTAACTAACAGTAGCATATTTCAATTGTCGTTTCAATTGAAATCAAATTTAATAAATAAAAGAACGTTAATCGTGAGTGAGTGCTCACCTTTCGAGGTTAGAGGATAGACAATGAACGAGTTACAGATCCATGCACGAATTTTGAATCAAAGCATGATGGAGTCGAGTTCGACGACAAGCTGATAAATAGGAATAGACAGAATCAAATCAGAATCCGCTTGATATAGGCTGAAATGAATTATACATTATTTATCATATTATCTTCTTAAACCATTATTAACTTAAAATACATTTGAAAAATCTGTATATATATATATAAATATACATATATTCTGATATCAATATTATATCTTTAAAACACATATAATTTAAAATCAAAGTGAATACATAATTTACCTCCTAAACTCAATACGTAAAAGCAATTTTTTTTTTCTTCACACATAAAATACGAACCACCTATATATAAATCAATACACTTACATAGCCGATATAAAATAAACCCAATAACTTACTGTAACTAAACAGCAACAATATATTTAACTATATATATTTAAAACTCTTTACACAGTTACACTACAATGCACTGAATACAAAATAGACTTATAACGAATAGAATAAACATATATAGCACTCAGATCAAAAATAAATGTTCCAACTGAAATGTTCATAAAACTATCATACGTAATATACTTATATAAAATTTAAATATATTAACTAATTATACCCAAAAATCAAGGTACTATATCTTGTTCAAATCTTTTACAGCTTATATGCAACATAGATCAGGGCCATACTTTATATAAACAACATTTTCCACACAGACTTTATATTATATATACAACTGACATAAATATATAGCAACTAATCATTTGTTTTCTTCATACAGTAAGTTAAATCATATTATATATAAATACTGTATAGAATATAGGTTGTAATGTAACTAGAATGTATAAACTAACCTTTTACATGAACGAAATATAGTGATAAATATAACTTGCGTACGTGTATATATAAACTCCATACCGAAACTTATATATATGAAACATATGCATAGCATATAAGCTAACCATATATAACTTAACAACTTATAAACAAGGTGCACAACTAATTGTATTTTCACACATCAAGACATAGGGAAGAAGGATGGACCTGATTCAAGGGAATATAGATGCACGGTTTTGAGCAACAGTAAGCGAACGAAAAGTGATGCCAATTTTTTCTCTTTCCGAACAATGGAAGCTGTCGGAGTTTCACATGCATGCCAAGGGTTGCGTGCTGCAGTGGTTTGCATGCAAGGTGATGACTAGGCTTAGTGAGGAGATGAAGGCGGAAATAGCTGAGATGCTTCGGCCATGGGAAGAGATGGTGGTGGTGAACGGCCTCGGAGAGGATGATGAAACGTTGTCTAAGGTCTCGGCGGTATCGGGATGCTATATGGTTCGGCTATGAAAGCCGTGGGCTTGATCACGTGAGGTGGATGCTCGGGAAAATAGGCGGAGGGCGACTTCGGGTTATGGTGTTGGTGGCCGAGACTAGCGGCTAAGGTGGTGGAGAGGAACAGTGAAGTAGAGGCTGCAAATGTATTGTGGAAGAGGAGAAAGAAAAAGAAAAAAAAAACTCACCCAAAAGAAAAGAAAAGAAAATTTTCACAGAAAAAAAAAGTGGAAGCAGAGGAAAGAAATGGGAGAGAAGAAGTGAAGGGACAGTCACTTATGCCAAAGCCAAATATTGAACGGCAGGCAAATTAAAGAATGCAACAATAGGCTATATTAATTTTCTTGGAAACAGTAGGAAGGAAGAACGAACCATCAATTATTTAACAGTGGGAAGGGCACATGTCAAGCACGAGAATTCAGGGAATTATTAATGCAATTGGCTATTTGTTTTCAACAGTTGGATAGATGAAAGGAGAAGCAACCCAAAAGGTTGAAATTGGGTACCGGTACGGCTAACCGTATCGCGGTTTCGCCGCGTACCGGACACCGAAACACACAAATGAATACACTGTTGGGATCGGCAGGACGAGTCGATCAAAACGGTATAAAGATATCAGTGGTATGATTGAATTATAAAAATTCGAATTTTTCTACTGGCGGAAAATGCAAGAAAAACGCTGAAAAATAAGATCGACGGAGCCAAAGATGTCCGAATTTGGAAAAACGACAAACTGACATCTTGCTCAGAAGATGGTTTAGAATTTTTCTATGTAAAAATATTTAGGTTTCGGAAACATTTTATTTTCAACGCTTTTTAACTGATTAAATTGAAGTGAATTTACGCGCGAAATAAACTTCCATATTTTCGAACGAAAATTTACCAGTAGCTATGTTTAACTAGCCGTATTCCAAATATCAAATTTATATTTAAAATTTTTCGTTTAAAATTTCGAAAAATTTATATTAATAACGTTATTAAAACGGTTAAAATTTACGGGTCGTTACACTCTCCCCCACTCAAAACTTTTCGTCCTCGAAAAGGAACGAGGTAGGAGAATAGAAACAACCAGAAAGAAAACAGATTTGAAATACAAAATAACAATTAATTTAAACCATATAAATTCAAATTTAAATTAATTGATATTCAATAATTGATTTAATCCATTTGATTTCTCTAAAATTAATCTCAACTATTTCTAAATTCATTATCTTATTATCCAATTATCTTCAATTTATAATTTCTAAAACCATAAATTTGCATAGTCTTTTATTATAATCATATTTTTTTCAGCAATTTAAATTCTTCTTTATTCCAAATTATTGTTAAATTTATTCTACTTAATTAATATATCTAATCACATATATTTAACCCATATAAATATTTCGATCTAGATTAATTTATATTTACTAATTGCTTTTAAATTCAAGGTATTTTCATAAGTTGATCTAATTTCAATTTGTTAATTAATTTTTTTTTCAGAACAAAATTTATTAATTCTTTCAAATCAATTTTTTTTTAATTCTTTCAAAACAGATTTATTAATTCTTTCAAAACAAATTTATTTCATTATTAACTGAATTTACTTATTATCTTATCTAACTCTATTAACATCTTTATAATCAAAATTTAGTGTATAACCTTTATTATAAACACTCAAATTTTATTTATAAATTCAATTTATCTTATATATTATCCAATTACATATTCAACTTCTGAATGATTTAGGTAAGTTGTGTTAGAATGCAGTTGAACAATATACAAATAAAATTTTTCCAAATTCAATTATTCAAGTTTAAACATTTATTCCAAATTTTGGTTTTATTTATAATTAAAATCATCCTTTAACAAAATTTAAGAATTAGATTTCCGATTAACTTTAAACAATTTAGAGATATATATAATATATTTATATCAAATCAAATTAAATTTTTAAAATAAGATACCCATATATATATAAATCAAAATACACTGAAGAAATTCAAATCAAAATAAATTTTTTTTTCTTTAACAAAACAAAACCGTAGCAAAGCTACAGAATGGTATCTTCACTTCGAAACTCGAAAATGAATGTCGATGATGCGGCCGCCATCACCGAAATTATTTTCCAGCGACAAAGAGAAGAGCATTGATTTCAACATTTTAAAAATTCTTTGAAAACGATTTCTATTTGAAAATACGTTCAATAATATATACTTTAAAATTTTAAAACCAAAGTTCGAAATCACCGGAAACTAAATTCTCAAATTTCTGAATTAAATTCATTTTAAATTCCAAATCGATTTATAAACTGTATTTATAAATTTATTTAGAACAATAAATGATAATCAAATATTATCATTTCAAACAACAATTTAATTTACCTGTTAAATTCCAGAAATTTTTTACTTATATTTTCACAATATAATCAGACAAATTTATTTCATTTTCCAAATTTGAAAATAATATTGTGTCAGTTTGCTCTGTTCAAGTGTTTTGGAAATCCTATCGATAGCGTTGATCAGACGAATCGATCGAAAATCCAAATCAACATCAACAACTCAAACAACACAATGTATAAAACATTTTAATATTTATTTAAAAATACACTTCCTCGCTCGACGATACAAGAATGGATTCTAAAGCAAGGATATAAATTCAAATTTGATGGACTCAAATCAAAGAGAATTTTTGATTCAAAGATAGGTTCGAAACAAGGATAAGATGATTAAATAGCGAAATAGGAAGATCGATAAGTTTATATAAATCGCGGGCAACCTTAACCGGGTCAACCGTGACTTCAAGAATAAGATCAATGCAGAATTCCAAGGCAAATCTACATTCAATCTCCAGAATAGAATTTAAGTATAGTAGGAGATAGATAGCATCGTACCGAGGATACATAAATCTCTGGTAAATCAATGCTCATTACAAAGGAGTTTTGTTCCTTTACGAATCATTCGAAGTTTGGCGAGACCGCCGATCCATTATAAAGATCATTCAAAAATGGAGTTATGGGGTGCTCCAGAATTGGAAGAAGACGAATAGTGAGGGGCACGAATGAATTTCGGAACCGAGGAGAATGTTCCAAAATTCAAAGGAATTAAGTCAAAGGAAGAGATTGAAACTCGAATGAGAGTGATTCTGTAAATACATTTACCTTATATGTTAAGTTTTGCCTAGAGCTACCAAAGCTCTGATACCAACTGTAACGACCCGCCATTTTGGACCATTCGCATCCATTATAAGTGTATAGGTAGACACTCATGCCGGAGTTGAATTGCTCAAAATACCGCGTTGTTAATTTAAATTTGGCAAAACTGAACATATACAGTAAATAAAAATCACAGAACACAGAGTAATAATTGCAGCGGAAATAAAAGAGATAGTAGTTCATGAAGCTACTATATGAATATATAAAATACATCAGAGTTAAACAGATACAACGGAAGAGTAATATGATACATCAGATACAAATCAGAATACATCACTGGAATCATCGAATACTGAAATCTGAATAGATGGCTGGATCTTCAAGCAAAGCTCCAACTCCAAAGGTGAGTCTCGAAAGCTGAACCACTCAGTCTGACCCGAGCGTAAAGCAAAAACACAAGACACTCGAGTCAGGATTAACATTCTTATATTAATAAATCCAACTCAAGTGAAATAGCAATTGAAATACAAGTAACTCAAAGGATGTTTGGAATAACCATCCTTTAAGGATCCGGTAAACTATCTACTATGTAGTAATGTACGCTAAGTAGATAATGTCTATCAGTAATATATAAAGATATCAAAATAGCGTTAAGTCATGGCCCATTCCACCCTTAACACATTTTTATTCCCACAAGCATATACAAGACCGTAGTTTCCCCAAAACCGGAAGTCACCAGAGGGCAATCCATATACTCAAGGTACAAAACAAATTCGTAGTGGTCGCGCATAAATGGAATACAAGTATGACAAGGCACATGAGGCTATACCCAAGGTAGTGATACTACCGTTCGCCTGATCCGGGCTGGTGAGAACGCAACGCCGAAGCGCCCGCAACACCGTGAGACAACACTCCCAAAATCAAGGGTGCACCAATCGACAACAAGTATAAGTAGTTCGAAGAAGTGTGTCCACTTGAGGTATCAATCCTCCATTGGCCCGGCACAGCTCCTGTTTTAGTCATTTCCAATTTGACACAAGTGTCAAGGCTATCCATTATCGTTCACTTTCTTCAGTCAACACGTACATCATTCCAACCACTTCATTCTGGATCATCACTCCGCGCATAGTTATTAAAGTGGTTTTCGGTTTAGATAGAGAGTATACCCATAACCGAATTCCGGTCTCTTTAATAACTTCCGTAATTATTACACCGATTGGTCGTTTATTTATTTCAAAACCAAATCAATTTCAATTTCAAATAGAATTCGTAAACCAAAATTTCATTTGTCTTTCTAAATCAATTTCCAATATTTACGTTTCAAAAACTTCCAAATTATCATTTCAAAATCTTATAATTCAATTTCAATTTCTATTTAAAACAATTCAAATATTGACTCAAGTTTGAATATAAGTTTCATTTCGAAAACATTTAGATTAATTTAATTTAACATTCAAATCAATTTAAATTCATTTATCGATTTCATTCAATATTCGTTCAATTACTTTATCATTCAAAACAATTTCTATTAAATTTCCAATTCATTAAATCAATTTCTAAAGTTCAACTTCATTATATCAAACTTACAATTTTGAATTAAATTAAATTCGTCAAATCATTTCTTTAACTTTCAAGTCTTATATTAATTTCAAAAAAAATAATATCACATTTTATTTCTTGTTAAAGAAATTCAATTCACGTATTTATTTTCTTAAATAATTTTCCAAAAACCTTACTTAATCAAGAAAACTCAATTTCAATTATTACGAAGTAAAATTCACTTATTCAAAAGTCCAATTTTTCTTATTAAAGAATTTCAATTCAATTTAATCATTAAATAATTCAATCTTCTTTAATTATTAAATAATTCAAAACTTAATTATTAAATAATTTCAAGGTTTAATAATTTCAAACTTAATTATGATTTCAAACTTAATTATTAAATCATTTCAAAGTTTAATAATTCCAAACTTAATTATAATTTCAAACTTAATTATTAAATCATTTCAAACTTAATTCAATCATTTCTCAAATTTAACATCATTCTTTCACCAATTACATTGTTAATATTTTGTTTTAGATTATTAAATATTAACATTTTCCTTTCATTAAAATTCAAATTTCAACTTCATTTCAAAACCATATTTTTATTCAAATAAAATCTTCGTTTATTTTTAAATCAAATTATTGACCAATCGGGTTTATTTAATTTTCTATCCTAGGTCAAAGTTCAATTTGGGTATTTATCATTTCAACCCGATTCCAATTCAATTCAAAATCAAAGCATATCAAAGGGAACTTGCAGTGTGATAACTGGGATGGTGTCAAAATAAATAAACAAGCAATAACAACAATCAATATCAATCCAATAATCAATTCAAATAATCCCGAAATAACCGTATTAATTCGCATTGTTATTTGTACGAATTAATATAATTATTTCTAGAATCTACACTATCATTTCATGTAGATTAAAGATTATTACATTACGGTTTTCACTTGTCATCTATTACAATTTCATACATCATCAATTTAACAACATACATTCAATGGTTAAAAATGTAATTAAACAAATCCTACGTGTCAATAAATTCAACAGTTAAAGGGATCATATTATACAAATGTCAGTTAATCAAATTTAACAATTAATTATCCTATATCAAGTTCAATTTCACACTATTTATCATTTTAACATTAACAATTTTACGTCCAATATAAACATCAACAATCAATCAATTATCAGCCAAACTATATTATCATCGCATAAATAATTAACAGATAATGGTGTCAGATGTCACAGGTGAACTGATACAGGCAATAGCATATATAACAGTGTAATTAACTAACAGTAGCATATTTCAATTGTCGTTTCAATTGAAATCAAATTTAATAAATAAAAGAACGTTAATCGTGAGTGAGTGCTCACCTTTCGAGGTTAGAGGATAGACAATGAACGAGTTACAGATCCATGCACGAATTTTGAATCAAAGCATGATGGAGTCGAGTTCGACGACAAGCTGATAAATAGGAATAGACAGAATCAAATCAGAATCCGCTTGATATAGGCTGAAATGAATTATACATTATTTATCATATTATCTTCTTAAACCATTATTAACTTAAAATACATTTGAAAAATCTGTATATATATATATAAATATACATATATTCTGATATCAATATTATATCTTTAAAACACATATAATTTAAAATCAAAGTGAATACATAATTTACCTCCTAAACTCAATACGTAAAAGCAATTTTTTTTTTCTTCACACATAAAATACGAACCACCTATATATAAATCAATACACTTACATAGCCGATATAAAATAAACCCAATAACTTACTGTAACTAAACAGCAACAATATATTTAACTATATATATTTAAAACTCTTTACACAGTTACACTACAATGCACTAAATACAAAATAGACTTATAACGAATAGAATAAACATATATAGCACTCAGATCAAAAATAAATGTTCCAACTGAAATGTTCATAAAACTATCATACGTAATATACTTATATAAAATTTAAATATATTAACTAATTATACCCAAAAATCAAGGTACTATATCTTGTTCAAATCTTTTACAGCTTATATGCAACATAGATCAGGGCCATACTTTATATAAACAACATTTTCCACACAGACTTTATATTATATATACAACTGACATAAATATATAGCAACTAATCATTTGTTTTCTTCATACAGTAAGTTAAATCATATTATATATAAATACTGTATAGAATATAGGTTGTAATGTAACTAGAATGTATAAACTAACCTTTTACATGAACGAAATATAGTGATAAATATAACTTGCGTACGTGTATATATAAACTCCATACCGAAACTTATATATATGAAACATATGCATAGCATATAAGCTAACCATATATAACTTAACAACTTATAAACAAGGTGCACAACTAATTGTATTTTCACACATCAAGACATAGGGAAGAAGGATGGACCTGATTCAAGGGAATATAGATGCACGGTTTTGAGCAACAGTAAGCGAACGAAAAGTGATGCCAATTTTTTCTCTTTCCGAACAATGGAAGCTGTCGGAGTTTCACATGCATGCCAAGGGTTGCGTGCTGCAGTGGTTTGCATGCAAGGTGATGACTAGGCTTAGTGAGGAGATGAAGGCGGAAATAGCTGAGATGCTTCGGCCATGGGAAGAGATGGTGGTGGTGAACGGCCTCGGAGAGGATGATGAAACGTTGTCTAAGGTCTCGGCGGTATCGGGATGCTATATGGTTCGGCTATGAAAGCCGTGGGCTTGGTCACGTGAGGTGGATGCTCGGGAAAATAGGCGGAGGGCGACTTCGGGTTATGGTGTTGGTGGCCGAGACTAGCGGCTAAGGTGGTGGAGAGGAACAGTGAAGTAGAGGCTGCAAATGTATTGTGGAAGAGGAGAAAGAAAAAGAAAAAAAAAACTCACCCAAAAGAAAAGAAAAGAAAATTTTCACAGAAAAAAAAGTGGAAGCAGAGGAAAGAAATGGGAGAGAAGAAGTGAAGGGACAGTCACTTATGCCAAAGCCAAATATTGAACGGCAGGCAAATTAAAGAATGCAACAATAGGCTATATTAATTTTCTTGGAAACAGTAGGAAGGAAGAACGAACCATCAATTATTTAACAGTGGGAAGGGCACATGTCAAGCACGAGAATTCAGGGAATTATTAATGCAATTGGCTATTTGTTTTCAACAGTTGGATAGATGAAAGAAGAAGCAACCCAAAAGGTTGAAATTGGGTACCGGTACGGCTAACCGTATCGCGGTTTCGCCGCGTACCGGACACCGAAACACACAAATGAATACACTGTTGGGATCGGCAGGACGAGTCGATCAAAACGGTATAAAGATATCAGTGGTATGATTGAATTATAAAAATTCGAATTTTTCTACTGGCGGAAAATGCAAGAAAAACGCTGAAAAATAAGATCGACGGAGCCAAAGATGTCCGAATTTGGAAAAACGACAAACTGACATCTTGCTCAGAAGATGGTTTAGAATTTTTCTATGTAAAAATATTTAGGTTTCGGAAACATTTTATTTTCAACGCTTTTTAACTGATTAAATTGAAGTGAATTTACGCGCGAAATAAACTTCCATATTTTCGAACGAAAATTTACCAGTAGCTATGTTTAACTAGCCGTATTCCAAATATCAAATTTATATTTAAAAATTTTCGTTTAAAATTTCGAAAAATTTATATTAATAACGTTATTAAAACGGTTAAAATTTACGGGTCGTTACATGAGTTGTTTATTTTCTTGTTTTAGTTATGTGTTTATAAGTTTAAATAGTCATGTATATAGTAATATTGAAATGAATAAAATAATCTGTGGTTACACGTATTATTCTCATTCTTATATTACTCATATATATCATTCTGAGTATACAATATTTAGCATTGTTATATCTAGTTCCAGTATTATTAATGATAACACTATCATTAATATCATAGATTTAGGGGGAGTTAATGTCATTTTTTTTGTTGATGACAAAGGGGGAGAAGTATAAAATAGGTTAGTTAGGCATAGATTAAGGGGGAGTTATTAGATTTAGGGGGAGTTATAAGGAGAATATAAATATTTTATAAACAAAGGTTGTCATCATCAAAAAGGGGGAGAATGTTAGTCTATAGGATAATGGTTTTGATGACAACAACTATAGAAGTGTTATAAAATATATATGTGCAGGAAATCTATATGCAGGTATCAACAAAAGAAGACTGTACAGTAAAGAAGACAAAGATCAAGAGTTCAAGATTGAAGACTCATGAGATTCAAGATATTCAAGAGTTCAAGACAAATAATATAGTTAGGTTAGATATTTGTTAAAACTCCTTGAAAGCACTATCATTCTTTTTTATCCAATTTACTCGTGGAATGGAATCCACTTCGTTCTTGTTAAAGGGATGGAACCCTAGTGAGATGGAACTCACGAAATATCTAGTGGAACGGATAGTAGCCCTATTTTGTTATCCACTAATTTTGATTCAAAATGATTTTCAAAATTATCTCTTGTTTCATAAAATGATTTTCAAATATTCCTTTTCAAAAGAAAAACCTTCGTTCGTATTTCCAAAAATGTTTTAGCCTCAAAATCATATTTATCATTTTGTTATATTTTGATTTCAAAATTGTCCTTGATATTTTAGCCTCAAAATCTATTTTAATATTATATTTACTTTAGTTTATTTACCTTGATTTTAAATATATTTTAGTATATATACATATATATATTCATAAGTATTTCTACTTCTAAATACCTTCTACAAATACATAGAGTCCATTTGAATAAAGTTGCATATGTTTTAAATCATCATTTTCAAAGAAAAGCAAATCATCATTTTTACTAGACCATGTCGACATCATAGTTACTCGTCATGTCGACATGCTTCCCGTTATAGCAAAGGTTGTTTTCAAAAGAAGTGTCTATTCGTTTAAATCTCTTTGAATGGACACATCCATTCATTCTCTATAAATAGAGACTGTTATGGACGTTTTCCAGTAACTACTTTCTTTATTTTCTCTCCTCTTTATTCTCTTATCTTATTTTCTAATCATCCTATCCATATTCTGCCAAAATCTTAAGTGAATCAAACCAGAATATCTCTAGTTTGATTCTCTGCCACTCTCTTCAAAGAATCTCAGTGCTTATCAGAGTTATAGATACATTTGTACTCAAAGAAACTTGTTTAGGGTTATAAAGGTGTGATCGTGTCCTTGGAAATCGATCGGGTGAACTTGTGTCTTGTGAATCAAGTGGTTCTACCCAGAGACCTGAGAATCTGGAGGGTGTACCTCGTTGCCTTGGAATCGAGGGATTGTAATCTAGATTATTATTGAATAGAAAGCCGTACGAGTTGTGCGGGACTGGATGTAGGGTAACACCGAACCAGTATAAAATTCCTGGTGTGTTCTTTCCTTTACTTGCTTTTTATTTATATTTGCATCTGTTTGTGATTCTGTGATTTGATCTGTGATTGTGTATTTGCATTAAGTTAGTTAAATCAATTTAAATCAAAGAAGTTTTAAAGAAATTCTTAAAACACTATTCACCCCCCCTCTAGTGTTAAATAGCCTTAAGATCATCTTCCGCGTCCCTTTCAAGGAATAGAAATAGTCATGGAATTTTTACCAAACAAAAAGTTTTTATAACTCTTGTTTAAATTTCTAAAGAAATTTACTAAATATACTGTCTCGAGTTATAATATATGATTAATATCAATACTCATCACTTTTTCAATCACTATTTACCTTTTCCATAATTAGTAGGGGGTCAGATTAGTTAATGTAGTCATTTAAAATCAAATTCAAAAATAATTTTCAAAATTTTCAAAATGACTAATCTGAAACAAGGTCAACAAAAATGATATTCTAAAAGGTGTTTTAGAAAAATGTCTGCTATTTGAAAAATTATTTCAAGTGAAAAATATGTAGATATTTTCTTTGAAAAACGATGCAGCTACTAAATGTCTCAACATAAATCACGTTTCACTATAATTTTTCTATCAACTAGATTACTGGTGTAATCTGCATCTGAATTTTCCTTCAATTCAAGATTATCATTAATTGAATGTTATAGACCAGATCATGAAGTGTGCAACAAAATACCTTGAAATCATTTTAACAGCTTTTAAATGGAATTCTATTGAATTTGAATTTGAAGCTGTGCAAATAAACAAATCAGTGAACATAATCACCAAATGTAACACGGGCAATCGGAAGTCAATAGAACACCATCATTTGACCAAACAAATTTATATGAATTAGTTCAAAGATGAAAAGATGATTGGTCAACATTTAAGCACAAATCAAAGTCATAAATAAGAACAAGTCAAATAAGAACATATGAATAAGTCAGAATCAATATCAACATTTATTTTATAATCACATAATTGGTTGATTAGATTACGGTGTAATTTTCACATTAAATATATCGTTTAAAATAAATATACCGTTACCTCTTATACCTTTATGATATTTTTTCATTGTTATCCATTGTGATTCTGTCACCTTTGTACTAGGCTAAGAAACTGTGATTTGTCGCCCATTGTGTTCCTGGAACAGCCAGAATCCAAGTAACATTGTTGTTGTTCCTTAGCCTGCCACCACACCTACACGATAAAAGATTTTTGTGACCTATTTGTTTTTATAGGTCCATGATTGTTAGTGGCAAATGATTTTAAAAAATAATTTTGTGGAGACCCAAAACTATTTATATACATTCCTTTCGGCACCCAAATTTGTTTAACTTTGAGTGATTTTATATTCGTGCCTTTTGGAACCCAAATTGGAATGGTTTTCACGTGTTTGGGTCTATACCAACAAATATTTTGATTGTGTTCAATTTTTCTACAAATAGTGCACACAGATTTGATTTCGTTTCTAACATTTTTAGATTGATTATATCCAAGTCCTTGTCTAACTGTATTAACAGTTTTCCCTAATAGCATATTCAATGATCTTTCACTTCTAGAAAATTTTCCTAAAGTCGTTGACAATTGTTGGACTTGTGTTTTTAGTGATTCATTTTCGTTCAATAATTGTGTGCACTTTTTAATTGAATTTTCTCTCCTTATGTTTTCACTTTCTTTCAAAGTCCGAATTTCATTTTCAAGTGATTTTATTTTAATTTCTGATTTTTTAATTTCTTCTTCAAATGTTGGACACTTATCACACTTAGGGATTCTACTTTGATAGTTTTTAATTAATTGATCAAGCTATTTATTTAATTCTATCAAAGTATCTTTTTGTGATTCAAGTTTAGCGTATCTCTCCCTAAGTCGTTCAAAACAACCATTTACTTCGTGGAAATATATAAGTAATTCTGAGTGAGTAAGTTTTGATACCTCGCTATGCTCGTCATCATCGCTATCAGTTATATCACCTTGAAGGCACAAATCAACTTTCTCACTCTTACTGCTAGTACTTTTATTATCTTCATCACTTGTATTCCACGTGGCTGCAAAACTTCTCCATTTTGATTTCTTTTCTTGGCCACGTCGATTTCGAGGACAATTGGGCTTGATGTGTCCGGGTTTGTTGCACTTGTGACAGATGATCTTCCGTTCTTCTGGGTTGTCTAGTGCTTTGACTATTCTGCTTTTCAATTTTTGATTTAGAGCTAGATTTCTATATTTGCGATTCCACTTTTTGAATCTCTTCATTAGTAATGCCAGCTCAGCTGCTCCATCATCATCATCCTCATCACAACTGCCTATTGCATCAAAAGTATTCCAGATTTCCTATGCATTTTCACAATGAGAGATAGAGTTAAAATTATCTTGATTAATATGAGAATATATTATATGCATAGCAAGAGCATTAATCGAGATAATTTTCTCGTCTGTTACATTACACCCATTTTCAATAATATCCCAACATTTAACATATTTTAAATAAAATTCCATTTTCAATTTCCAATTCAAAAAATCTGTTCCATCAAAAATAGGAGGGATAATACTAGACCGACCCTTAGCAAAAGTAGCCATTTTAAATATTCAAATTTGCAAAAAAAAATTAGTCTTTGAAAAATCAAACTTTTTAAAACAAAAATGGCTTTTGTTCCTAGCTCTGATACCACTTATAGGATCGATTTCACCCTAGAGGGGGGTGAATAGGGTGATACTATTTATAAAAATTATTGCGAAAGTTTATATAAATTCAACACAGATCACAGCAGAATAGCAGCACAGATAATATCAGAATAAAAAATGCATAAATATAGAACACACAGATTTACCCAGCTTCGGCAAAACCCTGCCTACGTGCTACCCCCAAGGTTTCTACTAGAAATTAGATAGTCAGACGCTTACACACGTAAACTCGCGACACCCGCTATCGACTAATCCTAACTCTACGCTCAAAACCCTGCCACAACTCAACCACTGAGTTGTGAATTCTCAAACTATGCCACGTAGTTTGTCCCCTAGTCACACGACTAGAAATTACAGATGTTTAAAGAAGAAAATACAAATTCAAAGCAATTAATAAAATGAAACCCTAATTTTAAATATCCTAATAAAATTTTAATCCGGCCCAAATTAAAAGAACATCTCTTTTTCAAAGTAATTATCATTTCGGCCCGTTCCTTTGTGTTCTTCGATGGCTGCTCGTTTGTTTCCTCTTTAACAAAAATTAGGGCTTCCTTTATCGAAGATGCCGACTTATGTTGATCGATTGAATAGGTGATGTCGCTCCTTGCTCTGTCGATCGACTGTCTCCTTGTAGCTTGCTTCGGTTGCATCGATGATCGAGTTCAATTCGTAAAATCTGGTATGTAATTTATGCTTTTCTGCTTTTACTCGATAGCTAGCTTGAACTCGATCTTGATTCGAGTTGAATGATTATTCCTTTTTGCTTGGACTCGAATGCCTTTGTAGCCGATGATGTTAATCGTTTATATAGAGTTCAAACCCCTTGATTTTCGTTCGTCTGAATTTATTAGAATTCGTCAACTAATTTATCTCGGCCACTTGATTTAATATTGATGCTGGTGATTGTTCTGACTTGTTCAACTTTGTATATTTGATTGCCTTGTTCATCACGGCTTCGAATTGTTTCGTGGATACCACGGCTTCGATTTTGCTGTTCAATTTTTGTGACTTGTTCATCGCATCTGCATACGTGACTTTGACATTGACTTTGTTGATGATATTGTTTGGATTATTCCTCTGCAAAAATATTTCCTTTTTTTGACTTCTGCCTTGTCACTGCTTCGACTTGTGAATTGAGTTGATGTTTTGGTTTTGACTCGACTTGATATTGTCACCTGTAGTTGCCGTAGTGTTGCAGTCTTTATTTTGCCTGACCATTTGAACCACTGATTAATTATTCTTGTGTGTCTGCACATGTGTACTCGAGTCTGATTCATATATATGTTTCAGACTTGTTTATTTGCTTGAATTTATTGAGCTTGGTTGCATTCTGGTTTCTCTGACCACATGAGCTAGTTTGGTTGAAGTTGGTTTTGAACATGGTCATTGATGTTGTACCCCACTGTGTACATTTCTCTGTGCACATCGAATTTGCATGCTGTCTCCTTGACATTTTCATTGCACACTGTACATTTGTCTGTGCATGTGATTCTCATTTGCTTCGAGATAGTTTTAGTTGCATTGTGTCTTTGAGTCTTGTGTCCACTGGTGCATAGACTTTGTACATGTTGTGCTTGAGTTTAGGTTTACATGTCTACATGCTTCAATGGTTCTGCTTTGCATTGTATTATTGTCACATGATTCCCCTCACTTTTGCTTCACTTGAATTTGCTCTATGCCTTGTCTGGTTCATCTTGTAGTCTGGTGTAGTTTCACTGGAAGTTTTCTTGATGCAGTTTTGGTCGACACTAAATTTTAATGTTGTTGCCATTTTAATCGTTTTTGACCATTTTATTGTACTTGTACATTTTGGACTGCACCTGTGTTGAATCCAGCTAATAGCTCGGGTTTGACCTTGTGATCGTGTCGTGACATTATTTTTATTGCACTTGAGTTGAACCCGACTTTTCATTTGGGTTTGACCTATGCTCACCTGTCCCTGTAATTGTATCAAGTGTATATCAGTGTGCACGGCCTTGTGACATGTACAGTGATACACTGTGCATGTCGCAAGCTGTTCGTGTATGATGAATTCAGAATTAAATGATGACGAACAACCCAAATAACCGAGGCAAATAAAATTTTCAAAATCACATTTTATATTATACTGCAGAAATATTTCTTTTTCAATTTTACTACGTTAGTGTGTGTTTTTGTAGATAACTCAGATGCTGGATTCAATCTGGAGTGAAGTTGAAGGTAAAGTATGAGTGAATGAGTGAAATGTAGTGAGGTGCATATGTAAATGATAATTGTGATGTAATCAAATTTGTATTGTAATTGAATTTGTATATATATAGTGAGAGCTCAAATTTGTACTATTTAAAATTGTAATAAATATTTGTCTGAATAAAATATCTATTTGAATTTAAACTTTGTGTTATTTATTTTATTCAGCAAATATTTATTTAATTATGTGAAAAATAAGATAGTACATTAACAAATACATTTAAATGAATGTATATATGTTTATTATCATCAAACAAAAATCATATACTCGCATATTCAACACTAAGTGCATCCGCAACTTTATTTCCTTTTCCCGGTGTGTACTTAATACGAAATCATAAGCTGCTAAATGCTACACCACCTCTACTGTCTCATATTCAACTCTTTCTAAGAGAATAAATACCTCAAAGACTTATGATCTACAAACAACTCAATTTTTTCTCCTAAGAGGTAGTGTCTCCACACTTTCAATGCAAAAATCACCACTACCAACTCTAAATCATCAGTCGGATATTTGACTTCATGTAGTCTGAGCTGTCGTGATGCGTAGATAATTACTTTACCACCTTTGCATCAACACAGCTTCCAATCCTATTCAACATGCATCTGTATACACCACTAAATCCTAATTCCCATACGGAACAATTAACATAGGTGCATTGGTCAACAAATTCTTTAACTTAACAAATGCTTCCTCATATTTATCGGACCAAATAAACTTTATGTCTATTCTGGTTAGTTTAGTCAGGGATGCTGCTACCCACGAGAAATCCTTGATGAATCTTTGGTAAGAGCCAGTCAATCCAAGAAAACTCCTTATCTCAATCACCGTCTTTGGTCTCTTCCAATTATTTACAGCTTTAATCTTAGATGGATCTACGGACAACCCTTTCTTTGAAACTACATGACCAAGAAACTTCACTTCTCTCTTCCAAAAGTGACACTTTGAAAACTTCACTTTTAGTTGATGCTGCCTCAACGTCTCAAGCACTATTCTAAGATGAATCTCGTAATCTCTTTATTCCTTAGAATATTTCAAAATGTCATCAATGAACACCAATACAAACCTATTCAAGTGCTTTTGGAATATTTGGTTCATCAAGTCCACAAATAAAGCAGGCACATCAGTCAATCTGAATGGCATCACTAACCACTCGTACGAACCATATCTCGTTCGAAATTCCATCAAACGAATACTATCCTCTACTACCCTCAATTTACGGAACCCTACCGCCAAATCCAACTGGGAAATTATTTTAGCTCCACTCAACTGATCAAATAAATTATCAATTCTCGGAAAAGGATATCTATTTTTTATCCTCTTCTTATTTAACTTATGATAATCAATACATAATCTCAATGATCTATCCAGTTTCTTTACAAACACCATGGCCACTCCCCAAGGTGGACTACTTGGTATGACAATTTTTTTTTCTTCTAAGCCCATTAGTTGCACCTTCGACTCCTCCATCTCGGTAAGTGTCATCTTACCAGGTGGTCTGCTTACCGGGTCAACTCCTAGTACAAGACCTATTTAAAACTCAATAGCTTGTTTCACTAGTAGTCCTGTAACCGGCTTAAAAACATCTTCAA
Organism: Allium fistulosum; assembly: GCA_030737815.1. Taxonomy (NCBI): domain Eukaryota; kingdom Viridiplantae; phylum Streptophyta; class Magnoliopsida; order Asparagales; family Amaryllidaceae; genus Allium; species Allium fistulosum. Next base: position 341,697,765 of record CM060904.1, read on the forward strand.
ATTCTCTTGCAACTAAAACCTGATTTACTTTGTCTTTTACTTCCATTGCACCCAACAAAGTACAAACATCCATACTCGAGTTTTCTACCGAGTATATAACTCGGTCACTACTATTAAGGTGTCTGACTGATATTTTCCTATCCCAACAAAATATTCTAACATCATATTTGCTCAACCAATCCATACCCAAATTAATCCCCAAGCCCACAAAATCAAATATATACAAACTACAAGCAAAAGTATATCCTAGAAACTCAAATTCTAGATGGTCACAACTGACCTCAAGAGTTACGTACCTTCCTATTGGATTAGCTATGCGTAAGGAAGTAACAAGGTATGATAGATCTAAATATAATTTATCTACCAAACACTGAGAGATAAATGAATACGATGCTCCAACATCAAACAATACTCTAACGGGTATGCTATGAATCAAAAGCGTATCTTCCATCATAGACTTCCCTTTCTCACCTGTAGGCGGTCTTGATGTAGATGGTTCCAAAGCGAACACCTTTTGTTTATTAGCCTTGGCCGCTTCTGGACATTTGTTCTTATAATTCCTTACGTGGTCACAATTAAAGCACTTTACATTCTTCTTGCTTATAACCATCTTGCCATCACCCGATCGACAATAATTAGCATAATGCCCCTTCTTATCACACTTATAACAAACGATATTTGCCTTCCCTTTCTAGCAGCTCCACCATTCTAAGCTCCCTTTCCATTGAAGAATTTCCTCTTCTTATTCTTAGAACTCTAGATTCTAATTGGATTCTCCTTCCCAAAAGTAGAAAGCATCTCCTCGTTCCTAATAGTCGTTTCTACTACTACATTTGATGGATCCCAGAGATGTGGTGTAACATCCCCCTACTTGGAGGCCCAAAATTAATGGCTACAGATGCTGCAGTCATCTATAGTTATTAATCCTCGGCGACCAAAGATAGCAATGTTAGATACATTGATAGAGAGATCACAAGAATATGGAAAAAATTAAAAAATTAAAACACATTTCCACATTCCATTCAAAACATTTCATGTTCATTACATAATTCCACAAACGTTAAATACGTTCAGAAAAACATAATTATTACACATATGCCAAGAGCGACATATGAAGATGCCCCCTTGGTTGATCAGAGTATATACTAAGGCAATAAAACAAGTCTGCCTTTACATCCAAAATACACAACGGAATAAAATAACTCTAAATAACTAGCATGCCTCCTTCACATCTCCGGAAGCTTTATTCATCTAAGAAGAGAACCTGAAAACCCAAAATATCAAACTACTCAAAATCAATAGAGTACCCAAGAGTTTAGGGAGAAAACAAAAACTTCCAGTCAGACATAAAGCCTGGTATGAATAATAATCTAATATCTTAATCCATTTAGATATCTAGTGAGACTATACCGCTTGGGTTTTCCTCTCACTAGTGTCCTAAAACCTTTATAAAACCATATACTACACTCCTGCACTCACAATGGTTAAAACAAAGCAATTCAAAATATTATGATGATATGCATACGTATTAAAACATTCTGGATTTCCCCATCCCTGTTTAATTGATTGCCTATCATATTTATAGTTTCTAGGGTCACTATTAATCTTTTAGTTTTCATGGGCTTACTAATAACCTGTTTATAGTTTATGGACTCCTCGTCCAATTGAATAGTTTTCATGGGATCACTAAGAACCTATTGGCCCACGCCAGTAATTTAATTTCATGGGTTCTCCCTGAACCTATTGGTGCCTCTATTAACTTCTCTCTTGTCCTAATTTTCATAGGTTAACTAGGAACCAATTGACTTCTGTCAATAATTTAATCCAGATATAGTTTCCATGGGTGCACTACAAACCAATTGGCCCCTTCCCACCACTATTAAAATCATAGTTTTCATGGGATCACTATGAACCAATTGGTAACTCCAATAACTTCCTAATCATAGTTTTCATGGGATTACTATGAACCTACCTCCCTAACAACATTTATATTTAAGCATCCTATATTCTGGTCTCCCTGACTTCCTGGATGCAATTCTACTCATTCAACAGTTTAATCAATTTATATTCACTACTGGGTCAAGCTAGCTGGTTCTTCTGCCCTTTATCCCCAAAATGCAGTTATGGGTCCATTATGATATGAATACATTTATATTTGAAGAAGCAGACATAATACAAAACAATACCACTCATGTGGGTTTAATATCCTTGAAATCATTTTTATATAACACATGGTTAATCCCTTTAACCCATTATTTTATCAAGGAAACACTTCTTCAAATCTTCATACACAAAATCTTTTCAAAGCACCTTTATTTAGCCATGGGTTTTCTTTAAAATGAGATTGGGTTATTTGTTTTCAAAAACAAAGTCTTTTGAAACCTTCAAAACCTTGCTTTCGACCACACTGGATAACCTCCTTCGAAAGCATAATAATCTCTTTTCAAAGCATTAGGTCTTTCAAAACACTTTAAAACCTTTCTTTCGAAACCTTTCGAATGTATTAAAGTATTATCATTTAACTATAGAAGCATAGCTTCGAAAACATTTGAAAGTACCCTTTTTGAAACCGTTGAAAGTCCCTCTTCGAAACCATTGGGTTTATATTTAAAATATCATTTAGGCCAGGTGAATATAAATGAAAGTATCTCTTTTGAAACAATTCTTTATTTATAAAAGTATTGGGGAAAACTAGATGGCGTCGGCTCCACCCTTTAGAAAGCATAAAACATTAGGGTAAAACACTTGAAGGTTGGCTTCGGAAACCCTTTTGAAACCATTGCCTTCAAAACCCCTAACCACTTTCAAAAGCTATAGGAAGTGGCTTACATTTATAAAACAAAGATTACCTTCCGAAAGCATTAATATATTCAATACCTTCGAAAGGTATAAGGTTATAGAAGATTTTCAACTTGGTCGAAACTACCCATTCTGAAAGCTTAAATTTGAAAACTATGTAGCTCCTTCGGAAGCTACTCCTTTAAAAAGCCAGCAACCCTCCTTTGAAAGCTTGTTTAAAAATACCCTTTTGCAAGCATTGGTTTCGAATCCTTCGAAACCTTTTTGTAAAATAGGTAAGCGCTTCTCTAACAAAACAAAGGCATCAACCCCATCAGAAGCTATGTTTCGACACCCTACCTTCCGCCATTTTCCAATCCATTACGTACCAACTAAGTGATACCATGTGTATTGGTTCCGGCCCAGTTGATTTGGACCTAGGAGGTTTCGACCTAAATGAAGGCGGAAGCTCTGGGTTGAAAGGTACTTCCATTGAAGGCGAAACCTACTTTTTTCTAGGTAAAGGCTGTTTTTACCAAATAAAGTAATTCCTTTATAACTAACTTGCCTACATGTAAACAATTGATTGGTTGCCTTAATTTTTCAAATTATTTTCCAAATACTTGCCTCACATTCTAGAATCTAAACCATGACTAATTTTAACAAAGCCCTTTCTTTAAGCAAAACATTAAATCATTTAGGCCCTCCTTTCACAATAATTCAATTTCTATACTAAATCACTTAGCAAAAATCCCCAAAAATCATAGAAATTCACTTTTAATATGTTATCTGACATATTTAAATTTCAGACCCAAATTTATCATATAATATCCGAAATATATTTTTAAACAAATTAACCTTATCTTCCTTTGAAAATTCATAACCAGTTCTCTATAACTCGGAAAATTATAAAAAATAAAACTCATCTCCAAAGTCATATTTTACATAACATAAATTTTTTCCATGGCATTAAAAAATCATTTGCTCTCGGTTTTGCCCTAAAACCATATATACCCATATTTAAACCATTGGATTTAAATCAACATATTATAAATCCAAGCAAATCATTCAAAAATCATCATATTGGATTAAATCTTAAATCCAAAATCAATTGATCATATAAAAACCAAAATAGAGATGTTTTGATTATTATTTAGCTTAGTTTGGATAAGGAAATTGGAGATTGATTCCCGTAGCTTGAATCCTAAGCTTTAATCTTGAATTTCCTCTTCTCTTCTTACTCCTAATGGCCGGCTCCTCTTTTCTTTCTTACATTTATTTTGTTTGTGATAAAATGAATGTGAATGGCATAGGAATAAGAGTATAAGGGTAGGAAATATGGACGGCCATTACCCGAATGCTCTTAGGTTAGTTTAATTATCATTTAACCATTTATAATTCCATTAGAGTTAATCAAGCACGGCCTCTAGGTTTATTAACCAATCTCAATCTCCTTATCACTCTACATTTACATTATTCTATTTGATTTATCTAATTAAATTTCCCGAATAATGTTGTCAAAAAATAAGGGTATTACAGACTCCCCTCCTTAAATAATTTCTTCCTCGAAATTCAGTAAGGACTAAGTATCAAACATAGATCATCTGTAACAACTCCTAACATCCATATTAGCCTACATGACTAGCAACTTATCTATATAAATCTAATGTAGACATACCATCGAAGCAGATTAGGATAAGTATCTTGAATCTTGTCCTCTATCTCCCAAGTATAGTCCTTCTCGTTGTTGCTCCACTGAACTTTCACCAACTTGACTGTCTTGGTCCTCAACCTTTTCTCATCTCTCGCTACAACCCAAACTGGTTGTCTAACAAAAGTCAAATTAGGCTCTATCACCAAGTCTTCCAACCCTGTCGGAGGAATAGTAGTTTCTGGATAATGCACATACTTGCGAAGATGAGGACATGGAATACATTATGGACACCAGCCATACTACTCGGCAACACTACTCTGTACGCGAGCTTTCCAATCTTTTCTGAAACTAGAAATGGTCAAACATATCGCGGGGCTAGTTCACCGACTTTCCAAACCGTACCACACCCTTCATCGGTGATACTTTAATGAAATACCTGTCTCCCACTGGGAATTCTTGGTCTTTACGCCTCTTATCTATGTAACGTTTCTGTCTGGATTGAACTTCTTTCATCCATTCTTGGATTAACTCAATCTTTTCCGATGCCTCTCTAACTAAATCTGGACCTAAGATTAATGTGTCGCCAGTCCCCAACCAACATACGGGTAATTTGCATGGCCTTCCATACAAAGCTTTAAAAGGCGCCATTCCTATACTAGTCTGATAAATGTTATTATAGGAAAACTCAATCAAATGTAGGTGATCACCTCAAGATCCACCAAAGTCCAATACACAAGCTCTCAATAAATCCTCGAATACCTTATTGACTCTTTCTATTTTCCCATCCGTCTGTGAGTGATATGTCATACTCATCTTGAGCTTGGTACCTAATACCTCTTGTAGACTCTTCCAAAATTCACTAGTGAATAATGCATCTTTGTCACTGACTATGCTACTAGGAATCCATAAAGTCATATGTTCTTCATGAACAATTTCACCAAAACAGGTGTCGTCCTGGTTGACTTGACTGGAATGAAATGGGCACTCTTGGTCAACCTGTCCACTATGACCCATATACTTTCATTTCCCCTATTCGACCTTGGCAACCCGTCTATAAAGTCCATGGATATCGAATCCCATTTCCTTATCGTCAAATGACGATTAAAATTGTTTGTTAATTGCTATTGGAATTTTAATCGGGTGAAATACTTTGAAAAATTGGTTAGCGTTTATACGGGATTTAAAATTCAATTGGCCCATGGTTCTTTTTGGTTGCCGTGTTAATTATCTTTACCCATTCCCCTTTCTATCATTTTCTCATTCGAAAACCCTAAAACAACGAAAAAGAAAAAAATGGAGGCCTCGTGTTCATTCCTCTTCGTTCCAAATTAGGGATTCGTGAAATTCGAAGGTGCCACTTTCTGTTGATCGATCAAAATGATCCTCGTGCTTGCTGGCTTGTCGATTGCTTACTTTGATCGATCGTTCGTGGCTCCTCTTCGTAGTCGAGCTCATCTTTGCTTTGAGACAAAGGTGAGTGATCTCTTCACTCACATCTAATTCGATTTGTTTGAGCTCGTCTGCTTATTTGTTTTCGTTGCCACGACTTTGACTTTTCTGTGATGATGTTGATTTACTTTGGCCGGTGATTTGAGTTTGTTTCTTATGACTTGTTCAAAGTTGTCATTGCTTGATTGATTCAGTTTTCAGATGATATGGCTTTGACTTGTTTAATTCATGCTTCAATCAAAAAATGTTTCGCTGTCCTTGTTTGATATCCTAGGCTGAAACGTGCTACCATTAACCTAGTTGCTATGAGATGCTTTGATCTTCCATGTATATACATACATACCTACACATGTATATATGTGAGAATTGTCACTTTCTGAGTTGATAATATTTAGTTGAATTCATGATGTATATGGGGATGTGTGGTAGACTGTAAATGGTGGACTTGTAGTAGTGTGAGTGTGCACCGATCTCTTGTATCCTTTGTGCATATCTTCACCTGATTATCTAAGTATTTCTGCCCTTCTATGTTGATCGGTTCTGTTTTATTTTCCTCGGTTCACTTTGCACATGTTTGAACGTGTCTCAATGTTTTTATTGAATTTTCACATATTCCTCCTTGGACCAGTGCACTATGTAGTTTGTATACATGTTGCCTGGACTACTTGTATATTGACATTGAGCCACTGTCTCACTGTTTTATGTACTTTGTTCATATTGCTGTCCTTTGATCAGAACTACCACTTGATGTTTGGTGCCTGGTCCTTGCACTTGTTTTCAATTACTTCGAGATAGTTTTAGTTGCAAGTGCAATTGCAGTTTTGCTTTTGTTTGGTTTGAGGCTGCACTTGTACCATGTATCTGCTGCCTTTGTGTTTTTGGTCATAACATTCATGTGTACCCCTGAATTTTGGCAAGGCAGTGCACGCGAGCGTGTACTGCAGCCAAATTCAGAATGGATGTTTTAAATTGATGATTTCAATTGTCGGAATTGTTTCGTGTTGCCAAATTCAATATATTTTGAAGTGTATTTTGATTTGGTTTAATCTGATGATTTTGTTGATATCTAATTATCTTTTAGATAGTTAGATTATGTGCTTTCTAATTATCATATTGATAATTTGATTTTTGTTATTTACGTTGTTTTATTGACTTGAGATCGAGTTGTTTCAATGTATATTTATGCTGTGTATGTTGACTTTGCATAAGCTCGAGCTCTTTAGCCTTGCTTTGTTCAGTTCATACTTGTAGCCTTTGTGCCTTGTTGTTCCACTGTTGCACTTCAATTGCTTCTGCTGGTTCATGTACATGTACGTGCCATTGCCCTCGTGCACTGATGCTTACTGTCATGTTGAATTTGAGAACTTTTGTGTAACGACCCAGGATTTTTGATAATTAAAATTCGAATATTTAATTAATTTTAAATATTAATAAGTGGAATTAAGAAGTCGAATGATTTATTTTTCGAATATTGGATTTAATTTGACAATTAAATCAATAATTTAAATAGTGAAATTCCAGAGATAATTGAAAATCGAGTTTAAAATGATTGAAAATGATTTGGGAAATTTTATTTAATCATACTGGAGTTATAGAAATATTTTAGAACTCTTAAAATTGAATTTGGAGTTAATCTGTGAAAATTGAATATTTTAATATTTAATTATCGACTGAAAAATAGCCAATTTTCGAACAGTCTCAGAATTGAACGAGACCAGTTCCATTAGATCCGTAATAGTTAGTTATTATCGGATTTCAATTTTCGTAGCAATCGAAGTTATCATTTGACCGTGGCAGCTTCAAACGCATCGATATCGTTTTAATTTTAAATCGTCGAGTTAAAATAGTCATTTTTCAAACGGTCTCGGATTTCGACGAAACTAGTTTCATCGGATCCGTAATGTGAAATTATTGCATGGTTTCAAATTTCATAATTTTTGGATTTACCGTTTGTCCGGTACAAATTAAAACGCCTCGAAATCGATTTAAATCGGTTTAATTTAAATTGATCGTTTATTGCCATATCTCACACAGACGATCGAATTAGCTTCCGAAACACGTTCCATTGTGTTCGGAACGCGGGGTAAACCTTAGAAACGCCTGTCGGCATGCGTTGTTTGGAGATCGTTTGTAAAAGTTGCTTTAAATGGATTTAATATTAAAATATTGTTTATATACATATATATATTCACGTTATAAACGAAACCCTAATTTATTTTCGTTAGCCGCCAGTTCACAACATTAATGGCCGAAAATATCTATCGTTCATCCCTCAAGATCTCTCGATCCACCAGCCTAATCGAAAAAGTTCCAACTACAACATCGAAGATCATCACATGATCTCGAGATCCAACGGTGATGATCGATTATCGTCAAGTAGATCGACGGCAGATCGTACGTGAACGTCGCACGTATACGTGCGTTTATCGAGGAGGATGGACGACCGAGTTTCACGTGGTTATCGGCGGTGGTGGAGACGAGTGTGGGCTTCAAGATGGAATGCTCTGATCGACGTCTAGTCGAGTGAAGGTGGAACGATTCGAAGCCCTAGAAGGCGGCTACTATGGGTTCGTTGCGTTTAAAATTGCCTGGGAGGGAAAATGCGAATGGAGGGGGAAGGAGGTACATGCGGCCTTGATCTCATGATGGAAATTGAATGGCTGTGATGGTTTGTAAAATAAAATTAAAAATAAAAATTTGTAAATTTATATCGTGTAAGTTTAAAACGATGTATCTTGGTCATACATTATCAGATTTCGACGAAACGACTTGCGTTGGAACCGTTTCGACGAGTACTACGCAGTGCAACTGATTTGGAGTCGATTGGAGTCAAGAAAATTTTTGGGTAAAATTAAACGTCTGTTTAGTTTTATCCGAAATAAACCGCTACGACTGTTATTGAAAAGCAAAGGTGAGATCTTCTCACTCAAATCGAATGTGGAATTTTTGCAGTTATTATTGATTGATATGATTGCTATATTGGATGTGATATTAGATATTATAGGATATATATCTATATATAGCAGTATATACATATTGGCATATGTATATATTGGATTGATTGATTCCCGCCTCGTATAGCGGATGAGACCCTATTGCGCCGTTAGTAAGCGGATTTTTTATAAAACCTATATACCGCGATAATTCCGTACTGGAGCGGAATTGGTATTGTGCTAACATCTGTGGATGCAGGGAAACAGGTTGGAGGGATCCGACTGGATTCCTCACCGTATTGATTATTTACAGATATTTTGATATATTCTGTTATCATATGATGATATATGATATTTGACTGTTGTGATGGACTGATTGGTGTTGTGGCATCAGCGGATTCAGTTTTGAACTTTAAAAAAATGACGACTTTTACTTTAAAAAGGGTTTTTAAAGCGATTTTTGAAAATATACGTTTTATGGGATTTTTGAATCGATTATAAACGTAAAATTTTAAAGGTATAAAAGTTATAATTTTTAGTGAAGTATAACCGAAGTGTCGTTTTTGAAATAAAAGTCGATTTATTTATAAAATGGTTTAAGTTGGGATTTTTGAATAACTATAAACGATTTGTATTGAAAGATTTATAAAAATTGATATTTTTGTAAATCAAAATATTGGACTTATAAAACGAATTTTTATAAGTATTAGAAAGAAGTATAAATGGATTTCATAAGTGAATGAAATTAATAGATTTATAACGTGAAGTTATAAAGTAAATAGATATTGTAGAATAAAAGATTTATAAGAAATTTACTTATAAATTCGACTTTTGCACTCAGATGGGATATAAATAGAAATTGCAAAATGAAATGATTTTGTAAGCTGAAATCGTTATAAAGTACAAATGTGATTTATAAACGTTGTTTTATAAATCCGAAATCACTTATTCTTACAAGTGAATTTTTGAAGTTAATAGAATGAGATTTATAAACCGGAGTTTTTATAGAAAATAGAAAATGGAATTTATAAACGTTGTTTTATAAATTCGGAAACCAATCGATTGAATTTGATAAATTAAATATAGAAAATTATCAAAGGAGATATATTCGCGATTTTGGATAGCGAATTATTATCGAAATAAAACGTGTAGAAAATAGTGAAATGTAAATAGTAAAGTATATTCACGATTTTGGATAGTGAATATATTGTTAAGTAAAATGAACTTGTTTTGGGAAAGCGATATTACAGAAATGAAGTTAATTGTTTTAAAAGATGTTTTAAACGTGTTAAATATCGAAATCATAGATTTCAACATTTATTGTTGAAATAGACGTTTTCGAGAAATAAGGAAATGATGGACTATAACACTGTTGTTATAGTAAATGATTTCCGAAAGGAAATGTTTTAATGTAGTATTGGGATTTATATATCTATCTAAATTCGAATCCCTATACTAGTGATTTTGAGTCGTCGTAACGATGTTTTACGTAACATTCGTTTTGACTCAAATAAATGTGTTTAAAGAGAATGATTTCCTTAAAGAATGAATATATACTTAATTTTGATTTAAGTATATCGAATATTTTCAAATGTTGAAAATAAATGATTTGTGAAATACTTATTTTTAAATAAGTATGGAAATGCTTTTCCAATATGAATGAACTGTTTTGAGATTTTATCTTCAAAGATAAAATGAAATGTGGAAATTGATTTGAAATTGTTTTCAAATGATTAAGTGTGGAAATTTTATATCTAGTAAAGATATTTTTGAAGATGAAATAATTTGGAAAATTATTTGGAATCTGATGATGTTGCACATCATTATTGATAGTTAAATAACCGACTATCAATAATTACCTTTAGATAGGTATTTGTTGTGAATTGGATGAATTTGAATGCCACACTTATTTTTGAATAAACGCTCACTATTCGGGTTAACCGGGAAAGGACCATGGGGTCGTATAACCCATTCCGAATATGTGATACGTCGTTATGAATCGCATTTGCTGACCGGTGTTGAAGACCGGATATTTTTGAAAACGGAAGGATTACCGTCGAGTTACTCTACATCGGCTGATCTCCGGTTTAGAGGTTTTATTACCCTTAGTGACGGGAAGTCCGGACGTGATTGGAAATTATCCGGATTTGCAAGGGCTTCGTGAGAAGTGCCTTCGGTTCTGTTCGATCCCGGAACAGACTTGTATGGATTGTGTGTCTGACGTTACAATTTGAGATATAAAGCTGATTTCTTTCAAATACATATCTGTTGGTGGCGGAGAATTTATTCTCTTAGCTTAACACCCTTCTCTGAGACGTACGAGCTCAGAGGTTATGTAGTTGAAGTTATCAGCGATATATCCCAATTTGGTAACGTGGCATACTGAGTGTTGCTGTAAAATGATCAGTGTTTGATCATTTGTGATATGATCATTTGTTTGATCTTATATCTTAATGATCATAGGTTGATCATTTTGTTTGACCCGAAGCAGGGCTTTTTGAGAAAGCGTAGCTTTGTGGACGAGACTTCGTCGAGCCTCACACCCCGGAAATGGTCGAAACAGGAATGTTGCGGCAAGGTTATGAGGGTCGCGCCCTTTAGGGTATGTCATTTCCTTCTGGAAAGGGGTGGTATCATGGTATGGAGCCCAGATACTTACTCATGTGGATACACTTTCTTTATGATGTGTGATGTTGGATATCGAGCGCTCGGATAAAGGTCCCAAAGGACCGGGTGATGACATATTCGTGAGTTACCTGTTACAGGGGTAACCCGGCCTTGTTTGGCAGAGAGCAGTTTGTCTCTCGGGACGTCCAGCCAGAGGCGATCCTATTCGGCAGGAGGAAAGGAAGTTCCTTAGCCTGACCATTTGTTGGAAATCCATTTCTCCAATACGGAATTTGTACGGTTTAGTTGTAGAACCTGCCATCTACTTATGGTGGCGCCCCACTGTTTGGATGGTAGCTATAGTAGGCATAGTTCGAAATGTCTATGCTGGCTAAGATTAATATTATACTTTCGAAATGTTTTCTGCACTATGCACTAATAATATCAAAAAGAATTTGATTTTGCGTAGTAAGCATCTTTGACTATCATAAGAAGAAATCTCCTCCAATTCTGCGTTTGCATTGTGTGTGTGGCGGGAGGTCTTATGGTAGTTTCATTTTCCAAAAGCATTGCGAATTTGTTTTATTTTCTTTGTGAAAAATAACTGTTTTACGATCTCACACCAGTCACCATGACTGACTCGGAGTTTATTGTTTCCCTTCTAAACTCTGGGTGCCCACCAATTTCCACACGGGCAGCCTAGAGTTATATTATCAGGCTATTCTGGATATTCTGGAGCTTTGGAAGCAAGCTGGATGGCGAGACGTAGTATTTGTATCTGATATATTTATTCCGCTGTGTATTCTGTATGAGGACAAGTTATATAACTGTCCATTGTTGTATATTGACTCTGATGATTGATGTATGTATAAACTGATATAGTTCTTTGTTTTAAAAGACTAGTAATTATCTATTGTATATTGTTCTGCTGCGATATGTGAGATTCTGATATTGTTTTGTTTCTACTCTTGTTCTGATGTTGTTCTTTCGTTTCTTCTTTCTCTTTTCTTCTATCTTTTCTTCTACCTCTTCTTTTAAAACCCTAATGATTCGGTTTTTCGTTCACCTTGAGTAAATAGATGGAGATTAGTGTCTATTCAAGGGGTACGGAAAAGCGGGATATTACATTTTGTGTTGTTTTGAGTTTGCTGTTGCATTATATCTGGACTTCCTCTGATTCATTTCACGTTTGTACAACTGCTCTTGTGCAATTGAGTTATTTGGATCTGGCCATTTAGTCAAGTACTTGAATGAGTACTTGTTTGTTTGGTCTCTTATTGGTTTAAGTTGAAAATTGCAGTCTGATTATTTCACACTTTGGGTTTGTTGTATATATGAACTTGGTTCATATGTAGTATGGATGTGTACATTCTAGTGCATGTCACTTTTCATTTTGAATTATGTTGGTGCCATTTGCTTTTGATTCATTGAGGCAGTCTGTATATGGTTTGACTTGAGTTTGTGCATTTATTTGACTTGACCTATGCAGTTTCATTTTGTTGTAGTTTAGTTGAGTCATGCTAGTAGTGACTTGACCTTTGCAGTTTTGACTTATTGGAGTGGCGAGGCAATGCACACGTGTGTGTACTGCAGCCACACAGAAATTTGATTTGATCATTTTGAGATTGTCTAATTATCTATTTGATAATTAGATTATGAGTTTCTAATTATTTATTTAATAATTAGATTTTGTTGTTAATTGTTGTTTAGGCAATTCTGTGGTTTTCATATTATCTTCATTGATAATCTTTTTATTTATCCTTGGTGATGATTTGAATTTGCTGATTTGTTATTCAACACTGTTAAGTGTTATATTTATCGTTATCTGATTCCCTATTAAAGGATTGGATATACGAGATTTCTATGACTATCGTCTATTGATTATTTAATTATTATTGCTTTAATGCATTAATAACTGAGTTTGAATTATACCGACCCGTGTATTATTTTCTTTTGAATTTAATACTCGGGTCAGACCGAGTTATTACAGGTTGTAGATATCTTACTTTGGGTTGCTGCTTGAGCTATGTAACGACCCTCTATTTTGGACCATTCGCATCCACACATGTCGGACTCGAATAATTCAAAATACCGAATTGTTAATTTAAATTGGCAAAATTGAGCATATACAGTAAATAAATAGAACACAGATCACAGACACAGAGTAATAAATGCAGCGGAAACAAAAGATAGTTGTTCATGAAGCTACTATATACATATCAGAGTTAAATAAGGTACAACAGATGTCTCGAATACAATAATCAAATACAAGAATCAGAATACAATCACTGGAATCAACTGGATATCTGAAAGCTGAATAGATAGCTGGATCTCCAAGCGAAGCTCCAACTCCAAAGGTGAGTCTCGAATACTGGTGCGCTCAGTCTGACCCGAGCGTAAAGCAAAACACAAAACACTCAAGTCGGGATTAACATTCTTATATCAATAAATCCAACTCAAGTGAAATAGCAACTGAAATACAATTAACTCAAAGGATGTTTGGAATAACCATCCTTTAAGGATCCGTTAAACTATCTACTATGTAGTAGTGTACGATAAGTAGATAATGCCAATCAGTAATATAAAATATCAAAATAGTGTTAAGGCGTTACCATTATTCCCCTTAACACATTTTATATAAGCGTTATAGTCTATACAGCACTGTAAACTCCACCGTAAACTAGTGGGATATCAGGGAGTACTCCATAGGTATAACACAAAACAAATCGTAGTGGTCGCGTATAGGGATACAAGTATGACAAAGCACATGAGGCAATACCCAAGGTAGTGAAACTACCGTTTGCCTGATCCGGACTGGTGAAAACGCATCGCCGCAGCGATCGCAACACCGCGAAACAACACTCCCAAAATCAAGGGTGCACCAATCGACAACAAGTAATGAGTAGTTTTCGAAGAAGTGTGTTCACTCGAGGTAGCTGACCCCATTTGGCCCGGCACGGCTCCTGTTTTAGTCATTTCCAATTTGACACAAGTGTCAAGGCTATCCATTATCGTTCTCTTTCTTCAGTCATCACGTACATCATTCCATCCACTTCATTCTGGATCACACTCCGCGTATAGTTATTAAAGTGGTTTTCGGTTTAGACAGTGAGTATGTCCCTAACCGATTCCGGTCTCTTTAATAACTTTCGTGATTATTACACCGATTGGTCGTTTATTTATTTCAAAACCAAACAATTTCAATTTCAATTAGAATTTTTAAATCAACATTTCATTTCTCTTTCTAAATCAATTTCCATAATTTACGTTTCAAAACTTCCACATTCATAATTTCAAAACCTTATAATTCAATTTCAATTTCTATTAAAAACAATTCAAATATCGATTCAAGTTCGTATATAGTTAGTTCCATTCCGAAATCATTTAAATTAATTTAATTTAACATTCAAATCAATTTAACTTCATTTATCGATTTCATTCAATTATTCGTTAAGTAAATTTATCATACAAACAATTTCTATTTAATTTTCAATTCACTAAATCAATTACTTAAGTTCAACTTCATTGTATCAAAACTTACAAATTTGAATTAAATTAAATTCATCAAATCAATTCTTTCAATTACAAGTCTTACATTAATTTCAATAAATCACATTTTATTTCTTGTTAAAGAAATTTGATTTCACTTATTTATTTACTTAGTTACAAATTTCAAAACTTAATTATTTCATAACTCAACTTTACTTATTAAAGAAGTTCAATTTCACTTATTACGAAGTTCAATTTTCACATAACAAGAATTCAATTTCATTTAATTATTAAATAATTCAATCTTATTTAATTATTAAATAATTTCAAAAAACTTAATTATTAAATAATTTCAAACTTAATAATTAAATTTTAAACAACATTCTTTCATCAACTACTATGTTAATATTTTGTTTCGGATTATTACATATTAACATTTTCCTTTCATAAAAATTTAAATTCCAACTTCATTTCAAAACCTTATTATTTATTCAGATAAAATCTTTATTTTATTTTTAAATCAAATTATTGACCAATCAGGTTTTATTTAATTCTCTATCCTAGGTCAAAGTTTTATTTTGGGTATTTATCATTTCAACCCGATTCCAATTCAATTCAAAATCAAAGCATAGCAAAGGGAACTTGCAGTGTGATAACTGGGATGGTGTCAAAATAAATAAACAAGCAATAACAATAATTAATAACAATCCAATAATTAATTTAAATAATCCCGAAATAATCGTATTAATTCACATTGTTATTTGTGTAAATTAATATAATTATTTCTAGAATCTACACTATCATTTCATGTAGATTAAAGATTATTACACTAATATTAATACGGTTCTTCACATGATATCAATCATCCACTTTATACTACATCAGTTTATACAATCATACATTCAATGGTTCAAGGTGTAGTTATCACTATTTCTACGTATCAATTTAATTACATTTACATGGGTCATATTTAACTAATCAAATTCAACGCATATGTCGATTTCAAATTGTTAACTCCTACGTCAATTTCAATTTCAAATTATTTATCATTTATTACATTAACAATTTAATGTCCAATGTCAACATCAAACAATCAATCATTTATCAACCAAACTGGATTATCATTGTATAAATAACAGATAAGGGTGTCAGATGTCACAGGTAAACTGATACAGGTAATAACATATATAACAGTGTAAATAACTAACAGCAGCATATCTCAATTGTCGTTTCAATTGAAATCAAATTTAATAAATAAAAGAACATTAATCGTGAGTGATTACTCACCTTTCGAGGCTAGAGAGAATAGACGATGAATTGAGTTATGGATCCGAGCACGAATTCCAAATCAAAGCTAGATGGATACGGACTCGACGGACAAGTTGATAGATAGGGATTGATGGAAACGAATCAGAATTGCCTGATATAGGCTGAAATGAATTATACATTATTTTATCATTTTATCTTTGTAAACCATTATTAGCTTAAAAATTCATATAAAAATCTATATATATATATATATACACATATACATATATTCTGAAATCAATACCATATATTTAAAACACATATAATTAAAAATCAAAGCGAATACAAAATTTACCTTCTAAGCCCAATAAAATCAATAGTTTTTTTTAACGCATAAAATATGAACCACATATATATAAATCGATACACTTACATAACCGATATAAAATAAACCTAATACCTTACTGTAACTAAACAACAACAATATATATAACTATATATATTTAAAACTCTTTACACAGTTACACAACAGAACACTGTATACAAAATAGACTTATACCGAATAAAACAAAACATATATAGCACTCAGATCAAAAGTAAATGTTCCGACTGAAATGTTCATAAAACTATCATACATAAATATAACTTATATAAATTTAAATATATATATATAACTATTTATACTCAAAAATCAAAGTACTATACACATTACGTTCAAATCTTTACAGCCTGTATGTAACATAGATTTGGGCCATACTTTATATAAACAACATTTTCACACGGGCTTTATATTATGTATACAACTGACATGACATGTTAACTATCATAATATATATATATATGTACCATTTAACATAAAACATATACCACATACTATAACATTTAATACATAACAACAGTTCTATAAAAACTTATATATTAAACAAACTGATATATTATTTTTCGAAATTTCCTTTATATATGCGTATGCTTATATATATAAGTTGTTAACACTTTCCAAAAGCAAAACATAAGGAAGATAAATGCAGTTAACCAAATAAGCATGCAACTTATAAAGCTTATATATATACTTTACCCCATATACACTATATACGTATTCTGTCATATTAACATATATATAAAACAAACTTATATAATTAACGAATATTATATAATAATCCCGCTAGTACATACATGGCAAACAACAGATCTAATTTTTTTTATAAAATCAAACAAAATATATAAACGTATATATACAACTTGAAATAAATATGCAAACTCATAAGCAAACAAAGACAGAGGAGAAAACAATATTTATAAATATCACCTCATATACAAGGCTGTGCGAGACGTAGGCTTCGGCCAGTGTTGCTGAACGCAAGAGCAAGGAGGGTGACGCATAAGTTGACATGGACGGTTCAAAGAAAGGAGGTGGCGAGTGCTGTGCGTGAGTCGGCGGGTTTGTGCTCAGGCAGTGGTCACGGTCGGGTTCGCATGGGAGGGAGAAGGGGCAGGTTGCTTCGGTCTGGGCACGGTTTAGTAAGGGCGGTAGCGGACGAGATGGTGGTGGTGTCCGGTGGTGGGCAGCTGCGCACGGGTTTGGAGTGAAGGCGGCTAGGGGAGGTCGGCGCGGAGGAGAGTGAGGTGGAAATGGAGGGGTCGGTGGTTGATGGCGGTCGGCCACGGCAACGAGTGGTGGTGAGTGTGAGTTGATGGAAGGCCGATCGATTTTATTGCTCGCATAAGAAAACGTCAGAGGTCCAAATCATTCCATGCAAGATGTATGAGCTTTGTTTATTATTCTCTAAAAGAAATAAATGGGCAAGGTAGGAAGAAGATAAATAGGCATGCACATAATAGAAATATGAAAAGGAAGAATATGAACTGGAAGAAATGAGCTGGCAAGACCAAATAAAGTGAAAGAAATTGCAACTTCTCACGTTGGAAATGTTAAAGCAATTTATTACTGTGGCCAGGTTGAAAGGCTATTGGGGATAGAGAAAAGCATGCACGATAATTCAGGAATGTTTATTGCAAGTAGCTGATGGTTGTTGGGTTGATACGATGAAACTGAATGGTCAAAAGAAATTTGAAATGTTCGAACCCGTACTGATATTGCAAATAGTTTCATCGATCTCGCAGCGAACCGGACTTCAAAATATAGAAATGAATATATCGCGGAGATCAGCACGACGAGACGGAAAGAACGGTATAAGGATATCAGTGGTACGATTGAATTAAAAAAATCCGAATTTTCTACTAGCGGAAAATGCAGCAAAAACGCAGAAAAATAAGATCGACGGAGCTAAAGAAGTCCGAATTTGGAAAAACAAAAAATGACGTCTTGCTCAGAAGATGATTTAGAATTTTTCTATATAAAAATATTTGGGTTTCAAAAACATTTTATTTTCATCAATTACTAACTGATTAAATTAAAATAAAATGACACACGAAAATAAACTTCCATATTTTTGGATGAAAATTTACCAGTTGCTATGATTAATTAGGCGCATTCCAAATATAAAATTTTTATTTCAAAATTTTATCGTTTAAAATTTCACAAAATTTCAATTAATTACGTTATTAAAACAGTTAAAATTTACGGATCGTTACAAGCTATGAAGTCTCTTTATATCTTTTGGACTAGTCGCATTTTGTAGTAGTCAGTGTATCTGATCGAGGTTGATATGTATTCATGTATATTATTCGATAATGTACTTGTATATAACTTCCAAAGTCGACAGTTGTAGTTGTATCATATGTATTGTGTCAAATGTATTATAACTGACATCAGTTATATATATATATATGAGACCTTTATTTTCTGTGTTCCGCATTTAGCTTATCTGTGTTATTATTATATATATTGTCCTAAACTATTATGAACCATCGTAGTTCGTTTTATTCTGGAATTGGGTACGTCGATGGGAGTAAATAAATAAGAGATGAAAAATAAAAATATATACCACTCCTATCGAGGTAACCAATACTAGTGTAAGGCCCAACTACGGATGGCCGCTCCTATCCAGCCTTATTCTTCGTAATAACGAACAATATTTCTTTTAATACTCTTTGTTATTGTGAGCATAGAGGTGGGGCGTCACAATTAATATTAAATTAATTAAATCACATTCTTATTTCAAATTTAACAACTAACAATTTTCATCATTTTTGTTTGTTTGAACATTCATGATAAATCAAAACAAGTCAACATATAGTTCAATGTCCAATATTTCATTTATTTTATAATTTTATTTTACAACCAATATTTATAAATTTCCCTACCTAACAACCAACATATTACAACCAAATATATATCATTTATAAAATTTATTATTTTATATATAGAAATTATAATAGGCAAAATTATTTCATTCTCCTATATTCAAAACAATATTGTGTCGGTCTGTCCTATCAAGTGTTTAGAAATCCCTATCGATGTCATAGCGTCCTATGCACCAACTAGAATTTATAAATACAAAATGGAACAAATTAACACAATATAAAAACCTTTTATATAACACTAACAAATACGCTCTCTCATATATATACACTCAGCGACTCATCATAGGGTATTACTACCCTATTAATAAAGAGTCAGACCCCACAAAATTTTCTAAGTCCAAAATTCATGAAAGATTTCGGCAGAGTCTCCTTTGTACGGAGAGGTCTGGAGATAATATCAATATCAATAATAACAAAATAATTATATAAAATTAAATGTTTAACATTGTTTCAACCACTAACAAACAAATCAATATAAAACAACAATCACTTCTAACCACAACATACAATCATCATATGAAATCAATACAAATCAATTATCCATCTTACTTAGTTTGGAATTTAGAAGAAAATAGTTTTAAATAGTTATAAATAGTTAATATAGATTTTAAAATAGATTAAATAGCTTTAAAATAGATTAATTAGATTTAAAATAAGTTAAAACAAATTAATTAGTTTAAATAAATTAAATGGTTTAAAATAGGTTAAAATGATTTAATATAATTAATACAGGTTAAAATAGTTTTATACTTTGAAATCTTAATAATTATAAATTTTGAAATAATATATTTTTAAAGCAGTTTATATTAAAACATGAATTTTGGACAGTTCAAGTCGACAATAAACCACATATGTCCAACTCAAACCATTCAAAACTAATGAATTGTTAATGGCGTTTGAATGAGAAATAAACAAGAAAAGAGAACAAAACAGAACACAGAATCTCGCACAGCGGAAGGAATAAAATATAATATCAAAATAAACAGTTCATGAAGCTATTTATAATATACATGATTTCCATTTACATTACATCGGTTTTATACAAACAATAGACATACCAAACTGCAGTGAACTAATAGCAGTAAATACGATCTTCAAACCTCCATCTTCATCTTCAAGAGCAACGTCTCCAAATATACGCTGAAAAACTCAGGCTGACCCGAGCGTAAAGAAAACAATACACTCGAATCGGGATTATATATTCTTATTTAAGTAATCCAAATCAAGTCATAAATGTATTATAACTCCACTAAATGTACAATTTTAAGTTACAATTTAATAAAGCAAATCTAATTTCAAATCTTACTTTAACTCAATATCAGATCTTTAAACTCAATTTCAAATTTTAAAACTTGAAATAATTCAATTTAAATAAATTTACCTAAGCTTCAATTTCCAACTTTTAATTTAAAATTTATAACTCCTAATTAAATCATTAAACAACTTTATTTAAAAAAAGTTCAGTGCTCGTTAGTAAATTTCCTATCCTAGACCAAACAAACATTTTATAATTTAGATTAACAAGTATATATCATTTCAACTCATATTTGATGTCATAGGTATATATCATCTCAATCTATTTCTTAGTTCTGTTATTCAATTCTAGTTATGATATTTAACAATTACATATTATAATAAATCAAAATCACAAATTCACAATATCAACACAACATCGTCCATTATAACCATAAATAAAGTCGCATATAACATCAAGATTCAAATTAATGTATATCACAACAGACATTAGTTATAACATTTTTGGGTGTTTGTAATGTGACAATATTTAATTTCAATATTAGATTAAATTTCCAATTATCAGCCAATTTATTTTAATTTAGATTCCAATCAATAAATCTCTAATTCATACAATTCTATTTAATATTTCAATGTCAATTTAATTATCAATTATGGCTACAAAATTCAACTAAATCCATTTCAATTAATATGAAAATCGATTAAATTAACATAAGTTATTCAATTAATATGAAAATCAATTTAATTAACATAAGTTATTCGACTTAATACGCAATTCAATTCAATTAACAACACTAATTCAATTCAATATGCAATTTTATTAAATTAACAACAATAATTCAATTCAGTACGCAATTTAATTTGATTAACAAAAATAATTCAATTCAATACGTAATTTAACTAAATTCGATTTGATTCAGTTCTATTCAATTCAATTTTGATTTAGTTACCAAGACCTGATAGCAATCATTCAATTAACATTCAATTTACTCGAACAATAATTCAAATTTACTTGCATAAGGAAAAATATAAGTCATGAATTATAAAAACTCACCTTAGATTTTAGTGCTTCCAAACAAAAGCATGCAGAGATTTGAAAAAAAAATTAAATGGATCTGCAAGCTTCAGGCGTGAGCAAACAAAATGAAAAAAAATGAAATGGAGCCACAATGTTAGCTTCAGGGAATGTAAACAAAGAACATGAAAATGAAGAAAACACCAAGTTTAATGAAAATTGTAAGCATGAGGTACCAGGGAGATGAAATGCGAAGGTGAATGAATGGAGTAATAAAAGAAAGAAATGAACTGGTGGAGAAACAAAAGGTTCTTGTTTAAAATGCGTACAATGTGGAGGAATTATATAAAATGAACGTTAAGAATATGAATTGTATCAAAAGCTTTTGATTTCAATACGGAGAGAGAATAGGTAATAAATATGGAAATAAAGGCTATAGGAAAGGGGAATAGGAAATGAAAAGAAAATGAGGTGGCAAGAGAATTAGTGATTGGAAACATGGAACGAAGTATAGCTAGTATATAATTAGATAAGGAAAGCAAGGGACCAACAGATTGAAATAAAATTTTGGAATTCAATGATATCAAAATGTATTCTTTTATTTCTATCAAATATTCATACATTAATTTAAATTTATTAATGAAACATTCTTAAAGAATTTAATTCATACGTTAGCTTCTGTGTGTCCGGAATTCAAGGAACAATTTTCGGCCGTTCGTTTGTGGACAATGGATTCGACGGTAGATTTTCGTCGATGGAATGATCAGGTTGTGCTGCACTGTAGAGGACATTGAGAGGCTTCGATCCATGCCTGTGATGCCCCACCTCTATACCCACGCTAGCCAAGAACACTACGGTGTAGTGCTGTCAACTAGCACGGAGAATAAGGCTGTTGAGGAGCGACCATCTATGTAATTGCTTTGTGCGAGCACCGATATGTCAGATAATAAAACATTGCATTTCATCTTTAGAGGAAATCCGACATACCGATACAAACTCAAAGCTACTACACAGTGGCTATAATAGTTTAGGACAATAGATATAAAAATAACACAGATAACATAAATGCAGAATACAGATGGAACGAAAAGTCTCATATATATAATAACTGATATCAGTTACAATACATTTGACACAATACAAATGATACAACTACAACTGTCGACTCAAGAAGTTATATATACAAGTACATTATCGGCTAATATACATGAAAACATTATCATCTTAAAACAGACACACTGACTACTACAACAAGACGAAGACCACTTCAAGTGATATAAAAAGTCTTCATAGCTCTAGCAGCAACCCAAAGCTAAAAATCTACAACCTGTAAATACTCGGTCTGACCCGAGTATTAAATTCAAAAGAAAATAATACACGGGTCAGTCTAATTCAAACTCAGTTATTAATGCACGGAAGGAATAATAATCAAATATCAAATGGGCGACAGTCACAGAAATCTCGTATACCCAACTTCTCGATAAGAGAATCGGATAACAGCAGATATAACACTAAACAGTGTTAATCCACAAAACAGAAATCCAAAGCAGTTTAAACAATTGAAATGTCAATTTAAAAACATCAATGCTAATTGGCTGCAGTACACGCTAACGAGTACTGCCTTGCCAATACAGCCTACGAATTACGCAACAGGTCGATGAATCAAGAACAAAAGAAATTTCGATTAAAATCTGTCAATTCAGTGTGGCTGCAGTGCACGCACGCGTGCACCGCCTCGCCACAACAGAATATAAAGTCATCACAAGGGACAAGGGTAAAACTGCTACGAAAATGCAGCCACCACTTGTATTTAAGGGCAAGGCTGCATCAGTGAAATGAAACAGTGTATCCGGTGAAGGAGGCAACAAGTGAAACAAGTTCAACATGTCGCAAAGCAAGGCACAGGGAAATAGCAAACTGAAGGCGAGAGCACCAAAGATATGGCACTACAACACTCAACAGAACAGACGCAGATCAGCCTCATTAGAAGATAAGGAATGACAAAAATGCAAATGATACAAGGCATCAATGCAATGTATCAGATTCGAGAGTCAGGTACTGTACAGAGAACATTGAATCAGTGTGCATGTATGGACACTTAAATGATCAAATTCAGGCCGAAACAGTACCCACAAAAATGAAAACAAGTGTCTGGGTAACCTCTTGTTCCAGATTGCATGCAAACTACTCACTAGTACCAAATTATGTGATTTAGTCAAATTTGTAAATGTTCACACTAATAACCGTTATGCGCATGCTATACCTATACTAAATTCATGCAACTTAAAAGTGAAAATCCAACAGGAAACAGGGCTTAACAATGATATCCAACATATGATATCCAACTTAAATACACGTATGCAATATATTCAATTGCCTGCACCAAAAATTGTACACACGCAGTACCAAAATGATGTACACGCATGTATTAATTCTCACCACAATTGCAAAACAAAAGAGAACTTAAAAATGTGAGCTATGACTCACGCATGCTATAGTATAACTCTAGTTAAGTTGATTAAAGATGCATGCCTGTGGTATGGATATGGGATGCTATTGTGCATCTTAGTGACGTGTCTTTTGGTAAAAACAAGGTGCCAAAAAAAAAATGATACTATTCCCAAAAGAAAGACTAACATATTGGTCCAATTTAATGTGTACAATTGCACACAATGAAGGGTGCTGGTTTCATTTCAAAGCAGGGTTACAAACGACGAAACAAAAGAGAAACCATCAAAAGAAATAGGCAGGGACGTACCTAACTAATTCAAGACACTGGATTGCATATCTACCTGGAACGGCAGTTAAAACCGAACAGATCGAAAGTGCTTACAAATGAAGTGAATGAATATGAAATGAGCTACAGATCTGAAACCACAAGGGTAGTCATACTCAAAATCAGGGGCCAGACAAGCAACTCTCTACAATATGTACAAAGGGGGTACGTATCTACATGAAGTCAGATAACAAATGAACATCAAAATGCCACTTAAACTCACATACGAACAGGGTAAAAGTTACAATGTCAACAAAGTATACAGGTGAAGCCAACTGACTCGAATGACTCAAGTGATACAAGGACAATGCTCAATGCACATCAATACAAAACTCAAACAATGCCAACATGATCAAGTTCAAAACAATGCCCCAATATCAGGTTAAAGTGAATCGAAAAAGAAACTGCAACATCAGGAAGTGCAGTCATGCCAATGACATTTAATATCATAATCAAAGTCAAGTGATATCAAGTGCAAGAGAAGTACACTATGCAGTGTTCAATACTGAAGCCACAAAATGCACATACAAATCGAAAACATTATGAAGTCAGAGCCGAGTTTGACAGTGTCAAACGTCGAAGTGAAGAACTCATAACGCGAACCACCTCAAGTTCATAGGGGCTTGATTAAGACAGTGGCCAAGCAAAATCAGAAGGAATCAAATATACGTATATGGAAAAGGTCAGAATTCACCACAATCATCCAAACAATATCGAACAGCCAAAGACGAATTCAACATAGAATATACGAACGAGAAAACAGGGTTTCGAACCCATATAAATTCGAACCCGAGATCACGAAAACAGTAAAAGCAAGCAAGATCGAACAAATTCGAATTAGATGTGAGCAATATAAATCACTCACCTATGCCATCGAAGCGCGAACGACTCACGCTCTCGATTGCTCCAAACCCTAGCCTTGAGCTCCGCCAGCGTCGCTGCGAACCCGAGCCTGCCGTTGAGGGCACCTCACGACTTGAGCACGCACCAGGAGGAGGAGGAGCGTTGGCTTCGAGAGGAGGAGGAGCCGCGAAACCCTAGTCGCCTTCTCCTCTCTGACTATTTTATTTCGTTCGTTTATTTTGAACGTGAATGACAAAATGAATAATAGGGAGAGGCCAAGGCATCAGCCTGAAGAAAACCACGGTCAAGGGAGATAATTTTAATGGGCCAAACAACAATATTAAGCCCACTGAATTTAAAAATAGCAAACCATGATGATCAAACACTTTGGTGATATTTAAAACACGATTTGAATCCATTAGAACAACGGATTCGACCACGATAAAAATTCATATTTAGGATTTTAAATACGAATAGACGATGTCATATTTAAATAAAATATTTAAATATATTATCGTATAAATGCGGGTTGTTACAATGCCTTTACTTCGTCCTCTCGTGGTCTCGAGTCACCAGATAATGGTGAAGTAGTGATCGACGACACCGGCTCCTGGAAGCGTCGATCATGGCCGCGGGCGTGGCCTAGGGGCGGTTCGTGGTGGGTAAGGCACTGGCAAGGTCAGATCGAGGAGATGATGGGCGGAGGCACGACAAAAATTGGATGAAGATGGGTCGTGCGGTGGCTTCATTCACGACTGGGATGGTGAGTTAGGGTTACGGTGGCAATTCAAGGGTGACGTGGCTTGTATTTTATTATTTAATCTGATTTAAATTTTAAATTCAACTCGTTCTAATGTCCATAATTTTTACATACGAGGTCCGATTCACACGCGGTTTCTTACGTTGGGATCGTATTGAAAATCTGAACACTTTGACGCTTGTTTGGACAAATTTTGAGACTGTTTGAATTTTGGCCCTAAATTGGATTTAAATTCAATTTGAATGCAAAGGTGAGTGTTTTAACCCACTCACAACTTCTATAATTTCTTATGTTTATTAAATTTAATTTATGTTGTGATTAGAAATTTATTTATGACTGTTTGGTATATTTTAAATCATCATCTCAGTTAATTTGAATTTATTTGAATTAAATCGTTATTTAATTTATTATTGAATATAAATTGCCAGTTAAATACCTGTTATTGATTATCAGTTCTATATTAATATTTATTGATTGATTTGGATGATGTTTGTAATGGATGTTGATTGTTGATATTGGATGAATGGATGTTGTATTTTATATCGTTTTAAACTGCAAGTTCACTATGGGTTAAAATGCTACATACCCGAATGATCAATAGATTAAGGAAAAATCGTTATGGGTTGAAATGATAGACTCGAGCGATTTAATGAATTTTATTATTAATTTGGGATTGCGGTTTGAAATGATATATCACCGTAACATTTTAAATTGCGGATTGAAATGATAAATATCTGTATCACTTGACCCTAGGGTAGAAAATTATATACGGACACCGGATTAGTTAAATTTAATGATTTTGAACTTCTTAAATTTTGAATCAATTAAATGATATCTTGAAATAAAATTTGATTTATGTAAATTGAAGTATTATTGGAAAATCAAGTTTATGATGAAATGTGAATTGGTTTAAAAGGAATTGCTTTAAGAAATTAAATTGGAAGTTTAAAGTTAAACTTTTAAGTATAAATGAAATTCTATCGAAATTAAGTTATTGAAATTGGAGTAATCCAAATTGATATTTTAACATGGATTGAAACGATATGAAATTCAATAGTTTATTGAAATGTTAAATTGAAAGGTTTGGAATTTGGTTTATTGACTTGGAAATTGAAAATGGCCCAAATGCGTTGAAATGAAATGAATAGTTTAATTTGATATAAATTCCGAATTCATGTTTTAATATAAACTGTTTAAAAAATATATATATTATTTCAAAATTTCTAATTATTCAGATTTCAAAATATTAAACTATTTTAACCTGTATTAATTATATTAAATCATTTTAACCTATTTTAAACCATTTAATTTATTTAAACTAATTAACCTGTTTTAACTTATTTTAATCTAATTAATCTATTTTAAAGCTATTTAATCTATTTTAATTATATTTAATCTATTTTAAATCTATATTTACTATTTATAACTATTTAAAACTATTTCTTCTAAATTCCAAACTAAGTAAAATGGATGGGCTTATATTCAAATTCTCAATTTTTAAAGTGAATGTGGTTAAGCGACATTATAACCTAAGTTGGGATCTAAATAGCATATTTGGTTTAATATGATAATTTTGAAATGAGAGTTTAACCTATTTTGGAAATATGACTTTTGAAAGGAAATATAATTTCGAACTATGATTTCAATGTGATATAATTTCGAAAGTAAGTAATGATTTCGAAAATGATATGATTTGAATTGAATATGATATTTTGATATCAATTATGAAATGATTTTGGAAATGTAAAAGAACCATCCAGTGTGTAATAAGCGATTGGTTTTTAAAGAGACCGGGATCGGATATTGTCATACTCTCTGCCAATACCGAAAACCATTTTGACAACTGTGTATGCGGTGGAGATTCCAGAATGAAGTAGGATGTTTGGCGACGATCCTATATGAGGTATATATGTGGACCTGACTCCCATGAGTTAGCTTAAGGTGGCTAAAACAGGAGCAATTGACGGGCCAAGTGAGGTCATTCCTCTGATTGGGCACACTCCTTCGATACTATATTCTGACTTTGCGATTGATTTGGTGGCCACCCTCGATTTTTGATTTGGGAGTGTGTTCCAAGGTGGGCGGTAGTAGCTGCTATGCATTACCACCAGTCCGGAAGTGTAATTGGTATATCTACCATGGCATTGCCTAGTTGTGCTGTGTCACCTACCCTAGCGCGCCTTCTATGAGTTTGTTTTATGTCGTACCTATGGGGTATCCTCTGGCGGCCATAGTTTACGGGGAGTTATGGTACTGTATAGAATATTGACATTATAAAATATGTTAAGGGGGAAATGAGTAACGCCTTAACGCTGTTTTAATAGTTTACTTTACTTAGACATTATTATAATAGCGTATATTACTACATAGTAGATAGTTTAACGGATCCTTAGGAGATGTGAATCCCGAACATCTCTTAAGTTACTACACTCACGTTAGACACTGGATAAGAGATGTCAAACCCCATAAACATCTCCGACGTTGTTTACACTCATATTTATTTACCATTGATTTAACTCACATAAGATCTTTTAGTTCCGACTCGAGTGTTTTGTCTTTTCAATTCGCTCGGGTCAGCCTGAGCATTTCAGGATTTGAAGACCTTTTTCTGGAGGGCGAAGACGAAGATTTGTACTATTATTACTTATTCTGTGACGACCCGACTTTCCACTCCCGGAAAATCGCATCGACAGTAAGAAAGAAAGGGGTGAGAAATAGAAAAGAGAAGAAGAGAAAAGAAAACAACAACAGATACTCACAGCGGAAACGAAACGAAATATAATATACCACATAAATATTACATAGTATCATATACATCATCTATCAGAGTTACACAGATTACACATCACATACTAGACAGTTATAAACATCTGTCTAGTTATTACATCTCAACACAATACAGATCAATACAAAGATCAACACAGCGGAAAACTACTATCTATATCTACAACGCCGAAGCCTCCTGCTCCATTGCTCCTCCAGATTACTCGTCAAAGCTAAACCTGAATCCCTTGGCTACTCGTAAAAATTTGAGTACCCAAGAGTTTATAAAACAGAAATAAACAACTTGGGTCAGACATGGGTCTGGTGTGAGTAACAGGTTAAACTTGTTTAACTTCAAAACCTTTTGAAAGAAAAGGTATCACGTAAGACTCCCCACCAATAAATATGGGTAAGTTTTTACCTTACGCTAACCAAAACATTTGATAGGAAATTCGATTGTATTATAATAGGGTCTAGGGTTTTCAAGTAAAATACAGAAATAGCTGAAATGCTTACATCTCACATTCCAACATAGTTGGGCACAACTAATACGTACGGCACTTATTGGAGTTTGGATTCCATACAATGGCAGGGCTACCGGGGTACCGCCCGTCACAGTACGTGGCCTAGATCACCGTACCGAGGATCACTCCCAATCCCCTGCAACACAAGGTCGGAACATCCCTTACTGGATAATTCCCGCACAAGATACCCCACGGTTGTCATGATTCAACCGCACCACTAAGTCGAAAATAGAAAGGGACATCTAGACAGAGGTAACCTTGTCCTACTTGGGTGCTACCCACTAACCTTGCTGCACCTCCCCTGTTTTAGCCATTCCCGGTTTGTGAGGCTTGAGGTCACGATTACCTTTAAAAAGAACACATCTATCTTAGAATGCTCATCGTCCACCTGACGATGTTCTGAAAGCATTCAGTCCATACAAGTTCGTTCCGGGTTCGAACGAAACCGAAGGCATTATCTCGTTACACTCGTTTTGGAATCACCCTCAGAGTTAACGACAATAACCCTTGCACTCTGAATCTTTATCTTCACTTGAGATTCACGACCTATCGTTAATTTGGATCGATGTGGTATTCGGGTCTCCAGACCTGGAAATCCGGTATACGGAAACCCGATCCCGGTCTCATCGAAATCCAAAGACGTATCTTTTAAGGCCAAGTTGTTTTAAAGGTTAAAACAATTCAATTCATTTATCTTTATACACATAGAAAGATAATTCACAATAGATAATCAACATTATCAATATCATCAGATAATCCATATTATCACAATTCAACTAAACATCCATATCACATAGCATATATCTCATCAGAGATATCAATCAAATGCAAAGCATTCAGTATTATCATCCATCCATAAGTAATGATCTATATCATCTCTAATTAATTTAAAGTTAATTAAATTAATTACTTTTATTTTATAAATCCTTCTTACTTAAACATTAATTAATTACAAATTAATTAATTATCCTCTAATTACCTTTTTCAATTAATCATCTTTGATTAATTATCTTTTAATTACCTTCAAGTAATTTATCCTTAATTAATTACTTAAATTAATTAACCTTAACTACTTATAGTAATTAACCTTTTATTACTTCATTAATTAATTAACTATAATTAATTAAATTAATCAACTATAATTAATTACATTTATCCTTAATTAATTATATTAATTAATCACTTCATTTATTAATTATACTTAATTAATCAATCTTAATTACATCATTAATTATATTAATTAATGATCCTTAATTACAACTTAATTATTAATTACTTTAATTAAATTAATTACATTAAGTAATTAACTTTAAATTAAACAACATTTATTAATCACCTTGATTAATCTTCAATCAGTAATTAACTACCCTTAATTACTTTCATTTACTAAATTAATTCTCCTTAATTAATTTCTTTTAATTAATCCCTTGATTAATTATTCAGAGTAATTAAACTCAAATTACTTTCCTTAATATATAAACATCAATTAATTACTTCTAGTAATTATTTATTACTAACTTCCCTAAATAATCACACCTTAACAATTTCATTAAGTAATTATTTATTAAACCATCTCTTGATTATCCTAAATTAATTAAACTTAATTAATTAACTTAACTAAATCAAATTAACTCCATTAATTACAAATGAGTAATTAATTTCTTAATTACTTTTATTAAGTAATTACATTTAAAACAAATTCTATAATTGATTATCTTAAATTAATTAAACTAATTAATTATCAAAATTAATCCTATTAATTAATTATTTAATAATCCATAGTTAATGACCTTCATTAACAATTATTTAATTACTTTTCTTAAGTAATTAACTTAGATTAACCATTATTAATTTCAAATTAATAAATCTTAAAAACCAAATAATTGATCTCTAATTATTTAATTAATTAAGTGTTAACCATAACTTAATTAACCTTTAATTACTTATTAATTAATTCTTAATCATTAATTAATATTCTAATTTATAATCTTTAATTACAAATTAATTATTCCTAATTAATTTATCTTAATCATAAATAAATTAGTTTAAATCTTTAATTTATTATTTATTTAATTAATCCAAATGATTAATTAATCAAACAAATTAATTATCCATTAATTTCCTCACAAATAATTAAGTCTTAAGAAAACATTTCCTTATAATGATATTTAAATTTAAAACATGTTTTTAACTTTCATATTTCCTTTAAATTCCATTTTAAATATGAGATTTAAAATGAATAAAAGTTTAACCTTAACAACTTTAAAATCCATTTACAAACTCTTAAAATCTTATGGTGAAGAAATACTAATTTATAAAAGAACTTAAGAATTTAAATCAATTTACTTTTAAATTCTACCCATTTAATATCCATTTTAAACCATTAAAATTATTAAAACAATTTAATTTAAAAACTTTCTTTTATTTCAAATCTGAGATACAAATTTAAATTTGATTTCAGATTAACTCAGATTTAAACTTCTGTTTAAATATTTCTTTACAATTTAAATAAAGTTTAAAACTTTTAAACATACAGGTTTTAAACCTGTCAACACTAACATACTCGAGACCACTAATTTTACTTCGAGTCGTACCCTCTAAAAACCCGAGCATCTCACGAAATAACTCGAGTACGAACTCGAGAAAACCCAGACCTCTACACTGCTACCATTCCAGACTTCACCCAGACATGTACCATCGCGTGCACGTGCACAATCACCTGTGGCGTCTCCGATCATCAGCGAACATCCCCAAACATCGACGATCAACCCTACACCAGATTACGATCCTCCAACCTTCGAACAACACTCGAAATCAAAAACGAGAATTTCGAGTCTAAAAATCTAAACCTGGAAACGTATCTGGTCTCACCACCCAATCCCTGTCAATCACGTCGCCCCCGCAACCTCGTCCATCAGACGACTTGAAATTCCGGCCATAACTCTGTCTACACCTCCCCTACCACTTCCCAAAAATACATGGCACTCGATCAAACTATGATGACGAACGAAACATATTTCGCGACCTTACGAAAACTAGGTTTCCAGACAAAGAATCGCCACCGCTGCCTCCTCAATGAAATGCAACATTTTCCGGCATTTTTCCTATGAACTTCGACCACTCCTCTATCATTACCCAAAACCCCGGCTACTACAAATCAAAAGATCACCATAATTTCCCAAAACTCCATATTTAGTTCATCACAGAACTGCTCCTTTTATACTAAGCTAAAAATCATGATTTTAATGTTAAAAATCATATTATAGTTTAGATATTCGATTTATAATCCTGGATTTATGAATTACCTATTTTGAATTTTCACCTTTATATAACATATACTGTTATTTTGGTTACAGAGACAATCTGCTTGAAGTTTGACATAATTAAAATTTCTAGGCATTAGTATATGATAAATCAAACACATTTTGTTTAAATATTAAATCCAAATCACTCTAGATCATGGGATAATGATTTTATATCAAAAACAGGAGTCTGGAATTACAAGAAACAGAGACACACTGATTCAAAACAACATGCACACCTATATACATTCATGTATATGCAGAATCATCTATAAATATTCACATCCACAACACAATTATCACAGAACTAAGCATGCAAACATAATTATACTTAAGTTATTTTAAGTAAGAATGTTACTCACTGTTTTGAGGAAGAACAGAGCCTCTGGTTTTAAAAGCTTTGTTGATTTCTTTGAAAACAGCCTTGAAAATTTTAGTTGCATCTTTGTTTTGATTTTAAAACTTGCATGCTTTTGATCCCAGATCTAATTGCTTATCTCTGTCTTGAAGAGTACATGCAGGCTTTGATTCAGGTTGAAGAGAACTTGCAGGCTTTGGTTTTAAATTTTGAAAATGCACTTCCAG
The DNA here is from genome assembly GCA_030737815.1 of Allium fistulosum. Classification (NCBI taxonomy): domain Eukaryota; kingdom Viridiplantae; phylum Streptophyta; class Magnoliopsida; order Asparagales; family Amaryllidaceae; genus Allium; species Allium fistulosum. Next base: position 341,731,009 of record CM060904.1, read on the forward strand.
GTTTTATTTTTGAAGAAGATTACAGGCTTTAGATTTGATAAATCTCTGGTTTGAGGAGTTTTACAGATCTTTGATTTGGGTTGAGGCATTTTATTACTGAATTTCAGATTTTAGCATTCGAATTTGAGAAAGAGGTTTGAGTTTCTTGTTTTTAAAAAGGAAATAGAAAGGAAGAAGTAAAGGAATGCAATATGTTTATATAAGTGAATTTGAGATTTATAAAAATAAAAGAAAATTAAAAATAATAAAGACACTTGTCAATATAGTTTATCTTTTACTTACACATGTTATATGAAGCTTTAGGCTAAAGACACTTGTCTTATAAGTATTTATTCATAATTCTATTTATTTTAAAGTAATTAAAAAGCCTTTTTCTTTACTTATAAAATACTTATATATATATATATATACAAATTACTTTTTAAAGAAAGAAAACTAAATTTTATTTATAATTAAAAGTTTATACAAATATTCTAAATTCCAAAGCAATTTAAATATTTACTCTTTTGAATTTCAAAGCTTAAATTCAAATTCAATTAAATTAAATCCTAAGATTCAATTTAAAAAGTTAAGTTATATATATACAATTATTTATTCAATTTAAAAATAACAATTCCATAGTCTTTTAAAATTCATACATATTAAAAATAATACATTATACTTATTATATGAAATTAACATATTTGATATTTAAATAATTTATATAAGAGATTATATTAATCAAGTAATATTTTAAAAAGAAACAAAACAAGCCTTTTTGTTAACTCTTATATATTTTTAAACTTAAGTAAAAATATATCTTAACCAATTTAAACATTTACCCAAAGTATATTTAAAACTATAAATTTACTAATTTAAATAACTTTGAAAAGTCATATTAAATTAAATCTAAATTCCCAATTTACCCAAAGCTTCTATTTTCAATATATATATATAAATATATATATTCAAAATAGAAAATATCTTATTAACTTTTAAAAGATAAAATCACCAATTAATACTAATTTAATCAGATTATTAAATTAAATTCAAATCTTATTATCAAAGATCATCAATATCAATTTAATTATTTAACAGATTATTAAATTGATATTGTTAAAATTTCCGGGATATTACATTCCTCCCCCCTTAAAATAATTTCGTCCCCGAAATTTAAACAAAGGTAATTTAATAATCTTATTAAAGATTTTAAATTTTAAAACACAAGCATATACTATCATCCATATGCTAACAGCCATAACAACCAATTCATCCAAACAAACAATTCTAACTATCCAGACAAAATTCTGGATAAAATTCCTCGAGTTTCCCCAAGTATATATATATACCGGGATACTCGCTCTACAACAATCTAAACTACTAAGCTATAGATCTCCTACTCATCTAGATCTACAGAACTAAACAGAATATCAGACTACAGACGAGTCTGACTCAACAACTAAACCTTCCAGAACTGCTGATTCCAAAACCAAGGATAAATCAAATACGTACTTCCTCAGAGATACGTAAAACACAATGAATCTCAGTCATCCAAACTGACCATTCAATCCTGAAGACCAAATACTTATCCAAATCAGAACACAGAAGAGATCCAAACATAACTTTACTTCACAACATCAGTATTTTCCAAACTTACTTCTCTTATCCAGAGATATACTCCAAACTGCTTTCGCTGCTCAATTCTGATCTGAGGTAGAACACAAGCACAGACTGGACAACTCATTCCAGAAATAAGGTTCACGGATCCATAAATAAAACTCAGATACTTCATCAAAACTTGAGTTGCTGCACCAACTCCATCTCTAGGAAACATCCTTCAACTAGACTGAACTACCGGTACTACTCCTGGAATCCAGTCGATAAGAAAACTCAACCTTCAGATGCGGACAACTCCTGACTTCTCTGAAGACACTCAGAAAAATTCTGATAACCCAAGAGAACCCTCAAACTATCGCAAGTCACTTTTGCGATCAACCCAGCTTATTTCCAAAGAAAACTGTTCCTCTTAACAAATCAGAACAGCCCATACTTAACTATCCAATCTATCGAAGAAATGGATCCTCTTTGCTGCTTCTGAACTTCACCTCCAGAAAAACTACTCAGCCTGACAACTTCTTGCCAACACAGAACACTCCGAGTTGCACTGCTGACACTGATGCCAAGGACTTCCTATCCAAAGATCTTCGAGAAACTCGAACTCCAAACCAAACAGAAACACCGTGCTGAACTCAGCCTCAATCACCGAAACAGACACACTTCCTTAAACTTGTTCCAAAGAAAACATCTTCGGGAACATCCATCGTCACTGCATCTCATCACACAGCTACTATTACCTGAGGTATCAAGATACCATCACTTGCTTCTGTTCAACCGATAGATCCAAACTCTACTCATCCAATTTTACAGATAAACTCCGAACCTTAACAGGTTTCCTTCAGAGATTCGATGAAATCCTTCATCACAGCAAAACTTACTCGAGATAGTATTGGGTCTACAGTCTCGATAAATACACTTCCAACCTTAATTCCAACCATTGGTAGTCGTGTTTCATACACTACTACCTTATCTACCTTTAGAACTCATATTGGAAAACCTGTACGGGTAACCCAACAATATAGGTAGAATATATATATAGTTATATAAAAATTACAAATACGCTCTCTCAAGATAGACACCACTCTAGAGCTAGGTATTCACTCAACCAATAGCTCTGATATTCACTTAACCAAAAGCTTAGGCATTCGCTCAACCTAAGCTCTGATACCACGTGTGACGACCCGACTTTCCACTCCCGGAAAATCGCATCGACAGTAAGAAAGAAAGGGGTGAGAAATAGAAAAGAGAAGAAGAGAAAAGAAAACAACAACAGATACTCACAGCGGAAACGAAACGAAATATAATATACCACATAAATATTACATAGTATCATATACATCATCTATCAGAGTTACACAGATTACACATCACATACTAGACAGTTATAAACATCTGTCTAGTTATTACATCTCAACACAATACAGATCAATACAAAGATCAACACAGCGGAAAACTACTATCTATATCTACAACGCCGAAGCCTCCTGCTCCATTGCTCCTCCAGATTACTCGTCAAAGCTAAACCTGAATCCCTTGGCTACTCGTAAAAATTTGAGTACCCAAGAGTTTATAAAACAGAAATAAACAACTTGGGTCAGACATGGGTCTGGTGTGAGTAACAGGTTAAACTTGTTTAACTTCAAAACCTTTTGAAAGAAAAGGTATCACGTAAGACTCCCCACCAATAAATATGGGTAAGTTTTTACCTTACGCTAACCAAAACATTTGATAGGAAATTCGATTGTATTATAATAGGGTCTAGGGTTTTCAAGTAAAATACAGAAATAGCTGAAATGCTTACATCTCACATTCCAACATAGTTGGGCACAACTAATACGTACGGCACTTATTGGAGTTTGGATTCCATACAATGGCAGGGCTACCGGGGTACCGCCCGTCACAGTACGTGGCCTAGATCACCGTACCGAGGATCACTCCCAATCCCCTGCAACACAAGGTCGGAACATCCCTTACTGGATAATTCCCGCACAAGATACCCCACGGTTGTCATGATTCAACCGCACCACTAAGTCGAAAATAGAAAGGGACATCTAGACAGAGGTAACCTTGTCCTACTTGGGTGCTACCCACTAACCTTGCTGCACCTCCCCTGTTTTAGCCATTCCCGGTTTGTGAGGCTTGAGGTCACGATTACCTTTAAAAAGAACACATCTATCTTAGAATGCTCATCGTCCACCTGACGATGTTCTGAAAGCATTCAGTCCATACAAGTTCGTTCCGGGTTCGAACGAAACCGAAGGCATTATCTCGTTACACTCGTTTTGGAATCACCCTCAGAGTTAACGACAATAACCCTTGCACTCTGAATCTTTATCTTCACTTGAGATTCACGACCTATCGTTAATTTGGATCGATGTGGTATTCGGGTCTCCAGACCTGGAAATCCGGTATACGGAAACCCGATCCCGGTCTCATCGAAATCCAAAGACGTATCTTTTAAGGCCAAGTTGTTTTAAAGGTTAAAACAATTCAATTCATTTATCTTTATACACATAGAAAGATAATTCACAATAGATAATCAACATTATCAATATCATCAGATAATCCATATTATCACAATTCAACTAAACATCCATATCACATAGCATATATCTCATCAGAGATATCAATCAAATGCAAAGCATTCAGTATTATCATCCATCCATAAGTAATGATCTATATCATCTCTAATTAATTTAAAGTTAATTAAATTAATTACTTTTATTTTATAAATCCTTCTTACTTAAACATTAATTAATTACAAATTAATTAATTATCCTCTAATTACCTTTTTCAATTAATCATCTTTGATTAATTATCTTTTAATTACCTTCAAGTAATTTATCCTTAATTAATTACTTAAATTAATTAACCTTAACTACTTATAGTAATTAACCTTTTATTACTTCATTAATTAATTAACTATAATTAATTAAATTAATCAACTATAATTAATTACATTTATCCTTAATTAATTATATTAATTAATCACTTCATTTATTAATTATACTTAATTAATCAATCTTAATTACATCATTAATTATATTAATTAATGATCCTTAATTACAACTTAATTATTAATTACTTTAATTAAATTAATTACATTAAGTAATTAACTTTAAATTAAACAACATTTATTAATCACCTTGATTAATCTTCAATCAGTAATTAACTACCCTTAATTACTTTCATTTACTAAATTAATTCTCCTTAATTAATTTCTTTTAATTAATCCCTTGATTAATTATTCAGAGTAATTAAACTCAAATTACTTTCCTTAATATATAAACATCAATTAATTACTTCTAGTAATTATTTATTACTAACTTCCCTAAATAATCACACCTTAACAATTTCATTAAGTAATTATTTATTAAACCATCTCTTGATTATCCTAAATTAATTAAACTTAATTAATTAACTTAACTAAATCAAATTAACTCCATTAATTACAAATGAGTAATTAATTTCTTAATTACTTTTATTAAGTAATTACATTTAAAACAAATTCTATAATTGATTATCTTAAATTAATTAAACTAATTAATTATCAAAATTAATCCTATTAATTAATTATTTAATAATCCATAGTTAATGACCTTCATTAACAATTATTTAATTACTTTTCTTAAGTAATTAACTTAGATTAACCATTATTAATTTCAAATTAATAAATCTTAAAAACCAAATAATTGATCTCTAATTATTTAATTAATTAAGTGTTAACCATAACTTAATTAACCTTTAATTACTTATTAATTAATTCTTAATCATTAATTAATATTCTAATTTATAATCTTTAATTACAAATTAATTATTCCTAATTAATTTATCTTAATCATAAATAAATTAGTTTAAATCTTTAATTTATTATTTATTTAATTAATCCAAATGATTAATTAATCAAACAAATTAATTATCCATTAATTTCCTCACAAATAATTAAGTCTTAAGAAAACATTTCCTTATAATGATATTTAAATTTAAAACATGTTTTTAACTTTCATATTTCCTTTAAATTCCATTTTAAATATGAGATTTAAAATGAATAAAAGTTTAACCTTAACAACTTTAAAATCCATTTACAAACTCTTAAAATCTTATGGTGAAGAAATACTAATTTATAAAAGAACTTAAGAATTTAAATCAATTTACTTTTAAATTCTACCCATTTAATATCCATTTTAAACCATTAAAATTATTAAAACAATTTAATTTAAAAACTTTCTTTTATTTCAAATCTGAGATACAAATTTAAATTTGATTTCAGATTAACTCAGATTTAAACTTCTGTTTAAATATTTCTTTACAATTTAAATAAAGTTTAAAACTTTTAAACATACAGGTTTTAAACCTGTCAACACTAACATACTCGAGACCACTAATTTTACTTCGAGTCGTACCCTCTAAAAACCCGAGCATCTCACGAAATAACTCGAGTACGAACTCGAGAAAACCCAGACCTCTACACTGCTACCATTCCAGACTTCACCCAGACATGTACCATCGCGTGCACGTGCACAATCACCTGTGGCGTCTCCGATCATCAGCGAACATCCCCAAACATCGACGATCAACCCTACACCAGATTACGATCCTCCAACCTTCGAACAACACTCGAAATCAAAAACGAGAATTTCGAGTCTAAAAATCTAAACCTGGAAACGTATCTGGTCTCACCACCCAATCCCTGTCAATCACGTCGCCCCCGCAACCTCGTCCATCAGACGACTTGAAATTCCGGCCATAACTCTGTCTACACCTCCCCTACCACTTCCCAAAAATACATGGCACTCGATCAAACTATGATGACGAACGAAACATATTTCGCGACCTTACGAAAACTAGGTTTCCAGACAAAGAATCGCCACCGCTGCCTCCTCAATGAAATGCAACATTTTCCGGCATTTTTCCTATGAACTTCGACCACTCCTCTATCATTACCCAAAACCCCGGCTACTACAAATCAAAAGATCACCATAATTTCCCAAAACTCCATATTTAGTTCATCACAGAACTGCTCCTTTTATACTAAGCTAAAAATCATGATTTTAATGTTAAAAATCATATTATAGTTTAGATATTCGATTTATAATCCTGGATTTATGAATTACCTATTTTGAATTTTCACCTTTATATAACATATACTGTTATTTTGGTTACAGAGACAATCTGCTTGAAGTTTGACATAATTAAAATTTCTAGGCATTAGTATATGATAAATCAAACACATTTTGTTTAAATATTAAATCCAAATCACTCTAGATCATGGGATAATGATTTTATATCAAAAACAGGAGTCTGGAATTACAAGAAACAGAGACACACTGATTCAAAACAACATGCACACCTATATACATTCATGTATATGCAGAATCATCTATAAATATTCACATCCACAACACAATTATCACAGAACTAAGCATGCAAACATAATTATACTTAAGTTATTTTAAGTAAGAATGTTACTCACTGTTTTGAGGAAGAACAGAGCCTCTGGTTTTAAAAGCTTTGTTGATTTCTTTGAAAACAGCCTTGAAAATTTTAGTTGCATCTTTGTTTTGATTTTAAAACTTGCATGCTTTTGATCCCAGATCTAATTGCTTATCTCTGTCTTGAAGAGTACATGCAGGCTTTGATTCAGGTTGAAGAGAACTTGCAGGCTTTGGTTTTAAATTTTGAAAATGCACTTCCAGGTTTTATTTTTGAAGAAGATTACAGGCTTTAGATTTGATAAATCTCTGGTTTGAGGAGTTTTACAGATCTTTGATTTGGGTTGAGGCATTTTATTACTGAATTTCAGATTTTAGCATTCGAATTTGAGAAAGAGGTTTGAGTTTCTTGTTTTTAAAAAGGAAATAGAAAGGAAGAAGTAAAGGAATGCAATATGTTTATATAAGTGAATTTGAGATTTATAAAAATAAAAGAAAATTAAAAATAATAAAGACACTTGTCAATATAGTTTATCTTTTACTTACACATGTTATATGAAGCTTTAGGCTAAAGACACTTGTCTTATAAGTATTTATTCATAATTCTATTTATTTTAAAGTAATTAAAAAGCCTTTTTCTTTACTTATAAAATACTTATATATATATATATATACAAATTACTTTTTAAAGAAAGAAAACTAAATTTTATTTATAATTAAAAGTTTATACAAATATTCTAAATTCCAAAGCAATTTAAATATTTACTCTTTTGAATTTCAAAGCTTAAATTCAAATTCAATTAAATTAAATCCTAAGATTCAATTTAAAAAGTTAAGTTATATATATACAATTATTTATTCAATTTAAAAATAACAATTCCATAGTCTTTTAAAATTCATACATATTAAAAATAATACATTATACTTATTATATGAAATTAACATATTTGATATTTAAATAATTTATATAAGAGATTATATTAATCAAGTAATATTTTAAAAAGAAACAAAACAAGCCTTTTTGTTAACTCTTATATATTTTTAAACTTAAGTAAAAATATATCTTAACCAATTTAAACATTTACCCAAAGTATATTTAAAACTATAAATTTACTAATTTAAATAACTTTGAAAAGTCATATTAAATTAAATCTAAATTCCCAATTTACCCAAAGCTTCTATTTTCAATATATATATATAAATATATATATTCAAAATAGAAAATATCTTATTAACTTTTAAAAGATAAAATCACCAATTAATACTAATTTAATCAGATTATTAAATTAAATTCAAATCTTATTATCAAAGATCATCAATATCAATTTAATTATTTAACAGATTATTAAATTGATATTGTTAAAATTTCCGGGATATTACATATTCTATATTATTCCACTGTATCATACTGTTCTGCTGCATTATCATTTATTTATCTCTGATATGTGTAACTCTGATTTTGTATTGTATAAGTATAATCAAATGTTTTGTATACAGCTTCATGAACTGTTATTTGATTATTATATTTTTTCATTCCGCTGTGAGATTCTGTTTTGTTTTTTCTTTCTCTGCTTTTTCTTATTCACCCCAATAACAATCCGCCCTTCTGTATGGTTTGAGTTGGCATGTGTGTCTGCTTAAAGCATCCAAAAAGGCGGGATGTTACAATTGGTATCAGAGCGAGGTTTAGCGATAACCTTAGCTTTGTGGGGTCTGACTCATATTAAATAGGGTAGTAATTCCCTAAAATGAGTCATTGAGAGTATATATATGAGAGAGCGTATTTGTTAGTGTTATAAAAGGTTTTATATTGTGTTAATTTGTTCCGTTTTGTATTTATAAATTCTCTTTGGTGCATAGGACGCTATGACATCGATAGGGATTTCTAAACACTTAATAGGACAGACCGACACAATATTTGTTTTGAAATGTAGGTAAATGAAATAATTTTACCTATTGTATATTTGTATATAAAATAATGATTTATAAATGATATATATTTGGTTGTAATATGTTGGTTGTTAGGTAGTGAAATTTATGAATATTGGTTGGAAATAAGATTTGAAAATAAAATAAATGAAATTTAGAAATTTAGAACTTAAGTTTCGGGGTTTTTTGAAAATTTCTTTCGAATGATTTTGGGATATAATAATAATATTATTAGAAGTATTTTCTGATATAAATATTTCAATATAATTTGAAAGAATTGTTTTAATGAAATTTTGGAAAGAAATAAGTTCTGTACTCCCCTCTCTGTCGTTGGAAAATAATTTCAGTGATGAGTGCACGCATCATCGACTTTCATTTTCGAGTTTCAAAGTGGGAAGGCCATTGTAGTAGCTTTACTATAGATCTTTTTTGATAAATAAATAAATTTTTTAAGTTTAAATATGATTGGATAAAAGTTATGAGTGTATATATATATATGTAGATGTTATTTTAAATGATTTGAAGTGGAACTCGGCATTTAGTTCTTAAATTTCTATGAATTAGAGATTTCAATTATTGAAATGGAATAAATTTTTTAACTATTTAATAATTGAAACTTCTAAATGAAAATAAGAAATGATGTAACGACCCGTAAATTTCAACTGTTTTAATAACGTAATTAGTTGAAATTTTTGTGAAATTTTAAACGATAAAATTTTGAAATGTAAATTTGATATTTGGAATGCGTCTAGTTAAACATAGCAACTGGTAAATTTTCATCCGAAAATACGAAAGTTTATTTCGCGCGTAAATTTACTTCAATTTAATCAGTTAAAAAGCGATGAAAATAAAATGTTTCTCAAACCTAAATATTTTTACATAGGAAAATTCTAAATCATCTTCTGAGCAAGATGTCAGTTTGTCGTTTTTCCAAATTCGGACATCTTTGGCTCCGTCGATCTTATTTTTCAGCGTTTTTCTTGCATTTTCCGTAGTAGAAAAATTCGAATTTTTATAATTCGATTGTACCACTGATATCTATATACCGTTTTGATCATCCCGTCGTGCTGATCTCAACAGTGTATTCATTAGTGAATTTTCAAAATCCGGTATGCGTCGAAACCGTAAAACGGTTAACCGTAACGGTCCGTCTTTGGTTTCCGTGTGACCATTGATTTTCCACGATTTAGAAACCAATGGCCGACCACTTTTATTACTTTTTGGAATTCACGTTGCTAACTTTTATTATCCTACCTCTTCAAATTCAAACCGGTCATTTATTTCATATTCCTCTGCATTTTGTTATTGTTCTATCTTCACTAGAGAAAAAGAAGAGAGACTCCATGCTTCTTTCATATTTATTCATTTTTTTTTCTTTCGAAGCATGGAAAATAGCTTTGTTGCCTGAACCCAAGAAATGGCCACCCAACCCATAGTCGAAACCATACCCATGCTGCTCGTCTCCCTTTGTTTTCGGGCCGCTTTCCCCTCCGTGCTTCACCCCTCTACCATGCGACAACAGCCTCCTCATCCACCTGCAAACCACCATGCTCTGTTCATCCCAACATCCCACTGCTCCGCTTTCCTCCATCATCCATGGAAAGCAAATCACCGCTCATCTCCGCCACCCCGCTTCCTCCCGTTCAAGCCAAACCGCGACAGCCCCGAACACCGCCCATTGTCCCACTCGGCCTTCGACCTCTGACCGCCGCTCGCGCCCTCCGTTCAGCAACTCCACCACTTGCCACCTTGACACACCTCTCTGCCTCGCAAGCACCTTCGGCCTACAACCACCCTTGAATCGAGTGCCGCTCATCTGTCCTCTCCTCAACAGCCCAACGCCACAACCGGAACCACCATCACAGCCTCACTTCACCTCTTTTGGGTATTAGGTACGTACTGTTTAGATGTATATATTTCTTTATATAAATATATACTAGTTACAATATTTATAAATCTACAGCTTTGTATATATATAGTATATTCAGATTTTTGAAAGGCAATGAGATAAGTGGGATATACACTACAGGTTTTCGTATATGTTTTTTATAAGTCACGTACAAGTATATAACTATATATATGTATATTAGTATATGTTAATTTATATGTATGTGATGTATATTTTTATTCTGTTGCTATCTATACAGTCTTCACATAATAATTTTACAGCTTGTAGCGGTATGTATATAATAATATAGTTATAATATCTATAATTATGTGTTGCCAATATAGTAGATATTTATATATTATGAGTTATATAAATTATATATATTGTTTTATAAGTGGTTACACGCCAGTGATGTCGTATAAAATTTAATGAGTTTTGCATATGTTTATTTATATAATGTCTTTATAATGATAATATATTGTTTATAAATATTGTTTTACATATAATACGTTAATATATTATATAAAGTTTTGTATAAACTATTGTTATACATATGATAGCCGCGAGTTCCCCTGTTATATATATTTGTTATGCATTGTTTTAAAAAATAAAAATTTGTTATGCATCGACTTCAGCATTTTAAAGATGATATATGAAGATTTTGATTTCATTTTTTTTCGGTTTTAAAATGTATAAGGTTTGAAAAGTTTTGATTTAATTTATATCTAGTATATAGGCATGGGTGACGTATGGATGATATACAATCTGTTTATTCTTTTAGTCAGGAACATATTCTGTTGTATGGATATAAAGGTATATATATATTTGTTAAATAATTTGTTTACAATATAAAGTTATGTTAGTCACTGTGGGATTTATAAGTGAGTAAGGTCTGTATATATATGGTTATTAGTATATACATATTGTTGTTCAAGGCAATCCTGCTGTTAGTTTCTAAAACAGTGAAATAGGTATGGAAAACGGTGAAATATGTATACTAGATATACTTTGTATGAAGCAAAATTTATAAATTGTTATGAATAGGTCTTTATTTTAATAAAAGTTTTAAATTAAATATTGAATATATATATATATACATGGGTAAGTTTTAGATTGCAATCTCTGTTATTTATATGTGTATATATATAGATTATGAAAATTATGCGTTTATTTTTTTTTTATTTGTAGAGGTATATGATTTTTTTTAGTATATATAGTTTTATATATTGCTCACTTATATCATTGATCGTCTTCAATCCAGTTTAGATTTGATTCCGTCAATTCTGAGCTATCTACTTTGCTCATCAAAATTCGCGTTCAATCTAGCTTTGCTTTGGATTCGTAACTCGTCTCATTCTCGAATTCCTCTAACCTCGAAAGGTGAGCACTCACTCACGATTAACGTTCTTTTATTTATTAAATATGATTTCAATTGAAACGACAATTGAAATATGCTGCTGTTTGATGTTTACACTGTTATTACCTGTATCAGTTCACCTGTGACATCTGACACCATTATCTGTTATATATGCAATGATAATCCAGTTTGGTTGTTAAATTATTGATTGTTTGATGTTTATATTGGACCTTAAATTGTTAATGTTAAAATGATAAATAGTATGCAATTGAAATTGATATAGGATAGTTAAATGTTAAATTTGATTAAATGACATTTGTATAATATGACCCATTTAACTGTCAAAATTTATTGACACGTAGGATTTGTTTAATTACGTCTTGAACCACTGAATGTATGTTGTTAAATTGATGATGGATGAAATTGTAATAGATGACAAGTGAAAACCATAATGTAGTAATCTTTAATCTACATGAAATGATAGTGTAGATTCTAGAAATAATTATATTAATTCGTACAAATAACAATGCGAATTAATACTGTTATTTCGGGATTATTTGAATTGATTATTTGTTTGTTGTTATTGATTGTTGTTATTGCTTGTTTATTTACTTTGACACCATCCCAGTTATCACACTGCAAGTTCCCTTTGTTATGCTTTGATTTTTGAATTAAATTGGAATCGGGTTGAAATGATAAATACCCAAATTGAACTTTGACCTAGGATAGGAAATTAAATTAAACCCGATTGGTCAATAATTTGATTTAAGAATAAAACGAAGATTTTATTTGAATAAATAATATGGTTTTGAAATGAAGTTGAAATTTGAATTTAAGTTAAAGGAAAATGTTAATGTTTAATAATCTGAAACAAATTATTAAAAATGTAATTGATGAAAGAATGTTGTTTAATTTGAGAAATTATTGAATTAAGTTTGAAATTGTTAAACTTTGAAATGATTTAATAATCAAGTTTGAAATTATAATTAAGTTTGAAATTATTAAACTTTGAAATTATTTAATAATTAAGTTTTGAATTATTTAATAATTAAATAAGATTGAATTATTTAATGATTAAATTGATTTGGATTCTTTAATAAGAGAAATTGAATTTTTGAATAAGTGAATTTTACTTCGTAATAATTGAAATTGAGATTTCTTTATTAATTAAGTTTTGGAAATTATTTAAAGTAAGTAAATAAATAATTGAAATTGAATTTTCTTTAACAAGAAATGAAAATGTGATATTTTGGAATTAATGTTAGACTTGAAATGTAAAGAATTTGATTTGATGAATTTAATTTAATTTAATTTGTAAGTTTTGATTTAATGAAGTTGAACTTAAGAAATTGATTTAATGAATTGAAATTTAATAGAAATTGTTTTGAATGGCATAGTAACTTAACGAATATTGAATGAAATCGATAAATGATTTTAAATTGATTTGAATGTTAAATAAGATTTAATTTAAATGTTTTCGAAATGAAACTTGTATACGAATTTAAATTGATATTTGAATTGTTTTAAATAAAGATTGAAATTGAATTATAAGATTTTGAAAGTATGAATTTGAAAGTTTTGAAACGTAAATTTTGGAAATTTGTTTGGAAAGACAAATGAACTGTTGGTTTATAAATTGAAATTGAAATTTAAATTGATTTGGTTTTGAAATATATTAAATGACCAATCGGTGTAATAATTACGGAAGTTATTAAAGAGACCGGAATTCAGTTATGGATATACTCTCTATCTAAACCGAAAACCACTTTAATAACTATAACGCGGAGTGATGATCCAGAATGAAGTGGTTGGAATGATGTACGTGATGACTGAAGAAAGAGAACGATAATGGATAGCCTTGACACTTGTGTCAAATTGGAAATGACTAAAACAGGAGCCGTGCCGGGCCAATGGAGGATTAGCTACCTCAAGTGGACACACTTCTTCGAACTACTTATACTTGTTGTCGATTGGTGCACCCTTGATTTTGGGAGTGTTGTTTCACGGTGTTGCGGGCGCTGCGGCGTTGCGTTCTCACCAGTCCGGATCAAGCAAACGGTAGTATCACTACCTTGGGTATTGCCTCATGTGCCTTGTCATACTTGTATTCCATTTATGCGCGACCACTACGATTTTGATTTGTACCTTTAGTATATGGATTGCCCTCTGGTGACTTCCGGTTTTGGGGAAACTACGGTCTTGTATATGCTTTTGGGAATAAAAATGTGTTAAGGGTGGAATGGGCCATGACTTAACGCTATTTTGATATCTTTTTATATTACTGATAGACATTATCTACTTAGCGTATATTACTACCTAGTAGATAGTTTAACGGATCCTTAAAGGATGGTTATTCCAAACATCCTTTGAGTTACTTGTATTTCCATTGCTATTTCACTTGAGTTGGATTTATTAATATAAGAATGTTAATCCTGACTCGAGTGTTTTGTGTTTTTGCTTTACGCTCGGGTCAGACTGAGTGGTTCAGCTTTCGAGACTCACCTTTGGAGTTGGAGCTTTGCTTGAAGATCCAGCCATCTATTCTGCTTTCAGTATTCGATGATTCCAGTGATGTATTCTGATTTGTATCTGCCGTATCGTATTACTCTTCTGTTGTAAACTCTGATGTATTTTTATATATTCATATAGTAGCTTCATGAACTACTATCTCTTTTATTTCCGCTGCACTTATTACTCTGTGTCTGTGATCTGTGATTATTTATTTACTGTATATGTTCAGTTTTTCCAAATTTAAATTAACAACGCGGTATTTTGAGCAATTCAACTCCGGCATGAGTGTCTACCTATACACTTATAATGGATGCGAATGGTCCAAAATGGCGGGTCGTTACAGTTGGTATCAGAGCTTTGGTAGCTCTAGGCAAAACTTAACATATAGGGTAAATGTATTTACAGAATCACTCTCATTCGAGTTTCAATCTCTTCCCTTGACTCAATTTCTTTGAATTTTGGAACGTTCCCCTCGGTTCCGAAATTCATTCGTGTCCTTCACTTTTCGTCTCCTTTCAATCATGGAGCACCCCATAACTCCATTTTGAATGTTATATATAATAGATCGGCGGTCTCGCCAATCTTAGAACGATTCGTAAAGGAGTAAACTCCTTTATAATAGGCATTGATTTACCGGAGATTTCTGTATCCTCGGATTGCGATGCTATCTATCTCCTGCTATACCTGAATTCTATTTATTGAGATCGAATGTCGATTTACCTCGGAATTCTACACCGATCTTATTTTGAAGTCACGGTCGACCCGGTTAAGGTTGCCCGCGATTTATATAAACTTATCCATCGCCTTATTTTGTTATTTCATTATCTCGTCTTTGTTTCAAACCTATCTTCGAATCGAAATTCTCTTTGATTCGAGTCCATCAAATTTGAATCTCTATCTTTGTTTTGAAATCTATTCTTGTATAGTCGAGCGAGGAAGTGTATTTGTAAATTAATATTTAAAATGTTTTAAATATATTGTGTTGTTTGAGTTGTTGATGTTGATTTGGGTTTCCGATCGATTCGTCTGATCAACGCTATCGATAGGATTTCTAAAACACTTTAACAGAGCAAACTGACATAATATTGTTTTCAAATTTGGTAAATGAAATAAATTTTTATATGATTATATTATATATAAGTGTAAAAAAAAAATTAAATTAAATTGTTAATGAATTTGTTGTCTAAAATAATAATATTTGATTTTCATTTATTGTTTTGTAAACCATTGACTATTGCATAATAAAAATGAATGAATTTATAAACTTGGTTATAAATTGATTAGAATTTGAAATGAATCTAATTCAGAAATTTGAGAATTTATTAGTTTCCGGTGATTTCGAACTTTGGTTTTAAAATTTTTAAGTATATATTATTGAAAGTATTTTCGAATAGAAATCGTTTCCAAAGAATTTTAAAATGTTGAAATCAGTGCTCTTCTCTTTGTCGCTGGAAAATAATTTCGGTGATGGCGGCCGCATCATCGACATTCATTTTCGAGTTTTGAAGTGGAGAAACCATTCTATAGCTTTGCTACGGTTTTGTTTTGAAAATATTTTGATTTGAATTTCTTCAGTATATTTTGATTCACATATATATAGGTATCTTATTTTAAAATTTAATTTGATTGGATATAAATATATTATATATATCTCTAAATTGGTTAAAGTTAATCGGAAATCTAATCCTCAAATTTTGTTAAAGGATGATTTTAATTATAAATAAAACCAAAATTTGGAATAAATATTTAAACTTGAATAATTGAATTGGGAAAACTTTATTTGTATATTGTTCAACTGCATTCTAATACAACTTACCTAAATCATTTAGAAGTTGAAAATGTAATTGGATAATATATAAGATAAATTGAATTTATAAATAAAATGTGGGTGTTTATAATAAAGGTTATACACTAAATTTTGATTATAAAGATGTTAATAGAGTTAGATAGGATAATAAGTAAAACTCGGTTAATAATTAATAAATTTGTTTGAAAGAATTAATAAATTGAAATTAGATCAACTTATGGAAATACCTTGAATTTGAAATCAATTAATAAATATAAATTAATTTAAATCAGAACTTTTATGGTTTTAAAAAAATTTATATGGGTTAAATATATGTGATAGGATATATTAAGTAGAATAAATTTAACAATAATTTGGAATAGAGAAGAATTTAAAATTGTTGAAGAAAAATGTAATTATAATAGAAGACTATTCAAATTTATGGTTTTATAAATTGTAAATTGAAGAAATGGGATAATAAGATAAATGAATTTAGAAATAGTTGAGATTGATTTTAGTGAAATCAAATGGATTAAATCAATTATTGAATATCAATTTATTTAAATTTGAATTTATATGGTTTAAATTAATTGTTATTTTGTATTTCAAATCTGTTTTTCTTTCTGGTTGTTTCTATTCTCCTACCTCGTTCCTTTTCGGGGACGAAAAGTTTTGAGTGGGGGAGAGTGTAACGACCCGTAAATTTCAACTGTTTTAATAACGTAATTAGTTGAAATTTTTGTGAAATTTTAAATGATAAAATTTTGAAATGTAAATTTGATATTTGGAATGCGTCTAGTTAAACATAGCAACTGGTAAATTTTCATCCGAAAATACGAAAGTTTATTTCGCGCGTAAATTTACTTCAATTTAATCAGTTAAAAAGCGATGAAAATAAAATGTTTCTGAAACCTAAATATTTTTACATAGGAAAATTCTAAATCATCTTCTGAGCAAGATGTCAGTTTGTCGTTTTTCCAAATTCGGACATCTTTGGCTCCGTCGATCTTAT
Source organism: Allium fistulosum (assembly GCA_030737815.1). NCBI lineage: Eukaryota > Viridiplantae > Streptophyta > Magnoliopsida > Asparagales > Amaryllidaceae > Allium > Allium fistulosum. The sequence goes on from CM060904.1 coordinate 341,748,520, forward strand.
TTTTCAGCGTTTTTCTTGCATTTTCCGTAGTAGAAAAATTCGAATTTTTATAATTCGATTGTACCACTGATATCTATATACCGTTTTGATCATCTCGTCGTGCTGATCTCAACAGTGTATTCATTAGTGAATTTTCGAAATCCGGTATGCGTCGAAACCGTAAAACGGTTAACCGTAACGGTCCGTCTTTGGTTTCCGTGTGTCCATTGATTTTCCACGATTTAGAAACCAATGGCCGACCACTTTTATTACTTTTTGGAATTCACGTTGCTAACTTTTATTATCCTACCTCTTCAAATTCAAACCGGTCATTTATTTCATATTCCTCTGCATTTTGTTATTGTTCTATCTTCACTAGAGAAAAAGAAGAGAGACTCCATGCTTCTTTCATATTTATTCATTTTTTTTTTCTTTCGAAGCATGGAAAATAGCTTTGTTGCCTGAACCCAAGAAATGGCCACCCAACCCATAGTCGAAACCATACCCATGCTGCTCGTCTCCCTTTGTTTTCGGGCCGCTTTCCCCTCCGTGCTTCACCCCTCTACCATGCGACAACAGCCTCCTCATCCACCTGCAAACCACCATGCTCTGTTCATCCCAACATCCCACTGCTCCGCTTTCCTCCATCATCCATGGAAAGCAAATCACCGCTCATCTCCGCCACCCCGCTTCCTCCCGTTCAAGCCAAACCGCGACAGCCCCGAACACCGCCCATTGTCCCACTCGGCCTTCGACCTCTGACCGCCGCTCGCGCCCTCCGTTCAGCAACTCCACCACTTGCCACCTTGACACACCTCTCTGCCTCGCAAGCACCTTCGGCCTACAACCACCCTTGAATCGAGTGCCGCTCATCTGTCCTCTCCTCAACAGCCCAACGCCACAACCGGAACCACCATCACAGCCTCACTTCACCTCTTTTGGGTATTAGGTACGTACTGTTTAGATGTATATATTTCTTTATATAAATATATACTAGTTACAATATTTATAAATCTACAGCTTTGTATATATATAGTATATTCAGATTTTTGAAAGGCAATGAGATAAGTGGGATATACACTACAGGTTTTCGTATATGTTTTTTATAAGTCACGTACAAGTATATAACTATATATATGTATATTAGTATATGTTAATTTATATGTATGTGATGTATATTTTTATTCTGTTGCTATCTATACAGTCTTCACATAATAATTTTACAGCTCGTAGCGGTATGTATATAATAATATAGTTATAATATCTATAATTATGTGTTGCCAATATAGTAGATATTTATATATTATGAGTTATATAAATTATATATATTGTTTTATAAGTGGTTACACGCCAGTGATGTCGTATAAAATTTAATGAGTTTTGCATATGTTTATTTATATAATATGTCTTTATAATGATAATATATTGTTTATAAATATTGTTTTACATATAATACGTTAATATATTATATAAAGTTTTGTATAAACTATTGTTATACATATGATAGCCGCGAGTTCCCCTGTTATATATATTTGTTATGCATTGTTTTAAAAAATAAAAATTTGTTATGCATCGACTTCAGCATTTTAAAGATGATATATGAAGATTTTGATTTCATTTTTTTTCGGTTTTAAAATGTATAAGGTTTGAAAAGTTTTGATTTAATTTATATCTAGTATATAGGCATGGGTGACGTATGGATGATATACAATCTGTTTATTCTTTTAGTCAGGAACATATTCTGTTGTATGGATATAAAGGTATATATATTTGTTAAATAATTTGTTTACAATATAAAGTTATGTTAGTCACTGTGGGATTTATAAGTGAGTAAGGTCTGTATATATATGGTTATTAGTATATACATATTGTTGTTCAAGGCAATCCTGCTGTTAGTTTCTAAAACAGTGAAATAGGTATGGAAAACGGTGAAATATGTATACTAGATATACTTTGTATGAAGCAAAATTTATAAATTGTTATGAATAGGTCTTTATTTTAATAAAAGTTTTAAATTAAATATTGAATATATATATATATATATACATGGGTAAGTTTTAGATTGCAATCTCTGTTATTTATATGTGTATATATATAGATTATGAAAATTATGCGTTTATTTTTTTTTTATTTGTAGAGGTATATGATTTTTTTTTAGTATATATAGTTTTATATATTGCTCACTTATATCATTGATCGTCTTCAATCCAGTTTAGATTTGATTCCGTCAATTCTGAGCTATCTACTTTGCTCATCAAAATTCGCATTCAATCTAGCTTTGCTTTGGATTCGTAACTCGTCTCATTCTCGAATTCCTCTAACCTCGAAAGGTGAGCACTCACTCACGATTAACGTTCTTTTATTTATTAAATATGATTTCAATTGAAACGACAATTGAAATATGCTGCTGTTTGATGTTTACACTGTTATTACCTGTATCAGTTCACCTGTGACATCTGACACCATTATCTGTTATATATGCAATGATAATCCAGTTTGGTTGTTAAATTATTGATTGTTTGATGTTTATATTGGACGTTAAATTGTTAATGTTAAAATGATAAATAGTATGCAATTGAAATTGATATAGGATAGTTAAATGTTAAATTTGATTAAATGACATTTGTATAATATGACCCATTTAACTGTCAAAATTTATTGACACGTAGGATTTGTTTAATTACGTCTTGAACCACTGAATGTATGTTGTTAAATTGATGATGGATGAAATTGTAATAGATGACAAGTGAAAACCGTAATGTAGTAATCTTTAATCTACATGAAATGATAGTGTAGATTCTAGAAATAATTATATTAATTCGTACAAATAACAATGCGAATTAATACTGTTATTTCGGGATTATTTGAATTGATTATTTGTTTGTTGTTATTGATTGTTGTTATTGCTTGTTTATTTACTTTGACACCATCCCAGTTATCACACTGCAAGTTCCCTTTGTTATGCTTTGATTTTTGAATTAAATTGGAATCGGGTAGAAATGATAAATACCCAAATTGAACTTTGACCTAGGATAGGAAATTAAATTAAACCCGATTGGTCAATAATTTGATTTAAGAATAAAACGAAGATTTTATTTGAATAAATAATATGGTTTTGAAATGAAGTTGAAATTTGAATTTAAGTGAAAGGAAAATGTTAATGTTTAATAATCTGAAACAAATTATTAAAAATGTAATTGATGAAAGAATGTTGTTTAATTTGAGAAATTATTGAATTAAGTTTGAAATTGTTAAACTTTGAAATGATTTAATAATCAAGTTTGAAATTATAATTAAGTTTGAAATTATTAAACTTTGAAATTATTTAATAATTAAGTTTTGAATTATTTAATAATTAAATAAGATTGAATTATTTAATGATTAAATTGATTTGGATTCTTTAATAAGAGAAATTGAATTTTTGAATAAGTGAATTTTACTTCGTAATAATTGAAATTGAGATTTCTTTATTAATTAAGTTTTGGAAATTATTTAAAGTAAGTAAATAAATAATTGAAATTGAATTTTCTTTAACAAGAAATGAAAATGTGATATTTTGGAATTAATGTTAGACTTGAAATGTAAAGAATTTGATTTGATGAATTTAATTTAATTAAATTTTTAAGTTTTGATTTAATGAAGTTGAACTTAAGAAATTGATTTAATGAATTGAAATTTAATAGAAATTGTTTTGAATGGCATAGTAACTTAACGAATATTGAATGAAATCGATAAATGATTTTAAATTGATTTGAATGTTAAATAAGATTTAATTTAAATGTTTTCGAAATGAAACTTGTATACGAATTTAAATTGATATTTGAATTGTTTTAAATAAAGATTGAAATTGAATTATAAGATTTTGAAAGTATGAATTTGAAAGTTTTGAAACGTAAATTTTGGAAATTTGTTTGGAAAGACAAATGAACTGTTGGTTTATAAATTGAAATTGAAATTTAAATTGATTTGGTTTTGAAATATATTAAATGACCAATCGGTGTAATAATTACGGAAGTTATTAAAGAGACCGGAATTCAGTTATGGATATACTCTCTATCTAAACCGAAAACCACTTTAATAACTATAACGCGGAGTGATGATCCAGAATGAAGTGGTTGGAATGATGTACGTGATGACTGAAGAAAGAGAACGATAATGGATAGCCTTGACACTTGTGTCAAATTGGAAATGACTAAAACAGGAGCCGTGCCGGGCCAATGGAGGATTAGCTACCTCAAGTGGACACACTTCTTCGAACTACTTATACTTGTTGTCGATTGGTGCACCCTTGATTTTGGGAGTGTTGTTTCACGGTGTTGCGGGCGCTGCGGCGTTGCGTTCTCACCAGTCCGGATCAAGCAAACGGTAGTATCACTACCTTGGGTATTGCCTCATGTGCCTTGTCATACTTGTATTCCATTTATGCGCGACCACTACGATTTTGATTTGTACCTTTAGTATATGGATTGCCCTCTGGTGACTTCCGGTTTTGGGGAAACTACGGTCTTGTATATGCTTTTGGGAATAAAAATGTGTTAAGGGTGGAATGGGCCATGCCTTAACGCTATTTTGATATCTTTTTATATTACTGATAGACATTATCTACTTAGCGTATATTACTACCTAGTAGATAGTTTAACGGATCCTTAAAGGATGGTTATTCCAAACATCCTTTGAGTTACTTGTATTTCCATTGCTATTTCACTTGAGTTGGATTTATTAATATAAGAATGTTAATCCTGACTCGAGTGTTTTGTGTTTTTGCTTTACGCTCGGGTCAGACTGAGTGGTTCAGCTTTCGAGACTCACCTTTGGAGTTGGAGCTTTGCTTGAAGATCCAGCCATCTATTCTGCTTTCAGTATTCGATGATTCCAGTGATGTATTCTGATTTGTATCTGACGTATCGTATTACTCTTCTGTTGTAAACTCTGATGTATTTTTATATATTCATATAGTAGCTTCATGAACTACTATCTCTTTTATTTCCGCTGCACTTATTACTCTGTGTCTGTGATCTGTGATTATTTATTTACTGTATATGTTCAGTTTTGCCAAATTTAAATTAACAACGCGGTATTTTGAGCAATTCAACTCCGGCATGAGTGTCTACCTATACACTTATAATGGATGCGAATGGTCCAAAATGGCGGGTCGTTACAAATGATATGCTAAGTTATAACTGAAATATACAAGGAATTTGAAATTTGTAACTTGTAAACGAAAAGGGTATGAAAATAAGAAATGATAACTATTGAACCTTAAGTTAATTAGAATAAGTAAGTCAAACTTGTGTAACTTTCAATTGCATTCTTAAAGACACATATATAACTTACCAATTATAAAAGTGCAAATATTAAAAGAATTTGTAATGGAAATTTTTACAAGTAAAACTTATGTAATGGAAGTGTTCAATGAAATTTACTTTTATAAATAAGAAATTTGATATGAAAATAGTTATAAACTTGAGTTAAAATTGTAATACTACTAATTAAATGAAATATAAAATGAGTACTATAAGTAAAGGATTTTGAACTTAAGTTAATATTGAAACTATTTATAATTAAAGTAAATAATAAAATGAATGTAATGCAATAAAAGAAATTGACATGATATGAATAAATGAAAATGAATTTTTGTAAGTAATAAAGGAAAAATAAATAAAATAAACACTGAATGCATGAATGGGAAATTTTTTTGTAAGAGATAAATGTAAGTTAAAGAAATAATCCTTGTATGAATGAAAAGAAAAATAAAAACTGTAAATGTTGTGAAAGAAATTTAATAAGAATAACTCAAGTACATTGTAAATTATTGTTTGTTTTGGTTTATGGGTTGTTTGGGATATGATACTTCTAATTGTTTAAGATGTATGAATAATCTATTGAGTTTATCTAAGACTGTTGAGTAAATGGTATACTTAGTAGTTATTGGTCATTCTATGTGATTAAAAGTGTCTTAACCCGAACAAACTATTTGTTTTGGTTGATATGGATGGATAATTGATTTGTATTGATTTCATATGATGATTGTATGATGTGGTTACAAGTGAATGTTGTTTTATATTGATTTGTTTGTTAGTGGTTGAAACAACGTTAAACATCTCATTTTATGTAATTATTAACCTCTTTGGATTATATAAGTGAAATACAGGTTATGCAAGCAATTACTACTACTTTTGGTTTCATAATTAAGCGTTGTTTGCTGACAAATAGGTACGTTCTCGGATTACGGTTTTCTAGTTGGGATATATTATTTTCCCGCTGTTGGGATATATTATTTTGAAAATTATGATATATATTATTTTATTTCCAGACCTCTCCGTACAAAGAAGACTCTACCAAAATTTTTCGAAAATTTTGAACTTAGAAAATCTTTTGTGAAATGTTTCTAAACTTTATTTATTTAAGTATAAAAGGATTTAATTGTTATAAATTGATATATTTTATTTAAATTATTTAATTTTGTAAATTTATTTGTTATAAATTTAATATTTTGAATAAGATATATTGATTTCTAAATTTATTCTTTTACCTTCTTTTCCTTTTCGAGGACGAAAAGTTTTGAGTGGGGGAGAGTATAACGACCCGTAATTTTCGATGATTTAAATTTGTTAATTTAATAAGATTTGGTAATTTAATATCGAAAGAAATAAAAATTTATAAATTAATAATGAAATAATAACAAAAATGAAAGGTAACAATGTTAATTAAAGTTAATCATTAACAAACTTGAATGAAATTCCAATTAATTAAAATAATTTAAATGGTATACTTGGCTATGAATTGAATATAAGGAAACAAACGTAATTATTGAATTAATGTAACGACCCGGTTTTTTCGACGCCCGAAAATCGACATCAATACGTCCACTGTATCAAATGTCGAGCAATCGAATGCCGGAAAAACCAAACCATTAGGGTTAAAGAAGAAGGGGGTAGAAGAAGAAAATAGAAAACAAATCAGAATCTCACAAAGCCCTACATCGCCGTCACCTGGCCGCTCCGACCATCTAGAAATTCCCTGGCTATTTTTCCTAGTGTAACAACCCAATATTTTTGTAAATATTTTTAAATCATTTTTAAATAAATTTTATTTTAATATTTTATTTTTTAAAAAACATTTTAGAAGTAAAGTTATAATTTTCCAAAGTTAATTATATTTTGTTTACAATTTTTAATTCTAGTTTCAATATAATAAGCTATTTTCTTTATTTTCTTTAATTTCTTTTTATTTTTCCTATGAATAATTATTTATTTTCATTTTCACTTTATTTTGTTTGTCTTTTATTTTTATTTATTGATTTTTTATTTGTTTATATTGAATTAAAAAGAAAGTGGAAATTTGAAGAGATTAAAGCTTTAAAACTTTTGACTTTTCACTTTCTTTGTCCTTTCATTTTTGGCCGTTCAAAACATCTATTGTAGCCGTGAGTTTTAATTGTTTTTCACGTGAGAAAGCTTCTCATTCATCACAAATTTTCGGCCACAAACACTTCTGAAAATATTTGGTAATGGCTTCTTCATTTTCTACCTTTTTCTCTTCATTTTCTATTAAATTTTCCATTGTTTTTGCCTAGATCTCTCCATTGTTTGCTCGGCCCATACACTCCACCATTGTGAAGACCCGCAAATCCGTACTCCTTGATTAAACACTAATCTCCATTGATTAACTCAAGTGGCATGGAAATACGAACCCTGAGGGGTTTTAAGAAGAAGAGGTAGAAGGAAAGATAGAAGAAAAAGAGAAGAAGAACAACAGACAACATCAGAACAGAAACAATATCATAATCTCACATATCGCAGCGGAACAATATATAATAGATAAATGAATAATCTTTAAATCAAAGAACTATATCATTTTATACATTACATCATCATCAGAGTTTACAACAACGATACAACAATGGACAGTTATATAAACTTGTCCTCATACAGAATACACAACGGAATAAATAATATCATATACAAGTGGTACGTCTCGCCATCCAGCTCGCTACTAAGCTCCATAGCATCCCAAATCCAGAATGACCTGATAACCTGACTCTAGACTGCCCGTGTGGAAATTGGTGGGCACCTAGAGTTTAGAAAGGAAACAATAAACTCCAGGTCAGTCATGGTGACTGGTGTGAGAACTAAAACAGTTTATCTTTAAAACGAACAACAGGATAATTTTAAAGTCAATTTCGCAATGCTTTTGGAAAATGAAACTACCATAAGACCTCCCGCCACACACACAATGCAAACGCAGAATTGGAGGAGATTTCTTCTTATGATAGTCAAAGATGCTTACTACGCAAAATCAAATCCTTTTTGATATTATTATTAGTGCATAGTGTAGAAAACTTTTCGAAAGTATAATATAAATCTTAGCCAGCATAGGTACCACTATAGTATGCCTACTATAGCTGCCATATTAGATGGCAGGTTCTACAATTAAAACCGTACAAGTCTCGTATTGTTTCTTTGGATTTTCAACAAATGGTCAGGCTAAGGAACTTCCTATTCCACGAAGGAACGCCTTTGGAATGACGTCCCGAGAACCTAACCGGATCTCTGCCAACACAAGGCCGGGTTACCTCTGCAAAAATAGGTAACTACTGACACGCGTATGCCATCCCCCGATCGTAACCGATCTTCCCGAGGATCCCCGATTTCCGCCAACCACATAATAAGCAGTATCAACATAGGTTAAGTATCTGGGCTCCATACCATGATACCACCTCTATCCAGAAGGAATGACATACACTAAGGGGTGCTACTCCCTAGAACCTTGCCGCATCCTTCCTGTTTTGACCATTTCCGGGGTGTGAGGCTCGACGAAGTCTCGTCCACAAAGCTACGCTTTGTCACAAAGCCATGCTTCGGGTCAAACAAATGATCAAAGAATTGATCACAAAGATAAGTGATCAAACAAACGATCATATCATAAATGATCAAACAACGATCATTTCACAGCAACACTCAGTATGCCACGTTACCAAATTGGGAGTATATCGCTGATAAATTTCGACTACATAACCTCTGAGCTCGTACGTCTCAGAGAAGGGTGTCAAGCTAAGAGAATAAATTCTCCGCCACCAACAGAAATGTATTTGAAAGAAATCAGCTTTATATCTCAATTTGTAACGTCAGACACACAATCCATACAAGTCTGTTCCGGGATCGAACAGAACCGAAGGCACTTCTCACGAAGCCCTTGCAAATCCGGATAATTTTCTAATCACGTCCGGACTTCCCGTCACTAAGGGTGATAAAACCTCTAAATCGAAGATCAGCATATGTAGAGTAACTCGACGGTAATCCTTCCGTTTTCAAAAATATCCGGTCTTCAACACCGGTCATCAAATGCAATTCATAACGACGTATCACATATTCGGAATGGGTTATACGACCCCCCCATGGTCCTTTCCCGGCTAACCCGAATAGTGAGCGCTTATTCAAAAATAAGTGTGGCATTCAAATTCATCCAATTCACAACAAATACCCATTTAAAGGTAAATATTGATAGTCGGTTATTTAACTATCAATAAAGATGCGCAACATCATCAGATTCCAAATAATTTTCCAAATTATTTATTTTCCAAAATATCTTTACTAGATATATTATTTTCCACACTTAACCATTTGAAAAACAATTTCAAATCAATTTCCACATTTCAATTTATCTTTGAAGATAAAATCTCAAAACAGTTCATTTCATGTTGGAAAAGCATTTCCATACTTATTTAAAAATAAGTAATTCACAAATCAGTTATTTTCAACACTTGGAAAATATTTGATATACTTAAATCATAATTAAGTATATATTTCATTCTTTAAGGAAATCATTTTCTTTCACAAATTTTATTTGAGTCAAAACGAATGTTACGTAAAACATCGTTACGACGACTCAAAATCACTAGTATAGGGATTCGAAATTTAGATAGATATATAAATCCCAATACTATACAAAATATTTCCTTTCGGAAACCATTTACTATAACAACAGTGTTATAGTCCATCATTTCCTTATTTCTCGAAAACGTTTATTTCAACAATGAATGTTGAAATCTATGTTTTCGATACTTAACACGTTTTAAAACATTTTTTTAAAACAATTACTTCATTTCGTAATATCACTTCTCCAAAACATGTCCATTTTATTTAATAATATATTCACTGTCCAAAATCGTGAATATACTTCATTATCCAAATTCAACATTTCTACACATTTTATTTAAAGGCTTATCCACTGTCCAAAATCGTGGATATAATTCCTTTAATTAACTTCTACAATTCACTTATCAAAATAAGTGGTTTCGGATTTATAAACAACGTTTATAAATCACAATTTTATATTTTATAACAATTTCAAGTTATGAAATCCCTTATTTAAACAATTCCATTTGACTCATTTATATAACAAAAATCCAAATCATAAATTGATAACTTATAATTCATTTAGTTTCAAAATCTATTTATTTTATAACTTCACAAATCGTATATCTATTAATATTACTTACTTATAAAATCCGTTTATAAGTTCATTTCAACATTTATAGAACTCCTAAATAATCTCCTTATTTTTTTAAAAAAAAATAACAATTTTATACATCTTCTATAAATATAATCCATTTATAATAAGTCGAAAATTTCAATTTTAAACCAATTACAATTTAATCAACTTATATTTCAAAAACCACATTCTTATTATATTTTCACAAACATCCTAATTTTAATTACATAAAAATTATAACGTTTATTTATTTAGAATGAATTAATTCCAAAATTCAATAAAACGTATACTTTCAAAAATCACTTTGAAATCCTTTTAAAAATAATATCGTTATTTTTAAACTTCAAAAATGGATCCGATGATGCAACAGCACCAAACAATCAATCACAACAATCAAATATCATATATCATCATATGATAATAGAATATATCAAAATATCTGTAAATAAATCAATACAGTTGAGGAATCCAGTTGGATCCCTCCAACCTGCTTCCCTGCATCCACAGATGTTAGCACAATACCAATTCCGCTCCAGTACGGAATATCGCGGTATATGGGTTTAATAAATATTATCCGCTCACTAACGGCGCAATAGGGTCTCATCCGCTATACAATGCGGGAAATCAACAACTGCAATATATACATATGCCAATATATATATATTGCTATATACATATATAATACCAATTTCAATTCAATGTGAAATTATCGCGGTATATGTTTTTAATAAATAACATCCGCTTACTAACGGCGTATAATGTCTATTTCAATCAATAACAGACAAAATTATCATCCAGGCATACAATCAACAATTTTAAATCTAACTATTTAAAATTAACATCGAAACTGTTCGATTGAGTGAGAAGTTCTCACCGTGCTTTCAATTCTATTCCAGCTTTTTATTTCGAATAACATTAAACGCGCGTTCAATTTTATCCAAAAATTCCACTAGCTCCAAACGATTTCAATCCAGTTGCATCGCGAAGAGTTCGTCCATACGAACCCAACGCACTTCGTTTCGTAATTTTCCGATCTCGTATGGAAAAGATATACAATTTTAAAGTTTATACACATTATTACATAATTAATTACAACTTTAATTTTTATTTTCAAACCCAATTAGATCCAGACCGTTCGTTTTTGAACCCTTGAATCCAGACCGCCAAATGCTTTCTTCCCCGATCGTCTTGCTCCAGGAAATCACGTACGTGATTAACCCAAACGAAGCCGCCCCTTTGACCAAACATTGCTCCACCAACTCTCGTCCGTTCAACGATCAACCAACGCCATCGTCTCCGCCTACCAACGCCGCACATACGGCCAGAGGAGCATCAAGCTCGGCCCTACCTACCACCCTAAAAACGTGTGACAAGCGGCTGCCTTCTAGGCCATTTTGCCGACGATCCGCTACGAATTAAACGATCTTGACCGTTGAGAATGTAGAGCTCACGTAGCTCTACAATTTCCTAGTTGATAACTTTCTGTATCGATGCTTGGATTAGAAGAAATTTGAGGAAGAAGGTTAGAAGATTTCAGCCGTTCGAATTATAGTGGCGGCTGGCCATTAGAACTAGGGTTTTGATAATTTTGTGAAGATAGGGGTCCTTTTATAGAGAACCGACGAACACTATTCATCCCGGATTTTCCGGAATCCGATTTACGCGCGGTGACCGGCGTTTCTAGAATTTACCCCGTGTTCCGGACACAATGGAAGAGGTTTCGGAAGCTAATTCGATCGTCTATGTGAGATATGACAATAAATGATCAATTTAAATTAAACCAATTTAAATCGATTTCGAGGCGTTTTGGTTTGCCCCGGACAAACGGTAAATCCAATTGACACGAAATTTGAAACCATACAATAATATCACATTACGGATCCGATGAAACTGGTTTCGTCGAAATTCGAGACTTTTTGAAAAATGACTATTTTAACTCGCCAAATTAAAATTAAAACAATTTCGATGCGTTTCGAGCTGTCACGGTCAAACGACAACTCCGATTGCTATGAAAATTGGCTATTTTTCAGTCGATAATTAAATATTAAAATATTCAATTTTCACATATTAACTTTAAATCCAATTTTAAAAGTTCTATAACGTTTCTATAACTCCAGTATGATTTAATATAACTTTATAAATCATTTTCAATCGCATTTAAACCCAATTCTCAATTATTTATGGAATTTCACTATTCATTATTGATTTGATTATCCAATTAAATCCAGATATTCGAATTTTAAATTATTCGACTTATTAATTCTACTTATTAATATTTAAAATCAATTAAATATTCAAGTTTTAAATTAATATAAATTCTGGGTCGTTACAAACTTCCCCCCTTAAAAGAATTTCGTCCTCGAAATTACCAAGTAAGAAAGAGTTACAGAATTCATTAACTTTCAAAACATACAGTTCAATTTATATTTTCAAATCTGTTAAGTGTCTAACTTTTCCCCAAAAATTCATAGTTAAACTTTTTACAACATCTTTACTAAGTTTCCAAAATTTTCAAATTTTCCAATTTTCTCAAAAATATTCTAACGCCTTAAATTTTCGAAAAAAATTTGCCATAGCCTCGTTTGCGCGGCTCGATCCGAAAAAAAATATGACAGTGTATATATATCACAAATATACATCTCATCAAGTGATGAGGCATCCCTAAGGGAAAAAAGTGTAAAAGTACGATATTTAATCCGAGATATGTACCTTATATATTATTAGCGAGCGTATACGGCTAATATAGTGCGAAAGCGAGCTCCAAATGCGAAGCAAACGCCATCCGCACCTACTAAACACTCAACAACAACATGAGAATCATGTATATAGAAAATAATATCGATATACAATATATAGCAACATAACAACTACATATGTGTCCATATAGCAAATGCAACAAACAACAAATGCAACCATCAAACAACTATCATCCAATAACATCCAACAAATCAATGTCTATCCAAATCAGTTCATACCCAAATCAATATAAATTCACTTCTCATTAATATTCATTGATTTGGTTTTCAATTTTAAATCATGTTTGATTCTTTTACATTGGATTTTATCAACATTCATTCGTTCATTTTTAATTAGTTTACATTCACTAATTTAAATTTAAATTGGTTCACTTTCAATTCAAATCCAATTCTATTTAAGATTCACTTAACTTTCAATTTGATTTCAATTACTTTAGCTTTCAATTCGTCAATTCAATTTCATTAACACTTAATGAATTATATACAATCAACTAACATTCATATAACAACCAATGTACATTCAACACAACCAAATTATTAATTTTACATTCGATTTGGTTCAACACTTTTAATTCCAATTGGTTTAATATTAAATTGACTTCCATTCAATTTATTCAACTTCCAATTTGTTAGCTTTTAATGAATTAACACTTTTACATTCATTATTCCCTATCAATTCTTTTACATTCGATTGATTAACATCCAATCCATTTATTAATTCAATTGCTAATTCATTTTACAAATAAAATTGAATTTCATTTATATAACTCAAGTTCAAATTCATCACTTCATCCTGATTAATTTACTTCGATACCAAAATCAACTTTGTTCAACATTACTTAAGTTATATTCCATTCCAAATTTCATTTGTTCAAATTAACTTAAGTTTCCACTTATAAATCCAATTCAGATTTTTTTTTCTTAACAAAATTCATTTAACCCTTTTACCAAACTCAAATTTCATCAATCATTCAAATTTATATCATATTGGACCTAACAAAATTGTTTAATCACTTCTTTCACAATTGGTTTTACTTACATTACTCATTTTATAAGTTATACACTTATATATTTAAGCTTCCAAATCTGATTTAATTTATTTAACTTTCTTTTAGTTAAATTTCACATCATATTTCATTATGCTACTCAAATTCATTAACTTTACCAAAGTTAAATCTATTATCTCATATCATAAGTATAAATCTTATTTCACTTATATTTATCACTTTACAACTTGGATTTTTTTTTTAAATCAAATTTGTTTATCACAACAAAACTTAAATTTCCAATTTACTATGGGTAGCAAATCAATCACACAGAAACTCGAAAATGATACTGATGATGCTGCAGTCATCACCCTTATTATTTTCCAGCAACATAGCGAATTCAGTGCTTAAATTCTTTCAAAACACTTCTCTGGAATTTTATCTTAGATTATAAATCACATTTATAAATCTTTTACTTATAAAATTTCACTTCTTATATATAAGATTATTTTTACCATTGCAAATCATTTTAATTATAACTTCGTACATTATAATTCATTTGCTTATACACTTTATTCTTTTACAACTGTTGTTTTATTTAACTTATTCAAACAACTTTTATCAACTTATATATGTTTACATTTTTAACAACCAAACAATCAATTATATAGACTTTAATAATTTCCGAAAATTTTCCTTTATATACAAAATATAATCAAGGTAAAATTATTTCATTTACCCAATTTAAAACAATATCATGCCGAATTGTTCTATATAAGTGTTTAGAGATTCCTATCGATTGAGTTGTACGGACAATACCGACCAGAATCCATATACCACTCAACAAACCAATCATCACAATATAAAACAATTTTATATTCACTAACAAATACGCGCTCGTATCTATTATTACAATCAACTCATTCTAGAGTACTACTGACTCTATCTTTAATGAGTAACGCCCAACAGAGCAGGGTTGTCGCTTAACCATATGCTCTGATACCAACTGTCAAGACCCGCAAATCCGTACTCCTTGATTAAACACTAATCTCCATTGATTAACTCAAGAGGCATGGAAATACGAACCCTGAGGGGTTTTAAGAAGAAGAGGTAGAAGGAAAGATAGAAGAAAAAGAGAAGAAGAACAACGGACAACATCAGAACAAAAGCATTATCAGAATCTCACATATCGCAGCGGAACAATATATAATAGATAAATGAATAATCTTTAAATCAAAGAACTATATCATTTTATACATTACATCATCATCAGAGTTTACAACAACGATACAACAATGGACAGTTTTATAAACTTGTCCTCATACAGAATACACAACGGAATAAATAATATCATATATAAGTGGTACGTCTCGCCATCCAGCTCGCTACTAAGCTCCATAGCATCCCAAATCCAGAATGATCTGATAACCTGACTCTAGACTGCCTGTGTGGAAATTGGTGGGCACCTAGAGTTTAGGAAGGAAACAATAAACTCCAGGTCAGTCATGGTGACTGGTGTGAGAACTAAAACAGTTTATCTTTAAAACGAACAACAGGATAATTTTAAAGTCAATTTCGCAATGCTTTTGGAAAATGAAACTACCATAAGACCTCCCGCCACACACACAATGCAAACGCAGAATTGGAGGAGATTTCTTCTTATGATAGTCAAAGATGCTTACTACGCAAAATCAAATCCTTTTTGATATTATTATTAGTGTATAGTGTAGAAAACTTTTCGAAAGTATAATATAAATCTTAGCCAGCATAGGTACCATTATAGTATGCCTACTATAGCTGCCATATTAGATGGCAGGTTCTACAATTAAAACCGTACAAGTCTCGTATTGTTTCTTTGAATTTCCAACAAATGGTCAGGCTAAGGAACTTCCTATTCCACGAAGGAATGCCTCTGGAATGACGTCCCGAGAACCTAACCGGATCTCTGCCAACACAAGGCCGGGTTACCTCTGCAAAAATAGGTAACTACTGACACGCGTATGCCATCCCCCGATCGTAACCGATCTTCCCGAGGATCCCCGATTTCCGACAACCACATAATAAGCAGTATCAACATAGGTTAAGTATCTGGGCTCCATACCATGATACCATCTCTATCCAGAAGGAATGACATACACTAAGGGGTGCTACTCCCTAGAACCTTGCCGCATCCTTCCTGTTTTGACCATTTCCGGGGTGTGAGGCTCGACGAAGTCTCGTCCACAAAGCTACGCTTTGTCACAAAGCCATGCTTCAGGTCAAACAAATGATCAAAGAATTGATCACAAAGATAAGTGATCAAACAAACGATCATATCATAAATGATCAAACAACGATCATTTCACAGCAACACTCAGTATGCCACATTACCAAATTGGGAGTATATCGCTGATAAATTTCGACTACATAACCTCTGAGCTCGTACGTCTCAGAGAAGGGTGTTAAGCTAAGAGAATAAATTCTCCGCCACCAACAGAAATGTATTTGAAAGAAATCAGCTTTATATCTCAATTTGTAACGTCAAACACACAATCCATACAAGTCTGTTCCGGGATCGAACAGAACCGAAGGCACTTCTCACGAAGCCCTTGCAAATCCGGATAATTTTCTAATCACGTCCGGACTTCCCGTCACTAAGGGTGATAAAACCTCTAAATCGGAGATCAGCCGATGTAGAGTAACTCGACGGTAATCCTTCCGTTTTCAAAAATATCCGGTCTTCAACACCGGTCATCAAATGCAATTCATAACGACGTATCACATATTCAGAATGGGTTATACGACCCCATGGTCCTTTCCCGGCTAACCCGAATAGTGAGCGCTTATTCAAAAATAAGTGTGGCATTCAAATTCATCCAATTCACAACAAATACCCATTTAAAGGTAAATATTGATAGTCGGTTATTTAACTATCAATAAAGATGCGCAACATCATCAGATTCCAAATAATTTTCCAAATTATTTATTTTCCAAAATATCTTTACTAGATATATTATTTTCCACACTTAACCATTTGAAAAACAATTTCAAATCAATTTCCACATTTCAATTTATCTTTGAAGATAAAATCTCAAAACAGTTCATTTCATGTTGGAAAAGCATTTCCATACTTATTTAAAAATAAGTAATTCACAAATCAGTTATTTTCAACACTTGGAAAATATTTGATATACTTAAATCATAATTAAGTATATATTTCATTCTTTAAGGAAATCATTTTCTTTCACAAATTTTATTTGAGTCAAAACGAATGTTACGTAAAACATCGTTACGACGACTCAAAATCACTAGTATAGGGATTCGAAATTTAGATAGATATATAAATCCCAATACTATACAAAATATTTCCTTTCGGAAACCATTTACTATAACAACAGTGTTATAGTCCATCATTTCCTTATTTCTCGAAAACGTTTATTTCAACAATGAATGTTGAAATTTATGTTTTCGATACTTAACACGTTTTAAAACATTTTTTAAAACAATTACTTCACTTCGTAATATCACTTCTCCAAAACATATCCATTTTATTTAATAATATATTCACTGTCCAAAATCGTGAATATACTTCATTATCCAAATTCAACATTTCTACACATTTTATTTAAAGGCTTATCCACTGTCCAAAATCGTGGATATAATTCCTTTAATTAACTTCTACAATTCACTTATCAAAATAAGTGGTTTCGGATTTATAAACAACGTTTATAAATCACAATTTTATATTTTATAACAATTTCAAGTTATGAAATCCCTTATTTAAACAATTCCATTTGACTCATTTATATAACAAAAATCCAAATCATAAATTGATAACTTATAATTCATTTAGTTTCAAAACCTATTTATTTTATAACTTCACAAATCGTATATCTATTAATATTACTTACTTATAAAATCCGTTTATAAGTTCATTTCAACATTTATAGAACTCCTAAATAATCTCCTTATTTTTAAAAAAAAAATAACAATTTTATACATCTTCTATAAATATAATCCATTTATAATAAGTCGAAAATTTCAATTTTAAACCAATTACAATTTAATCAACTTATATTTCAAAAACCACATTCTTATTATATTTTCACAAACATCCTAATTTTAATTACATAAAAATTATAACGTTTATTTATTTAGAATGAATTAATTCCAAAATTCAATAAAACGTATACTTTCAAAAATCACTTTGAAATCCTTTTAAAAATAATATCGTTATTTTTAAACTTCAAAAATGGATCCGATGATGCAACAACACCAAACAATCAATCACAACAATCAAATATCATATATCATCATATGATAACAGAATATATCAAAATATCTGTAAATAAATCAATACAGTTGAGGAATCCAGTTGGATCCCTCCAACCTGCTTCCCTGCATCCACAGATGTTAGCACAATACCAATTCCGCTCCAGTATGGAATATCGCGGTATATGGGTTTAATAAATATTATCCGCTTACTAACGGCGCAATAGGGTCTCATCCGCTATACAATGCGGGAAATCAACAACTGCAATATATACATATGCCAATATATATATATTGCTATATACATATATAATACCAATTTCACTTCAATGTGAAATTATCGCGGTATATGTTTTTAATAAATAACATCCGCTTACTAATGGCGTATAATGTCTATTTCAATCAATAACAGACAAAATTATCATCCAGGCATACAATCAACAATTTTAAATCTAACTATTTAAAATTAACATCGAAACTGTTCGATTGAGTGAGAAGTTCTCACCGTGCTTTCAATTCTGTTCCAGCTTTTTATTTCGAATAACATTAAACGCGCGTTCAATTTTATCCAAAAATTCCACTAGCTCCAAACGATTTCAATCCAGTTGCATCGCGAAGAGATCGTCCATACGAACCCAACGCACTTCGTTTCGTAATTTTCCGATCTCGTATGGAAAAGATATACAATTTTAAAGTTTATACACATTATTACATAATTAATTACAACTTTAATTATTATTTTCAAACCCAATTAGATCCAGACCGTTCGTTTTTGAACCCTTGAATCCAGACCGCCAAATGCTTTCTTCCCCGATCATCTTGCTCCAGGAAATCACGTACGTGATTAACCCAAACGAAGCCGCCCCTTTGACTAAACATTGCTCCACCAACTCTCGTCCGTTCAACGATCAACCAACGCCATCGTCTCCGCCTACCAATGCCGCACGTACGGCCAGAGGAGCATCAATCTCGGCCCTACCTACCACCCTAAAAACGTGTGACAAGCGGCTGCCTTCTAGGCCATTTTGCCGACGATCCGTTACGAATTAAACGATCTTGACCGTTGAGAATGTAGAGCTCACGTAGCTCTACAATTTCCTAGTTAATAACTTTCTGTATCGATGCTTGGATTAGAAGAAATTTGAGGAAGAAGGTTAGAAGATTTCAGCCATTCGAATTATAGTGGCGGCTGGCCATTAGAACTAGGGTTTTCATAATTTTGTGAAGATAGGGGTCCTTTTATAGAGAACCGACGAACACTATTCATCCCGGATTTTCCGGAATCCGATTTACGCGCGGTGACCGGCGTTTCTGGGGTTTATCCGCGTTCCAGACACAATGGAAGAGGTTTTGGAAGCTAATTCGATTGTCTATGTGAGATATGACAATAAATGATCAATTTAAATTAAACCGATTTAAATCGATTTCGAGGCGTTTTGGTTTGCCCCCGGACAAACGGTAAATCCAATTGACACGAAATTTGAAACCATACAATAATATCACACTACGGATCCGATGAAACTAGTTTCGTCGAAATCCGAGACTTTTTGAAAAATGACTATTTTAACTCGCCAAATTAAAATTAAAACAATTTCGATGCGTTTCGAGCTGCCACGGTCAAAAGACAACTCCGATTGCTATGAAAATTGAAATCCGATAATAACAAACTATTACGGATCCAATGGAACTAGTTTCGTCCAATTCTGAGATAGTTCGAAAATTGGCTATTTTTCAGTCGATAATTAAATATTAAAATATTCAATTTTCACATATTAACTTTAAATCCAATTTTAAAAGTTCTATAACGTTTCTATAACTCCAGTATGATTTAATATAACTTTATAAATCATTTTCAATCGCATTTAAACCCAATTCTCAATTATTTCTGGAATTTCACTATTCATTATTGATTTAATTATCCAATTAAATCCAGATATTCGAATTTTAAATTATTCGACTTATTAATTCTACTTATTAATATTTAAAATCAATTAAATATTCAAGTTTTAAATTAATATAAATTCTGGGTCGTTACAACCATCTCTTCCACTGACTACACCACTTCCTCCACCTCATCATCCACGGCCTGACCCCCTTCCCCTCCGACCAGCAAGTGGTCGTGACCATCCCTTGAGCCAATTCCACAAAACAATGTCAAAAGCTCCAAAACACTACATAGCCGAGCTTGTCTTCATCACCACCTTCTTTGTAGCCAAGGCCACCACCCTAGAATCACCACCACCTGTTGATTTGACCCCTGACCCTCTGACCTGACCTGTAGCAGCCCCTGGCCGAGCCCATAGACCCATAGGCTGAGCCTATGTTGCACCCAAACTCCACCTTGTTAGCCTTGTCTCCTTGTATTCCACTTTTGCAACTCCTTCCCTTTTGCATTCTTGTAGCCGTGCCTATGTGTGCCAAACCAGATCCATTTCCACCAATTAAAAACATGTCATGGCCGAACCTATATAGTGTTATGGTCGAGCAAATGTTGAGTTGTAGTCAAACAATCTTGTTTTCAAAGCTTGGTGATGTCTTTTGCAATTTCAATTTCAATTTCAATTTGTTTCAATATATACTTTTGTATTGTATTTATATTTATATTTTGCTTTGTTTATTTTGTGAATACAAGATTAACATCTTGGCTCTCTCTCCATTCAAATCTAGTCGTGCTATCGTGCTTTCGGGATTTTCATTTGTGTGTTTTATTTGCAAACTCCAGCGTAAAAAGGTGAGTATTCACACACGACATTTATACTTATATATTTGTGAAGTGACAACAAGTGAATGTGTATAAACTATTATATCATGTTATACCTGCCTGTGATGTAAATTATATGATGTTAAACCCTGTTATAAACTTGTCACATCATCTGTTATGTTATATTTTATTATACTGTTTATTTATTTCTGTTAATCACACTGCAAGTTCCCTGTAGAATAGAATCACTATGGGTTGAAATGATACATACCCGAACGGACTTTAGAATAGAAAAAAATCGTTATGGGCTGAAATGATAAGCCTGAGCGATTTTTATTTATTTTATTTACTTGGGATTGCGGGTTTGAAATGATAAAACCCGGATTTTCTTTGTAAATTACAGATTGAAATGATATATTACCTGTATCACTTGACTTAGGCTAGAAAATATTATACAGACCCGTGGTTATTTTATATATTTTTTCTGGAAATTTTTAAGTATTTTAAAATGTAAAAATATGATAATTAGATTTAAATTGAATTTAAAATGATTTTATAAAGTGATAATGATTTTTCTATGTATTAAAAATGTTAAATAAAGGAATAGAAAAATTGTGATTTGAAACATAACTTAATTTGGAAATTTGTAATGTGATTTAAATGGAAGTTTAAGTTAATAAAAAAAAAGTGGAAATTAAGTTTATTTATGAAATGAAAATTTAAATTTAAGTGTTAAAGTAAATTGTTAAAAAATGAAAAGAATAAGGAAATGGTACACTTGAATTTAATAAGTGAAATTTTTGGAAAATTGGAATTTATTGTAAAAGAATTTACTTTATAAAAATCATAAGTTAAAGGTATTTAAATGAACATTTTTGATGTGGAAAAATGTGATTTTTATAAGTTAAAATGATTTAAATTGAAGTTTATTTGTGGCTGGAATTCTATTTAAAACCTGGTAATTCATTTAGTAGCACTTCAGAAATGCTATCGTTTCTTGAAATGAACTAAAATCTGAACTAAATAGAATCTTCAGCACTTTGTAAGTGTTGTAGTTGCAGAAGTAAACTAAAAGGCTAAAATTAACTAAGGCTATGACAGCACTTTGTGAGTGCTGTAGTTGCAGAAACTAAATTTGAAATTGAAACTGATGAAAGAGCTATTGTAGCACTTGTTAAGTGCTGCAGTTGGCTAAAATGGGATTTTTGAATATAATTGAACTACTGCAGCAGTTTTTAAATGCTATCTTTGCTGAATTGAATTAAATCTTTTAATTTGAAAACTGAACTATTACAGCAGTTTTGTAAATTAGGTTTAGGAATTTTCTGAAATCAAAGAGAGAATGTGTTGGAGAAGAAGGAGATGAAGCTTACCAATGGGTTCTCTTTGAATTTGGAGCTAGAACTTGATTTGCAAATGGAAACTAGGGCTTGGGAATTCTAATTTCCCATCTCTCCCACCATTTTTGCTTTAGAACTGAAATGAGGAGGAAGTGAGGGAGAATGGGGAGAAGTGGTTCAGATTTGGGGTTTAAGTTGGCAAAGGGCTGAACCCAAAACCAAACCCAAAGTGCAAATGGTCAAATTTTTGACTAGCTCCAAACATATCGAAGCTTATTGTAACGACCCGATATTTTGGACCATTCGCATCCATTACAAGTGTATAGGTAGACACTCATGCTGGAATTGAATTGCTCAAAATACCGCGTTGTTAATTTAAATTTGGCAAAACTGAACATATACAGTAAATAAAATAATCACAGACACAGAGTAATAAATGCAGCGGAAATAAAAGAGATAGTAGTTCATGAAGCTACTATATGAATATATAAGATACATCAGAGTTAAACCAGATACAACGGAAGAGTAACACGATACAACAGATACAAATCAGAATACATCACTGGAATCATCGAATACTGAAAGCAGAATAGATGGCTGGATCTTCAAGCAAAGCTCCAACTCCAAAGGTGAGTCTCGAATACTGGTACACTCAGTCTGACCCGAGCGTAAAGCAAAACACAAGACACTCGAGTCAGGATTAACATTCTTATATTAATAAATCCAACTCAAGTGAAATAGCAATTGAAATACAAGTAACTCAAAGGATGTTTGGAATAACCATCCTTTAAGGATCCGTTAAACTATCTACTAGGTAGTAATATACGCTAAGTAGATAATGTCTATCAGTAATATAAGGTACCAAAATAGCGTTAAGTCATGGCCCATTCCACCCTCAACACATTTTTATTCCCAAAAGCATATACAAGACCGTAGTTTCCCCAAAACCGGAAGTAACCAGAGGGCAATCAATATACTAAAGGTACAAAACAAATTCGTAGTGGTCGCGAATAGGGAATACAAGTATGACAAGGCACATGAGGCAATACCCAAGGTAGTGATACTACCGTTTGCCTGATCCGGACTGGTGAGAAGGCATCGCCGCAGCGACCGCAACACCGTGAAACAACACTCCCAAAATCAAGGGTGCACCAATCGACAACAAATAATGAGTAGTTCGAAGAAGTGTGTTCACTTGAGGTAGCTGACCTCCATTGGCCTGGCACGGCTCCTGTTTTAGTCATTTCCAATTTGACACAAGTGTCAAGGCTATCCATTATCGTTCTCTTTCTTCAGTCAACACGTACATCATTCCAACCACTTCATTCTGGATCACACTCCGCGTGTAGTTATTAAAGTGGTTTTCGGTTTAGATAGAGAGTATATCCATAACCGATTCCGGTCTCTTTAATAACTTCCGTAATTATTACACCGATTGGTCGTTTAATATATTTCAAAACCAAATCAAATTCAATTTCAAATAGAATTCGTAAATCAACATTTCATTTGTCTTTCAAAACCAATTTCCATACTTTACGTTTCAAAACTTCCAAATTTCCATTTCAAAATCTTATAATTCAATTTCAATTTATATTTAAACCATTCAAATATTGATTCAAGTTCGAATATCAGTTTCATTCCGAAATCATTTAAATTAACTTAATTTAACATTCAAATCAATTTAACATCATTTATCGATTTCATTCAATATTTGTTAAGTAAACTTGCCATTCAAAACAATTTCTATTAAATTTCCAATTCATTAAATCCATTATTTAAATTCAACTTCATTTTATCAAAACTTACAAATTTAATTAAATTCATCAAATCAAATTCTTTAAATTTCAAGTCTTACATTAATTTCAATAAATCACATTTTATTTCTTGTTAAAGAAATTCAATTTCACTTATTTACTTACATAAATAATTTTCCAAAACTTAATTAATAAAGAAACTCAATTTCAATTATTTACGAAGTAAAATTCACTTATTCAAAAGTTCAATTTTTCTTATTAAAGAATCCAATTCAATTTAATCATTAAATAATTCAATCTTATTTAATTATTAAATAATTCAAAACTTAATTATTAAATAATTTCAAAGTTTAATAATTTCAAACTTAATTATAATTTCAAACTTAATTATTAAATCATTTCAAAGTTAATTCAATCATTTCTCAAATTAAACAACATTCTTTCATCAATTACATCGTTAATATTTTGTTTCAGATTATTAAATATTAACATTTTCCTTTCATTAAAAATTCAAATTTCAACTTCATTTCAAAACCATATTATTTATTCAAATAAAATCTTCGTTTTATTTTTAAATCAAATTATTGACCAATCGGGTTTTATTAAATTTTCTATCCTAGGTCAAAGTTCAATTTGGGTATTTATCATTTCAACCCGATTCCAATTCAATTCAAAATCAAAGCATAGTAAAGGGAACTTGCAGTGTGATAACTGGGATGGTGTCAAAGTAAATAAACAAGCAATAACAACAACCAATATCAATCCAATAATCAATTCAAATAATCCTGAAATAACCGTATTAATTCACATTGTTATTTGTGAGAATTAATATAATTATTTCTGGAATCTACACTATCATTTCATGCAGATTAAAGATTATTCCACAAATTATTTATACGGTTTTTCACTTGTCATTCAATTACAATTTTATACTACAACAATTGATCCAATATACGTCGATGGTTCAAAGTGTAATTATCACTATTCTACATGTCAATTAATTTAACAATTAAAAGGGGTCATATTCAACAAATCAAATTCAACATATATGTCGATTTAAATTTCAATTATCCCGCGTCAAATTTACCTGCATAGTATTTATCACTTTATACATTTCAATTTAACATCCAATATAAACAACAAACAATCAATCAATTATCAATCAAACAGGATTATCATCGTATAATTGACAAATAAATGTGTCAGATGTCATAGGTGAACTGATACAGGTAATAGCATACATATAACAGTGTAAATAACTGACAGCAGCATATTTCAATTGTCGTTTCAATTGAAATCAAATTTAATAAATAAAAGAACGTTAATCGTGAGTGGGTGCTCACCTTTCGAGGCTAGAGAGATTTGACAATATAATGAGTTACGAATCCAAGCACGAATTCCGAACAAAGCTAATTTGGCACGAATTCGCCGATCAAAGCTGATAACAAGATAGTCGAAATCAAATTAGGACTGGATTGATGAAGATAACCGATATATGCGAAATCAAATATACAACTATAAATATAACTATATAAAATGAAATATACTTATTTCTCTTCAAATCAATAATTTAACTTTAGTGATAAAATAAAATAAAATCTATATCATTTATGGTAGATTTGGAAGAATCATACATTAACAAAAATTTAAATCTAAATCATTTCACTAGTCAATAAGATACTAGATAATATAATGAAATCTTATCCATACTAATATTATAAACTAGCATGTATATATTTTAAGAAAATCTAACAGTAAAACAAAATAAACTTTATAACATAAACCAAATGTATATATAAATACTTACAATCAGTTATTCACAAAATATATAATTTTAAACATATCCTATATTAAATACATATATATAGACTAAAAAAAATGAAATACTTATATAACTGACAGATTTAATGATTTATACAACACATATTTTATATTAAAAAAAATCAAACCCATGCACTGTAAATATATAGACTACAGGCCTATGCATAATAAATGTTCAAGCTCAGTTAGATTTATGCATATATATATATATATATATATATATATATATATAAAACAGGGATCAAAATAGAAACTAGCTTTTATATAAACTACATGTATACTACTATATATAAATATACATACATTAGATTTCCACGCATATATTACTACATATATTAGACTTATGTAAAACTAGCATAAGTATAAAACTAATCGTGACATAAGTATGCAAACAACAACACGTACAGGTTTTCCTTAACCAAAAGATGCGAACCACATCTAAGTAGAATAGTGAACGTGCTTAGATACCCAAAACAACTCACAAAATTGTAAACTAACAGACCCGATATACATGTATACTTCGCACTTAACTATAACTTTATAACTAATATATATATACATGATTCTTAAACAAAACAGTGGGTACTATATATACAGACCTTTCATGAAAATAATATATAACACCCATGACAGCAAGTTTTAGATAAATAAACCTATAAAAGATGGGAAGCTTATCATTATATATAACAAAAACTTTTATAAATACCTGGATATAAAACTTAGTATATATATAAGATATATACGCATACATACATGTACGGTAGATATAGTATATGCAAATCAAAATTAAAACAACAATAGATCTTTGTATATACTTACAACCGAATAAAATAAACAATATATATATATATAACGTATAAAATATACCTAAGTTTATTATATAAAACACTTGAATACCACAACATACAATATAGTAGCTTATATAGATGAGAAGTACATATCATCCGCAACCAGTGAAAGGTATATGTCAAACATATTCTATACAACCGTTATAACTTTTATACATATAAATAGATTTTTATGTACACACCTTAAATAAGGAACGAAAGTAGATACATGGCTCGGCCAGCCTGGAGAGGAGGAGGCTGCGGCTGGTGGTTGCGAGTGTGGCCGAGGCTGCCGAAGGAGAGAGAGGGGCGGAGGAATGGAGGTGATGCCGGTTGATGGGTTGGGATGAGTTGGGTAGATTGTGTGGTGGCCGAACAAGAAGAAGGTGAGGTGGGATCGGGATTAGCTGAGGCAGACGAGTGGAGGTGATGTGAAGCTGGGTTGACATGGCAGTGGCGGTGGAGAAGGCCGATGCGGAGACGACGGTTCATGGTGGAAGGTGGGACATTGGTAGTCGCAAAGCTGAGTCAGGTGGAGGGGTTGTGGGGTGCGCGGCGTGAAGCTTTTGCTCGGTGGTGAGAAAATGAGGGAGAGGTAGAGAAGATCGGATAGAAGAGCTGCTCGCGGTTTGAGGAGGAAGCAGCCGATGGCTTCATGGCTAAGGAGAGGGAAAAGGTGGGACGGAGATGGGCGGAGACGTGATTTGTTTGCCTTGCGTTAATAAATGGAGGAAGGCTTGAGTTGAATGTGTTCACAGGCAATTGAAAGAAAGAGGAAAGACAACATGTTATCCTGTACACTTTTTTCACAAAAGCAATTGTCAGAGAAAGAAGAGGAAAGAGAAAGAGGAAAGAAAGCTGGACTGGTGGAACCGAGAAATAGGAACGAACCAAGAATAAAGAGAAATAATAAATATATTGAATAGATGGTATAGAAACAGCCAAGCATAAATTAAGGGAATAATAATGGTAGCAAACTGTTGATTTCTTTTTCCGTTCCTCCAACCGTTAGTAAAATTTGAATAGACACATGAATTTAAAAGTTAAAACGGACACCGATATCGCTATCTGTTTTGCAAATATTACCACGTACCGAGAACCAAAACACAGATATGAATATATTACGGAGATCAGCACAACGAGGCGATTAAAACGGTATAAAGATATCAGTGGTATGATTGAATTATAAAAATTCGAATTTTTTCTACTGACGGAAAATGCAAGAAAAACGCTGAAAAATAAGACCGACGGAGTCAAAGATGTCCGAATTTGGAAAAACGACAAACTGACATCTTGCTCAGAAGATGGTTTAGAATTTTCCTATGTAAAAATATTTAGGTTTCGGAAAAATTTTATTTTCATTGCTTTTTTTTACTGATTAAATTGAAGTGAATTTACGCGCGAAACAAACTTTCATATTTTCAGACGAAAATTTACCAGTTGCTATGTTTAACTAAACGCATTCCAAATATCAAATTTATATTTCAAAATTTTATCGTTTAAAATTTCGCAAAATTTCAACTAATAACGTTATTAAAACGGTTAGAATTTACAGGTCGTTACACTTATACTCAAAAAGATCGCAAATGACATTTTGAACTCAATGGAGGTGGTCTCGAGCCCTAATTCGACTGTTTGCAAAAAGTAGCTTTTCGGACCAAAATCCGACGAATGATGAAATATTTAAATAAAATATTTAAATATAAAATCGACAAATATGCGGGTTGTTACAACTGGGACTATTACGTGTTAAGGGGAATATTGGGTCACTCCTTAATGCTATTTAAAAGTATGTTTATTTTATATTAGACATTATTATAGTAGCGAATATTACTACATAGTAGATAGTTTAACGGATCCTTAAAGAATGGCAATCCCAAGCATTCTTTAAGTTACTTGTACCTTTATTACAGTTCACTTGAGTTGGTTTACATTGTATAAGTATGTATGTCCTGACTCGAGTGTTTGTGTTTTATTTACGCTCGGGTCAGCCTGAGTATTCACAGCTTTGGACTTTACCTTTTGGAGCTAGGAATCGCTGGAGATTCTGCTTATCTAGTTGCTATTTATTTCCGTTCAGTATTTCTATGTCAGCTTTGTATTAGAGACATGTATTTGAGATTTCTACTGTACTTGTTTCAGAACTATATTTGTTTTCAGACTATGTATTTTGTATCTGCTTTTGAGACTCTGTATTGTAGTGGCTTCATGAACCACTATTTATTTTATTTTCCGCTACGAGTTATTCTGATATTCTGTGATTGATTTTATTTGCTCCAAATTTTATTAAAATATGTTATTTTGCATTATTCAAGTCTGACATGTGTGAATTATTGTCGATTTGAATTGTCCAAAATAGTGGGTCGTTACACCTAGGATCTACGATACACCAGCCACCTCCAGGCCCAAACTCGACAACCATCACCTCGCCGTTCGAACAATTCTTCAACTTTACTTTACTTAACCAAATTCAAATTGAATTCGAGTCTTTAGTTTAAGTTCCATTTACTAATTTTAATTTCAATACTTTGTCTTATTTAGTCCAATTTGACTAATTCCCATTTCACACAAGTCAATTTAAATTTCCATATTAAGTTTCAATCGTATTTTGCTATAACTAAATCAATTTGTTCATTCTGAATTCAATTTACCTTCAATTCTTAATTTATTTCCAAACTTTTACTTCTTCTAGTTCCTTTAATTCTTAAGCACTATCACTTGAGTCTCCAAAAATCCTTTAATTTTATTTATTTAAAATCTCTATATTTTACTTTTCCATACCCAGCATTAATTTAATAGAATTTAAAATCAAACCTTTAATCTTCTCGAATTCATTCTTTATTCTACCTAAAATTATTTTACTTAATATTTCTTTTTTTATATCACTTTTCAAAATTAAATCTTTTATATTTTTCATATCTTTAAAATATCCATTTATATTCAGTCAGCATTCAATAAATTTCCATTACCAATAAAATCAATATAATCATCACAAATTATCACATACATCACATCGCTGAATATAAAATAAATTCAACGTTTTGAGGAATCCAGTTGGATCCCTCCAACCTGTTTCCCTGCATCCACAGATGTTAGCACAATTAAAATTCCAATCCCACTTCGAGGGGGATATCGCGGTATAAAGGGTCATCCGCTATTATGCGGGGCGCATAGGGTCTCATCCGCTATATAATGCGGGAAATCAATCACTCCAATATATATATATATATAATATCACATCCAGTCAATTCAATCAATTCAACCAATAATTTTGGATTACTATTTATTAACTAATGAAATAATATGTAGTTAATGATAATTGGATATAAAAAATCAATGCATGTAAACAATCGTAACATTTGTTTGTAAATAATAAATTTATAAGTGTGATTAAAAGTTAATGGTAATAATTATTATATGTTACCTATTTATTTGATCTATTAAATTAGAATTGGTAATCAATTGCAATAAATCTAAATTAAATGTTATGTTGGTGTAAGTTAAGGTAATAATTGGATATAATGATAATTTTATTCATATTATGACAATTAGTTGAATTAAAAGAATGGAAATAAAGATTTATCAATTTATTGGAATTTAAACTATAATAATTGGATTAATTTCAATTAAATAAAATTAAGTATTTAAATATTACGTTAATGGAGATTAAGATGAAATTTGAGAATATTAGTGTAATAAATCATGAACCAATGTTAATTTCACCCATTTGATAATAATGGATTGAATATAGGATGAAAGATCAATTAAATGGAATTGTTGGACATTTGATTTATAATTTCTGAATTTATTGAAATTGGAAGTAAAGATGGAAATTATTGAAATAATTAACATTGAATTAACCTGGCTTTGATACCAACTGTAACATCCCGCCTTTTTCGTACGTTTTAAGCAGACACACGTGCCAACTCAAACGTTACAGAAGGGCGGATTGTTATAGGGTAAATAAGCAAAAGCAGAGAAAGAAAGAAAAACAAACAGAATCTTGCAGCGGAATGATAAAATATAATAATCAAATAACAGTTCATGAAGCTGTATACAAAACATTTGATTATACTTAGACAATACAAACTCAGAGTTACACATATCAAAGATAAATAAATAATGCAGCGGAACAGTATGATGCAGTAGAATAATGTAGTAAATAATAGTAGTACAAATCTTCATCTTCGTCCTCCAAAAATAAGGTCTTCAAATCCTGAAATGCTCAGGCTGACCCGAGCGAATTGAAAAGACAAAACACTCAAGTCAGAACTAAAAGATCTTATGTAAGTCAAATCAACGGTAAATAAATATGAGTGTAAATGGTGTCAGAGATGTTTACGAGGTGTGAATATAGGTGAATGAAATAATTTTGCCTATTATATTTTCTATATATAAAATAATAAATTTTATAAATGATATATATTTGGTTGTAATATGTTGGTTGTTAGGTAGTGAAATTTATAAAAAAATTGGTTGTAAAATAAAATTATAAAATAAATGAAATATTGGACATTGAACTATATGTAGACTTGTTTTGATTTATTATGAATGTCCAAACAAACAAAAATGATGAAAATTATTAGTTGTTAAATTTGAAATAAGAATGTGATTTAATTAATTTAATATTAATTTATTTAATTAACTTAAAATATAGCCTTTTTGGCCACTGACTCGGATTTCGACGAAACCAGTTTCATCGGATCCGTAACGGTGTATTATTGTAGGGGTACTTAACTGGAAATTTATATTCAATAATAAATTAAATAACGATTTAATTCAAATAAATTCAAATTAATTGAGATGACGATTTAAACGGGCACACGTGCCAACTCAAACCATACAGAAGGGCGGATTGTTATTGGGGTGAATAAGAAGAAAGGCAGAGAAAGAAAACAAATACAGAATCTCGCAGCGGAATAATAAAATATAATAATCAAATAACAGTTCATGAAGCTGTATACAAAACATTTGATTATACTTACACAATACAAAAATCAGAATTACACATATCAGAGATAAACAAATAATAATGCAGCGGAACAGTATGATGCAGTGGAATAATATAGTAAATAATAATACAATGGACTTTATATAAGTACAAGGTGATTTTGAAGGCTATTTATTTTGGAAGGTATTCGATTTGAAGAGATAAAATTTACATACAATGGAATTTATAGAAGAATGATTGATATATTCAAGACTATTGATTTCGGAAAGTAATCTATCTGAATATGAAATCTTATATATAATGGAATTTATATAGGTGCGATATTCGAAATTTTGATTTTGAAAGGGTATTATATATGATATGATATATTTTGAAGTAAATGATATGGGAAGTACCTTCCATCGAAAATTGCCATCCTACTCGGTAGGGTTGCTTTGGAACTCCGCATGGGTGTCCATCGAAAATAGGGGTCCTACTCGGTAGGAACACGTATCGGAACCCACTTAGTGGGTCTCTTATTTTACTCATTTGATATTGTTGAATAGCGTAAATCGAGGGGCGTGATGCCTACAACTACAAGTGATTCCGTTGGGATAGCGACGTAACCATTGCGTAGCTGCGATTTATTGATGGATAGCGAAAATCGAAGGGTGGGATGCCTAAAGCTTCAAGTGATTCCGCTGGGATAGTGGCATAACCATTTCGTAGCTGCAATCTATCAACCATGGCGTAAGTCGAGGGGCGGCGATGCCTCCAGTTACAAGTGATTCCGTTGGGATAGCGGCGTAACCATTGCGTGACTGCGATCCATGGGGGACTGTACCTTCCATATCTATATTTAATGTTTTTAAGCATTTTCACTGGGTGTTAAAACAGGTCTACTAAGTACTTGGAGAAGTCTAGCCTTGCGCCTGATTAACGCATGGCTAGAGTCTGCAAGAGCGAGGATAAACTTGTTAAAACATTGAGTTATAAAAATATTTTGATAAAGTATATTATAAATATATTTTAAAGTTAATGATTATTGATTTATTTAAAGATGTTGAAAAGTATTTTGAGATTTAAACTAATAAATTTATAAATAATGGATTTAAGGTTTTCAATAACTCCTTTTAAATATAAGTAATGAGGTAAATAATTATTTTCAAATAGTTTACATATATTTATAAAGATGTTATTTAAGATTTTTAAAAATGGTATTTATAAATGAAGCAAGGAATTTTACGGATGAAATTTTCGAGAAGTGTTAAAGTATTAAGGATGATTGATTTGCAAATGAAGTTTTCAAATAAATATTTCAAGTAAAATTTATGTAAGTTTCTTTGAATGTATAATTTTAAAGATATTAAATGATTTGGGAAATTTATTTTAGTAATATGCTTGAAAAGATAAAGTGGAATTGCTATTTTGAAGTATGGTTAGAAACAATTACTTGACTTTGAAGTACTAATAGTTGTATGTGATATATTTATTTGATAGTAAGTGAAATTTTATAAATATTGATTGCAAAATAGCATTTATAAATAAAATGAATTTAATTGGAAATTTTAGAACTTAAGTTCCGGGATGAAATTTGTTTTAAAGTAATTATTGGAATATAATACTAGTATTACTTGGAAGTATTTTGGATAAATGTTCTCAAATGTGATTTGGAAAAAAAATGTTTTAAAAGAATTTGTAAAAGGAAATAAGTTTTGTACTTTCCTCTTTTGTCACTGGAAAATAATTTCGGTGATGAGTGCACGCATCATCGACGTTCATTTTCGAGTTTCAAAGTGGGAAGGCCACTGTAGTAGTTTTACTACACCTTTGTTTTGATAAACAAATCTTAATTTTTATTTAAAAATGTGATTGGATATATAAAGCTATGAGTATGTGACGACCCGCTCTTCTCGACCCACGAAAATTGACACAAAATACTCAACAGTATAATATGCCGACGATCGAATGTCAAAAAGACAGATTGTAGAAGAATAAGAAAGTAGATAGAAGAAGAAAGAACTAAACAAATCAGAACCTCACAATCGCAGCGGATAAAATATAATATATAGAACAGAACTTTACACAAATCAAAACTATATCTGTTTATATACAATACATCATCATCAGAGTATATCAATACAACCAACCATAATGAGATACATGACTAACAACAATCATAGCAGCGGAATTTAAACAAGTACGAATAATACGCCTCGACTCCAGCTCCTCTTCTGCTCCATAGCAACCTATCCTGTAATATACTCGGTCTGACCCGAGCATTATAATAAAATAACACCCGAGTCAGTCTGGAATACCAGCGCATCATAAATACATCCAAACTGATTATTAAAGTTCAAAAATCCTTTGAAACAAAAGCATCTCGTAAGACCACGCCACAAATAAACATGTCGGGTTTTTACCTTACGATAGCTAAAACACTTTTTATAAAAATCCTCTGATATTATAATAGTGTCTATATACAAATACTTATTCAAATAGCTGAAATTGTTACATGATTAAATTCCAGCATACTAGGTATACAAACAAAACGCGTACAAAGCACGTAGGGAAAATGGATTTCCAACGAATGACTAGGCACTGGGGTACCACCTGTCACAGTACGTGGCCTAGATCACAGTACCGAGGAGTACGCCCGCTCCCCTGCAACACAAAGCCGGAATCATCCCTTACTGGATAATTCCAAGTAAAATCACCCCACGGTTGTGATCAGCAACCGCACCACTAAGCCGAAATAAAAGGGACATCTAGACAGGGATGACCTTACTCTCAAGTGGGGGCTACCCACGAAGCCTTGCTGCATAACCCCTGATTTTCAGTCAATCCCGGTTGATGAGGCTTGAGGCTTAGCGTTACCTTTACAGAACATTTCACTTTGAATGCCCATCGTCCACCTGACGATGTCACGAAAGCATTCGTCCATACAAGTCCGTCCCGGGTCCGAACGGAACCGAAGGCACTACCCCTACTACATCCATTTTGGAAATATCCTCAGGATTAGTAGCGACTAGCCCTTGCACTTCACTGCTCCATCTTCGACTCCGAAATCGTTTTCGCGAAACGTACAAACCGGATCGAAGTGGTTTTCGAGTCTCCAGACCTAGAATCCCGGTATACGGAAACTCGATCCCGGTCTCTTCGAAACGATCAGCGCATTTGGCCAATATTGATAGTCGGTGATTTAACTATCAATTAATGTTCACAAACATCCATACACATCCATCACACAATAAATAATCTCCATATTATT
Source organism: Allium fistulosum (assembly GCA_030737815.1). Classification (NCBI taxonomy): domain Eukaryota; kingdom Viridiplantae; phylum Streptophyta; class Magnoliopsida; order Asparagales; family Amaryllidaceae; genus Allium; species Allium fistulosum. Next base: position 341,783,630 of record CM060904.1, read on the forward strand.
TATTTGCCTCTAATATCTTTCAAAGATATATATTTCAAATTTTCAAAACTCGTTTGAAAACAATTTTCCACTCTTCCTTTACAAGGTAAATCCTTTACCCTTTATTCCCATCAGGAAAACCAAGTATAAAACAATTTGCATTAAAACAGCTAAAATACTTTATACTGAAATATACTTTAAAATATGAAAATTACTTCTATTTATTTACTCAAAATATAAATTTAAAATATGTGAAGAAAACTAATCATTAACACATAAACTTTGATTTAAAAATAAGGGTTTTAGTTTAACTAAATTCAAAATAGCGTTATAAGAAGAAAAATGCTAATTTTAACAACTTAAGCTAAAACCAACTTTTAAATAAATCCATATGTAAAAATAATTGCTAATATACTCCCAAATTATTTACGGTATTAAAAATTATTAATTTATTTCTTTAAAAATAACGATTTCTTAAAAATACTTTTAAAACGATTTAAAACTTAACCTTAGTTAAATAAAATCTTTTTATAAACATTTACTTGGTTTTCCCAGGGAAACACTTTCCCGTTTCTAAACATTCCAAAGTACTCTTTCATATAAATCCACTGATTTATTTCAAGTCAATTATGTTTTACAACATAAATCCCAAATCCCATATTTAACTATGACTTCATCCGAAGTTCATACCCAATTTCCCATATCCGGAAATTCATTTTTAAATCATAGTTTAAAACTTTTTAAATTAAACATTTTTGGTGAATTTCCCATGGAAGCCAAATTTCCAATTCACTTAATTAAATTCCAATGAAATACGGCATTTCAAAACATTCTATTTTTCATTTGAACTTGTTAATTTATAGTTGGAAACTCCATTTAACATATTTTAAATTTCCGGATAACATTAGTCATTATTAAAATAAACACCGTTATTTTAAACAATTTATAATTTCATAAATTTAATCTCCAGAAAACTATACTTTCCATTTACCCATTTCATAAACTTCCCATTATATTCAAAATCCCAATTTGACCCCATTTACATTTTTCTTTTCAAATCCGATTTCAAATTTTATTCTTTGAAATTCTAAATTTAACAATTCATTTTATTTCGTAAAAACACAATTTATCCATTTATAATTAAATTCTGTGATTATACTTTATACAACAATTTCACAGTACAATTAAACTTCCAGATTTATCAATCACAACATATATACAGGTATGACTATCAACTATAAATAATTGCTACATTTTGAGGAATCCAGTTGGATCCCTCCAACCTGTTTCTTCCTGCATCACAAATGTTAGCACATCACAATATAAATATCAATCCAGACAGATAAACACAAATATAGACGATCAACCACACAGATATTTAAATATCAATTATTTATAATGTCTAGCATCCAGATGTGAGTGAGAAAAACTCACTTTGAGTTTCGGCGAGCGTTCGAAATTTAAATTAAACCGGACGACGTCCGATTTAACCCAAATTTCTACTTGCCCGGAATGACTCCGGATCTGCACCATCTCGTAGCACTCGTTTCTGCAATTCCAACGCTTCAAGAATCGTCAAATTCTGAGAACGTATGAACAAGTTACGATTTTACAAAGTTTTGAAATAAAATAACAAAACAATTTCTTTTCTTTTCTTTTTTTTTAAAATATACCAGAGGAAAACGCGGCCCGCTCCCTCATCATCTTCACGCTCATGCTCCAGGCTACACGCGGCCAAAAGAACCCATCAACTTCGAAACTAGGGTTCGACATCGCACCCTCCTCGCTCAACGTGAATGCGATCAGATACCATCACTACGTGGACCAAGGCGTGCTCTACCACCGCCCCCGTTCCTGGCCAACTCGGCCTCCCCCAGGTGACGCGGCTTCCCTTCAAGCGCACGGTGAACGCAACCTCCTAGTCCCCTCTACACTTCGCCAAAATCCATCTCAACCGTACATCCCGTAGATCTCCTTCCCCTCAACGATTCTCTAGTTGAAAGTTTTCAAAGATATTGACTAGATTTGGAGAAATTTGAGAACCAATCTAGGACGATTTCGGCCATCGAATTGATAATGACGGCGGCCTGGGCATAGTGTTAGGGTTTTAGAGAAAATATCATATATATATATAATTGTTTTTAATATTATTTTACTCTCGTTCCACTCAATTTATCACTTACGCAAACGAACTCCAATTTTCACGTTCCGACAGGCTATCCTGGGGTTTTTCCGCGTTCCGGACACAATGGAACATGTTTCGTAAGCTAATTCGATCGTATGCGCGAGATACGGAATAAAACGATCAATTTAAAATTAAATCGATTAAATCGATTTCGATGCGTTTCGAGCTGCCACGGTCAAACGACAACTCCGATTGCTACGAAAATTGAAATCCGATAATAATTAACTATTACGGATCCAATGGAACTGGTTTCGTCGAATTCCGAGACTGTGCCCTGGAAGGCTATTTTCACTCGTCTATTAATTCGGGCGATTTCTAAAAATCGTCGAAAATGCTTCAAATTTCACTTTTTAAATTTTATTAACTTAACAATAAATCATATAAAATTTATAAACACATTAAAAATCATTCTGGCTCATTCTAGACCAAAATCTGATTAAATTGCATTTTAATAATATTAAATTCATTTTTAAATTAATATAAAATTCCAAATAATAATTTATTGACTTTAAAATTCATCTAAAAATCCAATAATATTATTTATAACCAATTGAACTTAAAAATACATGTAAACACCATTTTTATAATCATTTATCCCAAATTCACCTTTTATCCCAATTTCGAATATTTAATTATTATTATCCAATCTCAAATTAAACCTCCACATTAGAAATTATCACTTGTTGTTTTAGTTTAAACCAATTCTTTTTAGTTCAAAATAAATCTTAAACCCATATTAAACATTTAAAATGAATTAAATGTTCAAATTCAATGGCTTAAAAATACGGGATGTTACATTCCTCCCCCCTTATAAAAATTTCGTCCCCGAAATTTGCTAAGGTAGGAACATACTTCCCAACCCATTCACTTACTCAATTTGCTTAGCTAAAGTTTATATTCACTTTCCAAAATCCTTTAGCCCAATCCCAAACTCAATTGCTACATTTACTCTAAAGCCTTTATTTTAACACTCGCTTTCAAAATAACTTTACTTATTAATAAATTTTCCCAAAAACCCCAAAAATTTTCTAACTCCCAAAATTTCTGGAAAATTTTGGCGGAGTCTCCTTTGTACGGAGGAGCTTCTGCGATATCGCAGGATACACAAATATATATACATCGGCTCACACGGCCGGAAACCAAAATATAACACAATATATATATCAATTCCCAATTATATTTGCGTAGGCGTACCTTTTAAGCAAATTTTAATAGCAAGCGGCTAATATAACGCATATACGCGCTCCAACTCTCTCGAACGCCTCCCGTACCTGTACTAACTCAAGAAACTCATCAGTTTCAAAGATATGAGCATTTTCATAACATTTCCAATACAAATGCAAACCAAACATATTCATTGCATAACCAATCCAAGCAATTTCATTATTTAACAATGTTAACCATCTTTTCAACAATCCAAAGATTTCAATCATCTTTTAATTTCCTATTCAAGTCAACTTCATTTTATTTCACTTGAATGATTTACACTCAAATTCTCTATATACAATTCATATTTCTTTCAACCAATTCATTTCTATTCCAATATGATTACCTATGCCTTTCTTACATTTCTTTATTTCAACTTACATTCCCAATTTGAGTTGCAATCAAATTTTATTTTAAACTTGAAACATTTGCATTTCTTTTATGATCCATTTTCATTCATATGCAAACATTACTCATTAAAAGATCAATTCATTCCTATTAATTCAAAATCCATTCCATTTGCTACTTTAAATCAATTCACTTGCATTTATTTACAAACTCTTTGAATTGGGTCCCAATCCATATTAATTTATGCAAAGATCAATTTCAATTGCTTGTTAAACAACTCAACTCCAAATACAAGCAATTTCATGCCATACAAACAAAATTTATTACCACTTAAGCTTATAACTATTTAAAATTAATTTCAACTCAGGTTTATATAAATTTTATTCCATTTTCATGGTTCACAATCCAAGTATCTTTATTCCAATGCAATCTGTTAATTAAATTAAACTTTCCTTACATTTTATTTCATTAACCAACTCAAGTTTACATTAATATCATTCATTCCTGAGTTATTTACAACTCTTATATTTTTAACTTATCACATTAATTAATTTAAAACTCATTTCACTTGCATTTCAGTTTATTTCCTAACAATTCCATTTTATTATTTAACAAATTGCATTCAAGATTACTTAATAAGCCCATTCAAAATCATTTTGTTTTTCTTTCAAGATGCTTAAGTTCTTCCACACAATTTCCATCATCTTCTTATATCAATTTAATTTTATTTTCATTTGATTCTCATTCAAATCAAATTTCAATTCATTTATAAATCTAAATGCTCTTTGTTTATTTATCCAATCCATGTACAAATTTATTAACCAAGAGACCATTTAAATTATTTCTCTCATTTGAATTTACCTACAATTCAAACCATCACTATTATAAGTTAATTCCATTATTCATTCACACTCTCAACATTTATTACCAAAATTAAACCCCAATCTAAATCAGGCGTTTTATTTACCTTCACATTTTAATCAACTATCAAAATTCTATTTATTGCAATACAAATTCCATTTAATTTAGCTTACACAAGATTTATTTCCAAACAATCATTTTGGATTTAATTGAGTAAGCATTTACTTCATTCAACATCACTTCAACTAAATTAAATTTCCATTTAATTAAATTCTTATCCAAATTTAATTCAAGTTTAACTAGATTATATATGCATTTTCAATTTAATTCCTTTCTAGAATTAATTCAAGTTCATCTAAATTTTATTTAGCCCACCTGAATTTAAACCATTTCCTTTACTATTTTAAATAAGAATTTAATTACATTCATTCTTATTCATAACACAACAGAAATTTTAATATTCAGCTTAATTCCATCTTAGTCGAAGTTAAACCAAATTCAATTTAATCTTAATTCTCCATATCCAAGTTCAACTTATTTACTAACTTCAGTTCACTTACCTCTTTTATATTTTATAATTGTTTCACCTTACTTTGCATTCCATTTAAAATTAAGTTCGAATTCACCATTCCATTTATTATTTCCATTTGTGATTATAATCCCATTTTACTTGAGTTAAAATCAAATCTTCCATTCTCAAGTTCTCCAACTTATTTACTTGTAAGTTTATATTGCTCATTTCAAACCAATCCACATTTTTTATAATCACAATGTCAAATTTTAACACTTAATAACTTAAGAATATGAATTCATTTGCACAATCATAAGCATTTACATTTCACCGTTATCTCAACTTCCATTTAATTCCAATTCATTTAGATTTAATTCAATTTCAAATCCTTAATTTTATTTAACTTATCATAAGTTAAATCCAGATATATTCCATTCACCTTCATTTATTCAAAGTAAATTTACATTCCATATATACTCAATTCTTTTTTTTTAATCAACTTTCCTTTATAAGTTATGTAGTTGAATCATTTCAACTTTCACATTTTTATTTTAAAATAGAATTTCCAGAATTCAATTTACCCGGATTTATTTCAAAACCAATTCGAAATAAAAATCAACACATTTCTCTTTTGATATTCAAATCAAATACCAAATTCCAAAACAAACTGCTTTTACCAAACAATTTTCCTTTGAAAATTCCAAAATCACTTGTTTCCCAAACAAGTCCAAACAATGTCATAACCAACTATTTTGGTAGCAATCCATCACTTTAGAAACTCGAAAATGAATTCTAATGATGTGGCCAGCATCATCAGGATTATTTTCCAGCGACTGAAGTGAGTTCAATGCTTTCCACTTCCAAAATCCACCTCAAAACAATTTCTATTCAAAAATATTTCCCCAAAATATACTCCATTCTTACAAATGCTTTTGAAAACATTTCTAACATTTCCACAAAGTCAAACTCCCAAAACTTTGTTTAATTCCATTTGAAATCCCTTTCAAAATTTCCGGGGTCAAAATTCTAGTTTAAATCAAATTTTAATTTTTACTTTTCTTATTTAAAACATATCCAGTCAATTCCATTTGGTTATAAACCATTTTAATATTTTAACTTCTTATTTTCTTATATATCATTTCGAATTTTAGATCATATTTTAATTTCTTATTTGATTATAGAAGAAACAACCAAACAAACATCCAATACATATAATAATTTAGAAAATTATTTCTTTATATCAAAATATAATTTTGGGTAAAATTATTTCATTTACCCACTTTAAAAATAATACTATGTCGGTTTATCTTGTTTAAGAGTTTAGAAACCCCTATCGATACGGTTGTACTTCCCGCACCGACCAGAATTCATAAACACTCAACCGATAAATCAACACAGTATAAAAACAATTTTATATCCACTAACAAGTACGCTCTCATAGCTATTATTACACTCAACTCATTATAGAGTACTTCCGACTCTATTTAAAAATGAGTAATTTTCCCACCAAAGCCTAGGTTGTCGCCAACCTAAGCTCTGATACCAACTGTGACGACCCGCTCTTCTCGACCCACGAAAATCGACACAAAATACTCAACAGTATAATATGCCGACGATCGAATGTCGAAAAAGACAGATTGTAGAAGAATAAGAAAGTAGATAGAAGAAGAAAGAACTAAACAAATCAGAACCTCACAATCGCAGCGGATAAAATATAATATATAGAACAGAACTTTACACAAATCAAAACTATATCTGTTTATATACAATACATCATCATCAGAGTATATCAATACAACCAACCATAATGAGATACATGACTAACAACAATCATAGCAGCGGAATATAAACAAGTACGAATAATACGCCTCGACTCCAGCTCCTCTTCTGCTCCATAGCAACCTATCCTGTAATATACTCGGTCTGACCCGAGCATTATAATAAAATAACACCCGAGTCAGTCTGGAATACCAGCGCATCATAAATACATCCAAACTGATTATTAAAGTTCAAAAATCCTTTGAAACAAAAGCATCTCGTAAGACCACGCCACAAATAAACATGTCGGGTTATTACCTTACGATAGCTAAAACACTTTTTATAAAAATCCTCTGATATTATAATAGTGTCTATATACAAATACTTATTCAAATAGCTGAAATTGTTACATGATTAAATTCCAGCATACTAGGTATACAAACAAAACGCGTACAAAGCACGTAGGGAAAATGGATTTCCAACGAATGACTAGGCACTGGGGTACCACCTGTCACAGTACGTGGCCTAGATCACAGTACCGAGGAGTACGCCCGCTCCCTTGCAACACAAAGCCGGAATCATCCCTTACTGGATAATTCCAAGTAAAATCACCCCACGGTTGTGATCAGCAACCGCACCACTAAGCCGAAATAAAAGGGACATCTAGACAGGGATGACCTTACTCTCAAGTGGGGGCTACCCACGAAGCCTTGCTGCATAACCCCTGATTTTCAGTCATTCCCGGTTGATGAGGCTTGAGGCTTAGCGTTACCTTTACAGAACATTTCACTTTGAATGCCCATCGTCCACCTGACGATGTCACGAAAGCATTCGTCCATACAAGTCCGTCCCGGGTCCGAACGGAACCGAAGGCACTACCCCTACTACATCCATTTTGGAAATATCCTCAGGATTAGTAGCGACTAGCCCTTGCACTTCACTGCTCCATCTTCGACTCCGAAATCGTTTTCGCGAAACGTACAAACCGGATCGAAGTGGTTTTCGAGTCTCCAGACCTAGAATCCCGGTATACGGAAACTCGATCCCGGTCTCTTCGAAACGATCAGCGCATTTGGCCAATATTGATAGTCGGTGATTTAACTATCAATTAATGTTCACAAACATCCATACACATCCATCACACAATAAATAATCTCCATATTATTTATTTGCCTCTAATATCTTTCAAAGATATATATTTCAAATTTTCAAAACTCGTTTGAAAACAATTTTCCACTCTTCCTTTACAAGGTAAATCCTTTACCCTTTATTCCCATCGGGTAAACCAAGTATAAAACAATTTGCATTAAAACAGCTAAAATACTTTATACTGAAATATACTTTAAAATATGAAAATTACTTCTATTTATTTACTCAAAATATAAATTTAAAATATGTGAAGAAAACTAATCATTAACACATAAACTTTGATTTAAAAATAAGGGTTTTAGTTTAACTAAATTCAAAATAGCGTTATAAGAAGAAAAATGCTAATTTTAACAACTTAAGCTAAAACCAACTTTTAAATAAATCCATATGTAAAAATAATTGCTAATATACTCCCAAATTATTTACGGTATTAAAAATTATTAATTTATTTCTTTAAAAATAACGATTTCTTAAAAATACTTTTAAAACGATTTAAAACTTAACCTTAGTTAAATAAAATCTTTTTATAAACATTTACTTGGTTTTCCCAGGGAAACACTTTCCCGTTTCTAAACATTCCAAAGTACTCTTTCATATAAATCCACTGATTTATTTCAAGTCAATTATGTTTTACAACATAAATCCCAAATCCCATATTTAACTATGACTTCATCCGAAGTTCATACCCAATTTCCCATATCCGGAAATTCATTTTTAAATCATAGTTTAAAACTTTTTAAATTAAACATTTTTGGTGAATTTCCCATGGAAGCCAAATTTCCAATTCACTTAATTAAATTCCAATGAAATACGGCATTTCAAAACATTCTATTTTTCATTTGAACTTGTTAATTTATAGTTGGAAACTCCATTTAACATATTTTAAATTTCCGGATAACATTAGTCATTATTAAAATAAACACCGTTATTTTAAACAATTTATAATTTCATAAATTTAATCTCCAGAAAACTATACTTTCCATTTACCCATTTCATAAACTTCCCATTATATTCAAAATCCCAATTTGACCCCATTTACATTTTTCTTTTCAAATCCGATTTCAAATTTTATTCTTTGAAATTCTAAATTTAACAATTCATTTTATTTCGTAAAAACACAATTTATCCATTTATAATTAAATTCTGTGATTATACTTTATACAACAATTTCACAGTACAATTAAACTTCCAGATTTATCAATCACAACATATAAACAGGTATGACTATCAACTATAAATAATTGCTACATTTTGAGGAATCCAGTTGGATCCCTCCAACCTGTTTCTTCCTGCATCACAAATGTTAGCACATCACAATATAAATATCAATCCAGACAGATAAACACAAATATAGACGATCAACCACACAGATATTTAAATATCAATTATTTATAATGTCTAGCATCCAGATGTGAGTGAGAAAAACTCACTTTGAGTTTCGGCGAGCGTTCGAAATTTAAATTAAACCGGATGACGTTCGATTTAACCCAAATTTCTACTTGCCCGGAATGACTCCGGATCTGCACCATCTCGTAGCACTCGTTTCTGCAATTCCAACGCTTCAAGAATCGTCAAATTCTGAGAACGTATGAACAAGTTACGATTTTACAAAGTTTTGAAATAAAATTACAAAACAATTTCTTTTCTTTTCTTTTTTTTTAAAATATACCAGAGGAAAACGCGGCCCGCTCCCTCATCATCTTCACGCTCACGCTCCAGGCTACACGCGGCCAAAAGAACCCATCAACTTCGAAACTAGGGTTCGACATCGCACCCTCCTCGCTCAACGTGAATGCGATCAGATACCATCACTACGTGGACCAAGGCGTGCTCTACCACCGCCCCCGTTCCTGGCCAACTCGGCCTCCCCCAGGTGACGCGGCTTCCCTTCAAGCGCACGGTGAACGCAACCTCCTAGTCCCCTCTACACTTCGCCAAAATCCATCTCAACCGTACATCCCGTAGATCTCCTTCCCCTCAACGATTCTCTAGTTGAAAGTTTTCAAAGATATTGACTAGATTTGGAGAAATTTGAGAACCAATCTAGGACGATTTCGGCCATCGAATTGATAATGACGGCGGCCTGGGCATAGTGTTAGGGTTTTAGAGAAAATATCATATATATATATAATTGTTTTTAATATTATTTTACTCTCGTTCCACTCAATTTATCACTTACGCAAACGAACTCCAATTTTCACGTTCCGACAGGCTATCCTAGGGTTTTTCCGCGTTCCGGACACAATGGAACATGTTTCGTAAGCTAATTCGATCGTATGCGCGAGATACGGAATAAAACGATCAATTTAAAATTAAATCGATTAAATCGATTTCGATGCGTTTCGAGCTGCCACGGTCAAACGACAACTCCGATTGCTACGAAAATTGAAATCCGATAATAATTAACTATTACGGATCCAATGGAACTGGTTTCGTTGAATTCCGAGACTGTGCCCCGGAAGGCTATTTTCACTCGTCTATTAATTCGGGCGATTTCTAAAAATCGTCGAAAACGCTTCAAATTTCACTTTTTAAATTTTATTAACTTAACAATAAATCATATAAAATTTATAAACACATTAAAAATCATTCTGGCTCATTCTAGACCAAAATCTGATTAAATTGCATTTTAATAATATTAAATTCATTTTTAAATTAATATAAAATTCCAAATAATAATTTATTGACTTTAAAATTCATCTAAAAATCCAATAATATTATTTATAACCAATTGAACTTAAAAATACATGTAAACACCATTTTTATAATCATTTATCCCAAATTCACCTTTTATCCCAATTTCGAATATTTAATTATTATTATCTAATCTCAAATTAAACCTCCACATTAGAAATTATCACTTGTTGTTTTAGTTTAAACCAATTCTTTTTAGTTCAAAATAAATCTTAAACCCATATTAAACATTTAAAATGAATTAAATGTTCAAATTCAATGGCTTAAAAATACGGGATGTTACAGAGTATATATTTATTATTTCATATGATTTGAAATAAACCCGGCATTTAGTTCTTAAGTTTCTATAAATTATAGGATTCAATTATGGTAATAAATGAAATCTTAACTATATTAATAATTGGAAACTTCTAAAATGAGAAATAAGAAAATTAGATGCTAAGTGATTAATGAAATATATAAGAAATTGAAAATTTGTAACTTGTAAATCGGAAGATATGAAATATTGAACATTTTGTTAACTAAAATGAATGAGATAAACTTGTGTAACATTCAATTACATTTTATAAACATATATATAACTTGCCAAATGTTTAAAAAGTTGAAATGTTAAAAGAAATATGTAATGGAATATTATAAAAGTAAAACTTAAGTAATGGAAGTGTTCAATGGAATTATTTCTATAAATAAGTGTTTTGATGTACAATAAATGGTATAAACGTAAGAATAATGTGAAATAAACTACAATAAAGTGTATGTAATACTTAAATAATGAATTCATTGATTATTTAGATAATAAATGTGAAATATTTGTGTAAGTACATGAAAGAAAGAAAAAGACATTGTATGAATGAATGAAAATAATAAAAAGTAAATAATGATGTGAAAAGAAACCAATTAAATAAACTTAAATAATGTGTTGAAATTCTTGGTTGTTTTAGCTTATGGGATGTTTGGAAAATGATACTTCTAGTTGTTTAAGGTTGTACGGATAGTCTATTTAGAAATTATCCAAGGTTGTTGAGCGTTGGGTATACTTGATAGTTTATTTATCACCTTGCACGATTAAAAGTTTCTGAACTAAACAAACCATTGGTTTAGGTTGCTATGGATGTATGATGGATTCTTTGGTTGCATAAATGGTTGTATTGTTTGTTTGAATATGTTTTATATTGATTTTCTTTTGTTGCAAATTGAAACAACTTAAATATCTCTATAATATATAATTCTAACTATTTTGGATTATATAAGTGAAATACAGGTTTATGGAAGCAATAGTTACTGCTTTTGGTTTCATAAATAAAGTTGTTTGCCCAACAAATAGGTACGTTTTCGAATTACGGTTTTATAGCGGTATTATATTGTTTTCCCGTGGTTTGAGATGTTTTATTATTGAAATATGATATATATTGTAATTATTGATATTATTGTTTTTCAGACCTCTCTGTACAAAAGAGACTCTCCCGAAATTTTTTGTGAATTTAAGACTTAGAAAATTTTGTGAAGTGAAAATATTTTCAAACTTTAGTAAACTTGAATATGAAGATTTAATTGTTTATTAATTAGTATATTTTATTTAAAATATTAATTATGTAAATTAATTATTTATAAATTGAATACTTTGAATAAAATATATTAATTCCTTAATTACTCCCTTTCCCTTTTCGAGGACGAAAAGTTTTGAGTGAGGGAGATTGTAACGACCCATATTTTTAACAAATAAAAACATTAAATTTAATAAGATTTTTGGATTCAATATTGTTAGAAATTAAAGTTTATGGTTTATTAATAATAAAAGGGTTAGAATATATAACTTGATCTTAAATGAATTCTAAAAGCGACAAGTTCAGTGAGGTAAGGATGGTAACACAGATTAGAATATAATTTAATGTTATTGATTTGAATATAATTAATAGAATGTAAATTTTATCGATTGTAAATAATAAAATGTTAATATAAGAATGGAATAATTTAACAAATGAATGTTATAATATATGAAATGAACACAAAATAGTTGTGGCATAATGAGAACTCATTTGAAATCTAATATTGAAATAGACTGCAATAAGAGTTGTTGAAATCCTTTAATTAAAAAGAAAAAACTTAATAAGCTCAACATAAAAACTTACATTTTAAATTAAATTAAGATAAACATTTTAATGAAATTTAAGCTTTGACTTGAAAAGAATAAATTGTATGTTTGTCTCTAACCGGAATAACAAATGTTGAATTTGAATAAAGGATGGAGTGAATGCGTTAATGAAAGAATAACATAAGTTTTTATTTGAAATGCATCTTGGAGAAGTTGATTTTCAATAAGATAAAACATTTACTTTGTAAATAGTGTATAAATTTTGTTGTATATGAAATTTTATAAAACATGTATGAATTGGTATATATGAAAAGAAAACAATGTTTTATAATTAGAATTTGTTTGAAATTAGTAATGAAATGAATTGGAATTAGAATAATTGAAATATTTCAATTAAAAGGAAACATAAATGAAATTGTAATGAATGAATTAACATAGGAACTTGCATTTTTGTGTCAATATGGAATGAACATTTTAATTAAGATAATTGCATGTTTTGAGACATATAAAAATAAAATTTTCATTTTGAATAAGTATGGTTTTGGAAAAAAATTGGATTTTAGAATAATATATATATAAACACACTTATTAGTATTCAAAATTTAAAATATATCAGAGGGTTCATGGTTGTATAAGTGTTGTTAAATCAATTAGAAATTGCCTTTTATTAAAAATTGTACATTAATTACACATGTTCACGTATATTTATTTTTCCATTTCACATATGGTTAAACTAGTAAATTTGTTGCATTAATGTGACAGTTACAGTAATTAAAAAAAAAGTAAAGTAAATCATTTTATAATGCATAGATATATATATATATTCACTAAATAATATAATTGGTTTGAGTAATATAAATAAATGAATAGATTGATTGGTTGATTGATTGTTAAATGATTGATTGCGTTAATGGAGTGTAGACATATATTAACGTAAAACGAATGTTTAATAAAGAAGTAAATGATAATTATGTGTATATTTGGTTTTGTTGAAATGAATTAATAAGAGGAAGTTTTGGAATTTTGATCCCAAAGGTTTGTTTACAGTATATAAGTGGTCCTTTCATTTACTCTACATTTATTATCACATCCACATTCTCATTCTTTTCATTTTCAAGTTCTTCGTGTAGGTTTCATTTGAGCATCCATTTAATTGTTAGATTACTCATTCATTTCTTATTAATTAATAGTTGCTTCATTTGATTTATTTATAATTAATAATTGCCACATTCTTTTCATTTGTTTCTCATTTGTTCGTTTGCTCCTTTCAAGTGCTTTACCTAAAGTTTTTTTTTTCCTTTTCTTTTTTTCCATTTTTAATGTGAACATCAAAATTAATATTCATGTCATCTAATTAGCATTTACTATTCCCCGTTTCTAAAGTTTATTTTGTTTATGCGTTATTAGTTCTTGTAGCTTCCTTTATTTAGCAACTATTTCTTCTAAAGCTTCATAGTAAAGAACGGAAGATTTATTTTTACCTCTATTCATATATTTATTTCTTTACTTCTCCTCTTTCAATACTAGTGTTTTAAGTTTGTTCATAATTTTACTTTATTTCAATTCCTATTTTGTTTATATATACTTTATTAGATTTTCATTTGTTTCCTTTTTCATTCATGTTACCTCATTTCATTTTTTTCAAATCTCATCTTCTGTAGCTTCATTTCTCCAAACAAATGTAACATCCTGAAATTTTCAACCATTCGCATCCATACATGTCGGATTTGAATTGCTCAAAATATCAGATTGTTAATTTAAATTTGGCAAAACTCAGCATATACAGTAAAGAAATAATAGCAGAATCACAGACACAGAGTAATATAATAATAATGCAGCGGAAACAAAAGAATAGTAGTTCTTGAAGCTACTATATATATATAACAGAGTTAAACAAGATACAACAGAAGTCTCGAATACATGGATGTCTCAATACAATAGTCAAATACAAGATCAGAATACATCACTGGAATCAACCGAATAACTGAAAGCTGGATAGATAGCTGGATCTCCAAGCGAAGCTCTAACTCCAAAGGTGAGTCTAAAATGCTGTATCACTCAGTCTGACCCGAGCGTAAAGCAAAACAAAAAACACTCGAGTCGGGATTAACATTCTTATATCAATAAATCCAACTCAAGTGAAATATCAACTGAAATACAAGTAACTCAGAGGATGTTTGGGATAACCATCCTCTAAGGATCCATTAAACTATCTACTATGTAGTAATATACGCTATTATAATATGTCTAAAGTAAAGTAAACTATTAAAATAGCATTAAGGCGTTACCCATATCCCCCTTAATGCATTTTATAGTGCCAATAGTCTATACAGTACCGTAATACCCCGTAAACTGGAGCTACCAAATGATACTCCATAGGTACGACACAAATCAAACTCGTAGTAAAGCACGCTATGGTAGGTGACACGGCACAACAAGGCAATGCCAGGGTAGATATACCAATTACGCATCCGGACTGTTGGTAACGCAAAGCCACAGCAATCGCCCAACTCGAGCCACACTCCCGAATCAAAGGTGCACACCAAATCAATCACAAAGTAATAGAATGGCATACGATGGAATGTGTCTGATAAGAGGAGCTACCTCATTAGCCTGGAATCGCTCCTGTTTTAGCCACCTTATGCCAACTCACGGGAGTTGGGTTCATGTAAATATACCTTTAGGATCGTCGCCACCATCCTACTTCATTCTGGAATCTCCACCGCGTACACAGTTGTTAAAGTGGTTTTCAGTATCGACAGAGAGTATGCCCATATCCGATCCCGGTCTCTTTAACAACCAAACGTTATTATAACACCGCGGTCATTTCAAAATAGTTTATACTTGAAAACCAAAATATCATTTCCATTTCAAAACCATATCAATACCATATCATTTTTCACTTCAAATATATCTATTTCCAAATCATATCACTTCCCAAAGTTATAATACTTCCGAAACCAAAACACTTTGAAATTATAATATTTTGGAAAATCTTAACTTTGAAATCATAACTTTCACCCTTAAACAGTTTAGATATTAATAATAGTATATATAATAAAATAGTTTATAAAGTAAAATAGTTTATATTAAAATAGTTATAAGTTAAAATAGTTTATATTAAAAATAGTTTATATTAAATATAGTTTATATTAAAAATAGTTTATATTAAAAATAATTTATATGAAATAATTTATAAAGTAAAATATATAAATAGTTTTAAATATAATTTAAAATTACTTTATATAATAAAATAGTTTCCTCAACTTTCACCAATCGATTTAAATCAATTCGAATTCCAAATTCAAATTTAATCAATCTCAAATCATCAATTTCAATTTCAATTCAATTAAACATTTCAAATTATATCGATTTCAAATACCGATTTGAACCATAAAATAATCCATTTCAATTTCAATATATTTCAAAGTTTTAAATATTCAACATTTCAAAACTAAATTCTATAATTTCATATATATATATATCAAATTCACTTTACTATTATTTAGTTTTGAAATATCTACTTAATCATTTCAATAACATTTAAATACAACTTCAATTTACAAAATATCCCATTTAAATTTATATGAGTTTGAAATATTCATTTAAGTCAGTTTTAATCAAATTCAAGTTATAAAACATATCTTCAAAATTTCAAATTTAATAAATTTCAAATCAAACCTATTTAAGTAAAATTTTAAATAAATATAATTTCAAATCAATTTCAAGTTTATCTTTCCAACCTGAATCATTATAAACTCTATATTTGAAAATATAGACATTAAATAAATACTTAAACACATTATATATCAACTTTATTAAATCAACTTTAATAAACCTTTAAAATCAATATTTATTAAAACCATATATTTCATTTCAAAACCATAAAAATCATTTTCAAAATATTTATATATAGACCAACGGTGTCTGTATATAATTTTCTATCCTATGGTAAAGTGATACGGATATTTATCATTTTAATCCGCAATTTAAATATATACGGGTATTTATCTTTTCAACCCGCAATCCCAATTCAATTCAACAGAAAATCGCTTGGGTTTATCATTTCAACCCATAACGATTTTCTCATATTCTACATATCCTTTGGGTATGTATCATTTCAACCCATAGTGAATTCTATACTAACAGGGAACTTGCAGAGTGATAAAAGATATGATAATAATATAACAATCAGTAACATGCATATATCATTAGTGATAAATAACAGATAATAGTGCCAGATGTCACAGGTGAACAAATACAGATAATGGCATATATATATCAATGTAAATAACTAACAGCGGCATATTTCAATTGTCGTTTCAATTGAAATCCAATTTAATAAATATAAGAACGTTAATCGTGAGTGATGCTCACCTTTCGAGGCTAGAGGAGTTTGACAACAGAACGAACTACGAATTCCAAAGCAAATCAAGATGGGCACGAATTCGACGAAGCTGATAGATAAGAATCGATGAAATACTTAGAGTCAGCTTGATAGAACATAATATATATATATATATATTATTATTTCCATGAAATCAAAATTTAATTTAAAACAAATATTAAAATAGCATATATATAATTAAAAATCATTTCAACCCATAGTGAATTCTATACTAACAGGGAACTTGCAGAGTGATAACAGATATGATAATAATATAACAATCAGTAACAGGCATATATCATCAGTGATAAATAACAGATAATAGTGTCAGATGTCACAGGTGAACAGATACAGATAATGGCATATATATATATCAATGTAAATAACTAACAGCAGCATATTTCAATTGTCGTTTCAATTGAAATCCAATTTAATAAATATAAGAACGTTAATCGTGAGTGATGCTCACCTTTCGAGGCTAGAGGAGTTTAGCAACATAACGAACTACAAATTCCAAAGCAAATCAAGATGGGCACGAATTCGATGAAGTTGATAGATAAGAATCGATGAAATACTTAGAGTCAGCTTGATAGAACAGAATATATATATATATATATATATTATTATTTCCATGAAATCAAAATTTAATTTAAAACAAATATTAAAATAACATATATATAACTAAAAATCATTGCTTTAAATTAAACACATATAAAAATCAACATGTATACGATATATATATATATATATTTAACATTAATATTTATATAAACTTAAATCACAGGATATCCTTACATATATAAAAACTATTATATAGATCCAATGTATAACTTTATATACATATTTAAAACAATGCATATAGCACAGAAATCAAAATATATAAAGTCAGAAACATATTATATAACAACATATTTTACTGTACAAGAATTATTTGATAAACTATAGTTTATATTTATACAAATGTAACTTTAGATAAACCATTAACTTATATCTTATATACTAATAATGCTTTTAGTATAGAGCATGCATCACTACTCAGATTAAAACATACATATGCAAAGTAAACCTTGATAACCATTATATATTATCGGTATAAACATAATACTCTCAATATATATAACTAATATTTAAATCAATCAATATTATAACATACATAAAACTGGCATATTAAACTATATGACTGAACTGGTTAGAAACTTTATATAACCCATATAAACTCACATATACATACGTAAACTAACGTATTACGTTATAACTATATATAAATACAACTTAACTATATATATAACACTTTATATAGACTTACTAACAAAATATATAAACAAATATATATGTGGGCGAATGATGTATAAATATACAGATCACCAACTCTATATATAAACTACAAATCCAGATATACAACTCTGATACGCAACTTCGATATTTACAAAATACAGTTGTATATGACTCATGTAGATATATATAAATAACCCACAGATTCAAACTTTTAAAATAATATATGTATAGTACATTCTTTTCTTTAAACATAGAATAGAGGAAGTAGGCTGAAACTACAAGATATAATATATAGATATAACATACCTTACTGTAAAAATTTTGAAATCATAATATAAATAAATACTATATATGTAATTAAACTATTTCAGTGCATATAACTTTATATATATACAACAAATATATATATCTCTAAATGTAACGACCCACTATTTTGGACCATTCAAATCGACAATAAATCCACACTTGTCAGACTTGAATAATTCAAAACAATAGATTGTAAATAAATTTGGAGCAAATAAAACCAATCACAGACACAGAATATCAGAATAACTCGCAATGGAAATAAAATACATAGTGGTTCATGAAGCCACTACAATACATAGTCTCAAAACAGATACAAAATACCATAGTCTGAAAAACAGATACAACAGAAGTCTGAATACATAAGTTCACAAATACATAAGCAAAGCTGAATGAAATAACTGAAATGGAAGGACAACTAGATAGACAGATAAACTCCAGAAATCTCTAGCTCCAAAAGGTGAATCCAAAGCTGTAATACTCAGGATGACCCGAGCGTAAAGCAAAATACAAAACACTCAAGTCAGGACAAACATACTTATACAATGTAAATTAACTCAAGTGAACTGTACTAGAAATGCATCAATAACTTAAAGGATGCTTGGGATCGCCCATCCTGTAAGGATCCATTAAACTGTCTACTATGTAGTAAGATACGCTATTAATAATGTCTACAGTAAAGTATACTATTTAAAAATAGCGTTAAGGCTTTACATTTTCCACCTTAACACATTTTTAGGTGTGCCAATAGTCTATCCAGTATCGTAATACCCCGTAAACTGGAGCTACCAGAGGATACTCCATAGGTACGACACAAATCAAACTTGTAGTAAAGCACGCTATGGTAGGTGACATGGCACAACGAGGCAATGCCAAGGTAGATATACCAACTACGCATCCAGACCATTGGTAACGCAAAGCCGCAGCAATCGCCCAACTCGAGGCATACTCCCGAATCAAGGGGTGCACCCAATCAATCACAAAGTAATAGAATGGTATACGATGGAATGTGTCCGATAAGAGAAGCCACCTCATTAGCCCGGAATCGCTCCTGTTTTAGCCACCTTATGCCAACTCACAGGAGTTGGGTCCACGTTTATACCTCAGGATCGTCGCCACCAGCCTACTACATTCTGGAATCTCCACCGCGTACATAGTTGTTAAAGTGGTTTCGGGTATCGTCAAAGAGTATGTCCATATCCGATCCCGGTCTCTTTAACAAACAATCGTTATTATAACCCATGGTTATAAATTTCAAAAATGGTTTATATTCCAAATCAAAATAATCCAATTAAACCATTTAAATGTGAAGTCAATATCCTTTCAAATCAAATATTCAATTTCTAGGATTGTAGCATTTCTAGGTTCATTCATTAAATTATAACAATTTCAAAAACATTGTATTTTAGCATTCGTAACACTTGGAAAATGCTATAATTCTTATAGTAGCATTTCAGAAAAGTTGTCTTTCAGAAACAACAGCACTTAGAAAACGTTACTGTATATATAATAGTATTTCAGAAAAAAGTTCATTTCAGAAACAGCAGCACTTAGAAAACGTTACTGTAGATATAATAGTATTTCAGAAAACAGTTCATTTCAGAAACAGCAGCACTTAGAAAATGTTACTGTAGATATAATAGTATTTCAGAAAACAGTTCATATTAGAAACAGCAGCATTTATAAACTGCTATAGTAGGAACAATGTAAATTTGAAAAACACTACATTAAAACCACAGCATTTCTGAAACGCTACAATTACTGTTATAAGTTTATTATAACAATTTAAAACAATATATTTCAACTTTTCTCATTTTTAACTTATCAAACTTATTCCACTTTTCAAAATTATTTATTTGGATATCATCTCACTTATGATTTAAATATAACATTTATAAATAAAATATCCAAATTAAAACATAATTCATTTATTAAGTCAAAATTTCATTTAATTTGCTTAACCTTTAATTTAACAAACAACTAGATATTTTATTTACTTTTAAAAATATCTATTTCATAAGTAAAATATTTTATTACCAAGTTAAGCCAAAATTTCCATTTAAATCAAATTTTCAAATATTAAATTAAATCACATTTTATTTACATTTCCAATCATTTATTAATTCATACAATTTCAACTTACAGAAAATCACTATAAAATTTATTTAAATCATTTAAATCTAGTTTAAGTTAAAATCACATAAAATTAAAATTCCAAATACTTACATCTTTCAGAAACTCTTTATATTTAAAATTAACCACGGGTCTGTATAATATGTTCTAACCTAGGTCAAGTGAATAAGGATAATATATCATTTCAATCCGTAATGAATTAAAATCCCGAGTTTTATCATTTCAAACCTGCAATCCCAAGTCAAATAAAATAAAATAAAAATCGCTCAAGCCTATCATTTCGGCTCATAACAACTTTTCCCTATTCTAAAGTCCGTTCGGGTATGTATCATTTCAACCCATAGTGATTCTATTCTAACAGGGAACTTGCAGTGTGAGAACAGAAAATAAACAAACAGTAAAACATATCATATGATGTCAGGTGATGTAACAGGTATATAAACAGGTTATATCATTATATAATGTCAGATAACAGGCAGATGTGAACATATAACATAGCATATCAACTACTACAATTCAAATGACATTGTTTCACATTTATATAAGTACGAATTATCGAGAATGATAAACTCACCTTTTTAAAGCTAGAGATCAAATTCAAACACAAATCCAAACTACGCAAAGCACGACAAAGCATGACTAGATTCGAGGAGAAGATGATGAGCCAATATTCAGATCTTGCAACAACAAATAAAATGAAACAAAATAAGAATATATTCAAACACAAAGAATATAAGAATTAGACAAAGCAAAAATGAAAGAACAAGTGGAACAAATGACTTGATTCAATAAAGTGGGCTCGGCCACATCACAATAGGCTAGACCACACCACTATAGGCTCGGCCAAGGACTGGTTGCTGCTTGAAACTCACGGCCATGGTCATAAATGTACACGGCTACACATGGAATGTGAAGGGGTATGAGTCGTGAAGGCAAAAAGGCAAGGTAGGTGAATGGTCAATGGCTTCTTGGTTCGGCCCTAGGCATATTGGGCTCGGTCAGGGTGCTAGCATGGTCAGGCCTGATCTGGTGGTGCGGCTATGGTCATGTTAGGTCATGTCGTGGCTGGAGGAGGAGGCATAGGTGGTGGTGGCCGAAGTTAAAAGGAGGAAGTGGTGATGTATATAGGATTGGTTAGGGTTTCAAGTGATGTTTTTGTGGTGGTTTGGATCATGGAGGCCACGGCAACAACATGGGGATGATATGGTGGTGGAGATGGCCGGTCCAAGGTGGTGGTGGTGAGGTGGTCGGCAAGGCCTAAGGGATGAAGCATGGCCGAGCATGTTTAGGAGAAAGAAAAGGAAAAAGAATAAAGAGAAGAGGAGGAAGCCATGGAACTTACTTTAAATCTTTTTTGTTAGAAATGGAAAAATGAAATGAGGAATGAGAAACAAATGGTATGTACGGCTAAGGCAAGTGGAAATGAATGGCTAAGGAGGAAAAGTAAAAGGCTAGAAAATGAAAAGGCTTCAATTAAACAAATAACTTAAGTCTCTTGAAATTTCCAAGCCCAATATCAAAACAATTTCAACACACAATTAAAATTCAAAGCCCAAACAAATAAAATAGGAAATGAGAATAGGAAAATAGATAATAGAAATACAGAAAATAATTGCGTGTAAAACGCTGAATTTTATCAAATTTTCAAAGTATAAAACAGAATTTAACAAAACGAAAAGCAGAACGAATATCCGAAACAAATACTGTTTCAAAGAAAAAGATTGGAAATTCAAAAATTTTAATTTAACATTTCACTAAAAATCAAAGTTTGACAAAATGGAACAAAATATAAAATTTTCAGAAAATCATTATTATATTATATTTGGAAAATAAATTATCAATAAATCCCAAAATTACATTGGAAAATTACAAAATTAAAATTTAGAAAATTTAAAATCAATGTTTTGAAATAAATTAATTTTAAAATATTTGTTAAAAATTATGGGTTGTTACACTCTCCCCCACTCAAAACTTTTCGTCCTCGAAAAGGAACGAGACACAGAAAGACAAGATAGAATATCGAATAGTACCTGAAAAAAACAATTCCGGATTCGAAACACGCATGCTCTCCTACGTTTCCCATGTACAATCCCGGTCATCAGTATTCCACTGCACTTTGACCAGATTGACAGATTTCCTTCTCAGCTGCTTCGTACCTATATCGACAATACGAAGTGGCTTCCTCTCGATAGTCGGATTAGGCTAAATATCCAAACTCTCGAGAGCATAAGGCTGAGCAATAAGAGATGGATCATGAAGATACCAAAGATGCGAAACATGGAATACATTATGCACTCTAGGAAACTTCTTAGGCTAATCCAGACGATAAGCCAAAGAACCAATCCTCTCCAAGATGCGGAAAGGACCAATGAACCTAGGAGCAAGCTTCCCTCTACGACCAAAATGAATCATATTCAACAACAAACTCCAAACTCCTTCTACGCCTATCAGCGTACTTCTTCTGCCTATCCTAAGCACTCCTCATCTTCCTCTTAATCTCCTCAACTCTCTCAGAAGCCTCAAGAATCATATCAGGACCAAGTACCAAACGATTACGGGATTCAATCCAGCAAGATGGAGATCTACAAGGTCGTCCGTAAAGAGCAGCAAACGGAGACATTTCAATACTAGCCTGAATTCAAAAGATGAAATGAGATGGATAAAAGATTAAGACCAGATTCAAATAAAAGATTGGGATTATACCTGATAACTATTGTTATAGGTGAATTCGACAAGATCGAGATGACCTTCCCAAGATCCTCCATAATCAAGAACACAAGCACGAAGAAGATCCTCTAGAATCCGATTCACTCTTTCCGTTTGACCGTCGGTCTGCGGATGGTAAGCAGTGCTCAGATTCATATGAGTACCCAAAGATTCCTGGAAAGCTTTCCAAAACTGACTGGTAAAGATAGGATCACGATCACAAACAATACTGATAGGAATACCATGGAGACGAACAATCTCCCTCGTATAAATCTCAGCCAAACTAGAAGCAGAACGAGTAGACTTGACCAGAATGAAATGAGCTGACTTGGTCAATCTATCCACAATTACCCAAATACTCTCATTACCCCTCCTAGTCCTCGGTAATCCATCAATAAAATCCATAGAAACTTTTTCCCATTTCCAATTGGGAACCTTAAGGGGCTGCAACAAACCAGGGGTCTTCTGATGATCGGCCTTGACTTGCCGACAAGTCGCACACCTACTAACAAAAATGGAGATATCATGCCTCATACCTCTCCACCAATACAACTTCTTCATATCCTGATACATCTTGGTCACACCAGGATGAATAGAAAGTCTGGATCGATGATTTTCTCGAAGTAACTCCTGTCTCAATCCATCAACATTCGGGACACAAATCCGATTATTAATCCTCAAAATACCTCTATCATCGATCTGAGCTCCACTACCATCAAGACTACTACCTCCAACCCTAGTATGAACGTTCTCCTTGATAAGCCTAAGCATTCGATCCTCATCCTGCTTAACCATGATACGATCCAAAAGAGGAGAAGAAACAACAAGCTGACACAACAACACCTTCTTCCGACTCAAAGCATCGGCCATAACATTAGCTTTCCTAGGGGTATAGTTGATGTCAAGGTCATAAGAAGCAAGGAACTCTAACCACCTAACTTGTCTCTAATTCAAATCCTTCTGGATGAAAATATACCTCAAAGACTGATGATCCGTAAAAAGCTCAAACTTAGTTCCCAAAAGATGATGCCTCCAAAGCTTCAAAGCAAAAAGCACAGCAAGCAATTCCAAATCATGAGCATTATAATTGGCTTCATGGGTCTTCAACTGGCAACTGGCATAAGCAATGACCTTCCCATCCTGCATCAGAACAGCTCCCAAACCTTCGTGACAAGCATCAGTGTATACCATTAATCCCTTATTTCCATTTGGAATGGTAAGAACTGGTGCAGAAGTAAGCTTGCACTTTAACTCATTGAATGCAGCTTTACCCTTATCATTCCATATAAACTTAGCATTCTTACAAGTTAAAGCAGTGAGAGGTGCAGCAATCCGAGAAAAATTCTCAATGAATCTCCGATAATAACCGGCAAGGCCCAGAAAGCTACAGATATCAGATGGTGTTCTAGGAGTTTCCCAATCCTGAAATAGAATAGGGAAAAATAAGAACTACAAAGAAGATAGAATAATTGGATTACAAAAGAAAGATGAGCAAAGGTAGACTTACATTGATCACAGCGATCTTGACTGGATCAACAGAAACTCCATTACTAAAAACAATATGTCCAAGAAATCGGACTTCATCCTTCCAGAAATGGCATTTAGAGAACTTAGCTTTCAACTAATGACTCCTAAGAGTCTCTAGAACAGAATTCAAATGGACCTTGTGCTCCTCCTCAGACTTAGAGAAGACAAGAATATCATCAACAAAGACCAGAACAAACTTATTAAGAACATCACGAAAAACACGATTCATCAAATCAACAAAGAAAGCTGGGACATTAGTCAAACCAAAAGGCATAACTAACCACTCATAGAAACCGTTCTCAGTACGGAAAGCAGTCTTGGGAGTACTTTCCTCAGCAACTCTGAGCTGGTGGAAACCTGTGGCAAGATCAAGCTATGAGAAAGCAGTAGCACTATAAAGCTCATCGAACGTATCATTGATACGAGGCATAGAATATTTGTTCCTCATAGTGAGCTTGTTCAGCTCCCTATAACCAACACACATCCTCAAAGAACCATCGGACTTTGTGACGAAAAGCACTGCTGCTCCCCATTCGGAATGACTAGGTCTGATCAGGCCCTTGGAGAACAAGTCCTCAATTTGATTCCTCAACTCAACCTTCTCACGGGGTGCCATTCTTTTGGGAGGAAGAACTACAGGTCGAGCTCCAGGAATAAGATCAATACGGAAATTAATTTCCCGCTTAGGAGGTAAAGAAGAAACTTCACCAAATACATCAGGATAGAGCTTAACCACAGGGGTTGAATCAAGATCACCAGGAGAAGAATCCAAGGAAAAAATAAAACTGCCAGCAAAATCCTGAGGCATACTACACTGAATCACCAAAGAATTACCCCGATCATCAACGAGAGAAATAGTTCGGGTTTAACAAGAGATAACGGCGTCATGCCTCTTTATCCAATCACCTCCACGCAACAAATCAAAAGCATCGAAACCAAGAACATAGAAATCACCAGAAAATTTATGGCCAGAATAGAAGAGTTTCACTCTTCTACAAATCCTACTAAGGTTCGCGGGACTCCCAATAGGATTAGCAACACACAAAGGTACAGATGCAAACTCAGGAGAAAGGAGATGCTCAAACTTATCACAAAGATCCACAAAAATAAAACTATGCGAAGCTCCAGTATCAAATAAAACACGAACAGGAAAATTAAACAGAGAAAAAGTGCCCTGAAGAGTACCTTGGGAATCACTAGGAGCAGGTGGAGCAGGTGGAACAGGAGCGTAAGAAGTCATGGCGAAGACTCCAGATGTCTTGCCCTTCTGATACAAGGGGCAATTATTCTTGAAATGACCAAGCTGCAGACAGACATGACAGAGATTGTTCCTGGTATCCTAAGGTGGAGGAACAGCAGCACCAACTGAAGTAGGGCAACTATTGGCATAGTGTCCCTTCTGATCACACTTGAAGCAAGTGATAGAAGATAGGTCGATAGGATGCTTCTGAGGATTAGATCCTAAACCAGGATTATTCAGCCAATTCTGCTTCTACTGATGGAAATTAGGCTTCCTTTTCTTAGAGTTGCCAGAACCAGGCTGAGATGGAGAAGCACGAGGAACATAAGCTTCCTTTGAAGTAGGATTCTCATATCTAATAGCCATGTCCATCAACTCTGTGAAGGTACCATGAACATGAGAAATGAGACGATCATAAAACTCTGGGCGGGCTCCAGCTATAAATTTCTCATTCTTCTTAAGAGAGGTGTCAATAAGGCCAGGACAAAACTTGGAAAGTTCATTGAACTTCCGCTTATACTCAGAAAATGACATGCTCCCTTGCTTAAGATCCATAAACTCCCTGTATAGCTGGGACTTCCCGACTTTGGGCATCCACTTTGCCACAAAAGCCTCCCTGGAAAAAGGTAGATAAGCTTAAGATGGATTTAAAAGAGATAAACTGAATAGAAGACAAGACAACACAAGAAGAAGATACCTAAACTGCTCCCAAGAAATATATGCCTCCACTGTCTGAGTTGTGACAGATTCCCACCAATCCTGGGCTGCCTCCTGAAGCTGCCAACTAACGCTTCTGAGCCTCAGTAATCTCCAAACCAGTAAAGATCCTCTCAAGACTCCTCAACCACTGCTGGGCCTCTACGATGCTCTCAGATCCAGTAAACTTGGTACCACCAAGCTTAGTGAATTCCTTGCAAAGAGTAGTGAACCTGATGGGTGCAACAGGCTCGGGAACTGGGGCAATACCATGACCCCTACCTCTGGCATTCCTACAATTCATCCTGGAAAAATCAAGAATGAATTTTAGGACAAAGGTAAAATAGAAAGACAAAGATAAGATTCAACTAGAATGGAAATCCTAATCAAACAATTTAAATAACAAGGTGGATTCGAAAGGAATGAAGTTAAGAAAATGAGATTTTAAAACAAGCAAATTTTATATCCAAAATAATCTTTTAAAATCCTTTAAAAATCATTTGGAAAACATTTATACTTAAAAATACGTTCTCTCAAAAAGAAATGATTCTAAGATTGATTTCACTCATTCTAGGGTATTTCTACCCTATCTCTAATGAGTTTTTGCTCCATAGGCTAAGGTATGCCTAAAACCAAAGCTCTGATACCAATGTAACGACCCACTATTTTGGACCATTCAAATCGACAATAAATCCACACATGTCAGACTTGAATAATTCAAAACAATAGATTGTAAATAAATTTGGAGCAAATAAAACCAATCACAGACACAGAATATCAGAATAACTCGCAGCGGAAATAAAATACATAGTGGTTCATGAAGCCACTACAATACATAGTCTCAAAACAGATACAAAATACCATAGTCTGAAAAACAGATACAACAGAAGTCTGAATACATATGTTCACAAATACATAAGCAAAGCTGAATGAAATAACTGAAATGGAAGGACAACTAGATAGACAAATAAACTCCAGAAATCTCTAGCTCCAAAAGGTGAATCCAAAGCTGTAATACTCAGGCTGACCCGAGCGTAAAGCAAAACACAAAACACTCAAGTTAGGACATACATACTTATACAATGTAAATCAACTCAAGTGAACCGTACTAGAAATGCATCAATAACTTAAAGGATGCTTGGGATCGCCCATCCTTTAAGGATCCATTAAACTATCTACTATGTAGTAAGATACGCTATTAATAATGTCTACGGTAAAGTATACTATTTAAAAATAGCATTAAGGCTTTACATTTTCCACCTTAACACATTTTTAGGTGTGCCAATAGTCTATAAAGTACCGTAATACCCCGCAAACTGGAGCTACCAGAGGATACTCCATAGGTACAACACAAATCAAACTCATAGTAAAGCACGCTATGGTATGTGACACGGCACAACGAGGCAATGCCAGGATAGATATACCAATTACGCATCCGGACCGTTGGTAACGCAAAGCCGCAGCAATTGCCCAACTCGAGCCACACTCCCGAATCAAGGGGTGCACCCAATCAATCACAAAGTAATAGAATGGTATACGATGGAATGTGTCTGATAAGAGAGGCCACCTCATTAGCCCGGAATCGCTCCTGTTTTAGCCACCTTATGTCAACTCATGGGAGTTGGGGTCCACGTTTATACCTCAGGATCGTCGCCACCATCCTACTTCATTCTAGAATCTCCACCGCGTACACAGTTGTTAAAGTGGTTTCGGTATCAATAGAGAGTATGTCCATATCCGATCCTGGTTTCTTTAACAACCAATCGTTATTATAACCCGTGGTTATAAATTTCAAAAATGGTTTATATTCCAAATCAAAATAATCCATTTAAAACATTTAAATGTGAAGTTAATATCCTTTCAAATCAAATATTCAATTTCTAGGATTGTAGCATTTCTAGGTTCATTCATTAAATTATAACAATTTCAAAAACATTGTATTTTAGCATTCGTAACACTTGGAAAATGCTATCATTCTTATAGTAGCATTTCAGAAAAGTTGACTTTCAGAAACAGCAGCACTTAGAAAACGTTACTGTAGATATAATAGTATTTCAGAAAAGAGTTCATTTCAGAAACAACAACACTTAGAAAACGTTACTGTAGATATAATAGTATTTCAGAAAACAGTTCACATTAGAAATAGCAGCATTTATAAACTGCTATAGTAGGAACAATGTAAATTTGAAAAAAACTACATTAAAACCACAGCATTTCTGAAACGCTACAATTACTGTTATAAGTTTATTATAACAATTTAAAACAATATATTTCAACTTTTCTCATTTTTAACTTATCAAACTTATTCCACTTTTCAAAATTATTTATTTGGATATCATTTCACTTATGATTTAAATATAACATTTATAAATAAAATATCCAAATTAAAACATAATTCATTTATTAAGTCAAAATTTCATTTAATTTGCTTAACCTTTAATTTAACAAACAACTAGATATTTTATTTACTTTTAAAAATATCCATTTCATAAGTAAAATATTTTATTACCAAGTTAAGCCAAAATTTCCATTTAAATCAAATTTTGAAATATTAAATTAAATCACATTTTATTTACATTTCCAATCATTTATTAATTCATACAATTTCAACTTACAGAAAATCACTATAAATTTTATTTAAATCATTTAAATCCAGTTTAAGTTAAAATCACATAAAATTAAAATTCCAAATACTTACATCTTTCAGAAAATATTTATATTTAAAATTAACCACGGGTTTGTATAATATGTTCTAACCTAGGTCAAGTGAATATGGATAATATATCATTTCAATCCGTAATGAATTAAAATCCCGAGTTTTATCATTTCAAACCCGCAATCCCAAGTCAAATAAAATAAAATAAAAATCGCTCGAGCCTATCATTTTGGCTCATAACGACTTTTCACTATTCTAAAGTCCGTTCGGGTATGTATCATTTCAACCCATAGTGATTCTATTCTAACAGGGAACTTGCAGTGTGAGAACAGAAAATAAATAAACAGTAAAACATATCATATGATGTCAGGTGATGTAATAGGTATATAAATAGGTTATATCATTATATAATGTCAGATAACAGGAATATGTGAACATATAACATAACATATCAACTACTATAATTCAAATGACATTGTTTCACATTTATATAAGTACGATTTGTCGAGAGTGATAAACTCACCTTTTTAAAGCTAGAGATCAAATTCAAACACAAATCCGAACTACGTAAAGCACGACAAAGCATGACTAGATTCGAGGAGAAGATGATGAGCCAATATTCAGATCTTGCAACAACAAATAAAATGAAACAAAATAAGAATATATTCAAACACAAACAATATAAGAATTAGACAAAGTAAAAATGAAAAACAAGTGGAACAAATGACTTGATTCAATAAAGTGGGCTCGGCCACATCACAATAGGCTAGACCACACCACTATAGGCTCGGCCAAGGACTGGTTGCTGCTTGAAACTCACGGCCATGGTCAGAAATGTACACGGCTACGCATGGAATGTGAAGGGGTAGGAGTTGTGAAGGCAAAAAGGCAAGGTAAGTGAATGGTCATTGGCTTCTTGGTTCGGCCCTAGGCATATTGGGCTCGGTCAGGGTGCTAGCATGGTCAGGCCTGATCTGGTGGTGTGGCTATGGTCATGTCAGGTCATGTCGTGGCTGGAGGAGGAGGCATAGGTGGTGGTGGCCGAAGTTAAAAGGAGGAAGTGGTGATGTATATAGGCTTGGTTAGGGTTTCAAGTGATGTTTTTGTGGTGGTTTGGATCATGGAGGCCACGGCAACAACATGGGGATGATATGGTGGTGGAGATGGCCGGTCCAAGGTGGTGGTGGTGGTGAGGTGGTCGGCAAGGCCTAGGGGATGAAGCATGGCCGAGCATGTTTAGGAGAAAGAAAAGGAAAAAGAATAAAGAGAAGAGGAGGAAGCCATGGAACTTACTTTAAAACTTTTTTGTTAGAAATGGAAAAAATGAAATGAGGAATGAGAAACAAATGGTATGTATGGCTAAGGCAAGTGGAAATGAACGGCTAAGGAGGAAAAGGAAAAGGCTAGAAAATGAAAAGGCTTCAATTAAACAAATAACTTAAGTCTCTTGAAATTTCCAAGCCCAATATCAAAACAATTTCAACACACAATTAAAATTCAAAGCCCAAACAAATAAAATAGGAAATGAGAATAGGAAAATAGATAATAGAAATACATAAAATAATTGCGTGTAAAACGCTGAATTTTATCAAATTTACAAAGTATAAAACAGAATTTAACAAAACGAAAAGCAGAACGAATATCCGAAACAAATACTTTTTCAAATAAAAAGATTGAAAATTTTAAATTTTAAATTTAACATTTCATTGAAAATCAAAGTTTGACAAAATGGAACAAAATATAAAATTTTCAGAAAATCATTATTTTATTATATTTGGAAAATAAATTATCAATAAATCCCAAAATTACATTGGAAAATTCCAAAATTCAAATTTAAATGCTTTAAAATCAATGTTTTCAAATAAATTAATTTTAAAATATTTGTTAAAAATTATGGGTTGTTACACCTTAATTTCTATCATATGCTGTCAACAGCTAATATATATACAACTTTAAGCTGTTACAGAAAACACACACTATACTTTCAAAATATAAAACTAGTACTGTTATAAACTAACACAAATATTATATTACCAATAAAATTTTTAAACGTATATATATATAGTTTAAAACAAACCCATTCATAACTACTAATATAAATACTCACATTTAGTATGGCCGAGACCTTCATATACGAAAACAGGATATAACTTTACAATATATATATATATATATAAGCATATGAACCATATATATATATATGTAATATCCTAGAAATTTGGGGCAATATCAATTTAATAATCTGTTTAAATAATTAAATTGATTTGATAATCTTTGATAACAAATTTGAATTGGTTTAATAATCTAATTAAATGGATATTTAATTAGTGAATTTATCTTTTAGAAATTAATAAAATGATTTCTATTTATAATATATTTATATGTGTGAATATATATATTGTAAATAGATTGGCTTTGGTTTGAAATTTAATAAATGAATAAAGTCTTGTTTTTAAATAAATAGATTTTAATGTAAATATAATTTGAATATGAATTTGGATTTATAATAGAAATTCAAAAGAGAAATATTTTAAAATATTTTGGATTTAAAATATAGATATAAGATTTTATTTATATATATATTGGTTATTTACATTTTCTTTAAAGTAATTTATATACATATACATATTAGGTAAGTATTTATAAATAGTAAACTAGTGTAAAAAGCTTTTATTCACATTTTAAAAATATATAAAATTATGTATTAAATACTTAAAAGACAAATGTCATTATATTAAGGCCTAATGTGACATGTGTTAACTAATTAATAATACAATGAGACAAGTGTCATTTAATTTTATTTTTCTTTTATTTTTATTTTTAGATAATTTCAGTTTATATAAACAAACATCTCCATTTTCTTTTCTTTTCCAACCTCCTTTCTAAACAAAGAAATGAAGCAAACCTCAGATCAAAAAAATCTGAAAATCAACTCCTCAAACAAATTTCTCAAAACAACAAATCTGAAAACAGTAATCCTCCTCAAATCTGAAAAACTAAATCAAAAGCCTGCAAGTTCTCTTCAAATCAAAACCTGTAATATCATCTTCAAAGTATCAGTTTCAAAAATCAAAGCAGAGATCATCAAACAATTCTCTCTGTTTTGAAAGCAAATCTGTAACCAAGTTTTCTTCAACCTGGAGCATATTCCAGCAACTTCAATTCTGTTTGAAAGCAAGCAAATCAAGTATTTTTCAAGCAATAAAGTTTTCAAAGGCATTCAAGTTTTAAAGTTCTAAAAAAAAAGCAGTAGTAATGCAAGCTTCCGGTTTTAAAGTCAATGCAAGATTTTAAGGATGGAGGCTCTGTCTTCTTCAAAATTAGGTGAGTAACATTATTTTAAAATGCATAAGTTTTGATGATCTATCTGCATGTTGATTTCTGGAATGAATATGCTCTGCATGTATATGTATGGGTGAATATTCTGTGTGTATATGTATGCATATATCTGTGTTAGATGTATATCTGTTTCTTGTCTGTTCTTGTTCTTAAAATTAAGAATATAGTAAATAATACATCATCACTTGATTCGATCTTTATTAAGATTTAAGATTTAAAACAAAGGTGGTTTGTTTCATTTCAACTTTAGTTTAGAGTTTTAAATCAAGTCAAAATAATATTCATTTGCTCTGGAAACCATAAGTACTGGAATATTTATGCTAAGTAAAAATTTAAACTTAGTAAATTCATGTATTCAGAGTTATGAATCTAATCACTAAACAAAATCATGATTTTTAAAAATAAAATCACAAATTCTAGTATTAAAATTTGAGAGCAGTTCAGAGTTGTCTGGAATGTGCATTTTGGTTTGTTTCTGTTGATCTAAATGATCGGAGGGATCGAATTTTCTTCTGGAGTTAGAGGAATGGTCAGTGATGACTAGAAAATTATCTGATGATGGTGTAGTTCACTGTGGAGAGGGTGATGGGGAAATTTGGTCTGTAGCCCTAGTTTGTCTGGGATAAAGGCTTTGGATTGGTTCGACTTCCACAATTGATCGAGTGCAGAGATATTTTGGGAGATGGAAGGTTGGTCGTAGGCGAGGTCGTGGCCGGAGTAGCAACTTTTCTGGTGATCGGCGTTTGGAGATCTAGGCGTTGCCAGGTTTTGATCGAGAGCAGTGGGTTCTGTTTCCAGGTATGAAGAAGGCATCTCGAATTCGATTTCGAGTTGGAGTTGATGTTCTGATGGTCGGAATCATATGTGAGGTTGATCGCCGATGTGGAGAGATCAACGTTGATGGTCGGAGCGTCGTTATTTGACTGTGCACGTGCACGTACATGTCTGGGTAGGCTGTGGTGTTTGGGAAAGAAGGGAAGGGCAACTCGGGTTGTTCTCGTGATTTGTGGTGGAAGTCTCGAAGTAGTTCTCGGGGGATTTGAAGGAGTAACTCAGGTAAATGTTGTATTACAGTTTTTAAAAGAAATCTGTTTTGTTTTTTTAAAAATTTAAACCTGAAGTTTAAATTGTAAAGCAAAGTTGTAGACAAGTTTTAAATCTAAGTTTTAAATCTAATTTAATTTTAGTTTGAATCTTAGTTTTTGAAATAAAAAGAAGTTTTTAAATTTAAAATTTGTTTTAAACAAATTTGAATGTTAAGGTATATTTTAAATTGATTTGAATTTAAAACGAATTTAGCTTTAAATTTCTTTTAATTAAATAAATATTTCTTTAACATGTAATTTAAAAAGGATTTAAATAGTTTTAAAATTTTGTTAAAGTTAAAATTGTCTTCATTTTAAATCTTAATTTAAAATGAAATTTAAATGTAAATTTAAAGGTAAATTGGTTTAAATACTTTATTAATGATATTTTAAATCATTAATAGGAATAAAGTGTTATCTTAAATAAAATTAAGATTTAATGATATGGGATAAAATAAATTAGTAAGGTAATTAAAAGATAATTAATCAATTTAATTAATTTATGATTTGGATTTATAAATTAGTAATTAAAGGTTAAATTGATTAATTAGGACTTAATTAAATTAATTAAAGGGTAATTAATTTGAAATTAAGAATCATTAATTGATAAGTTAAGATTGTTAATTAATAGTTAGGAATAAATTATTTAAGTAATTAAGGATTAATTAAGTTATTGTTAGGTACTTAATTAATTAAGAAATGAAAGATTAATTTATTGGTAATTGGAATTAATTAAATTGTAATCAATAATGGTTAATTAAAGTTTAATTATTTAAGAAAAATAATTTAAGAATAGTTAATATAGATCATTAACTAAGGTTTATTAAATAATTAATTAATATGATTAATTTTATTTATTAAATAGATTAATTAAGGTTAATCATTTGTGAATTGTTTTACTTAATGGAAGTAATTAGGAAATTAATTACTCATTGTAATTAATTGAGTTTAAATTGATTAGTTAAGTTAGTTAATTAAGTTTAATTAATTTAAGATAATCATTTAATGATTTGTATAATTACTTAATGTAATTTAAGGAGGTATAATTACTTAGGAAAGTAATTAATGGATAATTACTGGTGTAATTAATAAAGTAATTAAGGGTAGTTAATTACTTATTGGAAATTAATCAAAGGATTAATTAAGAATTGATTAAGGAATAATTAATAACTGAGTGATTAATTAATGTAATTAATTAAGGATTAAGGTAATTAATTTTAGTTAATTAATTAATAAAGTAATTAAAGGTTAATTACTATAAGAGGTTAAGAATAATTAATTTGTGAAATTAATTGAAGTGTTAATTACTTGAATGTAATTAAATGTTAATTAATCAAGGATGATTAATTAAAATGAATAATTGGATAAGGGTTGATTAATTAATTGATAATTAATTAATAGTAACTTAAGCAAGATTGTTAATAATGAAAGGAGTTAATTTAATTTACTTTAAATTAATTAAAGATGAAGTATTTAATTTAATTCATTTTAAATTAATTATAGATGGTAATTAATAAATCATTGCTTAAGGATACTGAATGATATTGATTTACCTTGAATGGTTTGAGATCTCAGATATGAGATAATAGATATTGTATGATTTGGATGCTTTGGTTGCATAATGATATGAATTATCTGTTTGGATGATAATATGGATTATCTATTGTGAATTATCTATTTTTGTGTATATAGATAAGAATTGAATTGTTTTAACCTTAAAACAACTTGGCCCTTAAAAGATACGTTTTGGATTTCGATGAGACCGGGATCGGGTTTCCGTATACCGGAATTCCAGGTCTGGAGACCCGAATACCACATCGATCCAAATTAACGATAGGTCGTGAATCTCAAGTGAAGATGAAGATTCAGAGTGCAAGGGTTATTGTCGTTAACTCTGAGGGTGATTCCAAAACGAGTGTAACGAGATAATGCCTTCGGTTTCGTTCGAACCCGGAACGAACTTGTATGGATTGAATGCTTTCAGCACATCGTCAGGCGGACGATGAGCATTCTAAGTGATATGTTCTGATTAAAGGTAATCGTAACCTCAAGCCTCATCAACCAGGAATGGCTAAAACAGGGGAGGTGCAGCAAGGCTTCGTGGGTAGCACCCACTGAGAGCAAGATAGATCCCTGTCTAGAGGTCCCTTTTCTTTTTATTCGGCTTAGTGTGTGGTTGGCCGCGCCAACTACGGGATTATCTTGTTCGGAATTATCCAGTAAGGGATGGTTCCGGCTTTGTGTTGCAGGGGAGCGGGCGTACTCCTCGGTACGGTGATCTAGGCCACGTACTGTGACGGGCGGTACCCCAGTAGCCCTGCCATTGTATGGAATCCAAACTCCAATAAGTGCCGTACGTATTAGTTGTGCCCAACTATGTTGGAATGTGAGATGTAAGCATTTCAGCTATTTCTATATTTTACTTGAAAACCCTAGACCCTATTATAATACAATCGAATTTCCTATCAAATGTTTTGGTTAGCGTAAGGTAAAAACTTACCCATGTTTATTTGTGGGAAGTCTTACGTGATACTTTTTCTTTCAAAAGATTTTGAAGTTAAACAAGTTTAACCTGTTACTCACACCAGACCCATGTCTGACCCAAGTTGTTTATTTCTGTTTTATAAACTCTTGGGTACTCAAATTTTTACGAGTAGCCAAGAGATTTAGGTTTAGCTTTGACGAATTGTGGAGGAGCAATGGAGCAGGAGGCTTCGGCGTTCGTAGATAGATAGTATTCCGCTGTGTTGGTTGATCTGAGTCTTTTGTTTGAATTGTATCTTGAGTTGTATAATAGACAGAAATTATAACCGTCTATTTTGTTGTATAAGTTGCGTAACTCTGATTATGTAAAGACTATGTAATAGTTATGTGATATATTATATTTTGTTTCGTTCCGCTGTGAGATTCTGATATTGTTTAGTTCTTTCTTTCTCTTCTTTTCTCTTTTCTATCCCTTTCTTTCTTATTAGCGATACGACTTTCTGTGGAGAGAAAGTCGTGGTCGTTACAGTGGTATCAGAGCATAGGTTGAGCGAATACCTAAGCTATTGGTTAAGTGAATATCAGAGCACTAGGTTGAGTGAATACCTAGGTTCGGAAGGATTGTTCATTAGAGATAGGATCTGTAGCAACCTGTTTGAGTCTGAGTATATATATACGAGAGCGCGTATTTGTTAGTTATATAAAATGGTTTTATATTGTGTTAATTGATCGGTTGAGTGGTATATGGATTCTGGTCAATACGAGTAGCTAACGTTATTGATAGGGATCTCTAAACACTTGACCAGGCCAACGGACACAATATTGTTTTAAAAAGGTAGATGAAATAATTTTACCCAGATATAATTTCTATATAAAAAAAATATCATTTTAAATGTATATGGTATTTATAATGATTGGTTGGGATGATAATAATTTATCATCTAGGATTAGGAGTCTGAGTGTTGAGGTTGGAAGTGTATTTGTCGAGACTGTAGACCTAATACCGTCTCGAGTGAACTTTACAGTTGTGTAAGGATTTCACAATCTCTGAAGGAAACCTGTTAAGGTTCGGAGTTCATCTTAGGAGTTGGATGAGTAGAGTTGGATCTGTCGGAGAACAGAAGCGAGTGATGGTATCTCAGGTAATAGTAGCTGTGTGATGAGATGCAGTGACTATGGATGTTCCCGAAGATGTTTTCTTTGGAACAAGTTAATGAAGTGTGTCTGCTTCGGTGTTGTGGCTGAGTTCAACATGGTGTTTGTGTTGGTTTGGGTTCGAGTTTCTCGAAGAGCTTTGGTTAAGAAGTCTTTGGCATCGGTGGCAGCAGTGCAGCTCGGAGTATTCTTTGCGTTGGCAGGAAGTTTTCTGGCTGAGCAGTTTTTCTGAAGTGGAGTTCAGAAGCAGCAGAGTATATCCATTTCTTCGATGAATTGGATAGTTAAGTATAAGCTGTTCTGATTAGTGAAGAGAGAACAGTTATCTTTGGAAATTAGGCTGAGCTGATCGCAAAAGTGACTTGCGATTGTTTAAGTATTCTCTTGGGATTATTGGAGATTGAGATTCCGTATCGACTTGATTCGTGGAGTTACCAGAAGTTCAGCTTAGTAGAAGAATGTCTCCTAGAGAATAATTTGGTGAAGCAGCTCAGGATTCTTTGGAGAGGGATTGGCCACACCTAATTTTCTGGTGAGGATTCTGTTAAGGTGTTTTTGACCAAGTAGAATGGTTCACTAAGATTTTATTGATATGGTGAACTGTGGATGATCAAGTTTGTGCTCGAGTTTCTCCGATGACATTCTCATCTATTCCAGATCAGAGTTGTGCAGCGGAAGCAGTTTGGGAGTGCATCTGTTTGTCTTTTTTAGATTGAAGGAGTAAGATTAGTCTTCTGATATTTGAGGAGTAGAGTTTGTTCTTGGTCTTGGTTGATCTTGAGAAGATCATTTTGTTGAGTTATTCTTGGTCCTGTTTGTTTCAAGAAGCATCAGCGAAGGTTGAGTTGATCAGAAAGGATTTGTAGGTAGCCCGAGATCGTCTGAAGATTTTGTGGATAAGAGACGAAGGAATTTGAAATTCGAAGTTGGAGACTTCGTTGTTGTGAAGTTTTTCTCTGGTAAAGGGAGCTATAAGATTGGGTAAGTCTGGGAAGTCAGCTCCGAGAAATATTGGATCTTTTCTATATTCTGATTTGGATAAGAGTTTGGTTTATTGGATTGAATTGTCAGTTTGGATAACTGGAATTCGATATGTATTTTACGTATCTCTGAGGGAATACGTGTTTGATCTATCTCTGGTTTAGAACCAGCAGTTCTGGAGGATTTGGTTGTTGAGTCAGACTCGTCTGTAGTCTGATATCTTGTTTAGTTCTGTAGATCTAGATGAGTAGAAGTTCTGTAGCTTAGTAGTGTTGATTTTGTTTGAATTCTGTAGAGCGAGTATTCCGGTATATATACTTGGGGAAACTCGAGGAAATTCTATTCAGAAATTTTTTTTCGCTGGATAGTTAGAATTGTTAGAATTGTTTGTTTGGATGATTGGTTGCTATGATTGTTAGCATATGGATGATAATACATCCTTGTGATTTAAATGGATTATTAAATTACCTTTGTCTTAAATTTCGGGGACGAAATTATTTTAAGGGGGGAGGAATGTAATATCCCGGAAATTTGGGGCAATATCAATTTAATAATCTGTTTAAATAATTAAATTGATTTGATAATCTTTGATAACAAATTTGAATTGGTTTAATAATCTAATTAAATGGATATTTAATTAGTGAATTTATCTTTTAGAAATTAATAAAATGATTTCTATTTATAATATATTTATATGTGTGAATATATATATTGTAAATAGATTGGCTTTGGTTTGAAATTTAATAATTGAATAAAGTCTTGTTTTTAAATAAATAGATTTTAATGTAAATATAATTTGAATATGAATTTGGATTTATAATAGAAATTCAAAAGAGAAATATTTTAAAATATTTTGGATTTAAAATATAGATATAAGATTTTATTTATATATATATTGGTTATTTACATTTTCTTTAAAGTAATTTATATACATATACATATTAGGTAAGTATTTATAAATAGTAAACTAGTGTAAAAAGCTTTTATTCACATTTTAAAAATATATAAAATTATGTATTAAATACTTAAAAGACAAATGTCATTATATTAAGGCCTAATGTGACATGTGTTAACTAATTAATAATACAATGAGACAAGTGTCATTTAATTTTATTTTTCTTTTATTTTTATTTTTAGATAATTTCAGTTTATATAAACAAACATCTCCATTTTCTTTTCTTTTCCAACCTCCTTTCTAAACAAAGAAATGAAGCAAACCTCAGATCAAAAAAATCTGAAAATCAACTCCTCAAACAAATTTCTCAAAACAACAAATCTGAAAACAGTAATCCTCCTCAAATCTGAAAAACTAAATCAAAAGCCTGCAAGTTCTCTTCAAATCAAAACCTGTAATATCATCTTCAAAGTATCAGTTTCAAAAATCAAAGCAGAGATCATCAAACAATTCTCTCTGTTTTGAAAGCAAATCTGTAACCAAGTTTTCTTCAACCTGGAGCATATTCCAGCAACTTCAATTCTGTTTGAAAGCAAGCAAATCAAGTATTTTTCAAGCAATAAAGTTTTCAAAGGCATTCAAGTTTTAAAGTTCTAAAAAAAAAAAAAAGCAGTAGTAATGCAAGCTTCCAGTTTTAAAGTCAATGCAAGATTTTAAGGATGGAGGCTCTGTCTTCTTCAAAATTAGGTGAGTAACATTATTTTAAAATGCATAAGTTTTGATGATCTATCTGCATGTTGATTTCTGGAATGAATATGCTCTGCATGTATATGTATGGGTGAATATTCTGTGTGTATATGTATGCATATATCTGTGTTAGATGTATATCTGTTTCTTGTCTGTTCTTGTTCTTAAAATTAAGAATATAGTAAATAATACATCATCACTTGATTCGATCTTTATTAAGATTTAAGATTTAAAACAAAGGTGGTTTGTTTCATTTCAACTTTAGTTTAGAGTTTTAAATCAAGTCAAAATAATATTCATTTGCTCTGGAAACCATAAGTACTGGAATATTTATGCTAAGTAAAAATTTAAACTTAGTAAATTCATGTATTCAGAGTTATGAATCTAATCACTAAACAAAATCATGATTTTTAAAAATAAAATCACAAATTCTAGTATTAAAATTTGAGAGCAGTTCAGAGTTGTCTGGAATGTGCATTTTGGTTTGTTTCTGTTGATCTAAATGATCGGAGGGATCGAATTTTCTTCTGGAGTTAGAGGAATGGTCAGTGATGACTAGAAAATTATCTGATGATGGTGTAGTTCACTGTGGAGAGGGTGATGGGGAAATTTGGTCTGTAACCCTAGTTTGTCTGGGATAAAGGCTTTGGATTGGTTCGACTTCCACAATTGATCGAGTGCAGAGATATTTTGGGAGATGGAAGGTTGGTCGTAGGCGAGGTCGTGGCCGGAGTAGCAACTTTTCTGGTGATCGGCGTTTGGAGATCTAGGCGTTGCCAGGTTTTGATCGAGAGCAGTGGGTTCTGTTTCCAGGTATGAAGAAGGCATCTCGAATTCGATTTCGAGTTGGAGTTGATGTTCTGATGGTCGGAATCATATGTGAGGTTGATCGCCGATGTGGAGAGATCAACGTTGATGGTCGGAGCGTCGTTATTTGACTGTGCACGTGCACGTACATGTCTGGGTAGGCTGTGGTGTTTGGGAAAGAAGGGAAGGGCAACTCGGGTTGTTCTCGTGATTTGTGGTGGAAGTCTCGAAGTAGTTCTCGGGGGATTTGAAGGAGTAACTCGGGTAAATGTTGTATTACAGTTTTTAAAAGAAATCTGTTTTGTTTTTTTAAAAATTTAAACCTGAAGTTTAAATTGTAAAGCAAAGTTGTAGACAAGTTTTAAATCTAAGTTTTAAATCTAATTTAATTTTAGTTTGAATCTTAGTTTTTGAAATAAAAAGAAGTTTTTAAATTTAAAATTTGTTTTAAACAAATTTGAATGTTAAGGTATATTTTAAATTGATTTGAATTTAAAACGAATTTAGCTTTAAATTTCTTTTAATTAAATAAATATTTCTTTAACATGTAATTTAAAAAGGATTTAAATAGTTTTAAAATTTTGTTAAAGTTAAAATTGTCTTCATTTTAAATCTTAATTTAAAATGAAATTTAAATGTAAATTTAAAGGTAAATTGGTTTAAATACTCTATTAATGATATTTTAAATCATTAATAGGAATAAAGTGTTATCTTAAATAAAATTAAGATTTAATGATATGGGATAAAATAAATTAGTAAGGTAATTAAAAGATAATTAATCAATTTAATTAATTTATGATTTGGATTTATAAATTAGTAATTAAAGGTTAAATTGATTAATTAGGACTTAATTAAATTAATTAACGGGTAATTAATTTGAAATTAAGAATCATTAATTGATAAGTTAAGATTGTTAATTAATAGTTAGGAATAAATTATTTAAGTAATTAAGGATTAATTAAGTTATTGTTAGGTACTTAATTAATTAAGAAATGAAAGATTAATTTATTGGTAATTGGAATTAATTAAATTGTAATCAATAATGGTTAATTAAAGTTTAATTATTTAAGAAAAATAATTTAAGAATAGTTAATATAGATCATTAACTAAGGTTTATTAAATAATTAATTAATATGATTAATTTTATTTATTAAATAGATTAATTAAGGTTAATCATTTGTGAATTGTTTTACTTAATGGAAGTAATTAGGAAATTAATTACTCATTGTAATTAATTGAGTTTAAATTGATTAGTTAAGTTAGTTAATTAAGTTTAATTAATTTAAGATAATCATTTAATGATTTGTATAATTACTTAATGTAATTTAAGGAGGTATAATTACTTAGGAAAGTAATTAATAGATAATTACTGGTGTAATTAATAAAGTAATTAAGGGTAGTTAATTACTTATTGGAAATTAATCAAAGGATTAATTAAGATTTGATTAAGGAATAATTAATAACTGAGTGATTAATTAATGTAATTAATTAAGGATTAAGGTAATTAATTTTAGTTAATTAATTAATAAAGTAATTAAAGGTTAATTACTATAAGAGGTTAAGAATAATTAATTTGTGAAATTAATTGAAGTGTTAATTACTTGAATGTAATTAAATGTTAATTAATCAAGGATGATTAATTAAAATGAATAATTGGATAAGGGTTGATTAATTAATTGATAATTAATTAATAGTAACTTAAGCAAGATTGTTAATAATGAAAGGAGTTAATTTAATTTACTTTAAATTAATTAAAGATGAAGTATTTAATTTAATTCATTTTAAATTAATTATAGATGGTAATTAATAAATCATTGCTTAAGGATACTGAATGATATTGATTTACCTTGAATGGTTTGAGATCTCAGATATGAGATAATAGATATTGTATGATTTGGATGCTTTGGTTGCATAATGATATGAATTATCTGTTTGGATGATAATATGGATTATCTATTGTGAATTATCTATTTTTGTGTATATAGATAAGAATTGAATTGTTTTAAC
The DNA here is from genome assembly GCA_030737815.1 of Allium fistulosum. Taxonomy (NCBI): domain Eukaryota; kingdom Viridiplantae; phylum Streptophyta; class Magnoliopsida; order Asparagales; family Amaryllidaceae; genus Allium; species Allium fistulosum. The sequence goes on from CM060904.1 coordinate 341,826,836, forward strand.
CTTAAAACAACTTGGCCCTTAAAAGATACGTTTTGGATTTCGATGAGACCGGGATCGGGTTTCCGTATACCGGAATTCCAGGTCTGGAGACACGAATACCACATCGATCCAAATTAACGATAGGTCGTGAATCTCAAGTGAAGATGAAGATTCAGAGTGCAAGGGTTATTGTCGTTAACTCTGAGGGTGATTCCAAAACGAGTGTAACGAGATAATGCCTTCGGTTTCGTTCGAACCCGGAACGAACTTGTATGGATTGAATGCTTTCAGCACATCGTCAGGCGGACGATGAGCATTCTAAGTGATATGTTCTGATTAAAGGTAATCGTAACCTCAAGCCTCATCAACCAGGAATGGCTAAAACAGGGGAGGTGCAGCAAGGCTTCGTGGGTAGCACCCACTGAGAGCAAGATAGATCCCTGTCTAGAGGTCCCTTTTCTTTTTATTCGGCTTAGTGTGTGGTTGGTCGCGCCAACTACGGGATTATCTTGTTCGGAATTATCCAGTAAGGGATGGTTCCGGCTTTGTGTTGCAGGGGAGCGGGCGTACTCCTCGGTACGGTGATCTAGGCCACGTACTGTGACGGGCGGTACCCCAGTAGCCCTGCCATTGTATGGAATCCAAACTCCAATAAGTGTCGTACGTATTAGTTGTGCCCAACTATGTTGGAATGTGAGATGTAAGCATTTCAGCTATTTCTATATTTTACTTGAAAACCCTAGACCCTATTATAATACAATCGAATTTCCTATCAAATGTTTTGGTTAGCGTAAGGTAAAAACTTACCCATGTTTATTTGTGGGAAGTCTTACGTGATACTTTTTCTTTCAAAAGATTTTGAAGTTAAACAAGTTTAACCTGTTACTCACACCAGACCCATGTCTGACCCAAGTTGTTTATTTCTGTTTTATAAACTCTTGGGTACTCAAATTTTTACGAGTAGCCAAGAGATTTAGGTTTAGCTTTGACGAATTGTGGAGGAGCAATGGAGCAGGAGGCTTCGGCGTTCGTAGATAGATAGTATTCCGCTGTGTTGGTTGATCTGAGTCTTTTGTTTGAATTGTATCTTGAGTTGTATAATAGACAGAAATTATAACTGTCTATTTTGTTGTATAAGTTGTGTAACTCTGATTATGTAAAGACTATGTAATAGTTATGTGATATATTATATTTTGTTTCGTTCCGCTGTGAGATTCTGATATTGTTTAGTTCTTTCTTTCTCTTCTTTTCTCTTTTCTATCCCTTTCTTTCTTATTAGCGATACGACTTTCTGTGGAGAGAAAGTCGTGGTCGTTACAATATATATACATCATACTTTTTAAGTTATACATATATAAAATATAGAAGAGAAACAACTTGCCAGAGAGTGGGAGGAGGATGAAAGGCGGCCACGTGTCATGATATGGTGGAAGGCGGGCTCCTCTGAGGTGGCTCACAGCGAGTTGTTGGCAGGCGAAGAGAATAGGGTGATGGAGATGGCGATTTGAAGGAGGGCTCTACACTGGGTGTGGAGGGGATGGCAGCACGCGTGGAGCTTGGCTAGATTGATGGTGACAGCAGCTCGCATGGGTTCGGCGAGGCTTCAGCCATGTGTTGCTCGAGGAGAGGAAGGTGCAGAGGAGATCAGGGCTTTGGTTGTATGGCTGATAGAACAAGCATGGGTGGTATAGGCTCTCGGCCTTGACTCGGTGGAGAGATGGAGATAGGAAAAGCGAAATATGAACAGGTTGAAGGGGAGAAACGAATTATATTATGTTGATTTTCATTTCTTGCGTGCAAATGAAAAGGCGGAGACTAAAATAAATCAACCACCCAGACTATAAATTAGCTAGGAAAAGCAAGAGTTATAATGTTGAATTTTGGAAACAATAAAAGATGGAGGCTATAACGTTTATCCCGATGGATAAATGAATGGTCACAGTCAAAACAAAAAAAAGCAGATTGCGGAACCGATACGGAAACTGTTCCGTAGATTTCGATGTCTCTCGGATTTCAAAACACAGAATTGAATATACCGCGGAGATCGACACGACGAGACAGTCAAAATGGTATACAGATATCAGTGGTACGATCATCCTATCCAAAGTTGATAATTGGTACCGAAATGCTGCTCAAATGTCAGAAATAAGGTGAACGGAGTAATAGAAGTCCAAATTTGACGAAACGAAATGTGACAGCTCACTCAGAAGATGATTTACAAATTTTCTATAGAAAAATATTCAGGTTTGGAAAACATTTTATTATCATCAATATTAACTGATTTAAATTTGAATAAAATTACACAATAAAATAAACTTCCATATTATCAAATGAAAATTTACCCTTTGCTATGCTTAAGTGGACGTATTCCAAATGTCAAATTTTTATTTCAAAATATTATTGTTTAAAATTTCACAAAATTCCAGTTAAATATATTATTAAAACCATCAAAATTTACGGGTCGTTACACTCTCTCCCACTCAAAACTTTTCGTTCCCGAAAAGGAACGAGGTAGGAGAATGGAAACAACTAGAAAGAAAAATAGGTTTGAAAACAACATAAGACAATTAATTTAAAACCATATAAATTTCAAATTAAACTAATTAATATTCAACAATTTGATTTAATCCATTTGAGTTCACTTAAGTTAAATCAATCTATCTATTTCTAAATTCATTATCTTATTATCTAGTCATCTTGAATTAACAATTTCTAAAATCATAAATTAAGTGTACAAGCATTTGTTAAGATCATATTTTATTCAAATTAATTCTTCTTTATTCCAAATTATTATTAAATTTATTCCACTTAATATATCTTATTACATATATTTAAACTATATAAATTAATTTAAACCATATAATTTAAACCATATAGATTAATTTAAACCATATAAATTAATTTAAACCAAATAAATTTCAATTTAAATTAATTTATATTCAATAATTGATTTTAAATTCAAGGTATTTCCATAAGTTGATCTAATTCCAATTTATTAATTCCTTCAAAACAAATTTATTTGTCTCATCTATTATTCCATTAACTTATTATTCTGTTTATCTCTATTAACATCTTTATAAAAAAAATTAAGTGCATAACATTTATTATAACACTCAAATTTTATTTATAAAATCATTTACCATCAATTTACATTGTAAATTATTCAATTACATACTCAACTTCTGGATGATTAAGGTAGGTTATATTGGAATATAATTGAGTATTATACAAGTAAAGTTTTCTCACTCAACTTATTTCAAGTTTAAATATGTATTCAAAATTTTGGCTTTATTTATAACTGAAATCATCCTTTAAGGAAATTTAAAAATTAAATTTCTAATTCACTTCAAACCACTTAGAGATAAATATATACACTATATATATCAATAAAATTAAACTTAAAATAATATACCTACATATATATATAAGTCAAATCATACTTAAGAAATTCAAATCAAATTAATTTCTAAAACAAAAGTGTAGCAAAGCTACTGAATGGTCTCTTCACTTCGAAACTAGAAAATGAATGTCGATGATGCTGCAGTCATCACCGAAATTATTTTCCAGCGACAATGTAGGAGAGTACTGATTTAAACTTTAAAATTCTTTGAAAACCATTTCTATTCGAAAATATTTCCAAATAATATACCTTTTAAAACTTTAAAACCAAAGTTTGAAAGCACCGGAAATTTAAATTCTCAATTCTTAATTTAAATTCATTCAATTCCAAATCAATTTAAAATCCATGTTTATAAATTCATTTAGAAAAATAAATGATAACCAAATATTATCATTTCAAACAACCAATTTAATTAACTTATTAAGTTCTAGAATTTTTTTTACTTATATAATTATAATATAATCATACAAATTTATTTCATTTACCAAATTGGAAATAATATTGTGTTAGTTTGTTCTGTTCAAGTGTTTTAGAATTCCTATCGATAGCGTTGATCAGACGAATCGATCGAAAACCCAAATCAATATCAACAACTCAAACAACACAGTATATAAAACAGTTTTAATATAAATTTCAATTACACTCCCTCACTCGATGATTCCAGAAGGGATTTCAAACATGAATAGGGATTCAAATTAGAAGTCAAGCAAGGAAGATAGGCTCGAGACGAAGGTAAGATAATTAAATAACAAAAGAAAAGATGGATATACAATATAAATTGCGGGCAACCTTAACTAGGTCAACCGTGATTTCAAAATAAGACCGATGCAGAATTCTGAGCAAATCGACTTCCGATCGCCAGAGATAGAATTCAGGTATAGCAAAGGATAGCAGTATCGTAAACCGACGATACAGAAATCTCCGGTGAATCAATACCGATTGTAAAGGAGTTTCACCCTTTTACAATTCATTCGGTGGAGCTATGGGGTGCTCTGGAATTAACTAACACACATAGGGAGAGACAAGAACGGATTTTGGAACCGATGGAAGAGTTCCAAGATTCAAAGGAAATCGAGTCAAAGAGGAAAAGATTCAAGCTCGAACTAAAGTGATTCTGTAATTAAATTTACTACATATGCTAAGTTTGCCTAAAACCAGAGCTCTGATACCACATGTAACATCCTGAAATTTTCAACCACTCGCATCCATACATGTCGGATTTGAATTGCTCAAAATATCAGATTGTTAATTTAAATTTGGCAAAACTCAGCATATACAGTAAATAAATAATCACAGAATCACAGACACAGAGTAATATAATAATAATGCAGCGGAAACAAAAGAATAGAAGTTCATGAAGCTACTATATATATATAACAAAGTTAAACAAGATACAACAGAAGTCTCGAACACATGGATGTCTCAATACAATAGTCAGATACAAGATCAGAATACATCACTGGAATCAATTGAATAACTGAAAGCTGGATAGATAGCTGGATCTCCAAGCGAAGCTCCAACTCCAAAGGTGAGTCTCAAATGCTGTATCACTCAGTCTGACCTGAGCGTAAAGCAAAACACAAAACACTCGAGTCAGGATTAACATTCTTATATCAATAAATCCAACTCAAGTGAAATATCAACTGAAATACAAGTAACTCAGAGGATGTTTGGGATAACCATCCTCTAAGGATCCATTAAACTATCTACAATGTAGTAATATACGCTATTATAATATGTCTAAAGTAAAGTAAACTATTAAAATAGCGTTAAGGCGTTACCCATATCCTCTTTAACGCATTTTATAGTGCCAATAGTCTATACAGTACCGTAATACCCCGTAAACTGGAGCTACCAGAGGATACTCCATAGGTACGACACAAATCAAACTCGTAGTAAAGCACGCTATGGTAGGTGACACGGCACAACAAGGCAATGCCAGGGTAGATATACCAATTACGCATCCGGACTGTTGGTAACGCAAAGCCGCAGCAATCGTCCAACTCAAGCCACACTCCCGAATCAAAGGTGCGCACCAAATCAATCCCAAAGTAATAGAATGGCATACGATGGAATGTGTCTGATAAGAGGAGCTACCTCATTAGCCTGGAATCGCTCCTGTTTTATCCACCTTATGCCAACTCACGGGAGTTGGGTTCACGTAAATATACCTTTAGGATCGTCGCCACCATCCTACTTCATTCTGGAATCTCCACCGCGTACACAGTTGTTAAAGTGGTTTTCGATATCGACAGAGAGTATGCCCATATCCGATCCCGGTCTCTTTAACAACCAAATGTTATTATAGCACCGCGGTCATTTCAAAATAGTTTATACTTCAAAACCAAAATATCATTTCCATTTCCAAACCATATCAATACCATATCATTTTTCACTTCAAATATATCTATTTCCAAATCATATCACTTCCCAATGTTATAATACTTCCGAAACCAAAACACTTTGAAATTATAATATTTTGGAAAACCTTAACTTTGAAATCATAACTTTCACCCTTAAACAGTTTAGATATTAATAATAGTATATATAATAAAATATAAGTAAAATAGTTTATATTAAAATAGTTATAAGTTAAAATAGTTTATATTAAAATAGTTTATATTAAAAATAGTTTATATTAAAAATAGTTTATATTAAAAATAATTTATATGAAATAATTTATAAAATAAAATATATAAATAGTTTTAAATATAATTTAAAATTACTTTATATAATAAAATTGTTTCCTCAACTTTCACCAATCGATTTAAATCAATTCGAATTCCAAATTCAAATTTAATCAATCTCAAATCATCAATTTCAATTTCAATTCAATTAAACATTTCAAATTATATCGATTTCAAATAACGATTTGAACCATAAAATAATCCATTTCAATTTCAATATATTTCAAAGTTTTAAATATTCAACATTTCAAAACTAAATTCTATAATTTCATATATATATATATATATCAAATTCACTTTACTATTATTTAGTTTTGAAATATCTACTTAATCATTTCAATAACATTTAAATACAACTTCAATTTACAAAATATCCCATTTAAATTTATATGAGTTTGAAATATTCATTTAAGTCAGTTTTAATCAAATTCAAGTTATAAAACATATCTTCAAAATTTCAAATTTAATAAATTTCAAATCAAACCTATTTAAGTAAAATTTTAAATAAATATAATTTCAAATCAATTTCAAGTTTATCTTTCCAACCTGAATCATTATAAACTCTATATTTGAAAATATAGATATTAAATAAATACTTAAACACGTTATATATCAACTTTATTAAATCAACTTTAATAAACCTTTAAAATCAATATTTATTAAAACCATATATTTCTTTTCAAAACTGTAACAACCCGCATATTTATCGATTTTATATTTTTATATTTAAAATCGTTAATCGGATGTTAGTCCGAAAAGCTACTTTTTGCATACGGTCAAATTAGGACTCGAGACCACTCCCATTGAGTTCGAAATGTCGTTTGCAATCTTTTTAAGTGTAAACTTCGATATGTTTGGAGCTAGTCAAAAATTCGACCATTTTCACTTTGGGTTTGGGTTTGGTTCAGCCCTATGATTTAACTTAACACTCCAAACTGAAACCCCCTCTTCATTCACTCCCTCCTCCTCTTCATTTCAGTTCTAAAGAGATTAATGGTGAGTGGAATGGGAAATTAAAACTCTAAAACCCTAGTTTCCATCTACAAATCAAGTTCTAGCTCCAAATCAATAGAAGAAGCTTTGGTAAGTCTCCTCTTCTTCTTCCCCAACTCACTCTCTTATCAATTTCAGAAATTCCTAAACCTAATTTAGGAAATGTTTCTCTTTTTAGCTTAGAATCAAGCTTGTTGAGTTGGGATTGAAAAGAGATTGTCATTGCCATTGCTCTATAGCTCCTTCATACTTGTGCTTGTGTATAAAGGTGAGATTTTTATCTCACATCTATGACTATAACCATCTTTGATGTTGGGTATGAATTCCTAACACTATTACATGTTCAATTGCTTTCGGTTTGAATTGCTTTGGCGAACATTTCAATTTTTGATGCTTTTAATTCAAACTTTGCATCTCCTTGCTTTGATTTGTGAACATGTCTTTGGTTGTGAATCGGAGTGCCTATAGGGCCGTATTATCGATTGACAAAAAGCCCCGAAGTCCATTGCTCGATCGGGTGAAAAATGTGGGATAGTTTGCTCTCCTACTGGGCTGAAAAACAACTTCAGCTCCTCACCAGACGTCTGCAGATATGCTCAGACGTCTGGGGTCTGTTTCAGGAAGTTCCCGAAACTTCCTGCAGACGTCTGAGCATTTACCTCAGACGTCTGGTGCCTGTGAGCGACTCTACTTTGCTTGCTTTTGCCTATTTATCTCGAGATTCCAATTTCTATCGATTCAAGGTTATCCGATTCGTCGTTATCATTTATTTTCTTCATTGATGACTTCTTCTCGGGATTTTTGAGAATGTCGCTCGACCCGCCTCCCTCTTAGGTCGCTTGCCTTCACCTAAGTCGTACCGTGACGGGGCGCTGCCCCGCACCCCGCCGTGGGCGCTGCCCCCTGGACCCCCGCGACCTGACCGGGCAGGTCGAACCCCGTATTACTCTGCGTAGGCAATCTCGTCTGAAAAACATTCATCAGAACTTCCATTTTGATGCATTTTGAGCTGATTTCCTTGGATTTTATTCACGTCTCCGAATGTGAATTTTTGTGATACGTTTTATGACTTGTCACTTTAAAAATATAAAGGTTTCAATACTAATAGTAAATATCAAAACTCTTTCATCAAAGCGATTTCAACACTATTTTAAATATCAAAAGTTCGATTTCCTCAAACCGATTTTCAATCTACTAGTATATACAAGCCTTTACTTCACTCGAATGAGAAATCGACTTAAACGACTTAGTAAAACGGGTGGTATGAAATGCTTGCGTTCACTTCGTCGGTTAGCTCTTGGACTTGTTCGATTGAACCCTTTTTGTGACAATTTCCTAGTGAAGATTTACAGCTTGTTCGTAAATATTTAAGTTAAGCAAGTGGTTATGGGACATGAAGCTAAACTCATATATTTACTAGCTTGGTGTGATTGACACTTCCTTATGATCATGACGATCATTTTTGTGATTTAGACTAGCGATTGAGCGATGTCTCTTTGTCTACGTGGGAGACTATACCCCGATCATGTGATGTTTCTCCATCACATTTCTAGGGTAGCACCCTACGGTCTTCGGGCCATTCCTGTGTGAAAATTTAATGGATAGCTTCCATGAGATAGCTTCTCGTCATGTGTTTACGCGTAGGTGAGCTTCATGCTCCCATTCATGTGTTAGGCCTCCCCCCTTTTTTATGTGTTTTCTGGATTTCTGATGATGATTTCTGGAATTTTGTGCTTCACCAATTTTCATGATTTTCATTGATATGATATCAGTTTTTGTGCATTGGTGAATTCATGTGTTATTGACTTGTTATGAATACAAGTTTAGGGTATGATACCCTACCTTATCTTTGAGAAGATTCTTGTGATATTGATTAATCTTTTGTTGATTATCATTTACATACTTATAGTAGTATGTCGTAATAGTTATTTCATGTTCATGTCATGCCATTTACTTTATACCATATCATCTGATATTTATAGTTAGACTGATCCGTTTATTATTTTCTTATAAATAATACTCGGGTCAGACCGAGATGTTACAGGTGCTTCTGCTTGACTTCTCTTCAGGATATTTCTGACTTTTGGCTAACTACATAGATTAGTAGTTTATGGATGTACACCTTTGAGATATAGACTCTATGTTGTGTACTTATTCTTTTGTATAGCACGTGATGCTATTCTTTTGTATTATCGTGGATCTTTCTGACCACTACTCTGATGTACACTTTCATGTGTTATATATTTATTCATATCTTCTTCCGCCTTTGTGATATGGATGTCTGTGACTGATTTATGTTATGATTATTTCTATGTTTGTTTCCGAAGATTATATATAGCCACCGTGTGATAGCTTTGTGTTTGTATCGGTATGTCGGATTTCCTCCTTAAAAGATATGCATTCTATTCTATCTGACGTATCGATGCTCGCACAAAGAAGTTACATGGATGGTCGCTCCTCCACAGCCTTATTCTCCGCGCTAATTGACAGCACTACATCGTAGTGTTCTTGGTTAGCGTGGGTATAGAGGTGGGGCGTTACAAAAACCATAAAAATCATTTTCAAAATATTTATATATAGACCAACGGTGTCTGTATATAATTTTCTATCCTATGGTCAAGTGATACGAATATTTATCATTTCAATCCGCAATTTAAATATATACGGGTATTTATCTTTTCAACCCGCAATCCCAATTCAATTCAATTGAAAATCGCTTGGGTTTATCATTTCAACACATAACGATTTTCTCATATTCTACATATCGTTTGGGTATGTTTCATTTCAACCCATAGTGAATTCTATACTAACAGGGAACTTGCAGAGTGATAAAAGATATTATAATAATATAACAATCAGTAACATGCATATATCATTAGTGATAAATAACAGATAATAGTGTCAGATGTCACAGGTGAACAGATACAGATAATGGCATATATATATATATATATCAATGTAAATAACTAACAGCGGCATATTTCAATTGTCGTTTCAATTGAAATCTAATTTAATAAATATAAGAACGTTAATCGTGAGTGATGCTCACCTTTCGAGGCTAGAGGAGTTTGACAACAGAACGAACTACGAATTCCAAAGCAAATCAAGTTGGGCACGAATTCGACGAAGCTGATAGACAAGAATCGATGAAATACTTAGAGTCAGCTTGATAGAACAGAATATATATATATATATATATATATATTTATATTATTATTTCCATGAAATCAAAATTTAATTTAAAACAAATATTAAAATAGCATATATATAATTAAAAATCATTGCTTTAAATTAAACACATATATAAAATCAACATGTATACGATATATATATATATATATTTAACATTAATATTTATATAAACTTAAATCACAGGATATCCTTACATATATATAAACTATTATATAGATCCAATGTATAACTTTATATACATATTTAAAACAATGCATATACCACAGAAATCAAATTTTATAAAATTAGAAACATATTATATAACTACATATTTTACTGTACAAGAATTATTTGATAAACTATAGTTTATATTTATACAAATGTAACTTTAGATAAACCATTAACTTATACCTTATATACTAATAATGCTTTCAGTATAGAGCATGCATCACTACTCAGATTAAAACATACATATGCAAAGTTAACCTTGATAACCATTATATATTATCGGTATAAACATAATACTCTCAATATATATAACTAATATATAAATCAATCTATATTATAACATACATAAAACTGGCATATTAAACTATATGACTGAACTGGTTAGAAACTTTATATAACCCATATAAACTCACATATACATACATAAACTAACGTATTACGTTATAACTATATATAAATACAACTTAACTATATATATATAACACTTTATATAGACTTACTAACAAAATATATAAACAAATATATATGTGGGCGAATGATGTATAAATATACAGATCACCAACTCTATATATAAACTACAAATCTAGATATACAACTCTGATATGCAACTTCAATATTTACAAAATACAGCTGTATATGACTCATGTAGATATATATAAATAACCCACAGATTCAAACTTTTAAAATAATATATTTATAGTACATTCTTTTCTTTAAATATAGAATAGAGGCAATAGGCTGAAACTACAAGATACAATATATAGATATAAAATACCTTACTGTAAAATTTCTGAAATCATAATATATATAAATACTATATATGTATATAAACTATTTCAGTGCATATAACTTTATATATATACAACAAATATATATATCCCTTAATTTCTATCACATGCTGTCAACAGCTAACATATATACAACTTTAAGCTGTTACAGAAAACACACACTATACTTTCAAAATATAAAACTAGTACTGTTATAAAATTACACAAATATTATATTACCAATAAAAATTTTAAACGTATATATATAGTTTAAAACAAACCCATTCATAACTACTAATATAAATACTCACATTTAGTATGGCCGAGACCTTCATATACGAAAACAGGATATAACTTTACAATATATATAAGCATATGAACCATATATATATAAACATATATATATATATATACATCATACTTTTTAAGTTATACATATATAAAATATAGAAGAGAAACAACTTGCCAGAGAGTGGGAGGAGGATGACAGGCGTTCACGTGTCACGACATGGTGGAAGGCGGGCTCTTCTGAGGTGGCTCACAGCGAGTTGATGGCAGGCGAAGAGAATAGGGTGATGGAGATGGCGATGTGAAGGAGGGCTTGACACTGAGTGTGGAAGGGATGGCTGCACGCGTGGAGCTTGGCTAGATTGATGGCGACAGCAGCTCGCATGGGTTCGGCGAGGCTTCAGCCATGTGTTATGCGAGGGTAGGAAGGTGCAGAGGAGATCAGGGCTTTGGTTATGTGGCCGATAGAACAAGCATGGGTGGTAGAGGCTCTCGACCTTGACTCGGTGGAGAGATGGAGATAGGAAAAGCGAAATATGAACAGGGTGAAGAGGAGAAACGAATTATATTATGTTGATTTTCATTTCTTACGTGCAAACGAAAAGGCAGAGACTAAAATAAATCAACCACCCAGACTATAAATTAGCTAGGAAAAGCAAGAGTCATAACGTTGAATTTTGGAAACAATAAAAGATGGAGGCTATAACGTTTATCCCGATGGATAAATGAATGGTCAGAGTCAAAACAAAAAAAAGCATATTGCGGAACCGATACGAAAACTGTTCCGTTGATTTTGTTGTCTCTTGGATTTCAAAACACAGAATTGAATATACCACGGAGATCGGCATGACGAGATGGTCAAAATGGTATACAGATATCAGTGGTACGATCATCCTATCAAAAGTCGATAATCGGTACCGAAATGCTTCTCAAATATGAACGGAGTAATAGAAGTCCAAATTTGACGAAACGAAAAGTGACGTCTCACTCAGAAGATGATTTACATATTTTCTATAGAAAAATATTCAGGTTTGGAAAACATTTTATTATCATCAATTTTAACTGATTTAAATTTGAATAAAATTACACAATAAAATAAACTTCCATATTATCAGATGAAAATTTACCCTTTGCTATGCTTAAGTGGACGTATTCCAAATGTCAAATTTTTATTTCAAAATATTATTGTTTAAAATTTCACAAAACTCCAGTTAAATATATTATTAAAACCATAAAAATTTACGGGTCGTTACAACAAACTTCCTTCTTGTTTTTTTCTCTCTATCTCTTCATTTTCCTCCATTTTTTTCTTCTTCTTCAAATCTCCTTATTTTCTTTCTTCTTCTTCAAAGCTTCCTTTTTCTTATTCTTATTCTTCAAATCTTCTTCTTCTTTTTCAATTCTTCATCTTCTTTAAATTTTCTTCTTCTTTTCCAAATATTCTTCTTTTTCAAATCCATTTTTTCAAATCTGGATCTATACAAACTTCTCTGTCTCTTCCAAAACTTTCTATAAAAAAGAAAAAGATTAAGATAGCAAGGAAACAAATCAAAAGGAGAAAGTAGCAGCAGATCCAAATCCGACTAGAAAAGGGAAATCCATAAGGTGAGTGATTAAACCCACTCACGAAATACTAAAATTTTATTGCAAGTTAAACCAGGTAATTGATTGTTGGTTTGGAAATTTAATCGATATTTAATTTGAATACCTAAACTCCAATATGTGATGACTAATAATTATTGTGACATGTTATTGAATTGGTTGATTTGTTGAATTGGTTGATTTGAATGTTGATTGTATGTTGTGATGGATGCTATTGTGATTGAATATGTATTCACTCATTTATTTTGATATATCCTTGTTATCACCCTATAGTTTATTGTAATCATATAAATTTTCATACTGATTATATGAACACTGAATAAAGATATAAAACCCATGAATTTCATATATTTAAATGAGAAAAATTTGGTATGTTTAGATTTACTATTTGAACCATAAAAATGATTTTTGAGAAATAAACCATCGTTACCTTATTTAAAAGTTTTCAAACTTAAATTTTGAAACATTGGGAATTTTCCATAAAATTGGATTTTGAAATTTTGGAACAATTTTTATAAATCAAATCTCTTGAACTATGAAATTTAATTGGGAATTTTTCTATAAATTTGTAAGTTACTAGAATAGATCTATTCTAAAATCTATTGTATTTTGAATATGGAAACAATAACTTTTTCAGAAAATTTAAACCTTAAAAAATGTAGTTATCTGCATTCCTTATTTCTTCTAATTTTGATTTAATTTGCATAAGAATTTTAGTTCTGACTCGAGTGTATTATTTTCCTTTACGCTCGGGTCAGCCCGAGTATTTCAGTGTTTCGAAGATATTATTTCTTGAAGATGAAGATGGAGTTTGAAGACCGTGTTTATTAATATTTTTCCGCTGCATTATTTATATGTTTATTTATTGTACTCTGATTGATGTCATAAAAAGTGTAATCAAATGTACATTGTAAACAGCTTCATGAACTGTTTTATTTCATTATTATATTATTGTCATTCCACTACAAGATTCTGTGTGTTGCTTTTCTTCTTTTCTCTTATTTTCTTATTTACCCCGTTAACAATCCTGTAACGACCCGTAGATTTTCGATAATTAAAATAGTAAATTTAATAAGATTTCATGGTTTAATGTTGGAAGAATTAAAAATTTGTAATTTATTTATTTATAATAATAACTGGAATGAATTGAAACAATAATGATCCAAGTAATTATAAATAGATTGAATGGAGTTCCAATCTAATTGAATTGACTCAAATGTTATAACTGGGTTATAAGGGAATATATGGAAAAACAAATGTAAATAAGTGAATAAGAATTGTGAATTATTTAGGTAGAAATACAAATTTTAATAGATTGGTTTCGAAGATTTGAATAGTAATAAGTATTGAAAAATAAATGCTACTTAGTGAATGCCTTTGAAATCAATAGTTGGATAGGATAATAAATGTTGAATTCATTGGGTATAATAGAGTAATTGATTGATAAGTAAAATCTATTAAAAATCAAATAATTGAATATTGAACAGGTAAATTGTTTAAAGTAAATGTTTAAAACTTATTGAATAATTGAATAACTGTAAAATGGAGATAGTGTTCTAAGATGTGAATTGGTTTTAAAAGTTGAATCTTATAAGTTCAATTTCAAATATTTCAAAGGATAATGAATTATTGGATAATCAAAATTGTTTAAATTTAATATTTGGAATTTATTGAATAATTGAATAACGGAAATTGAATAACTGATAAATGGAAATGGTTGTTCTATAATTTGAATTTGTTTAAAGGTTAAATTTTATAAGTTCGTTTTGAATATTTCAAAAGATAGTGATTTAAGAATAATCAAATTTGTTTAAATTTAATATTACAAATGTTTGAATAATTAAATTCCGAATTTGATATGATTAATTTGATATTGAAATTTAATATATGAAAATAGAGTGAATAACTGAAATTTGATTTAATATGATTCAAATTGGTTTCCAAAGTGAATGTAAGTTATATTGGGATTATAATAGAGTTAACAAGATTTTAAAATTGGAATTTTTAGCAATTCTGTAAATTTTGAAAAGCCGTCGATTTAATCGACGAGTTAAAATAGCCTTTCGGGGCACAGTCTCGGAATTTGACGAAACCAGTTCCATTGGATCCGTAATAGTGTATTATTATCGGATTTCAAATTTCGTAGCGTTTGGAGTTATCATTTGGTCGT
Organism: Allium fistulosum; assembly: GCA_030737815.1. Lineage (NCBI taxonomy): Eukaryota > Viridiplantae > Streptophyta > Magnoliopsida > Asparagales > Amaryllidaceae > Allium > Allium fistulosum. The sequence goes on from CM060904.1 coordinate 341,842,121, forward strand.
ACGGGTTAGAAACGCAGTGAACTAAATATCGAAAATTTAATATTTTAATTCGATTTAAAAAGCTATCTTCCCCATACGATCAAATTAGCCTCCGAAACATGTTCCATTGTGTTCGGAAGGCGGGTAAAACCTTACGAATGCCTGTCGGCACGTCTATTTTTGAGTTCGTTCAGAAAGTTGAATATATTAATAAAATAATGTTATAATACGTATATATATTTACGTTCAGAGTGAAACCCTAATCTCATTCGTGGCCGTCGTTTTTTTTGTTTTAATGGCCGAAATCGTCCCATTTTGTTCCTCAATTATCTCTTGATCAAATCAATATTTTTGAAAACTTCCTACACGAAGATCGAAGAGCTCATCGAGACGATCGTATCCATATGGTTGAGATCGTGAACGAGTCGAGGTTGAGGCCTGAAATTGCTCGAGTAGGTGGTATGTTTGTTCGCATTTTTCGAAGAAAAGGGGACGCGTGGCGATGCCGCTCGTGGCACGGGAGTCGAGTGGGCTGAGACGCGTTCGGTGGTGGTCTCCGATCGAAGTCGAGGTGAAGGGTGGAGGAGCAGCGATCGGTTGAGGGTTGCGTGTGTTGGGTTTCTTCGTGTTCGACTTTGCCTGTACGCGTTTGGAAGGGAAGCTTTGCGAGCGGCTATGATTTTGTGGATCTTAGATCTACGGCTGTGATTTTCTGTGGGTAAAAAAAAGAAGGAAAATTGTTTTAAATTATAAATATATATATATGCAATCTTGTAAAACTCATATCTCATCCATATGTTATCAGAATCGGACGAAACTTTTTGCGTTGGAATCGTGGTGACGAGCTCTACGTGATGGAATTGATTTGGAGACGTTTAAAGCTAACTAAAATTTCAGGTTAAATCGAACGTCGTTCGATTTGATTTGAAATTGAAAACCAAGGTGAGTGTTTTATAACGCTCACAATGTACTGAATATCTTTATGGTAGTTAAATTTGATATTATGAAATGATATGAATTTTATTTGTCATTGTTTGATAAAATTTAATTTTCATATAGATTGTCATTTAAATTCACCGTTGAAAATTTAATTGACAGTCAAATTGAAATTAAAATTGAATTGCAATAAAATTACCGGATATTGATAACCATGAAATTGCCATGAATTGTATTGTCTATTGGATGATTTATTTCGATGGATGCTATTGGTTGATATTTAAATGTTTGGATGTTTATTTTCTTATATATATATATATCCTGTTATACATACATATGACATTGTGATTTGGTTTAAGTGATATATATTCATCCCTGACATTTAATTGAAATAAATAATCACTTGGCCATAGGATAGAAAATTATATACGGACACCGGATTGGTTAAATTAATAATTTTAAAAATCGTTGATTTGAAATTCATTTAAATGTTTTGATTTAAAAGTTATAAATAAAATCAATTTATAGAAATCGCATTTATCGCAAATTGAGTTTGGAATGTTGAAATAAATTTTGGTTAAAAGAAATTGCTTAATAATTTAAGTTGAGACTTTGAAATTTAAAATTGGGATATGATTGAATTTCGAAAATTTATTTGCTTTAAAGATTGAACATTATTTCGAGCTTTGAGTATTCCTAAGTAAAAGTGATATAAAATGATATTTCGAAATTGAGCTTGAAATTGAATCATATTTGAATTTGGATTTAAAAAGTGAATATTGAAGGATAAAATTTGTTAAGTGTTATAAATTGATATTTTGAAAAATCAAGCTCCAAATCGATATAAATTGAAATTGAATTAATTAAAGGTGAATGTAGAATTGAATTAATTTGAAGTCAAAGTTGACATTCATTTGAATTGAAATCGAAATTGAATCGGTAGAATGGAAATGGAAATTGATTTGAATTGGGAAGTTATAATTGAAATGGTTTGGTTTTGAAGATGCTTCAGTTTTGTTTCCAAATTTCTCTGTTATACAAACCATCTTTAAATACTTAAACTAATTTAATCTATTTTAAATCTACTTAACCCAATCTAAATTATTTTAAACTAATTTATCTATTTGAAATCCATTTAAAGATTTTAAGTATGTCAACTATTTTAATTATTTAAAACTACTTTTATACTACTTAAAACTATTTTCTAAAATTCCAAGCTGGTCAATAAGGTTAAATGTTTATATTTAAATTTTGAATTTAAATACGAATTGGGTTAAATTTAGATGCAACCTAAATTGAAATTCTAAAAATGATTTTGAAATCGAAACGAGATATTGAGTCGAAAAGGATTTTGAAATCGAAATGAGATATTGGGGCGAAAAATGAATTTTTGAATCGAAAGCTTACATTTTGAATAGATATGATGATATTTGAAATGGATTTGATTTTTGAAGCGAATATGATATTTTGATATCAATTATGAATTGATTTTGAAATGTAAAAGAGCCACCGGTGTAATAATACGTAGTTATTAAAGAGACCGGGATCGGATATGGACATACTCTCTGTCGATACCGAAAACCACTTTAATAACTAGTATACGCGGAGTGTAGATCCAGAACGAAGTGGATGGTTGGATGAACGCATTGACTGAAGAAAGAGAACGATATTGGATGACCCCTGACATGACTAAAACAGGAGCCGCGTCGGGCCATTGAGGTTCGCCACCTCTAGCGGACACACTTCTTCGATACCATATCTATTACTGTTGTGATTCGATTTGGGTGCACCCCTCGATTATGGGAGTGTTGTTTCGCGGTGTTGGGGTAGTAGCTGCTATGCCCAACATCAGTCCGGATCACGCAACTACTAGTATCCTAGTTGGTATCGCCTCATGTACCTTGTCATACTGATTATCCTATTCGCGACCACTATGTTTTGGTTTGTACCTTTAGTATATGGATTGCCCTCTGGTGACTTCCGGTTTTGGGGAAACTACGGTCTTGTATATGCTCTTGGGAATAAAAATGTGTTAAGGGTGGAATGAGCCATGGCTTAACGCTTGTTTGATATTTTACTTTATGATAGACATTATTGTATATAGCGTATTCTATTATATAGTAGATAGTTTAACGGATCCTTGAGAGATGGAAAATCCCGTAACATCTCTTAAGTTATTGCACTCATGTTGACACTGGATAGGAGATGTCAAACCCCGTAAACATCTCTGACGCCGTTGCATTCATATTTATTTACGATTGATTAACTTACATAAGGATGTTTTAGTCCTGACTCGAGTGTTTTGTCTTTTCATTACGCTCGGGTCAGTCCTGAGTTTTTCAGCTTATTGAAGATCTATTCTGGAGGACGAAGACGAAGATTTGGTATACTATTACTATTATCATCCTTGCTTCATGCTGTCTACTGCATTATTTTATTTGTTCTGTTGTATATGCATAACTCTGATAAATGATGTATAAATGAAAATCAAAAGTATATTAAACAGCTTCATGAACTGTTTATTTGATTATTATATTTTATCTTTCCGCTGCGAGATTCTGTGATTGTTTCTTGTTCCTTTTCTCTTCTTTTCTTATTTACCCCATTAACCATCCTCCCTTTTGAATGGTTTGGAATCGGCATGTGTGTTTGATCGTCGGTTTAAACTGTCCAAAAAGGTGGGTCGTTACAGTTGGTATTAGAGCTTTGGTTTAGCGATAACCTTAGCTTTGTGGGGTCTGACTCTTTATGAATAGGGTAGTAATACCCTATGATGAGTCGCTGAGTGTATGTATGAGAGAGCGTATTTGTTAGTGACATAAAATTATTTTGTATTGTGTTGGTTGATTTGTTGAGTGGCTTATGGATTCTGGTCAATATGAGTAATTAACGTCATTGATAGGGGTCTCTAAACACTTGAACAGAACAATTCGACATAGTATTGTTTTGAAATTGGGTAAATGAAATAATTTTTCCCTAAATATATTTTATATATGAAGAAATAAATTTTAGAAATTATTATGATTCATCCAGTTTGTTTGGTTGTTAGAAAGGATAATATGGATGGTCATCATTAATGAGATATTGTGTTTTGATAAATAAAGTTTATTACAAAATAAATAATGATAAAACAATTTATAGAATGTTTTAAGAAAGTAAAATTTTGTAAGAATAATTTATAAATGTGACTTATAAATCAAGATAGATTTAAATTGAGAAATATTGAGTTTAAGACCCGGAGATTTTGAAAATGGTTCTCAAAGCTTTGAAGAAAATATATAGTGATATTAGTTGAAAGATGTTTATGGAAATATTTTGAAAGGATTTTTAAAAGAAGGAATGAATTTAGTACTCCTCTTTTCTGTTGCTGGAAAATAATTTCGGTGATGACTGCGCAGCATCATCGACGTTCATTTTCGAGTCTCAAAGTAGGGAAGACTTCTAAGAAGATTTGCTTTTCTTCGAAATTATTTTTGGTAAATGGGTTTTGGTTTAAACTCCAAAGGTATGATTTGATATATTAAAGATATAAGTGTATATATTTATTTCAAACGAATTGAAAAGAACCGGGCATTTAAATTTCTAAGTTCTGTTAATTAATAATTTTCAAATTATTTGAATGAAATACGAATAACCAGAATTTATAAAATAAGAGGATTAAGATATCTACGCTTATTGTTTTGAGAAAACTTTAAAGTTGAAAGGTAAAGAATATTTAAACAAGTTAAATTTTTTGTAATATCCCGGAATTTTTAACAATATCAATTTAGTAATCTATATTTAAGAATTAAATTGATATTGATAATTTTGTTAATAACAATTCAAATTGATTTAATAATCTTCTTCAATAATTATTTAATTGGTTATTTTATCTTTTAAAAATAATAAATTGATTTCTATTTATAATATAAATATATGGTTTATATTTTAAATAGATTAGCATTATTTTAATTTTAATATGTATAAGTTTTATTTATTAACATGGTTTGTTTTTATTTATAAATTTATACACATATTTAAATATAAACTAACAAATTAAAATTTAGGCTTAATACACACATTAATTTGTAAATTAAGTACTAATTATTTAAAGAGACAAGTGTCGCATTCTTAAGCATTAATTAAACAAGTGTTAAATTTTAAAACCTTTAAGATAACATGTGTTAACATATTAATCAAGGTAAGAGACAAGTGTCTTTCTCTAATTTTTTCTTTTCTTTAAATTTTAATAAACCATAATTACAACATATAAAAACTTCCACCTTCTTTGTTCATTTTTTTTTTACAATTCGAAATGAAATCAAAACCAAAATTTTCAAATGCATTGCAAACACTCCTCAAAACCAAAACTGAAAACCCTGTAATACATTCCTCTAAACCAAATGCATACCAGAGAGAATATCATCAAACTTGCAATCAAATTTTCTAGCAAGCTTCAATTTCAAATCCGAGATCAAGAACCTGAAACCATCCCTCAAAACTCAGATCAAAATATAATTCCTGTAATTCATTTTCCAAATCAAAAGCCTGAAATTCATTTCTCAAACCAATATGCAAACCTGTAATGATTTATCTTCAACCTGGAAAACATTTTCAAGCATGCCAGCAACATAAAGTTTTCCAGTATGATTAATCAAGGCAGCAATACAAAAGTTTTAAGCATTCAAGTTTCTGGAATCAACAAGGCAATGCAAATTTTCAATTTCAGTTTTCAAAAGCTAAACTACCTCTGCTCTGCATGTTTGGTGAGTAACACTTTTTCTAGTAAACATTATAAAGTTAAAGATTAAATAAATATAAATCTGTGTTTGTGTATTTCTGAGATGAATGTTGCTCTGCATGAATGTTTATAAGTGTAGTATTTATATGTATGAATGTGTTTTGATGTGCATGTCTGATGTGTTCTTGCTCTTCTCTGTTCTTGATTATAGAGTGTTAAAGTTTAGAATAAAATTCATTTTTCTTCCTCTGACTTCTAATAAGATTTAGTTTTCGAACAATAAATGTTGTTTAGTCATAGATTTTATCTTAAAAAAATGAATTAAAGTGAGTTAATTGGATATTATCTGGAAAGAAATAGAAAGACAGTGAGATTCTTTTAATCATGTTAAAATCAAATCTTGTAAATTTCTGTTCCAGGAATGTAATATAAATCTACACTTTGAAATATGATTTTTAAAATAAATATCAAGAATTTTAGTTGGATTTAAAGTGAGATATTGGGGTTTATCCAGAAAATGGGTTTTAAGTTGTGGTGGGTGATCGGAGTGACGAGGATGGTCGGGATTACTTCTGGAGGTGGCGTAGGGGTTGACAAGTTTGGCAAAAATAGTGATTGATTTTATTCGTGGTTGTGGCGGCTCTGCGATGTCGATCTAGGGCTTAATGGGTTATTTCAGTCGAGGATGTTGACGAGGTAAATTCATCGTCATGGGCGCATCGGAGTCAATCGGACCCAGGCGAATCGAAGCAAGGGAATAAGGTGCCGGTCCAGGCGAGATCGTTTGACCTCTGGTGGTCGGGATGGGTGGCACGAGGAGTTTTCTGGTGATGGCTGCTGAGCATTTTTAATCGAGATAACTCGATTTCGATTTCGCATATTGATCGAAGGTTGGAGGATCGTAATCTGGTGTAGGGTTGATCGTCGTCTTGTGGGGATACTCGTCGTTGGCCGGAGCAGCGTAGATGGTCGGTGCACGTGCACGAACCCACGTTCGTGTCAGTGATGGTAGGTATCAGGCATACCCGAGTTTTGTTCGAATTATTACGAGGGATGTTCGAAGTTTTAGGGTATTCGACTCGAAGTATTTTAGTGGAATCTCGAGTACAGTAGTGTTGCCAGGTTTTTTAAAACCTGTTTGTTTAAATTTAAATTGAATTTAAATTTGTGAATAAATATTAAAACAGGAATTGAAATCAAAGTTGTAATATATGGATTCAAGTTTGGTTTCGAACCTTAGATTTAAGATAAATAAGTTTTATAAATTCAAATGTTTTAATAAGTTTAAATGTTTGTTAAAATTTAAATGTTTTGAATTTAAAAGGGGACTTGTTTAAATCTTGTAAAATTTCTTTTATAAGAAAAAATATTATTTATCATTTAAAGGTTTTAAATTGATTTTAAAACTTGTTGAAGTTTAATTATAAGTTAATGATTTGTATGCATTTAATTATTAGAGTAATTAAATGGATAATTAATTTATCTAATAAATTAATGAAATAAATAATTACTTAAAGGTAATTAAAGGTTCAATCTTAAAGGTTTAAGATTAATTATTTTTAGAATAATTAACTTGTAATTAAGATTCATTAATTAAATAGGATTTGATTTTTAATTAATGATTAAGATAAATTAATTAGGAATAATTAATTTGTAATTAAGGATTATAAATTAAAGTATTAATTAATGGTTAGGAATTAATTAATAAGTAATTAAATATTAATTAAGTTATGGTTAACACTTAATTAATTAAGTAATTAGAAATTAATAAATTGGTTATTTAGTTTATTAATTTGGAATTAATAATAATTAATTCAATTTAATTACTTAAGAAAAGTAATTAAAGAGTTGTTAATAGTTAATGAAGGTCATTAACTATGGATTATTAAATAATTAATTAATAGGATTAATTTTAATAATTAATTAGATTAATTAATTTAAAGATAATCAATTATAGAATTTGTTTAAATGAATTACTTAATGGAAGTAATTAAGAATTAATTACTTATTGTAATTAATTAAGATAATTTGATTTAGTTTAAGTTAATTAATTAAGTTTAATTAATTTAGGATAATCAAGAGATGGTTTAATAATAATTACTTAATGTAATTGTTAAGGTGTGATTATTTAGGGAAGTTAGTAATAAATAATTACTGGAAGTAATTAAGTGAATAATGATTTTATTAATGGAAGTAATTTAAGTTTAATTACTTTGAATAATTAATCAAGGGATTAATTAAGAAATTAATTAAGGAGAATTAATTTAGTAAATGAAAGTAATTAAGGGTAGTTAATTACTGATTGAAGATTAATCAAGGTGATTAATAAATGTTGTTTAATTTAAAGTTAATTACTTAATATAATTAATTTAATTAAAATAATTAATAATTAAGTTGTAATTAAGGATCATTAATTAATATAATTAATGATGTAATTAAGATTGATTAATTAAGTATAATTAATAAATGAAGTGATTAATTAATGTAATTAATTAAGGTTTAATATAATTAATTATAGTGATTAATTTAATTAATTATAGTTAATTAATTAATGAAGTAATTAAAGGTTAATTACTATAAGTGGTTAAGGTTAATTAATTTGAGTAATTAATTAAAGATAAATAACTTGAAGGTAATTAAAAGATAATTAATCAAAGATGATTAATTGAAAAAGGTAATTAGAGGATAATTAATTAATTTGTAATTAATTAATGTTTAAGTAAGAAGGATTTATAAAATAAAAGTAATTAATTTAATTAACTTTAAATTAATTAGAGATGATATAGATCATTACTTATGGATGGATGATAATACTGAATGCTTTGCATTTGATTGATATCTCTGATGAGATATATGCTATGTGATATGGATGTTTAGTTGAATTGTGATAATATGGATTATCTGATGATATTGATAATGTTGATTATCTATTGTGAATTATCTTTCTAAGTGTATAAAGATAATTGAATTAAATTGTTTTAACCTTTAAAACAACTTGACCTTAAAAGATACGTTTTGGATTTCGATGAGACCGGGATCGGGTTTCCGTATACCGGATTTCCAGGTCTGGAGACCCGAATACCACATCGATCCAAATTAACGATAGGTCGTGAATCAAGTGAAGATGAAGATTCAGAGTGCAAGGGTTATTGTCGTTAACTCTGAGGGTGATTCCAATACGAGTGTAACGAGATAATGCCTTCGGTTTCGTTCGAACCCGGAACGAACTTATATGGATTGAATGCTTTGAGAACATCGTCAGGTGGACGATGAGCATTCTAAGTGATGTGTTCTTTTCTAAGGTAATCGTGACCTCAAGCCTCACAAACCGGGAATGGCTAAAACAGGGGAGGTGCAGCAAGGTTAGTGGGTAGCACCCAAGTAGGACAAGATTATCTCTGTCTAGAGGTCCCTTCTTATTATTATTCGGCTGTGTGGGCAGTTGTGAGCTCCAACTGCTGGGATATCTTGTGCGGGAATTATCCAGTAAGGGATGTTCCGACCTTGTGTTGCAGGGGATTGGGAGTGATCCTCGGTACGGTGATCTAGGCCACGTACTGTGACGGGCGGTACCCCGGTAGCCCTGCCATTGATGGAATCCAAACTCCAATAAGTGCCGTACGTTTTAGTTGTGCCCAACTATGTTGGAACGTGAGATGTAAGCATTCCAGCTATTTCATATTTATTTGAAAACACTAGACCTATCATAATACAATCGAATTTCCTATCAAATGTTTTGGTTAGCGTAAGGTAAAAACTTACCCATATTTATTGGTGGGGAGTCTTACGTGATACCTTTTCTTTCAAAAGGTTTTGAAGTTAAACAAGTTTAACCTGTTACTCACACCAGACCCATGTCTGACCCAAGTTGTTTATTTCTGTTTTATAAACTCTTGGGTACTCAAATTTTTACGAGTAGCCAAGGGATTCAGGTTTAGCTTTGACGAGTAATCTGGAGGAGCAATGGAGCAGGAGGCTTCGGCGTTGTAGATATAGATAGTAGTTTTCCGCTGTGTTGATCTTTGTATTGATCTGTATTGTGTTGAGATGTAATAACTAGACAGATGTTTATAACTGTCTAGTATGTGATGTGTAATCTGTGTAACTCTGATAGATGATGTATATAATACTATGTAATATTTATGTGATATATTATATTTCGTTTCGTTTCCGCTGTGAGTATCTGTTGTTGTTTTCTTTTCTCTTCTTCTCTTTTCTATTTCTCACCCCTTTCTTTCTTACTGTCGATGCGATTTTCCGGGAGTGGAAAGCCGGGTCGTCACACGTGGTATCAGAGCTTAGGTTGAGCGAATGCCTAAGCTTTTGGTTAAGTGAATATCAGAGCTATTGGTTGAGTGAATACCTAGCTCTGGAGTGGTATCTATCGTGAGAGAGCGTATTTGTAATTTTTATATAACTATATATATATATTCTACCTATATTATTGGGTTACCCGTAAAGGTTCTCCAATATAAGATATAAAGGTAGATAGGGTAGTAGTGTATGAAACACGACTACCAATGGTTGGAATTAAGGTTGGAAGTGTATTTATCGAGACTGTAGACCCAATACTGTCTCGAGTAAGTTTTGCTGTGATGAAGGATTTCATCGAATCTCTGAAGGAAACCTGTTAAGGTTCGGAGTTTATCTGTAAAGTTGGATGAGTAGAGTTTGGATCTATCGGTTGAACAGAAGCAAGTGATGGTATCTTGATACCTCAGGTAATAGTAGCTGTGTGATGAGATGCAGTGACGATGGATGTTCCCGAAGATGTTTCTTTGGAACGAGTTTAAGGAAGTGTGTCTGTTTCAGTATTATGGCTGAGTTCAGCATGGTGTTTCTGTTTGTTTGGAGATCAAGTTTCTCGAAGAACTTTGGATTAGGAAGTCCTTGGCATCAGTATCAGCAGTGCAGCTCGGAGTATTCTGTGATGGCAGGAAGTTGTCAGGCTGAGTAGTTTTTCTGGAAGTGAAATTCAGAAGCAGCAGGGTGCATCCATTTCTTCGGTGGATTGGATAGTTAAGTATGGGCTGTTCTGATTTGTTAAGAGGAACAGTTTTCTTTGGAAATAGGCTGGGTTGATCGCAAAAGTGACTTGCGATAGTTTGAGGGTTCTCTTTGGTTATCAGAGTTTTTCTGAGTGTCTTCAGAGAAGTCAGAAGTTGTCCGCATCTGAAGGTTGAGTTTTCTTATCGACTGGATTCCAGGAGTAGTACCGGTAGTTCAGTCTAGTTGAAGGATGTCTTCTAGAGATCAGAGTGGAGCAGCAGAAGCGGTTTGGAAGTGCATCTCTGGATAGGAGAAGTAAGTTTGGAAATCTACTGAAATTATGGAGTAGAGCTGTGTTTTGGATCTCTTCTGTATTCTGATTTGGATAAGTATTTGGACTTCTGAATTGAATTGTCAGTTTGGACAACTGGAATTCATTATGTTTTACGTATCTCTGAGGGAGTACGTGTTTGATCTATTTCTGGTTTTTGAAATCAGTAGTTCAGGAAGATTTGGTTGTTGAGTCAGACTCGTTTGTAGTCTGATATTCTGTTTAGTTCTGTAGATCTAGATGAGTAGGAGATCTATAGCTTAGTAGTTTAGATTGTTGTAGAGCGAGTATCCCGGTATATATATATACTTGGGGAAACTCGAGGAATTCTATCTAGAATTTTGTCTGGATAGTTAGATTTGATTGATTAGATGAATTGGTTGCTATGGTTGTTAGCATATGGATGATAGTATATGCTTGTGTTTTAAAATTAAATCTTTAATGAGATTATTAAATTTCCTTTGTTTTAAATTTCGGGGACGAAATTCTTTTAAGGAAGAAGGATTGTAATATCCCGGAATTTTTAACAATATCAATTTAGTAATCTATATTTAAGAATTAAATTGATATTGATAATTTTGTTAATAACAATTCAAATTGATTTAATAATCTTCTTCAATAATTATTTAATTGGTTATTTTATCTTTTAAAAATAATAAATTGATTTCTATTTATAATATAAATATATGGTTTATATTTTAAATAGATTAGCATTATTTTAATTTTAATATGTATAAGTTTTATTTATTAACATGGTTTGTTTTTATTTATAAATTTATACACATATTTAAATATAAACTAACAAATTAAAATTTAGGCTTAATACACACATTAATTTGTAAATTAAGTACTAATTATTTAAAGAGACAAGTGTCGCATTCTTAAGCATTAATTAAACAAGTGTTAAATTTTAAAACCTTTAAGATAACATGTGTTAACATATTAATCAAGGTAAGAGACAAGTGTCTTTCTCTAATTTTTTCTTTTCTTTAAATTTTAATAAACCATAATTACAACATATAAAAACTTCCACCTTCTTTGTTCATTTTTTTTTACAATTCGAAATGAAATCAAAACCAAAATTTTCAAATGCATTGCAAACACTCCTCAAAACCAAAACTGAAAACCCTGTAATACATTCCTCTAAACCAAATGCATACCAGAGAGAATATCATCAAACTTGCAATCAAATTTTCTAGCAAGCTTCAATTTCAAATCCGAGATCAAGAACCTGAAACCATCCCTCAAAACTCAGATCAAAATATAATTCCTGTAATTCATTTTCCAAATCAAAAGCCTGAAATTCATTTCTCAAACCAATATGCAAACCTGTAATGATTTATCTTCAACCTGGAAAACATTTTCAAGCATGCCAGCAACATAAAGTTTTCCAGTATGATTAATCAAGGCAGCAATACAAAAGTTTTAAGCATTCAAGTTTCTGGAATCAACAAGGCAATGCAAATTTTCAATTTCAGTTTTCAAAAGCTAAACTACCTCTGCTCTGCATGTTTGGTGAGTAACACTTTTTCTAGTAAACATTATAAAGTTAAAGATTAAATAAATATAAATCTGTGTTTGTGTATTTCTGAGATGAATGTTGCTCTGCATGAATGTTTATAAGTGTAGTATTTATATGTATGAATGTGTTTTGATGTGCATGTCTGATGTGTTCTTGCTCTTCTCTGTTCTTGATTATAGAGTGTTAAAGTTTAGAATAAAATTCATTTTTCTTCCTCTGACTTCTAATAAGATTTAGTTTTCGAACAATAAATGTTGTTTAGTCATAGATTTTATCTTAAAAAAATGAATTAAAGTGAGTTAATTGGATATTATCTGGAAAGAAATAGAAAGACAGTGAGATTCTTTTAATCATGTTAAAATCAAATCTTGTAAATTTCTGTTCCAGGAATGTAATATAAATCTACACTTTGAAATATGATTTTTAAAATAAATATCAAGAATTTTAGTTGGATTTAAAGTGAGATATTGGGGTTTATCCAGAAAATGGGTTTTAAGTTGTGGTGGGTGATCGGAGTGACGAGGATGGTCGGGATTACTTCTGGAGGTGGCGTAGGGGTTGACAAGTTTGGCAAAAATAGTGATTGATTTTATTCGTGGTTGTGGCGGCTCTGCGATGTCGATCTAGGGCTTAATGGGTTGTTTCAGTCGAGGATGTTGACGAGGTAAATTCATCGTCATGGGCGCATCGGAGTCAATCGGACCCAAGCGAATCGAAGCAAGGGAATGAGGTGCCGGTCCAGGCGAGATCGTTTGACCTCTGGTGGTCGGGATGGGTGGCACGAGGAGTTTTCTGGTGATGGCTGCTGAGCATTTTTAATCGAGATAACTCGATTTCGATTTCGCGTATTGATCGAAGGTTGGAGGATCGTAATCTGGTGTAGGGTTGATCGTCGTCTTGTGGGGATACTCGTCGTTGGCCGGAGCAGCGTAGATGGTCGGTGCACGTGCACGAACCCACGTTCGTGTCAGTGATGGTAGGTATCAGGCATACCCGAGTTTTGTTCGAATTATTACGAGGGATGTTCGAAGTTTTAGGGTATTCGACTCGAAGTATTTTAGTGGAATCTCGAGTACAGTAGTGTTGCCAGGTTTTTTAAAACCTGTTTGTTTAAATTTAAATTGAATTTAAATTTGTGAATAAATATTAAAACAGGAATTGAAATCAAAGTTGTAATATATGGATTCAAGTTTGGTTTCGAACCTTAGATTTAAGATAAATAAGTTTTATAAATTCAAATGTTTTAATAAGTTTAAATGTTTGTTAAAATTTAAATGTTTTGAATTTAAAAGGGGACTTGTTTAAATCTTGTAAAATTTCTTTTATAAGAAAAAATATTATTTATCATTTAAAGGTTTTAAATTGATTTTAAAACTTGTTGAAGTTTAATTATAAGTTAATGATTTGTATGCATTTAATTATTAGAGTAATTAAATGGATAATTAATTTATCTAATAAATTAATGAAATAAATAATTACTTAAAGGTAATTAAAGGTTCAATCTTAAAGGTTTAAGATTAATTATTTTTAGAATAATTAACTTGTAATTAAGATTCATTAATTAAATAGGATTTGATTTTTAATTAATGATTAAGATAAATTAATTAGGAATAATTAATTTGTAATTAAGGATTATAAATTAAAGTATTAATTAATGGTTAGGAATTAATTAATAAGTAATTAAATATTAATTAAGTTATGGTTAACACTTAATTAATTAAGTAATTAGAAATTAATAAATTGGTTATTTAGTTTATTAATTTGGAATTAATAATAATTAATTCAATTTAATTACTTAAGAAAAGTAATTAAAGAGTTGTTAATAGTTAATGAAGGTCATTAACTATGGATTATTAAATAATTAATTAATAGGATTAATTTTAATAATTAATTAGATTAATTAATTTAAAGATAATCAATTATAGAATTTGTTTAAATGAATTACTTAATGGAAGTAATTAAGAATTAATTACTTATTGTAATTAATTAAGATAATTTGATTTAGTTTAAGTTAATTAATTAAGTTTAATTAATTTAGGATAATCAAGAGATGGTTTAATAATAATTACTTAATGTAATTGTTAAGGTGTGATTATTTAGGGAAGTTAGTAATAAATAATTACTGGAAGTAATTAAGTGAATAATGATTTTATTAATGGAAGTAATTTAAGTTTAATTACTTTGAATAATTAATCAAGGGATTAATTAAGAAATTAATTAAGGAGAATTAATTTAGTAAATGAAAGTAATTAAGGGTAGTTAATTACTGATTGAAGATTAATCAAGGTGATTAATAAATGTTGTTTAATTTAAAGTTAATTACTTAATATAATTAATTTAATTAAAATAATTAATAATTAAGTTGTAATTAAGGATCATTAATTAATATAATTAATGATGTAATTAAGATTGATTAATTAAGTATAATTAATAAATGAAGTGATTAATTAATGTAATTAATTAAGGTTTAATATAATTAATTATAGTGATTAATTTAATTAATTATAGTTAATTAATTAATGAAGTAATTAAAGGTTAATTACTATAAGTGGTTAAGGTTAATTAATTTGAGTAATTAATTAAAGATAAATAACTTGAAGGTAATTAAAAGATAATTAATCAAAGATGATTAATTGAAAAAGGTAATTAGAGGATAATTAATTAATTTGTAATTAATTAATGTTTAAGTAAGAAGGATTTATAAAATAAAAGTAATTAATTTAATTAACTTTAAATTAATTAGAGATGATATAGATCATTACTTATGGATGGATGATAATACTGAATGCTTTGCATTTGATTGATATCTCTGATGAGATATATGCTATGTGATATGGATGTTTAGTTGAATTGTGATAATATGGATTATCTGATGATATTGATAATGTTGATTATCTATTGTGAATTATCTTTCTAAGTGTATAAAGATAATTGAATTAAATTGTTTTAACCTTTAAAACAACTTGACCTTAAAAGATACGTTTTGGATTTCGATGAGACCGGGATCGGGTTTCCGTATACCGGATTTCCAGGTCTGGAGACCCGAATACCACATCGATCCAAATTAACGATAGGTCGTGAATCAAGTGAAGATGAAGATTCAGAGTGCAAGGGTTATTGTCGTTAACTCTGAGGGTGATTCCAATACGAGTGTAACGAGATAATGCCTTCGGTTTCGTTCGAACCCGGAACGAACTTATATGGATTGAATGCTTTGAGAACATCGTCAGGTGGACGATGAGCATTCTAAGTGATGTGTTCTTTTCTAAGGTAATCGTGACCTCAAGCCTCACAAACCGGGAATGGCTAAAACAGGGGAGGTGCAGCAAGGTTAGTGGGTAGCACCCAAGTAGGACAAGATTATCTCTGTCTAGAGGTCCCTTCTTATTATTATTCGGCTGTGTGGGCAGTTGTGAGCTCCAACTGCTGGGATATCTTGTGCGGGAATTATCCAGTAAGGGATGTTCCGACCTTGTGTTGCAGGGGATTGGGAGTGATCCTCGGTACGGTGATCTAGGCCACGTACTGTGACGGGCGGTACCCCGGTAGCCCTGCCATTGATGGAATCCAAACTCCAATAAGTGCCGTACGTTTTAGTTGTGCCCAACTATGTTGGAACGTGAGATGTAAGCATTCCAGCTATTTCATATTTATTTGAAAACACTAGACCTATCATAATACAATCGAATTTCCTATCAAATGTTTTGGTTAGCGTAAGGTAAAAACTTACCCATATTTATTGGTGGGGAGTCTTACGTGATACCTTTTCTTTCAAAAGGTTTTGAAGTTAAACAAGTTTAACCTGTTACTCACACCAGACCCATGTCTGACCCAAGTTGTTTATTTCTGTTTTATAAACTCTTGGGTACTCAAATTTTTACGAGTAGCCAAGGGATTCAGGTTTAGCTTTGACGAGTAATCTGGAGGAGCAATGGAGCAGGAGGCTTCGGCGTTGTAGATATAGATAGTAGTTTTCCGCTGTGTTGATCTTTGTATTGATCTGTATTGTGTTGAGATGTAATAACTAGACAGATGTTTATAACTGTCTAGTATGTGATGTGTAATCTGTGTAACTCTGATAGATGATGTATATAATACTATGTAATATTTATGTGATATATTATATTTCGTTTCGTTTCCGCTGTGAGTATCTGTTGTTGTTTTCTTTTCTCTTCTTCTCTTTTCTATTTCTCACCCCTTTCTTTCTTACTGTCGATGCGATTTTCCGGGAGTGGAAAGCCGGGTCGTCACATTTTTGAACATTCTAATTAAGTAAAATGAAATTCTATAAATTTGTATAATACCAAAATTACATTCTGATAACATATAACAAGACTTACCAAATGTTAAAAGTTAAAATGATGTTTGGATATGTAATGAGATATTGTATAAATAAACAGAACCTGAAAGTAATTGAAATATAAAAGTAAGGAAAACTCAAAAGGAATTAAAATGTATATAAATGGAAAATTTGGTTGTGATAATTTTTTTTATATATACTTAAAAATAACATGAAATGATGAATGGATAAATGGAACAAGTAAGTGAACTTAAGAAAGAAGATAAATGAATCGTATTATATCTTTGTAAATTGGCTATAGAAATAAATATAAATTTCAAAGGAAAAAATAAATAAAATATATTTGAATTGAATTTGTAACCTTTAAGATAACTGTAAACTAAGAAAAGTCATTTATGAGAGGTTAGATTTTTATAAGATGATTAATAAACTAAAGCGCCGATTAATAAAATGTTCCATAAATAAATTTGTTAGTAACTAAATTTATGAAATTGAAATAAATGTAAACAAAAGAATTTGGTATAGCTAAGAATCAATTGGAAAATGAAATTGAATTTAATTAAATTATATAGAATGTTTAAAATGAACTTGAGTAAGAAAATTCTATGATATGATGTTTAAGAAAAGATAATGTTAAAGAATATGCTATGTAGAGAAATGAATACACTAACTGAATAATGGATTGTGAATAATTAATTGTAAATAAAAATAGAAGTCAATAAAATAATTTAGTATAGATAAATTGGATAGAAAATCCATTGGACGGTGATACGTGAGTTGTACGTGTATTATTTTATTCGCATAACGATTTGATCCAAATTCGAGCACAAAATTTCAAGATGATTTATATCGATCCAAGTTAGGATTTTTCAATCGATTATCGACGGCGAACCCTGGATATGGATTTTTGATTTGATTCTGGAATTCTCTATCATAGTATATAGCTATGCAAGGAGAGTAACAGTTCCAATCAAGGAACCAAATCTGAGTCCGCACTAGAGAGTCGTGGGAACGATACTAGTTGGAAGTGAAATTGTGTGATCGAATAAGCGATTAGATTTGATTTTGCTCACGGATGATATATGTACGGCTTACGGACTTAATTAAAGTTAATATTGGAAATTTAAGATGCCAAACATAAAATGATTCTTTTAAAATTATATGATTGGTTATCATTGGTAAATAAGGTGCAGGTATTTAAAATCAAGGAAATTTGGATTGCCCGACAAAAGGTACATGTTTATTTTGTCATTGGATTTGGTGATTTTTGATGAGCCACTTGGCTTTTGATTTTCTTTCGTTGGTTTGGGGCCTGTAGAGGCATTTTGTAGTTGTATCGAACGAGCCGCGCAAAGGAGACTCTGCCGAATTTTTTCGTAAATCCGAGTGTTAGAAAATTTTTCAAGTTTTAAAATTTATAACTTGTTTTGATAACTAATTTTAAATTTAGAAAGCCGTTCGGAGTAACTTAGTGGAAGCGTAGTTATGACTTTATAAATGGAATTTCATTGTTTATAAGTTGGCAACTTTGAATAAAATATATCTAATGTTGAATTCTATACTTAGTTCCTTTTCCCTTCTTTTTCCTTTTCGAGGACGAAAAGTTTTGAGTGGGGGAGAGTGTAACGACCCGTAGATTTTCGATAATTAAAATAGTTAATTTAATAAGATTTCATGGTTTAATGTTGGAAGAATATAAAATTTGTAATTTATTTATTTATAATAATAACTGGAATGAATTGAAACAATAATTATCCAAGTAATTATAAATAGATTGAATGGAGTTCCAATCTAATTGAATTGACTCAAATGTTATAACTGGGTTATAAGGGAATATATGGAAAAATAAATGTAAATAAGTGAATAAGAATTGTGAATTATTTAGGTAGAAATACAAATTTTAATAGATTGGTTTCGAAGATTTGAATAGTAATAAGTATTGAAAAATAAATGCTACTTAGTGAATGCCTTTGAAATCAATAGTTGGATAGGATAATAAATGTTGAATTCATTGGGTATAATAGAGTAATTGATTGATAAGTAAAATCTATTAAAAATCAAATAATTGAATATTGAACAGGTAAATTGTTTAAAGTAAATGTTTAAAACTTATTGAATAATTGAATAACTGTAAAATGGAGATAGTGTTCTAAGATGTGAATTGGTTTTAAAAGTTGAATATTATAAGTTCAATTTCAAATATTTCAAAGGATAATGAATTATTGGATAATCAAAATTGTTTAAATTTAATTTTTGGAATTTATTGAATAATTGAATAACGAAAATTGAATAACTGATAAATGGAAATGGTTGTTCTATAATTTGAATTTGTTTAAAGGTTAAATTTTATAAGTTCGTTTTGAATATTTCAAAAGATAGTGATTTAAGAATAATCAAATTTGTTTAAATTTAATATTACAAATGTTTGAATAATTAAATTTCGAATTTGATATGATTAATTTGATATTGAAATTTAATATATGAAAATAGAGTGAATAACTGAAATTTGATTTAATACGATTCAAATTGGTTTCCAAAGTGAATGTAAGTTATATTGGGATTATAATAGAGTTAATAAGATTTTAAAATTGGAATTTTAGCAATTCTGTAAATTTTGAAAAGCCGTCGATTTAATCGACGAGTTAAAATAGCCTTCCGGGACACAGTCTCGGAATTTGACGAAACCAGTTCCATTGGATCCGTAATAGTGTATTATTATCGGATTTCAAATTTCATAGCATTTGGAGTTATCATTTGGTCGTACGGGTTAGAAACGCAGTGAACTAAATATCGAAAATTTAATATTTTAATTCGATTTAAAAAGCTATCTTCCCCATACGATCAAATTAGCCTCCGAAACATGTTCCATTGTGTTCGGAAGGTGGGTAAAACCTTACGAACGCCTGTCGGCACGTCTATTTTCGAGTTCGTTCAGAAAGTTGAATATATTAATAAAATAATGTTATAATACATATATATATTTACGTTCAGAGTGAAACCCTAATCTCATTCGTGGCCGCCGTTTGTTTTGTTTTAATGGCCGAAATCGTCCCATTTTGTTCCTCAATTATCTCTTGATCAAATCAATATTTTCGAAAACTTCCTACACGAGATCGAAGAGCTCATCGAGACGATCGTATCCATACGGTTGAGATCGTGAACGAGTCGAGGTTGAGGCCTAAAATTGCTCGAGTAGGTGGTACGTTTGTTCGCATTTTTCGAAGAAAAGGGGACGCGTGGTGATGTCGCTCGTGGCACGGGGGTCGAGTGGGCTGAGACGCGTTCGGTGGTGGTCTCCGATCGAAGTCGAGGTGAAGGGTGGAGGAGCAGCGATCGGTTGAGGGTTGCGTGTGTTGGGTTTCTTCGTGTTCGACTTTGCCTGTATGCGTTTGGAAGGGAAGCTTTGCGAGAGGCTATGATTTTCTGGATCTTAGATCTACGGCTGTGATTTTCTGTGGGTAAAAAAAAGAAGGAAATTTGTTTTAAATTATAAATATATATATATATATGCAATCTTGTAAAACTCATATCTCATCCATATGTTATCAGAATCAGACGAAACTTTTTGCGTTGGAATCGTGGTGACGAGCTCTACGTCATGGAATTGATTTGGAGACGTTTGAAGCTAACTAAAATTTCAGGTTAAATCGAACGTCGTTCGATTTGATTTGAAATTGAAAACCAAGGTGAGTGTTTTATAACGCTCACAATGTACTGAATATCTTTATGGTAGTTAAATTTGATATTATGAAGTGATATGAATTTTATTTGTCGTTGTTTGATAAAATTTAATTGTCATATAGATTGTCATTTAAATTCACCGTTGAAAATTTAATTGACAGTCAAATTGAAATTAAAATTGAATTGCAATTAAATTACCGGATATTGATAACCATGAAATTGCCGTGAATTGTATTGTCTATTGGATGATTTATTTCGATGGATGCTATTAGTTGATATTTAAATGTTTGGATGTTTATTTGCTTATATATATATCCTGTTATACATACATATGACATTGTGATTTGGTTTAAGTGATATATATTCATCCCTGACATTTAATTGAAATAAATAATCACTTGGCCATAGGATAGAAAATTATATACGGACACCGGATTGGTTAAATTAATAATTTTAAAAATCGTTGATTTGAAATTCATTTAAATGTTTTGATTTAAAAGTTATAAATAAAATCAATTTATAGAAATCGAATTTATCGCAAATTGAGTTTGGAATGTGGAAATAAATTTTGGTTAAAAGAAATTGCTTAATAATTTAAGTTGAGACTTTGAAATTTAAAATTGGGATATGATTGAATTTCGAAAATTTATTTGCTTTAAAGATTGAACATTATTTCGAGCTTTGAGTATTCCTAAGTAAAAGTGATATAGAATGATATTTCAAAATTGAGCTTGAAATTGAATCATATTTGAATTTGGATTTAAAAAGTGAATATTGAAGGATAAAATTTGTTAAGTGTTATAAATTGATATTTTGAAAAATCAAGCTCCAAATCGATATAAATTGAAATTGAATTAATTAAAGGTGAATGTAGAATTGAATTAATTTGAAGTCAAAGTTGACATTCATTTGAATTGAAATCGAAATTGAATCGGTAGAATGGAAATGGAAATTGATTTGAATTGGGAAGTTATAATTGAAATGGTTTGGTTTTGAAGATGCTTCAGTTTTGTTTCCAAATTTCTTTGTTATACAAACCATCTTTAAATACTTAAACTATTTTAATCTATTTTAAATCTACTTAACCCAATCTAAATTATTTTAAACTAATTTATCTATTTGAAATCCATTTAAAGATTTTAAGTATGTCAACTATTTTAATTATTTAAAACTACTTTTATACTACTTAAAACTATTTTCTAAAATTCCAAGCTGGTCAATAAGGTTAAATGTTTATATTTAAATTTTGAATTTAAATACGAATTGGGTTAAATGAAGATGCAACCTAAATTGAAATTCGAAAAATGATTTTGAAATCGAAATGAGATATTGAGGCGAAAAGGATTTTGAAATCGAAGTGAGATATTGGGGCGAAAAATGAATTTTTGAATCGGAAGCTTACATTTTGAATAGATATGATGATATTTGAAATGGATTTGATTTTTGAAGCGAATATGATATTTTGATATCAATTATGAATTGATTTTGAAATGTAAAAGAGCCACCGGTGTAATAATACGTAGTTATTAAAGAGACCGGGATCGGATATGGACATACTCTCTGTCGATACCGAAAACCACTTTAATAACTAGTATACGCGGAGTGTTGATCCAGAACGAAGTGGATGGTTTGATGAACGCGTTGACTGAAGAAAGAGAACGATATTGGATGACCCCTGACATGACTAAAACAGGAGCCGCGCCGGGCCATTGAGGTTCGCCACCTCTAGCGGACACACTTCTTCGATACCATATCTACTACTGTTGTGATTCGATTTGGGTGCACCCCTCGATTATGGGAGTGTTGTTTCGCGGTGTTGGGGTAGTAGCTGCTATGCCCAACATCAGTCCGGATCACGCAACTACTAGTATCCTAGTTGGTATCGCCTCATGTACCTTGTCATACTGATTATCCTATTCGCGACCACTACGTTTTGGTTTGTACCTTTAGTATATGGATTGCCCTCTGGTGACTTGCGGTTTTGGGGAAACTACGGTCTTGTATATGCTCTTGGGAATAAAAATGTGTTAAGGGTGGAATGGGCCATGGCTTAACGCTAGTTTGATATTTTACTTTATGATAGACATTATTGTATATAGCGTATTCTATTATATAGTAGATAGTTTAACGGATCCTTGAGAGATGGAAAATCCCGTAACATCTCTTAAGTTATTGCACTCACGTTGACACTGGATAGGAGATGTCAAACCCCGTAAACATCTCTGACGCCGTTGCATTCATATTTATTTATGATTGATTAACTTACATAAGGATGTTTTAGTCCTGACTCGAGTGTTTTGTCTTTTCATTACGCTCGGGTCAGTCCTGAGTTTTTCAGCTTATTGAAGATCTATTCTGGAGGACGAAGACAAAGATTTGGTATACTATTACTATTATCATCCTTGCTTCATGCTGTCTACTGCATTATTTTATTTGTTCTGTTGTATATGCATAACTCTGATAAATGATGTATAAATGAAAATCAAAAGTATATTAAACAGCTTCATGAACTGTTTATTTGATTATTATATTTTATCTTTCCGTTGCGAGATTCTGTGATTGTTTCTTGTTCCTTTTCTCTTCTTTTCTTATTTACCTCATTAACCATCCTCCCTTTTGAATGGTTTGGAATCGGCATGTGTGTTTGATCGTCGGTTTAAACTGTCCAAAAAGGCGGGTCATTACAAATCCTCTCTTTTGAATGGTTTGAATTAGACATGTGTGGTTTATTGTCAATTTAAACCGTTCAAAAAGGTGGGTCGTTATAGTTGATCAAATAGATTTAATAGATGAGTAAAATAAAACAAATTTTGTTGTGAAATTTTTGTGATAAATGTTAATAAATGGGAAACAAATCAGTTGAATAAAAATATATGGAAATGAAACCAATCAAATGTGAACACAATAAATTTGATTGATTAAATAAAATGAATTGGAATCAACTAATTGAATATAAGCCAATTTTAAAATAAATGTAGTTTATATGGTTTTAAATTTATTTGTTGTATTTGGTATTTCAATATATCTTCTCTTTCTGGTTGTTATTTTAACGGTTTTAATAACGTAATTAACTAAATTTTTGTGAAATTTTAAATAATAAAAATTTGAAATAAAAATTTGATATTTGGAATACGTCTATTTGAACATAGCAAATAATAAATTTTCATCTGATAATATGGAAGTTTATTTTGTTGTGTAATTTTATTTAAAATTTAAATCAGTTAATATTAAATGATAATAAAATAATTCTAAAACCTGAATATTTTTATATAATAAATTTGTAAATCATCTTTCGAGTGAGACGACATATTTCGTTTCGCCAAATTTGAACTGCTATAGCTCCGTTTATCTTATTTTCGGCGTTTTAGCAGCATTTTCGGTACCAAATATCGACTTTTGATAGAACGATCGTATCGCTGATACCTGTGTACCGTTTTAATCGTCTCGTCGTGCTGATCTCCACAGTATATTCAATTGTCAATTTCGAAGTCCGAGAGACGGCCAAATCTACGGAACGATTTCTGTATCGGTTTCGCAATTTGGTTTTTGGATTTCTCGTGACCATTCATTTCTCACCCTGTATAATCAAACAGTCACTGCCTTTAATACGTCCTGAATTCACGTGCGTTACCTTCAATATTTCCAGAAATTTATTGTGTGGCTGTCACTATCCTTTGGGTCCAATATAATCCCTGGTTCCACTCTTCATTCTCGTGACTCTTTCTTTTCCTTTGGAATATTTTTTTAAAACAAATTAAACTTGTCTGTAGCTTTCACTTCTTCCACCAGAGAAGCGTGCATCTCCTCCCCACTCCACGTCTCCATGCTTTACCTACCTTTTCCCCACGAGCCCGACCAACAACCGCCTCCCATCACCGAAAGCTTGTGCCGTAGCCTTCCACCTTCATCTCAACGCATCATTCTCTCCAACCACCCCTACTTTCACTTGCACATTCCCTCTCTTTGCTTCGTCCCACCACTTTCCCCATGCAGCCTTCCTCCCAACCGCCTAGCGCACCCAGTCACCATCTCCCCGGCCTTTCCAGACCCGCCTATCTCCGAGCAAACCCACCTACATAGCCCACACCATCCCTCGGCCGAGACCTTCCCAGATCCACTTCCCCAGGCCGAAAACTTCCTCCACCCATCAACCACCTACCCTTCATCCTCTGGATCTCGCCTACAGCCCATGCAAACCGAGAGAGCTCCACCTTGCTGCCGTGTTCCTAAGCCTCCTATGTATATGTGTGTGTGTATATATACATACATACATATATATATACATAATAGAAAGGTGAAGCTTTGTTGCTTGTGTCGTGCAGAACTCCCTTTCTCTACTATTTTATATCTTTCTACTATTACACATATATTTATATACTTATTTTATATAAAGTATTATCAATATACAATGATCTGTTATTTATAATATAAGTTTATATAAGTATAAATGATTCTGTCGAGTTCATATATAAGTTATGTAGATTATATTGATAAGTTGTTTATTTATGTATTAGTATTATATACAATAACATGTTAGTTTACATATGTGGTGAATTATAATGTGTTAGTCTGCATAATCTATTAGTTTATATAAAGTATATAATATGTTAGTATATCTAAGTTTTATAACCTGTTACTTTATAATATGTTCTGTTATATATAAAAGTTGTATAAGTTTGTTTATTATATTGTAGATATATTAGTATATTTTATGCATATGTTATCGGTATATATGATAGTTCATATAAACAAATTTTATGTTAATTTTATGGGTTATAATGTGCTGTATTATTTGTAAGTATGAAAGTGTTTATTTTATATAGTATAAGCATACTGAAAATCTGGGATTGTAATGGTTGTTTTGAAATTTGATTTTAAAGCAAGTATGGATTTTGATTTTATATGTATGCTTTAAAGTTATATGTATTTTTATCATAAATATTGATCTTAAAGTATAATATGTTAGTTTTTATGAGTTTTAAAATATTGATTTTAAGAAAATAATAATAATAATAGCATATATGCTTCCCATTTATATCAAGATGATTTGATCCATTCTCATCGATTTCCTATTTATCAACTTCGTCCATCAAATCCGTATTCAGCTACTTCGCCTTGAGATTTATTGTTTGAATTGGTCGATGGTCGAATTCGTGATTTATTCCGTGTGCTTGTCCCGTTCTCTCTCTCTAGCCTCAAAAGGTGAGCAATCACTCACGATTAACATTCTTATGTTTATTAAGTTTGATTTCACTTGAAATGACAATAGAAATATACTGCTAATTTGAACTGTTAATTATCTAATTGTTATATATGATATGCTGTTATCTGAAATTGTTCACCTGTGGGATATGACACCATATTCTGTTGTTTATATTATATATTATTGTTATTGATGATATATGCCTATTGTTGATATGTTATATTATTATCATAATTGTTCCCACTTTGCAAGTTCCCTATTAGTATAGAATTCCCTATGGGTTGAAATGATACATACCCGAACGATCTTGTGTAGAATAGCAGAAAATCGTTATGGGTTGAAATGATAAACCCAAGCGATTTTCATTTATTTTAAATTTTGGGATTGCGGGTTGAAATGATATATACCCGTAAATATTTAATTTACGGATTGAAATGATAAATATCTGTATCACTTGACCACATGATAGAAAATTATATACGGACATCGTTGGTCTATATTTTGAAAATGATTTCCAAAGTTTTGAAAGGAAATATATAAGTTTTAATAAATATTGATTTTTACAGTATAATATATAAATGTTTTATATATATTTAAATTCTTAGATTTTAAATTTATACTTTTTTTTGAAATTTTAAATTTATAAGTTAGTTTTGAAAATATAATTTTATTTTTTAAAAAATATATAAAATAAGATTTAATACAAAATACATTTAGTAATAAAATTAAATTTAATTAGAATATATATATAATATGTTTTAAAATATTTATTTAAAATTTATATTAATATTTTAAAATAGATTGTTTTAATAACTTTAAATAAATAAAGGTTGGAAAGATAAATTAAATGTGATTTGAAATTTAATTTTGGTTAATAATTGAATTTAAATAAGAATTGAACTAGACTTATGGATTTTGAGGTTTAAAGATACGAAATTTAAACTTGGTAACTTGATTTGATAAAAAGGTGATTTAATGAATATTCTCAACTTAAAATAAAAATTGAGACCGAATATTTAATATTGATTTAAAATTATAAATTGAGATTTATTTAATGGTTATTAAATGATTAAGTTAATAATTTCCCATTTGAACAAATTTAAAGTCAAATGTTGAAATATAAATGAAATTTATATTTGTAGATGTTTGAATATTTAAAACTTAATTCTATAAACTTTAAATCGAAATGGTTAAACTGGAATTGATTTAAATTGAAATTTTTGAATTTAAGATGATTTGAATTGACTTGCGAAATTTGGGGAAACTATTTTTATGATATAAAGTATTTTTTAATATATATAAACTATTTTATTATATAAATTATTTTAATATATAAACTATTTCACTTTATAACTATTTTAATATAAATACTATTTTCAATATCTAAATTGTTTAAGTTGGAAGTGTTATGATTTTAAAGTGTTATAATTTCAAAAGTGTTATGATTTCAAAACCATTATGATTACAGAAGTGCTATAATTTCAAAAGTGTTATGATTTCAAAAATGTTACAATCTTTAAAAGTGTTATGACTTTGGAAATGAATATTATATAAAGTGAATAATGATATCGAATTTATATGGTTTTGAACTGGATATGATATTTTGATATGAAGTATGAACTATTTGAAATGAAATGACCATGGTGTGAAATAAGCGTTTGGTTGTTAAAGAGTCTGGGATCGGATATTGTCATACTCTCTGCCAATACCGAAAACCACTTTAACAACCGTGTACGTGGTGGAGATTCCAGAATGAAGTAGGATGGTTCGGTGATGATTCTATATGGTATTTATGTAGCCTTGACTCCCGTGAGTCAGCTTGATGCGGCTAAAACAGGAGCCACGCCGGGCCAAGTAAGGTCATTCCTCCTATCAGACACATTTCTTTGATACTATTCTATTGCTTTGTGATTTGATTGGGTGCACCTTTGATTTGGGAGTGTGTCACGAGGTGGGCGGTAGTAGTTGCTATGCGTTACCACCAGTCCGGATACGCAAATGGTATATCTACCCTGGCATTGCCTCGAGTGCCTTGTCGCATGCCCTATCCGCCTTCTACGAGTTTGTTTTGTGTCGTACCTATGGAGTGCTTCCTGATAGCCCACTTGCGAGTGGAGTTTACAGTATCTGTATATACTACGGCATTATATAAATGTGTTAAGGGGGATATGGGTAACGCCTTAACGCTATTTTAATAGTTTACTTTACAATAGACATATTATAATAGCGTATATTACTACATAGTAGATAGTTCCATGGATCCTTAGAGGTTGGAAATCCCAACTATCCTTTAAGTTACTTGTATTTCAGTTGACATTTCACTTGAGTTGAATTTATTAATATAAGAATGTTAATCCTGACTCGAGTGTTTTGTGTTTTGCTTTACGCTCGGGTCAGACTGAGTGTCACAGCATTTGGGACTCACCTTTGGAGCTTTGCTTGAGGATCCATCTATATCTATTCAGCTTTCAACTATCTAGTTGTTTTGTTCAGACTTGTCATCTGTTTTTATTCGAGACTACATTGTTTTGAAGATATTCTGTTGTATTTTATTTCAAGTTGTGGTGTTTTATAGTAGCTTCATGAACTACTATTAATCTATTCCGCTGCTTATTGTTATATTACTCTGTATCTGTGATTCTGTGATCTATTTATTTACTGTATTTGCTGAGTTTTGCCAAATATAAATTAACAATCTGATATTTTGAGCAATTCAAGTCCGACATGTGCGGATGCGAATGGTTCGAAATACCGGGTCGTTACAACATCTTTGAAGCCATTACAATAATATTTCTACTCTACTTATTTTGATTTGACTTACATAAGATCTTTTAGTCCTGACTCGAGTGTTTTGTCTTTTCATTACGCTTGGGTCAGTCTGAGCTTTTCAGTGTATTGAAGACCATTTTATTTTGGAGGATGAAGACGGAGATGAGCTACTATTTATTATTAATTATTCCACTACATCATGTGTTACACTGCATTATTTATTTATTTTTGTTGTATGTATAACTCTGATTTGTATTGTAAAAGTGTAATCAAATGTCATTTGTAAAATAGCTTCATGAACTGTTTATTTGATTATTATATTTTGTCATTCTGCTGCGAGATTCTATGTTTTGTTTTTCCTTCTTTTCTATTATTTTCTTATTTACTGCATTAACAATCCTCCCTTTTGAATGGTTTGAGTTGACATGTGTGGTTTATTGTCGATTTAAACCGTCCAAAAAGGTCGCTCATTACAGTTGGTATCAGAGCCAGGTTTTGACATACCTTAGCCTGTTGGGGTTAACTCATTAGAGATAGGGTAGTAATACCCTAGAATGAGTTGTCTGAGTGTATATATACAAGAGCACGTATTTGTTAGTGTTATAAAATGTTTTATATGAGTGTTGAAATGAATAATTTTTCCTAATATTATATGTTATATAAAGGGATAAATTTTTTATAACCAATATGGTTACTTGTAATGTGTTTGATTTATGAAATGGTAATATTTAATTATTATCATTTATAGTGTGATTTGTTGTATTTAGTCAGTTATAAGCATTGACTATTATTGTTGAATGAATTTATGGAATAGTAGCTTAATAATGGTGTATCAAAGGAAATAAAGTGAATGATTATATGAATATGATTTCTAAGTTTAGTCTTGGTAAAGATACCTCAAACTGAAAATTTTGAGATCTGAAACTCCGGTGTTTTAGAAATAGGTTTCCTAATATTTTGTATATAATAGTAGTATTATTCAAAAGTAAATAATTAGGATATTTGTTTATGAAATTGAAATGTTTTGTTGTGAATCTTGTTGTTTGTTGATTGGTAGTTTCAACTATTTAAATAAAATGAAATATCTGGATATTTTGGATAGTCGAAACTTCTGAATTAATAAATGAGTTGAAACTTAATAATTAGGTCGAATTATACAGTTGAATTTGATACCCTTAATTTGAAAGCAAGTGAAACAAGGTTAATTTGTTATAGTTGAGTAGAATTATTGTATACATTATCAGCATGTAATGAAATAATATACAAATGTGAACTTTAAGCCTTGGAATATTTAAAATTGAAATTGTGATGACAGAAATGATGTAATTGTGAACTTAGTTAACAATTTATGAAATGTGTTATAAATAATTTGGGAAGTAAACTTGAATACTAATTGGATAAACAAACATGGATTAAAATGAATTGATTATAAATAAAGTCATGACCTGTAAATTGCTTATGATATACAGGGATGTTGTGAGAAATAGTTATAAATAAAGTTGTGATATCTCTAAACTCGTGTAACGTCTTACAAAGGAAGTTAAGCTTTATAAATTGGTTATAAACTTAAGGAAATTTCTTATGAAATGATTTGAAAATAAATGTAGTGTTAAATGAGAAATATTACATGTGAAACTGAATGTAATTTAAAATGAAGAGAAATGTAAGCAATGTTATGAGAAAGAATATATTTATGTTTTATATTAAATGGAGAAATTATGTGAAACAAATATTAAAATACGAAGTGATATTTATGTTAACCAATAAGATTAATAACGAATTTAATTGAAATGTAATTGTGACGAAACAGATTTGAAATAAATATGTAAGTTGTACGTATATTGTTTTGTTCACATAATTAATTTGATCCAGATTTGAGTGCACAAGTTCAAGGTGAATTACACTATTTCGAGTTAGGATTTTTCATTCAATTCTTGATGGAAAATATTTGATATGGATTTTGGCTTGATTGTAACGACCCACTATTTTGGACCATTCAAATCGACAATAATCCACACATGTCTGGCTTGAATAATTCAAAATAACAGATTGTAAATAAATTTGGAGCAAATGAAATCAAATACACAGAATCACAGACACAGAACATATCAGAATAACTCGCAGCGGAATATAAAAAACCATAGTAGTTCATGAAGCTACTATAACAAACTCTCAAAACATAATACATAATATCTGCTTGAAAACATATACAATAGACATCTCAAATAAATAGAAGTTTATGAATACCAGAACTGAAATAGAACAACTGAACTGAAAGGAACAGATAACTAGACAAGCAGAATCTCCAGCGATTCCTAGCTCCAGAAAGAAATCCAAAGCTAAGCTGTAAATACTCAGGCTGACCCGAGCGTAAAGTAAAACACAAAACACTCGAGTCAGGACAATATATACTTATATAATGTAAACCAACTCAAGTGAACTATAGTAGAAATGCACAATAACTCAAAGGATGCTTGGGATCGCCCGTCCTTTAAGGATCAGTTAAACTATAAATTAAATACATCCCGTGGTTAAAATTTCAAATTGGTATTTTATACTTCGAAATCAAATATCATTTCAAAATTCAATATCCTTCAAAAATCCATTTCAAAATATCAAAATATCATATTTCAAAATAGTTTATATTTCGAAACAAATTACTTCATTTTAAATCATAAAAATGAAGTTAGTATATTTAATAACAAAAATTTTAAATTTCCAAAAATTTAAATTTTCAAAGTTCATTCGTTCCCTTTAATTAATTAAAACAATGAAATTTCAACTTTCGCAGCATTTAGAAAATGCTACGGAAAGTCACATTTAAAACAGTTCAATTTAACAAAAGACAGCATTTAAAATGCTGTAATATGGTTACATTAGTTTCAAATAAACTTAGTTAAATTCAACCATTATAACATTTACAAAAATGCTATAATAGCCTTTAATTAAATTTAGCCATTTGGTTCATTATTATCAACTACAGGTTCATTATTGTCAACTACAGCATTTACAAATGTTGTATTATCATTTACATTAGAATTTAATAGCATTTCAGAAATGCAGTTAACTAACTTCAAATATTCAGTATAATTTCACAAACAATTATATTTTTATATAAATCATTTTTTTTACTTATAAAATCATATAATTTCACTTTTAAAACAATCATTCAAATACCCTTATATTCATGATTTTATAAAGTTAAAACTCCATTCAAAAATCAAAATTTAATAATAATTCACTTATTAAATTCCAATATTAAGTTATAAATTCATTAAATTAAATTAACTTAACACTTAAGTTTAAATTTTCAAATATAACTTAATTCCATTTTTATTTACTTAACTTAAAAATTCACTTTTAAGCCAAATTCACAAATTTCCAATTTTAGTTATATTTCAAAATTTCAACTTAAATATTCATTCATTTCACATTTTAACTTTATTAAAAAAACATTTAATATATTATAAAATCATTTAAATTCACTTTAATCCAAATTATCATGAATTTATCACATTTCATATTTAATTTAAATTCCAATTATCACCAAATTAAAATTTCCCAAAATAACTTACATTTCAAATTTTCTAATTTTACCATTAATTTATTTCACTTATAAATTTTCAGAAAATCAATAATGCTTTACAAAAATCATTTTTATTTAGTTTAAATCAAAATATTATAATATTTACATTTCTAAAATATTTAAAAAAAAATTATAAAACATATTTTAACAATGGGTCTGTATTTCATTTTCTAGCCTAGGTAAAGTGATACGGGTAATTTATCATTTCAACCCGTAATTTACAAAGATACCCGGGTTTGATCATTTCAAACCCGCAATCCCAAGTAAATGAAAATAATTGAAAATCATTCAGGCATATCATTTCAGCCCATAATGATTTTCTCCTATTCTAAAGTCCGTTCGGGTATGTATCATTTCAACCCATAGTGATTTTAATCTAAAGGGAACTTGCAGTGTGATAAACTGATAAAAATAATAGAACAGCATAATATAACAGTAACATATAATATAATAGGTGTTTAAGCATGGGTGAACATCATAAAATCATAACATAGCAAGTGTAACATGATAATGCATTTTACAGATTCAAAAGGGGTCAATTCACTAGTTATATATGTACATATTGTCTGGTGAGAATAACTCACCTGTTAAGCTGGAGATTTGCCAATAAAGCTCACAACACAAAGATTACGAAGGCACGACAACTCTAATACAATTTGAGTGTGGAGAGAAAATCCAATGATATAGATCTTGTGTTACAACCCAAACAAAAATCAAAGCAAACCATAAATTTCAATACACTAGAAATGAAATAACTTTTAAATAAAAAGAGATACGAATGCCAAATCTTTTGCCTTGCTTTCTCTATTCTTTTTTCATGGCCTAGGGATGGTTTTGGCTCTAGTTTGAACAAGTTTGGCTCAGGTTTGGTCATGTGTATGCATGGCCTAGGTAGTAGAATATGAGGAGGAAGTCTATACAAAGGAATATGAAGAGTTTAAGGCAAAATAGGTGGGTTTTGTTCACAAAAATGGCTCGGCCATGGGCTTGTATGGTCAGGTCAGAGGGGTATGGATCAGGTCAGTGGAAGGAAAGGTGTGTGGTGGTCTGGCCAAAGGTGGTGGAGGCGGCCTAAGGTGGTGGAGGTGGTGGAAATTGGAGTGGTGAAGCAATAGTGGTAAACAATCATGTTTTTATGGCTTGTTTTGCAATTTTTGTGGAGTTTTGGCATCATGGTGGCTCGGCCTTGGTCAAGACCAGAGGAGTAGCTGGTGGTGATGGCAGGGAAGAGATGTAGGGGGTGGTGGCCGTGGATATGGAGTGGAGGCCATTCAAAGAAGCAAAGAAAACAAGGCAAAATACATGAAAATTGAGAAGAAAAGTGTAAAAAGTAGCCATTACCCATAGATTTTTCTTGAAGCCATGAATGAATGAGAAGGTAAAATGTTTTTGGGTGAATGGAGGCTGAAAACTCACGGCTACAAACCAAAAATGCACAGCCAAGATAGTAATTGAGGAGTTATGGCAAATGAAAGGACAAAGGAGATGAAAGGACTTAAGGTAAATAAGCTTTTAAAACTCTTCATATTTCTTTTTCTTTATATTCAAATAAAAAAAAAATCAGTAAATTGACTTTAAAACCGAAACAAAGTAATATAAAATAAAAATAATTAATTAATTTTAAAGAAAATGGAAAAAGAATATAAGAAATTGCTTAAAAATTGAAAACAGGGTCCAGAAATTACAAATAAATCACTATTGACTTTGGAAAATTAACAACTTCATTTTAAAAATATTTTAAAACAAAAATGTGAAGTAAAATAATTCATTTATATTTTCAAAATGAAATAAATAATTAAATTTAGAGAAATTAGAAAAAGAACTAAAGAAATTGCTTAAAAATTCAAAACAGGACTTAAAATTTACAAATAGAATATCACTAGTTTTAGAAAATTTCTATTTCACTTTAAAACATATAAAAGGTCAAATAAATAAAATAAATG
The DNA here is from genome assembly GCA_030737815.1 of Allium fistulosum. NCBI lineage: Eukaryota > Viridiplantae > Streptophyta > Magnoliopsida > Asparagales > Amaryllidaceae > Allium > Allium fistulosum. The sequence continues at coordinate 341,876,080 of CM060904.1, forward strand.
AGGAACAAAATAAAGTGGGAATGAGAATCAAATAAGATTTTAAGAAAAAAATAGAAAAATAAATAAAGAATTACTTTAATTAATTGAAACTGGAAATTAGAAATTGTAAGCAAAATACAACTGACACTGGAAAATGTCAATTATACTTTTAAAAATGTTTTAAAACCAAAATATATGCACAACATGTTATTTTACCCATATAAATATAAATTAGAACATTACATGACCAAATAAAATATTATTTATACAATTTAAAATAAACAATTTGTTAAATACAACAAATTACACACAATATTGAAAAAGGCATAACTTTCACATTATAAATCAGATTTCAACGAAACGAAAAGCATTATTCTTAAAATTTTATTTACTTTCATAATAAAATATAAAATTCAAATTTTCAAACTTTCAAATTTCTAAATTAAAAGTCAAAGTTTGACCATATTGACCAAAATTCACTTTTCTGGAAAATATTCTTTTTAGTCATGTTTGGAATTCTAATTCACATCAAAATCAAAATTTATATTTAAAATAACAAAATTTATTCATTTTAATAAATAAAATAAAGTATTTAAATCAGGAAATTAATTAAAATAACCAAAATATACAATTAAAATAATCACAAAATACAGGTTTGTTACACTCTCCCCCACTCAAATCTTTTCGTCCTCGAAAAGGAATGAGGTACGGAAAACACAGAAAAGATAAAATGGAATAGGATTAAGACAAGATGACAAGAAGATTAAAATTATACCTGATAATTGTTGTTATGGGTAAGTTTAATAAGGTGGAGAATAGGAATAGCTAGAAGGGAAAATAGGACGAAAGACAAGGATGAGCCATTAATTTAAAATTGTTGGTTGAAGAGGTAAACAATATTTAAAACACTTTAAAATCTTTTAGAAAGGAAATAACTGATCAAAATATCCTTTATAAAATTTTATCAAAATACTTTTTAACTCGATGTCTTAACAAGTTTACTTTCGTTCCTGCAGACTCTGGCCATGTGTGACGACCCGGAATTTTTAACAATTTAAAATGGGATAATTGAATTGATTTTAAACATTTACAAGTTAATGTTGACTTGAATTCGGGATATCAATATTTAATTGATAATTAAATCATTTAATTTTATAGTCCCATATTGAATTTAATGATTAAAAGTGGATAAATTGTTGAATCTGAAATCTTTAAGCCAGTTTAAAATAATTTGAAGGCTTATAAAATTATTATAATGACGATACTGAAGACAATGGAATGATTGAAATTTAATTTAAAGGTGATTTGTTCAGTTTTGGAAATATACCGTTTAAATCGATATTTAAAAATAGCTTTCCGAGGCATAGTCTTGGAATTAGACGAAACCAGTTCCATTGGATCCGTAATAGTTAGTTATTGTCGGATTTCAAATTTCGTAGCAATCAGAGTTGTCGTTTCACCCTGACAGCTCGAAACGCTTAGAACTATTTTAATTTGATTTAATTTAACATTTGATCGTTTATTTCCGTAACTCGCTCATATGATCGAAATAGGCTCTAAAACACGTTCTATTGCGTTCGGAATAAGGGTAAAACCTTATGAAAGCCTGTCGGCATGTCTGATTCGGGGTTCGGGATTTCGAGTTATGCTTAACGAGACATTTTGAAAGTTTTATAATATAATAAAGGTCAAGTCAATAGTCAAAGATATTTTATTAACAAGCGTATTCAAGAAGCACCCTCTTGCCTCCTTTTACTTCTTCTTAGCCATGCTTTAACATTATCTCCAAATCCATCGTTCAACAACGAAACGAAAAAAAAAAAGAATAATGGCTGATCGAACTCGTTCTTCCCTCTCCCTCGTTCTTCATTCCAAAACAAAGCCTATTTCCTTTTTCAGTTCGAAAACCGCTCTCTCTCTCCCTCCTCAATTTCACATGACATATTCGTAGCAAAGTGAATCATAGCCGAAGCATCGAACATGGCCGCGTTCAATTGGGCGATTCGCGAGCTAGGTCGCGATCGAACGCGAGAAGAGGGGCGGCGATTCTGGGGAAGTCGCACCAGAGCATGGGTATTCGAGTTCGACTCGAACTCGAGGGCGACGATGCGGCGATGGAGTCGCGTTTGGGCACAGGCCGATGGGTGCTCGAAACCTGGGTAGCATCGCGGTGAAGTTATGCAGAGATTTTCAACTAGGGTTTCGACATCTCGACATCGCCGAAGCAGTGGAGCATGGTTTCGATTTCTGCAGCTTTTGTTTAGGTGAGTAACCTTGGATCTGTGCAACTGTTTTGCTTCTATGAATTTGTGACAGCTTTAGTTATATTGGTTGCTGTTATCTATCTATGTTGGTTGAAAGAAAATAGTTTTAAATTTGAAAATGAATTTGAAAGAAAACACTTTAAATGTGTTTGAGAACGATAAGTAAATCAGTTATAATATGAAATTTTTAAAGCTAATAAATTAAAAACTTAAGGATGATAAATCAAATGATAGTTACTAAAAATCAATGAGTATAATTATTCAGGGTTGTTAAGGAATAATTTCTTGGATATTTAAGAAGGGGTTAATTACTTAAAGTAATTAAATTGAAATTAATTAAAATATGATTTGTTAGAGGTTAGTTAATCTCTGAATATGATTAGTTAATGAGTAATGGAAGGATGAGATTGATGGAAATAATTAAGGATGGCTGATTATTTAATGAAATTAAATTAGATTAAATTGAAATGTAAATGAGAAATCATTAATTTATATAATCAATGATGTAAATAGAGATTGATTAGTGAAGAAAATAATCAATATAAGTGACTTATGAGAAGTTAATTAATATAAGTAATTAAGGATTAATGTAATTTAATATAGTTAATTAATTAAGATTACTTGTTGATTTAGGTTAAGAAGAATTAATATCGTGAAATTAAATAAAGATAATTACTTTATTGTAATTGAAAAATAATTAATCCAAGGTGATTAATTAAGTTGAAAATGATGGGTTGACTAATTAATTGATTTGAAATTAATTAATGAAGGAATCTAAGTGATTGAGGTTTGAGATTCAATTAGAATCAATTGAATTGATTTGCGTGATTAAGCTTTGCTTATAGATGATTGAATAGTATTGGATATTTTGGATGAGTTAATATCGCTGATATGAAATATTGTGTATTCCATTTGAATATCTTGGGTTAGGATAACCTGAGTTTTCGAAGAGACCGGGGTCGGGTATTAGAAAATACCCGAAACCCCTTCGAATTAATATAAATTGTTTGTTGAAATCAATAGGCTGAAACGAAACGATTTAAGTGAATTGGATTATTTTATCTAAGATTGGTACTTAGAAATTGTTGTGTGAAATAAGCGTTGTTTATAGCAAATTGTGAATTTGTTAAATTGATAAGTTACCCCGGGTTTATATAAGTTGTATGCTTTGTATTCCATGTTAGTTGGGTTTACTCACGCTGGTTTCCAGCCTGACCCGGGTGTTACTTTGATGTAATGCTCGGGTCAGACCGAGTATTACAGATTTTCAGGTAAAGGACGTTCTGGAGCTCAGGAGACGGGCTAGATGGCAAGTACGTGTAGGATATTTCCGCTGCAGTATATTATTGTATTACTGAGACATGATTACCGTAAATATTCAGTGACTGTGTATATGTAAAACTCTGATGTATAACAATGTAATCAACAGATATAGTATTCTTGTAAAATGTATTTATTTATTATTATATTTTATCCGCTGCGAATGTGAGATGATGATGTTTTCTGTTCTTCTCTTCTATCTCTTTCTTCTTTTTCATAACTATCTGGAATTTTCGGCTTCGAAAATTTCAGGTCGTTACAGTTGGTATCAGAGCTGAAAGGTTAAGCGAGAACCTTGGCTCTGGTGGGGATTACTCATTTAATAGAGTCCATAGTACTCTAGAATGAGTTGAATATAATTATATGAGAGCGTACTTGTTATTTTCTTATATAAAGGTTTTCAATGATTTTATATAAAAATATATTTTGATATATAAAGCAATATTTCCTTCTAATGAATATTTAGGTGATTAGTTGTTAAATTATTGGAATTGAGTTAAGAAGTAATATAAAATACAACCTAATTGAAAACTTGAAATTGAAATTAAATTAAGTAGTAACAGAAAATACAACCAAATTAAAATTTAAATTGATTAAAATGGAATTCTAGAATTAGAACTCAAAAAGATTAAATTGTTTAAAAACTTTGAATAAACAAGGTTAATTTGGTTTAAAAGGTTAAACCAATCTTTGAGAATTTAACTCGAATTTATATAATTCGAGATGGTTAAAATTTGAAGTTGGAATTGAATTCATTTAAATTGAATCCGGTTGGAATTAATTGGATTTGTGATTAAAGATGGATAAGTTTAAAAATTCAAATGGACAATTTAAATTGGATTAAATTGAAGTGATTGGAACTGAAGTGGGTGGTATCAGTCCAAATTGATTGGAATTTGAAATATAGATAATAAATGTAATTTATAAATTGAAATAAATGAGATTATAATTTGAAATAGAATTCCAGAAAATATTTGAAAATAAAGTAACATGAAAATTCCAGAGTAATGTTTAAATATGAATTGGATGGATTGGGGATTTGAAGATTTTGGGAAAATTTAAAATTCCCTTGGATTTGGAAGTGGTTTCCAAAGGGTTTGGAGAAATAATAGTATTATTTCAAAAATATTTTTCCGTGTTGAATTTGAAATCTGGGAGATTTGAAATTAAAAATATTTGGAAATGTTTTTAATAAGATAAAGGCATTGAACTCTTCCGGCCACTGGAAAATAACGTCGGTGATGACTGCAGCATCATCGATGTTCATTTTCGAGTTTCTAGAAGAGAAATTGCTACCAAATTGTTTTAAATTGGAATTGTTTGTGAACTGGGTTTGGTTTTGAAATTCAAAAGGGATAATTGAATTTGGCAAAGCATTTTGGATATAGTTGAATTTTAAGGTGATACTGAAATTTTGGAAATTTGTTTAAACTCTGGAATCTTGATTAAATTGTTTATGGAATAATAAAAATATATTGGCTAATTAAAATGTATAATTCCGAGTTAAAAGTAAAATGTGAATGAAATTGATTATAAATAGAAGTTGTAAAAGTGAAGTTATAAATAAAGTTGAATAAGTAAAAATCAAATGGAATTTGATTTGAAATTTGAAAGAAATTTGAGAATTAATTAAAGTTGAATTGGGAATGAATCAAGTCCAATGGAAATTGGAGTATTTAAATTGGAATTGGGTCAATTTAAATGGAAGTGGAAATTTAAATTGAATTATTGGGGAAGTGAACAGTTTTGAATCTGGACTATTTTCAATATAAATTGTTTCGATATAAACTTATTTTTCCAAGCTATTAAATATATACAACCTTTCCTTCTAAAGCCAAATTATTTTATATTTGTTTTATAAATATTTTTGGAGCTATTTAACCATTTTCCACTGTTTTCTAAACTATTTATTGTTTTTCAACTAAGTTTCGAATTAATTACTATTTTACAACTATTTTGCAATTATCTAAGATTTCTATAACTATTCAACTATTTTCCAACTATTTTATAATTATTTAAAAATTCCTATAACTATTTGATTATTTTTCAACCATTTACAATTACTTAACTATTTTGCAGCTATTTTACAAACTGATAATTATTTTTCAACTACTTATCTATTTTCAAGCTGTTTCTAAATATAGACTGGTCGGAGTTCAAACTGTTATTGATTAAATACCCAATTTGAGATAAGAATTGAAGTGCTAATCCAAATGGGATTAAGAAAATGAAAGAATATTTTGAGAAATATGCAATGAATAAAAGTGGAAATTGGATATTTCTATGGTTTTTGGAAGTGTTTGAAGTATAAAAGGAGTTTTATACAAGTTTGAAAATGATCCAAAGTTTTAAAAATTATATATATCTGTATATATATATATAAAGGATCTTATGAGAATTTTGGAATAAGGTTTTGGGAACCTTTGGATTTGAAAGGGCTTTTGATTTTTGGGTAAAATCAATATTGAGATTTGGAAAAGCCTACTTTGAAATTTATCGATTTTGGAAATCGATTTGTGTAAAGGAGCTTTATATGAGATTCATACTAGGTGTATGATTTGAAATACTATATGTGTATAGTATAAAGTGTTTTGAGATTGGCTCTGGGGAAAAAGGCGCTCCCTTGAAATGAACTTCTCAGGAGTGCCACTGGGTGGTACTGCCTTGAGCCTCTAAGGGGGAGGTTCTAAAGTTGATCCTGTGAGGAGTCCAGAAAAAACTAGTTCCTGAGGATTATGAGTAGTGTACCATAGCGAAAGTCGTGTGTGCCGCTGAGAGCCAGCAGTCTGCGTTTGATTTTATATCGGTAGACTGTGACACTATGGTAACATAGCGAAAGTCGTGTGTGCCGCTGAGAGCCAACAGTCTATGTTTGATTTTACATCGGTAGACTGCGACCTATGTAGGAGTGGAGAAGTTTCATTTCGACAGCGTAATCGTGAGGCTGCTGAGGGCCTGCAGTTACATGGACTTTTGCTGCGACGGCAACGTAACCCTGGATGTAACTGCGATCTGTCGTAGGTTCTATGGTGTAATCAGTTACATGGACTTTTGCTGCGACGGCAACGTAACCCTGGATGTAACTGTGACCATAGATGGGTGTGATGATTTCCAGAGCATTCTCACCAAAGATATTTTCAGTAAACTGTTTTCAAAAACTATTTTCGATATTTTCAAGTAAAATTACTTTCGAAGTATTTTCACTAGATGTCGAAAATGAGTCTGCTAAGTACTTATAGATTTTCAGTCCTACGCCTGATCAACGTATGACTGAATTTCTGTGAGAACAAGGATGGACTGGTTGAGACATCGAGTTATAAAAAGTATTTTTTATAAAAAAAGCTATTTTAATAATATTATTTGAATTCAAAAGCATTTCGAAATTTTAAAATAAAAGTGTTGGATTTTGGGAAATGAAAGAAACTTCAAATTTGAATTATAAAAATAAATTTGAACTCCGGGAAATTTAATGAAGTAATTTCCTTTGTAATGAAAATTAGAAGTAAGCTAATTAACTAAATAATCAATGGGAAGAGTATGTTGAGTTAATAATGGAGTTTGAAAATAACTTCGAATGGTAAATAAAATTCGACTTAGATTTGATAATAAATTATAATATAAATGGTTTGAATTGCAAACAAAGCCAAATAAATAGAAATAAATAGAAATAAATTGAGAATGGCTTTGTATAAATAAAATGAATTCGCGAATGAATTGAGAAGTGAATTAAAACAAAATTTAAGCGGATGGGCTGATTAAATTTAATGAGATTTGATTAAATAAGAATCAAATAGAAGTAAACTTAAGATTGATGTTGGAATAAATTAAAGTAAATTAACTTAAGTTTACAATTTATGATAGCTTGGCTTCGAATAAGGGTAAAAGCCATTAAATAAAAGTTTGGATTGAATTACTTTGGGAATAACTAGTAGTATTCAAGAATGGAATGTGGTGAGCTAAATAAAATGGTTGTGAATAAATTTGAAATGAAATGGAATTGAATATAGAATGAGATGAAAATAATTTGAAGTAGTTATAAACTAAAATGAATACTTTACTAAGTGAATATTTTCGAATTTGCATGGAATGAATTGCCATTGACAAAAATGAAAGTAATTTGAATCCTATGTGTTGAGGGAAGTTAAATAACTTGATTTTGGAATTAATTGAGGCGAATATGAGCTTGATTGGACTAATAATAAATTGAATGTAAGCAATTGAGTTGCAAATCATTAAAGTTGAATGAAATGGCATATAAAATTGGTTGGAAGAAATTGAATTAGCTTTAAATCATATAAATCGCTTATGGAAATGTTTGGTGCTTGTTGCTTATGAAATGCTTGTGTTTAGCTATTGGAAGTAAGTAAAATGCTAATATATTTTCTATATATGACACTTACATATTTAAACTGAGCTAGTACCGGTACCTGAAGGCCGTTTGGCTGGATTTGGGTGCGATAATTGCTAAATAATAAGCCGCTTGCTTTAAAAATGCTAAATAAAGGTACGCCTACGCAAAAGAATTCAAAATAGGAAATATGAACTGCATATATTGATATATATTGTGATTTCAGGCCTGAGGCCGATGTATATATATATTTGTGCATCCTGCGATATCGCAGAAGTCCCTCCGTACAAAGGAGACTCTGCCAAAATTTTCCGTAAATTTTGGGAGTTAGAAAATTTTTGGAAATTTTTTTGTTAATGACAGAACGATTTCAAATTGGGAATTAAAGTAAATTAGTAGATGAAATTAACTTGAATCAGTTATAAACAAAAATAAAATAAAATTCAATACTCAGAAATGAAGACAAATTGAATGCATATGGAATGGGAACACTAAATTGAAATAGATATGAAGCTGTCGTAAGAAAATGTATGAAATGATCGTATAGGGCTATGATTGGAGATTGTTGGCAAATAAGATATGCAGGTATATAAGGGGAAAAGAAAAGTGGATTTGATTCCAAAAGATAAATTTGTATTGCCGATAAAAAGGTATGTATTTAAATATCTGTATGAAATTGGTTGGGTTTTTGATATAGCCACTTGGCTTTTGTTTCTTTTGAGATATTGGGAGCCCGTAGAGGCCTTTTGTAGTAGTACCGAGCTAGCCGCGCAAAGGAGACGCTGGCCAAATTTTTTCGAAAATTTAGAGAGTTAGAAATTTTTTTTTGAGAGAATTTTGATAATTCAAAAGGTGGTTTTAAATTGAAATTTGAATAATTAAGTATAAGTGGTATGGTCTCCAAATTGTGGGTGAGTTTGAGAAGTTAATAAGAATGATAATGAGGTTTTGTATAAAGGATAGTCGATAAAATGTTGAACTGTTGGATTTGGGGAAAGGTAAACGGGTATTGGACCATTCTTCCTAACTAGTAATTTCGGGGACGAAATTATTTTAAGGGGGGAGGAATGTGACGACCCGGAATTTTTAACAATTTAAAATGGGATAATTGAATTGATTTTAAACATTTACAAGTTAATGTTGACTTGAATTCGGGATATCAATATTTAATTGATAATTAAATCATTTAATTTTATAGTCCCATATTGAATTTAATGATTAAAAGTGGATAAATTGTTGAATCTGAAATCTTTAAGCCAGTTTAAAATAATTTGAAGGCTTATAAAATTTTTATAATGACGATACTGAAGACAATGGAATGATTGAAATTTAATTTAAAGGTGATTTGTTCAGTTTTGGAAATATACCGTTTAAATCGATATTTAAAAATAGCTTTCCGAGGCATAGTCTTGGAATTAGACGAAACCAGTTCCATTGGATCCGTAATAGTTAGTTATTGTCGGATTTCAAATTTCGTAGCAATCAGAGTTGTCGTTTCACCCTGACAGCTCGAAACGCTTAGAACTATTTTAATTTGATTTAATTTAACATTTGATCGTTTATTTCCATAACTCGCTCATATGATCGAAATAGGCTCTAAAACACGTTCTATTGCGTTCGGAATAAGGGTAAAACCTTATGAAAGCCTGTCGGCATGTCTGATTCGGGGTTCGGGATTTCGAGTTATGCTTAACGAGACATTTTGAAAGTTTTATAATATAATAAAGGTCAAGTCAATAGTCAAAGATATTTTATTAACAAGCGTATTCAAGAAGCACCCTCTTGCCTCCTTTTACTTCTTCTTAGCCATGCTTTAACATTATCTCCAAATCCATCGTTCAACAACGAAACGAAAAAAAAAAAGAATAATGGCTGATCGAACTCGTTCTTCCCTCTCCCTCGTTCTTCATTCCAAAACAAAGCCTATTTCCTTTTTCAGTTCGAAAACCGCTCTCTCTCTCCCTCCTCAATTTCACATGACATATTCGCAGCAAAGTGAATCATAGCCGAAGCATCGAACATGGCCGCGTTCAATTGGGCGATTCGCGAGCTAGGTCGCGATCGAACGCGAGAAGAGGGGCGGCGATTCTGGGGAAGTCGCACCAGAGCATGGGTATTCGAGTTCGACTCGAACTCGAGGGCGACGATGCGGCGATGGAGTCGCGTTTGGGCACAGGCCGATGGGTGCTCGAAACCTGGGTAGCATCGCGGTGAAGTTATGCAGAGATTTTCAACTAGGGTTTCGACATCTCGACATCGCCGAAGCAGTGGAGCATGGTTTCGATTTCTGCAGCTTTTGTTTAGGTGAGTAACCTTGGATCTGTGCAACTGTTTTGCTTCTATGAATTTGTGACAGCTCTAGTTATATTGGTTGCTGTTATCTATCTATGTTGGTTGAAAGAAAATAGTTTTAAATTTGAAAATGAATTTGAAAGAAAACACTTTAAATGTGTTTGAGAACGATAAGTAAATCAGTTATAATATGAAATTTTTAAAGCTAATAAATTAAAAACTTAAGGATGAAAAATCAAATGATAGTTACTAAAAATCAATGAGTATAATTATTCAGGGTTGTTAAGGAATAATTTCTTGGATATTTAAGAAGGGGTTAATTACTTAAAGTAATTAAATTGAAATTAATTAAAATATGATTTGTTAGAGGTTAGTTAATCTCTGAATATGATTAGTTAATGAGTAATGGAAAGATGAGATTGATGGAAATAATTAAGGATGGCTGATTATTTAATGAAATTAAATTAGATTAAATTGAAATGTAAATGAGAAATCATTAATTTATATAATCAATGATGTAAATAGAGATTGATTAGTGAAGAAAATAATCAATATAAGTGACTTATGAGAAGTTAATTAATATAAGTAATTAAGGATTAATGTAATTTAATATAGTTAATTAATTAAGATTACTTGTTGATTTAGGTTAAGAAGAATTAATATCGTGAAATTAAATAAAGATAATTACTTTATTGTAATTGAAAAATAATTAATCCAAGGTGATTAATTAAGTTGAAAATGATGGGTTGACTAATTAATTGATTTGAAATTAATTAATGAAGGAATCTAAGTGATTGAGGTTTGAGATTCAATTAGAATCAATTGAATTGATTTGCGTGATTAAGCTTTGCTTATAGATGATTGAATAGTATTGGATATTTTGGATGAGTTAATATCGCCGATATGAAATATTGTGTATTCCATTTGAATATCTTGGGTTAGGATAACCTGAGTTTTCGAAGAGACCGGGGTCGGGTATTAGAAAATACCCGAAACCCCTTCGAATTAATATAAATTGTTTGTTGAAATCAATAGGCTGAAACGAAACGATTTAAGTGAATTGGATTATTTTATCTAAGATTGGTACTTAGAAATTGTTGTGTGAAATAAGCGTTGTTTATAGCAAATTGTGAATTTGTTAAATTGATAAGTTACCCCGGGTTTATATAAGTTGTATGCTTTGTATTCCATGTTAGTTGGGTTTACTCACGCTGGTTTCCAGCCTGACCCGGGTGTTACTTTGATGTAATGCTCGGGTCAGACCGAGTATTACAGATTTTCAGGTAAAGGACGTTCTGGAGCTCAAGAGACGGGCTAGATGGCAAGTACGTGTAGGATATTTCCGCTGCAGTATATTATTGTATTACTGAGACATGATTACCGTAAATATTCAGTGACTGTGTATATGTAAAACTCTGATGTATAACAATGTAATCAACAGATATAGTATTCTTGTAAAATGTATTTATTTATTATTATATTTTATCCGCTGCGAATGTGAGATGATGATGTTTTCTGTTCTTCTCTTCTATCTCTTTCTTCTTTTTCATAACTATCTGGAATTTTCGGCTTCGAAAATTTCGGGTCGTTACACCATGCGTTGATCAGGCGCAAAGCTAGAATTCTCCAGGTACTTAGTAGACTTGTTTCAACACCCAGTGAAAATACTTGAAAAACCTTTAAAACGGATATGGAAAGTACAATCCAAACAAAAACAAACAAAACCTTTGTCTAACCATGGTTCGCAGATACACAATGGTTACGCCTGGATCCCCCAGGAAACAATCCATATCTGTAAGCTTTCTCAGCCCTGCGAGTTACGCCATGATGACTAGTAGAATGCAGGATACACAATGGTTATGCCTGGATCCCCCAGGAAACAATCCGTACCCCCAGGCAAGACTCAGCCAAGCATTTGCGCTACTATTCGCGACCTACACAGATTGCAGGATACACAATGATTACGCCTGGATCCCCCAGGAAACAATCCGTACCCCTAGGCAAGACTCAGCCAGGCAGTTGCGCTATGTAGTCACGAGAGAACAATAAGACCATGGGTAACGCCATGGAATTCGAAGGACACTCGAGTATCATATCCGGAAAACCAAAAATCAGAGAGAATAATATCGATAGAATGAATCCAAGATGTGGCCACAAATCGGATATCAAGCAGAAGGCACTTTCCATATCTTTACTTCGAAAATATGTATCATATAGTACCTTTTCAAATCACTTTCAAATATCGTACTTATATAAAATCCATTATATATAAGATTTAATTTTCAAATCGAATACTTTCCAAAATCAATAGTATATCAAATCATACTTATATAGACTTCAATTATATAAGATTTCACTTTCAAATTGAGTACCTTTTCAAATCTATAGTTTTCGAATCAATTTCATACTCATACAAATCAATTTTATATAAGTTCGACAACTCCCAAATCAAGTGTTTAGTAACATAAGGTTCTCAAATTTCAATTTGTTTCAATATCAATTCAATTTCAAAATCATATACAATTTCACCAAATTATTTCTTCTCAAATTAATTATCTTTAGTTTCAAAGTTTCCAAAATAATAGATTTAGAAAATAAATCCAAATTTCCAAATCAATATAATTTAAGTCAACCAATTCATTTCCAAAATCAAATGTTTTCAAAATCATCTTATACTTACGTAAGGTCTATCTTACATAAGGATCAAATTTTCAAAATAATTTCGCTGTATGAAGAGCCATATGGGATTGAATATCTCTGCTTTTATGGGTTATATATCTTAGTAATTTAAATTGGAAATTTTCTTTTAGTAAGCAAAGATATTCTAACTCGACGGCTTTCAATTTCAGCGTCAAAATATATCAAAGATATTAGAATATAAGATGTACATATGTCATCATTTCGCAAAGTCACATTCGATCGCTCGCTCGATCACACAAGTTCGCTTTCGAACTAGTATTGTCCATTCACTTCCCTAATGCGGATTTCGATATGGTTTCTCGACTAGAAGCCATCAGTCTCCTTGCATAGCCATATACTATGATAGAGAATTCTAGAATCGAGCCCAAAATCCATATCAAATATTCATCATCAAGAATCGAATGAAAAATCCTAACACGAAATGGTGTAATTCACCTCGAACTTGTGTACTCAAACTTGGATCAAATTAATTATGTGAATAAAACAGCATACGTACAACTTATATATTTATTCCAACTTGTTACCTATATAGTTTCATAAAGATGTTACTAAGTTAAAACACTTAAAATTTATTCAAAATATTTTGAAGAACAATTTCTTTTCAAAACATTTCAAATCTATATATTAGAAAAAAAATTAAATTGCCTTATTCATTTACTTAACAAAACAGTTTCAACTTTATTTAAATCAGATTACTTCATACTTAAACATTCAAAACAAACTTATATACTTTATCAAAATACTTTTCAAATTTCTTAGCTTTGAAAAGTTAACCTTGATTTGGAAGTGCTCGAACCTTCAAAATAGTTGAAGAAATCATTTTCAAATTCAGGAGTTGGAAATCAACAACAAATCAGTAAGTCAATTTCAAAAGATAGGTTTATATCAAATTCGGAACACGAGGACTGAACACCGGCTTACTTCAAATCATTTCAAGTATATATATACATATATCTTTCGAATATCAAATCATACTTTGGAATTTGAAATCAAAATTGGTTTTGCAAAATCACTCGCGTAGCAATGCTACTAAAGTGGCCTCTCCCCACTCTGAAACTCGAAAATCAATGTCGATGATGCGTGCACTCATCACCGAAATCATTTTCCAGCGACATAAGTGAGTTCTGGACTTCTATTTTCTCAAACTTCTTTTGAAATTTCTTCGAAACTCATTAAAATCATTTGAAACATTTATTATTCGGAAAATATTTTTAAATCATATTATTATTATATATTTCAAAATCTTAAAACAAATTCCAAAATACCGGAGTTCAATTCTCGAATTTCAAATTTAAAAATCCTTTAGTTATAAATCAAATTTCTTATATAGTTTTTTTTTCCAAAATTACAAATCCTTTCGAAACCTCAAATTCTTATTTTAAAAGGGTTTATAATCTTTATCGAAAACATTTCACTTTTATATATAGAATAAAATCATATTTATCAAGATAATACTTTCGATATATAAAACAACTTCTAAAGTATAAACAAGCCCGATTTTTAAAAGGATGATTTAAGAATGGATTTCAAAACAAGGATAGAGATTCAAATTAGAGAACTCTAATCAAATAGAATTCTAATTCAAAGATAGGCTCAGACAAAGATAAGATAATTAAATTACCAAATAGAAGATGGATAAGCCTATTTGAATTGCGGGCGACCTTAACCGGTCAACCGTGATTTCAGGAATATAATCGATGTGAAAATCTAAGGCAAATCAACCTTCGATTGCCAGAGATAGAATCTAAATATAGCAGAAGATAGAAAACATCATAAACCGAGGATACAGAAATCTCCGGTGAATCAATGCCAATTATAATCATTCAAAGATTGGCGGAATCACCACCCTATAAAGGTCATACAAAGTGGAGTGATGCAATGCTCCAAAATCAAAAGAATACAATTAGGGGAGATAGGAATGGATTTCAGAACAAGTGAGCATTCCAAAATTCAAAGGAATCTTATTCGATAAGAATCCAAACGAAGATTAGAGAAATATAACCTATATCGATACAGAAAAATTCCCATTCAAAATTTGGAAAGACTCGAATTCATAACATACGAAAACAGAAGCATAAATATCTTTAGTTGGACAACTTTAGCTAAGCAAAAGATACAACATAGTTTACTCAAAACAACCTAACAAACTACAGATTTTGCCATACTCAAAATAGATTCCTATCAACAATGGATCTAGATCAATCAAGAGAGAAGTTCAAAATTTTAGAGGATCCTAATCAAAGAAATTACTAACAAGGTGGATACAAAAGGAATGAAGTTTAAGAAATATTTTACTTTCAAAGCAAGGAAATTTATATCAAAATAATCTTTGAAAATTCTTTAAAAATCATTTGAAAATCATTTTATACTTCGAAAATACGTTCTCTCACAAAGAAATGATTCTGAGATAGATTTCACTCATTCTAGGGTATTTCTACCCTATCTCTAATGAGTTTTTGCTCCGCAGGCTAAGGTTTGCCTAAAACCAAAGCTCTGATACCAACTGTAACGACCCACTATTTTGGACCATTCAAATCGACAATAATCCACACATGTCTGGCTTGAATAATTCAAAATAACAGATTGTAAATAAATTTGGAGCAAATGAAATCAAATACACAGAATCACAGACACAGAACATATCAGAATAACTCGCAGCGGAATATAAAAAACCATAGTAGTTCATGAAGCTACTATAACAAACTCTCAAAACATAATACATAATATCTGCTTGAAAACATATACAATAGACATCTCAAATAAATAGAAGTTTATGAATACCAGAACTGAAATAGAACAACTGAACTGAAAGGAACATATAACTAGACAAGCAGAATCTCCAACGATTCCTAGCTCCAGAAAGAAATCCAAAGCTAAGCTGTAAATACTCAGGCTGACCCGAGCGTAAAGTAAAACACAAAACACTCGAGTCAGGACAATATATACTTATATAATGTAAACCAACTCAAGTGAACTGTAGTAGAAATGCACAATAACTCAAAGGATGCTTGGGATCGCCCGTCCTTTAAGGATCAGTTAAACTATAAATTAAATACATCCCGTGGTTAAAATTTCAAATTGGTATTTTATACTTCGAAATCAAATATCATTTCAAAATTCAATATCCTTCAAAAATCCATTTCAAAATATCAAAATATCATATTTCAAAATAGTTTATATTTCGAAACAAATTACTTCATTTTAAATCATAAAAATGAAGTTAGTATATTTAATAACTAAAATTTTAAATTTCCAAAAATTTAAATTTTCAAAGTTCATTCGTTCCCTTTAATTAATTAAAACAATGAAATTTCAACTTTCGCAGCATTTAGAAAATGCTACGGAAAGTCACATTTAAAACAGTTCAATTTAACAAAAGACAGCATTTAAAATGCTGTAATATGGTTACATTAGTTTCAAATAAACTTAGTTAAATTCAACCATTATAACATTTACAAAAATGCTATAATAGCCTTTAATTAAATTTAGCCATTTGGTTCATTATTATCAACTACAGGTTCATTATTATCAACTACAGCATTTACAAATGTTGTATTATCATTTACATTAGAATTTAATAGCATTTCAGAAATGCAGTTAACTAACTTCAAATATTCAGTATAATTTCACAAACAATTATATTTTTATATAAATCATTTTTTTACTTATAAAATCATATAATTTCACTTTTAAAACAATCATTCAAATACCCTTATATTCATGATTTTATAAAGTTAAAACTCCATTCAAAAATCAAAATTTAATAATAATTCACTTATTAAATTCCAATATTAAGTTATAAATTCATTAAATTAAATTAACTTAACACTTAAGTTTAAATTTTCAAATATAACTTAATTCCATTTTTATTTACTTAACTTAAAAATTCACTTTTAAGCCAAATTCACAAATTTCCAATTTTAGTTATATTTCAAAATTTCAACTTAAATATTCATTCATTTCACATTTTAACTTTATTAAAAAAACATTTAATATATTATAAAATCATTTAAATTCACTTTAATCCAAATTATCATGAATTTATCACATTTCATATTTAATTTAAATTCCAATTATCACCAAATTAAAATTTCCCAAAATAACTTACATTTCAAATTTTCTAATTTTACCATTAATTTATTTCACTTATAAATTTTCAGAAAATCAATAATGCTTTACAAAAATCATTTTTATTTAGTTTAAATCAAAATATTATAATATTTACATTTCTAAAATATTTAAAAAAAAATTATAAAACATATTTTAACAACGGGTCTGTATTTCATTTTCTAGCCTAGGTAAAGTGATACGGGTAATTTATCATTTCAACCCGTAATTTACAAAGATACCCGGGTTTGATCATTTCAAACCCGCAATCCCAAGTAAATGAAAATAATTGAAAATCATTCAGGCATATCATTTCAGCCCATAATGATTTTCTCCTATTCTAAAGTCCGTTCGGGTATGTATCATTTCAACCCATAGTGATTTTAATCTAAAGGGAACTTGCAGTGTGATAAACTGATAAAAATAATAGAACAGCATAATATAACAGTAACATATAATATAATAGGTGTTTAAGCATGGGTGAACATCATAAAATCATAACATAGCAAGTGTAACATGATAATGCATTTTACAGATTCAAAAGGGGTCAATTCACTAGTTATATATGTACATATTGTCTGGTGAGAATAACTCACCTGTTAAGCTGGAGATTTGCCAACAAAGCTCACAACACAAAGATTACGAAGGCACGACAACTCTAATACAATTTGAGTGTGGAGAGAAAATCCAATGATATAGATCTTGTGTTACAACCCAAACAAAAATCAAAGCAAAACCATAAATTTCAATACACTAGAAATGAAATAACTTTTAAATAAAAAGAGATACGAATGCCAAATCTTTTGCCTTGCTTTCTCTATTCTTTTGTCATGGCCTAGGGATGGTTTTGGCTCTAGTTTGAACAAGTTTGGCTCAGGTTTGGTCATGTGTATGCATGGCCTAGGTAGTAGAATATGAGGAGGAAGTCTATACAAAGGAATATGAAGAGTTTAAGGCAAAATAGGTGGGTTTTGTTCACAAAAATGGCTCGGCCATGGGCTTGTGTGGTCAGGTCAGAGGGGTATGGATCAGGTCAGTGGAAGGAAAGGTGTGTGGTGGTCTGGCCAGAGGTGGTGGAGGCGGCCTAAGGTGGTGGTGGTGGTGGAAATTGGAGTGGTGAAGCAATAGTGGTAAACAATCATGTTTTTATGGCTTGTTTTGCAATTTTTGTGGAGTTTTGGCATCATGGTGGCTCGGCCTTGGTCAAGACCAGAGGAGTAGCTGGTGGTGATGGCAGGGAAGAGATGTAGGGGGTGGTGGCCGTGGATATGGAGTGGAGGCCATTCAAAGAAGCAAAGAAAACAAGGCAAAATACATGAAAAATGAGAAGAAAAGTGTAAAAAGTAGCCATTACCCATAGATTTTTCTTGAAGCCATGAATGAATGAGAAGGTAAAATGTTTTTGGGTGAATGGAGGCTGAAAACTCACGGCTACAAACCAAAAATGCATAGCCAAGATAGTAATTGAGGAGTTATGGCAAATGAAAGGACAAAGGAGATGAAAGGACTTAAGGTAAATAAGCTTTTAAAACTCTTCATATTTCTTTTTCTTTATATTCAAATAAAACAAAAATAAAATCAGTAAATTGACTTTAAAACCGAAACAAAGTAATATAAAATAAAAATAATTAATTAATTTTAAAGAAAATGGAAAAAGAATATAAGAAATTGCTTAAAAATTGAAAACAGGGTCCAGAAATTACAAATAAATCACTATTGACTTTGGAAAATTAACAACTTCATTTTAAAAATATTTTAAAACAAAAATGTGAAGTAAAATAATTCATTTATATTTTCAAAATGAAATAAATAATTAAATTTAGAGAAATTAGAAAAAGAACTAAAGAAATTGCTTAAAAATTCAAAACAGGACTTAAAATTTACAAATAGAATATCACTAGTTTTAGAAAATTTCTATTTCACTTTAAAACATATAAAAGGTCAAATAAATAAAATAAATGAGGAACAAAATAAAGTGGGAATGAGAATCAAATAAGATTTTAAGAAAAAAATAGAAAAATAAATAAAGAATTACTTTAATTAATTGAAACTGGAAATTAGAAATTGTAAGCAAAATACAACTGACACTGGAAAATGTCAATTATACTTTTAAAAATGTTTTAAAACCAAAATATATGCACAACATGTTATTTTACCCATATAAATATAAATTAGAACATTACATGACCAAATAAAATATTATTTATACAATTTAAAATAAACAATTTGTTAAATACAGCAAATTACACACAATATTGAAAAAGGCATAACTTTCACATTATAAATCAGATTTCAACGAAACGAAAAGCATTATTCTTAAAATTTTATTTACTTTCATAATAAAATATAAAATTCAAATTTTCAAACTTTCAAATTTCTAAATTAAAAGTCAAAGTTTGACCATATTGACCAAAATTCACTTTTCTGGAAAATATTCTTTTTAGTCATGTTTGGAATTCTAATTCACATCAAAATCAAAATTTATATTTAAAATAACAAAATTTATTCATTTTAATAAATAAAATAAAGTATTTAAATCAGGAAATTAATTAAAATAACCAAAATATACAATTAAAATAATCACAAAATACAGGGTTGTTACATTGATTCTAGAATTTCTCTATCATAGTGTATAGCTATGTAAGGAGAAGGATGGTTTCTAGTCAAGGAACCTTATCGATATCCGCATTAGGGAAGTCGAATGAATAATACTAGTTCGAAAGCAAACTTGTGTGATCGAGCGAGTGATCGAATGTGATTTTGTGTGACGATGACATATGTACATCTTATGTTCTGATATTATTGAAATGTTTTGACGCTAAAATTGAAAGTTGCTAGGTTGGATATCTTTGTAATTTAAATTGGAAATTTTCTTTTATGCAAAACTATTATTAATTTAAAACCATTTTTCAAACTATCTTTCTTTTATTTCATCTTATTCAACTATTTTATTTTATTTTATATACAAAACTATTTTATATACAAACTATTTTATATACAAAACTATTTTACAAACTATTTTATATACAAAACTATTTTACAAACTATTTTATATATACAAAAATATTTTACAGCTACTTTTGTATAAAACTATTCTAAATTCGAAACCTTTATAAAGCAAAGATGTTCAATTCCATAAGGCTCTTTATGCAGCGAAATTGATTTTTGAAGAAAAGTTCGATTCTTATATAAGATGGACTTTATATAAGTATAAGGTGATTTTGAAGACTATTGATTTTGGAATGTATTCGATCTGAAGAGATAAATCTTATCTATAACGGAATTTATATAAGAATGATTTGATATATTCGAGACTATTGATTTTGGAAAGTACTCTATCTGAAAGTGAAATCTTACATATAATGGAAGTTATATTAGTGTGATAGTCGAAGTTATGATTTTGAAAGGGTATTATATATGGTATGTTATATTTCAAAGTAAAAGGTATGGAGAAGTACCCTCCGTGAAGAAGTATAGTATGATATGCTTCGACCCAGATGGACTTGGGGAATCCAGGAATGGATTCGACCGATAAACCCTAATATACTTGGGTGAATTCAAAAATGGATTCGAACCGATATGGTTGTCCGGACTTAAACTCATGAGTTCCTCGATTATTTTTCCAGGGTAGATGCTTTTATAGTTTACCCAATGGAGGCGCTTTCGATCCTGGGATCTGTTGTTTATGGATCTTCCGGGAAGGAAGAGCATCTATTGTGTAAATCATTGAATCAGCAGTTACCACTACAGTAGGGGTCGATGGTCCCTTGTTTACGAAATGGCTACAATATTTTTCTGGAATCCGAAAGGTGGAAGGATCTTCTGGAAAGTTTTGTGTCCATTGCGTAAACACTGGATCTGCAGCGGGCCACTGCTATCGTAATAACATCATTTGACATCAGATTTTGAGCGGTACTTCTCATGCCAGTTTTTTTAGTATTTTTCACTGGGTGTTGAAACAGGTCTACTAAGTACTTGGAGGTTTCTAGTCTTACAACTGATCAACGTACGACCAGAGCCTGCAAGAACGAGGATAAACTTGTTAAAACATCGAGTTATAAAAGTATTTTGATAAAGTATTATATAAAGAATATTTTGGTCATTTCTTTTCATTTCTAAAGACTTTAAAAATGTTTAAAATATTATTTTTTATGTACAACATGGTTTAATAATAAATCATTAGTGTTGTAAATATTGTGAGAAGTTATTAATTAAATAAAACATATTTAAAGTTAATGATTATTGATTTATTAATGATGTTTAAAAGTATTTTGAGATTTAAAACTAATAAAATTTATAAATAACGAATTTAAGGTTTTCAATAACTTATTTTTAAATATAAGTAGTGATGTAAATAATTGTTTTCAAATAGTTTACACGTACTTATTAAGATGTTATTTAAAAAAATTTATGTGGTATTTATAAATGAAGCAAGAAATTTTACAGATGAATTTTTTTTCCGTAAAGTATTAAAGATGATGATTTGTAAATGAAGTTTTCAAATGAATATTTCAAGTAAAATTTATATAAGTTTCTTTGAATGTATAATTTAAAGATATTATATAAATGGGAAAAAAATGATTTGCGAAGTTTTATTCATAGTAATATACTTACCAATAAATTTGAATCTCTATATTGGAACTATGGTTTGAAATATTTACTTGATTTCAAAGCACTAACAGTAAATTTATAGGTTTATTCACTATTTGAATTTTTGTATTAAACCATAATAAATGTTTTTCCATGATTTGAATATTCATTTTAAACAAGTGTGTAAAATTAATTATGAAGATATGAAATTTTATACTTTGATTTTGGTATTTAATGTAAGATTTGAGTATACTATTAGTTTCAGTTTAATAATCTAGGGTTATACTTATTTTAAAATATGAGTCTAATAAATTATCGGATTTAAGGAACTTAAATAAAAAGTGGGGCTTATCATAATGTTTTGATATAAACTTCTAACATTGTTTAAACTTTTGGAAAATTCTTGCATAATGCTATGAAGATGTTTTAAATGTATCTTATATTCTTACTAAGTGAAAGAGGTTAAATGTTTAATTGGTTTTTTTCAGATATATTGAAATATTCCTTTTCTCTTCAAGGGAAATATCAATTTAATAATCTATGTTAAAATTAAATAGATTTGATAATATTGTTAATAATAAATTTGAATTGATTTAATAAATATTTAAATAGGTGATTTTATCTTTTAAAAGCTAATTGATTTGTTTTCTATTTGTATATATTGAAAATAGATAAGCCTTGTTTTAAATTTAATAAATAAAGGCATGTCTTCTAATTCTAATATTTTTGATAATTTGGAAATTTGATTTAATTTAATATTAAGCTATTAAATAAATAACCATATGGCTTTAAAATATTCAGGATAAAAGTTTAATTTGTTTAAAATGATTTTAGTTTAAGTTTAAATTTAAACAAAAAAGTTTGTTTTGTTCTTTTTAAATATAGCTTGATAAAATAAGTAATTTATTAATAAAGAGATAACTTCTTTTATAAATTATTTTAAATTTAATAAGGAGTTATTTTTAAACAATATTAATAATGTAATGTTTTTACAAATGGATTTTTATATAAATAGAAATTGTTATTTCGAAATTATTTACATATATATGTGTATTTTGAAAGAAAGCTATGATTTGAAAATTTAAAATAAGTCTTTCAAAAATATTTAAAATAAAATAAATCCTATAAATGTTAAACATAAGTATAAACCAAATATATGGTTATAAGCATAAGCATAAATACATAATCATAAGAAACTATGATATTAACAAAAGAAAAAAAATCTATAAAATAAAAATAAGATAAGTATGAAACAAGACAAAAGTATATATGCACATAGGTATAAAAGCAAACCAGGCTTTGTATAAATATGTATGTAGCATGTAAGTAGTAGGCAAGGCAAGAAGTAAAAATAAAATAAAATATCTATGAACATAAGAATAAAAATGGGTTAAGTAGGAAACATAAAGTACCTTAGCATTAAATGCTTTCATCTCAACAAACAAATAAAAGTCAATTCAAATTATCCAAAAAGCAATTCAGCCTCCATTTGAAAAAAATCTTTGACCAATATAATAAAAAAAGAAAAAGAAAAAGTGTACCAACAAAGTATACCCAGTAAACACCTACCTCTGTAAAACTCCTTTCTATATATATATATATCTACTTATTTTAGTTCGTTCTCAAGACATAGCAAACCTGAGAATAATAAGTTAACATTTCCATTTTTACAACTTAAACATCATACAACAACAAAGGCAAGAAGATTAGGAGGAAGATCAAAGCAAAACAATTCTCAGTTTTAAAAGTTCAAAGCTATTTTCAAATAGAAATGCGCTGTCCATCTTCTCAGATCAACAGTGAGTAACTTTTAAAAATCTAAAATTTTATCTGGTTGCATGCTATTTCTATGATAAATATTGTAGTGTGTATATATGTAAATGTAATCTGCTGTATGCATGTTTATAAGAATGTCCTCTGTTTATAGTTTCCAGTTTTCCTGTTGTTTAAAATTCATATTCTTTTTGACTCAATTTCTATTAGGATTTAGTTTACAAACAAAATAGTTTGATTAGTTATAAAGTAAGTTTTAAAATTGAATTAAGTTAATATAAACTTGAATTGGCTCTGGAAAATCAAAGCAACTGTACAAGCTCAAATTTAAATGAAAATTTAATCATCCTGTTTTCTGGATTCATGAATATAAATTGAATACTAAAATCAAAACATGATTTTTAAAACAAAATTTATGATTTTTAGTAAAGAGGTAGAGTGCAGATCTGGGTTCCTCTGAAAATGGGAAACTAGGATTTTCTGATGATCCTTGTATCTGGAGAGGTCGGGATCTTGGGAAATGATGGAGGAGTGATTGTAGTTGATAGGAAAAATGGCTGATGATGATGCATTTCATCGAGGAGGCAACGGTGGTGGATTCTTGGTTTGGAACCCTAGGTTTAACAAGGCTGGGAAATTCGATCATCTCACCTTCTACAGTTGATCGAGTGTAAAGGGGTCTTGAGTGATGGAAGCTTGGTCGTAGACGAGGAGTTGGCCGGAGTTTCAGATTTTTTGGTGGTCGGAGGGTCGTGGACAGTGTAACAACCCGCATATCTATCGATTTTATATTTAAATATTTTATTTAAATATTTTATCGTTAGTCGGATGTTAGTCCGAAAAGCTACATTTTGCATACGGTCAAATTAGGACTCGAGACCACTTCCATTGAGTTCAAAATGACGTTTGCGATCTTTTTGAGTGTAAACTTCGATATGTTTGGAGATAGTGAAATTTCCAACACTTTTTCCCGCCTTTGACTTTGGTTTGGACTGCACCCCTTTAGTTCAGCCCAACCATCTTCTTCACTCTATCAAAACACTTCAAGCTTTGTCCAAAAATGGTGGTGGGAAGTGGAAATTAAAACTCCAAACACAAATTCTATTGCAAATCCGAGATTCAACATCAAATTCACGTGAAGACCATTGATTCAAGCTTGTTGGTGTTCTTGCTTTGCTCCCAAATCTCCATCTTCATCAAATTCCGTGAAAAGGTGAGATTTTTAGTCTCACATCTTGCTTAAATTGTCATTGGGCTGTTGGGAATGATCCCCTATTGCATTTGTATGAATATTTGCGTTTGGTTTGGATTGGATTGACGAAAACACCATTTTTGAGCGTTTTGACGAATTTTCCAGCCCCCTAGAGCTGTTCGGCATCGTTGAGTCAATCGGTTCGGCCTATTTAAGCTGTTCGGCATCATTTAGTCGACCGGCATCTTTAAGTGTTCGGTATCTTTGAACGTTCGGCCTCCTGAGTGTTCGACCTCCTGAACGTTCGGCCTCCTGAGTGTTCGACCTCCTGAACGTTCTGCCTCCTGAGCGTTCGGCATCTTCAAGTCGTTCGGTCTCTTGAACGCTCGGCATTCTCGAGTCGTTCGGCTGTTGAGTCGTTCGGCATCTTCTGGTCGGATCGGCATATTAGGTCGGTTCGGCATATTTGAGTGTTCGGCATATTCGAGCGTTCGGCATCTTTAAGGCATTCGGCATTTTCGAGCGTTCGGCATCTTTAAGGCATTCGGCATTTTCGAGCGTTCGGCATCTTTAAGGCGTTCGGCATATTCGAGCGTTCGGCATTTTCGAGCGTTCGGCATCTTTAAGCCGTTCGGCATATTTGAGTGTTCGGCATTTTTGAGTCGATCGGCACACTTAGAGCGTTCGGCATTTTTGTCGTTCGGCCTCCTTAAGTCATTCAGCCTCCTTCGATCGTTCGGCGTCCTTGAGTCATTCGGCTATTAGGTCGTCCTGCATCCTTTGGTCGCTTGTCCTCATTAAGTCGTACCCCGTATTACTCTGCGTAGGCAATCTCTTCTGAAAAACATTTATCAGAATTTCTACTTTGATGGTTTTGGGATTGACTTCTTTGGACTTTACTCACGTCTTCGAACGTGAATTGATTTGTTCTACAATCGTTTTATGACTTGTCACTTTAAAGATATATGAAGGTTTCAATACTAATAGTAAATATCAAAACTCTTTCATCAAAGCGATTTCAACACTATTTTAAATATCAAAAGTTCATTTTCTCAAACCGATTTTCAATCTACTAGTATATACAAGCCTTTACTTCACTCGAATGAGAAATCGACTTAAACGACTTAGTAAAACGGGTGGTATGAAACACTTGCGTTCACTTCGTCGGTTAGCTCTTGGACTTGTTCGATTGAACCCTTTTTGTGACAATTTCCTAGTGAAGATTTACAGCTTGTTCGTAAATATTTAAGTTAAGCAAGTGGTTATGGGACATGAAGCTAAACTCATATATTTACTGGCTTGGTGTGATTGACACTTCCTTATGATCATGACGATCATTTTTGTGATTTAGACTAGCGATTGAGCGATGTCTCTTTGTCTACGTGGGAGACTATACCCCGATTATGTGATGTTTCGCCATCACATTTCCTACGGTCTTCGGGCCATTCCTGTGTGAAAATTTAATGGATAGCTTCCATGAGATAACTTCTCGTCATGTGTTTACGCGTAGGTGAGTTTTCATGCTCCCATTCATGTGTTAGGCCTCCCCCCTTTTTATGTGTTTTCTGGATTTCTGATGATGATTTCTGGAATTTTGTGCTTCACCAATTTTCATGATTTTCATTGATATGATATCAGTTTTTGTGCATTGGTGAATTCATGTGTTATTGACTTGTTATGAATACAAGTTTAGGGTATGATACCCTACCTTATCTTTGTGAAGATTCTTGTGATATTGATTAATCTTTTGTTGATTATCATTTACATACTTATAGTAGTATGTCGTTATGGTTATTTCATGTTCATGTCATGCCTTTTTCTTTATACCATATCATCTGATATTTATAGTTAGACTGATCCGTTTATTATTTTCTTATAAATAATACTCGGGTCAGACCGAGATGTTACAGGTGCTTCTGCTTGACTTCTCTTCCAGATATTTCTGACTTTTGGCTAACTACATAGATTAGTAGTTTTTGGATGTACACCTTTGAGAGATAGACTCTATGTTGTGTACTTATTCTTTTGTATAGCACGTGATGCTATTCTTTTGTATTATCGTGGATCTTTCTGACCACTACTCTGATGTACACTTTCATGTGTTATATATTTATTCATATCTTCTTCCGCCTTTGTGATATGGATGTCTGTGACTGATTTATGTTATGATTATTTCTATGTTTGTTTTCCGAAGATTATATATAGCCACCGTGTGATATTTTTGTGTTTGTATCGGTATGTCGGATTTCCTCCTTAAAAGATATGCATTCTATTCTATCTGACGTATCGGTACTCGCACAAAGAAGTTACATGGATGGTCGCTCCTCCACAGCCTTATTCTCCGCGCTAATTGACAGCACTACATCGTAGTGTTCTTGGTTAGCGTGGGTATAGAGGTGGGGCGTCACAGACAGCGTGTTGTCAGGTTTTGGGGTGAGTTCCTGTTGATGGGTTCCAGGTTTAAATTGAACTCGAATTCAAATTCGAGTTGAGTTAGAGACAATCTGGTGATCAAGTTAGTGTTTGGGGACGTTCGTCGACGAGGGAAGATCGTCGAACTTGATCGGAATCGATCGAGATCACTGTGCATGTGCACAGTGTTCATTGATGGATGCTGTGGGTTTTGGTTTGGGCAGGAAATGGGACTCGAGTGTTTACTCGAGCTGTCGAGGTTTTTACTCGAGTACATATGAATTTGACTCAAAGTAAAATGTAAGGGTCTCGGGTAAAAGTAGATACAGGTTTAAAACCTGTTCTGTTTTAATCTGAGTTTAAAATGTAAAGTTAAGGTTTAAATAAGTTTTAAATCTAGTTTTAAAATGATTCAAGTTAAATTTGAATCTTAGCTGGAAATAAATAATGTTTTTAAATTTAAATTTGTTAAATAACCTTAAAATGGTTAGTTGTTTAAAAGTGTTTTAAAGGAATTTGAATTTAAATTGGAGTTTGAAATGCAAAGAAATGATTTAAACAAAGTTTAAATCAAAGTGGTAAATCTGGATTCAAATCTAAGTTTGAACCTTAGTTTTGAAATAAAAGAAGTTTTTAAATTTAAATTGTTTTAAACAGTTTGAATGTTAAAGTGTAATTTTAAATTTTTTTAAATTTAAAATGAAATTGGGTTTTAAATTCTTTTAAACTTCTATTATAAGATAAATAATTCTTTAACTTGTGAAATAAAAAGGGTTTGAATTGTTATAAACTTTGTTAAGTTAATTTGTTTTCAATTTAAATTTTAAATTTAAAATGAAATTTAAAAGTAAAATTTGAAAATAAATTTGAAAATAAATTGTTTTTAAATACATTGTCAATGATAACTTGATCATTAATAAGAAAAATGTTTTTATCTTTAAATAAATGAAGATTTAATGATTTGTAATTATTAAATTAATTAAAATGAATAATTACTGATTTGGATTAATTAATTTAGTAATTAAGAGTTTAAATTAGTTAATTAAGGTTTAAGCTAATTAATTTAGGATAAATTAATTGGTAATTAAGGATCATTAATTAAATAAGATTTAAATTTTTAATTAATGATTAGTAATTAATTAATCAAGTAATTAAGGATTAATTAAGTTACAGTTAACACTTAATTAATTAAAATAATTAAGGATTAATTAATGAGTTATTAAAGGTTAATTAAATTGTAATTAATAATGATTAATCTTAGTTAATTACTTTCGAAAAGTAATTAAAGAATTGTTAATAGTTAATGAAGGTCATTAACTAAGGATTATTAAATAATTAATTAATGTGATTAATTTTTAATAATTAATTTAAGATAATCAATTGTATAATTACTTAATGGAAGTAATTAAGGAATTAATTACTCATTGTAATTAATTAAGTTAATATGAATTGTTTAAGTTAATTAATTAAGTTTAATTAATTTAAATAACCATTTGATGATGTGATAAGTATAATTACTTAGGGAAGTAATTAATGGATAATTACTGGATGTAATTAATTGAATGGATGATTTATTAATGAAGTAATTTGATTATAATTACTTGTATAATTAATCAAAGGATTAATTAGAGATAATTAATTATGGAGTAATTAAATTATTTAATGAAGTAATTAAGGGTAGTTAATTACTGAATGGGGTTAATCAAGGGTGATTAACAATTTGGTTTAATTGAAGATTAATTACTTAATGTAATTAATTTAAATAGAAAATGTAATTAGAGATCATTAATTATTATAATTAATGCTATATTTTAGAATGGATTTATTTGGAAATAATTAATAAATGAAGGGATTTATTAATGTAATTAATTAAGTAATGTAATTAATTTTAATTAATTAATAAATGAAGTAATGTAAAGGTTAATTTCTATATTTGGTTAAAGATAATTAATTTGTGAAAATAATTAAAGGATAATTACTTAAATGTAATTAAAGATAATTAATCAAGGATGATTAATTTAAAATGAATAATTGGATGATGATGATTAATTAATTGATTGATAATTAATTAATAGTGATATAAGCAAGTTTAATAATGGTAAAATAATTAATTTAATTTACTTTAAATTAATTAGAGATGAAGTAATTAATTTAATTCATTTTAAATCAATTATAGCTGATGTGATTGCTTATGTATGAATGGATGATATTGTTTACCTCAAATGGTTTGAGATATTAGATAGATGATGTTGTGTGAAATGGATGCTTTGATTATCTGTTTGGGATAATAATATGGATTATCTGTTTATAATGATAATGTTGATTATCTATTGTGATATTGTGAATTATCTATCTGTGAGTATATAGATAATATTGAATTGAATTGTTTTAACTTTAAAACAACTTGGCCTTAAAAGATACGTTTTGGATTTCGATGAGACCGGGATCGGGTTTCCAAATTTGGATATCCGAAAACCACATTGATCCAAATTAACGATAGGTCGTGAATCTGAAGTGAAGATGAAGATTCAGAGTGCAAGGGTTATTGTCATTAACTCTGAGGATGATTCCAAAATGTGTGTAACGAGATAATGCCTTCGGTTTCGTTCAAACCTAGAACGAACTTGTATGGATTGAATGCTTTCAGAACATCGTCAGGTGGACGTTGAGCATTCTAAGAGATGTGTTCTCTAAAGGTAATCGTAGCCTCAAGCCTCATCAACCGGGAATGGCTAAAAAAGGGGATGTGCAGCAAGGTTAAGTGGGTCATGCCCAAGTAGGACGAGATTTTCCCCTGTCTAGAAGTCCCTTTATATTCGGCTGTGTGGGGCAGTTGATTCCAACAACTGCCGGGGTTGTCTTGTTCGGGACTGTTCAGTAAGGAATGGTTCCGGCCTTGTGTTGCAGGGGGTTGGGCGTAATCCTCGGTACAATGATCTAGGCCACGTACTATGACGGGCGGTACCCCAGTAGCCCTGCCATTGTATGGAATCCAATCTCCAATAAGTGACGTACGTATTAGTTGTGCTCAACTATGTTCGAACGTGAGATGTAAGCATTCCAGCTATTTCTGTATTTTACTTGGAAACCCTAGACACTACTATAATATCACTGGATTTCCTATCAAATGTGTTGGTTAGCGTAAGGTAAACACTTACCCATGTTTATGTGTGGGAAGTCTTACGTGATACCTTTGTTTCAAAAGTTTTCAAAGTTAAGCAACTTTAACCTGTTACTCACACCAGACCCATGTCTGACCCGGAGTTTATTTCTGTTTTTCCTAAACTCTTGGGTACTCAAATTTTTACGAGTAGCTAAGGGATTCAGGTTTGCTTTGACGAATTCTGGAGGAGCAATGGAGCAGGAGTGTAACGCCCCACCCCGAGACCCACCTTAGTAAAGAGAATTAACAAGTAATTCCGTTTACTAAAGCGGAGAATAGGGCTGGTTAAGGGCGACTATCTATAATTTTGTCTTAAACATCTACTGAATACGTCGATAAATGTAATATAATATTTCTTTTCTACTCAAGTGGATCGACATACCCAGTAAATGCATAATCCAAAACTATAGGTAGCTGATGATCTATCAGAACAAAATACAATAACTGAATGTAAATCATATCACAGAACAGTAACCAACATCATATATATACATATACACCGATACATGTTCAGTACAATACAATATGAATACATTAATGGTGGTACACGACCACGCCATATACATCGAATTAATTGTGAATACATCAAAGTCAAGCGGAAAGAAATATAAACTACACAAAAGTGCTAGGGTGATATCCAAGCAGATGCATCGAAGCAAAGTCTCGTAACTGATAGCTAACCTAAAACAACTCGGTCTGACCCAAGTACAAAGTACACGGGTCAGTCTAGCTAAAATATTCAGTTAATGAGGATAGACGATAATATGAAGCATAAGATACAAGGTGATAATTCTTTTCGAATGAGAAAAGGCAACAGAAAGAATACAACCCATGACTTAAGTGAAATAATGTCACTTAAGTATACAAAGACCTCAAAAGAGGTAAGTTCAATAATAATACTCAAATAATATAAACATTCGCCACATATCATCGGCGACATCCCAAAATGTCTACATGGTTTCCATGAGCCATATCTTCTCAAAAGGTGAAACATCAATACAAAATCTCACCAAAAAGGCAAACATAAGACATTCTCAAGTAGGATGATCCAAAACTCAAATATAAAAGAATCTCCAAACTCAATTATACCTCATCTCATCGGTATAAATGTATATAAATCTCAATCTCAACTCGCCAGAATGGCAAGGCCTAGAATATCCTATAAAATCATGAAATCATCCAAACTCATAACTCAAGGAACTCGATAAGGGTTCAAAACATCATAAATGAAATCACCATACATATAACATCTCATATAGCACTAGACTATCGATGTAATCAAACATCTTAAAATGGTGATATCACAATAAAACAGAAAATTCAGATAACCCGGATTGGCCAAATCCCCGATTGCAATGCCGAAGCAATGCTGCACGTGCTAAACTCAGATGGCCGAAGCCTCAGACAAGGTCGCTAACACCTACCAAAGCAGTTCGTCCTCATGACAAGTTCGTTGACACCTCACCAAGCCGTTTTGTCAGCCCTAACAAGGTCGCTAACACCTTCCAAGCAGTTCGTCCTCATGACTAGGTCGCTAACACCTCTCAAAGCAGTTTTGTTATGTAAAGATCGTGAATGTGTCACAAACTCACGGATAGGAACTCGAAAAGTGTTAACGTGTGTCCCATACCACACGTTCGCACTTAACGGTTTACTAGCCGCTAGTCGATGCCACACTAGAAACTTCATAAAATTCAGAAAATCATATCTTGCCTCATCTCATCGACGAGTGATAAAGAGACACCATACTTGTCTCGTCGCATCGATAAGAATGAAATGGCATCGTAACTTGTCTCATCTCATCGACAAGTGAAAACATCATGATGGTTCCTCATAAACCATAAATTTCAAAGTAGAAATCTCAAACTATAAAACTCGCCAAATATTGGTCTTCCAAGATAATTCCTAAAGATAGGAATTATAATCTCAAAAACCTTCCATAAATTGGCAAAACATCTTAGAAACACTAATCTCAAATAGCTTCGATCGTACAAGTCCGGAATTAACCGAAATAGTAAACGCACATGTCCCATACCACATGTTTTACTAAATCGTTTAATACTCTTTCTCATACGTTAGAATATTGCAAAAGTGAGTATTTTACATTTAAAATAGTTTACTAGAGAAAACAGGCTTTTAAATTATTATTATTTTCCGAAATGATTAGTAAACCAGTATTTGAAATTCCTTTATTATAGGAAATAAATAGATTTTATATTAGAAAAAAAAATTAAAATACTATAAAATAATAATTTGAAATTTTCATTTATTTTCAAAATCACTTCAAAATGGTTTAGTGAAAACCGTGCTCGAAAACAATGAAAAACAAGAAAGATAACTCAAGATCAGTAACTTGAGTTCAATACGAATTCAATTCAAATTTAACCCAAAATTAATTCAAATTCTATTTAAATTTGAATTTCAGATTCTCCAAATATAACTAGTCTATTGATAGGCATTATAGCTTTCAAAACATCTCAAAAACAATCATCAAAAATCAAATAAGAATGAGAGCAAAAATAAGCTAATACACTCCTCAAGTCAATAATTGTTATTGTTGTCGTTTTGCTCTTGTACCGTCAACAAGCAAACACAGTTTTAATCAAGCAAACATCAAAATTTTAGAAAACATAAAACCTGAAACTTTTTGTACAAAGTTTAAGCTTTCTGAAACATCTAAGATTATCAAATTTGGTTAAGAGACAAAGAAGTTATGGCAAATTTTAGTTCAGTTTTAACCACAGAGCAAATATTACTTTTGCTCTCAGGTTAGCAGTGGCAAAGTTCAATTTTGACATAGAAACATTCAAAATTATAGAAAACTCAACCCATGAAAGTTGTAGTGTATGATTTGTGCTTTCCAGAACATCCAAAATTATCAAAATCCGATGAAAACCGAGAAAGTTATGTCTAATTTTGTTTCAGCTTCAAGCACAGAGCAAATATAGATTTTGCTCTCGGGTTAGAAGTAGAAAAATCAAATTTTGACATAGTTAACCTAAAAATTACCGAAAACATAAAACATGAAAGTTGTAGTATAGGATTTAAGCTTTCCGGAACATCCAAAATTATTAAAATCCGATCAAAAACGAGAAATATATAGCTCAAACAATTTCCAATTCAAACTCAGGAAATTATGTCAAAGACATAACTATACTTCTATTTTAAAATCTATTTCAGGTCAATCAAATGGTAAAATATCAAAATTTAACCTGAAGACAAATTATTCCTTATTCAATCTAGTTTCCAGTATGAAAAATTTTTGACCTAAATCGGATAAGAAACGAGTAACTTATGGCTAAAATACTTCTTAGGTCTATGATTGTTTTTGCTGTCAATTTGCTCTCGGGATAGCAACAAACAAACATAATTTTAAGCAAACAAACATCAAAATTTTAGAAATCTCAAAACATGAAACTTATAGCTCATAACCTAAGCTTTCCAGAACATCTAAAATCATCGAATTTGGTTTAGAAACGAAAAGTTATGCATAATAAAATGATAGCAATTTACTAATGAACATGCAACAAACAAAATTGAGATTTCTTAAATTGAAATCTCAATCAAAGCTTGAAAATGTAAGTTTTGATACTCACCTTGTGATTTTGTAGGGCAAATCTCAGATTTGTAGCTAGAAGATTGAAGCTTTGAGGAAGAAACAACTTCAAATAACCTTCTCTAATCTTTATTTGGTTGATTTACTTCTTGAATTTGCAGCAAATTGATTGAAAATATAATTTTTGTTTGAGGAGGCCATTGTTTTTCTTATTTCTATTTACTGTATAAGCTTTTGAGAAGAAGAAGTAAAAGAAAAATAAAAATGCACTGTTATTTTTTCTCTCATCAGATGTTGGGTTTTGGATTCAAACCTTACCCTATAAGCCCAACCTAAAATACTTAGAGAAAATTACAAAGGAATGTACATATTTTAACCTATATTATTACTATATGCACACTTTTCTTCATTTTAAAGTCAAATAAAATGTGTACAACCATTTGTGTGAAAATGAAATTGCTATTTGAACAAAATAAAATTTATTTTAACAATAAAAAGTTATTTTTATGAATGAAACGTTATTTTTATCAATATTAGACCATTTACCCTATTTTTTAACACAATAATTTGTATAAAAATTGTTTTCTTGTCAAATATATTACAATAAATCATTTTAACTATTTGTAATCGTCAAAATATTATTTTCAAACAATATTTCATCTCTTATACTAATCAAATTTATATTTTCTTCATATTTCTCCTTTCTAAATCCATAAAAGATTAATATTGACAATATTTTTCAATATCGTTATGTTTACCCAAATAAAATTATAAATTGATTATTCTCTACTCAAATTCTCAAAATAAAGTTTTTAAAACTTTATTTCCATCAATTTAAATTTATTTCAATAATTGAATGTTGAAATACATCACCTATTTAATTTAATAGCTCCAAACTAATAATTACCCAATATTTCAATTTATTTAAGCCAAATACTTATCCAATCAATGTTTAATCCTATATTTATACCCAAATAAACAAAATAAATTTTCAACTTTATTTTTCCCATTTTATTTACAAAATCCATTGTTTATTCCAAATAAACAATTTAAAATTTTCAATTATATTTTAGTTTAAAATATTAAATTATAACTACCGTTATAAGTAAATATTAACAGGTAATCTCCAAAGCCAGGGTTGTTACAGACTCCCCCCCTTAATAAAATTGCATCCTCGCAATTTCTAGAGAAGAATTTGTATTCAACCTATTAATTTCATCAATCAAAGGAAGGATAGACTAGCTCAAGTTTAAAATAAATTCTCACACTCTCAAGATAGGATGGTAGAGAGAAACAAGGAAAAACTCACTTGGTTAATCTAATGGCCCATCAAATGCTAATATAGTGATTATCAAACCATCGAATTTTCCAAGTGTCTCGAAAGAATTTCAAAGACATCCCGTCTTCAAATCAAAACTCAATAAGATGCTCAACAATTAATCAATCGAAAATGATTGATTTCAAAAAACCTCAACGAATAGAGTCGGGATCAAACTCACTTAAACCCAAACTCTAAGCAATAAAGAAGATCATCAATAAGATTTTCCACATAAATATACGGAAAGAACATCCTCACAACAGGGTAGACACAATAGACAAGATAGATAAATCACAAGATGGCTTCTCACAAGGCCACCAAACTCGAACGACCGTGAAAAATGCACGTCGTTGATAATAGCTCAAAGATAGAATATACTCAAGAACAAGGATATAAGCTCGAATTATCTTTTAATCCAAGATATTTAGAATTTTGAATCTCAACATCTTTTAAATATTTAAATCTCAATTTTCAACATTTGAAAATTTCTCAAACTCTTTACTATAATACTTAGTAAGTAATTTAAAACTCAAAGTTAAAATTCAAATTTCTTCTCTTACCTCAAAATTAATTTCCAAAGAATTTTGTAAATCCATAATAATATCCCCCAAAATAAATTAAGGGTTTAAATTCTCTTATTATACTATTCCCTTAAAACATCCAATGTATATAATATAGATTCTAAAATCTCAAAATCTACTTCCAATAAAGCACAGCTCAAAATAATCTCATTTATATTCTCATCTTTATAATTTAAAAATAAATAAATGGCATTGCCTCGCTATTGAGTCTCTAATAAATAAATATACCCGTTGGCTGCAGAGTTGATCGAACGATCAAAACTGCCTCGCCACTCTATTACTCATCTCTAAAATCAATGGCTGCAATTACTATTCAAAAATAAATTTAATATTTAATCTCAAAATATTATTTTCAAAATCTTAATCTTTAAAACACAAATCATCGTGTCTGATTGCCTCATCATAGCATTTAGGAGATTCCTATCGATAACGTTGATCTGGCGTATCGACCAGAACTCTTAACTACTCGATGGATAACCCAACACTCTCAAATTATTTCTATGAAAGAATACTACTCATATAAATATATTCTCAAAACATTCTTTGATTTTTAAAATATCTCAAAACTCCAATTTCTCTTTTTTTTTAAAACTCATATATATATAGCTTCAAAAACTCAAACCAAGAACATTAAGAGAATGCATCGAGATATTCCTAGAATACTCGATTCATAAAATCAACAGAAGGAGATGGAGTGTTCGTCAACTCCTACAAGATGATGAGCCACTCTCGGAAATCATCAAGGCACAAGATAAGAAAGATATTCTTCTCAAAAGAGAAGAAGCACATAAACAAAAAATCATTACTTCAAACAAAGTAATGCTACAAAGGATAACACCGATTGAGTATCCGAAAAGGATAACTCAAAGAAACTGAATGATAAACTCAATCAAACTCGAAAAATCTAGAAACTCACCTCATTCCTTAGTGGATGTCCTCGTGGAAGGATAGCCGAAGGATAAAAGCCAGGAATAAGGTTAATTCAACACTCGATTGCCCGATTGGATATCAAACCCAAACAGACTCATCAAAACTCAACAAAGTCACCTTGACTGGAATTCGAGTTATATCATCAATATCTCGATACTCAAGAGTGAATTCAGAAACTTCGGAATAATCATTATCGTTCCAAAGCGATAGAAATAATAAAACAATCAAAATAGGAAACTTAAATATACAATAGGATCCTATAAAACAAAGGATTGGACTTAATATCAAATAAGTCAATCCATCTCAAATCAAATGCTTCTCAAGATTGTGAGTAACAAACAAATACTCACAAAAGCAACATCAAATAGAAATCTCAGAATGATCACAATGAGCGAATCGTTGTGGATCCCCTCAATATGATTCACAACTCTCAAAGGAACACAACAAGAATAATCTAAGGAATCAATAAGCTTCATCGATACGAACTCACTCGCATCGACAAAATAAGAATAGAATAATCCCAAATAAGATTATTCGTAAGATAAGATAACATCAAATTCAATTATGGAATACTACAGAATACAATATATATTCCTAGACATATTCCATATCAAGATATCCCAATATTCGAAAAAGAATCAAAGCACGATTCGAAAACAAGCTCGAATAAAGGACAATGATTCACTCGTATTGTACTTCGATGTATCGTGATATACGTACTGTTCTGTGTTTATTCTACTTTGTTCTGACCACTGCTCTGATACCAAACTGTAACGCCCCACCCCGAGACCCACCTTAGTAAAGAGAATTAACAAGTAATTCCGCCTACTAAAGCGGAGAATAGGGCTGGTTAAGGGCGACTATCTATAATTTTGTCTTAAACATCTACTGAATACGTCGATAAATGTAATATAATTTTTCTTTTCTACTCAAGTGGATCGACATACCCAGTAAATGCATAATCCAAAACTATAGGTAGCTAATGGATCTATCAGAACAAAATACAATAACTGAATGTAAATCATATCACAGAACAGTAACCAACATCATATATATACATATACACCGATACATGTTCAGTACAATACAATATGAATACATTAATGGTGGTACACGACCACGCCATATACATCGAATTAATTGTGAATACATCAGAGTCAAGCAGAAAGAAATATAAACTACAAAAAAGTGCTAGGGTGATATCCAAGCAGATGCATCGAAGCAAAGTCCCGTAAATGATAGCCAACCTGAAACAACTCGGTCTGACCCGAGTACAAAGTACACGGGTCAGTCTAGCTAAAATAATCAGTTAATAAGGATAGACGATAATATGAAGCATAAGATACAAGGTGATAATTCTTTTCGAATGAGAAAAGGCAACAGAAAGAATACAACCCATGACTTAAGTGAAATAATGTCACTTAAGTATACAAAGACCTCAAAAGAGGTAAGTTCAATAATAATACTCAAATAATATAAACATTCGCCACATATCATCGGCGACATCCCAAAATGTCTACATGGTTTCCATGAGCCATATCTTCTCAAAAGGTGAAACATCAATACAAAATCTCACCAAAAAGGCAAACATAAGACATTCTCAAGTAGGATGATCCAAAACTCAAATATAAAAGAATCTCCAAACTCAATTATACCTCATCTCATCGGTATAAATGTATATAAATCTCAATCTCAACTCGCCAGAATGGCAAGGCCTAGAATATCCTATAAAATCATGAAATCATCCAAACTCATAACTCAAGGAACTCGATAAGAGTTCAAAACATCATAAATGAAATCACCATACATATAACATCTCATATAGCACTAGACTATCGA
This sequence comes from Allium fistulosum, assembly GCA_030737815.1. Lineage (NCBI taxonomy): Eukaryota > Viridiplantae > Streptophyta > Magnoliopsida > Asparagales > Amaryllidaceae > Allium > Allium fistulosum. The sequence continues at coordinate 341,914,444 of CM060904.1, forward strand.
TGTAATCAAACATCGTAAAATGGTGATATCACAATAAAACAGAAAATTCAGATAACCCGGATTGGCCAAATCCCCGATTGCAATGCCGAAGCAATGCTGCACGTGCTAAACTCAGATGGCCGAAGCCTCAGATAAGGTCGCTAACACCTACCAAAGCAGTTCGTCCTCATGACAAGGTCGCTGACACCTCACCAAGCCGTTTTGTCAGCCCTAACAAGGTAGCTAACACCTTCCAAGCAGTTCGTCCTCATGACTAGGTCGCTAACACCTCTCAAAGCAGTTTTGTTATGTAAACCTTGAATGTGTCACAAACTCACGGATAGGAACTCGAAAAGTGTTAACATGTGTCCCATACCACACGTTCGCACTTAACGGTTTACTCTCGGGATAGCAACAAACAAGCATAATTTTAAGCAACCAAACATCAAAATTTTAGAAATCTCAAAACATGAAACTTGTAGCTCATAACCTAAGCTTTCTAGAACATCTAAAATCATCAAATTTGGTTTAGAAACGAAAAAGTTATGCACAATATAATGACAGCAATTTACTAATGAACATGCAACAAACAAAATTGAGATTTCTTAAATTGAAATCTCAATCAAAGCTAGAAAATGTGAGTTTTGATAATCACCTTGTGATTTTGTAGGGCAAAGCTCAGATTTGTAGCTAGAAGATTGAAGCTTTGAGGAAGAAACAACTTCAAATAACCTTCTCTAATCTTTATTTGGTTGATTTACTTCTTGAATTTGCAGCAAATTGATTGAAAATATAATTTTTGTTTGAGGAGGCCATTGTTTTTCTTATTTCTATTTACTGTATAAGATTTTGATTAGAAGAAGTAAAAGAAAAAGAAAAATGTACCGTTAGTTTTTCTCTCATCAGATGTTGGGTTTTGGATTCAAACCTTACCCTATAAGCCCAACCTAAAATACTTAGAGAAAATTACAAAGGAATGTACATATTTTAACCTATATTATTACTATATGCACACTTTTCTTCATTTTAAAGTCAAATAAAATGTGTACAACCATTTGTGTGAAAATGAAATTGCTATTTGAACAAAATAAAATTTATTTTAACAATAAAAAGTTATTTTTATGAATGAAATGTTATTTTTATCAATATTAGACCATTTACCCTATTTTTTAACACAATAATTTGTATAAAAATTGTTTTCTTGTCAAATATATTACAATAAATCATTTTAACTATTTGTAATCGTCAAAATATTATTTTCAAACAATATTTCATCTCTTATACTAATCAAATTTATATTTTCTTCATATTTCTCCTTTCTAAATCCATAAAAGATTAATATTGACAATATTTTTCAATATCGTTATGTTTACCCAAATAAAATTATAAATTGATTATTCTCTACTCAAATTATCAAAATAAAGTTTTTAAAACTTTATTTCCATCAATTTAAATTTATTTCAATAATTGAATGTTGAAATACATCACCTATTTAATTTAATAGCTCCAAACTAATAATTACCCAATATTTCAATTTATTTAAGCCAAATACTTATCCAATCAATGTTTAATCCTATATTTATACCCAAATAAACAAAATAAATTTTCAACTTTATTTTTCCCATTTTATTTACAAAATCCATTGTTTATTCCAAATAAACAATTTACAATTTTCAATTATATTTTAATTTAAAATATTAAATTATAACTACGGTTATAATTTAATATTAACAGGTAATCTCCAAAGCCAGGGTTGTTACAAGGATGCTCGGCGTTGTAGATATATATAGTGTTCCGCTGTGTTGGTATCTTTTTATTGTATTGTAATAACTAGACAAGTGTTTATAGCTGTCTAGTATGTGATGTATTATCTGTGTGACTCTGATTGATGTTGTATATTATGTAATACTTATGTGATTAATATAATTTATTCATTCCGCTGTTGAGATTCTGATGTTGTTTCTTCTTTCTTCTCTATCTTTTCTGTTTTCTATCCCTTTCTTTCTTCAAGATGATACAGCTTTCTGGTAGTAGAAAGTTGGGTCGTCACAGTTGGTATCAGAGCGCTAGGTTGAGTGAATACTTAGGCTCTTGAGTGATTTATTCCTTGAGAGAGAGTATTTGTAATTTTGATATATTTATTTCTACCTATTTGTTGGGTTACCTGTTCCGGTTTTCCAATATATGTTATAAAGGTAGATAGGGTAGTGGTGTGTGTAACACGACTACCAATGGTTGGAGTTTGACTGTTTGAGGTTGGAAGCTCGACAGTAGACCTAATACCGTCTCGAGTGAGCTTTGATGTGATAAAGGATTTCATCGATCTCTGAAGGAAACCTGTTAAGGTTTGGAGTTTACCTTTGAAGTGTAAGTTGGATGAGCTGGAGTTTAGATCTGTCGGTTGGATAGAAGCGAGTCATGATATCTTGATACCTCAAGATGTAGTAGCTGTGTGATGAGACATAGTGACTATGGATGTCTCCGAAGATGTTTCTTTGGAACAAGTTAAGGAAGTGTGTCTACTTCGGTGTTGTGGCTGTGTTGATGTTTCTGTTTGGTTTGAGGTCCGAGTTTCTCGAAGAGCTTTGGATTAGGAATTCCTTGGCATTGGTGTCAGCAGCGCAGCTCGGAGTGTTCTGTGTGTTGGCAAGGAAGCTTTCTAGCTTAGCAGTGGAGTTCAGAAGCAGCAGAGTGGTTCCGTTTCTTCATTGGATTGGCTAGTTAGGCGTAAGCTGTTCTGTTTGGTAAAGAGAGAATAGTTTTTCTTTGGAATTAGGCTGGATTAATCGCAAAAGTGACTTGCGATAGTTTGAGCGTTCTCTTTGTTTCAGAGATTTTTTCTGGATGTCTTCAGGAAGTCAGAGTTTTGTTAGCATCTGGAGATTGAGTTTAGTATCGAATGGATTCCAGAAGTGGTACCGATGGTTCAGCTTAGTAGTAGGATGGTTTCTGGAGGAAGGTTTTAGTGAAGCAGCTCAGGTTTTGGAGGAACTTTTGAGTTTTATTTTTGGATCTGTTGAACCATATTTTTGGAATGTGTTTTCCAGTCTTTGCTTGTGTTCGTCATCAGCATTTTCATCTGCTCAGTCAGACTTGCGCAGTGGAAGCAGGGTGGCAGCTGTTTTAGAGTGGAAGCAACTGGAAGTTGCAGTGTTTTGGATTAGAGAGTTTCTACAGGAAATTTTTCAGGATCTTAAGGCCCGTTTGGCAAGTGCACCTGTTTTATCTTTTCCAGATGGGAGAAGTGAGATCTGTTTTCTGATTTGGAATAGAGTTTGTATTCTGAGTTTTGGTTGATCTTGAAAAGATCATTTTGTTGGATTGTTTTTGGTTCAGTTTGTTTCTAAGGGCATCAGTAAGGGTTGAGCTGATCAGGAAGGATGTAGGCGGCCCAGGATCGTCCGAAGAGTTTTGTGAATAAGAGATGGAGGAATTTGGATTCCAGAGTCAGAGATTTGATTTTGGATAAGTGTTTGGTCTTCAGGATTGAATTGTCAGTTTGGATAACTGGGATTCATTGTGTTTCACGTATCTCTGAGAGAGTACGTGTAAGATTCTATCTCTGGTTATAGAACCAGCAGTTCAGGGAGTTTTGGTTGTTGAGTCAGGCTTGTCTCTGATATCCTATCTTGTTTTGTAGATCTAGATGAGTGGAAGCTCTATAGCTTAGTAGTATTGATTGTTTGGATTCTGTAGAGCGAGTATTCCAGTATTTATACTTGGGAAACTCGAGAAAATCCTATCCAGAATTTTGTCTGGATAGTTAGATTTGTTTGATTGGTTGAATTGGTTGATATGGTTGTTAGCATATGATTGATATATGCTTGTGTTTTAAAATTAAATCTTTAATTAGATTATTAAATTACCTTTGTTTTAAATTTCGGGGACGAAATTCTTTTAAGGGGGGAGGAATGTGATATCCCGGAATTTTGGGCAATATCAATTTAATAATTTGTGTTAAAATTAAATAGATTTGATAATATTGTTAATAATAAATTTGAATTGATTTAATAAATATTTAAATAGGTGATTTTATCTTTTAAAAGCTAATTGATTTGTTTTCTATTTGTATATATTGAAAATAGATAAGCCTTGTTTTAAATTTAATAAATAAAGGCATGTCTTCTAATTCTAATATTTTTGATAATTTGGAAATTTGATTTAATTTAATATTAAGCTATTAAATAAATAACCATATGGCTTTAAAATATTCAGGATAAAAGTTTAATTTGTTTAAAATGATTTTAGTTTAAGTTTAAATTTAAACAAAAAAGTTTGTTTTGTTCTTTTTAAATATAGCTTGATAAAATAAGTAATTTATTAATAAAGAGATAACTTCTTTTATAAATTATTTTAAATTTAATAAGGAGTTATTTTTAAACAATATTAATAATGTAATGTTTTTACAAATGGATTTTTATATAAATAGAAATTGTTATTTCAAAATTATTTACATATATATGTGTATTTTGAAAGAAAGCTATGATTTGAAAATTTAAAATAAGTCTTTCAAAAATATTTAAAATAAAATAAATCCTATAAATGTTAAACATAAGTATAAACCAAATATATGGTTATAAGCATAAGCATAAATACATAATCATAAGAAACTATGATATTAACAAAAGAAATAAAATCTATAAACATAAAAATAAGATAAATATGAAACAAGACAAAAGTATATATGCACATAGGTATAAAAGCAAACCAGGCTTTGTATAAATATGTATGTAGCCTGTAAGTAGTAGGCAAGGCAAGAAGTAAAAATAAAATAAAATATCTATGAACATAAGAATAAAAATGGGTTAAGTAGGAAACATAAAGTACCTTAGCATTAAATGCTTTCATCTCAACAAACAAATAAAAGTCAATTCGAATTATCCAAAAAGCAATTCAGCCTCCATTTGAAAAAAATCTCCGACCAATATAATAATAATAAAAAGTGTACCAGCAAAGTATACCCACTAAACACCTACCTCTGTAAAACTCCTTTATATATATATATATATATATATATCTACTTATTTTAGTTCGTTCTCGAGACATAGCAAACCAGAGAATAATAAGTTAACATTTCCATTTTTACAACTTAAACATCATACAACAACAATGGCAAGAAGATTAGGAGGAAGATCAAAGCAAAACAATTCTCAGTTTTAAAAGTTCAAAGCTATTTTCAAATAGAAATGCTCTGTCCATCTTCTCAGATCAACAGTGAGTAACTTTTAAAAATCTAAAATTTTATCTGGTTGCATGCTATTTCTGTGATAAATATTGTAGTGTGTATATATGTAAATGTAATCTGCGGTATGCATGTTTATAAGAATGTCCTCTGTTTATAGTTTCCAGTTTTCCTGTTGTTTAAAATTCATATTCTTTTTTACTCAATTTCTGTTAGGATTTAGTTTACAAACAAAATAGTTTGTTTAGTTATAAAGTAAGTTTTAAAATTGAATTAAGTTAATATAAACTTGAATTGGCTTTGGAAAATCAAAGCAACTGTACAAGCTCAAATTTAAATGAAAATTTAATCATCCTGTTTTCTGGATTCATGAATATAAATTGAATACTAAAATCAAAACATGATTTTTAAAACAAAAATTATGATTTTTAGTAAAGAGGTAGAGTGCAGATCTGGGTTCCTTTGAAAATGGGAAATTGGGATTTTCTGATGATCCTTGTATCTGGAGAGGTCGGGATCTTGGGAAATGATGGAGGAGTGATTGTAGTTGATAGGAAAAATGGCTGATGATGATGCATTTCATCGAGGAGGCAACGGTGGTGGATTCTTGGTTTGGAACCCTAGGTTTAACAAGGCTGGGAAATTCGATCATCTCACCTTCTACAGTTGATCGAGTGTAAAGGGGTCTTGAGTGATGGAAGCTTGGTCGTAGACGAGGAGTTGGCCGGAGTTTCAGATTTTTTGGTGGTCGGAGGGTCGTGGACGGCGTGTTGTCAGGTTTTGGGGTGAGTTCCTGTTGATGGGTTCCAGGTTTAAATTGAACTCGAATTCAAATTCGAGTTGAGTTAGAGACAATCTGGTGATCAAGTTAGTGTTTGGGGACGTTCGTCGACGAGGGAAGATCGTCGAACTTGATCGGAATCGATCGAGATCACTGTGCATGTGCACAGTGTTCATTGGTGGATGCTGTGGGTTTTGGTTTGGGCAGGAAATGGGACTCGAGTGTTTACTCGAGCTGTCGAGGTTTTTACTCGAGTACATATGAATTTGACTCAAAGTAAAATGTAAGGGTCTCGGGTAAAAGTAGTTACAGGTTTAAAACCTGTTCTGTTTTAATCTGAGTTTAAAATGTAAAGTTAAGGTTTAAATAAGTTTTAAATCTAGTTTTAAAATGATTCAAGTTAAATTTGAATCTTAGCTGGAAATAAATAATGTTTTTAAATTCAAATTTGTTAAATAACCTTAAAATGGTTAGTTGTTTAAAAGTGTTTTAAAGGAATTTGAATTTAAATTGGAGTTTGAAATGCAAAGAAATGATTTAAACAAAGTTTAAATCAAAGTGGTAAATCTGGATTCAAATCTAAGTTTGAACCTTAGTTTTGAAATAAAAGAAGTTTTTAAATTTAAATTGTTTTAAACAGTTTGAATGTTAAAGTGTATTTTTAAATTGGTTTAAATTTAAAATGAAATTGGGTTTTAAATTCTTTTAAACTTCTATTATAAGATAAATAATTCTTTAACTTGTGAAATAAAAAGGGTTTGAATTGTTATAAACTTTGTTAAGTTAATTTGTTTTCAATTTAAATTTTAAATTTAAAATGAAATTTAAAAGTAAAATTTGAAAATAAATTTGAAAATAAATTGTTTTTAAATACATTGTCAATGATAACTTGATCATTAATAAGAAAAATGTTTTTATCTTTAAATAAATGAAGATTTAATGATTTGTAATTATTAAATTAATTAAAATGAATAATTACTGATTTAGATTAATTAATTTAGTAATTAAGAGTTTAAATTAGTTAATTAAGGTTTAAGCTAATTAATTTAGGATAAATTAATTGGTAATTAAGGATCATTAATTAAATAAGATTTAAATTTTTAATTAATGATTAGTAATTAATTAATCAAGTAATTAAGGATTAATTAAGTTACAGTTAACACTTAATTAATTAAAATAATTAAGGATTAATTAATGAGTTATTAAAGGTTAATTAAATTGTAATTAATAATGATTAATCTTAGTTAATTACTTTCGAAAAGTAATTAAAGAATTGTTAATAGTTAATGAAGGTCATTAACTAAGGATTATTAAATAATTAATTAATGTGATTAATTTTTAATAATTAATTTAAGATAATCAATTGTATAATTACTTAATGGAAGTAATTAAGGAATTAATTACTCATTGTAATTAATTAAGTTAATATGAATTGTTTAAGTTAATTAATTAAGTTTAATTAATTTAAATAACCATTTGATGATGTGATAAGTATAATTACTTAGGGAAGTAATTAATGGATAATTACTGGATGTAATTAATTGAATGGATGATTTATTAATGAAGTAATTTGATTATAATTACTTTGTATAATTAATCAAAGGATTAATTAGAGATAATTAATTATGGAGTAATTAAATTATTTAATGAAGTAATTAAGGGTAGTTAATTACTGAATGGGGTTAATCAAGGGTGATTAACAATTTGGTTTAATTGAAGATTAATTACTTAATGTAATTAATTTAAATAGAAAATGTAATTAGAGATCATTAATTATTATAATTAATGCTGTAATTTAGAATGGATTTATTTGGAAATAATTAATAAATGAAGGGATTTATTAATGTAATTAATTAAGTAATGTAATTAATTTTAGTTAATTAATAAATGAAGTAATGTGAAGGTTAATTTCTATATTTGGTTAAAGATAATTAATTTGTGAAAATAATTAAAGGATAATTACTTAAATGTAATTAAAGATAATTAATCAAGGATGATTAATTTAAAATGAATAATTGGATGATGATTAATTAATTGATTGATAATTAATTAATAGTGATATAAGCAAGTTTAATAATGGTAAAATAATTAATTTAATTTACTTTAAATTAATTAGAGATGAAGTAATTAATTTAATTCATTTTAAATCAATTATAGCTGATGTGATTGCTTATGTATGAATGGATGATATTGTTTACCTCGAATGGTTTGAGATATCAGATAGATGATGCTGTGTGAAATGGATGCTTTGATTATCTGTTTAGGATAATAATATGGATTATCTGTTTATGATGATAATGTTGATTATCTATTGTGATATTGTGAATTATCTATCTGTGAGTATATAGATAATATTGAATTGAATTGTTTTAACTTTAAAACAACTTGGCCTTAAAAGATACGTTTTGGATTTCGATAAGACCGGGACCGGGTTTCCAAATTTGGATATCCGAAAACCACATCGATCCAAATTAACGATAAGTCGTGAATCTGAAGTGAAGATGAAGATTCACAGGGCAAGGGTTACTGTCGTTAACTCTGAGGATGATTCCAAAATGTGTGTAACGAGATAATGCCTTCGGTTTCGTTCAAACCTGGATCGAACTTGTATGGATTGAATGGTTTCAGAACATCGTCAGGTGGACGATGAGCATTCTAAGAGATGTGTTCTCTAAAGGTAATCGTAGCCTCAAGCCTCATCAACCGGGAATGGCTAAAACAGGGGATGTGCAGCAAGGTTAAGTGGGTCATGCCCAAGTAGGACGAGATTTTCCCCTGTCTAGAAGTCCCTTTATATTCGGCTGTGTGGGGCAGTTGATTGCAACAACTGTCGGGGTTGTCTTGTTCGGGACTGTTCAGTAAGGAATGGTTCCGGCCTTGTGTTGCAGGGGGTTGGGCGTAATCCTCAGTACAATAATCTAGGCCACGTACTGTGACGGGCGGTACCCCAGTAGCCCTGCCATTGTATGGAATCCAATCTCCAATAAGTGACGTACGTATTAGTTATGCTCAACTATGTTGGAACGTGAGATGTAAGCATTCCAACTATTTCTGTATTTTACTTGGAAACCCTAGACACTACTATAATATCACCGGATTTCCTATCAAATGTGTTGGTTAGCGTAAGGTAAAAACTTACCCATGTTTATGTGTGGGAAGTCTTACGTGATACCTTTGTTTCAAAAGTTTTCAAAGTTAAGCAACTTTAACTTGTTACTCACACCAGACCCATGTCTGACATGGAGTTTATTTCTGTTTTTCCTAAACTCTTGGGTACTCAAATTTTTACGAGTAGCTAAGGGATTCAGGTTTTCTTTGACGAATTCTGGAGGAGCAATGGAGCAGGAGGCTCGGCGTTGTAGATATATATAGTGTTCCGCTGTGTTGGTATCTTTTTATTGTATTGTAATAACTAGACAGGTGTTTATAACTATCTAGTATGTGATGTATTATCTGTGTGACTCTGATTGATGTTGTATATTATGTAATACTTATGTGATTAATATAATTTATTCGTTCCGCTGTTGAGATTCTGATGTTGTTTCTTCTTTCTTCTCTATCTTTTCTGTTTTCTATCCCTTTCTTTCTTCAAGATGATACAACTTTCTGGTAGTAGAAAGTTGGGTCGTCGCACTTATTCTTACTAAGTGAATGAGGTTAAATGTTTAATTGATTTTTTTAGATATATTGAATTATTCCTTTTCTCTTCAAGGGCGAATACCAAAAACTTGTGTAACATTCAATTACATTCCTAAAATAGATATATAACTTACCAGAAATGTTTAATAAGTTGAAATGTTAATAGAATATGTAATAGGATATTATACAAGTAAAACTTAAGTAATGGAAGTGTTCAATCAAATTATTTCTAAATAAGAATTTTGATGTACAAGAAATGTTATGTACTTAAGTTAATATTGTGAAATAATTTATGTAAGTACATGAAAGAAAAAGAAAAGGATGTTATATGAAAAAAATGAAAAGAAATGATGTAAAAAGAAACAAATTGAATTAACATAAATATTGTGTTGAAATTATTGGTTGTTTTGGCTTATGGGATGTTAGGAAATGATACTTCTAATTGTATAAGGATGTATAGATAATCTATCAAGTAAACATCTAAGGCTGTTAAGAATAGGGTACACTTAATAGTTTATTTATCATCTTGTACGATTAAAAGTTTTTGAACCTAAACAAATCATTAGTTTGGTTGCTATGGACGTATGATTGATTCCTTTGTTACATATGATGGTCATGTTGTTTGTTTGCATGTGACTATTATTATATTGTGTTGATTTGTTTGTTATTAATTGAAACAACTTAAATATATCTCTTTTCACGTAATTATTAACTTCTTTGGATTTTATTAGTGAAGTATAGGTTTATGGAAGCAATAGCTACTGCTTTGGTTTCATAAATAAGCGTTGTTTGCCCGACAAATAGGTACGTTTCGGATTACGGGTTTCTAGTGATATTATATTGTTTTCCCGTGGTTTGGGATGTTTATTTTTGAGATATGATATATATATATGCTAATTATTGATTTTATTATTTCTCCCGGATCTTTCCGTACAAAGGAGACTCTGTCGAAATTTTCTGTGAATTTTAAACTTAGAAATTTTGTGAAAAGTTAAATATTTTCAAACTTTGGTAGACATGAATATGAAGATTTACTTGTTATTAATTGTATATTGTATTTAACCTGCTTAATTATGAAAATTAATTGTTTATAAATTGAATACTTTGAATAAAATATATTGATTCCTTAATTCCTCATTTTCCCTTTTCGAGGACGAAAAGTTTTGAGTGGGGGAGATGTAACGACTCGTATTGTTTGATAATTAAAATATTAATTAAATAAGATTTTAGAATTTTATATTGAAAGAAAACTAAAATTTGTGATGTTATAATGAGAGTAATAACTAGAATGTAATGTTGGTAATTTTAATATAAGGTAATTGCTAACTATTTTAATGTAATTCCAATTAATTGAAGTGACTGTAAAGTTATAATTGGTTATAACTATAAATAAGGAAATACATTGAATGTTGAAATTATATGTAATCAATTAGAATTGTGTAACAACCCACCTTTTTGGACATTTCAAATCGACAACAAACCACACATGTCAGACTCAAACCATTCAAAAGGGAGGATTGTTAATGAGGTAAATAAGAAAAAAAACACAGAATCTTGCAGCGGAATAACAAAATATAATAATCAAATAAACAGTTCATAAAGCTGTTTTACAAATAACATTTGATTACACTTTTACAATTTAAATCAGAATTATACATACATCAGAAATAAACAAATAATGCAGCAGAACACAGAATGTAGTGAAATAATAAATAGCAATAATATACTGAATCTTCGTCTTCGTCCTCCAGAAAATAAGTGTCTTCGCTAAACTGAAATACTCGGTCTGACTCGAGCGTAAAGTAAAACAAGAACACTTGAGTCAGGATTAACATTCTTATTTAAGTAAGTCAACTCAAGTGAAATGTACAGATAACTAAATAAGTGAAATGCTTAGGTTTAAATAAACATCATCTTTCACACTATAAATCAGTTCAGTTCAAATACCGACTTTATGTTCGTTTCCAATCGGTTCATTATTAAATCCAACTTCAGATTTTAATTTTTCACTTAAAGCTATTAAGTTATAATCAAACAACAAGTTTAAATCTAAAAAAATCCAATTAAAACTTTCATTAAATCAATTAAATTTCAATTTCATAATTTCAAGTTCAAACATAAATTTAAACTTACAATATTCCAATTTTATTTTTAAATCGATTTATTTAAACCCAAAGTGGTTTTATATCGAGTATGTATCTTTCAATCCAAAGTGATTTTGCTAACTATCAGGGAACTTGGAGTGTGAGAACAATAACAACATAAATAACATAACATGTCAATTACCAACATGCATGCATAATTAACAATTTAATATGTACACATGCAGAACTAACATCACATGTGTCACATATCATAAACACCATAAGTGAATATTTCAAATTCTAACATAACATATAAATATATAACATGACATATATACAAGGAACTTGCAAGGTGATTTACAATAAATTAACATGGCATATCATTTTTCACAAACATAACACATTATTTCCACATAGCATATGTGACATGTTATTAACATAGCATGTGCAACATATGATTTTATTAACTAACACATTTGTTTCAACATAGCATATGTGATGTATTTCAACAAGGCGTATACAAATATATTTTTCTAACATAACACATTTTTTTTACATATCATATGTGATGTATTTCAACAAAGCATATACAAATATTTTTTTCTAACATAACACATTTTTTTAAATATCATATGTGATGTATTTCAACATGGAATATATAAATATATTTTTCTAACATAACACATTTTTTTTTCATATCATATGTGATGTATTTCATATACATATGTGACAATTAATCAAATCAACATAACATACTACTTGTGACATATAAAACAACATGTGCATGTGAATATCATAACACAAATTCAAGGGAACATAACAACATATATCACATATTCATATCTAAAGCAAACATTTCTTATAACATTTTGATGTTTATTTACCTAACAATAAAAATGTTAATCGTGAGTGATTTCTCACCTTTCGAGGTTAGAGAGTTTTTGACAACACAAATATGTAGATCCTAGTTGAAATCCAAACACGACAAGCTAACCAATCTTATCCATAGAAACAATCTAATAGCAAAGCAAAGCACGACAATGCAAATCGAACAGATTGAGTTTTCTTCTTCTTTTTCTTTAGAGAGATGAAGCAAGTGGAATTTGTGGATTTAGAAATTTTGGAGTTTATGTAGTTTTGAGGATGGAGGAAGCGTGAGCATAAAGCTTCAGATAGAGAAATGAGAAACAATCTGTACGTACTTTGGTTTTGTTCTCTAGTGGGAAATTGAAAAGTCAACAGGTTGGAAAGTGGGAAGGTGATAAAAGAATACAAAAATAAAGTAAGCTTTTGAAAGAAACGAAGTGGTTATGTGTTTAATAAATATAAACATGAACATGCTAGCATGAATGATGCACGTGCATTAAATATGAATTGTTAATGGACGAATTAGTGTAGGCAGAAGCTATGAAAAAGAGTGAATACTAAAAGTTGTAACGTGTAAAAATAAATGCTTAGATGCAAATACAAGAGGTATATAAGAATTAGGTCAAATAAAAGTGGGTGAGAGAATGTATAGCTAACAATAAGAATGGAAAATGAATATATAGAGAATAAATGAAAGTTTTATGAAATAAAGAGAGAGGTTTTTTTTATATGAATAGCTGAAATGTGAGAGTAAACAAGGCAGAAAAATATGAATGAGATAGTAGTTAGAAAAAGCAATAGAATATGAAACGTGCATGAATATGATTTCATGATGAACATCACCTTTCATACTTCAAAAGGAATTTAATGTCACATTAATTCAATATGGAAATGTTTTTCAATTCAATTAATTTCTTTAACTCCAAATCAACTCAACTTTACACCTATCTAAAAGTTTTATTAACATACGGTAAATAAAATTTGAACACACCAATTAAAGTAACGATGACCACCGCTACATAAAATAAAAGGAGAACCATGATTCCAAATTCAAATTCAAAATCGGCGTTTTTCTCAACGCACAATCATGAACATAAAATATTTAAATTTATTCTAAATTTTACGATTAGCATTAAAATCACTTCTATACTGCCAAAGATTACTATTCAACGACCATAAAATATTGCTTCAAAATTCAATTTTTTTCTTTTTATATAATTACACTTACTTTAAAAACAACAATGTTTATTTTGTTTTCATTAAAACATACTTTTTATTTTAACAATAACGTACATTTCTTTCGTTAAATCCATTAATTACAATTAATGGTTTTTTTTGCCTCTTTAATATTGAAAGATTCCAAATCGACATAATTTTAATTAGTTTCAAAATTACACTTTAAAGCGGATCATGTACATTTCATTCATTAAACGTCATTGATTTCAATTAAATTCTCTTTCCCTTTTATTGAAAGATTTCAAATTAAATCCACGGCAATAAATTTCAACATAAAAATTTAAAACGGAAAATAATTAATGGATAGATAATAAAAACAATTGAATTCATTTTACAGTAACTTAAATACATTTGTAGAATTGTTGTTTACACATAAGATAATTAAAACAACTGAAGTCTTTTTACAGTAACTTAAATACATTTATAGAACCATTGTTTACACATAAGAGTTATAAATTAACTTGCTTAAATAGATTATTTTCCTACTCTTGTAATCCATCTGTATGCTAAAACATAGTTCAAATATACATATATTTCTTCCTTTAAATCAATCATTCTATTCTTTATTTTAATGAAATTAAACCTACATTCACAAATGAAACATTCATTACATTTGATATAAATGTTCTTTTCATTAAATCAACTTTCCTTATATTTTCATAAAACATAAGCTACGTTTAATTACACCTATTAATTTACAATTTGGTGTCCTCTCTACCATTAATTGAAATGATTCAATTACATTAATTTCAATTGTTTACAAAGGTGAATTTAAAATGAACAAAATAAATGTAATGAGAAATAGAACAATTATTTCCTATCTAATAGTAATTTAAACATAATTACACACTATTGGATACAAACAGAAATTATACATTTCTTACCAAATAATAGTTTCTCGTCTCTGCAATCAATCTTTCAACTACCAAACATTTCAAAAAAATAAACATATGATTTCTTATTTAATAAAGAAACATTTATTATTCTTTATTAACATTTATTATTCCAATCAATTGGAAATTTACATTCAGACAATTGTTAATTTCACTCAAACCAACGCTATTAAAATACACACTAGCATTTGTTATCATCCTTACATTATTGCAAACATGTTTCATTAATAGAATTTTTACTTAAGCTCATAACTTGTATTATAATTTAATTTGTATCAGTAAAATCTTTAAAAAAAATTCCTAACAATTTTATTCAAAAATCTTATTTAATTTAATATTTTTAAATGTTTAAAAATACGGGTCGTTACAATCTCCACCACTCAAAAATTTTCGTCCCCGAAAAGAAACAAGAAGGAATTCAAATTTTTTTTATATTTTATTTAAAACAGTCAATTTATTAATCCAAAAACGTACTTATTTGTCGGGCAAACAAACTTTATTTATAAAACCAAAAGCAGTAGTTGTTGCTTCTATAACCTGTATTTCACTTATATAATCCAAAGAGTTAAAATTATGTAAAAGAACAATATTTCAGTTGTTTCAAATCAATAGCACAAACAACATACAATATATCACAATCATATGCACACAAAACTATACAATCATCATAGGCAACAAAGAATCCATCACACATCCATAGCAACCAAAACTAATGGTTTGTTCAGGTTCGGAACTTTTAATCGTACAAGGGTGATAAATAAACTAATAAGTGTACTTTATGCTCAATAGCCTTAGATAATCACTTAATAGATTATTCATACAACCTCAAACAATTAGAAGTATTCTTTCCCAAACCTCCCATCAGCCAAACAACAAGAATTTTAAATTTACTTAAATTTATTCTACTAGTTTTTTCCTCATCATTTACCTTTCCATTCATTTATTTATATAAATATCAATCACTTGCATAATTTGTTTTCCATTAAAGATTTAAGTCATTAATGAATCATTTCATAAAATAATACTTAAGCTCCTACTGCCTTACCTAAGTTTATAACGTAATTCTGTTATAGAATAAAATTTAAGTTTTTGGTATTCGCTCTTGAAGAGAAAAGAAATATTTCAATATATCTAAAAATTCAATTAAAACATTTAATCTCATTCACTTAGTAAGAATATAAGATATATTTAAAACATCCTCATAGCATTTTGCAAGGATTTTCCAAAAAGTTTAAACAGTGTTAAAAGTTTATATCAAAACATATGATAAGCTTTATAAAAAAATAAAGTTCCTTAAATTCGATAATTTATTAGACTCGTTATTTTAAAATAAGTATAAACTCTAGATTATTAAACTGAAACTAATAGTATACTCAAATCTTACATTAAATATCCAAATCAAAGTATAAAATTTCATATCTTCATAATTAATTGTACACATTTGTTTTAAAACGAATATTCAAATCATGGAAAAACATTTATTATGGTTTAATACAAAATTAAAATAGTAAATAAACCTATAAATTTACTATTAGTACTTCGAAAGCAAGTAAATATTTCAAACCATACCTCCAAAATAGAGATTCAAATTCATTTGTCAAGTATATTACCATAAATGAACTTCGCAAATCAATTTTTTTTTTCATTTATATAATACCTTTAAATTATACATTCAAAGAAACTTATATAAATTTTACTTGAAATATTCATTTGAAAACTTCATTTGCAAATCAATCATCTTTAATACTTTAATACTTTACGAAAAAATTCGTTTGTAAAATTTCTTGCTTCATATATAAATACCATTTAAAATATTTAAATAACATCTTTATAAATATAGGTAAACTTTTTGAAAACAATTATTTACATCATTACTTATATTTAAAAAGAAGTTATTGAAAACCTTAAATCCATTATTTATAAATTTTATTAGTTTTAAATCTCAAAATACTTTTAAACACCATTAATAAATCAATAATCATTAACTTTAAATATGTTTTATTTAATTAATAACTTCCCACAATATTTACAACACTAATAATTTACTATTAAACCATGTTTTACATAAATAAACAATATTTTAAACATTTTAAAGTATTTAGAAATGAGAAAAATAACCAAAATATCATTTATATAATACTTTATCAAAATAATTTTATAACTCAATGTTTTAACAAGTTTATCCTCGTTCTTGCAGACTCTGGTCGTACGTTGATCAATCGTAAGACTAGAATTCTCCAAGTACTTAGTAGACCTGTTTCAACACCCAGTGAAAAATACTTAAAAACAGGTATGAGAAGTACCGCTCAAAATTTGATGTCAAATGATGATGTTACGATAGCATTGGCCCGCTGCTGATCTAGAATTTACGCAATGGATACAAAACTTTCCAGAAGATCCTTCCACCTTCCGGATTCCAGAAAAATATCGTAGCCATTTTGTAAATAAAGGACCATCGACCCATGCTGCAGTGGTAACTGCTGATTCAATGATTTACGCAACGGATGCACTTCCTTCCCGGAAGATCCATAAACAACAGATCCCAGGATCGAAAGCGCCTCCATTGGGTAAACTAAAGAACCATCTACCCTGAAAAAAAAAATCGAGGAACTCATGAGTTTAAGTCCGGACAACCATATCGGTTCGAATCCATTTCTGAATTCACCCAAGTATATTAGGGTTTATCGGTCGAATCCATTCCTGGATTCCCCAAGTCCATCTGGGTCGAAGCATATCACACTATACTTCTTCGTGGAGGGTACTTCCCCATACCTGTTACTTCAAAATATAACATAGCATATATAGTAACCTTTCAAAATAATAGCTTCACACTTATATAAATTCCATTATATATATAAGATTTCATTTTCAAATAAAGTACTTTCCAAAATCAATAATCTCGAATATATCAAATCATTCTTATATAAATTCCTTTATATGTAAGATTTATCTCTTTAGATCGAATACCTTCTAAAATCAACAGTTTTCAAAATCACCTTATACTTATATAAAGTCCGTCTTATACAAGAATCAAAAATTTTCCAAAATCAATTTCGCTGTATGAAAAGCCATATGGGATTGAACATCTTTGCTTTATAAAAGGTTTTGAATTAAAAATAGTTTTGTACATAAAATCGTTTTGTGAAATAGTTTTGTATATAAAATAGTTTGTAAAACAGTTTTGTAAAAGTAAAATAGTTTGTAAAACCGTTTTGTAAATAAAATAGTTTGTAAAATAGTTAAGAAAAATAAAAGAAAATAGTTTTGTAAAATGGTTTTAATTAATAGTAGTTTTGCATACAAGAAAAATTCCAATTTAAATTACAAAGATATCCAACCCAACAACTTTCAATTTCAGCGTCAAAGCATATCAATAATATTAGAACATAAGAGGTACATATGTCATCATTTCACAAAATCACATTCGTTCGCTCGCTCGAGTACACAAGTTTGCTTTCGAACTAGTATTTTTCATTCGACTTCCCTAATGCGGATGTAATATCCCGGAAATTTGGGGCAATATCAATTTAATAATCTATTTAAATAATTAAATTGATTTGTTAATCTTTGATAAAAATATTTGAATTGGTTTAAAAATCTAATTAAATGAATATTTAATTAGTGAATTTTATCCTTTAAAAACTAATAAAATGATTTCTATTTATAATATATATATATATATGTATATATTGTAAATAGATAAGCTTGGATTTGAAATTTAAATAATAAATGAAATCTTGTTTTAAATTTCTAATGTATATTCTTATAGTTTGGAAATTATGATTTATTTAATCTTAGCTTTACAAAGCTATTTAAACAAAATAATTATATGGTTTTAAATAAGATTAATAATAAGATTTATTTTATTTTTGAATATTGCTTAATAAATATGACTTAGGAGTATATATATATATTTAAAGTACAAATTACATATGATATGTTAATTCATTTAGTAATAGTAGTAATCTATAATCTCTTTTATGAATTATTTTAAAATAGATAAATTATTATGTTAAACAATATTTTTGATATATTGTTATATATAAAAATAAATAGATTTTAATAGAATGGTTATTTCAAATTGAATGTGTAGTTATATATGTATGTATATAACTTGACTTTAAATTGGATTTTAAATATAATTTGAATTTGAATTTAGATTTAATTTTGAATTCAAAAGACGTAATATTCAAATAGTTTGGATTTCAAAATATATGTAAACTTTTATTTATAATAATTAGTTTTGTTTCTTTATGATTAATATATATATAGATAAGTATTTAATAAATAAAGAAAAAGGTTTTTACATTTAAAATAAATATTAATTAATTTAAAGGACATGTGTAAATTCCTAAGGCATCATTATAACATGTGTTCTAAGGTTAAGATATGAGAATGACAAATGTCAAAGTTTTGTATTTTTGTTTTTCTTTTTGAATTTAAATCATTTTCACTTATATAAACATATGTTCTCATCTACACTTTCCTTTTCTATTCTTTTAAAAACTTAAGAAAACATCAGCCTGAGACAAAATTCTCAAAATCAAAATCTGAAGTATACTCAAACAAAATTCTCAAAACAATCCGTAGATCAACATTCCTCAAAACCATAATCCTCAAAAACAAAATCTGTAATCAAAGTCTCCAAAGCAATCTGTAAACAAATTCCTCAAAAAACCATAATCTCAAATCAAAAAACTAAATTCCTGTAAAACATCCTCTTCAAAACCATAATTATCTTTCTCAAATACCCTGTAATTCATTTCAAAAATCAAGCAGTCCATCTCTGCTCCGATTTGTGATAAATCTAAGGCAAGCATTCTAGTTTCACAACAAACAAGTTGCATGCAGTTTTAAATCAAAAAGTCTGGAATCAAGCCTGCAATTTCGTTTCTGGAAGCATTTTCAAACAAGACATCTTTGCATGCAACTGAGATCTTTTCAAACTAAAGCTAGAATTCAAGTTTTAAAAGCAGGCATTCAGATTTTAAAGTTTCAAAGGCATTTCAGTTTTAAAGTTTAAAGCTGTTTTCAATATCAAAGGTGCTCTGTTCATCTTCATTTGCAATCTGGTGAGTAACAATATTTTTAAATTTAAGGATAAAATCTGGTTGCATGTTTATCTCTGAAATAAGTTTGTCTGTGAGTATATATTTTTAGGTATATCTCTGTGCATGTATATATATATGTATATTGGTGTGCATGTCTGTTCTCTGTTCCCAGTTTTAAGCCCAAGTTTGATAAAAAAATTCTGTATCCCTTGACCCAGTCACTATTATAATTTAAGTTATAAACAATAATTACTTGTTTTATCATAGATCAGAGTTTAAAATTTTATTTAAGTTAAAATGAAGTGAGAATTGCTCTGAAAATAAAGTAGAACAGGAAATCTTGAGTTATTGTTAAAATTCGAACTTCGTAATTTATTGATTCAGGTATATGATCTGAATCCTTGTTTAAAAACATGAATTTTAAAAGTAAAATTATAATTTTTAGCATCGAATTGAAAGAGCAGTTCCTGTTTGATCAATTTAGGAGTTATGGGTAATCTCTGATGTTCTAGTGGACCGGAGAAGTCGTGATCTTCTCTGGTGATAGAAGAGTGATAGGGGATTGTGAGAAAAATAGTGGATGGCCGTATAGATGACCGTGGCGAGGGTGGTTGTTCGATTTAATTTCTAAACCTAGTTTTACTGGGTTGCAGTTTTTGCTTGCGTTTGATTTTCTCTGTTGATCGAGTTGCCTGGGGTTTTGGGTACTGGAAGATGGTGGGTTGACGAGGACTTCACCGGAGTTTCATAGGCGATGGTGGTCGGAGTAGGGAATGCGAGACGTTGACAGGTTTGGGAAAATAAGGTTTCAGTTGATTCCAGGTTTGGATTAAAGCTCGATTTCGATTGTTGAGGTTGTTCGAGTTTCTGGTGATCGAGATCGTGAGAGATGGTCGTGGACGAGATGCCGGCGATGGAATCGATGGTCGGAGGCGATCAACTCGCGTGTGCACGTGAACAAGTGCCAGTCGTATCAGTGTTTAGTTTGGATTTTAACAGAGGGAAGTCTCGAGTTCTCGCGTGTAAGGCTCGGAGCAATTGGGTTTCGACTCGAAGTAAACTCAGTTTGTCTCGGGTAGATTTAGTGTTTCAGTTTAAAAGCCTGACAGTGGTTTTTAAATTTAAAATGAGTTTAAACTTTGAAAATAGGATTTAAATCCAGATTTAAATCAAGTTTAATTATGGGTTCAAGTTTAAATGTGTATCCTAGAATTTGAGACAAATAAAGTTTTATAAAAATAATGTTTTAACAAATTTAAATTGTTAAAAGTATATTTTAAAAAGGTTTTGAATTTAAATAAATTGGTTTAAAAATCTTTTAAATGTTAAGTGTTTCTTAACATTTGGAATTTAAGAAGATTTTGTAAATTAGATTCAAATTATGGTTAAAGTTAAATTGTAATTTATTTTAAAGCATTAATTTAAGATAAATTAAAAGAAAGATTTTAATGTAAATGTTTTAAAGTCTTTGTTAGTAATAATTAAAGTAGTTAAAGGTTAATACTTTAATGTAGAAAGTGATTAAGGTTTAATGATAAAGGAGTCATTAAATTAATAAGATAATTAAGTATAATTAATTAATAATGAAAGTAATTAAAGGAATTAATTACTTAAGGTAATTAATTAAATAAATTTGATGAGTTAAATTAATTAATTAAATTAATTTAAGATAATCATTTAGAGATATGATAAATATAATTACTTAAATGTAATTAATGAAGTGTAATTACTTAGGAAAGTAATTAAAGTTAATTAATGGATATAATTAACTAAAGATGATTTTAATAATGAAAGTAATTTGAGTTTAATTACTTTTGAATAATTAATCAAAGGATTAATTAAAGGATAATTAATTAAGGAGTAATTAATTTATGAAGTGGAGTAATTAAGGGAAGTTAATTACTAAATGAGATTAATCAAAGGTGATTAATAAATGTGACTAATTAATTATTAAATGTAATTAATTTAAAAAAAGATAATTAATTAAGAGTAATTAAGGATCATTAATTAATAAAATTAATGATGTAATTAAGAATTGATTAATTAAGATTAATTAATAAATAATAAGTGATTAAAGTAATTAATTAATTGTAATTAATTAAGGATTAAGATAATTAAGTATAATTAATTAATTAATGAAGTAATTAAAGATTAATTACTGAAATGGTTTAAGATAATTAATTTATGAAATTAATTAAGGTTTAATTACTTAAAGTAATTAAAGTATAATTAATCAGGAATGATTAATTAAGATGATACTTAAAGTATGATTAATTAATTGGTTTAATTAATAATTAAGTAAGCAGGATTTATAGGATGAAGTAATTAATTTAATTCACTTTAAATTAATTAGAGATGATAAATCATTACTTAAGAATGGATGAATGATATTGAATGCTTTGCATTGTTGATATCTCTGATAAGAGATGTGCTGATCTATGATATAGATGTTTGGTTGGATTGAAATGATAATATGAATTATCTGTTTGGATGATAATATGGATTATCTATTGTAAATTATCTATCTGTGTGTAGTATAGATAAGAATTGAATTGTTTTAACCTTAAAACAACTTGGCCCTTAAAAGATACGTTTTGGATTTCGATGAGACCGGGATCGGGTTTCCGTATACCGGGATTCCAGGTTTGGAGACCCGAATACCACATCGATCCAAATTAACGATAGGTCGTGAATCTCAAGTGAAGATGAAGTTTCAGAGTGCAAGGGTTATTGTCGTTAACTCTGAGGGTGATTCCAAAACGAGTGTAACGAAATAATGCCTTCGGTTTCGTTCGAACCCGGAACGAACTTGTATGGATTGAATGCTTTCAGAACATCGTCAGGTGGACGATGAGCATTCTAAGTGATATGTTCTGATTAAAGGTAATCGTAACCTCAAGCCTCATCAACCGGGAATGGCTAAAACAGGGGAGGTGCAGCAAGGCTTCGTGGGTAGCACCCACTGAGAGCAAGATAGATCCCTGTCTAGAGGTCCCTTTTCTTTTCATTCGGCTTAGTGTGTGGTTGGTCGCGCCAACTACGGGGTTATCTTGTTCGGGATTATCCAGTAAGGGATGGTTCCGGCTTTGTGTTGCAGGGGAGCGGGCGTACTCCTCGGTACGGTGATCTAGGCCACGTACTGTGACGGGCGGTACCCCAGTAGCCCTGCCATTGTATGGAAACCCATTCTTCCTACGTGCCCTTACGGTTTTGATTGTATAACCCACTTTGTGGCTAGTATGCTGGAATTTAATAATGTAACAATTTCAGCTATTTCATATTTATTTGAAAACCCTAGACCCTATTATAATAAAATCAGATTTCCTATCAAATGTTTTGGTTAGCGTAAGGTAAAAACTTACCCATGTTTATTTGTGGGGAGTCTTACGTGATACCTTTTCTTTCTAAAGGTTTTGAAGTTAAGCAAGTTTAACCTGTTACTCACACCAGACCCATGTCTGACCCAAGTGTTTATTTCTGTTTTATAAACTCTTGGGTACTCAAATTTTTACGAGTAGCCAAGGGATTCAGGTTTAGCTTTGACGAATATTCTGGAGGAGAAATGGAGCAGGAGGCTTCGGCGTTCGTAGATATAGTATTCCGCTGTGTTGATATCTGTGATAGTGTCTTGTCTTGTATTTGAGTTGTAATGTCTAGACAGATGTTTATAACTGTCTAGTAAGTGATGTATATGCTGTGTAACTCTGTAAATTGTTGTATACTATGTAATAGTTTATGTTATTAAT
This sequence comes from Allium fistulosum, assembly GCA_030737815.1. Classification (NCBI taxonomy): domain Eukaryota; kingdom Viridiplantae; phylum Streptophyta; class Magnoliopsida; order Asparagales; family Amaryllidaceae; genus Allium; species Allium fistulosum. The sequence goes on from CM060904.1 coordinate 341,937,902, forward strand.
ATAATTTATTCGTTCCGCTGTGAGATCGTTGTTGTTGTTTCTTTCTTTCTTCTCTTCTTTTCTATTTTCTACCCCTTTCTTTCTTCATAATGATGCGACTTTCTGGGCATAGAAAGTCGGGTCGTTTTAATTAATGATGTAATTAAGGATTGATTAATTAAGATTAGTTAAAAAAATAATTAGTGATTAAAGTAATTAATTAATTGTAATTAATTAAGGATTAATGTAATTAAATATAGTTAATTAATTAATGAAGTAATTAAAGATTAATTACTGAATGGTTTAAGATAATTAAATTAATTAGGGATTAATTACTTAAAGTAATTAAAGTATAATTAATCAGGAATGATTAATTAAGATGGATATTTGGAGTAATGATTAATTAATTGGTTTAATTAATAATTAAGTAAGCAGGATTTATAGAATGAAGTAATTAGTTAAATTCACTTTAAATTAATTAGATGATATAAATCATTGCTTAAGGATGGATGAATGAGATTGAATGTATTTCATTGTTTGATATCTCTGATGAGATATGATTGATATATGATATGGATGTTTGGTTGAATTATAATGATAATGTGAATTATCTGTTTGGGATGATAATGTAGATTATCTATTGAATTATCTATCTTTGTGTATATAGATAAGAATTGAATTGTTTTAACCTTAAAACAACTTGGCCCTTAAAAGATACGTTTTGGATTTCGATGAGACCGGGATCGGGTTTCCGTATACCGGAATTCCAGGTCTGGAGACCCGAATACCACATCGATCCAAATTAACGATAGGTCGTGAATCTCAAGTGAAGATGAAGTTTCAGAGTGCAAGGGTTATTGTCGTTAACTCTGAGGGTGATTCCAAAACGAGTGTAACGAAATAATACCTTCGGTTTCGTTCGAACCCGGAACGAACTTGTATGGATTGAATGCTTTCAGAACATCGTCAGGTGGACGATGAGCATTCTAAGTGCTATGTTCTGATTAAAGGTAATCGTAACCTCAAGCCTCATCAACCGGGAATGGCTAAAACAGGGGAGGTGCAGCAAGGCTTCGTGGGTAGCACCCACTGAGAGCAAGATAGATCCCTGTCTAGAGGTCCCTTTTCTTTTTATTCGGCTTAGTGTGTGGTTGGTCGTGCCAACTACGAGGTTATCTTGTTCGGAATTATCCAGTAAGGGATGGTTCTGGCTTTGTGTTGCAGGGGAGCAGGCGTACTCCTCGGTACGGTGATCTAGGCCACGTACTGTGACGGGCGGTACCCCAGTAGCCCTGCCATTGTATGGAAACCCATTCTTCCTACGTGCCCTTACGGTTTTGATTGTATAACCCACTTTGTGGCTAGTATGCTGGAATTTAATAATGTAACAATTTCAGCTATTTCATATTTATTTGAAAACCCTAGACCCTATTATAATATAATTGGATTTCCTATCAAATGTTTTGGTTAGCGTAAGGTAAAAACTTACCCATGTTTATTTGTGGGGAGTCTTACGTGATACCTTTTCTTTCTAAAGGTTTTGAAGTTAAGCAAGTTTAACCTGTTACTCACACCAGACCCATGTCTGACCCAAGTGTTTATTTCTGTTTTATAAACTCTTGGGTACTCAAATTTTTACGAGTAGCCAAGGGATTCAGGTTTAGCTTTGACGAATATTCTGGAGGAGGAATGGAGCAGGAGGCTTCGGCGTTCGTAGATATAGTATTCCGCTGTGTTGATATCTGTGATAGTGTGTGTATTGTATTGAGTTGTAATAACTAGACAGATGTTTATAACTGTCTAGTATGTGATGTGTATCTGTGTAACTCTGATAAGTCTTGTATACTATGTAATAGTTTATGTTATTAATATAATTTATTCGTTCCGCTGTGTGAGATTTTGTTGTTATTTCTTTTCTCTTCTCTTCTTTTCTCTTTCTACCCCTTTCTTTCTTCAAAACAATGCGACTTTTTGGGCTATGGAAGTCGGGTTGTTACATTTGGATTATTAATTAAATTTAAATCAATGTTTTCAGGATGTGAATTTTAGATATTACTTATTTATATCTAATCTATTGTAAATTATCTATCTGTGTGTAGTATAGATAAGAATTGAATTGTTTTAACCTTAAAACAAATTTTAACGACCCGACTTCCTATGCCCAGAAAGTCGCATCATTATGAAGAAAGAAAGGGGTAGAAAATAGAAAAGAAGAGAAGAAAGAAAGAAACAACAACAACGATCTCACAGCGGAACGAATAAATTATATCAATAACATAAACTATTACATAGTATACAACAATTTACAGAGTTACACAGCATATACATCACTTACTAGACAGTTATAAACATCTGTCTAGACATTACAACTCAAATACGAGACAAGACACTATCACAGATATCAACACAGCGGAATACTATATCTACGAACGCCGAAGCCTCCTGCTCCATTGCTCCTCCAGAATATTCGTCAAAGCTAAACCTGAATCCCTTGGCTACTCGTAAAAATTTGAGTACCCAAGAGTTTATAAAACAGAAATAAACACTTGGGTCAGACATGGGTCTGGTGTGAGTAACAGGTTAAACTTGCTTAACTTCAAAACCTTTAGAAAGAAAAGGTATCACGTAAGACTCCCCACAAATAAACATGGGTAAGTTTTTACCTTACGCTAACCAAAACATTTGATAGGAAATCCAGTTATATTATAATAGGGTCTAGGGTTTTCAAATAAATATGAAATAGCTGAAATTGTTACATTATTAAATTCCAGCATACTAGCCACAAAGTGGGTTATACAATCAAAACCGTAAGGGCACGTAGGAAGAATGGGTTTCCATACAATGGCAGGGCTACTGGGGTACCGCCCGTCACAGTACGTGGCCTAGATCACCGTACCGAGGAGTACGCCCGCTCCCCTGCAACACAAAGCCGGAACCATCCCTTACTGGATAATTCCGAACAAGATAACCCCGTAGTTGGCGCGACCAACCACACACTAAGCCGAATAAAAAGAAAAGGGACCTCTAGACAGGGATCTATCTTGCTCTCAGTGGGTGCTACCCACGAAGCCTTGCTGCACCTCCCCTGTTTTAGCCATTCCCGGTTGATGAGGCTTGAGGTTACGATTACCTTTAATCAGAACATATCACTTAGAATGCTCATCGTCCGCCTGACGATGTGCTGAAAGCATTCAATCCATACAAGTTCGTTCCGGGTTCGAACGAAACCGAAGGCATTATCTCGTTACACTCGTTTTGGAATCACCCTCAGAGTTAACGACAATAACCCTTGCACTCTGAATCTTCATCTTCACTTGAGATTCACGACCTATCGTTAATTTGGATCGATGTGGTATTCGGGTCTCCAGACCTGGAATACCGGTATACGGAAACCCGATCCCGGTCTCATCGAAATCCAAAACGTATCTTTTAAGGCCAAGTTGTTTAAAGGTTTAAACATTTAAACTTATATTCTGAATGATATATAAACAGATAGATAAATAACATTATCACAATAGATAATTCATATCAACATTCATCTCACAAAGCAGCATATATCATATATATATCAGAGACATACAAATCATCCAATATCAACCAATCACCCAATATCAATCATCTATAAGCAGAATTGATTAACTCCAAATCAATTTAATTAACCTTTAATTAAATTAATTACTACCCTTTAATTACTTGGATTACCATAATCCTGCTTACTATCATTAATTAATTATAAATTAATTAATTAAACATCTTAATGATCTTCCTTAATTAATCTTCCTTGATTAATTATACTTTAATTACATTCAAGTAATTAAGGATCATTAATTTATATAATAAATAATGTAATTAAGGATTGATTAATTAAGATTAATTAATCAATAATAACTGATTAAAGAGTAGTTAATTAATATAATTAATTAAGGAGTTAATTAATTAAGGTAAGTAATTACAAGATGGTTAATTACTGTTTAAGATTAATTAAGGTTAATTAATGAATGTAGTTAATTAAAGATTAATTAATTAAAGGTTAAGTAATTTTCTTCATAACTTCCCTTTTACTTAATTACATCAAGTAATTATTTCTTAATTATCTTATCAAGTAATTACACTTAATTAATTTTTAAGTAATTATCTTTAATTAACCACTAATTAATTACTTAGTTAATTATTTAACTAATTATTTAAATTTAATTAAATAACTTCTTAATCCTTATATTTAAAAGATCTTAATTAAGAAAATCATTTATCTTAATTAAATAAATTAAATTGACCAACAATTTAATTATCTCCCCATATTAATTATCTTAATTAAATAAAATTCAAATAAATCTTACACGCGAGAACTCTGATACCAAATGTAACGACCCGACTTCCTATGCCCAGAAAGTCGCATCATTATGAAGAAAGAAAGGGGTAGAAAATAGAAAAGAAGAGAAGAAAGAAAGAAACAACAACAACGATCTCACAGCGGAACGAATAAATTATATTAATAACATAAACTATTACATAGTTTACAACAATTTACAGAGTTACACAGCATATACATCACTTACTAGACAGTTATAAACATCTGTTTAGACATTACAACTCAAATACAAGACAAGACACTATCACAGATATCAACACAGCGGAATACTATATCTACGAACGCCGAAGCCTCCTGCTCCATTTCTCCTCCAGAATATTCATCAAAGCTAAACCTGAATCCCTTGGCTACTGGTAAAAATTTGAGTACCCAAGAGTTTATAAAACAGAAATAAACACTTGGGTCAGACATGGGTCTGGTGTGAGTAACAGGTTAAACTTGCTTAACTTCAAAACCTTTAGAAAGAAAAGGTATCACGTAAGACTCCCCACAAATAAACATGGGTAAGTTTTTACCTTACGCTAACCAAAACATTTGATAGGAAATCTGATTTTATTATAATAGGGTCTAGGGTTTTCAAATAAATATGAAATAGCTGAAATTGTTACATTATTAAATTCCAGCATACTAGCCACAAAGTGGGTTATACAATCAAAACCGTAAGGGCACGTAGGAAGAATGGGTTTCCATACAATGGCAGGGCTACTGGGGTACCGCCCGTCACAGTACGTGGCCTAGATCACCGTACCGAGGAGTACGCCCGCTCCCCTGCAACACAAAGCCGGAACCATCCCTTACTGGATAATCCCGAACAAGATAACCCCGTAGTTGGCGCGACCAACCACACACTAAGCCGAATGAAAAGAAAAGGGACCTCTAGACAGGGATCTATCTTGCTCTCAGTGGGTGCTACCCACGAAGCCTTGCTGCACCTCCCCTGTTTTAGCCATTCCCGGTTGATGAGGCTTGAGGTTACGATTACCTTTAATCAGAACATATCACATAGAATGCTCATCGTCCACCTGACGATGTTCTGAAAGCATTCAATCCATACAAGTTCGTTCCGGGTTCGAACGAAACCGAAGGCATTATTTCGTTACACTCGTTTTGGAATCACCCTCAGAGTTAACGACAATAACCCTTGCACTCTGAAACTTCATCTTCACTTGAGATTCACGACCTATCGTTAATTTGGATCGATGTGGTATTCGGGTCTCCAAACCTGGAATCCCGGTATACGGAAACCCGATCCCGGTCTCATCGAAATCCAAAACGTATCTTTTAAGGGCCAAGTTTTTTTAAGGTTAAAACAATTCAATTCTTATCTATACTACACACAGATAGATAATTTACGATAGATAATCCATATTATCATCCAAACAGATAATTCATATTATCATTTCAATCCAACCAAACATCTATATCATAGATCAGCACATCTCTTATCAGAGATATCAACAATGCAAAGCATTCAATATCATTCATCCATTCTTAAGTAATGATTTATCATCTCTAATTAATTTAAAGTGAATTAAATTAATTACTTCATCCTATAAATCCTGCTTACTTAATTATTAATTAAACCAATTAATTAATCATACTTTAAGTATCATCTTAATTAATCATTCCTGATTAATTATACTTTAATTACTTTAAGTAATTAAACCTTAATTAATTTCATAAATTAATTATCTTAAACCATTTCAGTAATTAATCTTTAATTACTTCATTAATTAATTAATTATACTTAATTATCTTAATCCTTAATTAATTACAATTAATTAATTACTTTAATCACTTATTATTTATTAATTAATCTTAATTAATCAATTCTTAATTACATCATTAATTTTATTAATTAATGATCCTTAATTACTCTTAATTAATTATCTTTTTTTTAAATTAATTACATTTAATAATTAATTAGTCACATTTATTAATCACCTTTGATTAATCTCATTTAGTAATTAACTTCCCTTAATTACTCCACTTCATAAATTAATTACTCCTTAATTAATTATCCTTTAATTAATCCTTTGATTAATTATTCAAAAGTAATTAAACTCAAATTACTTTCATTATTAAAATCATCTTTAGTTAATTATATCCATTAATTAACTTTAATTACTTTCCTAAGTAATTACACTTCATTAATTACATTTAAGTAATTATATTTATCATATCTCTAAATGATTATCTTAAATTAATTTAATTAATTAATTTAACTCATCAAATTTATTTAATTAATTACCTTAAGTAATTAATTCCTTTAATTACTTTCATTATTAATTAATTATACTTAATTATCTTATTAATTTAATGACTCCTTTATCATTAAACCTTAATCACTTTCTACATTAAAGTATTAACCTTTAACTACTTTAATTATTACTAACAAAGACTTTAAAACATTTACATTAAAATCTTTCTTTTAATTTATCTTAAATTAATGCTTTAAAATAAATTACAATTTAACTTTAACCATAATTTGAATCTAATTTACAAAATCTTCTTAAATTCCAAATGTTAAGAAACACTTAACATTTAAAAGATTTTTAAACCAATTTATTTAAATTCAAAACCTTTTTAAAATATAATTTTAACAATTTAAATTTGTTAAAACATTATTTTTATAAAACTTTATTTGTCTCAAATTCTAGGATACACATTTAAACTTGAACCCATAATTAAACTTGATTTAAATCTGGATTTAAATCCTATTTTCAAAGTTTAAACTCATTTTAAATTTAAAAACCACTGTCAGGCTTTTAAACTGAAACACTAAATCTACCCGAGACAAACTGAGTTTACTTCGAGTCGAAACCCAATTGCTCCGAGCCTTACACGCGAGAACTCGAGACTTCCCTCTGTTAAAATCCAAATGAGTTTTGGGGTTGGTTGCGACTCGAGAGGGTGGCCGTAAAAGCAAACCCGAGGTATCACTGTGAGCCACAGCGGGGCTGGGATGGTTGAAAAGCCTACCGGTCGTGAGCCGTTGCTGAAGGTTGAAAAGCCTAGGTCGTTACAGTGGTATCAGAGCATTAGGTTGAGTGAATACCTAGGCTCTGGAGTGGTGTCTATCTTGAGAGAGCGTATTTGTAATTTTTATATAACTATATATATATTTATTCTACCTATTGTTGGATTACCTGTTCGGGTTTTCCAAAATTAAGTTATAAAGGTAGATGAGGTAGGTTGTGTGTAACACAACTACCATTGATTGGAGTTTGAATGTTTGGAGTTGGAAGTGTATTTGATGAGACTGTAGACCAAATACCGTCTCGAGTGAGCTTTGCTGTGGTGAAGGATTTCATTGATCTCCGAAAGAAACGATTAAGGTTCGGAGTCAATCTTTGAAGTGCAGTTGGATGAGTAGAGTTTGGATCTACCAGTTAAGCAGAAGCAAGTGATGTATCTTGGTAACTTCTGGAAGAAGTAGCTGTGTGATGAGACGCAGTGACTATGGATGTCTCCGAAGATGTTTTCTTTGGAACAAGTTTAAGGAGTAAGTCTACTTCGGTGTTGTGGATGAGTTCAGCATGGTGTTTCTGTTTGAGGTTCGAGTTTCTCGAAGAGCTTTGGATTAGGAAGTCCTTGGCATCAGTGGCAGCAGTGTAGCTCGGAGTATTCTGTGTGTCGGCAAGGAAGTCTTCTGGCTGAGCAGTTTTTCTAGAGTTGGAATTCAGAAGCAGCAGAGTAGATCCATTTCTTTGATGGATTGGACAGGTAAGTGTAAGCTGTTCTGATTGGTAAAGAGAGAGCAGTTTCTTTGGAAATAGGCTGGGTTGATCGCAAAAGTGACTTGCGATTGTTGAGTATTCTTTTGGGGTGTCAGAATTTTCCAGGATGTCTTTAGGGAAGTCAGAAGTTGGTCTGCATCTGGAGATTGAGTTTTCTTATCGACTGGATTCCAGGAGTGGTACCGGTGGTTCAGCATAGTGGAAGGATAGTTCCTAGAGATAGAGTTTGGTGAAGCAGCTCAAGTTTTGATGGAGTATCTGAGTTTTCTTTATGGATCCGTTGAACCATATTTCTGGGATGTGTTGTCCAGTTGTGCTCGTGTTCTTCATCAGCATTCTTATCTACTTCAGATCAGAGTTGTGCAGCGGGAGCAGTTTGGAAGTGCTTTTGTTTTATCTTTTCCAGATAGGAGAAGTAAGTTTAGTCTTCTGATGTTTGAAGAGTAGAGATTGTATTCTTGATTTTGGATAAGTGTTTGATCTATCTCTAGTTTTGGAATCAGCAGTTCAGGAGGATTTGGTAGTTGAGTCAGACTCGTCTGTAGACTGATATCCTGTCTAGTTGTGTAGATCTGGTTGAGTAGGATTTCTATAGCTTCGTAGTTTAGATTGTTTGTAGAGCGAGTATTCCGGTATATATATATACTTGGGGAAACTCGAGGAAATTCTATCCAGAATTTTGTCTGGATAGTTAGAATTGTTTGTTTATTTGGATGATTGGTTGCTATGGTTGTTAGCATATGGTTGATAATATATGTTGTGGTTTAAGAATTAAAATCTTTAATTAGATTATTAAATTACCTTTGTTTTAAATTTCGGGGACGAAATTATTTTAAGGGGGGAGGAATGTGATATCCCGGAATTTTGGGCAATATCAATTTAATAATCTGTATTGAAAATTAAATTGATTTGTTAACCTTTGTTAATAAATTTGAATTAGTTTAATAATCTAATTTAATAAATATTTAACTGGTGAATTTTATCTTTTAAAAATTAATAAAATATTTTCTATTTATAATATATATATATATAACTGTATATATTGTAAATAGATGAGCTTTGGTTTGAAATAAATAAATCTTGTTTTCTAATATATATTTTGGTAATTTGGGAATCATGATTAATTTAATATTAAGCTTTTCAAAGTTATTTAACAAATAACTATATGGTTTTAAAATACATAAAATAAAAGGTTTGTTTTATTTCTTTTTAAATATTACTTGATATATATGATTTAAAAATAGAAGTTTAAATACAATTTACATATGGCATTAATTCATTTAAGTAATAAGTAATTTATAATCTCTTTTATAAACTATTTAAAATGGTCAAATGTGTTATTTTCAAATAATAGATATATGTATTGTTTTTATATATAAATATGATTGGTTTTATTCTTTAAAAGTTATCTATATATATAAATAAGTATTTGTAAATTTATAAATTAAGTAAAAAGCTTTTAATTTTATATAATTGGTTTTATTTACATTTTCTTTAAAGTAATTTATATACATATATACATTTAGGTAAGTATTTATAAATAGTAAACTAGTATAAAAGTTTTATTAACATTTTAAAATAAATAAAAATTATGTATTAAATACTTAAAAGACAAATGTCACCATATTAAAACTTAAATAAAACATGTGTAATGTAAATAGCTAATGTATATGACAAGTGTCATTTAATCTTGTTTTTCTTTTATTTTTATTTTTAGATAATTTCAGCCTTTATATAAACATACATCTCCATTTTCTTTTCTTTTCTAACCTCCTTTCTAAACAAAGAAATGAAGCAAATCTCAGATCAACAAAACCTGAAAACAAATAAAGTAAGAAACTCCTCAAAACATTTCCTCTAAACAAATCTGATAGTTTATACCTCCTCAATTCAATAATCTGTAATTAACTCCTTCTCAAATCTGAAGTAAATCAAATCAAAACCCAAGCCTGCATTTCTTTAAGCCTGAGCACTTTCTTCTTCCAACCTGAGATAATCAAGCAACCTGGAAATCATATCATTAAACCATCTCAACAACTTAAGGATTCCAGTAGCATGCATTCTTCAACAATTCAAGTTCAAGTTTTAAAAGTTTTTCAAAAGATATTTCCAGCAACTAAATCCCTAAGGGTTCAAGGCTGTTTTCAGAGAAATCATCAAAGGCTCTATCTCTGTTTTAAATCAAGTGAGTAACTTTTAAAATTTTAAATTATAATTGGTTGCATGCTAGTATGTTTGAATTTAATGTGTATTGCATGTATATAAGTGAATGTCTGATATTTGTGTGCATGCTGTTTATAAGTGCTGTTTTAAAAAAAATGGAAGCTCTGTCTTCATTCTAAAATTTGGTGAGTAACTTTACTGTTAAACTTAAAGTATATTTTTGGTTGCATGTTATTGCTGGGATTAATATTGTATTGTGAAGTATTTGTATATCTATATGGTTAAATTTATGATGAATGATGTATGCATGACTGAACTTTTCTGTTCTTAGTTTTAAAAACTAAGATTTTGGTCAAAATCCATTTTCTTTCTAACCAATCTCTGTTAGGTCTTAGAATTCGAATAAAATTTGTTTGTTTAGGCATGGATTAAAGTTTAAAATTTTATTTAAGTAAATTAAAATTTGAAATGGCTCTGTAAAATCGAGTAGAACAGTTCAAGTTGAAGTTTTGTTAAAAATTCAACTTCTTAATTCATTGATTCAGGGATATGATCTGAACCCTTAACCAAAATCAAGATTTTTAAATATAAAATCACAATTTTTAGTTTTGGGTTGAGCGAGTAGTACTGGTTTGATCAGAAAATGCATTTTTAGTTATCTCTGGCGATCTAGTTGCTCGGTGAAGACGGGGTTCTCACTGGTGGAAGAGGAGTGATAGGGAAGTTTGGGAAAATTGTCAGAATGATGATCTAAGCGTTGTGGAAGGGGCGGTGATTGGATTTAGTTTGTAAACCTAGTTTTAGACTAGATTGAAATATGGGTTACCACGGCATCTACAGTGAATCGAGTTGTATGGGGTTCTGGGAAATGATAGCATGAGTGTTAGCAAAGGCGAGGCCGGAAGCTCAGCAACTCCGGTGGTCGGAGGAGAAAGGATGAAGTTGTTCCAGGCTTTACATTTTTGTTCCAGTTGGGTTCGAATGCTCGAATTCAAATTCGAGTGAGAATCGAAGAAGTTGGGGTTTAGATCATCTGAGGTTGTGATCGCCGATGTAAGGAAGGCGTTGTGGTTGATCGTAGTTGGTCGGAATCACTGTGCACGTGTACGTTGACGAGTATCTGAAGTCTGGTTTGGGGAAATTTGGGTACTCGGGGTTTCTCGAGTCGATTTTGTTTTTACTCGAAGTAACGTAGGTTTTTGCTCGAAGTAATTTAGTTTTGGTTCGGGTTGAAGAGTATTACAGGTTTACAGAAACCTGTTTGCCAGTTTTAAAATTTCAAAATAAATTTAAAAACTAAGTTTAAATGAAAGGTAAAGTTTTGAATAAGTTTTAAATCTAGTTTTTAAAATCTGGAGTAAGTTTAAATCTCAGTTTTTCTAATAAGATAAAGTTTTTAAAATTTAAATTGATTTAACTACTTTAAAAAGGGTTAAGTAGTTTGAATTTTAAAAATGAAGTTTTAAATTTTAGATAGGTTCTAAATCTAAAGATTTATATGGAGTCAAAGTTAATATGTGTTTCAAATTTTGAAATAAAAAGGAAGTTTTTAAAATCTAAAATGTTTTAAACAATTTGAATGTTTAAAATGTATTTTTAAATTGATTTGAATCTAAAATGAATTTGGTTTAAATTTCTTTAATTAAATAAATATTTCTTTAACATGTAATTTAAAAGGATTTAAATAGTTTCAAAACTTTGTTAAAGTTAAACTTGTCTTCATTTTAAATCTTAAATTAAAATGAAATTTAAATGTAAATTTAAAGGTAATTTGGTTCAAATACTTTATTAATGATATTTTAATCATTAATAAGAATAGAGTGTTATCTTAAAGATAATTAAGATTTAATAATGTGGGATAAAATAAATTAGCAAGGTGATTAAAAGATAATTAATCAAAATTAATTAATTTATGATTTAGGTTAATAAATTTAGGGTTTAATTTGATTAATTAAGGTTTAATTAAATTAATTAAAGGAATCATTAATTTGAGATTTATTAATTTATGGTTAGGAATAAATTATTGAAGTAATTAAGGATTAATTAAGTTATTGTTAGAAACTTAATTATTTAAGTAATTAGGGATTAATTTATTGGTAATTAGAATTAATTAATTTGTAAATAATAATGTTTAATTAAAGTTTAATTATTTAAGAAAGATAATTAAAGAATAGTTAATAGTTAATGTAGATCATTAATTAAGGATTATTTAATAATTATTTAATATGATTAATTTTAATAATTAATTAGATTAATTAATTTAAAGATAATCATTTGTGAAAATTGTTTAAATGTAATTACTTAATGGAAGTAATTAAGAAATTAATTACTCATTGTAATTAATTGAGTTTAATTTGATTACTTAAGTTAATTAATTAAGTTTAATTAATTTAAGATAATCATTTAATGATTTGTGAAGTATAATTACTTAATGTAATTTAATGAAGTATAATTACTTAGGAAAGTAATTAATGGATAATTACCGATGTAATTAGTAGAGTAATTAAGGGAAGTTAATTACTTAATGGAATTAATCAAGAGATTAATTAAGAAATTAATTAAGGAATAATTAATTTATTTTAAGAAGTAATTAAGGGTAGTTAATTACTGAATATGATTAATCAAGAGAGATTAATAATTATGTTTTAATTAAAGATTAATTACTTAATGTAATTAATTTAATTAGAGTAATTAATAATAAAATGTAATTAGGGATCATTAATTAATATAATTAATGATGTAATTAAGAATTGATTAATTTAGGGATAATTAATAAAGGAAGTGATTAATTAATGTAAATAATTAAGGAGTGATGAAATTAATTATAGTTAATTAATAAATGAAGTAATTAAAGGTTAATTACTATAAGTGGTTAAGAATAATTAATTTGTATAATTAATTTAATACTAATTACTTGAATGTAATTAAATAATTTATCAAGGATGATTAATTAAATTGAATAATTGGATGATGATTGATTAATTGATTGATAATTAATTAATAATGATTTAAGTAGGATTTATAGATGTAGTAATTAATTTAATTTACTTTAAATTAATTAAAGATGAAATAATTAATTTAATTCATTTTAAATTAATTGTAGATGGTGATAAATAAATCATTGCTTATGAATGGATGATATTGTGTACCTTGAATGGTTTGAAATCTCAGATATGAGATAATTGATACTGTATGATTTGGATGCTTTGGTTGCATAGTGATGATGATATGGATTATCTGCTTATAATGATAATGTTGATTATCTATTGTGAATCTGTGAATTATCTATCTGTGTGTAAATAGATAGTAGAATTGAATTGTTTTAACTTTAAAACAACTTGGCCTTAAAAGATACGTTTTGGATTTCGATGAGACCGGGATCGGGTTTCCAGATTTGGATATCCGAAAACCACATCGATCCAAATTAAACGTTGGTCGTTAATCCAAGTGGAGCAAGTGAAGACTCGAGGTGTAAGAACTATTCTTTGTCAATATAACTCTGAGGGTGATTCCGTAATGAGTTTGACGGAGATAGTACTTTCAGATTCGAGATGAAGATTCAGAGTGCAAGGGTTATTGTCGTTAACTCTGAGGGTGATTCCAAAATGAGTGTAACGAGATAATGCCTTCGATTTCGTTCGAACCCGGATCGAACTTGTATGGATTGAATGCTTTCAGAACATCGTCAGGTGGACGATGAGCATTCTAAGTGATGTGTTCTGATTAAAGGTAATCGTAGCCTCAAGCCTCATCAACCGGGAATGGCTAAAACAGGGGAGGTGCAGCAAGGTTAGTGGGTAGCACCCAAGTAGGACAAGATTATCCCTGTCTAGAGGTCCCTTCTTATTATTCGGTTGAGTGGGCAGTTGATTGCAACAACTGCTGGGATGTCTTGTGCGGGAATTATCCAGTAAGGGATGTTCCGGCCTTGTGTTGCAGGGGATTGGGAGTGATCCTCGGTACGGTGATCTAGGCCACGTACTGTGATGGGCGGTACCCCGGTAGCCCTGCCATTGTATGGAATCCAAACTCCAATAAGTGATAACGGACTTGATTGTATAACCCACTTTGTGGCTAGTATGCTGGAATTTAATAATGTAACAATTTCAGCTATTTCATATTTATTTGAAAACCCTAGACCCTATTATAATATAACTGGATTTCCTATCAAATGTTTTGGTTATCGTAAGGTAAAAACTTTTCCGTGTTTATGTGCGGGAAGTCTTACGAGATACCTTTTCTTTTCAAATGGTTTTCAAAGTTAAGCAACTTTAACCTGTTACTCACACCAGACCCATGTCTGACCCAAGTGTTTATTTCTGTTTTATAAACTCTTGGGTACTCAAATTTTTACGAGTAGCCAAGGGATTCAGGTTTAGCTTTGACGAATATTCTGGAGGAGCAATGGAGCAGGAGGCTTCGGCGTTCGTAGATATAGTATTCCGCTGTGTAGATCTCTGTGACAGTGGATCTATTTTCGACTTAGTGGTGCAGTTGCTGATCCCAACCGTGAGGTATCTTGTGCGGGAATTATCCAGTAAGGGATGTTCCGACCTTGTGTTGCAGGGGATTGGGAGTGATCCTCGGTACGGGAATTATCCAGTAAGTAATGTATCATTGACTGTAACGACCCGGCTTTCTTTGCCCAGAAAGACGCATCGTTATGAAGAAAGAAAGGGATAGAAGAAGAAAAGAAAAGAAGAGAGAACAACAACACATCAGAAATCTCACAGCGGAACGAGAAATATATTATCACATAAGATATTACATAGTATCATATACATCAGAGTACACAATTTATACATCACAGAATAGACAGTTATAAACTTCTGTCTATTATACAACACAAGTACATCAGTACAATACAGACTAATACAAACACAGCGGAAACTCTATATATCTACTCGCTGAAGCCTCCTGCTTCACAGCTCCTCCAGAATTCGTCAAGACTATCCTGAATCCCTTGACTACTCAATACAATATTGAGTACCAAAGAGTTTAATAAAACAGAAAATAAACACTTGGGTCAGACATGGGTCTGGTGTGAGTAAACGGTTAAATTGCTTAACTTTGAAAACCTTTGGAAACAAAAGTGTCACGTAAGACTCCCCACAAATAAACAAGAGTAAGTTTTTACCTTACGCTAACTAAAACATTTGATAGGAAATCTGATTGTATTATAATAGGGTCTAGGGTTTTCAAGTAAATATGAAATAGCTGAAATTGTTACATTATTAAATTCCAGCATACTAGCCACAAAGTGGGTTATACAATCAAGTCCGTAAGGGCACGTAGGAAGAATGGGTTTCCATACAATGGCAGGGCTACTGGGGTACCGCCCGTCACAGTACGTGGCCTAGATCACCGTACCGAGGAGTACGCCCGCTCCCCTGCAACACAAAGCCGGAACCATCCCTTACTGGATAATCCCGAACAAGATAACCCCGTAGTTGGCGCGACCAACCACACACTAAGCCGAATGAAAAGAAAAGGGACCTCTAGACAGGGATCTATCTTGCTCTCAGTGGGTGCTACCCACGAAGCCTTGCTGCACCTCCCCTGTTTTAGCCATTCCCGGTTGATGAGGCTTGAGGTTACGATTACCTTTAATCAGAACATATCACTTAGAATGCTCATCGTCCACCTGACGATGTTCTGAAAGCATTCAATCCATACAAGTTCGTTCCGGGTTCGAACGAAACCGAAGGCATTATTTCGTTACACTCGTTTTGGAATCACCCTCAGAGTTAACGACAATAACCCTTGCACTCTGAAATTTCATCTTCACTTGAGATTCACGACCTATCGTTAATTTGGATCGATGTGGTATTCGGGTCTCCAAACCTGGAATCCCGGTATACGGAAACCCGATCCCGGTCTCATCAAAATCCAAAACGTATCTTTTAAGGGCCAAGTTGTTTTAAGGTTAAAACAATTCAATTCTTATCTATACTACACACAGATAGATAATTTACAATAGATAATCCATATTATCATCCAAACAGATAATTCATATTATCATTTCAATCCAACCAAACATCTATATCATAGATCAGCACATCTCTTATCAGAGATATCAACAATGCAAAGCATTCAATATCATTCATCCATTCTTAAGTAATGATTTATCATCTCTAATTAATTTAAAGTGAATTAAATTAATTACTTCATCCTATAAATCCTGCTTACTTAATTATTAATTAAACCAATTAATTAATCATACTTTAAGTATCATCTTAATTAATCATTCCTGATTAATTATACTTTAATTACTTTAAGTAATTAAACCTTAATTAATTTCATAAATTAATTATCTTAAACCATTTCAGTAATTAATCTTTAATTACTTCATTAATTAATTAATTATACTTAATTATCTTAATCCTTAATTAATTACAATTAATTAATTACTTTAATCACTTATTATTTATTAATTAATCTTAATTAATCAATTCTTAATTACATCATTAATTTTATTAATTAATGATCCTTAATTACTCTTAATTAATTATCTTTTTTTAAATTAATTACATTTAATAATTAATTAGTCACATTTATTAATCACCTTTGATTAATCTCATTTAGTAATTAACTTCCCTTAATTACTCCACTTCATAAATTAATTACTCCTTAATTAATTATCCTTTAATTAATCCTTTGATTAATTATTCAAAAGTAATTAAACTCAAATTACTTTCATTATTAAAATCATCTTTAGTTAATTATATCCATTAATTAACTTTAATTACTTTCCTAAGTAATTACACTTCATTAATTACATTTAAGTAATTATATTTATCATATCTCTAAATGATTATCTTAAATTAATTTAATTAATTAATTTAACTCATCAAATTTATTTAATTAATTACCTTAAGTAATTAATTCCTTTAATTACTTTCATTATTAATTAATTATACTTAATTATCTTATTAATTTAATGACTCCTTTATCATTAAACCTTAATCACTTTCTACATTAAAGTATTAACCTTTAACTACTTTAATTATTACTAACAAAGACTTTAAAACATTTACATTAAAATCTTTCTTTTAATTTATCTTAAATTAATGCTTTAAAATAAATTACAATTTAACTTTAACCATAATTTGAATCTAATTTACAAAATCTTCTTAAATTCCAAATGTTAAGAAACACTTAACATTTAAAAGATTTTTAAACCAATTTATTTAAATTCAAAACCTTTTTAAAATATACTTTTAACAATTTAAATTTGTTAAAACATTATTTTTATAAAACTTTATTTGTCTCAAATTCTAGGATACACATTTAAACTTGAACCCATAATTAAACTTGATTTAAATCCTATTTTCAAAGTTTAAACTCATTTTAAATTTAAAAACCACTGTCAGGCTTTTAAACTGAAACACTAAATCTACCCGAGACAAACTGAGTTTACTTCGAGTCGAAACCCAATTGCTCCGAGCCTTACACGCGAGAACTCGAGACTTCCCTCTGTTAAAATCCAAACTAAACACTAATACGACTGGCACTTGTTCACGTGCACACGCGAGTTGATCGCCTCCAACCATCGATTCCATCGCCGGCATCTCGTCCACGACCATCTCTCACGATCTCGATCACCAGAAACTCGAACAACCTCAACAATCGAAATCGAGCTTTAATCCAAACCTGGAATCAACTGAAACCATATTTTCCCAAACCTGTCAACGTCTCGCATTCCCTACTCCGACCACCATCGCCTATGAAACTCCGGTGAAGTCCTCGTCAACCCACCATCTTCCAGTACCCAAAACCCCAGGCAACTCGATCAACAGAGAAAATCAAACGCAAGCAAAAACTGCAACCCAGTAAAACTAGGTTTAGAAATTAAATCGAACAACCACCCTCGCCACGGTCATCTATACGGCCATCCACTATTTTTCTCACAATCCCCTATCACTCTTCTATCACCAGAGAAGATCACGACTTCTCCGGTCCACTAGAACATCAGAGATTACCCATAACTCCTAAATTGATCAAACAGGAACTGCTCTTTCAATTCGATGCTAAAAATTATAATTTCACTTTTAAAATTCATGTTTTTAAACAAGGATTCAGATCATATACCTGAATCAATAAATTACGAAGTTCGAATTTTAACAATAACTCAAGATTTCCTGTTCTACTTTATTTTCAGAGCAATTCTCACTTCATTTTAACTTAAATAAAATTTTAAACTCTGATCTATGATAAAACAAGTAATTATTGTTTATAACTTAAATTATAATAGTGACTGGGTCAAGGGATACAGAATTTTTTTATCAAACTTGGGCTTAAAACTGGGAACAGAGAACAGACATGCACACCAATATACATATATATATATACATGCACAGAGATATACCTAAAAATATATACTCACAGATAAACTTATTTCAGAGATAAACATGCAACCAGATTTTATCCTTAAATTTAAAAATATTGTTACTCACCAGATTGCAAATGAAGATGAACAGAGCACCTTTGATATTGAAAACAGCTTTAAACTTTAAAACTGAAATGCCTTTGAAACTTTAAAATCTGAATGCCTGCTTTTAAAACTTGAATTCTAGCTTTAGTTTGAAAAGATCTCAGTTGCATGCAAAGATGTCTTGTTTGAAAATGCTTCCAGAAACGAAATTGCAGGCTTGATTCCAGACTTTTTGATTTAAAACTGCATGCAACTTGTTTGTTGTGAAACTAGAATGCTTGCCTTAGATTTATCACAAATCGGAGCAGAGATGGACTGCTTGATTTTTGAAATGAATTACAGGGTATTTGAGAAAGATAATTATGGTTTTGAAGAGGATGTTTTACAGGAATTTAGTTTTTTGATTTGAGATTATGGTTTTTTGAGGAATTTGTTTACAGATTGCTTTGGAGACTTTGATTACAGATTTTGTTTTTGAGGATTATGGTTTTGAGGAATGTTGATCTACGGATTGTTTTGAGAATTTTGTTTGAGTATACTTCAGATTTTGATTTTGAGAATTTTGTCTCAGGCTGATGTTTTCTTAAGTTTTTAAAAGAATAGAAAAGGAAAGTGTAGATGAGAACATATGTTTATATAAGTGAAAATGATTTAAATTCAAAAAGAAAAACAAAAATACAAAACTTTGACATTTGTCATTCTCATATCTTAACCTTAGAACACATGTTATAATGATGCCTTAGGAATTTACACATGTCCTTTAAATTAATTAATATTTATTTTAAATGTAAAAACCTTTTTCTTTATTTATTAAATACTTATCTATATATATATATATTAATCATAAAGAAACAAAACTAATTATTATAAATAAAAGTTTACATATATTTTGAAATCCAAACTATTTGAATATTACGTCTTTTGAATTCAAAATTAAATCTAAATTCAAATTCAAATTATATTTAAAATCCAATTTAAAGTCAAGTTATATACATACATATATAACTACACATTCAATTTGAAATAACCATTCTATTAAAATCTATTTATTTTTATATATAACAATATATCAAAAATATTGTTTAACATAATAATTTATCTATTTTAAAATAATTCATAAAAGAGATTATAGATTACTACTATTACTAAATGAATTAACATATCATATGTAATTTGTACTTTAAATATATATATATACTCCTAAGTCATATTTATTAAGCAATATTCAAAAATAAAATAAATCTTATTATTAATCTTATTTAAAACCATATAATTATTTTGTTTAAATAGCTTTGTAAAGCTAAGATTAAATAAATCATAATTTCCAAACTATAAGAATATACATTAGAAATTTAAAACAAGATTTCATTTATTATTTAAATTTCAAATCCAAGCTTATCTATTTACAATATATACATATATATATATATATATTATAAATAGAAATCATTTTATTAGTTTTTAAAGGATAAAATTCACTAATTAAATATTCATTTAATTAGATTTTTAAACTAATTCAAATATTTTTATCAAAGATTAACAAATCAATTTAATTATTTAAATAGATTATTAAATTGATATTGCCCCAAATTTCCGGGATATTACATTCCTCCCCCCTTAAAATAATTTCGTCCCCGAAATTTAAAACAAAGGTAATTTAATAATCTTTTTAAATCACAAGGATGTATTATCATCCATATGCTAACAATCATAGCAACCAAACATCCAAACAAACAATTCTAACTATCCAGCGAAAAATTCTGAATAGAATTTCCTCGAGTTTCCCCAAGTATATATATACCGGGATACTCTCTCTACAAACAATCCAAACAACCAATACTACTAAGCTATAGAGCTCCTACTCGTCTAGATCTACAAAACTAAACAGAATATCAGACTACAGACGAGTCTGACTCAACAACTAAATCCTCCAGAACTGCTGGTTCCAAAACCAGAGATAGATCAAACACGTACCCCCTCAGAGATACGTAAAATACATTGAATTCCAGTTATCCAAACTGACAATTCAATCCAGTAGATCAAACTCTTATCCAAATCAGAACATAGAAAAGATCCAAAACAACTCGGAGCTAACTTCCCAGACTTACCCAATCTTATAGCTCCCTTTAACCAGAGAAAACTTCACAACAACGAAGTCTCCAACTTCGAATTCCAAATTCCTCCGCCTTTTATCCTCAAAATCCTTCAGACGATCCTGAGCTGACTACATCCTTCCTGATCAGTTCAACCTTCGCTGATGCTTCTAGAAATAAACCGGGTTAAAAATAACTCAACCAAATGATCCTCCAAGATCTACCCAAATCCAAAACACAAACTCTACTACCATTAGTAGACTGAACTAACTTCTCTTATCTGGAAAAGACAAACAGATGCACTCGCCAAACTACTTCCGCTGCACCATTCTGATCTGGAACAGAATGAAAATGCTATCGGAGAAACTTGAGAAAACTTGATCATCCACAATTCACCATATCTATAAAATCTTAGTGAACCCTTCCACTTGGTCAAAAACATCCCAATAGAATTCCTTCCAGAAAATTAGGTATGATCAATCCCTCTCCAAAGAATCCTTGCTGCTTCACCAAATTCTTCTCTCGGAGACATCCTTCTATTAAGCTGGACCACCAGTAACTCCACGAATCAAGTCGATACGGAATCTCAATCTCCAATAACCCAAGAGAACACTCAAACAATCGCAAGTCTCTTTTGCGATCAACTCGACCTAACTTCCACAGATACTGTTCTCTCTTCACAAATTAAAACAGCTCATACTTAACTATCCAATTCATCGAAGAAATGGATTCACTCAGCTGCTTCTGGACTCCAACTTCAGAAAAACTACTCAGCCAGAAACTTCCTGCTAACACACAGAACACTCCGAGCTGCACTGCTGTCACAGATGCCAAAGATTTCCTAACCAAAGCTCTTCGAGAAACTCGGACCCAAACCAACACAAACACCATGTTGAACTCAGCCACAATACCGAAGCAGACACACTTCCACAACTTGTTCCAAAGAAAACATCTTCGGGAACATCCATAGTCACTGCGTCTCATCACACAGCTATTATTTGAGATATCAGGATACCATCACTCGCTTCTGCTCTCCGACAGATCCAACTTCAAAGATGAACTCCGAACCTTAACAGGTTTCCTTCAGAGATTGGTGATATCCTTACACCACTGCAAAGCTTACTCGAGACGGTATTTGGTCTACAGTCTCGACAAATACACTTCCAACCTCAACACTCAGACTCCTAATCCTAGATGATAAATTATTATCATCTCAACCAATCATTACAAATACCATATACATTTAAAATGATACTTTTTTATATAGAAATTATATATGGGTAAAATTATTTCATCTACCCTTTTAAAACAATATTGTGTCCGTTGGCCTGGTCCAAGTGTTTAGAGATCCCTATCAATAACGTTAGCTACTCGTATTGACCAGAATCCATATACCACTCAACCGATCAATTAACACAATATAAAACCATTTTATATAACTAACAAATACGCGCTCTCGTATATATATATACTTAGACTCAAATAGGTTGCTACAGATCCTATCTCTAATGAACAATCCTTCCGAACCTAGGTATTCACTCAACCTAGTGTTCTGATATTCACTTAACCAAAAGCTTAGGCATTCGCTCAACCTATGCTCTGATACCAACTGTAACGTCCTAGGCTTTTCAACCTTCAGCAACGGTTCACGACCGGTAGGCTTTTCAACCATCCCAGCCCCGCTGTGGCTCACAGTGATACCTCGGGTTTGCTTTTACGGCCACCCTCTCGAGTCGCAACCAACCCCAAAAGGCCTTATACTACCCCCGGGGACATGTAGGGGTAAGACTCCCCACAAATAAACATGGGTAAGTTTTTACCTTACGCTAACCAAAACATTTGATAGGAAATCCAGTTATATTATAATAGGGTCTAGGGTTTTCAAATAAATATGAAATAGCTGAAATTGTTACATTATTAAATTCCAACATACTAGCCACAAAGTGGGTTATACAATCAAAACCGTAAGGGCATGTAGGAAGAATGGGTTTCCATACAATGGCAGGGCTACTGGGGTACCGCCCGTCACAGTACGTGGCCTAGATCATCGTACCGAGGAGTACGCCCGCTCCCCTGCAACACAAAGCCGGAACCATCCCTTACTGGATAATTCCGAACAAGATAACTCCGTAGTTAGCGCGACCAACCACACACTAAGCCGAATAAAAAGAAAAGGGACCTCTAGACAGGGATCTATCTTGCTCTCAGTGGGTGCTACCCACGAAGCCTTGCTGCACCTCCCCTGTTTTAGCCATTCCCGGTTGATGAGGCTTGAGGTTACGATTACCTTTAATCAGAACATATCACTTAGAATGCTCATCGTCCGCCTGACGATGTGCTGAAAGCATTCAATCCATACAAGTTCGTTCCGGGTTCGAACGAAACCGAAGGCATTATCTCGTTACACTCATTTTGGAATCACCCTCAGAGTTAACGACAATAACCCTTGCACTCTGAATCTTCATCTTCACTTGAGATTCACGACCTATCGTTAATTTGGATCGATGTGGTATTCGGGTCTCCAGACCTGGAATCCCGGTATACGGAAACCCGATCCCGGTCTCATCGAAATCCAAAACGTATCTTTTAAGGCCAAGTTGTTTTAAGGTTAAAACAATTCAATTCAGTTATCTATACTACACAGATAGATAATTCACAATAGATAATCTACATTATCACAAACAGATAATTCATATTATCATTACAATTCAACCAAACATCCATATCATATATCAGCACATATCTCATCAGAGATATCAAACAATGCAAATCATTTAATAATATTCATCCATCCTAAGTAATGATTTATATCATTTCTAATTAATTTAAAGTGAATTAAATTAATTACATTCTATAAATCCTGCTTACTTAATCATTAATTAAACCAATTAATTAATCATACTTTAAGTATTCATCTTAATTAATCAATCCTGATTAATTAACCTTTAATTATTTTAAGTAATTAATCCATAATTAATTTCACAAATTAATTATCTTAAACCATTCAGTAATTAATCTTTAATTACTTCATTAATTAATTAACTATACTTAATTATATTAATTCTTAATTAATTACAATTAATTAATTACTTTAATCACTTATTATTGATTAATTAGTTTAATTAATCAATCCTTAATTACATCACTAATTATGTTAATGATTTTTAATTACTCTTTATTAATTATCTTATTTAAATTAATTATATTTAATAATTAATTAGTTACATTTATTAATCACCTTTGATTTATCTTATTTAATAATTAACTACTCCACTTCATAATTAATTACTTCTTAATTAATTATCCTTTAATTAATCCCTTGATTAATTATTCAAAAGTAATTAACTCAAATTACTTTTAGTATTAAATCATCTTCAGTTAATTACATCCATAATTAACTTTAATTACTTCCTAAGTAATTACACTTCACTAATTATATCCAAGTAATTATACTTATCAATCACCAATTGATTATCTTAATTTAATTTAATTAATAAATTAACCTCATCAAATTTATCTAATTAATTACCTTAAGTAATTAATTATTTAATTACTTCCATAAGTAATTTTACTTAACCAATCTCATAAAAGATTATCATTAATTAATTAATCTATTTGATTATCAAAATTAATCCCATTCATTAATTATTTAATAATCCTTAATTAATGATCCTTCATCAATTCTTTAATTATTTCTTTAGGTAATTAATCTTTAATCAATTATTTATTAAAACAACTTGATAAACTCCTAATTACCAATTAATTAAATTATCAATTATTCTTTAATTACCTATTTATTTAATTACTCCCATATAATTAAACCTTAATCACTTTCTGAACTAAAGTATTAACCTTTAACTACTTTAGTTATTTTTTTAACAAAAGTCTTTAAAACATTTTACTTTAAAATCTTTCTTTTAATTCATTTTAAATAAAAAGATTTAAAATAGATTACAATTTAACTTTAACCAATATTTAAATCAAATATACAAAATCTTTTTAAATCAAATGTTAAGAACACTTAACATTAAAGATTTTAAACCAATTTGTTTAAATTTAAATCCTTAAAATTTATACTTTAAACATTTTAAATTTGTTTAAACATCATAATTTATAAACTTATTTTATCTCAAATTCTAGGATACAAATTTTAAACTCGAACTTGAATGAAAACTTGATTTAAAACTGGGTTTAAATCCTGTTTTCAAAGTTTAAAACTCAATTTGAATTTAAAACAAAGTCAGGCTTTAATTACTAAATCTTCCCAAGACAACTCGATTTTCCCCTGAGTCAAAATCTTATTTGCTTCAAGTCATTTACGCGAGCAACCCGAGTTCTTCTTCTTCCCCAAAGACGAAATTCCACAGCCAAACCCAACAACTCAAAACCATGTTGAACTCAGCCACAATGCCGAAGCAGACACACTTCATTAACTCCCACTTCAGAGCCTAGGTATTCACTCAACCTACTGCTCTGATACCACTAAAAATACTTGAGAGCGCGTAATTGTTAGTTATATAAAAATGATTTTATATTGTGTTAATTGATCGGTTGAGTGGTATATGGATTCTGGTCAATACGAGTAGCTAACGTTATTGATAGGGATCTCTAAACACTTGAACCAGGCCAACGGACACAATATTGTTTTAAAGAGGTAGATGAAATAATTTTACCCAGAAATAATTTCTATATAAAAAAAAATATATCATTTTAAATATATATATTTATGTATTTCTACCTATTTATTGGGTTACCTGTTCGGGTTTTCCAATATAAGTTATAAAGGTAGATAAGGTGGTAGTGTGTGTAACACAATTACCAATAGTCGGAGTTTGAATGTTTGAGGTTGGAAGTATATATCGAGACTGTAAACCCAATACCGTCTCGAGTAAGCTTTGCTGTGGTGAAGGATTTCATCGATCTCCGAAGGAAACTGTAATGGTTCGGATTTTATCTTTGAAGTTTGGATGAGTAAAGTTGGATCTGTCGGTTGAACAGAAGCGAGTGATGGTACCTTGATACCTCAGGTAATAGTAGCTGTATGATGAGATACAGTGACGATGGATGTTCCCGAAGATGTTTTCTTTGGAACAAGATTAAGGAAGTGTGAATGTTTCGGTGTTGTGGCTGAGTTCAGCATGGTGTTTCTGCTTTGGTTTGGAGTTCGAGTTTCTCGAAGAGCTTTGGATAGGAGCATCAGTGTCAGCAGTGCTACTCGGAGTGTTCTGTGATGGCAAGAAGTTTTCTAGCTGAGCAGTTTTTCTGGAAGTGAAGTTCAGAAGCAGCAGAGTGGATCCATTTCTTCGATAAATTGGATAAATAAGTGTAAGCTGTTCTGATTGGTAAAGAGAGAACAGTCTGTTTGGAATTAGGATGGGTTGATCGCAAAAGCGACTTGCGATTGTCTGAGTGTTCTCTTGGGTTGTCAGAATTTTTCTGGGTGTCTTCAGAGAAGTCAGAAGTTTGTCCGCATCTGAAGGTTGAGTTTTCTTATCGATTGGATTCCAGGAGTGATATCGGTGGTTCAGTCTAGTGGAAGGATGTTTCCTAGAGATGGAGTTGGTGAAGCAGCTCAAGTTTTGCTGGAGTATCTGAGTTTTCTTTATGGATCAGTGAACCTTATTTCTGGAATAAGTTGTCCAGTCTGTGCTTGTGTCTTACCTCATATCAGAGTTGAGCAGCGAAAGCAGTTTGGAGTGCATCTCTGGATAGGAGAAGTAAGTTTGGAATCTACTGATAGTTGTGAAGTAGAGTTATGTTTGGATCTCGTCTGTGTTCTGATTTGGATAAGTAATTGGTCTACTTGGTTGAATTGTCAGTTTGGATAACTGGAATTCATTGAGTTTTACGTATCTCTGAGGGAGTACGTATTTGATCTATCTTTGGTTTTAGAATCTGCAGTTTTGGGAAGTTTGGTAGTTGAGTCAGACTCGTCTGTAGTCTGATAGTCTGTTTAGTTCTGTAGATCTAGATGTGTAGGAGATCTATAGCTTAGTAGTTTAGATTGTTTGTAGAGCGAGTATTCCGGTATATATATATATACTTGGGGAAACTCGAGGAATTTTATCTAGAATTTAGTCTAGATAGTTAGAATTGTTTGATTGGATGATTTGGCTGCTATGGTTGTTAGCATATGGATGATAGTATATGCATATGTTTTAAATTTAAATCTTTAATAAGATTATTAAATTACCTTTGTTTAAATTTCGGGGACGAAATTATTTTAAGGGGGGAGGAATGTAATATCCCGGAAATTTTGACAATATCAATTTAATAATCTGTTGAATAATTAAATTGATATGGATAATCTTTGATAATAAGATTTGAATTTAATTTAATAATCTGATTAAATAAGTAATTAATTGATGATTTTATCTTTTAAAAGTTAATAAGATATTTTCTATTTGAATATATATATTTGTATATATTGTAAATAGAAAAGCTTTGGTAAATTGGAAATTTAGATTTAATTTGAATTTAAAGTTGAAGTTCAAAAGAATAAATATTTAAATTGTTGAATTTTATAATATTTGTATAAACTTTTATTTATAAATGTAATTAGCTTTTGTTTCTCTTTAATATATATAGATAAGTATTTTAATAAATAAGAAAAGACTTTTATATACTTTTAAACTAAATAAAAATAAGATAAATTACTTATAAGACAAGTGTCATTATCTAAAGCTTCATTATAACATGTGTAATTTAATAAACAATTGTATAGGACAAGTGTCTTAATTATTTTCCATTTTCTTTTATTTTATAAAATCAAAAATATACATGTATATTAACATTGCATATCTTCATTTCCCATTCTTTCTAATCTTCTCATTTTTTTCAAAAGCCAAGAGAAATCAATAATCTTTCTTCTAACTAAAATCTGAAACAAATCAGAAATTCAAATGCCTCAAACTAGAAATTAAACTTCTCACAAAACCAAAACTTCAATTCAAATCAAATCTCTGAAAACAATTTTCCAAAATCCAAATCAAAGAATCAGCCTGCAGCCTTCATTTTCTCAAATCTGGAATCAAATCAGAGCAACTGCTGTATTCTTTTCAACTCTGAAAACAATTCAAACTGCTTGCATTCATTTTTCAAACTGGAAGTAACATGCAAGATTCAGTAGCCAACAATTCAAGCTTTTAAATCAATAAGGCATTCCAGTTTAAGATTCCCAGTTTCAAAAAGCTTTTCAAAATAAGGCCCTAATTAATTTAGTTAAGTAATTAAAGTAATTAATTAATTAAGGAATGTGATGACCCGGGGTTTTGGGCAATATAAATTTAATAATCTTTATTAATAATTTAATTGGATTGATAATTTTCCTTTATAATTTTAAATTAAATTGGTAATTTAATCTTTGTAAGGTTAATAAATATTTAATATGGCAATATTGATCAATATCTTTCTAACAATTTAAAATTGATAAGAATTATCTTTCAAAGCTAATGAAATTTTATTCTATTTATAATGTATATATTAGTATATATATTGTGAATAGGAAATCTTTTGTTTTAAATAAAAGATGTAATATATATGAATATATATATTGTGATTTGAAGCTTTGTTTTAAATTTAATATTTTTCAAAAGCTAATTTAAGGTTAATTTTATATTTTTTCAAAATATAAGATAATTATTTATTTTTAAAGTATAATAGTTTAAATAAGATTTAATAAAAGATTTTATTTTGTTTTCTTTTAAAAAAGTACTTAATCTAAAATGGTTATAAATGTATATAGGTTTAATTAGACCTTTCTTCTTTTTATCTCTTTAATTTAAATGGTTTGTAAACATAAATAAAATTAAATAATAATTCACATTTACATAAATAGGAAAACATAAATACTTTTATAATAAGGATTTAAAAACAATTTAGATATTCAAAGCCTGGAACATGCTCTGTTTTGGTCTCTGGAATTCAAATGGTGAGTAAACAATTTTGTTTTAAAAACAGTTAAGTTATGAATGGCCCTAATGCATGTGTTGATCTGTTAATTGATATTGTTGTTGCGTGAAAATCTTTCAGTTGTATATGAATTGATATGTATGTGTGTAAGTATGTCTGCATATATTTACATCTTGTTTTCTGTTTTAACAAGAGAGTAAACAAAACCTTTAAAAACTTAAATAGGTTTGTAAAGTTTAGTGCATGTGATAACCAGATGAATAATATTTTCATGTATGAAGTGTGTATGAATATATAAATGTAGATGTATGCCTGTATATGCTTGTAGATAAGCATAGATAAGCCTCTGTTCTTGTTCAGGCTTCAGTTTTGGTAGAAAAATTCTTATCTTCATTTACATTTAATTTTAGGCTTGAGCATGTAAATGAAAAAGTTTTCTAACAATACAATTCAAATTTTAAAATAAATTCAAGGGTATACAATTATTATTTAACTCAAATTTTAAAATTTACAGTGAAAATCAAGAAATGGGTAAAAATCCAACTTGTTAATTTTAATGTTTGATTATGCAAGCTGAATCGTTGTACCAAATCATGAATTTAGGTATAAGAATTGGAATTTCTAGTTTGGAATTCAAGGAGATTTTTAGTGTTGATTGTTTTTGGGATTTTTGGCATTTGCCGTTGTTCAACTCAATAATTTGGATTGAAATCTTGATTGAAGCTAGCTTATGAATTGTTGATGAAGGGAAAATTGTAGTTGGAATTTTCTGTTAGACGAATTGCTCGAATTCGATTGAACTAGGGTTTTAGGGGGAGTTTTGTTAGTCTGTTTGTCGAAGCAGTTTCAACGTGGATAGGGGACCGGAATCAATCGCGATAGGGGGAGAAGATAGCTGGAGTCGTGGCGAAGCTGCGGCGAAGTTGGCGAGGCTTCTCGAGGCGGAGTTCGTCGACGATGGGGGGGTTTTCCGATCGATGTGGGTTCCAGTTTTTGGTCGTTTGGGTTCGTTTTTGATATCGAGGTGGTATCGTCGATCTGGGTGTGGAATAGTGATCGCGTGGGTTCGTGGAATCGGTGAGGATCATCGCGACGATCATCATATGTCGGCGACGATGGTGCACGTGCACGTGCACGTTTGGATGTCTGAGTGTTTCGATGGTTTGGGAACGAAGGGGTTTGCTCGAGTTTTCTTCGGGTACGATCGAGTTTTACTCGAAGCAGTTGAGGTTGCAGGAGGACTCGGGGTAGACTCGGGGGTTTTAGTGGATTTACTCGGGTTGTTTTAATTCCAGTAACCTGGGTTTGAGATTTAAAAGAAAATCATATTTGGGTTTTAAAATTTAAAGAATAAACAAGTTTTTCAAGTATTTGGTAAATCTGAAAATGATTTATAAATACTTTTTCTCCAAATAAGGTTATTATTATGAATTTGTAAATCAAGTTTAAAAATTTGTTTTGAATAATAAGATTTAAATAATTCAAATAATTTATTTATGAGGATAATAAGATTAAATTGGTATTGATATAAATTTAAGAATACTTAATTTAAATATGGTTTGTTAATAATTAAAGTTTAATTAAGAATAATGTTTCCATAATTAATTTAGGATTTTTAAATATAGAATGTTAATTAATTTAATTGTTTAATTAATTTTAAATAATTAGTTATTTATTTATTTAATTTTAAATAATCACTTAATTATGGATTAATTAAGAGTAATTGCTTAATAAAGTAATTATTGGTTAATTATTGAATGAAATTACTTATGGAAGTAATTAATAGGAAAATTACTCATGGGGTAATTAGTTAAAGTGATAAAAGGGTAATCACTTGATGTTATTAATCTAAGGAATTGATTAATATAATTGTTGAGATTAATTAATTATGGAATAGTTAATTAATTAATGAATTAAGGATTATTTAGTAATGGAATTACTTATTTGTTAAGTAATTAATTAAGAAAGTAATCAAGATTATTAATGGAAGTAATTAGAAGATAATTACTTATGTAAGTAATTAAAAGTTAAATGACGTGTGACGACCCGACTTTCCACTCCCGGAAAATCGCATCGACAGTAAGAAAGAAAGGGGTGAGAAGTAGAAAAGAAAAGAAGAGAAAGAAAACAAACACAAATACTCACAGCGGAAACGGAATAAAATATAATATATCACATAACTATTACATAGTATCATATACAACACTTATCAGAGTTACACAGATTACACATCATATACTAGACAGTTATAAACATCTATCTAGTTATTACAACTCAATACAAAACAAAGATCTAAACAAGATCAACACAGCGGAAACTACTATCTATATCTACAACGCTGAAGCCTCCTGCTCCATTGCTCCTCCACAATTCGTCAAGGCTAACCTGAATCCCTTGGCTACTCGTAAAAATTTGAGTACCCAAGAGTTTATAAAACAGAAATAAACAACTTGGGTCAGACATGGGTCTGGTGTGAGTAACAGGTTAAACTTGCTTAACTTCAAAACCTTTTGAAAGAAAAGGTATCACGTAAGACTTCCCACACATAAACATGGGTAAGTTTTTACCTTACGCTAACCAAAACATTTGATAGGAAATTCGATTGTATTATAATAGGGTCTAGGGTTTTCAAATAAATATGAAATAGCTGAAATTGTTACATTATTAAATTCCAGCATACTAGCCACAAAGTGGGTTATACAATCAAGTCCGTTGGCACTTATTGGATTTTGGATTCCATACAATGGCAGGGCTACCGGGGTACCGCCCGTCACAGTACGTGGCCTAGATCACCGTACCGAGGATCACTCCCAATCCCCTGCAACACAAGGTCAGAACATCCCTTACTGGATAATTCCCGCACAAGATACCTCACGGTTGGGATCAGCAACCGCGCTGTGACGCCCCACCTCTATACCCACGCTAACCAAGAACACTACGATGTAGTGCTGTCAATTAGCGCGGAGAATAAGGCTGTGGAGGAGCGACCATCCATGTAACTTCTTTGTGCGAGCGTCGATACGTCAGATAGAATAGAATGCATATCTTTTAAGGAGGAAATCCGACATACCGATACAAACACAAAGCTATCACACGGTGGCTATATATAATCTTCGGAAACAAACATAGAAATAATCATAACATAAATCAGTCACAGACATCCATATCACAAAGGCGGAAGAAGATATGAATAAATATATAACACATGAAAGTGTACATCAGAGTAGTGGTCAGAAAGATCCACGATAATACAAAAGAATAGCGTCACGTGCTTTACAAAAGAATAAGTACACAACATAGAGTCTATATCTCAAAGGTGTACATCCAAAAACTACAAATCTATGTAGTTAGCCAAAAGTCAGAAATATCCTGAAGAGAAGTCAAGCAGAAGCACCTGTAACATCTCGGTCTGACCCGAGTATTATTTATAAGAAAATAATAAACGGATCAGTCTAACTATAAATATCAGATGATATGGTATACAGTAAAAGGCATGACATGAACATGTAATAACCATAGCGACATACTACTATAAGTACGTAAATGATAATCAACAAAAGATTTATCAATATCACAAGAATCTTCTCAAAGATAAAATAGGGTATCATACCCTAAACTTGTATTCATAACAAGTCAATTACACATAAATTCACCAATGCACAAAAGCTGATATCATATCAATGAAAATCATGAAAATTGGTGAAGCACAAAATTCCAGAAATCATCATCAGAAATCCAGAAAACACATAAAGGGGGGAGGCCTAACACATGAATGGGAGCATGAAAACTCACCTACGCGTAAACACATGACGAGAAGTTATCTCATGGAAGCTATCCATTAAATTTTTACACATGAATGGCCCGAAGACCATAGGAAATGTGATGGCGAAACATCACATAATCGGGGTATAGTCTCCCACGTAGACAAAGAGACATCGCTCAATCGCTAGTCTAAATCACAAAAATGATCGTCATGATCATAAGGAAGTGTCAATCACACCAAGCCAGTAAATATATGAGTTTAGCTTCATGTCCCATAACCACTTGCTTAACTTAAATATTTACGAACAAGCTGTAAATCTTCACTAGGAAATTGTCACAAAAAGGGTTCAATCGAACAAGTCCAAGAGCTAACCGACGAAGTGAACGCAAGCGTTTCATACCACTCGTTTTACTAAGTCGTTTAAGTCGATTTCTCATTCGAGTGAAGTAAAGGCTTGTATATACTAGTAGATTGAAAATCGGTTTGAGAAAACGAACTTTTGATACTTAAAATAGTGTTGAAATCGCTTTGATGAAAGAGTTTTGATATTTACTATTAGTATTGAAACCTTCATATATCTTTAAAGTGACAAGTCATAAAACGATGGTAGAACAAATCAATTCACGTTCGAAGACGTGAGTAAAGTCCAAAGAAGTCAATCCCAAAACCATCAAAGTAGAAATTCTGATAAACGTTTTTCAGAAGAGATTGCCTACGCAGAGTAATACGGGGTTCGACCTAACTTGAACGACTTAACTGGGGGATAAGTCGGAGACGACCTACGACTTAAGGTTTAACTCGCGAACGACTTAACTTGGCCTGGGGATTATAGGTCGGCAACGACCTAAGACATAAGGTTTAACTCGCGAACGACTTAACATCTTGCCTGGGAATTATAGGTCGGCAACGACCTAAGACTTAAGGTTTAACTCGCGAACGACTTAACTTTTTTTTTTGCCTGGGAATTATAGGTCGGCAACGACCTAAGACTTAACAAAATTCGAGCGACTTAACTTTGCCTGGAGATTATAGGTCGGCAACGACCTAACGTTTTGCCTGGGGATTTTAGGTCGGCAACGACCTAAGATTTTGCCTGGGATTTATAGGTCGGCGACGACCTAAGACTTAACTCGCAGGTGACCTAAGACTTAACTCGCAGGTGACCTAAGACTTAACTCGCAGGTGACCTAAGACTTAACTCGCAGGCGACCTACGACCTATGGATGGACGACCTAACTCCGAACGAGCTAAAAATGGCCAGAACGACCTAGTAGCAGTTTTTTCACCAAAATCACTAAAATTTGGAATTTTTCGCCAATCCAATCCAAACCAAATGCAACAAACATGCTAAAGTGATGAGGAATCATTCCCAACAGTCCAATGACGATTATAGGCAAGATGTGAGATCAAAAATCTCACCTTTTCCACGAAATTGATGTTGGAGAGCTTAAGAACGAAGCAAGAATCAATCCCTAGCTTGAATCTATGTTCTTCACCTTGAATTCGGAGTTTGATGTTGAATTTACTAAAGATCTCGAGCTTGGAATTTTAATTTCTCTTTCCCCCCACCATTTTTGAAGAAGCTTGAAGTGTTTGATGAAGTGATGAAGAGAAGAGGGGGGTTGGGCTGAGTTAAGAAGGTGCAGTCCCAACCAAAGTCACAAGTGGGAAAAGTGACGAAAATTTCACTATCTCCAAACATATCGAAGTTTACACTCAAAAAGATCGCAAACGTCATTTTGAACTCAATGGGGGTGGTCTCGAGTCCTAATTTGACCGTATGCAAAAAGTAGCTTTTCGGACTAACATCCGACTAACGATAAAATATTTAAATATAAAATCGATAGATATGCGGGTTGTTACACGCACCACTAAGTCGAAAATAGAAAGGGACATCTAGACAGAGGTAATCTTGTCCTACTTGGGTGCTACCCACTAACCTTGCTGCACCTCCCCTGTTTTAGCCATTCCCGGTTTGTGAGGCTTGAGGTCACGATTACCTTAGAAAAGAACACATCACTTAGAATGCTCATCGTCCACCTGACGATGTTCTGAAAGCATTCAGTCCATACAAGTTCGTTCCGGGTTCGAACGAAACCGAAGGCATTATCTCGTTACACTCGTTTTGGAATCACCCTCAGAGTTAACGACAATAACCCTTGCACTCTGAATCTTCATCTTCACTTGATTTACGACCTATCGTTAATTTGGATCGATGTGGTATTCGGGTCTCCAGACCTGGAAATCCGGTATACGGAAACCCGATCCCGGTCTCATCGAAATCCAAAGCGTATCTTTTAAGGCCAAGTTGTTTTAAAGGTTAAAACAATTCAATTCATTATCTTTATACACAAAGAAAGATAATTTATAACAGATAATCAACATTATCAGATAATCCATACAATTCAACTAACATCCATATCATACAGCATATATCTCATCAGAGATATCAATCAATGCCAAGTATTCAATACTATCACTCATTCATAAGTAATGATTTATATCATCTCTAATTAATTTAAAGTGAATTAAATTAATTACTTCATTTTATAAATCCTGCTTACTTAACCATTAATTAATTACAATTTAATTAATTAATTATCTTCTAATATTTCATTTCAATTAATCATCTTTGATTAATTATCTTTTAATTACATCCAAGTAATTTATCTTTAATTAATTATTTAAATTAATTATCCTTAACCACTTATTGTAATTAACCTTTAATTACTTCATTAATTAATTTACTAAAATTAATTAACTTAATCAACTAAAATTAATTACATTAATCCTTAATTAATTACATTGATTAATTACTTCATTTATTACTTAACCATGTTGCAGGGGAGTCTTACTTGATGTAATTAACTCAAAACCATGTTGCAGGGGATCGGGTTTGCTACATTACAGCATGATAGGGGGTTCTTGCTTTGCGTTAGGTGGCGAACGGGAGACTCTTACCCCTACATGTCCCCGGGGGTAGTATAAGGCCTTTTGGGGTTGGTTGCGACTCGAGAGGGTGGCCGTAAAAGCAAACCCGAGGTATCACTGTGAGCCACAGCGGGGCTGGGATGGTTGAAAAGCCTACCGGTCGTGAACCGTTGCTGAAGGTTGAAAAGCCTAGGACGTTACAGTTGGTATCAGAGCATAGGTTGAGCGAATGCCTAAGCTTTTGGTTAAGTGAATATCAGAACACTAGGTTGAGTGAATACCTAGGTTCGGAAGGATTGTTCATTAGAGATAGGATCTGTAGCAACCTATTTGAGTCTAAGTATATATATATACGAGAGCGCGTATTTGTTAGTTATATAAAATGGTTTTATATTGTGTTAATTGATCGGTTGAGTGGTATATGGATTCTGGTCAATACGAGTAGCTAACGTTATTGATAGGGATCTCTAAACACTTGGACCAGGCCAACGGACACAATATTGTTTTAAAAGGGTAGATGAAATAATTTTACCCATATATAATTTCTATATAAAAAAGTATCATTTTAAATGTATATGGTATTTGTAATGATTGGTTGAGATGATAATAATTTATCATCTAGGATTAGGAGTCTGAGTGTTGAGGTTGGAAGTGTATTTGTCGAGACTGTAGACCAAATACCGTCTCGAGTAAGCTTTGCAGTGGTGTAAGGATATCACCAATCTCTGAAGGAAACCTGTTAAGGTTCGGAGTTCATCTTTGAAGTTGGATCTGTCGGAGAGCAGAAGCGAGTGATGGTATCCTGATATCTCAAATAATAGCTGTGTGATGAGACGCAGTGACTATGGATGTTCCCGAAGATGTTTTCTTTGGAACAAGTTGTGGAAGTGTGTCTGCTTCGGTATTGTGGCTGAGTTCAACATGGTGTTTGTATTGGTTTGGGTCCGAGTTTCTCGAAGAGCTTTGGTTAGGAAATCTTTGGCATCTGTGACAGCAGTGCAGCTCGGAGTGTTCTGTGTGTTAGCAGGAAGTTTCTGGCTGAGTAGTTTTTCTGAAGTTGGAGTCCAGAAGCAGCTGAGTGAATCCATTTCTTCGATGAATTGGATAGTTAAGTATGAGCTGTTTTAATTTGTGAAGAGAGAACAGTATCTGTGGAAGTTAGGTCGAGTTGATCGTAAAAGAGACTTGCGATTGTTTGAGTGTTCTCTTGGGTTATTGGAGATTGAGATTCCGTATCGACTTGATTCGTGGAGTTACTGGTGGTCCAGCTTAATAGAAGGATGTCTCCGAGAGAAGAATTTGGTGAAGCAGCTAAGGATTCTTTGGAGAGGGATTGATCATACCTAATTTTCTGGAAGGAATTCTATTGGGATGTTTTTGACCAAGTGGAAGGGTTCACTAAGATTTTATAGATATGGTGAATTGTGGATGATCAAGTTTGCTCAAGTTTCTCCGATAGCATTTTCATTCTGTTCCAGATCAGAATGGTGCAGCGGAAGTAGTTTGGCGAGTGCATCTGTTTGTCTTTTCCAGATAAGAGAAGTTAGTTCAGTCTACTAATGGTAGTAGAGTTTGTGTTTTGGATTTGGGTAGATCTTGGAGGATCATTTGGTTGAGTTATTTTTAACCCGGTTTATTTCTAGAAGCATCAGCGAAGGTTGAACTGATCAGGAAGGATGTAGTCAGCTCAGGATCGTCTGAAGGATTTTGAGGATAAAAGGCGGAGGAATTTGGAATTCGAAGTTGGAGACTTCGTTGTTGTGAAGTTTTCTCTGGTTAAAGGGAGCTATAAGATTGGGTAAGTCTGGGAAGTTAGCTCCGAGTTGTTTTGGATCTTTTCTATGTTCTGATTTGGATAAGAGTTTGATCTACTGGATTGAATTGTCAGTTTGGATAACTGGAATTCAATGTATTTTACGTATCTCTGAGGGGGTACGTGTTTGATCTATCTCTGGTTTTGGAACCAGCAGTTCTGGAGGATTTAGTTGTTGAGTCAGACTCGTCTGTAGTCTGATATTCTGTTTAGTTTTGTATATCTAGACGAGTAGGAGCTCTATAGCTTAGTAGTATTGGTTGTTTGGATTGTTTGTAGAGAGAGTATCCCGGTATATATATACTTGGGGAAACTCGAGGAAATTCTATTCAGAATTTTTCGCTGGATAGTTAGAATTGTTTGTTTGGATGTTTGGTTGCTATGATTGTTAGCATATGGATGATAATACATCCTTGTGATTTAAAAAGATTATTAAATTACCTTTGTTTTAAATTTCGGGGACGAAATTATTTTAAGGGGGGAGGAATGTAATATCCCGGAAATTTGGGGCAATATCAATTTAATAATCTATTTAAATAATTAAATTGATTTGTTAATCTTTGATAAAAATATTTGAATTGGTTTAAAAATCTAATTAAATGAATATTTAATTAGTGAATTTTATCCTTTAAAAACTAATAAAATGATTTCTATTTATAATATATATATATATATATGTATATATTGTAAATAGATAAGCTTGGATTTGAAATTTAAATAATAAATGAAATCTTGTTTTAAATTTCTAATGTATATTCTTATAGTTTGGAAATTATGATTTATTTAATCTTAGCTTTACAAAGCTATTTAAACAAAATAATTATATGGTTTTAAATAAGATTAATAATAAGATTTATTTTATTTTTGAATATTGCTTAATAAATATGACTTAGGAGTATATATATATATTTAAAGTACAAATTACATATGATATGTTAATTCATTTAGTAATAGTAGTAATCTATAATCTCTTTTATGAATTATTTTAAAATAGATAAATTATTATGTTAAACAATATTTTTGATATATTGTTATATATAAAAATAAATAGATTTTAATAGAATGGTTATTTCAAATTGAATGTGTAGTTATATATGTATGTATATAACTTGACTTTAAATTGGATTTTAAATATAATTTGAATTTGAATTTAGATTTAATTTTGAATTCAAAAGACGTAATATTCAAATAGTTTGGATTTCAAAATATATGTAAACTTTTATTTATAATAATTAGTTTTGTTTCTTTATGATTAATATATATATATAGATAAGTATTTAATAAATAAAGAAAAAGGTTTTTACATTTAAAATAAATATTAATTAATTTAAAGGACATGTGTAAATTCCTAAGGCATCATTATAACATGTGTTCTAAGGTTAAGATATGAGAATGACAAATGTCAAAGTTTTGTATTTTTGTTTTTCTTTTTGAATTTAAATCATTTTCACTTATATAAACATATGTTCTCATCTACACTTTCCTTTTCTATTCTTTTAAAAACTTAAGAAAACATCAGCCTGAGACAAAATTCTCAAAATCAAAATCTGAAGTATACTCAAACAAAATTCTCAAAACAATCCGTAGATCAACATTCCTCAAAACCATAATCCTCAAAAACAAAATCTGTAATCAAAGTCTCCAAAGCAATCTGTAAACAAATTCCTCAAAAAACCATAATCTCAAATCAAAAAACTAAATTCCTGTAAAACATCCTCTTCAAAACCATAATTATCTTTCTCAAATACCCTGTAATTCATTTCAAAAATCAAGCAGTCCATCTCTGCTCCGATTTGTGATAAATCTAAGGCAAGCATTCTAGTTTCACAACAAACAAGTTGCATGCAGTTTTAAATCAAAAAGTCTGGAATCAAGCCTGCAATTTCGTTTCTGGAAGCATTTTCAAACAAGACATCTTTGCATGCAACTGAGATCTTTTCAAACTAAAGCTAGAATTCAAGTTTTAAAAGCAGGCATTCAGATTTTAAAGTTTCAAAGGCATTTCAGTTTTAAAGTTTAAAGCTGTTTTCAATATCAAAGGTGCTCTGTTCATCTTCATTTGCAATCTGGTGAGTAACAATATTTTTAAATTTAAGGATAAAATCTGGTTGCATGTTTATCTCTGAAATAAGTTTGTCTGTGAGTATATATTTTTAGGTATATCTCTATGCATGTATATATATATGTATATTGGTGTGCATGTCTGTTCTCTGTTCCCAGTTTTAAGCCCAAGTTTGATAAAAAAATTCTGTATCCCTTGACCCAGTCACTATTATAATTTAAGTTATAAACAATAATTACTTGTTTTATCATAGATCAGAGTTTAAAATTTTATTTAAGTTAAAATGAAGTGAGAATTGCTCTGAAAATAAAGTAGAACAGGAAATCTTAAGTTATTGTTAAAATTCGAACTTCGTAATTTATTGATTCAGGTATATGATCTGAATCCTTGTTTAAAAACATGAATTTTAAAAGTGAAATTATAATTTTTAGCATCGAATTGAAAGAGCAGTTCCTGTTTGATCAATTTAGGAGTTATGGGTAATCTCTGATGTTCTAGTGGACCGGAGAAGTCGTGATCTTCTCTGGTGATAGAAGAGTGATAGGGGATTGTGAGAAAAATAGTGGATGGCCGTATAGATGACCGTGGCGAGGGTGGTTGTTCGATTTAATTTCTAAACCTAGTTTTACTGGGTTGCAGTTTTTGCTTGCGTTTGATTTTCTCTGTTGATCGAGTTGCCTGGGGTTTTGGGTACTGGAAGATGGTGGGTTGACGAGGACTTCACCGGAGTTTCATAGGCGATGGTGGTCGGAGTAGGGAATGCGAGACGTTGACAGGTTTGGGAAAATATGGTTTCAGTTGATTCCAGGTTTGGATTAAAGCTCGATTTCGATTGTTGAGGTTGTTCGAGTTTCTGGTGATCGAGATCGTGAGAGATGGTCGTGGACGAGATGCCGGCGATGGAATCGATGGTCGGAGGCGATCAACTCGCGTGTGCACGTGAACAAGTGCCAGTCGTATTAGTGTTTAGTTTGGATTTTAACAGAGGGAAGTCTCGAGTTCTCGCGTGTAAGGCTCGGAGCAATTGGGTTTCGACTCGAAGTAAACTCAGTTTGTCTCGGGTAGATTTAGTGTTTCAGTTTAAAAGCCTGACAGTGGTTTTTAAATTTAAAATGAGTTTAAACTTTGAAAATAGGATTTAAATCAAGTTTAATTATGGGTTCAAGTTTAAATGTGTATCCTAGAATTTGAGACAAATAAAGTTTTATAAAAATAATGTTTTAACAAATTTAAATTGTTAAAAGTATATTTTAAAAAGGTTTTGAATTTAAATAAATTGGTTTAAAAATCTTTTAAATGTTAAGTGTTTCTTAACATTTGGAATTTAAGAAGATTTTGTAAATTAGATTCAAATTATGGTTAAAGTTAAATTGTAATTTATTTTAAAGCATTAATTTAAGATAAATTAAAAGAAAGATTTTAATGTAAATGTTTTAAAGTCTTTGTTAGTAATAATTAAAGTAGTTAAAGGTTAATACTTTAATGTAGAAAGTGATTAAGGTTTAATGATAAAGGAGTCATTAAATTAATAAGATAATTAAGTATAATTAATTAATAATGAAAGTAATTAAAGGAATTAATTACTTAAGGTAATTAATTAAATAAATTTGATGAGTTAAATTAATTAATTAAATTAATTTAAGATAATCATTTAGAGATATGATAAATATAATTACTTAAATGTAATTAATGAAGTGTAATTACTTAGGAAAGTAATTAAAGTTAATTAATGGATATAATTAACTAAAGATGATTTTAATAATGAAAGTAATTTGAGTTTAATTACTTTTGAATAATTAATCAAAGGATTAATTAAAGGATAATTAATTAAGGAGTAATTAATTTATGAAGTGGAGTAATTAAGGGAAGTTAATTACTAAATGAGATTAATCAAAGGTGATTAATAAATGTGACTAATTAATTATTAAATGTAATTAATTTAAAAAAAGATAATTAATTAAGAGTAATTAAGGATCATTAATTAATAAAATTAATGATGTAATTAAGAATTGATTAATTAAGATTAATTAATAAATAATAAGTGATTAAAGTAATTAATTAATTGTAATTAATTAAGGATTAAGATAATTAAGTATAATTAATTAATTAATGAAGTAATTAAAGATTAATTACTGAAATGGTTTAAGATAATTAATTTATGAAATTAATTAAGGTTTAATTACTTAAAGTAATTAAAGTATAATTAATCAGGAATGATTAATTAAGATGATACTTAAAGTATGATTAATTAATTGGTTTAATTAATAATTAAGTAAGCAGGATTTATAGGATGAAGTAATTAATTTAATTCACTTTAAATTAATTAGAGATGATAAATCATTACTTAAGAATGGATGAATGATATTGAATGCTTTGCATTGTTGATATCTCTGATAAGAGATGTGCTGATCTATGATATAGATGTTTGGTTGGATTGAAATGATAATATGAATTATCTGTTTGGATGATAATATGGATTATCTATTGTAAATTATCTATCTGTGTGTAGTATAGATAAGAATTGAATTGTTTTAACCTTAAAACAACTTGGCCCTTAAAAGATACGTTTTGGATTTCGATGAGACCGGGATCGGGTTTCCGTATACCGGGATTCCAGGTTTGGAGACCCGAATACCACATCGATCCAAATTAACGATAGGTCGTGAATCTCAAGTGAAGATGAAGTTTCAGAGTGCAAGGGTTATTGTCGTTAACTCTGAGGGTGATTCCAAAACGAGTGTAACGAAATAATGCCTTCGGTTTCGTTCGAACCCGGAACGAACTTGTATGGATTGAATGCTTTCAGAACATCGTCAGGTGGACGATGAGCATTCTAAGTGATATGTTCTGATTAAAGGTAATCGTAACCTCAAGCCTCATCAACCGGGAATGGCTAAAACAGGGGAGGTGCAGCAAGGCTTCGTGGGTAGCACCCACTGAGAGCAAGATAGATCCCTGTCTAGAGGTCCCTTTTCTTTTCATTCGGCTTAGTGTGTGGTTGGTCGCGCCAACTACGGGGTTATCTTGTTCGGGATTATCCAGTAAGGGATGGTTCCGGCTTTGTGTTGCAGGGGAGCGGGCGTACTCCTCGGTACGGTGATCTAGGCCACGTACTGTGACGGGCGGTACCCCAGTAGCCCTGCCATTGTATGGAAACCCATTCTTCCTACGTGCCCTTACGGTTTTGATTGTATAACCCACTTTGTGGCTAGTATGCTGGAATTTAATAATGTAACAATTTCAGCTATTTCATATTTATTTGAAAACCCTAGACCCTATTATAATAAAATCAGATTTCCTATCAAATGTTTTGGTTAGCGTAAGGTAAAAACTTACCCATGTTTATTTGTGGGGAGTCTTACGTGATACCTTTTCTTTCTAAAGGTTTTGAAGTTAAGCAAGTTTAACCTGTTACTCACACCAGACCCATGTCTGACCCAAGTGTTTATTTCTGTTTTATAAACTCTTGGGTACTCAAATTTTTACGAGTAGCCAAGGGATTCAGGTTTAGCTTTGACGAATATTCTGGAGGAGAAATGGAGCAGGAGGCTTCGGCGTTCGTAGATATAGTATTCCGCTGTGTTGATATCTATGATAGTGTCTTGTCTTGTATTTGAGTTGTAATGTCTAGACAGATGTTTATAACTGTCTAGTAAGTGATGTATATGCTGTGTAACTCTGTAAATTGTTGTATACTATGTAATAGTTTATGTTATTAATATAATTTATTCGTTCCGCTGTGAGATCGTTGTTGTTGTTTCTTTCTTTCTTCTCTTCTTTTCTATTTTCTACCCCTTTCTTTCTTCATAATGATGCGACTTTCTGGGCATAGAAAGTCGGGTCGTTACAGCGGACTTCGATAAGGTTTCTTGACTAGAAACCAACATTCTCCTTGCATAGCCATATACTATGATAGAGAATTCATCAAACCAAAAATCTGTATCAAATATTCGCCATCAAGAATCGAATGAAAAATCCTAACACGAAGTGGTGTAATTCACATAGAACTTGTGTACTCAAATCCAGATATTTTTGCGAATAAAACAATATACATACAACATACGTAATTATTCTAATTTGTTTCATCACAATAACATTTCAGTTAAATTCATTTTTAATCTCATTTATTAACACAAATATCGCTTCATACTTTAATATTTGTTTCACAGATTTTCTCCAATTAATATAAAACATTAATGTATTCATTCTCATAAAATTGCTTATATTTCTCTTCACTTTAAATTACATTCATTTCACATGTAATATTTCTCATTTAATACAACATTTATTTGCAAATCATTTCATAAGGATTTTTCTTAAGTTCATAACCAATTTATAAAAGCTTAATTCCTTTTTATAAGACATTGTTCGAGTTTAAAGTTATCACAACTTTATTTATAACCATTTATTACATCCATTAATTTCATAACAATTTACAAGTCATGGCTTTATCTATAATCATTTCACTTTTAATTCATATTTGCTTATCCCATTTACTTTCACCTTTACCTTTCAATTTATTTATGTTAATTAAATTTATAAACATATTTTACTCCAATTTAATCACATTTAAAACATTTCCTTAATCACAATTTCAATTTAAACATCCCAAGGCTTAAAGTTCACACTTGTATATTATAACATTACATGCCAAGAATGTATACAACAATTCTATTCATTTACTGGACATAGATATAACAAATTAAACCTTGTTTCACTTACTTTCAAATTAATGTTATCAAATTCAACTGCATAATTCAGCACAATTTCTAAGTTTTAACCCATATATTAATTTAGAAGGTTTCGATTATCCAAAATATCCAGATATTCCATTTTATTTCAATAGTTGAAACTACCGGTCAACAAACAACAAAATTCACATCAACATTTCAATTTCATAAAAAAATATCCTAATTATTCATTTTATTCTCTTGAATACACCATTATTAAACTAGTGTTTAGTCCATTAATTCAATCAACAATAATTGCCAATGTTTATAATTTGATTAAATACAACAAATTAACAATAAATGATAATAATTAGATATTACCATTTCATAAAACAAACACATTATAAATAACCACATTAGTTATAAAAATTTATTCCTTTATATATATCATATAATATTAGGAAAAATAAATTCATTTCAAAACTTATATAAAACATTTTTATAACACTAACAAATACGCGCTCTCGTATATACATTCAGACAACTCATTCTAGGGTATTAC
This sequence comes from Allium fistulosum, assembly GCA_030737815.1. Classification (NCBI taxonomy): domain Eukaryota; kingdom Viridiplantae; phylum Streptophyta; class Magnoliopsida; order Asparagales; family Amaryllidaceae; genus Allium; species Allium fistulosum. The sequence continues at coordinate 341,982,392 of CM060904.1, forward strand.
TACCCTATCTCTAATGAGTTAACCCCAACAGGCTAAAGTATGTCTAAACCAAAGCTCTGATACCAACTGTAACAACCCACCTTTTTGGACATTACAAATCGACAACAAACCACACATGTCAGACTCAAACCATTAAAAAGGGAGGATTGTTAATGAGGTAAATAAGAAAAAAAACACAGAATCTCACAGCGGAATAACAAAATATAATAATCAAATAAACAGTTCATAAAGCTGTTTTACAAATAACATTTGATTACACTTTTACAATTCAAATCAGAATTATACATACATCAGAAATAAACAAATAATGCAGCAGAATACAGAATGTAGTGAAATAATAAATAGCAATAATATACTGAATCTTCGTCTTCGTCCTCCAGAAAATAAGTGTCTTCGCTAAACTGAAATACTCGGTCTGACCCGAGCGAAAGTAAAACAAGAACACTTGAGTCAGGATTAACATTCTTATTTAAGTAAGTCAACTCAAGTGAAATGTACAGATAACTAAATAAGTGAAATGCTTAGGTTTAAATAAACATCATCTTTCACACTATAAATCAGTTCAGTTCAAATACCCACTTTATGTTCGTTTCCAATCGGTTCATTATTAAATCCAACTTCAGATTTCAATTTTTCACTTAAAGCTATTAAGTTATAATCAAACAACAAGTTTAAATCTAAAAAAATCCAATTAAAACTTTCATTAAATCAATTAAATTTCAATTTCATAATTTCAAGTTCAAACATAAATTTAAACTTACAATATTCCAATTTTATTTTTAAATCGATTTATTTAAACCCAAAGTGGTTTTATATCGAGTATGTATCATTTCAATCCAAAGTGATTTTGCTAACTATCAGGGAACTTGGAGTGTGAGAACAATAACAACATAAATAACATAACATGTCAATTACCAACATGCGTGCATAATTAACAATTTAATATGTACACATGCATAACTAACATATCACATGTGTCACATATCATAAACACCATAAGTGAATATTTCAAATTCTAACATAACATATAAATATATAACATGACATATATACAAGGAACTTGCAAGGTGATTTACAATAAATTAACATGGCATATCATTTTTCACAAACATAACACATTATTTCCACATAGCATATGTGACATGTTATTAACATAGCATGTGCAACATATGATTTTATTAACTAACACATTTGTTTCAACATAGCATATGTGATGTATTTCAACAAGGCATATACAAATATATTTTTCTAACATAACACATTTTTTTTACATATCATATGTGATGTATTTCAACAAAGCATATAAAAAAAAAAAATTCTAACATAACACATTTTTTTACATATCATATGTGATGTATTTCAACATGGAATATATAAATATATTTTTCTAACATAACACATTTTTTTTCATATCATATGTGATGTATTTCATATACATATGTGACAATTAATCAAATCAACATAACATACTACTTGTGACATATAAAACAACATGTGCATGTGAATATCATAACACAAATTCAAGGGAACATAACAACATATATCACATATTCATATCTAAAGCAAACATTTCTTATAACATTTTGATGTTTATTTACCTAACAATAAAAATGTTAATCGTGAGTGATTTCTCACCTTTCGAGGTTAGAGAGTTTTTGACAACACAAATATGTAGATCCCAGTTGAAATCCAAACACGACAAGCTAACCAATCTTATCCATAGAAACAATCTAATAGCAAAGCAAAGCACGACAATGCAAATCGAACAGATTGAGTTTTCTTCTTCTTTTTCTTTAGAGAGATGAAGCAAGTGGAATTTGTGGATTTAGAAATTTTGGAGTTTATGTAGTTTTGAGGATGGAGGAAGCGTGAGCATAAAGCTTCAGATAGAGGAATGAGAAACAATCTGTACGTACTTTGGTTTTGTTCTCTAGTGGGAAATTGAAAAGTCAACAGGTTGGAAAGTGGGAAGGTGATAAAAGAATACAAAAATAAAGTAAGCTTTTGAAAGAAACGACGTGGTTATGTGTTTAATAAATATAAACATGAACATGCTAGCATGAATGATGCACGTGCATTAAATATGAATTGTTAATGGACGAATTAGTGTAGGCAGAAGCTATGAAAAAGAGTGAATACTAAAAGTTGTAACGTGTAAAAATAAATGCTTAGATGCAAATACAAGAGGTACATAAGAATTAGGTCGAATAAAAGTGGGTGAGAGAATGTATAGCTAACAATAAGAATGGAAAATGAATATATAGAGAATAAATGAAAGTTTTATGAAATAAAGAGAGAGGTTTTTTTTATATGAATAGCTGAAATGTGAGAGTAAACAAGGCAGAAAAATATGAATGAGATAGTAGTTAGAAAAAGCAATAGAATATGAAACGTGCATGAATATGATTTCATGATGAACATCACCTTTCATACTTCAAAAGGAATTTAATGTCACATTAATTCAATATGGAAATGTTTTTCAATTCAATTAATTTCTTTAACTCCAAATCAACTCAACTTTACACCTATCTAAAAGTTTTATTAACATACAGTAAATAAAATTTGAACACATCAATTAAAGTAACGATGACCACCGCTACATAAAATAAAAGGAGAACCATGATTCCAAATTCAAATTCAAAATCGGCGTTTTTCTCAACGCACAATCATGAACATAAAATATTTAATTTATTCTAAATTTTACGATTAGCATTAAAATCACTTCTATACCGCCAAAGATTACTATTCAACGACCATAAAATATTGCTTCAAAATTCAATTTTTTTCTTTTTATATAATTACACTTACTTTAAAAACAACAATGTTTATTTTGTTTTCATTAAAACATACTTTTTATTTTAACAATAACGTACATTTCTTTCGTTAAATCCATTAATTACAATTAATGGTTTTTTTTGCCTCTTTAATATTGAAAGATTCCAAATCGACATAATTTAATTAGTTTCAAAATTACACTTTAAAGCGGATCATGTACATTTCATTCATTAAACGTCATTAATTTCAATTAAATTCTCTTTCCCTTTTATTGAAAGATTTCAAATTAAATCCACGGCAATAAATTTCAACATAAAAATTTAAAACGGAAATTAATTAATGGATAGATAATAAAAACAATTGAATTCATTTTACAGTAACTTAAATACATTTGTAGAATTGTTGTTTACACATAAGATAATTAAAACAACTGAAGTCTTTTTATAGTAACTTAAATACATTTATAGAACCATTGTTTACACATAATAGTTATAAATTAACTTGCTTAAATAGATTATTTTCCTACTCTTGTAATCCATCTGTATGCTAAAACATAGTTCAAATATACATATATTTCTTCCTTTAAATCAATCATTCTATTCTTTATTTTAATGAAATTAAACCTACATTCACAAATGAAACATTCATTACATTTGATATAAATGTTCTTTTCATTAAATCAACTTTCCTTATATTTTCATAAAACATAAGCTACGTTTAATTACCCCTATTAATTTACAATTTGGTGTCCTCTCTACCATTAATTGAAATGATTCAATTACATTAATTTCAATTGTTTACAAAGGTGAATTTAAAATGAACAAAATAAATGTAATGAGAAATAGAACAATTATTTCCTATCTAATAGTAATTTAAACATAATTACACACTATTGGATACAAATAGAAATTATACATTTCTTACCAAATAATAGTTTCTCGTCTCTGCAATCAATCTTTCAACTACCAAACATTTCAAATAAATAAACATATGATTTCTTATTTAATAAAGAAACATTTATTATTCTTTATTAACATTTATTATTCCAATCAATTGGAAATTTACATTCAGACAATTGTTAATTTCACTCAAACCAACGCTATTAAAATACACACTAGCATTTGTTATCATCCTTACATTATTGCAAACATGTTTCATTAATAGAATTTTTACTTAAGCTCATAAATTGTATTATAATTTAATTTGTATCAGTAAAATCTTTAAAAAAAATTCCTAACAATTTTATTCAAAAATCTTATTTAATTTAATATTTTTAAATGTTTAAAAATACGGGTCGTTACAAATTGGCTAATATTGAATATGAAATCAGTGATGTTGTTTGAATGTTGTTAATAATTATTTAATGTAATTTCAAATTAATTGAAATAAATTGTAGGTTGACTTGGTTATCATTGTAAATAATGAAATAAATTAAATGATGTAGTTAATAGTGAACTTGTATGTAATTGAAATAGGTTAATATTGAATATAAAACCTTTTTGGGTAAGCAAATTATAACCCTTGGTTGTAAAGAATAAGATAATGGGTATGAATTATTGTTATAAATGATTGTATTAACTATTTTCTCATTAATTTATCCGTTTGAATATTGAATGGGTAATTAATGGAATTAAGGCAATTGAATGTTGGGTTTAATGTTGGAATTGTATGTCAGTAATTGAAGTAATTGTAAAGTTATTTGGTGATAAGTTGAAATAAGGAAATGAATTAAATGTTATATAATGTAGTTGAAACATGAATTCACATCCTTTCTCATTCTTCCATTTTTTTAATTTTATTACCCAAAGCATTTACTTAGATCATATAGCTTCATTTTATTTGTCCCTTCCATACCTATTTCGTTTGTTACTTCCCTTTCTTCTTTTGTTTTATATCATATCTCATTCTTTCCCTTAAAACTTCATTATTTTTCAAACATCAGGGTCTCTATTTTTTTTCCTCAAAGTCTCAATGTCAACATAGCTTTATACCTCTACTTAGTTACTGCTAATTCATTTTTACTGAAGCTATGTTCAAAAAAAGAAAAAAGGTGTGAGCATCTACTTCTTCCTCAACCACATCCGCACCTTTCCTCATCACCTTGCCTTCTTTTGCAAGAAGCCTTAAAAAAATGAACAATGAGAATTAGCTTTCATGGTTTTGGCTTTCTACTTCTTGCCTTTGTTTTGGGTACATCAAATTTGAAAACGTAAGTTATTAAAGTTTCTTATTTTAATAATTACATGTGTACGTATTTTTTTAATATATCCTTATAACCTGAATATCTTCCACATACGAGCTCTGATACATGCGTAGTTTCTTTCGTTGGACTCGTATTAGAATTCCTGACGACATGAAATAGGTTTGGCTGAGTTTGGAGACTGTTGGGAAAGACATCTTTGTTTGGATTTTTGCGTTCTAAATATCGAAGGTGAGTGTTTTGACCCACTCACGAATACTAAATTATCTTATGTTAGTTAAATTAAATTTATGATGTGGTTAGAAATTTATTGATCGCTGTTTGGTATTTTTTAGATTGTCGTTTAAGTTAAATTTAAATTTATATTGAATTGATTGCCATTTAATTAATATTGAATATTAATTGCTAGTTAAACACCTGATAAGATAATCAATTGATTGTTGTGATTTATTGGCTAATTTGGATGTTGGATTGTGATGAATGTTATTGGTTGACATTTTGGATGATTGGATGTTTATTTATGTATATATCTCTATTATCACTAAGGATTGAAATGATAACCCGAGCAGTTTCCATTGATTTGGAAATTTTGATTTTGCATACTGGTTGAAATGACATATACCCATATAATTTTTTTGAATTTGGAATATTTATTGGAATTGAATTAATTGAAAGGTTTAAGCTTTAAATTTAAACTTCGGATTTATTTTAATTAAAATGATTAAGATTGGTTTTTCGAATTATTTGAAATCTTTTAAATAATTATATCCATGTCGTACACTTTATAAGAGATAAAAATCCTGTAACATCTCTGAAGCCATTACAGTAATATTTCTACTCTACTTATTTTGATTTGACTTACATAAGATCGTTTAGTCCTGACTCGAGTGTTTTGTCTTTTCATTACGCTCGGGTCAGTCTGAGCTTTTCACTGTATTGAAGACCATTTTATTTTGGAGGATGAAGACGGAGATAAGTCTACTATTTATTATTAATTATTCCACTACATCATGTGTTCCGCTGCATTATTTATTTATTTCTGCTGTATGTATAACTTTGATTTGTATTGTAAAAGTGTAATCAAATGTCATTTGTAAAATAGCTTCATGAACTGTTTATTTTATTATTATATTTTGTCATTCCGCTGCGAGATTCTATGTTTTGTTTTTCCTTCTTTTTTATTATTTTCTTATTTACCGCATTAACAATCCTCCCTTTTGAATGGTTTAAGTTGACATGTGTGGTTTATTATCGATTTAAACCGTCCAAAAAGGTCGGTCGTTACACAAAGTCTATGGGTCGCCAGCGACCCATGGTTCTTCCTCGTTTTGCGAGCTAATTCTTCCATGGGTCGTTCCCTACCTTCTAGCGAGCAGATGATGAGGTGGCCTGGCCCAGAGGCTATTCGACCCATATAAATACCAACCTCTACCAGCAACATAAAGAGGATTTTCTCCGGACTGGTTGCTGAAGCTCTGCTGGAAACATTCTTCACTCTCTATAGCCCTCACAACAATCTCCAAAGGAATTCACTGTGATTTTCCAATGGATGCCTACTCTTGGGATTCAATCTAGCTAAAGATAATCAAAGCCTTATAATCAAACATCTCTTGTGACAACAATCAGTCTATAGTAAAACTATAAAGTGGACGTTGGCTTCATTAACAGCCGAACCACTATAAAAATTCTCTCTGTCTTCTTTCTTTTACTGTTCTTTTTCTATATATGTTATCTGTGATATTGCTCTGTCAGAACAGAGCTAGTGCTTTCAAATTCAAACCAGGGTGTTGGTCCATATTTGGGGTCAGCATATACGTTTTATTCCTTCCATTGTGAGTTATGAAAGTTTAGTATATCTTAGATTATATATGCTTATCTTAGTCTCTGGAATGTTACAGGTTAAAACCCCGATGGTCCACATTTCTCGGCAGGACTCAAGGTCGAAAGCCACACTAAGCTTTAGATCGGTCCATGTCGGGAGATGTAGGTATCACACCAACTTTCGTTTGGAACATTTCTAACTAGAAACTCCTTAACTAAAGTTGAATATATGTTTAGAACTAACTTACTATACCCAATATCTCTTATGAAGTTCGAGCCCGAACACTCCTTCATAAGGAGTTCGTTGTTTCCATAAAATAATTTCTAATACTTTGTAAATACATGAGAATACTCTTAACCATCATTTAGCAATTTTAATTCTTATTCAACAAATTTGCATAATGTACCAAGAACATAAGCTAAATATGATATTATTGATAATAAAACATACATGATAATTCCTATTGCGATGCATAAGGGATCCATCTCATATGCTACATATTAAACATTTTAATATTGTGTCTATGTATATTGTTTGAAACAATCTCAACATCCTTTTATACTAATTATAGATGATGTCATTTTCAAATCCTTACATTAGGAGTTAAACAACCAAAATAAAATTGATTTTAACGTGTGTACATGATTAACAATCAGTATTATGTTGTTTATTTATAATTTGGGAAATATTTAAGTGCCTTTTAATATTCTTTCATATAGGCATATGCTTCCTCTGTATTTTGATTGAAAATCAATTAGATTTTTCTATCAAAATATTTGCTCAGTTCTAATTATTGTCAAACGATACTGATACATCAGTTCTTGGATCCTATACAATACTTAAAAACTAAGTTATTGCTACAATAACTTCGTGACATTTTGTTTATTATGTGCAAACAGTCTATTCTAACTCATAATTTAGAATTTCTATTTCAACATAGATGTAGCAAAACTCAAAGTCACATTAGACAATAATTTGTGAGTAGAATCTGAATTAACTCAAGCACATTGACTCGTGAAACTATCATGCTAATTTCAACTATTGAAATTTACCAGGTTATTTGCTTACTTATTCCAACTACATTAGTCTTCCTTTCGATGATACACATGCAGTCGATGTATCATATCCTTTCGGGTACAACTATCAAAATTGCATTTTGATAATGTAATTAGAATCTATTTTCAATTTAAAGCATCGTGCCATACGATAGAGTTTATATCCTTTATGGCTTGTTGAAAATAGAGGAAATTTTTGTTACTAACAATTCATTTACTCAACATTGATAAGAAACTCATAGCTTCTCCTTTAATTCATGAGAATTCTTATTAGACATTCTAATGAATTGTGTCCGTTTTTGGTTTGGTTAATTTATTTCATCTTGTGTAATTAGTTTTTATGTTAGGGTCTTTGGATCATATCCAAGTCCATCATACCGCCACTAATCTCTATTATTGGGGTTCCAAACTCTTTTGAGATGGTCCACACATGATCGCTTACTAGCGAATCTTACGTGCAGCCTCTCAACTCACAAAAACATTTAATTTCTTGAAACAACAATTGTTTCTTAGTATGGCAGAGTAGGCATTCAGAAACATTTTATGAGCTACCTTTAAAGTTACTAAAATTATTCAGTTTTGAGTTTATGAAACTTATGTTCAAGGTATAAAATAGTCTATCATATATTTTAAACTACTTAAGATCAAGTTTCTTATCTATTAATATCATATATGATTTCATAAATAGTGATTTAGATGAAATTAAATTTAACATATGTACTTACTCTTAAGTACATATCCTTATAGAAAGAGGTTAACTTAGTATCATTCATCATCTATTGTACTTTATTAAACGAAGTCTGATTACTCGTTATCTATAAATCGTTATGTGTCAGAGGGAGGAGCGACTTTAGGATTGAATTTCACTCATTTTTCAGTACATTTGGAACTCTTTCAAATGTACCCACCTATTTGATCAAATCAAATTGTTTTATTTCCTTTGAAAGTTATGTTTTCTACTTCCATTGTATATTCTATGAATGTATTATAGATATAGTATTTGTGTATCAAAATACATGTTCATGTTTATGATAATCCATATGTGGATTAATGAAGTAAGTGGATCCATTTTAGAATCATTACCTTTGATTGCATATATATATATATGTATGTATGTATGTATATATATATATATATCAATCTGAAGAGTTCATTAACTCCTTTTGTCTCTCTCGCTGAATAAGTGCTTTGCCTTTAATATTTGAAATATAATTCATTAGTACCTTATGATTCATGACCATATGATTAAAGAATTACTTCCTAAAAATATGCCTTAGTTTATAATTCCAAAATAATTATAATTTTTTAGATACTCTTGTATTTTCTGTAGCTAATTCATCACTATTCTTATAAAACAAATACTGCTATTATAGTAAATTTATTTTATAATGAATATTCACAATATCCATGTTCAGATAAAACTATATATATTTTCAGTTAATGCTGTAAATTATAATTATTTCACAAATAATATTTGCTATAAATATATGAAAGCATTATGTCATAACTTGGTGCCTCCATTAATAAGTGTCATATGGTATGCTTCCACTATTTCTACCATTACTATAACAATGCATTAAATTTAAAAGCTCCACTCAACCTCTTAGTATGGGCCATTTATTTCATCCATTATAACTAGTTAACAGTCAAAAGTTTTAGATCAAATATCTTAAATTCAAGAAAAATAACTCTTATAAAAAATAATTTTCTATAAAAATGGAATATAAATTAGATTTCTTATTCCATATATTAGGTATCTAGTAGTATTTTATATAATACTCAATCTGATGTTTCTTTATGAAGTAGAGGTGACTATTCACTCTCTACATCCCAACTACGCCAATGTTACATCCATTCTGGGACATTCACTTTCTTTTCCAAATGGTCAGACCATTCAAATGGAAACCGTTATTGCAGTATTGCATCAAATTCCTTACAAATATTGTAACGACCCGATTTTGCGACGCCCGAAAATCGACATCAAAACGTCCATTGTATTAAATGTCGAACAATCGAATGCCGGAAAACCGAACCATTAGGGTTAAAGAAGAAGGAGGTAGAAGAAGAAATATAAAAACAATGTTAGAATCTCACAAACACAGCGGAACAGTATATAATAGATAAATGACAAATCTTTTAAAACAAAAGAATTATATCTGTTTATACATTACATCATCAGAGCACAAAAAAATTCATTGCACACAACTGTACAGTTATCATAACCTGTCCTCACAAAACCGAACAAATCATTTTATCCATTTCTTTACAAAATTTCAATATCTATTTCATTCAAGTCCGTACGATGTACACATATCATTCGTACGCAATATCCAATCTGATCGCTAGCTCGATCACACAATTTATTTCCGAACTAATATCGTTCACCCGACTCCCTAATGCGGACTCAGATCTGGTTTCTTGATCAGAAACCGTCATTCTCCTTGCATAGCCATACACTATGATAGAGAATATCCAGAATCAATCAAAAATCCATATCTAGGGTTCGTCGTCGAAAATCGAGTGAAAAATCCCAACTTGGAACGATATAAATATCTCGAAATTCTATGCTCAAATCTGGATCAAATCGCTATGCGAATTAAATAATATACGTACATCCTACGTATTTTGTGATTGTTAGCTAAATCAATTCTTCTTTTTATTCACATTTATTTAGATTTCCATTCTCTTATTCACAATTATCCCTTCACTCTTTACATAATCTTATTCAAATGTTAACTTGGAACATTTCTCTCAATATCAAATTTTACTTAAGAATCTCACCATTTATTTCTTAAGTTCAATATAAGTATTTTATACACTTCTTATATTCATTATAACTTCACCACTGAATTAAACTATTAGAAATTGGGTAAAATATGAAATCTGGATTATTATTTAAATTTAATAGTTAAATTTAATTTTTTGGTTGAATGATTGAATTGATTGGATGTGGTATATTATATATAGTAGTATATATATTGGAGTGATTGATTTCCCGCATTTTATAGCGGATGAGACCCTATGCACCGCATAATAGCGGATGAGATGATATGACCCCATATACCATGATATTCCACCTCGAAGTGGAATTGGTATTTTATATTGTGCTAACATCTGTGGATGCGGGGAAACAGGTTGGAGGGATCCAACTGGATTCCTCAAAATTATTTAGATTGTTTAATATTCTGTGATATGGGTTATTTGAAAATTTGTGATGAATTATATTGGTAATTGAAAATATTGGATGCTATGGTTTGATTGAATATATATTTGGGTATACTGAGTTATCAAAAATATATAGATTGGATTTTAGAAGGGAAATAAAAGGAGGATTCTTAAGTAAATAATTATAGAAGTTTGGATAAATGAATTAGAAAAGGATAAAGGTTGATTTTTAAATTCTAATAAATAATTCCAAGTATGGGAAAGGAGATTTTTGAATAAATGAACTTTAAAACTTAAGTGATATTAATTTAAAGGAATAAAAGATTTATTTTCCGAATTTATATGGTTAGGAAGAAATAAAAAGGAATGTTTACGAAATTGGTATTTTCAGTTTAAATAAGATTTTAAATCATAATAAAGAAGTTAAATCCGGAATTAATGGAATTAAGGGATTTTAAAATAAATTTGAGTAAATAAAGGAATTTATTTTAAAATGGAGTTGATTTTGAAAATTGATTTGAAAATTGATTGAGTGTTTGAAACTGTGTTTAAAAAAAAGGAGAATGAGACTGTGGAATTTATAAACTAGGTTTATAAAATGAAATAAGATATCAGTGGATATTTTGTGACGACCGCCCATGACCCCTGCACTGAACCTAGAGAAAGTGCGCTGTAAAATGTGCCAGGTGACCATGGACGATTGTCAGGGTAAATTAAAAACACCAGAATCTATCGTATTACTCACGGCGCATGGAAAAAATACAATAGAACATATGTATAGTGAAGCTTTACAGAACAAAATGTCATCATATAAAACTTCATAATAGTTTGAATACAGATATCTGAATAGTCAATACATCAAGCCTCACTACATAACACTCAGGGAATATACAAACAGCGGAACATCCAGTACATATAAGAAGATAATATGCAACCCTCCAGCTCGTCTTCGATATCAACACCGTGGAAAAACAAGAACAGCACCTGTCACCTGCTACCTAGTCTACCCGTCCCAAAATGGACGAACAGCCCAAGGCAATAAGAGTTAAAAACATAAAGCCTTGAGTCAGACAACAGTCTTAGTGAGCAATAAATTAACTAACAACATACCAAAAGAGCATAAAGGAAAAGGAATAGGAATACAACACTCCCACTCCAACCTCTTTCTACAGTGATAGCCCCCAGACACACACTAAGCAGAAGTAAACATAGCAGAGCATCCAATTTAAAGTAAAGCAATTATCACTCGAGCCAAGGGCGATGTTTTCCAAGTACAAACCCCCAAGGCCTAAACCAAGATCAGATAAGCACCCAGAAAATACCGCTCTTGAGACCGAATGACGATACAACCAAACATCCATGACTCTGGCTATCACTGTTATCATTGCTTCGATATCATCGTTAATTGAATGACTGGCACATTCTTTCAACCGTCCATCAAGGGCTAATGGAAACCCCGGTTCTAGACATAACTCCCGCACGTCATCATGACCCGTGCCTAGGACTATCGAATCTGCCCAGAGTACTTGACTATCAATCATTAGCCTTCAGGGACTATCGAATCTGCCCAACGTACTCTTGCTTTGAGCATGCTAGAACCTTCAACAACAATGAGATCTCAGCCTTCTAGTCATCCTCCTCGACGACTATTTCCATACTAGCTCAAGCGCCTCTCGAGCAAACCATTATCCTCTAACCCGAACCATTTCACCGAGTTATCAACATGCTTGGAATGATCCCGTCTGGATTAGACCAAGACTATCTCATTTCATGCTTCGCCTCATCATCATCATAGCAAAGCTTCATCTCAACATCATCATCAAATCTATCCATATGAGCTTCATCATCCGCTACATATGCCACGAGCAGCTTTTCCAATTCAAGAGCCTTTCCCTTAGCTTTTGAATCATCTTCGACCAACTTGTCTAAATCAAATCATCAATCATCTAATTCATAGCAATCAATCAAGTCAAACATTAATCCAAGTAATCAAGCATTCAAATATAAGCTAAATGGACAATTATAACAATAATGGCAATTTCGTAATTAAGAGTCGAAAGTCTAACAAGTATGAAAACATGAGCAATATCTCTATAATCTTGATGAATGAACTTGCATAGGTTAACACTTAGTAAAATTGTTGTCAAATCATCATGAACAATGGATCTACATGGATCTATACTTAGGTTTACAAAAATGCATGAAAATCACTACTTTAACATCAAATCAAGCCAACGATCCGATATACTCCTTTGGATCCGTGTGAGAGATAATCACCACTCACCAAATCACCTAAACAACCTCAAATCAACACGCTTCAGATCTGGACAGTGAAGCAACTAGCTTGATCTATCACGAATCCGCTTCAAACGATGAAATCTCTCTTCGATGGATGAAGATCTTCAATCTAAGCTCTTCAACCTTCGATTTGATCTTCGATATGGATGGAAGGAATCACTAGATTAGAGTGGAGAAAAGAAGTGAAGAAGTGTAGAAGTCGAGCTCTCAAAATGGCAGCACTTCGTCGCTTCGAAATCCGGATCCCAAAAAGTGAGAAATGGACGAGTATTTATGTAACGACCCTGAATTTTGAACAATTTGAATTGAAAATATTTAATTAATTTTAAATATTTGAACGATGATTTGACTTGAATTTCAAATTATCAGAAGGAATTGGCGATTAAATTTTTGAATTTAATCTATTGAAAGTTGAATAAAATTTGAATCTTCAATTTTAAGCCGGTTAAAAATAATTTAAAGGCTTGGAAAAATTCATATTGATAATACTGAAGATAATAGAAGCTTCAGAATTGAATTTGAAAGCGATTTGTTCAGTTTTGAAATATTATCGTTTAAGTTGAATTTAAAAATAGCCTTCCGAGGCACAGTCTCGGAATTTGACGAAACCAGTTTCATTGGGTCCGTAATATTGAATTATTACCGGATTTCAATTTTTGTATTTATCGGAATTGTTTTATGAACATACGGCGTATAAACGCGTATAAAGTTTAATTGAATTCAATTTGAATTTCTGTAACAATTGGGGTTTTGTCCAAAATTTATAATCATCAATAAACGATTAAAGTTGACAGATATTTGCTGTTTATTGTTGAAATTTTTATAACTATAAAATCTTCGTCAATTAACGATTTAATATCGAATTGTTAATTTCTGTTAGAATTTGGAATTTGTAAATCGATTGAAATTCTTTATTTAAATTTTTATTTGTATAAAATGAATATATACACATAGTTTAAATTTAGCAACATGATTAAACAAAACAAAGTAAGGAAAATATTTACAAAAACAAAATTTGATTTAAAAAGAAAAAAATAAAAAAATAAAACCCATACCCTATATCATTCAGCCCATACCCTAAAGCCATACCCCCCACGATTTTCCCCCATCCTTATTTCTCTGATAAAACGACATCCCCATCCCCTCTCATTCATTCGTATACCCAAACGAATCATACGAACAAGGAGAGAAAAAAAAATGGCGACGGGATGAAAATTTGGGGCTTCGTTCAAAATCAATGATTTCGACATTCACTTCGATTGCTCGACTTCTAGAACTCGAAGGCGCCGGCTTCGTTTTCCTCTTCGCTCGTCTTCAACTAGGGTTTCCGTTCGATTTCCACGGCTTCAACTCGTGAGCGATTCTAGCGAAGGTGAGTAATTTATGTTACTCACATCTGATTCGAACTGTTCGAATTCGTTTGCTTGTTTGTTTTCGTGGTCTTTGGCTTCGATTTGATTTCTTTGTTTGATGTTGATTTCGTACGTTCTTATTGACTTTACTGTGATTTATTGCTTTGGTTTACCGGCCCTTGGGAGCTTCGTCTCTGGCCATCTATTTTTGCTTGAGCATTGCGCTTATAGTTGCACTCCATCATATGTTTGAGTTCGAGTCTGATACTTTTTGGAGTTGCCATTTGTTAGCTTGTAGTCCCTGTACCCTCTGCGTCACCGCTTGCTGTTGTATGTTGTACCTATTACTCTTGTAGGGTGTTGAAATACGTGTCTGCACATATGTTTATACTTGTAGTTGCCAGTTTCTTCTTTGCTGCACTGAGTTGTAGTTACCGTCTGGTTGAGGTTTGATCATATGTATACATACATTCTTGTATTGTATATATGTGTATGGCCATTCTTTATTTTGTCTGCACTATGAAGTCTTGTAGATGTTCTTTGGTTTGCATTCTTTCATCCTGCACACCGCTACCTGTCTGCACTCATTTGTGATATTTGTTCATCTGAACCCTGGGTAGCTCTGGTTACTTGATCATCTTGTTCAATCTGGATATTGTCATTTTGAAGTTGCATTCATTCCAGTGTGGTTTGCACATGTCATTCTGAACTGTATACATTTTCTTGACTCGTATTGTAGCCTTGCTTCCTGTTTTCTGGAAAATCTGGCAATGTCTGCCCTGTGTCTGGTTAGTCATTTGATCTTACTTGTGCATGTGTAGTTTCTGACATTGCTAAATTTTTGAGTTGGTGCATTCATGTGTCTGCAGTAGCTTTGAATTTGTTTGTCTGTCTTGCATTCACTCCAGTGCTCTGACTTAAACCCCTGGCCTGATTTAGTTGGATTCACTGTTAAATTCATTTGCATGATGTACTCGAGTTAGTGTTGTCTCATTTGTTCATCACTATATATGTAAATATATTTTGGGCATTTTGTTGTTTGAGTCTTGTGCTTGAGCTCCTTTGTTTCAACTAGTTTACTTCACAGTTGAGTTCATGATGCATTTATGCACACATTTATTTTGGAGCCTGGGCAGTTGTACACTTGTTTATGCATTGAGTTATATTATTGATTGTGAGCTGCTGTAGTCATGTGCTCTGGTCATTCATTTGTTGCTTGTCTATCCGTTCATGGTTGCATGTTGTTGGTGTGCACTTGTCAGTGTAGTCTTCATCTTGTCGCCAGTAGCATTCATGCTTTATTTATGTTGCCATTCATGTGTACATGTTGGTTAGCTGCTAGTGTACTTGATATTGTTTTGGTTGGTCATTTGAACCTGTAGATGATTCAATGTTGTAGCCTTGATGAACCGTAATTGTGCATTTGTACATCTGATCATTGCATCCAGACTTTTGTTGTTTTGGTCATTCGAGTTCTTCATTCCAGTTTTCACATATGTACATTGATCTGATCTGATATAGTTGCATGTAGTTGCCATTGTAGTTGTACAGTCATTGATGTCTGCACTTGAACATGGTCTTGTACATTTTTGAACTGGGGCACTTGACCATTCGCCTGTAGTCTTCATGTATGTGCATGTTGTTTTTGAGCATTCAAGTAGCTTGTAATTCAATGTGTATATATTTGTCTTTCAGATCTGATGCATACTGTTTTGTAGTCTTTGATCTTGGTGTTACTTCTGGTTGTCCAGATGCACTGTTTAGTACTGTTTCACTTGAGACTGCACTTGCCATGCTATAACTTGATCTCTGTTTCATGTGTGCATTCCAGTCATACTTGTTGTCATAGTAGTTTGCACTGACCTGTTGCACTACTGCATACATGTCCGGTTGCTCCATGTTGCATTGAACCCCCCTATTTCGCATACTTGCATGATCTCTGACTTTACCACTGATGTTTACTGGTCATTCATATGTGCAGTTGTTCATGTTGCCATTGTATGTCTTGGTAGTGGTTTAGTTCCACTTGCAGTTCATTCACTGTTTGTAGTCTTTGTATATTTGCACTGCTGATGGTTCTGCATTGTAGTATTGTTGCATTGATCTTTTATGCTGTATTGGCGAGGCCGTACACGTGTGCGTGTACGGCAGCCAATCGAACTTCGATGGTTTTAAAGTGACAATTTCTGTAAAGTGTTATATCGACCATCATCCGATTTCTTTGTTAAAAGGATCGGATAGACGGGAATTATTGTGACTGTCGTCTATTTAAATTATTATTGCCTCTATGCACTAATAAACTGGTTTGAATTAGACTGACCTGTGTATTATTTTCTTTTGAATATAATACTCGGGTCAGACCGAGTATTTTTACAACTTGAAGATTTTCGAGCAGCGAAGTTAGAGAGAGAGTAAAGAATCATTTATTTCAGGAGAAAATTGTATTTTTAGAAATTCCGCTGTATCAGTATTAAATGGTATAAACTCTGATGTATATAAAAAGATTTATAGTAATGAAATAAAGATTCATTTGTTTTAATTCAGTGTTATTATTCTGTGTTTCTGTGGCTGATTCTGTTTAAACCTTATAAACTAAATAACAATTCGTCTTTTTGAACGTTTTTAGTTGGTTTAATTACCGACTGGAGACGGTCAAAAGGGGGGATGTTACAATTTATAGGCTGAAAACCCCTTTAACTCGTCTGCCTTCTTAAGTCGTTGCCGACTCAACTCCCTCTCCGACCTAACACTCCAGACGACCTACGACCTAACTGCTTGCCGACCCAACACATCGCAGGCGCGCGACCTATCTCCACGCGACTTAGCACACAATCGACTCAACTCCTAGGTCGCTCACGACTCAGCGACCTAACACTTAAGCCTTCATACGACCTAAACAATGTGTAACCTAACTATGTTACGACTTACGACTTAGTGAACCTGCGACTTATGACTTAGCAGCTAACCCCTAAGTCGGTCACGACTTAACACATGCGACCTAGCGACTTAACAACAGTCGCGACTTACGACTTAACGAATGCGCGACCTCACTTCTGCGCGACTTAACTTCCTAACTCGTCCACGACCTAACCCTTAGGCCGCAAACTCCCTTAAGTCGCTCTATTCCTTAACTCGCTAACTCGTTTAGTCCTTAGGTCGCTAACTCGCCCAACCAACCTAACTCTTAACTCGCCAAAACTCTTAAGTCGCAGACTTTTCTTAAGTCGCTCACGACCTATTACTTAAGTCGTTAACAACCTATGATGACGCAACTGGTAAGTTGGAGCTAAAGCTCCCTAAGTCGCACACGACTTACTACATGTCTTAGGTCGTTCACGACCTAAGACTTAGACGTATCTCTACCCAAAAATCTGGAACGACTTAACAACGCTAAAGATTCCATATTTTTACAAACTTTTCGATCCGTAAAAATACGGGTCGTTACATTCTCTCCCCCTTAGGAATTTCGCCCCCGAAATTCCAAACAAACAAGAGCAAGCAAAGACTATTCTGCACGCCTACCATCCATAGCAATCAACAAACCATGCATCCAATTCTAGCTTAGCATGCAGAATTCTAAAACTAGAACAAGTAACAATGTCATTAGATGACACGACACCTTAGGGCCATACCTTGAAGAGTTCAGGATGAGCTGCTTTCATCCTCTCTTCCACCTCCCATGTACAGTCGTTATCATCGTCACTCCATTGTATCTTGAGCAACTTAACTATCTTCCTCCTAAGCTGTTTCGTGTCGGTTTCCACAACACGAAGCGGCTTACGAGGTCTCTTATCGACTAGATCAACTTCGAAATCTTCACAGCTATCAGCAGAAACCACGGTATTTGAGTCGTGCACATACTTCCGTAGATACGATACATGAAAAACATTGTGCACACCCGACATCTTCTCTGGTAACTCCAATCTATAGGCGAGCTTTCCAATTCGCTCGATGATCGGAAATGGTCCAACAAATCTCGGAGTCAATTTTCCTTTCTTCCCGAATCGAATAACATTCTTCAGTGGAGAAATCTTCACAAAAACCATATCACCTACGCCGAATTCCAAATCCTTACGACGCTTATCGGCATAACTCTTCTGACGATCTTGGGCTGCCTTCATTCGTTGCCGAATGACCTCTATTGTCACATACCGAAATTTTCGACTTTCGAAAATTGGACATCGATACTCACTTTATCGACCGCCGAGCAATCAAGTGCCGGAAACTCCAATAGTGAGGGTTTTAAGAAAAAGAAAAAAAGAGAAGAAGAAGAAAAAAACAGAAGAAGAAAGAAGAAAAGAAGAGAAGAACAACAGAACAGAAAACAATATCAGAATCTTACACATCGCAGCGGAACAATATATAATAGATAACACTAGTCTTTTAAAACAAAGAACTATATCAGTTTATACATACATCAATCAGGGTCATATACAACAATGGACAGTTATATAACTTGTCCTCATACAGAATACACAGCGGAATAATACAAAAATATAGGTGATACGTTTCGCCATCCAGCTTGCTTCCAAAGCTCCAGAATATCCAGAATATCCTGATAACATAAATCTAGGCTGCCCGTGTGGAAATTGGTGGGCACCCAGAGTTTAGAAGGGAAACAATAAACTCCGAGTCAGTCATGGTGACTAGTGTGAGATCGTAAAATAGTTTATCTTTAAAATAAACAACAGGAAAACTTTAATGTCAATTCGCAATGCTTTTGGAAAATGAAACTACCATAAGACCTCCCACCACACACACAATGCAAACGCAGACTTGGAGGAGATTTCTTCTTATGATAGTCAAAGATGCTTACTACGCAAAATCAAATCATTTTTGATATTATTATTAGTGCATAGTGTAGAAAACATTTCGAAAGTATAATATTAATCTTAGCCAGCATAGGCATTCCGCACTTATGCCTACTATAGCTACTATGTTCAATAGCAGGTTACCGCCACATTCCATAGCAGGTAATACAACTAAAACCGTACAAGTCACGTATTGTTTCTTTGGATTTCCAACAAATGGTCAGGCTAAGGAACTTCCTATCCACGATGGGTACGTCCCTAGAATAGACGACCCGAGAACCTAACCGGATCTCTGCCAACACAAGGCCGGGTTACCTCTGCAAAAATAGGTAACTACTGACACGCGTATGCCATCCCCCGATCGTAACCGATCTTCCCGAGGATCCCCGATTTCCAACAAACCACATCAAGATAATAATGCAGCAACCACATAGGTTAAGTATCTGGGCTCCATACCATGATACCACCTCTATCCAGAAGGAATGACATACACTAAGGGGCGCTACTCCCTAGAACCTTGCTGCATCCTTCCTGTTTTGACCATTTCCGGGGTGTGAGGCTCGATGAAGTCTCGTCCACAAAGCTACGCTTTCTACAAAGCCATGCTTCGGGTCAAACAAAATGATCAACCTATGATCACAAAGATATAAGATCAAACAAATGATCATATCGCAAATGATCAAACACTGATCATTTCACAGCAACACTCAGTATGCCACGTTACCAAATTGGAAGTATATCGCTGATAAATTTCAACTACATAACCTCTGAGCTCGTACGTCTCAGAGAAGGGTGTTAAGCTAAGAGAATAAATTCTCCGCCACCAACAGAAATGTATTTGAAAGAAATCAGCTTTATATCTCAAATTGTAACGTCAGACATACAATCCATACAAGTCTGTTCCGGGATCGAACAGAACCGAAGGCACTTCTCACGAAGCCCTTGCATATCCGGATAATTTTCTAATCACGTCCGGACTTCCCGTCACTAAGGGTGATAAAACCTCTAAACCGGAGATCAGCCGATGTAGAGTAACTCGACGGTAATCCTTCCGTTTTCAAAAATATCCGGTCTTCAACACCGGTCTTCGAATGCAATTCATAACGACGTATCACATATTCGGAATGGGTTATACGACCCCATGGTCCTTTCCCGGCTAACCCGAATAGTGAGCGCTTATTCAAAAATAAGTGTGGCATTCAAATTCATCCAATTCACAACAAATACCTATCTAAAGGTAATTATTGATAGTCGGTTATTTAACTATCAATAAAGATGCGCAACATCATCAGATTCCAAATAATTTTCCAAATTATTTCATCTTCCAAAATATCTTTACTAGATATAAAATTTCCACTTCAAAAATAAATCAACGTTTATTTTTTAAACAACTTCCCTTTCTTTTATAAATTCCATAGTGAATTTATATTTCAAAAATATCTACTGATATACGATTTTCAAATCGATTTCAATATTCAATTTCAATTTATCTTTACAAGGATAAATTCTCAAAACGTTCCTTTCATATTGGAAAAGCATTTCCATACTTATAATAATAATAAGTAATTCACAAATCATTTATTTTCAACATTTGAAAATATTCAATATACTTAAATCAAATTTAAGTATAAATTCATTCTTTAAGGAAAACATTCTTTTAACACCTTTATTTGAGTCAAAACGAATGTTACGTAAAACATCGTTACGACGACTCGAAATCAATAGTATAGGGATTCGGAATTAAGATAGATATATAAATCCCAATACTATATAAAACATTTCCTTTTGGAAATCATTTACTATAACAACAGTGTTATAGTCCACCATTTCCTTATATTTCTCGAAAACGTCTATTTCAACAATGAATGTTGAAATCTATGTATTCGATACTTATCACGTTTTAAAACATCTTTTAAAACAATTACTTCATTTCGTAATATCACTTTTCCAAAACATATCCATTTTATTTAATAATATATTCACTGTCCCAAAATCGTGAATATACTTCGTTATCCAAATTCAACATTCCTACACGTTTTATTTAAAGGCTTATCCACTGTCCAAAATCGTGAATATAATTCCTTTAATTAACTTCTATAATTCACTTATCAAAATAAGTGATTTCGGATTTATAAACAACGTTTATAAATCACCATTTTATATTTTATAACAATTTCAAGTTATGAAATACCTTACTTAAACAATTCCATTTGACTCATTTATATAACAAAAATCCAAATCATAAGTTGATAACTTATAATTCATTTAGTTTCAAAACCCTTCATCTTATAACGTCACAAATCATATATCTATTAATACTACTTACTTATAAAATCCGTTTATAAGTTCATTTTAACATTTATAGAACTCCTAAATAATCTCCTTATTTTTATTTATAAAATAACAATTTCATACATCTTCTATAAATATAATCCATTTATAATAAGTCGAAAATTTCAATTTAACCCAATTACAATTTAATCAACTTATATTTCAAAAACCACATTCTTATTATATCTTCACAAATCTCATAATTTTATAACACGAAAATTATAACATTTATTTATTTAAAATGAATTAATTCCAAAATTCAATAAAACTTATACTTTCAAATAATCACTTTGAAATCCTTTTTAAAAATAATATCGTTATTTTTAACTTCAAAAATGGATCTGATGATGCTACAGCATCAAACAATCAATCACAACAATCAAATATCATATATCATCATATGATAACAGAATATATCACAATATCTGTAAATAATCCATACGGTGAGGAATCCAGTTGGATCCCTCCAACCTGTTTCCCTGCATCCACAGATGTTAGCACAATACCAATTCCGCTCCAGTACGGAATTATCGCGGTATATGGGTTTAATAAATATTATCCGCTTACTAACGGCGCAATAGGGTCTCATCCGCTATACGAGGCGGGAAATCAATCAATCCAATATATACATATGCCAATATGTATATATTGCTATATATATAGATATATCCTACTATATCTAATATCACATCCAAACTGCAATCAAACAGTCAATAACTGCAAAAATTCCACATTCAATTTGAGTGAGAAGATCTCACCTTGATTTTAAATTCCGTTCCAACGTTTATTTCGAATAAAATTAAACGCGCGTTTAATTTTACCCGAAATTCAAACTAGCTCCAAACGACTCCAATCCAGTTGCATCGCGTAGTGCTCGCGAATACGATTCCAACGCAAGTCGTTTCGTCGGAATCTGATAATGTATGACCAAGATACATCGTTTTAAACTTTAACGAATTTTTATAAAATTAATTTACAATTTCTTTTATATATTTTTTTATACCATTCACATCTGGACCGTTCGTTCCAGTAGATGAAATCAAGGCCGCCCTTTTGTTCTTCTTCCATCACGTAACCCTCCAGGTATTGCACGCGAGAAACCCATTGCCGTTTGAACAATTTCGATGCCGCCCCTAGCTCGACTCGACCGGAATATGATCAGAGGCCATCAACGCATTCGTCCCCCTGAGCCTCACCCACGGCCACGTTCCAGTTGAACTCGGTGGTCCCCACGTGTGCTAAAACGTTCACGAGACGCACGCGTATGCTGCCAGAAATCTCCACCATCGTCGCACCTTATCCCATCAACTCCATATAGATTCGAAGAGCTCGTCACCCTCAACAATATTGCAGTTGAAAGTTTTATGAATAAATGTGTGGATTGAAAGAAATTAAGGGAGGAAGAAGCAAGATTTTCGGCCATTGATTCATAGGGTGGCGGCTGGAACGAGATAACTAGGGTTTTGTTGCAATTTGTGAATAATGGGGTGCTTTTATAGAAAATTTCACGATTTACTATTCATCGAATTTTTTCGAACTCCGATTCGATCGTGCCGGCTGACGTTCGTAAGGTTTACCCCGCATTCCGAACACAATGGAACGTGTTTCGGAGGCTAATTCAATCATCTATGTGAGATATGGCAATAAACGATCAATTTAAATTAAACCGATTTAAATCGATTTCGAGGCGTTTCGACTTGCCTTGAACAAACGGTAAATCCAAAAATTACGAAATTTGAAATCTTACAAAAATATCACATTACGGATCCGATGAAACTGGCTTCGTTGAGATCCGAGACTGTTCGAAAATTGGCTATTTTTACAGTCGATAATTAAATATTAAAATATTCAATTTTCACAGATTAACTCCAAATTAAATTTTAAAAGTTCTATAACCTTTCTATAACTCCAGTATGATTACATAAAATTTTACAAATCATTTTCAATCATTTTAAACTCGATTTTTAATTATCTCTGGAATTTCAATTATTAATTATCGATTTAATTGACCAAATTAAATCCAATATCCTTTAAATAAATTATTCGACTTATTAAATCTACTTATCAATATTTAAAATTAATTAAATATTCAAATTTTAATTATCAAAAATTCTGGGTCGTTACGGACTTCCCCCCTTAAAAGAATTTCGTCCTCGAAATTACAAGTTAGGAAAAGTGGTCCTTAACTCGTCTACTATTTTTCACAATCCAATAGTTTTATCAAATTGTCAAAACAAATCTTTCTACTAAAGATTCATTATTTATTTAACTAAATTTCTAACTTCAATCATAAGTTTCAACAGCATTGTTTTACTTCACAATTCAATTTAAATTTCAAATTCAAATTTAAACTTCAAAATTTTCTCAAAATTTTCTAACGCCCTAAATTTTCGAAAAATTTCGCCATAGCCTCCTTTGCGCGGCTAATACGGTACGACTACAAAACGTTCCTACGGACTCTCAGATTTCAAAAAGAAAAGAAAAAGCCAAGCGGCTAGACAAGAAATCAGCAAATCTCATATTTGAAATTCAAATACATACCTTTTTCGAGCAATTCAAATTTATCTTCGAAATTAAATTCCAATTCCTTTATACCTGTATATCTACTAGCCATAATATCTAGTTACAACATTCAAATCATTTTGCAAATTCTATTACAAAATTTCCAATATATACTTCTTATATCCTCTTACTTCACTGTTGAAGTTACATATTCATTATCATTCAATTTTACATTTCAAATTTCTATTCGAATTCAATTTTATCTTCTATTCTGAATATTGAATTTTTTATCGATTATCTTTCATTTACTAATTCATTTTAAATTTCAATTTCCAATATTCAGCTTGAATTACATTTACTAACAAATTCAAAACAACATTTAACATTCATCTTTAATTTTATTTACTAGCAACTGTAAATTCCATTCATTCAGAAATCTATTTCTACTTACTTGAATATATTTGCAATTTCGAACAATTCTTTTATTTAGTCACAATTCAAGTTTTAATTTCACTAATTTAACTTCCATTTACTGAATTAATTAATTAGTTATCAAAGTAGTTTATTCGGATTCAATCCTTATTCATCTTTCTTTTCCAAGTTAGGAATTTTCTATTCAACGTGATTCAAATCAAATCACATTCCATTATTGAAATTTTAATTCATCTTTCATTTATTCAAATTTATTCACTTATACTTACATTTATCTAACTTCATCTTTAAGTTAAATTTATTCTATCAAAATTCAATTTGTATAAGTTATCAACTTAATAATATTTCATAATTATCTTTATATAGCATTCCAGAGTCTTACCATCATTTCAAAGCCATTTTGAAAACAATTCAAATTATCCTTTGAATTTCCAAAACAAAACCCAAATTTTTCAAAACAACTTCCATTTAAAACAATCGGCAGCAATTCCTCTCCTGGAAACCCGAAAATGAACACCGGTGATGTCGCGAGCATCATCGAAGTTATTTTCCAGCGACCGAAAAGAGTTTAGAGCTTTTCATTCTTTCAAAATACTTTTCAAAACCTTTGAAATTCATTTTCAAACCAAAAAGGAATTTAAACTTTCCAGATCTCCAAAATTTCTTTCCAAAACATTTCCAAACATCTCTGGAATTCCGTTTCAAATTACAAATCACATTTATAATTTATATTCTCAAATTTCATTTGTACATGGATTTATCTCTTAACTTTGGAGTTATGATTTCAATTTCTTATTCAATTTTAGTGATGATAATTCACTATTATTACTTCCTAACATCCATGCAACCATATACTATAGTACTTTATAGAAAAACATTTCTTTTCTATACAAAAATAGTTTTGGGCAAAATTATTTCATTCACCCTATTTAAAACAATACTGTGCCGAATTGTTCTATTCGAGTGTTTAGAGATCCCTATCGATAGAGTTGTACGAACAATACCGACCAGAATCCATATACCACTCAACAAACCAATCATCACAATATAAAACAATTTTATATTAACTAACAAATACGCGCTCGTATCTATTATTACACTCAACTCATTCTAGAGTACTACTGACTCTAATGAGTAACACCCAACAGAGCAGGGTTGTCGCTTAACCATATGCTTTGATACCACGCTGTCACATACCGAAATTTTCGACTTTCGAAAATTCGACATCGATACTCACTTTATCGACCGCCGAGCAATCGAGTGCCGGAAACTCCAATAGTGAGGGTTTTAAGAAAAAGAAAAAAAGAGAAGAAGAAGAAAAAAACAGAAGAAGAAAGAAGAAAAGAAGACAAGAACAACAGAATAGAAAACAATATCAGAATCTTACACATCGCAGCGGAACAATATATAATAGATAACACTAGTCTTTTAAAACAAAGAACTATATCAGTTTATACATACATCAATCAGAGTCATATACAACAATGGACAGTTATATAACTTGTCCTCATACAGAATACACAGCGGAATAATACAAAAATATAGGTGATACGTTTCGCCATCCAGCTTGCTTCCAAAGCTCCAGAATATCCAGAATATCCTGATAACATAAATCTAGGCTGCCCGTGTGGAAATTGGTGGGCACCCAGAGTTTAGAAGGGAAACAATAAACTCCGAGTCAGTCATGGTGACTAGTGTGAGATCGTAAAATAGTTTATCTTTAAAATAAACAACAGGAAAACTTTAATGTCAATTCGCAATGCTTTTGGAAAATGAAACTACCATAAGACCTCCCACCACACACACAATGCAAACGCAGACTTGGAGGAGATTTCTTCTTATGATAGTCAAAGATGCTTACTACGCAAAATCAAATCATTTTTGATATTATTATTAGTGCATAGTGTAGAAAACATTTCGAAAGTATAATATTAATCTTAGCCAGCATAGGCATTCCGCACTTATGCCTACTATAGCTACTATGTTCAATAGCAGGTTACCACCACATTCCATAGCAGGTAATACAACTAAAACCGTACAAGTCACGTATTGTTTCTTTGGATTTCCAACAAATGGTCAGGCTAAGGAACTTCCTATCCACGATGGGTACGTCCCTGGAATAGACGACCCGAGAACCTAACCGGATCTCTGCCAACACAAGGCCGGGTTACCTCTGCAAAAATAGGTAACTACTGACACGCGTATGCCATCCCCCGATCGTAACCGATCTTCCCGAGGATCCCCGATTTCCAACAAACCACATCAAAATAATAATGCAGCAACCACATAGGTTAAGTATCTGGGCTCCATACCATGATACCACCTCTATCCAAAAGGAATGACATACACTAAGGGGCGCTACTCCCTAGAACCTTGCTGCATCCTTCCTGTTTTGACCATTTCCGGGGTGTGAGGCTCGATGAAGTCTCGTCCACAAAGCTACGCTTTCTACAAAGCCATGCTTCGGGTCAAACAAAATGATCAACCTATGATCACAAAGATATAAGATCAAACAAATGATCATATCGCAAATGATCAAACACTGATCATTTCACAGCAACACTCAGTATGCCACGTTACCAAATTGGGAGTATATCGCTGATAAATTTCAACTACATAACCTCTGAGCTCGTACGTCTCAAAGAAGGGTGTTAAGCTAAGAGAATAAATTCTCCGCCACTAACAGAAATGTATTTGAAAGAAATTTGCTTTATATCTCAAATTGTAACGTCAGACATACAATCCATACAAGTCTGTTCCGGGATCGAACAGAACCGAAGGCACTTCTCACGAAGCCCTTGCATATCCGGATAATTTTCTAATCACGTCCGGACTTCCCGTCACTAAGGGTGATAAAACCTCTAAACCGGAGATCAGCCGATGTAGAGTAACTCGACGGTAATCCTTCCGTTTTCAAAAATATCCGGTCTTCAACACCGGTCTTCGAATGCAATTCATAACGACGTATCACATATTCGGAATGGGTTATACGACCCCATGGTCCTTTCCCGGCTAACCCGAATAGTGAGCGCTTATTCAAAAATAAGTGTGGCATTCAAATTCATCCAATTCATAACAAATACCTATCTAAAGGTAATTATTGATAGTCGGTTATTTAACTATCAATAAAGATGCGCAACATCATCAGATTCCAAATAATTTTCCAAATTATTTCATCTTTCAAAATATCTTTACTAGATATAAAATTTCCACTTCAAAAATAAATCAACGTTTATTTTTTAAACAACTTCCCTTTCTTTTATAAATTCCATAGTGAATTTATATTTCAAAAATATCTACTGATATACGATTTTCAAATCGATTTCAATATTCAATTTCAATTTATCTTTACAAGGATAAATTCTCAAAACGTTCCTTTCATATTGGAAAAGCATTTCCATACTTATAATAATAATAAGTAATTCACAAATCATTTATTTTCAACATTTGAAAATATTCAATATACTTAAATCAAATTTAAGTATAAATTCATTCTTTAAGGAAAACATTCTTTTAACACCTTTATTTGAGTCAAAACGAATATTACGTAAAACATCGTTACGACGACTCGAATCAATAGTATAGGGATTCGGAATTAAGATAGATATATAAATCCCAATACTATATAAAACATTTCCTTTTGGAAATCATTTACTATAACAACAGTGTTATAGTCCACCATTTCCTTATATTTCTCGAAAACGTCTATTTCAACAATGAATGTTGAAATCTATGTATTCGATACTTATCACGTTTTAAAACATCTTTTAAAACAATTACTTCATTTCGTAATATCACTTTTCCAAAACATATCCATTTTATTTAATAATATATTCACTGTCCCAAAATCGTGAATATACTTCGTTATCCAAATTCAACATTCCTACACGTTTTATTTAAAGGCTTATCCACTGTCCAAAATCGTGAATATAATTCCTTTAATTAACTTCTACAATTCACTTATCAAAATAAGTGATTTCGGATTTATAAACAACGTTTATAAATCACCATTTTATATTTTATAACAATTTCAAGTTATGAAATACCTTACTTAAACAATTCCATTTGACTCATTTATATAACAAAAATCCAAATCATAAGTTGATAACTTATAATTCATTTAGTTTCAAAACCCTTCATCTTATAACGTCACAAATCATATATCTATTAATACTACTTACTTATAAAATCCGTTTATAAGTTCATTTTAACATTTATAGAACTCCTAAATAATCTCCTTATTTTTATTTATAAAATAACAATTTCATACATCTTCTATAAATATAATCCATTTATAATAAGTCGAAAATTTCAATTTAACCCAATTACAATTTAATCAACTTATATTTCAAAAACCACATTCTTATTATATCTTCACAAATCTCATAATTTTATAACACGAAAATTATAACATTTATTTATTTAAAATGAATTAATTCCAAAATTCAATAAAACGTATACTTTCAAATAATCACTTTGAAATCCTTTTTAAAAATAATATCGTTATTTTTAACTTCAAAAATGGATCCGATGATGCTACAGCATCAAACAATCAATCACAACAATCAAATATCATATATCATCATATGATAACAGAATATATCACAATATCTGTAAATAATCCATACGGTGAGGAATCCAGTTGGATCCCTCCAACCTGTTTCCCTGCATCCACAGATGTTAGCACAATACCAATTCCGCTCCAGTACGGAATTATCGTGGTATATGGGTTTAATAAATATTATCCGCTTACTAACGGCGCAATAGGGTCTCATCCGCTATACGAGGCGGGAAATCAATCAATCCAATATATACATATGCCAATATGTATATATTGCTATATATATATATATAGATATATCCTACTATATCTAATATCACATCCAAACAACAATCAAACAGTCAATAACTGCAAAAATTCCACATTCAATTTGAGTGAGAAGATCTCACCTTGATTTTAAATTCCGTTCCAACGTTTATTTCGAATAAATTAACGCGCGTTTAATTTTACCCGAAATTCAAACTAGCTCCAAACGACTCCAATCTAGTTGCATCGCGTAGTGCTCGCGAATACGATTCCAACGCAAGTCGTTTCGTCGGAATCTGATAATGTATGACCAAGATACATCGTTTTAAACTTTAACGAATTTTTATAAAATTAATTTACAATTTCTTTTATATTTTTTTTTATACCATTCACATCTGGACCGTTCATTCCAGTAGATGAAATCAAGGCCGCCCTTTTTTTCTTCTTCCATCACGTAACCCTCCAGGTATTGCACGCAAGAAACCCATTGTCGTTTGAACAATTTCGATGCCGCCCCTAGCTCGACTCGACCGGAATATGATCAGAGGCCATCAACGCGTTCGTCCCCCTGAGCCTCACCCACGGCCACGTTCCAGTTGAACTCGGTGGTCCCCACGTGTGCTAAAACGTTCACGAGACGCACGCGTATGCTGCCAGAAATCTCCACCATCGTCGCACCTTATCCCATCAACTCCATATAGATTCGAAGAGCTCGTCACCCTCAACAATATTGCAGTTGAAAGTTTTATGAATAAATGCGTGGATTGAAAGAAATTAAGGGAGGAAGAAGCAAGATTTTCGGCCATTGATTCATAGGGTGGCGGCTGGAACGAGATAACTAGGGTTTTGTTGCAATTTGTGAATAATGGGGTGCTTTTATAGAAAATTTCACGATTTACTATTCATCGAATTTTTTCGAACTCCGATTCGATCGTGCCGGCTGACGTTCGTAAGGTTTACCCCGCATTCCGAACACAATGGAACGTGTTTCGGAGGCTAATTCAATCATCTATGTGAGATATGGCAATAAACGATCAATTTAAATTAAACCGATTTAAATCGATTTCGAGGCGTTTCGACTTGCCTCGAACAAACGGTAAATCCAAAAATTACGAAATTTGAAATCTTACAAAAATATCACATTACGGATCCGATGAAACTGGCTTCGTTGAGATCCGAGACTGTTCGAAAATTGGCTATTTTTACAGTCGATAATTAAATATTAAAATATTCAATTTTCACAGATTAACTCCAAATTAAATTTTAAAAGTTCTATAACCTTTCTATAACTCCAGTATGATTACATAAAATTTTACAAATCATTTTCAATCATTTTAAACTCGATTTTTAATTATCTTTGGAATTTCAATTATTAATTATCGATTTAATTGACCAAATTAAATCCAATATCCTTTAAATAAATTATTCGACTTATTAAATCTACTTATCAATATTTAAAATTAATTAAATATTCAAATTTTAATTATCAAAAATTCTGGGTCGTTACATCTATACAATCTGAAGTCTGTCGAATAATCTCTGGCCCAAGTATCAGCTTTTCTCCTGTCTCTAACCAACATGTCGGAGAGTTACACGGTCTTCCATACAATGCCTCATACGGTGCCATACCAATGCTTGACTGGTAACTGTTGTTGTATGCAAATTCCACCAAATGAAGGTGATCTTCCCATGATCCTCCGAAATCCAAAACACAAGCTCTAAGGAGATCTTCCAAAACTCGGTTGACTCTCTCGGTCTGACCATCTGTTTAGGGGTGATAAGCTGTACTCAAACACAACTCGGTTCCCAAAACTTCCTGGAAGCTCTTCCAAAATCCACTAGTGAACAATGGATCTCGATCGCTCACTATACTCTTCGGAATACCATTGAATCGAACTATCCACTTAACATACAACTCTGCCAACTTTGATGCAGTCCTAGTCGATCGAACAGGAATAAATCTTGCACTCTTAGTCAAACGATCTACAATGACCCAAATCCCTTCATTTCCCGTTCTTGTTCTAGGTAGACCATCAATAAAATCCATCGATATCTGCTCCCACTTCCATGTAGGAACTTCTAATGGTTGAAGCAATCCACTTGGCTTCTTCTGTTCGGCTTTTACCAACCGGCAGTTCATGCACTTGGAAATAAAATTTCCAACATCCTTCTTAATACCTTCCCAGTAGTAGGTTCTCTTCATATCCCGATACATCTTATTTCCACCTGGATGAATTGTCAACTTCGAGTGATGACTTTCCTTCAGAACTTCACTCCTCAATTCATCTATATCGGGAACAACTAGTCGTCCTTGCTTTCGAAGCCAACCCTCTCGATCGACCTCGAATCCTTTATTCTTTTCTGGATTTAATCCAGATTCCAAATCACGGAAAATCTTGACAAGCTTATCGTCTCGCTTTTGGCTCTCGCCAATCCTTTCTACAAGAGTCGGTCTTATCGATAAGTTTGCCAACATCTCAGGTTCCAATTCACATCTAGGCCTGAAGTCAAATCCGGCTAAATACTCGAGATTCTTCCATTCTGAAAACATGGCTCCCAATCCTGCATGTCTTCGACTTAACGCATCTGCCACTGCGTTACCTTTTCCCGGAGTATAAGCTATACCAAAATCATATGATGCCAAAAACTCTAACCAACGTTGCTGCCGAAGATTCAAATCCTTTTGGGAGAAAAGATACTTCAACGACTTATGATCTGTGAACAATTCGAATCGAACTCCCAATAGATAGTGTCTCCACATCTTCAGAGCAAAAACAATCGCCGCTAACTCCAAATCATGAGTCGGGTAATTCCTTTCATGCGGCTTCAGTTGTCGACTTGCATACGCAACAACTTTATCCCTCTACATCAGCACTGCTCCAAGTCCAGTACCACATGCGTCGGTGTAAACCACCATCTCATCATTCCCACTTGGAATAGTCAAAACAGGAGCACTTGTCAATCGCTCTTTCAGGATTCTGAAAGCTTGCTCACACTTATCTTCCCATCTGAACACTTGGTTCTTCTTCGTCAGTCCTGTTAACGGTGCAGCTACCTTGGAGAAGTCTTTGATAAACCGTCGATAATATCCTACTAATCCAAGGAAACTTCTCACATCAGATGCATTCTTAGGTCTAACCCAATCCTGGATTGCTGCCACCTTAGCGGAATCAACCGCTATTCCATTTCCAGAGATAACATGGCCTAAGAACCTCACTTCACTCTTCCAGAAGTGACACTTCGAAAACTTAGCCTTCAGCTGATGTTTCCGTAAGATTTCCAAAACAATACGCAAGTGCGTCTTGTGTTCTACCTCAGTTCTGGAATAAATCAGAATATCATCCACGAACACAAGTACAAACTTGTTCAACTGATCTCTGAACACTCTATTCATAAGATCCACAAAATATGCTGGCGCGTTAGTCAACCCAAACGGCATTACCAGCCACTCAAAGAAACCTGACGGTGTCCTGAAAGCAGTCTTCGGCACACTATCCTTAGCCACTCTCAACTGGTGAAATCCCATTGCCAAATCCATCTGAGAAAACACCTTAGCTTCGTGAAGCTGATCAAACAAGTCATCTATTCTCGGCAATGGATACTTGTTCTTCTTAGTCACCTTATTCAGCTCACGATAATCCACACACAACATCAACGACCCATCCTCTTTGGTTGCGAACACAACTGGTGCACCCCATTCGGACACACTACGCCGAATGAATCCTTTCTGCAAAAGATCATCAACCTGCACCCTCAACTCCTGCTGTTCCCTAGGCGCCATCCGCCTAAGAGGCATCACAACAGGTCTGGCTCCTTCTACTAGATCTATACAAAACTCGATCTCTCTATGCGGCGGTAACCCCTTGACCTCGTTAAAGACATCCTCAAATCCATTAGCGATCGGCACTGATGACAGTCCATCCCGTGGAACAACCAGCGAATACATGAAGCTCATGAAGACGCCTTCTTCATGCTTACATCGTATCACAATCTTTCGCCCCTCCACATTCTCGACTGTCACTTCCAACCTCTCGCAATCAACCTTTGCCGCATACTTCCTAAGCCAGTCCATACCCAAAATAATTCCGAACCCCGCAAAGTTCAGAACAAAACAATCACAAACAAAAGAGCAACCATGACTCGATACAATCAGACCACGGCATAGCATACACAAACAAGACGAACCCCCAACTGGATTAGTCACAACCAATGGTCAATCAACAATATTCGGTTCTAAACCCAACCGGCCTACAAGTTCACTACAAACAAATGAATGCGACGCCCCAGTATCAAACAACACTCTAACTGGAACACCACATATGGAAAGAGTACCTTGAACCACCACACTCTTTCCTTTCTCTTCAGCGGTAGGAGCTTTCGAAGACGATGGGACAGCTCCCAAAGCATATGCTTGCACAATCTGGTTGTCCTTCCTCGGTTCTGGACAATTCTTCCTAATATGCCCCGGCTTGTCACAGTTGTGACACTTCATCGGTATCTTCGGATTCTTACAATCCTTAGAGAAATGGCCCTTCTGCTGACAATTGTAGCAAGTCACTTCGCCCTTCGGCTTCTTCTGGCCATCCTTACCCTTCTGCTCCTGCTGCTGCTTCCTCTTCTTGTTTCCACCCTGCTGGGGTTTAGACTCTTCCCTGGTCACAGCAACAACAGATCCCTCCTTAGGAAATAGACTCTCATGCCTGAGAGCTTTCTCCACAAGCTTCTCAAATGAATCATCCAAATGATCCACCAACTGCCTCCCAAGGTAACTGTCCAAGCCTGTCACAAACTTCTCATTCTTCTGATAAGCGGATTCAATATACGACCGGGCATACTTGGACAAAGCTTCAAACTCAGAAACATACTCAAGAACGGGTCTTCCTCCCTGCTTGAGCTCCACAAACTTCTTGAACAGAACAGACTTCTGAGCAGTAGAAATGAACTTAGCTTCAAATCTGGCTTGGAATTGCTCCCAAGTAATCTCTTCCTCTGGAGTATTGATGGTAATAGAGTTCCACCAATCAGAGGCTCTCCCTTGAAGCTGCCTTGATGCCAACTTCCTCTTAGTAGCATCCTCAATTCCCAAATCACCAAAGATCCTTCTACAAGCATCTATCCACCTTTGAACTTCAATGGTTGATTCTGTTTCCAAGAAAACCTTTCCTCCAAGAGCAGTATAGTCCTTACACAACTTAGCAAAATCCACCGGTCTCGGAGCCTGAACCTGAACTCCAACATCAACTACTGTCCCCGGAACTAGTATCCTTCTCATGATCGAAGTCATCATAGCTTCGAACATAGCTGCATAATCAGCAGTCCCCTCAGTAGCACGGCCTTCCCTAGCAACTGGTCTCCCTCTTCGACTCATCCTTAATATCTATAAAAAGGAATGACCAGAACATCTAGAGAAACAACTGCATAAAGGACTCAAACTCTACTAAGCTACTATATTATATATAGTAATCATCCATCAAAATACAATTAAGTCTCTCATACGTAGTTACGTCAGTGAGCGTTGGGTAAAATCGATTAACCAAGGCTCTGATACCAAATGTGACGACCGCCCATGACCCCTGCACTGAACCTAGAGAAAGTGCGCTGTAAAATGTGTCAGGCGACCATGGACGATTGTCAGGGTAAATTAAAAACACCAGAATCTATCGTATTACTCACAGCGCATGGATAAAATACAATAGAACATATGTATAGTGAAGCTTTACAGAACAAAATGTCATCATATAAAACTTCATAATAGTTGAATACAGACATCTGAATAGTCAATACATCAAGCCTCACTACATAACACTCAGGGAATATACAAACAGCGGAACATCCAGTACATATAAGAAGATAATATGCAACCCT
Source organism: Allium fistulosum (assembly GCA_030737815.1). Lineage (NCBI taxonomy): Eukaryota > Viridiplantae > Streptophyta > Magnoliopsida > Asparagales > Amaryllidaceae > Allium > Allium fistulosum. The sequence goes on from CM060904.1 coordinate 342,017,807, forward strand.
CCAGCTCGTCTTCGATATCAACACCGTGGAAAAACAAGAACAACACCTGTCACCTGCTACCTAGTCTGCCCATCCCAAAATGGACGAACAGCCCAAGGCAATAAGAGTTAAAAACATAAAGCCTTGAGTCAGACAACAGTCTTAGTGAGCAGTAAATTAACTAACAACATACCAAAAGAGCATAAAGGAAAAGGAATAGGAATACAACCCTCCCACTCCAACCTCTTTCTATAGTGATAGCCCCAGACACACACTAAGCAGAAGTAAACATAGCAGAGCATCCAATTTAAAGTAAAGCAATTATCACTCGAGTCAAGGGCGATGTTTTCCAAGTACAAACCCCCAAGGCCTAAACCAAGATCAGATAAGCACCCAGAAAATACCGCTCTTGAGACCGAATGACGATACAACCAAACATCCATGACTCTGGCTATCACTGTTATCATTGCTTCGATATCATCGTTAATTGAATGACCGGCACATTCTTTCAGCCGTCCGTCAAGGGCTAATGGAAACCCCGGTTCTAGACATAACTCCCGCACGTCATCGTGACCCGTGCCTAGGACTATCGAATCTGCCCAAAGTACTTGACTATCAATCATTAGCCTTCAGGGACTATCGAATCTGCCCAACGTACTCTTGCTTTGAGCATGCTAGAACCTTCAACAACAATGAGATCTCAGCCTTCTAGTCATCCTCCTCGACGACTATTTCCATACTAGCTCAAGTGCCTCTCGAGCAAACCATTATCCTCTAACCCGAACCATTTCACCGAGTTATCAACATGCTTGGAATGATCCCGTCTGGATTAGACCAAGACTATCTCATATCATGCTTCGCCTCATCATCGTCATAGCAAAGCTTCATCTCAACATCATCATCAAATCTATCCATATGAGCTTCATCATCCGCTACATATGCCACGAGCAGCTTTTCCAATTCAAGAGCCTTTCCCTTAGCTTTTGAATCATCTTCGACCAACTTGTCTAAATCAAATCATCAATCATCTAATTCATAGCAATCAATCAAGTCAAACATTAATCCAAGTAATCAAGCATTCAAATATAAGCTAAATGGACAATTATAACAATAATGGCAATTTCGTAATTAAGAGTCGAAAGTCTAACAAGTATGAAAACATGAGCAATATCTCTATAATCTTGATGAATGAACTTGCATAGGTTAACACTTAGTAAAATTGTTGTCAAATCATCATGAACAATGGATCTACATGGATCTATACTTAGGTTTACAAAAATGCATGAAAATCACTACTTTAACATCAAATCAAGCCAACGATCCGATATACTCCTTTGGATCCGTGTGAGAGATAATCACCACTCACCAAATCACCTTAACAACCTCAAATCAACACGCTTCAGATCTGGACAGCGAAGGATCTAGCTTGATCTATCACGAATCCGCTTCAAACGATGAAATCTCTCTTCGATGGATGAAGATCTTCAATCTAAGCTCTTCAACCTTCGATTTGATCTTCGATATGGATGGAAGGAATCACTAGATTAGAGTGGAGAAAAGAAGTGAAGAAGTGTAGAAGTCGAGCTCTCAAAATGGCAGCACTTTGTCGCTTCGAAATCCGGATCCCAAAAAGTGAGAAATGGACGAGTATTTATAGGCTGAAAACCCCTTTAACTCGTCCGCCTTCTTAAGTCATTGCTGACTCAACTCCCTCTCCGACCTAACACTCCAGACGACCTACGACCTAACTGCTTGCCGACCCAACACATCGCAGGCGCGCGACCTATCTCCACGCGACTTAGCACACAATCGACTCAACTCCTAGGTCGCTCACGACTCAGCGACCTAACACTTAAGCCTTCATACGACCTAAACAATGTGTAACCTAACTATGTTACGACTTACGACTTAGTGAACCTGCGACTTATGACTTAGCAGCTAACCCCTAAGTCGGTCATGACTTAACACATACGACCTAGCGACTTAACAACAGTCGCGACTTATGTAACGACCCGCAAAATTTAATGGTTTTAAAAGCATATTTAACTGGAAATTTGTGAAATTTTAAACAATAAAATTTGAAATTAAAAATTTATTATTTGGAATACGTATATTTTAATATAGCAACTGGAAAATTTTCATCTGATAATATTAAAGTTTATTTTCCTGTAAAATTTTATTTCAAATCAAACCGGTTAATAACAGTGAATTTAAAAGTTTTCCGAAACCAAAATATGTCAACAGGAGAAAATTTATTCAGATCATTCTGAATCAGACTGCGAAATTCGTTTTTCCAAATTTGAACTTCTATTGCTCCGTTTATCTTAATTCTTATAAAATTGCAGCATTTTCGGTACCGATTATCGACTTTTGATCGGATGATCATACCACCAATATCTGTATACCGTTTTGATCGTCATGTCGCGCTGATCAACACGGTATATTTATTTTTGTATTTTGAGGTCCGGTACGCGCCGGAAAACAATTAACTGTTCGTCGTAACGGTACCTTAAACTGTGACTTTAATAATTTTTCTTCGGTTAAAAGAAAAGAAGTGCTGTCCAATCAAGCCATCAATTGCTTTAAAGTCTGAGCTAAATCAATGTTCAGTATTTATGGACTTGCCCCTTCGTTGTCTATTCCCATTTCATTGTTGCTTAAAAGGTGAGACAACTATTAATTCCAGTGCTACGTTATTCTCCGCAAACCTTTCTCCTTCCCATTTTATTATTTGCAATCTTATATTCTGTAAATAGTGCCTGAGAAATTGCTTCAAATTCACCTGTCGTTTGCTTTGCACAAAGCAAACTTTCTTTTGTCCCTACTTATTCCAAGTTCCATCTCTCTGTCCTTTCCTTCTTGTTCATATTCTTCTCCCCTCATTTTTTTTTCTCTTTCCTCCTTCCACCAAGAGCCTCTGCCACAACCACCTACCGCGCCATTCAACTCCGCCTACCCCACGACTCGAGCTACTTCGCCCAACACTCCATCAACCAACGCTTCATCTCTCCACCAGCCGTGTGCGACCCAACTCCGACCCCACGTCCAACAAACCCACCACGCAGGCCACCCCAAACCTAGAAACCACCCCATCCCCTTCCACCTGCCGAGCTCGCTCATCCTCTCCAGCGACAGCCGCGCCTTCTCAGGCCGAGAACCCAAGATCTGAGTCCCCTCCTCTCTGGCCACAGCGGCTCCAACGCATCACACCCCGCCTTCCATTCGAACCCAGCATCATCCCTATCCACCTCGGCAGCCCCATCATAGCCGAGTGTATAGCCTAGAAGAAATAACCACTGACTGCACCTAGATTGCATCAACATGTCACCAATAGTCGGTAGTTTCTTATTATTCCTTTTGCCCACCCATCAGCAACTCGAGTATATGGTATGTTATATACTTTATTATATTTTAGTTATATGTAAACCTTTCAATTCTTATATATGGGTTAATATAATATACAAGTATTTATTTCAATCTTATGCATATATATTATTAAATATGTGTTGCGCGTGTGTATATGTAATTGTTTATATGTGTTGTTATTAAAAATTTAAGTTATATATTTATATATCTATAAGTATAATCTGTCTCTATATTGAATTTTAAAAGGGTATAGAATATGGAATTGTCTGTTACATTATTTTCATGTAGGGTATACATAAATATCCATATAGGCTTCGATATTTAATACATAGGGTATATATAATAGTTCGGCCCATATATATATATATTTGTACTCAGCCTATATATGTGCTATATGATTTTTTTTTGAGTTGATAAGGGTATATATATTTCATTTGTATAGTACTTAGACTTGGCTCACTGAGTTATGGTATATATAGTATAGGTAAAGTTCATATAGAACTGGTATGTATAAGTTTTAGTATATAGAAATATATATTTTTGTTTTGTAAAGGGAGCGTATGTGTAAACAAGGTTGGATTTAAGGGTACATATATGCGTTGTACTATTCACATAGATATATCATGATGTTGGATTTTGGCTTATACAGTTGCTGTAAAGCATATATTTATTAGTAACCAGTATATAATAGCTTGTTGATGGTTTTATTACATAAGGTTATAAAGATTTTTAAAGTTACAGTTTATATATATGCGTACTGTTAACATCAATTTCAATTATAATGTGATTGTGAGTTTGTACATGTTCATATATAAATTTATAGTGGTAAGTAAATATAAGTATGTTTATAAGTGTATATATAGATTTGTCTTATTGAGGTTATAGTTAAGTTAGTGAATTGGCATACATATATCTTATTTCAAATATATGTTTAAATTAAAACAATGATTTTGAAACACATGTGTGTGTATATATATTTAAACTAATATGGGTTGAAATTAAAATATGATTTTGTATATATATATATCTTCTTTTGTTGTATCTATTCAATGATTCCGATTATCTTCATCGATCCTATTCTGATTTGATTTTGTCTATTCTTATTATCAGCCTTGTTCGTCCATTTCGCGTTAAATCTTACTTTGCTTTGAAATCCATGTCTGGAACCGTAACTCACTCTATCGTCGAGTCTCTCTCTCTAGCCTCGAAAGGTGAGCAATCACTCACGATTAACGTTCTTGTATTTATTAAATTTGATTTCAATTGAAATAGCAATTGAAATATGCTGCTGTAGTTATTTACATTGTTATATATGCTATTATCTATAACTATTCACCTATGACATCTGACACCAGTATCTAGTATTATATGCGTGTTATTACTATTATTTATATCTGTTCACCTGTGACATCAGACCCCCGTATCTGTTATTTATACTGATGATATATGCCTGTTGTTATATTTTTTTGGTATCTGTTATCACTCTGCAAGTTCCCTGTTAGTATAGAATTCACTATGGGTTGAAATGATACATACCCGAACGGACTTTAGAATAGGAGAATTTCGTTATGGGTTGAAATGATAAACCCAAGCGATTTTCATTTCAATTGAAATTGGGATTACGGGTCGAAATAATATCTACCCGTATATGTTTAAATTTCGGATTGAAATGATAAATATCCGTATCACTTAACCATATGATAAAAATATATACAGACACCGTTGGTCCATATATATCAATATTTTAAAAATGAATTCTATGGTTTTGGAAAGAAATATATGGTTTTAATAAATGTTGAGCCTTAAATTATTATATATAAATGGGAATGATTGATTCAAATACATATAATATGTTGAGTATTTAAAATATATTTAAAAATAGATTTTGGTAATAATTTGAATAAGTTAAGGTTAGAAAGATAATTTGAAATTAGTTGAAATTGTATTCAATAAAGAATTTTATTTAATCAAACCGATTTGAAACTTATTGAAATTGAGATGTAAGATATGATTTATAACTTGAGTTTGATTTATAAGTAATCTAATGAATATTTCTTGTTTAAATAAAGTCTAAGGAAATATTTAGTAAAAATGTAATTTAAGGCTAGTTAAATGATATTGAATTTATTAAGTGAATATTTCCTGATTAAATAATAATGAAGTTAAATCAAGAGCTATATGAAACTGTTAAATTTAACTTTGAAAATGTTGAATATTAAAGCTTTGAAATATATTGAAAATTTAAATGATCTGTTTAGAAATGAATTAAATTGATGAATTGAGCTTTAAAAAAAAAATTGAATTTGGAATTTGAAGTTGATTTGAATCGATTTGCTAGACTTGAGGAAATTAAATACTTTACTTTTTAAATCATTTAATATATATACTATTTTGGAAAATAGATATATTTGAAATGAAATGATATTTGGGTTTTGAAGTATAAATTTAATTGAAATGACCACGGTGTTAAAATGTATATTTCCATCTTGTAGATAGTTCTGAAGATCCTTAGAGGATGGTTATCCCAAACATCCTTTAAGTTACTTGTATTTCGGTTGATATTTCACTTGAGTTGGATTTATTTATATAAGAATGTTAATCCTGACTCGAGTGTTTTGTGTTTTGCTTTGCGCTCGGGTCAGACCGAGTGATACAGCATTTGAGACTCACCTTTGGAGTTTGGAGCTTCCTTTGGAGATCCAACTATCGCCTCAGCTTTCAGCTCTTCTAGTTGATTTGTTCAGAGAAGTCATCTGTTGTACTGAGGACTTCACTGCATTTGAGATACTCTATTGTATTTTATTTCTAACTCTGATGTTTATATAGTAGCTTCATGAACTACTATTTTATCTATTCCGCTGCGTATTATTGTATTACTCTGTGTCTGTGATTCTGTGATTGATTTATTTACTGTACGTGCTGAGTTTTGCCAAATTTTAAATTAACAATCTGATATTTTGAATTATTCAAGTCAGACATGTGTGGATTATTGTCGATTTGAATGGTCCAAAATACCGGGTCGTTACAGTTGGTATCAGAGCGAGGTTCTAGGCAAAACTTAGCATATATTGTAAATTTATTTACAGAATCACTTTCGTTCGAGTTGAATCTCTTCCTTTTGACTCGAATTTTCTTTGAACTTTGGAACGTCCCTGCGGTTCCAAAATTCATTCTTGTCTCTCCCTATTTGTATTCTTTTGATTCTGGAGTATCCCATAACTCCACTTTGAATGATCTCTATAAGAATAGGCGATCCCGCCAATCTTTGAATGAATTGTGAAAGGGTGAAACTCCTTTACAATTGGCATTGATTCACCGGAGATTTATATATCCCTCGGTTTAGATGCGGCTATCTCTTGTTATGTTGAATTCTATCTCTGGCGATCGAATGTCGATTTGCCTTGGAATTCTGCATCGATCTTATCCTTGAAGTCACGGTTGACCCGGTTAAGGTCGCCCGCGATTTTTATAAGTGTATCCATCTACTGTTTTGTAATTAATTATCTCATCTTCGTTCGAGCTTATCTTCGAATCACAATTCTATTTGATTAAGAGTTTCACTAATTTGAATCTCTATCTTTGTTGAAATCCATTCCTAAATCATCCTTTGAAAATCAGGTTTATTCGTATTTTGGAAATTGTTTTATATATCGAAATTTTTATATTCCATATATAAAAGTGTAATGTTTTCGATAAAGATTATAAACCCTTTTAAAATAAGAATTTGAGGTTTCGTAAGGATCTGTAATTTTGAAAAATTATATAAGAAATTTGATTTATCTAAAAATGATTTATAACTAAAGGATTTTAAATTTGAAATTCGAGAATTGAACTCCGGTATTTTGAAATTGGTTTTAAGATTTTGAAAAATATAATAATAATATGATTTAAAAGTATTTTCCGAATAAGAAATGTTTCCAATGATTTTAATGAGTTTCGAATGATTTCGAAGAAATTTCAAAAGAAGTTTGAGAAAATAGAAGTCCAGAACTCACTTATGTCGCTGGAAAATAATTTCGGTGATGAGTGCACGCATCATCGACATTGATTTTCGAGTTTCTGAGTGGGGGAGAGGCCACTTAAGTAGCTTTGCTATGCGAGTGATTTTGCGAAACCAATTTTGATTTCAAATTCCGAAGTAAGATTTGATATTCAAAGTATATATGTATATATATTTGAAATGATTTGAAGTAAGCCGGTGTTCAGTCCTTGAGTTTCGGATTTGATATAACCCCATATATTAAAATTGATTTACTGATTTGTTGATTTCCGACTCTTGAATTTGAAAATGATTTCTTCAACTATTTCAAAGGTTCGAGCACTTCCAAATCAAGGTTAACTTTTTAAAGCTAAATTTTTGAAAAGTATGAATTATTTGATAAAGTGTATAAATTTGTTTGAATGTTTAAGTATGAAGTAATATGATGTAAATAAGTTGAAACTGTTTGGTTAAGTAAATAAACGAATAAGGCTATTATAAAATTTTCTAATATGAAATTTAGATTTGAAATGTTTTGAAGAATTTGGGCTTCAATATATTCTGAATAAAGTTTAGTTAAATGTGTTAACTTACTAATATCTTTATGGAACTATATATTTAACAAGTTGGAATAAATATATAAGTTGTACGTATGCTATTTTATTCGCGTAATTAATTTGATCCAAGTTTGAGTACACAAGTTCGAGGTGGATTACACCATTTCGTGTTAGGATTTTTCATTGGATTCTTGATGGCGAATATTTGATATGGATTTTGGGCTTGATTTTAGAATTCTCTATCATAGTATATGGCTATGCAAGGAGACTGATGGCTTCTAGTCGAGAAACCATATCGAAATCCGCATTAGGGAAGTCGAATGGACAATACTAGTTCGAAAGCGAACTTGTGTGATCGAGCGAGCGATCAAATGTGATTTGGCGAAATGATGACGTATGTACATCTTATATCCTAATATCATTGATATATTTTGACGCTGAAATTGAAAGCTGTCGAGTTAGAATATCTTTGCTTACTAAAAGAAAATTCCAATTTAAATTACAAAGATATATAACCCATAAAAGCAAAGATATTCAATCCCATGTGGCTCTTCGTACAGTGAAATTTATTTTGAAAAATTTGATCCTTATATAAGATAGACCTTACATAAGTATAAGATGATTTTGAAAATATTTGATTTTGGAAATGAATTGGTTGACTTAAATTATATTGATTTGGAAATTCGGATTTATTTTCTAAATCTATTATTTTGGAAACTTTGAAACTAAAGATAATTAATTTGAGAAGAAATAATTTGGTGAAATTGGATATGATTTTGAAATTGAACTGATATTGAAACAAATTGAAATTTGAGAACCTTATGTTACTAAATACTTGATTTGGGAGTTGTCGAACTTATATAAAATTGATTTGTATGAGTATGAAATTGATTCGAAAACTATAGACTTGAAAAGGTACTCAATTTGAAAGTGAAATCTTATATAATTGAAGTCTATATAAGTATGATTTGATATACTATTGATTTTGGAAAGTATTTGATTTGAAAATTAAATCTTATATATAATGGATTTTATATAAGTACGATATTTGAAAGTGATTTGAAAGGGTACTATATGATACCTATTTTCGAAGTAAAGATATGGAAAGTGCCTTCTGCTTGATATCCGATTTGTGGCCACATCTTGGATTCATTCTATCGATATTATTCTCTCTGATTTTGGTTTTCCGGATATGATACTCGAGTGTCCTTCGAATTCCATGGCGTTACCCATGGTCTTACGAACTCGACTGCATAGCGTAATTCGTAAGGCAGTGATTGCTTAAAAGGTACGGATGTTTCCTGGGGGATCCAGGCGTAACCATTGTGTATCTGCGATCTATGGTCGTGTTAGTGGCGTAATCCGCAAGGCAGAGATTGCTTACGGGGTATGGATGTTTCCTGGGGGATCCAGGCGTAACCATTTTTATGTATCCTGCGGTCCACCGTTTTTGTTGCATGGCGAAATTCGCAAGGCAGTGAATGCTTAAAAGGTACGGATGTTTCCTGGGGGACCCAGGCGTAACCATTGTGTATCTGCGATCCATGATTTGATTCGTTTTGTTTTGTTGGATTGTACTTTCCATATCTGTTTTTAAAAGTTTTTCCAGTATTTTCGCTGGGTGTTGAAACAAGTCTACTAAGTACCTGGAGAATTCTAGTTTGGCGCCTGATCAACGCACTACCAGAGTCTACAGGAACAAGGATAAACTTGTCGAAACATCGAGTTATAAAAGTATTTTCGAAATGAAATTTGTTTCGTTATAAAAAAAAATATTTTATTATAAAAGTATTTCTAACAAAGAAATTCTATATTAATATTTGAAATTCTAATGGTTTGAATTAATTATTCATGCCCGATTCTGTTCTTTTGAATCTACCTTATCTGCTCAGCTTTATTTATTCACCTATATTCGGTTTTCCAAGTCCTCCTTCTTTTACTTGTTGACTATATCCTTTTTAGCATGGTTAATAGAAATTTTAGTGTTATAAATATTTTAGAAGTTATTAATTAAATAAAACAGATTTAAAGAAATGATTATTGATTTATTAATAATATTTGAAAAGTATTTTAGATAGAAATAATAAATTTATGAATTGTGGATTTAATAGCTTCTTTGTAAATATAAGTAATCATGTAAATAATTGTTTTCAAATGGTTTTCATACATTTATAAAGGTGTCATTTAAACATAAATGGTAGTATAAAGGAAGGAAGAAATTTTACAAATGGATTTTTGAAAGGTTTTAAAGTATATAAGATAATTGAATTGCAAATGAAGTTTTAAATTTTTTTTTAGTAAAATTTATATAGTTCAAATTTATTGTTTAATCTTGACTTTCAATCTATCTTTTCTGTCTGGTTGTTTCTATTCTTCTACCTCCTTCCTTTTCGGGGACGAAAAGTTTTGAGTGGGGGAGAGTGTAACGACCCGCAAAATTTAATGGTTTTAAAAGCATATTTAACTGGAAATTTGTGAAATTTTAAACAATAAAATTTGAAATTAAAAATTTATTATTTGGAATACGTATATTTTAATATAGCAACTGGAAAATTTTCATCTGATAATATTAAAGTTTATTTTCCTGTAAAATTTTATTTCAAATCAAACCGGTTAATAACAGTGAATTTAAAAGTTTTCCGAAACCAAAATATGTCAACAGGAGAAAATTTATTCAGATCATTCTGAATCAGACTGCGAAATTCGTTTTTCCAAATTTGGACTTCTATTGCTCCGTTTATCTTAATTCTTGTAAAATAGCAGCATTTTCGGTACCGATTATCGACTTTTGATCGGATGATCATACCACCAATATCTGTATACCGTTTTGATCGTCATGTCGCGCTGATCAACACGGTATATTTATTTTTGTATTTTGAGGTCCGGTACGCGCCGGAAAACAATTAACTGTTCGTCGTAACAGTACCTTAAACTGTGACTTTAATAATTTTTCTTCGGTTAAAAGAAAAGAAGTGCTGTCCAATCAAGCCATCAATTGCTTTAAAGTCTGAGCTAAATCAATGTTCAGTATTTATGGACTTGCCCCTTCGTTGTCTATTCCCATTTCATTGTTGCTTAAAAGGTGAGACAACTATTAATTCCAGTGCTACGTTATTCTCCGCAAACCTTTCTCCTTCCCATTTTATTATTTGCAATCTTATATTCTGTAAATAGTGCCTGAGAAATTGCTTCAAATTCACCTGTCGTTTGCTTTGCACAAAGCAAACTTTCTTTTGTCCCTACTTATTCCAAGTTCCATCTCTCTGTCCTTTCCTTCTTGTTCATATTCTTCTCCCCTCATTTTTTTTTCTCTTTCCTCCTTCCACCAAGAGCCTCTGCCACAACCACCTACCGCGCCATTCAACTCCGCCTACCCCACGACTCGAGCTACTTCGCCCAACACTCCATCAACCAACGCTTCATCTCTCCACCAGCCGTGTGCGACCCAACTCCGACCCCACGTCCAACAAACCCACCACGCAGGCCACCCCAAACCTAGAAACCACCCCATCCCCTTCCACCTGCCGAGCTCGCTCATCCTCTCCAGCGACAGCCGCGCCTTCTCAGGCCGAGAACCCAAGATCTGAGTCCCCTCCTCTCTGGCCACAGCGGCTCCAACGCATCACACCCCGCCTTCCATTCGAACCCAGCATCATCCCTATCCACCTCGGCAGCCCCATCATAGCCGAGTGTATAGCCTAGAAGAAATAACCACTGACTGCACCTAGATTGCATCAACATGTCACCAATAGTCGGTAGTTTCTTATTATTCCTTTTGCCCACCCATCAGCAACTCGAGTATATGGTATGTTATATACTTTATTATATTTTAGTTATATGTAAATCTTTCAATTCTTATATATGGGTTAATATAATATACAAGTATTTATTTCAATCTTATGCATATATATTATTAAATATGTGTTGCGCGTGTGTATATGTAATTGTTTATATGTGTTGTTATTAAAAATTTAAGTTATATATTTATATATCTATAAGTATAATCTGTCTCTATATTGAATTTTAAAAGGGTATAGAATATGGAATTGTCTGTTACATTATTTTCATGTAGGGTATACATAAATATCCATATAGGCTTCGATATTTAATACATAGGGTATATATAATAGTTCGGCCCATATATATATATTTGTACTCAGCCTATATATGTGCTATATGATTTTTTTTTGAGTTGATAAGGGTATATATATTTCATTTGTATAGTACTTAGACTTGGCTCACTGAGTTATGGTATATATAGTATAGGTAAAGTTCATATAGAACTGGTATGTATAAGTTTTAGTATATAGAAATATATATTTTTGTTTTGTAAAGGGAGCGTATGTGTAAACAAGGTTGGATTTAAGGGTACATATATGCGTTGTACTATTCACATAGATATATCATGATGTTGGATTTTGGCTTATACAGTTGCTGTAAAGCATATATTTATTAGTAACCAGTATATAATAGCTTGTTGATGGTTTTATTACATAAGGTTATAAAGATTTTTAAAGTTACAGTTTATATATATGCGTACTGTTAACATCAATTTCAATTATAATGTGATTGTGAGTTTGTACATGTTCATATATAAATTTATAGTGGTAAGTAAATATAAGTATGTTTATAAGTGTATATATAGATTTGTCTTATTGAGGTTATAGTTAAGTTAGTGAATTGGCATACATATATCTTATTTCAAATATATGTTTAAATTAAAACAATGATTTTGAAACTGTAACATCCCGAAAATTTTCGACTTTCGAAAATTCGACATCGATACTCACTTTATCGACTGCCGAGCCATCGAGTGCCGGAAACTCGAAAAGTTATGGTTTTAAAAGAAAGAAAATAGAAGAAAAAGAAAAGAGTAGAAGAAGAAGAGAAGAACAACATCAGAAAACAGAAATAGAACAACATCAGAATCTCACATATCGCAGCGGAACAATATACAATAGATAATTACTAGTCTTTTAAAACAAAGAACTATATCAAGTTTATACATACATCAATCAGAGTCAATATACAACAATGGACAGTTATGTAAACTTGTCCTCATACAGAATACATAGCGGAATAAATATATCAGATACAAATACTACGTCTCGTCATCCAGCTTGCTTCCAAAGCTCCAGAATATCCAGAATATCCTGATAATATAACTCTAGGCTGCCCGTGTGGAAATTGGTGGGCACCCAGAGTTTAGAAGGGAACAATAAACTCCGAGTCAGTCATGGTGACTGGTGTGAGATCGTAAAACAGTTATTTTTCACAAAGAAAATAAAACAAATTCGCAATGCTTTTGGAAAATGAAACTACCATAAGACCTCCCACCACACACACAATGCAAACGCAGAATTGGAGGAGATTTCTTCTTATGATAGTCAAAGATGCTTACTACGCAAATCATTGGATTATTATTATTAGTGCATAGTGCAGAAAACATTTCGAAAGTATAATATTAATCTTAGCCAACATACGACCAGTATCGTATGCCTACTATAGCTACCATCTAAACAGTGGTGACCACCGTACGTAAATGGCAGGTTCTACAACTAAAACCGTAAAAAGTTCGTATTGGAAGAATGGATTTCCAACAAATGGTCAGGCTAAGGAACTTCCTTTCCTCCTGCCGAATAGGATCGCCTCTGGCTGGACGTCCCGAGAGACAAACTGCTCTCTGCCAAACAAGGTCGGGTTACCCCTGTAACAGGTAACTCACGAATATGTCATCACCCGGTCCTTTGGGACCTTTATCCGAGCGCTCGATATCCAACATCACACATCATAAAGAAAGTGTATCCACATGAGTAAGTATCTGGGCTCCATACCATGATACCACCCCTTTCCAGAAGGAAATGACATACCCTAAAGGGCGCGACCCTCATAACCTTGCCGCAACATTCCTGTTTCGACCATTTCCGGGTTGTTGAGGCTCGATGAAGTCTCGTCCACAAAGCTACGCTTTCTCAAAAAGCCCTGCTTCGGGTCAAACAAAATGATCGACCTATGATCACAAAGATATAAGATCAAACAAATGATCATATCGCAAATGATCAAACACTGATCATTTCACAGCAACACTCAGTATGCCACGTTACCAAATTGGGATATATCGCTGATAAATTTCAACTACATAACCTCTGAGCTCGTACGTCTCAGAGAAGGGTGTTAAGCTAAGAGAATAAATTCTCCGCCACCAACAGAAATGTATTTGAAAGAAATCAGCTTTATATCTCAAATTGTAACGTCAGACACACATCCATACAAGTCTGTTCCGGGATCGAACAGAACCGAAGGAACTTCTCACGAAGCCCTTGCATATCCGGATAATTTCAATCACGTCAGGACTTCCCGTCACTAAGGGTGATAAAACCTCTAAATCGGAGATCAGCCGATGTAGAGTAACTCGACGGTAATCCTTCCGTTTTCAAAAATATCCGGTCTTCAACACCGGTCTTCAAATGCAATTCATAACGACGTATCACATATTCGGAATGGGTTATACGACCCCATGGTCCTTTCCCGGCTAACCCGAATAGTGAGCGATTTTTTCAAAAATAAGTGTGGCATTCAAATTCATCCAATCACAACAAATACCTATTCAAGGTAATTATTGATAGTCGGTTATTTAACTATCAATAAAGATGCGCAACATCATCAGATTCCAAATAATTTTCCAAATTATTTATCTTCAAAAATATCTTTTACTAGATATAAAATTTCCACACTTCAAAAATAAATCAATATTTATTTTTAAACAGATTCCCTTTTCTTTTATAAATTCCATATTGAATTTATATCTTTCAAAATATCTACTGATATACGATTCTCAAATCGATTTCAAATATTCGATTTCATTTTATCTTTAAGAAGATAAAATCTCAAAACAGTTCATTTCATATTGGAAAAACATTTCCATACTTATCTAATAATAAGTATTTCACAAATCATTTATTTTCAACATTTGAAAATATTCGATATACTTAAATCAATATTAAGTACATATTCATACTTTAAGGAAATCATAAATTTTTAACATCTATTTGAGTCAAAACGAATGTTGCGTAAAACATCGTTACGACGACTCAAAATCACTAGTATAGGGATTCGAATTTAGATAGATATATAAATCTCAATACTACATAAAACATTTTCTTTCGAAAATCATTTACTATAACAACAGTGTTATAGTCCATCATTTCCTTATTTCTTGAAACGTCTATTTCAACAATAAATGTTGAAATCTATGATTTCGGTAATTCACACGTTTTAAAACATCTTTAAAACAATCACTTCATTTCAAATATCGCTTTCCCGAAACATATCCATTTTATTTGATAACATATTCACTGTCCAAAATCGTGAATATACTTCAATAATTACATTTCAATCTTTTCTACACGTTTTATTCCAAGAATTATCCACTATCCAAAATCGTGGATAAAATTCCCTCAATAACTTCTATATTACATTCATCAAATTTGATTGATTTCGAATTCATAAAACAACGTTTATAAATTCACCTTTATATTTTCTAACAACTTCGATTTATAAAATTCTCCTTTTATTAACTTCTAAAATTACCTATCAAAATAAGTGATTCCAGATTTATAAACAACGTTTATAAATCACATTTATACTTCATAACAATTTCAACTTATGAAATCATTCCATTTAGCAATTTCTATTTATATCCCAATTAAGTGCAAAAATCTAATTTATAAGACTTATAAATCGTTTATTCTACAACATCTATTCACTTTATAACTTCACGTTATAAATCTATTAATTTCATTCACTTATGAAATCCTTTTTATACTTCTTTTTAACACTTATAAAAATTCGTTTTATAAGTCCAATATTTTGATTTATAACATATCAATTTTATAAATCTTTCTATACAAATCGTTTATAGTTATTCAAAAATCCCAACTTAAACCATTTTATAAATAAATCGACTTTTATTTCAAAACGACACTTCAGTTATATTTCACTAAAAATTATAACTTTTATAACTTTAAAATTTTACGTTTATAAATTGATTCAAAAATTCCATAAAACGTATATTTTCAAAAATCACTTTAAAAATCCTTTTAAATTAAAAGTCGTTATTTTTACATTTCAAAACCGAATCCGATGATGCAACAACACCAATTAGTCCATCACAACAGTCAATATCATATATCAATATGATAACAGAATATATCAAAATATCTGTAAATAATCAATACGGTGAGGAATCCAGTTGGATCCCTCCAACCTGTTTCCCTGCATCCACAGATGTTAGCACAATACCAATTCCGCTCCAGTACGGAATTATCGCGGTATATGGGTTTTTATAAAAATCCGCTTACTAACGGCGCAATAGGGTCTCATCCGCTATACGAGGCGGGAAATCATCAATCCAATATATACATATGCCAATATGTATATACTGCTATATATATAGATATATCCTATCATATCTAATATCACATCCAATATAGCAATCATATCTATCAATAATAACTGCAAAAATTCCACATTCAATTTGAGTGAGAAGATCTCACCGTGATTTTAATTCTGATTCCAGCGTTTATTTCGAATAAAATTAAACGCACGTTTAATTTTACCCGAAATTCCAATTAGCTCCAAACGACTCCAATCCAATTGCATCGCGTAGTGCTCGAGAAAACGAAGCCAACGCCGCTCGTTTCGTAATTTTTCAATCTCGTATGAAAGAGATATCACATTTCAAAGTTTACTCGATTTTAAATAAAATTAAATTACAATTTCTATCTTTAATTTTATACCAACAAATCAGAGCCGTTCGTTTTGAAATCTGCAGATCCATGCCGTGTAGCTACTTCTCCCTCTCACTCACGCTTGCTCCCAGGCATCACGTACGTGATTAAACCCAACGAAGCCGCCACCTAGGGTTTAGAACCGCTCCACCTACAGACGTCGAGAGCCCATCTAACCACCACCACTCGAACCGCCTCAGCCACCTCCACCTTCGCCCCAGTCGCGGCTCAGCTCGGTGGTCCCACGTCTTCGAACGACGTGCACGAAGTCGCGCCATTTACAAGTGATTTGCCATCAATCCAGAGCTTTAAACTCCATCATAACCGTTCATATTGTAGATCTCGATGCTCTCTTCCTTTTGCTAGTTGAAAGTTCTTGAAATTATTGAGTGGATCGAGAGGAAAATGAGGAGGAACAATATTGTTCTCTGGCCGTTCATTTCAATGGAGGCGGCTGCGTATAAACTAGGGTTTCATTTTCTTTTTCTTTTTTATTTGTGATAAAATGGGCCTATTTATAGAAGTTTGAACGACACTATTCATTCCGGTTTTCCCGAACTCCGATTTACGTGCAGTGACTGGCGTTTCTAAGGTTTACCCCGCGTTCCGAACGCAATGGAATAGGTTTCGGAAGCTAATTCGATCGTATGTGTGAGATATGACAATAAACGATCAATTTAAATTAAACCGATTTAAATAGATTTCGAGGCGTTTTGATTCGTACCGGACAAACGGTAAATCCAAAAATTACGAAATTTGAAATCTTACAATAATATCACATTACGGTTCCGATGAAACTGGTTTCGTCGAAATCCGACACTGTTTGAAAAATGACTATTTTAACTCGTCGAATAAAAATTAAAATAATTTCAATGCGTTTCGATCTGCCACAGTCAAATGACAACTCCGTTTGCTACAAAAATTGAAATCCGATAATAACTAACTATTACGGATCCAATGGAACTGGTCTCGTTCAATTCTGAGACTGTTCGAAAATTGGCTATTTTTCAGTCGATAATTAAATATTAAAATATTCAATCTTCACAATTTAACTCCAATTCCAATTTTAAAAGTTCTAAAACCTTTCTATAACTCCAGTATGATTAAATAGAATTTTACAAATCAATTTCAATCATTTTAACTCGATTTCCAATTATTTCTGGAATTTCACTATTTAATTTATCGATTTGATTACCCAGGTAAATCCAATATTCGGTAAATAATTTATCCGACTTAATAATTCCACTTATTAATATTTAAAATTAATTAAATATTCGAATTTTAATTATCAAAAATTCTGGGTCATTACAGACTTCCCCCCTTAAAAGAATTTCGTCCCCGAAATTACAAGTCAGGAAGAAATGGTCCTTAACTCGTCTACTATTTTTCACAATTCAAAAGTTTTATCAATTTATCAAAACAAATCTTTCTACTAAAGATTCGTTATTATTCAACTAAATTTCCAACTTCAATTATAAGTTTCAAACAACATTGTTTACTTCCAAATTCAAATTCGAGTTTAAATTCAATTTTAAACTTTCAAAATTTCTCAAAAATTTTCTAACGCCCGAAATTTTCGAAAAATTTCGCCAGCGTCTCCTTTGCGCGGCTAATACGGCACGACTACAAAACGTCCCTACGGACTCTCAGATTTCAAAAAGAAAAAGAAAAAGCCAAGCGGCTAGAGAAATAAGTCATCAAAGCTCATATTCGAATTCAAATACTTACCTTTTGTCGAGCCATTCAAATTTATCTTCGAAATTAAATTTCCAATTCCTTTTATAACACCTGTATATCCTACTAGCCATAATATCTAGTTACATATATTCAAACCATTTTGCACATTCTATTACAAAATTTTCAATATAACTTCTTATACATTTTTACTTCACTATTGAAGTTACATATCTATCTTCATTAAATTTTGCATTTTCAAATTCATTTGAATTCAATTCACAATTTCAATTCAATTTAACTTCTGAATATTGAATTTATCAATTATCTTTAGTTTATTCGGATTCAATCCATTTCAGTTTTCTCAGGTTTGGATTTTATTTCACTTGATTCAAGTCTCATTTCATTAACGACTTTTAATTTCAATTATCTTCTTGGAATTTCATTCCAAATCATAAATTCATTTACAATTTATGTTCACAATTTTATTCATATATGAATTCATCTCTTTGAGTTAGATTTTTATTTAAACTCTACAAGTTATCAACTTCATAATATTTCACAATTATTTTTATATAGTATTCCAGAGTCTTTTCAACCTTTTCAAAATCATTTTGAAAACAATTCAATTTATCCCTTGAATTTCCAAAACAAAACCCAAATTTTCAAACAACTTTTATTTAAAACAATTTGGCAGCAATTTCTCTTTTGGAAACCCGAAAATGAACACCGGTGATGTCACGATCATCATCGAAGTTATTTTCCAGCGACCAAAAAGAGTTTAGAGCCTTTCATTCCTTCAAAACATTTTTCCCAAAATCTTTTGAAAATCATTTTCAAATCAAAAAGGAATTAAACTTTTCAAATCTCCAAAATTTTCAAACTCCTTTCAAAACATTTCCAAAACTTCTCTGGAATTCCGTTTCAAATTATAAATCACATTTATAACTTATATTCTCAAATTCTACTTGTATATGGATTCATTTCTTAATTCTTTATTTTTGATTTAAATTTCATATATAATTTTTCACATATATATATCAATGATGATAATTAACATCATCACTCCCTAACAACCATGCATCCATATCATAATAATTTACAAAAAATCATTTCTTTTCTATATAAAAATAGTTTTGGGCAAAATTATTTCATTTACCCTATTTAAAACAATACTGTGCCGAATTGTTCTATATAAGTGTTTAGAGATCCCTATCGATAGAGTTGTACGGACAATACCGACCAGAATCCATATACCACTCAACAAACCAATCATCACAATATAAAACAATTTTTATATTCAATAACAAATACGCGCTCATATCTATTATTACACTCAGACTCATTCTAGAGCACTACTGACTCTATCTCTAATGAGTAACACCCAACAGAGCAGGGTTGTCGCTTAACCATATGCTCTGATACCAAATGTAACATCCCGAAAATTTTCGACTTTCGAAAATTCGACATCGATACTCACTTTATCGACTGCCGAGCCATCGAGTGCCGGAAACTCGAAAAGTTATGGTTTTAAAAGAAAGAAAATAGAAGAAAAAGAAAAGAGTAGAAGAAGAAGAGAAGAACAACATCAGAAAACAGAAATAGAACAACATCAGAATCTCACATATCGCAGCGGAACAATATACAATAGATAATTACTAGTCTTTTAAAACAAAGAACTATATCAAGTTTATACATACATCAATCAGAGTCAATATACAACAATGGACAGTTATGTAAACTTGTCCTCATACAGAATACATAGCGGAATAAATATATCAGATACAAATACTACGTCTCGTCATCCAGCTTGCTTCCAAAGCTCCAGAATATCCAGAATATCCTGATAATATAACTCTAGGCTGCCCGTGTGGAAATTGGTGGGCACCCAGAGTTTAGAAGGGAACAATAAACTCCGAGTCAGTCATGGTGACTGGTGTGAGATCGTAAAACAGTTATTTTTCACAAAGAAAATAAAACAAATTCGCAATGCTTTTGGAAAATGAAACTACCATAAGACCTCCCACCACACACACAATGCAAACGCAGAATTGGAGGAGATTTCTTCTTATGATAGTCAAAGATGCTTACTACGCAAATCATTGGATTATTATTATTAGTGCATAGTGCAGAAAACATTTCGAAAGTATAATATTAATCTTAGCCAACATACGACCAGTATCGTATGCCTACTATAGCTACCATCTAAACAGTGGTGACCACCGTACGTAAATGGCAGGTTCTACAACTAAAACCGTAAAAAGTTCGTATTGGAAGAATGGATTTCCAACAAATGGTCAGGCTAAGGAACTTCCTTTCCTCCTGCCGAATAGGATCGCCTCTGGCTGGACGTCCCGAGAGACAAACTGCTCTCTGCCAAACAAGGTCGGGTTACCCCTGTAACAGGTAACTCACGAATATGTCATCACCCGGTCCTTTGGGACCTTTATCCGAGCGCTCGATATCCAACATCACACATCATAAAGAAAGTGTATCCACATGAGTAAGTATCTGGGCTCCATACCATGATACCACCCCTTTCCAGAAGGAAATGACATACCCTAAAGGGCGCGACCCTCATAACCTTGCCGCAACATTCCTGTTTCGACCATTTCCGGGTTG
Organism: Allium fistulosum; assembly: GCA_030737815.1. Taxonomy (NCBI): domain Eukaryota; kingdom Viridiplantae; phylum Streptophyta; class Magnoliopsida; order Asparagales; family Amaryllidaceae; genus Allium; species Allium fistulosum. The sequence continues at coordinate 342,038,773 of CM060904.1, forward strand.
TTGAGGCTCGATGAAGTCTCGTCCACAAAGCTACGCTTTCTCAAAAAGCCCTGCTTCGGGTCAAACAAAATGATCGACCTATGATCACAAAGATATAAGATCAAACAAATGATCATATCGCAAATGATCAAACACTGATCATTTCACAGCAACACTCAGTATGCCACGTTACCAAATTGGGATATATCGCTGATAAATTTCAACTACATAACCTCTGAGCTCGTACGTCTCAGAGAAGGGTGTTAAGCTAAGAGAATAAATTCTCCGCCACCAACAGAAATGTATTTGAAAGAAATCAGCTTTATATCTCAAATTGTAACGTCAGACACACATCCATACAAGTCTGTTCCGGGATCGAACAGAACCGAAGGAACTTCTCACGAAGCCCTTGCATATCCGGATAATTTCAATCACGTCAGGACTTCCCGTCACTAAGGGTGATAAAACCTCTAAATCGGAGATCAGCCGATGTAGAGTAACTCGACGGTAATCCTTCCGTTTTCAAAAATATCCGGTCTTCAACACCGGTCTTCAAATGCAATTCATAACGACGTATCACATATTCGGAATGGGTTATACGACCCCATGGTCCTTTCCCGGCTAACCCGAATAGTGAGCGATTTTTTCAAAAATAAGTGTGGCATTCAAATTCATCCAATCACAACAAATACCTATTCAAGGTAATTATTGATAGTCGGTTATTTAACTATCAATAAAGATGCGCAACATCATCAGATTCCAAATAATTTTCCAAATTATTTATCTTCAAAAATATCTTTTACTAGATATAAAATTTCCACACTTCAAAAATAAATCAATATTTATTTTTAAACAGATTCCCTTTTCTTTTATAAATTCCATATTGAATTTATATCTTTCAAAATATCTACTGATATACGATTCTCAAATCGATTTCAAATATTCGATTTCATTTTATCTTTAAGAAGATAAAATCTCAAAACAGTTCATTTCATATTGGAAAAACATTTCCATACTTATTTAATAATAAGTATTTCACAAATCATTTATTTTCAACATTTGAAAATATTCGATATACTTAAATCAATATTAAGTACATATTCATACTTTAAGGAAATCATAAATTTTTAACATCTATTTGAGTCAAAACGAATGTTGCGTAAAACATCGTTACGACGACTCAAAATCACTAGTATAGGGATTCGAATTTAGATAGATATATAAATCTCAATACTACATAAAACATTTTCTTTCGAAAATCATTTACTATAACAACAGTGTTATAGTCCATCATTTCCTTATTTCTTGAAACGTCTATTTCAACAATAAATGTTGAAATCTATGATTTCGGTAATTCACACGTTTTAAAACATCTTTAAAACAATCACTTCATTTCAAATATCGCTTTCCCGAAACATATCCATTTTATTTGATAACATATTCACTGTCCAAAATCGTGAATATACTTCAATAATTACATTTCAATCTTTTCTACACGTTTTATTCCAAGAATTATCCACTATCCAAAATCGTGGATAAAATTCCCTCAATAACTTCTATATTACATTCATCAAATTTGATTGATTTCGAATTCATAAAACAACGTTTATAAATTCACCTTTATATTTTCTAACAACTTCGATTTATAAAATTCTCCTTTTATTAACTTCTAAAATTACCTATCAAAATAAGTGATTCCAGATTTATAAACAACGTTTATAAATCACATTTATACTTCATAACAATTTCAACTTATGAAATCATTCCATTTAGCAATTTCTATTTATATCCCAATTAAGTGCAAAAATCTAATTTATAAGACTTATAAATCGTTTATTCTACAACATCTATTCACTTTATAACTTCACGTTATAAATCTATTAATTTCATTCACTTATGAAATCCTTTTTATACTTCTTTTTAACACTTATAAAAATTCGTTTTATAAGTCCAATATTTTGATTTATAACATATCAATTTTATAAATCTTTCTATACAAATCGTTTATAGTTATTCAAAAATCCCAACTTAAACCATTTTATAAATAAATCGACTTTTATTTCAAAACGACACTTCAGTTATATTTCACTAAAAATTATAACTTTTATAACTTTAAAATTTTACGTTTATAAATTGATTCAAAAATTCCATAAAACGTATATTTTCAAAAATCACTTTAAAAATCCTTTTAAATTAAAAGTCGTTATTTTTACATTTCAAAACCGAATCCGATGATGCAACAACACCAATTAGTCCATCACAACAGTCAATATCATATATCAATATGATAACAGAATATATCAAAATATCTGTAAATAATCAATACGGTGAGGAATCCAGTTGGATCCCTCCAACCTGTTTCCCTGCATCCACAGATGTTAGCACAATACCAATTCCGCTCCAGTACGGAATTATCGCGGTATATGGGTTTTTATAAAAATCCGCTTACTAACGGCGCAATAGGGTCTCATCCGCTATACGAGGCGGGAAATCATCAATCCAATATATACATATGCCAATATGTATATACTGCTATATATATAGATATATCCTATCATATCTAATATCACATCCAATATAGCAATCATATCTATCAATAATAACTGCAAAAATTCCACATTCAATTTGAGTGAGAAGATCTCACCGTGATTTTAATTCTGATTCCAGCGTTTATTTCGAATAAAATTAAACGCACGTTTAATTTTACCCGAAATTCCAATTAGCTCCAAACGACTCCAATCCAATTGCATCGCGTAGTGCTCGAGAAAACGAAGCCAACGCCGCTCGTTTCGTAATTTTTCAATCTCGTATGAAAGAGATATCACATTTCAAAGTTTACTCGATTTTAAATAAAATTAAATTACAATTTCTATCTTTAATTTTATACCAACAAATCAGAGCCGTTCGTTTTGAAATCTGCAGATCCATGCCGTGTAGCTACTTCTCCCTCTCACTCACGCTTGCTCCCAGGCATCACGTACGTGATTAAACCCAACGAAGCCGCCACCTAGGGTTTAGAACCGCTCCACCTACAGACGTCGAGAGCCCATCTAACCACCACCACTCGAACCGCCTCAGCCACCTCCACCTTCGCCCCAGTCGCGGCTCAGCTCGGTGGTCCCACGTCTTCGAACGACGTGCACGAAGTCGCGCCATTTACAAGTGATTTGCCATCAATCCAGAGCTTTAAACTCCATCATAACCGTTCATATTGTAGATCTCGATGCTCTCTTCCTTTTGCTAGTTGAAAGTTCTTGAAATTATTGAGTGGATCGAGAGGAAAATGAGGAGGAACAATATTGTTCTCTGGCCGTTCATTTCAATGGAGGCGGCTGCGTATAAACTAGGGTTTCATTTTCTTTTTCTTTTTTATTTGTGATAAAATGGGCCTATTTATAGAAGTTTGAACGACACTATTCATTCCGGTTTTCCCGAACTCCGATTTACGTGCAGTGACTGGCGTTTCTAAGGTTTACCCCGCGTTCCGAACGCAATGGAATAGGTTTCGGAAGCTAATTCGATCGTATGTGTGAGATATGACAATAAACGATCAATTTAAATTAAACCGATTTAAATAGATTTCGAGGCGTTTTGATTCGTACCGGACAAACGGTAAATCCAAAAATTACGAAATTTGAAATCTTACAATAATATCACATTACGGTTCCGATGAAACTGGTTTCGTCGAAATCCGACACTGTTTGAAAAATGACTATTTTAACTCGTCGAATAAAAATTAAAATAATTTCAATGCGTTTCGATCTGCCACAGTCAAATGACAACTCCGTTTGCTACAAAAATTGAAATCCGATAATAACTAACTATTACGGATCCAATGGAACTGGTCTCGTTCAATTCTGAGACTGTTCGAAAATTGGCTATTTTTCAGTCGATAATTAAATATTAAAATATTCAATCTTCACAATTTAACTCCAATTCCAATTTTAAAAGTTCTAAAACCTTTCTATAACTCCAGTATGATTAAATAGAATTTTACAAATCAATTTCAATCATTTTAACTCGATTTCCAATTATTTCTGGAATTTCACTATTTAATTTATCGATTTGATTACCCAGGTAAATCCAATATTCGGTAAATAATTTATCCGACTTAATAATTCCACTTATTAATATTTAAAATTAATTAAATATTCGAATTTTAATTATCAAAAATTCTGGGTCATTACAGAAACACATGTGTGTGTATATATATTTAAACTAATATGGGTTGAAATTAAAATATGATTTTGTATATATATATATCTTCTTTTGTTGTATCTATTCAATGATTCCGATTATCTTCATCGATCCTATTCTGATTTGATTTTGTCTATTCTTATTATCAGCCTTGTTCGTCCATTTCGCGTTAAATCTTACTTTGCTTTGAAATCCATGTCTGGAACCGTAACTCACTCTATCGTCGAGTCTCTCTCTCTAGCCTCGAAAGGTGAGCAATCACTCACGATTAACGTTCTTGTATTTATTAAATTTGATTTCAATTGAAATAGCAATTGAAATATGCTGCTGTAGTTATTTACATTGTTATATATGCTATTATCTATAACTATTCACCTATGACATCTGACACCAGTATCTAGTATTATATGCGTGTTATTACTATTATTTATATCTGTTCACCTGTGACATCTGACCCCCGTATCTGTTATTTATACTGATGATATATGCCTGTTGTTATATTTTTTTGGTATCTGTTATCACTCTGCAAGTTCCCTGTTAGTATAGAATTCACTATGGGTTGAAATGATACATACCCGAACGGACTTTAGAATAGGAGAATTTCGTTATGGGTTGAAATGATAAACCCAAGCGATTTTCATTTCAATTGAAATTGGGATTACGGGTCGAAATAATATCTACCCGTATATGTTTAAATTTCGGATTGAAATGATAAATATCCGTATCACTTAACCATATGATAAAAATATATACAGACACCGTTGGTCCATATATATCAATATTTTAAAAATGAATTCTATGGTTTTGGAAAGAAATATATGGTTTTAATAAATGTTGAGCCTTAAATTATTATATATAAATGGGAATGATTGATTTAAATACCTATAATATGTTGAGTATTTAAAATATATTTAAAAATAGATTTTGGTAATAATTTGAATAAGTTAAGGTTAGAAAGATAATTTGAAATTAGTTGAAATTGTATTCAATAAAGAATTTTATTTAATCAAACCGATTTGAAACTTATTGAAATTGAGATGTAAGATATGATTTATAAGTAATCTAATGAATATTTCTTGTTTAAATAAAGTCTAAGGAAATATTTAGTAAAAATGTAATTTAAGGCTAGTTAAATGATATTGAATTTATTAAGTGAATATTTCCTGATTAAATAATAATGAAGTTAAATCAAGAGCTATATGAAACTGTTAAATTTAACTTTGAAAATGTTGAATATTAAAGCTTTGAAATATATTGAAAATTTAAATGATCTGTTTAGAAATGAATTAAATTAATGAATTGAGCTTTAAAAAAAAATTGAATTAGGAATTTGAAGTTGATTTGAATCGATTTGCTAGACTTGAGGAAATTAAATACTTTACTTTTTAAATCATTTAATATATATACTATTTTGGAAAATAGATATATTTGAAATGAAATGATATTTGGGTTTTGAAGTATAAATTTAATTGAAATGACCACGGTGTTAAAATGTATATTTCCATCTTGTAGATAGTTCTGAAGATCCTTAGAGGATGGTTATCCCAAACATCCTTTAAGTTACTTGTATTTCGGTTGATATTTCACTTGAGTTGGATTTATTTATATAAGAATGTTAATCCTGACTCGAGTGTTTTGTGTTTTGCTTTGCGCTCGGGTCAGACCGAGTGATACAGCATTTGAGACTCACCTTTGGAGTTTGGAGCTTCCTTTGGAGATCCAACTATCGCCTCAGCTTTCAGCTCTTCTAGTTGATTTGTTCAGAGAAGTCATCTGTTGTACTGAGGACTTCACTGCATTTGAGATACTCTATTGTATTTTATTTCTAACTCTGATGTTTATATAGTAGCTTCATGAACTACTATTTTATCTATTCCGCTGCGTATTATTGTATTACTCTGTGTCTGTGATTCTGTGATTGATTTATTTACTGTACGTGCTGAGTTTTGCCAAATTTTAAATTAACAATCTGATATTTTGAATTATTCAAGTCAGACATGTGTGGATTATTGTCGATTTGAATGGTCCAAAATACCGGGTCGTTACAACTTACGACTTAACGAATGCGCGACCTCACTTCTGTGCGACTTAACTTCCCAACTTGTCCACGACCTAACCCTTAGGCCGCAAACTCCCTTAAGTCGCTCTATTCCTTAACTCGCTAACTCGTTTAGTCCTTAGGTCGCTAACTCGCCCAACCAACCTAACTCTTAACTCGCCGAAACTCTTAAGTCGTAGACTTTTCTTAAGTCGCTCACGACCTATCATTTAAGTCGTTAACAACCTATGATGATGCAACTGGTAAGTTGGAGCTAAAGCTAACTAAGTCGCACATGACTTACTACATGTCTTAGGTCGTTCACGACCTAAGACTTAGACGTATCTCTACCCAAAAATCTGGAACGACTTAACAACGCTAAAGATTCCAGATTTTTACAAACTTTTCGATCCGTAAAAATACGGGTCGTTACATATTTGGAAGTATAAATTCACGATGAGAATTTATAAAGGAATGGGTAATTTGTTTTAAAAATAAATAGCGATTTATTTTTAAAGGTGTGAAAGAAAAGTGCATTTCTCTGAAAAGCCAAGTACGTTTTCAAAGCAGATTTTTAAGTATAAGTAAAAGTTTTAAAGTTGTTTTAAAAGAATGTTTTTGAGAAACTATTATTTAAGTTGTTTAAAATTTTAAAGGTAAATATTTATTAAATTAGTTATAATAGTAATTATTTTAAAAGGTTAATTGGTATTATGGTTTAAAAAGATAATTATTAATATTTATATTTATAAAGTAGTTTTATTTTAAAGATAGTTTGGCTAAAGTTTTTATTTGAAACTTGTATAGAATTTCATAACTTTTATTTTTAGATTTGTTTTAGCTTAAGTTTTACATGAGATATTATTATAAATTTTATAACTAGTCTTTTATATAAGTGCTTAAAATAGATTTTATTTTAAAGTGTTTTAAATAGTTTTTATTTTTATTTTAAGTGTTTAAAAATATATATTTTTGGAAAATGATTTAAATTATTTTAAATTCTAAAGTATTAAGACTTGGCAAATTTTCAGTGGAAATAAACAATATTTGGAAATTTATTTTGCGAGAGGAAAGTGATTTGAAAGTTGTTTTCAAAGGGTTGAAGTGTAGAAAATATCTTGCGAAGATATTTTGAAATAAATAATTTGGAAAAATTATTTAAAGGTCTGATGGTTGTTTGTGAATGTTATTTGATAGTTAAATAACCGACTATTAATATTGGCCAATGCGCTGATCGTTTCGAAGAGACCGAGATCAGGATTAATTTCCCAAAAACCACTTCGATCCGGTTTGAACGTTTTCGTGAGGAAGACAAGAGTTTGGAGTCAAAAAATCGGGCTGTTACAAATATGCATCCAAACATCCTTAACATTTTAAGGAGTTGGACGTAGGTAAACTAATTTAACCGATATTTCAGTGATTGAAATCCCAAGTTTGTCTGTATTCCTTGGTCTAATATTATTTTCAACACAACACGATTCTCATTATATTCAGTCGAATCATGAATGAACCAATTTCGTCGAGAATACGTATATTACGAACGCGATAGTTCACCATAAAACTTTTGTATGTGATCCAATATGAATCGAATATCATATTCTTATATTTCTTTAGAGTTTAAAATTAAGAAGACAATATGTAATCTCGAGCAAATAAACATTTAAGTGACCAAGGTATGAATATTTAGTAGTTGTATAATTCAGCTCTTGCATGGATCTTGAAGCAACAGTGCCAAAAGATTATTAGTAAGTATGTTTTAAATTTCTTTGTCGGTTTTAATTCAGTTCATTATTATGTTTCAATTGATAAACAATTTTATCAGTTAGATTAGTCACACAAATTTGTTAAAGCAGATAATTTTAATTTTGTATAATATGTGTTCTTATAATTTTAGAATGGTTAAATGTAATCATTTCAATTTTCTAATAAAGCTCCCACTAGATTTTTATATTTCTCAAAACCCTAAGGGAAATATAGAAACCTTTTGGTCTCTCTAGTGAGTGTTAGGACTCGCTTTCCTAGGGATTCTGACCTTGAGTTTTCTTGACAAATCATAGACCCACAATCAATGAATTACTCCTTATCGATTATATCATATGTAACTCCTAATCATGGTCTTTACCTTATTCTCGACCTTGACCTTGAGTTTTGTCTGCAGATCAAGAGAGTTTAATCACTCTTATTGATCATTTCTTGATGACCTATGTATAATGCTTGAGTTTTCCCAACTAGTGTGCATGCTAGTAATCTTTCCATATATAAATAATAAATGGTAATTATATTAAAGATTCATAATCTTTGATATATTTTAAGTTATATTGATACAAGAAATAATGTATTTCTTACGAAATACCCTCGTGATTCAAGTGTCAGACACATCTGAAATCACAATATACATATATACATATGTATTTATTCAAAAAATAATCTATTTTGGCTTTATTTCAATGCCACTTATATTTTAATTATACAAATTATTAGAAAGTTCAATTTATTTGTGACTATTATAGTTTAATTAACTTATATAATTTTTATATGCATCTTATTAATTAAAATCATATTTAACTAATTTTAATTCTAATTAAATTATTTAAAAGAATTTTATTCAATATTTCAAATTTTTTATTTTATTCATCTTAAACTATTTAATAAGAATATTTAACTGTGATCTTTATAGTTATATCTGTATATATCATATACACACACACACACACACACGTGCGTGTATGTGTGTTAGTTAATTAACCAACTAATTAATTAATCAATTAATTAAACATTTTAATTAAATATTTAATAAAATTTGAAATTCTAGTTTAATTTCTCAAAACAATTCTGAGAAAACTAAAATATTTTAAAATTAAACTATAACCTTTATAGTTTTATTTATATACATATCAACATATTTAATTAATTAACATTTATTTATTAATTTATTTATTTAATAATTTTCAAAAAGTTTATCTAATTTACCTTGAACAAATTTAATACAAGTATTCAAATATAACCTTTATAGTTATGTGAGCGTACGTGTCCATATATATATATATATATATATATATATATATATATGTATTTTTTACTTACTTATTTATTTAATCTTATTAATTAAGTATTAATAAAATTCCAAAAAATATTAAATTGATTTCTTAAATAATTTTTAAAAATGTTAAATTTATTTTATAACATTTATAAAATTTCCTTTTATATTTTAAAGCTAAGATCTAAATTTAAACAATATTTTAAATTTGAAAATCTTAATTTGGAAAAAATGTAAGGCCCAAACAACTTTGGGCCTTACACTTGGGCCAACTTTTTGGACTTGCACCACCCACTGGGCCAGGTCAGTAGCCAAGGAAGGAAGAATACTTTTTATTCAACCCCAAGCCTAGAAACTACTTTTCTAGACACCTATCAAATAAAAAGGTTTATTAGTTGGCCTTAATTGATGTGTAATTAGATTGCATAGACCACATGGGCTCTGACACCATTGTTGAGTTCACCCATCAAATGGTGAACTTAGAAAATTTCAAAGAATTACCATTTTGGATCTTAATGGGCTTATGAAGTCTATTGACTAGCATTATATCCAATCCATCTATCTTAAATAAAATCATGTTTTATTTAAAAAATTATTTTTTGTTAGTTAATATAAATTGATATTTATTTGAATATATATATTCATAAAATGACACAACATAAAGGTATATATATGCATGTGTCTACTATATGTATATACATATAGATATTGAGATTTATTTTATTTACATATATATTATAGTTACGTATGCATGTGATAATTCATATGCATATCGGGAATATAAATCTCTAAGTATATACATATGTTCAAATATACTATGATATGTATATGTGGTTTGTGCATATAACAATAGTACTACACATATATAGTTTAGGCATTTATATGTATATAGAGTGTATTGCCATATATTTCTTTATGTACATTATTTGAAATAAATCTACTTGTTAATTAGGTATCTTAAAATTTTGTGAAGATTTAGCAATTGAATATAAATGAAAAGCACTTAATACTTACATCATTTACAATCTCCTAATTAAAGCAAGGTACAAGGAATATGATTTCCATAAACAATATAGTTTAACAATAAACTTCCTTGATTTAAGGTATTGTATAAAGATTTATAAACCAAATCACTTTTTAAACAATATTAAAACTAAAATTGTCAAGGACCTCTAGCTCAAGTGGTTAGAGGTGTGACGCTTTAGACAGATGTTCTAAAGATGATGGGTTCGAGCGTTAAGCATCAAAAAGAGTGCTTTGCATGAATAAAGTATCACTCATGCTATCAAAAAAATTACAATTAAAATTATTCGAACATTTGAGATTTCATATCAACATTTATATTCAACTTTAACCTTATCAAATATGTGTCAAACATTATATGAGTTCTAAAGATAACAAAGAACTAAATTAAACATGCAATGTTTCAAATCTAAACATATGTGTGTGTATGTGAAATAACATTAATTGAAACAAAACATATTATATTAAATGTATATTAATCTTTGTATAAATATACATACATATATAACTTTAACAAAAATAATTTGTTAGAAAATCATAACTGAATCCTTACATCATCGGTATACATATATAAACCTTGTTCATTTATAATTGTAGAAATTTACAGTTAAAACATATCAAATGTTACAAACGAATTTCAATAATTTAAAAATTACAAAAATATACATGTGGTAATACAAATACATATACATACATACACACATACACATATACATATATATATATGGGTATGTGACATATTAAAATTAAGAGAAAAATGTTTACCTCACTTGATCTAGCCCTTTTGGCACCTTGATCTGTTAATTGGCTCCTGGACTCCTAGAATCATCATGTAATGTAGCTAATCGAATGAACCACACTGATTTGATTTGATTTTAGGTAGAAATTTTTTTTGGCCATGAGAGGAATAATGGGTGGCCACTATGTATGAAGCAGGAAAGATGAAAAGAAAATTAAATTAGAAATGAAGGAGAGAATATTGTTTTATGGAGATAATAGAAACCTACTCATTCTTCCTTTAAACATCCCTTTTTTTATTTCCAACTAATTCTCAAGTTAGCCAAGCCCCTCATATCTCCTTTATATGTCAAAAATCACTTGCCCTCTACATGGATCATTTTTTCCAAAAGCCCGTTAAGTAATTAACTATATTTAAAGCCCGTTTAAATATACACCGACATCATATATCGATACGTGCATATATAACTTATATATACACATCCAAATAATTACTAAAAACACCCAAAAAATCAAATAAATTAATAATTAATATTTCTTAAATGTTAATTAATTTATAAAACTTTATAAACAAATTGAATCTTATGATTTTCTGAAGAATTCACAAACGCGGTTATATGACTCAGAGGCATGAATTTGATTAGCAATTAATATTAAACAATTCAAGTACTAGCGTTCACATGTCAGCTTAACTAGAGGTATGAAAATTTGGTTGAATTCAACTTTTATAGATCTTTTTGATAAAATCAAAATTAATATTATCTTAAGCAGTTATAATGACAATAATTTACACATGTTCTCTTTCCCAACAGAATATCACATTTGGATGTATGGAATTTGTTATTTGTCAAAAATTCAGTATTATATTCATTCAAATTAACTAGTCCATAAACAAAGTCCTTGGTTCAATAATAACATTTATTATTAACCATTTTACTCTAGTCAGAGATTTTGACTTTAAGTGGACTATAATTGACTATAATACTACTCCCATATAATTAAGGAGGCGAATTCTCTATTGAATAACGCTTCACTTCCAATGCTTCAACTCAGAAACAACTATAATCATTGGATAGACCTCCATACCATGATTTAACTATTACCAAAGCGGAGTATCAACATTGAATTTCCATGGTATTCACATGTCGAGAGAATTGTGTAACATCATCACACCGAGAATTCCTGTTTGACCTAGTTGTTATCAACCAACAGGAAATTCTCGAACGAGCAATTCTATAGTTACCTAATAACTACGAGTAGGTAACCCCTTGGTGCCCCAATAGCCATGAGTAACACTGCCTAACATTTAAAGAGCATTACATACTTTGATCTTAATGGATGTATTGATATCCCTTCTCGAAACATCTTGATCGGAAATATTTAAAAAAAATTAATTTTATTTTGTGATTAGTTACTCAGGATTGAAACTATTTGCAACAATAATAAGATAACATTATATTTAAGGATTTTCTTATTAATATACTTTAAATTAATTACTTAATTGATTAGATCACAATATAATATAGTATATAACAAATAATCCGCACCTTTATTATGAACAATATTGATTACAAATTTAGATATATGTAACAAACTACATAATTGTCTATAGGACATACCACTAACTCTTCTAACACCCAAGGGTTATGTACTTGTGGTTGTTTGGAACAATGGTAAATGACTCAATGAGATTCTTTTATATGTTAATACATCTAAGTCAAAATGGAAGATCTCATTATATAGACGTGCTGTAGTCTTTAGACTAGAGGGTATTGGCAATCTTAAGTAGCAAGACTATACTCTGATTATGTTCAATCAAATGGCATAGTTACCATATTATAGCCATAGTTAGGTACAAATCAAACTACTTAAAGAAAAACACTACTCAAGAGAGGTTTTATCTCCTTCCTTGTAGAATGTAGGTATTATCGTAATTGATTGTCAACTTAAATTTAAAATATTTGGCCAGAGCAAATCAATAAAATGTTATCAAATGAAACTGAGGATTTTATTATAGTCTACAAAATTAACAATGAATATTAATAGAATTTCGACCATTAACCAAACTCTAGATATCTTAGTGATATAGTATTGACCAAAAGAAAACATGCACAAAATGTCGTTACATGGTGCAGCTCAATAAAGGTTAGAAATTAGACTTCACCTAAATGATCTATAAGCAATTAAACTTGTGCTATATATTGTACTTCAGCTAAGTCCATGTAGACTTCAGTATTTAAATTGCTTAAAAGTTGTCTGAGGATCGAGTTCACACTAAAGAGTCAATACAACCGTGTCGTTAGTTGTTTTTCAAGTTCGACCAATTTATAAATGCAATAAATTAATAATCAAATTAACATAAATATAGTATTGAATTGTTAGCATTTTAATTATTTGCTTGAAGCCTAAAAGTTAACTAGAATGATGTATAACAGTTACATATTGATTTAATAAGGCAAGAGCTTAAATAAATTAATTAAATAACTAATTTAATTATTGAATCAATTAGTCCTGAAGTCTCAGAAGCCCAAACATAGGTGGCCGACTAAAATAGTGGGTATGAGGGGTTGAAGACATGGTCTTTAAATCCGAAGAGAAGGATGTTATATATTTGCAATCCAGATGGCTATAAATAGCCAGCCCTTTCATTTTCTCCAAATATAGAAAATACCTTGTCTCCACCATCTAAAAATTGGTGATGCCTTTTAGACGATATTGCATCCTGTGGACAAGGACATAGAACCTAGAGTTCAGAGAAGGAAACCATTTACAACCAAGGTTCGATAATCAGTAGGATCTAAAAAGGTAAAATCATTATTTAAGATCTAATTTCTACTCTGTGCAGTTAATGCCCCGCTATTACCCCGCTATAACCCCGCTATATCACATAGCGGATTTCTACCGCTACGATTTTTCCATATAGCACCCAAATATAGCCTTTCCGCTTTAAGCCCCGCTATTTCCGCTATATTTCGCTATGTCCGCTATATCTTTTTTTTAAAATGAATTGAGAAATGAGATTTATACATTATAAAAATTATGAAATTAATTTATTTGATTTAATTTTTAATATATTTTCAGAAATGAAAATACTCTAATATTCTACTAAATTCAATTATGTTATATAATAGTTTTACCTTTATTTAATATATATTCATATACGTTTTTATTTAAAATTATTTATGTATTAATTATAATTCACTTGAATGTTAATTTTTCAATTAATTGTCATTTATATATTTGTAAAAACATTAAGTACGAGTTTTATATGCTATTTTAGAGTCATCCGCTATATCCCGCTATATCCTCGCTGCATCCCCGCTATGACTTTTTGCACCTCCGCCACATTGAATGTGCCGAGCGCTTTAACTGCACAGTTTCTACTTATATTTACATGCTCCATGTTACCCTAAAAATTCTCAAAGAAAAAGAAGAAAAGATTGATGAAAGCATGGCCAAAAGGTGGAGCACCTAGGTTGTTGTGAAATGATGTGAGGAAGCTCTCGTGCAGTGACTCCCAAAGCCATCGTGAAACGAACCTTGAAGCCATTGAGGCCTTTGTGTATAGTATCTTCTATAGTCATCGGGAAGAGAATTCTAAAAGCTATCATAAATTGGACCCTTGAAGCCATCGTGAGATGATGAATAAAAGCCTTGTTGTATAAAAGCCATCGTGAAATGAACCTTGAAGCCATCAAGGCCTTCGTTCTATAGTCATCATGAAGAAATTTCTAAAACCTATTACAAAGTTGATCCTTGAGGCATCATGAGATGATGAATAAAGGCCTTCACGTATAACAAAGCCTTCATGTGGTTGTTATTGGGAGCTATTTCGAAATGACTTCAAACGGTCATTGAAAGATGAAGAAATAGAGCTATTGTGGGTTAACTCACTGAAATGATTGGAAGATTGCATTCCTCAAAGCCATTGTGAAGCATTCATCAAAGCCATCATGAAATGTTCATTAAAGCCATCATAAAGTAATTTCTGGAGTCATCGTGGAATGGGCAATTAATGTTTTTGTGGTACAATCCTTAGAGTCATCGTAGGGTGAAACGTAGAAATTATTAAATAATAATTACTATAGTCATCAAGGAGAACTGTATAGGAGCCATCGTAGGGTAAGTTGTTGAAGTAGTCATCAAGAGACAAATCATTGAAGGAATTATTGAAGAATGATTTCGAAATTCAATCAAAAAAGTGAAAAGGTGGACTTATTATGGGTTAACTCATCAAAATATGCCATCGTGAAGAATTATAAACATACCAACGTGAAGAATTCTTAAACACACCATCATGAAGAAAGCTTTAACATGCCATTGTGAAGAAAGCTTAAAAATGCCACCGTGAAGAAAGCTTAAACATACAATCATGTTAGAAATACTAAACTCTACGGACGAAGCTGAATATTCACCGCTTATCTTCTTTAGGTGACACATGGCACAAATCCAGGGATGGAATTTTATATAAATAGACGCGTGTCCCCATTAAAGGGGTAATTTTTTAAATGTATCTTCTTCTTCATTTTCATTTTATTTGGGCATAAACAAAAAGCTTGATTGGGCCATTAATGACCGACTGAACAAACTTAGTTTTGTGACTTTGAACCAAAGGACTTAATATAAAATAACTTCCTATGAATCTATAACTATCACACTTGACTAAGAGCATTATCTTACTCAAGAGCCATTTGAAGGAAAGTAATTTAAGTTGAATTAAATTTAGTACCAACACTAATTGGTGCTTTCATTGAGAGTTAAACTCAAGGACTGTTTATGTACTCATTAACAATCATTCTTGCATAATGGGAAAGTCATCTAAGAAAGTGAATGTTCAAGTTCAAGAGGAGGCGATACATTATGTCAATTTTGAAGACAATAAACTCCCCAATATAATATAGAGCATGCATAAGTGGGAAAAGCATCTACTTTAAAGGAAACACCCAAGGAAGAAAATGAACTCTAAGTTCTAAAAAGGAACTTGTAAATTATGCATGAACTTATCAAAATTTTAGTCTTCTAGAAATCTTCAAAAATGTCTAAAAGGGCAAAAGAAGTGAGGGAGGAAGAAGTTGAGTCTCCACGAAGGAGAGTGGAGGAATAAAACTTGAAAAGTAAAAATGTTGGAAAAAGTGCTTAGGGGCTATAAAGAAAGGAGGACAATTGCTTGGCTCAAAGGCCAAGCAGGAGTTCAAAATCATCATTTGAATAGTCCGTAAGCTTCACTTCATAAAAGCAGTATAAGCCAAAATAAGGAAATTATGAAGATGGTGAAGTATATTTGAGAGATCTAGCTTACAAGATGACAAAAGAAATGACTGATCTAAAGGGAAAAAGGATAATGGATCCTAAGGTTAGCAATAAATTTATGGCAGCACCGTTCATAGAAAAGATTGTGATTGTACCCTTATTATCCTGTATTAAAATTCCATATATCAGGCATGATTGCACAACTAATCTTAATGACCATCTAATGGAATTTGAAAGCCAAATAGAACTGCGTGACGTTCCAAAGGGCAGTGTGTACAAATCGTTTCCAACCACATTCTTTGAGCTACAACGAAATGGAGTTGGTGTTATAGGGAAAAAACGATCTATTCGTGGGAGAAATTTGCATACAATTTTTTTTCTACATAATTTGGCACTTCAAAAGAACCAACAACTGATGCAAGTGCATTGGCTAACATCAAACAGAAACCTGGGAAAATGTTAAGGGATTACCTGAAGTGGTTTAATGCAGAAGTTAATAAGGCTAAGAGAGTAAGTGATTAGGAAAAGCGCTCTAGAGATCTGGTGGGCCCACTTGCGCAAGAGAAGAGGTATTACTGGTTTTGGGGCGGATATTTTTGGATCTACACCTATAAATAGGAGTCCTATGGCAACTAAAAAGGGGATCTGCTTCTTCTCTACTAGGCGAAGCTCTGCTATTTTTTGTTATCAACTTTCAAAGGCTTGTAACTGTAATTTCAGTATAAAAGAGGAATAAAGAGGATTGATTCAAAGTGGACGTAGGCCGGATTGCCGAACCACTATAAACCTTGTGTTCTTTCTTGCTTTCTTTCTTGCTTTCTTCCATTTTAATTTGACTGTTTCTTCATTTTCATTCTCTACTTTAACTGGATCTAAGATCTGTGTTGGAATATTGTGAATTTGTGTTTATACACTAGTGCTTTCACTACTTCTGGGGTTTGTGACCATTTTTGGCGTAAACACTTTGGTGCTTTCACTGAGAATGACTAGCACCCGCTATACCGGATTTGGAGTTCAGATTTAAAAAGCTAAAGGATCATGTCTAGAAGGAACCATGACAAAACAATCAACAAGGAGACAAAGAGCGGTGAGAAGTCAGCATGAAGAAAGCCAGGAAGCATCTTCAGGAGCTAATCAGACTTCGGCCTTCATCACTAGAGATGAGATGGAGATGATGATGAGAGCTATGCATGAAGAGCTTCTAAAAAGATAGGAGGAAATTATGCAGAACCTTCTCGGACAGTTTGGACAGGTTGGAACAGCTGGAGCTTCAGGAGTTCAGATCCATGGAGCTGGAGCAAAAGGACCCAACAGGCAATCGAATGGAGCAGTTCAACCAGGCGCAGCCCCTAATCAGCACACAACTGTTAATCTGGATGGATCCAGGCTCGGGGGCACACCACCTGGCAGTGATGGACTGATTCACGGAGAAATTCCAGGTGACACCACACAACATGATGCTGGTATAAGTGCAAGAGTATGTGATGAAGAGTATGTACCAGAATTCCCTTAGGGACTCGGGGGGCAACCCTTGATGGACAACGCTAGATTGGCTGAGTCTATTAGGCGAACTATGCGCGAAGGCTTAGCAAACAGAGATCTGGAAGGGGTAAACAAGAGTCCGTTTACCCGTGACATTAGAATGGCTCGGAACCCACCAGAGTTCAAACTACCAACGCTGGAGGTATACAATGGCAAGGCCGATCCTATCGATCACTTGATGAGGTACACAAGACACATGGAAGTGCTGGGGGCATCGGAGGAGGTTATGGCTCGATTTTCCCCCAGTACTTGACTGATATAGCTGCTATGTGGTTCAGGCAGTTGAAAGAGGGATCTGTCAGGACATGGATGGAATTGGTGGATAAGTTTTTAAAGGAGTTTCGAGTTCATATCAAAAGGCCAAAGAACGTAATGACGCTAACATCGGTGAAGCAAAGGACATGAGAATCGCTCAGGGCTTTCTTAACCCGGTTCAATGCAGCGGTTGTTTCGGTGGATCGGCCGGATCCATCAATGGTTTTAATGGCAGCAGTGTCAGGAGTCGGGGATAACTCAGATTTCAAAGTATTATTGATACGGGACCCACCAATGGATCTCGGCGAATTCTTTCACGAGGCCGAGAGATTCCTTCGATAGGAGGATGCATGTTCGAATATGAAGTTGAAGGAAGTGAACGCGGCTGAGGATGGAGAGCCATCCGACGGAAGCTCGAGCAAGGATAAAGATAAAGGAAAACGGAAGTCGGATGACAACTCTGGCCAGACAAGGAAACGTTGGGGAGAGCAGAAATTCTCCACTTACACAGGGTTGAATGAAACTTTGGAGCGGATATTCATGGAAACTCGGGATCACCTTCCCTACCGAAGGCCAGCAAGGAGAGAACTATAGGAATGTGAAAAGGCATCAGGAAGGCACTGTCTCTTTCATGATCTGGACGGACATGATACCAACAGCTGCAGGCATCTAAAGGACATAATCGAGGAGCATGTAAGAGTGGCCGGTTGTGAAAATACATCGGAATTCGGAATGCGGTGGTGGAACATGAGCAATCACCATCTACTTCAAACGGCGATGGCGCGAGGCCTAGGAACGATGGTCGATTGGTTATTGACTGACAGGGATATGGAATAAGTAGCAAACTCTAGGTGAGCGACCAAGTCACTTACTCATGTACGGGGATGGAGATAGCCCCTGGGCATGGTCTGAAATGATGATAAACCGCGGCGCTATAGTTTGTGAAATCAGTTTTTTCTTTTTTGGTTTGGACATATGCTTTTTTCTGATTTGGTTTTGAAGTTTGGTTTGAACTCCGAGTTTTGTTTGATTTCTGATTTGGACTTTGGTTTGGATATTTGTTTTTTTGGTTTGGATTTCTGGTGTGGATTTCTTGATTTCCGATTTGATATGGATTTTGGATTGGATTTCGATTGAATTCTATATCTGGCTTTCGGTAAATGGTTGTCGGGTACGGATCATGCCTGGCAAGGGGTAAGTTGCTTCGTCCGAGCGTGGCGAATCGACTTATTCAGGTCGTCGAGTATGGACTATACTCGGCAAGGGTCCGGAGAGACCAGGATTCGGCCTGGGACTTAGGCCCTATATTATCGGTTACTATTTCAGGTCGTCGAGTATGGACTATGGTCGGTAAGGGTCCAGAGAGACCAGGATTCGGCTTAGGATTTAAGCCATGGCATTACTCAGCATTCAGGGACACTGAACCAAGAACCCCAAGGCATTATTCAATACGGGTCGTCGAGTGTGGACTACGTTTGGCAAGAACCAGGAGAGGTTATTGATTCGGATATCGGCTATGAACAACTAAGGATTTGGATATCGACCCGGAGAGGTCCTGGATTAGATTATTGGTTATTGGATATGGATGGATTAGAACTCGGTTGTCAGGTTCAGATGGATATGAAATTGGCTGAGGATTTGATTACTGAATTCGGAATCGGACATCGACTTGGAGCAGTCGCGAATTTGGATCAGGTTATGGCTATGGCACTCGGACAGGATGGCTTGGTAATGGATTGGATTATGAATCGAATGGTATGGCTACAGATGGAATATGGACTTCGGATGTCGGAATCGGAGCTTTTCAAAACACATCTTCTTACCACAAGGCATGTTTTGGGGGGCAAATGTTATCCCACCTTTTGGTCAAGGCCGGGATATCAACAAATTGGCTGGAAAGGATGGATTTCAGGATTAGAGATCGATTGGAAATAAGGCTATGATCGATGTCATCAAAAATTTTCCGAGCTCCAATCAAGACGAGATCGATTGGGAATGATGAACAAGGCTAAGGGAGGCTACATTTCAAATTTTAGGTCAATCGGAGTTCGTATACTCGAGATATCAATGGATTAATATTGGTGAGGAATGGTTAGTATCGCTACGTTCGTATCGATACCGTTCGTATCGATCAACATGGAATGCTTCGAATCGATACTGTTAGTATCGATCGGCGTGGATTACTTCGAGTTAATGTATGTCGTTCGAATCGATGCTGTTCGAATCGATCAAGTGGAGTCAGCAGATGGATGTGAGTATGGATAACACACACAGAGTTGGACCCATAAAAGTTCGTATTGATCAGGGATGGACGCAGCATCTATGATTTCGTATCGATCGGGATAGAAACGGCAACGTACTTCGAATCGATGATTTCGTATCGAGGTGGGACACATCGATTGAATGGGCACGGCAAGGCATGCTTCGTATCGATCAAGGCTGGGATCAATACGAACAGAGGTGTTTAGGATCGATACGAAGGCAATGGACTTGTATCGATGGATACGAATAAAGGCCCAGTTGATGGATACGAATAAGCTAGTAGGTGTTGGTGGATGGATATGAAGAGATGGAGACGAATTCATGGATACGGACGCTTCAGCCTCCATATAAACTACAACTCGCATCGATCATAACTCAACATCTACAACTCCAAATGCAATGAAATTTTTAGAAGAGCTTTCTGATGCACTCGAGAACCTCCACGACCGATCTCGACTCGATCGGGCTACTTTTGGATCGATGCGAATTGAACACGCATCGATCCAAAAGCGCTCTGGATCGATCTGGTGGGCCCACTTGCGCAAGAGAAGAGGTATTCCTGGTTTTGGGTGGATATTTTTGGATCTACACCGATAAATAGGAGTCCTATGGCAACTAAAAAGGGGACCTGCGTCTTCTCTGCTAGGCGAAGCTCTGCCATTTTTTGTTATCAACTTTCAAAGGCTTGTAACTGTAATTTCAGTATAAAAGAGGAATAAAGAGGATTGATTCAAAGTAGACGTAGGCCGGATTGCCGAACCACTATAAACCTTGTGTTCTTTCTTGCTTTCTTCCATTTTAATTTGATTGTTTCTTCATTTTCATTCTCTACTTTAACTGGATCTGAGATCTGTGTTGGAATATTATGAATTTGTGTTTATACACTGGTGCTTTCACTACTTCTTTGGTTTGTGACCATTTTTGGCGCAAATACTTTGGTGCTTTCACTGAGAACGACTAGCACCCGTTATATCGGATTTGGAGTTTAGATTTGAAAAGCTAAAGGATCGGGTCTAGAAGGAACCATGACAAAACAATCAAAAAGGAGACAAAGAGCGGAGAGAAGTTAGCATGAAGGAAGCCAGGAAGCATCTTCAGGAGCTAATCAGACTTCGGCCTTCATCACTAGAGATGAGATGGAGATGATGATGGGAGCTATGCATGAAGAGCTTCTAAAAAGACAGGAGGAAATGATGTAGAACCTTCTCGGACAGTTTGGACAGGCGGGAACAGCTGGAGCTTCAGGAGTTCAGATACACGGACCTGGAGCAAAAGGACCCAACAGGCAATCGAATGGAGCAGTTCAACCAGGCGCAGCCCCTAATCAGCAGACAATTGTTAATATGGATGGATCCAGGCTCGGGGGCACACCACCTGGTAACGATGGACCGATTCACGAAGAAATTCCAGGTGACACCACACAACAGGATGCTGGCAGAAGTGCAAGAGTACGTGATGAAGAGTATGTACCAAAATTCCCTCAGGGACTCGGGAGGCAACCCTTGATGGAGAACGCTAGATTGGCTTAGATTATCAGGCGAACTATGCACGGAGGCTTAGCAAATAGAGATCTGGAAGGGGTAAACAAGAGTCCGTTTACCCGTGATATTAGAATGGCTCGGAACCCACCAGAGTTCAAACTACCAACGCTGGAGGTATACAATGGCAAGGCCGATCCTACCGATCACTTGATGAGGTACACGAGACACATGGAAGTGCTGGGGGTATCGGAGGAGGTTATGGCCTGATGTTTCCCCCTGTACTTGATGGATATAACTGCTATGTGGTTTAGGCAGTTGGAAGAGGGATCTATTAGGACATGGACGGAATTGGTGGATAAGTTTTTAAAGCAGTTTCGGGTTCATATCAAATGGCCAAAGAACGTAATGACGCTAACATCGGTGAAGAAAAGGACAGGAGAATCGCTCAGGGCTTTCTTAACATGGTTCAATGCAGCAGTTGCTTCGGTGGATCGGCCGGATCCATCAATGGTTTTAATGGCAGCAGTGTCAGGAGTCAGGGATAACTCAGATTTCAAAGTATCATTGATACGGGACCCACCAATGGATTTCGGGGAATTCTTTCACGAGGCCGAGAGATTCCTTCGACAGGAGTATGCATGTTCGGATATGAAGTTGAAGGAAGTGAACGCGGCTGAGGATGGAGAGCCATCCGCGGAAGCTTGAGCAAGGATAAAGATAAAGGAAAACGGAAGTTGGATGACAACTCTGGCCAGATAAGGAAACGTTAGGGAGAGCCAAAATTCTCTACTTACACAGGGTTGAATGAAACTTTGGAGCGAATATTCATGGAAACTCGGAATCACCTTCCCTACCGAAGGCCAGCAAGGAGAGAACCATCGGAACGTGAAAAGGCATCAGGAAGGCACTGTCTCTTTCATGATCTGGATGGACTTGATACCAACAGCTGCAGGCATCTAAAGGACATAATCGAGGAGCATGTAAGGAGTGGCCGATTGCGACAATACATCGGAATTCGAAATGCGGCGGTGGAACAGGAGCAGCCACCATCTACTTCAAACGGCGATGGCATGAGGCCCGGGAACGATGGTCGATTGGTTATCGTCTGACAGGGATATGGAATAAGTAGCAAACTCTAGGTGAGCGACCAAGTCACTTACTCATGTACGGGGACAGAGATAGCCCCTAGGCATGGTCTAAAATGAAGATAAACCGTGGCGCTATAGTTTGTGAAATCTGTTTTTTCTTTTTTGGTTTGGACATATGCTTTTTTTTGATTTGGTTTTGAAGTTTGGTTTGAACTCCTAGTTTTGTTTGTTTTTTGATTTGGACTTTAGTTTGGATTCTTTTTTTTTGTTTGGATTTCTAGTGTGGATTTATTGTTTTCCGATTTAATCTGGATTTTGGATTGGATTTCGA
The DNA here is from genome assembly GCA_030737815.1 of Allium fistulosum. NCBI lineage: Eukaryota > Viridiplantae > Streptophyta > Magnoliopsida > Asparagales > Amaryllidaceae > Allium > Allium fistulosum. The sequence continues at coordinate 342,061,994 of CM060904.1, forward strand.
TTGAATTCTTTATTTGGCTTTTGGTAAATGGTCGTCGGGTATGGATTATGCCTAGCAAGGGGTAAGTTGCTTCGTCCGAGCATGGTGAATCGACTTATTCAGGTCGTCGAGTATGGACTATACTCGGCAAGGGTCCGGAGGGACCAGGATTCGGCCTAGGACTTAGGCCCTATATTATCGGTTACTATTTCAGGTCGTCGAGTATGGACTATGCTCGGCAAGGGTCCGGAGAGACCAGGATTTGGCTTAGGATTTAAGCCATGGCATTACTCAGCATTGAGGGACACTGAAACAAGAACCCCAAGGCATTATTCAATACGGGTCGTCGATTGTGGACTACGCTTGGCAAGAACCAGGAGGGGTTATGGATTCAGATATCGGTTATGAACAACTAAGGATTTGGATATCGACCCGGAGAGGTCCTGGATTAGATTATTGGATACGGATGGATTAGAACTCGGTTGTCGGGTTCAGATGGATATGAAATTGGCTGAGGATTTGATTACTGAATTCAGAATCGAACATCGACTCGGAGCAGTCGTGAATTTAGATCAGGTTATGGCTATGGCACTCGAATAGGATGGCTTGGTAATGGATTGGATTATGAATCGGATGGTATGGCTACGGATGGAATATGGACTTCGGATGTCGGAATCAGAGCTTTTCAAAACACACCTTCTTACCACAAGGCATGTTTTGGGGGGAAAATGTTATCCCACCTTTTGGTCAAGGCCGGGATATCAACAAATTGGCTAGAAAGGATGGATATCAGGATTGGAGATCGATTGGAAATAAGGCTATGATCGATGTCGTCAAAATTTTGCCGAGCTCCAATCAAGACGGGATCGATTGGGAATGATGAACAAGGCTAGGAGAGGCTACATTTCAAATTTCAGGCCAATCGGAGTTCGTATACTCGAGATATCGATGGATTAATATTGGTGAGGAATGGTTAGTATCGCTACGTTCGTATCGATACCGTTCGTATCGATCAACATGGAATGCTTCGAATCGACTGTTCGTATCGATCGGCGTGGATTACTTCGAGTTAATCGATGGTGTTCGAATCGATGCTGTTCGAATCGATCGAGGGGAGTCAGCAGATGGATGCGAGTATGGATAACACACATGGAGTTGGACCCATAAAATTTTGTATCGATCAGGGATGGATGCAGCATCTATGATTTCGTATCGATCGGGATGGAAACAGCAACGTACTTCGAAACGATGATTTCTTATCGATGCGGCACACATCGATTGAATGGGCATGAAAAGGCCTACTTCGTATCGATCAAGGCTGGGATCAATACGAACAGAGGTGTTTAGGATCGATACGAAGGCAATGGACTTGTATCGATGGATACGAAAAAGCTTACAGGCGGTGGATGCATACGAAGAGATGGAGATGAATTCATGGATACGGACGCTTCAGCCTCCATACAAAATACAACTCGCATCGATCATAACTCAACATCTACAACTCCAAATGCGATGAAATTTTTAGAGGAGCTTCCTGATGCAGTCGAAAACCTCCACGATCGATCTTGGCTCGATCGGGCTACTTTTGGATCGATACGAATTGAACACGCATCGATCCAAAAGCGCTCTGGATCGATCTGGTGGGCCCACTTGCGCAAGAGAAGAGGTATTCCTGGTTTTGGGGTGGATATTTTTGGATCTACACCTATAAATAGGAGTCCTATGGCAACTAAAAAGGGGATCTGCTTCTTTTCTGCTAGGCGAAGCTCTGCCATTTTTTGTTATCAACTTTCAAAGGCTTGTAACTGTAATTTCAGTATAAAAGAGGAATAAAGAGGATTGATTCAAAGTGGACGTAGGCCGGATTGCCGAACCACTATATACCTTGTGTTCTTTCTTGCTTTCTTCCATTTTAATTTGACTGTTTCTTCATTTTCATTCTCTACTTTAATTGGATCTGAGATCTATGTTGGAATATTGTGAATTTGTGTTTATACACTGGTGCTTTCACTTCTGGGGTTTGTGACCATTTTTGGCACAAATAAGGCTTAAGCAAAGGATTGTGATGACCCACCTTTTTGGACGGTTTAAATCGACAATAAACCACACATGTCTAACTCAAACCATTCCAAAGGGCAGATTATCAATGGGATTTAATAAGAAAATAAGAGAAAAGAAAGAAAGCAAAACACAAAATCTCGCAGCGAAATTAACAAATCTAATAATCAAATAAACAGTTCATGTAGCTGTTTTACAATATACATTTGATTATACAAATTCTACACAAAATCAGAGTGCAACCAACAACATACCAAATAATGCACCGAAATAATAATAGTAAATATGGTCTAGCAAACTCCATCTTCATCTTCAAGGAATCATGTCTTCAAACACTGAAATGCTCAGACTGACCCGAGCGTAATGAAAAGACAAAACACTCGAGTTAGAACTAAAAGTTCTAACGTAAGTTAAATCAGTAACAAGTAAATATAAGTGTAGTAGCTTTAGAGGTGTTTATGAGATTTTACATCTCCTATCAAGTGTACAACGTGAATGCAATAACTTAAGAGATGTTATGGGATTTTCCATCTTCTAAGGATCCGTTAAACTATATATGGGTAGTAAAATACGCTATATATGTAGTGTCTATCAGTAATGTAAAGTATTAAATAGCGTTAAGGTTTAACATTGATCCCCTTTAACACATTTTTAAGAAGGTAGTCTATGCAGATCATGTAACACAACCAGTAACGTCGATAACCAGTGAGTCCGCTATAGGTACCATACTAAAACAAAATCGTAGTGAGCACGTAAAAGGATGACAAGGAACGCGAGGCAATGCCCAAGGTAGGATTCTACCAGTTTACCCTTTCTGGCTGGTAGTAACGCATTGTAGCCATGACTGTCCACCGAGTCCACCCCCAAAATCAAATCAAGGTGCACCGATTAAGGTCAAAATCAATATAAAAATAGGAAGGGGTGATGGCCCCTAAAGGTTGCGAAACCCCTGGCCAGACATAGGCTCCTGTTTAAGTCATTTCCAATTGACATAAGTGTCGGGGTCATCCATCATCGTTCTCTTTCCTCAAATACAGCAAACGCCTCCAATTCAACCTCTACATTCTGGATATCATTCACTAGGTACACAGTTGTTAAAGTTTTTCCAATATTGATAGAGAGTAAGCCAATAAGAGGCCCCGGTCTCTTTAACAACCAAACATCATTTTTCACACCGGTTGGTTCTTTTACATTTCGAAAACGATTCATATTTGATATCAAAATATCATATTCACTTCAAAATATACTTCATCACAAAATCATCATATTTACTTCATATGGCATTTTCACTTGAAAGTATCATTTCAAATTCCAACTTAGGTTATAACCTCATTTAACCATGTTTGCATTTAAATCAACGATTTAAATATAAACATTCCAACTTTGCACAGTTTAAATTTTTAGAAAATAGTTGAATGGTTATAAATAGTTTAAAATAGTTTAAATAGTTTAGAGATTTGAAACAGTTTAATATAAATGGTTTGAGTATTGAAAATGGTTTATATAGTAAAATAGTTTGGAAAATCAAAATAATTTGAGTATTTAAAAAAATAGATTTTAAAAGTTTATATTAAAATAATTTATTTTTAAAATAATATCAAATCAAACTGTTTCTTTCCATTTCAATAAATCTGGGTCCATGTCCAAATTTCAAATCAACAAAACTCAATTTTCAATCTTTCAATTCAATTGACTCAACTTCGATTTAGTTTGAAATCAACTTGATTTCAATTTCAGTTCGAATTAACTTCAATTTTTGAAACGTTCATTTTTAACTTCAAATTCGATTCAACAATTCAATTCAATGATTTAAAATTCCAATTCAATTCTTATTTTAAACCATTCAATTCATTTCGATTTCAAGTCCAATTTAAATTTACTGATTTAAACCCCTTAAATCAATTTAAACTTCATTGTTCAATTTAAGGTTCAAACTTAAAAATAATCAATTTTCAAAATTAAAGTCATATATCGATTATAACTTCACATTTCAATTTTAACTCGTTAAAACAATTTCTTTTACCCAATTTCGATTCCAACATTTCAAAGTTTGAATTAAAATAACTCAAATCGTATAAATCCCCAATTTATTTCCTTCAAAGCAATTTCATTTAATCAAAGTCCAAATTCAAGATTTTAAAACCATTTAATTTGACCAATCCGGTGTCCGTATATAATTTTCTACCCTATGGCCAAGTGATCAGTTATTTTAATTTTAATTTCAGGGATGTATATATATCATTTCAATCCAAATCAAAGCGTCATAGGTATATATCATTTCAACCTATTTCATAATTCATTTCCAATGGTTCAAATGATAATATAAATGATGTCAATAAATAAATAGGTAATAACAGGAATATGTCATATAAATAAACAACCATACATCCATCATTAATCAATAGGCATACAACAACCATTAACATCCAAATCAACAATATATCACAACAGTTACTGATTATCCATGGTCGGTGTTTAACTACAATTAAATTTCAATATTAAATAAATGTCAATTTAATTCAATATAAAATTCAAATTGATTTAAATGTTAATTTAAACTACCAAATAACAACCAATAAAATTCTGATCACTTCATAAATTCAATTTAACTAACATAAGAAGATTTAGTATTGCGTGAGTGGGTTAAATCACTCACCTTTGATTTATAGCCGATTAAAAATCCAATAAAAGCCTGAAATTTGAATAGTCTTCAAATTTAACCAAACAAGTTTTATATTGTCCGGAATTTCGATACGAACCCAATGGAAGAAACTGCGCTTCAATCCGAGTTCGTATTCAAAAGTTATCGATATTAAAACATTTGAAATTTGAAAATAAATAAACAAAGGGAAATTTTTTAACTTGGTCTACCTCCCAACCCAACGAACATCAAACAGAGCCCGACAGAACATCCAGCCCCCGATCTTCATATGCCTGACGCCGTCGGTCCACTTCACCTCGCCCAGATCAGAGACCACCGATGCCTTAGCCTCATCCAGCCGCACCCCTCTTGGTCGTGCGACCACCTCCGGTCTTCCCCCATGCTCTGCCACTGCCGCCTATAAATCAAAAATTCTGACGAAGTCCAGCGATGATACAAAGATCGGACCCCACGGTTGAGACCTGCTCGTCCTTCTCTACGCGCCAGCGCTTCCCAATCGTCGATTGGTCGCAAATCCATCGTTAAACCAAAACCCTAGAATGGACGGCCAAGAAAAGATCGCCAATTTCTAGTCAAACGGAGACTCTAATCAAAAAACAAATTGCAGATGCTGATTACATTTGTCAAGAGCTTCGCGATGATATATTATATGATAAGATTTGAGTAGTTTGGATTTTTCGATTTGATTTGGGAATTGTAATTTAGGGTTTTGAGATGTCTGCCATTGGAAAGGAGCAAATGAGAATAACAAGTACGTACAGAAAATAGAATAGAAGTTGCTATGGTTTATAACAACATATATATATAGGCAGAGATGGATAAGAGTGGATGGAACAGATCGATTGAGTCGAAGCGATAACAATGACCTGAAAAGCCCGTTTCATTCCCGAAACGAAAATAGGTCATCCTATATGTCGAAATATAAGTTTTCAGTATTTTTGAACTCAATGGAACTAATTTCAAACCCTAATTCTATTGTATAAAGAAGTTAGCCCTAAAAATCAATTTATATTCATTTAAATTCCTTTAATTTATTTCTACCCGTTTCGAGCTCGCACGATCAAACGATAAGTCCAATCGCTACGAAACTTGAAATCCTATAATAATTCACTATTACGAATCCAATGAAACTAGTTTCGTAGAAATCGGAGACAGCCCCCAAAAAGACAAATTTTACAAATTAATTAAATAAATTATTATTTTACAACCAATTTAATCACTTTTAAATTCAAATTTAAAAGTTAACCATTTTATCATTCTTGATTACACAGAAATTTAATGATATTTTGAAATTCAATTTCCATGTTAATTTCAAGATTTAAATATTAAATTAATTACAATATTAAATTACAACAGTAATAAAACCCCAGTTTATTATATATTAAATTTCAATAAATTATATTATTTTGATTTACAGGTTCTTATATTAAATCAACAGTTCCTTATGTAATTTATTTATTAACATAAGTTTCCATTTTATTTCACTCAAACTCTACAGTTAGCATCTTTTCTTATATTAACTGCAATATTTAATTACATTTAATTTCATTGATTCCCAAATTAATTCCAAAATGAATTTAATAATAAGATGATAAATAAACGATTGTTATACATTAATAATTCATATCCATTAACTTATTGTTTACAACCAAGGATTATAAATTACTTACCAAAAACTGATTTCATATTCTATATCAATCAATTTCAATTGAATAACATATGATTTCTATTTTTAATACATCATTTAATTTATTCCCTATTAACCTTTATTATTACCATTAATTGAAATGACATTAAACAGTTGTTAATTGCATTCAATCAACCTTATTAAATTATATTCTAATAATTTTTTTCCACTGATAAATCATAAATTTTAATTTCTTAAATATTAAATTCAAAAAATCTTACTAAATTTAATATTTTTAATTATAAAAAATACGGGTCGTTAAAAAGATCAAGGAGTAGGTATGTGAAAGAGGCCATAACAGGCATATACTTGGTAAGTGAAGAGCCTCCCTTGAAATCTTTCAAGGGATTCACCCTAACGTTGGATTTGGTGATAATCCCAAAAGTGCTAAGAGGAGTCAAACACCCTCATAATGATCCCCTAATGATATTTGCTCAAATTGGGCTTTCGCTTTATCCAAGATTCTAGTAGACACTTGTAGTGTGGTAAACATCATTTTTGTAACGACCTATATTTTTGACAATTAAAAATATTTAATTAAATAAGACTTTGGAATTTAATACGGTCAGAATTTAAAATTTATGATTTACTAATGTGAATTTTATTAGGTTATAAATTTTGACCTTAAGATAAAATCCTAAAACAACTGATTTTAATGTAATAGAAGGCGGTAATGTGTATTAGAATATAATTTAATAATATTGATTGAATGTAATTGACAACTATTTTAATGCAATTTCAATCAATTGTAATAATAAAGGTTCATATTGTTAACCCAAAAAATGGATCAACACCCTGGTTTGAGTGTGAAAGCACCAGCCCTGTTCCCACAGGACAATAATATGGATAATAGATATAAAAAGAAAGCAGAAATAGAAAGGAGACAAGAAGATTTTTATAGTGGTTCGGCTGTTAACGGAGCCTATATCCACTTTATAGTTTTTATTATAGACCGATCACTGTTACAAGATGTATTTGATTACAAAGCTCTTGAATATCCTTAGCTAGATTGAATCTCCAAGGTTGGGATCCGCTGGAGAATCATAGTGAACCCCCTTTGAAGATTGTTGTGAGGGAGATGAAGAGTGAAGAAAGCTTCCAACGAAATCTCAGCTATCAGTCTGGAGGGATCCCGTTTATGTTGCAGGTGGGAGAATATTTATAGAGGTTGGAGAGTTACTAGGCCAGGGCTGTTTGCCAACCACTTACAGATGATTACAGGAGGGAGCACTAGGTATGCCTTGCGACCTGAGCCAAAACCATGGATCGCTAGCGATCCATAGTCTATGGATCGCTAGCGATCTATAGTGTATGCCCAAGTGTGAGCCGACCCCTTAGCTTTTACCCTTTGCTTGGTTTTGTGTGAGTCACATCGACCCTATGTTGATGTATGGATTGCTGGTGTTCCATAGTGTATGGATCGCTGGCGTTCCATAGTGTATGGATCGCTGGCGATCCATACACTTAGACTATTTTTTGGACTTTGGTGTTTGGATGCCTTTTACGTCTTGTGTTGATGTTTTTCACTTAATCTTATTGTACGTCGCCTTGTTTTGACGATGGTTTACTTACTAGCTGTATTTAGCTGCCAATTGGGCTAGAAGGATGCTTGTCTCTTGATTTAACCAACTCGGAATCTTGTGAAACTCAACCCCTGCTTCTAGAATATGTGTCGGATCATAATGCAAGAGAATCGGTTGACCCCTAAGCTAACCCTATGGATCGCTAGCTATCCATAAGCTATGGATCGCTAACGGTCCATGTCCTTAGTGGATTTTCCCGTTCTTTTTTCCTGGCTTCCTTTGGCTTGTTACTCTAGTTCATTTGGTTGACTTTTGGGCTATCCTGACTTAACCAAGTTGTTTCGACTTCTCTTGGATCCTGCTGGGTTAAAAACTCGAATAACATTTGCCTTCCAGAGTACGTGTTCGTTGAAGACAAGGCGTGCTTGGAAAGTAATCGCTTTTTAGTCTCTACTTGTTGAATTTCAAGTAGATGTGTTAGAGTTACATGAATATGAATTTAACTAGGCTGTCGCTTGCTAAGTTTTGTCCTCGACTGCCATTACTTGTCATAGAAGATTGAACTTTACTCTATAACTTCCCAACATGTCTCTAAGTAGCATATTAATATCACTAGGCAAAGTTGTAGAAAAAAAGCATGCAACTTTATGGATTGCTAGTGACCTGACTGCTTAGCAATTTTTAGCATGTTTTCTTTTCCAATTTAAACTCTCGAGCCGACCTTCTCATTCCTATTCCACGACCCGAGCCTTTTTCTTCCTTTAGCGATTCGAGCATCCTTCAACGACTTGATCCAAGCATCCGACGATTCGACCGATCGATCCCCACGTTCATCCAACCTTCCAGCCCCACCGTTGACTTCCTAGCCTCGCCTCCATCATTTCGCCATAGCTTCCAGTCCTATTTTGCCACTGTCAACAAAACCCTAAGTTAACCCACTTCCTTAGATCACCGCCGATCCATCTTTTAGCTCGCTGACTTGCATAGGACGCCGCTGTTCCACTGTTTAGGTCGCTAGATCGACAACTTCAACCTTCCTTGCCTCTTGATTACTGATTCAAGGTGGGTTTGCTGATCATGATGTTGGTTTGTCTTTTTGGCGGCGAAGTTGTATTCGTGGTGTTAGTCATGAAGAGTCCGAGTTGATTGTGGCTCAAATATTCTTCTTCTTCTATTTCAAACTTTCTTCTTTCTTTTCAAATCTCGATCTTCTCTTTCATTTTTAGTTCTTCTTGTTTTAATCCTTTTCTTTTTTTCTCGATTCTTTTTTTCAAATCTTTTTTTTCCTAACCTTCTAAAAATACATACATACATACATAGATATATATATATATATTAAAATAATAAGGAGGAAAACTAAAGTAAATCAAACCAAAAGCAAAATTAAGGAACAAAGCTGGCAATCAAGAAGGAGACTAAGGAAACATAGAGAGGAGCTATTGATTAGAAGTCTATTATTTTCAAATTCGTACACAAATACTAAACCTTCTTTTGTTAGTTGAATTAAATTTATAATGTGATAAGAAATTTATTGATTGCTGTTTGGTAGTTTAATTTGACATTTTAATTGAAATTGAATTTAATTTGAATTAAATTGCTATTTAAATTAATATTGAATTTAAATTGTTAGTTAAATACCTGATAATGATAACCAGTTAATTGTTGTGATTTATTGGTTGATTTGAATGATGATTGTGATGGATGCTTAATTGTTGACATTTTGGATGATTTGATGTTATGTTTATTTTATATGTTGTTATCACACTACAAGTTTCCTTACTTATTGTTTGGAAAATCACTATGGGTCGAAATGATATATACCCGAACGATCTTATAGATTATGGAAAAATCGTTATGGGTTGAAATGATAAACCTTAGCGATTTTATGGATTTGGAAAATTGTGATTCGGGATACGGGTTGAAATGATATATATCCGGAAATTTAAATTTATTGCGGGTTGAAATGATATATATCTGTATTAATTGACCATAGGGTAGAAAATTATATACGGACACCGTTGGTCGGTATTAAATTATTTTCTAAATGGTAAAGTATGTTTGATTTATAAATTTGATTTCTAAGTTTAATTTAATGATTTCATTTAAAATTCATATTTGGAAAATAATTTATTTTATATGTTTTAAAGCTTCAAATTATAAGTAGTTATAAAGGCTTTAAATGTAAATTTACGATTTTAACTTATAATTTTATTTAGTTTTAAATATATATTTTAAATAGTTTAAATTTTAATTTGATAAAATACTTAATAGAGTTTTAATATATATATATTTTTAATTTAATTTAATATAATAAGTATAGTTTTAAAGATTAATTTAAAATTTAATTTAAGATAATAAATATAGACTTTTATAATAACTTAATAAATAAAAGATTTTGTAAAAGATTTTAGAATCTTTGTAAAAGGTTTTGTAAGGAATTTATAAAAGTTTTGTAAGAGATTTTATAAAAGGATTTTTATAAAGATGTTGTTTAAAAGGATTTTATAGTAGTTTTATAAAGTAGTTATAAAGGTTTTAAAGGATTTGATGAAGGAGTTTTATCAAAGAACTTGTATAAATGGATTTGGAAGCGTTTTAAAGGAATTTGCATCGAAGTTTATGAAAAGGGAAAGAGTTGTAAACTGTTTGGAATTTATAAATAGCTTTATAAATGGTTCTAAAGCATATAAATGTTTATAAATAGTTAGTGATTTATAAATCATTTTCGAAATTGATTGAAAGAAATCTTCCTCGGTATTTACGAATATATTTATACTTTTGGAATAAGTATATGGATATCTTAATATGAAAGTATGGACTATTTTATGGATTTATTATATAAATGTTTTATAAAATGACCACGGTGTGAAATAAGCGTTTGGTTGTTAAAGAGACCGGGATCAGATATTGTCATACTTTTTGCCAATACCGAAAACCACTTTAACAACTGTGCACGTGGTGGAGAATCCAGAATGAAGTAGGATGGTTTGACGAACGCTACTACAATGAAGTAAGAGAATGATGATGGATAGCCTTGACCTTTGGGTCATAATTAAAATGACTAAAACAGGAGCTATACCGGGCCAAGTGAGGTCGCTCCTCCGATCGGGCATATTTCTTCGATACCATATCTATTACTTTGTGATTGATTGGTGGCCACCCCTCGATTTTGATTATGGAAGTGTATCTCGAGGTGGGTGGTAGTAGCTACTATGCGTTACCACCAGTCTGGGAGTGCAAAATGGTAGAATCCTACCCTGGGCATTGTCTCGCGTGCCTTGTCATATTTATCCTGATCACGCCCACTGCGAGTTTGGTTTGTGTCGTACACCATGGAGTGCCATCTGATAGACCTCCAGTTTACGGAGGAATTACGGTACTGTATAGACTACGACATTTATAAAAATGTGTTAAGGGGGATATGGGTAACGCCTTAATGCTATTTTAATACTTTACTTTACTATAGACATATTATAATAGCGTATTGTATTACATATGTATATAGTTTAACGGATCCTTAGGAGATGGAATCCCGAACATCTCTTAAGTTATTGCATGCACGTTAGACTCTGGATATGAGATGTAAAATCCCGTAAACATCTCTGAAGCCGTTACACTCATATTTATTTACTGTGGATTTAACTTACATAAGATATTTTAGTTCTAACTCGAGTGTTTTGTCTTTTCATTATGCTCGGGCCAGCTTGAGTATTTCAGCACATTGAAGACTATCTTTCTGAAGGACGAAGACGGAGATTTGTATGCTATCTATTTTATATATATTCCACTACATCATGTTGTTCCACTGCATTATTTATTTATTCCTACTGTATGTATAACTTTGATCTGTAGTATAAAAGTGTAATCAAATGTTATTTGTAAAACAGCTTCATGGACTGTTTATTTGATTATTATATTTTGTCATTCCGCTGTGAGATTCTGTGTTTTGTTTTTCCTTCCTTTTCTCTTATTTTCTTATTTACCCATTAACAATCCTTCCTTTTTGAATGGTTTGACTTGACATGTATGGTTTATTGTCGATTTAAACCGTCCAAAAAGGTGGGTCATTATAGTTGGTATCAAAGCTTTGGTTTAGCGATACCTTAGCTTTGTGGGGTTTGACTCATTAGAGATTGGGTAGTAATACCCTAGAATGAGTTGTTTGAGCGTATATATACGAGAGAGCGTATTTGTTTGTGTCATAAAAAAATGTTTTTATATTGTGTTAATTTGTTTTGTTTAGTATTTATAAATTCTGGTGAGTACATAGGATGCTATGGCATCGATAGGGATTTCAAAACACTTAATAGGGCAGACCGATACAATATTGTTTTGAAATATAGGTAAATGAAATAATTTTACCTAGTATATATTTTGTATATAAAAGAATAATTTTTATAAATGGATATAGTTGTTTGTGATATGTTTGTTTGTTAGGACGTGAAATTTTATAAATATTGGTTGCAAAATAGGATTTACAAATAAAGTGAATATGAATTGGAAATTTAAGAACTTAAATCCCGAAATTTTGAATTTGGTTTTCAAAGGTTTTGGGAATATAATATTAGTATTATTTGGAAGTATCTTCGAATATAAATATTTTCAATGTGATTTGAAAGAAATGTTTTAAAGGAATTTTAAATGGAAATAAGTTATGTACTCCCCTCTTCTGTCATTGGAAAATAATTTCGGTGATGATGGTGCATCATCGCCATTCATTTTCGAGTTTCAAAGTGGGAAGACCACTGTAGTAGCTTTGCTACGCACTTGACTTGATAAAAAAAATTAATTTTATTTTCTTAAGTATGATTTGATATATATAAATATATAATATTTCAAAACGATTTGAAATGAACCCAGTATTTAGTTCTTAAGTTTTCTATAAATTAGGGATTTCAATTGTTGTAATGAAATGAAATCTTAACTATTTTAATAGTTGGAAACTTCTAAAATGAGAAATAAGAAATTAGAAGCTAAGTGATTAATGAAACCGTAAAGAAATTGAAGATTTGTCACTTATAAATTAAAAGATAAAGAAAATTAAGAAGATGTAAGCTATTGAACATTTTTGTTAACTAAAATAAATAAGATAAATTTGTATAACATTCAATTACATTCTAAAAACATATATAAAAACTTACCAGAAATGTTTAAAAAGTTGAAATGTTAATATGGATATGTAATAGAATATTATACAAGTAAAAGCTTAATAACAAAAATGCTTCAAAATGAACATATGGTCATAAATTAAAGAATTAAGGTGTTACAAGAATATTAAAAACTTAAGTTTATGTTTTGAAGTGATTTATAATTAGATTTAATAATAATAAAAGTGAATGTTATCCAAGAAAATGATTATAAACTCTAAGAAATGCTAAAATGAGTCACAAATAAGTTTATTATTAAACGATACTGTATATGAAGAAATATATGTAAATTAAAAAGTCAAGAAACTTAAGTTGAAATGATTCATTAATGAATATTAATATTAAATTGAAATCAAGTTATATAATAATAAACGGGAATTAAAATACAAGAAACCTGTGTAATACTTTAAAATTTATTCATTGATGTTCTAAATAATTGAATGGGAAAAAATCTACGCAAGTAATGAATGTAAATTATAAAAGAAGACCTTGTATGAATGAGAATGAAAATAAATGGAAAGTAAATGATGTGAAAAGAAACCAATAGAATAAACTTAAATAGTATCTAAAATTCTATGTTTTTGGCTTGTGGAAAGTTTGGGAAATGATACTTCAAATTGTTTAAGGTTGTATGAATAATCTATTAAGTAATTATCTAAGGCTGTTGAGCGTAAGGTACACTTAGTAGTTTATTTATCACCCTTGTACGATGAAAAGTTTCTAAACCTAAACAAACTATTAGTTCGATTGCTATGGATGTTTGATAGTTTCCTTTATTGCATATATAATGGTTGTACTTCTTTTTGTTTGCATATGATTATTATACATTGTATGTTGCTTGTGCTATAAATTGGAACAACTAATATATTGCTCTTTTACGTAATTTTAACTCTTTTGGATTATGTAAGTGAAATACAGGTTTATGGAAGCACTTTTGGTTTCATAAATAAAGTTATTTTCCTAACAAATAGGTACGTTTTCGGATTATGGTTTTACAACGATATTTTAATTGTTCTCCCATTGTTTGGGATGTTTATTATTGAAATATGATATATATATATATATATTGAGATTATTGATATTATTATTTTTCTGGACCTAACCGCGCAAAGGAGACTCTGCCGAAATTTTGCATAAATTTAGGACTTAGAGTTTTTTTATTAAGGTTGAGTTATTTTCAAATTTTTATTAAACTAAATTATGTAAATTAATTGTTTATAAATCGATTATTTTGAATAAATATATATCAAACTTCTTAATTCCTTCTTGTTCCTTTACGTGGACGGAAAGTTTTGAGTGGGGGAGATTGTAACGACCCGCATTTTTGATAATTAAAAATATTAAATTAAATAAGACCTTGGAATTTAATGTTGGAAGAAATTAAATTTATGATTTATAAATGGAATTTTTTTAAAATGTAATTTAAGAATGTTGATTGAATGAAATTGACAATTGTTAATGTGATTTCAATCAACTTTAATGGTAAAGCTAATTGGGAATGTAATTGTAGAGCTTAAATTAGAAATAATTGTAAGTCAATAATGAATGAATTAATTGATGTATTAATGGTGAAATTATAAGTATTAAATTGAGATTAGTTAATATAGAATATGAAATTAGTTTGGGTAAGTAATTTATAACCCTTGGTTGTAAAAAATGAATTAATATATATGAGTTACTAAGCTGTAATAATTGATTTATTAACATCTCATTGATTAAATCGGTTTGGAATTAATTTGGAAATCAATGAAATTTAATGTAATTAAATATTGCAGTTAATATGAATTAAGATGACAATTGTAGAATATGTATGTAATAAAATGTAAAATAATGTTAATTATATTCATAAGGTAATTGTTGATTCAATAATAAGAGTGAGAATCAAAATAAAAGAATTTATTGTAATCTTTTAATTAAAAAGAGGGAAGACGTTAATTGTAAACTTATATTGAAATAAATTTAAATTGGGTGATTTATTTCCAATTGATTCAGTTAACGCTTCAAAATTTAATGTTAGTTTACTGCATATATGTTTATACCTAAATATAAATATATGTTTTAGATCCAATTTTATCATAAGAAAAAGGATTATTTAGGTTTGAAATCTCATACTATATTAAATTAAATGTTAATAGGAGATGATAAAAGGGGTAAAATAGATTTACACTTAGCTATTTCCTTTTCAATTAGACTTGATTAGATTTTAATTGCAACATAATTTACCTTTCCATCTTCACTCTTCTAATTTACTCTTACATTCATTGCCTCCTTATATGGATTTTTATCATACCTTTTATTTATGAATGTAAACTATAAGTGGCGATAAAAATATACATATATATATTATACACCTGTTTATATTACCTTATTTATGCTATCATATTTTTGAATGTATGTTAATGCATTCCTAGTAAAACATTCAATCGAAATGTTAACATGTTTGTTTAAATTCCCAATCTAATCACAAAGAGAGAGAAATGAAAAGTTCTTAATGCTGTATATTCTTTCAATTTATGACATAAATTTGTGTAGAGAATTTATTTTTATTTATTGTGTGTTAATTGAATCTTTAATGGATGTCAATTTTGGTATGTTTGGGGTCAACAAAATTAATTAAGTGAACAATTGTTTCTGAAATTTGAACTCCAAAAGTTTGTTTACAATATAGAATTGGTCCATTCATTCCCTTTCTAATTAATAATTGATGCATTCTCTTTATTATTTCCTCATTTGTTCCATTACTCCTTTCCTTTTACATTGCTTGAAGCTTTTCCATTTTGCAAACATGAACTACTTTTCATTTTTTAATTCTTTCTTTTACCTCTTTTTAATACCTTCTACTTTTAAAAAGGCTGTTCATATTTACTTTATTTCAATATCTAGTTTGTTCATATTTATTTATTTTTCGTTCATTTTCCAACTTCATTTCCTGAAACCTCATATTATTTATTTCTAATTAATAACGGCCTCTCTTTTCAAATCTCATTGGCCCTAAACCTAACTCAAACCTTATAAATAAGATATGATGCATATGAAACTCTAGCCTCCATTCTAATCTTCTTTTCCTTTTCATTTTCTTCTTCAAATCTTCTTATTCTCTCTCATTTTATTTTTTCCTTCCTCTTCAAATATTCTTCTTCTTCAAATCTTCTTCTATTTCAAACTTTCTTCTTTCTTTTCAAATCTTGATTTTCTCTTTCATTTTCAGTTCTTCTTGTTTAAATCCTTTTTTTTCAACTCTTTTTTTTCAAATCTTTTCTTTTCCAAACCTTCTAAAAATAAATACATAAAAACATATATATATATTAATATAATAAGGAGGAAATTAAAGTAAATCAAACCAAAAGCAAAATTAAGGAACAAAGCTGGCAATCAAGAAGGAGACTAAGGAAACATAGAGAGGAGCTATTGATTAGAAGTCTATTATTTTCAAATTGCATAAAGGTGAGTGATTTAACCCACTCATAAATACTAAACCTTCTTATGTTAGTTGAATTAAATTTATGATGTGCTAAGAAATTTATCGATTGTTGTTTGGTAGTTTAATTTGACATTTTTATTGAAATTGAATTTAATTTGAATTAAATTGCTATTTAAATTAATATTGAATTTAAATTGTTAGTTAAATACCCGATAATGATAACCAGTTAATTGTTGTGATTTATTGGTTGATTTGAATGATGATTGTGATGGATGCTTAATTGTTGACATTTTGGATTATTTTATGTTATTTTTATTTTATATGTTGTTATCACACTGCAAGTTCTCTTAGTTATTGTTTGGAAAATCACTATGGGTTGAAATGATACATACCCGAACAATCTTATAAATTAGGAAAAAACCGTTATGGTTTGAAATGATAAACCCGAGCGATTTTATACATTTGGAAAATTGTGATTCAGGATACAGGTTGAAATGATATATATCTGAAAATTTAAATTTATTACGGGTTGAAATGATATATATCCGTATCACTTGACAAAAGGGTATAGAATTATATACGGACACCGTTGGTCGGTATTAAATTATTTTCTAAATGGAAAAATATGTTTGATTTACAAATTTGATTTCTAAATTTAGTTTAATGATTTCATTTAAAATTCATATTTGGAAAAAAAATTATTTTATATGTTTTAAAGCTTCAAATTATAAGTAGTTATAAAGGTTTTAAATGTAAATTTTAGATTTTAACTTATAATTTTATTTAGTTTTAAATATATATTATAAATAGTTTAAATTTTAATTTGATAAAATATTTAATATAGTTTTAATATATATATTTTTAAATTTAATTTAATATAATAAATATAGTTTTAAAGATTTATTTAAAATTTAATTTAAGGTAATAAATATAGACTTTTATAATAACTTAATAAATAAAAGATTTTGTAAAAGATTTTAGAATCTTTGTAAAAGGTTTTGTAAGAAATTTATAAAAGTTTTGTAAGAGATTTTATAATGGATTTTATAAAAGGGTTTTTATAAAAGATTTTTAAAAAGGATTTTATAGTAGTTTTATAAAGTAGTTATAAAGGTTTTAAAGGATTTGATGAAGGGGTTTTATCAAAGAACTTGTATAAATGGATTTGGAAGCGTTTTAAAGGAATTTGCATCGAAGTTTATGAAAAGGGAAAGAGTTGTAAACTGTTTGGAATTTATAAATAGCTTTATAAATGGTTCTAAAGCATATAAATAGTTTATAAATGGTTTGAGAGAGATTTATAAATTATTTTCGAAATTGATTGAAAGAAATCTTCCTCGATATTTACGAATATATTTATACTTTTGGAATAAGTATATGGATATCTTGATATGAAAGTAGGGACTGTTTTTTGGATTTATTATATAAATGTTTTATAAATGACCACGGTGTGAAATAAGCGTTTGGTTGTTAAAGAGATCGGGACCGGATATTGTCATACTCTCTGTCAATACCGAAAACCACTTTAACAACTGTGCACGTGGTGGAGAATCCAGAATGAAGTAGGATGGTTTGGAAAATGCTACTGGAATGAAGTAAGAGAACGATGATGGATAGCTAACCTTCGGGTCATAATTAAAATGACTAAAACAGGAGCTATACCGGGCCAAGTGAGGTCGCTCCTCCGATCGGGCACATTTCTTCGATACCATATCTGTTACTTTGTGATCGATTGTTGGTCACCCCTTGATTTTGATTATGGGAGTGTGTCTCGAGGTGGGCGGTAGTAGCTACTATGCATTACCACCAGTCCGGGAGTGCAAAACGGTAGAATCATATCCTGGGCATTGCCTCGCGTGCCTTGTCATATTTATCCTGATCACGCCCACTGTGAGTTTGTTTTGTTTCGTACACTATGGACTGCCCTCTGATATCCCTCCACTTTTCGAAGGAATTACGGTACTGTATAGACTACGACATTTATAAAAATGTGTTAAGGGGGATATGGGTAACGCCTTAACGATATTTTAATACTTTACTTTACTATAGACATATTATAATAGCGTATTGTATTACATATGTAGATAGTTTAACGGATCCTTAAGAGATGGAATCCCAAACATCTATTAAGTTATTGCACACACGTTAGACACTGGATATGAGATGTAAAATCCCGTAAACATCTCTGAAGCTGTTGCACTCATATTTATTTACTGTTGATTTAACTTACATAAGATGTTTTAGTTCTAACTCGAGTGTTTTGTCTTTAGTTACGCTCGGGTCAGTCTGAGTATTTTAGCACATTGAAGACTATCTTTCTGGAGGACGATGACGAAGATTTGTATATATTCCACTGCATCATGTTATTCTGTTGCATTATGTATTTATTCCTGGTGTATGTATAACTTTGATCTGTACTATAACAGTGTAATCAAATGTTATTTGTAAAACAGCTTCTTGAACTCTTTATTTGATTATTATATTTTGTCATTCCGCTGTGAGATTTTGTGTTTTATTTTTCCTTCCTTTTCTCCTATTTTCTTATTTACCCCATTAACAATCCTCCCTTTTTGAATGGTTTGAGTTGACATGTATGGTTTATTGTCGATTTAAACCATCCAAAAAGGTGGGTCGTTACAGAGAGCGTCCTTTGTGATTTTTGTTAAAGTCTCGCACAAAATCTGCTTGCAACACGGCATCCCGGAGGAAGACGTTCGCCTCCCAGGGAAGGATGAATTTGCTAATATGCCACACCCGGGATATACCGTTTGTCATCGGTATATGTGCTTAAATGGAGCTGTGCCCCTTTTTACGATTTCTTGAGAGAGACCCTCTCGAATTTAGGAATCGCTCCACTTCATATTCGCCCTAACGGATACGCCATCTTAACTTGTCTGCTTGTCGTTTTCATGTGAACATTCAATCGTGGCTCGAGCTTTGACGAGTTGAGATACTTTCTTTCATTCAAAAGAAGAGATGAGTATCCTTCCTTGGTTATGATCGAGGCCTAGAGGAATTGTAAGATTTTATTGTGATTGCAGAGCAACTTGTCCCGATTCAAGACTCAATACTTTTTTGTCAGATGTCCTGAGGGGTTCAACCATCTTTGGACAATGGTGGGTAAGTTCCCTTTCTTTCTCATTGAGTTCTGATGTGTCACTGTAGAATTTCTAACAAGTTGAATACTTCTTACAGTTATTTCGAGGCCGAACAGGGACTTGTCTCTCGATGGGACTTTCTGAACCCTAAAGGCTATCGATGTTGAAGAAAAACCCGTTAAAGTCTTGTTGACTGATGAAAACTAGCTTTGATACGGATTGTTGCATCCAGGGAGATATGCAGTTCTAGTTGAGGTCACATCCTGTAACAACCCGACTTCCTATGCCCAGAAAGTCGCATCATTATGAAGAAAGAAAGGGGTAGAAAATAGAAAAGAAGAGAAGAAAGAAAGAAACAACAACAACGATCTCACAGCGGAACGAATAAATTATATTAATAACATAAACTATTACATAGTATACAACAATTTACAGAGTTACACAGCATATACATCACTTACTAGACAGTTATAAACATCTGTCTAGACATTACAACTCAAATACAAGACAAGACACTATCACAGATATCAACACAGCGGAATACTATATCTACGAACGCCGAAGCCTCCTGCTCCATTGCTCATCCAGAATATTCGTCAAAGCTAAACCTGAATCCCTTGGCTACTCGTAAAAATTTGAGTACCCAAGAGTTTATAAAACAGAAATAAACACTTGGGTCAGACATGGGTCTGGTGTGAGTAACAGGTTAAACTTGCTTAACTTCAAAACCTTTAGAAAGAAAAGGTATCACGTAAGACTCCCCACAAATAAACATGGGTAAGTTTTTACCTTTCGCTAACCAAAACATTTGATAGGAAATCTGATTTTATTATAATAGGGTCTAGGGTTTTCAAGTAAAATATAGAAATAGCTGAAATGCTTACATCTCACATTCCAACATAGTTGGGCACAACTAATACGTACGGCACTTATTGGAGTTTGGATTCCATACAATGGCAGGGCTACTGGGGTACCGCCCGTCACAGTACGTGGCCTAGATCACCGTACCGAGGAGTACGCCCGCTCCCCTGCAACACAAAGCCGGAACCATCCCTTACTGGATAATCCCAAACAAGACAATCCCGTAGTTGGCGCGACCAACCACACACTAAGCCGAATAAAAGAAAAGGGACCTCTAGACAGGGATCTATCTTGCTCTCAGTGGGTGCTACCCACGAAACCTTGCTGCACCTCCCCTGTTTTAGCCATTCCCGGTTGATGAGGCTTGAGGTTACGATTACCTTTAATCAGAACATATCACTTAGAATGCTCATCGTCCGCCTGACGATGTGCTGAAAGCATTCAATCCATACAAGTTCGTTCCGGGTTCGAACGAAACCGAAGGCATTATCTCGTTACACTCGTTTTGGAATCACCCTCAGAGTTAACGACAATAACCCTTGCACTCTGAATCTTCATCTTCACTTGAGATTCACGACCTATCGTAAATTTGGATCGATGTGGTATTCGGGTCTCCAGACCTGGAATTCCGGTATACGGAAACCCGATCCCGGTCTCATCGAAATCCAAAACGTATCTTTTAAGGGCCAAGTTGTTTTAAGGTTAAAACAGTTCAATTCTTATCTATATACACAAAGATAGATAATTCAATAGATAATCTACATTATCATCCCAAACAGATAATTCACATTATCATTATAATTCAACCAAACATCCATATCATATATCAATCATATCTCATCAGAGATATCAAACAATGAAATACATTCAATCTCATTCATCCATCCTTAAGCAATGATTTATATCATCTAATTAATTTAAAGTGAATTAAACTAATTACTTCATTCTATAAATCTTACTTACTTAATTATTAATTAAACCAATTAATAATCATTACTCCAAGTATCCATCTAAATTAATCATTCCTGATTAATTACCCTTTAATTACTTTAAGTAATTAATACTTAATTAATTTCACAAATTAATTATCTTAAACCATTCAGTAATTAATCTTTAATTACTTCATTAATTAATTAACTATATTTAATTACATTAATCCTTAATTAATTACAATTAATTAATTACTTTAATCACTTATTATTTATTAATTAATCTTAATTAATCAATTCTTAATTTCATCATTAATTATATTAATTAATGATCCTTAATTATTCTTAATTAATTATCTTATTTAAATTAATAATTAATTAGTCACATTTATTAATCACCTTTGATTAATCTCATTTAGTAATTAACTACCCTTAATTACTCTTCCATAAATTAATTACTTCTTAATTAATTATCTTTTAATTAATCCCTTGATTAATTATTCAAAGTAATTAAACTCAAATTACTTTCATTAAACCATCTTTAGTTAATTACATCCACTAATTAACTTTAATTACTTTCCTAAGTAATTACACTTCACTAATTACATTTAAGTAATTATACTTATCAAATCACTAAATGATTATCTTAAATTAATTTAATTAATTAATTTAAACTACCAAATTTATTTAATTAATTACCTTAAGTAATTAATTTCTTTAATTACTTCCATTAAGTAATTATACTTAACCCATTTCATAAAAGATTTTCATTGTTAATTAATCTAATTGATTATCAAAATTAATCCCATTTATTACTTATTTAATAATCCCTAATTAATGATCTCTCATTAATTATTGATAATTCTTTAATTACTTCAAGTAATTAATCCTTAATCATCTATTATTAATTACTAATTTATTAATTTCCAATTACTTAATTAATTGCTTAATTAATCCTTAAATCACTTGATTAATTAATTCATAATCATTTGTTAATAATCTATACTTATTTAAATAAATGATCCTTAATTCTTAATTAATCAACTTATAATCCAAATTTTTTAATTAATTAACACTAAACCATTAATTAATTAAATTATTCTTTAATCATCTCAATAATTTAATGAATCCTAAATCATTAAATCTCTAAATTAAAGTATTAACATTTTAATTATCATTTACAAAAGGTTTTGAAATCCTTTACTTTAAATCTTCCTTTTCTCTTATTTCAAATTAAAGGTTTAAAATACATTTCAAATTCAACTTTAACCAAATTTAAATCAAATTTTACAAACTCTTTTTAAACCCAAATGTTAAAGAACACTTAACATTTAATTTATTTAAATTCAAAACCTTTTTAAAATATACTTTAAAACATTTAAATTTGTTTAAACATTATAATTTATAAAATTATTTTATCCCAACTAGGATACAAATTAAATTGAATCCATACTTTAAAATTTTTGATTTAAACTTTGCTTTAAATCCTGCTTAACATTTTAAACTTCAATTTAAAATTTAAACCCTGTCAGCTTTTAAACTGAAACCAAAAGCCTACCCGAGCCCATCTCAAAATTACCCGAGATAAAACCCTCATGCTTCGAGTTGCTCACGCTATAAACTCGAGAAATACTCGAGTGTCATTCCTCTGCTATACCCAAACTAAAACACTGATACGCCTGACACTTATTCACGTGCACACGCGAGTTGATCGCCTCCGACCATCACTCCCAACTTTGGCATATCGACTTCGACCACCCCTCACGATCGCGACCTCCAGAACCACGAACAACCACCTCAATCGAATTCGAGAAATCTCGATCACAACCTGGAAACAGACCAATCCTGGAAAACTCTCGAATCCAACTTTCTGACCACCGGAGCGCCTGACCTTCTAGCCTCACCTTCGTCAACGTCCTCGTTTCCAATCTCCAGAGTCTGGTGGAACTCGGTCCACCAGAGACGCCGTGGTGGATAATTTCCTGATCATCACCAAAACTAGGTCTACAGACTTTAGATGATCACCGCTGCCTCCCTAATGGTTAGAACATCTATCTAACATTTTTCCCTTAGCCTCTGATCACTGGACTACCACCAGATAGAACCCCAGCCTTCCCAAGCAAGTAGATCACCAGAAAACACCCAAAACACATTATCTGATCAACCCCAAAATGCACATTCAAACCCAATCTAGAAACTATGGTTTTACTTCTAAAAATTATGATTTTGAATAATATTTCAGTTTATAATCCTGGATTTCTAAATTAAGATGTTTGAATTTCCACTTATTTTAAACTTGTTCTGTTCTTTTTAATTTCCAGAGATATTACAAAATTATTTTAACCTAAGTAAATTTTAAATCTTAATCTATAATTCAAACAAACAAGTCTTGTTTGAAACCTAGGTCATAACAGTAAGTGGATCAAGAAGTATTGCATTTTGAGTAAATCATGTAGCTAGGAAACTAAAATCAGGAAACAGAGATATAAAGCATGCACACTATAAATACACTCAAGTATACATAGACATTTCATCAATATACATACACACTAACATGCTTTATTCCAGAAAATTCACATGCAAACAAATATCCCTACTTGAGTTTACAAAGAAAGTTACTCACTTGATTTAAAGGAGATGAACAGAGGATAGGTTTTTATGTGTAAACTGACAGGCTCATACATATATTTATCCTAATTCATATAAATTCAAATTAAAAACTACAATACAAGCCAATATTATCACATGCAAACATATATCATATGTTTTAAGTTTTAAAAATGAAAGTTACTCACCTTTTAAAAATGAACAGAGAAACTTTCCAGGTTTTAACTTGAAAAGCTTTTGAATTTAAGATCTGAATGTCTTTGCTATTAAAACTTGAATATTTGATTTGGAGACTTGCATGCATGCTCTAAAATCTTGCTTTGTTTAGATGTTGCTCTAGATCAGGTTGCTTACTTTCAGATTCGAAAAGAAGAAATTGCAGTCTTGCTTAGATTCCAGATTGAAGAAAAATGCAGGCTACAGGGTTTACACTTGCAGTCTTTGTTTTGAGATTGAAGAAATGGTTATCGGGTTTCAGATCTTGAAAAGGATTTGAATTGCAGATTGTTTTTAGAGAGGAAGATAGATTTGTTATGAGGATTTTGAATTGAGAGTAAGTTAATTTACTGATTTGTTAAGAGAGGAGTTTATATTCAGTTTTTCTTAGTTTTAGGAATGAAGATCAGAAAGGAAATGAAGATAAAGAAAATTGTTTATATAAGCTGAAAATAATTTCTTAAAAATAAAAGAAAATGGAAATTTAAAAGATGGACACTTGTCTTATATCTTAGTTCATAAATTTACACATATTACTTTGAGTCTTAATATGATAACACTTGTATTTTAAGAAATTTGCATATATTTATATGTAAATAAAAGCCTTAGGAGCTAACACATGTCACCATGGTTACTTAATAAATTAACACTTGTCTTTTTAAGTAATTCATATTTATTTTATAATGTTAATAAAGCCCTTTTCTTAATTTATTAAATACTTATCTATATATATATAAATTTCTTTAAAGAAAATAAAATCAATTATACTTATAAATAAAAGTTCATACATATATTTTAAAATCCAAAACTATTAAAATGTATATTAGAAATTTAAAACAAGACTTTATTTATTTATTAAATTTCAAACCAAAGCCTATCTATTTACAATATATATACACATATATATACATCATAAATAGAAATCATTTTATTAGTTTTTAAAAGATAAAATTCCTAATTAAATATTTATTTAATTAGATTATTAAATCAAATTCAAATTTATTATCAAAGATCATCAATATCAATTTAATCATTTAACAGATTACTAAATTGATATTGCTCAAATTTCCGGGATATTACATTCCTCCCCCCTTAAAATAATTTCGTCCCCGAAATTTAAAACAAAGGTAATTTAATAATCTATTTAAATCACAAACAAATATTATCATCCATATGCTAACAACCATAGCAACCAATCATACAAACAAACAATTCTAACTATCCAGCCAAAATTCTGAATAGAATTCCCTCGAGTTTCCCCAAGTATATATATATACCGGGATACTCGCTCTACAAACAATCCAAACAACCAATACTACTAAGCTATAGAGCTCCTACTCATCTAGATCTATAGAACTAAACAAGATATCAGACTACAGACGAGTCTGACTCAACAACCAAATCTCCTGAACTGCTGGTTCTAAACCAGAGATAGATCAAACACGTATTCCCTCAGAGATACGTAAAATACATTGAATTCTAGTTATCCAAACTGACAATTCAACCTTGTAGATCAAAGTACTTATCCAAATTAGATCACAGAAAAGATCCAAAATAACTCGGAGCTAACTTCCCAGACTTACCCAATCTTATAGCTCCCTTTAACCAGAGAAAAACTTCACAACAACGAAGTCTCCAACTTCGAATTTCAAATTCCTTCGTCTCTTATCCACAAAATTCTTCAGACGATCCTGGCTTCCTACAAATCCTTCTTGATCAGCTCAACCTTCGCTGATGCTTCTCGAAACAAACTGGACCAAAAACAACTCAACAAAATGATCCTCTCAAGGTCTACCCAAAACAAAACACAACTCTACTCACAAACATCAGAAGACCGAACTAACTTCTCCTATCTGGAAAAGACAAACAGTAGCACTCGCCAAACTGCTTCCGCTACACCACTCTGATCTGGAGTTGATAAGAATGCTGATGAAGAACACAAGCACAAACTGGACAACATATCCCAGAAAATCTTAGATACCCAAAAGAACACTCAACTATCGCAAGTCACTTTTGCGATCAACCCAGCCAAAATGCAAAGAAACTGTTCTCTCTTTACCAATCAGAACAGCTTACACTTATCTATCCTATCTATCGAAGAAATGGATCCACTCTACTGCTTCTGAACTCTACCTTCAGAAAAACTGCTCAGCCAGAAAACTTCCTGCCAATACAGAACACTCCGAGCTGCACTGCTGCCACAGATGCCAAAGGTCTCCTAACCAAAGCTCTTCGAGAAACTCGAACCCAAACCAAATAGAACACCATGTTGAACTCAACCACAACACCGAAGCAGACACACTTCATTAACTTGTTCCAAAGAAAACATCTTCGGGAACATCCATAGTCACTGCATCTCATCACACAGTTACTTCTTCCAGAAGATACCAAGATACTATCACTCGCTTCTGCCCAACTGACAGATCCAACTCTACTCATCCAACTTCAAAGATAAACTCCGAACCTTAACAGGTTTCCTTCAGAGATTGTGAAATCCTTACACAACTGTAAAGTTCACTCGAGACGGTATTAGGTTTACAGTCTCGACAGATACTCTTCCAACCTCAACACTCAGACTCCTAATCCTAGATGATAAATTATTATCATCTCAACCAATCATTACAAATACCATATACATTTAAAATGATACTTTTTATATAGAAATTATATCTGGGTAGAATTATTTCATCTACCTCTTTAAAACAATATTGTGTCCGTTGGCCTGGTCAAGTGTTTAGAGATCCCTATCAATAACGTTAGCTACTCGTATTGACCAGAATCCATATACCACTCAACCGATCAATATAACACAATATAAAACCATTTTATATAACTAACAAATACGCGCTCTCGTATATATATATATATATACTCAGACTCAAACAGGTTGCTACAGATCCTATCTCTAATGAACAATCCTTCCTAACCTAGGTATTCACTCAACCTAGTGTTCTGAAATTCACTTAACCAATAGCTTAGGTATTCGCTCAACCTTCGCTCTGATACCAATTGTAACAACCCGACTTCCTATGCCCAGAAAGTCGCATCATTATGAAGAAAGAAAGGGGTAGAAAATAGAAAAGAAGAGAAGAAAGAAAGAAACAACAACAACGATCTCACAGCGGAACGAATAAATTATATTAATAACATAAACTATTACATAGTATACAACAATTTACAGAGTTACACAGCATATACATCACTTACTAGACAGTTATAAACATCTGTCTAGACATTACAACTCAAATACAAGACAAGACACTATCACAGATATCAACACAGCGGAATACTATATCTACGAACGCCGAAGCCTCCTGCTCCATTGCTCCTCCAGAATATTCGTCAAAGCTAAACCTGAATCCCTTGGCTACTCGTAAAAATTTGAGTACCCAAGAGTTTATAAAACAGAAATAAACACTTGGGTCAGACATGGGTCTGGTGTGAGTAACAGGTTAAACTTGCTTAACTTCAAAACCTTTAGAAAGAAAAGGTATCACGTAAGACTCCCCACAAATAAACATGGGTAAGTTTTTACCTTACGCTAACCAAAACATTTGATAGGAAATCTGATTTTATTATAATAGGGTCTAGGGTTTTCAAGTAAAATATAGAAATAGCTGAAATGCTTACATCTCACATTCCAACATAGTTGGGCACAACTAATACGTACGGCACTTATTGGAGTTTGGATTCCATACAATGGCAGGGCTACTGGGGTACCGCCCGTCACAGTACGTGGCCTAGATCACCGTACCGAGGAGTACGCCCGCTCCCCTGCAACACAAAGCCGGAACCATCCCTTACTGGATAATCCCGAACAAGACAATCCCGTAGTTGGCGCGACCAACCACACACTAAGCCGAATAAAAGAAAAGGGACCTCTAGACAGGGATCTATCATGCTCTCAGTGGGTGCTACCCACGAAACCTTGCTGCACCTCCCCTGTTTTAGCCATTCCCGGTTGATGAGGCTTGAGGTTACGATTACCTTTAATCAGAACATATCACTTAGAATGCTCATCGTCCGCCTGACGATGTGCTGAAAGCATTCAATCCATACAAGTTCGTTCCGGGTTCGAACGAAACCGAAGGCATTATCTCGTTACACTCGTTTTTGAATCACCCTCAGAGTTAACGACAATAACCCTTGCACTCTGAATCTTCATCTTCACTTGAGATTCACGACCTATCGTAAATTTGGATCGATGTGGTATTCGGGTCTCCAGACCTGGAATTCCGGTATACGGAAACCCGATCCCGGTCTCATCGAAATCCAAAACGTATCTTTTAAGGGCCAAGTTGTTTTAAGGTTAAAACAGTTCAATTCTTATCTATATACACAAAGATAGATAATTCAATAGATAATCTACATTATCATCCCAAACAGATAATTCACATTATCATTATAATTCAACCAAACATCCATATCATATATCAATCATATCTCATCAGAGATATCAAACAATGAAATACATTCAATCTCATTCATCCATCCTTAAGCAATGATTTATATCATCTAATTAATTTAAAGTGAATTAAACTAATTACTTCATTCTATAAATCTTACTTACTTAATTATTAATTAAACCAATTAATAATCATTACTCTAAGTATCCATCTAAATTAATCATTCCTGATTAATTACCCTTTAATTACTTTAAGTAATTAATACTTAATTAATTTCACAAATTAATTATCTTAAACCATTCAGTAATTAATCTTTAATTACTTCATTAATTAATTAACTATATTTAATTACATTAATCCTTAATTAATTACAATTAATTAATTACTTTAATCACTTATTATTTATTAATTAATCTTAATTAATCAATTCTTAATTTCATCATTAATTATATTAATTAATGATCCTTAATTATTCTTAATTAATTATCTTATTTAAATTAATAATTAATTAGTCACATTTATTAATCACCTTTGATTAATCTCATTTAGTAATTAACTACCCTTAATTACTCTTCCATAAATTAATTACTTCTTAATTAATTATCTTTTAATTAATCCCTTGATTAATTATTCAAAGTAATTAAACTCAAATTACTTTCATTAAACCATCTTTAGTTAATTACATCCACTAATTAACTTTAATTACTTTCCTAAGTAATTACACTTCACTAATTACATTTAAGTAATTATACTTATCAAATCACTAAATGATTATCTTAAATTAATTTAATTAATTAATTTAAACTACCAAATTTATTTAATTAATTACCTTAAGTAATTAATTTCTTTAATTACTTCCATTAAGTAATTATACTTAACCCATTTCATAAAAGATTTTCATTGTTAATTAATCTAATTGATTATCAAAATTAATCCCATTTATTACTTATTTAATAATCCCTAATTAATGATCTCTCATTAATTATTGATAATTCTTTAATTACTTCAAGTAATTAATCCTTAATCATCTATTATTAATTACTAATTTATTAATTTCCAATTACTTAATTAATTGCTTAATTAATCCTTAAATCACTTGATTAATTAATTCATAATCATTTGTTAATAATCTATACTTATTTAAATAAATGATCCTTAATTCTTAATTAATCAACTTATAATCCAAATTTTTTAATTAATTAACACTAAACCATTAATTAATTAAATTATTCTTTAATCATCTCAATAATTTAATGAATCCTAAATCATTAAATCTCTAAATTAAAGTATTAACATTTTAATTATCATTTACAAAAGGTTTTGAAATCCTTTACTTTAAATCTTCCTTTTCTCTTATTTCAAATTAAAGGTTTAAAATACATTTCAAATTCAACTTTAACCAAATTTAAATCAAATTTTACAAACTCTTTTTAAACCCAAATGTTAAAGAACACTTAACATTTAATTTATTTAAATTCAAAACCTTTTTAAAATATACTTTAAAACATTTAAATTTGTTTAAACATTATAATTTATAAAATTATTTTATCCCAACTAGGATACAAATTAAATTGAATCCATACTTTAAAATTTTTGATTTAAACTTTGCTTTAAATCCTGCTTAACATTTTAAACTTCAATTTAAAATTTAAACCCTGTCAGCTTTTAAACTGAAACCAAAAGCCTACCCGAGCCCATCTCAAAATTACCCGAGATAAAACCCTCATGCTTCGAGTTGCTCACGCTATAAACTCGAGAAATACTCGAGTGTCATTCCTCTGCTATACCCAAACTAAAACACTGATACGCCTGACACTTATTCACGTGCACACGCGAGTTGATCGCCTCCGACCATCACTCCCAACTTCGGCATATCGACTTCGACCACCCCTCACGATCGCGACCTCCAGAACCACGAACAACCACCTCAATCGAATTCGAGAAATCTCGATCACAACCTGGAAACAGACCAATCCTGGAAAACTCTCGAATCCAACTTTCTGACCACCGGAGCGCCTGACCTTCTAGCCTCACCTTCGTCAA
This sequence comes from Allium fistulosum, assembly GCA_030737815.1. Lineage (NCBI taxonomy): Eukaryota > Viridiplantae > Streptophyta > Magnoliopsida > Asparagales > Amaryllidaceae > Allium > Allium fistulosum. Next base: position 342,092,631 of record CM060904.1, read on the forward strand.
CGTCCTCGTTTCCAATCTCCAGAGTCTGGTGGAACTCGGTCCACCAGAGACGCCGTGGTGGATAATTTCCTGATCATCACCAAAACTAGGTCTACAGACTTTAGATGATCACCGCTGCCTCCCTAATGGTTAGAACATCTATCTGACATTTTTCCCTTAGCCTCTGATCACTGGACTACCACCAGATAGAACCCCAGCCTTCCCAAGCAAGTAGATCACCAGAAAACACCCAAAACACATTATCTGATCAACCCCAAAATGCACATTCAAACCCAATCTAGAAACTATGGTTTTACTTCTAAAAATTATGATTTTGAATAATATTTCAGTTTATAATCCTGGATTTCTAAATTAAGATGTTTGAATTTCCACTTATTTTAAAATTGTTCTGTTCTTTTTAATTTCCAGAGATATTACAAAATTATTTTAACCTAAGTAAATTTTAAATCTTAATCTATAATTCAAACAAACAAGTCTTGTTTGAAACCTAGGTCATAACAGTAAGTGGATCAAGAAGTATTGCATTTTGAGTAAATCATGTAGCTAGGAAACTAAAATCAGGAAACAGAGATATAAAGCATGCACACTATAAATACACTCAAGTATACATAGACATTTCATCAATATACATACACACTAACATGCTTTATTCCAGAAAATTCACATGCAAACAAATATCCCTACTTGAGTTTACAAAGAAAGTTACTCACTTGATTTAAAGGAGATGAACAGAGGATAGGTTTTTATGTGTAAACTGACAGGCTCATACATATATTTATCCTAATTCATATAAATTCAAATTAAAAACTACAATACAAGCCAATATTATCACATGCAAACATATATCATATGTTTTAAGTTTTAAAAATGAAAGTTACTCACCTTTTAAAAATGAACAGAGAAACTTTCCAGGTTTTAACTTGAAAAGCTTTTGAATTTAAGATCTGAATGTCTTTGCTATTAAAACTTGAATATTTGATTTGGAGACTTGCATGCATGCTCTAAAATCTTGCTTTGTTTAGATGTTGCTCTAGATCAGGTTGCTTACTTTCAGATTCGAAAAGAAGAAATTGCAGTCTTGCTTAGATTCCAGATTGAAGAAAAATGCAGGCTACAGGGTTTACACTTGCAGTCTTTGTTTTGAGATTGAAGAAATGGTTATCGGGTTTCAGATCTTGAAAAGGATTTGAATTGCAGATTGTTTTTAGAGAGGAAGATAGATTTGTTATGAGGATTTTGAATTGAGAGTAAGTTAATTTACTGATTTGTTAAGAGAGGAGTTTATATTCAGTTTTTCTTAGTTTTAGGAATGAAGATCAGAAAGGAAATGAAGATAAAGAAAATTGTTTATATAAGCTGAAAATAATTTCTTAAAAATAAAAGAAAATGGAAATTTAAAAGATGGACACTTGTCTTATATCTTAGTTCATAAATTTACACATATTACTTTGAGTCTTAATATGATAACACTTGTATTTTAAGAAATTTGCATATATTTATATGTAAATAAAAGCCTTAGGAGCTAACACATGTCACCATGGTTACTTAATAAATTAACACTTGTCTTTTTAAGTAATTCATATTTATTTTATAATGTTAATAAAGCCCTTTTCTTAATTTATTAAATACTTATCTATATATATAAATTTCTTTAAAGAAAATAAAATCAATTATACTTATAAATAAAAGTTCATACATATATTTTAAAATCCAAAACTATTAAAATGTATATTAGAAATTTAAAACAAGACTTTATTTATTTATTAAATTTCAAACCAAAGCCTATCTATTTACAATATATATACACATATATATACATCATAAATAGAAATCATTTTATTAGTTTTTAAAAGATAAAATTCACTAATTAAATATTTATTTAATTAGATTATTAAATCAAATTCAAATTTATTATCAAAGATCATCAATATCAATTTAATCATTTAACAGATTACTAAATTGATATTGCTCAAATTTCCGGGATATTACACATCCCCTTCTCAATCCAGGGTATGCACGCGATCCACCTCTTCATCTTATGGTTCAGAAAAGGGCTCTTTCCAAGAACGGGAAGGCCCGTCCGGCGAGTCTACTGAACAGACTCGCGAGGGAAAAGACGCTGCGACCGAAGCAAGTTGCCCAGCTAGAATGCCCTCGATTTCAAAAGAAAAGGAAGAGGAGTTTAATCAAAGGGAAGGGAAGGCCGCGATGAACATTGAAAACGAAGAGGGAGAGATTGGGAGTAGTAGCGATGAGTCCACTTCTAGCAATGATTTCTACGTAGAATTCGATGATGGGGATTATGAATCATGCGACAAGACTCCAGGGATGAGTCCCTTTATTCTGAGCTCACCTCCTCTAGACATGAGTGGCAAAGATGATGCTCTAGAAATCAGATGACATCGGGATTCTTCGAGTAAAGACGCTGGCGTGGACTTTGGAGATTTGAGCAATGTTTACGTCGATTTTGACGCGCTCATAGGGGAAGATTTCAAGTTCGAGGAGGTGCCTCCTCGTTTGTGCCATGTTGCACCCAAAGTCAGTCTGATTCCTTCCGCGACGCCTACCTGATCCAGTTTGTGACATCTTTTAGGCTCTCCTCCCAAACACATTGCACGTCTAACTAGGGTTACACTCACTTATACACATACTTTTCATGTTTATCTTCCATTTCTAAGGCTCTTTATTTATCTTCCATGTCAGGTACCATGAGAGGACACAGTCTCTATGATGATCTCGAAGAATTCACTGACTCTCAGTGCTGGTCGAAACGATCTTCCAACCGTCATCAGCCCCGCAAAATGGAGGAGGAATATCGAAGAAGAAAAGACTTAAATGCTGAGACTCGTCGTTGAGATGAGAGGGAACATGGCCGAGTATATAAAGGTGGGTATGAAAAGAGGAAGACTTTCGATGAGAGAGAGGAGCCATCGAAAAAGTCAAAGTTTGATGGCGTTTCCCATTCTTCAGAACAACAGGCCTTCGTTCCGACCCCCGCCTCGATTGGTTCTAAAATCCTGGTTTCTTTTGTACATATTCCATCTTCAACTCAAATCCCGACATCTCATGTGGCTCTGGCCCTCGGCTTTTCATGCCTCCACCGGAGATCTGCCTATGTCCTTCTATCTGGTCCTCCCAGGCTTGAGGCAGCGCTTCCCGATTGGTTTTAATGAAGGGGTTAAATTTGATCACAATCTTCATCGGTTCGTAGATATTCATACATGCCCCATCTTCAGGCTATCCAAAATGATTTAGAGCAAGCAGAAGGGTGGGAGAATTATGCAAATAGTTGGTGGATAAGAACCGCAACAACTATCAAGAAATCCTCTCCTTTGAGTCAGAGAAGGATGATTTCGAAAGAGCGTTGGCGGAACGCGATGCCAGAATCAAACAGCTGGAAGAAGAAAAGGATGCGTCGCTTCGAGAATGCAAGACCAACGCTGGCTTGCTGAAGGAGCTAAAAGAGCCGCATGCGAAGATCGAGATCGCCCTAAGAGATGAAATCAAAAGAGCGCATGATGAAGAAGTTAAACTGCAAATGGAACTTGAAGCCCGCGATACCATCATTGAAACCTAGAGGAAGACTATTTCCAACCAAGACAAGATCGTAGAAAATCACAATAAGACGATCACTAAATATGAAGAAGTCATGAAGTCGCGTGATAAAACAATCTCCGACTAGGCTGAGATGATTGTCGTGCTCCAAGATCGCGCAGCTTTGCGCTGATAAAACTTGGGTTGAAGTTGAGAGGGCCGCCGTTATGGCGGATTATTTGGAGCTTCAGGATACTTTTGAGAGAAAGATGGAGAAGATGGATGAGACCATCTTGAACTTCAATGTTGTAACAACCCGAAATTTAAACCATAATAATTAATTTGTTAATTAATTAAATAATAAAATAACTTTATGAAATTATCAGAATTAAACCACGGAAATTGCACCATTGTGTCCGTGGTAATTTTCTAGTCAATTTCCATATATAGAACAACAGAAACTGAGCTAATATGACCAAGTTATAAAATAAACAAAATAAGCAGAAATATAATGAAAAAAATACATGGTCAGGTCGACACGCCGGTCGACCTGGGCAAGGGGGCAGTCGACCGCCCGGTCGACCCGCCTTGTAATTTTGCAAGCGCACGAACGTTAGTTCATTCAAACGAATGAGAAGCATCGGAGCATGTCATTTGCACCCTTTAGTTTAATCCAGTCCCTCCGTTTCTGCATCCGATGGCTCCTATTCAGCCTATGACGTGGTTGCATCCTATTCAATCTCCAAATCCAACGGTCCAAGATCCACTTCTACATATATAAATAGACCCCTAGACCTAACACTTTTTCTCATTCTAGATTTTCTCCGCTTGGGTTCACCTTTTCAGCAAGGACCCTAAAAGGAATAATTTTCCAAGGAGAGAATCTTTTTAATAAAAATTATTTTACAACTCCAATTGGATCCGGGAAGACCAAGGGAAGAGCTTAGGATCGGAGGTGAGTGATTGTAATTATTTTAATATTTCTTTAAGTAATTTAAAATAATAGGGTTTCCAATAGTTGTAGTTTTACTACGATTTTTGGAATAGCCTTTTTTATTAATTATTTACAGTTTTTAATCATTTACAGTCTATTCAGCTATTCCTTTCAGTAATTTTAATATTACTCCTGTTAATTATAAATTATTACTATTAAGCATAGCTTTTTACTAATTTACAATCTATTTACAGTATTTAAGTTTATTTACTGTTATTTTTTTCTTATTTATATCTTTTCGACGTTTTGGATTTTATGCAAGCGTCTATTCTCTTCATTCCCCATTTCTAAGCAATATTTAATCGTATTTATATCCAATTTATTTCTTTCCTAATTTCCTTTGTTATCCTTATTTATGCTAGAACTGTTGTAGAGTCTATTACTTTTATCTTTCTTAAAGACTCTAGTAATTACTATCATTCACCAAACTTTTAGTCTAACCCACTCCTCTATTTCCCACTTTTCCCCCTTAGGCAATCAAGGAAGAAGCTAGTAGATTACTGCAGCTTGGAATTCACCTTGGAATAGACTTCTTCTATGTACTTCTTTTATTTTCAGCTGTTGTTCTTGTATACACTGGTTTATTTATGAGGGATATTACATACTTTGATTTTGAGATAATGAATTTTCATTTAATAAGACACGATGGGTTTTGAATGTTGTATTTGGCAATTGACTTATTTATGAATTAATTCTGAAGCTTTGTTTTAGTTAAATACTTATTTAGTTTCCGCTATTTTTACCTATTTGTGTCTTGTGAATCTTAGTCTCTATTACTTTTAGTTATACCTACAACACACCATGCCTTTTAATGTGTCCTTTTGGATATATTAAAGGTTGTGGGGTGTTTCACTTGGTATCAGAGCCTAAGGTTACAGGATTCCAAAAATATATTTTGAAAGTAAAGTATTTTTTTCAAAATAACTTGTTTTAAAAGTATTTTTTAGAAAAGAACCTTTGGAAATGATTTTAAGTATAAAAGAATTTTTTATAAAAATCCCCTCATAAGTCCAGTTCAATCCCCCTTTGACTCTTTCCTAAACTGCCTTTTTCTTTTCGTAGAATGGCTGATGCCTCGAACCTTCTCGAGGGCATTCTAGTTCCAGCCTGGTTTCGTAGGTACTTACAAGCCACGACTCCAGAGGTGCACGGGACTGCACCCAATCCTGCACCAGCGGGTGGGAATCCCATCAACCCACATGCCGCCATAAATTTCTCTAAGCTTTGTAAGGATTTTGCGAGTTTGGGCGGGAAGACTTTTTCTAGCAAGGAGACTTTTGTGGATGCGAGAGCATGGCTTAGGGACATTGAGAAGATTTTTGGTCTTTTGAGATTGGATGGTCAGCAGCGAGTTTAGCTAGCCGCTTGGCAGCTGAAGGAGGAGGCATCTTATTGGTGGGAGGTGATCGTGTTGGAGGGAAGGAATATTACTTGGGATGGATTCTAGGAGCGATTCGATAGGAAGTTTCTATCTCAAGCAGAAGAGAGTGTTCAGCTAGAGAAGTTTATCAATTTGAAGCAAGGGAGTTTGCCGGCCAAGGAGTACATCAATCAATTCAACGAGCTGTCGCAGTTTGGTATGGACTTGGTGAACATGGCACACAAGAAGGCTATGAAGTTTGCGAAGGGATTGAATCAACCCCTTCAGGGATTATTGCTGACTCATGTACCGATGTGAGCTACTTATGAATCTTTGGTCGAGATGGCGCTTATATCGGCTACGGTCAAGGAAGGAGAGTCTAAAGAGGATGTTAAGTCAGAAGGTCCAAAGAAGAAGTGGTTGGAAAAGAATAAGAAGAAGAAGAAAGGTGATGGTCCTTAGAAGTAGATTAAAAAAGGAATAAAATGCCATGTTTGTGGGAAGGTTGCACATGTGGCCAAGGATTGCTGGAAGGAGAAGATAAAGGGTAAGTGTTATACTTGTGGGCAGCCCGGTCATATGAGTAGGAGTTGTCCCTAGGGAGTGAGTGAATCAGTTGTGCAAATTCAAGCATTAGACACAGCACCTTCCGATAGCATTCCAGATAGAGGTAGGAAAGTCACGGTTGAAGATTTGATTTCTATATCTGATTTTCCTATTTGGACTTTATTTGATTCTGGAGCATCACACTCTTTTATCTCTAGCTCTCTAGTAGATTGTTTGCACTTGGACATATCATTAGTAGTAGACCCCATTTTTGTTTCAAACCTTATAGGAGGATCGACACACTTATCTATGATTTGTAGGGGTTTGAAAATCTTTATCCTAGGCATAGAGTTCGACTACGACGCCTATGTTTTGGGATTCTTGGGGTATGGGATAATCTTAGGGATGGATTGGCTATCCACATACGGAGCTATCTTAGACTACGAGAGGAGAGTCGTTAGACTTGAGACTTGCAGTGGTAGGACTTTGGAGGTATCTTGCGACCCGCAAGGGTCAAACATGTTGAGTTTTCTCTATTCCCTCGATTCATCTTCATCAGAGTTGCATTCGGTTCCTGTCGTCATAGATTTTACATACGTCTTTGAGGAGGTTAGAGGACTACCTCCTAAGAGAAAGATTGACTTCAGGATTTATTTGACCGAGAATGCCAAGCCAGTAGCGTTACCTGTAAGACACATGGCACCTAGGGAGAGGAAAGAGTCGAGCAAGAAGATTCGTGAGCTCTTGGAGAAGGGATTCATAAGAAAGAGCATATCAGAGTGGGGAGCGCCAGTCGTCTTCGCCACTAAGGCGGATGGTTCTCTTCGACTTTGCATGGACTATAGGGAATTGAAAAAGCTCACCAAGAAGAACCGATATCCACTTCCTAGGATTGATGATCTTTTTGACCAGTTAGTAGGTTCTTCGGTTTTCTCTCAACTTGATTTAACCACGGGATTCCATCAGCTTCGAGTTGCCGATGACAGCATAGATAAGACTACCTTTAGGTCACCGGACGGATTCTTCGAGTGGTTGGTTATGCCTTTTGGGCTAACTATTGCTCCAACCTATTTCGTTGATTTGATGAGTCGCGTCTTTAGGGATGTCCTAAATAAGTTTGTGGTGGTATTCGTGGATGATATCTTGGTATTTTCCAAGAGTATGGAGGAGCATGCGGTTCATTTGGAAGAAGTTCTTCGCACACTTCGTAGCCAACATTTGAGAGCTAAGTTTTCAAAGTGTCATTTTTAGAGAGAGGAAGTTCGTTTCTTGGTCATGTAGTCTCGAAGGAAGGTTTGGCCGTTGACCCCACCAAGGTTATTGCAGTACAAGATTGGAAGGCCCCCAAGAATGTTACCGAGGTTAGGAGCTTCCTAGGATTGGCAGGCTACTACAGGATGTTCATTAGAGACTTTGCCAAGATTTCAGCACCACTCACATGCATTACTAAGAAGAATAAAGATTTCGTGTGGGACGTGGATTGTGAGGATTCCTTCATGAAGCTTAAGAGAGCCTTTACTAGTGCACCAGTGTTAGTTTTACCCGACGGAGCTAAGCCTTTCGCTGTATACACTGATGCATGCGGAACGGGTCTAGGAGTAGTGTTGATGCAAGAAGGGAGGGTAGTGTGTTATTGTAGTAGGCAGTTGAGGACGCATGAGAAGAACTATCTTACCCACGATTTGGAGTTGGCTGCCATAGTTTTTGCACTTAAGACTTGGAGACACTATTTTCTTGGAGAGAGGTTTGAGTTTTTTACCGACCATAAGTCTTTGAAGTACCTATTCTCGCAGAAGGACTTGAACTTGAGGCAACAAAGGTGGATGGAGTTTTTAGCCTCGTATGATTTTGAGATAGCTTATACCCTGGCAAGGGTAATGTGGTTGTGAATGCATTCAGTAGAAAGAAAGCAACCCTTAGTCCTTTGTTTGTAGAGTGGAGGAGCTTGGAGTTTATTTCTACTTTTGATTTTAAGCCCTCTACGGACATTACTCCCGGATTGTTGGCAACCTTAAAGGTAAGGCCTAACCTTATGGATTAGATTGGCTCGAGGTAGCGGAGGATTCAGAACTCATGGACATTATGGATAGGATTAGCCAAGAAGAGGTCTTAAGACATCTCCAATGCTATTCCATTGATAGCAGAGGATGGCTTAGGAGAGATGGGAGGCTTTGTGTTCCACGTGCCGGTGACTTGTTGAGAGCAGTTTTGGAGGAAGCGCACCATTCTCGTATGACTATTCATCCGGGTGTTGACAAAATGTATCGGGATATGAAGAGGATGTTCTATTGGGGTGGTATGAAGAAGGACGTGGGAGAATTCATAGCTAAGTGTCTCATATGCCAAAGTGTAAAAGCAGAGCAGTAGAAGCCCGGTGGATTGCTTCAGCCCTTAGATGTACTGCAGTGGAAGTGGGACAGTATTTCTATGGATTTCATTGATGGTTTACCCCGTTCTAGGAAAGGAAACACTAGCATTTGGGTGATTGTTAATAGATTGACCAAGAGTGCTCACTTCATCCTAGTTAAGAGTAAGCGTACGGCTTCATATTTGGCATCCTTGTATATTTGAGAGATAGTCTGTCTACACAGAGTTCCTTCTAGTGTTGTTAGTGATAGAGATCCCATTTTCACTAGTGAGTTTTGGAGAAGCTTACAAGAGGCGTTAGGGACGCAACTTAGGTTGAGTACGACCTATCACCCTCAGACGGATGGCCAAATGGAGAGGGTAAATAGAGTGCTTGAGGATTTGCTGTGGATGTGCATTTTGGACTTTGGAGGAACTTGGGAGGAGCATCTTCCGTTGGTTGAGTTTGCATACAATAATAGTTACCAAACAGGTATAGGAATGGCACCATTTGAGGCTTTATATGGGAGACCTTGCAAGTCCCCATCATGTTGGGTAGAGTCTACGGAGAAGTTATTACTTGGACCCGATATGGTTAGGGAGACCTTTAAGAGGGTGGATTTGATTCGGCGAAGGATGTAGACGGCTCAAGACAGAGAGAAGTCGTATGCGAATAGGCAAAGGAGAGACTTAGAGTTTAAGGTTGGAGACTTAGTTTTTATCAAAGTATCCCCGCTTAGGAAAGTGGTAAGATTCAGATTAAATGGAAAGTAGCCCCTAGATTTGTTGGACCATTTCCTATTACAGAGAGAGTTGGGAAGATAGTTTACCGAGTGAAGCTACCAAATAGGCTCACATGGTACACAACGTTTTTCATGTTTTGCACTTGCGAAAGTGCTTACATGACTCGGCGGAGGTTGTAGAGCCTAGTCAATTAGAGGAGGTGGAGGTAGAAAGAGAAGCTTCTATTTGGCGTATCCCCACAAAGATTATTGGAAGAGATATCAAGCGACTAAGGAATAAGGAGGTTCTACTGGTAAAGGTGTAATGAGGAGATGATGTTGTAGATGCCACTTGGGAAGCAGAGGAGAAGATTCGAACTTCCTATCCTCATCTTTTTGATAGTAAGTTTTAGGATTCCTTTTTCCATCTTTAGATTTGAATAGGTTCTTTCCTTTATTATCTTTTGGGAGGGTAGAACTTAGGATTTAACCTATGGATGCTAGGATTTGATGTAAACATGTTAATGGAACATGTTATGAATGATGTATGCTAGTGGTTGCAAGTGTTTGCTAGTGGATGCTATGGACGCACATAGGTACACTAGGCACTATTATTCCTTAGGGATCGGCCTAACTAGGACATTAGAGCATATGCATATGGACGTGTGCGCATTTTTATTTTATTTCCATGACTGATATAAATGGATGTTTATCACATGATTGTTGCATTTGGATGATGTTTGTAGCACGCATATAGAATTATCAGTATCATTAGGAAATTTTTGCATTCATTTGGATACATGGCACAGACAAGGTTGCATAAAAGGAGGTCAACTGAATCAGTGGACTGCCTAATCTTTTGCATTAGATAGAGACATTTACACTACACTAATTGCATAAGTATCATAAATTGCATTAGAAAAACTTAAGGATAATGGATGAATGGTTTATGATTGGGTAGTTAGTTGTAGAATTGGATGAAAACATTTAGTACATTCTTTTATCCTTAGAGATTTCGGGGACGAAATCTTTTAAGGAGGGGAGAATATAACAACCCAAAATTTAACCCGTAATAATTAATTTGTTAATTCATTAAATAATAAAATAACTTTGTGAAATTATCAAAATTAAGCCACGGAAGTTGCACTATTGTGTCAATGGTAATTTTCTGGTCAATTTCCATATATAGAATGTTAGAGACCGAGCTAATATGACCAAGTTATAAAATAAACAAAATAAGCAGAAATATAACGAAAAAAATATACATGGTCAGGTTGACCGGCCGGTCGACCTGGGCAAGGGGGCGGTCGACCTGCCTTGTAATTTTGTAGGCGTGCGAACGTTAGTTTGTTCGAACGAATGAGAAGCATCGAAACACGTCATTTGCACCCTTTAGTTTAATCCAGTCCCTCCATTTTTGCATCTGATGGCTCCTATTCAGCCTATGACGTGGTTGCATCCTATTCAATCTCCAAATCCAACGGTCCAAGATCCACTTCTACACATATAAATAGACCTCTAGACCGAACACTTTTTCTCCTTCTAGATTTTCTCCGCTTGGGTTCACCTTTTAAGGAAGGACCCTAAAAGGAATAATTTTCCAAGGAGAGAATCTTTTTAATAAAAATTATTTTACAACTCCAAGTGGATCCGGAAAGACCAAAGGAAGAGCTTAGGACCGGAGGTGAGTGGTTGTAATTATTTTAGGATTTCTTTAAGTAATTTAAAATAATAGGGTTTCCAATAGTTGTAGTTTTACTATGATTTTTGGAATAGCCTTTTTCAGTAATTATTTACAGTTTTTAATCATTTTCAGCCTATTCAGCTATTCCTTTCAGTAATTTTAATATTACTTCTGTTAATTATAAATTATTACTGTTAAGCATAACTTTTTATTAATTTACAGTCTATTTACAGTATTTAAGTTTATTTACTGTTATTTATTTCTTATTTACATCTTTTCGACGTTTTGGATTTTATGCAAGCGTTTATTCTCTTCATTCCCCTTTTCTGCGCGTATGGAAGTTAAACGCGGATATGGATTTTATAAGTAAGAATATTAAATGAAGAAAATAAGATGTAAATTGTAAAGACTGTAATAAATAATGGAATTGGACTGAAATTACGCCTAATTATAATTAGAATTGGACTAATTAAAGATAATTGGCATAGTTATAACTTAGAATTATAACTAAATGAAGTAAAAGATGAAAGAAGCTTATTTTCACACTTAGACCTTGGGCTAAGTAATAAGCATGATTATAACGTAGGTTATAATAAGAAAAAGGATAGAATGAGGCTTATTTTAAGGCCTGGGATAAATTAATAGGCGTAGAAAGTAAAAATGGTAATAAAGGCTTATTTAAATAATTTATCTAAGTTAATAAGCAAAGATAAAGTAGGACATATTCCAAATAGCATTCTCTAGGGCATGCTTATGCTAAGAATGGTAGTAATTGGTCAAATAGAAGTCCAAATCATGGGGATTTGGATAAGGGGCGCAACTGGATATTGTTTGGATGAAGGGCCAGTACCAACAGCATTTCCCCTATTTTTCTATGGACACACAATGATCTCGCATTAGCCTGAAGTGAGATGGGGGGCACGCTATGTTGTACGTTGGAGGTAATAAGAAGACCCAATAGGTGGAGCAAAATGTAGCATGGGCATGGTGGCAGTTACGCGTGCGACTTCCATTCGGGTGCTCAGTAATAGCTATGAGTTCCAAGCGCTTAGTATGATGTCTTAGTAGACAGCATTACCTTCTGTGTAGGGAGCTATATATGTCGTCCGAATCCTCAGTAGTTGATATGTGTATCTTCCGTAGATACCATTGGCTACTGTGTAGGTAATTATATAGCAGCTGGTCCATAGAAAGGTCTATAGAGTAGCAAGCCGATCAAAAAGGGTAGAATTAGGGTCACATGCTAATTACAGGATTAGGAATTTAGCCTAATTAAATCAGAACAAGTGCAAGCAATCAAAGTTAACCTATCTTGAGCAATATTTAATCGTATTTATTTCCAGTTTATCTCTTTCCTATTTTCCTTTGTTATTCTTATTTATGCTAAAACTGTTGTAGAGTCTATTACTTTTATCTTTCTTAAAGACTCTAGTAATTACTATCATTCACCAAACTTTTAGTCTAACCCACTCCTCTATTTCCCACTTTTTCCCCCTTAGGCAATCAAGGAAGAAGCTAGTAGATTACTGCAGCTTGGAATTCTCCTTGGAATAGACTTCTTCTATGTACTTCTTTTATTTTCAGTTGTTGTTCTTGTATACACTGGTTTATTTATGAGGGATATTACATACTCTGATTTTGAGATAATGAATTTTCATTTAATAAGACACGATGGGTTTTGAATGTTGTATTTGGCAATTGATTTATTTATGAATTAATTCTGAAGCTTTGTTTTAGTTAAATACTTATTTAGTTTCCACTGTTTTTACCTATTTGTGTCTTGTGAATCTTAGTCTCTCTTAGTTTTAGTTATACCTACAACGCACCACACCTTTTAATGTGTCCTTTTGGGTATATTAAGGGGTGTGGGGTGTTTCAAATGTTAACTCCTTGCTACACCAGGGGTTCTCAACTATTTATGCCCTATATTCCTACACACTCTCGCTTTGGTTTGGGAGGAAATCTTGACCCGCTTTTGTGATAGTGGGGATGTCTATACCGAGCAAGAGTTAGAGAACGCGTGCCTCAACGAAGAATCACAGAAGGTGTTGCTAGAGGATCAGGATATTTTTCGGATTGAGAGAGAAAAGGAGGCTGCCGATGCTACCACGACATCAGCTGCCGATGCTAACACGACATCAGATGCCGAAGTGCTTTTGGAGCCTTTTAATTTTGGTGTCGGCGAACCATCTGGGCAGCCCCACGATCCATCATCAAGTTCTGGGCTTAAAGCTTCCTCTCGGATTGTGGAACCATTGAAGGAGGGTAAAGGCGGTGACTACGAGGTTGACATTCTTGGTCAATCTTCTGGTGCAGGTAATCCACTTTCATCTCACGCCGCAAGAGCAGGACGAATTTAACGCTTTCATATTTGATCTTATAGGTCCTTCTTCCTCACCTACCGATCCACTAGTTCTCTCAGTGTTTGTGCATGTTGCTATCTCTATCGCTTCTATGCTCGTTTCTGTACTTGCTCCGGTCACCGTATCCGTGTCCGGTTCGCAGCCGGGGCCAAAATCTGAGAAGATCGCCACATTGCATGGCTTGGATGACCCTTCTGTATCTTTGGGAGGTGACTTCATGGTGGTCGAAGTTCAAGAGCAATAAACTCTGATTGAGCAGCCATGCAAATCTCAACAAGAACTGGTCTCCATTAAGAAAGAGAAAGTCGAAGCAAGCGTAAAATGAAAGGCGAGTCTTCCAAAAAATTCATAGAGTAGGAAGAGGACATCAGCATCGAGGAGACCGTCGACATCACTGGCAGCTACACCACTCCCAAGACGAAGCAAAACTTCTAACAAAAGGCCGGAAGGGGAGTGGTGGAAAGAAGCACTGCAAAGCTTAGGTGGTAGCTGAACTGGTTTTGATTTATTTTGCACTATTTTGTTCAAGTGCGGAGTCTGCACTTAGTGTTTTTGTTGTGCTATCTGTACCTTTTCTTTTGTTGGCCGGTATTGTGTAGGTACGGCCCTTATGTTTTGACCTTGTACAGAAGAAAATTATAAGTAATACACCGTTGATATTTTGATTGTACCTTTACTTATCTGCTCATATGTGTTTTGTGCACTTATGTTTATTTTGTTTACTTCCATTTCACTTTATCTAGTACTGTTATTACCGCCAAAATTCTTTGGTTGGAGTAGAAAAAATGATGAAATTTTTTTTATTGAAGTACTGGTGTATGCCCCCTAGTTCACAGGGTAGTTTACTTCGAACACTTGACAAATGACCAGGAACTTATGATTCGAATAATTTGCATACCAAAACTTGGAATTTGACAAAGTTATAATTTGATTTTTTCTTTTACAAGTTTTGTAACTTATGTTTTTATGCTATTCTAGAAAGTACGTAACATATGCATGTTTGAAATGTGCACAAAAACGTAAACTTAGTGCAGAACAAACGGTTATGAGATTAACTATTAAAAAATTCATAAGCCTACAGTTACAAGATTAATTTAATGAATGATCTTTGCAAGTTTTTGGAAGTTAAACAACTTATCACTTCTCAAAAATGTGAGTTGATACTTATAAGTATCATTTCCTTGGATTTTTGCAATCTTTAAATATGTACTTCATTGCCTCGGGTGTGCACATCATACGAGTTATCTATAAGCGATTAAACGTTATTCACGTTAAATGCTATAGTTTACCATAGGGTGTTAGCAATTGGAGTTTTCTGCTAATTTGTAGCACTCCTATTTTATTAGAGTCGTGCCCATTAAAACTGATAATGGGAGTGGGTTGATCTTCACAATTCCTGCGATAGATGAGTTTCTCGGTATTGCCGGGGCAAATCTGGTACTTAAAATACTTCTCAATGTTGCCAATCTTTAGGCGATGTGAGGAGTTTTTGTTTTAAGAGCATGATTTCATGGCTCGAAGAGTTGGTGCGCGGCTTATGGGATGCATGGCTTTTTATACTCCTCGATGTTTCCTATCTTCGGGCAACATGAGGATTTTTTACTTTAGGAGCGTGATTTCATGGCTCGGATAGTTGATGCGTGGCTTACGGGATGCACGGCTTTTTTACTCCTCGTTTTGGCCTACCTTCTAGCAACATGAGAAGCTTTTAATTTAAAAGCGTGATTTCATGGCTCGGAGAGTTGGTGTGCGGCTTACGGGATGCGTGGCTTTTTTACTCCTCGTTGTTGCCTATCTTCAAGCAATTTGAGGAATTTTTACTTTAGGAGCGTGATTTCAGGGCTCGGAGAGTTGGTGCATGGCTTACGGGATGCGCGGCTTTTTATACTCCTTGATGTTGTCTATCTTCGGGCAACGTAAGGAGTTTATATTTTAGGCTTATGGGACTTCCTTTCTAGCTTCAATGCCTCCTCCAGTCTCGTATTGACTTGCTTTGCGGTTGAAGTCCTTTATTGTAGTCGGTTGCTTCATTTTGATCCACTTTTCGAATTCAGTTTTGGGATGAATGGCTAGGACCAAAGCCATGAAAACTATGTCCTCATTTGGATTGCTAACCTCTGTCACTATGGTATTGAACCGGTTCATGAAAGACTTCGGCGACTCGTTTCATCCTTGGAATAATCCGCATAGGGACATCACATCTTTAGGTTAAGTGGTATGGAGCCTGAACTGATCGAGGAATCTTATGACTAGTTGATCGAAAGTAGAGATTGATTTCGGTGGAAGCCTAGTGAACCATATGGAAGCGATTCCTTCCAAGAAAATGGGAAAACATCTACACCAAAAAGCTTCTGAAGCGTTTGCTCCGTCCATGTACCAACTATACTTGTAGAAATGGGGTTTTGGGTTCTTCGTCCCGTCATAGAATGGGATAGCTAGTATCGTGAATTTTTTCGGATATCGCTCATTCAAGATCTCATCGGTGAAGGGAGTCCGACTTCGTGCGGATCTCCACTCATCATCTCTTCTGTTTTATTTTTGTCCATCAATCGCTTAACCATATTCGCGATAAATGCCTCTGATGTTCGGTAATCCTGAGGATGGCCGTCAGTCACTACACCAAGTGTTTGACTTTGCAAATGGTCTTGGCGAGTGGGCTGAAGCCTAGGCACTCCTATCTTTGGGAGAACCACTCCCTCGTGGTCCCATTGGCTTGCGGTTGCTCTGACTGGGGCGGCTCTAACATTTCCAACATTATCGAAAGCATTGGCATTCTCTTCCAACTTATCATCATTAAATGTTTCTCCATCCTTTGAATCGGAGAGGTCCATGGCTATATCCACTCGTGGGGTTTTCACTCCATGGTTCAAATTCATAGTTGGTTGCCTTATGGTGAGTGGAGTACTTGTATTTCCTTCTGCATCGATTCCCATAGTTCCTGTTATCACCTTGTTTTGCGGCTGTTTCCCATTTCTCACGTTTAAGCTTGAAATGGAAGAATTTTCTTGCTCTATGGTAGCTGTGGGTTCAATCATAATTATTGGAGAAGGATTTGAATGTAAGGTTAAGAGATCATTGAGCTTATCTATCAGAGCCTTCTGACTGTTTTCAATTTTTTGGTTGATCTCATCAACCATTTTGTTCAACTCATCCCTTGTAATGACTTCGCGTTGGCTGGAGGATGATGACGCCTGCTCTCCCAAGTTAGCGCCATTTACTTTAGTTTGCTAATGATTCGTATCTTCTCCAGATATCAATGCCTCTATGGACCTCCCAGAGGCAGTTCTCTTCCTCCATAGAGCCATTGATTCCAAGCAACAAAATTTTCATACAAAGATTGAGGATCTAACTTCTGGACCTGTCTGATCCAAAATAGATAGCTAGATCTGAACCCCGAGTTGGGTTCTCAGTGAAAGCACCAAAATGTTAACCCAAAAAATGGATCAACACCCTGGTTTGAGTGTGAAAGCACCAACCCTGTTCCCATAGGACAATAATATGGATAATATATATAAAAAGAAAGCAGAAATAGAAAGGAGACAAGAAGATTTTTATAGTGGTTCGGCGAAGCCTACGTCCACTTTATAGTTTTTATTATAAACTGGTCGTTGTTACAAGATATATTTGATTACAAAGCTCTTGAATATCCTTAGCTAGATTGAATCTCCAAGGTTGGGATTCACTGGAAAATCACGGTGAACCCCTTTTGAAGATTGTTGTGAGGGAGATGAAGAGTTAAGAAAGCTTCCAACGGAGTCTCTGCTATCAGTCTGGAGGGATCCCATTAATTTTGCAGGTGGGAGAGTATTTATAAAGGTTGGAGAGTTACTGGGCCAGGCCTGTCCGCCAACCACTTGCAGATGATTATAGAGGGAGCATTGGGGTATGCCTCACGACCCGAGCCAAAACCCTGGATCGCTAGCGATCTATAGTCTATGGATCACTAGCGATCCATAGTGTATGCTCGAGTCTGAGCCAACCTCTTAGCTTTTACCCTTTGCTTGGTTTTGTGTGAGTCGCAGTGACTCTATGTTGATGTATGGATCGCTGGCGATCCATAGTGTATGGATCACTGGTGATCCATACACGCTGGCGATCCATAGTGTATGGATCACTGGTGATCCATACACTTAGCCTATTTTTGGACTTTGGTGTCTGGAGTGCCTTTGTCGTCTTGTGTTGATGATGTTCACACAATCTTGTTGCACGTCGCCTTGTTTTGATGATGGTTTACTTGCTGGCTGTATTTAGCTGCCGATTGGGCTAGACGGATGCTTGTCTCTTGAATTAACCAACTTGGAATCTTGTCAAACTTAGCCCCTGCTTCTAGAATATGTGTTGGATCATAATGCAAGAGAATCGGTTGACCCATAAGCTAACCCCATGGATCGCTAGCTATCCATGTCCTTGGTGGATTTTCCCATCCTTTTTTCCTGGTTTCCTTTGGCTTGTTACTCTAGATCTTTTGGTTGGCTTTTGGGCTATCCTGACTTGACTAAGTTGTTTCGACTTCTCTTTGATCCTGCTGGCTTAAAAACCGAGATAACACATATGTTATAATTGAAATTGGTTTTAGCATAGAATAAGAAATTAGTTATTTGGTAAGTAATTTATAATCCTTGTTTGTAAACAATAAATTTATAAATGTGTTTAAATTACTAAGTTGTAACAATTGCTTTATTTCTCATCTCATTATTAAATCCGTTTGAAATTAATTGGGTAATCAATTTGAATTAGTGTAATTAAATATTTCAGTTAATATGAGAGAAGATGTTAATTGTAGAGTATAAGCATAATAAATTGAAAATTTATGTTTAATGAATACATAACGTATTTGTCAATTTAATATAAAAGAACATTTAAATCAAAATAAAAGAATTTGTTGGAGATTAGAATATATTGAACTAGGATTTATTACAATGTAATTAAATGTTGAAATTAATTTAATTTTTAAATCTTGGATTTAAAATGGAAAATTTAATTTTAAAAGATTATTAATTCTTGTTTAACTAAGAATGATGATAGAAAAATCTTAATTTAGAAGTGATTAAATCAGTTTAATAATAATTCGTTTTAATTAACGTGTAAGAATAAATATAGTTTGATTTTAGAGCTAACTTCTATATACAATAGAATTAGGGCTTGAAATTAGTTTCATTGAGTTTAAAAATATTAAAAGCCTACATTTCAATATATAGGATGACCTATTTTCATTTCGGGAACGAAACAGGCTTTCGGGCCTTTGTAATCGCTTCGGCCCTATTGATATCCATTCCATCTGTTCATGTTCCATCTTTGCCTATATATACGTTGTTATGAAACCCTAGCAGCCTTCTGTTCTATTTTTTCTGTACGCACTTTCAAATCTACCTGCTCCTTTTCAACAGTGAATACCCCAAAACCCTAAATTTCAAATTTCAAATCTATTTCAAAATTCAAACTGCTCAAACCCTATCAAATTTTATGTCATTGCGAAGCTCCCGACGAATGGAATTAGCATCTTTAGTTCATTTTTTCAATTGAGTTTTGGTTTGATCGAAAATTGGTGAAGAAGTCTCGGCCGTTCATCCTAGGATTTGGATTCAACGGTGAAACATCGACCATTCGACGATCGGGGGGCACTGTAGTGTGGATGAAATGTAAAGGAGATGATCCATCGGGTTGGATCATGTCATCGGTGCACAAGATCGCTAGAACTAGTGAATAAATGGCGGTGCGATGAAGCTGTGTCTGTAGAGGTTGGAAGTCGCGTGCGGGGTCAGGGAAGGCGGCATGGCGGCGCGGTTCTGGTGGTGAGGTCCGATGGTCGAACGATGGCACGTGGGTGCGGCGGTTGGAGGTTGAAGGTAGTGGTTGTAGGTTGGTTTGGGTTTCATTGATCGATATGATTTAGGGATGATTAGGTATTTACAATATTGCCCTTTGTTTATTTAATTTAATTTTAAAATTTAAAACTTTTAACGTGAATAACTTTTACATACGAACTCGGATTCGCATGCGGTTTCTTCCGTTATGCTCGTATTGAAATTCTGGACAATACGAAACTTGTTAGGTTGAACTTGGAGATTGTTAAGATTTTAGGCTTCTATTGGATTTTTAATGGGCTATAAATCAAATTTGAGTGATTTAACCCACTCACGCAATACTAAATTTTCTGATGTTAGTTAAAACGAAATCATGAAGTGATAAATTTTTACTGTTTTCTCTTTAGTAGTTTAAAATTAATATTGAAATTTAATTTATAGTTAAACACCGACAATTGGTAACTAGTAACCGTTGTGATATATTGGTTGATTTGGGATGTTGATTGCAATTGGATGCCTATTGATTGATATGATGGATGTATGGTTGTTTATTTATTTTCACATATCCTGTTGTTGCCCTATTTATTATTAGATATCCTATGAATTGTCATTTGGATTATTTGAATTGAACTAAGAAATAGGTTGAAATGATATATACCTATGTCAGTTAAATATGGGTTGAAATGATATATATCCATCCATGTAATTAAAATTGAAATACCTATTCACTTGGCCAAAGGGTAGAAAATTATATACGGACACCGGATTTGGTTAAATTAAAAGGTTTCAAAATCTTGAATTTGAATTGGTTTAAATAATATTGTTTTAAAGAAAATAAAATTTTGATTTATACGTATTAAATTATTTTCTAATTTGAGATTTGAAATGTTGAAATTGAAACTTTTTAAATGAAAATATTACAGAATTTAATTCTGAATCTTAAAGTTGGAATTGAAATATGATGTAAATTTATTGAAATTGAATTATTTTAAAGGGTTGAAAATTTTGAATTTAAATTTGAAATTTATTAAATCAAAGTGGTTTAAATTGATATTTTGAATCTTGGATTTGAAATTGATTTCAACTAATTTTTTAAAAATGAGAATCTAAATTGAAACTGCTAGCCATTTGATTAGAACCGTTTAAAGTGAATTTGAAGTAAAGTTGAAATCGTTTTAAATTGAGGCTAATTTAAATTGAAATTTGAATATAAAGTTGATTTGAATTGGAAGTCGAAATTTAATTCGTTGTGACTTGGAATTGGAACATGAGTTCAAATCGTTGTGAAAGAAAGAAACAGTTTTAATATAAACTATTTTTATATAAACTATTTTAATTATCCAAACTATTACAATATTAAAACTATTTTAATTATTCTAACTGCTTTCAATCTTTAAAACTATTTTAGTTATCCAAACTAATTTTCAATATTAATACTATTTTAATTATCCAAACTATTTTAATTATTCAAACTATTTTAATTATTCAAAACCATTTTCAATATTCAAACTATTTTAAAGGCGAACTATTTAGATTTAAATACAAATGTTTTGGTATGAAGGTATAACCTTTTCTTTAATTCGAAATGATTTTGAAGTGAATTCGATATTTTGATATGAAGTATGATTTACACTACTAAAGTGAATTCGATATTTTGATATGAAGTATGATTTACACTATTAAAGTGAATTCGATATTTTGATATGAAGTTTGACTTGTTCTTAAAATTTAAAAAAACCAACCGGTGTGAAAAATGACGTTTGGTTCTTAAAGAGACCGGGGCCGAAATTGGCATACTCTTTGTCAATACCATAACCACTTTAACAACTGTGTACGTGGTGGATGATCCAGAATGAATTGGTTGGATTGGCGAATATTTGCTGGATTTGAAGAAAGAGAATGATGATGGATAGACCCCGACACTTATGTCAATTGGAAATGACTAAAACATGATGACTTATCCTGACCAATAAGGATAGCTAGCTCTAACAACATCTGTTCTTCGTATTACTATATTGATTTTTGACTTGATTGGTGCACCTTGATTTGATTATGGGATGGATGTTCGCGGTGGGCCGTTAAGGGTTGCCACCAGTCAGGCGAGTCGAATTGGTAGTATCCTATCTTGGGCATTGCCTCACATGCCTTGTTATACATTTATCCTTACATGCGCCCACTATGATTTTTTTTAGTATGGTACCTATAGGGGACTCATTGGCTACCGACGTTATTGGTCGTGTTACAGGACCTGCATAGACTACCTGCTTAAAAATGTTTTATGGGGGATCAGTGTAAAACCTTAACGCTATTTTAATACTTGACTTTACTGATAGACACTACATATATAGCATATCTTACTACATATAGATAGTTTGAGAGATCCTTAGGAGATGGAAAATCCCATAACATCTCTTAAGTTATTGCACTCACGTTGTACATTTGATAGGAGATGGAAAATCCCGTAAACATCTCTGAAGCTATTACACTCATATTTTACTTGTTATTGATTTAACTTACATAATGTAACGACCCTAAATTTTCGACCCAATTTTAAATTTTAAATTCATCGTTTCAATAAAAATTTTGAAATTATAAACGATCTCAATTTACGCCCAAACTTTATGTATGACATACGTCTAGTTAGATATGGACATAGAAAAGTTTCGTTGAAAAATATTACAGAAAAATCCGTTCGCGTTTTACTGTATATCAGTCCATATAAAGCTGCGTAAAATTTATCTTCCAAATCCAAATATTTTTACACAGTTATGTTGTAAAAATTATTCTGATCAGGATTTTGTAATTCGTTTCGTCTAAAACTGTCATCACCTGCTCCGTTTAAATTGTTTTGCAAATCGTACAATTTAAGCGGCGTAAATGCAAATTTTATAAAATCATCGTATCGCAATAATCTGTGTACCGTTGGAAGCGCATCGTCACACTGATCATAACGGTATATTTATTTGCGCGAATCGAAGTCCGACATCATCCGTCGTGTTAATTTATCGGTTCCAGTCAGACCGGTTAAATATAAAAATTGGCAGCCCAAATTTTGTCAGCCGTTTACAAAAGAAATTTTGAATCATAAATCGGCTGGTAATTAATGAGGTAGTGGGTAGCTAGTACTAGTGGATAGGTAGGGAATGGGAATGAACGTGACCTTTTAGGAGCTCAATGCAAATTCCACTGTTACTTAATTTGGGAAGATAAGCAACCACTTCATTCTTTCTCTTGCTTCATTCGCGTGCAACTCTTCAGGTGATTTTCCTTCCTCCTCTAAATTTCTTCTCTGTTTCTTTTACTTCTTCCTTATATCTTTTTTTTACTGTTAACTTTTAAACAAAGAAAATTTATATTTCTCTATCACTGTCTACTGCTCTAACATTTCATCTTCAATCCTAAATCTCCTAGGTAAAGGCATTCTTTTTTTTTCTTTCTCTGTTCTATTTTGCTTCACTATGCATTTCAAAACACAAAAGAAATGGACCAAACCTTCTCTCTCTCACATACACGTGTAGGCCTTCCCACTCACCAAAGTAAATGCTCACGCCTCGCAAACCCCATCTCCACAGCCCACCCAACCCACGCGACCTGCACCCGCACCGCCTCCCCTGACTCCGCCGGCTACAGCACCTCCGCCTCCCTGCCAAAACCAGCTCCAGCCACTTCCCTGACCACCTACACCCCGTCTACCACCAGCGAACCCATCACGTCGCTGCCACCTACCACCATTCCGCCTCCCTTCACAACCACCTGCCTCCGCGCCACCCTCCAGCCCACCCAGCCGAACACCAACCAATCTGCCATGTCGCCCTTCACCCACCACGGCTACGCCCTCCGCCGCCAACCACTGGCACCCATCTCGGCTGCCGGTCCACTGCCTGTGTCGAGACACTGCCTTCGTGTTGTTGTTGGCGTGCGTGCGTGTGTGTTTAGGCATGTGTGTTCATGCGTGCGTGTGTGTTTAGGCGTGTGTGTTCATGCGTGCGTGTGTGTTTAGGCGTGGGTTTATATTTTTCTAAAAAAAAGGGGGTCTCTGATGGTTTGGAAACAAAAGGAAGGGTTTTGCGTACGAGTGCATTGATGTGGGAATAAAGGTGTTAAGTTGTAAGGTGGCGTGTATTCCAATGAGATGTATGTAAAAGAGTTGGGTGTTTATAAAAAAAGAAAAAGAAAAAAAAACTAAGTTTAGTATTAGAGTTGCTGAAAATGGTAGTGTACGCCAATATCTATTCCGGTTGCCAAAATAGTAACCGACTTTTTTTTTCCGTTGTATGCAGAAGCAACCAGTTGAGCGCCTTTTTGCAGCATCGTCAATCTTCAGCTTTTGTTCTTTTCTCCGTCTCCGGTAAGCGCATTTATATAAATTTAATATTATATACAAACGTTCATTGTATTAATATCGTTTTCTTTTGTCGATATTACAGTGTCCGTTGTTCGTGTTGTACCGACTTCTTTTGTGCTTCTTTCACTTCGTCGTTTAATTTCTTTATCCACGAAAGGTGAATTAATTTTCACGACTATATTCTTATGCAAGTTTGAATTGATAAATGATTGCTATGTGATGTTGAATTAGATGTAAATTGTTATTGTTAAGTGATAAATTAATTGCAAGTTAAATTGGATATAGGATGGTTAACGATTTAAAATGAATTATATATGTCAAATTTTGATTGTTAACTTGACACCTTTATATGATAAATATTGATTAGTTAAATTGAACCTTTAAATTGTTAAGTTAATTGACACGTAGAAATTGATAAATTTCATTTTGGACTCTTGAACGTATTGAATTAACTGTTGTAATTGAAATTGAACGACAAGTGAAACCGAATTGTTATAATCTTTAATCTACTTGAAATGATAGAGTAGATTCTAGAAATAGTTATATTAATTGGCGTAAATAAATACGATTATTTCGGGGTTATTTGAAATTGTTGAATTGTTGTGAATGGATGCTATTGCTTGTTTATTTACTTTGACACCATCCCAGCTATCACACTGCAAGTTCCCTTTGTATGTTTTGATTTTGAATTTAAATGGAATCGGGTTGAAATGATAAATACCCAAACAATTTTGACTTAGGATAGAAAATGAAAATAAAACCCGATTGGCCAAATGTTTTGATTTAAATAAAAATAAAGTTTTATTTGACGAATAACAAAGTTTTGAATAATTTGGAATTTAAATTGAAATGAATGTAAATGTGAATATTTGAATTTGGAACGAATATTAAAGTAGTAATTGACAAAAGAATATTGTTTAAAATTTAATTATTTAATAATTAAATTTAGAATTTTTGATAATAAATTTTTGAAATAATTAAAAAAATTAAGTGTTGAAATTATTAATAATTAACTTTTGAAATTATTAATAGTTAAGTTGTGAAATTATTAATAACGGAGTTTGAAATAATTAATAAATTTTAAATTTATTAACAATTGAGTTTGGAATTATTAATGAATGAATTTGAAATGATTAATAATTAAGATTTAAAAATTATTGAAATATGATGAGGTTGAATTATAATTAAATTGAATTGAATATCTTATTTAAGAGTAATTGAATTTTTGAACAAGTGAAAATAAGTTTTAACTAAGTTTGAAATTTGGAAGGAATATCTTTGATAAGAAATAGAATGCGTTTTATCGAAACAAATGAAAGACTTGAAACTAAAAAGGAATTGGATTCGACAAATGTAATTGTAAATAAGTTGAAACTTTGATAATGAAAATGAACTTAACAAGTAACGTAATGAATTGGAAATTAAATTGAAATTGCTTAATGATAAATAAATTTAATGAATATCGAATGGAAGCGATAATTGATTTAAATCGTTTTGAACGTAAATTTAGTTAAATGATTTTGGAATGAACTTATATACAAAATGCAATGAATATTCGAATTGTTTAATTGAAAGTTTGAAATTGAATTATGGAAATGTTGAAGTTGAAATTGGAAAGATTGAAACGTAATTTTGGAAATTGATTTCGAAAGGCTAACAAATTGTCGATTTGCGAATTTCAATTGAAATTGAAATCGTTTTGGTTTTGAAATATATTAACGACCAATCGGTGTTAAAATCACGAAGGTTATTAAAGGAACCGGAGTCGGTTTGGGACATACTCACTGTCTAAACCGGAAACCACTTTAATAACCATACGCGAAGTGATGATCCAGAATGAAGTGGTTGGATTGGCGAACGTTGATGATTGAAGAAAGTGAACGATAATGGATAGCCTTGACACTTGTGTCAAATTGGAAATGACTAAAACAGGAGCTGTGCCGGGCCAATGGAGGATTAGCTACCTCAAGTGGACACACTTCTTCGTAAACTATTCTTTTACTTTGTGATTGATTAGTGCACACCCTTGATTTGGGAGTGTTGTTTCACGGTGTTGCGGGCGCTGCGGCGTTGCGTTCTCACCAGTCCGGATCAGGCGAACGGTAGTATCACTACCTTGGGTATAGCCTCATGTGCCTTGTCATACTTATATTCCATTTATGCGCGACCACTACGATTTTGATTTGTACCTTTAGTATATGGATTGCCCTCTGGTGACTTCCGGTTTTGGGGAAACTACGGTCTTGTATATGCTCTTGGGAATTAAAAATGTGTTAAGGGTGGAATGGGCCATGACTTAACACTATTTTGATATCTTTATATTACTGATAGACATTATCTATTTATCGTACTCTACTATGTATAGATAGTTTATCGGATCCTGAAAGATGTTTATTCCATCCATCTTTGAGTTATTGTTATTTAAATGTTGAACCATATTATCTGTATAAGAATATATGTCCTGATTCGAGTGTTTGTTTGTGCATATGCTCGGATCAGACTGAGGATTTCTGTTGCTGTGCTATTGGAAGCTGAAGACTTGAAGACCATCATTTATCTTTATCAGTATTGCTCCATTCTATTTTGTTATTGTATCGGACATCTATGTATTTCTTTTCACTATCTGCTTGTGACATTGTTGTATTTACTTAGTAGCTTCATGAACTACTATTATGACATTGTTGTAATTCCGCTGCACTATTCTGTTATGTTGTATTTTCTGTGATTCTGTGATGATTCTCATTTATATACATATACCCCATTAATGATTCGTGTTTTGCACTATTTAAGTTGACATGTATGGATTATTGTCAATTTAAATGGTCCAAATATACGGGTTGTTACAGTTGGTATCAGAGCTTTGGTTCCCGATAACCTTAGCCTGTGGAGTTTAAAGCTCATTAGAGATAGGGTAAACATACCCTAGAATGAGGAGAATCATTTCAGAATCCACATCCTTGATTCGTCTTGCTAATTGAAATCGTTGAATAGAATTTCCTTAAGTTCTATAAATTTCTATCTTTGATTCTAAATCACTTTTGGTATTCCAGGATGGCTACCAGAAGAAATGTTAGAGGCAGGGGTGGAAATGCTCCTGGTCCACATGCTCCAGCTCCCGTAGTCCGATTCTCCACTCTTAGCAAGGAGTATACTCAGCTGGGAGGAGTCAAATTTATTGGCTCCGAGAGTATTATCGAAGCACAACAATGGCTAAAGAGTTTGGAAAGGATCTTTTCTGGCTTAGAGATCGCAGATGCTCAGAAGCGCAAGTTGGCCGCTTGGCAGCTTCAGGATGCTGCACAAGATTGGTAGGAATCAGTCACTTCTCGAACTGATGAGGAAACTATCACATGGGCCCAGTTTAGGTAGTAATCTATCTAAATTCCTACTAAATAAAAATTTCTATCTTATCTCGTCATAATTCTGATTCGTTTCATATCACTTGTAATAGGGAGTCCTTTATGGCTCAGTGGATGCCAACTGTTGGGAAGGCCCAACTCTATCGGTCTTTCATGGATCTCAAGCAGGGCAGCATGACCTTTACTGAGTACGAAAGGAGGTTTAACGAACTCTCCAAGTTCGGACTTGGTTTGATCGACACGCCTCTGCTCAAAAACGAGAAATTCATACATGGCGCACGCCCAGAGTATTACGAGCTCCTCACCGCTCATGTCCATGGAACTTTCACTGAGTTGATGGATTTTGCTCTTCGATACGAGGGAAAGCCCAAGGGAACATCTGTCCCCAAAGCCCCAGTTACTCAGACACCAGCTAATCAGTCGGGAAAGAGGAAGCAAAATTTCGAGCAACAGAAGAAGAATTGGCAGCAGAAATCTGGGCTTGGCTATTCTCAGAAGAAGCCTATTGACTTATCCTCTATCACTTGTTTCAAATGCGACCAGAGGGGTCACTACGCCAGCAGTTGTCCAACCTCTGCTAGTGCCGCTGTTTCGCCTCCTCAGAATACCAGGAACGACCTCTGTCACGTATGTCTGCAGCCAGGCCATTTCAAGAGGGATTGTCCTATGTACAAAAAGGGAAAGACGGCCGGGGTATTTGCTATGACTTCTTCCGCCTATGATCCACCTACCCCACCTGCTCCTACTGATAACCAAGGTACATTACAGGGTATTTTTATGTTGCATACTTTACCAGTTAAAGTTCTATTTCATACCGGAGCAACACATAGTTTCATATCTATTGATTTGTGCAATAAACTTGGTTTGGAACCCATTCTTTCATCTACCTTCTTATGTGTATCAAACCCTATTGGAGGGCCCGCTAACCTTAGAAGGGTTTGTAAATATGTCACTCTTATGCATGGCATTCATCACTTCACTTGGGATTTCTATGTCCTCGGATTCGAGGCATTTGATGTTTTATTAGGCATTGATTGGCTACGGAAGTTCGAAGCTGTTATCTCATGCAAAGCTCGAACAATCTCACTTATCGATGACAAGAGTATGCCTTTGGTTATTAAAGGCAAATCGCCTCAAGAATATGCTGGGAGTTTTATATTTTCACTTGACTCCCATCCAAATGAACTAAGCTCTACTCCAGTTGTTCAATTCTTTTCTGATGTATTTGGAGAAGTCAATTCTCTACCACCACCGCGGGAAATCGAATTCCGCATTGACCTTATTCCTGGTGCCCGACCAGTAATTCTCCCTCCTCGGAGAATGGATCCTAAAGAAAAGGCAGAGTTGAATGTTCAAATTGAAGATTTATTTTCTAAAGGCTTGATTCGGCGAAGTCATTCAGAATGGGGTGCTGCAGTGGTATTCGTCACAAAATCTGATGGTTCACTCAGAATGTGTGTGGACTATAGAGAGCTGAACAAGCTCACCCACAAGAACAGATATCCGATGCCCCGCATCAACGATCTCTTCGACCAGCTCCATGGAGCTAAAGTATTCTCTCAACTCGATCTGGCTACTGGCTTTCACCAACTCAGAATTGCCGAGGAAAGTATTCCTAAGACAGCATTCCGCACTGAGACTGGTTTCTTTGAATGGCTGGTTATGCCGTTCGGTCTTACTAATGCTCCAGCTTATTTCGTCGATTTGATGAATAGAGTTTTCCGGGATGTTCTTAACAAGTTTGTTCTTGTTTTCATCGATGACATTCTCGTCTTCTCTAAGGATGAGGAAGAGCATAGGTCGCATTTGGCTTTTGTTCCTGAAACTCTACGCAGCCATCAGCTTAAAGCCAAGTTTTCAAAATGCCATTTTTGGAAGGATGAAGTTCGATTTCTTGGCCATATTGTTTCAGAGAATGGGATTTCGGTCGATCCAGCTAAGATCGCCGTAATCAATGTAAGTTCTATTCTTACTTATCAATTCTATCAAAAACAACTTATCAATTTCTTAATTCGAATCGTTGGAATTTGCAGGATTGGGAGACTCCCAAAACTCCTACAAACATCCGCAGTTTCTTGGGTTTGGCCGGCTATTACCGCAGATTTATAGACAACTTTGCCCGTATTGCCGCACCACTTACCGCACTCACCAGAAAGAATGTGAAATTTATTTGGAGCGAAAAGTGTGAAGCAGCTTTCAATGAGATGAAGCGGAAGTTGACCTCTGCCCCGGTTCTTACAGTTATTGATGGTAGCGAAGGATTGACTGTATATACAGATGCTTGTCGAGATGGACTTGGAGCTATTTTAATGCAGAAAGGAAAGGTTATTGCCTATGTTGGTCGTCAGTTAAAGACCCATGAAACAAACTACGCAACCCACGACTTAGAGCTTCTTGCGGTTGTATTTGCTCTTAAGCTATGGAGGCACTATCTATTGGGAACAAAGTTCGAGTTATTCACTGACCATAAGTCATTGAGATATATCTTCTCGCAAAAGGATTTGAATCAGAGACAAGTCCGATGGCTCGAATTTCTAGCTGCATATGATCTTGATATTAACTACACTCCGGGGAAAGCAAATGCCATAGCCGATGCTTTGAGTAGAAACCAAGCTATGATATGTTGTAATCTTGTTGAAGGAATGTTATTCCAGCTTTTCGTCTCCCCAGCTCTTATGGATCGTATTATAGCCAAGCAGTATGAGGACACTTTACTTTATCGCATCAAAGAAATATTTCTTGGCAGAGTTGAAAATGCTGATAATAAAGTGGGTGCACATGTTGATAGTAATGGAATCTTGAGGATTGATAATCGAATTTGTGTTCCTAATGTTGATGGTCTTAGACAGGAAGTGCTGAGAGAAAATCATAAGTCTTCACTTTCATTTCATCCCGGTGTCACTAAAATGTACCAGAATATGAAGAAGTTATATTGGTGGAGTGGGATGAAGCGCGATATTTCTACCTATGTTAGCAGGTGCACCACTTGCCAACAAGTTAAAGCTGATCACAGAAAGACAGCAGGATTGCTCCAACCGCTAGAGATTCCAGGTTGGAAATGGGAGCAGATTTCTATGGACTTTATTGATGGGCTGCCAAGGACTAGGAAGGGTAACGAAAGCATATGGGTGATTGTCGACAGACTGACGAAGTCCGCACACTTTATTCCAGTCAAGACCACTCGTACAGCTTCGAGCTTGGCCGAGATATACATGAGAGAAGTTGTTAAACTTCATGGTGTACCATCTAGTATTGTATGCGATCGAGATCCTATTTTTACCAGTAAATTCTGGAAGGCATTTCAGGATACTTTGGGCACCAAACTGAATCTGAGCACAACATATCATCCTCAGACAGATGGCCAAACTGAGAGGGTTAATCAGATTTTGGAAGATCTTCTCCGGGCTTGTATTATTGACTTTGGTGGATCTTGGGAAGACCATCTTCACTTGGTTGAATTCACTTATAATAATAGTTACCAGGTAAAGAATTTGGATTTCAAATTTGAATAAGTATATTTGAATTTAAATTAATTATCCTTTATAAACCAGGCAAGCATTGGTATGGCACCGTTCGAAGCCTTATATGGACGGCCGTGCAAATCGCCAGCTTGTTGGATCGAGTCTGGAGATCGATTAGTGCTTGGACCAGAAATGATTATGGAAGCTTCTGAAAAAGTTGAAGAGATCAGAAAGAAGATAAAGACGGCACATGATAGACAGAAGTGCTACGCTGATAAAAGGAGGAGAGATCTCGAATTCAGTATAGGAGACGATGTATTTTTGAAAGTGTCGCCTTTGAAGAATGTTATTCGATTTGGGAGGAAGGGAAAGCTTGCCCCTAGATTTGTTGGCCCATTTGAGATTACGGAAAGGGTTGGAACTTTGGCCTATAGAGTTGCATTACCAGAGAAGTTCGCCGGTGTGCACAACTTGTTCCACGTCTCACATCTTCGCAAGGTTGTACACGATCCATCTAAGACCATTCCTACTGCTCAGTTGGATGAGATAGTTATTGAGCCAGACTTGACTATTGAGCGGAAGCCGCTTCGGATAGTTGATCGTGAGACAAAGAAACTCAGAAGGAAGTCGGTAAATCTCGTCAAAGTACAGTGGAGCACAGATGAGCGAGATTGCACATGGGAAACTGAGGATAGTATTCGGGATTCAAACCCCGAACTATTAATTTCAGGTATCATCCAAAATTCTCGAAATCTATCTTGACTTTTCTACTTATTTCATTTCTACTTCACTCGTCTCGTTCCTTTTCGAGGACGAAAAGTTTTGAGTGGGGGAGATTGTAACGACCCTAAATTTTTGACCCAATTTTAAATTTTAAATTCATCGTTTCAATAAAAATTTTGAAATTATAAACGATCTCAATTTACGTCCAAACTTTATGTATGACATACGTCTAGTTAGATATGGACATAGAAAAGTTTCGTTGAAAAATATTACAGAAAAATCCGTTCGCATTTTACTGTATATCAGTCCATATAAAGCTGCGTAAAATTTATCTTCCAAATCCAAATATTTTTACACAGTTATGTTGTAAAAATTATTCTGATCAGGATTTTGTAATTCGTTTCGTCTAAAACTGTCATCGCCTGCTCCGTTTAAATTGTTTTGCAAATCGTACAATTTAAGCGGCGTAAATGCAAATTTTATAAATCATCGTATCGCAATAATCTGTGTATCGTTGGAAGCGCATCGTCACACTGATCATAACGGTATATTTATTTGCGCGAATCGAAGTCCGACATCATCCGTCGTGTTAATTTATCGGTTCCAGTCAGACCGGTTAAATATAAAAATTGGCAGCCCAAATTTTGTCAGCCGTTTACAAAAGAAATTTTGAATCATAAATCGGCTGGTAATTAATGAGGTAGTGGGTAGCTAGTACTAGTGGATAGGTAGGGAATGGGAATGAACGTGACCTTTTAGGAGCTCAATGCAAATTCCACTGTTACTTAATTTGGGAAGATAAGCAACCACTTCATTCTTTCTCTTGCTTCATTCGCGTGCAACTCTTCAGGTGATTTTCCTTCCTCCTCTAAATTTCTTCTCTGTTTCTTTTACTTCTTCCTTATATCTTTTTTTTACTGTTAACTTTTAAACAAAGAAAATTTATATTTCTCTATCACCGTCTACTGCTCTAACATTTCATCTTCAATCCTAAATCTCCCAGGTAAAGGCATTCTTTTTTTTTCTTTCTCTGTTCTATTTTGCTTCACTGTGCATTTCAAAACACAAAAGAAATGGACCAAACCTTCTCTCCCTCACATACACGTGTAGGCCTTCCCACTCACCAAAGTAAATGCTCACGCCTCGCAAACCCCATCTCCACAGCCCACCCAACCCACGCGACCTGCACCCGCACCGCCTCCCCTGACTCCGCCGGCTACAGCACCTCCGCCTCCCTGCCAAAACCAGCTCCAGCCACTTCCCTGACCACCTACACCCCGTCTACCACCAGCGAACCCATCACGTCGCTGCCACCTACCACCATTCCGCCTCCCTTCACAACCACCTGCCTCCGCGCCACCCTCCAGCCCACCAGCCGAACACCAACCAATCTGCCACGTCGCCCTTCACCCACCACGGCTATGCCCTCCGCCGCCAACCACTGGCACCCATCTCGGCTGCCGGTCCACTGCCTGTGTCGAGACACTGCCTTCGTGTTGTTGCTGGCGCGCGTGCGTGTGTGTTTAGGCGTGTGTGTTCATGCGTGCATGTGTGTTTAGGCATGTGTGTTCATGCGTGCGTGTGCGTTTAGGCATGGGTTTATATTTTTCTAAAAAAAAGGGGGTCTCTGATGGTATGGAAACAAAAGGAAGGGTTTTGCGTACGAGTGCATTGATGTGGGAATAAAGGTGTTAAGTTGTAAGGTGGCGTGTATTCCAGTGAGATGTATGTAAAAGAGTTGGGTGTTTATAAAAAAAAAAAAGAGAAAAAAAAAGAAAAACTAAGTTTAGTATTAGAGTTGCTGAAAATGGTAGTGTACGCCAATATCTATTCCGGTTGCCAAAATAGTAACCGACTTTTTTTTTCCGTTGTATGCAGAAGCAACCAGTTGAGCGCCTTTTTGCAGCATCGTCAATCTTCAGATTTTGTTCTTTTCTCCGTCTCCGGTAAGCGCATTTATATAAATTTAATATTATATACAAACGTTCATTGTATTAATATCGTTTTCTTTTGTCGATATTACAGTGTCCGTTGTTCGTGTTGTACCGACTTCTTTCGTGCTTCTTTCACTTCGTCGTCTAATTTCTTTATCCACGAAAGGTGAATTAATTTTCACGACTATATTCTTATGCAAGTTTGAATTGATAAATGATTGCTATGTGATGTTGAATTAGATGTAAATTGTTATTGTTAAGTGATAAATTAATTGCAAGTTAAAATTGGATATAGGATGGTTAACGATTTAAAATGAATTATATATGTCAAATTTTGATTGTTAACTTGACACCTTTATATGATAAATATTGATTAGTTAAATTGAACCTTTAAATTGTTAAGTTAATTGACACGTAGAAATTGATAAATTTCATTTTGGACTCTTGAACGTATTGAATTAACTGTTGTAATTGAAATTGAACGACAAGTGAAACCGAATTGTTATAATCTTTAATCTACTTGAAATGATAGAGTAGATTCTAGAAATAGTTATATTAATTGGCGTAAATAAATACGATTATTTCGGGGTTATTTGAAATTGTTGAATTGTTGTGAATGGATGCTATTGCTTGTTTATTTACTTTGACACCATCCCAGCTATCACACTGCAAGTTCCCTTTGTATGTTTTGATTTTGAATTTAAATGGAATCGGGTTGAAATGATAAATACCCAAACAATTTTGACTTAGGATAGAAAATGAAAATAAAACCCGATTGGCCAAATGTTTTGATTTAAATAAAAATAAAGTTTTATTTGATGAATAACAAAGTTTTGAATAATTTGGAATTTAAATTGAAATGAATGTAAATGTGAATATTTGAATTTGGAACGAATATTAAAGTAGTAATTGACAAAAGAATATTGTTTAAAATTTAATTATTTAATAATTAAATTTAGAATTTTTGATAATAAATTTTTGAAATAATTAAAAAAATTAAGTGTTGAAATTATTAATAATTAACTTTTGAAATTATTAATAGTTAAGTTGTGAAATTATTAATAACGGAGTTTGAAATAATTAATAAATTTTAAATTTATTAACAATTGAGTTTGGAATTATTAATGAATGAATTTGAAATGATTAATAATTAAGATTTAAAAATTATTGAAATATGATGAGGTTGAATTATAATTAAATTGAATTGAATATCTTATTTAAGAGTAATTGAATTTTTGAACAAGTGAAAATAAGTTTTAACTAAGTTTGAAATTTGGAAGGAATATCTTTGATAAGAAATAGAATGCGTTTTATCGAAACAAATGAAAGACTTGAAATTAAAAAGGAATTGGATTCGACAAATGTAATTGTAAATAAGTTGAAACTTTGATAATGAAAATGAACTTAAGAAGTAACGTAATGAATTGGAAATTAAATTGAAATTGCTTAATGATAAATAAATTTAATGAATATCGAATGGAAGCGATAATTGATTTAAATCGTTTTGAACGTAAATTTAGTTAAATGATTTTGGAATGAACTTATATACAAAATGCAATGAATATTCGAATTGTTTAATTGAAAGTTTGAAATTGAATTATGGAAATGTTGAAGTTGAAATTGGAAAGATTGAAACGTAATTTTGGAAATTGATTTCGAAAGGCTAACAAATTGTCGATTTGCAAATTTCAATTGAAATTGAAATCGTTTTGGTTTTGAAATATATTAACGACCAATCGGTGTTAAAATCACGAAGGTTATTAAAGGAACCGGAGTCGGTTTGGGACATACTCACTGTCTAAACCGGAAACCACTTTAATAACCATACGCGAAGTGATGATCCAGAATGAAGTGGTTGGATTGGCGAACGTTGATGATTGAAGAAAGTGAACGATAATGGATAGCCTTGACACTTGTGTCAAATTGGAAATGACTAAAACAGGAGCTGTGCCGGGCCAATGGAGGATTAGCTACCTCAAGTGGACACACTTCTTCGTAAACTATTCTTTTACTTTGTGATTGATTGGTGCACACCCTTGATTTGGGAGTGTTGTTTCACGGTGTTGCGGGCGCTGCGGCGTTGCGTTCTCACCAGTCCGGATCAGGCGAACGGTAGTATCACTACCTTGGGTATAGCCTCATGTGCCTTGTCATACTTATATTCCATTTATGCGCGACCATTACGATTTTGATTTGTACCTTTAGTATATGGATTGCCCTCTGGTGACTTCCGGTTTTGGGGAAACTACGGTCTTGTATATGCTCTTGGGAATTAAAAATGTGTTAAGGGTGGAATGGGCCATGACTTAACACTATTTTGATATCTTTATATTACTGATAGACATTATCTATTTATCGTACTCTACTATGTATAGATAGTTTATCGGATCCTGAAAGATGTTTATTCCATCCATCTTTGAGTTATTGTTATTTAAATGTTGAACCATATTATCTGTATAAGAATATATGTCCTGATTCGAGTGTTTGTTTGTGCATATGCTCGGATCAGACTGAGGATTTCTGTTGCTGTGCTATTGGAAGCTGAAGACTTGAAGACCATCATTTATCTTTATCAGTATTGCTCCATTCTATTTTGTTATTGTATCAAACATCTATGTATTTCTTTTCACTATCTGCTTGTGACATTGTTGTATTTACTTAGTAGCTTCATGAACTACTATTATGACATTGTTGTAATTCCGCTGCACTATTCTATTATGTTGTATTTTCTGTGATTCTGTGATGATTCTCATTTATATACATATACCCCATTAATGATTCGTGTTTTGCACTATTTAAGTTGACATGTGTGGATTATTGTCAATTTAAATGGTCCAAATATACGGGTTGTTACACATATGAACTTTTATTTCTGACTCGAATGTTTTATCTTTTCTTTACGCTCGGGTCAACCTGAGTATTTGAGTATTTGATGATATTATTCCTTGAAAATGAAGATGGAGTTTGCTAGACCGTATTTACTATTATTATTCCGCTACATTACTTTGGTATGTTTGCGATTGTACTCAGATTATGTTATAAAAATTGAAATCAAATGTATATTGTAAAACAGCTTTATGAACTGTTTATTTGATTATTATATTTTGTCATTCCGCTGCGAGATTATGTGTTTGCTTTCCTTCTTTTCTCTTATTTTCTTATTAAACCACATTGATAATCTGCCATTTTGAATGGTTTGAGTTAGACGTGTATGGTTTATTATCGACATGAATCGTTCCAAAAGGGGGTCATTATAGTTGGTATCAGAGCTTTGGTTTAGAAATACCTTGGCCTGTTGGGGGTTAAACTCATTAAGAGATAGGGTAATGGAATGCCCTACTATGAGTTGAGAGTATATATATGAGAGAGCGTATTTGTTGGTATTATATAAATGTTTTGTATTGTGTTAATTTGTTATGTTGAGTATTTATGAATTCCGATTGGTACATAGGATGCTATGGTATCGATTGGGATTTCTAAATACTTGAACAAAGTGGACCGACACAATATTGTTTTATAAAATAGGTAAATGAAATATATTACATAGTATTATTTTTTTTATTTAAAAGAATATTTTTTCATAAATTGATATTGTTATTTTTGTTGTGTTGTTTGTTAGGAAATGATAATATTCGATTATTGTCATTTATTATTTGATTAGGCAAGGTTCTTAAAAACTATTAACTATTGTATGTTATAAGGAAAAGTAATTTTATAAATATGATTTATAAATTATGATTTACAAATAAAATGAATTTAAATTGGAAATTTGAGAACTTAAGTTTCGATGTTTGAAATTGGTTTTTCAAAGATTTTGGAAAAATAATATTAGTATTATTTGGATGCAATTTCAGATAGAAATATTTAATTAAGAATTGAAAGAAATGTTTTTATAAGAATTTTAAAGGAAATTAGTTCTGTACTCCCTTCTTCTGCCGCTGAAAAATAATTTCGGTGATGACCGCGGCATCATCGACATTCATTTTCGAGTTTCAAAGTGGGAAGACCACTAAAGTAGCTTTGCTACACATTTGTTTTGATAGACAAATTTTGATTTAAATTTCCATTAAGTATGAGTTGATATATAAAAAGGTATAAGTATATATTATTTCAAGATGATTTGCAATGAAACCAGGTGTTTAGTTCTTAAGTTCTATTAATCGATGATTTTAAATTATTGTAACACAATGGAATCGGCGACTATTTTAATAAGTTAGAAACTTCCAAATTGAAATATGAAATACAATTAAGCCCTAAGTGAGCTTGTGACTCCCTTAAGTTTGAAGTCTATTTGTTATTATTAGCAAATTCAAATATGAAATGCAATTTGTGGGCCAAGGAAGGGGTGATGAAATCCCCTACCTTATGTAGATTTGGGTATTGCCTTTAGAAAAATAAAAATAAGATGAGATGAATGAAAACTGAAAATAAACGTGATTTAACGATGCAACTACGAATGAAATTTGTTTTTGAACTTTTTTTTAAATGCAAGCAACCAAAATGAAAAACAGAAAAAAACAAGAGAAAAAAGGGCACAACACCAAAGCATGTAGAATTATTAGAAAATTTTATTTTAAAGCGGCAATTTTTTTATTAGCAAGCAACCAAAGCAATTTTTTTAGGATGCTAATCCTTCTGCTTTTGCAACCTGAAACTAAAAACAAGATATATACAATTATATATATATATATATATGTATATATATCAAAGAAGA
This sequence comes from Allium fistulosum, assembly GCA_030737815.1. Taxonomy (NCBI): domain Eukaryota; kingdom Viridiplantae; phylum Streptophyta; class Magnoliopsida; order Asparagales; family Amaryllidaceae; genus Allium; species Allium fistulosum. Next base: position 342,130,520 of record CM060904.1, read on the forward strand.
AACTAAAACAAAATAAAATAGGTGAAAACAAAACAAATGAAAACAAATCAAATTGAAACTTGTTGTTTTCTTTCTTTCTTTCTTTTTTTTAAAGAGAAGGAAAACTTAAAGCTTAAACAAATTAAGTAAATAAAAGGAAGAAAAAGGAAAAATAAAAAAAGAAATACAAACTCAAAACCAGCCTGGCCCAATACCAAAAACTACCGCATTTTAAATTTATTTACATGAATTAACTTCCCCTTTTATCAAATTGAGATTCGAATCTACAAACAGTTCTCCTTTTTATTAAATTAAACTTCGACTCTTTCTTCAAAATCAAATATGAAATTCAAATTCGCTGTCGTTCGAGGGTGCTAAATTATCGCGATTGGTGATTGAGGGGAGACTATCACGGGTTCGAGGGGATTGAGGATGTGGGGTTTTGGTTCGCGATTGGAGGATGTTGTTCGATTGCTGGTTTTGTGACTACATTTTGTGGTTGGTGATGCGGTGCGGGTTTGAAGAGATAGAGGGTTGCGGTAAGGTTGTAGAGGGTGGCTTTGGGTTGTTCGATGATGGTCTGGGTAGTAGACAGGTAAGGGTTGTAATAAATGAGACAGTAGTGGGATGAGGCAGATAAGTATTGCTAGATGTACATGCAGAATTGGTAGCAGAGGGAAGCAGGGATATGTAAGTTCGGAAATGGCAGGTTTGGACTGGTGGGTGGTTTGTATGGTGTGGTGGTGGCTGTAATGGCAGGTTGATGTATATACGGTGAATGGTGGAGGAAGTTTTTGTTGGTCATGGGAAGTCAGGTGATATGGTTTATAGTGAATGAAAGTTGTGAAGGCAGTAAGTTTTAGATGGTCAGTTGAAGGGGAAGAGGGCTTGGCAATAAGGTGGAAACTGAAGTGGGGTAGTTGAGCTGGCAGAGGTGGATGGGGGACTGGAATGGTGCTTGATGCAAGGCAGAGGTGGGTAATTTCGGCGAGTATGTGGCAGCAGTGGTTGTCTGTATGCAGAAGGCAAGTGAGCAGGGATTGATGAAGTGGTGAATGGCAGTGATTGGAAGATGTGAAGATGTGATTGGAGAAGGGCAGGTAATGTGATCAGGAGAAAGGTAGCAGTAAATCAGCGAAGTATGGTGAGTAGTGATGGGTTGTTGTGATGTTGTTATGGATGGAGTATGCAATGCAGTTGGTTATGGTGGTTAAGTACGGATGGAGAATTTTTGTAATAGTGTTGTTTGAAGTTTTGATGGTGAAAACTGTAAGGAGACGGAGTTTGAGGAGGAGGGTTGTCAGTGATGTGGGGAGTTGATATGTGAACAGTGCACAGATGTTTGGTTTTGTATGTCAATTGAACAGTATATGCACTGCAGTGAGAAGATGTAGGCAGTACGGTAGTTTGTAGTTGGGTGATGGAGCAATAGCAGATGTTGGTGGCTGACTGTGGTGGGTTTGTGGAAGGTTGCTTGATATGTGCTGTTTGTAGGGGATAATGAAGATGGTGGTACTGGTGTGATGAGTTGGGTAGTGTGGTGAAGTAAGAGGGTTGTTGTGCAGGCTGGTGTGAGTAGAGAATGCAAGGAAGTGTTTGTAGCAAGGCAGTTGAGGTTGATGTTGTATGATAATGTTGAGGTTTATAGGCAGGCAATGACAAGTGTGGTGGAAATTGATGATGGAGAGGGAAGGGTAGCCGGAACAGAAACCGCTGTGGGGTTGATATGTGCACAGTGCCGGCAAATGTAAAATTTGTAAAAGGTAAGTGCAAATGCAAAATGAGTTTGTAAAAAGAAATTGTAAAAAAAAGAAAAAAGAATTGTAAAAAAAAGTGCAAATGCAAAACGAAGTGGAATTTTTTTTTAAAATTAAATTGTGTATAATTTTTTTTAATAGAAATGCAAACGTAAATCGAAATGCAACAAGCACACAATCAAAATGCAAACAAAAAACACACAAACACACAACAAACAATTTTTTTAAAAAAAATAGAAATGCAAATAGAAAAACAACAAGCACATAATCAAAATGCAAGCAAAAATCAAACAACAAACACATAACACAACATATATATGTTTTTAAATGCAATTCACACACAAAATTAACACATAATAAAATCAAACAATAAACAATTTGAAGAATAGAAATAAAATCAAATTAATTCTCCGGCAACGGCGCCAAAAACTTATTGAATCAACGATTTTTCTATTAGATTAGAAAATCACTGAAAAATTGTAATAAAAATAACTACAAGCGCACGACGTACAATTTTAGTACGTGGCGAGTACGGGTCGACCCATAGGGAACTAAATTAATTAAAAATTCTACTCAATCAAATTAACCAAGAGTTTGAAGTTGTTTAAGCTAAAAAAAAAGATGTAAAAACTAACAAAAGAAAGTGAATACAAATATGAGAGTATAAGGCAATTTAGAGGCAAATCCCCTCTCGTGATCACATAAATCAACATAATGGAATTACGATCTCTCTATTCTGGTCATTAGTGAATTTAGTTGATGTGTTTATCATAATTATGGCCTATTTGTGCTATTAATTAGCTTAACATAAACCATCAGACTTTAACATACCCTCTAAACCACTTGTCAACTCTCATGAAAATGATAATGAAGTTAAAAAATAAAATCTATTCTAAGCATGATCTATTTACTATTAATTATATAGACCATCAAATTTTTATTGTAAAATCCACTTCATTACCATAATCATATGTAGATGAAGAAGTAAGTTGTGTTCATGTTTATTTAAGCATAGCCTATTTGGTGTCAACAACATAGGCTATCAAATTCAAAGCAAAATAACAAAATATTTACCACATCAAACATTCCATTAAGAACAAAAAGAGATCATAGATTAGCAAATATATTGAATCTACATGATTAAAGAGCTTCATTACCCCTAAATTGAAGGGGTTTAGCTTCTTGTATTTATTATCATGTCAACAAATGTAGATTGCAATATAGAATAAAAACACAAGAAAAAAGAGAGCTAATTAAAATAAAACGAGAGTTATACTACTTGCATAAAAATAAAACTAAGCTACTAGCATAAGAAGCAATAAAAGAGAAAATAACAAGTATTAAAATTGCATAAAAATAAATTACATAAAGAAAAAGGCTAAGAAGCCATTAAAAAGAGAAAGAGAGTTTTTGTTTATTTTTGTGGCTACCACTAAACTAACTACAAGGTGGTGCTAAGAGCTCATTACATGAAACATAAGGGGTATTTATACATGCCGAAACCCTAATCCATATTTTAGTGGACTACCCAAAATACCCTCTAAGAAGTGTGGCCACCAAGTTATCATTAGCATGAATTAATCCTCCATTAAGTGTGCATGTAACTTTAATATGCACTCACTAACATGTGCATTTGCTCCTAATTGTAGATCATGGTAAGTGGGTAGGTGGGGTTCTCCATCTTGCATGAGTTGATTTATTTCCATCTGCAATTGCCTTCTAACTCTTGTGCATGCATATTTCCATGAAGGCTCTTCATATTTCCATACAAATTCCTGCAAATAACAACAAGATGTGCAAATAAATATTCTTAAATTAATTCATGCACAAAAATGACCATTTTGCCCTCATATGAAGGTGGATAAATGATAATTTGAAAACAATTTAAATTTTGGTTTAAACATATTAAAATACCCTATATGCTCATTTATTTAATTAAATTAGACTAAATATGGAGGTAAAAATATGCACATTTACGTGCACATCATCAAAGCAACCATCCAAAGTGTGGTGGTCAATTAAGCCTTTGATCCCACTGTTGGACCTAGTCAAAGCATCATCAAAGGGAGATAGGCGAGAGACTTTGGAGCCACCATAAAGCCTGGCCAAAAACAACCATCCTAAGAATAGTGGTCAATTTAGTCTTCGATCACATCATCGGGCATGACCAAGATAAGCAAAAGAAGCTTTTGGTTGAAGCAGCTTCGAAGAAAGGGAAAAGAATGCAAGTGTTTTCAACAATGATAATAATAATTAACTATAAGATGTGCTTTAAGCAAAGCCATTGAAAATGCTGCTCGCAAAAATGAATTACCAAAAATAGGAAGGTCAGAGTAAGCTTTAATAAGAGTTGTAACTCTTAAAACACATTTAACAAGGCAGAAGAAAATTATTAAGTTAAAGCATAAGTGAAATTTTCAAAAAGGTAGGGGCCAAATGTTATACCCTAAGAATTGTCAGAGAAAAATAAGAAATGATTGATGAAAGCATGGCTAAAAGGTGGAGCACCAAGGTTGTCATGAAATGGTGTAAGGAAGCCCTCATGTAGTAACTCCAATAGCCATCGTGAAATAAACCTTGAAGCTATAGAGGCCTTCGTGTGGTAACTTCTATAGTCTTCATGGAAAGATGTCTAAAATCTATCATAAAATGGACCTTTGAAGCCATTATAAGATGATGAATAAAAGCCTTTCTGTATAAAAGCCATAGTGAAACAAACCTCGAAGCCATCGAGGCCTTCGTGTAGTATCTTTAATAGTCATCATGAAAAGATTTATAAAAGCAATCATAAAATGAACCCTTGAAGCCATCGTGAGATAATAAATAAAATCCTTTGTGTATAAAAGCCTTCGTGTGATTTTTATAGGGAGTTGTTGTAAAATGACTTCGAAAGCCCATTGAAAGATGAAGAAATAAAGCTACCGTAGGTTAAGTCACTGAGATGATTGGAAGATAACATTCCTCAAAGCCATCGTGAAGCGTTCAGTAAAGCCATCATAAAGCAATTTCTGGAGTCACCATGGAATAAGGAATTAATGTCTTCATGGTATAATCCTCGGAGTCATCGTTGGGTGAAACATAGAAATTATCAAGTAATAATTACTGTAGTAATCAAGGAGAACTATATAGAGCTATCATGGGGTAAGTCGTTGACGTACTCGTCATGAGATATATCATTGAAGCAACTGTTAAAGGATGATTTTGAAAGCCAATTAAAAACATGAAAAGGTGGAGTTATCATGGGTTAACTCATCAAAATACGCCATCATAAAGAATTCTTAAACATGCCATCGTAAAGAAAGCTTGAACATATCATCGTGAAGAAAGCTTAAACATGGCTTCATGAAGAAAGCTTAAACATGCCAGTGTGAAGAAAGCTTAAACATGCCAGTGTAAAGAAAGCTTGAAAATGCCATCGTGAAGAAAGCTTAAACATGCCATCGTGAAGAAAGATTAAACATGCCATTATGTTAGGAACGCTAAACTCTATGGATGAAGCTGAATATCCACCGCTCATCTACTTCAGATGACACATAGCAAAACCCCAAAGGCTAGAGTTTTCTATAAACAAACATGTTCCCCCCATTTGAGGGGCGATATTTCCGAATGTATTTTCTTCTTCATTTTCATTTTATTTTGGCATCAATAAAAAGCTAAATTAAGGACTATTAATGACTAAACAAATCTGATTTCGTGACTTTGAAGCAAAGGACTTGAACAAATAATAATTTGCATAATGACTTCCTATGAACCTATGACTAGTGCACTTGACTAAGAGCATATCTTACTCAAGAGCCTTGTGAAGGCAAGTAATCTAAGTTGAACCAAATTTAGTACCACCACTCCATATAATTATATTTGCCTAAAATAAAATAAAAAAACAAAATTTTAAATATTAAAAGATAAGAGTGTGTATGTATTTGATAAATATACATATACTTTTAATTTGGTTAAACTAAATAAAATATATTTTTTCTTCCCATCGCTAATTGCTTAGTTCAAAAAAAATTTATGTATACATATATAATAAATTTCAGATTTATATTGTATGAAAATTCGATTTTCATGTTTATAAAATAATTGGTTTTGTTTTCTTGGTTTGAAAATATATACTTTTAGATTTAAATTATGTATGCATATGCGCACACACTTCGAATTATTAACATATACTTGAATTTATACAATCGGCTTAGATAAAAAAAACTGCTATCAGCCTTCGTTTTTTCTAAAAATATCAATAGTTGAATAAATCAAATATATCAAATACCTAATTATTTAAATGTATTTAAATTAAAATTTTAAGTAAAATGTTTTGTGATATATACATATATGAGATATGTTTTGACAGTTAAAAACTTTTATTTTAAATTCGAATATATATTTAAATGATATATATATATATATATTATTTGATAAATATAAATTATATTATTAAATTAATTCATGGTCGAATAAAAATTAAATAAATTGCATTTATATGTATACATCCGTATTTATTTTATAGTTGTGAAATACGCATGTTAAAATTATAATCACCTTGCCACCATACTTATTAACTATAAATCCTAATGTTTAATTATACATCTATGACATTTATTCATTATTTATACCCTAGGTTACATACCATATTTATTATAGTTGAAAATGTTTGCATTGTGAATGCGAACCTATTATAAACTAAAATATAAAATAAAATTAAAATAAAATAAATAAAACATATAGGTTATAAATTAAATTATAACATATAAACTTATAAGTAATAATACAAATAAATTAATTTAAACTAGATCTCCAAACTCTTTTATTAATCAGTACTAAATATGATTTAATACAAAATTATTATCAATATAAACACAAATTAAGATCTAGTGAAAATTATTGAAAGAATTTTTTTTGAAATTGCACTTTTTATCCCACTACTAATGCACTTGATCCAACAGTGGTATCAGAGCAAGTAAATGATAAGGGTTTCTTATAATGTGATCTATGACAAAGCATTTGCTCTTACTTCTTTATGTCCTAGGTCAAAGAGTTGATGAGTTATGTATGAGTCAAGAGGCTACATGCAAAACTTGTGTTTGAAGGATGTTGTTGAGTCTCCCCAAAGGAGTTTAACTAAATAATATCTAAGGAAATCTAAGGATCTTGTGTTTGAAGGATCTTGTATGAAGGATCTTGTTGTGTTCAAATGAATAGTCAACCAACACGTAGGGCAGACACTTAGATAAATAATTAGAAGAATATCTAAGGAAATGGTGTTTAACTAAAGAAAATGTTACTCTAATCAAGAAACGTTCTTATGAATGGAAATCACCGATCTTCCAACCCATACCTTGTCCATCGAAGTCGTTCATTTTCAATGGTATGCCCTTATGGAAGGCTCAAAAGTGTTTGGCGCCATAGGTTGATTCAGATAAGAGTATTAAATATATAAAAAATTCTCTTGGCTATGTAGTCTCGCACTGCACAACCGTTTCCTTAAAAAAATATAAAAAGTTATAAAAATTATAAAATACATATTTAAAATTTGGTTTAAATTCAAATTTGAACTTATAAAGGTTATAAAGAAACTAATTTAAAATTATTTTAAATTGAAATTAAAATTTATAAGGGCAATAAATATAATTTAAAATCATTTTAAACTTGTCTTTAAAAAGGTTATAAATAAGTAAACTTAGAATTTTTTTTAAAAATTTATAAAAACATTTTAATTATATTCATAATTAAAATGTTTAATTAATGAAAGGATGCATATATGTATATATATAACTTTATGAATTTTAAATGTTATAATACACACACACACACACACACACACACACATGTTATAGGTATAAAAAACATGAGGTTTAAATGAATTAAAACCCATATAGATCAAAGGAGTATACATTTGATGTAGAGGCATATGATGTGATGAGTATATACTCATCTCCCTGTCGATAATACTAAGTTAATATATTTTTAAATTATGAATTTAAAATAATTTCTCTCCATCATTTACAATATAAATAGATTACTTTATATACCTAGGGCTGTTGAGCACCATTTGATAGAGTTAAGGGTATGCCCTAAGGTGTTACAAATATCTAACTCGATAACCAATCTTGTTCGAAAAAGGTGTTTTCTTTCTATTATATACTTAATATAATATGTTATATTAATTAGCTAACTTAATTAAGAGTATATTTAACAGAAAATACACAAATGGTACATTTTGTGATAGTAGTTACAATACGTTTTAACCATGAGTGATTTATCACAATAAAATAAGCATACCGTTTTAAATTTTCTTAGTTAAGATGTATCGGGACTAGATATCCTTGGGACTAGAGTGGTAATGCTCTTCAAATGTTGGGTAGTGTATTACTCATGAGTGTTGAAGGCATCAAGGAGTTATGTACTGATAGTTATTGGATAACTATTGAGTGACTCATTCAATAGTTTTATGTTGGTTAATATAACTACGGCCAAATAGAAAATATCGATGTGACAAAATTACACAGTTCTCTTGACTTAAGAATACTGTTGATCTTCAAGCACCACTGTAATTATAGTTAAATTATGGCACGACGTCCATCGAACGGCTATAATTGGGTATAGTGGAAGCATTAGAAGTGAAATACTATTCAAGAGAGGATTCATCTCCTCGATCATATGAGGTTAGTATCATGGCCAACGATGTCAAATCGAAGTAAAAATCTTCGGCCAGAGCATTTCGATTAATAATAATTGTAATTATTAAACAAAGGACTTTGTGTTTGGGCTATAGAATTGAATATGGATGATATTGGAATTTTGACCATTACTAAATTCTATAAGTCCAAAGTGATATAGTTTTGACGAAGAGAATTGGTGTAAATAATTACCATAATCGAGTAATGCTTGATAAAGTAATGTTGGATTTTACCAAAACCAAATAAGCAATAAATTGTTCATAATGTCACTGTGACAAATCGCCTTTCTTTCTATTGAAAGACGAGTCATTAAGGGTGAAAGAAAGAGATAGAAAAAAAAGAACTGAACAAAAACACAAAATCTAACAGTGGAACGGAATAATATATATTACATAACATAAGTTTGCATAGTCACTAACCATACAATACATCAGAGTAATAGTAATATAGACACTATATTTAGATAGTCATAACTACCTGTCCATACATTACAATCCAAAATACATATACAGACACAATGAAAATAGATAGTAACTAGCTAACGGTGAAGCCACCTGCTCCAGCTCCTCCAAATTGCAACCGTGAGAACCTGGATCACTTGGCTTGTAACGACCCGGAATTTTCGAACCCGAAAATTCCAGATAGTTAGAAGAAAAAGAAGGAGATAGAAGAAAGAAACAGAAAGAAGAAAGAAGAACAGAGGACACAACATCTCACATTCGCAGCGGATTAAATATAATAACAAATAATAATATCAGTTATACAAAGAAAAACTGCATTTGTTAATTACATTTTAATACATCAGAGTTACAACATTCACAAATGTACTAGACAGTTAAAATTAACATGTCTCAGACAACTATAATATTACAACGGAATATACTCCATACGTTCTTGCCATCCAGCTCGCCTCCTGAGCTCCAGAACGTCCTTACCTGAAATCTGTAATACTCGGTCTGACCCGAGCATTACATCAAAGTAACACCCGGGTCAGGCAGGAAACCAGCGTGAGTAAACTCATCTAACAAGAAATTCCAATCTATAGAACTTATTTAAAACCCGGGGTAACTCGTACATTATTACAAGTAAACAACTTATATAGTCAACACTTATTTTCACAAAACAATATCTAAGTATCCAACTTAGTTTAAATGGTCCATTTTATCCCAACCAGCCTATTGGTTTCACATATCAATCTATAAAGTATTTTAGATGATTTCAAATCGAAGTGGTTTCGGATATTTACTAATACCCGACCCCGGTCTCTTCGAAACCAATGTCATCTTAAATCCAAGTTGTTTAAGTGAAAACAAATCAATTTATATTCAGAGTAACATATTCACACTAGCGATTCCATTACAGATAGATAATCCATATTATCACAGTTTAACCCGAACATATCATATCACGTAGCATCACAATTGCCCATCAGAGATAAAATCAATCCAAGTAACCCAATATTATTCAACCATCCATGACAAGTTGATTTATTCTTAATTAATTTAATTAATCTCAAATTAATTTAATTACTAACCTTTAATTACTTGGATTACCTTAATCCATCTTATTTAACATTAATTCTAATTAATTAATCACTTAATCACTAGATCTTAATTAATCTTCCTTGATTAATTATCCTTTAATTACAATAAGTAATTATTCATTAATTATCCCTTTTTATTAATCATTCTTGATTAATTTCTTTTTTAATTACATTAAGTAATTAAACCTTAATTATAAATTAATTATCCTCAACCATTCAATAATTATTTTTAATTACTTCCATTAATTAATTAATGATCTTCTAATTACTTCATTAATTAGTTACTCTTTTAATTTATTACCTCAATAAGTAATTAATCACATTATTAATTAACCTTAACCCTTAATTAATTATATTGACTAACCCTTTAATTAATTACACCAAGGAATTAATCCTTAATCACTTCCATACATTATTTCTTTCTTTTTTTAATTACATTAAGTAATTATTCATTAATTACCTCTCTAAGTAATTATACTTAATAAATTTATAAATGATTATTTTTAATTAATTAAACAAATTAATTAACTTAAAATCAATTAATCACTTAATCTCTCGTTAGTGATTCATCTCCTAGTTCATTAACTATCCACTAACTACCCCATTAGGTAATTATTCTTAATTACAATAGTAATTAACCTTTAATTATCTCATTAATTAATTTAGTTAATTACCTTTGAAATCAACAACTTTAAACATTTTAAATTTGGAAAAATATTCAATTAAATACTCTTGAAACTTGATTTATATTTATTTAGAAAAGAACTTGCTTTTAAAAACTTAGAAATGTAGTTAAATTTTAAAACCCAGAACAACTAAAATCTGCTCAACAAAATCTCGAGCAAACCCCTAGAATTCTCGAAGCAAACGCGAGACAAAACCCACGCTTCCTGCTTCGAGTAAAACTCTATTATCCCCGAATGAAAACCCGAGCAAATGCTTCTTCTCCAAATCCAACTTCCAGACGCACTCAAACGTGCTCGTGCACGTGCACCGATGAACCACGGTACTCCGACCATTGACGTCCATCCCTACATCTCACCGGTGATACTCGCGATCAAACACCATCGTCCAAATCCCTTGAATTGATCGAGAAACGAAAACTATAGAAAAACCCACCACCTGGAAACAAACATCACCAGAAATCACTCGTCTCTGATGATCCCAGCCTCGAGAAGTTCTTCCACCTTCACCGCAATCACGTTTCGACATCCAGCTTCTACCGCAAGCCTTGCGATCGCCTCCGATCACATCACGTTGTCACGAAACCCATTTGAATATCAACGACAAACACAGCGTACTAAACCCTACTTCGCCTTCGCATACCTACTCCGGTCTCCTAGAAATCAAGCAACTATTTTTCCTCTGATCGCCGGTCTACCCTCCTCCTCCAGACCCAAACTCAATGCCCAGTTCCTCTTCATTTGCCGGAATTTGGCGGAAGTGCCAATTCCGATCATCCCAGAAATGCACATCGAATACTTATCTAAAAATCGAGACGATATCATCTTAATTCATGGTTCCCTACTACGAACACAATTATGTTATCCAAATACAAAATTAAGATGGTTGATTTTTATCATAAATATGCATTTCTCTGCTATTTGCCTTCTTAACATTATCTGTTGCTTTAAAAATCTTGAAACTATTTTTAAAATCTTCATTATACATTAACAAACAAATCTTATTTATATAACAAAGTCTAATATTGGTTTGATTGGGAGATTTGGATTTTTGGAAGTAAGAAGTCACAGACAGAACAACAGAGAACTAGATATTTAACATATACAGACATACTCACTTCAGTTTCAAATAAATTCGAGCTAAAAGATTCAATGCAAATCAATACCATCACATGCATTTTAGTTTAAACCAAATTAAAAAGTTTACTCACAGTTTAAAGAAGAACAGAGGAGCTCTTTTATGGAAGTTGATTTTCTTTTGAAATTGGAAAGCTGAACTGCTATTTTGACCTGAATCCTAGCTTGAATCTGATGTAGTTGAATTTAGTTGTTTTATACTTATTCTGGTTTGGCCTCCTCAGATTTTGTTCTTCCTTTTTTCTTCTTTTATTTCAGATTTCTTTGAGTTGAACTGAAACTTTGATTCAGCTGTTAAAATGATCCTTTTTAGATCTGAGATGATTTGCTTGATTCAATTTCTGGTTTGATTTTCTTCTTACAGGCTTTCGTTTCAGGTTTGTGATGCTTTGATTTTTGTTTTGCTAGGTTTTAGTTTGAATTCACTAAGAAAATGAGAAAAAGGAGAAGTATGGATATATATATAGTCTGGTTTCTTCTTTTTAGAAAAATAAAAGATAATTAAAATTGGACACTTGTTATATTTGCATGCTAATTTATCTACACTTGTTTACCCCATATATTAAGATAGTTACACATATCTAATTTCATGATGAGATGATTACACTTGTTTTTATCTTCATGTATAAATGTTTAAATATATTTTTATGTAATTTCCTATTTATATTTATATTCTATTTTTTTATTGTAAATGAATACTTTTCCCTTTTATAATATATATACTTAAATTTCTTTTAACAAGGTGTTGCCATTTGTTTTATTGCATGCATATAAAAGCTACAAATGTCAAAACAATTTATTTCCTTATGTTTTATTTATTATGTCTATTTTATTAATAAATTTTCTTTTGCTTATATTTATATAACTTTAAAGAAAAATGATATAAACCTAATTACTCACAAATTAATAACCATATATATATACTAGTTGTAAAATTTATTTTTAAGATATTACTTTGAATTTCAAACCCAAGTCCTATTTACAATCTACTTATATATATATATTATTTGATTTTGAAAAGATAAATTTTGCTAATTTCAAATAATAATATCAGGAGATTATCAAATAAATATTTATCCCGATATAAATATTTATTATCAGAATTATTTATTCAATTCATAAATCAGTATTCTTATTAATCAATCCAGTTAATTATCAATTAACAAGTGTTCAAAAATCCGGGTTATCACATTCCTCCCCCCTTTAAATCTTTTCGTCCTCGAAAAGGAACGAAGCCAGAATTTACTTATTTACTTATTATCAGATAAATTTTTCTTTTGAACATATTTTTAAAACACTTTAAAAATCTTTATAATATTACTAAATTAGTTTTTATAAAAATACTTTTATAACTCGATGTTTCAACAAGTCCATTCTCGTTCTCACAGAAATTCGGTCATACGTTGATCAGGCGTAAGACTGAAAATCTATAAGTACTTAGCAGACCCATTTTCAACACCCAGTGAAAATATTTTGGAAAATAATTTTATTTAAAATATAGAAATCAGTTTTGAAAATAGAGGAAATATCTTTGGTGAGAATGCTCTGGAAATCATCACTCCCATCCATGGTCGCAGTTAACCCGATGGTTACGTTGCCGTCCCGGCAAAATCCACAGATAACTGTAGGTCTCCGCGCTCCTCGATTACGCCATGGAACCCGCTACAGATCGCAGTTATACCCGGGCCTTACGTTGCTAGCACAGCACAAACCCATATAACTGTAGGCATCAGCGCCACCGAATTTCGCTGCCAAATAATGAAACTTCTCCCACATAGGTCGCAGTCTACCGATATAAAATCAAACGCAGACTGTTGGCTCTCAGCGGCACAAACGACTTTCGCTATGTTACCATAGTGTCACAGTCTACCGATATAAAATCAAACGTAGACAGTTGGCTCTCAACGGCACACATGACTTTCGCTATGGTCTGTAGTAGATCGCAGAGACATCGAGTTAAACTGTCGTCACAGCATAACCCAAATGCCTCTGTGGGCACCAGCCCCTCGACTTTCGCTACACAAATAATCCTCAGGAACTAGTTTGTCCGGACTCCTCACAGGATCAACTTTAGAAACCCCCCTTGGGGCTCAAGGCAGTACCACCCTGTGGTACTCCTGAGAAGTTCATTTCAAGGAAGCGCCTTTTTCCCCGAGCTATTTTCAAAATACTTTATACTATATACTTATAGTATCTTCAAATCATACCCTTTATGATTTATCAAAATCTCCTTTACACAAAATCGATTACCAAAAATCGATAATTCTCAAACTAGGCTTTCCAAAATCCAAAATTGATTTCTCAAAAATCAAAAGCCCTTTCCAAAATCCATAGGTTCCCAAAACCTTTTCCAAAATCATTCTCATAAGATCCTTTATATATATATAGATATAGATATATATAACTTTGAAAAATCTTTGGATCATTTCAAACTTGTATAAAACCTCCGTTATACTTCAAATATTTCAAAACCCTTTTTATTCTGGCTAGATTCAATAAGGGAAGTTTATCATATTACAAAATATAACTTTATTTATTGTCAAATCAAATATTCAAGTTTGATTTCTTTATAAAGTTATTTACCATTTACTTACCTCCATAAAGTAAATTTCAACCAAAGAAATACCCAATTCCATTATATTTCACATAATATACCTTTCATTTTCGAAAACCATTTTAAATTTCTTATCCTCAAATTTTAAATGCCAATTTCATTCACACCCGTATGATGTACACATATCATCCGTACGCTATATCAATCTGATCGCTCAATCGATCACACAATTTCACTTCCGAACTAGTATTGTCCACCCGGCTTCCTAGTGCGGACTCAGATCTGGTTTCCTGATTAGAAACCGTCATTCTCCTTGCATAGTCACAACTATGATAGAGAATATCCAGAACCAATCAACAATCCATATCCAGGTTCGCCGTCGAAAATCGAGCGAAAAATCCTAACTCGGATCGATAATACTATCTCGAAATCCTGTGTTCGAATCTGGATCAAATCACTATGCGAATAGAATAATATACGTATATCCTACGTATTTATCTTTATTGGTTATTAGCCAAATCAATTCTCTTTTCTATTCACATTTCCTTTAATTCCATTCACTTATTCTCAATTGCTTCCATTTCCAATTGAGTTATTACTTCAATTACAAACAGTTTGAACTCTGACCAATTTAAATTTAAAAATAACTTGAAAAATATTTAAAATAGATAAGTAGTTGAAAAGATATTTATTAGTTTGTAAAATAGCTGTAAAATAGTTAAGTATGTATAAAATAGTTAGATAATTACAAAATAGTTTTTAAAATAGTGATTAGATATAAGTAACTAAAAAAAAATAGTAATTAGTTTATAAGACAGTTTCAAAATAGTTAAATAGTTCCAAAATAATTGTAAAATAAGTATGAGATAGTTTTAAGAAGAAAGATTATATAGTAAATAGTTTGGAAAAATATATTTGTATTAAAACAATTTATTTTGAAAATAATCCAGAGCCAAACTGTTCAATTCTCATCAATTCAATTTAAATTTCCATCTCCATTTAAATTAACTCAATTGCAATTTAAATAACTTCAATTTCCATTGAAATTGATTTAATCCCAATTCAAGTTGAATTAACCTTAATTCCTTCCCAAATTCAAATCAAATTTCATTTGATTTTTAAACTTATACAACTTTAATCACAATTCCAAATTATTTCAAATCAATTTGGATTTATTTCAAATTGAACCAACTTCAATTTCCAAATTCAAATCATTTCAATTCTAATTTACCATTTGAATTTTTAAACTTATACATCTTCAATCACAATTCTAATTAATTCAAATCAAATTCAGTTTGAACTAATTCTATTCAAATCTCAATTTAAAACTATCTCGAATTATATAAATTCGAGTTAAAATTTTTAATTATTGATTTAATTCCTTAAATTTTTAATTTTAACAAATTAAATCTTTAAACCTTTTAATTCTGAATTCAAATTTCAAAATTCCATTTTAAAATTATCTTTACTTAACTTATTACAAAGTTCAAATAAGAATTCAAAAACAATTTAATCTTCAGATTCTAATTTATTATCCATTTTCAATTTCCAAATCTCAAACCCATTTTGAGATCACTCATAACTCCCATTTAAATTAACCATTTAACTACCCAAGTTAAATTTAAATTTCATCTTGAAATTTCCAATTCAAATTATTTATTCAAACTTATTTAACTTCCTCCAAGTTAAATTTACTTAATCCGGTCAACTTTCACAATTTGAATTCCCATTCAAATTTTAAACCTTATATTAATAATCTTTCCCCTTTTTAAGTTTAAAAACTTAATTCACTTAGGTTTTCACATCACATTCCCAGGAAAAATTTAAAACTCAACACTTAGAGTTATTTCAAAGCATCTTTGATATTATGTATATCCTCATATATACATTTTCTTTATTCTGATAACACTTCTACAAATTCAAGATTTTAATTTCAGTTTGAATTCATTTCAAACTTATCTTCATTTAATTTAAATTTGGTTGTATTAATATTACTACTTATATTTAATTCAATAATTTAACAACCAATTATCTTAATAGAAATATTGCTTTATATATCAAATATAATTTTATATAAAATCATTTACCTTTAAAACCCTTTAAAATCTTTATATAGAAAAATAACAAGTACGTTCTCTCATATATATATACACTCAACTCATTTTAGGGTACCATTGACCCTATCCTTAATGAGTAATCCCACCAGAGCCAAGGTTCTCGCTTAACCTCGCTCTGATACCAACTGTAACGACCCGGAATTTTCGAACCCGAAAATTCCAGATAGTTAGAAGAAAAAGAAGGAGATAGAAGAAAGAAACAGAAAGAAGAAAGAAGAACAGAGGACACAACATCTCACATTCGCAGCGGATTAAATATAATAACAAATAATAATATCAGTTATACAAAGAAAAACTGCATTTGTTAATTACATTTTAATACATCAGAGTTACAACATTCACAAATGTACTAGACAGTTAAAATTAACATGTCTCAGACAACTATAATATTACAGCGGAATATACTCCATACGTTCCTGCCATCCAGCTCGCCTCCTGAGCTCCAGAACGTCCTTACCTGAAATCTGTAATACTCGGACTGACCCGAGCATTACATCAAAGTAACACCCGGGTCAGGCTGGAAACCAGCGTGAGTAAACTCATCTAACAAGAAATTCCAATCTATAGAACTTATTTAAAACCCGGCGTAACTCGTACATTATTACAAGTAAACAACTTATATAGTCAACACTTATTTTCACAAAACAATATCTAAGTATCCAACTTAGTTTAAATGGTCCATTTTATCCCAACCAGCCTATTGGTTTCACATATCAATCTATAAAGTATTTTAGATGATTTCAAATCGAAGTGGTTTCGGATATTTACTAATACCCGACCCCGGTCTCTTCGAAACCAATGTCATCTTAAATCCAAGTTGTTTAAGTGAAAACAAATCAATTTATATTCAGAGTAACATATTCACACTAGCGATTCCATTACAGATAGATAATCCATATTATCACAGTTTAACCCGAACATATCATATCACGTAGCATCACAATTGCCCATCAGAGATAAAATCAATCCAAGTAACCCAATATTATTCAACCATCCATGACAAGTTGATTTATTCTTAATTAATTTAATTAATCTCAAATTAATTTAATTACTAACCTTTAATTACTTGGATTACCTTAATCCATCTTATTTAACATTAATTCTAATTAATTAATCACTTAATCACTAGATCTTAATTAATCTTCCTTGATTAATTATCCTTTAATTACAATAAGTAATTATTCATTAATTATCCCTTTTTATTAATCATTCTTGATTAATTTCTTTTTTAATTACATTAAGTAATTAAACCTTAATTATAAATTAATTATCCTCAACCATTCAATAATTATTTTTAATTACTTCCATTAATTAATTAATGATCTTCTAATTACTTCATTAATTAGTTACTCTTTTAATTTATTACCTCAATAAGTAATTAATCACATTATTAATTAACCTTAACCCTTAATTAATTATATTGACTAACCCTTTAATTAATTACACCAAGGAATTAATCCTTAATCACTTCCATACATTATTTCTTTCTTTTTTTAATTACATTAAGTAATTATTCATTAATTACCTCTCTAAGTAATTATACTTAATAAATTTATAAATGATTATTTTTAATTAATTAAACAAATTAATTAACTTAAAATCAATTAATCACTTAATCTCTCGTTAGTGATTCATCTCCTAGTTCATTAACTATCCACTAACTACCCCATTAGGTAATTATTCTTAATTACAATAGTAATTAACCTTTAATTATCTCATTAATTAATTTAGTTAATTACCTTTGAAATCAACAACTTTAAACATTTTAAATTTGGAAAAATATTCAATTAAATACTCTTGAAACTTGATTTATATTTATTTAGAAAAGAACTTGCTTTTAAAAACTTAGAAATGTAGTTAAATTTTAAAACCCAGAACAACTAAAATCTGCTCAACAAAATCTCGAGCAAACCCCTAGAATTCTCGAAGCAAACGCGAGACAAAACCCACGCTTCCTGCTTCGAGTAAAACTCTATTATCCTCGAATGAAAACCCGAGCAAATGCTTCTTCTCCAAATCCAACTTCCAGACGCACTCAAACGTGCTCATGCATGTGCACCGATGAACCACGGTACTCCGACCATTGACGTCCATCCCTACATCTCACCGGTGATACTCGCGATCAAACACCATCGTCCAAATCCCTTGAATTGATCGAGAAACGAAAACTATAGAAAAACCCACCACCTGGAAACAAACATCACCAGAAATCACTCGTCTCTGATGATCCCAGCCTCGAGAAGTTCTTCCACCTTCACCGCAATCACGTTTCGACATCCAGCATCTACCGCAAGCCTTGCGATCGCCTCCGATCACATCACGTTGTCACGAAACCCATTTGAATATCAACGACAAACACAGCGTACTAAACCCTACTTCGCCTTCGCATACCTACTCCGGTCTCCTAGAAATCAAGCAACTATTTTTCCTCTGATCGCCGGTCTACCCTCCTCCTCCAGACCCAAACTCAATGCCCAGTTCCTCTTCATTTGCCGGAATTTGGCGGAAGTGCCAATTCCGATCATCCCAGAAATGCACATCGAATACTTATCTAAAAATCGAGACGATATCATCTTAATTCATGGTTCCCTACTACGAACACAATTATTTTATCCAAATACAAAATTAAGATGGTTGATTTTTATCATAAATATGCATTTCTCTGCTATTTGCCTTCTTAACATTATCTGTTGCTTTAAAAATCTTGAAACTATTTTTAAAATCTTCATTATACATTAACAAACAAATCTTATTTATATAACAAAGTCTAATATTGGTTTGATTGGGAGATTTGGATTTTTGGAAGTAAGAAGTCACAGACAGAACAACAGAGAACTAGATATTTAACATATACAGACATACTCACTTCAGTTTCAGATAAATTCGAGCTAAAAGATTCAATGCAAATCAATACCATCACATGCATTTTAGTTTAAACCAAATTAAAAAGTTTACTCACAGTTTAAAGAAGAACAGAGGAGCTCTTTTATGGAAGTTGATTTTCTTTTGAAATTGGAAAGCTGAACTGCTATTTTGACCTGAATCCTAGCTTGAATCTGATGTAGTTGAATTTAGTTGTTTTATACTTATTCTGGTTTGGCCTCCTCAGATTTTGTTCTTCCTTTTTTCTTCTTTTATTTCAGATTTCTTTGAGTGGAACTGAAACTTTGATTCAGCTGTTAAAATGATCCTTTTTAGATCGGAGATGATTTGCTTGATTCAATTTCTGGTTTGATTTTCTTCTTACAGGCTTTCGTTTCAGGTTTGTGATGCTTTGATTTTTGTTTTGCTAGGTTTTAGTTTGAATTCACTAAGAAAATGAGAAAAAGGAGAAGTATGGATATATATATAGTCTGGTTTCTTCTTTTTAGAAAAATAAAAAATAATTAAAATTGGACACTTGTTATATTTGCATGCTAATTTATCTACACTTGTTTACCCCATATATTAAGATAGTTACACATATCTAATTTCATGATGAGATGATTACACTTGTTTTTATCTTCATGTATAAATGTTTAAATATATTTTTATGTAATTTCCTATTTATATTTATATTCTATTTTTTTATTGTAAATGAATACTTTTCCCTTTTATAATATATATACTTAAATTTCTTTTAACAAGGTGTTGCCATTTGTTTTATTGCATGCATATAAAAGCTACAAATGTCAAAACAATTTATTTCCTTATGTTTTATTTATTATGTCTATTTTATTAATAAATTTTCTTTTGCTTATATTTATATAACTTTAAAGAAAAATGATATAAACCTAATTACTCACAAATTAATAACCATATATATATACTAGTTGTAAAATTTATTTTTAAGATATTACTTTGAATTTCAAACCCAAGTCCTATTTACAATCTACTTATATATATATTATTTGATTTTGAAAAGATAAATTTTGCTAATTTCAAATAATAATATCAGGAGATTATCAAATAAATATTTATCCCGATATAAATATTTATTATCAGAATTATTTATTCAATTCATAAATCAGTATTCTTATTAATCAATCCAGTTAATTATCAATTAACAAGTGTTCAAAAATCCGGGTTATCACATTCCTCCCCCCTTTAAATCTTTTCGTCCTCGAAAAGGAACGAAGCCAGAATTTACTTATTTACTTATTATCAGATAAATTTTTCTTTTGAACATATTTTTAAAACACTTTAAAAATCTTTATAATATTACTAAATTAGTTTTTATAAAAATACTTTTATAACTCGATGTTTCAACAAGTCCATTCTCGTTCTCACAGAAATTCGGTCATACGTTGATCAGGCGTAAGACTGAAAATCTATAAGTACTTAGCAGACCCATTTTCAACACCCAGTGAAAATATTTTGGAAAATAATTTTATTTAAAATATAGAAATCAGTTTTGAAAATAGAGGAAATATCTTTGGTGAGAATGCTCTGGAAATCATCACTCCCATCCATGGTCGCAGTTAACCCGATGGTTACGTTGCCGTCCCGGCAAAATCCACAGATAACTGTAGGTCTCCGCGCTCCTCGATTACGCCATGGAACCCGCTACAGATCGCAGTTATACCCGGGCCTTACGTTGCTAGCACAGCACAAACCCATATAACTGTAGGCATCAGCGCCACCGAATTTCGCTGCCAAATAATGAAACTTCTCCCACATAGGTCGCAGTCTACCGATATAAAATCAAACGCAGACTGTTGGCTCTCAGCGGCACAAACGACTTTCGCTATGTTACCATAGTGTCACAGTCTACCGATATAAAATCAAACGTAGACAGTTGGCTCTCAGCGGCACACATGACTTTCGCTATGGTCTGCAGTAGATCGCAGAGACATCGAGTTAAACTGTCGTCACAGCATAACCCAAATGCCTCTGTGGGCACCAGCCCCTCGACTTTCGCTACACAAATAATCCTCAGGAACTAGTTTGTCCGGACTCCTCACAGGATCAACTTTAGAAACCCCCCTTGGGGCTCAAGGCAGTACCACCCTGTGGTACTCCTGAGAAGTTCATTTCAAGGAAGCGCCTTTTTCTCCAGAGCTATTTTCAAAATACTTTATACTATATACTTATAGTATCTTCAAATCATACCCTTTATGATTTATCAAAATCTCCTTTACACAAAATCGATTACCAAAAATCGATAATTCTCAAACTAGGCTTTCCAAAATCCAAAATTGATTTCTCAAAAATCAAAAGCCCTTTCCAAAATCCATAGGTTCCCAAAACCTTTTCCAAAATCATTCTCATAAGATCCTTTATATATATATATAGATATAGATATATATAACTTTGAAAAATCTTTGGATCATTTCAAACTTGTATAAAACCTCCGTTATACTTCAAATATTTCAAAACCCTTTTTATTCTGGCTAGATTCAATAAGGGAAGTTTATCATATTACAAAATATAACTTTATTTATTGTCTAATCAAATATTCAAGTTTGATTTCTTTATAAAGTTATTTACCATTTACTTACCTCCATAAA
The DNA here is from genome assembly GCA_030737815.1 of Allium fistulosum. Lineage (NCBI taxonomy): Eukaryota > Viridiplantae > Streptophyta > Magnoliopsida > Asparagales > Amaryllidaceae > Allium > Allium fistulosum. The sequence continues at coordinate 342,152,453 of CM060904.1, forward strand.
GTAAATTTCAACCAAAGAAATACCCAATTCCATTATATTTCACATAATATACCTTTCATTTTCCAAAACCATTTTAAATTTCTTATCCTCAAATTTTAAATGCCAATTTCATTCACACCCGTACGATGTACACATATCATCCGTACGCTATATCAATCTGATCGCTCAATCGATCACACAATTTCACTTCCGAACTAGTATTGTCCACCCGGCTTCCTAGTGCGGACTCAGATCTGGTTTCCTGATTAGAAACCGTCATTCTCCTTGCATAGTCACAACTATGATAGAGAATATCCAGAACCAATCAACAATCCATATCCAGGTTCGCCGTCGAAAATCGAGCGAAAAATCCTAACTCGGATCGATAATACTATCTCGAAATCCTGTGTTCGAATCTGGATCAAATCACTATGCGAATAGAATAATATATGTATATCCTACGTATTTATCTTTATTGGTTATTAGCCAAATCAATTCTCTTTTCTATTCACATTTCCTTTAATTCCATTCACTTATTCTCAATTGCTTCCATTTCCAATTGAGTTATTACTTCAATTACAAACAGTTTGAACTCTGACCAATTTAAATTTAAAAATAACTTGAAAAATATTTAAAATAGATAAGTAGTTGAAAAGATATTTATTAGTTTGTAAAATAGCTGTAAAATAGTTAAGTATGTATAAAATAGTTAGATAATTACAAAATAGTTTTTAAAATAGTGATTAGATATAAGTAACTGAAAAAAAAATAGTAATTAGTTTATAAGACAGTTTCAAAATAGTTAAATAGTTCCAAAATAATTGTAAAATAAGTATGAGATAGTTTTAAGAAGAAAGATTATATAGTAAATAGTTTGGAAAAATATATTTGTATTAAAACAATTTATTTTGAAAATAATCCAGAGCCAAACTGTTCAATTCTCATCAATTCAATTTAAATTTCCATCTCCATTTAAATTAACTCAATTGCAATTTAAATAACTTCAATTTCCATTGAAATTGATTTAATCCCAATTCAAGTTGAATTAACCTTAATTCCTTCCCAAATTCAAATCAAATTTCATTTGATTTTTAAACTTATACAACTTTAATCACAATTCCAAATTATTTCAAATCAATTTGGATTTATTTCAAATTGAACCAACTTCAATTTCCAAATTCAAATCATTTCAATTCTAATTTACCATTTGAATTTTTAAACTTATACATCTTCAATCACAATTCTAATTAATTCAAATCAAATTCAGTTTGAACTAATTCTATTCAAATCTCAATTTAAAACTATCTCGAATTATATAAATTCGAGTTAAAATTTTTAATTATTGATTTAATTCCTTAAATTTTTAATTTTAACAAATTAAATCTTTAAACCTTTTAATTCTGAATTCAAATTTCAAAATTCCATTTTAAAATTATCTTTACTTAACTTATTACAAAGTTCAAATAAGAATTCAAAAACAATTTAATCTTCAGATTCTAATTTATTATCCATTTTCAATTTCCAAATCTCAAACCCATTTTGAGATCACTCATAACTCCCATTTAAATTAACCATTTAACTACCCAAGTTAAATTTAAATTTCATCTTGAAATTTCCAATTCAAATTATTTATTCAAACTTATTTAACTTCCTCCAAGTTAAATTTACTTAATCCGGTCAACTTTCACAATTTGAATTCCCATTCAAATTTTAAACCTTATATTAATAATCTTTCCCCTTTTTAAGTTTAAAAACTTAATTCACTTAGGTTTTCACATCACATTCCCAGGAAAAATTTAAAACTCAACACTTAGAGTTATTTCAAAGCATCTTTGATATTATGTATATCCTCATATATACATTTTCTTTATTCTGATAACACTTCTACAAATTCAAGATTTTAATTTCAGTTTGAATTCATTTCAAACTTATCTTCATTTAATTTAAATTTGGTTGTATTAATATTACTACTTATATTTAATTCAATAATTTAACAACCAATTATCTTAATAGAAATATTGCTTTATATATCAAATATAATTTTATATAAAATCATTTACCTTTAAAACCCTTTAAAATCTTTATATAGAAAAATAACAAGTACGTTCTCTCATATATATATACACTCAACTCATTTTAGGGTACCATTGACCCTATCCTTAATGAGTAATCCCACCAGAGCCAAGGTTCTCGCTTAACCTCGCTCTGATACCAACTGTAACGACCCGGAATTTTCGAACCCGAAAATTCCAGATAGTTAGAAGAAAAAGAAGGAGATAGAAGAAAGAAACAGAAAGAAGAAAGAAGAACAGAGGACACAACATCTCACATTCGCAGCGGATTAAATATAATAACAAATAATAATATCAGTTATACAAAGAAAAACTGCATTTTTTAATTACATTTTAATACATCAGAGTTACAACATTCACAAATGTACTAGACAGTTAAAATTAACATGTCTCAGACAACTATAATATTACAGCGGAATATACTCCATACGTTCCTGCCATCCAGCTCGCCTCCTGAGCTCCAGAACGTCCTTACCTGAAATCTGTAATACTCGGTCTGACCCGAGCATTACATCAAAGTAACACCCGGGTCAGGCTGGAAACCAGCGTGAGTAAACTCATCTAACAAGAAATTCCAATCTATAGAACTTATTTAAAACCCGGGGTAACTCGTACATTATTACAAGTAAACAACTTATATAGTCAACACTTATTTTCACAAAACAATATCTAAGTATCCAACTTAGTTTAAATGGTCCATTTTATCCCAACCAACCTATTGGTTTCACATATCAATCTATAAAGTATTTTAGATGATTTCAAATCGAAGTGGTTTCGGATATTTACTAATACCCGACCCCGGTCTCTTCGAAACCAATGTCATCTTAAATCCAAGTTGTTTAAGTGAAAACAAATCAATTTATATTCAGAGTAACATATTCACACTAGCGATTCCATTACAGATAGATAATCCATATTATCACAGTTTAACCCGAACATATCATATCACGTAGCATCACAATTGCCCATCAGAGATAAAATCAATCCAAGTAACCCAATATTATTCAACCATCCATGACAAGTTGATTTATTCTTAATTAATTTAATTAATCTCAAATTAATTTAATTACTAACCTTTAATTACTTGGATTACCTTAATCCATCTTATTTAACATTAATTCTAATTAATTAATCACTTAATCACTAGATCTTAATTAATCTTCCTTGATTAATTATCCTTTAATTACAATAAGTAATTATTCATTAATTATCCCTTTTTATTAATCATTCTTGATTAATTTCTTTTTTAATTACATTAAGTAATTAAACCTTAATTATAAATTAATTATCCTCAACCATTCAATAATTATTTTTAATTACTTCCATTAATTAATTAATGATCTTCTAATTACTTCATTAATTAGTTACTCTTTTAATTTATTACCTCAATAAGTAATTAATCACATTATTAATTAACCTTAACCCTTAATTAATTATATTGACTAACCCTTTAATTAATTACACCAAGGAATTAATCCTTAATCACTTCCATACATTATTTCTTTTTTTTTTAATTACATTAAGTAATTATTCATTAATTACCTCTCTAAGTAATTATACTTAATAAATTTATAAATGATTATTTTTAATTAATTAAACAAATTAATTAACTTAAAATCAATTAATCACTTAATCTCTCGTTAGTGATTCATCTCCTAGTTCATTAACTATCCACTAACTACCCCATTAGGTAATTATTCTTAATTACAATAGTAATTAACCTTTAATTATCTCATTAATTAATTTAGTTAATTACCTTTGAAATCAACAACTTTAAACATTTTAAATTTGGAAAAATATTCAATTAAATACTCTTGAAACTTGATTTATATTTATTTAGAAAAGAACTTGCTTTTAAAAACTTAGAAATGTAGTTAAATTTTAAAACCCAGAACAACTAAAATCTGCTCAACAAAATCTCGAGCAAACCCCTAGAATTCTCGAAGCAAACGCGAGACAAAACCCACGCTTCCTGCTTCGAGTAAAACTCTATTATCCCCGAATGAAAACCCGAGCAAATGCTTCTTCTCCAAATCCAACTTCCAGACGCACTCAAACGTGCTCGTGCACGTGCACCGATGAACCACGGTACTCCGACCATTGACGTCCATCCCTACATCTCACCGGTGATACTCGCGATCAAACACCATCGTCCAAATCCCTTGAATTGATCGAGAAACGAAAACTATAGAAAAACCCACCACCTGGAAACAAACATCACCAGAAATCACTCGTCTCTGATGATCCCAGCCTCGAGAAGTTCTTCCACCTTCACCGCAATCACGTTTCGACATCCAGCTTCTACCGCAAGCCTTGCGATCGCCTCCGATCACATCACGTTGTCACGAAACCCATTTGAATATCAACGACAAACACAGCGTACTAAACCCTACTTCGCCTTCGCATACCTACTCCGGTCTCCTAGAAATCAAGCAACTATTTTTCCTCTGATCGCCGGTCTACCCTCCTCCTCCAGACCCAAACTCAATGCCCAGTTCCTCTTCATTTGTCGGAATTTGGCGGAAGTGCCAATTCCGATCATCCCAGAAATGCACATCGAATACTTATCTAAAAATCGAGACGATATCATCTTAATTCATGGTTCCCTACTACGAACACAATTATGTTATCCAAATACAAAATTAAGATGGTTGATTTTTATCATAAATATGCATTTCTCTGCTATTTGCCTTCTTAACATTATCTGTTGCTTTAAAAATCTTGAAACTATTTTTAAAATCTTCATTATACATTAACAAACAAATCTTATTTATATAACAAAGTCTAATATTGGTTTGATTGGGAGATTTGGATTTTTGGAAGTAAGAAGTCACAGACAGAACAACAGAGAACTAGATATTTAACATATACAGACATACTCACTTCAGTTTCAGATAAATTCGAGCTAAAAGATTCAATGCAAATCAATACCATCACATGCATTTTAGTTTAAACCAAATTAAAAAGTTTACTCATAGTTTAAAGAAGAACAGAGGAGCTCTTTTATGGAAGTTGATTTTCTTTTGAAATTGGAAAGCTGAACTGCTATTTTGACCTGAATCCTAGCTTGAATCTGATGTAGTTGAATTTAGTTGTTTTATACTTATTCTGGTTTGGCCTCCTCAGATTTTGTTCTTCCTTTTTTCTTCTTTTATTTCAGATTTCTTTGAGTTGAACTGAAACTTTGATTCAGCTGTTAAAATGATCCTTTTTAGATCTGAGATGATTTGCTTGATTCAATTTCTGGTTTGATTTTCTTCTTACAGGCTTTCGTTTCAGGTTTGTGATGCTTTGATTTTTGTTTTGCTAGGTTTTAGTTTGAATTCACTAAGAAAATGAGAAAAAGGAGAAGTATGGATATATATATAGTCTGGTTTCTTCTTTTTAGAAAAATAAAAGATAATTAAAATTGGACACTTGTTATATTTGCATGCTAATTTATCTACACTTGTTTACCCCATATATTAAGATAGTTACACATATCTAATTTCATGATGAGATGATTACACTTGTTTTTATCTTCATGTATAAATGTTTAAATATATTTTTATGTAATTTCCTATTTATATTTATATTCTATTTTTTTATTGTAAATGAATACTTTTCCCTTTTATAATATATATACTTAAATTTCTTTTAACAAGGTGTTGCCATTTGTTTTATTGCATGCATATAAAAGCTACAAATGTCAAAACAATTTATTTCCTTATGTTTTATTTATTATGTCTATTTTATTAATAAATTTTCTTTTGCTTATATTTATATAACTTTAAAGAAAAATGATATAAACCTAATTACTCACAAATTAATAACCATATATATATACTAGTTGTAAAATTTATTTTTAAGATATTACTTTGAATTTCAAACCCAAGTCCTATTTACAATCTACTTATATATATATATTATTTGATTTTGAAAAGATAAATTTTGCTAATTTCAAATAATAATATCAGGAGATTATCAAATAAATATTTATCCCGATATAAATATTTATTATCAGAATTATTTATTCAATTCATAAATCAGTATTCTTATTAATCAATCCAGTTAATTATCAATTAACAAGTGTTCAAAAATCCGGGTTATCACATGGCTACTCATAAAAATTTATGTACCCAAGAGTTTAGGGAAAGCAGAAAAATAAACTCCAGGTCAAACATGGGTCTGGTGTGAGTAAAACGGTTAAATTACTTTAAATTGAAAATCAGTTGAAATCAAAGGTATCTCGTAAGACCACGCCGCATATAAACACGGACGAGTTTTTACCTTACGATAATCAAAACACTTTAATAGAAAATCCAATGATATTATCATAATGTCTAGGGTTTTCAAATAAAATAGAACATAGCTGGAATGCTTGCATCTCACGTTCCGACATGTTTGGGTACAATCGAAAACGTACGGCACTTATTGGAGAATGGATTCCAACAATGACTGGGGTACCGCCCATCATGGTGCATCTCTAGAAGAAATAACACCGAGGACCTCGCTTGGATCCCCTGCCAACACAAGACAGGCCTACCCCTGGCCTGGATAGTACAGAATAAGATCACCCCTCGGTTGGGATCAGCAATCGTCCCGAACCATACATGAGTTAATAGTAAGGACTCTAGATAGGGATAACCTTACCCTAATGGGAGCGACCCACTTAGCCTTGCTGCATCCCGCCTGTTTTAGTCATTCCCGGTTGATGAGGTTTGAGGCTATGATTACCTTTCAAGAAATTTACACTTAGAATGCTCATTGCCCTCCAATGACAATGTAATGATAGCATTCATCCATACAATTCCGTTCTGGGTCTGAACGAAATCGAAGGCACCATTTCCACTACACCCATTTTTGGAATCACCCTCAGGGTTAGTGACAAATAGCCCTTGCACTCTAAAATCTGCATCCTAGATCTTGCCTTTAGAGTCTTCCAAATCGCTTGGTTAAATTGGTTCAAAGTAGTTTTCGGATAATACTATTATCCGATCCCGGTCTCATCGAACCAAAACGATAAATTTTTAAAAGGCCAAGTTTGTTTAAATAAACAATTTATAACAAGAGTGTAAATATTCACATATGGAAATTCATTCCATATGTTTACTTTATCATTACTTGTCCATCGAAATTAATTCGCTCATAATCATCACATTTTCCGAAACTCGGAATAGTGATTAGTACAAGTTGATTTACTTCCAATAAAACGTGTCAACGTTTTATTCTATCTACTTTAATTTGTTTGGCTACTTAATGGCACAGACAAAAGATAATTGAAATCAATACTAAGAGAAATAAAAGTCAAAGAATAGATCATTAACTTCAATCAACGATTTATAATTAATCTTATATCAATTTACAAATCAGAACTGAATTGGTTTCAATCAACCAAGTCAAGTTATATTTTTAATCCAAATTACTTGTTAATCAAAGAAATTTATAAAATGATTTATTCTTAGTTAATTTAAATTTAAACAGTCCATTTAAAAATTAATTGATTACTTAACATATAATTAATTAAATAATAAATTACTTATTTGTTTACTTTAATTGTTATAAAACATTAAATTTTACATTGCATAAATCTAGATAATATTAGTTCAGATGATAATAGTCGGCGATAGGATTCCGATGCAAAAATCTATGCATCGATTGGATTCAAAACGAAGGAGAAATAGTCTTTCATTTTTATATATTATTAAATATAAAAAATTAATTTGATTTATCTACAAAAACACTCGGCCTAATTCCACCCAAACCCGACCCATACTCTTCCCCTTCTTCTTCCAGTTTATTTTCTCCTCTCTCATTCGAACTCAAACGAACGTGCTCGAAACTGTGCATGGAAACATGCACATGTACACTACCTTCGGCCAACCCATCTCGCTGCCGTCCATCCATGCAGGTTCGCCCACGACCCCACATCACGCCTGGCCACCTGAAAACCGCATCAACCCTTCAGTTCGAAAATTCAAACCCTTTCACCAAAGCTGGAATGACAACCGAGCTACATAAACGCCTCACCATGTCACCCACGACCACCATCCACCACCAAATTACACCCACAGCTCCGCCATTGCCTCCGCTAACTATCTCCTCCTATGCGCACCCCACACTCTCTCTCATCGACACATTCGGCCATGAACCCGAGACTAAAATAAACACACTAAAACCCTAGTTCGCTCACGTCTAGCTTACACATCCAAATAAAAATTACCGCGACATTTTTCCTAGGTGTGCCGTCTACCAACTCTCCTCCATGCCAGACACTATGGCCTGAAATCACCTACGTCGCCGATATTTGGCATTACACCCAATTCCGTTCATCTCCAAAATCCTCCCTCCACAAAATACTACAAATCCTCAAACCACCCTTAAAAATCATATTTGTAACAACCCGCATATTTGTCGATGTTATATTTAAATATTTTATTTAAATATTTCATCGTTAGTCGGATTTTAGTCCGAAAAGCTACTTTTTGCAAACAGTCGAATTAGGACTCGAGACCACCTCCATTGAGTCCAAAATGCCGTTTGCGACCTTTTTGAGTATAAACTTTGATATGTTTGGAGCTAGTCAAAAATTTGACCATTTGCACTTTGGGTTTGGTTTTGGGTTCAGCCCCTTTGCCAACTTAACCTCCAAACTGAACCATCCCTCCCCATTCATCCTCACTTCCTCCTCTTTTCAGTTTCAAAGCAAAAATGGTGGGAGAGATTGGAAATTAAAACTCCATGCCCTAGTTCCTCTTGCAAATTCTTGTTCTTGCTCCAAATTCAAAGAGAACCCATTGGTAAGCCTCCTCTTCATCTTCTCCAACTCATTCTCTTATCAATTTCAGTTTATTCCTAAACCTAACTTTGGGAATGTCCTTCTTTAAAGCTTCGATTCAAGCTTGTTGAGTTGGAATTGAAGAGTGATTGCCATTGCCATTGCTTTCAAGCTTCTTCTTCATTGATTTGGGTTCAAAGGTGAGATTTTTATCTCACATCTAAGTCAATAATTATCTTCGATTGTTAGGTATGAATTCCTAACACTTATCCTTGTGCAATTCCTTAGTCGTTGTTGCTCGACCGATCGTTATCGATGTCGTTTGGCCATTTTTTGGCCTAGGTTCAGGGAATGCCCTGAATAACAGTTTCAGCCGTCTGAACGTATGGTTCAGACGTCTGAATGGAATACTGGGAATTTTCTTCTCCCAGCATTCAGACATCTGAATCAAAATTTCAGACGTCTGAATTGGTTCGTTTTGAACCAGAAAAGAAATAGGCTAAAAAGTGCCTATTTCAGACGTCTGAAGTCTAGGATTCAGACGTCTGAATTCTGTTCTGGAAAATAGTTTATTTTCCAGATTCAGACGTCTGAATTCCTGATCTCAGACGTCTGAATCTGCTGTGTTTTGCCTAGTTGTTTTTTTAGCTTGAATATCCAACTCTAATCAAATCGGGTTGATTCCCTTTTTGTGTTATCATTTATTATCGGACACTTTGTTAAGTCGCCCGCCTTTTTAAACTTAGGTCGCTTGTCTTCACTAAGTCGTACCGTTTTGACGGGGCGCTGCCCCCTGGACCCCCGCGACCTGACCGGGCAGGTCGAACCCCGTATTACTCTGCGTAGGCAATCTTATATGAAAAGCATTCATCAGAACTTCCATTTTGATGCATTTTGAGCTGATTTCCTTGGATTTTATTCACGTCTCCGAATGTGAATTTTTGTGATACGTTTTATGACTTGTCACTTTAAAAATATAAAGGTTTCAATACTAATAGTAAATATCAAAACTCTTTCATCAAAGCGATTTCAACACTATTTTAAATATCAAAAGTTCGTTTTCTCAAACCGATTTTCAATCTACTAGTATATACAAGCCTTTACTTCACTCGAATGAGAAATCGACTTAAACGACTTAGTAAAACGGGTGGTATGAAACGCTTGCGTTCACTTCGTCGGTTAGCTCTTGGACTTGTTCGATTGAACCCTTTTTGTGACAATTTCCTAGTGAAGATTTACAGCTTGTTCGTAAATATTTAAGTTAAGCAAGTGGTTATGGGACATGAAGCTAAACTCATATATTTACTAGCTTGGTGTGATTGACACTTCCTTATGATCATGACGATCATTTTTATGATTTAGACTAGCGATTGAGCGATGTCTCCCATGGTCTTCGGGCCATTTCTGTGTGGAAACCTCATCGGTCTTCGGACCATTCGTGGAGCATTCGGCTCATCGGTCTTCGGACCATTCGTGGAGCATTCGGCTCATCGGTCTTCGGACCATTCGTGGAGCATTCGGCTCATCGGTCTTCGGACCATTCGTGGAGCATTCGGCTCATCGGTCTTCGGACCATTCGTGGAGCATTCGGCTCATCGGTCTTCGGACCATTCGTGGAGCATTCGGCTCATCGGTCTTCGGACCATTCGTGGAGCATTCGGCTCATCGGTCTTCGGACCATTCGTGGAGCATTCGGCTCATCGGTCTTCGGACCATTCGTGGAGCATTCGGCTCATCGGTCTTCGGACCATTCGTGGAGCATTCGGCTCATAGGCCTTCCCCCCTTTTATGTGTTTTCTGGATTTCTGGTGATGATTTCTGGAATTTTGTGCTTCACCAATTTTCATGATTTTCATTGATATGATATCAGTTTTTGTGCATTGGTGAATTCATGTGTTATTGATTTGTTATGGATACAAGTTTAGGGTATGATACCCTACCTTATCTTTGAGAAGATTCTTGTGATATTGATTAATCTTTTGTTGATTATCATTTACATACTTATAGTAGTATGCCGTTATGGTTATTTCATGTTCATGTCATGCCTTTTACTTTATACCATATCATCTGATATTTATAGTTAGACTGATCCGTTTATTATTTTCTTATAAATAATACTCGGGTCAGACCGAGATGTTACAGGTGCTTCTGCTTGACTTCTCTTCAGGATATCTCTGACTTTTGGCACTACTTAGATTAGTAGTTTTTGGTTGTACGCATTTGAGATATAGACTCTATATTGTGTACTTATTCTTTTGTATAGCACATGTTGCTATTCTTTTGTATTATCGTGGATCTTACTTGACCACTACTCTGATGTACACTTTCATGTGTTGTATATTTATTCATATCTTCTTCCGCCTTTGTGATATGAATTGTCTGAGACTGATTTGTGTTATGTTTATTTCTATATTTGTTTCCGAAGATTATATATAGCCACCGTGTGATAGCTTTGTGTTTGTATCGGTATGTTGGATTTCCTCTTTAAAAGATATGCATTCTATTCTATCTGACATATCGGTGCTCGCACAAAGAAGTTACACGGATGGTCGCTCCTCAACAGCCTTATTCTCCGTGCTAATTGACAGCACTACATCGTAGTGTTCTTGGTTAGCGTAGGTATAGAGGTGGGGCGTCACAATATTTTTCAATAATGATCACAATTATATGATCCATTCATTAAATTGTGATAGTTGAATTTTGAACATAAATGACCCACTCAATGTCATAAGTTGTTTTCTCACTCTCTGTTTGATGGAATTGAATGAAATCAATTTTAAAATATTCTATACTAAAAAACAAAAGCTTTCGTTTTGGAATCAAGATTTAAAACTAATTGGATGTTGAGATATGGATTTTTAAGGTTAAAAGTTTGTTGTTTAAACAAAAAAACATGAACAGAGAGGCTATTTGTAGAAGAAGCACAGTGTTTTGGATGTTGTAGATGGAACTGAACATGTCGAACACTCACAAACAAACACATATACACATAATAACCACATAAACACTTGTCATAGATCAAAGATTCATCCATATCACAGTTGTATACATATATATGTAATAACCAGTTAAAAGAAAACAAGGGTGTTCTACTCGCAATTATAAAATAGATGAACTGTTGTTGTGTTTAATCTCCTTCTTCAAGCTTTTAAACACTTCACCTATTTTTATTTTAATGGTAGACCTTTTTTTTATATAAGAACAACATAACTATATATATAAGAGAATGGAAGGGAACAGAGTGAAACCATAGGTTGGCTGGCGGTACATACAAGGGTGGCTGAATAAGTTTAGGCTTCATCATCTTTATTTATTTTTACTTTATGGGCTTGATTTTATTTTTTTGCATGCTTGATTTTAAGTTTGTAATGATGAAGCTTATATATATATATTTAGTTAAATGTCGCGTCGAGTCATTCGCGGGAAAATATCTCAAGAGCCAACGTCTCATGCTGCTCATCGTTTACACTAAATACTCTTATTTCGGACATGATGGAATTATTCTCGAATTCCAATTTTATCATATTCAGCAGTTAGCGTTTGAAAATTTAGTATAGATTCAAATATTCTCAATATCAAAAAATTAAGTTATTCAACTTATAAAAATTAATATTTCAATATTTAAAATTAGTTAATTATTCTAATAACAGATGGCTAAAAATCCGGGTCGTTACATTCCTCTCCACTTAAAAGAATTTCGTCCCCGAAATTAGAAAGCAAAGAGATAATTCAAGCTATAACAAAAAGTCATATATTTATGTCAGAATGCACATACATAAGTCATACACTAAACAACCATAGCAAACAAGGCATACACTATAATACCAACAACTAGCTATCCTAACATCATCTTCGGATAGGCTTCTCTCATACAATCCACAGTCTCCCATGTACAGTCTCTAGGATCCTTACTCCATTGAATCTTGACTAACTTCATCACATTATTATGAAGTCTCTTCTCATCCTGGTCTACAATATAAACTGGATCTCTGACCACTGTCAAGTTTGGTTCTATCTCTAAATCCTCCTAAACTGATGGCTCCACAATCAACGATGGATCATAAACGTATTTCCTTAGATGAGGTATGTGGAACACATTATGAACTCCCGCCATCCTTTCTGGCAATTCAACCTTATAAGTAAGAGACCAAATCCTTTCAAGAATACGGAAAGGTCTGATATACCTTGGAGCTAACTTCCCAGACTTTCCAAATCTAATCGCTCCTCTAATTGGTGAAATCTTTATGAACACAAGATCTCCAATAGAAATTTCTAGATCCCTTAGTCTTTTAACAGCATAGCTTTTCTGGCGATCTTGAGCTTCCTTCATCCTCCTCTTAATCAATTCAACCTTCTCAAACGCCTCTCGAATCATATCTGGACCAAGGATTAAACGATCTCTAGACTCCACCCAACAGGCTGGTGACTTGCACAGTCTTCCTTAAAGAGCTTCATAAGGTGCCATGCCTATGCTAGCTTGATAACTGTTGTTGCAGGAGAATTCCACTAAGTGTAGATGATCCTCCCATGATCCTCCAAAATCCAAGATGCAGGCTCTCAACATATCCTCCAAGATGCGATTAACCCTCTAAGTTTGACCATTGGTTTGAGGGTGGTAAGTAGTACTTAAACTTAACTTTGTTCCTAGGGCTACTTGTAATGCTTTCCAAAATTTACTAGTAAAGATAGGATCACTTTCTATTCTTATTGTGACTCCATGCAATCTAACAATCTCCCTCGTAAAAATCTCTGATAAAGAAGCTGCGGTTCTTGTTGGTTTCACTGGTACAAAATGAGCGCTCTTGGTCAACCGGTCCACAATGACCCATACTCCTTCATTTCCCTTTCTGGTTCTAGGTAAACCATCGATAAAATCTATGGATATCATTTCCCATTTCCATTTTGGGATTTCCAAAGGTTGTAACAATCCAGTTGTCTTCTGATGATCACCTTTGATTTGATGACAGCTCACACACCTGCTTACAAAGATAGAGATATCCTTCTTCATTCCTGGCCACCAGAATACTCTTTTCATATCCTTATACATCTTATGAACTTCCGAATGAATACTTAATTTATATTTGTGGCATTGCAATAAAATTTCATGCCTCAATCCATCTATATTTGGAGCGCACAGTCGTTTATTTAACCTCAAAACACCACGATCGTCCACCTGAAAGTTTGAATATCGTCCCTCCCCAACTCCTTAAATTAATTCCTCTAGATTTTTATCCTTTCTCTGACTACACATAATTCTTTCCTGCAGAGTTAGTGTAACCTCCGAAAGCGATAAAATCATATTTTTGCTTAAAGCATTTGCTACAACATTCGCCTTCCCTGGCATGTAGAGAATATCCAAGTCGTAGGATGCCAGAAACTCCAACCATCTCTGTTGCCTCAGATTCAGATCCTTCTGAGTGAAAAGGTACTTCAGGGGCTTATGATTTGTGAAGAGTTCAAATTTTTCACCTAGTTAGAGAGAGAAGACTAACTTACTAGAATTTTAGAGATAAGAAATAAACAAGAAGAATAGAGAGATTCTTACCCAACAAATAGAGTCTCCACATTTTCAGTGCAAAGACAACTGCTAATAGCTCCAAATCATGCATTGTATAATTCCTTTCGTGTGGCTTCAATTGTCTGCTTACATATGCAATCACCCTACCATTTTGCATTAAAACAGCGCCCAATCCTGCTCCATACGCACCGGTATAAACCGTGAATCCACTCCTTCTGTCTGGAACATCTAGCACTGGCGCACTAGTCAATCTCTTCTTCAATTTCAAAAATGATTTCTCACACTTAGGAGTCCATACGAACTTCTCTCCCTTCTTAGTCAACTTTGTCAAATGAGAGGAGATCTTGGAATAATCTTGTATGAACCTTATATAGTATCCAGCCAATCCTAAGAAACTACGAACTTCAGTAGGAGTCCGTGGTTGCTTCCATTGTTGCATAGCTTCAACTTTTATCGGGTCTACTGAAATACCCTCACCTGACACAATATGGCCTTAAAATCTTACCTCTGACTGCCAAAAATGACACTTGGAGAACTTTGCCTTCAGAACATGCCTTCGTAAAGTTTATAACACTACTTCCAAATGGTGTCTATGTTCTTCTAGAGACTTAGAAAAGATGAGAATGTCATCGATGAAAACCAACACAAACTTATTTAGGACATGTCTGAAAATGCGATTCATCAAGTCTATGAAATGGGTAGGTGCATTGGTTAGCCCTAAAGGCATAACCAACCACTCGAAAAAAAGGTCTGGAGCCCTAAATGCAGTTAAGGGTATACTATCTTCGGGAATTCTTAATTGATGAAATCTTGTAGCTAGGTCCATTTGGGAAAATACTGTTGCCCTATGGAGTTGGTCAAAAAGGTTATCAATGCGGGGTACAAGATATTTATTCCTAATGGCCACCTTATTCATTTCCAGATAGTCCACACACAATCCTAGAGAACCATCGAACTTGGCCACAAAAACTACTACTGAGCCCCAACTCGAATAACTTGGTCCAATCAACCCTCTATTCAATAAATCCTGGGTTTGATTTACTAACTCTTCTCTCTCCCTCGGAGCCATCCTTCTTTTGGGTTGAATCACAGGCCTTGCACCAAGAACTAAATCAATTTGGAATTCTATTTCTCGGTGAGGGGGTAAGCTTTTAACTTCTTCAAAAACATCTGGGTAGTTTCTAACAATTTC
Organism: Allium fistulosum; assembly: GCA_030737815.1. Taxonomy (NCBI): domain Eukaryota; kingdom Viridiplantae; phylum Streptophyta; class Magnoliopsida; order Asparagales; family Amaryllidaceae; genus Allium; species Allium fistulosum. The sequence goes on from CM060904.1 coordinate 342,167,971, forward strand.
TATGGATCCTAACCCTTCTTGAGATGCTTCAAGAGCATGCAAGAAACTACACATATGAATTCTAGGGTTATCACATTCTATCTTCACAATCCTTCCCAACTTGGTTTCTAAAGATACAGTCCTCTCGTCACAGTTGAGCATAGCTCTATGCTTCGCTAACAAATCCATACCAAGTATAATATCAAATCCCTTAAAATCTAATACATAAGGGTCGCATGAAAAGAAATGAGAAAGATAAGAAATTGGCACGCCTTCACAGATCATATCCAAATGGGCCACTCCCCCTATGGGAATGGATACAAAAATAGGGTTTTCTACGATACTAGGAATGAGATGAAATTTCTCTACCGATTCCAAAGAAATAAAGCAATGGAGGCACCATAATCAAATAACAGTCTAACATAAATACCATTAATAAGTAAGGTACCTTCAAGGATGCCTTTTCCTTTCACTTCTGCTGAAGTCGACGGTTCATTCTTAATAACGTACACCTTGGGCTGCTGCACCTTCTTTATGAGTGGGAAATCCTTCTCTATATGGCCGGGCTGATGACAATTAAAACAGAGAGTCTTCTGGACCATTGGAGAGATAGGTCCAGTTTGCTGCTTTGGAACTTCACGATTTGGACAATACCTGGCAATATGTCCTTTCTTCTTGCAAATATAACAACCACTATCCTTAGGCTTGCCTCCTTGACTTTCTCCATGTTTCCCTTTTCCTTGCTTCTTCTAATTTGGATTAAACTTTCTTTTGCTGGGGTTGTTGCCACTTGTATTCCCACTGGGTGCTGTTGGAACTGGTTTCTTCTTATCCAATGCTTCGTATCGGAGAGCCATATCCACTAAGTCAACGAAAGATCCCTTGAGATGGGTCGTCATCTTTTCATGAAAACTTTCCCTCAATCCTGTCACAAACATCTCATTCTTCTTTAATGGGGTATTGATCAGTTAAGGTCCAAAGCATGAAAGTTTATTAAATTGGTTTCATATTCCTCTACGGACAAATCCCCTTGTTTTAAATCCATAAAATTTCGGTACATCCTTGTCTTACCCGTAGTAGGTAGGAACTGAGCTTCAAATTCTTCCTTAAATTTGTTCCAGGAGAACTCTTCTTCGGGAACATTTGTGGTTAGAGAATCCCACCATGCGGCTGCTCCTTCTTGTAGCTGCCAAGAAGCTAAAAAGCGTTTTTACTCATCGGCCAGATTAAGTCCTTTGAAAATCTTTTCACAGATTCTTAACCATGCTTGGACTTCCATGATAGATTCTGTCCCCTTAAAAGGTTTCCCTCCCAGAGTAGTGTAGTCTTTGCACAATGTTGCAAAGTTTTCCCTTAGTAGAACTGGCGCTGCTTCCTCAACAATTCCTACTCTTTTGGGATTCGGGGTCCGACCATTTGTGGTTGTGGTACTGCTAGCTCCCCTTCCACGTCTGCCTCTAGTGCTCATTGTTTACTACCTGGACATAGTAAGATGATACATAAAAAACTTGGACGGAATACACTCCAAAGATGGCACTAACCAAATTTATCAAAGCTGGTCTAACTATCAGGGATATATATATATATATATATATAATTACAAATACGCTCTCTCAAGATTGATACTAACCCAAAAGCCTAGGTGTTCACTCAACCTAAGCTATACCAAATGTGATGAAGCGCCTTTCTTTCCATTGAAAGATGAGTCATTAAGGATGAAAGAAAGAGATAGAAAAGAAGAACTAAACAAAAATACAGAATCTAACAGCGGAACGGAATAATATATATTACATAACATAAGTTTACATAGTCACTGACCATAAAATACATCAGAGTAATAGTAATACAAACACCATACTTAGACAGTCATAACTACCTATCCATACATTACAATCCAAAATACATATACAGACACAGTAGAAATAGATAGTAACTAGCTAACGGTGAAGCCACCAGCTCTAGCTCCTCCAAAATGCAATCATGAGAACCTGGATCACTTGGCTACTCCTAAAAATTTGAGTACCCAAGAGTTTAGGGAAAACAGAAAAATAAACTCCGGGTCAGACATGGGTCTGGTGGGAGTAAAACGGTTAAATTACTCTAGATTGAAAATCATCTGAAATCAAAGGTATCTCGTAAGACCTCACCGCACATAAACACGGACGGGTTTTTACCTTTCGATAATCAGAACACTTCAATAGAAAATCCAATGATATTATCATAATGTCTAGGGTTTTCAAATAAAATAGCACATAGCTGGAATGCTTGCATCTAACATTCCAACATATTTGGGTACAGTCAAAAACGTACGGCAGTTATTGGAGAATGGATTCCAACAATGACTGGGCTACTGGGGTACTGCCCATCACGGTGCATCTCTAGATAAAATAACACCGAGGACCTCGCCTAGATCCCCTGCCAACACAAGACTGGCCTACCTCAGACCTGGATAATACCGAATAAGATCACCCCTCGATTAGGATCAGCAACCATACCGAAGCATACATGAGTTAATGGTAGGGACTCTAGATAGGGATAACCTTACCCTAATGGGAGCGACCCACTTAGCCTTGCTACATCCCCCTATTTTAGTCATTCTCGGTTGATGAGGCTTGAGGCTACGATTACCTTTCAAGAAATTTACACTTAGAATGCTCATTACCCTCCAATGACAATGTATTGATAACATTCATCCATACAAGGCCGTTCTGGGTCTGAACAAAACCGAAGGCACCATTTCCACTACAACCATTTTTGAATCACCCTCAGGGTTAGTGGCAAATAGCCCTTGCACTCTAATATCTGCATCCTGGATCTTGCCTTTAGAATCTTCCAAATCGCTCGCTTAAATTGGTTTGTAGTAGTTTTCGAATAATATTGTTATCCGATCCCGATCTCATCGAACCAAAACGGTAAATTTTTAAAAGGCCAAGTTAGTTTAAATAAACAATTTTACAACCAGAGTGTAAATATTCACATATGGAAATTCATTCCATATGTTTACTTTATCATGACCTGTCCATCTAAATTAATTCGCTCGTAATCATCACATTTTCCGAAACTCGGAATAGTGATCAGTACAAGTTGATCTACTTCCAATAAAACGTGTCAACGTTTTATTCTATCTACTTTAATTTGTTTGGCTACTTAATGGCACAGACAAAAAATAATTGAAATCAATATCTAAGAGAAATAAAAGTCAAAGCATAGATCATTAACTTCAATCAACGATTTATAATGAATTTTAAATCAATTTACAAATCAGAACTGAATTGGTTTCAATCAACCGAGTCAAGTTATATTTTAATCCAGATTACTTGTTAATCATAGAAATTTATAAAATGATTTAGTATTAGTTAATTTAAAATTAAGCAGTCCATTTAAAAATTAATTGATTAATTAACATATAATTAATTAAATAAGAAATTACTTTTTTATTTACTTTAATTGTTATAAAACATTAAATTTTACTTTGCGGAAATCTTGGCAATATTAGTTCAGATCATAATATTCGGCTATAGGATTCTGACGCAAAAATCTGTGCGTCGATTGGATTCAAAACGAAGGAGAAATAGTCTTTCATTTTTATAGATTATTAAATATAAAAAATTAATTTGATTTATTTACAAAAACACTCGGCCCAATACCACCCAAACCTGGCCCATACTCTTCCCCTTCTTCTTCCAGTTTCTTTTCTCCTCTCTCATTCTGTAACGACCCACTATTTTGGACCATTCAAATCAACAATCAATCCACACATGCCAGACTTGAATAATTCAAAACAATGGATTGTAAATAAAATTTGGCAAAACTCAGCATATACAGTAAATAAAATAATCACAAATCACAGACATAGAGTAATATAACAATAATGCAGCGGAAGCAAAGAAATAGTAGTTCATGAAGCTACTATATATATATGATAGAGTTAAACAAGATACAACAGAAGTCTCGAATACAATAGATGTCTCAATACAATAATCAAATACAAGATCTGAATGCATCACTGGAATCAACTGAATAACTAATAGCAGAATAGATAGCTAGATCTCCAAGCGAAGCTCAAACTCCAAAGGTGAGTCTCAAATGCTGTATCACTCAGTCTGACCCGAGCGTAAAGCAAACACAAAACACTCGAGTCAGGATTAACATTCTTATATCAATAAATCCAACTCAAGTGAAATATCAACTGAAATACAAGTAACTTAAAGGATGTTTGGGATAACCATCCCCTAAGGATCCATTAAACTATCTACTATGTAGTAATATTCGCTATTATAATAATGTCTAATTATAAAATAAACATACTTTTAAATAGCATTAAGGCTTTACATTTTCCACCTTAACACGTAATAGTCCCAGTAGTCTATCCAGTATTAGCATACTCCCAAAATGGAGGCTACCCTCGATACTCCACAGGCTACGGGAGAAATCACAACTCGTAGTAAAGCTCGATATGGTAGGTGACACGACACACAAGGCAATGCCAGGGTAGATATACCAATTACGCATCCGGACTGGTGGTGACGCATAGCAGCCACTACCGCCCACCTCGAACAACACTCCCAAATCAAGGGGTGCACCCAATCAATCACAAAGTAATAGAATGGTATCGAAGAAGTGTGTCCGATCAGAGGTGCTACCTCCTTGGCCCGTCGATCGCTCCTGTTTTAGCCACCTTATGCCAACTCACGGGAGTTGGGTCCACGTATATACCTTAGGATCGTCGCCACCATCCTACTTCATTCTGAAAACTCCACCGCGTACACAGTTCTCAAAGTGGTTTTCGGTATCGACAGAGAGTATGTCTATATCTGATCCCGGTCTCTTTAACAACCAATCGTTATTATAACACCATGGTCATTTCAAAATAGTTTATACTTCAAAACCAAAATATCATTTCCATTTAAAAACCCAAATGAATACGATATCATTTTCACTTCAAATATATCCATTTTCAAAATCATATCACTTCCCAAAGTTATAACACTTTCGAAATCATAGTCTTTTAAATCAAAACACTTTGGAAATCATAGCTTTGAAATCATAGCATTTTGGAAACCATAACACTTTGAAATTATAGCATTTTGGAAATCATAACACTTTCCTTTTAAATAGTTTATATATTAAAATTAGTATATATAATAAAATAGTTTATAAATAAAATAGTTTATATAAATAGTTATAGGTAAAAATGGTTTAAAATAAAATAATTTATACTAAAAATGATTTATATTAAAATAGTTTATATTAAAATAGTTTATATTAAAATAATTTATAAAGTAAAATATCAATAGTTTAAATAAAATTTAAAATTACTTTATAAAATAAAATATTTTCCTCAAATTTCACAAATCGATTCAAATCAACCCGAATTCCAAAATTTTAATTTAATCAAATCTTAAATCATCAATTTCAACTCGATTCAGCTTCTCAATAAACCATTTCAAATTATCGATTTCAAATACATATCTGAACCATAAAATAAGCCATTTCAATTTCAGTATATTTCAAAGCTTTAAATATTTACATTTCAAAACTAAATTCGATAATCTTATATATATATATATATATATATCAATTCACTTTTCTATTATTTAGTTTTGAAATATTTACTTAATTATTTCAATATCATTTGAATACAACTTCAATTTAAATAAAAAAATATCCCATTTAAATATATATAAGTTTGAAATATCCATTTAAGTCGCCTTTAATCAAATTTCAAGTTGTAAAACACTTCTTTAAATTTCAAATTCAATACCTTTCAAATCAAACTTATTTAAGTATAATTCTTAAATAAATATAATTTCAAATCAATTTCAAATCATTATAAACTCTATATTTGAAAATAGAGATATTAAATAAATACTTAGACATATTATTTATCAACTTTATTAAATCAACTTTAAATGAATCTTTAAAATCAATATTTATCAAAACCATATATTTCTTTCAAACCATAGAAATCATTTTTTAAAATATTTATATATAGACCAACGGTGTCTGTATAAAAATTTCTACCCTATGGTCAAGTGATACGGATATTTATCATTTCAATCAGCAATTTAAAACATATTCGAGTATATATCTTTTCAACCCGAAATCCCAAATTCAATTAATTTAAAATCGCTTGGGTTTATCATTTTAACCCATAACGATTTTCTCCTATTCTACAGATTGTTCGGGTATGTATCATTTCAACCTATAGTGAATTCTATACTAACAGAGAACTTGCAGAGTGATAACATATATGATAATAATATAACAACAATAACAGGCATATATCATCAGTATAAATAACAGATAATGGTGTCAGATGTCATAGGTGAACATATATAGATAATAGTATATATAACAATGTAAATAACTAACAGCAGCATATTTCAATTGACATTTCAATTGAAAACAAATTTAATAAATATAAGAACATTAATCGTGAGTGATTGCTCAGCTTTCGAGGCTAGAGAAAACAGGAAATGACATAGATATGGACACTGAAATTGGGTTACGAATCCATCGCGAATTCCAAAGCAAAGCTAGATTAGCATGGATTTGACGAATAGAGCTGATAACAGGAATCGATAAACGAATCAGAACTGGATTGATGAAGACAGATGGTATAAATGAATATATATATATATATAAACTACATATAATTATTTATATATCAAGCCATATTCTAAATTTAAGCATATGTTAAATTAAATAAACATGTATTTCAAAATCATTGTTTTTATATTAAGACACATATATAAAATCAACCATATATAATCTAAAATATGTGTATACAAAAATAAAATGTAAAGTCCTTGCATAAAAATGTATTTCATTTGAAAATATCTATATATATTGAATAATCAATTCAACATGTATCTCAAAATTAATATATATATATATATATATATATACACACATAACAAGTCCCAATATATATAAACTATATAAACTTACACAGCCAAGTTATACATATATGCGGCTATGGACCATATGCAGACTAATATATAAATAACAGAACATATTTTATATGTTATATACTTTAAATCATATTACACATAGCACCCTTATATAAAACATATATCTAAAGCCTTACTTTATAAAACAAATATTGTTAAACATACATTATGATATATATACAACAGACGTGTATTACTAAATTTTTTTTGCATAAGCCTCTGTATTATGAATAACCCCAAAGAAATCAAACATGCAACAGTATCTATACATATACATATATATATATATATATAATACCCACTTATATAAACTTATGTATATATATATATAAAACAAAACACATACACAACTAAATCTACATATATACTAACGACATACTAATTTAAATATGCACTTATACAATACAAACTACTGTACTATATATATACCAGTAAAGAAACACACACGCATATACTTATATATTCAAAAGCTTGCATGATTCACTTTAAAACCTCACTCATATTTTATGAAAAACTTGGGTTTGTATGAAACTTGAATGCTTACATAACTAACATCTCACTACCTGTACAAATATATTAAACTGGGATTGTAACATAGAAACAACAAACCAAAATATTATAAAAATCTATACAACTATCACTACCAACCTGAACATATTATACTCATATTATATATATATATATATATATTTATAAGAGACTACCAATACATTGCATGCTATCAACAAAGATACCTCTGTAAACATATACATACGGTTGTAAATATATATATATAAGCTTATCTATATATAATACTATTATAGTTTTATATGAGCCGAAAACATATACTAATATAACTTATATAAAACAACTTTAACTTAATTTAAAAATTCTCTGTATATACATAAACAAAGCGCTACTCGTATTAATCTTTTAAATATTATATATATATATATAATACTCAAATAAACCATACATATGCCATATATATAAAACTAACAGTAAACAAACTTTTATAAAACTCACATGAAAACTATGGAAAACATATAAACTTATATAGAGCATAAGTATATATATACTAACCTGCTACCTACATCTAGAAGGATACAAGATAGAAGCAAGGGAAGCTGATGGGTCTCGGCCTCGGCAAGTTGAAGGGAAAGGCGGAGGTGTGGTCTGTGGTAGGTGCGGTCTTCGGCCATAGTTAGGTGAAGGTGATGGATGAGTTTAAGGTGGAGCTGCTGGTTGATGGGAGGGTGGATGCTCTCGGGTGGAAGGGTTAGCTTAGGTGGCCGAACACTTGAGAAGGGAAGAAAAATGGGGATGTGGTCTGGGAACTGGGCTCGGCTATGGGCATGGAGTGGAAAGAAAGATCTCATTAAAAAAAAGGAGGAAGAAGAAGTATCAGGAGATATATGTGAAGTTATAAAAGCGAAGGGAAAAATGAACCGGTTACAATATATACAAGATTTGAAGTAATAGCAACGGTCACGAAAATCCAGCTGGCTCATTTAAAGCAATAAATATTGCTGTTTGGACAGCACGTCAAGAGTTTTAAAAGGGCAAGGAAACAAAAGGTCACAGTTTTCGGTACCGATACGACGCTGTTTTCCTTCGTTTCCGTCGCTTACCAGGCCTCAAAATGCAGAATTAAATATAGTGCTGAGATCAGCACGATGAAACGATAAAAACGGTATATTGATATCAATGGTATGATTGAATTATAAAAATTCGAATTTTCTACCAACGGAAAATGCAGCAAAAACGCAGAAAAATAAGATCGACGGAGCTAAAGAAGTCCGAATTTGGAAAAACGAAAAATGACGTCTTAGTCAGAAGATGAATTAGAATTTTTCTATGTAAAAATATTCAGGTTTGGAAAACATTTTATTATCATCAATTTTAACTGATATAAATTGGAATAAAATTACACAAGAAAATAAACTTCCATATTATCAGATGAAAATTTACCAGTTGCTATGTTTAATTAGACGTATTCCAAATATCAAATTTATACTTCAAAATTTTATTGTTTAAAATTTCACAAATTTCAATTAAATATATTAAATAAACCAATAAAAAAATTATCTAAAATTTACGGGTCGTTACACATTCGAACTCAAAAGAACGTGCACGAATCTGTGCACTACCTCCAGCCAACCCAACTCGCCGCTGTCCATCCACGTAGGTTCGCCCACGACCCCACATCACACCTGGCCACCTGAAAACCGCATCAACCCTTCAGTTCGAAAATTCAAACCCTCTCACCAAAGCTGGAATGACAACCGAGCTACATAAACGCCTCACCATGTCACCCACGACCACCATCCACCACCAAATTACACCCATAGCTCTGCCATTGCCTCCGCTAACTATCCCCTCCTATACGCACCCCACTCTCTCTCTCATCGATGCATTCGCCACGAACCCGAGACCAAAATAAACACACTAAAACCCTAGTTCGCTTACGTCTAGCTTACACATCCAAATAAAAATTACCGTGACATTTTTCCTAGGTGTGCCGTCTACCAACTCTCCTCCATGCCAGACACTATGGCTTGAAATCACCTACGTCGCCGAAATTTGGCATTACACCCAGTTTCATTCATCTCCAAAATCCTCCCTCCACACAACACTACAAATCCTCAAACCACCCTTAAAAAACATATTTTTCAACAATTATCACAATTATATGATCCATTCATTAAATTGTGATAGTTGAATTTTGAACATAAATGACCTACTCACTGTTATAAGTTGTTTTCTCACTCTCTGTTTGATGGAATTGAATGAAATCAATTTTAAAATATTCTATACCAAAAAAAAACAGCTTTCGTTTTGGAATCAAGATTTAAAACTAATTGGATGTTGAGATATGGATTTTTAAGGTTAAAAGTTAGCTATTTAAACAAAAAAACATGAACAGAGAGGCTATTTGTAGAAGAAGCACAGTGTTTTGGATGTTTTTGATGGAACTGAACATGTCGAACACTCACAAACAAACACATATACACATAACAACTCACAAACAAACACATATACACATAGCAACCACATAAACACTTGTCGTAGATCAAAGATTCACCCATATCACAGTTGTATACATATATATGTAATAACCAGTTAAAAGAAAACAAGGGTGTTCTACTCGCAGTTATAAAATAGATGAACTGCTACTACGTTTAATCTCCTTCTTCAAGATTTTAAACACTTAACCTATTTTTATTTTAATGGTAGACCTTTTTTTATATAAGAACAACATAGCTATATATATAAGAGAATGGAATGGGAACAGTAAACCCATAGGGTGGCTGATTAGGTTTAGGCTTCATCATCTTTATTTTTTTACTTTGTGGGCTTGATTTGATTTTTTTGCATGCTTGATTTTAAGTTTGTAATGATGAAGCTTATATATATATTTATTTATTTAAATGTCGCGTCGAGTCATTCGTGAGAAAATATCTCGAGTGCCAATGTCTCATGCTGCTCATCATTCTACACTAAAGACTCTTATTTCGGACACGATGGTATTATTCTCGAATTCCAATTTTATCATATTCAGCAGTTAGCATTTGAAAATTTAGTACAGCTTTCAAAATTCATAGATTCAGATATTCTCAATATCGGAAAATAAGTTATTCGACTTATAAAAATTAGTATTTCAATATTTAAAATCAGTTAATTATTATTATAACAGATAGCTAAAAATCTAGGTCGTTACTATCGCACCACCTGCTAAGTGACGTGTGAATGTTAATATTCGAACTGTTCGGCATTAATCACTGACCAAATTTACACCTATGAGTCATACAACCGTCCTTTTATCGCCTGATTTAATTAATTTGTAATTATTATAAATTAACTAGTTTAATTAATATTTATGAAATATTAGTTATAAAATTTTGTATTTGATGTGTTGAACAATGTTAAACAATGTATTTATAACTATTATAAATATATTAATCGATATACGATATCGATACACGTTTAAATTTAGATTTAAATGCAACGAACATTGTTCGGGCCGGAATTGGCTATGAGGCTCATACTGGGAATGCAAATTTCGACCAAAATTGCTTGGATAGACCAGCCAAATGTTTGCAAAGGAGGGAGGCTTTTAAACAGTTTAAAAGATTGGAATTGGTAAGAGCGAGATAAGGATAAAATCCATTTTCTCTCCATTAGACTTCATATTTATATGCCACTCTCTACACCATTATTTTTGATACTTTTTCTCCCATTTCCCTCTACGAATTTCAAACAGCAAGCCTTATTTAAACCCAAAAGAAATCCAAGCTCAAATCACATCAAAATTCTTTGATTCGATCCTCGAAGGTAAAGCAGTTTGAGAGCCAGCAACTCTAGAACATGGAATTTGATTCAAAGAGTCATTTCATCATTTCAAAGTGAGATCTCCAGGCCTTGGTGAAAGGTGTTTGACATGTTTGCTAATTCATTTAATATTATTATCTATTATTTTAATATATTATAGGTTATCAGATTATATTACGAATTTAGTGTATCCTGTCACATATTAGATGGTTGAATATATTAGTGCATCTACATATATATTAATTTAAGAAAATTTCTATACATATAAGCGTTAAACTCAGGCCCTAAAATTTATAAAAAAAATCATTTTTAATTAAATAATATTGCATATAGGATTTTATTAATAAATATATTATGTCTTAAAGATAAAAATAATATAATTAACATTTTAAAATTTATAAAGTTTTATTTTGTACAATATTAATTCAGTAGCAATGAATGTTCAATTCTAATATATTTTATATTTATTTTATATTTAATTAATGATATAAATATTTATTTAACTAGAAATTGATTTTGTGTATGTCTATATATACACTATAGTCTAAAATTAATTATACATTTTTACATAAAAATAATACATAATTTTCGAATCTCAGAAATGATTTATTACAATTTTAATTTATTAAATTAAATCGGTTTTAAAATTATTTTATAATTTTTTAACTCAAAAATTATTTTAAAATCCAAAAAAATAAAATTAATTATTTTTTCTACCATGACCTTAATGTTAGAAATGATTAAAAATTATATATATATATATATATTTAGTGAAAATTAGCCACAAGGCTCTCTTTAGCTAGTGCAATTAGTTTCTAGGACACACAACTGAAATAATTAATTTTAAGGACAAAATGCAAAATTATTAGTTTCTAAGGTCTAAAAACCTATGAAATTATGTCCTTGAAAGTAATTGTACTGCTGACCTTGTCCTTAAAAGTAATTATTCTGCTGACTTTGGCCTTGAAATTAATTTCTATGGATGTGTGTCCTAGAAACTAATTGGACTGCAAAGTTTGTCCTTCTAGTGAAATGCCCCATATATTTATGTGTAAATATGTATATATAATTATACATATTTAAAATTAAATATAAAAAAATTGCATACAACTTTGCAGCAGCAATTCAAATAAAAAAAATCTTTTATATTAATTATTAAATGAATTGTTATTTAATATGAATAAAGTTCCATTCAAATATATTTTAGAATATTATATATAAATTTTTATAATTATTATTTCTACATATTTTTGTGTGTGTATATAAATATGATTATATTTTACATAATTATATATATATATATTTATTTATTTGGATATCTCATAGATACTAAATGAGCTAACATGTCCGTTGTAGTATAAATCCTAGCACCTATTCATGGGCATGTCAAACCATGTACATTTTATTATGTTGCACGTGCACGTACACACATATGTGTATATGATACACATATTCAAATATAATGCCAAACAATATAAGGTAAAACTTTATCTATAAAATTAAATAAAATAATGATTTTATTTAAAAGAAATTTCAGAAAAAATCTAAATGAATTAGACTTCATAGGTCGAATAAAGATCTAAAATGGTAAAATAATTGAAATTCACCCATTTTTCTACCGTGGGTTGGCCCGGTTCCAATATGGTATTAGAGCCCAATATCCTATGTAGTCTAAATTAGTCATATTAGGGCTAACAATTTAAGCTTACAACTATGTTAGTAGGGTGTCTTAAAAAGGTATTGTTTAGGCTGGATTGTTGGGTAATTAAGTACCTTGTCCTACCTACCTATCGGCTTGGCCCGAACAGTTATGTGAGCCCAAAAGTTGCCTCTAATAGAAAATGCCTGATTCGAATTGGGCTTTAGGCTAATTTCAAAATTATTAAAAGTTTTAAATTTAAACGTAAAATTAAAATACGAAAAATATTATAAATGTTATAATGTAATCTTTCCAATCATTTTAAAAATTATAATAAAATTTTTAAATTTAAAAGTTAAATTTAAAATAAAATACATATGATAAAAGTTATGATAAATTTTTTCAAAATGTTTGAAAATTAATTTCAAAATATTATTTATTAATAAGATTAATAAAATAAATGAATTAATTAAATAAGTTAATTATATATATATACACACACACATGTATAGTATATATAATGATATATGTTATGTTGTCCTAAATTATTTAAGACAATATAAGCATACATGTGTGTATAAAATAATTTTTGAAATTCAATATAATATGTTATAATTGAATAATATAATAACTAATTGAAGTTTTAGTTAATTAAATAAAATTTAATTAATATAATGTTACACATAAAATATTATAGTTAAATAAAGTATAAAAGTTATATGATAATAAAACTTATATAATATAAATTAAAGGTGGAACAGTAAGAAACCCAATTAGACTTGAGGAATAAATATATACGTAAAAGTATGTATACCTTAATTTCTGATGTGTCGGACACTTGAATCACGAGGGTATTTCATAAGAAATATATTATTTAATAAATTGATATCACTCAATTAAATATATTGAAGATTATGAATCTTTAATATAAGTATTATCCTTTACCATTTATATATTAATAAATTACTTGCATGCTCTCTAGTTGTTGAGAAAATTCAAGCTAGAGATGTTATATGTAGTATTATTAATATATTGATTAGATGAGGCAAGATAACTATATGTATTTGCTGAGCAAACTCAAGGTACATATACTATACTTAGGCCGTCGTGAAATGGTAGGTATGAGTAAATAATTTCTTTTGATTTGTTGAGCAAACTCAAGGTTGAAATAAATTTAGAACTAGGAACCAAGAATTAAGAGTTGTATATTATACAATCGATATGGAGTTATCCATCGTGTATAGGGCTATGACTTGTTGAGAAAACTCAAGGTAAAAATTCCAAAACTGACGAGTCCGAACACTCACAGTGAAGTCAAAAGGCTTCTATGTTTCATATTAGGGTTTGGAGAAACGTAAAAGACTAGTGGGAGCCTTATTAAAAAATAAAATGGAAGCATTTAATCTTTCTAATATTGTAAGAATATCTACCATATAACAGCTAGGAGACTATGCAAAACAACCTTGAAAACATGAACCCAATATCAAGATGAGCCAACACAAGAAGTCGTAAGACCCTACGATGTATACATAGGGATCGATACCAATCCCTCTCCGAACCCCCTAGAGGGATCGGTACCGATCCCCAATCCTGCGGGGTCCGCTGCCGAGATTTTTTGAAAGACTTCATCTTCATTGTGAGGATCTGTAGACAAAATATCAATGAGATATTTGGTCATTTACCCCTATAAATACATAGGCAATGCTTCATCGTAAGGATCTTTATGTTGTTGCTACACATAAACTCCTTTGTACTCTGGGATCCTTACAGATCCTTCCTATTTAAATCACAAAAAACTAGTGCAAAAGCAATAAAATCATTCAAATGAATGTAGACTAAGATTGCCAAACCACTATAATTTGTATATGCTTGCTATTACTCAGTTTTCATTTACTTTCTTCATTTAATCTCAACTCTCTTACTCTTTTGGGTGTTTGTGCCATTTTTGGTTCAAACACATATGTTATTTTGTTATGTTGGGATCATATTTGGATGTGTTTCTATTATTGCTATGTTGTGTGTAGGTAACTATGGTTTGATGTTTGTGTTATTAATGTTTTTTGGAATAGTAAAAATTTGATGATTGATGTTTTGTCACTATTATGGGGAAATATGTATAAATTTGATGATTTAATTACATATTGAGGTGTTACTATAATGAATGATTAGTATGCATGTAAATATATTTGTGTTGTTATTATTTTCTTATTTAATGACTGAATATTGTCAATTGTACGTGATGTTTAATGGCTAGGTGTACAATTGTCATTGTTGCCCCATATAATGATCTATTATGATGGATGAGTCGGAGTACTATTTTCTACTTCCTGCATTGGTTGCATTGATTGCATTGATCCAATGTTTGCACTAATTGCATTGAATTACATTGGTTTCATTGATTCTAGTGGTTGCATTGGTTGTATTAAACTATATTGGTTACATTGGTTATAATAGGTGCAATGGTTGAATGGATGCAATTTTTTATGTACTAATAAGTATTTGGATGTAGGAGAAGAGCAGAAAACAAAACTGCGTGGGCTTGATCCCTCAAAAGGGGTACATAAGCGGCCTTTTTCTATGCACAAGCCATCAATCCCTTATGCTTGGTTAGGATGTATAGAAATTAGTGCATTCTAAGTCATAGTTGAAACCATTTTTTTCTTATATATATCTTTATAGGCATAAAGATGCAGATAAGAGCAGAAGAGGGAATGAAGGATTGCAGGGCTATATCAGAGATAACTGATTTGGTATATTCCTCTATTCTATGGTACATTATTTATGTATTGATGATAGTTATTGTAATAAATATAAATTTATGCGATGATGTAAAATAGTTGTATAATTGAGCTAATAGTTATTTATATCGATGTTTGATTCCACTATGAGGATTTCCCTTTTTATTCACCATTTTAGAATTTTTAACTTTTACATACCCACGGTCCACTGCTTTTTATATCTGAAATTAGTTGTAATCGTATTTGACGTCGTCTATAATAGATTTTAAATATTAAAAATAATGGGTCATCACATTTGGTATCATTGTGTAGGTTTAGCGATTCCCTAAGCCTTGGGAAGGTTTAACTGTTAGGTTAAATGATTTACACCTTAAATTTGGTTATAATATAGAGTGAGAGGGCATTTTGGCTGACAATTATATGTTTTATGTGAATATGTTAACCACTGTCACCTCACTTTAAAATGAAATTTATTATGACATAGAAGATAAATAAAATAGGAGTAGGGAATGATGATTATAAAATGGGTTAATTATTGATTTTAAATCAAGTGATATACACCTGATGTTAAATTGTAATTGAAAATCGACCTTAATAAAGTGAAACCATATTTTTAAGTGAGAAATACTTGCATGGAAATTTATTAAATATTCACTTTTGATTTTAAAGGTATTTTATTAAAAAGGAAAAATGGCTATTTTCGGGTGTGAAAGAGAGTTGTTGAAATTTTTGATTAGAATGAAGTATTTTATTTGAAAATAAAATATTTTTATAAAGATATTTTCAAAAGGAAAAGTGAAAATAGTGAAAATATATTATTTGAAAGCATCTTTAGTAAAAAGGTGTTTAGTTTAGTGATTGGAAGTTGAATTCAGCCTTTGAAGAAACATTTTAGTGTGGGAAAAACTTGTTAGTTTTTAAAACATATTGGAATATATTTTATAATGGTTTGATAATGCCTTGTAAACAAATGAAGGTTATTACTGAAAAGTGTTCTGTTTGAAAATATTTTTATGAAACGACGATTTGGTTTGAAATATTTTGGAAGGAAATATTTTTCTTGAAGAATACCTGATATATATTGTAATTTTTATGGAATACTTATTTAATAAGTTGTTTATAGGAAGATAAAACAATTTTTATAATAACATAGAATTTAAAATATTTTTATCAAGAATACCCTGTTGGAGAGTGGTTAGTAAGAACTCTTATTTTAAAATAGTACTTTGTTGAAACATTCTTTACGGTAAATATTATCTGGTTTGGAGAAGGTTTATTTTAAAGATACTTTATAAGAAAGTTATTTCCATAAAAAAGGTGTTTTATTCTAAAGGAATTATTTTCTCAATGAAAGTATTTAAAATATTTATTATAAGAGTTCTTTTTAAATTAAGAAATTAGATTATTGGTGGAAATAGTTGGTGGATGTATTTTTGAAAAGTATCATTTTAATGTATAGAATGCGATAAAATATTTATTTTAGACAAAAGTTTTATCAAAGGGGCATATTTGATTTCAAAAGACTCTTGTTTGGAAATTAGTCTTAATTGTAAGAATTCTCACTTAAAGGATGCTTTAATAAATTATAGTTTGAGAATATTATTTGAGTAAAGAGTTTTGGTTCAAAAAGGACCAAATTCAAAAATGGTTTATTTAAGAATATATTATGACATATATTATTAAAGAAGTGATATAGCATAAAATATCTAGTTTTATAGTACCTTGAGAAAAAAGAGAAAAATATTTTATTAAGAAGACGATGATTTAATTTGAAAGGTAAATAGTTGAAAAAGTAAAATATTTAATTGAATAACAAACTTTGGAGGTGTTTGTTAAAGAAGTATTCTTATTAAAAAGATGTTTAATTTGTGAATGTTAAATGGGGACTATAAAACAAGACTTTGTAACGTGAAGTGTAAGACGATGGGGGTAAGATGATTTTTGAGTCTATGTCACAAGCATTATGACGATGTTATCTTATGACTGCTGTGAATGACTTTCCCTTATGAGTTATGGGAATGTCTAATTATTCCCTTACATAGAGGGGTTAGGAAATGATGTAGAGACTGCCCAATTGGACACGTGTCAGCGGTGACCTTATACTTGCGATTGCTAATATTTCTTGAAATTGCTTATATCATTAATAATTCGGAAAATGTCACTGCTTATTTGTTTATGTTTACGTATTACTCCATGTCATGCTTATTTAAATTGATTTCTCCTACTTATATTATGTTGTTTATTATTTTGTCTCTTTTAGCATGGTTGATAAGTTATTAGCTTGATTGCTTGTTGCTTGTTTACTTGATTTTTTTATCTGTTTGGTTGTTCATTTGGTTGTTATTGATTGTTTGTTTAATATAATTGGTTTATTTGTTTATTTTTCTATTACTTGCTTGCTAGTTTGTCTGTTGTTCGCTTGCTTGTTCATCTATTTTGTATGATAATTGTACGATTGGAATTGGTTAATGGATATATTTGACTTAGTCATAGTGGAATGACATAGTTTCCTAAACTACGAAAGACTGAATATTGGAGTTGACTAAGGGATATGAAGATGTTCCTTGAAGATGGATAATAGTGATTGGAAAATTTTGATAGTTAAAAAATTGATGGGTACCATCGGGGGATTAAGGATAGGCGGGAGGTTTATAATAGAGTTTTCAAAATGTGTATGGAAATCTATTTTTTTAACAATTATCGGCTTCCATAAATATTATAAAACAAAGAGTTTCTATATAAAAGAAATTTTTATGTTTTAATTATATATTTAAAACAATGATTTTTCAAAATTACTTTTCTAGAAAGATTGTTTTATAAAAGGAAGAAAAAGATATTTTATTAAAAGGAGATCAAAGCTTTAATACGAAAATGAAAATATCGTGGTAAATGTTTTTCTTTTAAAAGGTATTGAATTCTTTTCGCTAGTAGGTCCCTCTTTGGCATTTTGGGTGAGTCATCCCGGCCATTAAATAGAAGAATCACTATAAGAGGATTTATTAATCAAATTTGTTTGATAGCATTTGAAGGTTGGAATAAGATGACTCTATGACTTATGATGGATGTATAAAGGTGCTCCAATGGTGACAACTCAATGAAGGGAGTCGTAATGATGATCTAAAGGGCGAGTTTAATGATGGGGCTCATGAGTGGAATTATGATAGTGTTCTACTACAGAATGAATAGAATGGAACGATGATTTTGTTTTACTACTAGATGTGTGTTATGGGATCAATGATGGCCAAAGGCTTTAACGTATGCTTGTAAAGAAAGGGTATGTGGAGATGCCCACCTTCATTATGGCTGTGTCCAAATCTTATGACTATGGATTACCCTAGACCTTATGACTGTAGGTCCAGTTCCTAGCCGTTTGAGTAGTAAGGATTCGAGCATTCATGTAGCCATGATGCTCTTATAACCATTGAGTATTTGCTGACCTTATGCTTGTGGTCATTTGTGTCATCATCCCAAAGCACAATACTCTTAAGATGGTAGGTATTCATTGACCTTATGATGGTGGTCAATTGGAAGAGACCTTATGAAGTTGGTTTGATGAACGAGAGTTGATGCGGCTGCAACATGAGTAGATGGCCATATTATTTTGAAGATGTAGTGATGACTTTACGCATATTACTTTGAGGATGTAGATATGAGGGGTACATGAATTATTTTGGAAGGTGTAAGAATAAGGTAGTATGCCATTTATTTTGAGGATGAAATTACAAGAAAGTTCATCGACGATGTTGAAGATCCACATATTTGGATGGTGTGTAGTCAGCACAGAGATTAATTCACACATGTTATTTGTCGATATGGTGATGTAGCGATTGTTTTTTTATGTGCATGTGCTTTATTTTTATGCACTATGCTGATTGTTAATTTATGTGCACTCCTTTATTTGCACATGCATGTTCAGATCAACCTCTATTTTGTTCCGAACTTTAATCATTGTCAATTAAGGATGAATTATTGAGATGGACGATGTTAATTGTGAAAGTCTATAGGATCTTTTTAAATAATGCAACTTATTTGTATACGTATGAAAATATATATTACTAACTATATTAAGTAGAGAACAAAAATTAAATATAAATAAGATAAATAATAAAAGCGATCACACCAGATATTTTATATTGGTTCGGAACTCCATTCCACGTCCAGTCCCAAAGCTCCCCTTTGGTATTTCATTTAACCAACTAACCCTCGCTTCACCCAGAGGAATAGACTAATACAAAAGTATATCTCTGACAATCTTGTGTTCT
The DNA here is from genome assembly GCA_030737815.1 of Allium fistulosum. Taxonomy (NCBI): domain Eukaryota; kingdom Viridiplantae; phylum Streptophyta; class Magnoliopsida; order Asparagales; family Amaryllidaceae; genus Allium; species Allium fistulosum. The sequence continues at coordinate 342,187,856 of CM060904.1, forward strand.
AAATAACAAAGATTTTGATTGATAGTACAAATCTTCTTATGTTCCTCTTTGAGTGTGTGAATATGAATGCTTTGAGTTGTAGGAAGTGGTTTAACCAAAATTATATTTTGATTATGATAGATTAAGAGTATGCAAGCAATTGTATGCACAGAAGAGTAATAAGAAATCAAGAGAGAATAGATCCAATTAATTCAAATTTTGTTAATCTCTAAATCTCAATCATGGTAGATTTATAAATTTAAAGTGATCTAGATGAAGAGTTGTTACTGTTAGATAAGGTCTATTCATTTTTATGGTTGCAACCTTTCGATGAAGAGTTGATTTCTATGCGTTCAACAGAGGTGTGTATTCAGAGTTTTGCAGTTTTTAAAATGGACAACGTCTGTGGGAAAACTTTAAACATCTGTGGCCTCAGGAAATTGTTTCCCGAGTATTGTCAAAGACGTCTGCGGTTTTTCCTCAAACATTTGTGAATGGTAAAAGCGGTTTTCCAATTTATGTTTAGTGTATATGAAATCATGCGTGATTGTGTGTACTCAAGGAGACCCTACAACGTTTTATCTAAGACTCTTTGTACACTGGAATAACTTTACTAACCATAGCATGGTTGCTAGATCTTTGTTTGTCTTCGAGTCCCAATATCTTCGAGCATGATGTTCTCTTGTAGTATATTCCTGTAAGCTTGATAAGGTGTATAATATATATGATTGTATAGCTATTGTCATTGAAACATAGAATGGAGGTTCTAATATTCTCCCACTTTTTGATGATGGCAACTATATAATCAAAATAGAAGAAATATTATAGTCATTTAAAAAAATAGAGAATGTTCTCATAAAGTAGATTTTGTCTCCCCTATGTATATGCATAAATTCCTCCCCCTTTGTCATTATCAAAATAGAAGAAAAGGCAGTATGCGTAAGATATTAGTATGTTATAGACATGAGTATGAACAATTAAAAGTAAATACGTACAAATAAGGCCAGGTAGAAACAGAGACTAAAGTAATGTACCAGGAGTTAAAAGTTAAATAATAAGGTGCGTTAAAAATAGACAAGCATAAACATAAATGCTAAAATAAAATAGTTAACAAACTAAAAAATGCTAGTTGTACTGATCGGAAGAGTAAGAAAGCCCACCATAATTTTCATAGTACTCCCAATAAGATGAAGGATCTTGGTCGTATGTTCCTGGCCAGTTGGTTTGATCGTTATACTCCTCATCTTCCTGAATGGAAAATCCTTGGAAAGCCATGTACGGTTATGTTGAAATTGCTAAGGGTCAGACAGGTACATACCATCACTATCTTCCTCCTCCTCCTCAGGTTGCTCTTGCACAATAGTTTTTCCCCTGTCGTGAAAAGTTCCTTCAGGAGACATATGAGACCGATAAACTGGTGTTTGTGCTCGAGGAGGTGGTGTAGGTAATGGCGAAGATGAAGAGCGAGAAGACGATCTGCCATGGACCTTTCTCATAACTTTTCCTAAAGTGGAAACTACCTTTTCTAAAGTCTTTTCCATTTTAATCATCCTCGTCAAAAAAGAATACCCCAAACCTGTCATCTTTTTGTTCAAAGCCCGCTGGTTGATTGTGATTAGCTTTTGATATTTAAGTGCTAAATCACAAAGCGATTCATTTTGCAATGGTTTAATGCGAGCTTCTTGAATTTCCAAATCCGAGTAACGTTCGATAGCATGACTGGAGGAGGCAGGTTGTTGTGGAGGATGAGGTGAATAAGTATGTTGAGGAGCAAGAGTGGGTGGAGGACCATGTTGCATCTGTTGCTGCTGCTATTGTTCTAGGGAGATAATTGGGGGTGGTCGTTGGGGAAGGTGCATTAAAGATAAAATCTTATTCCGTTCTCTTTAACTGAAATTTCTTCAAAGTGAGAGATATAAGAGCGTACCCCAAGAGCGTGTAAGAGACGCATAATATATGGAGCATATATAACCATGCGTCGATGATGAGACCAAAAGCTTTAATTTCTTCATGAATGAACTTAGCCCAATTTATTTGCATTCGACCAAAAATAACAAAAAGGGCTTTGAAATCATTGTCGTGGATTTGTTCATGACTTTGTAGGCATGGAATTATCGTATTGATAATTATACGGTTTCACAATCTAGCTCTTGGACATAAGTAGACAGATTTCCATTGTGGCATCCTATCTTCCCAAATTAGATGAGTTATTTCATCTCGTGGTAAGTTTCTGTGGTCGGGAGCTTCTTCCAAATCAATCCCGGATGAAAAACAATTAAGTATACGACCAATGGTGTTTACGCTAATCTTTAAAACACATCCATAAACACTCGTCCATAGCCAACAATCATTGTTGTCAGGAGTCCAAATATCACCACTACACAAATTGGCGTAAAAAAGAAAGATCCCTAATTGGTCCATTGTACCACATTTTCATCGATATTGATTAAATCCCGACATTCGGAGGTGACAGTAAGTCCTTGAATTTTATATTCGCCAAACTTAAATAATCTGTAGAATGCCCCGGAATGAAGCTTCTTTTTTTTGAGCTCGTTAAATCGCTCGCGAGCAATTGTGCTATTGCAAAGCCATTCTTGAATGAGAGTATCAGTGACTAAGGGGTTGTGAGAAGAAGACGATTGACATTTCTTGGAGCGTTTGTTAACAGTAGTTTTTGATTTGGGAGCCACTAGTTAGATATTTGAGATTTTAGAAACTAGGGTTTGTATGGAAATTGAGAATAAGCTGGTGAAAAGTTGAGAAAGGGATAAAATTATATATAGGGATACTGAAAAGGGAAGTTCAGAGCAGCGACAGACGTCTGTGGGGGTGCCACAAACGTTTGTGGTTTCACTAAAAATTTAGCTGAAACATATGGCAGACATCTGTAGTTTCAAAAATAAGTTTCCAGAAATATGTAACAGACGTCTGTGGGATATCACAGATGTCTGAGGTTTAAGAAAAATATTTTCCTAAAACCTTTGACAAACATCTGTGATATTGTCACAGACGTATGTGTCTGTTTTCTCAAAAAATTTTCCTTATTTGATAACAATCTTTATTTATTGAAATATCAAGAGAATAAAACAAAATATATATTAAAAATTACGAAAGAAACTTATTTCAAAAATTGCTTAGCATAAATTTAGTTTTTTCAGAGAGGTTGGGGTTTTTAATTTGTTGTATATCCTATGAATTCGGTTCAACCTTTGTGTTGTCGATTAACGGCTTTATTAGAGACCATCTTGGATGAGCTAGTGTGTCAATCCAATCTTGTTTGATGGTCCTGGCTTGCATAGATTTTTTAGAGTAATGTTATAAGCTTTTATAAGAGTTTTGGTAATCGAGGAGATTTTTGATGTATGCAATTTTTTCTGGTGAATGACCATAAATTGTTAGAATACATTTTTCAAAAAAATTTAGATGAGATCCTTGACGTCATTGCTCGTAATACATTTCACATTGAACTCCCATCATTTCTTGTTGATAGTGATATGTTTCATCAATTTCTTGTTGATAGTGATATGTTTCATCAACTTTGTCGGTGAGAGATATTGATTGTAGATCAGTTGACCATTTTGCTTTCTTTTCCGTAGGAGAAAAGCCAGTGTGATATGTAGGTGATGCAACAATGTTCAGAGAGGTTGAGCGAATTAATGGAGATGTGGATTTAGTTGGTGAAACATAGGTGTTATTTGATGAGGGTGATTGTTGACCCAAAAAATGTACCAACACCCTGGTTTAGATTTGAAAGCACCAGCTGTTAGCGCCAAAATTGGTCACTAACACCCAGGTCCAGATGAAAGCACCAAATCATAGATAGAATGTATGTAGAGAATATAAACGTGAAGGATAATAAAAATTAAAATGAAAGCAGTAAAGAACAACAAGTTTTATAGTGGTTCGGCTAACTCCGGCCTACGTCCACTCCAAAAGTTTCCTTTTTATTGCTGTAAAAACTGATTACAGTTACAAAGTAGTAGAGTAGCCTTAGCCTTAGAAAAGAGAAAGTAAGAGAGCAGAAAGAAGGTCCCTTTTCTGAACCCCCACATGCTGTATTTATAGGAAAATCTAGGTAGTTGGGCCTCCTGAGCAATCCAGGCCCATCAAGGCCATTGCCGAACCAGAATCATCATTGTGACCGAACCTAAAATCTAAGCAAGCCGACCCAGTTTCATCCCGGGAGAGACTCGAGGTAACTCGTGCTAAGACTCGAAGTAGCCCAATGTCGAACCCACTTCCTCATTCTTGAGTTCAAACCAGTCAACCGAATCCAGATGACCGGCCTACCAAGGCCGAACGGCCCATGCTGACCCACCAAGGCCGAACGACCCGTGACTCCCAGGCCGAACCACAAATGCCGAACGAGGTCCGATGCCGAGCGAAGTCCGATGCTGAGCGATGTCCGATGCCGAGCGAGGTCCGATACCGAGCGATGTCCGATGCCGAGCGAGGTTCGATGTTGAGCGATGTCTGATGCCGAGCGAGGTTTGATGCCGAGCGATGTCCAATGCCGAGCCACCTTGTTGTCACCTCAATACCGAGCGATCCAGAGCATCCAGACCGAGCCGTGCAACTTCTCCATTTCTCAACCAAACGACATATATATGTGAACTTCATCCTTTTAAACCGAGTCCATCATGTTCCCGCCTCAATAATCGTGAAGTCGACTTAGTTAAATCCGCCTACCTACAGCCTTGCCAAAAGGCGGGTTAACACTTTACCTCCCAAAATATGCCTTGCTATTGGAAGGTGTGTTTTGAATAGCCTCAAATTCGATATCCGAAGTCCATATCCCGTTCATGACCATATTATTAAATTCATGACCTCTCCGGGTTTAACCTTGAATCCGTAGACCTCGCCGGGTCGCGTTTTCCTGTTCCAGCCTCAGCTCTTTGGTCAAGGGCTTGTAAGTTCTCCGGCCTCGGCCTTCCGGCCAAGGACTTCGATATTCACCTATCTCGGCCCTCCGGCCAAGGATTTTCATATTCTCCAGCCTCGGCTCTCCAGCCAAGGACTTTGATATTCACCGGCCTCGGCTCTCCGGCCAAGGACATTCATATTCTCCGACCTCGGCTCTCCGGCCAAGGACTTTGATATTCACCGGCCTCGGCTCTCTGGCCAAGGACTTTCATATTCTCCGGCCTCGGTTCTCCAGCCAAGGACTTTGATATTCACCGGCCTCGGATCTTCGGCCAAGGACTTTCATATTCTCCGGCCTTGACTCTCCGGCCAAGGACTTTGATATTCACCGGCCTCGGCTCTCCGACCAAGGACTTTCATATTCTCCGGCCTTGGCTCTCCGGCCAAAGACTTTTATATTTACCAGCTTCGACTCTTCGGTCGAGGACTTTGTATTCTCCGGCCTCGACTCTCGGGTCGAGGACTTTGATATTCACCGGCCTCTGCTCTCCGGCCAAGGACTTTCATATTCTTCGGCCTTGGCTCTCCGACTCTCCGGTGGAGGACTTTGTATTCTCCGGCCTCGACTCTCCGATCGAGGACTTTGTATTCTCCGGCCTCGACTCTCCGGTCGAGGACTTTGTATTCTCCGGACTCGACTCTCCGGTCGAGGACACTTTGTATTCTCCGGCCTCGACTCTCCGGTCGAGGACTTTATATTCTCCAGCCTCGACTCTTCGGTCGAGGACTTTGTTTATTTCTCTGGCCTCGGCTCTCCAACCGAGGACTTTGTTTATTTCTCTGACCTCGGCTCTCCAACCGAGGACTTTGTTCATTTTGTTTGAGTCCATTCCGTTGCTCTCCGAGAAAGGGACTCGTAATTCGCGATTACTGTCCCGTCTCTCCGGTCGGGACGACAATCGCTTGGCCTGTATTATTTATTGAATTAGTCCAATCCCAATCATTACAGAATTCAGTTATCAAAGTGAAAGTTCGTACAACAAAGGGGATTAAATGTCCGAAGTACCAAAGAAGAAACCAGAGTTTGCAGAAAAATAGAAAGAAAACAGGATTTCATAGATCCAAGCAGTACGGTTTTTCGTCATCTCAAAGCACACCTAGGGACCGTCCTCGATCTCGTACGTGTGTAAGTGACCTAACCGTATTACTTTGAGTTATATTACTTATTCAGAACCATAAATCCATTCAGTTGATAACAAGCCGGCGGTGACTAGATCCAGCGCCACCTTCGTTCGAGGTAGGCGGTGGCCGCTCTCGTTCCACTGCTACAGCTCGATTCCTTATGTATTGTTGCAGGTGACCATTCCTTACATGCTCCTCAATGATATCCTTTAAATGCCTGCAATCATTCGTGTTGTGCCCATCCAGCTCATGGAATAGGCAATGCTTTCTTGACGCCCGCTCGTATTCCAATGGTTCCCTCCTAGCCGGTCTTCGATACTAGAGGTGCCCCCGAGTATCCAAGTAAATCCTTTCCAGAGTTTCTGTCAAATCCGTATAAGAAGAAATTTCGATTCTCTCCATCGCCTTTTCAACGTGTTACCGTTATCATTCATTTTCCTTTTCCCTTTAACATCTTTGTCCGAAACTTCCCCGGGTGGACCTCCACCCCTTACTGCATAAGCTTCAGCCTCTCTCCCTTCTCTCTCAACCTGCGCATCTTCCTGCCTCAGGAAACTTTCCGCCTCATGGTAGAACTCCCCAAGATCCATTGGGGGGTCCCGCTCCAATGATATCTTAAAATCCGAATTATCCGCAATTCCTGAAACTGCCGCCATCAAAACCATCGATGGATCGGGTCGATCCACCGAAGCCACCGCCGCATTGAATCTGGTTAAGAAATCCCCAAGCGACTCTCCCTTCCATTGTTTCATTGATGTCAAGGTCATTACGTTCTTGGGTCTAACTATGTGGACCCGAAACTGTCTCATAAACCTTTGAATCAACTCCGTCCATGTGCCGATAGAGCCACTCTCTAGCTGTCTGAACCATAATGATGCAATATCCGTCAAATACAAAGGAAAGCACCGTGCCATGACTTCCTCCGATGCCCCCAGCACTTCCATATGCCTCATGTACCTCGTCAAGTGAACAGTGGGATCCGTTCTCCCGTCATACACCTCCAGTGTTGGTAGCTTGAAATCGGGCGGGTTTCTAGCTTGCCTAATCGCAGGAGCAAAGGGACTTCTGTTCACATCCTCCAAGTCTCTATTCACCAATCCACCTCTCATAGCTCGTCTGACAATCTCCGCTAATCTGTCATTGTCGCCAAGCTGTAACCCTTGTCTGCTGCCTCCGATCTGCCCCCCGAGTTCATGAGGGAATCCTGGCACATACTCCTCATCATGTACTCCCGCGTTCCTGTTGATGTCGGGCTGTGCAGCGTCATCTGGTATCCCTCCATGGATTGGTCCAGCATTTCCTGATGGTGTGCCCCCGAGTCTAGGTCCATCCAGATTGATAGTTGTTTGCTGATTGGGGGCTGCCCCCTGCTGAACCACTCCATCTGCTTGCCGGTTAAGTCCTTCTAATCCAGCTCCAAGAACTTGGCACTTGCAGTTCCTGATTGTCCAAATTGCTTAAGAAGAGTCTGCATCATCTCCTCTTGTCTTCTCAGCATTGTTTCCATCTCGTCTCTGGTGATGTAGATGGATGCTTGACCTGCTCCAGCTCCAGAGGAGGCCTCTTGACTTTCCTCTTGATTTCTTCTTTCTGTCACTTGCTTCCTTGTTGGTGGCCTAGCCATTGCTTCCTAGAATCCAAGTTCCTAACTCCAAAATTCCCAAGTGCTTGCCTTCTCATTGAAAGCACCAAAATGTTAGCGCCCAAATTGGTCACTAACACCCAGGTCCAGATGAAAGCACCAAATCACAGATAGAATGTATGTAGAGAATATAAACGTGAAGAATAATAAAAATTAAAATGAAAGCAGTAAAGAACAACAAGTTTTATAGTGGTTCGGCTAACTCCGGCCTACGTCCACTCTAGAAGTTTCCTTTTTATTGCTGTAAAAACCGATTACAGTTACAAAGTAGTAGAATAGCCTTAGCCTTAGAAAAGAGAAAGTAAGAGAGCAGAAAGAAGATCCCTTTTCTGAACCCCCACATGCTGTATTTATAGGCAAATCTAGGTAGTTCGGCCTCCTGAGCAATCCGGGCCCATCAAGGCCATTGCCGAACAAGAATCATCATTGTGACCGAACCTAAAATTTAAGCAAGCCGACCCAGTTTCATCCCGGGAGAGACTCAAAGTAACTCGTGCTAAGACTCGAAGTAGCCCAATGCCAAACCCACTTCCTCATTTTTGAGTTCAAACCAATCAACCGAATCCAGATGACCGACCTACCAAGGTCGAACGGCCCATGCCGACCCTCCAAGGCCGAATGACCCGTGACTCCCAGGCTGAACTACAAATGCCGAACGAGGTCTAATGCCGAGCGAATGACCCGTGACTCCCAGGCCGAACCACAAATGCCGAACGAGGTCCGATGCCGAGCGAATGACCCGTGACTCCCAGGCCGAACCACAAATGCCGAACGAGGTCCGATGCCGAGCGAATGACCCGTGACTCCCAGGCCGAACCACAAATGCCGAACGAGGTCCGATGCCGAGTAAGGTTCGATGCCGAGCGATGTCCGATGTCGAGCGAGGTCCGATGCCGAGCGATGTCCGATGCCGAGCGAGGTTCGATGCCGAGCGATGTCCGATGCCGAGCGAGGTTTGATGCCGAGCGATGTCCAATGCCGAGCCACCTTGTTGTCACCTCAATGCCGAGCGATCCAGAGCATCCAGACCGAGCCGTGCAACTTCTCCATTTCTCGACCGAATGACATATCCAGGTAACTTCATCCTTTTAAACTGAGTCCATCATGTTCCTGCCTCAATAATCGTGAAGTCGACTTAGTTAAATCCGTCTGCCTACAGCCTTGCCAAAAGGCGGGTTAACACCAGCCCTATCTTTACAAAGCAATATAACAGATCAAAGATATAGAAAAGAAATAGTAAAGGAAAACAGACAGAAGATTTTTATATTGGTTTTGTTGTCGACGAAGCCTACATCTACTTTATAGTTTTATTATAAGCTCGCTGCTATTACAAAGGCTGTTTGATTACAAAACATTGGCTAATTCCTAGCTGAAATGGATCTCAAGAGTTAGAACCCACCAGAGAATCATGGTATATTCCTTCTGAGGTCATTATGAGGGAGGTTGGAAGTGAAGAATAATTCCAACAGAGCTTCAGAAATCAGCTTCCAGAAGATCCTCTTTATGTTGCACGTGGCATGCTATTTATAGAGGTTGAAGGGTTTTTAGGCCAGACCCATCACTATCAGGTCTCAGATGTGGCACAGGCGACCTAGGAGATTCTATAGTCAAAAATAAGAAAACTCCATGGGTTGCCAGCGACCCATGGTTTTGGGTTGCAAGCGACCCATGAGCCATGGGCCGCTGGCGACCCATAGACTTAGTCTATTTCGTCCACCGAATTCTACCTCCTTTAGTCATATTTCCTGACTTGTTTGCTTGCGGTTTTGAAGAAATGCATGGGTTACTGATGATTCTGCATCAGTAGACTATTCTGGATTTCGAAATTAAAGATGTTTCTCAGGCCTTCATCGTCGTAGTCACGTGCTGATGGCAAGTTACTAGCTGCTTACATTCAAACACTTATTGGGTTGCAGGGATGCTGGTCTTTTGGCTTCTTTGACCCCAATCGTCGCCTTAGCCATATTGCTTGACTCTCGTCACACCTAGTAGTAGCATATCTGGTTAGTTTTTGCACCATCTGTTTAGCTCAAGGTTGTCTTGTTCTCTGTTGGTACATGCTGGGTTAAAAACCCGGATAACATTTTCCCTCCAGAGTATGTCTTCGTTGCAAACAAGGCATGCTATGGAAGTTATCGTTTTATGTATCCATCTGCTAAATTTCAAGTGGTTGCATCAGAGCTTTATGCATAGAGTAGCTCAACATCATTGGTTATTTTCCTTTGGTTCTAGCCATTATTGCTTGCCTCAACCTATCATCTTTTCGCTTGCAGTTTCCCGACATGTCTTGAAGTGGCGAATAGTCGCGATTGACCAAATTTGAAGTGGCTGGACGGAGCTTTCTTTTTCAAGCAAACAAATGTAAGATGTATGCAAATTTCTATTATATATATTTATATACATATAATATAATATATATATATTTATTTATTTATTTATGATGACGGGTCGCTAGCGACCCATACGAGATGGGTCGTTAGCGACCTATCTCTTTGGAAATTTTCTAGGTCAATGCCAGATCGGGTCGCCTACGACCCATTATGGGTCGGGTTGCAAGCGACCCGAGTACTTAGAAAATTTTTGTTTCTTTTTCTCTGCCCATTTATATCCTCCAGTCGACCTATGGGGGTTCATTCTACCAGAGTATTTCCTTTGCTTCCAGGCGATCATCCCCTTGGCGATTTGAGCTGTTCCACATCGATTTAACCTACCGCCTGATCCTCTGGCCATCATCTCACCCGAGCATCCTCTCGAGCTGCGGCCGACCTACGAAGCCAAGCCCTAGCCGACCTATCACCATCTTCGAATCTTAGCCGACCCATCCTTTGGTTGTACCCGAGCCTTTCCATCACCAGCTCGCCCACAACCCAATTCATAGATCACCAAGTTCAATTTGTGACTCTTGTTCCATTAAGCCGATTTGAGGTGGGTTCACTCAGTTGAGTTGTTGATTACTATGTTGGTATGATTTTTAAACACCTGGCGTTAGCTTGTGGCCTTGACTGCAAAATTTCATTCTGATCGGGGTTCTTTGGAGAAAGATAGGAAATTGAGTCTTGAGTCATTTCTTGGAATGACATTCGGGCTTGAGCGAGAGGCTGGACGCGTTTTGCTATCTTCATCTACCAAACCAGGATCATCCTATTACCAATCTACGGACGTCATTTGCATAATGCTTCATCAGTTGACCTTGATTCGTTCGAGATCTCGGGCATATCTTGTTTTACCCATTACATGCTCAGTGTCCCTGTAATGAGAAGAGTTTTCCATGTCGCTTCGACGACGGATCCGTTGTCGATCATAGACCGATAACGGGTAAGCGTGCAAGCAGTATAACTAGAAGTTGAAAATGAAATTTTACAGCAAGTTCTTTTTTCCTTCCGCTGCAACCGAACTATATACACAGGATAGGCCATTTGCGGCACTTTGGACACCAAGTTTACCTCATATAGATAGCGCACTGCACTTGCCCCTGTTCCTACCTGAAATCCAACATGCTAATCTCAAGCCAAAGTTGCGTCGGAGTTCAAGTGTGATAGGGGAAATTCATAAGGGTAGGATAGATTTGTCAATAGAATTACCTGACCTATTACGGATGCGAGTTTTGTCATATAGAATGAAACAGCCATCCATACGTCGCAAGCCGAGTAGACGAAGTCCGATGCTTTCTAAAGCCGAATCGTCATCTACCTCGCAAGCCGAGTTTGGTCAACTAGTTCCGGTTGGGCCGATCGTGGATCGCACGCCTCCCAACTTTCAAGTTTTACTCAATCCGCCTGAAAAAGCTCCATCGGTGATCTCGGCCAAGGTTCTCCATAACATATGTTTATAGCACGGGATTCCCGAAGAGGACGTGCGCCTTCCGGAGAAAGATGAGTTCGCTCACATGCCTCCCCCTGGGTTTATAGCTTGTCATCGGTTCATGTGTTTGAATGGAGTCGTGCCCCCTTTAATGATTTTATTCGTGAAACGCTATCGAACTTAGGGATTGCCACATTCCAGCTTCACCCGAACAGTTATGCCATCCTCACTTGTTTGCACATCCTTTTTATGCGGACATTCCATCGCGCTCTGAGTTTAACGAGCTGCGGTACTTCTTAGCTTTCAAGTGGAGAGACGATTGCTCCTCCCTAATCATAATCGAAGTCCAATGGAACTGGAAGATAATTTTGCGTCTGCAAAGCAACTTGTCGCAATTTAAGACGCGGTATTTCTTCGTTAGGTGTCCCGAGGGATTTAACCATCGATGGATGACAGGGTTTTAGTTTTCTTATTCTCGTTTGCCTAGTTTGAAGTGATGTGATAAAGTCTCTAACTGGTTACTTGCTCTTTGCAATTGTCCCAAGGCCAAATAGAGATGTGGCTCTTAATGAAACCCGTCAAACTCTAGAGGCCATTGATACCGAGGAGCAGAGTGCTAGTGTCTTACTTACTAACGAGAACTTGTGCCAATTCAGACTGTTAGCTCTAGGCAGATCTGTTTCTCAAATTGAAGCTCCTTCTCCCAGCCGAGCCAGAGTTCGTGCAAAGCCTTCTTCTTCTTCATAGGATTCTGATGAGGGTCGTGAAATAGGCGGCCCCTCTGAAAGTCCGCTTGACGAGACTTGTGAGGAAGGTATCGCAGCTGGTCTAAGCAGTTCTACCAGAATGTCCTCGATTTAGGAGGAATCGGAAATTGAGCCCACACAGAGAGAAGGGAAAACCGCGATAGACTCGGAGAAGGAGGAAGGAGAATTTGAAAGAAGCAGTGATGAATCCACAACTAGTGACTATTATTTGTTAGAGTCTGAAGGTGAAGATTCAGAGTCATGTGACGAGACACCGGGCATGAGTCCCGTTCTTCCGAATTCACCCCCTTCCGACACTGATGATATAGACAAGGCCCCGGAGGTCGGCAAACGTCAAGATTCCCCCGGTAAGGCTGCCGGGGTAGATTTTGGAGATATTGGTGATGTATTCGTCAACTTTGATACCCTTATGAAGGACGACTTCCAATTTGACGTGACATTATCCTATTTTGGCAATATTGCGCCATCCATCAGTCCCGCTCCGCCTGTGACAATCGAAGTCAGCCCTATTCCCCCATCTACAGTCGTTCACTCTGGTTTGTGATGACGTCTTATGCCCATTTTAGGAATGCATGACATGATACATTAGGAGTGCACTTATATTTGTTTTCCATTCTCTCGTATGTTTGCTCGATTCCTTATGTGTTTCTGAAGTTTCTTATGTATGCTTTATGTCAGGTATGACGAGGGGGCATGGTCTTTACGATGACTTTGAGGATTATACCGATTCGCAACGGTACTTGAAGCGCTCTTTTAGTCACCACCAAGTTCAGGAGTTGGAAGAAGAATATAGGCAGAGGAAAGAACTTGAGGCAAAAGCCTACCGTCAGGAGGAAAAGGATAAGTTTTGCTCACACAGAGGCGGTTATGAGAAAAGACGGTCTCATGATGAAACGGAAGAGTCGTCGAAGAAGTCGAAGTTTGATCACCGCTCCCATCCCTTTGAGCCCGTTCTGAAGCATATATCGGTAGGACAAGAGGTTTTCATTTCTTCTTCCCCCATTCCGCCTTCAACGCATGTTTCATCCTCTTCTGTTGTTGCTACCATCCCCGTCCCTTCTCATTCCCACCGAAGACGGGCCTACATTCTTCCCGCAGGTCCGACTAAGCTTGAGGCGGATATTCCAGGTTGGTTCCTAAAAGGTGTTGAGTTTGATATGATATTCATCCCATTCAAAGGGACTCTTATATGATGCACCTTTAAGGTATTCAGGCTGATTTGGAGTATGGCGAGAAGTGGGAGAGGCTCTGTAAATAGCTAGTAGATACTAATAGGAATAATTATCAGGAGATCCTCTCCTTCAAAGTCAAAAAAGATGATTTCGAAAAGGCGTTAGCCGAGCGGGATGCTACAATTAAACAATTAGAGGAGGAAAAAGAGGCAACGCTTCGGGACAGTAAGAGGACTGCCAGCTTAATGCAGGAGATGAAACATGCACATGAGAGAGCCAAAATCGTCTAGAGAGACAAAATCAAGAAAACTCATGCGGAAGAAGCCATGTTGAAGGAAATGTGGTCGCCCGCGATGCTATTATTGAAGCCCAAAAGAAGACAATTGCCGACCATAATCCTATTGTAGAGGGAAATAACAAAACAATTTCCGATTAAGCCAAGAAAATTGAGGAATTGCAGGGGACAATTTGCAGGAATAAAATCTCAGGTCGCACAACTTAGTGCCGACAAAACTACAGTTGATATGGAGAAGGCTGCGGTGACAACAAATTATCTGGAGCTCCCGCATACTTTTGACCGGAAAATGGAGAAACTAGACTCGATGATCTTGAACTTCTACGTCAATTCTATACTGCATCAGGGGAGTCTTTCTTATCTTAGCTCGAAGTTCCCACACACTCTTGCCCTCTTTTGGGAGGAGATCCTGTCTCGTTTGTCCAGAATGGCGACGTCTATACAGATTAGGAGTTGCGGGATGCCTATCCTAATGAGCAATCCAAGAAGGCGTTGCTTTAGGGTCAAGAAATTCTTCGAGTTGAACGGGAGATGGAAACTGCCGAAGTGGCTCTGATGGTTACCACAGATGTGCCTGCCAAGCCTCTATCCTCTAATGTGGGTGAACCTTCGGGGTAGATTCATGATCAGCCGATGAGTTCGGGGCTTGATGTTGTCTCCATGTGGTGGAGATTTCCAAAGAAGATGAAGGAAACGAGTTCGTGGTCGCCATCCGCGACCCTACCTCCGATGCAGGTAATGATCACCCCTCCCTCGAATTTGGGGGACTCCATCTTACGCTACAGGAGCAAGAGGAGTTTAATGCTTTTCTTTTTGATCCTATAGGTCCCCCTACTCTTCCTGTTGATGTGCCAGTTACTTCGGCACTTGTGCATGCTGCTATCTTTACATCTTCTAGAATTATATCCGTTCCTGTTTCTGCCCCTACATCAACACCTAGATCTCAACTGGGACCAGAGGATGAGAAGATTAAGGTGCTTCATGGCTTGGATGATCCTTCGGCGTCCCTTGAAGGTGATATGACTGCTGTTGAGGCCAAAGTGGAGGTGGTCAAGGCCTCGAAGAGTTCCCGAATGCAGAGAAAGCGCAAGGGTTCGGGAAGCTCCACAAGAAATCACTCATAGGAGGAGGAGATCGCTATGGAAATACAAGTTGACATTACTGGTAGCGACACCTCTCCAGAAAAGAAGCAGAATGCCCACCAGAGGTGGGAAAGGAAGTGGTGGCAGAAAATGCTGATTGATCCATTCGAGGAGGGGCTGTGTTTTGTTAAATAGCTTGTGGGAAGGTTGACTTATGTGTCCTTTTTTGTTCTTATGTATAAGTGTCGAGTCTGTACTTTGGGTCTTGGTCGTGGAGTCTGTAATCTTTCTTTGTTGGCCGCTGTTGTGTGGGTATGGCCCTTACATTTTGATTCTGTGTTCATAAGATTACAAACAATGCAATGGTATTTTGACTTTAATTTTTGTCTATCTTTTCATATGTACTATGTTTGCACGCTTATGTTTCATTCCATACTTTTCTAACAGCACTTAGAGGATTTTCATTCAAAAGTTCATAAAACTTTCGAAACTGGTTGATTTTGTTTAATACTCCATAAAGCTAACCTTTGCTTAGAATCCATGTTAACTTTTGAGATAGAATTCATGAGTTTATTGTCATTTGGAGTGACAGGGCTTGTGGACTCTTTGCATTCAAGTGATTCTATCTTCATACAGGTATATGCCCCCCAATTCACACGGTTGTTCACTCGAAACAAACTTCAAGTATTCGACGTCCCCGAGCACCACGAGAATCTTCAATTCGAGTGCGGGACTTCTGGGGTTCCTTGGTGCTGTCTGTCTCCGGGTAGCGCGAGGAGTTGGAATTTGGGTTTCCCCGACATTGCCTATCCCCGAGCAATGCAAGAAGCTTGAATCTGGAGTTCCTCGGCGTCGCCTATCTCCGGGCAACGCGAAAAATTTGAATCTGGGGTTTCTCGGCGTTGCCTATCTCCGAGCAATGCAAGAAACTTGCGTATGGAGTTCCTTGGCATCGCCAATCTCTGGGCAATGCGAGAAACTTGAATCTAGGGCTTCTCGGCGTTGCCTATCTCCGAGCAACACGAGAAACTTGCATCTGGAGTTCCTCGGCGTCGCCAATCTCCGGGCGACCCGAGAAACTTGAATCTGGGGCTTCTCGGCGTTGCCTATCTCCGAGCAACAAGAGAAACTTGCATCTGGAGTTCCTCGGCATCGCCAATCACCGGGCGACCCGAGAAACTTGAATCTGGGGCTTCTCGGCGTTGCCTATCTCTGGGCAACGCGAGAAGCTTGCTTCTTGAGTTCCTCGGCATCGCCAATCTCCGGGCGACATGAGAAACTTGAATCTGGGGCTTCTTGGCATTGCCTATCTCTGGGCAACATGAGAAGCTTGCATCCTGAGTTCCTCAGCGTCGCCTATCTCCAGGCGATGCGAGAAACTTGAATCTGGGGCTTCTCGGCGTTGCCTATCTCCGAGCAACGCGAGAAACTTGCGTCTTGAGTTTCTAGACGTCATTTATCTCTGGACGACACGAGGAACTTGAATCTAGGACTTCTCGGCGTTGCCTATCTCCAGGCAACGCGAGAAGCTTGAGTCTTGAGTTCCTCGGCGTCGTCTATCTCCGGGCGACGCGAGGAACTTGAATCTGAAATTTTTCAGCATCGCCTATCTCTGGGCGACGCGAGAAACTTAAGCTTGTGGCCCTTCTGATGCGGCCGGGGAGGCATCACTTTTCAAAGGGCCAGGATCGGGTTCCGCCGATCCGACAGTTTGAGTTGGTCTACTTCCGTCGGCTCGTCGGGTAATTATTATGCACACAATTTGAATGATTCGAAAAGCAAACTTTATTAAGAAAAGCATGGCAGATTCTTTGCCTATATTGCCACCAGCATTCCTGTAATGGCTTATTTGCTGAAAATTAGAAAATACATAAAGTTGCTTTTAAATGAAATATCGGCGGAGCGATTCGTTGTTCCAAGCCCTGGGAATTTCGATCCCGTCGACGGTCATCAGCTTGTGTCCCATTGCCAAGCTTTTGATAAATGATGAATGGTCCTTCCCAATTCTATCCGAAGGCTCCCGAGACCAGGTAAACTCGCTTGAGCACGAGATCGCTGACTTCGAAGGTTTGACTTTGAACTTTGGAGTTGAAGTATCGTGCGACCCTTTTTTGGTGGGCGGCGATCGAGTAGGAGTTGCTCGTTTTGTTTCTGGTTGAAATTTAGCCTTCGGTGAGAGGGGACTTTTAATTCGACAGGAATCATCGCCTCTTAACCATATGCCAATGCGAATGGGGTATGGCCGGTTAGAGCTTTGTGTGTTGTTCTGTAAGCCCATAGTGCGAGTGGAAGCAACCTAGTTTTCCTTTGCTTTTTTAATCGCTTTTTGATGGTGGATTTGATGATCTTGTTTATTGCCTCCACTTGCCTGTTTTCCTATGGATGAGCCACTGCGGGGAAGCTCTTTTCAATTCGGAAGCACTTGCAGAAGTCTTTGAACTTGGCGCTTTTGAATTGCATTCCATTGTCGGTGATGATTTCTGTGGCACGCCAAACTTGCAAATGATGTTCTAGTAACGAAGTTAATAACTTTCTTTGTGGTTATGGTGGCCAGTGGTTCCGCTTCGGCCCATTTTGTGAAATAATCTACGGCCACTATAGCATATTTGGCTCCTCCTTTTGCCATCGATAAGACGCCAATCAAATCGATCCTCTATATCGCAAATGGCCACGGGCTGACCATTTGTGTTAGTTCTGTTGATGGAGTTCTCTTGATCTTGCTGAATCTCTGACATCGATCGCATCTTCTGGCATGATCTGCAGTATCGTGGTTTACTATTGGCCAGAAGTACTCGTACCAGAGGATTTTCTTTGCCAACGTCAGCCCCCCAGTGTGGTCTCCACACTCGCCTTCATGCACTTCTTCCAGGATTCAGTGTGCTTCATCATTTGTCACACACCTGAGAAGAGGTGTCGAGAATCCCTTTCGATAAAGTATTCCATCCTGTATCATGAACCGCGACGCCTTCCTGAGTAATTTCTTTCGCTGGTTTCGGTCTGTTGGAAGAGTTCCTACCAGAAGATAATCTTTTATTGGAGTAAACCACGTGTCTGGTTCCACAGTGGTCTCGAAAATTAATTCTACATCCATTTCGTTAATGCATGGATTGGTTAGGGTTTCGACTGGGACAACCCCCAGCGGTTGGGCTTCTCCGGAGCTTGCCAACTTGGCCAAAAAGTCTACCTTGGTGTTTTGCTCCTGTGGTATGTGGGTTATGGTGTAGTGTTCGATGTCATTCAGTAGTTCTTGCACTTTGGAGAGATACGGGGCCAGATTCTCGTCGCGCGCCTGATACTCTCCTTTCACTTGACACACAACCAGCTGGGAGTCACTATATATATGAACGGACTTTATTTTGAGTTCCTTCACAACTTTCAGCCCTACGATCAGTGCTTCATATTCCACCTCGTTATTCATAGCTGGGAATTCCAGATGCAGAGCATAGCTAATGGTTCGCCCCTTAGGGGTTTTAAGTACTACTCTTGCACCTGAATAGGAGTTGTTTGATGCTCCATCGACAAAAATCTTCCAGTGTGTGTCCGCTTGCGATTGAACTTTCTCCTCATCATCTCTTATTATGAACTCAACAATGAAATCAGCCAGCGCTTGCCCATTGATTGCCTTCCTTGGATGGTAAGTGATATCATATTGACTCAATTCTATGTTCCACTTAAGTAATCGTTCGGATGTCTCTGGTTGGTATAGGACTTGTTCTAATGGCTGGTTGGTCAATACTTTAATTGGATCAGCTTGGAAGTACGGCCACAGTTTTCGAGATGCAATCAAAAGGCAATACGCTAGCTATTCTAGTTTCGGGTAGTTCTTCTTGGCTCCGATGAATCGCTTGCTAATGTAGTACACCGGTCGTTGGATTCTCGCTTCTTCATGTACGAGAGCTGCGCTCAATGTGTGTGGGGGAATTGCTAAGTAAATGAATAAGCCTTCCCCATCAACCGGTTTCGATAAGACTGGAGGAGTTTCCATATGCCTCAGTAGTTCCTCGAAGGCCGTTTGACAAGCGCCGCTCCACTCAAAGTTTTTCCTTCCCTTCTTTAACGCGTCGAAGAATAGTATACACTTGTTTGTAGCTTTTGAGATAAAACGGCTTAGTGCTACGACTTTTCCATTCAAACTTAAGTTCTCTCTTATTCTTATGGGCTTGGACTTCACATAATGCTGTTATTTGCTCCGGATTTGCTTCGATGCCCCGGGCACTCACTATGATCCCAAGAACTTCCTGGAAGCCACCCCAAAGTGACATTTAAGTGGATTGAGCTACATTTCGTACTTATGGAGTAACTCGAACGTTTTGGCAAGATTATCCAGATGGTTGGTGGCTACACGGTATTTGACTAGCATGTCGTCCACATAAACTTCCATGGTTTTCCCGATCTAGCGCTTGAAAATAGCATTCATTAGTTGATGGTATGTGGCCCCCGCATTCTTTAGACCAAACAACATTACTCTATAGTAGTATAATCCTAAGTCGGTGATGAAGCTGGTATTTTCTTAATCTGGTTCATGCATTAGGATCTGGTTATAGCCTGAGTATGCATCCATAAATGATAGAAATTCATGTCCCGCTGTTCCATCCACCAGTTGGTCAATTCGGGGGAGCGGGAAGTTATCCTTTAGACAGGCTTTGTTGAGCTCTAAAAAATCAATACGGGTTCGCCATTTTCCATTAGACTTCTTGACTAGTACCAGGGTTGATACCCATTAGGGGTAGGTTGCGTCTCGGATGAAGCCATTGGCCATTAGCTTATCCACCTCTTCTCTCAATGCCTTAGACCATTTCGGGCCCAAGCTGCGCCTTTTTAGCTTCACTGGAGTGAATTTGGGATCAATGTTAAGGGAGTGACGGGTAATTTCAGGTGATACTCCACACATATCGACATGCGTCCAGGCAAATACGTCTAAGTTGGCGCAAATGAATTTGGTCAACTCTGATCGCATCTTGTTTCCAAGCTGCGATCTGATTCTCAGGACCCGTGTGGGGTCATCCATACTAACTGGGACAGACACTGTTAGTTTAGCTGGTGACGCCCTATCCTCCCCTCAGCTCTTCTTCCTAGGGTCTAAAGCCTTGTCGAATCGGCTATGGTCCCCAAGCCAGGGGCGGTTCTGTAGTTGCTATTCAGAGGGTTCATGGATGTGGAGAGATTTCCCCACATCCTTTCCTTTCTCCTTTCATCTAGATTCACGCAAATCTGCAATGCAACATTCTTGAGCAATGCTTTAGTCTCCTTTCAAAATCCCGGCTCCGTGCTTGGTAGGGAATTTCATCGTGAGGCACCATTGAGCCAGTGCTATCTTGAAGTCGGCTAACGTAGGCCTTCCTAGAAATGCATTATTTACTGACATCTCGTCTACAATCACAAAAGTCTAAATGAGGGTGACTCGTCATTTCCCCTCTCTGAGTTCTACAAGTAGGTCAAGGGTTCCCACCGGCTGCCTAGGTTCTCTGGTAAATCCCAGGATCTTTATTTGAAATGCGGATACACTTTTCATACCAATCTTCATCTGATTGAAGGTACGCTTGAAAAGTATATTAACCGAGCTTCCACTGTCAACCAATACTCGTCGGACAACTGCGGCCCCGATTCCCACAGTTATCACCATCGGATCAAGAGTTGGTGCCTCAACACCTTCGGTGTCACGGTCGCGAAATACTATATCATTGCTCAGCACCTTCTGCAGCTTGACCGGCGCTTCACCATCTATTTTCAAACATGACCCCTTAGGGGCATGCTTCAGTGAACTTGCGTATCTCTCCATCTCCCCCAACTCCTTTGTGCAGGATGCGGTCCCCCAGATATTGTTTCGATAATGAGCCATTGGTCAGTTTGTTTCGACCCTTGGTCACTAGTTCCAGCCTGATTTCCTTGCTCCCTAGGTGGTTGGGGGACTATAGCCTGGCTGGGTTTTCGTGGCCCTTTTATGTATTGCTGAAGCTTGTTATCGCGGATCAATCCTTCAATGAGGTCCTTGTGGTGGTGGCATTTATTTGTGTTGTGCCCGTGTGACTCATGGAAGCGGTAGAATTTCGCTGAGTGTTTTTGTTGTTCCGTTGCTTCCTTTTTGAGGGGTTTCCTATACTCTTTAGTTTCTTGCATTGCGAGATAAATATTTTCTGGGGTATCATTCAGGGGGGTATAATCCCTCGGTCCAAACTCTCTAAGCCTTTTGTTGTGGCCACCGTCATTTTTCTTGTCAGAGTTCCGATTCCCTCTTTTTTGGTTTCCATTCTTCCCTGCGGCCCCTTGGCTATTCCCGGGGTTGCGTGTGTTTTGATTAGAAGTCGTGGCATTCTGTTCAGTGATCACCTATTTTTTTCTAGCAGCTTTTCTTTCCAGCTCCTGCGCTTCCTCCAACCTCAAATATTGGCTTGCTTTGCGGTTGAAACCTTTCTTGTTGGTGGGCTGCTTCATCTTGATCCACTTCCCGAACTCCATCTCTGGATGAATAGCGTAGACTAGGGCCATAGAAACCATGTCTTCATTAGAATTACTCGCCTCTGTTACCATTGTGTTGAATCTGCTCATAAACGATCTCAATGACTCGTTACACCCTTAAACCAGTCCTGATAGAAACATGACGTCCTTCAGTTGGGTGGTATGAAGTCTGAACTGGTTGAGGAACTTTGTTGCAAGTTGATCAAAGGTAGAGATAGATCTCGGAGGAAGCTTGGTAAACCACATAGACGCAACGCCTTCTAGGAAGACGGGAAAACATCGGCAACGTACGGTTTCCAGAGCATTGGCTCCGTCTATATACCAACTATATTTGTACAAATGAGGTTTTGGATCCTTAGTCCCGTCATAGGAGGGGATGGTTGGCATGGTGAACTTGTATGGGTATCTTTCATTCAAGATCTCGTCGGTAAAAGGGGTCGGACTTTGGGAAGATCCCCACTCATCGTCCATCTGACTCTTACTCTCGTCCATCAGCCACTTGACCATATCTACTATGTATGCCTCTGATGTCCGGTGGTCCTGGGGGCGGCAGTCAGTCACTGCACCAAGTGTTTAATTCAGCAAACGATCATGGCGCGTGGGTTGATGCCTAAGCTCTCCTGTCTTCGGGAGAGTCATTCCCAAGGGACCCCGTTGGCTTGCATTTGGCCTAACTAGGGCGGTTTGGACGTTTCTGATGTTATCAAATGCATTGGCATCTTCCTCTACATGATCACTCTGTTCTCCACCTTCCGAATCGAAGAGGTCACAGCCACATCCTCCGGTGGGGTTTTGGCCCCTTGGTTTAAGTTCAAATTTGGCTGTCTTGCATCAAGTAGGGTATTCTCATTCTCCTCCAAGTTATTCCTCGTTGTTACCCTTCTCAATGGCTGCTTTCCGTTTCTCCTATACAAGCCAAAAACATAGGAGTTTTCCTATTCCATGCCAGTAGTTGGTTCAGGGATGGTTCTTTGAGCGGGGCTTGATTGAAGAGTTATCAAGGTGTTGAGCTTCTCCATTAGGGTCTTTTGAATATCTTCTATTCTTTGGTTGATTTCTTCAGCCATCTTATTTAACTCATCTCTGGTAACAACTTTCTATTGATTAGAGGACTCTAGTGCTTGATTCCCTAAGCCATCAGCATTTACTTTAGCCTATTGGATACTAACATCTTCCGCGGCTATCGCTGCCCCTATGGACCTTCCAAAGGCAGTCCTTTTCCTTCCAGGAGCCATTGACTTTTTTTTAAAACAGTCGGATCTTTAAGCAAAGATTAGAGAACTAACTTATGGATCTATGCAATCCAAAGTAGATAGCTAGATCTGGATTCTGGGTTGAGAGTGAAGATCTAACTTCTGGATCTAGGCAATCCAAAGTAGATAGCTAGATCTGGATCCTGGATTGCAATTCTCAGTGAAAGCACCAAAATGTTGACCCAAAAAATGGACCAACACCCTGGTTTGGATTTGAAAGCACCAGCCCTGTCTTTACAGAGCAATATAACAGATCACATATATAGAAAAGAAACACTAAAGGAAAATAGATAGAAGATTTTTATAGTGGTTCGGCTATTAACGAAGCCTACGTCCACTTTATTGTTTTATTATAAGCTGATTGCTATTACAAAGGCTATTTGATTACAAGACTTTGGCCAATTCCTAGCTGAATTGGATCTCAAGAGTTAGAACCCACCGGAGAATCACGGTGTATTCCTTCTGAGTTCATTGTGAGGGAGGTTAGAAGTGAGGAATAATTCCAACAGAGCTTAAAAAATCAGCTTCTAGAAGATCCTCTTTATGTTGCACGTGGCACGCTATTTATAGAGGTTGAAGGGTTTTTGGGCCAAGCCCATCACTATCAGGTCTCGGATGTGGCACATGCGACCTAGAGGATTCGGTGGTCAAAATTAAGCAAACTCCATGGGTCGCTAGCGACCCATAGACTTAGTCTATTTCATCCACCGAATTCTACCTCCTTTAGTCGTATTTCATGACTTCTTTGTTTGCGGTTTTGAAGAAATGCATGGGTTGCTGACGATTCAGCCTTAGTAGACTATTCTGGTTTTTGAAATTAGAGATGTTTCTCAGGCGTTCATCGTCGTCGTCACGTGGTGATGGCAAGTTACTAGCTGCTTACATTCAAACACTTATTGGGTTGCAGGGATGTTGATCTTTTGGCTTCGTTGACCCCAATCATCGCCTTCGCCGTATTGCTTGACTCTCATCATACTCTAGTCGTAGCTTCTCTGGTTAGTTTCTGAACCATCTGTCTAGCTCAAGGTTGTCTTGTTCTCCGTTGGTACCTGCTGGGTTAAAAACCCGGATAACAGTGATTTATAGCCGACGGTTGAAAAAGTAGAGTCATGATTGGAAGACATTTTGAATAAAAAATGGTCTTAAAAAAATATTTGTTGTTAGTTAAGGGACAAACCGATTTATTTATAACAGTGGGTTTTACTAGACATAGAAGTTTGTTAGAATAATAAGTTTAACCATATAAAATGAACAGAAGTTAGTTAATTGGTATGTGGTTAAAAATTATTTTGTGATTAAGTGTACAAATCTTAAGCTGTGTAGTTTATACGAGGTAAAACTTTTTAGTGTACAATTCAAATCTTACCGATTTAGTTTACCAATTCATTGTAAGAACATATTCCTAGATCTCATCTTAATTTAATAAAAGTCAGTTTGCTTAATGGTTTAGTAAAAATATCAGCTATTTGATTTTCGGTATTTACAAATTCTAGTGATATAATTCCTTTTTCTACATTATCTCGTAGAAATAATGACGAATATCAATATGTTTTGTTCAAGAATGGTTAATAGGATTTTTTGATAAATTTATGGCACTTGTATTGTCACAATATATAGGAGATTTTGTTATGATTTTACCAAAATCTTGAAGAATTTGTTGCATATAGATTACTTGTGCACATGCTAAAGTCACTGAGATGTGTTCGGCTTCACATGTCGAGAGCGAAACACAGTTTTACTTTTTACTAAACCATGAAACTAAAGATTGACCAATAAAATTCCATGTGCCACTTGTGCTTTTTCTATCCATTTTACAACCTCCAAAATCAGCATCACTATATGACACGAGTTCGAATGAGCTTCCTTTTGGGTAAAAAAGTCCGTAATCTTTAGTGTTTGTTAAATATCTTAAGATTCGTTTTACCGCTCGATGATGTGATTCTTTCGGCTGTGCTTGAAACCGAGCAGATAAACATACACTCATCATAATATCTTGTCTACTACTTGTTAAGTATAACAGAGATCCTATCATACTTCGATTTAATTTTTGATCGAAATCTTTTCCATTTCCATCTTTATTTAAATGTAGAGTAGTACTCATTGGAGTTGGTTTAGTTGAAATATTTTCCATTTCAAAACGTTTTAATAAATCTTGATAGTATTTTTCTTAATTTATAAAAATTCCTCTTTCTAGTTGTCTTATTTGCAAACCTAAGAAATAGTTTAATTCACCCATATGTGACATTTCAAATTCATTTTTCATTATGTTAGAAAATTCAGCACACAATTTTTCATCATTGGATCAAAATATAATATCGTCAACGTATATTTGTACAGCTAAAATATTATTATTTTCTTGTTTTATGAATAAAGTAGACTCAATTTTACCAATTTGAAAACCGGAATTTTGTAAATGAGTTTTTAATCTTTCATACAAGCATAAGGTGCTTGTTTTAATCCATATAAGGCCTTTTTAAGTTTAAATACATGATCAGGATATTTCTCGTGAACAAATAAAGAAGGTAGTTCAACATACACGTTTTCTTTTATAAATCCATTTAAAAATGTATTTTTTACGTCTATTTGAACAAGTTTAAAATTATGATGACATGCAAAAGCCAGTAATGTTCGTATTGCTTCGAGACGTGCTATAGGAGCAAATATTTCGTCATAATCAATTCCTTCTTCTTGATTATATCCTTGAGCTACTGACCTTGCTTTATTTCGTACAATATTTCCATTTTCATCCTCTTTATTTTTAAAAACTGATTTTGTTCCAATTATAGATTGATCGTTTGGTCTCGGTACAAGTTCTCAAACGTCATTTCTTTCAAATTGATTTAGTTCTTCTTGCATTGCAATAATACAAAAATCATCTTTTGATGTTTTTTTATATTTTTTCGGTTCAAAATTTGATATAAATGCAACATTACTCATTCGATTTAATGTTTTCTAGTTGATACTCTTGTATTTAAATCCCTGATAATATTATTAATAGGATGGTCTCTTAATATTCTAGGTGATGACGTTATCACACTATCATTATTGTTATGACATTATTACCACTATATTCATGTATAGGTATGCTAGTATTATTTATAATTTCTTCATCATCGTCATTTTTATTATTTTTAAAGTTTCCATCAAATGAGACATGAAGAATTGCTTTTATAATATTTGTTCGTATATTAAAGATTATATATGCTTTACTTCAATCCGAATAACCAACAAAAATTCCTTCATCGACTTTAGAATCAAAATTTTATAAATAATCTTTAGTGTTTAAAATTAAGCATTTTGATCCAAATACGCGAAAATATGATACTTTCGGTTTCTTGTTAAAAAATATTTCATAGCATGTGTTTTTAGTCATTGGTTTAAGTGTTACAGATTTAATACATAACAAGCAGTAGCAATAGCTTCGGCCCAAAATGTTTTTGGTAGATTACTACTATTTAGTAGAGTTCGTGCTCATTCTTGTAAAGTTTGAATTTTCCTTTCTACAACACCGTTTTGTTGTGGTGTTCGAGGAAATGAAAAATTGTGACTAATTTCCTTTTTGTTACAAAAATTTGTAAACAGTTCATTTTCAAATTCATAGATCACTTCGTATACTTTTAATTTTTTAAATTCATTAAATTATTTATTCGTTTAGCAAAAATTTTAAACATTTCAAAAGTATCACTATTATGTTTTAAAAATAAAATCCAAGTATATCTTGAAAAATCATTAATAATACAAAAACGCATTTATTATGATTTATTGAAAGTACTTGAGTTGGTTCGAATAAATCTAGATGGAGTAATTCTAGAGGTTGCTTTGAGGAGATTTCCTTTTTAGATTTAAAGAAACTTTTCTTTAATTTACCAAATTGACAAGCGTCATATAGGCCTTAACCATGTAGTTGATTTTTGGTAATCCTCTAACTAATTCGTTTTTAGCTAGTCTGTTGATATTCCTAAAATTTATATAACAAAAACATTTATGCCATAACCATGGATCATCATGATTTGTGGCTAAGCATAAATTAGTATTATTTTTTACATTCATGTTTAAAATGTATATGTTTCGATTTCTAAATCCTTCAAAAATTAAAATTTTATTTTGATCAAAAATATTGCACTTATTTTTATCAAAATAAATTTTAAATCCTTTATCACATAACTGAATTATACTTAATAAGTTATGTTTCAAATTTTCTACCAATAAAACATCAGTAATTATAGGAGAGTTAGAAATACCGATATTGATTACTTCTCCAATGCCAATGACAAATCCTTTTGAGTTATCTTCGAATGTCACACTGCCACCATCAATATAAGTTATGTTCTATAACATATTAGCATTTCTAATCATGTGCTTAGAGCAACTGCTACCGAGTATCCATTTTTACATTATTTGTTATTTTGTTTTCCTTTGTTTTCCTTTTTTACATTATTTGTTATTTTTTATATGTTATATTCCATTTTTACATTATTTGTTTCCAGTCATATTCAAATTTTATAAATTTAGTTTTCCTTTGTTGAATTTTATCACATAATTTGTTATTTTATCTAACTTACTTTTACAATCGCAAATTTCAATATTCTAGAAATAAATTTTCTTGTAATTCTATTTTTTATTTTTCCAGATTAACATTTTCTAACTTATAATTTTCTAAATCATTTAATAATTCGCCATTTTGAAATAATAACGTTGCATAATTTTTGAAATAATTTCTAGTTCTTCTTCTAAGATAATTTTTTCATCTTTTAATAATCTGATTTCTAATTCTGATCTAGTTAACTTTCGTACATATTCCTTATTTACTTTTTTTGATTCTCTATATTTATCATCTAGTTCAATGCTTATTTCCATTATTTCATCATAAGTAAGTTTAGGACATACCTCATCAGTGTTAGCCATAAAATACACATTTGCTTGTTCTGAGTCGCTTTCACTATCACTATCCAAAGAAGAAGATGAATCTAAATCATCCCATGTTACTTGAAAAGCTCTTTTCTTTTTCTTGAATTTCTCAAATTTGCTTTTCTTTTTATCATTATTGAGCTGTTGACAATCCTTCTTCATGTGTCCAAAATTTTCACACTCATAACATTTAATCGATGTTTGATTTAAGGAGTTTGGTTTGCCATCATTTTAAAATTTGGTCATCTTCTTGAATTTCTTGAATTTGTTGTAGTTCTTGGCAATAAAGACAATATCATCTTTGTCTAAGTCTGAATCTTTTTACTTGCTTGGAATACTATGTTCTTCTTTTCATGATTTTCATCATTTCTAGCCTTCAAGTTAGCTTCATATGATAACAGATCTCCTATTAGCTCTTCGACTTTGAGTTGAGAAAGATCAATAGCTTCTTCTATGGCTAAAACTTTTCTTTCCTATTCATTTGTCAAAGACCTTAAAATTCGCGTGACTAAATCAAAATCTGTGAATTTGACTCCAAATATTATGAGATCGTGTTGAATGTTTTCAAATCTTGAAAACATACCAATAATCGATTCACTTTTTTTTCATTTTTAAAAAGGAAAATTGGTTTTGTAAAATCAAAATTTTAGTTTGCTTGACTTTATTCGTGCCTTCATGTGTGACTTGTAAAGTGTGTCATATATCATATGCAGACTTGCAGAGCATGACACGTAAAAACTCATTTTTTTGTTACTACTAAAATTCCTTTCGACGAACCTAGTTTGAGCAAGAAGACAAAGAAGAACAAGAGCAAAAGGCTCTAGCTAGACCTTTTGAAGGAGTCGAAGGGATGCTACAGCCAAAGTCTAAAAGCTTCAAAACCTTTCGAAGGGGTCGAAAGCACCCTTCCGCTTTATTGACCACCTTTCGAAGCAGATGATTCCATATGCATGAAAACCTTTCAAATGAGTCAAAGCAACTCCTTTTAAAGACAAAGGAGGACAACTCTTCACATATGTGCCAAACTTTGAAAACCAAAGGTTTCGCCTTCACTCAAATCACTCAGAAGCATGTATTGGCCTAAAAAACCCTTTTGAAAGCTAAATTAAGCCTTTTCGAACCGGTCGAAGCCATTGTTATCGAAGGAGATTCTGCGTCAAATCACAGGCAAGAGTTCATAAGCAACTCACACCTTCGAAACCACTTAATAAAACCTATCAACAGAGTCGAAAGCTCTTACAAAGCAACATAAAGAAGAAAAGCGCAACTATTCCTTTCGACAAAGGTAGAAGCATACTTGAGTCAATATGGTAGCCACCTTTCAATCATGTCGAAAGCATTGAGGTCAAAAGGTGCTAACATGCATCTATAAATAAGACCCAAGGGGTCTGGTTTTGGGATCTGAACTCAGTCATTCTAAACTTGTACTTTCTTAATTCTAAAAACTGCAAAACCTTAATTTGTAAATTGAATTAGGGAGATTGAGCAATAAAATCTTCTTTGAGATGAGAAAGGGAAGTTTGCAATCTTCATAATTACTTAATTGTTTCACAAGCCTTTATCAGGTCTAATCTTGTGTTACAAGTATCGACCATATCGAAAGGCCTCTTCCAACTAGGTCGAAGCCCTTACATTCTCAAGTAATATCAGCTACAAACTTCAGGCCACCTTTCCTAAGACTTCGACTTTCGACAAGGTCAAAACCTTATACATATGCACTTTGACCTTGGATTCCCTATCAAAACTCAAGACACTTAAGGTTGCTGCTTTCGACAGGATCGAAACATCAATCCTAGATCCTTGATCCAAGTATTAATCACTAGGCAACATAGCTTTCGACAGGGTCGTAACCCACCAAATCAAGTCTTAATCCTGGATCATTAGAGTCATCTTTTTGTGTTCTATAACCACTTTTAAAGGAAAGCTTTTGAAGGGACATCCATATCATCTCAGCAAGCTCGAAAGGTTGTTAAGTAAAGAAACTAGTCGTTTCGACCGGATCGAAAGGTTATTTTGAACAAGTTCTTACTAAAGCAACCTATTCGAAAGGGAAATCAAAGAGGACATACACATTCTACTCTTCTCCGCTTACCTAAGAGAGACCAGAAGGGATTAACCTTGACCTTTAACTCCACTTCGGGATGTTGACAATATTTCTTGTTAACATTTTGGCGCTAGAGGGAGGGCTCGAACCTTCGACTTGGTTGAACACCCAACACCACTTATCTCTATCCCAACACAATTTCAAGCTTATCTACTTTGGTCTAGTATCATCATGGCTAGCATAATCAAAAGGTCCGAGCAAGGATCTTCCAAACCACATTTGATAGGATTCTCCCTAAGAACCATCAAGGATTACAACCAATATGAAGAGCAAAGTCTAAGAATAGAAGCTTTATGAATAAGAAAAAAGTGGAATCAGATGACCCGAAGAAATGGAGTTTGAACTCCTTTCATATTGGCACTATTCCTATTTTTGCCTTAGGAAAAAGGAAAAATGGAAGAGACAATTTATTCAGTCAAATGAGGAAAACTATTCAACATTATTCTAGAGGCACAATCTTTGAAAAAGAGAGAATGGCTGACTACAATGCCTTTGCACATAAATGGCAACAAACTACAACAAGAACACTTCCAACATAAGAACTCCAAAGAGTGTCGAAAAGAAAACGATCGAAGAATGTGGAACTACAAGGCCAAGAAATAAGAAGTCAAGTAACCATCCTCAAGAAACAAGTTTCAAGTCTAGATTTCCTAAAGAGTGCAACTTAACAACATCCATAGAGAATTTCTACTTGTCATCTAAGGATGAGCTTAATTATTGGTTGTCATAGAAAAAGAAGCCAAAACAAGAAAGGAATCTAAGGGGATCCTACTGCCATTATCACATGATAAATGGACATAAGACTAATCATTGCAGGGCCCTAGAAGGGATGATAATCAACTTCTTCTATCAATGAAAGACTAATAAATTTGTAAAGAAATATCAAATGAGATCAATAAAGAGCTATTTTTCTAAAGAGAATCTACATGGTTGGGAGTGAAATGCTCCTCTTATTTGGACACTACCTAAGACGGTAGAAAGCCTCTGTATGCATCGATTGGCCAGGGCAGGGCACCTCCTTGAGGGAGGTCAGGTAAGCCTTTAACCGTGCCAAGCTATGTCCAAGTTAAAGCACTGGATAAGCCCTTGACTGCGCCTCTAGTCAGGTTAAGGCACCTCCTGGAGGAAGGATGGAGTAAGCCTTTTTCTGTGCCAGGCTATGGCCAGGATAAAGCACCGAACAAGCCCATGTCCGCACCATGCTATGGCCAGGGCAGGGCAGCTCCTGGAGGGAGGTCGGAGTAAGCCTTTATTCGCGCCACGCTATGGCCAGGTTAAAGCACCGGACAAGCCCTTGGCCGTGCCTCTGGCTAGGTCAAGGTGCCTCCTAGAGGGAGGTTAGGTAAGTCCTTGGTTCTAGCCTTTAAGATGAGATAGCCAAGAGCACCAAACAATAATGGACTAAGACGTCCAAGCCCAAGAAGAGGCTCATCAAATAATGGACTAAGATGTCCAAGCCCAAGAAGAGGCTCATCAAATAATGGACTAAGATGTCTAAACTTGAGAAATGACATATCTTCAAGAGGATAAGATGTCCAAGCCTGAGAAACGACATATCAGATTATGGAATAAGACGTCCAAGCTCAAGAGGCGACCAATCAAATTACAACTACGTACAAGACCTAAAGGGTTCATACCTATCAAAGAAGGCAAAATCTAAGGAGTAAAGCAGAACTCAGTCTATTAATACTCGAATCTGGGTTTCGGGTCTCTCATTTCTGAATTTCGTTTATTAACACTCGAATCTGAGTTTCGGGTCTTTATCAATCACTTACCGTCTTTATCATACCAAAATCTGGGTTTTGAGACTACTACTTGTTAATGCCCAAATCTGGGCTTAAGATTTCTATTGTGGACTTCTATTTATCCACCACTAATGCCTGAATCTAGGTCAAAGACTTTTCTCAAGAAAATCGTTATTATGAGTTCCTGTTAATACCCGAATCTGGGTTTCAGATTTTTATGTTTTAAAATTTCATTAATGCCCGAGAATGGGTCATTGGATTTCTACTACAAAATATTCAGATAATGATTTCTGGATTTCCTCTTATTTAGCTCTTTATTAACCAACACCAAAGGAAGATTCTCTAATATTTATACCCTTGCTTCAAGACATGATTTTCCACCAATAGACTTCATATATTCTAGCAAAATGGTTAAATTTAAATTCTTAATTATTTCTCATCATGAGCAAAGATGGGATTTAGACATTTGATATAAATCGCTTTTCATACGATTAACATGACGAATTGTTAATCCTCGCGAATGATATGCATAGACTTATATATCAGTTTCAAGCTAACAATTGGAAATGTTGTTTGCTTCATACTTTTCAGGGAAATCAAAACAGCAAAGAAGATGAAAGATTCAACGAATACAGAAATTATAGTATGGGCTATCAAACAAGCATTTCAGAAATAACACTACAAGAAAGAGTCATAAATCAGGTGATATTTACAAAGTTTATATGATTTATATAGTGAAAATAAGGGACACATCCCTAAATCAAACTTAATACATAAAACATCCTCCTAAAAAAATTACATCCCTATTTTCAAATACTACAATTTTCTTCCCTACAATACCCCTCTCCTCCATTACAGCTCTCCTCCATTGCAGCAATGTTGATTCTTCATATGTGGATGTTATTCCCACATCCATAATTAAAATTTGCACTCCATTAATTATCAAACTTTAAAGCACAATAACTTTTTGTAAAAACGACGGATTAACAAACTGTTTTCACCATTAAATCACAAATTTTATTATCTTTCTAACGAGTGGCATTGTGCATATGTAAAAACAATGACAGGACAAGCTATTCGCAACTATTGCATATGATTGCAGACAATTCAGCAATCATATGCAATAATTGCAGAAATGTCTGGAATTATACCATATAATTGCAGAAATGTCTACAATTATATGCAATAGTTGCAGACAATTCTGCAACTATACGCAATAATTGCAGAAATGTCTGCAATTATACGCAATAGTTGCAGAAATGTCTGCAATTATACGCAATAGTTGTAGACAATTCAGCAACTATATGCAATAATTGCAGAATTTTCTGCAATTATATGTAATAGTTGCAGAAATGTATGAAATTATTGCATATACTTGCAGACAATTTTGCAACTATATGCAATTATTGCAGAATTGTCTGTAGTTATATGCAATAGTTGCAGAAATGTCTACAGTTATATGCAATAGTTGCAGACAAGTCTGCAATTATATGGTATAGCTGCACATTTGAAGAAAAATCGATGATTTCAAAATTTGTAGAATTTTCTGCAATTATATGGAATAATTGCACCCTTACTACAAATATGATTTTTTTTGGTATCAACAGTGGATCTCATTTTAAAGATCATAATTTTATTGATTTTTTGGTGAAAACGGTATGTTGATCCGATGTTTCTATAGAAAGTTATACACGTTTGAAATGTTAAAAACGTAAAGGGTATTTGGATCTTTTTGCGCACGTGAATTTGAAAACAGGGACCGAAAACTTATTAAAAAAATGGAGTGATATTTTATTTATTTGCAAACTTTATTAAGGATGTATGCCAAATGCACCCATATATATATAGCTTATGAAACTATTTACAAATATAAAGAACAGGTATATACATTTCATGAATACAAATCTATCATAAATCTTGAGTAGCCTTGTTCAGGTTCTCAGCAATTGAAGGATCAACTATGTGATGAACTGCGATGTAGAGGACCTCTTTGAGTTTCTTTTCTTTCTTCCTTATCCTATCTGCATCGTCAATGCATCGATACTAGTATTCAGAGCGCGATCGAAAGCACTATTTGCACCCCTAAGGGTTTTATTTTCCCTTTCTAATTCCGCGATGCGTTTATGAAGGAAGTAGTTGTCGCGTTCAAGTTCCTGGATTCTAGCGGCATACTCATTTATGCTTTGCGAACATTTCACTCTTTGTTGTTCATCGAAGTACTTAGCCACTTCATATTTAACCTTCCTACACCATTCGCCCACTACCCTCTTGTCTAACCCAGGAGGGGGATCGGTCATTGTGGTGAATTTTTGAGCAGCGAGGGAAGTCGACCTTATGGATTTGGCGATAGGAGTAGCACGGGGAGCCGGTAAATCAATGCTCGGAATGTTATCCCCCATAATATATTCCAACGACTCACACTGGGCTTGGCTGTCCTTCAATTTCAGCTCCAAATCACTTATTTGTTGGAGAAGTTCTAACATCTTGTGGTCGAGATCGATTGAAGGATTCGACTTAACTTGTCGTTTCAGTGCAGAAATCGTTTCATCTTTACTTTTGACATCAGCCTCTATATTGGCAATTTGATCTTTAAGATTGCTAACAATGTTTTTTTGAAGTAAGTATCATTTTTGCCATCTTAAGGCTTTGGCATTGCAGTGAAAGCGGGCGAGTAAGGTATATTCGAGGAGCTTACTCCTTTTAGGTTCTGTTAGCAGCTTATCTCTAAGATTGGTAAAGCGTGACACTGAATCGAGTGAGAGAGGAGCTGCTGATAACTGTAACTCCTATTTAAATAAAATGAAACAAAATTGAGTCAAAACCAGAATGATAAATCTCCTTATTATTAAGATAAAAGATTGCAACTCAAATGAAAATGAAACTAAAAGATACAATGGAAATTGGTTTTATATCTAAAGATGTGAAGCAGCATCTCTAGCTTTATTTAATGAATTGGAAGAAAGCATAATTGTTGAGTCAAAAGGAATGTTTAGACCCTCTGGAGTAATCATCGGGTGAAATTTGCTATAGTCCCACTTCGCAGATGGAGGACTATCGTGACCACAAATTAGTTTCGTATGATATGTTCTGATCTCCTTACAAAGCTTTTCTTTCTCATCACCGAAGAAATCAAAGCAGAGACGAGGATGTTTCAAGTAAAGTTTTTGTAAATCTCTAAGAAAATAGTAACTTGCTAGTTTTTAAGTTTTAAAATTAACGCCTTTTTAAGATAAAATCTTCTCAATTTAACATACTGACTTAAGTGGTCTCTAGAAAGAAGATGGCCTGAGGAACAGTCACTTTGTGATAACGTAATGAAATGTGGCTAAGCATAAAATGGAAGACTAAAACGAATATTCACAAATCAATATATTATTACATGTTTACAATCATTTGTCTGGTTCATACAAGATTGACTTAGTAAATAATTCAGAAACAAATTTATCCTTATAATACTTATGTTTTTCAGGAGGTAGATCTTGGGGAATGGATCTGACCCGTGGTTAATTACAACAAGCTCTAGGATGCAGGTCAGATCCGACTTCGTCCAAGTACCTTTTATGTAAGCGCCTAAGTAGACCCCCACTAAATTCACCTAAATATGAAAAGTCAACGGTGGGGTATCTATAATAGACCTTATATAAGAAATTAACTAAAATGTCCCTCTCCTCAATCCACATCCAAAATAAGGTAATTACTCCTGTTCTCTTTCTAGAGAGTGTCATAGCGAAGGCGCGCTATCCTTAGCCAAGGGGCAGCTTCTTGATACTTAAAAGATGCCAACACTACTGCGCTTCTATTAAGTCTATGATATTTTTCAGAAAGTATGTTGTGCTCCCTCAACTGCTTGTCTAACTCCCTATATAACTTATTTATCTTTGCTTATTTCCTTTCAAGCTTGGTCTTATAGGGGTGAACAGTTTTCTTCCTTATCTAAATAAAAGATTTACACTATTATTGTCTTCGAAGTGAAAGATGTTTAAACAGAGAATCATATACCTGAGATATTAGGACTAATGTTTGGGAAGCTTGTTCTTTCTCCTTCGGCGCTTCAACCTAAAAAGAAGAAGAATCTTCTTGAGGTGCAGAAGGTGCGGTAGATTCAGGCGGGATTGCTTTATGGGCAAGATTAATCAAATGAAGCAGGGAATTGAGGCTGCTGAAAAGGAGGAGATTAATGCCTCCAAGATTCATTCTTTTGAAGTCCCCCCCTTTGAAACCGAATCTGACTCAGAAGTAGAAGGCAACAAAGATGATGCTGCCAATGAAGTGGGCGAGGGCGATGGTGATGATAATGACGATGACAATGATGATAATAACACCAACGGCGGCCAAGGTTTAGGTGGTGACAGAGAGGGCCATACTGAGTCTTTTGACAAAGATGGGGTCGATAATACAAGAGCTCCTGAGAATGACTCATCTCCTTATACTCTATCAACGAGGGAGAAGTCAAGTGAAGGAAAGCTTAGCTCAGGGCACTTGTCGATGTTGTCAACGTAAGTGAGCATCGGAGCTTCTTTAAAAGAATTCATCATAATTTCATCGAGTATAGTATCGAGAAACTCTGACACTTGCAGCTTTATGTCTTGTAACGACCCGTATTTTTACGGATCGAAATATCGTAAAACAGTTATCATTTGGTCGCATGTTGTTAAGTCGTCTAGGGTTTAAGTCGTTCAAAACTTAGGTCGCGTAGGAGTTAGATCGTGAGCGACTTAAGAGAGTGGTGCAACCTGGGGACTTAGGTCGTGGAGTGACTTAAGGTATTGGGCGACCTAAGGAATGGGACGACTTATAGAAGTTGGCGACCTAAGGAGTGAAACGACTTAAGGAAGTTAGGTCGGCGACGACCTAAGGAAGTTAAGTCGTATAGGAGTTAAGTCGTATAGGAGTTAAGTCGTATAGCAGTTAGGTCGTGTGGTGGCTTAGGTCGAGTGAACGACTTATAGAAGTTGGCGACCTAAGGAGTGAAACGACTTATGGAAGTTAGGTCGGCAACGACCTAAGGAAGTTAAGTCGTATAGGAGTTAAGTCGTATATCAGTTAGGTCGTGTGGTGGCGTAGGTCGAGTGAACGTCTTATAGGATTTGGCGACTTATAGGATTGGGCGACTTAAAGGAAGTGGCGACCTAAGTGTTAGCGGCATAGGAAACTTTGCGAGTTAACGACCTAGGAGTAGTAGTTAGGTCGTAAGCAACCTAAGATAGTTAGGTCGTCCAGACGACTTAAGTGTTAGGTCATAACCCAGTTAGGTCGCGTGAGTAGTTAGGTCGCGTGGGTTGATAGGTCGTGTGAGTTGTTAAGTCGTGACATTTTAGGTCGCGACTTATGGTAAGTCGTTAAGTCGAAGACGAATTATGGTAAGTCGTTAAGTCGAAGACGACTTATGATGGGTCGCGTGGATGCCTAAGTCGTTAGGTTGTTTCTGTCTTAGGTTGTGGTATTTATTAGGTCGCCATGCCGCATCTGTGTTAGGTCGCATGGTGTTAGGTCGTGCAGAGTTAGGTCGGAGGATCTGTTAGCTCGTGGTATCTCTTAAGTCGTAGGTCGTGATGGTCTATAGGTCGTGGACGACTTAGGGAGGCGGACGGCTTAGGGATTTCAGCTATAAATACACGTTCATTTCCTCACTTTTTGGGATCCGGATTTTGAAGCAACGAAGTGATGCCATTTTGAGAGCTTGACTTCTATACTTCTTCACTTCTTTTCTCCACTCTAATCTTGTGCTTCCTTTCATCCAAATCGAAGATCGAAGAGCTTAGATTGAAGATCTACATTCTTCGAAGAGAGATTTCATCGTTTAAAGCGGATTTGTGATAGATCGAGTTAGATCCTTCGCTGTCCAGATCTGAAGTGTGTTGCTTTTGAGTTGTTTAGGTGATTTGGTGAGTGGTGATTATCTCTCACACGGATCCAAAGGAGTATATCGGATCGTTGGCTTGATTTGATGTTAAAAAAGTGATTTCCATGCATTTTCCTAATCCTATGTATAGATCCATATAGATTCATTGTTCATAATGATTTGGCATCCATTTTACTACATGTTAACCTATGCAAGTTCATTCCTCAAGATTATAGAGATATTGCTCATGTTTTCATGCTTGTTAGACTTCCGACTCTTTAATTACGAAATTGCCATTATTGTTATAATTGTCTATTTAGATCATATTTGAATGCTTGTTTACTTGGATTAATGTTTGACTTGATTGATTACTATGAAATTAAATGATTGATGATTTGATTTAGACCGAAGATGATTCAAAAGCTAAGGGAAAGGCTCTTGAATTGGGAAAGCTGCTTGTGGCATATGTGGCGGATGAGGAAGCTCATATGGATAGCTTTGATGATGATGTTGAGATGAAGCTTTGTTATGATGATGATGAGGCAAAGCATGATATGAGATAGTCTTGGTCTAATCCAGACGGGATCATTCCAAGCAGATTGATAACTCGGTGAAATGGTTCGAGTTTGAGGATAATGGTTTGCTCGAGAGGCGCTTGAGCTAGTATGGAAATAGTCGTCGAGGAGGATGACTAGAAGGCTGAGATCTCATCGTTGTTGAGGGTTCTAGCATGCTAAAAGCAAGAGTACGTTGGGCAGATTTGATAGTCCCTGAAGGCAATTGATT
Organism: Allium fistulosum; assembly: GCA_030737815.1. Taxonomy (NCBI): domain Eukaryota; kingdom Viridiplantae; phylum Streptophyta; class Magnoliopsida; order Asparagales; family Amaryllidaceae; genus Allium; species Allium fistulosum. The sequence continues at coordinate 342,225,733 of CM060904.1, forward strand.
GGTAGTCAAGTACTCTGGGCAGATTCGATAGTCCTAGGCACGGGTCACGACGACGTGCGGGAGTAATGTCTAGAACCGGGGTTTCCATTAGCCCTTGACGGACGGATGAAAGAATGAGCCGGTCATTCAATTAATGATGATATCGAAGCAATGATAACAGTGATAGCTAGAGTCATGGATGTTTGGTTGTATCGTCATTCGGTCTCAAGAGCAGTGTTTTCTGGGTGCTTATCTGATCTTGGTTTAGGCCTTGGGGGTTTGTGCTTGGAAAACATCGCCCTTGACTCGAGTGATAATTGCTTTACTTTAAATTGTATGCTCTGCTATGTTTTCTTCTACTTAGTGTGTGTCTGGGGGCTATCACTGTAGAAAGAGGTGGAGTGGGAGGGTTGTATTCCTATTCCTTTTCCTTTATGCTCTTTTGGTATGTTGTTAGTTAATTTATCGCTCACTAAGACTGTTGTCTGACTCAAGGCTTTATGTTTTAACTCTTATTGCCTTGGGCTGTTCGTCCATTTTGGGACGGGCAGACTAGGTAGCAGGTGACAGGTGCTGTTCTTGCTTTCCACGATGCTGATGTCGCAGACGAGCTGGAGGGTTGCATATTATCTTCTTACTATATGTACTGGATGTTCCGCTGTTTGTATATTCTCTGAGTGTTATGTAGTGAGGCTTGATGTATTGACTATTCAGATGTTTGTATTCAACTATTATGAAGTTTTATTGATGAGATTCTATTTCTGTGAAGCTTCACCATATATATATTCTATTGTATTTTGTCCATGCGCTGTGAGTAATACGATAGATTCTGCTGTTTTAATTTACCCTGACAATCGTCCATGGTCGCCTGGCACACTTTACAGCGCACTTTCTCTAGGTTCGGTGCAGGGGTCATGGGCGGTCGTCACATTTGGTATCAGAGCATTGGTTAATCGATTTTACCCAACGCTCGCTGACGTAACTACGTATGAGAGACGTAATTGTATTTTGATGGATGATTACTATATATAATATAGTAGCTTAGTAGAGTTTGAGTCCTTTATGTAGTTGTTTCTCTAGGTGTGCTAATCATTCCTTTTTATAGATATTAAGGATGAGTCGAAGAGGGAGACCAGCTGCTAGGGAAGGCCGTGCTACTGAGGGGACTGCTGATTATGCAGCCATGTTCGAAGCTATGATGACCTCGATCATGAGAAGGATGCCAGCTTCAGGGCCATCAGTAGATGTTGGAGTTCAAGTTCAAACTCCAAGACCAGTGGATTTTGCTAAGCTGTGTAAGGATTATACTGCTCTTGGAGGAAAGGTTTTCTTTGGAACAGAATCAACCATTGAAGTCCAGAGATGGATAGATGCTTGTAGAAGGATCTTTGGTGATTTGGGAATTGAGGATGCGACTAAGAGGAAGTTAGCATCAAGACAGCTTCAAGGGAGAGCTTCTGATTGGTGGAACTCTATTACTATTGATACTCCGGAGGAAGAAATTACTTGGGAGCAATTCCAAGCCAGATTTGAAGCTAAGTTCATTTCTACAGCTCAGAAGTCTGTTCTGTTCAAGAAGTTTGTGGAGCTCAAGCAAGGAGGAAGACAAGTTCTTGAGTATGTTTCTGAGTTTGAAGCTTTGTCCAAGTATGCCCGGTCGTATATTGAATCTGCATATCAGAAGAATGAGAAGTTTGTGACAGGCTTGGACAGCTATCTTGGGAGGTAGTTGGTGGATCATTTGGACGATCCATTTGAGAAGCTTATGGAAAAGGCTCTCAGGCACGAGAATCTGTTTCCTAAGGAAGGATCTGTTGTTGCTGTGACCAAGGAGGAGTCTAAACCACAGCAGGGTGGAAACAAGAAGAGGAAGCAGCAGCAGCAAAAGGGTAAGGATGGCCAGAAGAAGCCGAAGGGCGAAGTGACCTGCTACAATTGTCAGCAAAAGGGCCATTTTTCTAGAGATTATAAGAATCTGAAGGTGCTGGTGAAGTGCCACAACTGTGACAAGCTGGGGCATGTTAAGAGGAATTGTCCAGAACCACGGAGGGACAAGCAGATTGTACAAGCTTATGCTTTGGGAGTTGTTCCATCGTCTTCGAAAGCTCCTACCGCTGAAGAGAAGGGAAAGAGTGTGGTGGTTCAGGGTACTCTCTCCATTTGTGGTGTTCCAGTTAGAGTATTGTTTGATACTGGGGCTTCGCATTCTTTTGTTTGTAATGAACTGGTAGGCCGGTTGGGTTTAGAACCGGATATTGTTGATAGGCCATTGGTTGTGACTAATCCAGTTGGGGGTTCGTCTTGTTTGTGTATGCTATGCCATGGTCTGATTGTATCGAGTCATGGTTGCTCTTTTGTTTGTGATTGTTTTGTTCTGAACTTTGCGGGGTTCGAAATTATTTTGGGAATGGACTGGCTTAGGAAGTATGCGGCAAAGGTTGATTGTGAGAGGTTGGAGGTGACAGTCGAGAATGTGGAGGGGCGAAAGATTGTGATACGATGTAAGCATGAAGAAGGCGTCTTCATGAGCTTCATGTATTCGCTGGTTGTTCCACGGGATGGACTATCATCGTTACCAATCGCGAATGGATTCGAGGATGTCTTTGATGAGGTCAAAGGGTTACCGCCGCATAGAGAGATCTAGTTTCGTATAGCACTAGTTGAAGGAGCCAGACCTGTTGTGATGCCTCTTAGGCGGATGGCGCCTAGGGAACAGCAGGAGTTGAGGGTGCAGGTTGATGACCTTTTGCAGAAAGGATTCATTCGGCGTAGTGTGTCCGAATGGGGTGCACCAGTTGTGTTTGCAACCAAGGCAGATGGGTCATTGAGATTGTGTGTGGATTATCGTGAGCTGAATAAGGTGACTAAGAAGAACAAGTATCCATTGCCGACAATAGATGACTTGTTTGATCAGCTTCACAAAGCTAAGGTGTTTTCTCAGATGGATTTGGCAACGGGATTTCACCAGTTGAGAGTGGCTAAGGATAGTGTGCCGAAGACTGCTTTTAGGACACCATCCGGTTTCTTTGAGTGGCTGGTAATGCCGTTTGGATTGACTAATGCGCCAGCGTATTTTGTGGATCTTATGAATAGAGTGTTCAGAGATCAGTTGAACAAGTTCGTGCTAGTGTTCGTGGATGATATTCTGATTTATTCCAGAACTGAAGAAGAGCACAAGACGCACTTGCGTATGGTTTTGGAAATCTTATGGAAACATCAGCTGAAGGCTAAGTTTTCGAAGTGTCACTTCTGGAAGAGTGAAGTGAGGTTCTTAGGCCATGTTATCTCTGCAAATGGAATAGCGGTTGATCCCGCCAAGGTGGCAGCAATCCAGGATTGGGGTAGACCTAAGAATGCATCTGATGTGAGAAGTTTTCTTGGATTAGCAGGATATTATCGTCGATTTATCAAAGACTTCTCCAAGGTGGCTGCACCGTTAACAGGATTGACGAAAAAGAACCAAGTGTTCAGATGGGAAGATAAGTGTGAGCAAGCTTTTAGAATCCTGAAAGAGCGATTGACAAGTGCTCCTGTTTTGACTATTCCAAGTGGGAATGATGAGATGGTGGTTTACACCGACGCATGTGGTACTGGACTTGGAGCAGTGCTGATGCAGAGGAATAAAGTTGTTGCGTATGCAAGTCGACAACTGAAGCCGCATGAAAGGAATTACCCGACTCATTATTTGGAGTTAGCGGCGATTGTTTTTGCTCTGAAGATGTGGAGACATTATCTATTGGGAGTTCGATTCGAGTTGTTTACAGATCATAAGTCGTTGAAGTATCTTTTCTCCCAAAAGGATTTGAATCTTCGGCAGCAACGTTGGCTAGAGTTTTTGGCATCATATGATTTTGGTATAGCTTATACTCCGGGAAAAGGTAACGCAGTGGCAGATGCGTTAAGTCGAAGACATGCAGGATTGGGAGCCATGTTTTCAGAATGGAAGAATCTCGAGTATTTAGCTGGGTTTGACTTCAGGCCCAGATGTGAATTGGAACCTGAGATGTTGGCAAACTTATCGATAAGACCGACTCTTGTGGAAAGGATTGGCGAGAGTCAAAAGCGAGACGATAAGCTTGTCAAGATTATCCGTGATTTGGAATCTGGATTGGACCCAGAAAAGGATAAAGGATTTGAAGTCGATCGAGAAGGTTGGCTTCGGAAACAAGGACGACTAGTTGTTCCCGATATAGATGAATTGAGGAGTGAAGTTCTGAAGGAAAGTCATCACTCGAAGTTGACCATTCATCCAGGTGGAAATAAGATGTATCGGGATATGAAGAGAACTTACTACTGGGAAGGTATGAAGAAGGATGTTGGACATTTTATTTCCAAGTGCATGAACTGCCAATTGGTAAAAGCCGAACAGAAGAAGCCAAGTGGATTGCTTCAGCCGTTAGAAGTTCCTACATGGAAGTGGGAGCAAGTATCGATGGATTTTATTGATGGGTTACCTAGAACAAGAACGGGAAATGAAGGGATTTGGGTCATTGTAGATCGTTTGACTAAGAGTGCAAGATTCATTCCTGTTCGATCGACTAGGACTGCATCAAAGTTGGCCGAGTTGTATGTTAAGTGGATAATTCGATTCCATGGTATTCCGAAGAGTATAGTGAGCGATCGAGACCCATTGTTCACTAGTGGATTTTGGAAGAGCTTCCAGGAAGTTTTGGGAACCGAGTTGTGTTTGAGTACAACTTATCACCCTCAAACAGATGGTCAGACCGAGAGAGTCAACCGAGTTTTGGAAGATCTCCTCAGAGCTTGTGTTTTGGATTTCGGAGGATCATAGGAAGATCACCTTCATTTGGTGGAGTTTTCGTACAACAACAGTTACCAGTCAAGTATTGGTATGGCACCGTATGAGGCATTGTATGGAAGACCGTGTAACTCTCCGACATGTTGGTTAGAGACAGGAGAAAAGCTGATACTTGGGCCAGAGATGATTCGACAGACCTCGGATTGTATAGAGATCATTCGGCAAAGAATGAAGGCAGCCCAAGACCGTCAGAAAAGTTATGCCGATAAGCGTCGTAAGGATTTGGAATTCGACGTAGGTGATATGGTTTTTGTGAAGATATCTCCACTGAAAAATGTTATTCGATTCGGGAAGAAAGGGAAGTTGACTCCGAGATTTGTTGGACCATTCCCGATCATCGAGCTAATTGGAAAGCTCGCCTACAGATTGGAATTACCAGAGAAGATGTCGAGTGTGCACAATGTTTTTCACGTATCGTATCTACGGAAGTATGTGCACGACTCGAATACAGTGGTTTCTGCTGATAGCTGTGAAGATTTCGAAGTTGATCCAGTCGATAAGAGACCTCGTAAGCCGCTTCGTGTTGTGGAAACCGACACGAAACAGCTTAGGAGGAAGGTAGTTAAGTTGCTCAAGATACAATGGAGTGATGATGATAACGACTGTACGTGGGAGGTGGAAGAGAGGATGAAAGCAGCTCATTCTAAACTCTTCAAGGTATGGCCCTAAGGTGTCGTGTCATCTCACGATATTGTAACTTGTTCTAGTTTTAGAATTCTGCATGCTAAGCTAGAATTGGATGCATGGTTTGTTGATTGCTATGGATGGTAGGTGTGTAGAATAGTCTTTGATTGCTCTTGTTTGTTTGGAATTTCGGGGGCGAAATTCCTAAGGGGGAGAGAATGTAACGACCCGTATTTTTACGGATCGAAACATCGTAAAACAGTTATCATTTGGTCGCATGTTGTTAAGTCGTCTAGGGTTTAAGTCGTTCAAAACTTAGGTCGCGTAGGAGTTAGATCGTGAGCGACTTAAGAGAGTGGTGCAACCTGGGGACTTAGGTCGTGGAACGACTTAAGGTATTGGGCGACCTAAGGAATGGGACGACTTATATAAGTTGGCGACCAAAGGAGTGAAACGACTTAAGGAAGTTAGGTCGGCAACGACCTAAGGAAGTTAAGTCGTATAGGAGTTAAGTCGTATAGCAGTTAGGTCGTGTGGTGGCTTAGGTCGAGTGAACGACTTATAGAAGTTGGCGACCTAAGGAGTGAAACGACTTAAGGAAGTTAGGTCGGCAACGGCCTAAGGAAGTTAAGTCGTATAGGAGTTAAGTCGTATAGCAGTTAGGTCGTGTGGTGGCTTAGGTCGAGTGAACGACTTATAGGATTTGGCGACTTATAGGATTGGGCGACTTAAAGGAAGTGGCGACCTAAGTGTTAGCGGCATAGGAAACTTTGCGAGTTAACGACCTAGGAGTAGTAGTTAGGTCGTAAGCAACCTAAGATAGTTAGGTCGTCCAGACGACTTAAGTGTTAGGTCGTAACCCAGTTAGGTCGCGTGAGTAGTTAGGTCGCGTGGGTTGATAGGTCGCGTGAGTTGTTAAGTCGTGACATTTTAGGTCGCGACTTATGGTAAATCGTTAAGTCGAAGACGACTTATGGTAAGTCGTTAAGTCGAAGACGACTTATGATGGGTCGCGTGGATGCCTAAGTCGTTAGGTTGTTTCTGTCTTAGGTTGTGGTATTTGTTAGGTCGCCATGCCGCATCTGTGTTAGGTCGCATGGTGTTAGGTCGCGCAGAGTTAGGTCGGAGGATCTGTTAGGTCGTGGTATCTCTTAAGTCGTAGGTCGTGATGGTCTATAGGTCGTGGACGACTTAGGGAGGCGGACGACTTAGGGATTTCAGCTATAAATACACGTTCATTTCCTCACTTTTTGGGATCCGGATTTTGAAGCGACGAAGTGCTGCCATTTTGAGAGCTCGACTTCTATACTTCTTCACTTCTTTTCTCCACTCTAATCTTGTGCTTCCTTTCATCCAAATCGAAGATCGAAGAGCTTAGATTGAAGATCTACATTCTTCGAAGAGAGATTTCATCGTTTAAAGCGGATTTGTGATAGATCGAGTTAGATCCTTCCCTGTCCAGATCTGAAGTGTGTTGCTTTTGAGTTGTTTAGGTGATTTGGTGAGTGGTGATTATCTCTCACACGGATCCAAAGGAGTATATCGGATCGTTGGCTTGATTTGATGTTAAAATAGTGATTTCCATGCATTTTCCTAATCCTAAGTATAGATCCATTTAGATTCCTTGTTCATAATGATTTGGCATCCATTTTACTACATGTTAACCTATGGAAGTTCATTCCTCAAGATTATAGAGATATTGCTCATGTTTTCATGCTTGTTAGACTTCCGACTCTTTAATTACGAAATTGCCATTATTGTTATAATTGTCTATTTAGATCATATTTGAATGCTTGTTTACTTGGATTAATGTTTGACTTGATTGATTGCTATGAAATTAAATGATTGATGATTTGATTTAGACCGAAGATGATTCAAAAGCTAAGGGAAAGGCTCTTGAATTGGAAAAGCTGCTTGTGGCATATGTGGCGGATGAGGAAGCTCATATGGATAGATTTGATGATGATGTTGAGATGAAGCTTTGTTATGATGATGATGAGGCGAAGCATGATATGAGATAGTCTTGGTCTAATCCAGACGGGATCATTCCAAGCAGATTGATAACTCGGTGAAATGGTTCGAGTTTGAGGATAATGGTTTGCTCGAGAGGCGCTTGAGCTAGTATGGAAATAGTCATCGAGGAGGATGACTAGAAGGATGAGATCTCATCATTGTTGAGGGTTCTAGCATGCTCAAAGCAAGAGTACGTTGGGCAGATTCGATAGTCCCTGAAGGCTACTGATTGGTAGTCAAGTACTCTGGGCAGATTCGATAGTCCTAGGCACGGGTCACGACGACGTGCAGGAGTAATGTCTAGAACCGGGGTTTCCATTAGCCCTTGATGGACGGATGAAAGAATGAGCCGGTCATTCAATTAACGATGATATCGAATCAATGATAACAGTGATAGCCAGAGTCATGGATGTTTGGTTGTATCGTCATTCGGTCTCAAGAGCAGTGTTTTCTGGGTGCTTATCTGATCTTGGTTTAGGCCTTGGGGGTTTGTGCTTGGAAAACATCGCCCTTGACTCGAGTGATAATTGCTTTACTTTAAATTGTATGCTTTGCTATGTTTGCTTCTACTTAGTGTGTGTCTGGGGGCTATCACTGTAGAAAGAGGTGGAGTGGGAGGGTAGTATTCCTTTTCCTTTATGCTCTTTTGGTATGTTGTTAGTTAATTTATCGCTCACTAAGACTGTTGTCTGACTCAAGGCTTTATGTTTTAACTCTTATTGCCTTGGGCTGTTCGTCCATTTTGGGACGGGCAGACTAGGTAGCAGGTGACAGGTGCTGTTCTTGCTTTCCACGATGCTGATGTCGAAGACGAGCTGGAGGGTTGCATATTATCTTCTTACTATATGTACTGGATGTTCCGCTGTTTGTATATTCTCTGAGTGTTATGTAGTGAGGCTTGATGTATTGACTATTCAGATGTTTGTATTCAACTATTATGAAGTTTTATTGATGAGATTCTATTTCTGTGAAGCTTCACTATATATATATATTCTATTGTATTTTGTCCATGCGATGTGAGTAATACGATAGATTCTGCTATTTTAATTTACCCTGACAATCGTCCATGGTCGCCTGGCACACTTTACAGCGCACTTTCTCTAGGTTCGGTGCAGGGGTCATGGGCGGTCGTCACATGTCTGAAATAGTGTCAACTGCCAGTTTTAGGGAGGCCTTGTTCTTCTCCAACTTCTACTTCAAAGAGGCATTCTTTGTTGCCATTCGAACCTTCTCCTAGTTGGATTCTTTTATGATTATTTGCATTGCCAAGTTTTCGTCAGAAGTTGGCGGGCTTTCCTTTCCTCTAAAATAGTGGATTCCGACTGGGCGAAAGAAGCACTCAATCGCTCCAGTTCAGACATAGCTTCATCTTTTTTGGGGGATAAGGAAGAGAACTGATTCTTTAAGGAAGAAATTTCCTCTTGAAACTTGGAGAATTCGACAGAAGACTTGGATGCCTGCTTGTGCAAAGATAACCAACTTTAGGAAATCTGAAAAATGAAATAAAACACAAGTCATAAATTTAGAGAAGAAAAATAATGATAAAGTCAAGTGAAAGGAAACGTACCAAAAGTTATTGTTCTACCAAAGAACGATAGTGACCCGCCAAGTCAGAAATGGAGGAAGGTGGGTGGATGGAAACAAAGGATGTAGAGTATAAGATAGACTAAATAATCTCCTCAAAATTAATAGAGGGAGAAGGAGATGTTGGCCTTGGAGGAATGCGCTTTTGAGTGGGGGTCATCTCCAAAGCTTTTGGCATCTGCTCGAGTGCGCCTAGAGAGCATGAAACAATGATGCGAGAGAGAAGATCGACTGCAGTAGGAGTCTTCTTGGATTTATCTTGATGAGCTTCAACAATCGGACTCTACGAAGTTTGGTCAATAGATAAAGATTCCTCCTCCTCGGAATCAGGAACTTCGACTACTTTAGCTAATTTCAGGGCTGGCTCCACCACAGTTGATTTATCCAACTTTCTCTTAACAGCCATCTTAGTCCTAGTAAGAGATTAAGCAAAGGATAGCGCGTGTGAAGTCTCAGGAGGAGGAGCCAGACCACTAGCAGGATTTTCAACCTGAAGAGCAGCTGAAGAGAGTTCAAACATATTATAAGTTAGCAGAATAAATTGAAAAGCAATGTAGAAATAGAAAACAAATGCCATGTCTATAACTTACCGAAGTGGTCGGAGCAAATAGGTGACATAAGAGAGAAATTTGCAGGGTCTTCCAGGGAAAGGAAACGTTTGCTTTTTGATGTGTGCTAGATTAGAGGAGGTTGTCCCAGAACCCTTTGAGAAGAAGGGAGGAGAGAATGCTTCTTCAAGTTTGCAGGATTCAACGGCTTCAATCGGTTTCCAATCTTACAAGAAGCTGCGACTAGAGACTCCACCGTTCTCTTATCAGCCTCATTAAGTTCTTTGGTAGGAGCACCTGACATAAGGCAAAGATCAGAAAAGAAAAGTAACCGGATAAAAGGAAAATAATGAAAACATGAACTTACGGGAAGTAGAGAAAGTCCCGCTGATATTGGGGAAGCATTTGACGAAGAAAAACTGATTCTACCAATCTCTAAATTTGTTCACTCCCTCTTATATTAGCTTCTTGGGAGGATTCGCCCTGAAGATTTGGCTGTTAAGATTGCCGAGTTTGACCATTCAGATGAGGTGATTCAACACTTCAGCATTTAAAGAAGGGAGGCCGGACTCTAGTGCCATCAACTATAAAGATAGAAGGTAGGTATGCACATTTGGAGATAGCTGGATTGGAGCAGTTCCGAGATAAGAAAGAAACCCAGATAAGAAGTCCGAGAATGGAAGAAACCCTCCATGCCTTTTGTGTATTGTGGTGTATGCAAAGAACTCTTCAGGAGGGTTACTAATGGTGTCAATTCCTCTATGTGGAATGGCTTCCACATTGGTAATTCCATAATCATTAAGAATGGCGTCCACTTCGTCTTGTGTAGATATTAGAGAATTCTTTGAAGTGGCTTTAACTTTTTTCGGAGAGCTCATGGTTCTGCCATGTAAAAATGTTTCAGTTAAAAATTTTAGTTTGTTATGAAACTAACACTCTTTTAAGAATTAGTAAAAACTTCCTATAGTAGCTTAAACATAAAACCAAACGTGAAACTTCAAATTCTTGGAAGAATGTTGAAGATAAAAATTAGAGATATAGAGCTTTCGACAGAGTCGAAAGGGAAGAAAAAAGTAACATTTATCAAACACCTCTCGACAATGTCGAAAGCCTAGATATGAACATCCATAGAGCTTTCGACAAGGTTGAAAGGGAGTGTTGAAGTATATGACCAATTGGCACTTTTCAACAATGTCGAAAGCTCAATAGAAACAATGTTGTTAAAAAGGGAGTAATTAAAACCAACTTAAAAATTTGAATAAAGTAGACACTAGCAACATTCAATAAACAAAAAAACCCTTCAAAACCATCGAAACCTACAATCCTAAGTTATTATAAGGGAATATGAATGTTGTCAAAACCTTACATACCCATTGGTTCGAAAGGTTCTAAGTTAAAATCATATTGATAAAAATAAAAGAACTTAGAACATTTCGACAATATTAGAGAAGGGTGATTATAGAAGGTTTCGACTCATTAGTTACAAAAGGTTTCAATAGGGTCAAAAGGACATCATGGTTTTGAAAGCATACTAAAAACAAAATTTCTGTTAACACAAAAGGTTTCGAGTAGGTCAAAACGTTTTGCTTTCGAGAGGGGTGACTGTATGCTACTTTACTATTTAACCTTTCGACAATGTCGATCAAATTAGCGCTTCAATACCTTTCGACCCCATCGAAAGAGGCTAAGAAAGCAAAATAAAAGTTGCCGCCTTAACCCCTTTCGAAGGGTTAGAAAGGTAAATTTGTGGCGCCAATTTTTAATCCGTACAATTCAAAGTTTCCGGGCGAAGAAAATAAGAAATCCTTTCTTCCCCAAACCCTATTTCAACCTAGGAATTCCAAAAATTAATAAACAAATGAATCAAAACGCAAATCAACTATTTGAAAGTCACTGAGATAAAAATTCAAATCTTCTAAAAAAGGCAATAACTATAGAATTAGAAATTGGGTTTAAAACGAAAGTTAGCAAAAAGGAGAAAATCTAATTGGACAATGAAATCGAATTAAAGAGTACTTCCAGTTAAGTTAAAACTCGAACAATTTTCAGTAAATCAAATTGAAAATTGAAATCCCGATTATGGGATTTGAGAAATTAAATTCCATCGTGAAATAAAAATAGAAAGAGAAATTTCAGAGGCAAAATAGATAAAATTTACTTGGATCTGGATCAATGGTGAAGGAAAATGAGAATTATCTGGAGGTTTAAAGTTTTTGATTTTTCTCGAAGATTGATCTCGTTTGCAGGTAAGTGAAAAGGAAGAGAAGAAGGCATAATTTATAAGAAAAGTCAACAACAGCGGTAAACTGTTTGATCAAATTTAAATGAACGGTATAGATTCACGCGGGAATGCCAAAAGGCGGGAAGATTCTGGGTTTCAACATGATTGACTTGGAAAGTCAGGAGCATCCCTTCACAAGGGGGGTGGGGCAAATGTTACTACTAAAATTCTTTCGACCTAGTCAAAATCAGTTTGAGCAAGAAGACAAAGAAGAACAAGAGGAAAAGGCTCGAGCTAGACCTTTCGAAGGAGTCAAAGGGATGCTACAGCCAAAATCCAAAAGCTTTAGAACCTTTCGAAGGGGTCGAAAGCTTCCTTCTGCTTCAGTGACCACCTTTCGAAGCAGATGATTCCATATGCATGAAGATCTTTCAAATGAGTCAAAACAACTCCTTTCGAAGACAAAGGAGGACAACTCTTCACATATGCGCCAAACCTTTCGAAAATAAAGGTTTCGCCTTCACTCAAACCACTCGGAAGCATGTATTGGAACCCTTTCAAAAGCTAAACTAATCATTTCGAACCGATCGAAGCCATTGTTGTCTAGGGAGGTTCCGCATCAAGTCACAGGAAAAAGTTCAGAAGCTACTCACACCTTCGAAACCACTGAATAAAGCTTATCAACATAGTCAAAAGCTCTTACAAAGTAACATAGAGAAGAAAAGCGCAACCTTTCCTATCGACAAAGGCAGAAGCATACTAGAGTCAATACAGCAGTCACCTTTCAACCAGGTCGAAAGCATTAAGGTCGAAAGGTGCTGACCTACATCTATAAATAAGACCCAAGGGGTCTGGTTTTGGGATCCGAACTCAGTCATTCTAAACTTGTACTTTCTTAATTCTAAAACTGTAAAACCCAAATTTGTAAATTGAATTAGATAGATTGAGCAATAAAATCTTCTTTCAGCTGAGAAAGGGAAGTTTACAATCTTCATAATTACTTAATTGTTTCACAAGCCTTTATCAGGTCTAATCTCGTGTTACAGGTATCGACCATATCGAAAGGCCTCTTCCGACTAGGTCGAAATCTTACATTCTCAGGTAATATCAGCTACAAACTTCAGGACACCTTTCTTAAGACTTCTACTTTCGACAAGGTCGAAACCTTATACCAATCCACTTTAACTTGGATTCTCTATCCAAACCCAAGACACTTAAGGGTGCTGCTTTCGACAGGATCGAAACCTCAATCCTAGATCCTTGATCCAAGTATTAATCACTAATCAACATAGCTTTCGACTGGGTCAAAACCCATCAAATCAAGTCTTAATCCCAGATCATTAGAGTCATCTTTTAGTGTTCTGTAACCACTTCGAAAGGAAGGCTTTCGAAGGGACATGCATATCATCTCAGCAAGCTCGAAAGGTTGTTATGCAAAGAAACTAGTCGTTTCGATCGGATCAAAAGGTTGTTCTGAACAAGTTCTCACTAAAGCAACCTAAAGGGAAATCAAAGTGGACATACACATTCTACTCTTCTCCACTTACCTAAGAGAAACCAAAAGGGATTAACGTTGACCTTTAACTCCACTTCGGGGTGTTGAAAAGATTTCTTGTTAACATTTGTCAAGTGAGCAAAACAATACATTCATAGCTTTGGAATTTTTAGATGCCTCTTCTTTTTGTGCATTAGTCCATATGCTAATATCAATGTCGGTGCTTCATATTTGTTTGAGTTGCTAGCAATATTTCTAAACCATTGGCTTCCATAAAATTCACATACATGTTGACTAGTAAGCATAATTAGAATAAGTAAATAGTGGAAGACGAGCGTTGAATGACCTTCTTGAAATGTGCTTGCCGTTTTAATGATTTTCAATTACGTGTTACTATAGATTGGAATGACCTTGCTCTCATACCAAATGAAAGTCTATAGGATCTTTTTAAATAATGCAACTTATATGTATACGTGTGAGAATGTATATTACTAACTATATTAAGTAGAGAACAATAACTTAATATAAATGAGATAAATAATAAAAGCGATCATACCATATATTATATACTAGTTTGGACCTCCGGTCCGACGTCCAGTCCCGAAGCCCCCCTTGGTATTTCCTTTAATCAACTAAACCTCACTTTGCCCGGAGGAATGGGCTAATACAAAAGTATATCTCTAACAATCTTATGTTTCAAATAACATAGATTTTGACTGATAGTACAAATCTTCCTATGATCTCCTTTGAGTATGTGAATGTGAATGTTTTGAGTGGTAGGAATCATTTAACCAAAATTATATTTTGATTATGATAGATTGAGAGTATGTAAGCAATTGTCTGCATAAGTGGGTAATAAGAAATCAAGGGAGAATAGATTCAATTAATTCAAATTTTATTAATTTCTAAATCTTAATCATGATAGTATTTATAGGTTTAACGAGATGCAGATGAAGAGTTGTGATTGTTAGATAAGGTCTATTCATTTTTATAGCCGCATTCTATTCATTCAACAAAGGTGTCTATTCACAATTTTGCAGTTTTTCAAATGACAGACGTTTGTGGGAAAACCTCAGACGTTTGTGGCCTCAGGCCTTAGGAAATATTTTCCAAGTATTGTCGTAGATGTCTGTGGTTTTTCCTTAGATGTCTGTAAATGGTAAATGTAGTTTTCCAATTTATGTTTAGTGCTGAAATCATGTGTGATCATGTGTACTCAAGGAGATCTTACAACGTTTTATCTAAGACTCTTTATACACTAGAATAACCTTACTAATCATAGCATGGTTGTTTGGTGTATTTCGACCGGTCCAACATCTCTGCCGAACCAAGAACCATCTCCCCCATCACCGAACCAATGCCTCTCCATCCCACTGCCGAACCAGCCTACCGAACCAGCCTACCGAACCAGCCATCTCCAAAGTACCACCGGACCAACATGCATCCCACCTCAATACCGAGCCAAGTACACCGGTCCACTCACCTCCTTCCACCGAACCAAGTACGCTGGTCCACCATGCTCCTACCACCGAACCAAGCTTCACCGGACCACTCATCTCCTACCACCGAACCAAGCTTCACCGAACCACTCATCTCCTACCACCGAACCAAAGTAAACCGGACCAGCTCCACCGGGCCAGATTACGTCAGCCCAGGCCTGCCAGCTGCTATATACCTCCAAGACCCCTACCCCCAGCCTCACTCTATAAATAGAGGGGCAGGGGTACAACAATGGGGGAGAAGTTTGAGAGCTCAAGCACGGAGAGAACTTTCAAACAACTTTCTTTTACTTGTATCAAAGCTTTGTACTTGTAATCTAAACAAGAGAAGAGAAATAACATATAAAGTGGACGTAGGCACATTCTGGCTGAACCACTATAAATCTTTGTGTCTTTTTACAGTTTAGCCCCTGCTTTTCATATATTTGCATAAACCACCAAAATCACTAAGAACAACATAAGATCTACTAAATCATACGACTTTGAGGTGTTTGTCCATTTTTTGTGCAAACATTTTTGGTGCTTTCACTGAGAAGGGCTAGAAGCTCGAAGCTTCAGCTTCATCCACTTAACATTTTTCCTAAACAGCATCGTTCGCCACTTGGAAAACATGCCTCCCAAACAGAGAAAAGATGTTAACAAAGGAAAAAACATCGCATCCAGCAGTCTTCCAGATCCAGCTGTCACGAATCAAGTAAATCGTCCTCCTCCAGCAGCAGTACCAAATGAAGGACAGGCTAATCCGACCACTCCTGCCACAGAACAGCCCGCAGCAATTACTAGGGCAGATTTAGACAGGGTTGTGGTTGAAGTAACTAATCGCTTCACGTCCCAGCAGGAAGCCTTGGTGGACCATCTCATGTCACGCTTAAGGGATGCTGAAGAGTCCAACCGCAACACTGAATCATGGGGCGAGTCCCATTCTGGAGGATCTCAAAGACAACAAAGGTCTTCATTCTTCGAAGGAGCTAACGGCAGAAGTAGCCATGGTAGGAGCCGAGATCGAGCACAGCCCGAAGTTAGGCCTGAGGAAACGTTTGGTACCGAACCCAACGGGGGAGGTACCGGACGAAGGTCAACTGTAGTTGAGCCTGTCTTACTTCCTAACCACGGAAACGCCAGTGAACGGGGCCGAGCTAGAGTCCAGCCCGAAGTTGGACCCGAGGAAGTGCTTAGATCAGAACCCAGCAGGGGAAGATCGAGGCAAGGGCCAACTGTAGCTGACCCTAGCATGCTCCCAGAAGATCAAAGGCAGCCACTGGAAAATATGAGGAATGATAGACGATACCATCCCTACAGGTCATCTGGACGGAATCAATCCCACAGAACAGAACCAAACTCATTTCTATCTGCTCCAAATGCTGATGAAAGGATGGCATGCTTATTCAGAGAGTGCGTCCAACGGGAGCAAAGAGATCGAGGGATAGGCGCTGGGGTAACCAGCCCTTTCGCTCGCAATATCGAAATTGCTATCACCCCCCGAGAATGGAAGATGCCAACAATGGAACCTTACAAAGGAACCTCCGACCCCGTTGTACACTTACAGAGGTACACACAACATATGCTCATGAGTGGAGCGACAGAGGGAGTACTGTGCAAATGCTTTCCGCTCTTCTTAGCAGATCTCGCTACCTCCTGGTTCTGTCATCTACCCCAGGGATCCATCAGCTCGTGGGAAATGTTGAAAGAAAAGTTTATCAGTCAGTTCCGCATTCATGTGGAACAACCTAAGGACGCTTATTCCTTATCCAGCGTCAAACAGAAATCTGGAGAGAAACTGCAGCAATACCTAACCTGATTCAATGCCGCAGCAGCCGCAGTCCAAGATGCCGATGAGAAGCTTATCCTAATGGCCCTCTGTAGTGGTGTGCATCCGGACACTAAATTTGCTAGAAGGTTGACAAAAGAAAAACCAGCTACTTTACCCGATTTCTTCCATGAAGCCGGAAAATATAAGAGGCTTGAGGATGCTGCCGTTGAGGGGCAGTCAGGACAGCAAAATAAGGCAACTCACGGCAACGCCCCTGCTGTGGCAAGGGACGTTCGAAGAAATGATTCCAGAGACAATGCTGGGGGCAAAAAGGGAGAAAAGCGCCTATATCGGCCAGAACCAAGATTCGACACTTACACTCCTTTGAACGAGACCGTCGAAAATATCTTCCTTGCCACCCAAGGCGAAGTTAGATACAAACGCCCACCATACAAGAAGGAATCAGATAACGCGCAGAAGTCTGGAAAGTTCTGCCGCTTCCACGAATCTCATGGGCATGATACCAATGAATGCCATCATCTCCGGGACTTGATTGAGGAACACATCACAAGGAAGAAACTGGAACGCTATGTAAAAGGTCAGGACAGGACTCCGGCTCCTGCCAATGAGAACCCAAGGCTACCCTCACCGGAGATCAGCAGAGGAAACCGCAACACTAGCGGCTCTAGTGAAGAGAAGATAGTGGTCCATACCATCTCGGGAGGACCGCACATCGCAGACAGAAGCTGGAAAGAGATGGAAAGATATGGAAAGTCGCTTAGAGACAAAAAGACTGTTTCAATTCGGTTATAGAAGAGCGCCACCCGAAGCGGAAAGAAAGTGATGACATCACATTCGGTAAGCGTGACCTAGAAGGAAGGCAATACCCTCACATGGATCCCATGGTTATCTCTGCCCGGCTCGGCCCCGCCGAAGTTTACCGAATCCTAGTAGACACTGGAAGCTCGGTAAACATCCTATTCAAACATGCATTCGACAAAATGAAGCTATCAATGAAGGATGTATCTCCCTGCGATAAACCACTACACGGTTTCACTGGGGATGCAAAGATGCCCCTCGGGCAACTGGACCTCTTTGTTGAGATTGGAAGCCATCCCCGCTCCGTTGTACGGAAACAGACGTTTGTGCTAATAGAAAACCATTCGGCCTACAACGCCTTCTTAGGAAGACCAGCCTTGTCTGACTTCCAAATTGTCCTAGCCCCATGGTGCCTAAAGATGAAATTTCCAACGGACAATGGAATAGGGGAAGTAGAAGGAGACCAGGACGTTGCTCGAGACTGCTATGTGACTGAACTTCGCAACAACCACAGGAAGGATAAAGGGAAGGGTGTAGAGGTTGCCCTCTGCACGAAAAGTCTAGACGCGTAGCAACTAAAGAAAGCCCCTCCTCTTCGATATACCAGCGACCCTTTCAATGATTTAGACCCTAGGGACAAAGAGGAGGAGGCCACCGCCGAGCCTGTAGAGGCTATGGAGTTTGTATCTGTAGACAAGCACGACTCAAGTAGACTATTGAAAATTGGGTCCCAACTAAAAGCAGAGTTGAAGGAGCAACTCATTGACTTTCTCCGCCACAACTTGGATGTATTTGCATGGTCACACGCTGATATGACCGGAATATCCCCCGACGTAGCATGCCACGTACTAAACATTGATCCTACCAAGGCGCCCGTAAAACAAAGAAAGAAGTATGGGGGCAGAGCGATCGGCAGCCCTCGATGAAGAAGTAAAGAATCTACTCGCCAATGACTTCATACGAGAAGCCATCTACCCGGAATGGATCGCTAACCCGGTACTGGTGAATAAGGCTAATGGGAAGTGGCGAACATGCATTGACTTCTCCAACCTAAACGACGCCTGCCCAAAGGATTGCTTCCCACTCCCCCGAATCGACCAACTTGTAGACAGCACAGCCGGGCACGAGCTCTTATCTTTTATGGACGCATACTCAGGGTATAACCAAATTCCTATGCATGCTCCCGACCAAGACCACACTAGTTTCATCACCGACCGGGGTTTATACTGCTATAAGGTAATGCCTTTCGGACTTAAAAATGCAGGAGACACCTACCAGCGCCTCGTCAACAAGATGTTTGCAGGGCTAATAGGGCAAACTATGGAAGTATATGTGGATGACATGCTGGTAAAGTCAAGAAAAGCCGACGATCACGTAAGCCACCTAGGCAAGATGTTTCAAATAATTCGCCAGTATGGAATGAAGTTGAATCCTCTAAAATGCTCCTTCGGAGTGTCATCAGGAAAGTTCTTAGGATTCATCGTCCATGCCAGAGGGATTGAAGCAAACCCTGAACAAGTCCGAGCGCTAAGGGATATCAAGATACCTTCCAATCGAAAGGAAATGCAAAGCCTGAATGGAAAAGTGGCCGCCCTAAGCCGATTCATCTCCAAAGCAACGGACAAGTGTGTCCCCTTTTTCGAAGCTCTAAAGAAAGACAAAGGAAAGTTCGAATGGACCGACGAATGCTTGACCGCTTTCTTTAACTTAATCGAACACCTTTAGAAACCACCGGTACTCTCGACTCCAAGCGAAGGCGAAGAATTATACCTATACCTTGCTGTGTCATCCCACGCCCTAAGCGCTGCCTTGGTAAGGGAAGACAACCGCACGCAGCGGCCAGTTTACTTCGTCAGTAAGAGGTTTATGGGGGCAGAAGTTAGATATCCTAAACTTGAGAAGCTAGCATACTGTTTACTAATCACATCACGGAAACTGCGTCACTACTTCCAGTCCCATTCCATCAAAGTTCTGACCGATCAACCACTGAGGCAGGTACTCCATCGTCCCGACACTTCTGGGCGACTACTTAAATGGTGCATTGAACTGAGTCAGTATGATATCACCTATCACCCTCGCACCGCCATCAAGGGACAAGCCATGGCTGTTTTCATTGCAGAATTCACTACCAACGAAGATAAGGAGCAATTGGAAATAGCAGAAGATATCAAGTGGAACCTCTTTGTGGACGGTGCATCAAACGAACAAGGCTCGGGGGCAGCTGTGGTGATAATCACTCCCAGGGGAAATAAGCTGCACTATGCTATAAGGTTGGAGTTCGCCGCCACCAACAACGATGCAGAATATGAAGCAGTGATAGCTGGATTAGAACTTGCCATAGAAATCGGAGCCAATTCTTTGTGTCTTCATAGCGATTCTCAACTTATTGTTAATCAAATACTAGGAGAATTCCAAGCTCGAGAAGAACGACCCATAGCATATTTAAAGAAGACCAAGTTACTTCTCAGCCGATTAGACCACTACTTAGTCAAACACATCCCTCGGGAAGAGAACCAAGAGGCCGACGAATTGGCAAAGCAAGCAAGTGTGAGAGACATCGCCATCTTCGGAGCAGTTACCATCTCAAAGCAACTGGCCCCAAGTTTTGAGCAAGTGAATCTGATAGCTGCAACCGAAGAAGCAACTTGGATGACTCCCATCCGAGACTACCTACAAAGCGGCACGCTACCCAACGGGCGTAACGAAGTCAAGAAAATCTTGAGGAAAGCATCCCGCTACACAATACAAGAAGACATCCTCTATTGGCGTGGATTCTCTAACCCATTATTAAGGTGTGTCGCTGGGAGGGAAGCCAAGGAAATCTTATTCAACATTCATCAGGGAAGCTATGGAGATCACACCGGAGGGCAAACATTAGCGAAAAAGATACTCCGATATGGATATTTCTGGCCCACCTTAAGCAAGGACGCCTTAGATTTCGTCAAGAAGTGCGACAGATGCCAGAAGTTTGCTAAGATTCTGCGGATACCAACAACTTAGATTACTCAAATGACCAGCCCTTGGCCCTTCGCAATATGGGGAATTGACTTAATCGGCGAGCTACCAATGGGCTGAGGCGGGGCCAAATATGCTATAGTGGCAGTCGACTATTTCACCAAATGGGTGGAAGCGGAACCTCTGAATAAAGTATCTTCAACAAAAGTTATTAACTTCTTGATCAAAAATGTTCTGTGCAGGTACGGAGTCCCACTCAAAATCATATCAGACAATGGGCTTCAGTTTGATAGCGAGGAATTCGCCAACTGGTGCCGAGAGCACAAATTCACAAAAGCTTCTCATCCGTGGCGTATCCCCAAGCAAATGGACAAGTCAAAGCCGTCAACAAAATTCTGAAAACCCTAATAAAAAAGAAACTCGAAAAGTCAAAGGGTGCTTGGGTGGATGAACTCCCCACGGCACTGTGGGCCTATCGCACATCCTTCAGAACTTCAACGGGGCACACTCCTTTCACTTTGGCATACGGATCGGAGGCTATGCTCCCAGTTGAAACTATTGTGCCTTCCCACCGTAGGATCCACTATAACCCAGAAGAGAACGAAGAACTCCTTCACATGTCTTTGGATCTGGTTGAGGAGAGAAGAAATAATGCAATCCTTAAAGCAGCAGCCCACAAGCAAAAAGTGGCAGCACAATACAACTCCAAAGTCAAGCATCGTACCTTACAAGAAGGAGATCTTGTCCTCAAGCGAATCTTCCCTCGCCCCGGAGCACTAGACCCAATCTGGAATGGACCATATGTAATTCATAAAGATCTCTACAATGGAGCTTATATTTTGTCAACAGTGGTCGGAGAGGTGTTCCAGAGGGCATGGAACATCCAACACCTCCGTCGATACTTTTCTTAACTTGTACTGCCCATATGAAGTGAATTAACAAAGAGAATCAGTGGACGTAGGCCTTTCCGTGCCGAACCACTTTAAAAAAACCTTGTCTCTTTTTTTTACTTGTTCCTTTATATCTTGGCTGCTTGTTAACTTTATCCTTTTCTGTTGGACAAAATCCTATGCATATAGCATTTCCACCCAAAGCACTCCACAGCGCAACTTCACCTTGACAAGACCTAACAGGTACTATGCGAATCTATGCCCTCGCTAATGAGACACTTTCGCTCCAGCATCCCTCTGCTGCGGGTTAACTCATTGCTCGCGACGGCCCTTAAAGCCAACTGTAATGAGCCGATTATAAGCCACCGAGAAGGCCGATTATAGCCGAGGTAGCTCATTACGGCGTTCGGCTTGCCGGCAATTGTGAACCGACTATAAGCCCCAACATAAGGTGTGGCCAGCCAGGGGCAGTTCACGGTTGACGATCGGCACCCACGCTAGCCGGCCACAGTAAATCGAATAATACCAACGATTACAGGCCCTAATGGCCTGGGTAGTTACTGTGTGCGATCTCGGCTCCGATGTGTCTTAAGTGCGGCTGTGGTAAAAAAGAATTAACTCCCCGCGGAGGCGTAAGATGGGTGACAAATGTCTCCAAGACCCACAGCTAGGGAAAGTGACTACAAAGCCCGTTTGCCACGAACTTAAGCACATCGAAGGCCTTCCGTGATTGGAAGTTTTACCTTTTCACATATTTCAATTTTACTTAAGCAACTTTTCTCCTACCCTCTGTAACAATCCCTGAAGTACAGGACACAGAGCATGAGACATTCACTAATGGAAGTAGACGCTCACGACGAGATACTGGACCGCATCCCTTACTCGGTCACACAGAATATTCAAAGCTGCCATCCACAAGCAAGATGTAAAGAGCGGTATTTCCTTCTTTCATATGCAAACATGTGACTATAATTTATTCACACCTCACGCTAACATTACAAGTCATGAAATTATGTTTTAAACAAAAACCTGACATCAAACACGATTTGATTACAAGAATATGCATAGCTATATTTCTCATACGACATGTCAAAATAGCAAAAAATATTCAAAAGACGACAAAATCAGCTTAAGTTAAAGAATTACACGTCAAGAATAGAGCTATTTATTACAAGTAGCAAAAATTACCACCTAAGAGTTACTTTACTAGTTTAAGACTAACATATACAACCATGTTAAGAATTTTCCAGGCCTAATCAAGGAGCCGGCTGCGTCGGAGTTCTGTCCTTGTCCTGTTGCCCACCTGTCCGGTCAGAAAAAGAATTCGTCAGTGATAAGCAACCAAGTTAACGGAAAGACTAGAAAGGAAGACTTACCAGCATCTGCTCCTTGATCAACTTGATCATCATCCTCCGCTTGCACAGCTGTCTTCTCAGTTGCAAGCAACCGCATGCCCTCCTTCACCGCCACCTTCTCCTCCTTGGTAAACTGGGCGGTAACAGTATCCATCCTAAAGGCCACGCCATCCTCCTTATCTGCCTCAGCCTGGGCCTCCTCTAGAGCCCTAAGATAGATCCTAGCCATAACCCGAGGGTAATCATCCATCCAGGACAAGTTACCCTGCCTCCAAGTACGGAAGTACATATCCTGGAGCATCCCCTCCATCAGCCCCTCGTCTCTTCAAACTCCCTCGCCCGGGCCTCGGAATCCGACAACCTTACGACGGCAGCATCTCTCTCCAATTGATATCTCGAGCAGTCAGCCTGAAGGGATTTCCGCATCGCCTCCATCTCCTCCCTCAACTTGGCTTGAGCAAGCTCTGCAGCCTCAAGCTTCCCAGATAACTCCTCTATCTGCTCAAGATCCACTTTCCGAACCTCGTCCACCGTGGCGATGGCCATATCGATCCGTTCCTTGCAAGTAGCCTCCATTTTCCGCAGTTCCGCTCGACTGGCCTCTTCCATAGTTTTCTTTAGACGTCCAGAGGCGGCCTCGTGTTGAGAGATCTGGATGGCCTGATCAGCGAGTTGCTTGGCCTGGTCGGAAACCACTAACCGCAATCTTATGTTGGCACTCCCAATTTCCTCCCCGGCCTTGACCAGTCGGGCATGATGCCCCATCAACTTCCTAGTTTCCTCAGCAACCCGGTCGATGTTTGCCTTAGCTTCGTTCCCCATAATGACAATCCGAGTAGTAAGCAAATCGAGGTCCAAGGACTTGGCCTCATCTAGCACCTTTACCATAGGGTTGCGAGGAAGAAGGTGCTCACCGGTAACCTCGTCGAAGGAAATATCATGAGAACTTGGATCCAGATCAGGGTGACCCGCAAATGGATTACGAGCCAAGCCAGGACGATCAATCTGAGTAACGGTAGGATTTTCAGACAGGTGCGGAGAGGGTGTGAACTCAGTGTCCTCCACCGTGATATCATGAAGAGGCTGAATTGGGGGCTGAGGACCAAGTGAAGGTTCGGATAGGGAGCGACTCCTCTTTCTCTTTTGAATACCCTCTTCAATAACCCCGAGAAGAGGACGGTAGCCGACGACACCCCCGGAACGGTAGGCCGGAGGCTTCGGCTTAGCGGAAGCTTTGGAGAGCTTGTATTGTTCAAGCCTGTGCCGAAGATCTGAGGTCTTGGCCATTTTTCCTGCTCCTGATATGAAAACCAAGTGTTACCAACATGTATTGGGCCATCACTCAAGAATTGAAAGAGTAAAGTGAAATTCACCTTGAACCGCCGAAGTTGTTTCAGTAGAGGCGCTCCCGGAAGATAGATCGACGATGGTCCCAACGTTATCGGCTTTCTTGGACTTCTCTGTCCCCTCCAAACCTTCGAAAGCTTGGCGGAAAGCGGCATCCGTCCACTCCTGCATCTCGCCTACTTGCCCAGAAGATAAAGCCCCGACACCGTCGCCTCCTCCAGCGCTTTCTCCTCCATCTTCGCCTTGCTCCTCCTCAACGTCTCCCTCCTCCGGGATATCTGGACATGAGCTGGGAGAGGGACCGTCAGACTTTTTGAGCTTCTTCCCCCCGGCAACCGGGTGTTTCGGAAAGGGCCTCCTTTTACTGCTCTTTAACTCGGCCCCTTCTTTAGCTTGGGCAGCCTTCTCTTCAGCCGTGTCCCTCTGCTTGACCACGGATTGCTGTGGAAGGATCAAGTTGTACTCCAAGAGTGTAGCGTTCCTGATCAGGTAGGCAGCCGACCTATCTCTCCCAGTAATAGCTTCTATTTCTGCTGCCGTCTGAACCAGGCGGTCATTCTCCACGACCGCAAAACCACCTGTTGCTAGCAAAAAATAAAAACACATAAGAAAGAGTATTGCAACCAGGACGGGATTTAAAAATAGAGCTTTGACTTACATCCGGAGGTGAGACGCCGAATGGAAACGGAATCATCCCTGACGAAGAACCATTCCTTCTTGAACATACTATACTTGGAGTATAAATCCAGGACCGGCTTAAAGGTTACGACCGATTCCAAGATGATGTAGGGAGACCCCTTCTTGTAGCCTCTCAAGTTATACAAATACCGGATCTCCCGGTTGGAAGGAGGACGCACATATCTCCTTTGGAAGATGACGAAGAGACTCACCAGAATGGCTTAAGAGTTAGGCTGAAGCTGGAATGGAGCTACCTTTAGATATGTAAGAAAGCTGACTACCCAGGCGTTGAGAGGCGGGATGGCACCACACATGCAATGGTATCTGCTGTATGCAAAGTATCCATCGGGAGGATCATACGGCATCACTCCCGCATTCGGCAATAACATGCGTGCTCGGTCAATCCCGAAAGAGCGAGATATAACATCGAGTTGCTCGCCCTTGAGGGAGCTGGGAAAGCAATCGGGCAGGGAGTTCAGAAGCTCCTGATGGCCGTACCCGTCCACCAGTGATCTCGGGGCAGGTCCGTGACGTTCCGGTCCTGGCCGAGCAGGGGGCACTGCGGAAGATTCTCCTTCGCCCTGGGACTTCTTTCTATCCGATCGGGTTTCCACTCTTTGAGACATTTATCTGCAACACAAGGGAGTACATCGTTAAAACATATGAATGGTGTAGTCTGAAAATTTCACTCATAATTTAAAACGCTCAGAACTCCTAGTATCATTCGGTAAAGCGGATACAAAGGTTCATTTGGTATTTGGGATCTCAAGAGATCATCCGGTAATTCAGAATAGGCCCATTCGGCACTCAAACATACCTGGTTTGGTACTCAGATTGATTCGGTAATTAGGTTGGTTCGGTCCTCAGATTGATTCGGTGCTCAGACTACTTCGGCTATCTCAAAACGATAAAGGATAACAGTAACCTGAAGCCCCTATTTATAAGTGAAACATGTCAACCGGACCAACTGGTTCGGCACACCCAAGACCGAAAGAAGCTATCTCAACTACAGGAAAGCAAAGCGCGGCACATGCGAGCACGTACCCCACTTTGGGGGGCAAGTGTTGGGTGTATTTCGACCGGTCCAACATCTCTGCCGAACCAAGAACCATCTCCCCCATCACCGAACCAATGCCTCTCCATCCCACTGCCGAACCAGCCTACCGAACCAGCCACCTCCAAAGTACCACCGGACCAACATGCATCCCACCTCAATGCCGAGCCAAGTACACCGGTCCACTCACCTCCTTCCACCGAACCAAGTACGCCGGTCCACCATGCTCCTACCACCGAACCAAGCTTCACCGGACCACTCATCTCCTACCACCGAACCAAGCTTCACCGGACCACTCATCTCCTACCACCGAACCAAAGTAAACCGGACCAGCTCCACCGGGCCAGATTACGTCAGCCCAGGCCCGCCAGCTGCTATATACCTCCAAGACCCCTACCCCCAGCCTCACTCTATAAATAGAGGGGCAGGGGTACAACAATGGGGGAGAAGTTTGAGAGCTCAAGCACGGAGAGAACTTTCAAACAACTTTCTTTTACTTGTATCAAAGCTTTGTACTTGTAATCTAAACAAGAGAAGAGAAATAACATATAAAGTGGATGTAGGCACATTCTGGCTGAACCACTATAAATCTGCGTGTCTTTTTACAGTTTAGCCCCTACTTTTCATATATTTGCATAAACCACCAAAATCACTAAGAACAACATAAGATCTACTAAATCATACGACTTTGAGGTGTTTGTCCATTTTTTGTGCAAACAATGGTTGATAGATCTTTGTTTGTCTTCGAGTCCCAATATCTTCGAGCATGATGTTCTCCTGTAGTATATACACGTAAGCTTGATAAGACGTATATTATATATGATTGTATAGTTGCCGTCATTGAAACATAGAATGGAGGTTCTAACAAATTGATCCGTGATTGATATAATTTCACTCTTTATTGATGGACTGATATTTTTATGTACTGTATTTTTAGATTGGATGAAGAGGAAGTAATATGTTACTATAGTATGTATATGTAGAAAATTAAATTCATTGTGGTGAATGCATTGTTTTATGTTGTAAGCAATGATGTTATATACTACTTTATAAGTAGTTAACTTATGATTCGTGTATTTGGGTAACTGCTAGGATGGAATTTTTTTAAGGGGGAAGAATGTAACGACCTACAAATTCATCATTACAAAATAATAAATTAATTAAAAGTAAATTTTTAACAAAATGGTGAATTAAGTATCGTATTTATAACCATTACGAAGGTCTTTTCGAAACGATAAGTTTGATATACAATTTTGATATATTCGAAGTTATGGGTTGTGAAATAGAAGCGTTACACTGTTTAAACAGCGTATATAGCTGTATTGGGCCAAACCCAATATACAACCCATAACCTAGCTTAGCGACTATATATTTGAGAGTATGAAACCTTGCTGTCATCTTTTTTTGCCCTCAAATCCAGAAATTAAACTAATAACCTGCTAATGGCGAATGATTATCTTTATTACAAATTGATTTAAAAATCAAAGTGCACAAACCGTATGGAATTATATTGGAAAGAAAGTAACATGCATTATTTTTATTAATTATTAAAATAAATAAAATATTATATCTTCTAATCGCGATATCTTGTGCATAGAACTCTGATTCACATATGGTTTCTTTTGTTGGACTTATGGCGAGATTTTGAATAATATGGAACTAGTTTTATCGAGTTTGGAGATTGATGGAAAAAGCATGATGGTATGATTTATTTATTTATTTAACTAAATTTAAAATATTAAATGCATATCTATTGTTGAAAAATTATAATTATTTATCTGTGTTGTAATATACTGATAACTGTTTGGATATTGTGAATATTTGGGTAAGTTATGCCATATTGACTATTTATTGTTGGTTTTTGTATTATTGGGTATTATGTGTAATCAGTTGTTTATTTAAATTTTTGATGTACTTGGTTGATATAAAATGGATGAAATTGGTTACATTGGATAAATAAATAATGAATAATGTGATTTATGAATTTTGTATAGTGTTTGTAAATAACAGTGTTTAAATGAAAATAACTGGAGAAATTCAGTAAGTTATTATTTATAATTTCTAAGGAAATTTATAAATAATAACGGAGAATATACTTTAAACTTAATTTTAAATGTTTATTATTATTATTCAATGAAGTGAGGTCTTATAAGTAATAATTATATGTTTTCAGTGAAAATTACACTATTTTGAAATAAATAGAAATGAACTAATTTTTGAGTATATTAAAGAGATCTGATATAAATAATTATTACTTTAACGTAAAATAACAATATTGTTGATTTGAAAGGTAATTTGATGAAATTACCATTTTGATATAAATACAATGTTTGGAGAGATCTAAAGTAATAAGATTACAATAAAATATTTGAAAGTATATTATCAGTTTTGTAAAAATTGTTATTGTTTTTTGATAAATTAAAGGTGCTTTTACAATAATAATAAAACGATTTTATACTTAAGAGATAAACGATTGTTGTAAATACGATGTTTTGAATTGGTGTGGTATGTGATTAACTATGGATTTTAGTTATCACATATGTTATTTTGTTACGATGAGATTGTACTTGGGTGTATTGCCATTATTACCACTTTGTATGTAGTTAACTATGGTTTTATTATGTTGGTGTTTGTGTTACTACTGTTGTTTGGATTATTACACATTTGATAATTGTTGTTTTGTCACTATTATGTGGTGATTTGTATAATTACATTTGTGATGTATTCCTATAATGAATTATTATTATGAATGTAAGTATTGCGTCGTTATCTATGTAATGATTGAATATTGTCAAATGTATGTGATGTTTAATGGGTAGGTGTACTATTGTCGTTATTGACCTATATGACGATCTATTGTAATGGATGAGTAGGAATACTGTTTTCTGCTTTTCGCATTGGTTGCATTGATTGTGGTGGTTACATTGTCTGTATTGAATTGAATTGGTTATATTGATTATAGTGGTTGCATTAGTTGTATTGAACTGCATTGATTACATTGGTTGTGATGGTTGCTTTAATGGATGGAATGGTTGTTATGTACTAACTTGTATTTCAATGCAGGAGAAGAGCATAAAACAGAACTACGTAGGCTTGATCCCTCAAAAAGGGTGTGTAGGTAGCCTTTTTATATGTAGAAGCCACCTGATCCCTTGGGTTGGGCTGGAGTGTATAAAAATTGGTGCAATCCAAAACATAGTTGAAATTATTGTTTTTCTTATATATATGTATAGGTGTAAAGCTGCAGATAAGAGCAGAAGATAGAATGGAAAGTGGGGATTGCTGGGCTATTTCAGAGATAGCAGATTTCGTGTATTCTTCTATACCATTATTATATTATTTGTGTATTGATCATAACTATTGTAATAAAATATAAATTTATGTGATGATTAATAGTTATTTATACTAATGCTTGATTCCATTGTGAGGTTTTTCCTTTTTTTCACCTTTTTAGATTTTTAATTTTTATCCACCCATGGTCCACTACTTTAATACCTCAAATTAGTTGTAAGCATATTCGACATCATTTATAATTGATTTTAGGTTTTAAAATTAGTTGGTGGTCACACCTTCCATTCTTATACAGTCTACCTCCTTCATCAATCCTAAAACATTCATTTCATCTACTGTGGTTCCACTCTGTAGTTGCCTAACTCTTTCGGCACAGAGTAGATATTCTCTTTGCTTCCCAGCAATCATTCCCATAAGAGCTGGCCAAACGATAGTGCCCCCAGAAGCTCTACTCGAACCAGCACTAAACCGAAAGTGGATATTGTAAGAAGCTAATGTCTCTAACACATTCCACTCTTCAATCATTGCTAGAAGCACCGACAACTTTATTTCACTTCCATAGGGTATACTCTATCAAGTCATAAGATGCAAAATACTCTAGCTAACTCTGCTGCTTCATGTTCAACTCCTTTTAAGAGAACAAATACCTCAAGGGCCCTTGGTTAGTAAATAACTTAAACATTTTCCCTAAAAGGTGACATGCCAAATCTTCAATGCGATGATAATGGTTACCGACTCCAAATCATGGGTCAGATATCAAACTTCATAGGGTCACAATTGTCTAGATGCATAAGCTATTACTTTCACTCTTTGCATCAACACTGCTCCTAACCCCGAACCCGAAGCATTTGTAAAAACTATCATACCTTCATTTTCCTTAAGTATAACTAAGACTGTGGATTTGTCTGTTGAAGCTTCAACTCTCAGAATGACATCTCACATTCCTCAGTCTACACATACTTCTTGTTCTTCTAAGAAAGTTTCGTCATTGGCCCTACTAACGAAAGAAGTCTAACGAATCACCGATAGTATCCTACCAACCATAGAAAACTTTGGACATTTGTAATGGTCTTGGTCTCTTCCATCCATTCACAGCTCCAACCTTCAAAGAGTCTACAACCAAGCCTCTCTCCGTAACAAGATGGATTAGGAACTTAACTTCCCTTCTCCAAAAATGACACTTAGAAAATTTTGCCTTGAACTTGTATTGCCTCAATGTTTCCAACGTAGGCCTTAGGCGAATATCATGGTCACTCTCATCTTTTGAGCATATTAGTATGTCATATATAAACACCAATACATACCCATCTAATATTCTTGACAGATCAGATTCACCAAGTCCACAAAGAATGTGGGTGCATTATTTAGTCCAAATTCAATTACTAGCTGAAAGTATGTAGTATCATATCTGACTAAACTGTAGTATATAAATAGTACTATAACCAGCGATATAAATAAAGTAAAAAGCTTGCCCATCGGACTTTTTATACTATTCGAACCACTGTCCTACATCTAGACCCAGAATCTCTTATTTTAGCTTTTACTCACTAACACCCTTGCTTTGCCTAGAGGAATAGGCCTATACACTTTCCTGAGACATTAAATAGGTCTTTTACACTAACTTGATAGTTTACAGACTTTGGCAGTACATGTGCCTTCAATATACAAAGTTGCCAAATATAGTACAAACTCCGATAACTCACAAGAATTGATTTGTAGTTGAATGATAGGAGTTTAGGAGGTAAGGAAATTAGAGAATTAAATATCATCAAAGAATGGTTGGGAATAGAGTAGGGTTTCAGAAATTAGACCAAGAAAATCAACGAATAATTAAATGATCAAATCTTGTTGGAATCCTAGTTATTTATAGAGTTTGAAGGGTTTTGATCAAAGGGTATGGTAGGTTTCCATTGTAAAAGGTCGTATTTGAAAGAGGAAGAAGAATCATGACTGTTGGAGTGAAAAGAAGTTTAAAATACGTCATATAAATTTGAATTTGATGTGTGCACCGATGGGCTTCCACCAGTCCATCAAGGCCACTTCAAATTCAAATTATAGAAGCTCTAAAAAGCTTATAAATTATAAATTTTTCTTTAATGATCTTTGAGAATATGAAATAGTATTGTGAAGTTCTTATGAGTTTTAACAACATATATGTAAGACAAAACGATTCGCAAATTTATAATCTTCAAGTGATCTTCCAATAGATGCCAATTGATGATCTTCGAAGCTTAAGCGCAATTTCCTTTTATCTTCTTGAATCGCAATCTTCCATTAGTGATATTTCTTTGAATTGTATAATTTAAATAATCAAATGGAATTATCGTCATCAAAACCGAGAATCGTAGTTCTAACAATCTCCTCCTTTTTTATGATGACAAATTATATATGCATTCAGGGAACAAATCACTTAATACAAATGGTATGAGTGCAATACTCTCCCAAATTATATGAACAAAAACATTATAGTACTTCCCCTAAATATATGCATATGACTAATTATTTTTTCCCCTTTGGCACATCAAAAAGGAGAATAATAGTGCATAATCGTACACAAATTAATAATGGATATCAAAAAATGAACATCGTAGACCATTAATGATAAAACATATCACACAGAACAATAACAATCATATAACATATAAATGGTCACAGTAGTCAAACATACAAATGTCAAAGCATGAACAAACCAAACATAAAACATATATCAATGTCCTAAATGAAAGACAATTTATGAAAATACAAATGTCATACAAACTAATGTAAGTTATGGAACATAAAGTGATACCATCTTGAAGAAGTTGAAAATTAGGTAAAGTCATAATAGCTTGAAGGAGGAGTAGGATCCGACTTCGTAAATCTAACGTGATGCCTGCTTGGTGTTGGAGGACGAACTGGAGATCCTGAAGCATGAGTAGTAGTATGCGGTCTATCCCTCTAGATCCCATCCCGGTAGGTCCAAATGCCTAAAATAAAGGAACTGCTACTCCAGAGTCATGAAGTCCCGCTTGAAAATCATGCACAAAAGATTGGGAGACTAATGGGGGATGAAGTGTTGTACCGACTTCACTATTTTATCGACTCCACTATCTCTAGTCTATACCAACCTGCATAGTCATGTCAAAAAGTGATCTAATAACTCCAAGCTCTCTCTTTTGTTTCAATTGCTCTTCATGCATTGTTTATGTTGTTTGTTCTTGTCTATCGAGAGAAGCAATAATACGAGCTTATGATGGAGATGTAAGCATAGGAGAGGCATGACGTAGAGAGGAAGTCCAAGAATGCTGTGACGCCCCACCTCTATGCTCACAATAACAAAGAGTATTAAAAGAAATACTGTCTGTTATTACGAAGAATAAGGCTGGATAGGAGCGGCCATCCGTAGTTGGTCGTACACTAGTATTGGTTACCTCGATAGGAGTGGTATACATTTTTAATTTTCATCTCTTATTTATTTACTCCCATCGACATACCCAATTACCAGTATAAAACGAACTACGATGGTTCATAATAGTTTAGGACAATGAATATAATAATAACACAGATAATATAAATGCGGAACACAGATTAAACAAAAAGTCTCATATATATAACTGACGTTAGTTACAATACAGTTGACACAATACATATGATACAACTACAACTGTCGACTCTGGAAGTTATATATACAAGTACATTATCGACTAATATAATGAATACATATCAACCTATACAATGACACGACTACTACAAAATGACGAAGACCACTTCAAAAGATATGAAAAGTCTTCATAGCTCAAACAGCAACTCAAAGCAGGAAATCTACAACCTGAAATAACTCAGGTCTGACCCGAGTATTAAATTCAAAAGAAAATAATACACGGGTCAGTCTAATTCAAACTCAGTCATTAATGCACGGAAGCAATAATAATCAATATCAAAAAGACGACAGTCACCATAATTCCCGTCTATCCAACCCTTTTTAATAAAGAAATCGGATAACGGAAATTATAACACTTAACAGTGTTAAACAACAAATCAGTAGATTCAAATCATCAGCTGAAATAATTAAACAAATTATCAATGAATATAATTTAGAAAACAACAAAATCATCAAAACAACAAAATCAATTCAAACAATTGAAATATCACTTTAAAACATCAATTCTGATTGGCTGCAGTACACGCACGCGTGTACTGCCTCGCCAGTACATCATTAAATACACAAAAGATCCACAAAAACCCACAGATGAGCACAAGGTCAAACCCAAGAAAAAGTCAGGTTCAACACAACTGCAATTTCAAATGAGATGGTCAAGACATAAAATCAAGTCTCGACCCAAAATCAGTGACTCAGTGCAAATGCAACAACAGAGCACAACGCACTAAGTAAGTAATAGCAAGCAACAGGGCCAGACCAAAATAATACAAACATGAAGTGAATGCAACTCCAGGTGAACAACCAAGGGCCCAGCACTGATATATACAAACGAATGGAATGCAACTACAGTGATCAAATAGACTGCAGGATTTCAAAAACAGACTACAGTGATCACGAACACATCAAACTTAATGAAACAGGAACTACAAATACAAGTTGCCAACATACAAACAACCAAGCATGCAACTCGAAGTGATATAACAGCAAATACCACAAATATCAAGTAATATAACAAAGCAACTCAACAGCAATGTATGTAACATACAAACAACAGATATACAAGCTGAAACTTCAGAAGAACCGGGTTGAACAACTACAAGTATAGGTACAATAAAATGCAGACCTGAGTAAAACTAAGGAATTGCATTTTTTTCCCGAATACATCATGAAACACTTGCAACATAAAATCAATGCAAAATGGACACAATCGAAACCAGACTCAAACAAGATGAACCAGACATGCAACTACATGTATCTGTATGTTGCAAACTCAAATAGAAATTTCATATAAAGGAATGCAACAGTGGTGATGAAATGAAAACAACCTGAATGGTCACGCTAGGTCATACTAGCCTTAAACAAGTGCATGTAACCTTCGGGTTAGCATACAAGTGAAACACAAAACAAGTGTACCCAAAAATATGACCAAAGCCAAACAACACAAGTGCACAGCAACCATGGAACATTGCCGCTATTCTAAAAAAATGCACAGCATACATATGAATCAAACTCATATATATATACTGCAATAATACCACAGAAAACATGAAAAGTGCATAACAAGTATGCAACTACAAAACTGGGTCAAGCAAGTGCAACACAGTGACGAGCTACCCAGATTCAAAGAGGCAATCAGTACAACAAGACTGCAAAAATTCAAGAAGGCACCAAACAACAAACAAAATGCAAAGGTCAAGCCATGGTTGTCATGACTCAACTCAAATGCAAAGCTTCAACAAATCAAAACAGCATCAAAGCTTATGTATGCAGACCCAACGCCTCAAATGACCAAGTATAACTGGAATCAAGAAATGCAATTTAAGTTTAAAAGCTATGCAGTGAAGACATAAACAAGTATATATGACGACCACTTGAAGTATGTCAAACAGACTGCAAGATAAACCCAAAAATATGCATATGAATCAAGTAACTTGAGTACTCAAAGGGAGATGCAAAACAAACTGTATTCGGGGAACGACACGAACATTTCGTGCTACATGAAGACCGGACAGTGCACCAATGATAAGGAACATAGCAATAAAGACCTATGCTACAATGGATAATTGAACTCAACAAAATCAGACAACAGAGACAATCAAAGTCCAATATGACCGAAGTCAGATATATGAACTCGAGTAAAATCTCAGTCAGGATGGACAAAACCAATAAAACATGAATTGAACCAAGACAGATAAAAATCATCAACAACGAAACACAATCAAACTATCGAAGCACTATACCAAGCCCGAATTAGATGTGAGTAAATAATTTACTCACCTTTGTTTTTGAAGAGCACGAATTCGATGTCTTCGAATTTGCGAATACCCTAGCTGCAGAAGATTGAACGAGCACAGACTCCAAGCACAACCGAAGTCGAACTCGATCGAATTGATGTAATCGCCAGCTGATAGAAGCGTCGATCGCCAAAGCAAGGTCGAGGTCATCGATGGAACGAGTCACAAAAGTTAGCGTCTTCAGTTTTGAAGAAGCCCTAGCTTCGAAAGAGAGACGAACGAGAGAGGCCGCCATTATCTCGTTTATTTAGGTTTAGGGTTGTGAATCAAAATGAATGAAGGGGGAAACGGTGGTGAATAAGATAAGTGTTTTGGCATCAAACAATTGGGTCAAGATAACACTAAAGCCCACAATCCTTAAATAATTTGTAAAAGAATTTAAACCGGATTAAAAATTCCAAACAGCTATTAACCAACAATTTAATCGTCATTCGACGACAATCAATTGTTATAAAACTCCGGGTTGTTACAGACTCCCCTCCTTATAAAAATTGCGTCCCTGCAATTTTCATAATTAAGGTCGTCCACAATTATTATTCTACTAACATAAACTGGTTAAGTTAGAAAAATAAAGATCGAGAACCCAATACCAAAGAAATCTTTCAATTTCATAAAAGAGATTCACAAATTCTCAACAAAATCTAATTATCAAATAGATAATCAGAAACAATCAAAACTGAACAAATACAATTATCAGCGATATTTAATTATCAACTAGATAGTTTAAATTCAGAAATCACAAAACAGCAATATCTAATTATCGATACAATAATTAGAAAACAGCAAAATCTAATTATCAACAAAGATAATTAGAAAACAAAATTCGCAAATCGCAAAACTGCAAATATCTAGTTATTCAACAGATAAATAGAAAACACGAACTTCATAATTAGCAAACTATAACTATCAACAGAGATAGATAGAAAACAACAATTCAATAAAATTAACATACTCTAGAATCAATTAGAGACTAGGAAATTTCATAATCAACAAAGTCAACAAACATCCAATTATCTAAACGATAATCAAATCTCAAATCGACAAATATTCGATTATCAAAAACGATAATCAAATCTTAAATCAACAAATATTCAATTATCCCAAACGATAATCAAATCCCAAATCAACCAATATTTGATTATCAAAAGCGATAATCAAATTTCAAATCAACAAATATTTAATTAGCAAAAGCGATAATTAAATCCCAAATCAACAAATATTTAATTATCAAAAGCGATAATTAAATCCCAAATCAGCAAATATTTAATTATCAAAAGCAATAATTAAATCTCAAATCAGCAAATATTTAATTATCAAAAGCAATAATCAAATCTCAAATCAACAAATATTCGATTATCAAAAACGATAATCAAATCTCAAATCAACAAATATTCGATTATCAAAAACGATAATCAAATCTCAAATCAACAAATATTCGATTATCAAAAACGATAATCAAATCTCAAATCAACAAATATTTAATTATCAAAAGCGATAATCAAATCTCAAATCAACAAATATTCGATTATCAAAAACGATAATCAAATCTCAAATCAACAAATATTCGATTATCAAAAACGATAATCAAATCTCAAATCAACAAATATTCGATTATCAAAAACGATAATCAAATCTCAAATCAACAAATATTCGATTATCAAAAGCAATAATCAAATCTCAAATCAACAAATATTCGATTATCAAAAGCAATAATCAAATCTCAAATCAACAAATATTCGATTATCAAAAACGATAATCAAATCTCAAATCAACAAATATTCGATTATCAAAAACGATAATCAAATCTCAAATCAACAAATATTCGATTATCAAAAACGATAATCAAATCTCAAATCAACAAATATTCGATTATCAAAAACGATAATTAAATCTCAAATCAACAAATATTCGATTACCAAAAACGATAATCAGAACTCATATCAACAAATATCTAATTATCACAAGCGATAATTAGAAGCAACAAATATCCGATTATCAAAAACGATAATCAGAACTCATATCAACAAATGTCTAATTATCACAAGCGATAATTAGAAGCAACAAATATCCGATTATCAAAAACGATAATCAGAACTCATATCAACAAATATCCAATTACCTGCAGATAATTGGAAACAACAAATATCTAGAAATCAATTAAGAAGACTAGAAAATCAACATAAAAGCTTGGATCGATCCCATCAGATGGCGAGTTTTTAATTCGCCGCACGTGCATCAACAAATGGCCGAAGCCTACCAAGTACTCAACATAATTTTGGCGCCCAACAAATGACCCGAAGGTCCAACAAATGACCCGAAGGTCTAGTACTGGTATTGACCCGGAGGTCCAACAAATGACCCGAAGGTCCAACAAAGTGGCTCGAAAGCACACGAAATCATCAAATATTTCAATTAACGAGTCCGGAATTAACCAAAATAGCAAACGCACATGTCCCATAACCACGAGTTTTACTAAATCGTTTAATTCTCTTCATCGTTTCCTTGAAAGTGCAAATTCATCAAAATCATCAAATCAGCAGATATTTCAATTAACAAGTCCGGAATTAACCGAAATAGCAAACGCACATGTCCCATACCACGTGTTTTACTAAATCGTTTGATTCTCTTCATCGTTTCCTTGAAAGTGCAAAATTGTGTATTTTGTAAAAATACACTTTACTTTCTCAAACGGACAAGTCCGGAATTAAGCGAATCAGTAAAAGAAAGGGGTCATAATCCTCGATTTTGCTGAAACGTTTAAATCGCTTCCTCGTTCTTTTGAAAGCGCAAACTATAAAATTCCTGAAAACAATTTTTATTTATTTTATACAAATAACAATTCACATTCTCAACTGAACAAGTCCGGAGTTAAGCGAATCAGTAAAAGAAAGGGGTCATAGTCCTCGATTTTGTTGAATCGTTTAAATCGCTTCCTCATTCTTTTGAAAGCGCAAACTGTTAAAAATTTTATAAAACAATTTTCATTTTAAAATGATTTTCAGTACACGTGATTAAAACAGCAAATCAGTAGCAATTTCGATAAGGAAATTATACTTCTCAAAATACCGTAAAAACGGGTCACAAATCAGCATTGCGGTATAACCGCTTGAAAATCCACTTTTAAAATTTTGACTGTTACTGAAGCCAAAGCGACAGTAATTTTTAAACGTCAAAATCTCATCAAAATAATTTACACCAAATGTAACACCAGTGAATTTTCATTCATTAAAATTTTCAACAAAACACCGTGCTTCCGAATTTTAGCATTGGTGTAAAAATCCCGTTATAAAAATAACGGCAACAAAATACGTTTCATAACCAAGCATCGGTTCAACGTAAATTTAATGCAGTAATGTGCAATTCATATTTGCACGCACAATACAATATAAACAAAGAAATTATTCTATTGTCTTCAATGAAGATAATTTAAACCAGCAAAAATCTAATCAACATGTGATTAGCATAAAAGAAAATCAGCAAAAATCTCAACAAGAATCACATAACTACAATCGTTTCGAATCCTCAATTCGGATTCGAAATTCTCAAAGAAACAAAATAAATACAGCTATGTAAACAGCAAATGAAATCTTTTTCAATTTTCATATTTTGATTTTTAAATCAAAAAGGTTATCAGTTGTACTCAGCGAAGACAGTTTCACTGTTTCCGCTGCGCACTCTGATAAACAAAACACAAATCAATCAAATCATCAGAACACAGTTTCACTATTTTTTAATAAAGATATTTAAAAATTTCATCAAAATTTCAAAACTTTAGTTTTGACTCAAAGCACAAATAAAACATCAACCAATAGTTGTAACATATGTTCCATCTAAGTTATGTTTTATATTATGTCTATAAACCCCAAGCTCTGATACCAACTGTGACACCCCACCTCTATGCTCACAATAACAAAGAGTATTAAAAGAAATACTGTCTGTTATTACGAAGAATAAGGCTGGATAGGAGCGGCCATCCGTAGTTGGCCGTACACTAGTATTGGTTAACTCGATAGGAGTGGTATACATTTTTAATTTTCATCTCTTATTTATTTACTCCCATCGACATACCCAATTACCAGTATAAAACAAACTACGATGGTTCATAATAGTTTAGGACAATGATTATAATAATAACACAGATAATATAAATGCGGAACACAGATTAAACAAAAAGTCTCATATATATAACTGATGTCAGTTACAATACAGTTGACACGATACATATGATACAACTACAACTG
Organism: Allium fistulosum; assembly: GCA_030737815.1. Lineage (NCBI taxonomy): Eukaryota > Viridiplantae > Streptophyta > Magnoliopsida > Asparagales > Amaryllidaceae > Allium > Allium fistulosum. The sequence goes on from CM060904.1 coordinate 342,264,829, forward strand.
TCGACTCTGGAAGTTATATATACAAGTACATTATCGACTAATATACATGAATACATATCAACCTATACAATGACACGACTACTACAAAATGACGAAGACCACTTCAAAAGATATGAAAAGTCTTCATAGCTCAAACAGCAACTCAAAGCAGGAAATCTACAACCTGAAATAACTCGGGTCTGACCCGAGTATTAAATTCAAAAGAAAATAATACACGGGTCAGTCTAATTCAAACTCAGTCATTAATGCATGGAAGTAATAATAAGTGGAAATTAGTCACAAGGGCCTCTTTAGCAAGTGCAATTAGTTTCTAGGACACACAACTGAAATAATTACTTTTAAGGACAAAATGCAAAATAATTAGTTTCTAAGGCCTAAAAAGCTATGAAATTATGTCCTTGAAAATAATTGGACTGCTGACTTTGTCCTTAAAAGTAATTATTCTGCTGACTTTGGCCTTGAAATTAATTTCTGTGGATGTGTGTCCTAGAAACTAATTGGACTGCAAAGTTTGTCCTTCTAGTGAAATGCCCCTAATAATAATCAATATCAAAAAGACGACAGTCACCATAATTCCCGTCTATCCGACCCTTTTTAATAAAGAAATCGGATAACGGAAATTATAACACTTAATAGTGTTAAACAACAAATCAGTAGATTCAAATCATCAACTGAAATAATTAAACAAATTATCAATGAAGATAATTTAGAAAACAACAAAATCATCAAAACAAGAAAATCAATTCAAACAATTGAAATATCACTTTAAAACATCAATTCTGATTGGCTGCAGTACACGCACGCGTGTACTGCCTCGCCAGTACATCATTAAATACACAAAAGATCCACAAAAACCCACATACGAGCACAAGGTCAAACCCAAGAAAAAGTCGGGTTCAACACAACTGCAATTTCAAATGAGATGGTCAAGACATAAAATCAAGTCTCGACCCAAAATCAGTGACTCAGTGCAAATGCAACAACAGAGCACAACGCACTAAGTAAGTAATAGCAAGCAACAGGGCCAGACCAAAATAATACAAACATGAAGTGAATGCAACTCCAGGTGAACAACCAAGGGCCCAGCAACTATATATGCAAACGAATGGAATGCAACTACAGTGATCAAATAGACTGCAGGATTTCAAAAAAAGACTACAGTGATCACGAACACATCAAACTTAATGAAACAGGAACTACAAATACAAGTTGCCAACATACAAACAACCAAGCATGCAACTCGAAGTGATATAACAGCAAATACCACAAATATCAAGTAATCTAAAAAAGCAACTCAACAGCAATGTATGTAACATACAAACAACAGATATACAAGCTGAAACTTCAGAAGAACCGGGTTGAACAACTACAAGTACAGGTACAATAAAATGCAGACCTGAGTAAAACTAAGGAAGTGCATTTTTTTCCCGAATACATCATGAAACACTTGCAACAGAAAATCAATGCAAAATGGACACAATCGAAACCAGACTCAATCAAGATGAACCAGACATGCAACTACATGTATCTGTATGTTGCAAACTCAAATAGAAATTGCATATAAAGGAATGCAACAGTGGTGATGAAATGAGAACAACCTGAATGGTCATGCTAGGTCATACTAGCCTTAAACAAGTGCATGTAACCTTCGGGTTAGCATACAAGTGAAACACAAAACAAGTGTACCCAAAAATATGACCAAAGCCAAACAACACAAGTGCACAGCAACCATGGAACATTGCCGCTATTCTGAAAAAATGCACAGCATACATATGAATCAAACTCATATATATATATATACTGCAATCATACCACAGAAAACATGAAAAGTGCATAACAAGTATGCAACTACAAATCTGGGTCAAGCAAGTGCAACACAGTGACGAGCTACCCAGATTCAAAGAGGCAATCGGTACAACAAGACTGCAAAAATTCAAGAAGGCACCAAACAACAAACAAAATGCAAAGGTCAAGCCATGGTTGTCATGACTCAACTCAAATGCAAAGCTTCAACAAATCAAAACAGCATCAAAGCTTATGTATGCAGACCCAACGCCTCAAATGACCAAGTATAACTGGAATCAAGAAATGCAACTTAAGTTAAAAGCTATGTAGTGAAGACATAAACAAGTATATATGACGACCACTAGAAGTATGTCAAACAGACTGCAAGATAAACCCAAAAATATGCATATGAATCAAGTAACTCGAGTACTCAAAGAGAGATGCAAAACAAACTGTATCCGGGGAACGACACGAACATTTCGTGCTACATGAAGACCGGACAGTGCACCAATGATAAGGAACACAGCAACAAAGACCTATGCTACAATGGATAATTGAACTCAACAAAATCAGACAACAGAGGCAATCAGAGTCCAATATGACCGAAGTCAGATATATGAACTCGAGTAAAATCTCAGTCAGGATGGACAAAACCAATAAAACACGAATTGAACCAAGACAGATAAAAATCATCAACAACGAAACACAATCAAACTATCGAAGCACTATACCAAGCCCGAATTAGATGTGAGTAAATAATTTACTCACCTTTGTTTTTGAAGAGCACGAATTCGATGTCTTCGAATTTGCGAATACCCTAGCTGCAAAAGATTGAACGAGCGCAGACTCCAAGCACAACCGAAGTCGAACTCGATCGAATTGATGTAACCGCCAGCTGATAGAAGCGTCGATCGCCAAAGCAAGGTCGAGGTCATCGATGGAACGAGTCACAAAAGTTGGCGTCTTCAGTTTTGATGAAGCCCTAGCTTCGAAAGAGAGACGAACGAGAGAGGCCGCCATTATCTCGTTTATTTAGGTTTAGGGTTGCGAATCAAAATGAATGAAGGGGGAAACGGTGGTGAATAAGATAAGTGTTTTGGCATCAAACAATTGGGTCAAGATAACACTAAAGCCCACAATCCTTAAATAGTTTGTAAAAGAATTTAAACCGGATTAAAAATTCCAAACAGCGATTAACCAACAATTTAATCGTCATTCGACGACAATCAATTGTTATAAAACTCCGGGTTGTTACAGTGAAATGACCCTCCTATTTCCACCCTAATTTCATAAGGATTTTTTTTTTTTGCTATGAGATGATATATTGATATATCATTCATTACAAACATATTTTCCAAGGTCATTTTCTTTTTCCAATAACCAAAATATATCCAGGATCAAAATAACTTACCAATATAAATATATCAGTGCATATCTAATAATATACACATACATATGAAGATGTATGTGTTCTTCTTGTTTAAATTCAGAGTATATACTTTATTATTATTTTTTTGTTCAATAACATCCTGTTTGATTTGGAGATTTAGTAATTCAGATACATTATTGTATTCAGATTTTTGGCCATAAAATCCACTAAAATATGTACTTTAGTCTGTCATTAGGATCAAGAAATGATCAAGTAATATTCAGTAGTAAACAAGCTTTTAATGTTGATGATTGTGTTTAAAGTCTGGATAATATTAGATTCAGTATAAAAGAAAGTGGATCCTAAGTGAACACAAGCAACATCTAGGCGTAATGGAAACGCGCCTAACTTATACACAAAAGGTCACGAGTTTGAGTACCATGCAGGTCGGTTCAAACACAATTTTTGGTTTTCTTCTTTTTTTTTTCTGAAAGGTTAGAAATCTGATACCTACCTATAATTGTACATATATGTTTAATTTTTGCCTATAACCCAACATACAAAACAATCCTTCTTACTTACTATTTTTGTATCCCATTCCTACAACTGTTTTAAGAATTTATGATCATATTTTTGCTCAAATATCAACATGTACACAGATGTACATGTACATGTCAATATTTCTGCTCATTTTCCAGAAAACTGGGTGAATCAATTGCTAAATGTACTAAGCTTTGAAATGCATTTTTATTTTCAGAATACAATCTATCATGATCAACCAATACTTCATTTAATTGAAGCTGGTTAACTCATGAATCCTGTATCTGCCACACTAGTTCAATTTCATTGCATTCTGTTTAAAGCTTTAGGAAAACATCTTACTCTTCTCAATTCAATTCAGAAATGAATTCAAACTTAATTACAAAGCATTTCAGTAAAAAGAAAATAAAATCCTGTTAAGTTTACTTCTTGCTAAATCCAGATTTTGTTCTAAAACTCAGTGCTCTGTTATATCTCAAGATTAACTATTACATAATATAAACTTTACAAAACAACAGCTCAACTACATATGCATATTTCTCTTCCAAACATCCATATCAGTAATTAAAATCATTTCCTTGTTTCCCACTCAGATTTTTCCTTTGAGATTTTAAACCTTAGTGCATAACAATATATTTAACATGATACAACTAGTTCATCTAACCATAATAGAATTCATTACATAACTGGAAATCTTAGAACATAAAATTTTTCCTGAATACATGCAGATATAATCGATTTAAACTCTTATTGAAACTAGCTAGCATGTTCATTCACTCCTCCATAAAAGCCATAACTTCATTTTTACTTAGTGCCTGGGTTACCTGAAAGAACATAAGTGGCTGCCTCATTTTAAAATGAGACACCCCAGATGCCATGAGCAAACAAGGGTCAGATCTATGATCTGGTATGAGTAACATCAATTCATTCATGATATTAAGCAATAGAGAATATAAGGGTACTAACTTGTTGATTCAACTAATATGCAATTCAGTTGTTTAAGCAAATTTCTGCAATCAATTATTTTAACCTAGTATAATTATGTTGATTCAGGTATGATATATTCATTTATCATTCTTTCACTTGCATACATAATCATGCAAACATAATTATCTATTTGCAACAATTTCACTTACTGGAATCATCTTGGTTCCATACCATTCAACCTAAGAAATATCCATATTCCTATTTCTTCATTTACAGGTTGTAATATTCAATTTAAATTCCTGCCTCATCTGCTATTAAGGAATCACTGGGACACATTGCAATGAACTAATTCACATCATTGCACAAAGATCTCAGGGCTTAAACAAACCATGTGCCAACTTGCATACTTCAAATATGACAAGCATTCCAGCAGCTTTCTTGGCCTTCCCTTCCCTAGTTTATTTACTAGTGTATAGTCTTAAATCCTATCATCAAATATGCTAAGTGAACATATCACTGCAAACATGGAAACATCCATAATTTCTTCTAGCATAATTCTCCTCAGAAATAATCAGACAGTTATTTCCTAAATGGGGTCAATATGTCTTGATCTTAGTAAAATATGAGAATATTTTCAACTGTAAAAGAGGCATGGCATGTTATATTGATCTGCAAGCCTTTATGATTGATTCAGATTCAAGATCTGGTTCAATCATAATTTTAGCTTGTGGGTTTCTCTTTTTTTTTTTGATTTGATTAAGGGCTCAGCACTTAGAAAATTTCTATTGCACCCTTAACATTTTTCTTTTCAAGCCTCAGCACTTATACCAAGTATAATGCAGCTCTAATCATTTTTATAAAGTTTCCATGCCATAGATCTATAACAGCTGAGAGTATTCTCTATATGATTTTTGAGATCCTAAACTTTAACATTTGTGAGTATAAATAAATCAGTATGATACTCATCCAAAGACAAATGTCTCAACCAATCAAAGGTCATCCAAAATCATCCATATTAAATCATATCAGATTTAAAATAAAACATCCAGAAAGCATTGATGAAATCATATACATCAAAACCAGAAATATATATATATAAATGGAAATAAAAAGTGGCTGCCTCATCTCAGGTCTTAATGCCATGAACTTAGTGAGATTACTCACCTAAATGTTTAATCCAGAAAATTCTTGTTTGAGTGTTCTCTCCTTTCTTCCAATATTTTCCTTCTTTTCTTATTTTTGTGCAGCTCGGGGTAAAAATGATTCTACTGGCTAAACTGCCTATTTATAAGCATTTTTCCTCTAGGGTTTTGTTGAAACAGAATTCCATTTCTGTCCTGGCTAGCATCATGCATTTTTCATTCATAATACCCCGGCCATATTAACCAATTTAAAGGCTGCATTTTCTTTCTTTTACTTTTCAGAAAATGGCCACTCTCCTAGTCATGTTAAAAGTGTGACTATCCTATTTTTATTTTAATTATTTCTGAAAATCCCCTTTTGCTATTTTTGCCTATACAAGCTCATTAACTTGTATCACATTTCATGTCATTTTAATGTCATAGTTTTACTTGCTTATATATATATATATATATACTTTTCAGTGTTTAAAAATATATATATTTGTACACATATCTTATCTAAGCTTATTTTAATTTCTCTTTAATTTCAGAAGCATATGCACCTATATGTATACAGGTTAATATACATAATTTTCTCTTCTGGGTTTTAAATAAAATTTGTTTACTGATTTAAAGTAAAGCCTACTTTTTCTTACTTTCTAAGATGATCCATATAATTTCAGAAATCAAACAGCCATGTTGCCAAATCATGTTTGTATTGCCCTTTAATTCTTGTTTTAAATCCAAGAAATCTGGAGTTCTTCCTTGTGCCATTTCAGTGTGCACGTGCACACATATACCTGCACACTATTTATTCCTGAGACTTCACCATATTTAAATCTAAATATTTCAAAATTAAATCATTTTTCAAAAATGATTTTTCACAAAATTTTGGGGTATTACATTCACCCCTCCTTTTAGGAATTGTGTCCTCACAATTTTTCTAACATTTATAGTGAGCATCTTTTTCTTTTCTGAAAACTTATCAAACATATGCATAAGCAAACAAATTCAACCATATCAACCATGCATAACAAATAATTTTTCCAGAAAGAAAAAAAAAATACCTTTTAATTTGCAAAAAGCTTAGGATAATCCATTCTAATCTTATCCTCTAACTCCCATGTGCAGTCATTAGGATCACTACTCCACTGGATCTTAACTAGTTTCAAGGTTTTGCTCCTTAATTTCTTTTCTTCCTTGGCTACAATCCCCACTGGTTCTTTTTCATAAACCAAGTCAGGATTTATTTGAATTTTGGTAGGCTCTTCCAAAATGTCTTCCTTATCATGTACCCATTTTCTAAGTTGGGACACATGAAAAACATTATGCATTGCTTTCATCTCCTCTGGTAGTTCTAATTTGTAAGCCAATGAACCAATTCTTTCCAGAATTTTATAGGGTCCAACATACCTTGGTGTAAGCTTACCTTGCTTGCCAAATCTCATGACTTTCTTCATAGGTGAAATCTTGATGAAAACAAAGTCTCCCACTTCATATTCCACTTGCTTTCTCTTCCTATCTGCAAATTTCTTTTGCCTATCTTGAGCTGCTGCTATTCTTTTTCTTATTAACCCAATTCTCTCTGTAGTTTCTTTAACATATTCAGGTCCAAGAACAGCCCTTTCTCCAGCCTCTACCCAGCATATAGGTGATAAACATGGCTTGCCATATAAGGCTTCAAATGGTGCCATCCCTATGGTGCTTTGGTAACTGTTATTGTATGTGAATTCAGCTAGATGGAGGTGGTCTTCCCAGTTGCCTCCAAAGTCCAGTGTACATGCTCTCAACAAATCCTCTAAGACTTTGTTCACCACCTCAGTTTGACCATCTGATTGTGGATGGTAGGCAGTGCTTAAGCACAATTCACTCCCCATAGCCTCTTGAAAACTTTTCCAAAACCTTGAGGTGAAGATGGTATCCCTATCACTCACAATGGTTTTAGGTATGCCATGCAACCTTACTACCTCTTTCATGAATATTTGAGCCAATTTTGGAGCATTTCTTTCTGCTCTAACTGGGATAAAATGTGCTACCTTAGTTAGCCTATCCACAATTACCCATATACTTGTGTTTCCCTTCTTAGATCTAGGCAGACCATCTATGAAATCCATAGATATATCCTCCCACTTCCACTGTGGTATGCTAAGGGGTTGCAATAGTCCTGATGGCCTTTGTGTCTCTGCCTTGACTTGTTGGCAAGTCATGCACCTTGCAACATATCTGGCCACATCTGACTTCATCCCCTTCCACCAAAGATTTCTTTTCAAATTTTGATACATCTTGGTGCTACTTGGGTGTATGGAGTACTTACTCCTATGGTACTCATTTAATATTTCCTCTTTCAATTCTATATTTTCTGGAACACATATCCTATTTTTATTCCTCAAATACCCATTTTTATCAACTTGATAATTTATTACTTCCTCCCCTTTTGATATGAGCATTTTCTTTTCCACCATGTTTAGGTCTTGTTCCTGCATTTGCCCAATCTTAAGAAGTAAATCTGATTGCAGAGATATCATACTTAATTTCCCTTTACCTTCACCTTCTTCAATGGGCATCATTTGTTCCTCACTACTTTCCTCAATTTCCAAATCAGTAAGTATAGACAAATCCCTAAACTCTTCCATCATCAACATGGCTACTTTGGCATGTTGTCTACTCAAGGCATCTGCAACTTTATTTGCCTTGCCTGGTGTATACAGTATATCTAGATCATAGGCAGCTAGGAACTCTACCCATCTATGTTGCCTCATGTTCAAATCTTTTTGTGAGAATAAATATTTCAGTGCCTTATGATCAGTGTACAAAATGAATTTGGCACCTAACAAATAATGTCTCCAAAGTTTCAAAGCATACACAACTGCTGCTAGTTCAAGATCATGGGTTGCATACCTGGTTTCATGTGGCTTTAATTGCCTAGATGCATAGGCTACCACCTGGTCTTGCTGCATCAACACAGCCCCTAACCCAGAGCCACTTGCATCAGTGTACACAACCAAATTTTCATTTCCTTCTGGCACTCTCAACACTGGTGCATTAATCAGAGCTTCCTTTATTTTGATAAAAGCTTGCTCACATTTTTCTGTCCATACAAAGGCTTGGTTCTTTCTAGTTAAATTGGTAAGTGGTGATGATATTTTTGAGAAATCTTTTATGAATCTCCTATAATATCCTGCCATCCCCATAAATGATCTAATCTCACTGATGGTGCTAGGCCTTTTCCATGCTTGGATTGCCACTACCTTGTTAGGGTTTACTGATATTCCTTTGGCAGAGATGACATGCCCAAGGAAATGCACTTCTTCTTTCCAAAATGCACATTTTGAAAATCTTGCCTTTAAATCATTTTCCCTTAGTCTTGACAAAACTAAATGCAAATGATTTTTATGCTCTTCCACTGTCTTGGAATAAATCAAAATGTCATCAATAAAAATCAGTACAAATTTGTCTAGATAATCTCTAAATATTCTATTCATCAAATCAACAAAATATGAAGGAGCATTTGTCAAACCAAATGGCATAACCAAAAATTCATATAAGCCATATCTTGTGTTAAATGCAGTGTACTTAACACTTGAGTCTTCAACCTTCATTTGATGGAATCCTGATGCTAAGTCTAGCCTAGAAAATATTTTAGCTTCACTGAGTTGGTCAAAGAGATCATCTATTCTAGGCAATGGGTATTTATTCTTGATGGTTACTTTATTTAGCTCCCTGTAATCTATGCACATTCTCAAGGTACCATCATGTTTTCTTACAAACACTACTGGAGAACCCCAGCAGGAATTGCTTGGCCTTATAAATCCCTTGCCTTCTAATTCTTCCAACTGATTTTTCAATTCTTTCAGTTCACTTGGCCCCATTCTATAAGGTTTCTTAATTATTGGACTTGCTCCTGGAATGAGATTAATTTGGAACTCAACTGGTCTGTGGTGTGGAACACCCTTAACTTCCCCAAACACATCCAAGTATTCATTAACTATGGGAATTTCTTCAATGGTTAGTTCACTCAGATCTTTTTCTAAGTCAACTAAATGATATAGTTTTCCTTCCTTAGCTACCTCACATAAAACTGTGATTCTCTGGCCTCTAGAATTTTGCAATGATATGGTGGATGAGTCTAAATTAATTATGGCTTTAAATTGCCTTAACCAGTCTACCCCCAATATAACACCTATATTTGGGTAATTCAAAACATATAAATTGGAAATAAAAATATTTCCTCCTATGTTTAACTCCACATCCACACAAATCATATTTAAGACACTAGAACTCCCCAATGGACTGTGTATATGCAATGGGGTTTCAACTAATATGCAATTCAGTTTTAGCACTTTAACCAATTCATAAGAAATTAAGGAGTGAGTTGCCCCAGTATCATACACTACTGTTATGGGTATGGTACAAATAAGTAATGTACCTTCCACTTGGCTATGGTTTACAGTGTTACTTTCCACTGTGGCTTTGCCTTTTCCTTCCAAATTTGCCAATTTGCCTTGCTGTTTATACTCAGGACAATTCCTCTTCATATGTCCCTCTTTCCCACATAGATAGCATTTGAAAGCTCCTCCTTTCAACTCTGGACATTTTGGTTTGATATGCCCTTCTTTTCCACACTGATGGCACACAATTTTCTTCTTGTCTTCCTTAGCTTTGACATCTCCAGTGCTTTTGTTACTAGCCTCTTCTTTCTTCTTATCATAAGGGTGATACCTCCCCTTACCTTTCTTGTTATTATTGCTCTTAAAATTTCTGAACTTCTCCCTTTCCTTGTCATGCTGCTCCAACCTCAAAGCTAAGTCTATCACATGATCAAAAGTCTTGTCTGCATAAGGTAACATAGCTCTGCTAAGTCCTGGGTTTAGACCTTTTATGTACCTATCATTTTTAGATGCTTCATCTGCCACAAGCATTGCTCCATATGTGGAAAGTCCCTCAAACTTTTGAGTGTATTCTGTGACAGTCATGGTTCCTTGTCTAAGCCTAATGAATTCTTCTAGCAAGGTAGTCTTTGCTGATGCTGGTACAAACCTTGCCTCCAACATCTCTTTGAATTGATTCCAAGTGATTTCATTCTCATTCCTTCCTGCAATGATTACTTCCCACCAGCCTAAAGCTACTCCTTTCAGCTGTCTTGAAGCCACTTGCCTCTTTCTTTGATCATCAAGTTGCATGTCATTGAAAATTCTTTCCAATGTTCTCAACCATGTTTGAATTTCCATGATACTCTTTGTCCCTTCAAAGCTTTTGCCTCCTAAATGAGTATATGTCTTAAGCAGTTTTGAGAGTTCTTCATAGGGATTTTCTTGCCTTTGTCCTGCCCCATCCCTAAATGCTCTCACCAAGTCTTGCAGATTGACCATTGGTGGTGCATGGGAAGATCCTGCTCCCTGATTTGGTGGTCTCCCTACCATAGTTTGCTAATAATAATTTACATAGCTGGTTAGTTTGATATTTAGTTCCTTTTAATTTTATTTTTCTATCTAAGAACTTGATCCTTACTTCTACTATGTTGAATAACATAGCTCTGATACCAACTGAAATGACCCTCCTATTTCCACCCTAATTTCATAAGGATTTTTTTTTTTTTGCTATGAGATGATATATTGATATATCATTCATTACAAACATATTTTCCAAGGTCATTTTCTTTTTCCAATAACCAAAATATATCCAGGATCAAAATAACTTACCAATATAAATATATCAGTGCATATCTAATAATATACACATACATATGAAGATGTATGTGTTCTTCTTGTTTAAATTCAGAGTATATACTTTATTATTATTTTTTTGTTCAATAACATCCTGTTTGATTTGGAGATTTAGTAATTCAGATACATTATTGTATTCAGATTTTTGGCCATAAAATCCACTAAAATATGTACTTTAGTCTGTCATTAGGATCAAGAAATGATCAAGTAATATTCAGTAGTAAACAAGCTTTTAATGTTGATGATTGTGTTTAAAGTCTGGATAATATTAGATTCAGTATAAAAGAAAGTGGATCCTAAGTGAACACAAGCAACATCTAGGCGTAATGGAAACGCGCCTAACTTATACACAAAAGGTCACGAGTTCGAGTACCATGCAGGTCGGTTCAAACACAATTTTTGGTTTTCTTCTTTTTTTTTTCTGAAAGGTTAGAAATCTGATACCTACCTATAATTGTACATATATGTTTAATTTTTGCCTATAACCCAACATACAAAACAATCCTTCTTACTTACTATTTTTGTATCCCATTCCTACAACTGTTTTAAGAATTTATGATCATATTTTTGCTCAAATATCAACATGTACACAGATGTACATGTACATGTCAATATTTCTGCTCATTTTCCAGAAAACTGGGTGAATCAATTGCTAAATGTACTAAGCTTTGAAATGCATTTTTATTTTCAGAATACAATCTATCATGATCAACCAATACTTCATTTAATTGAAGCTGGTTAACTCATGAATCCTGTATCTGCCACACTAGTTCAATTTCATTGCATTCTGTTTAAAGCTTTAGGAAAACATCTTACTCTTCTCAATTCAATTCAGAAATGAATTCAAACTTAATTACAAAGCATTTCAGTAAAAAGAAAATAAAATCCTGTTAAGTTTACTTCTTGCTAAATCCAGATTTTGTTCTAAACTCAGTGCTCTGTTATATCTCAAGATTAACTATTACATAATATAAACTTTACAAAACAACAGCTCAACTACATATGCATATTTCTCTTCCAAACATCCATATCAGTAATTAAAATCATTTCCTTGTTTCCCACTCAGATTTTTCCTTTGAGATTTTAAACCTTAGTGCATAACAATATATTTAACATGATACAACTAGTTCATCTAACCATAATAGAATTCATTACATAACTGGAAATCTTAGAACATAAAATTTTTCCTGAATACATGCAGATATAATCGATTTAAACTCTTATTGAAACTAGCTAGCATGTTCATTCACTCCTCCATAAAAGCCATAACTTCATTTTTACTTAGTGCCTGGGTTACCTGAAAGAACATAAGTGGCTGCCTCATTTTAAAATGAGACACCCCAGATGCCATGAGCAAACAAGGGTCAGATCTATGATCTGGTATGAGTAACATCAATTCATTCATGATATTAAGCAATAGAGAATATAAGGGTACTAACTTGTTGATTCAACTAATATGCAATTCAGTTGTTTAAGCAAATTTCTGCAATCAATTATTTTAACCTAGTATAATTATGTTGATTCAGGTATGATATATTCATTTATCATTCTTTCACTTGCATACATAATCATGCAAACATAATTATCTATTTGCAACAATTTCACTTACTGGAATCATCTTGGTTCCATACCATTCAACCTAAGAAATATCCATATTCCTATTTCTTCATTTACAGGTTGTAATATTCAATTTAAATTCCTGCCTCATCTGCTATTAAGGAATCACTGGGACACATTGCAATGAACTAATTCACATCATTGCACAAAGATCTCAGGGCTTAAACAAACCATGTGCCAACTTGCATACTTCAAATATGACAAGCATTCCAGCAGCTTTCTTGGCCTTCCCTTCCCTAGTTTATTTACTAGTGTATAGTCTTAAATCCTATCATCAAATATGCTAAGTGAACATATCACTGCAAACATGGAAACATCCATAATTTCTTCTAGCATAATTCTCCTCAGAAATAATCAGACAGTTATTTCCTAAATGGGGTCAATATGTCTTGATCTTAGTAAAATATGAGAATATTTTCAACTGTAAAAGAGGCATGGCATGTTATATTGATCTGCAAGCCTTTATGATTGATTCAGATTCAAGATCTGGTTCAATCATAATTTTAGCTTGTGGGTTTCTCTTTTTTTTTTTGATTTGATTAAGGGCTCAGCACTTAGAAAATTTCTATTGCACCCTTAACATTTTTCTTTTCAAGCCTCAGCACTTATACCAAGTATAATGCAGCTCTAATCATTTTTATAAAGTTTCCATGCCATAGATCTATAACAGCTGAGAGTATTCTCTATATGATTTTTGAGATCCTAAACTTTAACATTTGTGAGTATAAATAAATCAGTATGATACTCATCCAAAGACAAATGTCTCAACCAATCAAAGGTCATCCAAAATCATCCATATTAAATCATATCAGATTTAAAATAAAACATCCAGAAAGCATTGATGAAATCATATACATCAAAACCAGAAATATATATATATAAATGGAAATAAAAAGTGGCTGCCTCATCTCAGGTCTTAATGCCATGAACTTAGTGAGATTACTCACCTAAATGTTTAATCCAGAAAATTCTTGTTTGAGTGTTCTCTCCTTTCTTCCAATATTTTCCTTCTTTTCTTATTTTTGTGCAGCTCGGGGTAAAAATGATTCTACTGGCTAAACTGCCTATTTATAAGCATTTTTCCTCTAGGGTTTTGTTGAAATAGAATTCCATTTCTGTCCTGGCTAGCATCATGCATTTTTCATTCATAATACCCCGGCCATATTAACCAATTTAAAGGCTGCATTTTCTTTCTTTTACTTTTCAGAAAATGGCCACTCTCCTAGTCATGTTAAAAGTGTGACTATCCTATTTTTATTTTAATTATTTCTGAAAATCCCCTTTTGCTATTTTTGCCTATACAAGCTCATTAACTTGTATCACATTTCATGTCATTTTAATGTCATAGTTTTACTTGCTTATATATATATATATACTTTTCAGTGTTTAAAAATATATATATTTGTACACATATCTTATCTAAGCTTATTTTAATTTCTCTTTAATTTCAGAAGCATATGCACCTATATGTATACAGGTTAATATACATAATTTTCTCTTCTGGGTTTTAAATAAAATTTGTTTACTGATTTAAAGTAAAGCCTACTTTTTCTTACTTTCTAAGATGATCCATATAATTTCAGAAATCAAACAACCATGTTGCCAAATCATGTTTGTATTGCCCTTTAATTCTTGTTTTAAATCCAAGAAATCTGGAGTTCTTCCTTGTGCCATTTCAGTGTGCACGTGCACACATATACCTGCACACTATTTATTCCTGAGACTTCACCATATTTAAATCTAAATATTTCAAAATTAAATCATTTTTCAAAAATGATTTTTCACAAAATTTTGGGGTATTACATACAGTCTTCTTGAGCTGACTCGTGTATAGGAGTGTAACATCCCCTGTCTTGAGGCCAAAAGCTAAACGCTACAGATGCTGCAGTCATCTATAGTATTAACTTATGGTGACAAAATACAGTAATGTTAATGGTATCCATAATATCAAAGTTGCATGAATATGAAATAAAATCATCATGGATTAAAACAAATTTTCTAAATACATTTCAAAACAATATTTCATATTCAGATTACATAATCCCATAACGCTTCTAGGTTCAGATCAAATATAATTATTATAAAATACGCCAAGAGCGACATATGAGGATGCCCCCTTGGATGATCAGAGAACTAATGGACTAACTGTCTCAATACAACACAGCGAAATCTAAAACAAAATAACAGCAACTCCTAAATAGCTATATGTCAGCCTCCTTCTCGTCTCCGATAGCTTTATTCGCCAACCTACTAAAACCTGAAAAACCCAAACTCTCAATCTGCTCAAATCAATTTTGAGCACTCGAATGTTTAAGGGGAAAACATAAACTTCGAGTTAGACATAAAGCCTGGTGTGAATAATGCTATACATCTCGATTTCTGATATTAAGTGAGACTAAACCTCTTAGCGGAACGGGTTTCCCCTCACTAATATCCCTTTAAAAGCATATCTTTTTGCAAACCATATTCCTAAAAACAAACTGGTTAATCAACTGATCATATCAATAATAGCAAATATCATATATGCTTAAAACAGGTAATAACTAGACCAGCTGTCCGAAAAATTTTAGTTTTATTTGGCTAACTACTAACCTTTGTCTGAATCGGGCCTACTAGATAAAATATCAAATGGTCTAACACCTGTTAGACAAGTCTCTGGACGGTCTGTCCTTAACTTACTTCTCCGAGGGTCAACTGATCCTAATGGTTTTGCAGGCTCACCAATAACCTATCTCTGTACATAAATATTCCCCTCTGTGTATAATCTTCGTTTAAGTCTTACGTGTGACTAAGACCTACACACTGGAATTTTGGACTAAATTAGCTAGGAGCTAATAGCTAATGAGTAGGGCGCGACCCTACACCAGTCTCATCTGGTCTTCTAATCTAAGTCATTTACTTAGGGTTAACCACCCTTTAAAATTTTCCTTAAAAACCTTTTCAAAATGATTTAATCCCTTTAAATCATACATATACAAGGAAAATATACTCATTGCTTTACACTAAGCTATTTGCCATGTTATGTATACTTTACCCAAAATAATGTTGATGAAATATAATAAGGATTACCTATCCCTCCATAATAAGTTAAAACCCTTTTTAACTTAAAATACTTAGGCTATAATGCCAAGTTAGATCCTTCGAAACCTTTGTTTAAAATCTTTAAACAAGCCATTCGAAACCATTGAAAGTGCCCTTTTCGTAACCATTGAAAGTAACCCTTTTGAAACCATTGAAATTACCCTTTCGATACAAGTAAACTACTTTACTTTATAACCTTAGGCCAAAAGCCAAAACATACCTTTTGAAACCATTTGCTATAGTCTTTTCGAAAACATTAAAAACATCTCTCTGGAAAGCTTTATAAACCTTAAACATATTATTTTCAAAACATCAAACTTGCCTTTCGAAAGTAATCAGAAACCTTCCATTTAAAATGCTTTATACACCTTTCGAAACCATTGGGGAACCAACCCTTCGAAACCATAGTTTAAACCTTTCGAAAATATAAGGGAACCTCCCCTTCGAAACCTATATCAGTTACCTTTCGAATGTGTTAGAATATACTACTTAAAACAAACCTTTCGAAAGCATTAGGTTCAAGTAAAAGCTCTTGGAAAACCTTTCGAAACTTTTGTAAACCATTCCTTTCGGAACCTTTGAGTTTAACTTTCAAATAACAAAAAGGTTCATAAACAACCAAGTCAAAAGCAATTCCTACGTAAAAGAAGTGGATGATGTCGAAACCTATTCTTTCGAAAGCATTGGAGAAGCGGCTAAGTTTTAAAAACAAAATAACCCTTTCGAAATCAATCTGGGTCGAAAGGTAAAAAGGCGGTAGTAAGTGGTTTCGACCCCTTCAAAAGCATTTACATAAAACAGAGGCGCAACCTCCCTCGAAAGCATTCTTTCTTTTAAACCAAGTCAAAAGCTATCTTATTCGAAACCTTTCCTCTAAAATAAATTGACCCAGTCGGAAGCCAACCAAGTCGAAAGCAAAAGCAAAGCAGGCGCATTCTCTTTTAAAAACAAAAACACGCTTCGACCCCTTCGGAATCCCTTGCTTCAACCTCATACCTTCCCATTCCACCTATATGCAATTCGCTGCGCACCAAGTCTTTGATGCCTTGCACATTGGTTTCGATGGTGATGGCGGCGGAGGAATATGGTCGAAAGCTAGGTGCCGAAAGTGGTGAAACATGTAAAAGGCATGTTTAAACTGATTTTTTACCTTTTTAAATAATCTTTTCAATTAACCTGCCTTGGTTGTCATAATATGATTGGTTGCAAATTTTCTTTCTAAAAGTACTGCTGAAATTTCAAAATTAAACAAATTAAATTATTTACAAAATGCCCCTTCTCCTTTTATAAATATATAAAACATTTAAGTCCTATATCTTAAATAATTTTATATATCTCCATAAAAATTCCAGAAAATCATTTTTATTACGTTTTTCCTACATATATTAATTTCAAACCCAAAACATAAATAATTTAGCCATAAATTATTTTCAACCCAAATAACCTTTTTCTTCACTAGAAAATTAATATTAATTCCACAATAATTCAAAAAATTATGAAACTTGAAACCCATTTTCAAAATATCATTTCTGACTTTAAATAAAATTTGCAAGGCATTTGGATTTCATCCTATAGGTTTAAATCCAAAACTTATCATAAATTCAATATGGATTAGCATAACTCATCAACAAGAATATATATACATAAACATCATTCAAAACATGGCAAAACATGGCAAAACATTTGCAAATCATTCGGGTCTAACCTTAGAAACCGAAAATATCCAATGTATAAGATGTAGCATATTACTCACCTTTAGGTTTGATGCTAAGGATTTGAGATTTGATCTTGATTAAGTTGTTTAAGCTTTTCCTCTTGATCTTAGCTTTATCTTCTCTTGTTTCCCCTTAATGGTGATCGACCGCTTACTTTGATTTTAGTTTTATGAATATAGAAATGAACGTATGGAATATGGCTTAACGGGTTTAGGGTATAAGAATAATACATATTCTTATATTGCCCTTGTCTATTTCCTAACATTTTATTCCATTTCAATTTACTTAGTTCATTTGTGAACATGGCACGACTACAACCTTTTAACATAAATCTCAATCCCTTAACTAATTAACCTTTACATTATTCTATTTAATTTAGCTAATTAAATTTCCTGAATAATGTGGGTGTTACAGTCTCCTCTCCTTAAAGAATTTCGTCCTCGAAATTATAATAAGGCATTCATCAAAACCAATCAAAAAGGTAAAACATACCATGAAACAAGTCAGGATAAGTATCGCGAATCCTGCTCTCAGTTTCCCAAGTACAGTCTCTCTCGTCATCACTCCGCTGGACTTTGACTAATCTGACTATCTTGTTCCTTAGCATTTTCTCATCTCTCGCGACTATACCAATTGGCTTTCTAACTATAGTCAGGTTCGGCTCCGCTACTAACTTATCTAATGCAGTCGGGCTCCGCTACTAAGTTATCTAACGCAGTCGGTGATATAATAGTCTCTGGATCTCGAACACACTTTCTAAGATAAGATACATGAAAAACATTGTGGACTCCTGCCAAACTACTCAGTAACTCTACTCTATACGCGAGTTTCCCGATCCTCTCAATAATAGGAAATGGTCCAACGAACCTCGGTGCCAACTTCTCTGATTTCGCAAACCTGATCACATCTTTCATCGGTGACACTTTGATGAAAACCTGATCTCTAACTGAGAACTCCAAGTCTTTCCGTCTTCTGTCGACATAACTCTTTTGCCTATATTGAGCTTCCTTCATTCTAGCTTGAATTAGCTCAATCTTTTCTACAACTTCTTTTACCAAATCCGGACCAAGAATTAACCTATCCTCGGTCTCTTACCAACAAACATGAGATTTGCAAGGCCTTCCATACAAAGCTTCAAACGGTGCCATCCCTATACTAGTCTGATAACTGTTGTTATACGAAAACTCGACTAAGTGTAGATGGTCTTCATATGATCCTCCAAAATCTGGTACATAAGCTCGTAATAAATCTTCCAAGATTTTGATAACCCTTTCCATTTGCCCATCTCTCTACGGATAGTAAGCGGTACTCATCTTGAGCTCGATACCAAAGTATCTCGTAGACTCTTCCAGAACTCACTAGTGAACAGGGAATCTCTATCACTTACTATGCTACTAGGAATTCCGTGCAGTCTAACTACATTCTTCATAAATAACTTAGCCAAAATAGGTGTCGTCCTGGCAGACTTAATTGAAATGAAATGGGCACTCTTGGTTAACCTATCCACTATAACCCATATGCTTTCATTTCCTCTTTTTGACCTTGGTAACCTATCTATAAAATCCGTAGAAATAGAATCCCACTTCCATACTGGAACATCTAAAAGCTGAAGTAACCCACTTGGTTTCTGATGTTCTACTTTTACCTGTTGGCTATTCAAACACTGCTTCACCCATAAGCCTACATCCTTCTTCATACCTATTCAGAAGAAACTTCTCTTCATGTCCTGATACATCTTAGTTCCTCCTGGATGAATAGTGAACTTCAAACGATGGCATTCCTCCAAAACTTCCTTCCTAATGTCTCCCACATTCAGAACACATAATCTTTCTTTCTATCCCAACCACCCAATTCTGGTCAAGGCTGAAATCCTTTAAGTTATCGCTCTCCATTCCATCCCTTGACTTCCTGATCCGTTCAATTAATACTGGATCCTCCTTCCGTTTAGAAGCAATCTTTTCAATCATAATTGGTCAAATTTCTAAACGTGACAACACTACAGCTTCTCCACTAGATCCAGCCTAAGATCTATATTGTACTCTACATGTCGTCAACGTTTTTAAATCCTTCCACTCAGCTATCATTGCCAACACTGCATTCTGATGTTTTCTGCTAAGTGCATCTTCAACCTTGTTTCCTTTCCCTGGTGTGTATTCAATACTGAAATCATAAGCGGCAATAAACTCTAGCCATCTCTACTGTCTCATGTTCAGCTCCTTTTGAGAGAACAAATACTTCAACGACTTATGATCAGTATAAAGTTCAAACCTTTCTCCCAAAAGGCAATGTTTCCACACCTTCAATGCAAATATCATTGTAGCTAATTCCAAATCATGTGTTGGATATCTAACCTCATGTGGTCTAAGTTGTTGAGAAGCATAGGCAATCACTTTACCTCTCTACATTAACACAGCTCCTAACCCCGTTCCACATGAATCTGTATAAACTACCAAGTCTTGTTTCCCTTCTGGAACTACCAACATAGGTGCATGGGTCAATAAGTGTTTCAAGCTCTAGAATGCTTCCTCACACTTACCAGTCCAAACAAACTTCATATCTTTTCGCGTTAGCTTGGTGATCGGAGCTGCTATCCGCGAGAAATCCTTTATGAACCTCCTATAATATCCAGCCAGTCCAAGAAAACTTCTTATCTCAGTCACTGTCTTGGGTCTCTTCCAGCTATTCACTGCCTCGGTCTTAGCCGGATCAACTGACAACCCTCTCTTTGAGACTACGTGACCAAGAAACTTCACTTCTTTCTTCCAGAAATGGCACTTCGAAAATTTCGCTTTCAGCTGGTGCTGTCTCAATGTCTCAAGCACCACTCTAAGATGACCTTCATACTCCCTTTCATCCTTAGAGTATACCAAAATATCATCTATGAAAACCAGCAAAAATCTATCCAAGTGCTCTCGAAAAATTTGGTTCTTCAAATCCACAAAAAATGCGAGCGCATTAGTCAGTCCGAACGGCATCACTAACCATTCGTACGATCCATACCTGGTTTTAAATGCCGTTAAAGGAATACCATCCTCTTTCACTCTAAGCTGATGGAAACCTGTTGCTAAATCCAACTAAAAAAATACCTTGGCTCCACTCAACTGATTGAAAAAATTGTCAATTCTAGGCAATGGATATTGATTCTTTATCTTCTTCTCATTCAACTTACGATAATCGATACATAACCTCAACGATCTGTTCGGCTTCTTAGCAAACACTGCGGCTGCTCCCCAAGGTGAACTACTAGGTCTAATAAAATTATTGCCTTCCAAATCCACCAACTGCACCTTCAGATCCCTCATCTCTGTAGGTGTCATCTTACTTGATGGCCTACTCACTAGTTCTGCTCCAAGCACCAAATCTATCCGAAACTCAATGGCTCATTTCGGTGGCAGTCCTACTATGGGTTCAAAGACATCTGCGCATTCTATAACCATGAAAACTCGACTCTACTCGCCTTCTACCTCTACAACACCAAACAAAGCATTCACCTCACAACTAGGGCTTTCTAGGTATATACAATCCGATCACTATAGTTTGGTGTTTAAGCGATATTTTCCTATCATGGCAAAATGTCCTAGCATCGACTTACTTAACCAATCCATACCCAAAATAATTCCGAACCCTACGAAATCAAACACATGCAAACTACCAACAAAGGTATAACCCAACAAATCAAACTCTAGGTGGTCACATCTCATCCTAACAGTCGCAAACCCTCCTATCGGATTTACAACCCTTAAGGAAGTAACTAGGTACGAGGGTTCTAGGTTAAGCTTATCTACCAAACAACGAGATATAAAAGAATGCGATGCACCGGTATCAAACAGAACACTAACTGACATACCATGGATCAAAAGCGTACCTCCCAACACTGCTTTTCCTTTCTCATGTGTTGTTGGTCTTGAGGTATCCGGTTCCAATACAAATACTTTTCCTTTTCCATCTTTTGCTGGCTCCTTGCACTGGTCCTTTTAGTGACCAATCTGATTGCAGTTGAAACATCTAACTCCTTTCTTCTCAGCAACCTTCTTTCCCTTGCTTGTCTGGCACTCATGAGCATAATGCCCCTTCTTATCGCACTTATAACAGACAACTTATGCCTTCCCCTTCTTCGCGGCTCCTCCCTTCTGAGCCCCTTTCTTATGGAAAAACTTTCGCTTTTGACCCTGTCCCACCTGGACTTCCTTGGCCTTATTCTTCTCAAGAGAAGCAAGCATTTCCTCTTTCCCTATAGCCATTTCAATTACAAAATCACTAGGATCTCTGATATGAGGTATTGTAGCCCTGGCCAATTCAGGCTTCAACCCCCTAATGAACTTCTCGTTCCTGTTCATCACAGTATCTACAATGGCATATCCATACCTAGCCAACTCCCCAAATGTTCTAGCATGCTCTAACACCGTCATGTCTCCATGCTCCAATTCAGCAAACTTCCAGAGCAAGGCTAACTTAGCAACCTCAAACATAAACCTCTCCTCGAATCTTCTCCTTAACTCAACCCAAGTCATATTCTCTTCATTCACTCCGACCGTCACACTATTCCACCAGAATAAAGCTGCTCCTTGAAGCTGTCTCAAAGAAAGCCTCCTCTTCTACTCATCATTGAGCCCCATGTCTGCAAAGTCCTCTCACAATGAAGCAACCAGTTCTCTACCTCAATAGCATCTTTAGTTCCGGTAAATGGCTTCCCTCCAAGCCTAATATAGTCTCTGCTCAAGGTAGCATAGTTGTTGACCACCAGAGCTTCCTGAACTCCTACTCCAGGATTTCCTCTAACCACACCAGCCGCAATTCCAGCCTACATCATATTTATGAAAAAATGATACATTGCTCCCATATCGACTTGCGGGATTCCAGCACCCACATTTTCAGCTTATTCCTGACCTTGGCTCCTCCTCGTATTTGGTCGGGCATTTCCATTTGTAGTGGTGCTTTCCCCGCCAAGGTTTACTCTTCCTCTTCTACCATCCGTATTTGCATTCGAGTCCCATAAGATACATAAGAATAACCTAAGAGATATAGAAGAATATATGCATTGCGTATACTTGTATAAAGCAAATACAAGTACGTTACTATAGCGTTATCCCATACCCCGATCTTATCTCCAATTCCTTAGGATTATGCTTTTAAAAATCAGTTTAGTTAAAGTTTTTCATAAACCTATGCTCTGATACGAAGTTGTAACATCCACTACCTTGAGGCAAAAAGCTAAACGCTACAGATGCTGCAGTCATCTATAGTATTAACTTCTGGTGACAAAATACAGTAATGTTAATGGTATCCATAATATCAAAGTCACATGAATATGAAATAAGATCATCATAGATTAAAACAAATTTTCTAATTACATTTCAAAACAATATTTCATATTCAGATTACATAATTCCATAACGCTTCTAGGTTCAGATCAAATATAATTCTTACAAAATATGCCAAGAGCGACATATGAGGATGCCCCCTTGGATGATCAGAGAACTAATGGACTAACTATCTCATACAACAGAGTGGAATTTCAAACAAAATAATAGCAACTCTAAATAGCTATCCGTTAGCCTGCTGCTTGTCTCCGGTAGCTTTATTTGCCAACTTACTAAAACCTGAAAAACCCAAACTCTTAATCAACCCAAATCAATTTTGAACACCCGAGAGTTTAAGGGGAAAGCATAAACTTCAAGTCAGATATAAAGCCTAGTGTGAATAATATTATACATCTTGGTTATCTGATATTAAGTGAGACCACGCCGCTTAGCGAAATGGGTTTCCCTTCACTAATATCCCTTTAAAAACATATCTTTTTGCAAATCATATTCCTGCTACCAAACTGGTTAATCAACTGATTATATCAATAATAGCAAATATCATATATGCTTAAAACATGTAATAACTGGACCAGTTATCCAAAAAAACCGCAGTTTTGTTTAGCGAACAACTAACCTTTGGCTGACTTAGGCCTACCAGAAAAAATATCAAATGGTCTAACACCTGTTAGACAAGCCTTTGGACGGTCTGTCCTTAACTTACTTCTCCGAGGGTCAACTGATCCTAATGGTTTTGCGGGCTCACCAATAACCCATCTCTATACATAAATATTCCCTTCTGTGTGTAACCATCATTTAAGTCTTACCTATGACTAAGCCCCATACACTGGAATTTTGGACTAAATTAGCTAGAGGCTAATAGCTAATGAGTAGGGCGCGACCCTACACCAGTCCCATCTGGTCTTCTACTCTGAGTCATTTACTTAGGGTTAACTACCATTAAAATTTTCCTTGAAAACCTCTTCAAAATGATTTAATCTCTTTAAATCATACATATACAAGGATAATATACTCTTGCTTTACTCTAAGCTATTTGCCATGTTACATATACTTTACCCAAAATAATGTTAATGAAATATAATAAGGGTTACCTATCCCTCCAAAATAAGTTAAAACCCTTTTTAACTTAAAACTCTTAGGCTATAATGCCAAGTTAGATCCTTCAAAACCTTTGTTTAAAATCTTTAAACAACCCATTTGAAACATTGAAAGTACCCCTTTCGTAACCATTGAAAGTATCCCTTTCGAAAGCATTAAAAATACCCTTTTCGATACAAGTAAACTACTTTACTTTATAATCTTAGGCCGAAAGGCCAAAACATACCTTTCGAAACCATTTGCTATAGTCCTTCGAAAACATTAAAAACATCTCTTTTGAAAGCTTTATAAACCTTAGACATCCTCTTTTCAAAACATCAAACTTGCCTTTTGAAAGCAATCAGAAACCTTCCATTTAAAATGCTTTATATACCTTTCGAAACCATTGGGGAACCTATCCTACGAAACCATAGTTTAAACCTTTCTAAAATACTGGGGAACCTCCTCTTCGAAACCTATATCAGTTACCTTTCAAAAGCATTAGAATATACTACTTAAAACAAACCTTTCGAAAGCATTGGGTTCAAGTAAAAGCATGTGGAAAACCTTTCAAATCTTTTGGAAACCATTCCTTTTGGAACCTTTGAGTTTAACTTTCAAATATCAAAAAGGGTCATAAACACCTAAGTCGAAAGCAACTCTTTCGAAAGCAATTCCTAAGTAAAAGAAGTGGATGGTGTCGAAACCTATCCTTTCAAAAGCATTGGAGAAGCGGCTAAGTTTTGAAAACAAAATAACCCTTTCGAAACCAATCTGGGTCGAAAGGTAAAAAGGCGGCAGTAAGGGGTTTCGACCCCTTCGAAAGCATTTACATAAAACAGAGGCGCAACCTCCCTCGAAAGCCTTCTTTTTCTTCACTAGAAAATTAATATTAATTCCACAATAATTCAAAAAATTATGAAACTTGAAATCCATTTCCAAAATATCATTTCTGACCTTAAATAAAATTCGCAAGGCATTTGGATGTCATCCTATAGGTTTTTAATCCAAAACTTATCATAAAATCAATATGGATTAACATAATTAATCAACAAGCATATATAAATATATGAACATCATTCAAAATATGGAAAAACATTTGCAAAATCATTCAGGTCTAACCTTAGAAACCGAAAATATCTAATTTATGAGATGTAGCATATTACTCACCATTGGCTTTGATGTTAAGGATTTGAGATTTGATCTTGATTAAGTTGTTAAAGCTTTTCCTCTTAATCTTTAGCTTTATCTTCTCTTGTTTCCCCTTAATGGTGGTTGGACCATTACTTTGATTTTATTTTTATGAATATTGAAATGTATGTATGGATATGGCTTAAGGGGTTTAGGGTATAAGAATAATACTTATTCCTATATTGCCCTTCTCCATTTCCTAACATTTTATTCCATTTCAATTTACTTAGTTCATTTGTGAACATGGCACGGCTACACCCTTATTAATCACAAATCTCAATCCCTTAACTAATTAACCTTTACATTATTCTATTTAATTTAGCTAATTAAATCTCCTGAATAATGTTATCAAAAATTAGGGGTGTTAACAGGAGTTTCAATAGTAATTTCATCTAGAGTCGATGTAATTTTCATAGCTTTCAAAAAATTATCATCAAGCGCACTCTAGTAGGATGCCTAATAGGAGTCTCGTCATCAAATACAACACCAAATCATCGAAGAATTATCATAATTGGATTTCCAAATGGATTATACCTTCTCTTTTCACCCGATCTATTTTCCATTATGTTTTCCCTAATTGCATTAATCCAATTTACCAAAATATTCCCCAAAAATAGAATATGTGATTTATGGACTAGTGGGTAAATTTCATCAGAACTACTGGTTTTCGAGATTAAATTATGCTGTAGAGTCTGAATGATAGTACGAGCTAAATGAGTTAAATTTGAAGTAGTCTAATATCCACTAGCGTTATGAAGTATTTTTCACATAATAGCTCTTTATCAAAATAATTTCATCTAGTGGCATTCTTTTTGATGAAATTCATAATATTTCACCTAATTCACTTTCATTATAAGCAATATCTACATCTTTGACTCTAGTATGTAGTAGTAAACCACTATCATCATAACCAACTTCAAGATTTAGCGTAGAAAATTATTATGCATCAGGGATATATGTAAATCTTATAGCCATTCAAGTTAATAATATTTACTCATTCGGTATAGGTAAACAAATTCCGAATATCATACAAATTTAGAGAGTTCAAGTTTATCAAACTCCCACCTAGATACTTGTTGACCGTCAAAGCTTTGAATTTATTAATCTTCTTTCAATTATTTTTAACCAATTTCGAACTTCATTGATGAGTAATTCATCGATAGAACCAAAGGAAGTTGATGAGATACTTCTTTCTCTGCTTATCATGGCTAAAGATTTGATTTTAGTTGAAATTTTAATGAGATTTTGAAAAATTGGGGATTGGAAATAGGTGCTAGGGCTTGAGATTTCGTTTTTGAGATTGGTGTAACATCCCCCACTTTTCCGGGTAAAGACTGATTTAATGCCATTTAAAGTAATTACTTTATAACTAACCTGCCCATTTGTAAATGTTTAATTGGTTGCCATAAACTTTTCAAATTATTTACCAAAATAACTGCCGCATAATTTCCGATCTAAACAAAGATTAATTTTCATAATTAAGCCCTTCCATTAAGGAAAACAATTAAAACAATTAAATCCTTCTTCTAAAATAATTTAATATTCATAGTAAATTACTTAGGAAAAATCCCAAAAATTAAAGAAATTCACTTTCAATATGTTATCTAACATATAAAAATTTTAGACCCAAATTCTTCATAAAATAACCGAAATTAATTTCTAAATCCAATTATTCATATTTTCTTTGAAAATTCATAATAAATTTTCCATAGCTTGGAAAATTATAAAAAATAAAATCCATCTCCAAAATCATGTTTTACATAACATATAAATTTCTCATGGTATTTGAAATTCAATTTAAACGATTTTTACCCTAAAAACCGTATATAAAAAATTATCAAACAACCTTGTTTTAATCAAATATATTACAAAATCCAAGCATATCATCATCAAAAATCATCATAATGGATTTAATCTTGCACCCGAAAATCAAATGATCTTAAAAGCAAAATAGAGACGGTTTTGATTATTATTCACCTTGATTAGGATAAGGACTTTGTGATTTGACTGAGATTAATTCTCATTGCTTTAATTCTTAGCTCTTGATTAATTTTCCCCTTTTCTTCCTAAGCAATGGCCCGCTTGTCTCTTTTGTTTGCGTTTTATGTTTTCGAGAAAAATGAATGTAAGCGAATAGGAAATGAGAATATAAGGTAATAGGATTATACTGCGTAATTACCCTAAATACCCTTGTGTTAATTACTCTCTTATTTAACATACAAAATCATTTATAAGCTCATTTATATAATTAATTAAGCTCGGCATCTAGTTTATTTTCAAATCTCAATCCCCTTATCACTCTAAGATTTTCATTATTCTATTTAATATATCTGATTAAATCTCTTAAACAATGTTATTAAGAATTAGGGGTGTTACTATTGGGAAAATGAAAACTAGAAGAGAGGGAAACATTTAAAAGTGGCTCGGTTAAAACCATCATCGGTGCATCGGTTGACCACGACCAATGCACTGGTGCATAATTTTATTTCAGAATTCTACGACTAATATATATATATATATATGTTAATTTATATTAAAAAAATATGGTTAAATAGTTCAAAAACTTTAATTTATAATGAATTATAATTTGTGTAAAAAATTAATAAATTTTATTGGATAACTAAATCCAAGAATGTTGAAAGTTAAGTGAAAAATCCTTTATAATTTTCAAAATCTTGCTATGAAACTTACTTTAATAATTTATTGATAGATTGTTTTAAAATTTCACTTTTATTAATTTTAATTTTCAAATATTTTAAAATTTAGAAATTCCTGGAAAAATTATTTTATATGAAATCTAGAAATTTTGAAAATAATTAGCAGTAAATCATATTATTTATTGTAAAAGATTTTTAGACTATGTCATTTATTGAACAAATTCCTAATTCTCATCGTAATCTAATATACGTGTTTTCATTTAAAGATTTAGTAAATATATCTGCTATTTGATTTTTAGTGTTTACGAATTCTAGAGTAATATTTTCTTTTTCGAAACAATATCTTAAAAAATGGTATCTTATATCAATGTGCATAGTTCTAGAGCAATTTACAAGATTTTTTGCTAGATTAATCGCACTGGTGTTATCACAGTAAGTAAGTGATTTAGTTAAATTTACACAAAAATCCTTTAGATTTTATTGCATATAAATTATCCGAGTGTAAGCTAAAGCAGCTGATATATATTGTGCTTCACATGTGGATAGAGAGATGTAGTTTTGTTTCTTACTAAACCAAGAGACCAAGGATCGACCTATAAAATGGAAAATACCACTAGTGCTTTTTCTATCAGTATGACATCCACCGAAATCTGCATCACTTATGATAGTAATTCGAATGGACATACTTTAGGATAGAAAAGACCATAGTCCTTAGTTCCAATTAGTTATCATAAAATTCTTTTAATAGCTCATTGGTGTGACTCTTTAAGATTAGCTAGAAAATGGGCGCAAAGACACACGTTCATCAGTATATCGAGGAGATTCGTTGTTAGATAAATTCATGATCCAATTATACTCCTACAAAGTTTTTGATTGACATCCTTACCATTTTCTTCTTTATCTATGTGAATAGTTATACTTATTGGCATTGGCATACTGCTTATATTATCAATACCAAATCTTTTAATTAGTTCTTTACTATATTTTCCTTATGAAATAAAAATTTCCATTTTCTATTTATTTAATTTGTAATCCAAAAAGGTAATTTAATATGCCTATATGAGACATTTCAAATTCTTCTCTCATAATTTCGGAAAAATTAGTACTAAGTTTTTTATTAGTACAACCAAAATATAATGTCATCAACGTATATTCGAACAACTAATAAATCATTATTTTCACGTTTTATAAATAAAGTTGAGTCAACTTTTCCAATTTTAAAATCAAAATTTATTAGATAACTTTTTAATCTATCATATCAAGCATGTGGTGCTTGTTTAAAACCATATAAGCCCTTATAAGTTTATAAACATGATCTGGATATTTTTTGTTTAAATAAAGGTAGTTCTTCAACATACACGTTTTTTTTATAAAACAGTTTAAGAAATCACTTTCAACATCCATTTGATATAATTTAATATTGTGATGACAAGCAAAAGCTAAAAGTATTCTAATTGCTTCAAGTCATGCAACATGAGCAATAGTGACGACCCGGCTTTCATCGACCAGAAAGTCGTATCGCTAATAAGAAAGAAAGGGATAGAAAGAGAAAAGAAGAGAAGAAAGAAAGAAACAACATCAGAATCTCACACAGCGGAACGAATAAATTATATTAATAACAAAAGTATTACACAATATACAACACTTATCAGAGTTATACAACATATACATCACATACTAGACAGTTATAAACATCTGTCTAGACATTACAACTCAAATACAATACAAACACTATCACAGAGATCTACACAGCGGAAATCTATATCTACGAACGCCGAAGCCTCCTGCTCCATTGCTCCTCCAGAATATTCGTCAAAGCAAACCTGACTCCCTTGACTACTCGTAAAAATTTGAGTACCCAAGAGTTTATATAAAATAGAAATAAACACTTGGGTCAGACATCCCGGTCTCATCGAAATCCAAAACGTATCTTTCAAGGCCAAGTTGTTTAAAGGTTTAAACAATTCAATTCAATACTTGAATTCACATAGCATTAACTTAGATAAATATCACACATTTATCACAGATATATCCAATATCATATCATAGAATATCATAGTATATCATCCAATAGATATCAACCCAATCAGACATTCTACTCAACCATCATTCATAAGCAACCATTTATTAATCCATATTATAATTAATTTAATCAACTTAAATTAAATTAATTACTTAAGAATTAATTCCTATCCTTGCTTAATCAACCATTAATTAATTTCAATCCATTTAATTAATTAATCATTAAATATTAATCACTCTTGATTAATTATTAATTACATAAAGTAATTACCCTTTAATTAATTTCACAAATTAATTATTCTTAATCATTTATAGTAATTAACCTTTAATTACTTTCATTAATTCCATTAATTAATGATCCTTAATTAATTACTTTCATTAATTAATTAACTATAATTATTACATTATTCCTTAATTAATCACATTAATCAATCATACTATAATTAATTATTCTCATTAATCCATCTTAAATGATCATTAACAGTAATTAACTATTCTTAATTTATTTCTTAATTACTTTAATTTCTTTTATAAATCCTTTTTGATTAATTACACTAACTACATACAGTAATTCAATTATCAATTACTTATACCAAGTAATTACACTTAACCAATCTTATTAAGTAATTATACTTAATCAATTATCGAGTGACTATTTTTAATTAATTATCAAATTAATTAACTTAAATAAATCACATTCATTTCTTAAATCATAACTGAGTAACTCATCCTTAATTACCCTTTAAACAATTTAATTAATCCTTGATTAATTATTCTTTAACTATTAATTAATAAACCTTAATTATTAATCAATATTCTTTAATACAAAGTAATCAATCCTTAATTACTTTTATAATTAATTACTTAAACTTAATTAACTAATTAATTACTTCTTAATTATTAATTAATAAAACTTAATTATTAATTAACAACCTTAATTACCAATTTAATTAATCCATAATTATCTATTAATCAATCTTTAATGATAATTAACTAACCTTAATAACAGTTAATTAATCCTTAATTAACTTTAATTATAAATTAATAATTTCTTAATTATTAATTAAGAAAACTTAATTATTACTTAACAAAACTTATTAAGTACTTCTTAATTACCATTTTAATTAATCCTTAATCATTTAATTAATCCTTACCAATAATTAATTAAATAAATAAATTAATCTTAATTTCTTAATTAAATAAATTAATTTTAACTCATTTAAAAAAAATCTTAATTAATCTTAAGATAAAACATTATCATTAAAAACATTTGATCTTAATAATTAACTTACTTAATTAAAATCATTAATTAAGTTTTAAAATCAATAATCATCCATTACTTATCTCTAATTATTAATCATCAATTAATTTAATAAATCACTCTTTATTTATCTCATTTACTATCAAACTTTAATTAAGTTTTAAAATGAAACTTTTCCTTATTAATTAACCTTATTTTCAAATTAAGTTTGAAAATAACTTAAAATTTAACTTAATATTATTTAAGTTAACCACTATACAAATTAAATCTAGTCAAAACATTTATTGCAAAGAAAAGAATTTTCAAAACAATTATTTTAACTTGATTATTTTAAATTTAAATCTTACCTTTATTTAAATTTAAAAACTGACTTAAACATCTTACTTTGGGTTTTAACCCATGTGTATTTGAATCTAAGCCAATACATCAGCATCTTTATTTAAAACAGAGATTTAATTTTAGATTTTAAAACTGTTTTGAATTTAACAGTTTACTTAAAAAAAATCTCTCGCGTACAATCCCGGAAACCAACCCGAGCCAAACCCTTATTTTCACGAGACCTCCTCGAGTAAAATTTTAAAAAAACTGTTTTGTTAAAATTTTAAACTGTTAAAACTTTAACAGTTTCACTCGAAACTCACGTACTACCTTAAACGACTTCGAGCAGAAACAACATCTACGCGAGATCCTCCCCGAGAACGCTCGAGTATCTTCATCTTCCCCAAACTAAAACCCACTGACACACACCCTTGCTCGTGCACGTGCACACACGATCAACCATCTCCGTTAACTTCTCTGGCCATCGACGAGTCGCCCACCTTCCTCACAACCATCACGACAACTCCGATCATCAAATCCAACTCGAAAACGAAATCGAGCACTCGAGCTCAAAACTGGAACAATGTCGAATCTGTGAATCACCAAAATCGCTCACCTCCAATCACCAGCATGGCTTCGCCTCCGGCTACTAACCCCCCTACACTTCATCAATCATTCACATGAGTCTGGAACAACTCTGTCACTAATAGGGATTGCGGTGATAAAATTTTTCCAGAGGAACAAAACTAGGGTTAAAATATTTGATTCAAAATCACAATCTCCCCAAAGCTTTAATCCACCAACTACCATTTTTGCCTGCAACTACGATCAACACTCCATCACCAGAAAAGATATTGGCCATCCAAACTTCCTAGATCGACAGGGAAGACCAAAAACCCACTATTTTATAAATCTTGAATTCCTTATTCAATATCAACCTAAAACTTTTGATTTAACTCTTAAAAATCATTATCTAAGATAAGTATTTAGATTATAAAAGAAAATCACAAGATTTTATAGTTTGAATTTTAACATTTATTAAAATTCCTACTGTCACTTTCTTTTCCAAGTGATGTGTAAATTTTCTTTACTTAATTTTAATTCCAGAACTTAGATTAGGATTTAACAAACAAATCCTATTTGAATCCTAAAGCCTAACAGAGAATTGATGAAATGATTTTGATTTTCCATCAAAACTTCAAACTGTGAAGAATAAACAGAGATATACTTAAACAACAAACATGTACACCTAGTTTCAATAATTCATATATACATGTATTTAAAAACAGACATGCATAATATATTTCAAACATACATTCAAATTTTATTTCTAACCTATTTTATCTGCATCAAATCTAGGGGGAATTTATTGTTCATAGTTATAGGCAGAGTATTGAACTAATAAGTAGATACTTTAAAAATTAACAGATATACACATTTTTTCAAATATACAAGAGCATACATAATTTCAGACATGCAAAGTAATTACCAACTCATTAATTCACATGCAATTTGATACTTAGATTTTTATTCAAAAGTTTACTCACCTATTTCAAAGAGGCAGAGAGATTTAAAACAGTTTTGAACAGGCTTGAAAACTGGATACTTTTGAACTGCTTCATTTCTTTTTAAAAACAGGAACTTGCTTTCAATTTGACTTCCTTTTAAAAACTGAAAAGCTTTTGAAAACTTGCTTCTGCCTCAAATTATAATGCATGCACTTGGAAAGGATGACTGGTATTTTGAAGAACAATGGTTACAGATCTTTTGAAAGAGCATTGCAGATTGGTTTTGAAAGTAGCTCAGGCTATTGGAATTTTGAGATGATTTTCAGGCATTGATTTGGTTTTAGAGATATGGTTTCAGGTATTTGAAATTTGAGAATCAAGCTTTTGCAGATTAATTCAGGTTTGATATTTTTGGTTTGAGGTAGTTTCAGATTTGTAGATACTTGGTTTAGAAAGGCATTTCAGTTTTTTTGGTTTGAGAAAATCTCAGTTTGGTTTGAGGATTTGATTTTAGTTCCGGTTGAAGATGATTTCAGTTTTGATCATTTTCTGGTTTTGGTTTGGTCTTTGAAAAAATGAGATTAGAAAAGAAAAGAGAATGGAAAGATAGAAATTTATATAGTTAATTTAGATTTAATAAAAATTTAAAGAAAATAGAACAAATGGTTGACACTTGTCTTAACCATTGCTTAATTGCCTTACACATATTTCTAACATGACTTAATTTATTAACACTTGTCATTATATAATTTCATATTATTTTTAAAAAGATTTTAAAAGCTTTTATATGTATTTCCTAAATAGTTAAATACATATTTTATTTAATAAATGCTTTTCTATAATATACATAAATGAAATCCTTTAAAGAAAATAAAATAAAACTCATTTATATGCTAATAAAATCATATACAATATTTTTAATTCATTTTTAAGTGTAAACATATCTTTTTGTATTTATTTATTATTAAATAAACACTTTCTAAATTTATATGAATAAAATTCCTTTTAAAGAAAATATTGTAAACAAATCTTATTTTAAATAAAAGTCTTGTTCATATATTTTATACCTAAATAAAATAAAATAATTATCCTTTAAAGATTCAAGTTTAAATCCAGATTCAAATTCAAATTTGACTTTTAAAATCCAATTTAAAAATCAACTCAACATTTATATTTTTAAATAAACACATTATTAAGTTTGAAATTGATATAAAACAACTCAAGACAATATATATATATAAACAATACTTATTAAATTTTTTGGAAATGATAAATCTATTTAAAATAAAATTTATAAAATAACACAATTTAAATAATTATCCTTATTACAAATCAATCTATACCATAATTAAAACATCATATTATTATTATTTGGTTATTTATATTTGAAAATATCTATTTTATCAATTTAAAATAATTTAAATTAAGAGATTATCACATTTTAAACTTCTCGAAATCCCGGGATATCACAGCAATAGTCGCGTTATAGGCGATCCTTTCATCCTAATTGTATCCTTAAGCAACCAGTCTAGCTTTATTCCTATCAATATGACCATCCTCATCTCTTTTATTTTTATATACCCACTTAGTTCCTATTATAGCCTGATCATTAGTTCATGGGACTAATTCCCATACATTATTACATTCAAATTGGTTTAATTCTTCTTGCATAGCTAGAATCCAATATTCGTCTTTTCCTACTTCCTTATAGTTTTCAGATTCAATTGTATATATAAATGACAAGTGACTCATTTCATTTAATTGTCTTCGAGTCAATACTATAGTTTTAATGTCACCTAGATATTTTCAATAGGACAATCTTTTAAAATTATTAGAGTTTCTTTATTTTTATTTTTTTGGTGAGTTAACTATTTCTTGAATAACTTCATTAATTTTATCCTGTTTTGTATTTTGAATAGTTGTTGATGGTTGATTAACTTTGGTTATTTCTGTATCATCGTCTATTTTGTTAAAATTTTCATCAAATGGAACATGTAAAGTTTCTTCGATTGAGTTAGTTCTTTTATTAAAGATGCAGTATGCCTTAATCCTTTCCGAGCAACCGATAAAAATTCATTCATCGGTTTTGGAGTCAAACTTACCAAGATTATCTTTACTATTTAAAATAAAACATTCTGATCTAAAAACCTTAATGTACGATATTTTTGGTTTACATTGATAAAAATTACGTAAGGAGTAATTTCAATTTTAGGATGAATTGAAACACAATTTAGAACATAACAACCAGTGGCAATCGCTTTAGCCTAAAAATTTTAGGGTAAAGTGGTACTATTAAGCAATGTTTTGGTGCAATCTTGCAAAGTTTTATTTTTTCTTTCCATAACACCATTTTGTTGTGGTGTTTTAAAGAAAAATTATGATTAATTCCCTTTTTGATACAAAAGTTAGTAAATCCATCATTATCGAATTCTCCTCTGTGATCGCTTTGAATATTTTTAACTTTTAACTGTAATATCCCGGAAATTTTGACAATATCAATTTAATAATCTGTTTAATAATTAAATTGATATGGATAATCTTTGATAATAAGATTTGAATTTAATTTAATAATCTGATTAAATTAGTATTTAATTGATGATTTTATCTTTTAAAAGTTAATAAGTATAATGTATTATTTTTAATATGTATGAATTTTAATGCTAAAAGGAATTGTTATTTTAAATTGAATAAATAGTGTATGTAAATATATATAACTTAACTTTTAAATTGAATCTTAGGATTTAATTTTATTTAAATTTGAATTTAAAGTTGAAGTTCAAAAGAATATATATATATATATATATTTAAATTGTTTGTATAAACTTATATTTATAAAATGTAGTTAGCTTTTGTTTCTCTTTAATATATATAGATTAGTGTTTAAATAAACAAGAAAAAGGCTTTTTAAATAATTTTAAATTAAATAGAAATATGAGTAATTACTTAAATGACAAGTGTCTTTATCTAATGCTTTGTTTTAACATGTGTTAAGAAGTGGATTAATCTATGTGACAAGTGTCTTAATTAATTTCATTTTCTTTTATTTTATAAAATCAAAATTTACTTACATATATACATTTGCTTTTCTTCATTTGGTTCTTTCTATTCTTCTTTTTAAAATCAAGAGAAACTCAAATCTTTCTCTAAAACTAAAATCTGAAATCAGTACCACTTTTCAAAATAATCCTCTAATCTAAAATGCAAATCTGAAATCAGAAATCTAAATGCCTCAAACCAAATCAATCCCTATAATCTCATCTTCAAATCAAAACCCCTCAAGCTAAACAATCAAAAAACTGTCTGCAACATTTTTTTCAAACTGGAATCAAATCAAGTCTGTAGCCTGCTTGCATTCAATTTTCAACCTGGAAGCCAGCCTGCATGCAAGTTTCAGTAGCAATCACTCAAGTTTTAAATCAAAAGAGGCATGCAAGTCTAAGGTTTCAAAGAAAGGCATTCAGATTTTAAAGTTCAAAAACAGTTTCAAGATTTTCCAAATATAAGGCTCTGTTCACTCTCAATTAAGGTGAGTAACTTTTAAAATTTAAAAATAAAATTGGGTTGCATGCTAGTATAGTATAATATAAATGTATATTGCATAATTGAATGTCTGAAATGTTGTGCATGCTGTTTAAGTGCTCTGTTCAACCTTTGTTTTTAGTGAGTAACATTTTTTACTTAAAATTAACTTAAGTAATTATGATGCATGCCTAATTTTGTGATAAATATTGTTTTGATATGGATGTTTATAGATGACTCTGCATGTATATGAATGTATATAGATGTGTATGTTATTTGTATCAGTGTGACCCTGTTATCTTGAATTCCTGGCTACTGTTTTTGAGATAAATCATATCTCATGATCTAGTTTTAAATGTAGATCTAAGGTTTAAACAAAATTAGTTTGTTTCATCATAAACTAAAGTTTAAAATTTAATTAAGTCCAACTTCAAACCTGAGTGCCTCTGTAAACCAAAACAACAGAGCAATGTCTATAATAGTGAAAACTCAAACCTTGTAATTCGTAAAACCAGGAGTATAAATTGATTTCTTATACTAAAAATTGATTTTTAAAATATAAATCATAATTTATAGCTTAGTAATGAAGGTGCAGTTCTGGTTTTAGCTATAAATGAATTTTGAGTAACTTTGTTGATCTCAGTGTATTTGGGATGTTGTCTTCTTCAATAATGATAGTGGAGTGATCAAAGATGTAGGGAAAATTACTGGAAATTGAATTAAAGTATTGAGGTAATAGGAATTGAGGATTAAAGATTTTAACCCTAGTTTGAACCAGTCTAGATAAAATGATCAAAACGGGTTCTGTAGTGGATCGAGTGTATTAGGATTTTGAGAGAGGGAAGCTTGGTCGATGACGAGGACATGGCCGGAGTTTCAAGATCGCTGGTGGTCAGAATCGTGGGGGAATGACGTTGACAGGTTTGGCCTTGATGAAGCACTGTGTTTCCAGGTTTTGGGATTTAGGCTCGATTTTGATCTCGACTTCGTTTCGTTGCTCGAGTGATGGAATTCTGGTAGGTGGTTGATCGCCGATATGGTGGAATGGTCGTGGATGGTCGGAGGTGACTGTATCGCCGGTGCACGTGCACGCGATTGGATTTGAGTCTGGTGAAGTCTGGTTTTAAGCAGAGGAGGGGCACTCGGTGTTCTCTCGTGGCATTTGAATTTTTGCTCGGGTTAATGGGGTATCCGACTCGAAGTGGTTTTGTGAGGTCTCGGGTTAAAAGAGAATGTTGTCAGGTTTTTAAAAAAAACTGATTGTTTAAATTTAAATCAAATTTAAATTTGTAAAGTAAATTTAAACAGGGAGTTTAAATCAAAGTTTAAATATATAAATTCAAGTTTAGTTTGAATCTTAGATTTAAGATAAATAAGTTTTATAAATTCAAATGTTTTAATAAGTTTAAATGTTTGTTAAATTTAAATGTTTTGAAATTAAAAAGGGATTTGTTTAAATCTTGTAAAATTTCTTTTATAAGAAAAATATTATTTATCATTTAAAGGTTTTAAAATTTATTTTAAAACTTGTTGAAGTTAAATTATAAGTTAATGATTTGTATGCATTTAATAATTAGAGTAATTAAATGGATAATTAATTTATCTAATAAATTAATGAAATAAATAATTTCTTAAAAGTAATTAAAGGTTTAATCTTAAAGATTTAAGATTTATTTATTTTTAGAATAATTAACTTGTAATTAAGATTCATTAATTAAATAGGATTTGATTTTAATTAATGATTAAGATAAATTAATTAGGAATGATTAATTTATAATTAAGGATTATAAGTTAGAATATTAATTAATGATTAAGAATTTATTTATAA
The DNA here is from genome assembly GCA_030737815.1 of Allium fistulosum. Taxonomy (NCBI): domain Eukaryota; kingdom Viridiplantae; phylum Streptophyta; class Magnoliopsida; order Asparagales; family Amaryllidaceae; genus Allium; species Allium fistulosum. Next base: position 342,303,409 of record CM060904.1, read on the forward strand.
AGTAATTAAATATTAATTAAGTTATGGTTAACACTTAATTAATTAAAATAATTAAAGATTAATTAAATTGGTTATTAAGATTTATTAATTTGGAATTAATAATAATTAATCTAAGTTAATTACTTAAGAAGAGTAATTAAATAATAGTTAATGAGGTCATTAACTATGGGTTATTAAATAATAAATTAATAGGGTTAATTTTGATAATTAATTAGTTTAATTAATTTGAAGATAATCATTTATGAATTTGTTTAAATGTAATTACTTATTGGAAGTAATTAAGAATTAATTACTTATTGTAATTAATTGAAGTTAATTTGATTTAGTTAAGTTAATTAATTAATTAATTTAGGATAATCAAGAGATGATTTGATAATAATTACTTAATGTAATTATTAAGGTAAGATTATTTAGGGAAGTAAATAATATGATAATTACTGGAAGTAATTAGTTGAATAATGATTTTATTAATAAAAGTAATTTGAGGTAATTACTTTGAATAATTAATCAAGGGATTAATTAAGAAATTAATTAAGGAAGTAATTAATTTAGTTAGTGAAAGTAATTAAGGGTAGTTAATTACTGATTGAAGATTAATCAAGAGTGATTAATATATGTTGTTTAATTAAAGGTTAACTACTTAATGTAATTAATTTAATTAAGTAATTAATAATTAAGTTATAATTAAGGATCATTAATTAATATAATTAATGATGTAATTAAGATTGATTAATTAAGTAATAATTAATAAATGAAGTAATTAATCAATGTAATTAATTAAGGATTAATGTAATTAATTATAGTTGATTAAGTTAATTAATTTTAGTAAATTAATTAATGAAGTAATTAAAGGTTAATTACTATAAGTGGTTAAGGATAATTAATTTAAGTAATTAATTAAAGATAAATTACCTGAATGGAATTAAAAGGTAATTAAAGGATAATTAATTAATTTGTAATTAATTAATGATTAAGTAAGCAGGATTTATAGAATGAAGTAATTAATTTAATTCATTTTAAATTAATTAGAAATGGTATAAATCATTACTTAAGAATGGATGATAATATTGAATGCTTTGCATTGATTGATATCTCTGATGAGATATGTGCTGTGTGATATGGATGTTTAGTTGAATTGTGATGATAATATGGATTATCTGATAATGTTGATTATCTGTTGTGAATTATCTTTCTTTGTGTATAAAGATGATGAATTGAATTTGTTTTAACCTTTAAAACAACTTGGCCTTAAAAGATACGCTTTGGATTTCGATGAGACCGGGATCGGGTTTCCGTATACCGGATTTCCAGGTCTGGAGACCCGAATACCACATCGATCCAAATTAACGATAGGTCGTGAATCAAGTGAAGATGAAGATTCAGAGTGCAAGGGTTATTGTCGTTAACTCTGAGGGTGATTCCAAAACGAGTGTAACGAGATAATGCCTTCGGTTTCGTTCGAACCTGGAACGAACTTGTATGGATTGAATGCTTTCAGCACATCGTCAGGTGGACGATGAGCATTCTAAGATAGATGTGTTCTTTTTTAAAGGTAATCGTGACCTCAAGCCTCACAAACCGGGAATGGCTAAAACAGGGGAGGTGCAGCAAGGTTAGTGGGTAGCACCCAAGTAGGACAAGGTTACCTCTGTCTAGAAGTCCCTTCTTATTTCGGCTTAGTGTGTGCGGTTGCTGATCCCAACCGTGAGGTATCTTGTGCGGGAATTATCCAGTAAGGGATGTTCCGACCTTGTGTTGCAGGGGATTGGGAGTGATCCTCGGTACGGTGATCTAGGCCACGTACTGTGACGGGCGGTACCCCGGTAGCCCTGCCATTGTATGGAATCCAAACTCCAATAAGTGCCGTACGTATTAGTTGTGCCCAACTATGTTGAAATGTGAGATGTAAGCATTTCAGCTATTTCTGTATTTTACTTGAAAACCCTAGACCCTATTATAATACAATCGAATTTCCTATCAAATGTTTTGGTTAGCGTAAGGTAAAAACTTACCCATGTTTATTTGTGGGAAGTCTTACGTGATACCTTTTCTTTCAAAAGGTTTGAAGTTAAACAAGTTTAACCTGTTACTCACACCAGACCCATGTCTGACCCAAGTTGTTTATTTCTGTTTTATAAACTCTTGGGTACTCAAATTTTTACGAGTAGCCAAGGGATTCAGGTTAGCCTTGACGAATTATGGAGGAGCAATGGAGCAGGAGGCTTCAGCGTTGTAGATATAGATAGTAGTTTCCGCTGTGTTGATCTTGTGTTAGAGTCTTGTATTGTATTGAGTTCTAATATCTAGACAGATGTTTATAACTGTCTAGTATGTGTTGTATAGTTGTGTAAACTCTGATAAGTGTTGTATACTATGTAATAGTTTCCTTATGTTATTAATATAATTTATTTGTTCCGCTGTGAGATCGTTGTTGTTGTTTCTTTCTTTCTTCTCTTCTTTTCTATTTTCTACCCCTTTCTTTCTTATTAGCGATGCGACTTTCTATGGAGAGAAAGTCGTGGTCGTTACAGTGGTATCAGAGCATAGGTTGAGCGAATGCCTAAGCTTTTGGTTAAGTGAATATCAGAGCAGTAGGTTGAGTGAATACCTAGGCTCTGAAGTGGTGTCTATCTTGAGAGCGCGTAATTGTTAGTTATATAAAAATGATTTTATATTGTGTTAATTGATCGGTTGAGTGGTATATGGATTCTGGTCAATACGAGTAGCTAACGTTATTGATAGGGATCTCTAAACACTTGAACCAGGTCAATGGACACAATATTGTTTTAAAGAGGTAGATGAAATAATTTTACCCAGAAATAATTTCTATATAAAAAGTATCATTTTAAATATATATATTTATATATTTCTACCTATTTGTTGGGTTACCTGTTCGGGTTTTCCAATATAGGATATAAAGGTAGATGGGGTAGTGGTGTGTGAAACACGACTACCAATGGTTGGAGTTTAAATGTTGAGGTTGGAAGTGTATTTGTCGAGACTGTAGACCCAATACCGTCTCGAGTAAGCTTTGCTGTGATGAAGGATTTCATCGATCTCCGAAGGAAACTGTAATGGTTCGGAGTTTATCTCTGAAGTTTGGATAAGTAGAGTTGGATCTGTCGATGAGGCAGAAGCGAGTGATGGTACCTTGATACCTCAGGTGATAGTAGCTGTATGATGAGATACAGTGACGATGGATGTTCCTGAAGATGTTTTCTTTGGAACAAGATTAAGGAAGTGTGAATGCTTCGGTGTTGTGGCTGAGTTCAGCATGAAGTTTCTGTTTTGGTTTGGAGTCCGAGTTTCTCGAAGAGCTTTGGATAAGAGCATCAGTATCAGCAGTGCAGCTCGGAGTATTCTGTGATGGCAGGAAGTTTTCTGGCTGAGCAGTTTTTCTGAAAGTGAAGTTCAGAAGCAGTAAGAGTAAATCCATTTCTTCGATGGATTGGATAGTTAAGTATGAGCTGTTCGGATTGTGTAAAGAGGAACAGTTTTTCTTTGGAAATAGGTTGGGTTGATCGCAAAAGTGACTTGTGATTGCTGAGTGTTCTCTTGTGTTGTCAGAGTTTTTCTGGATGTCTTCAGGGAAGTCAGGAGTTGTCCGCATCTGAAGGTTGAGTTTTCTTATCGACTGGATTCCATGAGTGATACCAGTGGTTCAGTCTAGTTGAAGGATGTTTTCCTAGAGATAGAGTTTGGTGAAGCAGCTCAAGTTTTGCTGGAATATCTGAGTTTTCCTTATGGATCAGTAAACCTTATTTCTAGAAGTGAGTTGTCCAGTCTGTGCTTGTGTTCTACCTTATATCAGAGTTGAGCAGCGAAAGCAGTTTGGAGTGTATCTCTGGATGGGAGAAGTAAGTTTGGAATCTACTAATGTTGTGAGGTAGAGTTATGTTTGGATCTAGTCTGTGTTCTGATTTGGATAGGTATTTGGACTTCTGAATTGAATTGTCAGTTTGGATAACTGGAATTCATTGAGTTTTACGTATCTCTGAGGGAGTACGTATTTGATCTATCTCTGGTTTTAGAATCTGCAGTTCTGGAGGTTTGATTGTTGAGTCAGACTCGTCTATAGTCTGATATTCTGTTTAGTTCTGTAGATCTAGATGAGTAGGAGATCTATAGCTTGGTTGTTTAGATTGTTTGTAGAGCGAGTATCCCGGTATATATATATATACTTGGGGAAACTCGAGGAATTTTATCTAGAATTTAGTCTAGATAATTAGAATTGTTTGATTGGATGATTTGGTTGCTATGGTTGCTAGCATATGGATGATTGTATATGCTTGTGTTTTAAATTAAAATCTTTAATAAGATTATTAAATTACCTTTGTTTAAATTTCGGGGACGAAATTATTTTAAGGGGGGAGGAATGTAATATCCCGGAAATTTTGACAATATCAATTTAATAATCTGTTTAATAATTAAATTGATATGGATAATCTTTGATAATAAGATTTGAATTTAATTTAATAATCTGATTAAATTAGTATTTAATTGATGATTTTATCTTTTAAAAGTTAATAAGTATAATGTATTATTTTTAATATGTATGAATTTTAATGCTAAAAGGAATTGTTATTTTAAATTGAATAAATAGTGTATGTAAATATATATAACTTAACTTTTAAATTGAATCTTAGGATTTAATTTTATTTAAATTTGAATTTAAAGTTGAAGTTCAAAAGAATATATATATATATATATTTAAATTGTTTGTATAAACTTATATTTATAAAATGTAGTTAGCTTTTGTTTCTCTTTAATATATATAGATTAGTGTTTAAATAAACAAGAAAAAGGCTTTTTAAATAATTTTAAATTAAATAGAAATATGAGTAATTACTTAAATGACAAGTGTCTTTATCTAATGCTTTGTTTTAACATGTGTTAAGAAGTGGATTAATCTATGTGACAAGTGTCTTAATTAATTTCATTTTCTTTTATTTTATAAAATCAAAATTTACTTACATATATACATTTGCTTTTCTTCATTTGGTTCTTTCTATTCTTCTTTTTAAAATCAAGAGAAACTCAAATCTTTCTCTAAAACTAAAATCTGAAATCAGTACCACTTTTCAAAATAATCCTCTAATCTAAAATGCAAATCTGAAATCAGAAATCTAAATGCCTCAAACCAAATCAATCCCTATAATCTCATCTTCAAATCAAAACCCCTCAAGCTAAACAATCAAAAAACTGTCTGCAACATTTTTTCAAACTGGAATCAAATCAAGTCTGTAGCCTGCTTGCATTCAATTTTCAACCTGGAAGCCAGCCTGCATGCAAGTTTCAGTAGCAATCACTCAAGTTTTAAATCAAAAGAGGCATGCAAGTCTAAGGTTTCAAAGAAAGGCATTCAGATTTTAAAGTTCAAAAACAGTTTCAAGATTTTCCAAATATAAGGCTCTGTTCACTCTCAATTAAGGTGAGTAACTTTTAAAATTTAAAAATAAAATTGGGTTGCATGCTAGTATAGTATAATATAAATGTATATTGCATAATTGAATGTCTGAAATGTTGTGCATGCTGTTTAAGTGCTCTGTTCAACCTTTGTTTTTAGTGAGTAACATTTTTTACTTAAAATTAACTTAAGTGATTATGATGCATGCCTAATTCTGTGATAAATATTGTTTTGATATGGATGTTTATAGATGACTCTGCATGTATATGAATGTATATAGATGTGTATGTTATTTGTATCAGTGTGACCCTGTTATCTTGAATTCCAGGCTACTGTTTTTGAGATAAATCATATCTCATGATCTAGTTTTAAATGTAGATCTAAGGTTTAAACAAAATTAGTTTGTTTCATCATAAACTAAAGTTTAAAATTTAATTAAGTCCAACTTCAAACCTGAGTGCCTCTGTAAACCAAAACAACAGAGCAATGTCTATAATAGTGAAAACTCAAACCTTGTAATTCGTAAAACCAGGAGTATAAATTGATTTCTTATACTAAAAATTGATTTTTAAAATATAAATCATAATTTATAGCTTAGTAATGAAGGTGCAGTTTTGGTTTTAGCTATAAATGAATTTTGAGTAACTTTGTTGATCTCAGTGTATTTGGGATGTTGTCTTCTTCAATAATGATAGTGGAGTGATCAAAGATGTAGGGAAAATTACTGGAAATTGAATTAAAGTATTGAGGTAATAGGAATTGAGGATTAAAGATTTTAACCCTAGTTTGAACCAGTCTAGATAAAATGATCAAAACGGGTTCTGTAGTGGATCGAGTGTATTAGGATTTTGAGAGAGGGAAGCTTGGTCGATGACGAGGACATGGCCGGAGTTTCAAGATCGCTGGTGGTCAGAATCGTGGGGGAATGACGTTGACAGGTTTGGCCTTGATGAAGCACTGTGTTTCCAGGTTTTGGGATTTAGGCTCGATTTTGATCTCGACTTCGTTTCGTTGCTCGAGTGATGGAATTCTGGTAGGTGGTTGATCGCCGATATGGTGGAATGGTCGTGGATGGTCGGAGGCGACTGTATCGCCGGTGCAAGTGCACGCGATTGGATTTGAGTCTGGTGAAGTCTGGTTTTAAGCAGAGGAGGGGCACTCGGTGTTCTATCGTGGCATTTGAATTTTTGCTCGGGTTAATGGGGTATCCGACTCGAAGTGGTTTTGTGAGGTCTCGGGTTAAAAGAGAATGTTGTCAGGTTTTTAAAAAAAACTGATTGTTTAAATTTAAATCAAATTTAAATTTGTAAAGTAAATTTAAACAGGGAGTTTAAATCAAAGTTTAAATATATAAATTCAAGTTTAGTTTGAATCTTAGATTTAAGATAAATAAGTTTTATAAATTCAAATGTTTTAATAAGTTTAAATGTTTGTTAAATTTAAATGTTTTGAAATTAAAAAGGGATTTGTTTAAATCTTGTAAAATTTCTTTTATAAGAAAAATATTATTTATCATTTAAAGGTTTTAAAATTTATTTTAAAACTTGTTGAAGTTAAATTATAAGTTAATGATTTGTATGCATTTAATAATTAGAGTAATTAAATGGATAATTAATTTATCTAATAAATTAATGAAATAAATAATTTCTTAAAAGTAATTAAAGGTTTAATCTTAAAGATTTAAGATTTATTTATTTTTAGAATAATTAACTTGTAATTAAGATTCATTAATTGAATAGGATTTGATTTTAATTAATGATTAAGATAAATTAATTAGGAATGATTAATTTATAATTAAGGATTATAAGTTAGAATATTAATTAATGATTAAGAATTTATTTATAAAGTAATTAAATATTAATTAAGTTATGGTTAACACTTAATTAATTAAAATAATTAAAGATTAATTAAATTGGTTATTAAGATTTATTAATTTGGAATTAATAATAATTAATCTAAGTTAATTACTTAAGAAGAGTAATTAAATAATAGTTAATGAGGTCATTAACTATGGGTTATTAAATAATAAATTAATAGGGTTAATTTTGATAATTAATTAGTTTAATTAATTTGAAGATAATCATTTATGAATTTGTTTAAATGTAATTACTTATTGGAAGTAATTAAGAATTAATTACTTATTGTAATTAATTGAAGTTAATTTGATTTAGTTAAGTTAATTAATTAATTAATTTAGGATAATCAAGAGATGATTTGATAATAATTACTTAATGTAATTATTAAGGTAAGATTATTTAGGGAAGTAAATAATATGATAATTACTGGAAGTAATTAGTTGAATAATGATTTTATTAATAAAAGTAATTTGAGGTAATTACTTTGAATAATTAATCAAGGGATTAATTAAGAAATTAATTAAGGAAGTAATTAATTTAGTTAGTGAAAGTAATTAAGGGTAGTTAATTACTGATTGAAGATTAATCAAGAGTGATTAATATATGTTGTTTAATTAAAGGTTAACTACTTAATGTAATTAATTTAATTAAGTAATTAATAATTAAGTTGTAATTAAGGATCATTAATTAATATAATTAATGATGTAATTAAGATTGATTAATTAAGTAATAATTAATAAATGAAGTAATTAATCAATGTAATTAATTAAGGATTAATGTAATTAATTATAGTTGATTAAGTTAAATAATTTTAGTAAATTAATTAATGAAGTAATTAAAGGTTAATTACTATAAGTGGTTAAGGATAATTAATTTAAGTAATTAATTAAAGATAAATTACCTGAATGGAATTAAAAGGTAATTAAAGGATAATTAATTAATTTGTAATTAATTAATGATTAAGTAAGCAGGATTTATAGAATGAAGTAATTAATTTAATTCATTTTAAATTAATTAGAAATGGTATAAATCATTACTTAAGAATGGATGATAATATTGAATGCTTTGCATTGATTGATATCTCTGATGAGATATGTGCTGTGTGATATGGATGTTTAGTTGAATTGTGATGATAATATGGATTATCTGATAATGTTGATTATCTGTTGTGAATTATCTTTCTTTGTGTATAAAGATAATGAATTGAATTTGTTTTAACCTTTAAAACAACTTGGCCTTAAAAGATACGCTTTGGATTTCGATGAGACCGGGATCGGGTTTCCGTATACCGGATTTCCAGGTCTGGAGACCCGAATACCACATCGATCCAAATTAACGATAGGTCGTGAATCAAGTGAAGATGAAGATTCAGAGTGCAAGGGTTATTGTCGTTAACTCTGAGGGTGATTCCAAAACGAGTGTAACGAGATAATGCCTTCGGTTTCGTTCGAACCTGGAACGAACTTGTATGGATTGAATGCTTTCAGCACATCGTCAGGTGGACGATGAGCATTCTAAGATAGATGTGTTCTTTTTTAAAGGTAATCGTGACCTCAAGCCTCACAAACCGGGAATGGCTAAAACAGGGGAGGTGCAGCAAGGTTAGTGGGTAGCACCCAAGTAGGACAAGGTTACCTCTGTCTAGAAGTCCCTTCTTATTTCGGCTTAGTGTGTGCGGTTGCTGATCCCAACCGTGAGGTATCTTGTGCGGGAATTATCCAGTAAGGGATGTTCCGACCTTGTGTTGCAGGGGATTGGGAGTGATCCTCGGTACGGTGATCTAGGCCACGTACTGTGACGGGCGGTACCCCGGTAGCCCTGCCATTGTATGGAATCCAAACTCCAATAAGTGCCGTACGTATTAGTTGTGCCCAACTATGTTGAAATGTGAGATGTAAGCATTTCAGCTATTTCTGTATTTTACTTGAAAACCCTAGACCCTATTATAATACAATCGAATTTCCTATCAAATGTTTTGGTTAGCGTAAGGTAAAAACTTACCCATGTTTATTTGTGGGAAGTCTTACGTGATACCTTTTCTTTCAAAAGGTTTTGAAGTTAAACAAGTTTAACCTGTTACTCACACCAGACACATGTCTGACCCAAGTTGTTTATTTCTGTTTTATAAACTCTTGGGTACTCAAATTTTTACGAGTAGCCAAGGGATTCAGGTTAGCCTTGACGAATTGTGGAGGAGCAATGGAGCAGGAGGCTTCAGCGTTGTAGATATAGATAGTAGTTTCCGCTGTGTTGATCTTGTGTTAGAGTCTTGTATTGTATTGAGTTGTAATATCTAGACAGATGTTTATAACTGTCTAGTATGTGTTGTATAGTTGTGTAAACTCTGATAAGTGTTGTATACTATGTAATAGTTTCCTTATGTTATTAATATAATTTATTCGTTCCGCTGTGAGATCGTTGTTGTTGTTTCTTTCTTTCTTCTCTTCTTTTCTATTTTCTACCCCTTTCTTTCTTATTAGCGATGCGACTTTCTATGGAGAGAAAGTCGTGGTCGTTACATTAACTCTTTCAAATTCTGAAACTTTTATGAAATTTCTAAACATTTTGAAGGTATCATTTTTATATTTTAAAAACATGGTCCAAGTATATCTTGAAAGATCATCAATAACTACAAAAACTATTTATTATGATTTATTGATCTTATTTGAGTTGAACCAAATAAATCTAGATGAAGTTGTTCCAAAGATTTATTAGTAGAAATTTCATTTATAGGTTTAAAAGAAGATTTTTTAAGTTTTCTTTTTTGAAAGCTTTGCATATATTATTTACTTTGAAATTTATTTGAGGTGAACCTCTTACAGTTTCATGTTTCGCTAGTTTATTTAATAATTTAAAGTTAATATGAAAGAACCTTTTATTTCATATCGGCGGATCATTTGAATTTTCCATAAGGTATAAGTTATTATAATTATTAATTTTCATATTCAAAATATAAATGTTTCATTTCTTTATACCTTCAAAAATTAATCTTTCATTTTGATCAACAATAGTAAGACTATCTTTTTGAGATTTAATTTTAAAATCTTTATCGCATAACTGACTAATACTTAATAAATTATGTTTTAAATTTTTAACTAAATAAACACTAGTGTTTAAAGGTAAATTTGGGTTACCATAATTGCCGATGTCCCCTGTTCCGATGGTTTGCCCTTTTGAATTATCATCGAAACATACGGTATCCGTTGGTCTAATATTTGCAAGCATCTTGGAGTTCCACGTTATGTGGTTGGAACATCCGCTGTCTAGAATCCATCTTCTCTTTTTACTAATGTGAGTGGATATCTCATATTTTGTGGCCATTAAGCAGACAATAGCTTATTCCATATCACTATCACTATCTAAAGACGATAAAGATTCTGATCTTCCCAAGTGGATTGATTTGCGAATATTTTCTTCTTGTCAAATCTATTCTTGCTCTTGAATTCCTTCTTTCCATTATTTTGCAATGGATAATTCTTTATGATATGTCCAAATTTGTTGCAGCCAAAACGCTTGAGTTCTGAGCTATATCGTTGTTGCCATTTCCACTCTTAACTTGCCTTTTGAATTTTCTATCGTTTCTAGCTATGAGGCCATCTCTTCTGTATCTAGCTTAGAATCCTCCTTAATCTGAAATGTTGTGGTCCTTTTCTTCTGATTTTGAATTTTTCTAGCCTGCAAATTTACTTCATAGGCCGCCAAATTACCAATTAACTCCTCAACCTTGAGTTAAGAAAGATCGTTAGCTTCTCTAATTGCTAATGCTTTTTTCCAATAATTAGTTAAAAAGTTTAATATTTTTGTGAAATATCCATACACAGTTCACCCATTCCTATAGATGCATGTGTAATGTCTTGTAAATGAGAATACATATCCGAAATATTTTCATTATCTTTCATTCTAAAATTTTGAAATTGATTTTTCAACATAGTAATTCGAGATTGTTTAACTTTTCTTGTGCTTTGATGGTAGACTTTTAAAGTGTGTCATATATCATAAGCAGTTTTGCATATCATAACTCTAGTGAATTCATTTTTATCTAAAGCATAAAAGAGAATTTACATAGCTTTTGACTTATTGGTTGCAGCAGTCTTTTGTTCAAAAGTTCATGCGGTTAATGAAGTAGTTGGAATTTCATATTATTTTTTATGTTGCATCCCAAATTTCAAGTCTATTAGCTTCCATATAAATTCTCATTCTAGTTGACCAAAAATTATAATCACTACATGTAAATAGCAAAGGTCGTGTAGTCAACTGTCCTTCTACTAAAGTGCTTATGTGTGCCATATTATTATATTCGATAAACTTTGTTATGGTTTATAAAACTAACCTACTCTAATACCAAGTGAAACTATGTAGGATCATATAGGGCTAAACTATAGTATATAAACAATATTATAAGTAGAAATGTAAATAAAATAAAGTAAAAAGCTTGCACACCAGACTTTTTATACTGATTCGAACCACCATCCTACGTCCAATCCTAAAATCTCTTATTATGACTTTTATTCACTAACACCCTCGCTTTGTCCGGAGGAATAAGCTTATACACTTGCCCGAGCCATTGAACATGTCTTTTACACTAACTTGACAGTTTACGGACTTTGGCAGTAGGCTTGTCTTCAATACATGGATTTCCCAACATAGTACAATCTCTTATAACTCACAAGAACTGATTTGTAGTTGAATGAACATGAGCTTAGGAGATAAGGAAATTAGAGAATTGAATATTATCAAAGGGTGATTGCTAATAGAATAGAGTAGGGTTTCAAAAATTAGATAAGAAAATCATAGAATAATTAAGTGATCAAAACCTTTTTAAATCATAGTTATTTATAGATTTCGAAGGGTTTGATCAAAGGATAGTGTAGCCTTCCATTTCAGAAGTTCATATCTGAAGGAGGAAGAAGAATCGCAATGTTGGAGTGAAAAGAAGTTAAAAATTTGTTTTAGAAATTTGAATTCAATGTGTGCACCAATGCCCGTAGCGGACACTTCAAATTCAAATTACAGAAGCTTTATAAAAGCTTATAAAATTATAAAATTTTTTTTTAAAGATATTCGAGAATATGAAATAGTTTTGTGAAGTTCTTGTGAGTTTTAACAACATATACCTAAGACAAAACGATTCGCAAATTTATAATCTTCAAGTGCTCTTCCAATAGATGCCAATTGACGATCTTCGAAGCTTGAGCATGATTTTATTTTATCTTCTTGAAGTGCAATCTTCCATTAGTGATATTTCTTCGAATTGTACAATTTAAACAATCGAATGGAGTTGTCGCCATCAAAACCGAGAATCATAGTTCTTACACTATCTGAAGCTTGAGCGCGATTTCCTTTTATCTTCATGAAGCATGATCTTTCATTAGAGATATTTCTTCGACTTGTATAATTTAAGCTATTGAATGGAGTTATCGTCATCAAAACTGATAATTTTCATTCTAACACTAGCCACTCATATGAGCCGTACCTTATTCTGAAAGTAGCTAAAGGAACACTCTCCTCTTCAACTCTCAGTTAATGGAATTATAAAGCCAAATTTAACTGTGAGAACACTTTAGCTCCATTCAACAGATTAAACAAATCATTTATCCTTGGTAAGGGGTATCTGTTCTTCACATTCCTCTCATTCAACATCTAATAGTCAATGCATAGTCCAAAAGAGCCATTACACTTCTTCACAAACACGACCGAATCTCACCGTGGCAAACTACCTGGTCTTACAAAGCTCTTACTTTGCCACTCCACTAGTTGTTCCTTCAACTCCTTGTTACTACCCGCCTTTTTCAACCCTAGGATTCAATGCCCGAACTAATGTTAACACCTCGAAAGGAAGAAACAATGAGTCATTAAGATTTGGTAACAAGAAACAAATACTATTCTAACTAATAAATTTCAGAGTCTCGCAGCATAAGGAAACAAAATATAATATAGTAATAACTATCATCATTTCATAACATGATAGTTATCAACAATGTCAAATACATATGTCTTTTCAATACTAATCAAACCCAATGCTTACAGTCATATATACATAATTCATAACCAAGTCTAACACATAGTTATAATATTTACAATGTATACATCAAAGTCCGGGTCTTCAGCTCCATCTCGCATCCGAACTCCATTAACCTAGTGATATAAATAAAAAAACATATTAGAATGGGTTAGACATAAGTCTGAGTGAGTGAATCCTGTCCCCTCCATGTTTATTATAAAAATAATGCTATAACATGATAAGCATGTAACACATTCTGAAATCACCTCTCACACTATAAGACATATTGTACTTAACTAATCGTGCACCTCAAATGTCGCTACTCGCAGTGAATTCATAATGTAAAAATATATTGAACTGCACTCACATCCTGGCCCCGCCTCATGTGCTATAAAACCGCTTAACATCTGTGACTCAATAATAAATGGACTCACGACTAGATCCCACCCTCATGCGCTACAGGATTGCTTACCATCCCCTCCTCTCTGGTCTCGCCTCTCATGCTACAAGAGAGTATACTATCAAGATCCACCTACTTGCGCTACAAGTTCACCATTCGGCCACGTACTTGCACCATAGATTCCCTACATGTTCCCATCAACATTGAACTAATTCTATAGCAAAAAAACATAAAATTTAACTCCTTACAATGGTAAACATCAACATAATTCTCCTTAAATCCATAACGTTGACAAACTGCTTTGAAAATGGCTCCACACATCACTTGAAATGAAAGAAACAAAGCTTGGATCGATAAAACATGGCACGATTTAGGTCTAGTTCATAGTGGACCTAAATAACACCTGCCTCAAACAAAGCTAAACTCATTATTCTCTCCAACACTTAAAATGGAACAACAAATCAAGGTGCCAACTTCTTCGAATTTCTGAATCTCATCCACAAGATGACACTTTCACAAAAACCAAATTCCCGACTACAAACTTCAAATATGTTTATTTCTTATCATTGTATTACTTTTTCCGATCCTATGCTGCTTTCATCCTCTTCTCCATAAGCTCCACCTTTTTCGTAGTAGCTCTAACCATCTCTGTCCCCGACATAATCTTCTTTGTATATTCCCACTAACATGAAGGCGAGTTGCATGACCTTCCATGTAATGCTTTGAATTGTGCTATACCTATACTAGTCTGGTGTTATCATATGCAAGTTCCCCTAGAGGTAGGTGATCCTCCCCAGATCCTCCAAAATCCAATATAAACACCCTCAACAAGTCTTCCAACACCTGGTTCACACTCTCGGTCTATCCATCGGTCTGCGAGTGATATGCCGCACTCAAATTCAGCTCAATCCGTAATGTATTATATAGGCTCCTCTAAAATTTTCATCTATAAAGTGAGTCCTAGTCACTTACTATTCTTGCCAGAATTCCATGCAGTCAAACTAACTCCTTGACATACAGGGTCGCTGGTATTATTGTCATTCTCGTATTCTTCATTGTAATAAAGTGTGCACTTTCCTTGAGTTGATCCACCATAACCCAAATATTTTCATTCCCTCTTCGGTTTGTAGGTAGCCCATCTATGAAATCTGTAGATATGTACCCAATTCCAGTATGGCACATTTAACGGAAGCAATGACCCACTCAACTTCTTATGTTCTGTCTTTACCTCCTGGCATGTCGTACTCTTTGCTATGTACTCTACTACATGTTAACTTGGTTTTTGACCAAGTTGATTTCAACATAAAATTAGAATGAAAAAACAAAGACAAAATGATTCAAGGACTTTGGAAATTATATAAAAAGGCAAGAAGAAGGAAATCTCAAAAAATGAGGGGAAAAGGTTGACTTGAGTTTTTCAACTTGGCGCTTGGGCTCGGGCCCGAGTCATACCTGAGCTGAACCTAAAGAAAATAAAGGAAAACCTAAGTTAAGAAATAGAAAGGCAAGATAATATGACATGGAGTCATACCCGAGTCAAACTAAGGATAGACCCGGGTCAGATCTAATTCAACTCAGTGTCAAGTTATAAGTCACAACTGGGTACTTAGTTATATTTTTCTCAGGACAGACTCATAAAACTTTAGGTTAGATTCCAAGCAATCATTGCTGAGCAGAACTCGGGTCCGACTTACAAAACTCTTAGGTCAGACTCCAAGCAATCATTGCTGAGTAGAACTTGGGTCCAACACATAAAACTCCCAGGTAGGACTCCAAGCACACCAACCTTTGGATGACTCCAAGCATTGCCTAAAGCAAAAGCGCAAACCACTCGGGTCGGATATCAAGTTAGGTCCAACCTGACCCAAAGCTCATGATTTTCGCTGACATGGTTTTCACCTTCATGATTCACACCAACATGATTAGAACTATCCATAATGATGGTATGAAGTAACTCAACAAATCTCAAAGAAATTGGTACTAGGGGTATGACTCGGCACCGAGTTATATAAGTTGGCACCAAACTATCATTCCTCCCCATTTCACTTCCTAAACTCCATACATCTTCCACACCACTCTAACTACTCGTGATCAAGTGGTTTACCTAGAGTTTGGACGATCAATTCCAAGATTGATGAGAAGGAAACCAGGAAAGTAGGATAACTCAAGTGATAATGAAAAGATCACTAGAACCAACCAAAAATCGACGAAAAGAGCTTGAAACATATTGGATAGAAGATTAAAGAGAAAAGCAAGTAAAATAACTTAACTTTCACCAAGATCTATTGGTCGATACCGAGCTAACTTATGTCGGTACCGAGTAATGGTTTTGGGTCGTGGAGCTTTGATCTCACTTTTGCAACATTGGGCTATCTCTTGAACCTCAGTGCAAGCAGGCTTCTGACCCAGTAACTCTGTTTCCTTATAAATACAAAGCATAATGTAACCAAAATATGATCTTCTCCCTGGTCTTTTCCCTTCACCCTGGATTTAGGATTCCACTGCCGTTCACCATCATCCTCCCTCACAATAGTCACCAAGGCAGCTACTCTTGGCAGTTCTAGGCCTAAGTACTTGTCAACTTCATGTACTTGTGACTCTAATTCTCTATTATCTCATATAAACTCTCTCAGATTCATAATCAATAAAGCTATAAAGTGGACGTAGGCCAGAGATTGATGAAACACTATAAAAGTTCCTGCGTCTCCTTGTTATTTTTCATTGATTTCTACTGTTATCTGCTAGATCTAGGTCTCATAGGTTCCCTACAGCTCATTCTTGGCTGTTGATCCAATTTTGTTGTCAACATTTTGGTGCTTTCACTAAGAACTAATCCCATGATTCAGAAAAAGCTTACTGATGTGGATTTGGAGAGATTTAGTAGTTAGATCTAGAAAACTTTAAGAAGTTTAAGCACTTCTATTAGAGATCAATGACACCCAAGAAAGAAAAACCTGCTTCTATAAGAGCAGCACGAGCAGCGGCTAATGGTGATAAAGAAATACTTACCAATTGGAAGTTAATAATGGAAACGAAATAACATAATCCGTTACTCAATAAGTAGTTGCCAATGGATAGCTTAATATGATGATCCATGAACTTAACTAGAAGATGGCGGATAGCCAAAAAGCTCTCATGGATAAGATGGATGCTTTGTTAAAGCTGTAACCACCAAGTACAAGGAGAACCAAAAGGAAAACTTCACCCATGGTAGAATAGGAACCCTTCTCTGTTTCTAGCCAAAATAGAAGAGATGAGAAGAAAAAACAGAAGGTCGGAGTTATCGTGAAATGACCCACTAGAAATTTCTTTTTTTTTTTTAAAACATTCAGTGGCCATTTAATCAAGAAAAATATTTAATTCAATTTTTCTTCTATCCAGGACATTTCTGCCAATAAATATTGGTTTAATCATTTTAACTTAAACTTATATATATAAAGATGTATAAGTCATCTTCTACCTAAATCAGAGTATAAAATTTTGAAGGTAGAAACCTGTTGAGTATTGCTTAAAGTAATACTCTCTACATAGCAATAGTTTTTCTTTTTCAAAACTAGGTTTTTCCCAATTTTCTAGATTAATGCATTACTATTGATTCTATGACTCAGGACTACTTATTTTACATAAATTCTTCTGACATTCTTACTGGGTAACTTTGCTTTTACTTGTGCATGTGTGTGTGTGTGTGCATGTTTCTATGCAGGTGTGTTCAGACTCAGGCTATAATAAAGTGGATCCTAAGTGAACACAAGCAACATCTAGGCGTAATGGAAACGCGCCTAACTTATACATGAGAGGTCACAAGTTCGAGTGCTATGCTGGTCGGTTCAACCCAATTTTTGTTTTTTTTTTCTTTTTATTTTTCCTGAGAGCAAAACTGTCTGAACCTACCCTATACTTGGCTATGAAACAGCTCTAAAACTTGATTAGAAACACTTGAGTGCTGTCTCAACCCAGGCTCAAGAAAATGGCTATGTTAGCCTTATTCTGTTTTGCATTACTCTGATACAAAGTATCTGCTATATCATTTTCTTTTCAAAGCAACTCAAACCCTTTTATCAGATTTTTATTTTGACTTGAACAAGGATTCTCTCATGCCAGATCTTTTGATATATATATATACTTCAATTTCTTTCAAATCTCAGATTTTCTACCATTTTAGCCTAACTGTTCTATAAACTTGAAATTCATTTTCTCAACAAAGCATTTTGCAAAACAAAATACATAAGTTCTAACTGATACATATAAATTCAACACTTACAAAACAGCAAATAACATTACATTGGTTTTTCTAAGCAACTTAAACAAATAGCTTAACATAGTTCAACATGAATATCTAATTTAGCTTCAGCAAAGACTTTTAAAAACATAGCATCCAAATCCTAAGCAGTTTAACATCCAAAGCCTGATCAAAGCAATCCCTATTTCCCTGCAAAATCACCATGAACTGCCCCATATAAATATGAGACACCCAATGGTGCATGAACACAAAAGGGTCAGACTATTTGTCTGGTGTGAATAATCTAACTGAAAACATGATGTATTTCAATTCCATTTATATTCCTGTACTTTGCAAGAATAAGAAACTCCATATCTTCTGTGTGCATGTTTTTGTGAAGCATGTGCATTCATATTAGTGCCAAACAGATTATATATGATCACAATGTTTTAGTTCATAGTAAACAACCACAAGATTCACCAATAAAGCATCAAAACAACCAAATACAAACTTCAAACCAGTTATCATCTCCTTTTCAACTTTACTGGCCATCAGGGATTTTGCCCAGACCTCTACTGAATCTATTCCTAGAATTCATTATCAAATTTATCAGGGACTTTAGCTACTTTCTTCCTTTTAAACACACACTGCCTGGGACCTTTCTCTGTTAACCCAGTACACTCAGGCCCCTGGGTATAAATATACCATGTGTGAACTTGCAATATTCCCATTGCCAAGCTATACTTTGGTAGCCCTAAGATCCCAAGTCCTTAGTTACATTACTAAGTGTTTTAATATTTTTCATAGCAGTGCTAATCCCTTCTGCATCTCACTTCTTAATCAGAGAAACATAAATGATGCAAGCAACATATATTCATCCAGAGTTTGGTAAGTTAAATTCTCAGAAGCAACCATTTCATCACAAAAGAGTGAGGTGACTTTTTAGCACATTATTTTGCCTATGGGTTTCACTGGATCAAGATGTAAGGATATGGTCCTGAGTAATTTTCCAGATATATATATATTCTTCCCTACCTCTGGTTCAATCAGACTCATGATCTGGCTAAACCACAAGTATATTTGATTTGGGTATTTCATAAAACATAGAAGCTCAGCACATGTACAACATTGCACTTCTACATTTTTTTTTTAATTAATATGAGGCATAAGCAACAACACAATGTCACAGCCCATATTTCTGCCTTTAGACCATATACCCACTACTTGAATCCGGGGATTTTACAAACAACTTAAAAAGAAAACTTATCAAAGAAAACACCCAATCTCAAAGTTAACCCATATCTCAGACCAACATTTTAGTTCATAAATACATGACTCTAATTTTTCCTGGGTAAATCAGATAGAGATTTTACCCTTAAATAAATCATTCACAAGCCAAAGTCATCCAATCATAAAACATAACTTGTAAAAGAAAATTAGTTCAAACTGGCTGCCTCAATATTCAGGTCTTAATGCCAAAGTTTTCAGTGAGATTACTCACTTTAATCCTTCTTCTTCCTATGCCTTATGAACCCCTTTTTAGTCTTCTGCCTTCTCCTATTTTCTTTGGTTTATACTTTGTATATTTTCTTTTTGAGAGGTAGAGCCAACATAAAACCTTACCATATCAGGTCTTCTTATATGAGTTATGACTGCTACTAGGGTTTTAGGAAATTACCAAATACCAATTTTACCCTACCAACTATGATCTGCCTCTTATTCTAACATTTTAGAGAAAATGGGTAAATAGTCATGGTATATTTTCCAGAAAATATACCTCATTGCCCCGGTCATGTTATTTGCATGATTTCTTCTCTTTTCTTTTTCTTTTCTAAAGTAAAAAGGAATTGCTAAAAATGGATAAAGTACTTGTCCAATAGCTCATACCATTTTCATGCAAATGTTAATTTTTCTTTTTATTTCTGCCAGTATTATTTTGTGCCCATGTATAATACATGTATGCCTACCCTGGCCTAAGTCTCTTTTTTTTTCAAGGCTTGATGATTTCTGCCTACATGCATACATACTTGTAATTCATATATCCTATTATTTCTATTGATTGTTGCTTATTTTATCACACAGAAAACTGTGTACATGTTTGTGCACTGCCTTGTGCACCTGTACATGCTTTATACTTGGTATTTGCAAATCAATTACCTATATATTTTTTTTTAAATGCAATTTCAAACAGATACAAACTAAATTGAATCATGAAATTACTCACAAAAATCAGGGTTATCACATATCGGAGCTGTAGAAGGACTTGTAGGAGGAAGATGAAACGCTTCCACAATAAGAAAATTAACCAATTAGTACTAAGAGGATTTCTCTTGGTACTGAGATAAATGTGGGAGTGAATACTAGGAAAGAAGCTGGTGTAATAGCGCTATATGAGGAGGAAGATGAATTGTAGCTTGATGAAGATGACTTTGAGCTCGATGATGGTACCAATTGAGTTCAATCAGCTGCAACCGAACCAACCACACGCCAACATAATACTGTAGGAGTGGTTCTCCTGGAGACTAGAGAACCTAAATGCAAGTCGGCAAGTCGAGACCATTTGCGGAGCCAAACACTCGGTATAGCCACTGGCAGTCATCCTACGGAATACCGTACTAGTGAAGAGTACATAGCTGATATGGTCAAGCAGTTAGTTGAGGAAAGTAAAGAAATGAAGAATGAAGGCTAGAGTTTTGCTCCAAGCAGAACTCCCTTCACATAAAACATCTTGAGAGAAGAATTCCTGAGGAAGTTTACGATGTCGACTATGCCATTGTACAACAACATTACATCCTAGACAACACCTGCTCAAATACGAATGGCACATGGATGGAGCTAGAGCTATGAATGTTGTTCACTATAGATGTTTACCTATCATCTTAGAAGGAGTAGCGTTGACGTGGTTCACCAGGCTCGTGCTGAGATCCATATTGACTTTTGATGAATTGGCTAGAAAATTCATGAAGCAATTCCAACTGCATGTGTACAACCCAAAGATGTGATGTCTTTCTCTAGCTTGTCTCAAGGACCCAATGAATCACTAAAGGGTCTCTTGAATCAATTCAATATCGCTGTTACAAAAGTTAGCATTCCGAAGGAAGATCTTGTGTTCTTAGCCTTGTTCTAGGGCATTCACCCGGGCATGGATTTTGGTAGGTGGCTGAAGATGAAACAACCCACTACCATGGAAGAATTTCACCGAAAGGCAAATCAATTCCTGCAGTTGGAAGAAGCAAGGCTAGCTGAAAGAAAGATTGTTGATGTACAATCGAAGGAAGTAATCCAAAGCAACATTAGCAAACACCAGAACTTTGTTAACCAGAAGAAAATAAGTCAAAACTCTGATAATAGGCATACCGCAAATGCGAAACATCCAAAGAACTTTAGTTTGCAAGATTATACACCCTTAAATGACACATCAAAGAATATATATCTTGTTATTCAAGGAATTGAGCAATATAAGAAGCCGCTAAGGATGGAAGCAACATAACAAGATAAACATACCGGGAGGTACTGTCACTTCCACAAAACCCATGAGCATAACACCAACGAATGCTAACATTTGAGTAATTTGATCGAGTAGCTGATAAGGAAAAACAAGCTCCAGCAGTATGTTAGGGAACTGCGGAATGGTGGAGAAACAGCAGGACCCTAGGGACTACATGCTCAAGAAAAACTGCCTGGACCAAACAAAAAAGGCCCCAGGCAAGCTGATGAAAGATCGGCTAACAAATAACCTTCATGCTAGCCGGTCACTCAGGAATGAACCAACAACCTAAAACATTACTATTTCATTCATCCGTATCTAATTTCCTTCCGCAAATAAGCATCCCAAGGACATTGGGGGCATTGTAAATAAGTCGGACTTGCCATTTCTTCTACTCATTAATAAAATCTGCTACTTGAACCAATAGAACCATGTTCTAGTAAATAAAAATCTTGTGCCATGCAATTAGTAGCATAGCCGAGAAAACGCCCCTCTACCCTCGAATGATGGATGAGGAGTGCAGACTCACTATCTGCTAGATCGATGGGTCGTATGGATCCCTAACATTCTAAGAATTGGCATTGTCCCAAGACTGGCACCATCAGGAAGTTCAAAACTACTAAATCGACGGTGAAAATCGACTCAAACCACTGGATCGATGGGTCGTATCGATCCCTAACTTTCTAAAAACCGACGTAGCGCTAAGATTGGCAATGTTAAGAAGATCAAAACCATCGGGTCGAAGATCACATCAACCCTTGCATTCTGAGAAACGACGTTGTCCCAAGACTGGCAACGTCGGGAAGGTCTAAACCACATGAACGATGGGTCGTATCGATCCCTAACCATTTGAGAACCGACATTGTCCCAAGACAGGCAATGTCCATATGGTCTAAACCGCTAGATCGACAAGTCGTATCGATCCTCGACCTTCTAAAAACCACCATGGCCTTAAGACCGACAATGTCGAGAAGATCCAAACCGATAGGTTGATGGTTAAATGGACCCTTGCCTTTTGAGAACTAGCATTATCCTAAGATTTGCAATGTTGGGAAGGTTTTAAATTACGAATCGATGGTTCGCATTGATCCTCAACTTTCTAAGAATTGGCGTTGCCCAATAACTGGCAACGTTGAGAAGGTCTTAGCTACCTGGTCGATGGTCACATCCTTTCGAAAATCAGCGTTGCCCAAAGATTTGCAACATCAAAAATGTCTTAACCGCTGGGTCAACGGTTACATCGATCTCTTACCATTTGAGAACTGGCATTGCTCCAGAAGTGTCGGGAAGGCCTAAAATCGATGAGTCGACGGTCAAATCGACCTTTATGTCAGGAAGTTCCAAACTGATGAATCAACAATCACATGATTACCTACTTTTTAAAAAATAGCATTGCCCCTGCAACGTCGAAAAGAGAAGCTGACTTCCAGAAAGTCATTGCTGCTCGAAGACTAGCAGAAGCACACTATCGCTCGAAGATAAAAAGTAGTTCCAGAACAAAATCATCGATGCACTTATTTCCAAAGATATAAGCGGGTGCTTGACTGATTTTTCAATTATAACTCACAGGAACTAATGCTTCCCAAAGACTGGTAATGTTGGGAAGGTCCAAACATTAGGAAGGAACCAACTTCCAACCTCCAGGAATCTAGAGTTGCCCAAAGATAGGCAATGTTAAGGAGAAAAGGCATTAGTCTTCAGAAATTCATTATTTCCCGAAGATTGGTGATGATGAGAAGGTTCGACAACTTACTCAAGGACCAACCGGATCATTCAGCCCAAAGAATGGCGATGCAAAGGAGAAACCTTAGAATGGAACCATCGATACCCTGGTTTTCAAAGGCAGAAGCTAGAGCTCGATCAAATCTTCAGCCTAATCTTCTAGAATCTGATGCTACCCAATGATTGGCAACATTAGGAAGGTACCGTCCTATAATACTCACAGGACTGGCATCACCTAAGGATAGGCAACGTTGGGACGGCGTAATCGTAAAATCTTTAGGAATCTGATGTTGCTCGAAACAGGCAATGTCAGGAAGAAGTATTCACTTTCGAGCCGATTGAGCCACTCGACTCTTATCTGTAGATGTCAACTATTGGCCGAATATAGGCAACATCAAGGACATAGAATCACCATTATGCTAGTTTTCGAAGATAAAAACTTGTGCACAACCTAATTTTCGACCCCGAACTTAAAGAACTTGTTGTTGCAACAATCACGATGAAGAAGGCAGTTAGACATGTGGAAGAAGTGAGAAAAAAGTTATAGATACCGAAAGGAACCTCTCGATATCAAAAGGCTCGAAATTGAGTCATTGGTGTGCCATTTCCTGGATATAGAAAAAATGCACGACCAGGCTTTTAGCCACAACCTTCAAAAACCTATCGCTGCCCGAAGATTGGCAAAGTTAGGAAGGTGTAATCACCAGCCTTCAAGAATTTTACTATTTCTTGGAAATGGACAACTTCAAGAAAGGATACTCGGAATTGAATAATTCTTGCACTAGTTTCCAAATATTGAAGCTACTGCCTGTCTGGACTTCAATGACAACGCTAGCAACCAATTGGGACATGCTCGGTCAAGGATAGGTAAGGATATTCATGGAAAGTTGAAAACAAGTATCATCAAACTTTCCCGATCCTAGATCATGATCTAGGAAGCACAATCAAATTGAGGGCAATTAGATAATTTGCCACGCATGTTTAACCCACTAACGCTCGAATTCATGATAGAAAACTTTGTGAACATGACTTAGTTCACAATTGAAACATATGAATGAGTGGAAATATTACATATAATATTCTCGACGATAGGGTGCAATATAAAAATTGGACTATTTGCAATGAAATTCGGCTAAGAGAAACTCAAGCCAATTTAACAAGGACTTGCCATCGCCCGAAGATAGGACACGACAGGAAGGAATAACCACATAGGGATTGATGGGATTATTTAATCCCATCTTGCAGGAATCGAACTGTGCCCAAAGGTAGGTAATGTTAAGAAGGATGCTTGGAATAGAACAACTCACATGCCAGTTTCCAAAGATCGAAACAAGTACACGATTGAACTCCCATGACAATTCTAGTGGTTAAGCGGGACATGCTTGGTCGAGAATAAGCAAGGATAATCATAAAGAAAACTAAAGCTGGTATCATTGGGTTTCCCCAACCTAAGATTAGGATAGGGGAAACATAATTAGACTAGGGGCAATTGGATAATTTTCCCCATAACATTTAGTCACCGTAAGTGAAAGATTTAGGCATTTTGGAAAGTAAGTTCCAAGAACAGGATTTAGTTCACAGCAAAGATCGTACAAAGTGGTGTTAAACATCCCAACTACTGCCTAAGATAGCAAGGAGTGGCACGAAACTAGGATTCCTCACGACTAACAGTTGTTCAAAAGGAACCCGACCTATTTAAATGAAAAAAATGTATAGACTACATGACCAAAAGGGAGACCAACAAGACATCGAGCTTCGAGAGATCCCTACTTGCTCTTCTCTCTTCGTCAAAAACTCTTAACGCTGTGTACTTATTTAGAAGAGGAGGCTGATTTAGAACTGGCTCTATAGGAACAGCCATGCTTTGTAAATCAACCATGATCAATGTACCAGGCATGATACCAATAGAAGGAGAAGCCTGAGCTGTGGAGGATCTAGCTACAGGAGAAGTAGACGTACCACCACCGGACTACAAACATGGTGATCAGTGAGGCATCCTAAGAAAGTAAACTTGGTGCTCACACGATCGGTATGTTTTTTTTGAAAATTAAAACCCATGTGACCAACGCTCGTAGTCCAAAGGATGTCGACGTAGGTTGACCAATCGAATTCCAAACGTTGACTGAGGCAAGTGGAAATGTTATTATATGCTGTATGAGTCTCGTGTCATGCACACCATGAATGGACCATCCTGTATAAATAGCTTGCTCATGCTAGAAAGATGAGCTATGCCACACGATGGATTCATGCATCTAATCTTACCGGTTATCGATAAATAACCGATAATGGAAACACTGTCTAGAGCTACGTGGAAACTTTTCTTTCTAGGAACATAGGAAATAAAGCAAAAGGAAAAGCATAGCGATGGAATCATCCAATGTAACCGTTTCTGAAGCGAACCGTCTTATTGGAACACAAGGGGCAATTTAAGAATAGCCGTGCATTGATAGGAGTTAGCCGAAGATAGAGAGTCAGGTGTGTCTCACAAGTGGGATGAATACAAGCTAAGACAAGCTTGAGATCCATTATAGGTCAAGCGCAACCCAAACTTCGATTATCTCTACTAAGAAGCAGTTGGCTGCACAACCACCATCATCACTATTGCTACAACAATCGCCATTCCTCTGGCCTTAGATGAATTACACTCAATGGCTAGTAGAAATCAGGGGCCAAAATCTCTCGGTGGTGACCTAAAGTATTCAACAATGGAAGGCTCTGAAGGCAGAGCTCTCGGTGATAACAGAAAAGAAAAATGAAAACAATACACAACGACGAGAGAGCATGCTCGTTTAAGGCATGGAATGATCTACAGTGCATAGATCTTGTCCTTAACACGAAGAATGAATAATTGAATTATAACTATTCAAAACAATTGAAGGAATGTCTACTGGACAAATGCAATTCTTCGAAGCAATTTCTGAACGATTATCCAAAATCAAGGGATAGAAAATTAGAACTTGTCCTGATCCAGAGCATGCTTCGTTTTCAACGAAAGGAATACTCTAAGAGGCAAGTGTTAATCGAGTTTTTGACCAAGCCGATTTCAACTGAAAGTTAGAAAAAAAAATGATTCAAGAACTTTAGAAACATCATAAAAAGGCAAGAAAAAGGAAATATCAAAATATAAGCGGAAAAGGTCGACTTGAGTTTTTCAACTTAGCGCTTAGGGTCAGACCTGAGTCATACCTGAGCTGAACCAAAGAAAAATGAAGGAAAACCTAAGTTGAGAAAAATCAAGGCAAGATAATATGATTTGGAGTCAGACATGAGTCAAAATCGAGATAGACGTAGGTCAAACCCAAGTCAACTCTGCATCAAGTTATAAGTCACAACTCAGTACCGAATTATGATTTTTCTCTGGTTCGACTTACAAAACTCACAGGTTAGACTCTAAGAAAACGTTGTTGAGCAGAACTTGGTTCCAACTCACAAAACTCTCAAGTTAGACACTAAGCAATCGTTGCTGTGTAGAAGTCGGGTCCGACACACAAAACTCCCAAATAGGACTCGAAGCACTCCAACCTTTGAATGACCTCAAGAATGGCCTAATGCAAACGCACAAACCACTTTGATCGAACACTAAGTCAGGTTAACCTCAATCCAAAGCTCATGATTTCCACCGACATGGTTTTTACCTTCATGATTCACTCCAACGTGATTAGAACTATATAGAATGATTGTATGAAGCTACTAACAAATCTCAAAGAAATTAGAACAAAGCTATAACTTGGCATCGAGTTATATAGGTCGACACCGACCTATCTTTCCTCTCCATTTCACTTCCCAAACTCCATGCATCTCCAGTAGTACTTCAACTACTCGTATCAAGTGTTTTTCCTAGAGTTTGGATGACGAATTTTGAGATTGATGAGAAGAAAACCAAGAAAGTAGGATAACTCAAGCGATAATGGAAATATCACTAGAACCAACCGAAAGTCAATGAAAAGAGCTTGAAGCACATTAGATTGAAGACAGAAGAGCAAAGTAGTAAAATAATTCAACTTACACTAAGATTTATAGGTTGGTACTGAGTTAACTTAGGTCGGCACT
Organism: Allium fistulosum; assembly: GCA_030737815.1. Classification (NCBI taxonomy): domain Eukaryota; kingdom Viridiplantae; phylum Streptophyta; class Magnoliopsida; order Asparagales; family Amaryllidaceae; genus Allium; species Allium fistulosum. The sequence continues at coordinate 342,330,551 of CM060904.1, forward strand.
GAGTTATAGTTTTAGGTTACGGGGCTCCGGTCTCTCTTGTGTGATATTAGGCTATCTCCTTGTAACGACCCTAATTCTGATTAACATTATTTAGGGCATTTAATTAGTTAAATTAAATGAAATAATGTAGATGGATAATGGATTGAGATTTGAATAATTTAGGGGTAGCCATGCCTAATAACTAAAGGAACTAAAGGGAGTTAAAATGAGATAATAAGGATAGTTGATAAGGGCAAGATAGGAATAAGTCATATTCTAATACCCTAAACCCTCATGCACCTTCATTTTACACGTTCACAATCAAAACTAAAATTAAACTAAGAGGTCGGCCACCATTAGAAGAAGTAAGAGGAAGATAAACTAAATTAAGAGGAAGAAGCTTAATCAACTTAATCCAAGATCAAATCTCAACTCCTTAACAACAAGCTAAAGGTGAATAATAGATTACATCTCCTATTGTATGATTTTCGGTTGCTAGATGGAGATCTAAATTTATTTTGCAAATGTTTTGCCATGTTTTGATTGTTTAAATGGGTATATATGCTTGTGAGGATTTAGGCTATTTCATAAAGATTTTATGATAAGAATTGATTGGAATACTTATTAAATGACTTGTGTTTTTGATATTAGGTCAGAAATATTATTCTAGAGATGGGTTTCAAGTTTCATAATTTTCTAAACTATTATGGATTTATTATGAATTTTCTAGTGAAGAAAATGGTTATCTTGGGTTTAAATTAATTACGGCCATTATATGTTAGCTTTGGGTCAGAAATTTAAATATGTTAAAAAATATATTAAAAGTGATTTATTAGAATTTTTGGAGAATTTTCTTAAGTGTTTTATTAAGTATATAAAATTATTTAAGGTATGGGACTTAAGTGTTTTATATGTTTAAAATAGGAGAATGGGCAATTTGCTAAATGTTTTAAATAAATAATTACTGAATTGGGCAGCACTTTTAGAAAAGATTTTGGGAAAAAAATTGGCAACAAATTATATTATGGCAAATAGGCAAGTTAGTCGGAAAGAAATTAGTTTATAAAGAAAGAAAACAGTTTTGTTAAGTGTTTGCTATTTCGCCACTATCGGCAGCAAGCTTTCGACTTCATGCTTCCGCCTTTGACCAAGTCGAAACTAATTTACATGGTATCAATGCCTTAGTACGTAGTGAATTGGGGATAAGAGAAAGGCATAAGGTCAAAACAATGCTTTCGAAGGGGTCGAGACCTTGTTTTGCTTTTAAATGGAAATGTCTTACTTTTAAAAGAATGCTTTCAAATGGGTTTAAAGATAGCTTTCGACAGAGGTTGCTGCCTTTTTATTTTAAACTAGCTTTTGACAGGGTCGAAACATATGTTACCGCAATTCTACTTTCGACCTAGTTGAGGCCGTTGCCTTTAAAATTGGTTTCGAAGGGATGCTTTTGCTTTTAAAATAAGAGCCGCTTCTCCAGTTCTTTCGAAAGGGTCTGTGTCGAAACCTTCCACTTTCGTTTACTTAGGAAGCTGCTTTCGAAAGAGTTGCTTTCAACATAGTTATTTTAAGACCCTTTTGAGATTTTGAAAGTTAAACCCAAAGGCTTCGAAAGGAATGGTTTTGAATGGTTTCGAAAGGTTGTTCCACATGTTTTTACTTGAACCCAATACCTTCGAAAGGTTTTTTTTTAAATAGAAGACTTTAATGTTTTCGAAAAGTATATGATAAAGGTTTCGAAGGGGTGGTTCTCCATTTTTTTTGGAAAGGTTTACCTTAATGTTAAATGAAGGGTTTCCAATGTTTTCGAAAGGCATGTTTAAAATGTTTTGAAAAGAGGATGTCTAAGGTTTTATAAAGCTTTCAAAAGGATACTTCTGATTGTCTTCGAAAGGTCTATTATAAATGGTTTCAAAAGGAATGCTTTGGCCTTTTGGCCTAAGGTTATAAGTTATAGTGGTTTACTTGTATCAGAAGGGGTACTTTTAATGGTTTCGAAAGAGATTGTTTAAAGGTTTAAACAAAGGTTTCGAATGTTTTCATCAACAAGGTTTTGTGTAAGATATATAACATGGCAAACAGCTTTGAGTAAAGCAAGAATATATTTTCCTTGTTTAAGTATGACTTAAAGGGTTAAATCAATTTGAAAAGGATTTCAAGGAAAATTTAAAGGGTAGTTAACCCTAAGTTAATGACTTAGATATTTGAATACCAGATGGGACTGATATAGGGTCACGCCCTATACATTAGCTATAACCCCTAGCTAATTTAGTCTAAAATTCCAGTCTGTAGGGCTTAGTCACAAGTGAGACTTAAATGATGGTTACACATAGAAAGGAAAATATATGGAGAAGGAGGATAAGTTATTGGTGAGCCCGCAAAACCATTTGGATTAGGTGACCCTTGGAGAAGTAAGTTAAGGACAGACCATCCAGAAGTTTGTCTAATAGATATTAGATTATTTGTTTATTTTGTCTGGTAAGCCCAAGTGAGCCAACTGTTAGTAGTTAGCCAAACAAAACAATATTTTTCGAACAAATAGTCCATTTGTTACCTGTTTATAGGAATATATGATATTACTATTATTGTTATAATCAGTTTGATTATTCAGTTTGACTGTAGGATTCTGATTTGCGAAAGATATGTTTTAAAGTGATATTAGTGAGGGGAAACCCATTCCACTAAGTGGTGTGGTCTCCTTAGTACTAGTAAACCGATATGTAATAGTATTATTCACACCAGGCTTTATGTTCGATCCGAAGTTTATGTTTTCTCCTTAAACTCTTGGGTGCTCAAAATTAGTTTCAGTAGATTGAGAGTTAAGGTTTTTCAGGTTTAGTGGATGGACGAATAAAGCTTTCGAAGATGTGTAGGAGACAAAGTTAGCTATTTAGGAGTTGCCATTTAGTTTTATTTCCGTTGTGATGTACTAAGACTTATGTGTCTATTTAGTACTCTAATCATCCAAGAGGGCATCTTCATATGTCGCTTTTGGCATATTTTGTAATAGGTAAATTTAATCGTGACCTAGGAATCGAGTATGGGATTATGTAAATTGAATATGAAATTTTGCTTTGAAATGTAATCAGAAAAGTTATTTTAATCTGTAATGATTTTATTCCATATTCAAATGCTTCTGATATTATGGATACCATTAGCATTACCGTATTTTGTCATCGGAAGTTAATATTATAGGTGCTGCAGCATCTGTAGCACTTATCTTTGGGCCTCAAGATAGGGGATGTTACAACTTGGTATCAGAGCATAGGTTTATGAAAAACTTTAAACTTAAAAATGAATTTGAAAACATAATCCTAAGGAATTAGAGAAAAAGATCGAGGTATGGAATACCGCTATAGTAACGTACTAGTATTTGCTATATATAACTATACTCTTTATCTCTATTCTCCCATCCCTATTAGGGTATTCTTCCGTGTCTTGCGAAGACTCGAATGCAGATATAGGTTCTAGAAGTGGATGCATTAACCTTGGTGGGGGAAGCACCACAACTAATTGAAATGCCAAACCAAATACCAAGAGAAGTCAAGGTCAGGCACAAGTTGCAAATGTGGGTGCTGGAGTCCCGCAAGTCGACATGGGAGCAATGTATCAGTTCTTCGTAAACATGATGCAAGCGGGAATTGCTACTAGAGTAGTTGGAGGAAATTCTAATGGGGAAATCAGGAAGCTCCAGTGGTCAATAACTATGCAATTTTGAGTAGAGATTATACATGGCTGAGAGGAAAGCTGTTTATTGCTACTGAAGATGCAATTGAAGTGGAGAATTGGTTACTTCATTGCGAGAGGATTTTAGCTAATTTAAGGCTCAATGATGAGAAGAAAAGGAGACTTGCTTCTAGACAGCTACAAGGAGCAGCACTGTATTGGTGGAACAGTGTGACTGTTGGAGTCAATGAGGAGACCATGACTTGGGCCGAGTTCAGGAGAAGGTTCGAAGAAAGGTTTATGCCAGAGATTGCTAAGTCCACTCTGCTTAGGAAGTTTGATGAGTTGGAGCAGGGGGATATGATTGTACTTGAGTATGCAACAAGGTTTGAGGAGCTAGCAAGATATGGCTATGCTACAGTTGATACTGTTATTAAGAAGAATGAAAAGTTCATTGGGGGATTCAATCCTAAGCTTGCTAAGGCCATGTTATCGCACATTAGAGATCCATGTGATGTTGTTGTTGAGATGGCCTTGAGGCATGAGGAGATGCTTGCTTATCTTTAAGGAAATAAGGCAAAGGAGGGCAGAGTCAGAAAAGGAAATTTTTCCACAAGAAAGGAGCTCAGAAGAGTGGAGCTGCTAAGAAAGGGAAGGCAAAGGTTGTCTGTTATAAGTGTTATAAGAAAGGACATTATGCATATGAATGTCGGACGGGCCAAGGAAAGAAGGCTGTTGAGAATAAACGGGTGAGGTGTTTAAATTGTGATCGGATTGGGCACTATAAGAACTGGTGCAAGGAGCTAGCCAAGGATTGGAAAGGCAAGATGTTTGCACTGGAGCCAGCTACCTCGAGACCAACAGTAGTGGAGAGGGGAAAAGCTATGTTGGGAGGTACGCTTTTGATTTATGGCATATCAGTTAGAGTTCTATTTGATACCCGTGCATCACATTCTTTTATATCTCATTGTCTAGTAGATAAACTTAACCTAGAACCCTCATACCTAGTTACTTCCTTAAGGGTTTCAAATCTGATAGGAGCTTATGTGACTCTTGGGATGAGATGCGACCACTTAGAATTCTAATTGTTAGGGTATCTATTTGCTTGCAGTTTGCATGCGTTTGATTTTGGAGGGTTTGGAATTATTTTCGATATGGATTGGTTAAGTAAATATGATGCTAGGATATTTTGCCATGATCGGAAAATATCACTTAGACACCCTAACTGTAGAGATCGGATCATATACTCTGTAGAAAACCCTAGTTTTGAGGCTAGTGCCTTGTTATATGTTATGGAGGTAGAAGACAAATTGAATCGAGTTTTTGTTGTTAGAGAACTCACAAATTTCTTTGAACCTATAGTGGGATTGCCACCGAAATGAGCCATTGAGTTTCGGATAAATTTGGTACTAGGAGTAGAACCGGTGAGTAGACCGCCAAGCCGAATGACACCTACCTGGATGAGGGAGCTGAAGGTGCAGTTGGTGGAATTGGAAGAAAAGAATTTTATTAGACCAAGCAGTTCGCCTAGGGGAGAAGCCGCGGTGTTTGCTAAGAAGCCGGATGGATCGTTAAGGTTATGTATCGATTATAGTAAGTTGAATGAGAAGATGATAAAGAATCGATATCCGTTACCTAGAATTGACAATTTGTTCGACCAGTTGAGTGGAGCTAAAGTATTTTCCCAGTTGGATTTAACAACAAGGTTCCATCAGCTTAGAGTGGTAGAGGAAAGCATTCCTTTGACGACGTTTAGAACCAGATATGGATCGTATGATTGGTTAGTAATGCCGATCAAACTAACTAATGCACCTGCATTCTTTGTAGATTTGATGAACCGAATTTTCCGATAGCACTTGGATAGGTTCGTGTTGATGTTCATAGATGTTATATTGATATACTCTAAGGATGAAGGAGAGCATGAAATTCAACTCAGAGTGGTGCTTGAGACGTTAAGGCATAATTAACTGAAGGCGAAATTTTCGAAGTGTCATTTCTGGAAGAATGAAGTGAAGTTTCTTGGTCATGTAGTCTCAGAGAAAGGGTTATCTATAGACCCGATTATGATCGAGGCAGTGAATAATTGGAAGAGACCCGAGACGGTGACTGAGATAAAGAGTTTTCTTGGATTAGCTGGGTATTATCGAAGATTCATAAAGGATTTTTCGCGGATAGAAGCACCGATGACCAAGCTAATGCGAAAGGATGTAAAGTTCGTTTGGACCGATAAGTGTGAGGAGGCATTCCAGAGGCTGAATCACTTATTGACTAATGAACCTGTGTTAGTTGTTCCAGAAGGGAATCAGGATTTAGTGGTATATACAGATGCTATGTTAATGCAAAGAGGTAAAGTGATTGCCTATGCATCTCGACAGCTTAGACCATATGAAGTTAGATATCCAATGCATGATTTGGAATTAGCAGCGGTAATTTTTCCATTAGAGGAGTGGAGACATTACCTATTGGGAGAAAGATGCGAGTTGTATACAGATCATATGTCGCCGATGTATTTATTGTAACACCCCATATTTTTATAACATTATTTAGAATAATTAATTGGGTAAATTAAATAAAATAATGTAAAGACCAATAAGTTGAGATTTGATTAGACTAAGGGTAGTTGTGCCATGTTAGTGTGTTAATTAAAATAAGATAAAATAAATAAAGGTGTTATTAATGAGTAAGGGCAAAATGGGAAATAGGGAAGGCTTATACTCTAAACCCTTAGGAAATAGAACTCACGTTCATTTTCATTTTAGCGAACTAAAACATATAAGGCCGCAACCATTATTGTTCTCAAGAGAAAATTAAAGCTAGGATTCGAGTAAAGGAGGATAATCAACATCAAATCTCACATCTTTTAATCTCAAAGCTAAGGTGAATAATTACTTCATCCCATTTTCTTATGGTTTTCGGTTTTAGATTAGATTTGAAATGATTTTGGAAGTTTATGCCATGTTTTTGATGATTAAAGTTATATATATATATATATATGCTTGTTGGTGAATTATGCATGTTCATATTAGTTTTAATGATATGTTTGATATGAAACCATATTTAATGACATCCAAATGCCTTGAAATTTTAAACATAGGTCAGAAATGATATTTTAGAGATGGGATTCATTTTTCATAATTTTCTGAATTAAGGTGGATTTTATATTAATTTTCGACTGAGGAAAATAATTTATTGGGTTATAAATTATTTACGGCTAAATGAATAATTATTTGGGTTTGTAATTTTTATATGTTGGAAAACATATTAAAATAGATTTTTTGGAATTTTTCCAGTTTTTTCCTAAGTGTTTTGATGAATATATAAAATTATTTAAGGTATGGGACTTAAATGTTTTATATATTTAATTAAGGAAAAGGGGCATTTTATAAAATAAATTTTTTATTTAATTCTGAAATTAGTGGCAGCACATTTCTGAAAAGTATTTATTAACCAATGAGAATTTGACATACAAAGGCAGGTTGGTTGAGAAGTTATCCCTTTTAAGTTAAAAACAAAGAAATCATACTTTTAGCATGTTTCAGCCTTTTATGGCATAAAACCTTCCGACCCAGACCTTTCGACAAGGTCGAGAGGTTCATAACTTCCGACAAGTCAAACCAATGCATATGGTATCAAATTACTTGGTACGTTATGAATTGGACAAGGTCGAAGGGTTCTTAGTCGAAAGGTTGATGGCCAAAGAGGTTGGGTATGTTTGTGTTATAAACCAAAAGCTTTCACCTACTTTGCTTTCGAATAAGAGCTTTCGACTTGGTTGCCTTCAACCAAGTCAAATGTTTAAACTAAAGGTTCTTAAACATTTCGACAAAGTCGAAAGGTTACTACCGCTTGGTTTTGTTTTGAACCTTCTGACAAAGTCGAAGGGTTTGCCTGTTTTAAAATCAGCCGCTTCTCCATGCTTTCAAAAGAAATCTTTCGACTTAGGTGATTTATCTTTATTTTTCTAAGTAAAGTATAACCTAAGCTTTCGAAGGAGTTGTTTTAAAGGCTGAAGGCTATTGTTTAAAAGTTAAATTTTAAAGCTTTCAAAGCAGAGCTTTCGACAAAGTCGAAAGGTTTTAAAAGGAGGTTTCTCCACTTGTTTTAAGTTGAACCCAGTAAGTCTTTAGAAGGTTTATGTTTTAAAAGGTTTAATTTTTTCTAAAGGTTTGTTTACTGAATGAATTCGAAAGGTTTGAGTTCCATGATTTCGAAAGGTTTAAGTTCAATGCTTTCGAAAGGTTTGGTTATTGAATGGTTTCGAAAGGTTAGAGTTAAATGGTTTCGAAAGGTTTTAGTTCAATTGTTTTGAAAGGTTTAAGAAGGAAGGTTTTCCAAGGTTTTTCTAAGGCAATTTTTAAAGAAGGATGTCCAAAGTTTTATTGCTTTCAAAAGGTTTGATGAATGGTTTCGAATGGTTTGATATATATATATATATATATATATATATAACATGGTAATATGATTTTGAGTAAAGTATAAAAATTATATATTTTTCCTTGTATAAGTTGATTTAAAGGTTTTAAATCATTTTGAAAATGTTTTCAAGGAAATTTATTGGAGGGGATCCTTAAGTGAAAATGACTCAGATATTAGAATACCAGATGGGACTAGTATGGGGTCGCGTCCTATACATTAGCTATTAGCCCCAACTAATTGTTGTCCAAAATTCCAGTGTGTAGGGCTTTGTCGTAGGTAGACTAAAATTTATGATTACACACTAAAAGGAATATATTTTTGTATACAGATAGATTATTGGTGAGCCTGAAAAACCATTAGGATCAGGAAGACCTGGGAGATGAGTAAGTTAGGGACAGACCGTCCAGAAGCGAAGTATTTAACAGATAGTTAGGGACAGACCGTCCAGAAGTGAAGTATTTAAGAGATAGTTAACGACAGATAATCCAAAAGAAGAATAGCTAACATCTGTTAGATTAATTTTGATTATATTGTCTAGTAGGCCCGAGTCAGCCAACGGTTAAAAGTTATCCAAACTAAACTTATGTGTTTGAACAGATAGTTCAGTATTACCTGATGTTTATGTATGTTTACATAATGATGCTTTACAGTACTTAATCAGTTTTGATCGCAGGAAAAGGTTTGCAGAGATATGTTTTAAAAGGATGTTAGTGAGGGGAAACCTGTTCTGCTAGGCGATGTGGTCTCACTTAACATATTTATTCCAGGATGTATTGTATTATTCATACTAGGTTTATATCTGACTCGAAGTTTATGTTTTCCCCTTAAACTCTTGGGTGCTCAAAATTAATTTGAGTAGGCTGAGGGGTTAAGGTCTTTTTCAAGTTTAGTAGGATGACGAATAAGGCAACCGGAGGCATGCAGAAGGCAAACAGATAGCTATTTAGGAATTGCAGTTTTATGTTTTGTTGTATTTCCACTGTGTTATGTATTAAGTGTATTATGACTCTATGACTCTGATCATCCAAGGGTGTATCTTCATATACCGCTCTTGGCGTATTTTGTATTAAGTATATTTTATTTGTGTCTGGGAACGTATTTATGTAAGTTGGATATGGAACGTTTGTTTTAAATGTAATGAAGTAAAAGTTGTTTGAAATCTGTGTTTTGTTTCATATTCAAGTGCTTCTGATATTATAGATACCATTAACATGGCTGTATTTAGTCCCGGAAGCTAATACTATAGATGACTGCAGGATCTATAGCGCTTAGTTTTGGGCCTCTAGATAGGGGATGTTATAGCTTGGTATCAGAGCATGGTTTATGAAATACTTAAACTAAAAATGTTTTTAAAAACAAAACATAATCCTTAGTAATTAGAGTTAAGATCAAGGTATGGGATAACGCTATAGTAACGCACTTGTATTTGTTATATATAAGTATATGCTATATCTCTAGACTCCTATCATAGTTAGTCTATTCATCCGTATCTCACGAGGTTTGAATATAGATATGGAAGGAAGAAGAGGCGGAGTTAATCTTGGAGGAGATAGCACCACCACTAACGGAAATGCCCGACCAAATGCTAGAAGAGGTCCAGGTCAGGCTCAAGCTGATAATGTTGGTGTTGGGGTTCCCCAAGTGGACATGAGAGCCATGTATCAGTTTTTCATAAACATGATGCAAGCTGGAATTGCAGCTGGAGTTGTCGGAGGAAATGCTGCTGGAGGTGGAGTATAGGAAGCTCCAATGGTCAACCAGTATGCTAACTTGAGCAGACACTGTACCAGGCTTGGAGGGAAGCCGTTCATTGGAATTGAGGATGCGATCGAGGTGAAAAATTGGCTGTTGCATTGCGAGAGGATTTTTGCTGACCTAGGATTGAATGACGAGCAGAAAAAGAGATTAGCTTCGGGAAATCTTCAAGGAGCTGCTCTATTTTGGTGGAATACTATTGTAGCAGGTGTTGATGAGGATACCTTGACTTGGTGGAGTTTAGGAGAAGGTTTCAAGAAAGGTTTATGTCGGTGATGATGGCGCAATCAGCATTGGTTAAGAAGTTTGCTGAACCAGAACAAGAGGAGATGTCTGTTCTGGAGTATGCAAGAAAATTTGAGGAGTTGGCCCAGTACGGGTATGCTTTGGTTGATACGGTGATCAGGAGGAATGAAATGTTTATAAGAGGCTTGAGGCCGGAATTGATAAGTGCTACTTTGCTGCACCTAAGAGATCCTAGTGATGTAGTGGTGGAAATGGCACTGAGGCAGGAAGAGGCATTAGCTTGCTTGAGGAAGAAAATGAAGGAGGTCCAGGTGGGGCAAGGCCAAAAAAAGTTTTTCCAGAAGAAGAACACTAAGAAGCGAGGAGCACAGAAGAAGGGAAAAGCTGAAGTGGTTTGTTATAAATGTGATAAGAAGGGACAATATGCTAATGAGTGTCGGACTGGAAAAGGAAAAGAGAAAGGAAAAGAGGTGATTGGGAAGAAGAATATCCGATGCTTTAATTGTGATTAGATCGGCCATTATAAGAACCAATGCAAGGAGCCTGCTAAAGAAGGAAGGGGGCAAGTTTATGCATTAGAGCCCGCAATTTCAAGGCCAGTGGTGAAGGAGAAAGGGAAGGCTGTTCTGGGAGGCTCGCTACAGATTCACGATATATCTATTAGCGTTCTATTTAATACTAGTGCATCACATTCTTTTATTTCTTGATTTTTAGTAGATAAGCTTAACCTAGAACCCTCATATTTAATTACTTCCTTAAGGGTTGCAAATCCAATAAGAGGTTATGCGACACTTGGAATGAGGTGTGACCATTTAGAGTTTGATTTGCTAGGTCATACTTTTGATTGCTGTTTGTATGTGTTTGACTTTATGGGATTTGGGATTATCCTTAGGATGGATTGGTTAAGTAAATATGATGCTAGGATATTTTTCCATGATAGGAAAATATCAATTAGTCACCCGGATTGTAGTGATCGGGTAGTTTATACCGTAGAGAACCCTAGTTGCGAAGTGAATGCCTTATGAGGTATCATGGAGTTGGAAGATGAATTGCATCGAGTCTTTGTAGTCAGAGAGTTTGCTGATGTGTTTGAGCTGGTAGTTGGACTACTACTGAAATGAGCCATTGAGTTTCGAATTGATTTGGTGCCTGGAGTAGAACCAGTGAGTAGGCCACCAAGCAGGATGACACCTACAGAGATGAGACAGTTGAAGGTTCAATTAGTGGATTTAGAAGGCAAGAGTTTTATCCGACCGAGCAGTTCACCATGGGGAGCTGCCACAGTGTTTCCTAAGAAGCAGAACGGATCGTTAAGGCTATGTATCGATTATCGTAAGTTGAATGAGAAGACGATAAAGAACCGACATCCATTGCCGAGAATTGACGATTTTTTCGAACAGTTAAGTGGAGCCAAGGTATTCTCTCAGTTGGATTTAGCAACTGGATTTCATCAGCTTAGAGTGGCAGAGGATAGTATTCCTTTGATTGTGTTTAGGACAAGATATGGATCGTACGAATGGTTAGTTATGCCGTTCGGACTAACTAATGCACCGGCATTCTTTGTGGATTTGATGAACCAAATTTTCCGAGAGCACTTGGATAGATTTGTGTTGGTCTTCGTAGATGATATTCTAATATAATCTAAGAATGAGAAGGAGCATGAAGTTTATCTTAAAGTGGTGCTTGAGACGTTGAGGGAGCATCGGTTGAAGGCTAAGTTTTCGAAGTGCCATTTTTGAAAGAAGGAAATGAAGTTCCTTGGTCATGTAGTCTCAGAGAAAGGGTTGTTTGTAGATCCGACTAAGATTGAGGCGGTGAATAATTGGAATAGACCTGAGACGGTGACCGAGATAAAGAGCTTTCTTGGATTGGATGGATATTGTCGAAGGTTTATAAAGGATTTTTCATGGATAGCTGCACCGATGACTAAGCTTACGTGAAAAGATGTGAAGTGGACTGATAAGTGTGAGGAAGCATTCCAGAGCTTGAAACACTTATTTACCCATGCACCGGTGTTAGTGGTTCCGGAGGGGAATCAAGATTTGTTTGTTTATACAGATGCGTGTGGAACTGGATTGGGAGCTATGCTGATGCAAAGAGGTAAAGTGATTGCTTATGCTTCTAGACAGCTTAGACCACATGAAGTTAGGTATCCTATGCATGATTTGGAGTTAGCTACCATTATATTTGCTTTAAAGGTGTGGATGCATTATCTATTGGGAGAGAAATTTAAGCTTTATATAGATCATAAGTCGTTGAAGTACTTTTTTTCTCATAAGGAACTGAACATGAGACAGCAGAGGTGGTTGGAATTTATTGCTGCTTATGATTTTGGAATCGAGCACACACCCGGGAAAGGAAATAAGGTGGCGGATGCACTTAGCAGGAAACATTAGAATGTATTATTTGCTTTGATTGCTGAGTGGAAAGATTTAGAAGCATTATCAGCTTGTAGAGTGCAGCTTAGATCCGAAGCAAGTTCTAGTGCAGGAAGTGCTATAATGTCTTGTTCGAAAGTTCGACCGGTAGTAATTGAGAAGATAGCTTCTAAACAGGAGGAGGATCCAATTTTGGCTGAACGGATCAGAAGGTTAAGGGAAAGAATAGAGAGCGATGACTTAAAGGATTTCAGTCTTAACCAAAATGGGTGGTTGAGAAACAAAGGAAGGTTGTGTGTTCCGAATGTAGGAAACATGAGGAAGGAAGTTTTGGATGAATGCCATCGTTCGAAGTTCACTATCCATCCAGGAGGAATGAAGATGTATCAGGATATGGGGAGAAGTTTCTTTTGGGAAGGTATGAAACGGGACATTGGTTTATGTGTTAAGCAGTGCTTGAATTGCCAATAGGCAAAGGTGGAACACCATAAGCCAAGTGGGTTGCTTCAACCGTTGGAAATTCCATCATGGAAGTGGAATTCTATCTCTATGGATTTTATCGATGGGTTGCTAAGATCAAGTAGAGGAAATGGAAACATATAGGTCATAGTAGATAGATTGACTAAGAGTGCCCATTTTATTCCAGTAAAGTCAACTAGGATGGCACCTATTTTGGCGAAGTTATTTATGAAGAATGTAGTTAGGCTGCACGGGATTCCTAGTAGTATCATCAGTGATAAAGATCCTTTGTTTACTAGTGAGTTCTGGAAGAGTCTACAGGAAGCATTAGGAAACAATCTCAACATAAGTACCACTTACCATCCACAGGCTGATGAGCAAACGGAAAGAGTTAACAAAGTCTTGGAGGATTTGTTAAGAGCTTGTGTACTGGATTTCGGGGGATCATGGGAAGACCATCTTCATTTAGTCAAGTTGTCATATAACAATAGTTATCAAACGAGTATTGGGATGGCACCTTTTGAAGCTTTGTATGGAAGGCTATGCAAATCTCCCATATTTTGGTTGGAGACCGGGGATAGGTTGGTTCTTGGTCTGAATTTGGTTAAAGAAGCCGAAGAGAAGATTGAGTTGATCCGAGCTAGGATGAAGGAAGCTCAGTCTAGGCAGAAAAGTTATGCAGATAGAAGGAGGAAAGACTTGGAATTCTCTGTTCAAGACAATATGTTTATTAAGGTTTCACCGATGAAACGTGTGATTAGATTTGAAAAGTCAGGAAAGTTAGCACCTAGATTCATAGGACCTATTCGTGTTGTTGAGAGGATCAGGAAACTCGCTTATAGAGTAGAGTTACCAAGTAGTTTAGCAGGAGTCCATGATGTTTTCCATGTTTTTCATCTTAGAAAGTGTATTAGAGACCCAGAGACTACCATAGCACCTACAGTGTTAGAAGATTTAGTAGTAGAACCGAATTTGACTATAGTTAAAAAGCCGATTCAGGTTGTGGCTAGAGATGGGAAGAAATTAAGGAACAAGATAGTCAAGTTAGTAAAGGTTCAGTGGAGTGATGATGCTAGAGACTGTACTTGGTAGACTGAGAGCAGAATAAGAGATTCTTATCCAGAGTTGTTTGATGGTAAGTTTTACCTTTGATTGTTTTGTTGTGTACCTTATCGCAATTTCAAGAACGAAATTCTTTAAGGTGGGGAGTCTGTAACACCCCATCTTTTTATAACATTATTTAGAATAATTAATTGGGTAAATAAAATAAAATAATGTGAAGATCAATAGGTTGAGATTTGATTAGACTAAGGGTAGCCGTGTCATGTTAGTGTGTTAATTAAAATAAGATAACATAAACAAAGGTGTTGAGAATGAGTAAGGGCAAAATGGGAAATAGGGAAGGCTTGTACCCTAAACCCTTAGGAAATAGAACTCATGTTGATTTTCATTTTAGCAAACTAAAACATCTAAGGCCGACCACTATTATTGTTCTCAAGAGAAGATTAAAGCAAGGATTCAAGTAAAGGAAGATAATCAACATAATCAACATCAAATCTCACATCTTTTAATCTCAAAGCTAAGGTGAATAATTACTTCATCACATTTTCTTATGGTTTTCAGTTTTTAGATTAGATCCGAAATGATTTTGCAAGTTTATGCCATGTTTTTGATGATTAAAGTTATATATATGTGTGTTGGTGAATTATGCATGTTCATATTAGTTTTTATGATATGTTTGATATGAAAACCCTATTAAATGACATCCAAATGCCTTGAAAATTTAAACATAGGTCAGAAATGATATTTTAGAGATAGGTTTCAATTTTCATAATTTTCTGAATTAAGGTGGATTTTATATTAATTTTTGAGTAAGGAAAATGATTTATTGGGATATAAATTATTTACGGCTAAATAAATAAATATTGGGATTGAAATTTTTATATGTTGGAAAAAATATTAAAATAGGTTTTCTGGAATTTTTCCAGATTTTTCGTAAGTGTTTGATGAATATATAAAATTATTTAAGGTATGGGACTTAAATTTTTTATATATTTAATTAAGGAGAAAGGGCATTTTATAAAATAAATTTTTTATTTAATTCTGAAATTAGTGGCAGCACTTTTCTGAAAAGTATTTATTAACCAATGAGAATTTGACATACAAAGGCAGGTTAATTGAGAAGTTATCCTTTTTAAGTTAAAAACAAAGAAATCATACTTTTAGCATGTTTCAGCCTTTTATGGCATAAAACCTTCCGACCCAGACCTTTCGACAAGGTCGAGAGGTTCATAGCTTTCGACAAGGTCAAACCAATGCATATGGTATCAAGTTACTTGGTACGTAATGAATTGGACAAGGTCGAAGGGTTCTTAGTCGAAAGGTTGATGGCCAAAGAGGTTGAGGTATGTTTGTTTTATAAACCAAAAGCTTTCACCTACTTTGCTTTCGAATAAGAGCTTTCGACTTGGTTGCCTTCAACCAAGTTAAATGTTTAAACAAAAAGTTCTTAAACCTTTCGACAAAGTCGAAAGGTTACTGCCGCTTTGTTTTGTTTTGAACCTTCCGACAAAGTCGAAAGGTTTGCCTATTTAAAATCAGCTGCTTCTCTATGATTTCGAAAGAAAGCTTTCGACTTAGACGATTTATCTTTGTTTTTCTAAGTAATGTATAACCCAAGCTTTTGAAGGAGTTTTTTTAAAGGCTAAAGCCTATTTTTTAAAAGTTAAATTCTAAATCTTTCAAAGCAGAGCTTTCGACAAAGTCGAAAGGTTGCTTCCAATGAAGTCGAAAGGTTTTAAAAGGAGGTTTCTCCACTTGTTTTAAGTTGAACCAAGTAAGTCTTCGAAAGGTTTATGTTTTAAAAGGTTTTGTGTTTTCGAAAGGTTTGTTTACTAAATGAATTCGAAAGGTTTGAGTTCCATGATTTCGAAAGGTTTTAGTTCAATGCTTTCGAAAGGTTTGGTTATTGAATGGTTTCGAAAGGTTAGAGTTTAATGATTTCGAAAGGTTGTAGTTCAATGGTTTCGAAAGGTTTTAGAAGGAAGTTTTTCCAAAGTTTTTCTAAGGCAATGTTTTAAAGTGATTTTTAAAGAAGGATGCCCAAAGTTTTATTGGTTTCGAAAGGTTTGATGAATGGTTTCAAAAGGTAAGTTTTTGGCATATTGGCCAAGATAATTAAAAGGTTTTCACTTGATTTTGGAAAGAGGTACTTTCAAAGATTTATAAAGGAGAATTTTTCAAATGTTTAAATGTTTTCATCAACTAAGATTTGAGTAAAGTGTGTGTATATATATATAACATGGTAATATGAGTTTGAGTAAAGTATAAAAATTATATATTTTTCCTTGTATAAGTTGATTTAAAGGTTTTAAATCATTTTGAAAATGTTTTCAAGGAAATTTATGGGAGGGGATCCTTAAGTGAAAATGACTCGGATATTAGAATACCAGATGGGACTAGTATGGGGTCATGCCCTATACATTAGTTATTAGCCCCAGCTAATTGTTGTCCAAAATTCTAGTGTGTAGGGCTTTGTCACAGGTAGACTAAAATTATGATTACACACTGAAAGGAATATATGTTTGAATACAGATAGGTTATTGGTGAGCCCGAAAAACCATTAGGATCAGGAAGACCTGGGAGATGATTAAGTTAGGGACAGACCGTCCAAAAGCGAAGTATTTAACAGATAGTTAGGGATAGACCGTTAAGAAGTGAAGTATTCAACAAATAGTTAAGGATAGATAATCCAAAAGAAGAATAGCTAACAGGTGTTAGATTAATTTTGATTATATTGTCTGGTAGGCCCGAGTCAGCCAAAGGTTAAAAGTTATCCATACAAAACTTATGTGTTTGAACAAATAGTTCAGTATTACCTGATGTTTATGTATTTTTACATAATGATGCTTTACAGTACTTAATCAGTTTTGATTGCAGGAAAAGTTTTTGCAGAGATATGTTTTAAAAGGATGTTAGTGAGGGGAAACCCGTTCCGCTAAGCGGCATGGTCTCACTCAACATATTTATTCCGGGAGGTATAGTATTATTCATACCAGGCTTTATATCTGACTCGAAGTTTATGTTTTCCCCTTAAACTCTCGGGTGCTCAAAATTAATTGAGTAGGCTGAGGGGTTAAGGTCTTTTTCAAGTTTAGTAGGATGACAAATAATGCAACCGGAGGCAAGCAGGAGGCAAACGGATAGCTATTTAGGAGTTGTAATTTTATGTTTTGTTGTATTTCCGTTGTGTTATGTATTAAGTCTATTATGACTCTATGACTCTAATCATCCAGGGGGTATCTTCATATACCGCTATGGTGTATTTTGTATTAAGTATATTTTATCTATGCCTGGGAACGTATTGGGATTATGTAAGTTGAATATGGAACATCTGTTTTAAATGTAATGAAGTAAAAGTTGTTTGAAATATGTGTTTTGTTTCATATTCAAGTGCTTCTGATATTATAGATACCATTAACATAGCTGTATTTAGTCGACG
This sequence comes from Allium fistulosum, assembly GCA_030737815.1. Classification (NCBI taxonomy): domain Eukaryota; kingdom Viridiplantae; phylum Streptophyta; class Magnoliopsida; order Asparagales; family Amaryllidaceae; genus Allium; species Allium fistulosum. The sequence goes on from CM060904.1 coordinate 342,347,948, forward strand.
GAAGCTAATACCATAGATGACTGTAGCATCCGTAGCGCTTGGTTTTGGGCCTTTGGTTAGGGGATGTTACATTCATTCTCTCAGAAGGAGTTGAACATGAGACAACAGAGTTGGTTAGAGTTTTTAGTCGCTTATGACTTTGGTATTGAATACACACCAGGAAAAGGTAACAAGGTTGCAGAAGCACTTAGTAGAAAACATCAGAATGTAGTGTTGGTAATGATAGCTGAATGAAAAGACTTAGAAGCATTGACTGCATGCAGGATACAGTGAAGATCCGAGGCTAGGTCTAGTAAGGAAACTGTTATGTTGTCTTGCTTAGAAGTTCGACCGATGATGATCGAAAAGATTGCTTCTAAGAAGAAAGAGGATCCAGTGTTTGCTGAGTGGATTAGGAGGCTTGGAGTTGGAACTGAGGTTGAGGATCTAAAGGATTTTAGTCTTGGCCATAAGGGATGGTTGAGAAAGAAGAGATGGTTGTGTGCTCCGAATGTTGAGAACTTAAGGAAAGAAGTTCTTGGGGAATGAAATCGATCCAAGTTAACGATTCATCCTTGAGGGACCAAGATGTATCAAGATATGAAGAGAAGCTTCTATTGGGAAGGTGGGAAGAGAGATGTAGGCTTATTGGTGAAACATTGTTTGAACTATTAACAGGTGAAAGCCGAACATCAGAAACCAAGTGGGTTACTTCAGCCTTTAGATGTTCCAATATGGAAATGGGATTCTATCTCAATGGATTTGATTGCTAAGTTGCCAAGGTCAAATAGAGGAAATGAAAGTATATGGGTCATAATGGATAGGTTAACCAAGAGTGCCCATTTCATTCCAGTAAAATCAACCAAGACGGCACCTGTTTTAGCTAAGTTATTTATGAAGAATACAGTTAGACTGCATGCAATTCCTAGTAGTACAGTAATCAATAGAGATTCCTTATTCAGTAGTGAGTTTTGGAAGAGTCTGGATACTTTAGGTACCAAGCTCAAGATGAGTACTGCTTACCATCCGCAGACAGATAGGAAAACAAAAAGAGTTAACAAAATCGTAGAAGATTTGTTACGAGCTTCTGGTCTAGATTTTCGAGGATCATGGGAAGACCATCTACACTTAGTCAAGTTTTTGTATAACAACGGTTATCACGCTACTATAGGGATGGAACCATTTGAAGCTTTGTATGCAAGACCATGCAAATCTCCAGTTTGTTGGTTAGAGACCGGGGATAGGCTAGTTCTTAGTCCAGATTTGGTTAGGGAAGCTACAGAAAAGAATGAGTTAATTAGAGCTAGAATGAAAGAAGATCGGTCTAATCAGAAGAGCAATGCGGATAGAAGATGGAAAGACTTAGAGTTCTAAGTGGAAGACCATGTTTTCGTTAAGGTATCACCGATGAAAGGTGTAGTTCGATTTGGGAAATCAGGGAAATTGGCACCTAGGTTTGCTGGACCATTTCCTATTGTTGAAAGGATCGGGAAACTCACATATAAGGTAGAGTTACTGAACGGTTTGACTGAAATCCATGATGTTTTTCATATTTCTCATCTAAGGAAGTGTTTTCGAGATTCGGGGACTACTATAGCACATACTGTATTAGATGACTTAGTAGTGGAACTGAATTTGACTATAGTTAGAAAACCAGTTCATATAGTCGTGAGAGATGAGAAGAGGTTAAGGAACAAGACAGTCAGATTCGTTAAAGTCCAGTGGAGCAATGACGAGAGAGACTGTATTTGGGAAACTGAGAGTAAGATTAGAGATGCTTTTCCTCACTTGTTTCATGGTATGTTTTACTTTTATGATTGACTTTGATGAGTACCTTATCGTAATTTTGAGGACGAAATTCTTTAAGGAGGGGAGTCTGTAACGACCCTAATTTTGATTAACATTATTTAGGACATTTAATTAGTTAAATTAAATGAAATAATGTAAATAGATAAGGGATTGAGATTTAAATAATTTAGGGGTTGTCGTGCCTAATAACTAAAGGAACTAAGGGGAGGTAAAATGAGATAAGTAAGGGTAGTTGATAAGGGCAAGATTGGAATTAGTCATATTCTAACACCGTAAACCCTCGTGCACCTTTATTTTACACGTTCACAATCAAAACTAAAACTAAACCAAGAGGCCGGCCACCATTAGAAGAAGTAAGAGGAAGATAAGCTAAATCAAGAGGAAGAAGCTTAATCAACTTAATCCAAGATCAAATCTCAACTCCTTAATAACAAGCTAAAGGTGAATAATGGACTATATCTCCAATTTTATGATTTCGGTTGATAGATTGAGATCCGAATTTATTTTGCAAATGTTCTGCCATGTTTTGATTGTATAAATGGATATATATATATATATGCTTGTTATATATATATATATGCTTGTTGATGATTTAGACTACTTCATATAGATTTTATGATATGCATTGATTGGAAAACCTATTAAATGACATCCCAATGACTTGTGTTTTTTATATAAGGTCAGAAATATTATTTTAGAGTTGGGTTTCAAGTTTCATAATTTTCTGAATTATTGTAGATTTAATATGAATTTTCTAGTGAAGAAAATGGTTATCTTGGGTTTAAATTAATTAAGGCCATTATATGTTAGCTTTGGGTCAGAAATTTTAATATGTTAGGAAACATATTAAAAGCGATTTATTGGAATTTTTGGAGAATTTCCTAAGAGTTTTATTAAGTATATAAAGTTATTTAAGGTATGGGACTTAAGTGTTTTATATGTTTAAAATAGGAGAATGGGCAATTTTCTAAATGTTTTAAATAAATAATTACTGAAGTATGCAGCACTTTTAGAAAAGATTTTGGAAAAGAAATTGGCAACCAATTATATTATGACAAATAGGCAAGTTAGTTGGAAAGAAATTACTTTATAAAGAAAGAAAACAGTTTCTGTAACTGTTTTTTGTTTCGCCACTATCGGCAGCAAGCTTTCGACTTCATGCTTCCGTCTTCGACCAAGTCGAAACTAATTCACATGGTATCAATGCCTTCGTACATAGTGAATTGGAGTTATGCGAAAGGCATAGGGTCAAAACAATGCTTTCGAAGGGGTCGAGACCTTGTTTTGCTTTTAAATGGAAATGCTGCTTGCTTGCTTTTAAAAGAATGCTTTCGAAAGGGTTTAAAGATAGCTTTCGACAGAGGTTGTCGACTTTTGTTTAAACTAGCTTTCGACAGGGTCGAAATATTTGTTGCCACAATTCTATCTTTCGACCTAGTTGAGGCCGTTGCCTTTAATCATGGTTTCGAAGGGGTGCTTTTGCTTTTAAAATAAGAGCTGCTTCCCAATGCTTTCGAAAGGGTTGGTGTTGAAACCTTACACTTTCTTTTACTAAGGAAGTTTTTTTCAAAAGAGTTGCTTTCGACTTAGTTCTTTTAAGACCCATTTGAGATTTTGAAAGTTAAACCCAAAGGTTTCGAAATGAATGGTTTTGAATGGTTTCGTAAGGTTGTTCCACATGTTTTTACTTGAACCCAATACCTTCAAAAGGTTTGTTTCAAGTAGAAGACTTTAATGCTTTCGAAAAGTATATGGTAAAGGTTTCGAAGGGGTGGTTCCCCAATGTTTTTGAAAGGTTTACCTTAATGTTAAATGAAGGGTTTCTAATGTTTTTGAAAGGCATGTTTAAAGTGTTTTGAAAAGAGGATGTCTAAGGTTTTGTAAAGCTTTCAAAAGGATACTTCCATTTGTCTTTGAAAGGTCTATTGTAAATGGTATCGAAAGAAATGCTTTGGCCTTTTGGTCTAAGGTAATAAAGCGGTTTACTTGTATCGAAAGGGGTACTTTCAATGGTTTTGAAAGAGATTGTTTAAAGGTTTAAACAGAGGTTTTGAATGTTTTCATCAACAATGTTTTGTGTAATATATATATATATATATAACATGGCAAATAGCTTTGAGTAAAGCAATAATATAGTTTCCTTGTTTAAGTATGATTTAAAGGGTTAAATAAATTTGAAAAGGTTTTCAAGGAAAATTTAATGGGCAGTTAACCCTAAGTAAATAACTCAGATATTTGAATACCATACGGGACTGGTATAGGGTCGCGCCCTATACATTAGCTATAGCCCCTAACTAACTTAGTCCAAAATTCCAGTGTGTATGGTTTAGTCACATATGAGACTTAAATGATGGTTACACATAGAAAAAATATATACAGAGAAGGAGGATAGATTATTGGTGAGCCCGCAAAACCATTAGGATCTGGTGACCCTTGGAGAAGTAACTTAAGAACAGACCGTCCAGAAGTCTATCTAACAGGTGTTAGATTATTTGTTTATTTTGTCTAGTAGGCCTGAGTCAGTCAATGGTCAGTGGTTAGCCAAACAAAACTATATTTTTCGGATAGATGGTCCATTTTTTACCTGCTTATAAGCATATATTATATTGCTATTATTGTTATAATTAGTTCGATTAATCAGTTTGATTGTAGGATTCTGATGTGCAAAAGATTTGTTTTAAAAGGATATTAGTGAGGGGAAACTCGTTCCACTAAGTGGCGTGGTCTAACTTAATATCAGTAAACCAAGATGTAATAGTACTATTCACACCAGGCTTTATGTCTGACTTGAAGTTTATGTTTTCCCTTTGAGCTCTCGGGTGCTCAAAATTAATTTGAGTAGATTGAGAGTTAAGGTTTTTCAAGTTTAGTAGATGGACGAATAAAGCTTCCGGAGATGTGCAAGAGGCAAAGTTAGCTATTTAGGAGTTTCCATTTAATTTTATTTCCGCCGTGATGTATTAAGACTTATGTGCCTATTTAGTACTCTGATCATTCAAGGGGGCATCTTCATATGTCGCTCTTAGCGTATTTTGTAATAAGTATATTTGATCGAAACCTGGGAATCAAATATGGGATTATGTAAATTGAATATGAAATTTTTCTTTGAAATGTAATCAGGAAAGTTGTTTTAATCTGTGATGATTTTATTTCATATTCAAATGCTTCTGATATTATGGATGCCATTAACATTACTGTATTTTGTCACCGGAAGTTAATAATATGGATGACCGCAGTATCTGTAGCGCTTAGCTTTGGGCCTCAAGATAGGGGATGTTACACTCCTGGACCTCAGTGCAAGCAAGCTTCTGACCCAGTACTTTGTTTCCCTATAAATACAAACCAAAGTGCAACCAAAATAGGATTTTCTCCTTAATCTCTTCTCTTCACTCTGGACCTAAGATTCCACTGCTCTTCACTATCTTCCTCCCTCACAATAGTCACCAAGGTAGCTATTCTTAGCAGTTCTAGGCCTATAAACTTGTTTACTACTTATACTTGTGACTCTAATTCTTTGTAATCTCATATAAACACTCTCAAATCCATAATCAATAAAGCTATAAAGTGGATGTAGGGAGGAGATTGTCGAACCACTATAAAAGTTCCTGTGTCCCCCTATTATTTTTCATTGATTTCTACTATTACTTGCTAGATCTAGGTCTCACAGGTTCCCTATAACTCATTTTTGGGTGTTGATCCATTTTTATATCAACACTACATGCCTCTTCATTCCTAACCAGCAGAATACCCTTTTCACATCTTGTACATCTTTTCTCCTTTTGGATGAATAGTAATCCTAGATTGATAACACTCACCCAAAATCAACTTTATCAACTCTTTGATCCACTATACAAACAACATTTTGCCTCTCCTCAGGTAACTGATCTTTGGAGCAACAACCTAAATAACTTGACCGTTCACCTCATTCCAATTGCTCCGTGATACTAACGACAATGCGTCTTATCTTTGACTTAACCCAATATGATCCATAAAAGCCAATCTAACCTATACTACTCTTAACAAGCTAGGCGTATATTTAGGTCAAGGTCGAAAAGATCCAAAAAAATCTCTAGTTTTTTCCACTCTAATAGCATAGGATTCAACTCAACAAGCCTCCTATTCAAGGCATCAGTAACTACATTCCCTTCCCCTAAAGTATAAGCAATCCCAAAATCGTACGATGATAAGAACTCCATCCACCGTTGTTACCTAAGTGTAACACCCCTAATTTTAAATTAACATTATTCAGGATATTTAATTAGATAGATTAATAGAGCAATATAAATGGTTAAGGAGAATGAGATTTGTTATTAACAAGGTCATGCCTAAATAAATTAAGTAATGATTATTTTGAAAAACTTAACACATAAAAGAATATATGAGAGGGGAAAAATAGGTAAATCCATCTTTTAATCCTTAAACCCTCTCCCACTCATATCATTCTCATTTTAATCACACAAAAGCAATCAAAATAAGAACATAAGGATGCCGACCATAACCTAGGGAAAAGGAAACGAAATCAAAGGAGATTCACAAGATAAAGCTTAGGGAGACTAGAGCAACATCAAATCGCAACTCCAACATCAAATTTAAGGTGAATTATGCTAAAACCATCTCTTTTATCTTTTGTTTAATTTGGTTATGAATAGTACCTGAATTTATCTTGTTTGATTTTCTAGATTATGGTCGAATAATCATTGTATGGAGGTAATAATGGTTTAAGGAATATTTATAAAGTTATTTGAACGGGTTTTAAAGGGTTAAACCTAAGTTCTAATCTCCAAATGCTTCGATATTCTGGTATGTTGTGTAAAACATTAATTTGTAGATGATTTTTAGTTTCATAATTTTCCGAGTTGAAAAAAATATCTATTGAATTTCCTAAGGTGGAAATTGGTTTTAATTTAGATTTTAATTATTTAAAATAACTAGATATAGTTTTTTGCCCCAGAATTTTTATATGATAAAGAATATGATATTTCTAATATTCTGGGATTTTTGGTGATTTTCCCCAAGTGATTTCATATTATTATGAATTTATTTTGCTAGATAAGGATTTAAATTAATAATTAACTAAGGTTATTAATTAAATTGAAAAATGAATTTTGGATTTTAAAAACTAAATGCAGTAGATTTTCTAAAAGGAATTGGGCAAAGCATTTCATTATCCAATAGGAATTTGATAAAGAATAATATTAGGTGAAAAGTATTTACTTTTATTGATAATTAAATCAGTTTTCATAATATTCACGATAATGCCATGCCAATCCTATGCACGCCGAAGCTAAGATAACGCCACAACTAAGAGGATTGACGTCGATATTAAAGGGAAGCATATGATAACTACTTAGGTACTTATGGAATGACTCCTACAATGTCAAAGTCAACTTTGTCGGTAACCTGTTATCGACGACATCGCATTCTCATCCCGATAACCTATTATCGGGGGCATTGCATTCTCATCAGAACTTATTATCGATGGAATCGCCATAACCAATGGAAATGCACGACAAAACACTAGAAGAAATCCAGATCGAATGGACAATGTTAATCAAAACGTAAATGCTAATGTGGATGTTGGAACCCCACCAATAGATATAGGGACTAGTATCAGTTCTTTGTTAATCTGATGCAAGCTGGAATAGCTGCAGGAGTAGTTGAGGGTAATGCTACTAATGTGGGAGGAGTTAATCCCATAGCGCCAGTTGGTAATAACCATGCTAAGCTGAGCCGAGATTATACAAGTCTTGGTTAAAAGCCTTTTCTTGGGATTGAAGATGTTATTGAAATAGAGAACTGGCTGTTGCATTATGAACGATTGTTTGCCGATTTGGGCTTGAATGGCGAGCATAAAAGGAGGTTGGCTTCAAGACAGTTGCATGGTGCTATGTTATTCTGATGGAATGGGGTGACCATAGGTGTACTAGAGGAGGAATTGACTTGGGCAGAATTCCAAAGGAGATTTAAGGAAAGATTTTTATTTGAGGTAGCTAAGTCAGCCCTGTTCAAGAAATTCATGGAATTGGAGTAAGGGGAAATGTCAATGTTGGAATACTCTGATGTTGATGCCAAAATTGCTCACCATCACCTAGTTATGTGAAAGCACCAATATCCAGTCACAGATCTTAGATAGTATCTAATGTAGAGAATATAATATGAAGAACAAACAAATTAAAAATGAAAGCAAGTAAAAAGAGACTAAACTTATAGTGGTTCGGCTAATTCCAGCCTATGTCCACTCCTGAATAATCCTTTTATTATATTGTAGTTTGTTTACAGTTACAATCCGAAATCCAAGAATAAAATTAGCAAAGTGTAGCCTAGGTTAAAGATAAAGAGAAGCAGAAAGAAGATCCATTTTCTGCTGCAATGCCTGCTGTATTTATAGGGGAAGACGTGCACAGATTGGGTTGAAGTTTTGCAGAAGAACCTCCAGGCCATGACCAGGGCACACAAGAATTTTTAGGCCTATTGGGGCCCATAATAAGGTTCGGTTTCGATCCCTATTTTGGTGTCCAAATGGAGTGCGATCCCTCTGGGAGGTCCACATGATGTTATTTATTTTCCCATAAAATTTCATGCCATTCTGACTTACGGTTTCTGAGATATCGCGTTTTCCATGAAGTGGTGTTACAAGTATTCTAATTTTAGCCAATCCCTTTGGAGGGATAGGGGCCGATCCCTCCAAAGTATACCATTTGATATGCGATCCCTATAGGGTGTTCCACATGTTGTAGTAAGCTTGTGCTCTAAGTTTATGTCAATTGGATGTGTAGATGTTAAGATATTGATCGATCTTTGCTATAAAGTTGGATTTAGTCGATCCTTAAAAGGGAAGTGGGTCGATCCCTATTGAGGGATAGAGGTCAATCCCTCCAAACCTCTCCAAATGCCATGTGATCCCTACGGTAGACTCCCTAGGGTCCCCTCTTCCTATTTCCAAAGTTTCTCTTCAATCTGTCTTGTGGTTGTTGAGTTATGGAGCGACCATCATTGAGTTATGTTGTATGCATTCTGTTTAATCCGATCCCTCTATTCCAATCCCTTTTCTAGAGGATTATTTGTTGTGTACTTAGCCATTTTTGAGTGATTTCCATCCGAATCGATTCGAATATAGTCCATAGTTTCGAATATAATCGATCTCCAATCCTGGTAACCATCTCTTCGGGCTTCCTACATTGATGATCATTAAGTCTTTTGGGTTAAATCTACATATGTACTGCCTTGCCAAAAGGCGGGTTAACATCTGCTAAGTTTGATGAACTGTCCAAATATGGTTATGCCACTATTGATACCGTTATCAAGAGTAATGAGAAGTTTATCTAAGGGTTGAGGCCGGAGATTGCTAGAGCAAATATGCAACATGTAACACCCCTAATTTTTGATAACATTATTCAGGAGATTTAAATAGATAAATTAAGAGGTAATTAGCCAAATGGACAAACATTAATAAAAAAATTAGATGCAGTCTAGAAGTTTTCAAATTTAGCCTTAAGGACAAAACCACGTTTTCTCTCTTCTCCACGTCAATCTCAAATCCGCTTCCTTTCAACTGCCGCTACCCTTATTCTTCTGCCAACACCACAACCTCATAGCCCCTCCTCCTCTCATCACCATTGCCTTCAACAGCTCAACCTCGACCCACGTAGCCTCGACCTGCACTGAGCCCTGCTCGTCGCCGGCGTCATTGCCGCTCTCCCCATCATCTTTGTCAATCCGTTGTTGGTTTTTCATTACCGCTCTCCCCGTCGTCATTGCCGCTCTTCTCATCGCCGGCGTCATTGCCTCGACCTGACCTACACTACGCCCTGCTCCATCTTCGTTGGCATCATTTTATCTATGAAGTAGATTAAATCATCGTCGATCTGAATTTTAAAATAATCAATAACATTATAAAATGCTAAATTAAATTAGCATTAAATCATTGTAATGCTATATTCAAAAAACGCTAAATTTTACTATCATTTTGCATACGTTAAACATGCTAGTGTACTTCATAGTTAAAATGCTACATCAATCTATCATTTCAAATATCATTAATATGCAACTAAACTTTGTATATAAATGCTACATTAAACTATCATTTTGCATGTTTTAAAAATTCTATTGTACTTCATAGCTAAAATATCAGTTTAAAAAATGATAAAATAAACTAGCATTTTCATTCCTTTTTATAGTTTAAAAAATGCTAAACTAAATTAGCATTATACACATATAATGCTATATTCATTTTCACTTAAAGATAATGGTAGTTATATTTAGCACTTTCGAATGTTAACTGTTCAAAAAAAATCGATCAGCACCAGCATCGGCCGTCGTCTCTTCCATCATTGACGCCATGCTTCGCAGCTACACTATTATCAAAGCCATGCTTCGCCGCTACACCACCAATAATCTTCTCTTTCATTGCCTCCCAATCCACCTCGACCAACCACCTCGTCGCCTCTTGGGCTGCTACCACCTCATCGCCTCGACCATCCACCATCACCATCCCAAGCCCCGGCCACCTCATCGTCTCCTAAGCCTCATCCCACATGGCGTTGCCTACCAAGCCACCATCATTTTAGTCGCGTCTTAAGTTTGGCGTTGCGATGTATTTTTACAGGAATTTTGGCATTCGTACTAAACCTAAAACGTGTTGTCCTTGCATCAAAAAATTTCTTTATATTTGTCCTAAACATAGAATAATGTAAATGTAGAGTGATAAGGAGATTGAGATTGGTTAATAAACCTAGAGGCCATGCTTGATTAACTCTAATGGACTTATAAATGGTTAAATGATAATTAAATTAACCTAAGGGTATTAGGGTAATGGCCGCCCATATTTCCTAACCTTATATTCTTATTCATATGCCATTCATTTTCATTTTATCACAAATAAAATAAATGTAAGAAAGAAAAGAGGAGCCAGCCATTAGGAGTAAGAAGAGAAGAGGAAATTCAAGATTAAAGCTTAGGATTCAAGCTAGGGGAATCAATCTCAAACAATCTCCAATTTCCTTATCCAAACTAAGGTGAATAATAATCAAAACATCTCTATATTGGTTTTTATATGATCAATTGATTTCGGATTTAAGATTTAAACCAATATGATGATTTTTGGATGATATACTTGGATTTATAATATGTTGATTTAAATCCGATGGTTTAAATATGGGTACATATGGTTTTAGGGAAAAACCAAGAGAAAATGATTTTTAAATGCCATGGAAAAATATTATGTTATGTAAAATATGATTTGGGAGATGGGTTTCAATTTTTATAATTTTCTGAGTTATGGAGAATTGGTTATGAATTTTCGAAGGAAAATAAGGTTAATTGGGTTTAAAAATTTATTTTGGATATTAAAATTTGAATTTGGGTCTGAAATTTAAACATGTTAGATAACATTTTAAAAGTGAATTTTTGTGATTTTTGGGGATTTTTGCTAAGTGATTTAGTATGGAAATTAAATTATTGTGAAAGGAGAACCTAAATGATTTAATTGTTTTACTTACTGGAAGGCTTATTTGTTAAAATTAATCATGGTTTAGACTGAGAATGTGCGGCAAGTATTTAGAAAATAATTTGAAAAATTAAGGCAACAAATCAATTGTTTACATGTAGGCAAGTTAGTTATAAAGGAATTACATTATTTGGTAAAAACAGCTCTTACCCAGAAAAAATAGGTTTCGCCTTCTGTGGAAGTACCTTTCGACCCAGAGCTTCCACCTTTATTAAGGTCGAAACCAACTTTGCCGAAACCAATGCACATGGTATCACTTAGTTTGTACGTAGTGGATTGGAAAAAGGCGGAAGGTAGAGTGTCGAAACATAGCTTCCGATGGGGTTGATGCCTTTGTTTTGTTTTCTAAAGAGAAGTGCTTGCCTGTTTTAAAAAAAGGTTTCAAAGGAGTCGAAACCAATGCTTGCTAAAGGGTATTTTTAAACAAGCTTTCGAAGGAGGGTTACTGCCTTTTTAAAGTAGTAGCTTCCAAAGGAGCTGCATAGTTTTCAAATTTAAGCTTTCGGAAGGATAGTTTCGACCAAGTTGAAACTCTTCTATAAACTTATACCTTTGGAAGATATTGAAGATTTCAATGCTTTTGGAAGATAATCTTTGTTTTATAAATGTAAGCCACTTCCTATAGCTTTCGAATAGGGTAAGGGGTTTCAAAGGCAATGGTTTTGAAAGGGGTTCCGAAGCCAACCTTCAAGTGTTTTACCCAAATGTTTTATACTTTCGAAAGGGTGGAGCCAACGCCATCTAGTATTCCACAATAATTTTATGAGATAAAGAATGATTTCAAAAGAGATACTTTCGTTTATATTCACTTGACCTAAATGATATTTTAAATACAAACCCAATGGTTTCGAAAGAGGGACTTTCAAATATTTCGAAAGGGCTACTTTCAAATGGTTTTGGAGCTATGCTTCTATAGTTAAATGATAATACTTTAATATATTCGAAAGGTATCAAAAGAAAGGTTTTAAAGTGTTTCAAAAGGTAGGGGCCTAATGCTTTGAAAAGAGATTATTCTGCTTTCGAAGGAGGTTATCCAGTGAGGTCGAAAGCAAGGTTTCGAAGGTTTTGAGAGACTTTGTTTTTCAAAACAAATAACCAATCTCATTTTAAAGAAAACCCATGGCTAAATAAAGGAGCTTTGAAAAGATTTTAAATATGAATATTAAAAGAACTGTTTCCTTGATAAAATATGCGTTAAAGGGATTAACCATGTTTTATATAAAAATGATTTCAAGGATATTAAACCAACAGGAGTGGTATTGTTTTTCATTATGTTTGCTTCTTCAAATATAAATGTAGTCACATCATAATGGACCCATAACTGCATTTTGGGGATAAAGGGCAGAAGAATTAGCTAGGTTGACCCAGTAGTGAATATAAATTAATTAAACTCCTGAATGAGTAGAATTGCATCCAGGAGGTCAGGGAGACCAGAATATAAGATGCTTAGATATAAATGTTGTCAGGGAGACATGTTTATAGTAATCCCATGAAAACTATGATTAGGAAGTTATTGGAGTTACCCATAGGTTCAAGTGATCCCATAAAAACTATGACTTTAATAGTGGTTGGCAGAGGCCAATTGGTTTGTAGTGCACCCATGGAAACTATATCCGGATTAAGTTAAAACTAGGATAAGAGAGAGGTTATTGGAGGCACAATTAGGTTTAGGGAGAACCCATGAAATTAATTAAGTTATTGGTAGGGGCCAATAGGTTCTTAGTGATCGCATGAAAACTATGCAATTGGATGGGGAGTCCATAAACTATAAACAAGTTATTAGTAAGCCCATGAAAACTAATAGGTTAATAGTGACCCTAGAAACTATAAATATGATAGGCAGTCAATTAAACAGGGATAGGGAAATCCAGAATTATTTAATATGTATGCATATCATCATAATATTTTGAATTACTATGTTTTAACCATTGTGAGTGGAAAACCCGTTCCGCTAAGCGGCATGGTCTTACTAGATATCTAAATGGATTGAGAGGTCAGATTATTATTCATACCAGGCTTTATGTCTGACTCAAAGTTTTTTTCATTCTAGACTCTCGGGTACTCAATTGATTTTGAGTAGTTTGAGATTTAGGGTTTCCAGGTTCTCTTCTTAGACGAATAAAGCTTCGAGAGACGTGAAGGAGGCATGCTAGTTATTTAGAGTTATTTTATTCCGCTGTGTATTTTGAATGTAAAGGCAGACTTGTTTTATTGCCTTAGTATATACTCTGATCAACCAAGGGGGCATCTTCATATGTTGCTCTTGGCGTATGTGTAATAATTATATTTTTTTTTAACATGGCTAACGTTTGTGGGATTATGTAATGAACATGAAATGTTTTGAATGGAATATGGAAATGTGTTAAATTTTTTTCCATATTCTCGTGATCTGTGTATCAATGTATCTAACATTGCCATATTTGGTCGCCGAGGATTAATAACTATATATGACTGCAGCATCTATAGCCATTACTTTGGGCCTCCAAGTAGGGGGATGTTATAAGTTAATATCAGAGAACAGGTTTATGAAAACTTAAGAGAAAAGTTAAACCTAAAAGCTTTTTGAAACATTATCCAATGAATTAAAAATATGATCGGGGTTTGGGTTAACACTGCAGAAACGTACTTGTATTTGATATATATATATATAAGTACATGTTCCTCTTTCTCTTAGACCGTTCTTCTATATCTTACTAAGGCTCGTATGCAGATTTACGAGAAAGAAGATATGGAAGCAGGAAATGAAAGAGGAATTCTAGGTGGTGGAAGCACCACAACCAATGGAAATGCTTGACCTAATACCGGGAGGAACCCAGGTCGATCAACTAATGCTAACCAAAATGCTGAAGCCAATGCGGGTGTTGGAAATCCGATAGTAGATGCGGGTGATGTATCAGTTTTTCGCCAATATTATGCAAATTGGAGTTACTGGTAAAGTTAGAGGAGCTAATCCTATAGCTCCAGTAGGGAATAATTATGCTAGACTAAGCATAGACTACACCAGTCTGGGTGGAAAGCCGTTTGTTGGAACGGAGGATGCTATTGAGGTTGAAAATAGGTTGTTGCATAGTGAGAGAATCTTCACTGATCTAGGTTTGGATGTTGAGCAAAAGAGGAGGTGTAACGACCCGTAAAATTTAATGGTTTTAAAAGTATTTTTAACTGGAAATTTGTGAAATTTTAAACAATAAAATTTGAAATTTAAAAATTTATTATTTGGAATACGTCTATTTTAATATAGCAACTGGTAAATTTTCATCTGATAATATTGAAGTTTATTTTCCTGTGAAATTTCATTTCAAATCAAACCGGTTAATAACAGTGAATTTAAAAGTTGTCCGAAACCAAAATATGTCAACAGGAGAAAATTTATTCAGATCATTCTGAATCAGACTGCGAAATTCGTTTTTCCAAATTTGGACTTCTACTGCTCCGTTTATCTTAATTCTGGTAAAATAGCAGCATTTTCGGTACCGATCATCGACTTTTGATCGGATGATCGTGCCACTAATATCTGTGTACCGTTTTGATCGTCTCGTCATACTGATCTCCACGGTATATTCAACTCTGCATTTTGAGATCCGATGCACGCCGAAAAGAATAAAACGTTCATTGTAACGGTACCACTAATTGTGACCGTTAGCTTTTCTTGTTTTTCCGTGTAGCCTAAGCAATGTAATAATTTGCTTTAATAACTTTTGCAAAATCAACGGTCATCCGTTTAATTTTAGTGGTGAATTCCAACGTTTTGGTTTCCTCTTTTCCAAACGTAAACTTCATTTCTAGCTGTTTCTTTTGTTCTGCCTGTTTAAAATATACAATTATAAATCTCTGTATCCATCTTTTCTTCCACTTTTGCAAAATTTCATTTCCTTTCAGAAGCTCATTCCTCAAAGATAAAAAGGAAACGTATTGTTTCCCTTCTTCTCCCACTCTTCAAAATTTCGAACCAGACATCCCATTCCTCTATTTCATTTTCTAGAAGTCGACCTACTCGCCTATGCCCCAACCCTTGATTTCCTGCATCACCTTTCCAACCGGCCACTGTTCGCAACACCTTAGCCTCGGATCCACGACCCAGACCACCCACCTCCCATCCCTTGCTTCTACTCACGTGTGTGTGGCAAACACCACCACCCAGCCCTTTCCCTCCACCTCGTTCAGACCAACACCTCCTTTCTAATAACCATTTTTCCGTGCTCGACCTTGCCTCCCATCAGCCTCGCCAACACCATCGCCCACTGCCCCCTACCTATCACCAACTCCGATCCCACGTCCAGCAAACCCACCACGCAGGCCACCCCAAAACAAGAAACCACCCCATCCCCATCTCAGTACCAAACCGTGCACACTTCCCCTCTCTCTTCCGCCGTGCCTAGCATGTGCTCCACCTCTGTGCCTCCTCCGGCCTCAACCCTAACCCTTCCAGCAGCCTAGACTTTCCTCCTCTCCCCTGCGCGAGCAACCCCTTGCACCATGCAAACCTCCGCCTCGTGTGCCACGCCTACCCATCATCATCTCAACCTTCCTCTGCCTCATATTACGAGTTATCTTGCGGCCGAGAAATGTGCGCTTTCCTTTTGTATTTTCGGGTAATATTTATATGTTATGCTTATATATATTTTACAAATTTTATCCTGTGGCAATTAATGTATATCATTTTCCTTTTGTATGATTATTTGAGCATAGTCTAAGTTATGTATGAGTTAATCCATATATTTGGACATAAATAAAACCTGCATTCTTCTGTGGTAGTCTGCATACCTGTTGTATACAGGGATAAGTGTGTTGGAATCTATGTTTAAATTTGGTAAGATGTCAATGCATTCATATGTATATACTAGGATTTTATCAAATAAAGTCTATATGATATTTTTTTATTATAAGTAGTACATATGCCTTAGTTAATATACGTAAGTTTTGAAGTCTGGATGTTTGTAGGTGGACATAAAGTATAGGTTATTTTGCATAGTAGTAATTGCTGTGCATATATAAATTATAAATTGAATTATATGTATATAATGTAATAAGTATTTAATAGGGTTATGTTATAGTATGAAACCTATTAATAGGTTAGAGTATATTGTCACTGTGTAGATGAATATAGATATAAGACTGTTCTTTTTAGGATATAAATGTAATAAGTTATAATAATAACAGTATTGTCAATGTGTGTTTATATATATATATATTTCGAAACTTTCTTGGAACCATCTTGCTTTTATAGTGATTTTGAGAATGTTTTAAAAACAGAATAATAATAATGATTGTGATATAATATGTATATTTTATGTTAAAATAATATACTGATAGTATAAGGTCATATATTATATTATGGGTTATATTTGGATCTGCAATTATCTTGGGTAGCATGAATATATACCCTTGTCTGCATATGAGTTTTCTGCATATTTATTTATAATTCTGTTGCACATCTCTATTGGGTCTGCATATTAGCCTGGAAAAAAAAAGATGTAAAAGTTATATTTTATTTTCGATATTAAAGTTAAGTCATCGATTTGAAAATGAAAAATATTATTTTAAATATATGTTGATCTTAATATACACACTTGATTAAAACAATGATTTTAAAATATTTTTGTGGTTCCTATCAAACTGATTCCGATCATTTCCATCTATTCCTGACATCAGCTTTGATCGTTGAATTCGGGCCAATCCCGCTTTGCTTTGAAATCCATGTCTGGAACCGTAACTCACTCTATCGTCGAGTCTCTCTCTCTAGCCTCGAAAGGTGAGCAATCACTCACGATTAACATTCTTGTATTTATTAAATTTGATTTCAATTGAAACGACAATTGAAATATGATGCTGTAGTTATTTAAATTGTTATATATGCTATTTTCTGTATATGTTCACCTATGACATCTGACACCAGTATCTAGTATTTATATGCCTGTTATTACTATTTTCTGTATATGTTCACCTATGACATCTGACACCAGTATCTAGTATTTATATGCCTGTTATTACTATTATCTGTATATGTTCACCTATGACATTTGACACCAGTATCTGTTATTTTATTGATGATATATGCATGTTGTTAAATTTTATATTATCTGTTATCACTCTGCAAGTTCCCTGTTAGTATAGAATTCACTATGGGTTGAAATGATACATACCCGAACGGACTTTAGAATAGGAGAAAATCGTTATGGGTTGAAATGATAAACCCAAGCGATTTTCATTTGAATTGAAATTGGGATTACGGGTCGAAATGATATCTACCCGTATATATTTAAATTTCGGATTGAAATGATAAATATCTGTATCACTTAACCATATGATAAATATATATACATACACCGTTGGTCCATATATATAAATATTTTAAAAATGAATTCTATGGTTTTGGAAAGAAATATATGGTTTTAATAAATGTCGAGCCTTAAATTATTATATATAAATGGGAATGATTGATTTAAATACATATAATATGTTGAGTGTTTAAAATATATTTCAAAAATAGATTTTGGTAATAATTTGAATAAGTTAAGGTTAGAAAGATAATTTGAATTTAGTTGAAATTGTATTCAATAAAGAATTTTATTTAATTAAACCGATTTGAAACTTATTGAAACTGAGATGTAAGATATGATTTATAACTTGAGTTTGATTTATAAGTAATCTAATGAATATTTTTTTTTGTTTAACTAAAGTTTAAGGAAATATTTAGTAAAAATGTAATTTAAGGCTAGTTAAATGATATTGAATTTATTAAGTGAATATTCCCTGATTAAATAATAATGAAGTTAAATCAAGAGCTATATGAAACTGTTAAATTTAACTTTGAAAATGTTGAATATTAAAGCTTTGAAATATATTGAAAATTTAAATGATCTGTTTAGAAATGAATTAAATTGATGAATTGAGCTTTGAATAAATTTGAATTTGGAATTTGAAGTTGATTTGAATCGATTTGCTAGACTTGAGGAAATTAAATACTTTACTTTTTAAATCATTTAATATATATATATATATACTATTTTGGAAAATGGATATATTTGAAATGAAATGATATATGGGTTTTGAAGTATAAATTTAATTGAAATGACCACGGTGTTAAAATGTATATTTCCACCTTGTAGATAGTTCTGAAGACCCTTAGAGGATGGTTATCCCAAACATCCTTTAAGTTACTTGTATTTCAGTTGATATTTCACTTGAGTTGGATTTATTAGTATAAGAATGTTAATCCTGACTCGAGTGTTTTGTGTTTTGCTTTACGCTCGGGTCAGACTGAGTGATACAGCATTTGAGACTCACCTTTGGAGTTTGGAGCTTCATTTGGAGATCCAACTATTGATTCAGCTTCCAGCTTTCCAGTTGATTCTTAAGTCATCTGTTTGGATTGGAGACTTCACTGCATTTGAGATATTCTGTTGTATTTTATTTCTAACTCTGATGTTTATATAGTAGCTTCATGAACTACTATTTTATCTATTCCGCTGCGTATTATTGTATTACTCTGTGTCTGTGATTATGTGATTGATTTATTCACTACATATGCTGAGTTTTGCCAAATTTTTATTACAATCTGTTATTTTGAATTATTCAAGTCAGACATGTGTGGATTTATTGTCGATTTGAATGGTCCAAAATACTGGGTCGTTACAGTTGGTATCAGAGCTTTGGCTCTAGGCAAAACCTAGCATATATAGTAAATTTATTTACAGAATCACTTTCGTTCGAGTTTGAATTTCTTCCTTTTGACTCGATTTCCTTTGAACTTTGGAACGTTCCTTGCGGTTCCAAAATTCATTCTTGTCTCTCCCTATTTGTATTCTTTTGATTCTGGAGTATCCCATAACTCCACTTCGAATGATCTCTATAAGAATAGGCGATCCCGCCAATCTTTGGATGATTTGTAAAGGGGTGGAACTCCTTTACAATTGGCATTGATTCACCGAAGATTTATATATTTTTGGTTTAGATACCGCTATCTCTTGCGATCGAATGTTGGTTTTTCTTGGAATTCTGCATCGATCTTGTTCCTGAAGTCACGGTTGACCCGGTTAAGGTCGCCCGCGACTTGTATAAGTATATCCATCTCCTATTTTGTAAGTTAATTGTCTCATCTTCGTTCAAGCCTATCTTCGAATAAGAAATTTTATTTGATTAGAGTTCCTCTAATTTGAATCTCTATCTTTGTTGAAATCCATTCTCAAATCATCCTTTGAAAATCGGGTTTTGTATTCTAGAAATTGTTTTCTAAACCGAAATTATTATTTTGATAAGTATGATTTTATTCTATATATAAAAGTGAAATATTTTCGATAAAGATTATATACCCTTTTTAAAATGAGAATTTGAGGTTTCGAAAGGATTTGTAATTTTGAAAAGTTATATAAGAAATTGATTTATATAAAAATGATTTATAACTAAAGGACTTTAAATTTGAAATTCGAGAATTGAACTCCGGTATTTTGAAATTAGTTTTAAGGTTTTGTAAATATATAATAATAATATGATTTAAAAGTACTTTTCCGAATAAGAAATGTTTCGAATGATTTTAATGAGTTTCGAATGATTTCGAAGAAATTTCCAAAGAAGTTTGAGAAAATAGAAGTCCAGAACTCACTTATGTCGCTGGAAAATAATTTCGGTGATGAGTGCACGCATCATCGACATTGATTTTCGAGTTTCAGAGTGGGGGAGAGGCCACTCTAGTAGCATTGCTACGCGAGTGATTTTGTGAAACCATTTTGATTTCAAATTTTGAAGTATGATTCGATATTCGAAAGATATATGTATATGTATTTGAAATGATTTGAAATGAGCCGGTGTTCAGTCCTCGAGTTTTGGATTTGATATAACCCTATCTATTAAAATTGATTTACTGATTTGTTGCTGATTTCCAACTCTTGAATTTAAAATGATTTCTTCAACTATTTTGAAGGTTCGAGCACTTCCAAATCAAGGTTAACTTTTCAAAGCTAAGAAATTTTGAAAAGCATTTTGATAAAGTATATAAGTTTGTTTTGAATGTTTAAGTATGAAGTACTATGATTTAAATAAGTTGAAACTGTTTGGTTAAGTAAATGAATAAGGAAATTTTAAATTTTCTAATATGAAATTTAGATTTGAAATGCTTTGAAAAGAATTTGGTCTTCAAAATATTTTGAATAAAATCTAGTTTAAATGTTTTAACTTAGTAACATCTTTATGAAACTATATATTTAACAAGTTGGAATAAATATATAAGTTGTACGTATGCTGTTTTATTCGCATAATTAGCTTGACCCAAGTTTGAGTACACAAGTTCGAGGTGAATTACACCATTTCGTGTTAGGATTTTTCATTCGATTCTTGATGGAGAATATTTGATATGGATTTTGGGCTTGATTCTAGAATTCTCTATCATAGTATATGGCTATGCAAGGAGACTGATGGCTTCTAGTCGAGAAACCATATCGAAGTCCGCATTAGGGTAGTCGAATGGACAATACTAGTTCGAAAGCGAACTTGTGTGATCGAGCGAGCGATCAAATGTGATTCTTCGAAATGATGGCGTATGTACACCTTATATTCTATTATCATCGATATATTTTGACGCTGAAATTTTGAAGTTGTTGGGATAGAATATCTTTGCTTACCAAAAGAAAATTTCCAATTTAAATTACAAAGATATATAACCCATAAAAGCAAAGATATTCAATCTCATATGGCTCTTGATACAGCGAAATTATTTTGAAAATTTGATCCTTATGTAAGATAGACCTTACGTAAGTATAAGATGATTTTGAAAACATTTGATTTTGGAAATGAATTGGTTGACTTAAATTATATTGATTTGGAAATTTGGATTTATTTTCTAAATCTATTATTTTGGAAACTTTGAAACTAAAGATAATTAATTTGAGAAGAAATAATTTGGTGAAATTGTATATGATTTTGAAATTGAACTGATATTGAAACAAATTGAAATTTGAGAACCTTATGTTACTAAACACTTGATTTGGGAGTTGTCGAACTTATATAAAATTGATTTGTATGAGTATGAAATTGATTCGAAAACTATAGATTTGAAAAGGTACTCAATTTGAAAGTGAAATCTTATATAATTGAAGTCTATATAAGTATGATTTGATATACTATTGATTTTGGAAAGTATTCGATTTGAAAATTAAATCTTATATATAATGGATTTTATATAAGTACGATATTTGAAAGTGATTTGAAAAGGTACTATATGATACATATTTTCGAAGTAAAGATATGGAAAGTTCCTTCTGCTTGATATCCGATTTGTGGCCACATCTTGGATTCATTCTATCGATATTATTCTCTCTGATTTTTGGTTTTCCGGATATGATACTCGAGTGTCCTTCGAATTCCATGGCGTTACCCATGGTCTTATCGTTCTCTCGTGACTGCATAGCGCAACTGCCTGGCTGAGTCTTGCCTAGGGGTACGGATTGTTTCCTGGGGGATCCAGGCGTAACCATTGTGTATCCTGCAATCTGTGTAGGTCGCGAATAGTAGCGCAAATGCTTGGCTGAGTCTTGCCTGGGGGTACGGATTGTTTCCTGGGGGATCCAGGCGTAACCATTGTGTATCCTGCATTCTACTAGTCATCATGGCGTAACTCGCAGGGCTGAGAAAGCTTACGGATATGGATTGTTTCCTGGGGGATCCAGGCGTAACCATTGTGTATCTGCGAACCATGGTTAGACAAAGGTTTTGTTTGTGTTTTGATTGGATTGTACTTTCCATATCTGTTTTTAAAAGTTTTTCCAGTATTTTCACTGGGTGTTGAAACAGGTCTACTAAGTACCTGGAGAATTCTAGCTTTGCGCCTGATCAACGCACTGCCAGAGTCTACAGGAACGAGGATAAACTTGTTAAGACATCGAGTTATAAAAGTATTTTCGAAAGGAAATTTGTTTCGACTATAAAGGTATTTTATTATAACAGTATTTCCAACAAAGAAATTTTGTATTAATATTTGAAAATTGAAATCCTTATGGTTCTAATTAACTATTCGTGCCGATACTATTCCTTGAATCTACCTTATCTATTCAGCTTTATTTATTCACCTATATTTTGTTTTTCAAAATCCTCCTTCTTTTCCTTGTTGACTATATTTTTTTTAAATATTGTTTAATTATATACTACATGGTTTAATAGAAAAATTTAGGGTTATAAATATTTTAGAAGTTATTTAAATAGAACATATTTAAAGTAAATGATTATTTGTTTATTAATAATATTTGAAAGTATCTTGAGATAAATTAATAAATTTATGAATTATGGATTTAAATGTTTTCAATAGTTTCTTTGTAAATATAAGCAATAATGTAAATAATTGTTTTCAAATGGTTTTCATACATTTTTAAAGGTGTCATTTAAACATATAAATGATATTTATAAAGGAAGCAAGAAATTTTACAAATGGATTTTTGAAAGGTTTTAAAGTATATAAGATAATTGAATTGCAAATGAAGTTTTCAAATTTTAAGTAAAATTTATATAGTTTAAATTAATTGTTTAATCTTGACTTTCAATCCATCTTTTCTGTCTTGTTGTTTCTATTCTTCTACCTCATTCCTTTTCGGGGACGAAAAGTTTTGAGTGGGGGAGAGTGTAACGACCCGTAAAATTTAATGGTTTTAAAAGTATTTTTAACTGGAAATTTGTGAAATTTTAAACAATAAAATTTGAAATTTAAAAATTTATTATTTGGAATACGTCTATTTTAATATAGCAACTGGTAAATTTTCATCTGATAATATTGAAGTTTATTTTCCTGTGAAATTTCATTTCAAATCAAACCGGTTAATAACAGTGAATTTAAAAGTTGTCCGAAACCAAAATATGTCAACAGGAGAAAATTTATTCAGATCATTCTGAATCAGACTGCGAAATTCGTTTTTCCAAATTTGGACTTCTACTGCTCCGTTTATCTTAATTCTGGTAAAATAGCAGCATTTTCGGTACCGATCATCGACTTTTGATCGGATGATCGTGCCACTAATATCTGTGTACCGTTTTGATCGTCTCGTCGTACTGATCTCCACGGTATATTCAACTCTGCATTTTGAGATCCGGTGCACGCCGAAAAGAATAAAACGTTCATTGTAACGGTACCACTAATTGTGACCGTTAGCTTTTCTTGTTTTTCCGTGTAGCCTAAGCAATGTAATAATTTGCTTTAATAACTTTTGCAAAATCAACGGTCATCCGTTTAATTTTAGTGGTGAATTCCAACGTTTTGGTTTCCTCTTTTCCAAACGTAAACTTCATTTCTAGCTGTTTCTTTTGTTCTGCCTGTTTAAAATATACAATTATAAATCTCTGTATCCATCTTTTCTTCCACTTTTGCAAAATTTCATTTCCTTTCAGAAGCTCATTCCTCAAAGATAAAAAGGAAACGTATTGTTTCCCTTCTTCTCCCACTCTTCAAAATTTCGAACCAGACATCCCATTCCTCTATTTCATTTTCTAGAAGTCGACCTACTCGCCTATGCCCCAACCCTTGATTTCCTGCATCACCTTTCCAACCGGCCACTGTTCGCAACACCTTAGCCTCGGATCCACGACCCAGACCACCCACCTCCCATCCCTTGCTTCTACTCACGTGTGTGTGGCAAACACCACCACCCAGCCCTTTCCCTCCACCTCGTTCATACCAACACCTCCTTTCTAATAACCATTTTTCCGTGCTCGGCCTTGCCTCCCATCAGCCTCGCCAACACCATCGCCCACTGCCCCCTACCTATCACCAACTCCGATCCCACGTCCAGCAAACCCACCACGCAGGCCACCCCAAAACAAGAAACCACCCCATCCCCATCTCAGTACCAAACCGTGCACACTTCCCCTCTCTCTTCCGCCGTGCCTAGCATGTGCTCCACCTCTGTGCCTCCTCCGGCCTCAACCCTAACCCTTCCAGCAGCCCAGACTTTCCTCCTCTCCCCTGCGCGAGCAACCCCTTGCACCATGCAAACCTCCGCCTCGTGTGCCACGCCTACCCATCATCATCTCAACCTTCCTCCGCCTCATATTACGAGTTATCTTGCGGCCGAGAAATGTGCGCTTTCCTTTTGTATTTTCGGGTAATATTTATATGTTATGCTTATATATATTTTACAAATTTTATCCTGTGGCAATTATTGTATATCATTTTCCTTTTGTATGATTATTTGAGCATAGTCTAAGTTATGTATGAGTTAATCCATATATTTGGACATAAATAAAACCTGCATTCTTCTGTGGTAGTCTGCATACCTGTTGTATACAGGGATAAGTGTGTTGGAATCTATGTTTAAATTTGGTAAGATGTCAATGCATTCATATGTATATACTAGGATTTTATCAAATAAAGTCTATATGATATTTTTTTATTATAAGTAGTACATATGCCTTAGTTAATATACGTAAGTTTTGAAGTCTGGATGTTTGTAGGTGGACATAAAGTATAGGTTATTTTGCATAGTAGTAATTGCTGTGCATATATAAATTATAAATTGAATTATATGTATATAATGTAATAAGTATTTAATAGGGTTATGTTATAGTATGAAACCTATTAATAGGTTAGAGTATATTGTCACTGTGTAGATGAATATAGATATAAGACTGTTCTTTTTAGGATATAAATGTAATAAGTTATAATAATAACAGTATTGTCAATGTGTGTTTATATATATATATATATATTTCGAAACTTTCTTGGAACCATCTTGCTTTTATAGTGATTTTGAGAATGTTTTAAAAACAGAATAATAATAATGATTGTGATATAATATGTATATTTTATGTTAAAATAATATACTGATAGTATAAGGTCATATATTATATTATGGGTTATATTTGGATCTGCAATTATCTTGGGTAGCATGAATATATACCCTTGTCTGCATATGAGTTTTCTGCATATTTATTTATAATTCTGTTGCACATCTCTATTGGGTCTGCATATTAGCCTGAAAAAAAAAAGATGTAAAAGTTATATTTTATTTTCGATATTAAAGTTAAGTCATCGATTTGAAAATGAAAAATATTATTTTAAATATATGTTGATCTTAATATACGCACTTGATTAAAACAATGATTTTAAAATATTTTTGTGGTTCCTATCAAACTGATTCCGATCATTTCCATCTATTCCTGACATCAGCTTTGATCGTTGAATTCGGGCCAATCCCGCTTTGCTTTGAAATCCATGTCTGGAACCGTAACTCACTCTATCGTCGAGTCTCTCTCTCTAGCCTCGAAAGGTGAGCAATCACTCACGATTAACATTCTTGTATTTATTAAATTTGATTTCAATTGAAACGACAATTGAAATATGATGCTGTAGTTATTTAAATTGTTATATATGCTATTTTCTGTATATGTTCACCTATGACATCTGACACCAGTATCTAGTATTTATATGCATGTTATTACTATTTTCTGTATATGTTCACCTATGACATCTGACACCAGTATCTAGTATTTATATGCCTGTTATTACTATTATCTGTATATGTTCACCTATGACATTTGACACCAGTATCTGTTATTTTATTGATGATATATGCATGTTGTTAAATTTTATATTATCTGTTATCACTCTGCAAGTTCCCTGTTAGTATAGAATTCACTATGGGTTGAAATGATACATACCCGAACGGACTTTAGAATAGGAGAAAATCGTTATGGGTTGAAATGATAAACCCAAGCGATTTTCATTTGAATTGAAATTGGGATTACGGGTCGAAATGATATCTACCCGTATATATTTAAATTTCGGATTGAAATGATAAATATCTGTATCACTTAACCATATGATAAATATATATACATACACCGTTGGTCCATATATATAAATATTTTAAAAATGAATTCTATGGTTTTGGAAAGAAATATATGGTTTTAATAAATGTCGAGCCTTAAATTATTATATATAAATGGGAATGATTGATTTAAATACATATAATATGTTGAGTGTTTAAAATATATTTCAAAAATAGATTTTGGTAATAATTTGAATAAGTTAAGGTTAGAAAGATAATTTGAATTTAGTTGAAATTGTATTCAATAAAGAATTTTATTTAATTAAACCGATTTGAAACTTATTGAAACTGAGATGTAAGATATGATTTATAACTTGAGTTTGATTTATAAGTAATCTAATGAATATTTTTTTTTGTTTAACTAAAGTTTAAGGAAATATTTAGTAAAAATGTAATTTAAGGCTAGTTAAATGATATTGAATTTATTAAGTGAATATTCCCTGATTAAATAATAATGAAGTTAAATCAAGAGCTATATGAAACTGTTAAATTTAACTTTGAAAATGTTGAATATTAAAGCTTTGAAATATATTGAAAATTTAAATGATCTGTTTAGAAATGAATTAAATTGATGAATTGAGCTTTGAATAAATTTGAATTTGGAATTTGAAGTTGATTTGAATCGATTTGCTAGACTTGAGGAAATTAAATACTTTACTTTTTAAATCATTTAATATATATATATATATACTATTTTGGAAAATGGATATATTTGAAATGAAATGATATATGGGTTTTGAAGTATAAATTTAATTGAAATGACCACGGTGTTAAAATGTATATTTCCACCTTGTAGATAGTTCTGAAGACCCTTAGAGGATGGTTATCCCAAACATCCTTTAAGTTACTTGTATTTCAGTTGATATTTCACTTGAGTTGGATTTATTAGTATAAGAATGTTAATCCTGACTCGAGTGTTTTGTGTTTTGCTTTACGCTCGGGTCAGACTGAGTGATACAGCATTTGAGACTCACCTTTGGAGTTTGGAGCTTCATTTGGAGATCCAACTATTGATTCAGCTTCCAGCTTTCCAGTTGATTCTTAAGTCATCTGTTTGGATTGGAGACTTCACTGCATTTGAGATATTCTGTTGTATTTTATTTCTAACTCTGATGTTTATATAGTAGCTTCATGAACTACTATTTTATCTATTCCGCTGCGTATTATTGTATTACTCTGTGTCTGTGATTATGTGATTGATTTATTTACTACATATGCTGAGTTTTGCCAAATTTTTATTACAATCTGTTATTTTGAATTATTCAAGTCAGACATGTGTGGATTTATTGTCGATTTGAATGGTCCAAAATACTGGGTCTTTACAGGAGGCTAGCCTCAAGGCAGTTGCAAGAGGCAACGCTTAACTGGTGGAATAGTGTGACTGCCGAAGTTCTGGAGGAAGAGCTGACATGGGCTGAGTTCAGAAGGAGATTTGAACAGAGGTTTTAACTAAAGTGGCAAAGTCGGCATTGATGAGGAAGTTTATGTATCTAGTTCAGGGAGAGATGTCAGTTATCGAGTATGCTGCTAAGTTTGATGATCTGATTCGATATGGATATGCTACTAATAGACATTGAAATCAGAAGGAATGAAAGGTTCATTTGGGGATTGAGGTTCGAGCTTGCTAGAATGACCATGACAAATACCTGAGATCCTTGTAATGTGGTGGAGGAGATGGCCATTCGCCATGAAGAGATGCTTGCTGTTTATGCTGGAGAGAAGCCAATTGAATCTCAGGGTCCTCAGGGAAGGAAGAGGAAATTCTTTAAGAAGAAGGGAACCCAGAAAGTGGATGCTGCCAAGAAGGCAAAGGCTGATTTAGAATGCTTCAAGTGTGTCAAGAAGGGTCATTATGCTCACGAGTGTCAGTCTGGCAAAGGGAAGAAGCCTGCAGAAAGGAAGAATGTCAAATGTTTCAACTGCGACCAAGTTGGGCATTATAAGAATCGGTGTCCAGAGCCAGTCAGGGTGGACAGAGAGAAGGTTTTTGCTATTGGACCACCATCTTCTTCTAGGCCTACTACAGCAGATAAAGGGAAAACTATGATGGGAGGTATGCTTTTGATTAAGAGTACACTAGTTAGGGTACTATTTGATACCGGTGGATCACACTCATTTATATCACGGTATTTAGTTGATAGGTTGTGCATAGAACCCATATACCTTGTTACTTCCTTAAGGGTTTTGAATCTAATAGGAGGGTATGCAACTCTAGGGATGAGAAGTGACCAGTTAGAACTTTAATTGTTAGGTCATAAGTTTGCATGCAGTCTATATGTTTTTGATCTCGTAGATTTTGGGATCATTTTGGGTATGGATTGGTTAGGTAAGTATGAGGCTAGGATATTTTGCTAGGATAGGGAAATATCATTGAGACACCCTGATAGTCATAACCGAATCATCTTCTTAGTGGATAATTCCAGTAGGAGCGTTTCTGCTTTGTTGAGTGCTGTGGAAGTGGGAGAAGAATTATGTTAGGTTTGGGAAGCAAGAGAATTTGTAGATGTCTTTGAGCCGATTACAGGATTACCACCAAAATGAGTTGTTAAGTTTCGGATAGATCTTTTACAGGGAGCTGAACCTATCAATAGACCACCTAGCAAGATGACATCGACTGAGATGAAGGAATTGAAGGTGCAGCTAGTGGATCTAGAAGGAAGGAATTTTATCAGGCCAAGCAGTTTGCCTTAGGGACTGGCCACGGTATTCGTGAAGAAACAAGATGAGTCATTAAGGATGTGCATCGACTATCGTACGTTAAGCAATTTAACGATCAAGAATATATACCTTCTGCCGAGAATAGATGATCTGTTTGATCAGTTGAGTGGAGCCAAGGTGTTTTCCGAATTGGATTTGGCGACAGGATTCCATCAGTTGAGAGTGGCGGAGGACAGCATTCCTTTAATTGCATTTTGGACTTGGTATGATTTGTATGAGTGGTTAGTGATTCCATTCGGGTTAACGAATGCACCTGCTTTCTTTGTAGATTTGATGAACTGAGTTTTTCGAGAGCACTTGGATTGGTTGGCGTTGGTATTCATAGATGACATTTTAGTGTACTCAGAAGATAAAAAAGAGCACGAGATTCATCTTAGAGTGGTGCTTGAAACACTGAGGCAGAATCAGTTAAAGGCGAAGTTTTCCAAGTGTCATTTTTAGAAGAAAGAGGTTAAGTTTCTTGGTCATGTGGTTTCAGATGAAGGCTTGTCAGTCGATCCAGTTAAGATCGAAGCTGTTAATAATTGGAAGAGTCCAGAGATGGTAACCGAGATCAGGAGTTTTTTGGGCTTGCTGGCTATTACCGGAGATTCATTAAGGATTTCTCATGGATAGCAGCACCTTTGACTAAGTTGACTAGGAAGGACGTGAAGTTTATTTGGTTCGACAAATGTGAGGAAGGGTTCCTTAAGTTAAAGCATTTGTTGACTAATGCACTAGTGTTAGCAATTCCAGATGGAAATCAAAGGTTGGTAGTATACACTATTGCATGTGGGACTGGATTAGGAGCCGTGTTGATGCAGAAGGGTAAAGTCATTACCTACGCTTTGCGACAACTTAGACTCACGAAGTGAGATATCCTACTCATGATTTGGGGTTGGCTGTGGTGATCTTTGCATTAAAGATTTGGAGACATTATCTCTTGGGGAGAGATTTGAGCTTTACACTGATCATAAGTCTTTAAGATACCTATTCTCTCAGAAGGAGTTGAATATGAGGCAGCAGAGGTGGTTGGAGTTTTTGGCTGCTTATGATTTCGGTATAGAGTATACTTCGAGGAAAGGAAATAAAGTAGCTGATGCTCTTAGCAAAAAACATCAGAATGTGGTGTTAGCTATGATGGCAGAGTAGAAGGATCTAGAGGCTTTGACTAATTGTAGTGTGCAGCTAAGATCGACTAATAGTTCTAGTCAAGGTACTGTCATGTTGTCTTGTTTAGAAGTTCGGCCGGTGTTGAAGAAAGGATAGCTTCTAAACAGAAAGAGGATCCAGCGTTAGCCGAGAGGATAAGAAAGCTTGAGGTAGGATCAAAGATCGATGATCTAAAGGATTTTAGAATCGACCAGAAAGGATGGTTGAGAAAGAAGGGATGATTATGTGTTCCGAATGTAGAGAACTTAAGGAGAGATGTTCTTGAAGAATGTCATCGATCCAAGTTTACAGTTCATCCTGGAGGGACCAAGATGTATCAGGATATGAAGAGGAGCTTCTATTGGGAAGGCATGAAGAGAGATGTTGGTCTATGGGTTAGGCAGTGTGCAAACTGTCAATAAGTGAAGGCCGAACATCCAAAACCAAGTGGGTTGCTCCAACCTTTAGAGATTCACCAAACTTCGGGTTGTTACAGACTCCCCTCCTTATAAAAATTACGTCCCCGCAATTTTCATAATTAAAGTCGTATATAACCATTATTTTTCTAACATAAACTGGTTAAGCTAGAAAAATAAAGATCGAGAACACAAACACCAAAGAAATCTTTTAATTCCATAAAAGAAATTAACAAATTCTCAACAAAATCTAACTATCAAATAGATAATCAGAAAACAACAAAACTGAATAAATACAATTATCAGCAATATTTAATTATCAACTAGATAATTAAAATACAGAAAATCACAAAACAGTTATATCTAATTATCAACACGATAATTAGAAAACAACAAAATATAATTATCAACAAAGATAATTAGAAAACTCAAATCACAATTCGCAAAACTGCAAATATCTAGTTATCTAACAAATAACTAGAAAACACGAACTTCATAATCAGCTAACTCTAACTATCAACAGAGATAGATAGGAAACAATAATTCAATAAAATCAACATAATCTAGAATCAATTAGAGACTAGAAAATCTCAAAATCAGCAAAATTAGCAAACATCCAATTATCAAAACGATAATCAGAAAACATCAAATATCTAAATATTAAAAACGATAATCAGAAATCTCAAATCAACAAATATCTAATTATCAAAAACGATAATCAGAAATCTCAAATCAACAAATATCTAATTATCAAAACGATAATCAGAAAACATCAGATAATCAGAACTCAAATCAGCAAATATCTAATTATCAAAAACGATAATCAGAATTCTCAAATCAATAAATATCTAATTATCAAAAACAATAATCAGAAATCTCAAATATCTAATTATCAAAAAAACGATAATCAGAAATCACAAATCAACAATTATCTAATTATTAAAACGATAATCAGAAGTCTCAAATATCTAATTATCAAAAACGATAATCAGAAATCACAAATCAACAAATATCTAATTATCACAAACGATAATCAGAAAACATCCAATATCTAATTATCAAAAACGATAATCAGAAACAACAAATATCCGGTTATCAAAAACGATAATCAGAAACAACAATTATCCGATTATCAAAAACGATAATCAGAAACAACAAATATCCGATTATCAAAAACGATAATCAGAAACAACAAATATCCGATTATCAAAAACGATAATCAGAAACAACAAATATCCAATTATCAAAAACGATAATCAGAAACAACAAATATCCAATTACCTGCAGATAATTGGAAACAACAAATATCTAGAAATCAATTAAGATGACTAGAAAATCAACATAAAAGGTGGATCGATCCCATCAGATGGCGAGTTTTTAGCTACGCCGCACGTGCATCAACATATGGCCGAAGCCTACCAAGTACTGTCATCATAATTTTGGCGCCCAACAAATGATCCGAAGGTCCGCAGAGTGACCCGAAGGTCTAGTACTGGTATATGACCCGAAGGTCCAACATATGACCCGAAGGTCCAACATATGACCCGAAGGTCCATCATAGTGGCTCGAAACCATACAAAATCATCAAAACAGCAAATATTTCAATTAACGAGTCCGGAATTAACCGAAATAGCAAACGCACATGTCCCATACCACGAGTTTTACTAAATCGTTTGATTCTCTTCATCGTTTCCTTGAAAGTGCAAAATTGTGTATTTTGTAAAAATAACATTTTACATTCTCAAACGGACAAGTCCGGAATTAAACGAATCAGTAAAAGTAAGGGTTCATAGTCCTCGATTTTGCTGAATCGTTTAAATCGCTTCCTCATTCTTTTGAAAGCGCAAACTGTAAATTTTTTGTATTTTATATAATTAACATTTTACGTTCTCAAACGGACAAGTCCAAAATTAAGCGAAATAGTAAAAGTGAGGGTTCATAGTCCTCAATTTTGCTGAAGCGTTTAAATCACTTCCTCATTCTTTTGAAAGCGTAAACTGTAAAAAATTTAAAACAATTTTCAGGACACGTGATTAAAACAGCAACCTCAGTAGCAATTTCGAAAAGGAAATTGCACTTCCCAAAACATCGTAAAACGAATCTCAAAATCAGCATTGCGGAATAACCGCTTGAAAATCCACTTTTAAAATTTGACGGTTACTGAAGCCAAGGCGACAGAAATTTTTATACGTCAAAATCTCATCAAAATAATTCACATCAAAATGTAATACCAGTGAATTTTCATTCATTAAAAATGTCAACAAAACACCGCGCTTCAAAAATTTAGCATCGGTGTAAAAATCCCGTTATAAAAATAACGGCAACAAAATACGTTTAAACCAAACATCGGCTCAACGAAAAATTTATGCAGTAACGGGCAACTCAAATTTGCACGTATACTACAAAATGAACACAGAAATCATTCGAATGTATCTTCAATGAAGATAATTCAAAACAGCAAAAATCTCAACAAAAATCACATAACTGCAATCGTTTCGAATCCTCAAATCGGATTCGAAATTTTCAAAGAAACAAAATAAACCCAGCTATGTAAACAACAAATGAAATTTATTTCAATTTCATATTTTGATTTTTAAATCAAAAAGGCTATCAGCTGTACTCAGCGAAGACAGTGTCACTGCTTCCGCTGCACACTCTGATAAAAATAACACAAATTACTCAATCATCAAAACACAGTTTCACTTTTATTTTTAAATAAAGATACTTAAAAATTTCATCATAATTTCAAAACTTTAGTTTTGACTCAAAGCACAACTAAAAACATCGACAAATAGTTGTAACACATGTTCCATCTAAGTTATGTTTTATATTATGTCCATAAACCCCAAGCTCTGATACCAACTGTGATGCCCCACCTCTATGCTCACAATAACAAAGAGTATTAAAAGAAATACTGTCCGTTATTACGAAGAATAAGGCTGGATAGGAACGACCATCCGTAGTTGGGCCTTACACTAGTATTGGTTACCTCGATAGGAATGGTATATATTTTTATCTTTCATCTCTTATTTATTTACTCCCATCGACGTACCCAATTCCGGTATAAAACGAACTACGATGGTTCATAATAGTTTAGGATAGTATATATAATAATAACACAGATAAGCTAAATGCGGAACACAGATAATAAAAGTCTCATATATATATATAACTGATGTCAGTTATAATACATTTGACACAATACATATGATACAACTACAACTGTCGACTCTGGAAGTTATATAAACAAGTACATTATCGAATAATATACATGAATACATATCAACCTAGATCAGATACACTGACTACTACAAAATGACGACGACTGCTCCAAAAGATATGAAGAGACTTCATAGCTCAAGCAGCAACCCAAAGCAAGATATCTACAACCTGTAATAACTCGATCTGACCCGAGTATTAAATTCAAAAGAAAATAATACACGGGTCAGTCTAATTCAAACTCAGTTATTAATGCACGGAAGCAATAATAATTAAATAATCAATAGATGACAGTCATAGAAATCTCGTATATCCAATCCTTTAATAGGGAATCGGATAACGATAAATATAACACTTAACAGTGTTGAATAACAAATCAGCAAATTCAAATCATCACCAAGGATAAATAAAAAGATTATCAATGAAGATAATATGAAAACCACAGAATTGCCTAAACAGCAATTAACAACAAAATCTAATTATTAAATAAATAATTAGAAACTCATAATCTAATTATCAAATAGATAATTAGACAATCTCAAAATGATCAAATCAAAACAAATTTCTGTGTGGCTGCAGTACACGCACGCGTGCACTGCCTCGCCACTACAGTAAGTTAAAACTTCAAAGGTCAAGTCACTACTAGCATGACTCAACTCAACTGCAACAAAATGAAACTGCAGAGGTCAAGTCAAATAAATGCACAAACTCAAGTCAAACCATATACAGACTGCCTCAATGAATCAAAAGCAAATGGCACCAACATAATTCAAAATGAAAAGTGACATGCACTAGAATGTACACATCCATACTACATATGAACCAAGTTCATATATACAACAAACCCAAATTGTGAAATAATCAGACTGCAATTTTCAACTTAAACCAACAAGAGACCAAACAAACAAGTACTCATTCAAGTACTTGACTAAATGGCCAGATCCAAATAACTCAATTGCACAAGAGCAGTTGTACAAACGTGAAATGAATCAGAGGAAGTCCAGATATAATGCAACAGCAAACTCAAAACAACACAAAAGTTCTCAAATTCAACATGACAGTAAGCATCAGTGCACGAGGGCAATGGCACGTACATGTACATGAACCAGCAGAAGCAATTGAAGTGCAACAGTGGAACAACAAGGCACAAAGGCTACAAGTATGAACTGAACAAAGCAAGGCTAAAGAGCTCGAGCTTATTCA
This sequence comes from Allium fistulosum, assembly GCA_030737815.1. NCBI lineage: Eukaryota > Viridiplantae > Streptophyta > Magnoliopsida > Asparagales > Amaryllidaceae > Allium > Allium fistulosum. Next base: position 342,382,732 of record CM060904.1, read on the forward strand.
AAGTCAACATACACAGCATAAATATACATTGAAACAACTCGATCTCAAGTCAATAAAACAGCGTAAATAACAAAAATCAAATTATCAATATGATAATTAGAAAGCACATAATCTAACTATCTAAAAGATAATTAGATATCAAAAAAATCATCAGATTAAACCAAATCAAAATACACTTCAAAATATATTGAATTTGGAAACACGAAACAATTCCGACAATTGAAATCATCAATTTAAAACATCCATTCTGAATTTGGCTGCAGTACACGCTCGCGTGCACTGCCTTGCCAAAATTCAGGGGTACACATGAATGTTATGACCAAAAACACAAAGGCAGCAGATACATGGTACAAGTGCAGCCTCAAACCAAACAAAAGCAAAACTGCAATTGCACTTGCAACTAAAACTATCTCGAAGTAATTGAAAACAAGTGCAAGGACCAGGCACCAAACATCAAGTGGTAGTTCTGATCAAAGGACAGCATTATGAACAAAGTACATAAAACAGTGAGACAGTGGCTCAATGTCAGTATACAAGTAGTCCAGGCAACATGTATACAAACTACATAGTGCACTGGTCCAAGGAGGAATATGTGAAAATTCAATAAAAACATTGAGACACGTTCAGACATGTGCAAAGTGAACCCAGGAAAATAAAACAGAACCGACCAACATAGAAGGGCAGAAATACTTAGACAATCGGGTGAAGATATGCACAAAGGATACAAGAGATCGGTGCACACTCACACTACTACAAGTCCACCATTTACAGTCTACCACACGTCCCCATATACATCATGAATTCAACTAAATATTATCAACTCAGAAAGTGACAATTCTCACATATATACATGTGTAGGTATGTATGTATATACATGGAAGATCAAAGCATCTCATAGCAACTAGGTTAATGGTAGCACGTTTCAGCCTAGGATATCAAACAAGGACAGCGAAACATTTTTTGATTGAAGCATGAATTAAACAAGTCAAAGCCATATCATCTGAAAACTGAATCAATCAAGCAATGACAATTTTGAACAAGTCATAAGAAACAAACTCAAATCACCGGCCAAAGTAAATCAACATCATCACAGAAAAGTCGAAGTCGTGGCAACGAACACAAATAAGCATACGAGCTCAAACAAATCGAATTAGATGTGAGTGAAGAGATCACTCACCTTTGTCTCAAAGCAAAGATGAGCTCGACTACGAAGAGGAGCCGCGAACGATCGATCAAAGTAAGCAATCGACAAGCCAGCAAGCACGAGGATCATTTTGATCGATCAACAGAAAGTGGCGCCTTCGAATTTCACGAATCCCTAATTTGGAACGAAGAGGAATGAACACGAGGCCGCCATTTTTTTCTTTTTCGTTGTTTTAGGGTTTTCGAATGAGAAAATGAAAGAAAGGGGAACGGGTAAAGATAATTAACACGACAACCAAAAAGAACCATGGGCCAATTGAATTTTAAAGCCCGTATAAACGCTTACCAATTTTTCAAAGAATTTCACCCGATTAAAATTCCAATAGCAATTAACAAACAATTTTAATCGTCATTTGACGATAATTTATTGTTACCAAACTCCGGGTTGTTACATTAATTTATTTAATTAACTTAAAATATAGCCATTTTGGCCACTGACTCGGATTTCGATGAAACTAGTTTCATCGGATCTGTAACGGTGTATTATTGTAGGGGTATTTAACTGGAAATTTATATTCAATAATAAATTAAATAACGATTTAATTCAAATAAATTCAAATTAATTGAGATGACGATTTAGGCAGGCACACGTGCCAACTCAAACCATACAGAAGGGCGAAATGTTATTGCGGTGAATAAGAAGAAAGGCAGAGAAAGAAAACAAATACAGAATCTCGTAGCGGAATGACAAAATATAATAATCAAATAACAGTTCATGAAGCTGTATACAAAACATTTGATTATACTTATACAATACAAAAATCAGAGTTACACATATCAGAGATAAACAAATAATAATGCAGCGGAACAGTATGATGCAGTGGAATAATATAGTAAATAATAATACAATCTTCGTCTTTGTCCTCCATAAACAAGTCTTCGAATCCTGAAATGCTCAGGCTTACCCAAGCGAATTGAAAAGACAAAACACCCGAGTCAGAACTTAAAGATCTTATGTAAGTCAAATCAACGGTAAATAAATATGAGTGTAAACGGCGTCGGAGATGTTTACGGGGTTTGACATCTCTTATCCAGTGTCTAACGTGAGTGTAGTAACTTAAGAGATGTTCAGGATTCACATCTCCTAAGGATCCGTTAAACTATCTACTATGTAGTACAATACGCTATTATAATATGTCTACAGTAAGATAAACTATTAAAATAGCGTTAAGGCATTACCCATTTCCCCCTTAACACATTTTTATATATTCTCATAGTCTATACAGTACCGTAATCCCGTCCGTACTGGACGTCGTCAGAGGGCACTCCATAGTTATGGTACAAAACAAAGTCATAGTGGTCTCGATAGGGTAGGTGACATGGCACAACTAGGCAATGCTAGTGTAGATATACCAATTACACTTCCGGACTGGTGGTAACGCATAGCAGCTACTACCGCACACCTCGGAACACACTCCTAAATCAAAAATCGAGGGTGGCCACCAAATCAATCGCAAAGTCAGAATATAGTATCGAAGGAGTGTGCCCGATCGGAGGAATGACCTCACTTGGCCCGTTAATTGCTCTTGTTTTAGCCACCTTAAGCTAACTCATGGGAGTCAGGTCCACGTATATACCTCATATAGGATCGTCGCCAACCATCCTACTTCATTTTGGAATCTCCACCGCGTACACAGTTGTCAAAGTGGTTTTCGGTATTGGCAGAGAGTATGACAATATCCGATCCCGGTCTCTTTTACAACCAATCGCTTATTACACACCAGATGGTTCTTTTACATTTCCAAAATCATTTCATAATTGATACCAAATATCATATTCAATTCAAATCATACCATTTTCGAAATCATTACTTACTTCCGAAATCATATTCACCTTTGAAATCATATCACATTTGAAATCATAGTTCGAAATTATATTTCCTTTCAAAAGTCATATTTCCAAAATAGGCTAAACTCTCATTTCAAAATATCATATTAAACCAAATATGTTATTTAAATCCCAACTTAGGTTATAACATCATTAACTATATTCACTTAAAAATCGAGAATTTTAATATAAACCCATCCATTTTACTTAGTTTGAAATTTAGAAGAAAATAGTTTTAAATAGTTATAAATAGTTAATATAGATTTAAAATAGATTAAATATAATTAAAATAGCTTTAAAAAGATTAATTAGATTTAAAACAAGTTAATTAGTTTAAATAAATTAAATGGTTTAAAATAGGTTAAAATGATTTAATATAATTAATACATGTTAAAATAGTTTAATACTTTGAAATCTTAATAATTAGAAATTTTGAAATAATATATTTTTAAAACAGTTTATATTAAAACATGAATTTGGGATTAATATCAAATTAAACTATTCATTTCATTTCAACGCATTTGGACCATTTCAATTTCCAAGTCAACAAACCAAATTCCAAACCTTTCAATTTAACATTTCAATAAACCATTGAATTTCATATCGTTTCAATCCATGTTCAAAAATCAATTCGGATTACTCCAATTTCAAAATATTTCAAAGTTATTTTCAAACAACTTCAATAACTTAATTTCGATAGAATTTTGTTTATACTTAAAAGTTTAACTTTAAACTTCCAATTTAATTTCTTAAAGCAATTCCTTTTAAACCAATTCATATTTCAACACAAAACTTGATTTTCGAATAATACTTCAATTTATATACATCATTTTTTTTCAAAATATCAATTTTATTAATTCAAAAACAAAATCATTAAATTTAACCAATCCGGTGTCCGTATATAATTTTCTACCCTAGGGTCAAGTGATACGGATATTTATCATTTCAATCTGCAATTTAAAATGTTACGGTTATATATATCATTTCAAACTGCAATCCCGAATTAATAATAAAATCCATAACATCACTCGAGTGTATCATTTCAACCCATAACGATTTTTCCTTAATCTATCGATCATTCGGGTATGTATCATTTCAACCCATAGTGAACTTGCAGTTTATAACGATATAAAATAAAACATCCATTCATCCAATGTCAACAATCAACATCCATTACAAACATCATCCAAATCAATTAATAAATATCAATATACAACTGATAATCAATAATAGGTATTTAACTGGTAATTTATATTCAATAATAAACTAAATAACGATTTAATTCAAATAAATTCAAATTAACTGAGATGATGATTTAAAATATACCAAACAGTCATAAATAAATTTCTAATCACATCATAAATTTAATTTAACAAACATAAGAAATTTTAGAAGTTGTGAGTGGGTTAAAACACTCACTATTGAATTTAAATCGAATTTAAATTCATTTTAGGGCCCAAATTCAAACAGTCTCAGAATTGGTCCAAACCTACGTCAAAGTGTCAGAAATTTCAATATGATCCCAGCGGATCAAACCGCGCGTGAATCAGACCTCGTATGCACAAGTTATGTCGATTAGAAGATTTGAAATTTAAAATTTAAAAAAAAAAGTTACCTCGTCCACGTCATCACGTCCCTCATGTGCAGAAACCCTAGTTCGCCAGTTCACACACGATAACCACGAAGCCGCCACCTTCACATCAATTACGCCACCGCTCCTTCATCCATGCTCTGATCGAACGGCTCCATCGCGAAGCTCACCTCGCGTCGTCCCTATCCCCCACCTGCGGCCACCTCCGACACGCTCTAAGCGTTCGCGACCGCCGCCGCTTCCCAGGCCACTCACGGCCACACCCTTGACCTAAGGCACCAACGAACACTTGATCTAGGGCCAGCTCGACCTCCCCTTCCAGTTGCCACTCCCCGATCGTCGATCGGACGACGATCCACCGTTGGATCATCGAAACCCTAATATGATCAGTTGAGGTTCTTCGACGAATTCTGATCAAACGGTGCGTCCAGTTGAAAAACGAATCACATATTTGGGTTGCGCTCGTTGAGAGCTTCAAATCGATAAATAATTTGATATTGTTTGAGGAGTTTTAATTTTTGATTTGAATTTATATTGAATTTGCAATAGAATTAGGGTTTGCAGCCATTGAAAGGAATAAGAAGCAGATAGATGAAGTTGTACGTACTGATAATGGAATAAGAAACGATTAGGGTTTATAAAGGGCTATAAATAGGCAAAACTGAAAAATAGAATAAATGGACCAGATCGATTGATTTGAAACGACTATGCGACCCAAAAAGCCCGTTCTGACTCCCAAACGAAAATTGGTCATCCTATATATCAAAATAGATGTTTTAAATATTTTTAAATTCAATGGAACATGTTTCAGGCCTTAATTCCATTGTATGAAGAAGTTATGTTAAAACCAGCTTGTTTCAAATTGATTTCAATTAAGTCGATTTCTAGGCGTTTTGAGCCCGTACGATCAAACGACAAATCCGATCGCTACGAAACTTGAAATCCTACAATAATTCACCATTACGAATCCGATGAAACTGGTTTCGTCGAAATCCGAGTCAGTGGCCAAAATGGCTATATTTCAGTTAATTAAATACATTAATATTAAATTAATTAAATCACTTTTCCAATTCAAATTTAATAATCAACAAATTTCATCAATCTTGATTACCAGGACTATTACAATAATTTAAAACAGTTTTTCATGTCAATTCAGTGTTTTAAAATTTCACTGATTGCATTGTTCAATTTCAATTTGTAATTAAATTCAATTTAATTATAATTTAATTTCAATAAATTGCTTAAATTTGATTTCAACCTTTATATTCAACCAATTATAAATCTAATAACATAGTTAACATTTGTTTTACATTTCATTACATTAATATACTCAAATTTCCATCTTTTATTTGTATTAACCATTATATTTCCATTTTATTGAATTTTGGTCCATTTCACACATTAATTAAAATTTAAAATCTCAAATTAGTTTATTTATCTTGATTTCACCCTTCTGTTAAATCAAATACTATCTTATGAATATAATTACATTTCTATTCCTTTTATTACATTCTCAATTTACCGTTATTGTCTTAATCTTATCAGTGTAACATTAAAGTTCATTTAATTCTAATTGATTTCCCATTTTAATTTAATAGACCAAAATAAACAGGTAACTTATAACAATCGTTACCATAACTTTTAATTACACATATGAATTCATTATTCACAAGCAAATGTTACAATTACTTATATAGCACTGATTTCCTTCAATTATCATCAATTTTATATATTATCCATTAATTAATTCAATATTCACCTTTTTTTTCTTATACTCACTTTATAGCCAAGTAAACATTTTAAATTATTTCAATTAATTGGAGTTTCATTCACATTGTTAATAATTGACTTAGATTAACATTGTTACTTTTCATTTTAGTTGTTATTTCATAAATAAATTACAAATTTTTATTTCTTCAATATTATATTACCAAAATCTCAATATAATAACAAATTTAAATTATTGAAAATCACGGGTCGTCACACTCTCCCCCACTCAAAACTTTTCGTCCCCGAAAAGGAAAAGGAAGGGAAAAAGGAAGCTAATAATCAATATATTTTATTCAAAATATTAAATTTATAAACAATTAATTTACAAAATTAATTAATTTAAATAAAATGTATCAATTTATAACAATTAAATCCTTTTATACACAAATTAACAAAAGTTTGGAAAACATTTCTCAAAATTTTCTAAGTCCAAAATTCGCGAAAAATTTCGGCAGAGTCTCCTTTGTACGGAGAGGCTCAGGAGAAAATAATAATATCAATAATAATAATAATAATATATATCAAAAAATTTCAAAATAATATATCCCAACTGTGAAAAAATAATATAATATCACTATAAAACTGTAATCCGAGAATGTACCTATTTGTTGAGCAAACAACGCTTAATTACAAAACCAAAAGCAGTGACAATTGCTTCCATAACCTGTATTTCACTTATATAATCTAAAAGAGTTAATAATTATATAAAATGAAATATTTAAAGTTGTTTCAACCACTAACAAACAAATCAATATAAACAACAATCACTGGAAATACGGCATACAATCATCATATGAAATTAATAGAATCAACTATCCATCCATAGCAAACAAACAAATGGTTTGTTCGGGTTCAGAAATTTTTAGCTGCCTAGAATGACAAATAAACTACTGAGTGCACTATTTACTTAACAGTCTTAGATGAACTCAATAGATTATTCATACATCTTAAACAATTAGAAGTATCCTATCCCAAACAACCCATAAACCAAAACAAACAATAATTTACAATGTACTTGAGATATTCTTATTAAATTTCTTTCACAACATTTACAGTTTTTATTTTTCTTTTCATTCATAAAAGGATTATTTCTTTAACTTACATTTATCTCTTACAAATTTTTTTTCCTATTCATTCATTCAGTGTTTATTTCATTTATTTTCCTTTATTACTTACAAAAATTCATTTTCATTTATTTATATCATGTCAATTTCTTTTTATTGCATTACATTCATTCATTCATTCATTCATTATTACTTAATTTCATTTGTTTACATTCATTTGTTTATAGTATTCATGTTCAATTCAATTACTTAGCATATCAATTCATTAACTTAAGTTTTTAATCATCCGTTTACAATACTTACTTCCCATCACATATTATATAGTACATTTCAATTATAACTTAGGTTTATAACAACTATAACATCAAATTCTTATTTATAAAAGTAATTCATTGAACACTTCCCTTACATAAGTTTTACTTGTAAAATTTCCATTACATATTCTTTTAACATTTCAACTTTTTATAATTGGTAAGTTATATATATATATATATATATATGTGTGTGTGTGTGTGTGTGTGTGTGTGTGTGTGTGTCTTTAAGAATGCAATTGAAAGTTACACAAGTTTATCTTATTTCATTTTAGTAAATACATGTTCAATAGTTACCATTTCTTATATTTATATTCTATTTATTTACAGGTTACCAGTTTCAAATTTCTCATATGCTTCATTTATAACTTTAGCATTTAATTCCTTATTTTCATTTAGAAGTTCCAATTGTTAAATAGTTAAATTCCATTTCATTTTCAATAATTAAAACCTCTAATTTATAGAAATTTAAGAACTAAATGTCGGGTTCTATATATATATATATATATACACAATCATATCTTTTATATCCAACCACATTTAAATTTTGAAATTAATGTTTGTTCATCAAAATAAATGTGTAGTAAAACTACTACAACAGTCTTCCCACTTTGAAACTCGAAAATGAACGTCGATGATGCATGCACTCATCACCTAAATTATTTTCCAACGATAGAGAGGGGAGTACAGAACTCATTTCTTTCCAAAATTTCTAAAAAACATTCTTTCAAATCACATTGAAATATTAATATCAGAAAATACTTCTAAATAATATTATTATCGTATTCCAAAGTCATTCGAAAGAAATTTTCAAAATCCCGGAACTTTAAGTTCTAAATTTCCAATTTATATTTATTTAATTTACAAATCTTATTTCTCAACCAATATCTATAAATCTCACTACCAAACAACAAATGTATTACAACCAAATATCATTTATAAAATTATTATTTTATATAGAAAATATATAATGGGCAAAATTATTTCATTCACCTCCATTTCAAAACAATATTATGTCTATGAGTCCTATTAAGCATTTAGAAATCCATGTCGATGTCATAGCGTCCTATGTACCGACCAGAATTTATAAATACAAAATGGAACAAATTAACACAATATAAAATATTTTATAACACTAACAAATACACTTTCTCATATATATATATACACTCAGCGACTCATCCTAGGGTATTACTACCCTATTTTTAAAGAGTCAGACCCCACAAAGCTAAGGTTATCACTAAACCTCGCTCTGATACCAACTGTAACATCCTGCCATTTTGGACCATTCAAATCGACAATAAAACCACACATGTAAGACTTGAATAATTCAAAACAACAGATTGTTAATAAAATTTGGGGCAAATAAAATCAATCACTGAATCACAGACACAGAATATCAGAATAACTCGCAGCGGAATAAAATAAACATAGGAGTTCATGAAGCTCCTAGATACATAGTCTCAAACTATACATAATACCCAAGTCTGAACACAAATACAACGGAAAGTTTAGATACATAAGTTCTCTACTACAAAAGCAAAAGCTGAGTGGAAATAACTGGAATGGAAATATCAAGTAGACAGCTAAATCTCCGGCAGATCTCTAGCTCCAAAAAGGATGAAACCAAAGCTGTGAAACTCAGGCTGACCCGAGCGTAAAGCAAAAACACAAAACACTCGAGTCAGGACATACTTATAAATTGTAAATCAACTCAAGTGAACTGTAAAAGAAATGCATCAGTAACTTAAAGGATGCTTGAGATCGCCCATCCTTTAAGGATCCGTTAAACTATCTACTATGTAGTAATATACGCTATTATAATAATGTCTAAAGTAAAGTAAACTATTAAAATAGCGTTAAGGCATTACCCATTTCCCCCTTAACACATTTTATAATGCCAATAGTCTATACACTACCGTAACTCCCCGTAAACTGCGGCCGCCAGAGGATACCCCATAGGTACGACATAAAACAAACTCGTAGAAGGCGTGCTAGGGTAGGTGACACGGCACAACTAGGCAATGCCAGGGTAGATATACCAATTACATTTCCGCACTATTGGTAACGCATAGCTGCAGCTATCGCCCAACTCGATCCACACTCCCGAATCAAAGGTGCGCACCAAATCAACCACAAAGTAATAGAATGGCTAACGATGAAGTGTGTCTGATAGGAGGAGCTACCTCACTTGGCCTATCAATTGCTCCTATTTTAGCCACCTTATGTTAACTCACGGGAGTTAGGTCCACGTATGTATACCTTTCGGATCGTCGCCACCATCCTACTTCATTCTGGAATCTCCACCGCGTACACAGTTGTTAAAGTGGTTTTCGGTATCGACAGAGAGTATGCCCATATCCGATCCCGGTCTCTTTAATAACCAAACGTTATTATAACCCGTGGTTATTTCAATTTCAAATGGTTTATATTTCATATCAAACATATTCATTTCAAAACCTCATAAATCCAATGTCATTATTCTTTAAAATATTATTCATTTTTCCAAAGTTGTAACACTTCCAAATTTCATTTAATCATAACCCCTTGAAAATGTAAAAATTTAGTGATCATAGCACTTTAAAAATGTAACCTTTAGAACCATAACATTCGGAACTATAACCCTATAGAAAATTTTGTAGCATTCTGGAAATGTCACTTTTAAGAAAACGCAGCAGTACATAAATGCTACTGTAAGAATTTGCAGCGGTGCAGAATCGTTACTATAAGAATTCGCAACGGTGCAGAATTGTTACTGTAAGAATCCGCAGCGGTGCAGAATTGTTACAGTAAGAAATCGCAGCAGTTTTGAATTGTTACCGTAAGAAATCGCAGCAGTTTTGATTGTTTTAGTAAGAATTCCCTATCGATGTCATAACGTCCTATGTACCGACCAGAATTTATATACACACTCGTAGTGGTCTCGATAGGGTAGGTGACACGGCACAACTAGGCAATACCAGGGTAGATATACCAATTACACTTCCGGACTGGTGGTAACGCATAGCAGCTACTACCGCCCACCTCGGAACACACTCCCAAATCAAAAATCGAGGGTGGCCACCAAATCAATCGCAAAGTCGGAATATAGTATCGAAGGAGTGTGCCCGATCGGAGGAATGACCTCACTTGGCCCATCAATTGCTCCTGTTTTAGCCACCTTAAGCTAACTCATGGGAGTCAGGTCCACGTATATACCTCATATAGGATCATCACCAACCATCTTACTTCATTCTGGAATCTCCACCGCGTACACAGTTGTCAAAGTGGTTTTTGGTATTGGCAAGCTCCAAAGGTGAGTCCCAAATGCTGTGATACTCAGTCTGACCCGAGCATAAAGAAAAACACAAAACATTTAAGTCAGGATTAACATTCTTATATTAATAAATTCAACTCAAGTGAAATGCCAACTGAAATACAAGTAACTTAAAGGATTGTTGGGATTTCCATCCTCTAAGGATCATGGAACTATCTACTTCGTAGTAATATACGCTATTATAATATGTCTATAGTAAAGTAAACTATTAAAATAGCGTTAAGGCATTACCCATATCCCCCTTAATGCATTTTTATAATGCCGTTGTCTATACAGATACTATAAACTCCACTCGCAAGTGGGATATCAGGGAGCACTCCATAGGTACGACACAAAACAAACTCGTAGAAGGCGCGATAGGGCATGCGACAAGGCACTCGAGGCAATGCCAGGGTAGATATACCGTTTGCGTATCTGGACTGATGATAACGCATAGCAGCTACTATCGCCCACCTTGTGACACACTCCCAAATCAAAGGTGCACCCAATCAAATCACAAAAGCAATAGAATGGTATCAAAAAATGTGTCCGATGGGAGGAATGACCTCACTTGACCCGGCGTGGCTCCTGTTTAAGCCGCATCAAGCTGACTTACGGGAGTCAGGGCTACGTAAATACCATATAGAATCGTCACCAAACCATCCTACTTCATTTTGGAATCTCCACCACGTACACGGTTGTTAAAGTGGTTTTCGGTATTGGCAGAGAGTATGATAATATCCGATCCCAGTCTCTTTAACAACCAAATGCTTATTTCACACCGTGGTCATTTCATTTCAAATAGTTCATACTTCATATCAAAATATCATATCCATTTCAAAACCATATAAATTCGATATCATTATTCACTTTATATAATATTTATTTCCAGAGTCGTAACACTTTTAAAGATTGTAACATTTTTGAAGTCATAACACTTTTGAAATCATAGCACTTCTGTAATCATAACGATTTTGAAATCATAACACTTCTGTAATCATAACAATTTTGAAATCATAACACTTTTGAAATTATAACACTTTAAAATCATAACACTTCCAACTTAAACAGTTTAGATATTGAAAATAGTATATATATTAAAAAGTTATAAATTGAAATAGTTTATATATTAAAATAATATATATAATAAAATAGTTTATATATATTAAAAATACTTTATATCATAAAAATAGTTTCCTCAAATTTCGCAAGTCAATTCAAATCATCTTAAATTCAAAAATTTCAATTTAAATCAATTCCAGTTTAACCATTTCGATTTAAAGTTCACAGATTTAAGTTTTAAATATTCAAACATCTACAAATATAAATTTCATTTATATTTCAACATTTGACTTTAAATTTGTTCAAATGGGAAATTATTAACTTAATCATTTAATAACCATTAAATAAATCTCAATTTATAATTTTAAATCAATATTAAATATCAGTCTCAATTTTTATTTGAAGTTGAGAATATTCATTAAATCAAGTTACCAAGTTTAAATTTCATATCTTTAAACCTCAAAATCCATAAGTCTAGTTCAATTCTTATTTAAATTCAATTATTAACCAAAATTAAATCACATTTAATTTATCTTTCCAACCTTTATTTATTTAAATTTATTAAAAAAATCTATTTAAAATATTAATATAAATTTTAAATAAATATTTTAAAACATATTATATATATATTCTAATTAAATTAAATTTTATTAAACTAAATTTTATTATTAAATGTGTTTTGTATTAAATTTTAGTTTATATATTTTAAAAAAAATTATAAGAAAAATCTTAAAATTTATATTTTCAAAACTCTTATAAATTTAAAATTTCAAAAATACATATAAATTTAAAATCTAAGAATTTAAATATATGTAAAATATTTATATATTATACTATAAAAATCAATATTTATTAAAACCCATATATTTCCTTTTAAAACTTTGGAAATCATTTTCAAAATATAGACCAACAATGTCCGTATATAATTTTCTATCCTCTGGTCAAGTGATACGGATATTTATCATTTTAATCCATAAATTAAATATTTACGGATATATATCATTTCAACCCGTAATCCCAAAAATTTAAAATAAATGAAAATCGCTTGGGTTTATCATTTCAACCCATAACGATTTTCTTATATTCTACAAGATCGTTCGGGTATGTATCATTTCAACCCATAGGGAATTCTATACTAACAGGGAACTTGCAAAGTGGGAACAATTATGATAATAATATAACATATCAACAACAGACATATATCATCAATAACAATAAAATATAATATAAACAACAGGATATGGTGTCATATCCCACAGGTGAACAATTTCAGATAACAGCATATCATATATAACAATTAGATAATTAACAGTTCAAATTAGCAGCATATTTCAATTTTCGTTTCAAGTGAAATCAAACTTAATAAATATAAGAATGTTAATCGTGAGTGATTGCTCACCTTTTGAGGCTAGAGAGAGAGAACATGACAAGTACACGGAATAAATCACGAATTCGACCATCGACCATCGACCAATTAAAACAATAAATCTTAAGGCAAAGTAGCTGAATATGGATTTGACGGATGAAGCTGATAAATAGGAAATTGATGAGAACAAATCAAATCATCTTGATATAAATGGGAAGTATATATGCTATTATTATTATTATTATTTTCTTAAAATCAATATTTTAAAACTCATATAAACTAACATATTATACTTTATGATCAATATTTATGATAAAAATCCATATAAGTTTAAAACACATACATATAAAATCAAAATCCATACTTGCTTTAAAATCAAATTTCAAAACAACCATTACAATCCCAGATTTTCAGTAAGCTTATACTATATAAAATAAACACTTTCATACTTGCAAATAAAACAGCACATTATAACCCATAAAATTAACATAAAATATGTTTATATGAACTATCATATATACTAATAACATATGCATAAAATATACTAATATATCTACAATATAATAAACAAACTTATACAAATTTTATATATAACAGAACATATTATAAAGTAACAGGTTATAAAACTTAGATATACTAACATATTATATACTTTATATAAACTAACAGATTATGCAGACTAACACATTATAATTCACCACATATGTAAACTAACATGTTATTGTATATAATACTAATACATAAATAAACAACTTACCAATATAATCTACATAACTTATATATGAACTCAACTGAATCATTTATACTTATATAAACTTATATTATAAATAACAGATCATTGTATATAGCTAATACTTTATATAAAATAAGTATATAAATATATGTGTAATAGTAGAAAGATATAAAATAGTAGAGAAAGAGAGTTCTGCACGGCACAGGCAACAAAGCTTCACCTTTCTATATATATACACACACACACACACACACACACACACACATATATATATATATACAGAGGAGGCTTAGGAACACGGCAGCAAGGTGGAGCTCTCTCGGTTTGCATGGGCTGTAGGCGAGATCTAGAGGATGAAGGGTAGGCGGTTGATGGGTGGAGGAAGTTTTCGACCTGGGGAAGTGGATCTGGGAAGGTCTCGGCCGAGGGAGGGTGCGGGCTATGTAGGTGGGTTTGCTCGGAGATAGGTGGATCTGGAAATGCCGGGGAGATGGTGACTGGGTGCGCTAGGCTGTTGGGAGGAAGGCTGCATGGGGAAAGTGGCGGGACGAAGCAAAGAGAGGGAATGGGCGAGTGGAAGTAGGGGTGGTCGGAGAGATGATGCGTTGAGATGAAGGTGGAAGGCTACAGCACAAGCTTTCGGTGACGGGAGGCGGTTGTTGGTCGTGCTTGTGGGGAAAAGGTAGGTAAAGCATGGAGACGTGGAGAGGGGAGGAGATGCACGCTTCTCTGGTGGAAGAAGTGAAAGCTACAGGCAAGTTTAATTTGTTAAAAAAAATATTCCAAAAGAAAAGAAAGAGTCACGAGAATGAAGAGTGGAACCGGGGATTATATTGGACCTAGGGGATAGTGACAGCCACATAATAAATTTTTGGAAATATTGAAGGTAACGCACGCGAATTCAAGAAGTATTAAAGGTAGTGACTGTTTGATTATACAGGGTGAGAAATGAATGGTCATGGGAAATCCAAAAACCAAATTGCGGAACCGATACGGAAATCGTTCCGTAGATTTTGCCGTCTCCCGGACTTCGAAATTGACAATTGAATATACTGTGGAGATCAGCATGACGAGACGATTAAAATGGTACACAGATATCCGCGATATGATCATTCTGTCAAAAGTCGATATTCGGTACCGAAAATGCTGCTAAAACGCCGAAAATAAGATAAACGGAGCAATAGCAGTTCAAATTTGGCGAAACGAAATATGTCATCTCACTCAGAAGATGATTTACAAATTTATTATATAAATATATTCAGGTTTAAGGGATTTTGTTTTATATTTTGTTTTATATTTTGTTTCATTAAAACCGTTAAACTTCTTTTGTTTTATATTTTGTTTCATTAAAACCGTTAAAATTTTACGGGTCGTTACAGATGTTACGGGATTTTCATCTCTTATCAAGTGTACAACGTGGATATAATTATTTAAAAGATTTCAAATAATTCGAAAAACCGATCTTAATCATTTTAATTAAAATAAATTCGAAGTTTAAATTTAAAACTTAAACCTTTCAAATAATTCAATTCCAATAAAGAATCCAAATTCAAAAAAATTATATGGGTATATGTCATTTCAACCAGTACCCAAAATCAAAATTTCCAAATCAATGGAAACCGCTCGGGTTATCATTTCAATCCATAGTGATAACAGAGATATATACATAAATAAACATCCAATCATCCAAAATGTCAACCAATAACATCCATCACAATCCAACATCCAAATCAGCCAATAAATCACAACAATCAATTGATTATCATTATCAAGTGTTTAACTAGCAATTAATATTCAATATTAATTAAATGGCAATTCAATTCAATATAAATTCAAATTTAACTTAAATGACAATCTAAAAAATACCAAATAGCAATCAATAAATTTCTAATCACATCATAAATTTAATTTAACTAACATAAGATAATTTAGTATTCGTGAGTGGGTCAAAACACTCACCTTTGATATCTAGAATGCAAAAATCCTAACAAAGATGCCTTTCCCAACTGTCTCCAAACTCAGCCAAACCTATTTCATGTCGTTAGGAATTCGAATACGAGTTCAACGGAAGAAACTACGCATGTATCGGAGCTCGTATGTGGAAGATATTCAGGTCATAAGGATATATTAAAAAAATACGTACACATTTAATTATTAAAACAAGAAACTTTAATAATTCACGTTTTCAAATTTTATGTACCCAAAACAAAGGCAAGAAGTAGAAAGCCAAAACCATGAAAGCTAATTCTCATTGTTTATTTTTTTTGAAGGCTTCTTGCAAAATAAGATTAGGTGATGAGGAAAGGTGCAGATGTGGTTGAGGAAGAAATAAATGCTCACACCTTTTTTCTTTTTTTTTGAACATAGCTTTAGTAAAAATGAATTGGCAGTAACTAAGTGGAGGTATAAAGCTATGTTGACATTGAGACTTTGAGGAAAAAAATAGAGGCCATGATGTTTGAAAAATTATGAAGTTTAAGGGAAAGAATGAGATATGATATAAAACAAAAGAAGAAAGGGAAGTAAAAAACGAAATAGGTATGTAAGGGACAAATAAAATGAAGCTATATGATCTAAGTAAATGCTTTGGGTAATAAAATAAACAAAACGGAAGAATGAGAAAGGATGTGAATTCACGTTTCAACTACATCAGAGAATTGCAATAAAACTAGATGTGGAAATAGTGGCAGGTGTATTGAATAAAAAGGAAATGAAGGGACCACTTAGGATCTAATTAATTGCATGTTACACTCAATTAAATATATTAACACCAAATATACTTTTTTTACACCCATTTAAACATAATTAACTTACAATAACTAAATTTGAGTACAACAACCAATGTAACATTACACAAAATAAAAGATGATCCGGAACTCAAATTCAAGTTTTTTTCAAATTCAAGTTTTTTTCATAGTACAATCACGAAACCTAAAATGTTAATTTAATTTAAATTTCAAGATTAGTGTTAAAATCACTTATGTACAGCCTCAAATTGATATTTAATGACTGTAAAATATTATTTTAAATTCATTTTTTCTCCTTTTTATAAAATTATTTTTACCTTTAAAATGAAAATGTTCGTTTTATTTTCATTAAAACATTCTTTTTATTTTTAACAATAATGTATGTTTCTTTCGTTAAATCCATTAATTAAAATTAATGTTTCTTTTTTTTTACTCTTTTAAATTGAAAGATTCCAAATCGACATAATTGTAATTAATTTCAAAATTACACCTTAAAATGGATCCTAACAAACGTACATTTCTTTCATTAAACGCCATTAATTTCAAATAAATTCTCTTTCCCTTTTATTGAAAGATTCCAAGTGAAATTAACGGCAATAAATTCATTAATTAATTTAAATTCCAATATATATTTATTTTGATTTTCATCTTAGTATTCAATCAATTATCATCTTATAGATATACTTAACGTTGGTTTACCATTTCATTACCTCAATCTTCTATAGTTATCACTTTAATTCATATTAACTGCAATAAGTAATTAGATTAATTGCAATTGATTTTTAATTTAATTTAAATGGATTAAATAAATAGGTGATAAATGACAAATGTTACCTTTTACTTACTTAATCACATTTATAAGTTTATTATCAACAACAAATGTTATGACTACTTACACAACCCTGATTATACTCAATTTTCCATTAATTTCATTTAATTTTCCCCTTATTATATAACATTTAATTCATTTCCTTATTTCAACTTATCACCAAATAACTTTACAATTACTTCAATTACTGACATACAATTCCAACATTATACCCAACATTCAATTGCCTTAATTCCATTAATTACCCATTCAATATTCAAACGGATAAATTAATGAGAAAATAGTTAATACAATCGTTTATAACAATAATTCATACCCATTATCTTATTCTTTACAACCAAGGGTTATAATTTGCTTACCCAAAAAGATTTTGTATTCAATATTAACCTATTTCAATTAATTACATACAAGTTCACTATTAGCTACATCTTTTAATTTATTTCATTATTTACAATTATAACCAAGTCAACCTACAATTTATTTTAATTAATTTGAAATTACATTAATAATTATCAACAGCAATCAAACAACATCACTGATTTCATATTCAATATTAGCCCATTCTAATTGATTACATATAATTTCAACATTCAATGTATTTCCTTATTTATAGTTATAACCAATTATAACTTTACAGTCACTTCAATTAATTGGAATTACATTAAAATAGTTAGCAATTACCTTATATTAGCAGTACTAACATTACATTCTAGTTATTACTCTCATTATAACATCATAAATTTTAGCTTTCTTTCAATATAAAATTCTAAAATCTTATTTAATTAATATTTTAATTATCGAAAAATACGGGTCGTTACACTTTGCTCATTTTGCAAGCCAATATCTTGGTCTCTTCTCGTAGTATTCTTTGGCTAGTTTGTTTGATGGTTTGTGGAGAGATATGGGTTGCTGATGATCCAAGCACTTAGGATTTTTCTTGAATTTGGAATTGGAGAGGTTTCCATGGTCTTTTATCGTAGTTGTTTCGCTTCGATGGCAATTCACTAGCTGTTTGCATTTAGCTGCTGGTTGGGCTGATAGAATGCTGGTCTCTTCGTTTAGTCAATCTCAGTCATTTCCTTAGTAATATAGCTTGGCTCTCGTTAACTCCTTGCCTTAGCCTTTCTGGTTAAGTTCTAAACCATTCTGATGTCACGAGGTTGTTCTGCTTCCTATTGGATCCTGCTGGGTTAAAAACCCAGATAACATTTGCCCTCCAGAGTACGTCTTCGTTGAAAACAAGGCATGCTCTGGAAGTAACTTCTTTTGAGTCTTCATTTTTTGAAATCTAATTGATTGTGTCGAGGTTACCGTGAAAATTTGGCTTTGACTATTGAATTTTTGATGTGAATCGTCAAAGTCCACCTCAAAAGGTTTTTCTCAATTGACCGACTTCTGACAACCGTTTGTTTTTTTATTTCGATCTGAATTTCATTCCTGGTATTGATGATGTAATTTTTGCTATGTAGTTTACACAAGGGTTTAGGTCGATAAGTGGGTGCATGATGTAGGTTTGGAGTCGACCTATATAGTTTTAACTCGATCGATGGTGAAGGTAAGTTTTGTCTCAAATGATTGTATGTTGTCATGGAGCGAAATCTTGCTCTTTCTACTTAACTTCTCCTTTTCGAGAACTTGGTTAAGTTCCTATTGACATTTTTTAATTCCAATGCGACGATTTATTCCAAAATCGGATATAGTGGATGATTCTATCATATCACACTTCCCATTTTTGTACTCCAGTATCCTGAAAAGAAAAGCTTCCCGCATCGCTTCGGACGACGACACCGTTTTCGATCGTTGATCGATAACAGGTAAGTGTGGAAGAGATAATTTCAAAGGAAGATATGGATTGTTTTCAAATGTAAGCAAGCTATCTACACTAGATTGTTTATTTGCAGTATTCGGGATACTGGACTCTTCTCATGTAGATAACACATTACATCTGCCCCGGTCATCGCTCAAAACCCAACTGGTTAACATACGTCGATTTCCCTCGGATTTCGGGCACTGGTTATACAAGGATATTATTTAAAGTAGAGCATACCTAGCAGGGTTGAAGGCCAAGTTTTGCTGTTGAAAATGACATTTCGGTCATCCAATCTTTAGCCCGGCGGAGAAACTTCCACTCCTTCAGAAGTTGGGTCCTCCGCAACTTAGGCTTTGCTTATTATTCCTATCATATTAGAATGATTGATTATAGTCAAATTGCAAGGATAGTTTCAGTCTTCAGAAACTAGCGCATGAGTTGTTCGATTGCGATTATTCTTTCTTTGCGTTTTTCAGAATTCAACCTCCACACCAGCCTCTGTCTCCGAGGACTATTGGTTTAATTGCTCGATTCCAAGCATTGCTTTTTCTTGCTGTTGCACCTTTTGTGTTAATGTGTAGCATATTCGTTTATTGTAATTATATACATGAAAGTAATGCTTCTGCGGTCATTACGGCATATTCTATTTCATAGCTTTGTTTAGAACTATGAAGTAGCTTGGTCTCGCAAGTTCTGTAGCTAATCCCTACTTATGCTCAATTGAATTTGTTACAACAAAGTGTTGGTGTAAATGCCTTAGTCCGTAGGGCTGATTACTTTGACTACTGAACCAACATGTTTTGAGAGACTCGGTCTCATAAGCAATAAGTTTGATTGCCCAAGTTTTATTGACATGATAGCTCCTATCATTGGGAATCAGGGACTTTGTTGCTTGATCCCAAGATCTGAGTTTTGTAATGATGTCGGTATGTATTAGAAAGATGCGTTTTTGGCGTCTTTTTCTAATGAAAATTCCTCTAAGCCCAGCGTTAAGATCCCAATCATGTGTTGGTTTCTATCTTCGTAGACTCATGTACGTATGACTCAAACCTGTGGATTTTCCCTTGATGTTGTAGACCTTCGAATAACGTAAGATTCTGAAACGTAGGATTAAAGAGTCAATCAAGCTTTTGCTTATATTTCCGAAAGCCGATGTATCGACAGTTTCACTCTCGGAGTTTCTTCTTAGCATCACCAAACTTCGGTTAATGCATATTCCTGCAAGTTGGAACCAAATGATCTAGTTAGACTGTAAGTAGGTCATTGATACTTCTCGTCATCGTCAGGCTATGAGCGATGGTTGACTTCTGAATGTTAAATCCTTCATTTCCTTTGTTGGCGATTTTGTTGCCAGAATGGTCTGTTTTGTGATACAGAACCATGATCTAACCAACCTCACGATTATTCATGTTTGGACTTTGAAACATTTCTTTCGATCAAGTATTTGTGTGCTTTTCCCTTCTTGAGGGACTAGCTATTTCGAACGCCTATATTTGGGCGATTATGAGAGATGGAGACATGTGGGGCGAATTGCTCAATTACCCCCAGTCTGGCTCTCAATCCCATTTTGTAATTGAGGAAGTTCAGGGATTTTATTTCCGACCTTCCATGATTGTTCCCGCCTATCCTTGGCTATGTATGCTTTTCTTGGTTGCTGACATCTTCATGGAAGTTTTGTTCATATGTCAACCCTTGTCTTTGTGAATTGATAACCTAGCTGCTTGGTTCTGAACAACATCTCCTCGAGGCTGCCTATTTTTTGGTTGTATCTAAATTTCTAAGTTGAATTTTAGAAATTCGATTGTCCAACATCTTTCATCCTTAGAAATTTCTAAGTTGAATTTTTGAAGACAGGGGTAGAGACTCAGTTGAGGTCCAACATCTATCTCCGGAAGCTAGTGCATTGATGGGTCACTACGATGAGTGTTCCTTATCAGTCCTGTAGATTAAATTTTTCCTGGCATTGCTGGGGCAATACCGGTACTTAGTGAGTAGAAAGTTTCGTGGAGTTGCCAGGGCAACGCCGGTACTTATGAATAGAAAGTTTCCCAGCGTTGCCGGGGCAACACCGGTACTTAGGAAATAGAAAATTTTCCCGACGTTGCCAGTAAACCACTAGTACTTGAAGGATAAAAGAAGACCATGGCGTTGCCGAGGCAACACCGACACTTAGGGCTGTCAACGGATGCAAATGGATGTGGATATGGCTGTATCCGCATCCGCATCCGAAAATTTAAATCTGCATCTGATATCCGCGGATATCACAGAATTAACATCCGCATCCACATCCGCGGATATTTGAAAATATCCGCATTCGAAAATAAAAAGCAGATATTTCCGAATATTCAAAAATATCTGAAATATCTGCATCCGAAATTGAATAAGTTTTTTATTATGCTACTATTTTTGAACTAAAACATCACAGCTAAAACAATCACTTTCGCAAATGACAATACACACAAACTACAATACTAATCAGTTTTTCAAATGACAAAATAGCAACACACATAATGTCAAACAAATTCATATGATATTACAACAATTCAAATGACAAAATAGAAACATACATAATGTCAAACAAGTTCGTACGATATTACAACAATTCAAATAAACTAAAACAATAGATAATATTTGTTTTTAGTTCTCATATGTTTTCATCTTAGCCATCTTATATAAAGTAACTAATAATCTAAACAATATACAAAGTATAGCACACTAGAAAATCAAACATCAGTTAATAAACCAAATAACATACATATTCCTCTAACATAAATTTCGATTGATATTGTTACTTGCTTAGTTAGGGTTTTACTTTCTTTCTTGAGCAATTTAGGCTTGGGCCAATTCATTTATAAATATATTTTAACTATAACTTAGGGTCATCTTAAAATAATAAATCAATAATAATAACAATTTTTATTATAATTAATTTTGGATCGGACGGATGTTTTTCGGATACGGATATGCCCATATCTGCATCTGCATCCGATTTTCTTTACCGATATCGAATATCCGCATCCGCTTTTCGGATATCGGATAATATCCATTTTTCGGATATGGATCTGGACGGATTTTGGATTTTTCGGGTATCCATTGACAGGCCTACCGACACTCAGGAGTTTGGGATCGTTTTTTCCCATCGATTCGGCAGCACTTTTAAGTCCAGTTGGGTAATAATTTCGGTCTTCAAAAACTAGCACTTCGATGATTGGATTGTAGAAGTATTTTCTTAGTGCTGCCTATCTTCTAGCAATGTTAAAGTCACGTTAGTAAGGATTGAATCATTCATCTAATCCTGCAGAGCTGAGTAGATTCCTTTTAACCCAATGTGGTTGTTTTCTCAATGTTGCTTAAATCTGGGATACGCCACGTTCTGGCAGGGTGAGAGTCCCAGGCATTTCTGTTGCCTAGCTTTGTTTACCGTCAAGTATTACACTTGGAGATGCAAGGCTGTTACTTAACCAATTCCATAATTATTCTTATTCATGCAAAATGGAACTTCATCCAACCGGTTTTTGTTATGATCTAATGACTATGAGTGGAACCCTTCATTTCTAGGTCTCAAACTCTAGGTTCTTATAGAAAAATTAAAATTATGGAGCAAGTCATCACATTGTCCCCGGTACGACCGTGTTCAATCCTATACTGATCATGGACCGGTAGAGTTCGGTAGTGTTTGTCTTGAATCCCTAACACCTAACCTTGCTTGTTTCGGGTCATATTCATTATGCTGGACTAATAGCATTGTTGTAGATATCAACCTTATTCGTTGGTTCCAATCTTCGAGAATCAATGGGTTAGCTGCTCAATTTTGAACGTTCACTCCTTTCCATTATCTGTCTTCGGATAACAGCTGTTTTTTGCAAGTTAGGGTTTGAGACCGTATTCAAGCACCTACTTCTGTCTTTAGAAGCCGCTAGGTTGATGACTTGATTCTTGAAACATCTTCCATCATTATCTACCTTTGGTCGTCGGTAAGTTCTTCCTTTTATCCCTATTTTCGAGCGATGGTGAACTTTAAGGAGTTCGATTTTCTTGTTGATATGACGGTCTGGAGTTCTCGATGTTGCCGAGGCGATATCGATGTCTAGCAGATTGGTGTAGTTTCCTTTTTAACTCCGCATTCGTCTAGTCTACTATACTGCTTAGTTTTGTTGTGATTGCCGAAATTCTCTGTTCGACATAATAGAACCATGGATTGATTTTTGGTCCTAACCAAGTTTTAGTGTGTTATGTGTCGCCGGTCCATGGGGCTGATTACTCTGAATACTTGATGCGAGACTTGATGTTCTGGGCGGCTTTCTAGATGCCCCTTGTCAAAGTTGTGTCGTAGCTTCTATCTTTGGGAGCTTGTGATTTGAATGTCTTAACTTTAGACATTTTGGTCAAAGATCGAAATTCTTTGTTGAAATCTTAGTTTGGGGACTTTGTGGCATTGATGGAGCAATGTCGGTCCTTTTGGGTGGTAGTGACCGGTTCATATTAATCTTGAAATAAACAAGTTTCCTGGTGTTATCAAGACAACACCGATACTTAGAGAATTTTGACGGTCCGATGATGATGCCGAAGCGACATTGGGCAGTGTTCGCACAACTTGTGAGACGCATGGTTTATAAGAGTGTGCGGCTTACGAGAGTGCGCGGCTTATGGGTGGTGCGGCTTATGAGAGTGCACTACTTGTGGGATGCATAGCTTTTGGGGGTACACGGCTTATGAAATGCGCAGCTTATGGGATCGATACGACCTGTTGATCTGAAACGGTTTGGAACTTCTCGACATTGCCAATCTTTGGGTAACGTGAGGAGTTCACGCTTCAAGAGCATGGTTCCGCGGCTCAAGAAGTGATGCATGAGGGTTTGGGCCTTCCTGATGTTGCTGGAGTAACACCAGTTCTCAAAAGGCTGGGATTGAGATTTCCTGTTGATGTGCCATCTTTCTTAGTTCCTGGATTTGCTGCTATTTCCACAGCCTCTGTGCTCGTTTCTGTTCATGTTCCTGTTTTCATGTCAGTGTCTAGCTCAAAGCCGAGGCCGGAGTCCGAAAAGATAGCCGTTCTTCATGGCTTGGATGACCTTTCTGTCTCTTTGGAGGGTGACGTAACAACGACGGAAGTTAAGGAGCAGGAAGTTCAAAGGGAGAAGCCTCGTAAGACTCAACATGAATTAGTCGCTATCAAGAAGGAGAAGGTTGAAGTGATCAAAGCCTGAAGAGCTCTCGCAAATCACAGAAGCTCAAAGCAAAGGGAGAATCTTTTGAGAAGGCGATGGAGCAAGAGGAGGACTTTGCCACCGATGAGTTTGTTGATATTACCAGCATCGACACCACTCCCGAGATGAGGCAGAAACTGCAAACAAAGGGAAAAAGGAAGCGGTGGAAGGAAGCGCTGATGAGCTTGTGTGGAGACTGGTCTTATTTTGGTTCTTTTTGAGTCATTTTGTTCAAGTGCTGAGTCTGCACTTAGTGTTCTTGTCATGGAGTCTATATCTTCTTTATATTGGCTGGTGTTGTATGGGTACAACCTCCATGTTTTGACCCTGTGTAAAGAAAATTATAAGCAATACATTGATATTTTGGATGTACTCTTATCTGTCTATTCATATGTGTTCTGTGCACTTGTTCTTGTTTTGTTTACACTTATCCAATTTTGTGATTGCTGCCAAAAAATTTATTTGGAGCAAGAATTCTTTGTTTGGAGTAACAGAACTTGCAAACTTATTATTTTTATTTAAGTACCGGTGCATGCCCCCCAGTTCACAGGGCTGTTTACTTCAAATGACCGATAACTTATAGTTTAGACAATTTTCATATTAGACTTGAAATTTGGCTAAGTCACAACTTGATTTTCCTTCTTTCGGAAGTTTTACAACTTTAGCATGTAATCCAAGTTTCTTATGATATTTTGGTAAGTATGGAATATGTGCATGTTTGAGAGGAGCACATTGCATGGGTTAACTGAGGGCAATTTTAATCATTAAGTGTCGTCAGTTGAAACTTTTCTGTTGTTTGTAGCACTCCAATTTTGTTGTAGTTGCGCCCATTATTCCCAATCATGGAAGTGGTTGGCGCTGGTTATGAGATGCGCGGTTTTTAGTGCCCCTCGGCGTTATCTATCTTCAGGCAACATGAGGAGTTAGTGTTTTGGAATTTAGTGCGTGGCTTATGAAGTGCATGGCATTTTCTTTTCCTCAATGTTGCCTATCTTCGGGCAGCATGAGGAGTTATTATTTTAGTGTATGGCTTATGAGGTGCGCGGCTTTTGGTTTTCCTCGGTGTTGCCTATCTTCGGGCAACGTGAGGAGTTATTACTGTAGTGTGCGGCTTATGAGGTGCGCGACTTTTGGTTTTCCTCAATGTTGCCTATCTTCGGGCAATGTGAGGAGCTTAAGTTTTTTAAGAGTTAGTGCGCGACTTACGAAATGCGCGGCTTTTGGTACTCCTCGATGTTGCCTCTTCGGGCAACGTGAGGAGCGCATGTTTTGGCATGGCTTATGAAATGCGCGGCTTTTGATACTTCTTAGTGTTGCCTATCTTCGGGCAATGTAAGGAGTTGGTGGTTTGATTCGATTCGCTTTCTTCGGTTCAGCGAGTTGATGGAGCATACTCAGGCGCAGTTTGATCGGTCCAAGTAGTTAAACAATGATCTTTGAGTCGATTTAATCACGTCGACTCAGCAGATTGCTTACATGAACACGGTTTTATTTGGTTCAAGAAGCTAAACAGTTTTTGGTTCGGGTAATCATGGCTTGGATGGTCCTTCCGTTTTTCTGGAAGATGTACACGTCCAAGTAGATTAGGCTGCCATGGTGGAGAGATCTATAGCTGACCACATGAAGATGGATTGTAGAAAGAGCTTATGGGAGTTCAGGGCATGACTCTTAGCTCTTGGTCCAAACTGCCTTTAGAGAATGGGTCCTTAACTGGCATATAGTTCAAAAGGAAGAGGGATTGGTTACCAAGAGCGGTAAAATAGTAGTTGGAAAGAAATGGGCAAGGATTATGCTAGTATTTCGCTTGTTGCACTAGCTAGGTCCTTAAGTCCGCGGTTGTCAGAATGCCAGAATTTTTGATCGGGCTTAACAAAACTGTTGTATGATTAGTCTTGGCCTTTCTTATGGCTATTTAAGTGTGTACGGTGCCCCCCATGCCATAGGGCTATTGGCGTGCTTGAACTGTATCCATAGTCTATCCACAACTTGTTTGGTTACCTCCGGTCCAGTGGGTGCAGTTTTCCCAGGTACGGAATCTTGGCTTGATTTGAGTTCGCCTCTGATTGATCAGAAGGTCAGTTCAGTTTTGGCTTAGTTTCTTTGAGCGACTTTGAAGCTTTGGAATTTAGCACTGTTTTTTTCATCAGTGGTTAGAAGTGATTCCGTTAATCATGCGGAGTGATTGATATGATTGTCGATTTGCGGCCCCGGAGCATGACTTCATTGACTTCAGGGTGCTCTGGATCAGATGACGTTGATCTTCCGGTTCACCTTCACAGATATCAATCGTACATAAATTTCGCTGATCTACCAGTTTGTCTTCACGACGCTTTAGTTCGTGAACGACCTTCACATTCGCGAAGGATTTTTTGGATCAGATGACCGCCGATCTACTGGTTAGCCTTCACGATGTTTTAGTTCGTGAAAGACCTTCACGTTCGCGAAGGGTTTTTTAGATCAAATGACCGCTGATCTATGGTTAGCCTTCACGATCCTTTAGTTCGTGAAAGACCTTCACGTTCGTGAAGGGTTTTTTGGATCAGATGACCGCTTATCTACCGGTTAGCCTTCACGATGCTTTATTTCGTTAAAGACCTTCACGTTCGCGAAGGGTTTTTTGGATCAGATAACCGCTGATCTACCGGTTAGCCTTCACGACGCTTTAGTTCGTGAAAGACCTTCACGTTCATGAAGGGTTTTTTGGCTCATATGACCGCTGATCTACCGCTTAGACTCCACGACGCTTTAGTTCATGAAAGACATTCACGTCCGTGAAGGGTTTTTTGGATCAGATGACGGCTAATCTACCAGTTAGCCTTCAGGACACTATAGTTCATGAAAGACCTTCACGTTTGTGAAGGGTTTTTTGAATCAGATGATCGCCGATCTACTGGTTAGCCTCCAAGATGCTTTAGTTCATGAAAGACCTTCACGTTCGTGAAGGGTTTTTTTGGATCAGATGACTGCTGATCTACCGGTTAGCCTTCACGACGCTTTAGTTCGTGAAAGACCTTCACGTTTGTGAAGGGTTTTTTGGATCAGATAACTGATGATCTACCGGTTAGCCTTCATGACGCTTTAGTTCATGAAAGACCTTCACGTTCGTGAAGGGTTTTTTGGATCAGATGACCGTTGATCTACCGGTTAGCCTCCATGACACTTTAGTTCATGAAAGACCTTCACGTTCGTTAAGGGTTTTTCGTGGTCGGATGTCCGACGACCAAAAGGCCTTGGAATGATAATTTATTGATTCCAAGAGGAGTTTTGGGTTGTATGTCCAACGGCCCAGTGATCTTAAAGCAATGATTCATCGATGTCAAGAGGAATTTTTTGGATTCAGCTCGAGGGAACAAGGTTTTATCGGTCACTGTAGGCAAAGGTGTTGGGCCTGTTTGTTCGACGATCATTTGGACAAGACTTCTCGACGCCACCAGCAACGCCAGTTCTCAGAAGGGGGATTGACATGACTCGTCGAGGGCATAAAAGCATTTCTTATGTCGTGCTGTCTGCAATGCCCTTAGTGTACCATTACGGCTTATTTGGAAAAGGAGAGTAGACAAGGATGGATGAGAAGTCATCGCTTTAGGCTGTTGTCCCATTCCTTAGTTACTAGCTTGCTAGAGTGTTATTTGATAATCATCTTTCCGTATGATTTCATCAGTTAGCTAGGGCGCTTTTCTACTGGGTCTTAATATCCTTGCTTGGGCAGAAGGTCCTTGAGGTCCTGTAGCTCCTTCACCGTTTGGTATGTTCTTTGGCACACCGTCGGGTTTGCCTTCTTCTAGTTGCACTACTTCTAGTCTTTAGAACCGGTATGCCTTCCCATATAATTCTTCTAGGGTAGTAGGTTGTTTCATCCTTTAATGATTCTTGAAGGCCTTGCAGTAGACTACATCCGTTGCCCTTGCTCTGTCTGTATGCTAGTCATATCTTGGATATTCTGCATGTTGAACGGCTTCGTTGAATGGGTTTCGATTGGGAAAGACGCTCTAATCATTGTCAGACCGGTTCATTTTCAAGTTACGGCTGTTTATAATGCTTGAGAATAATATATGCATGATTGTCTATGCTTGAATGATTGGAAATGCCGATTGAATGGTAAATCACTTATGATGGGGTCATGGATTAGTGACGATCCCTAAAAAATTTCAAACTAGGTGAGATCGGTCAGGGGTGTCAAAGAAGGCCCCAGAAGGTTGCATTCCAAATTTCAAGGTATTTGGAGTTCGCATGTTCGAGTTATAGGCAAAAGAAGACGGATCGGCATTGAAGGATCAGTGGCATTATACATTGAGTCCGACCCGAGAAAATTTACCATTTGCTTGGAGTCAGTACATGGTTCGCTTGGAGTCATTTGCCTGTTTGCTTGGAGAAAATCTTGGTTTTACCCGAGTCTGATTTTGGACCAGAATTTCCTAGGTTTACTTCGGGTCAAATGGGTGGTTACCCGAGTTTGACTTCGAGTCAGGATTTCCAGAATCTGCTTCGAGTCAAATAGTCGATTACCCAAGTTTGACTTTGAGTCAACCCTAAAGTGAGATTTTCAACGACCATTTTGACAATTTTTGATGATTTTCGTCGACGACCACTCGTGATTCGACGATGGGAGCTCCGTGATGGGATCGGAAGCTGATTAGTTAGGAGTGGTCATAATATACCATGGGAGCTTGGCATTGTAATTAATCTCGGTTTGTATCGTATCTTCTTAGTCCTCCTGCCTCTAAGAACACCGTTTAAGTAGTAGTTTCTCGTCGATTGCTTGGCACTGTGCTACGGCACGGGTTTTAGAGCTTCTTCTAGCGTTTTGCACGTTGGCATTTTCATCAAATTTTTCTTCCTCAAATTGTTTGTCATCTTCAGAGCCGGAGAGAGCCATTATTTTATCGCTGGTGCTTTTGCAGTAGGTGGAGTGTTAACGTTTTCTTCCATCATGATTCTTGGAGCTACGCCCATTGCTTCCTTTCGATTATATACCCTTCGAATGACCCAAACGATGGTCTCGCTGGCCGGTCAACGAGTCGGGTTCCAGGGGCGAAGTGCCCTGGTTTGGGGGTTCAGGGGTGCAACGTGGCCCCCGATGAGGGTTCGGGGGCAACGCCCCAAGGTTCGCGATATATGCAAAAATCATCACGATCCGAGCTAACTTTATGGATCGCTAGCGATCCATGTACTTAACTGATTTCAGTACTTTGTCTTCTGGAGTTTATGGCGGTTTGGTGAAAAGGTATGGATCGCTAGTGACCCACAGTGCATGCATCGCTAGCGACCCATGTGCTTAAGTGATTTCTGAGCTTTGCCTTTAGGATCGCGTCTACCATCTCATGTTGATGTTCTCCATCACCTTAGCATGTGTTTGCTTGCTTTTTCTCCGATCCTTCGTGGTTGGTTCTTCTGTTCCCAACAGCAAACCTTCTAAGCAGAGATTGAGGATCTAACTTCTAGACCTATGGGATCCAACGTAGATAGCTAGATCTGAACCCTATATTGGAGTTCTCAGTGAAAGCACCAAAATGTTGACCCAAAAAATGGACCAACACCTTGGTTTGAATTTGAAAGCACCGGCTCTGTTCTGACAGAGCAATATCACAGATAAAAAATAGAAAAAGAGCAGTAAAACAAAGAAGACAGAGAGAATTTTTATAGTGGTTCGGCTGTTAATGAAGCCTACATCCACTTTATAGTTTTACTATAGACTGATTGCTATTACAAGAGATGTTTGATTACAAGGCTTTGATTATCTTTAGCTAGATTGAATCCCCAGAGTAGACATCCACTGGAGAATCACGATGAATTCCTTTGGAGATTGTTATGAGGGAGGTAGATAGTGAAGAATGTTTCTAGCAGAGCTTCAGCAACCAGTCCAAAGAAAATGCTCTTTATGTTGCAAGTAGGTTGGTATTTATATGGGTCGAAAATCTTCTGGGCTAGGCCACCTCATCATCTGCTCGCTGGAAGGTAGGGAACGACCCATGGAAGATTTAGCTCACAAAACGAGGAAGAACCATGGGTCGCTGGCAACCCATGGTCCATAGGTCGCTGGCGACACATGGCCCATGGAAGATTTAGCTCACAAAACGAGGAAGAACCATGGGACGTGGCGACACATGGTCCATGGGACGCTAGCGACACATGGCATATGGGTCGCTGGCGACCCATAGACTTGGCTCGTTTTGGGTGCCAATGTCTTGGTCTCTTCTCGTATGTCTCTTCTCGTAGTGTTGTTTGGCTAGTTTATTTAATGGTCTGTGGAGAGGTATGGGTTAGTGATGATCCAAGCATTTAGGATTTATTTGGAGTTTGGAATTGGAGAGGTTTCCATAGTCTTTTATCGTAGTTGTTTCGCTTTAGTGGCAATTCACTAGCTGTTTGCACTTAGCTGCTGATTGGGCTGAAAGAATGTTGGTCTCTTTATTTAGTCAACCTCAGTCGTTGCCTTAGTAATATAGCTTGGCTCTCATTAACTCCTTGCCTTAGCCAATCTAGTTAAGTTCTAAACCATTCTGATGTCACGAGGTTGTCTTGCTTCCTGTTGGATCCTGCTGGGTTAAAAACTCGGACAATAGTATATAACATAGAAAAATGTCCATCTCATAAAATATCCAAATCATAGTCTTAGAAAAATCAGTATGTAGTCTAATACAGAGTATATAGAAAAATAGCTCTTAAAGTCTGATACAAGGGAAAAAAATGTACTGATATGATAGAATAATACATGGAGAGTGAATACGATAAAAGCAATCTCCAAAGATAAGCACGACTCTCTAAGTATCAAGAATTGGCCAATCACCTACTGCCCTGTCCATCTGTGATGAGGAAAAAGATGGAAAAGAATGGGTTAGACAAAAAGTCAAGTGAATAAGTACAAATTAAACATGTGATGATCATGTGCAATTAACTTCAAAACTATTCAAAATGACATAGGGTGTGCTACAAGTGTCTGTGAACACCTAAGGTCCAATACTTAAGGGTTCTTATTTGGTACAAAGGGTCGAACTACTAGTTGAACCTCACACTAATGATCGACCAATGCTCCTAGAGATATTCAATGAGAAAATACCGCCCATAAGCGACTGTGGGAACTGCTCTCCCATAAATACCTATAACATCACTATGCCTAAAGAGGGAGGACCCCGAAATGCAAACTCGTTGTGTGACTCATTTGTGCTCGTGTCCATCTCTCGATCGTAGTGCAAAATGCTTCTTATCTTACTACACTGGCTTCCACCTGTACCACATCGCATCAGAATCGTGCATGCAAGGACTCCCATTAGTACTGGGTTCCTTTCTACTCTATAGCCTCTTAACGTATTGCACCGGGCCTGACTGTCCTTTAGAGTCCCCCATAGCACTAGGCTCACTCTCCTAGCGTTTCATCAATGATACACATCCATTGCAGAACTCCCTTTGAGTGTCTATGAAATTCATAGCCATAGTTGACTCTGGACTCTCAATTTGGGTTTACTGTTACCCAAAACCGCGACGGCCTAATGTCTTTTGATAGGGAACTGACTTCCCTACTGTCTCTAGCATGTGTACTTAGCCTAAAATAGGCTCAACAATCAATTTTCCATTTATATAATTTTAACTAAAATTATATAATTTTTATTATCAACTTGGGCCTTAGGCCATGGTTCCGAATCTGTAATTTTCATTACGAACGGTCGACTGCTGGGTTTCAAGGTCGACTGATCGCATAGTAAAATTAGGGTTACGTTAGTTTTCTTTGCTGATTGTTAATTACTATTTAATCGATGTTTTTACCAGTAGTTGGTGAACCCTAATTATTAGATGACTAGTCCATGTTTCAGCTTGCAATTTAATTTAGGGTATATGATTTAGGGTTTACAAATTTAACTGTAAAAGAGGTGTCAATATCAAGTTAAGTTTTACTATGGTTCAATTCTAGTCTAGTTTGCATATTCCAATTTAGGTTTTATATGGTTCAAATTGAATTTATAACACCCTAAACCAAATCAAATAGATTAAACTAACTATAACAACCATCTCACTAAAATTGTTCCCACTCACCTCAAGACTAAGCTCTTACTATCTACTTTTGCCTAAGAATAACCCCTTCATTTATTATCTCTGCTTGCTCCACCTTGATTCAAATGCTTGTGTTCTTCTAGGTTGATTTTATTTGGTTTTAAAAAAAATTAGAGTGAGAGAATAGGAAAATTTTGATAGTTTCATTACTATAAACTGTTATATAAAAAGTACGGTTAGGTTAGGGTAGAATTGATAGTGTTTAACAATTGTGCCGTTGGATTTATCTATAGAATATTTAGGGTAATCAGGTATGGTCATCAAAAGCTTGGCAACCAAGTAATTAATCTCCATCATTTGAACACATCACGAAGCAACGAATTATGTTCGATTTTACAAGGCTCACGGTTGACTACTACCTTTCCAAGATTGACCGCTACCAGTAGAACTTCAACCCCCATAGGTCAACCGGCTGTAGTGTAAATTTATGAATTATAAATTTCAAATTTTTATTCTATATTCGATTCTTCAAACTCCATAACTCTTATGTATTAACCCCAGTTAGGAAATGTGTAACATCATGAAATTTTCAACCATTCGCATCCATACATGTCGGATTTGAATTGCTCAAAATATCAGATTGTTAATTTAAAATTTGGCAAAACTCAATATATACAGTAAATAAATAATCACAGAATCACAGACGCAGAGTAATATAACAATAATGCAGCGGAAACAAAGAATAGTAGTTCATGAAGCTACTATACAATATAACAGAGTTCAACAAGATACAACAGAAATCACGAATACATAGATGTCTAAATACAATAGTCAAATACAAGATTTGAATACATCACTGGAATCAACTGAATGACTGAAAGCAGAATCAATAGATGGATCCAAGCGAAGCTCCAACTCCAAAGGTGAGTCTCGAATACTGGTACAACTCAATCTGACCCGAGCGTAAAGAAAAACACAAAACACTCGAGTCAGGACATACATACTTATACAATGTAAACCAACTCAAGAGAACTGTAATAGAAATGCTCAAGTAACTTAAAGGATGCTTGGGATCGCCCATCCTTTAAGGATCCGTTAAACTATTTACTATCTAGTAATATACGCTATTATAATAATGTCTAAAGTAAAGAAAACTTACTTAAAAATAGCATTAAGGATTTACATTTTCCACCTTAACACATATATAGTGCCAATAGTCTATACAGTACCGTAGTACCTCCAGATCGGGAGGCTACCAGAGGATACTCCATAGGTACGACACAAATCAAACTCGTAGTAAGGCTCGCTATGGTAGGTGACACGGCACAATGAGGCAATGCCAGGGTAGATATACCAATTACGCATCCGAGCTGGTGGAAACGCATAGCAGCTACTATCGCCCACCTCGGAACACACTCCCAAATCAAAATCAAGGATGGCCATCAAATCAATCACAAAGTCAGAATATAATATCGAAGGAAGGTGTCCGATCGGAGGAATGACCTCACTTGGCCCGGAACGCTCTTGTTTTAGCCACCTTATGCCAAGTCACGGAAGTCGGGTCCACATATATACCTCAATAGGATCGTCGCCACCATCCTACTTCATTCTGGAATCTCCACCGCGTACACAGTTGTTAAAGTGGTTTTCGGTATCGACAGAGAGTACGTCCATATCCGATCCCAGACTCTTTAACAACCAATCGTTATTATAACCTGTGGTTATAAATTTCAAAATGGTTTATATTTCAAATCAAAACATATTCATTTAAACCATTTAAATCTAATGTCAATATCTTTCAAAATAATATTCATTTCCAAAGTTGTAGCATTTCTAAGTTCATTCATTCAATTATAACCATTTCAAAACATTGTATTTTAACATTCGTAGCACTTGGAAAATGTGATAATACATATAGTAGCAGTTCGAAAATATTATCCTTTCAGAAATATTGTCTTTTTAGAAACAACAACACTTATAAAATGTTACGATAGGTATATTAGTAATTCAGAAATACAGTTCATTTCAGAAACAGCAGCACTTATAAAATGTTACAGTAGGTATAGTGTTAATTTGAAAAAAAAAACCAATACATTTCAGAAACAGTAGCACTTATAAAATGTTTCTGTAAGTATAGTGATAATTTGAAAAACAATACATTTCAGAAACAGTAGCACTTACAAAACGTTACTGTAAGTATAGTGAT
The DNA here is from genome assembly GCA_030737815.1 of Allium fistulosum. Taxonomy (NCBI): domain Eukaryota; kingdom Viridiplantae; phylum Streptophyta; class Magnoliopsida; order Asparagales; family Amaryllidaceae; genus Allium; species Allium fistulosum. Next base: position 342,417,739 of record CM060904.1, read on the forward strand.
AATTTGAAAAACAATACATTAAAACCACAACATTTCTGAAATACTACAATTATTGTTATAAGTTTATTATAACAATTTAAACCAATATATTTTCAACTTTTTCTCATTTTTAACTTATCAAACTTATTCCACTTTTCAAAATTATTTATTTGGATATTACTTAACTTATAATTTTTAATAAAATAACATTTTGTTAATAAATATCCAATTAAATTATAATTCAATTATTAAGTCAAATTTACATTATAATTTGCTTAACTTTTCATTTTAACAAACAAATCTTCTTAATATTTCTTTCTTTAAAATATCCATTTCATAACTAAAATATTTTAATTACTAAGTTAAGCTTAAAATTCCATTTAAAAACTAAATTTTCAATTATTAAGTCAAGTCATATTTTAAGTTACATTTTAAACCATTTATTTACTTATACATTTTAACTTATAGAAAATCGCTATAAAATTTATTTAAATCATTTAAATCCAATTTAAGTTAAAATTTCATAATTTATATTTCAAATACTTAAAAATTTCAAAAAAATATTTTACAATTAACCACGGGTGTGTATAATATTTTCTAACCTAGGTCAAGTGATACGGATATGTATCATTTCAATTCGTAATATATAAAATCCCGGGTTCTATCATTTCAAAACCGCAATCCCAAGTCAAAATAAATAAATAAATCGCTCGAGCCTATCATTTCAGCTCATAACGATTTTTCCCTATTCTAAAGTCCGTTCGAGTATGTATCATTTCAACCCATAGTGAAAGGAAATTTGTAGTGTGAGAAACAGAAAATAAAATAAACAGTATAGCATCTCATATCATATCAAGTGATGTAACAAATATATAATCAGGTTATAACATCATAAATCATCATATCACATGCATATATAAACTTATCAACATAGCATATCAACTACTACATATCCACTTGTCATCGTTTCACAAATATATAAGTACGAATGTGGAGAGTGATAGATTCACCTTCTAAAGCTAGAGATGACAAATTCGAGACACACGAACAAACTTCGCAAAGCACGACAAAGCACGAATAGATTTGAGTGGATGAAGAACCAAGATCCAAGTCTTGTAAACAACAAATATACAACATATATAAGTATTCAATTCAATCACAAAATTTAGACTTAAACAAATGTACAAAAAAAATGAACAAAGGATGTTAAAATGACTTAACCAAGATAAATGGGCTCGGCCACATCATAATTGGACTTGACCATCATCACAAATGGCTCGGCCATGACTAGATTTATGGCATATAGGCTCAGCCACATCACAATTGGACTTGACCATCATCACAAATGGCTCGGCCATGACTAGATTTATAGCATATAGGCTTGGCCATGGTCACAAAAGTGCACGACTATGGACTGAAATGTGAATGGCTATGGTAAATGAAGTGATGGTAAGGCAAAAGGTCATGGAGATGGAAGGTCAAGTTGGTCAAGTGGTTCGGCCTTATGCTAAAGTGGCTCGGTCTGGTTGCTAGCATGGTTCAGGTCAGGTCTGGTGATCAGGGTGGTGCGGCCAGTGGTCATGTCAGTCATGGCAAGGGGCTGGAGGAGGAGTAGGTGGTGGAGGCCGAGGTAAACAAGGTGGAGATGGTGAATATATGAGTTCGGCTAGGGTTTTGTCATGGGGTGGTGCTGTTTTGGTCCAGTCAGGTCACGGCATGGGTTAGGTCAGATCATGTTGAGGCCGTACAGGTGGTGGTGGTGGAGGAGGTGATGGTGGAGAAATCGGCTAAAGGGATGGAGGCCGAACATAGCATGCAAATAAAAGAGGAAGAAAAAGAGAAAAGAGAGAAGGAGGAGGAAAAAACAAGAACTTACTACAATTTTTTCAGAAGAAATAAAATGAGGACGTGAGGATGAGAAGAGATGTTTGTACGTGAAAAAGAAATGTGAGAACGTGAGGAAGTGAATTGCTTTGTATGGCTAGGAAGTGGAAAAGCTAGGAAAATGTAAAGGCACCAATTGAAACAAGTAACTTAAGTCTTTTGGAATTTCCAAGCCCAATATCAAGCCCACTTCAAAACAAATTCAACACACAAGAAAAATTCAAAGCCCCAACAAATAAAAGATGGAAAATAAAATAGAAAAATGAACAATGAAAATACAGAGAAAAATTGCGTGTAAAACGCTGAATTATATCAGATTTACAAAATATAAAACATAATTTAATAAAACGAAAAGCAGAACGAATATCTGGATTAAATACAGTTTAAAAGAAAAGGATTGGAAATTTAAAATTCAAATTTAAAAATTTCAACTGAAAGTCAAAGTTTGACCCAAGTTGACCAAAATATGAAATTTTCAGAAAATCATTATTTTATTATATTTGGAAAATAAATTATAAACAAAATCCAAAATTTCACTGTTAAATTCCAAAATTCCAACTTTTAAATGATTTAAAATCAAAGTTTCAAATAAATTCTATTTTAAAATAATCGTTAAAAATATGGGTTGTTACACTCTCCCCCACTCAAAGCTTTTTGTCCTCGAAAAGGAACGAGGCACGGAAGGATAAAGAAAAATAAGATAGCACAGCGAATAATACCTGAAACAAACAATTCCGGATTCGAAGCATGTATGCTCTCCTCCGTCTCCCAGGTACAATCTCGATCATCAGTACTCCACTATACTTTGACTAGGTTGACAGATTTCCTTCTCAGTTGCTTCGTACCTCTATTGACAATACGAAGTGGCTTCCTCTTGACAGTAAGGTTTGGCTCAATATCCAAACTCCCGAGAGCAGAAGGCTAAACAATCAGAGATTGATCATGAAGATACCGACGAAGATGCGAATATGGAATACATTAAGCACCCTAGAAAACTTCTCAGGCAAATCCAGGCGATAAGCTAAAGAACCAATCCTCTCTAAGATACGGAAAGGACTAACGAACCAAACGATTACCGAATTCAATCCAGCAAGATGGAGATCTGCAAGGTCGTCCGTAAGGGCAGCAAACTGAGACATTGCAATACTAGCTAGAACAAAAAAGGATAAAATGAGGTAGATAAAGGATTAAGACAAGATAGAACAGAAGATTGATTTTATACCTAATAACGGTTGTTATAGGTAAATTCGACGAGATGGATATGATCTTCCCAAGGTCCTCCATAATCAAGAACACAAGTACGAGGAAGATCTTCCAGAATTTGATTCACTCTTTCCGTTTGACCGTCGGTCTGTGGATGGTAAGCAGTGCTCAGATTCAGGTGAGTACCCAAAGATTCCAGAAAGACTCTCCAAAAGTGACTGGTGAACATGGGATCTCTATCATGAACAATACTGATAGGAACACCATGAAGACGAACAATCTCCCTCACATAGATTTCAGCCAAACAAGAAGCAGAGCGAATAGACTTGACCGGAATGAAATGAGCGGACTTGGTCAGTCTATCCACCATAACCCAAATACTCTCATAAAACTTAAGATTCTTACGAGTCAAAGCAGGAAAAGTGGAGCAATCCGAGAAAAATTCTTAATGAATCTCCGATAATAACCGGCAAGGCCCAGAAAACTATGAATATAAAAAGGGGTCCTAGGAGTTTCCCAATCCTGTACAGAATAGGGAGAGATATAAGGACAATAGAAAAGATGGAATGATTGAATGATAAAGAGAAAAAAAGGAAAAGAAAGACTTACATTGATCACAACAATCTTAACTGGATCAACAGAAACTCCATTACCAGAAACAATATACCCAACAAAATCGGACTACATCCTTCCAGAAATGGCATTTCGAAAATTTAGCATTCAACTGATGACTCCTGGAGTCTCCAGAACAAAGCTCAAATAGGAATCATGCTCCTCCACAGACTTAGAGAAGACGAGAATATCATAAACAAAGACTAGAACAAATTTGTTAAGAACATCACGACAGACAAGATTTATAAGATCTACAAAGAAAGCAGGAGCATTAGTGAAATCAAAAGGCATGACTAACCATTCATAGAAACCATTCTCAGTACGGAAAGCAGTCTTGGGAATACTTTCCTCAGCAACTCTGAGCTGGTGAAAGTCTGAGGCAAGATCAAGCTGAGAGAAAACAATAGCTCCATAGAGCTGAACAACATACCATTGATACGAGGCATAGGATATCTATTTTTTTCATAGTGAGCTTGTTCAGCTTCCTATAATCAACATACATCCTCAAAGAACCATTGGACTTGGTGATGAAAACCGCCGCCGCTCCCCATTCGGAATGGCTAGGTCTGATCAGACCCTTGGAGAACAAGTCCTCAATTTGCTTCCTCAACTCAACCTGCTCACGGGGTGCCATTCTTCTAGAAGGAAAAATTACAAGTCGAGCTCCAGGAATAAGATCGATGCGAAATTCAATTTCCCGCTCAGGAGGTAAAGCAGTGACTTCACCAAATACATCGGGATAGAGTTTGACCCCAGGAGTCGAATAAAGATCACCAGGAGAAGAATCAAAGGAATAAATAAAGCTGTCAGCGAAATCCTGAGGCATACGGCACTGAATAACCAAAGAATTACCAAAATCATCAACAAGAGAAACAGTTCGGGTTTTACAGGAGATAACGGCTTCATGCCTCTTCAGCCAATCACCTCCAAGCAACAAATCAAAAGCGTCGAAACCCAGAACAAAGAAATTACTAGAACATACTCAGGAGAAAGGGGATGTTCAAACTTATCATGAAGATCTACAGATCTAAAACTATGGAAAGCTACAGTATCAAATAAAACATGAACAGGATGATGAAATAAAGAAAAGATGCCCGGAAGGGTACCTTGGGTATCACTGGAAGCGGGAGCAGAAGGAGGAACAGCAGTACCAACCGAAGTAGGGCAACTATTAGCATAATGTCCCTTCTGATCATACTCATTATAACCACTCAAATTATTTAAAATTTCTTTATCATCATTTTATATTGTATAAAATTTTGTTACATAGTTAACTTTTGAATAATTAAGGTAAGTTATATTAGAATGCAATAGAGGATTATACAAGAAAATTTTCCCAATTCAATTATTTATACTTAAATATTTATTCAAAAATATTGGATTTATCTATAATTAAAATCATCCTTTAATATAAATTAAAGAATTAAATTTCTGATTCATTTCAAACCATTTAGAGATGAATGTATATACTATATATATCAAATCAAATCAAATTTAAAATAATATACCTATATATATAAGTCAAATCATACTTAAGAAATTTAAGTCAATTAAATTTCCAAAACAAAACTGTAGCAAAGCTACTGAATGGTCTCTCCACTTCGAAACTCGAAAATGAATGTCGATGATGCGGCCGTCATCACCGAAATTGTTTTCCAGCGACAAAAGAAGATAGTACTGACCTGAAATGATTTCTATTCGAAAATATCGAAAATACTTTATATACATTTTAAAACTTTAAAACCAGAGTTTGAAATTATCAGAAATTAAATTCTCAAATTCTAGATTTAAATTCATTTTAATTTTCAAATCACTTTACAAACCATGTTTATAAATTCATTTATAGAATAATAAATGAAAATCAAATATTATCATTTTAAACAACCAATTTAATTAACTTATTAAATTCCAAAAATTTTACTTATATATTTACAATATAATCATACAAATTAATCTCATTTATCAATTTGAAAATAATATTGTGTCAGTTTGCTCTGTTCAAGTGTTTTGGAAATCCTATCGATAGCGTTGATCAGACGAATCGATCGAAAATCCAAACCAACATCAACAAGTTCAAACAACATAATATATAAAACATTTTAATATTAATGACAAGATACAAAATACACTCCCTCTTCCAATGATTCAAGGATGGTTTTCAAATCAAGGATAGAGATTCAAATATAGAGGGATCCTAACCAAAAGAATTCAACTAGAAGGTAGGCTCGATATGAAGATAAATATATTTCAAAGAGAGAAGAAAAAAGTGGTTAGGCTTATATAAATCGCAGGCAACCTTAACCGGTCTGTCGTGACTTCAAAATAAAATCGAGGTAGAATTCAGAGGCAAATCGACATTCGATCTCCAAAGATAGAATTTCGAGTATCGCAAGAGATAGCAGCATTGTAAACCGAGGATACGGAAATCTCTAGTGAATCAATGCCTATTGTAAGGAGTTTTACTTCCTTACCAATTATATAATGGCGCTATGGGATACTCAAAAATCCGAAAGAACACGAATAGGGAAAGACAAGAATGGATTTTGGAACTGAGGGAACATTCCAAAAATTCAAAGGAAACCGGATCGAAGAAGAAGGAATTCAAGCTCGAATGAAAGTGATTCTGTAATTTAATCTACTCTATATGCTGAGTTTTGCCTAAAACCTGGCTCTGATACCAACTATAACATCCTGAAATTTTCAACCATTCGCATCCATACATATCGGATTTGAATTGCTCAAAATATCGGATTGTTAATTTAAAATTTGGCAAAACTCAATATACACAGTAAATGAATAATCACAAAATCACAGACACAAAGTAATATAACAATAATGCAGCGAAAAAAAAGAATACTAGTTCATGAAGCTACTTATAATATAACAGAGTTCAACAAGATACAAAAGAAATCACGAATACATAGATGTCTAAATACAATAGTCAAATACAAGATCTGAATACATCACCGGAATCAACTGAATGACTGAAAGCAGAATCAATAGATGGATCCAAGCGAAGCTCCAACTCCAAAGGTGAGTCTCGAATACTGGTACAACTCAGTTTGACCCGAGCGTAAAGCAAAACACAAAACACTCGAGTCAAGACATACATACATATACAATGTAAACCAACTCAAGAGAACTGTAATAGAAATGCTCAAGTAACTTAAAGGATGCTTGGGATCGCCCATCCTTTAAGGATCCGTTAAACTATTTACTATCTAGTAATATACGCTATTATAATAATGTCTAAAGTAAAGTAAACTTACTTAAAAATAGCGTTAAGGCTTTACATTTTCCACCTTAACACATATATAGTGCCAATAGTCTATACAGTACCGTAGTACCTCCAGATCGGGAGGCTACCAGAGGATACTCCATAGGTACGACACAAATCAAACTCGTAGTAAGGCTCGCTATGGTAGGTGACACGGCACAATGAGGCAATGCCAGGGTAGATATACCAATTACGCATCCGAGCTGGTGGAAACGCATAGCAGCTACTATCGCCCACCTCGGAACACACTCCCAAATCAAAATCAAGGATGGCCATCAAATCAATCACAAAGTCAGAATATAATATCGAAGGAAGGTGTCTGATCGGAGGAATGACCTCACTTGGCCCGGAATTTCTCCTGTTTTAGCCACCTTGTGCCAACTCACGGGAGTCGGGTCAACGTATATACCTCAATAGGATCGTCGCCACCATCCTACTTCATTCTGGAATCTCCACCGCGTACATAGTTGTTAAAGTGGTTTTCGGTATCGATAGAGAGTACGTCCATAACTGATCCCGGTCTCTTTAACAACCAATCGTTATTATAAACCGTGGTTATAAATTTCAAAATGGTTTATATTTCAAATCAAAACATATTCATTTAAACCATTTAAATCCAATGTCAATATCTTTCAAAATAATATTCATTTCCAAAGTTGTAGCATTTCTAAGTTCATTCATTCAATTATAACCATTTCAAAACATTGTGTTTTAACATTCGTAGCACTTGGAAAATGTGATAATACATATAGTAGCAGTTCGAAAATATTATCCTTTCAGAAATATTGTCTTTACAGAAATAGCAGCACTTATAAAATGTTACGGTAGGTATATTAGTAATTCAGAAATACAGTTCATTTCAGAAACAACAACACTTATAAAATGTTACGGTAGGTATAGTGTTAATTAGAAAAAAAAACCAATACATTTCAGAAACAGTAGCACTTATAAAATGTTATTGTAAGTATAGTGATAATTTGAAAAACAATACATTTCAGAAATAGTAGCACTTACAACGTTACTGTAAGTATAGTTATAATTTGAAAAACAATACATTAAAACCACAGCATTTCTGAAACGCTGCAATTATTGTTATAAGTTTATTATAACAATTTAAAACAATATATTTTCAACTTTTTCTCATTTTTAACTTATCAAACTTATTCCACTTTTCAAAATTATTTATTTGGATATTACTTAACTTATAATTTTTAATAAAATAACATTTTGTTAATAAATATCCAATTAAATTATAATTCATTTATTAAGTCAAATTTACATTATAATTTGCTTAACTTTTCATTTTAACAAACAAATCTTCTTAATATTTCTTTCTTTAAAATATCCATTTCATAACTAAAATATTTTAATTACTAAGTTAAGCTTAAAATTCCATTTAAAAACTAAATTTTCAATTATTAAGTCAAGTCACATTTTAAGTTACATTTTAAACCATTTATTTACTTATCATTTTAACTTATAGAAAATCACTATACAATTTATTTTAATCATTTAAATCCAATTTAAGTTAAAATTTCATAATTTATATTTCAAATACTTAAAAATTTCAGAAAATATTTTACAATTAACCACGGGTCTGTATAATATTTTCTCACCTAGGTCAAGTGATACATATATGTATCATTTCAATCCGTAATATATAAAATCCCGGGTTCTATCATTTCAAACCCGCAATCCCAAGTCAAAATAAATAAATAAATCGCTTGAGCCTATCATTTCAGCTCATAACGATTTTTCCCTATTCTAAAGTCCGTTCGGGTATGTATCATTTCAACCCATAGTGAAAGGGAACTTACAGTGTGAGAAACAGAAAATAAAATAAACAGTATAGCATCTCATATCATATCAGGTGATGTAACAAATATATAATCAGGTTATAACATCATAAATCATCATATCACAGGCATATATAAACTTATCAACATATCATATCAACTACTACATATCCACTTGTCATTGTTTCACAAATATATAAGTACGAATGTCGAGAGTGATAGACTCACCTTCTAAAGCTAGAGATGACAAATTTGAGACACATGAACAAACTTCGCAAAGCACGACAAAGCACGAATAGATTTGAGTGGATGAAGAGCCAAGATCCAAGTCTTGTAAACAACAAATATACAACATATATAAGTATTCAATTCAATCACAAAATTTAGACTTAAACAAATGCACCAAAAAAATGAACAAAGGATGTTAAAATGACTTAACCAAGATAAATGGGCTCGGCCACATCACAATTGGACTTGACCATCATCACAAATGGCTCGGCCATGACTAGATTTGTGGCATATAGGCTCGGCCATGGTCACAAAAGTCCCCGGCTATGGACTGAAATGTGAAAGGCTATGGTAAATGAAGTGATGGTAAGGCAAAAGGTCATGGAGATGGAAGGTCAAGTGGGTCAAGTTGTTCGGCCCTATGCTAAAGTGGCTTGGTCTGGTTGCTAGCATGGTTCAGGTCAGGTCTGGTTGCTAGCATGGTTCAGGTCAGGTCTGGTGATCAGGGTGGTGCGGCCAGTGGTCATGTCAGTCACGGCAAGGGGCTGGAGGAGGAGTAGGTGGTGGAGGCCGAGTTAAACAAGGTGGAGATGGTGAATATATGAGTTTGGCTAGGGTTTTGTCATGGGGTGGTGCTGTTTTGGTCCAGGCAGGTCACGGCATGGGTTAGGTCAGATCATGGGTAGGCCGTACAGGTGGTGGTGGAGGAGGTGATGGTGGAGAAATCGGCTAAAGGGATGGAGGCCGAACATAGCATGCAAATAAAAGAGGAAGAAAAAGAGAAAAGAGAGAAGGAGGAGGAAAAAACAAGAACTTACTACAATTTTTTCAGAAGAAATAAAATAAGGACGTGAGGATGAGAAGAGATGTTTGTACGTTAAAAAAATGTGAGAACGTGAGGAAGTGAATTTCTTTGTACGGCTAGGAAGTGGAAAAGCTAGGGAAATGTAAAGGCACCAATTGAAACAAGTAACTTAAGTCGTTTGGAATTTCTAAGCCCAATATCAAGCCCACTTCAAAACAAATTCAACACACAAGAAAAATTCAAAGCCCAAACAAATAAAAGATGGAAAATAAAATAGAAAAATGAACAATGAAAATACAGAGAAAAATTACGTGTAAAACGCTGAATTATATTAGATTTACAAAATATAAAACAGAATTTGATAAAATGAAAAGCAGAACGAATATCAGGATTAAATACAGTTTAAAAGAAAAAAATTGGAAATTTAAAATTCAAATTTAAAAATTTCAACTGAAAGTCAAAGTTTGACCCAAGTTGACCAAAATATGAAATTTTCAGAAAATCATTATTTTATTATATTTGGAAAATAAATTATAAACAAAATCCAAAAATTTCACTGTTAAATTCCGAAATTCCAACTTTTAAATGATTTAAAATCAAAGTTTCAAATAAATTCTATTTTAAAATAATCGTTAAAAATATGGGTTGTTACAAAGTGTTATATATGAAAATCGTTCGGAAAATTGCTACAAACGCAATGGCGCAAGTTTCATAGCCAAATTTGAATGTCTAGGAAAATTTTCTTTTTAGTCCTTATTTTATTTTTAATTTTATTTTCTTATTAAATTACTTGTTAAATTTTTTGGGTGTTACATTCTCCTCCTTTAAAAGGACTTCATCCCAAAAATCTCAAATATCGAAAAAATGTTACTCATACACACATCAGCCAATAGCCACAACCATCTACTCATCCATCATCCACGAGCAGCCATTGTCCTTAGTAATTTTTTTAATGCAATATGTACATATATATGCAACGTGAAATGCATATGAACCTATACTAAGCAAAAGAGTAGGCGGTCTGCTGACCCTGTCGACCTCCTATCATGCAAATGCTCATGCCATGCATCCAAATGTATGCAACATCCTTAGTAAATATACTTGCAATTCTATATGTATGGGCAACCATACAACTCATGCAATATCTATATGCATAACATCCACTAGCACAACAAAAATTAAGAGGTAACATGCTACCAAGTGTGAGTGTGTGTATACCTAGAGAATATACTATTCTAAATGGGTATAACAAGCAATCCAAACAATACAGTCAAGTACATTCATTAGCATCCATCATCCATAACATGTCCTACCTGCACATTTGCAACCATTCCTACCATCCAATGGTCTCAACCTAAAGGGTATACCACCTAAGTCCAACATAAGAAATCTATACTTAAGAATTAAATTGAAACGTACCAGCAAAAGAGTTGTGGGTGAGTATCACGGATCTTCTCCTCGAGCTCCTATGCACATTCCGCTGGGTCGTCTCCCTGTTGGACTTTAACAAGTCAGAACTTTTTTGTTGTAGAGTTTCTTTGTATTATGCTCTAGAATACGAGTGGGCGCACGGCGAACAAGTGACTCTCACTCAACCTCCACCTCCTTTAGCTAACTCATCTCGACAACAGTAGTTGTATCATATAAGCACTTTCACAAGCGTAAAGCATGGAAAACATCATGTACCCCCGTTAACTTCTTTGGAAGCTCTAATCTATATGTCAACTTCCCTACTCTAGCCACTATTAGGAAAGGCCCTATAAATCTCGGTGCTAGCTTCCCTGACCTACCAAATCTCATCACATGCCTAAGGGGTGAAACCTTCACAAATACTATATCTTCCATTGTGAACTCTAACTTCGTACATCTCCTATCAGCATAAGATTTCTGTCTATCCTGAGCGGTCTTCATTCTTCTATGGATCAAATTCACCTTTTCTGATGTCTCCCCCACCATGTTTGGCCCAAGAATAATCCTACATGTCATATCCCATCAACATGATGGTGAACTATAGGATCTACCAAACAATGCCTCGAATGGTACCATCCCATTGCTTCCTTGATAACTATTATTATATGTAAACTCCACTGAAGGAAAATAATCCTCCCAAGAACCTCCAAAGTCTATAATGCACATCTGTAGCAAATCCTCCAAAATTAACCGATTTACTCTCTCCGTCCGTCCGTCAGTCTGGGGATGATATGCAATACTCACACTCAACTCAGTTCCAATGCCTCATGAAAACTCCTCCAGAACTCACTAGTGAAAAGCAAATCTTGGTCGTTAACTAGTAGGAACTCTACGTAACCTAACGACCTCTCTTATATAGATAACTGCCAACGATGTTGTTATCCTCGGCCTCACAGGTATAAAATGAGCACAAGTAGTCAATCGATCGACTATCACCCAAACGCTCTCATTCCCTCTTCCAGTTCTTTGTAAACCATCTATAAATTCCATGGAAATACTCTCCCACTTCCACTACGGAATATCCAATGGCTGTAATAATCCTTCCAGCTTCTTCTACTCCACCTTTACCCTCTGGAAAGTCATACATCTAGCTACATACTTCACCACTTGCTTCTTCATATCGGGCCATTAAAAACTCTCTTAATGTTGCTAGTAGCTCATCTACCAAATCCATACTACGAGGAACATAGAAACTATCATTCCTCCGTAACCATCCTCTCGAGTCAATGGCATAATGCCTTAAATGCTTCAACTTTCCTCTACTAATCCCATCCATATATCTACTAGCTCCTTATCCTCTTTCCGCCTAGATCTAATACACTCCATCAATGTAGGATAAAAATCTAAAGCTGCTAGTAATCCTTGGGAGATCTCTGATGATGGTAGAAAATCAAAGTAGAAATATACTCCAAATGTCACTACTTTAGGAACAAGGGGCTCAACATTGCATGTTGTCGACTCAAAGCGTCTGCCTCTACATTACCCTTGCCTAGGGTATAAAACCTATCAAAGTCATAGGATGCTATGAACACCATCCACCTTTACTGCCTCAAATTCAAGTCCTTTTGGGAGGACTTATAATTCGTATATAACTCCAACAGTTCTTCTAAAAGATAATGCCTCCATGAATTGAGCGCAAAGACAATGGCTGCCAACTCAAGATCATGGGTAGGGCAGTTTCTCTCATGGGTCTTCAGCTGCCGACTCGCATAACTCACAACTCCTCCCTCTTGCATTAAAATCGTGCTTAACCCCGTACTACAGGCATTGTTATAAACTATAAATGGCTTCATCCCATCTGGTAGTACCAAAACTAGTGCATTAGTCAATGCCTCCTTTAACTTGATAAAAGCATCTTTACACTTATCATCCCATAAGAAAACTAAATTCTTTTTGGTAAGATAGGTCTGTGGGGCAGAGATCTTCGCAAAGTCCTTAATGAACTTCCAATAGTAGCCCGCCAAACCAAGAAAACTTCTCACTTCCATGGCATTCTTCGAAATATGTCAATCCTGAGCTGCTGCCATCTTACTAGAAGCAACTGCTAAGCTACTTTCTAAGGCGATGTGTCCTAAAAGCGTACTTCCTCTCTCCAAGAGTGGTATTTTGAAAACTTCACCTTAAGCTTATGCGCATGGAGTGTACTGAGCACGTCCTCCAAATGCAACCATGCTTCTCCTCGCTCCTCGAAAAACTAGGATATCATCCATAAATACCATGACGAACTTGTTAAGCAACCCTTTGAAAACTCGGCTCGTCAAATCAACAAAGTAGGTGGTTGCATCGGTCATTTTGAAGGGTATGACTAACCACTCATACAATCCGTCAGGTGTACGAAATGCCATCTTCTGAATACTATCCTCAGCTACACGTAACTGACAGAACCCAATAGCCAAGTTCAATTGTGAGAATACTCTAGCTCCAACCAACTGATAAAAGAGATCGTCTACGTAGGGTAATGGATAATGAGTCTTCTTTGTCGGTTTATTCGACTCCCTATAATCAATGCAAAGTCTAAGAGAACCATCTACCTTGGTGGCAAAGTCGACTAGTGCTCCCCACTTAGAAATGCTCATCCTGATAATACTCTTCTCCAACAACTTATTAACATGCTCGTTCAACTCGCATCTTTCCTTTGGAGCGATATGCCTTAGTGGTAAGGAGATTGGTCTAGCATTCTCAATAAGATAGCTTCTAAACTCGATCTCTCTCTAGGGGCAGAAGATCGGTAACCTCAGAAAAATCATCTGGGAAATATCTAACTACAGGAAGTGCACTAAGCTCGTTATGTGATAGGTCTAATGAATATAAGTAGCTCAGCATACCCAATCCTAAGGGGTCGCAATAAATCTACAAGCTACGTCCACTACACATGCTCAATCTAAAAACCTTCCTATCATAGTCTAAAATAGCCCCAAATATAGTCATCTAATCCATGCCTAATGTCAATCCATACCTAGAAAATCCAAATACAAAGGCATCATAATCAAACTCGACCCTTAAAATAAGTAACATCATACCCCTACATACCATAGACAAATAGATCGATCCTCCTATGGGGTTTGACACAACTATAGGGTCCATGACTATACTAGTGTGTAAGCATATGTCATCAACAAGTCTACTAGAAATGAAAAAAATTGAAGTCCTAGTGTCAAATAAAGTGTGAATAGATAAACCAAAAGAGTCGACACACCATCGATCGCCACTTTCTTACCCTTGTCCACCAATGGCTGCGCACCCGAGCTAGGGATTGCCTCTAGTGCATAAGCCGAAACCACCTGAGTAGGAGCACTAGGTGATGTTGTGCAAGCTCGCTTCACATGCCCATACTGATTGCAGTTATAATACTTCACCTTTGAGAAATCCATCTTGGATTCCTTAGCAAAGTGCCCTAGTTTGCCATACTTATTACACTTCATATCCTTCTTCTTTATCTTCCCTTTCTGTACAAATCCTCCCTTCTTCTTATCCTTTGGTGCCCTTTCTCTCCAACCTTCTATGGCTCCTCTTTCACTTCCTTCTTAGGGACGGTAGTGAGTAAAGCCATCTCCACTAACCCCTCATAGGTAGCACCCATCGGAATTTGACTCACAGCTAAATCTTAGAGAGGTTTTTCAGTCCTTTAGTAAATTTAAGAGCCTTCTTGTGTGCCATGTGAATCAACTCCATACCAAATCTTGCTAGCTCATTAACTGATTTACATATTCATTGACTGTCATGTCTCCTTCTTAAGATGGATAAACTTCTCTAGCTAAACGCCTTCCTCCGCCCTAGATAGGAACTTCATCTTAAATCTCCTACGGAACTCATCCCAAGAAATATCACCTCCATCGGTTTCAGACTCCATGATCACCTACCAGCTCAACGCCTCTCCCTGCAACTGCTAGGTAGGTAACTGCCTCCTTACAACATTAGTCAAAACCGTTAGACCAAATATCCTCTCGTAAGCATGGATCCATGACCTGGAATCCACGTAAGACTTCATCCCATTGTATGGCTTACCTCCAAGACTAGAAAAATCTTCACATAGTTTGGTAAAATATGAAGTGGTAGGTGGGAGGGCAGGAACCTCACATGTTGCTTTCTCCGTTGGCTCTCTAGTGGGACTGAGCTTTTCATGTCCCTTAACATGAAGATATCGGCGAAACCATACAGGGATGTTCACGCCCAGAATCTCGGCTGCATCATCGGAGCCTAAACCTATGGGATCAGTCATCTTCTATCTGTGAATGTTAAGAATTTCATTAGAACTTCCATAGATAGCATAAATACGATTAAGAGATAACATAGACATGATTGGGAATTAACATAGGCACAAATAAGAGAGATTTTGATATATAAAAAATTTTGAAAAGCTTTTTGAAAGTAATATTTTATTTATACTTATATATATATGCTTTTAAAAAGTCCATTTTTGATAACTTTAGGAGACTATTTTTAAAATCCTTTAAGAAAACCATTTTTTTCAAAAAATTTCAAGTAACTTCTCTCAATACAGACCTACTCCCTAAGAAACATTGAACCTTTGCTCTCATACCAACTATGAAAACCCGCACCTCCCGACATGCACCGATCCAAAGCTCAGTGTCGCTTTCGGCCTCGCATTGTGTCGAGAAATGTGGATCATTAGGGTTTAACCTTTAACATTCCAAAGACTAAGATAAGCAGATGTAATCTAAGATATACAAAACTTTCATAACTCTAAGCGGAAGGAATAAAACATATATAACATAGAAAAATGTCACTCTTAGAAAATATTCAAATCATGGTCTCAAAAAAATTAGTACATGGTCCAATACAAAGTACATAGAAAAATATCTCTCAAAGTCTGATACAAGGAAACAAAATGTACTGATATGATAGAATAATAGCGGAGAGTGAATATGGTAAAAGCATTCTTTAAAGATAAGCATGAATCTCCAAGTATTAAGAATGGGCCAATCACCAGCTGCCCTATCCACCTGTGGTGGGGGAAAAATGGAAAAGGAATGTCAGATAAAAAGTCTGGTGAATGAGTACAAGTTTAATATGTAATGATCATGTACAGTTAACTTCAAGACTGTTTAAATAACATAGGGTGTGCTACAAGTGTCCGTGAACTTCTAAGGTCCAATATTTAAGGGTTCTTATCTAACACAAAGGATTGAACTAGTAGTCATACTAATGATTGGCCAATGCTCCTAGAGCTATCCAATGAGAAAATACAACCTGTAGGCGACTGTGGGAACTGCTCCATAAATACCTATACCATCACTAAGCTTGGAAAAGGAGAATCCTGAAATGCAAATTCACTGTGCGACTCATCGTATGCACCTCTATCCATCTCTCGATTGTAGTGCAAAAAGCCTCTTATCGTACTGCACTGGCATCCATCTGTACACATCGCGTTAGAACCGTGCATACAAGGACTCCTATTAGTACTGGGCTACTTTCCACTCTATAGCCTCTGATCGTGTTGTGCAGGGCCTAACTGTCCTTTAATATCCTTCATTAGCACCAAGCTCACTCGCCTGATGTCTCCATCAGTGTTGCGCATCCAATGCGGAACTCCCCCTAATTATCTACGAAATACATTGCACTATTTGACTCTCAACTCTCAATTTGGGTATTTAACTGTTATCCAAAACCGTGATGACCTAATGTCCTTTGATATGGAATTGATTTCCTTATTGTCTCTATCATGTGTACTTACCCAAAATAGGTCTATAATCAATTTTCCATTTATATAATTTTTAACTGAAATTATATAATTTTTGTTACCAACTTGGGCCTTAGATTGAGGTTCAAAATCCATAATTTTCGTTACGAATGGTCAACCACTAAATCTATACGGTCGACTACTACCGCACTTAGTAAAATTAGAGTTACATTAATTTTCTTTGTTGATTGTTAATTACTTTTTAATCGATGTCATTAGCAGTTGTTGGTGAACCCTAATTATTAGATGAACAGTCCATTTCAGTTTGCAATTCAGTTTGGAGTTTATGATTTAGGGTTTACAAATTTAATTGTAAAAGAGGCGTATACATCAATATCAAGTTAAGAGTTTACTGTAGTTCAATTCTAGTCTAGTTCGTATATTCCAATTTAGAGTTTTGTATTGTTCAAATTGAATTTCTGACACCTTAAACCCATTAAAATAGATTAAACTAACTTTAACAATCATCTTACTGAAATTGTTCGCACTCATTTCAAGCCTTAGCTCTTCTATCCACTTTTGCTTAAGAATCGCCCTTCCGTGTGTTATCTCCACTTGCTCCACCTTGATTCAAATGCTTTTGTTATTCTAGGTTGATTTTATTTGGTTTTAAAGAATTTTTAAAGTGAGAGAAGAGGATAAATTTTGATGGGTTTTCATTATTGTAAACTATTATACAAGAACTAGGGTTAGGTTAGAGTAGAATTTATAGGGTTTAACAATTTGTTTAGGCTTTTGAATTTAGTCTAGAGAATATTTAGGATCGTCAGGCACGATCATCAAAAGCTTGGCACCTAAGTAATTAATCTCCACTATTTGAACACGTCATGAAGCAACAAATTATTAATTTTACAAGGCTCACGGTCGACCACTACCTTTCCAGATCAACCGCTACCAGTATCTTCGGCCTTTATGGGACGACTGGCTCTATTGTAAATTGTGAATTATAAATTTCAAGTCTTTATTCTATTTTCGATTCTTTTAATGCCCATAACTTTTAAGTATTAACTCTGATTATGAAATGTCATATACAAATATCGTCTGGAAAATCGTTATGAACGTAATGGTGCAAGTTTCATAGCCAAATGTAACTACCCCTATTTTGAGGCCAAAAGCTAAACACTACAGATGCTGCAGTCATCTATAATATTAACTTCTAGGGAAAAGATATGGTAATGTTAATGGTATCCATAATATCAGAGTCACATAAATATGAAATAAAATCATCACAGATTAAAACAACTTTTCTGATTACATTTCAAAAAAATATTTCATATTCAGATTACATAATCCTATAACGCTTCCCAAGTTTAGATCAAATATAGTCATTACAAAATACGCCAAGAGCGACATTTGAAGATGCCCCCTTGGATGATCAGAGAACTAATGGACTAATTGTCTCAGTACAACACAGCGGAATTTAAAAAAAATAACAGCAACTCCTAAATAGCTGTCTATCAGCCTCCTGCTTGTCTTCGGTAGCTTTATTTGCCAACTTACTAAAAATTTGAAAAACCCAAACTCTCAATCTACTCAAATCAATTTTGAGCACTCGAGAGTTTAAGGGGAAAACATAAACTTTGAGTCGGACATAGAGCCTGGTGTGAATAATACTATACATCTCAGTTATCTGATATTAAGTGAGACCACACCGCTTAGCAGAATGGGTTTCCCCTGGCTAATATCCCTTTAAAAATATGTCTATTTGCAAATCATAATCCTGCAACCAAACTATTTAATCAACTGATTATATCAATAATAGCAAATATCATATATGCTTAAAATAGGTAATAACTGGACCAACTGTCCGGAAAAACTATAGTTTTATTTGGCTAACTACTAACCTTTGGCTGACTTGGGCCTACCAAACAAAATATCAAATGGTCTAACACCCGTTAGATAGGTCTCTAGACGGTCTATCCTTAACTTACTTCTCTGAGGGTCAACTGATCCTAATGGTTTTGCGGGCTCACCAATAACCTACCTCTGTACATAAATATTCCCTTATATGTGTAACCATCATTTAAGTCTTACATGTGACTAAGCCCTACACACTGGAATTTTGGACTAAATTAGCTAGGGGCTAATAGCTAATGAGTAGGGCGCGATCCTACACCAGTCCTACCTGGTCTTCTAATCTGAGTAATTTTCTTAGGGTTAACTACCCTTTAAAATTTTCCTTGAAAACCTACAAAATGATTTAATCCCTTTAAATCTTACATATACAAGGAAAATATACTCTTTTCTTTACGCCATGTTATATATACTTTACTTAAAATAATGTTGATGAAATATATTAAGGGTTACCTGTCCCTCTAAAATAAGTTAAATCCCTTTTTAACTTAAAACACTTAGGCTACACTGCCAAGGTAAATCATTTGAAACCTTTGTTTAAAACCTTTAAACAATTCTCTTTCAAAACCAATGAAAGTCCCCTTTTCGAAACCGTTTAAAGTACCCCTTTCGATATAAGTAAACTACTTTATTTTATAACCTTAAGCCTAAAGGCCAAGCATACCTTCTGAAACCATTGAAAACATCTTCTTCGAAAGCTTTAGAAACCTTAGACATCCTCTTTTAAAATCCTTTAAATATGCCTTTCGAAACCATTGGAAACCTTCCATTTAGACTAAGATAAACCTTTCGAAACTACTGGGGAATCACCCCTTCGAAACCTTATATACATATATCTTTCGAAAATACTAGGAACCTTTCCCTTCGAAACCTTACATACATATACCTTTCGAAAATGCTGGGAACCTTCCCTTTAAAACCTTTACTTATTACCTTTCGAAAGAATTAAAGTATACTACATAAGACAAACCTTTCAAAAGCATTGGGTTCAAGTATAAGTGTGTGGAAAACCTTTTGAAACCTTTAGAAACCATTCCTTTCGAAACCTTTGGGTTTAACTTTCAAATATCAAAAAGGGTCATAAACAACCAAGTTGAAAGAAACTCTTTCGAAATCAATTCCAAGTAAAAAGTGGATGGTGTCAAAACCTATCCCATTGAAAGCATTGGAGAAGCGGTTAAGTTTTAAAAAGCAAGTAACCCTTTTGAAGCCACTCTGGGTTGAAAGGTAAAAAGGCGGCAGTTAGGGGTTTTCAACCCCTTCGAAAGCATTTACTTAAAACAAAGGCACGACCTCCTTCGATAGCATTTTTTTCTTTTAAACCATGGACTAAGTCGAAAGCTATCTTATTCAAAGCCATTTCCCACAACAATTTGGCCCAGTTGGAAGCCAACCAAGTCGAAAGCATTACTATCGAAAGTAAAGTAGGCGCATTTCCATTTTAAAGCAAAGTAGCGCTTCGAAACTCTTCCGCCTATATCCAATTCGCCGCGTACCAAGTCTTTGATGCCATGCGCATTGGTTTCGAGGGTGATGGTGGCAGAGCTACTAAGTTGAAACCCTGGGTACCGAAAGTGGCGAAACAGTTAAAAAACCTGTTTAAACTGAATTTTATCTTTTTAAAGTAATCTTTTCAACTAACCTACCTTGTTTGTTAAAATATGATTGGTTGCAGATTTTCTTTTCCAAAAACACTGCCGAAATTTCAGAATTAATCAATTTAAATAGTTTACAAAATACCCCTTCTCCTTTTATAAATATATAAAACATTTATGTCCCATAACTTAAATAATTTTATATATCTATTAAAACACTTAGAAAAATTCTACAAAATTTCACATAAATCTCCTTTAATATGTTATCTAGCATATTTAAATTTCAGACCCAAAACGATTACAGAATTGCCGTAATTATTTTTAAACCCAATAGCCTTTTTCTTCACTAGAAAATTAATATTAATTCCATAATAATTCAAAAATTATGAAACTTGAAACCCATTTCCAAAATATCATTTCTGAACTTATATAAAATTCACAAGACATTTGGATGTCATCTTATAGGTTTTTCAATCCAAAACATATCATAAATCAAAATGGATTAGCATAATTCATCAACAAGCATATATATAAAAATCATTCAAAACATGGAAAAACATTTGAAAAATCATTCGGGTCTAACCTTAGAAACCGAAAATACCAAAATATGAGATGTAGCATATTACTCACCTTTAGCTTTAATGTTAAGGATTTGAGATTTGATCTTGATTAAGTTGCTTAAGCTTTTTCTCTTGATCTTAGCTTTACCTTCTCTTGTTTCCCCTTAATGGTGGCCAGCCTCTTACTTTGGTTTTAGTTTTGTGAATATAGCAATGAACGTATAGAATATGGCTTAAGGGGTTTAGGGTATAAGAATAATACTTATTCCTATATTGCCCTTGTCTATTTCCTAACATTTTATTCCATCTCAATTTACTTAATTCATTCGTTAACATGGCAATTAATCACAAATCTCAATCCCTTAACTAATCAACCATTACCTTACTTTATTTAATTTAGTTAATTAAATCTCCTGAATAATGTTATCAAAAATTAGGGGCATTACACCAAATTCGGACGTTTGTGAAAATTTTCTATTTAATCATTGTTTTATTTTGATTTAATTTTCTTATTAAATTTCTCATTAAATTTTCGAGGTGTTATAATTGGGGGCTAATTTTACCGAAACGCTAAGTATATCGCCTTGTATAGCGCCTAAATAAAAGCAGCATACATATATGCGCAAATTTATAACCGAGTCCAAATGTTGAGAACCATATAGCATTGTTTTGTGAATACAATGTCACGATACAGATTGCAAAAGAACCTATGACTCATAAAATTTATAGACACATACTTTGAAAATTCAACATGAAAAAGGTAATTTATCAATATCGAAAAGGTATTGGTTGACAAAGTAAATAATGATGCAATATAGCAGATCCATTCATTAAGGGACTAGCTCGGTCACTTCTAAGCTGATAGGAGGAATGAGGTATGTATCTATAATTGAACCCAAGTGCAAGTAGGAACTTGAAAGAGTTAGTGGTATTCCATAGGGGTAATTATGTAATTTGTTACATATATCTAAGTTTGTAATCAATCTTGTTTGTAATAAAGGTATTTGTTCTGTTATATACTTTGTTATATTGTGATATGATTAATCAAGTAATCGATTTCAAGTAAAATGTTATGTGGTTGTAGTTGTAGATAGTTGCAATCTTGAGTTACTAATCATGAAATGAAATAACATTTGTTTTTCTAAATATTCCTGGTTAAGATGTTTCGAAAAAGAGCATCGATACATCTGTTGGGAACAGAATACGTAATGTTGTCTAAATGTTAGGCAATGTTTTACTTATGGCACACAAGGCACCAATGGGTTACGTACTTGTAGTTATTGGATAACTATAGATTGATTCATCAAAGAATTTCATGTTAATTGATAACAATTAAGTCAAACAGAAAATCTCAATGTGTCGATCTTACATAGTTCCCTCGACTTGTGAATACCATGGAACTGTAAGTGGAGACTCCACTTTGATTATAGTCATATCATGGCATGATAGTCCATGAAGTGACTATAGTTGGGTCTAAGTTGAAGCACTAGAACTGAAGCACTATTCAGTAGAGAATTTGCCCCCTAAGTTGATGAGATTAGTATGACTGTCAATTGTAGTCAACTCAAAGTCAAATCTTTGGCCAAAGTAGAACGATTAATAATAAATGTTATTATTGAACCATGGACTTCTTTTTTTTGGAAAAATCAAGTTAATTATGGACAATATTAGAGCTTAGACCAATACCAAATTCCATAGATCCTAATGTGATACAGTGTTGATGAAGACAGTATGTAAATTATTATCATTATTGATACCATTTAAGATAATATAAATTTTGATTTTACCAAAATGATATGTAAGAGATAAATTTGATCAAACTATCACACCACTAGCTAAGGTGGCATGTGAATATTAATATTTGAATTGTTCAATATTAATCGCAGACTGAATTCATACCTTTGAGTCACACAACCGCATTTGTGAATTCTATGAAAAACCATACGATTTAATTAGTTTATAAAGTGTTATAAATAAATATATATTTATAAATATATATTTATTTGATGTTTAGGGTGTTGTAGTACTTATTTGGATGTGTACAGAAAAGTATATTTGCATCTATCGATATTCGATGTCCGTATATATTTAAACGGGCTTTAAGTACAGTTAATTACTTAACGGGTTTTGGAAAAATTTGATTAATGTACGGGGCAAGTGATAGATAGCCATAAAAGGAGAGAGGAGGGGCTTGGCTTAGTTAAGAATTAATAGGAAATTAAAAAGGGAAATTTTAAAGAGAGAATGTGAAATGTTTCTGTTATCTCCATAAAACAATATTCTCTTACTCGTTTCTAATATAATTTAATTTTCTTATTTCATGCTTCATCCATGGCCACTGCCCCTATTCCTCTCATAGTTGAAAATTTTTCTACCCAAAATAAAATAAAATAAATATAGTTCATTCGATTCTAGCAAGATGGAGTGTTGATTCAAGGAGTCTAGAAAGCAATTCACAAATAAAGGTGTCATAAAAGGCTAGATCAAGTGTGGTAAACATTCTTTCTTAATTTTAACATGTCACCTACCCTAACCTATATATTTGTGTTGTTAAATGTGTATTTATGTGATTTTTAAATTATTGAAATTTGTTTATAACTTTTTATATGTTTTAATTGTAAATTTCTACTATTATAAATGAATGAGGTTTAAATATGTCTACATGTTTGGATCTGACTATGATTTTCTAAGATTAGTATCAAATTTATTTAGATCTGGTTTAGAAGAGAAAAATTATTTTTGTCAAAGTTATATGTATATACATATGTATATGTATGTATGTGGGTGTATATGTGTGTGTGTGTATACGTGTGTGTACACATATACATGTTTAGATCTTAAACATTTCATGTTTAATTTAATTCATTGTTATCTTTAGAACTCATTTATTGTTTGATACATATTAGAAAAGGTTAAAATTGAATAGGAATATTAATATGAAATTTCGAATGTTTGAATAATTTTAATTGTAATATTTTTTAAAAGGTGATTTGGTTTATAAATCTTTATATACTATTTTAAATCTAAATATTTTTAATTTTAAAGTACTTTTTTTATGGTTATTTAAGAAATCATATTCCTTTTTAACCTAAATTTTAGATCATGCTTTAATTAGGAGATTGTAAATAACGACGATATCAACTATTTTCTATTTTCTATTCTAAATCTTTAAAATATGTTAAGATATCTAATTTAACATGTGGATTTATATTAAACTATGTACATAAAGAAATAGATGGCAATACACTATATACATATAAATGGTCATATATATATATATATATATATATGGTACTTTGACAACCCGCATCCTAATGGGACCAAATTTTCGCTGAATCGAAAACCCAAGTCCATTAAAGAATAGATTGTTGGTGTTGGTATCATGTAAATAACAAAATCATATCAGAGCACTGTCGATATAAACTCACAGCGAAATAGTATTCTAAACCATTTAGCCATATTCTACCTCATCCTCAAGACTTATCTAGCTGCTTCGTACAGAGGACTCCATTCCTTAGACTAATCATGGACTCAACTCAATGGAATATTAAGGCTCAGCTCCCCAGATTATCCTATTCTCTTGAAAGACCTCAACTAAGGGCTATGTAGCCTTACCTGCTAACAACAAACAAACTAAAAAACAATTATGAGGCGGTGCATTTCCCAAACATGATCTACACTAGTAGGCGGAGTAGTCCGTTTAGGCGTAACCCTAGTGTTTCTACTAATCGCTTCAGGACCGATGGCACTCTCGACCTATGTGTACAACCATACTCCTCACATGTATGGTACCAACCTTGCTCACATTGCGTCGAGCCTACGTTCATCGTACAATTTAGATTGCCTAATGCAATCAAGGAATTTCTTGATGGTTATTTAACATGTACCCTCTAAAATGATTAAAGTATACCCTACTTTCCCCTTTAACACTTTAAACCGAGGCGAACCCTACTTTGGTATATTCCATTTACCTATACGCGAACATATATCCCCACAGGTCCTGAAGATGTCTCACATCAGTACAATGTATACACAACCGCTGGTAGTCTCCTTTGGAGGGCAGACATATATTATGTAAAATTAGTGACCTCGCATCCCAACCCATACTAATAACTATGTCATTTATAATTTATTTAATTCATTGACTAGATTCAATAATTCACACCTGCCATAAACACGTGCTTAAGGCTATATAAATTTATTTAATTACTATGCCTCCTATTGACGTCAAAAATGGATGCCAACACCCAAATAATGTGAAAGCACCACAAATCCAATAACCAATTCCAAACAGAGTGAAGTAGAGAATAAAATATGAAGAACAAAATGTTAAAATGGTTAGAAATGCACACAAGAGGTTTATAGTGGTTCAGCAGACTCCGTAGCTTACGTCCACTCTAAAAAAAATTATTTATACTGTTGATTACAGTTACATTGATTTGAATTCGAGTATTAAAAATGGCAGAGCGTGGCGAAGAGAACTAGAATGAGGAAGAAGAAGAGGCCCTTTTTTCCCTGAGCCAATGATTCTGTGTTTATAGGAGAAGTCGATGAAATTTTTACCTGAAATTCCATATGCAGAACCTCAAGACCAGGCCGACCCCACTCCCTGAAAATGGGCCTCATTGGCCCCACTTTGAGGGATCAGTGTCTATCCCTATAAGGGGATCTGCGCTGATCCCTTAAGATAGGGGAGTGGGGCTCAGCGATCCTAGGGTGAGTCCCCCATGTTGCCTTCTCCTGGTTTCCTAAGTTTTTTACATAGTTCCTTGAGTGTTTTCTAGATTAACCGATTGATCTTTGATGAGTTGATCTACTGAATTGAGTATCCATATCCTAATGATCTGATCTAATCCCCTGCCTAAAGGAAGTAATCCGATCTGGTCCCCTGCATAGGGGAAGTGCCAATCAATACTTAACCAATTCTGAGATGCCATTCATCTAAATCCGCTTGACTATCATTCATAACCTTTCTTATAACTGATCTTCAATCCTGATAATCATCTCTTCGGGCTTCTTGCCTCGATGATCACGAAATATGTTTTGCCAAATCCATAAGTATCATGGCCTTTCCAAAAGGCGGGATGACACCTCTTATGTTCAACTGCTAATATTATGTTATTTAAACATAACTTTCTTCTTGTTTCACTAACGTCGTTTAATGTCATTTACCGCTTTCTCTAATTTAATAGATTAAATATCTTTTACTACTTAACTTCCACTAAACAATATTAGATATAACTTTATGCCCATTTTCAACTATTAACTACCTTTCTTTGATTATTGTAACTTCTTAATTGTTCATTGCTTTATTTATATTTCTTTTCTTATTGTTTACTTCCCAACTTATCTTAAATTGCATATATTAGATTCACAATTAAATTATTGTTATTATCACTACTTACAATACTTCGGATTATACTTAGGGATTTGTGCATTTTAATGTGTTGGAATTACATTTTCCCAAAAGGAAACGTTAACATTGTAATTTTTGATAAATTAACTAAAAGAGGACTCATGTTATGTGTGGAATTACAAAGAATTATCTATTATGTTCTTACTGAAATAGATGGTAAAATATATGGTCCCCATTTTGTATATTTCTTCCTTTTGGCATATTCCTTGTTATTTCAAACGAAACACTTTTTTATTCATATTTATAAAACTGGTAATATATAGAAATTTACATAGTAACACACTTCTTTCTAGTGAATTAAAAATACTACTTAAACCCCAATCCAAATTATAATAACATCCAATTCATGTTTACTAACATATATCATTTAACCAACAAACCTAGAATTATTATACAATATTCTAAATTTAGGGATTATTTTCAAACTCTACTGTAAAAATCCTTCCAGGCTCTCATCTAGACACTAGGCTAGCCTTACCACCTAGATGAGACTTACCATATTATCTAAGCATATAAATGGGTTTATATCACTGCTTATGCACTAATTTAGGCTATGTTCCTTTTATAAGCATTAAAATGTATGATTCAAGCTTTTTTGCTTCCATGGCTGCTTCCAAAACCATCCAAACTAATCAATCTCATTTTGGATCGGTTAATACTAAATAGAATACTAAATTTTTATCCAAAATGCTTGAGTTTATCAAAAATCTCTAAATTGATTAATCCTCGCTTAAACGATTAATCCCTAGTCCACGCTTTCTGCCTAGCAATTTTTGCAATCTTGCTTTCATCCCTACTTTCCAGATTCAACTATATGCAATATTTAATCAAAGTTAACAATTCACCGAATATGTAGGCATGGCTTTCAAATTCATTATATGTATATATTTAACCCTACAACTCCAAAATTATTTTCAGGCATATAAGGAACAGATTACAACGATATAAATCCAATATTATATAAAAATATATAATTTCTCACTTACCTCTAAGCTTCCAAATCTTCATATCTAGGTCCTTTTATTCCTATTTGACTTCCTTTTCTTCTTACCGAAATATGTATCGAAAGCATATACATATTTATTAGAAATTTAGATCTAAGAAGAGATTTGAATTTAATTTAGATTTGGATTTACAATGTACCTTGGCTTTAGCGATTCAATTCGATATTATTCTTCTTCTATATTATTCTCTGCTATTCTCCACTCATATATATATATTATAGTTTA
This sequence comes from Allium fistulosum, assembly GCA_030737815.1. Taxonomy (NCBI): domain Eukaryota; kingdom Viridiplantae; phylum Streptophyta; class Magnoliopsida; order Asparagales; family Amaryllidaceae; genus Allium; species Allium fistulosum. The sequence continues at coordinate 342,445,348 of CM060904.1, forward strand.
TATAGATTATAGAATTTGTGAAGGAAAGAAAATGTAGAGCTTCGCCATTGCTTCAGAAAATATAAGAAGAAAAATAAGGAGCTAGGCATGTGTTATAGGGGTTCGAATCGATGCTAGCCTTTAGATTAGAGTATATTAAATCTGGACTGTTTGGCCTAGATTCAACACATAGCCGTTAGCCTATCAACGGTCGACCGACCCCAATAAGGGGTCGACTAGTTGCCTAGTTATGTCAAACAGTAATTTGTTTCCACTTACACATTATTTATACGATTTTATTATGATCTGATTAATATTAATTCTACTTATACTTCAAAATATTCAAATTAATATTGATTCTACTTATACTTCAAAATATTCAAACGTTGATAACTTTTCGTTTGAACTCCGATCGTAAAACTTTATATATGAAAATTGATTAGAAAATCACCACAAATGCAACGATGCAAGTTTCGCAGTCAAATTATGACATTTGTGAAAATACCATTTTTAGGCTTTAATAATTATTTATTAATCCTCTTTAATTAATTATCTTTCAATTTACAAGGTATTACAGGTACTATTAATATGTGTATATGAACCATATACACGTATCGGTATATTTAAACATATATATACATACTTAAAAATTTATATTCCCGATATGCATATGAATTTATTACATGCATATTTTAGCATGATATATATACACACAATATATATAAATCCCAATATCTTTGTTTATACACATATAGTTATATACATGTCTCTATATATTGCTGTGTCATTTTATGGGTCTATATATGTTAAACCGAAATGTGGTTCAATGTTTTAGTTATGTATACAAGAAGGCATGTTCGAAGAAATTCCAATGATACCCCTTGGTTTTATGATTATTCACAGAATTGTTTGAAATATAGTTCATAAGTCCAAAAGATAAAATAGGTAAGTCAAAAAGTCAATAGGCAAATAGGAAAATACAAGAGCCAATGGGCAATATGCTCTAGTCATGTTCTCTATTCAATTATGAACATGTTACAAAATGGTGCAAATATGTAATTTTCTAATTTTCTAGCCCTTGTTTACAAATATGTCATCTTCTTCCTCGTTATCCTTAATTCCATTAGTTTGTCCTCGAGCTCTCTTTACCATAACGAAGAGAACTTGGAGAAGATCCTAATTGGAAAAATTGACAAGAATGGGAAAGAGATTAAGGGCACCTTTCCATGAAGAGGTGCACCATTATTTATAGTGGTCAGAAGGAGGTAAGCTTGCTCCAATTGGCGATGTTGGACTTTTGGTGCCATGGAGCATGTAGTGAAATGTGAAGGATTTTGAAGCTTTATGAAGGAAAATGCACTAAATCCTCTAGAATTGGCTCTTGCAAATGATCTTATCCTTCTTTCTTTGCATGACCTTCAATGTCCTATAGCATGGACATTGTGCGACATCGATAATCATGCCATACTCATGAAATTTGGCATTGATTAATGGCTTATGGAATGTAGCATTAATATTACTCTTATTATCACATTGATGAAGCGCGATATGGCTGGAGAATGATATCGACTAGATGCGATATGGATTAAGTGCGAAATTAATGAATTGGGGCATCAATGAAAGGCAGCATCGATGGAGTACAATGTAGATCAGGTGCAGCATTGAATTTTTGCATTGTTGATTAGAGGCGGCATTGACAAAGTTGGCATTGATAAGATGAGAAGCGGAATCATCAAATTAGCGGCATCAAATGACTTGCGCTATCATTCACTTCAACGGCGTTGAATATCTATCAGCATCATAAAGCTCGGTATCAATACTACCCACTAACATCAATACTACCATTTGCGGCATCATTATCAACCGCAGTATCAACATTATCAATTGCAACATCAGTTAACTTTCGGCATTGATATTTCTTTAGTGTCAACCTCTTTATTATCAGGTTTTATGGCATCAAATACTTTGACCTCATTTCCTTCGACATCAGTCACCTTCGCCATTAGCCTTTGGAAATTATGTGGACAACACATATCATAGTGTGTGCGTGTGCACACATGTATCATAGTATATTTAAACATATTTTTATATATATACACTTAAAATTTATATTCCTGATATGCATATGAATTTATCACATGCATATTTTAGCATGATATATATATATACACACACACACAATAGATTTAAATTTAATATCTATATTTATACACATATAGTTATATACATGTCTATATCTTTATTTTGCTGTGTCATTTTATTGGTGTATATATGATATACTCAAATAAATATTAATTTATATTAATATGATTAATTAAATAAATACCTTTTTAAAAAATAAAATATGATTTTATTTAAAATTGATAGATTGGATGTAATGCTAGTTAATAGACTTCATAGGCCCATTAAAATCCAAATGGAGATTTTTTTTAAAATTTACCCATTTCACCCGTTGCCAAAACAAAATGAACCCAATAAGCATCCCCAGTAGTCATCAGAAATTCACCATCCATTGTATGAAGAGCATCACATGTACTAGTCTCAACGGATGTACTGATACCCTTTTCTCGATTCGTCTTAATTAGGAACATTTAAGATGTAAATTTTTAGATATCGATTCAATGCTCATGGTTACAAACATGCTTCTCCTAATGATTTTTACTTACATATATCTATTGTATTAATCCCATCAGTTTTATGTCTATATAACAACACATATAAAAGAAAATAAAATCAAAATCATACTTTATTTTAAACAAGGTTATGTTTTTACAAGAGTTAAGTTAAATAGCAAATTACATAATTTCCCCTGAGGCACACCCTTAACTCTGTCATATACAATATATAATTAGAAAGGATATAGTTTATGGGGACAATAATTTGCTAAGCATCCTCAAGGTTTTAGTAACATGATAAATGGATCCTAATACCCATTAAAGGAATTTAATAAATTCCTGTATCTCTTCTAGGCACTTTTTTAGAGATGTAAAATTTAGTTGGAGCCTTATTCGATGAAGATAATAAACTAATCAAATAAGTATAAGAATGTTTGAGATGTTATCTAATTTACTATAATAAATTTGTGTAGAATGAATGGCAAAATGAAGTTATTTCTAGAGAAAAACACATTAATTTGTGTGATATATACGGATTGGTTAAGAAATGTAAAGATCGCGCTCACCCACAAAAAGTTGTAGTATGTAGTCATTAATAAGCAAAAAGCTAAACCCTATAAAGATGCAACACTTGAAACAAATATCATCATATGAGTCATGGTCAATAAAATGTGAACTTGCTCAATCTTACATGATATCTACCATGAGCATCAAGCTCCAAAGGTAAAATGAAAATATGGATGTTTGGTTCATATTCAAGCAACTATAAAATTTGTATAGTGAACAGTCTCGTATCGCATGGTACGAGATCTCACGGAAATTGTTCAGACAAAATAAGCAAAGGAACTCATGTTAAATATTATGTACTCAATATGATTGAGTACATAGAGAGATTGTGGTTATGACTTAGATAATGGGTTATAGACCAACTTGATTTATTGGTTATGGACTCTACAGTTTGATCTTTTCGTATTGAACTTCAATATGAATTCATTAAAGTGTACTGTCATGGATCCTTGATATTTCAAGAATGGCCAAGAGTACGTGCATGAAAGAACCCAGTGTGGTACTCACAGTCAAGGATGCATCTTAAGGGAAAACATAGGCAAAGGATGGTAAGGGTAAAGCTATGGTTAAAGAAGAGAAAGGTAAATTTCACTATTGTTCTTAAAAAGGGACACAGGAAAAGGAAATGTTTAGATTATCTGAAGATACTCATATGGGAAAAAATTGATTTTGCTCCAAAAGTTATTTTCCTTATAGAAAAATATTTATTTATAAGTGATTTATCTTGGGTCTTAGATATTGGATCTGGAACTCATACCTGTAATTCATTACAGGGACTTAGTAGCAAGAGGCCCGTAGCAAGAGGGACCATGGAATTCTAAGTTGTAAATGAAGCTACTATGTCATCGTAGCAATAGGAGATTACAATGTAAAGCTTGCTAATGGATATGATTTAGTTTTATATAATGGTTATTTTATACAGAACTTTATAAATGGAATAATCTCTATTTCTCATGTGATGGAAAAAGGTTTTTTGTAACGATAATGTTATGAATGTTTGTTGTGATAATAAAATTGTTTGGTTTGGTATTCTTAAAGATGGCATTTATATACTATACTATAATCATGTATTTGTTGTTGAAACTAATAATGCATCTAAAGTAAATGATAATTGTCTTTGGCATTGTAAACCGGGCTATGTATGCATGAACACTACACACGACACTCAAATTTACATGTTATTAACTATTCTCAGTTTAAAACTATTTTGTGTTTCGAAAGTATAATATATTTTTTTCCTTTTTTAAGCTTTGTAATTCCATTTTTTGGTAGACTCGTTTTTTTTCTTTTTAGTCGATCATTTAGTTTTAGAATTTCGGGTTAGTCAGGGAAAGTACGATGGTTTTTGAGTGAAAATACTTGCTGATACTCTTGCCATTATTTTTCCCCATCCCCATCTTATTTACAGTACTCCTTTTGGAGGTAAATAAAATAATTGTTTAAAAAAATTGTTTTATACATAAAATAAAAGAAGTATGTCTGATTTTAAATAAACTATAATTATCTATAATACTATGTAACTTAAATCTAATTTATATATGAATTGAGCCCATTCCTACCTATTCATACATTGGATTACATGGATTGAAATTTCAAAACATATACCGAGTGTCGAGTCAATAATTAATCTCATTCAAAGCTCAACTTACTAACCTTTTATCATCCTCCTCTCATACATGTGCAGCTCAAATTACTAATCCATTTATATACCTTCCTAAAAAAACTGATGTATCAACATTTGTGGAACAAATAACACAATGAGTTTCTCAAAAAAATCAAGTTAAATCAACTTCAAAACTTCCATGGCCACTTTAAGTTTACAAAGTTTTTACTTAAAATCATCGCTATCATCAAAACGATACCACAAAAATATATGTTATCAAGATATGTTATAAGCACTGAACAGCCTCGAAAAAAATCAAATATCAATGCCAAGCATGCTAGTAATGATGACATGGAAAAACTATCACTGAATCATGATATCAAAGATAAAACCATGAGCAACTTCTCCAAAAACTATAATGATAAGCTGATACAGGAAAAGCTTTGCACAATAGCTGAAGCAGTAGCAAATAGAGTAGAGATAGTAACGAATAGATTAAGAATCAAGAGCAGTGAAAAATATATAATAAATGTTGCAGTACCTCTCATGGCAGTTTAAATTGGAAAAGCATATATTTAGGGTTCTAGGCGATTGAAATGATGGTTATGTTTAGGAATCGAGTTCGACTATTGATGACAGAGGTAGGGTTTGCGATTCAAAAGTTAATCAACTATCGATGATGGAGGTTAGGGTTTCGTGATTCAATAGTTGGAGTGTTGACAGCCAATTTGGGATCAATTTAGTTATTATTTTCTAGAGGTGACAAGGGAAAGAAGGATAGTGTTTTCTAAAGGAGGTGACAAAGTGAATAGGCGCATTTTATTCCAGCACAAAATAAATTGTTTCCTTCCTTTTGATTGAATATCATTGAGTACAGCTTATATTTACTTCAGAGCATTGGAAACCCTACATTGCATAGGTTTAGAAGGAAGATATGTAGAAATGCTATGTAAGCTATCAGAAGTCCATATTTTTGTTGTGGAAATGATTGACCAAGTTTAAAAACCAAGGATTTCTGCCATCCTTCGATCCTAAATCATTTGATACTTATACGTCGTGTCTTAAATGTAAAATATCTAAGCACCCATTCAATGAGAACAATGAAAAAGTTACTTAATTCTTAGAATTAATATGTATTAGATATGTGGTTCTATGACTATATGTACTAAAGGTAGACCCTTATCCTTCATTACAATCACATATGATTTATCTATATATGGATATGTGCATCATATGTATCATAAATCAAAGGTCAATGATAAATTCATAGAATTTAAGAATGAAGTTGAAAACAAGATATGTAATAAAATTAAAATACTTCGATATGATCGAGATGGTGAGAATATTGGATATAAGCTATCATAGTAGCTAAAAAAGAATGTGATTCTCCCTTAAGTCACACCTTCCTATATCCCTCAACATAATGGTGTTCCTAAAAAGAGAGATCAAAATCTATTAGATATGGTTCGATTGACGATAAGTGACAAGGAGTGCCTCTTTACTTTATGGGATATACTCTTGATACCATGACGTATATGTTGATTTTTATACCATGTAAATCTATGCCTAAGACCTTATATGAGTTATGGACTAAAACATAACCATAATTATTATAAGGTATTGGGGTTTCCAGCTTACTTTAAGAACATAAACCCAGTAAACTTAAGGAACAATCGGTTTTATACAAATTTATAGGGTTTCCTAGTAATTCTTGAATAAGTATTCTATCATACCGAGGAACAAAAGGTATATATTCGGAGACATGTCACCTTTTTAGAAATGGAATTTCTATCTCAAAAAATTAGTGGCAGTACGATAGAATTGGATGAGACCTTAGAAACTATAAAAAAGAAATATTTAGATAATGATTCAACACCCGTAGAATACATGCAATATATTAGAAGGTTTAAAAATGAATTTCGCACGTTAGAGAGATACTATGGGTTTATCATTAATAGTATGAAAGGGAAGTGCATCGTTCGTGATGATGATCTCCTACATACTGATAAGCCTTGAGAGTGAAGACTCTGTCCTGTGGTTTAATGCCATGAAATCCAAAATGGATTCTACGTACAAGAATAAGGTTTGGATTTTGGAAAATGTAGAATAAGGAATAAAACCTATAGGCTGCAAATGGATATTTAAGAAAAAGATTAGTGCAGATCTAAAGGTCGAGACTATAAAGCATAGTTGGTGGTGAAAGGTTTCCGTCAATTCATGGTGTTGATTATGATGAAATGTTTTCTTCAGTTGTCATGCTTAAGTCAATCGGATTCTACTTGTAGTCCCTGCTTATTATGACAACAAAATATGGTAGATGGACATTAAAACAACATTTTTGAATGGTGACTTAAAAGAGATTGTTTACATGCCACAGCTAGAGGGTTTCAAAGTCAGTGAGAGCAACAGCAGGACATGTAGATTCTTTAGATCAATTTATAGTCTTATGCATGAATCAAGGAGTTGGAATAAATGTTTTGATAAGATAATCAAACAGTTTAGTTTTATCCAAAACATAAAGGAAGCGTGTGTACATAGGAAAGAACAATATGGTTTGTTACATTTTTAGTTTTTTATGTTGACAATATACCGCTCATTGGTAACGATGAACCAATTTTACAATCAGTGAAAGTTTGATTGTCCAATAATTATTTGATGAATGATTTGGAAGAGGAATCCTTTATATTAGGTATAAAGATCCATATAAATAAATCTAAAAGGTTATTAGGATTGTCCTAACCAATGTACGCGGACCTAGTACTAAAAAGGTTTGGTAAGGAAAAGCGTGGAAATATTTTAGTATGATACGGAGTTGTTCTTTCTAAGAAAGATCCCTATCTACATATGAGGAGAGAAAGAGTATGAGTAGGATTCTTTTTGCTTGGGCAATAGATTCCATCATGTATGCTATGTTATCTACTTGACCAAATGTCATTTTTGCACTAGGTGTTGTTAGCCAATTCAATCAAATTCAAGCTAAAATAATTGGATAATAGTTAAGGTCATTTTAAAGTATTTGAGAAATACGAAGGATTTGTTTATAATTTATGGAAACAATGAACTCCATATGAAGGGGTACTCGGACTTGAGTTTTCAAAGTAATGTCGACGATAGCAAATTAGCCTTGGGATTCCTACTTATCCTCGATGAAGGGGCCATAAGTTGGAGAAGTTCTAACAAGACGTTGTGGTAGATTCTACCACAGAGGCAAAGCATATCGCCTTAAACAATGCTATAAAAGAAGTGGGTGGATGCACAAATTCACTAAAGAGCTAGGAGTGATACCAAGCATTAAAGGTTCAATACCGATGTATAATGACAACAATGCAACAATACAAATTATCAAGGACCCACAAGCTCACAAAAAGTCAAGACGCATCCTTTGTAGGTTTCACATGATAATATAGTTTATCAATGATGGAGAGATAGTAATCGAGAGAATGGATACTTAAGATAACACAATAGATTCATCCATCGAGGCCCTTTCTTGGTGTAGTTTAGGTTAATTGATCGAAGATATAGGCACGAGGCTCCATAAATGGGCCCCTAGTTCAAGTGGGAGATAGATAAAACTAAGGATGTGCTCTAGAGGCAATTGTGTAATTTATCATATAACTTAACTCTGGTATAAAAATCTTGTTTGAAATAAAGTATGGTTTTTGGTTTTGTTTTCATTATATGTATTGTTATATTATGATATAAGTAGTGATCTGAATCCTATAAAGATATACAAGTAGAAAATCATTAGGAAAGTTCTTAATTGATTGCAGTTGTGAATGTGTTCATAATCATGAGTTTTGAATCAAAAATCAAAATGCTTATTCGTAAATTGTTCCTAATCAAGATGTATTGAGAAAATGATATTGATACATCTGTAGAGACTAGTACACGTTATGCCTACTATACGATGGATGGTGAATTACCTATGACCGTTGGGGACACCAAAGGATTGCTTATGTGTAATTGTTTCGAACAATCATAGAATGACTTAATGAGAGTCTTCTGTAAGTTAAAATAACTAAGTCAAAATATAAGATCTCATGTAACAATGTGCAGTCTTCAAACTTGAGAATGCTATTGATCTCAATTATCTGAACTATACTTTGATTATGGTCAGCCATATGATATTACGATCATGTTACGACCACAGTTGGCTACACATTGAACTGCTTAAAGAGAAACACTACTCAAGGGAGGATTCACCTCTTAAGTCATAAAAGATTAGTATTATTGTAGTTGATAGACAACTCAAAGTCAAAATCCCTTGTAACAACCTAAAATTCTGGTCATTTGATTTTAAACGTTTGATTAATTTTAAATATTTAAAATAATTGAATTTGGGAATTTAATAATTCAAATATAGGGCATATTTAAATATTTGGATTATGAATTAAATGTTAATTAAATGGATTTAATAATTTTATTTAACTCCTTTTAATTAACAAATAATATTGGTAAATTCAATTTGTAAATTTATTTACAAATATAAATGGATCGGACAATAGTCGATAATTAAATTTTAAAATGATATTTAAATATGTAAAATTGTCGTTTTGGGGCACAGTCTTGGAATTTGACAAAACCAGTTTCGTTGGATCCATAATAGTGAATTATATTACGCCGTCGAATTTTGTAGCGATCAGACATATCGTTTGGTCATGTGAGATCGAAAGGCGTTGAAATTAATATCGGCAATTTAATATAATAATTGGGTCTAAAAACTTGTCTTCTGCATACGATCGAATTAGACCACGGGACAAGTTCCATTGCATTCGGAATAGGGGTATAACATATAGAACAACAGGCGGCACGCCTTGTTTGGAGTTCGGGATTTTTGGGTATGTTATATTGAATATTTTATTAAATAAAATTTAAAATAGTATATATATACCCTATCATTTCAACTCCATACCCTATCAGTTCAACCCATACTCATACCTTACTTCTCATGCATACTCCCATACCCCCTCTCTTTTTTAAACCCAAGCATGTAACTTGAAATAAAAAAATTCCCACTTTAAAAAATAAAAACAAAGGATTTAAGTAGCGATAGATAATGACGTTCGATTCATTTGATTCGTATTGTTGAGAGCTTCAAGACTATGGGTTGGATTTTGGGCTCATCGTCATTTGGATGGGAGCCATTCATGGCAGCGAACCTAGGGCTCGAGATTGGTTAAAGATTAGGGATCGATTGGAGAATCGGAGTGTATATCTGGGTTTGTTGAATTTTGGCGCATCAGTGGCCGCGTTTCGGCAAGACATGGTGGTCCGGAGGGAGGTGCGATAGTGCACGATCATGAGGGTTTTTGGCCCAGGTCGTGATTTGTTCCATGTGTGTTCGCATTGATTCGTGATGTCGGTCGAGTGGAGTTCGCGTAGAGCGACGCGATGGCGAAGACGGTTCGTCAAACGGAGCACCGTAGCTCTGTGTCAATGCTTTGTTGTACATATTCGTTTGGGTTTTGTTTCCTGTACATGTCTGTTTCAGGGAAGAGAGAGAAGAAAGGTCGAGGGGCAATGTTGTAAATATGTTTAAGTTATTATATTTTAACATTTAAATCTATCGATAACTTGAAATTTTCGTATCTTGCTCATACGAGGTCGGATTCGAACGTTGTTTTTTGCATTGGACTAGTGTCATCGAGATCTTCTCGATGGAGTTGGTTTGGTTAGATTTGGAGCAAGTGAAAATTTAGGCTAAAATCGGATGACCGTTCGGTTTTAGCCCAAAATCGGGATGTTTCGGCGAAAATGAAAACTAATGTGAGTTTAACTCACATTTAATTTATTATATCATATGAATATTGTTATAAACGTTTATAGATTGTTTGGATGTTAGTTAAATTGTTTGATTGCTTGTTTGGTTGAATTTCCGTTTGAAAAATGGATGACATGTTAATTTGATCGTTATAAACCTATATGATTATAGATATTATCCATAACCATTGTTTTGCAGGAAAAATCTATAGAGAGACCCAAAGGGGGTTTCTCACCCATAAATTATTTATTTACATCCTTATGTTGTTATTGATGGGTAATTGAACTTAATTTCTGATATTCCATTTAATAGCTTAAACGTCGTTATAGCAATTTTTGCTATACCGTCGTTTATTCAATTTCATTCACAAAACCTTGTCAAATGAACTTGAGCTTGTGTTTTCGATAAAAAGAATATTGAAAATCAATTAATCATTTTGATTAATGATAAGTTAGATTTATTAATCATTTTAACTAATGATTTTGAGATTAATTAACCAATTTAATAAAAAATGTTTTAAAATTGGTTTATCTTTAGATTTAACTAATCATTTTTGCTAATGATATTTTATACCTAATCAATCATTTTAACTAATGATTAATTGAGTTTAATTAATTATTTTAACTAATGATAATGGAGATTAATTAACTTACTGAACTTAATTAATTATTTTAATTAATGATAACTGAAATTTATAATCATTTTACTTAATGATATTTAAAAGTGATTAGTCATTTAAGTAATGATATTTGAATTTAGACAATCATTTTGATTCATGCTTGCTTTAAATTTAATTAATTGGTTTAACTAATGATTTTTAGAATTTAGTTAAATCAGTTTAATTAATGATGTTTTATAATTAAATGAATCATTTTAAAAAATGATATTTTAATTAACCGTTTTAACTAATGAAGTTTGAATTTAACTAATCCAATTAATTTATGATTATTTGAATTTAATTAATTGTTTTAATTAATAGAATTTAGAATTACTTATCATTTTAATAAATGATGTTTGAGATGACTTATTCATTTTAACCAATGATTATTTGTATTTAATTCATCTTTGTAATTATTGATAGTTAAATTTAATTAATCGATTTAATAAAAGTGATTTAAGTAAATTATCTAATATAATAAAATTGCTTTAATCAACTGATTTAAAGTTAATAAACTGATTTAATAAAGATTTTAAAGTTAATTTACCAATGTTATAAAATTGTTTGGTAAAAATTATCTATTTTATTAAAGATAATAGATTTGTTTATTTAAAAGAGATTGTAAATGTAATTAATTATCTTCAGGGATAATTAACATTGTTTTAAAGTTATAGAAAGGAATTGGAACTCAATTATCGGGATGTTAAGTTGGATAATCTTCTAGGTGTTTGGTCTAATATTGGTTTAGGCCTTTAGGGTCGCGCACTTGGAAAAATTATTCTCTTGACGTTTCAACAATCAGGAACTATTTCTAAAAGTGTTTTACCAAAGTGGAAATATGGAAATCAAGCACAAGTTCAGTTTTTAAAAGTAAAGATTCGATTTTGGTTATGGAAAAATAGTTCTGTAATCGATATTGCTTATATGGAAAGGATCTAGTCATGCATTTAATGCTAAATGTTGAGCCTTGGACTCGTTTCTATCTCGAAGGTTAAAAATGTCACCAAGGTGATGCCTAGATGTAACACTACCTAAACTTGCCCGGCTTCATTTTCAACCGAGAGATAGGGATTGTTTGGAATCAACAAGTAGTGGTAAATATATGAAATTTAATTTCCATATACGATCATTTTAATTATCCCCGATAGTTGATTTATTAATTATCGGATTCAGCTTTCTTCATGATGTATCATCACCTTAAAAATGATTTGTTGCTCAATCGAGCTTTGTTATCCTTTGTCAGAAATAACTAAACCCAAAGCGCGAAAGGAAGCCAAGCTATATGGGGTTGCTTCCATCAAAAGGGTATTTTTCACATCTCACCTAGTTTGGATTCGGTTGTGCACTTAGATGTGGAAATATTCGGATTCTCGGTAAGGTCTGGCGGGGTCCGGCTTGGTATTGTCTGAGAAGTGTCACACAACATGTGGCCGAGCTCAGGAGTATATTACTAGAGGTATACTTCAAGGGGGTGCACCTTCCTTGTCATTTGTTTGAAATTTTCCTTTTCTTATTTGATTCGTATCCATGAATCATTTTAAATTGCCACGAGTAGAGCCAACTCCTCATCACGACATTTAAACATTTATTTAGTTCATTCTATCAAAATTGGACTATTACCTTATTCTGTCCATTCTATCAAGTTGGACAGTTACCTTATTTCGTCCATTCTCTCAAGTTGGATTGTTTTCCTTGTTCTATTCAATTTGTGTTTGGATTTTACTCAGTTTATTTTCGTTCTTTCAAGTCTGTTTTAATATAATTTATGCTCATTCATAATTGGATTTGTTCTTGATATTTATATCTTCTCTTGCATGTATAGATGTTATTATTGTGAGGTAAAAACCCGTTCTGCATTAGCGGCATGGTCTCACAGAACTTTATAAGTTCCCCATTATTTGAGTTATCTCACGTTGGTATTTCCATATTGATCCGGGTGTTATTTTATTATAATGTTCGGGTCAGACCGAGTATTTTCCCAAGTTGTCTTTGAAGCTTTGGAGGTCTTGAAGGGGAGATGAAGATTCACCTATCGTGGTTTTATTTTCTGTTGTATTATATAGTATACCTATCGGCATTTATAAGATTAGGATTTTATAACTGTCCACCTAGTAAGGTTTCTCTAATATACTCTGTATGTTTGGAGTGATAGTTTTTGTTGTCCTTTTTATATTATATGTTGTCGATTCAGTTGTGAGATTCTATTTTTCTCTTTCTCTGTTCTTTTCTTTTTATTTACCCTAACAATCTACCCTTTTGTCAATTAGATGCATGATATTGGAACATGGTGGTAGCGTTCGGTGTCAACTTTCGATGGTCAAAAAGGCGGGTCGTTACATCCCCGGCCTTGGTAATATGATTAATGGATAAATGATACTGGATTGAACCAAATGCTTTAAAGTGGCACTGCGTAATTAACTATGGATGTTATTGGAGTTTTTGATTATTGACCAAACTTTAGATAACTTAGTGATATAGCGGTGATTAAATAAAAATGTGCATAAAATATCGTTACGAAGTTGTAGCTTAATAAATATTAGAAATTGGATTTTTCCTAAATGATATATAAGCAACTAGACTCATGTCTAATACTGTATTTCTACAAAGTTTGTGCAGGCTTCAGTACTTAAATTGTTTAAAAATTACTGAGTATCGAGTTTACACTAGGAAATTAGCTATTTTTCGAGTTCAACTAGTTTAAGTGAATTTATAAATTAATAATAAAAATTAAGACAAATGTTGTGTTAAATTTTATGGTATTTAATAATTTATTTAAGGCCTTCAAATTGGTTAAAATAACATATAATTGTTATATACCGATTCAACTAAATAAATGGTTTGATTAATTATATATGGTGAATTGATTAGTCCCAGCATCATGGGGTGTTCATGAAGGGAGAGAGGGCAACAAAGTATGGAGCATGGAAGGTTGAATAGGTATTTTAATCTAGACTAAATCAAGATTCTAAAGAGAGGAAAAGTTGGAAATATAAAATCTATAAATAGTACCACTTTCTTTCATTCAAAACACATATAATCCTAGCCTTCACTAAAACTTTATTGGAGCCTTGAAGCTTGGATTTGCACAGAAGATTAAAAGGAGAAAGAAATTGTAGTCTAACGAGGAACATCTAATAACAAAACGTTTTGGCAACCAACAAATCTGAAGTAATTTGTATTCTAAATAATTTTATACATGCATATACTCTCTTGTTCATTTTTACATTAAAAATGAAATATTAGGCTCTTTTTGGTACCCATTTTCAAAGTATTTTAGTTTCCAATTTTGAAAAATGATAAAAAACTCATTTGCTTTATCATTTTGTAAAATTCTTTTCTAAAAATAACCATTTTTGAAAATGGGCTTAATACATAAAATTGTAAACTGTTTTTTTTTCTCAGTTTTTAGCCCAAAATGAAAACCCTGAGAACTCAAAACCCAAATACAAAACAAACGCACGTGGAACCCTACTGCTTTTCTCCGGCTGCGATATCCTGAAATTATTGTGTGAGCGAATTCGTCATCTTCATCAAATTTTATCCCAAAATCATCAAAAATCAGGTAATTCCACTTTTGTTTCTTGGTTATCTTATTCTTCAAACTAATAATATCTAGGTCAAACGCAAATACTTTGATGATCCGTTTGATTTATTTCCGTTAATTAGGGTTTTGCTTGTAATCGCATATTGATCTTTAGCAGCTAAAATATCTAGGGTAGTAATTTTTGGTGGTTTTACCCTAAAATCAAATACCGTGTAGTGGTAGTCAGTAATACAGTAAAACTAGATGAATGTTAAAATAGAAATGGTTTGGCAGAAATGAGTATTAAAGGGTTTAGTTTTTCTTAGAGGTCAGGCCCGTAGAAAATATTCTCACTAGAATAGATTGAGTTTTGGTTAATTTGGAGTGGATGTAACATTTTTATATCAGCGGTGCTTAGTATCTTCCAAAATGTTCTAGTGACCATTCGCTCGTCATTGTCTACATAGCAAGACAGTAGAAAAATATAGTTAAGTCATTAAACATATGAATCATAGATAGATGTATGAGGATTATCAACAAGTGTTTGAAAAAGGATGGACGGATATAGTAAATGTAACGACCCGTAAATTTTTGTAATTTTAATCTGTTAATTAATTGAAATTTTATGAAATTTGAAATATAAAAAAATTTGAAATAAAAATTTGATATTTGAAATACGTCCATTTAAACATAGCAACTGGTAATTTTTCATCAGATAATATGGAATTTTATTTTCTTGTGTAATTTTATTTCAATTTAAATCAGTTAATAATAGTTGAATTTAAAAGTGTTCCGAAACCTAAATATGTCAACATGAGAAAATTTATTTAGAACACTCTGAATAAGACTGCGTAATCTGTTTTGCGAAATTCGGACGTTTCTAGCTCCGTTTGGATTTTTTTCCATACGAGATAGCAACGTATATCAATGTCCGTATATACTTTTGAACGAATAATCCTATCACTGATACTTGTATACCGTTTTGATCGTCTCGTCGTCCTGATCCCTGCGGTATATTCAATTCTGTGTTTAAAGTCTGGTACGCAGCAGAATCCGTGAAATGGATAATCGTATCAGTATGATTTCTAAATTCTTTTGTCCCCTTGTCCATTCGTTTTCTCTCAGCTGAAATGAACAGTCATAACCTTTATTATTTTCTCGAATTCAGCTTTTTGATCTTTGGTATTCACTGGTTATTATGAGTGATCTACTCCATCTTTTCATTTCCTCTATCTTTAAAAAAAATGTATATGAAAAATCAATTGATATAAATACTAAGTTACACATCGGTTTTGAGATTTTGCCATATCATCTTCCTCCCAGATCTGTTCTCTTCTCTTTTCCTCTTTTCTTACTGTTCCAACTTTCTCAACAATATATATATATATATATATATATATATAAAGTATATTGGTTGCTGTAGCATTTGATTCATTGATTTGAGAAAATATATTTCTCACTGGATTGTTTACAACCATCGCTCTCCTTAAAAACCACCATTGCTCGAAGTCTTCATTGCCCTTCCATTGAGCGGCGGCCACTTCATTCACACGAGCAGCTCCAAACGCCTTCTACCTTGAACTCCACTTCTTCACCTTACCTCCGACCAGATCTACAACCCTCTTCCACGCGTGCAACTCCTCCTCTTCCCACCAATCTCCGAGCTGCACCACTACATCATTTTCTATCATCTTCCCTGAGCAAGCTATCCGCCATAGCATGGCAGCCGTTCCATTTTCTTTTATGCGTGCTAAGGTATATTTGTGACTGACGTATATATATTTATAATTTTATTGAGTTTAATGTATGTGTGCTTTATATATATTGTTTAAGTATAGAATGTTTACAACTTTTATATGTATATAAAATATAGTATGGTTTGCTCAGCTTTTCTTGTTTATTTACGCGTTCGTATATATATATATTTCGTAGTGATTTATATTGATAATAATTGAGTGAGTCATATTTTAAAAGCTGTTGATGTATAAATTGGTATAAGTGAAATATATTTCCATATATATAACCTGTTGGTGTTTATAAATACTGTTATATATATATATATTGCTTACATATATTTTGATATAATACGTATGCTATATATTTGTTACACGTGATAAATAATATGTTTATATATATATATATATTAATTTATATGTAAGTTCTATTTGGACTGTTATTGTAACGACCCCGAATTTTAATCTATTTTAAATCGATAATTAAATTTATTTTTGAATGAAAATTTGTGAAATAGATGGTTAAATGGATGCGAGTATCCCCGAACTCAAGTAAATTCTGTATGAATCATTTCAGTTTTATAAATATCTTTAGCCAAAGTAAAGCAAAATGCATTCTGATATGTTTAAACAAAACAAAGTAAGAAGATGTATTTATAAAATAAGGAATATTTATAAACAAGACAAAATGTATATATGTTCTTTAAGTATAAAGGCTGCTAGGTGTATATAAAAATAAGATAAAAATAAAGCATAACCAGGCAAGAAAAATAAGGATAAAACAACATGTAAAAGCTTCCAGGCAAAGGAAGGTAACCTGTAAGAATGCAAAGCTAAAGTAATAAGATATCTACATAAATAATCTAAATTGGAGACAAAGTACTCAAGCATTTAATGCTTCCATCTCTTAGCAGCAAACAGGTCATTCGAAATGTTTAAAGTATCATTTCAGCCTCCAATGCTTAAAAAAAATCTCTGATCAATAAGAGGAAAAAATATACTTACCTGCAAATTGCTTAAACCAGACAATACCTTCCTCTGTACAAACTCTTCTATATCTATCTTCTTATTTCATTTGTTCACTACACAGCAAACCAGAGGTGTAGCAAGCTTTTAACTTTTAAAACTTAAGTATAATTTACAACTTCATCTCAACAAGGCAAAAAGATTTAGGATCAAAGGCAAGGCATTTCTCAGTTTTAAAGGTTCAAAGCTGCTTTTCAAAATAGCAATGCTCTGTTCTTCATTTTCAAACAGGTGAGTAACATTTTTTTTAAAGGTTTAATAACTCAAGTTTATGTAGCATGCTTTCCTTGTGATATGTATCTGGTGTTGGTATGTATGTGCAAGTACCTGTTTGCTCATGCTCTGTTCCTGTTTTCAATTTTGGTTTGATATAAAAGAAATTCAAAATCTCACAATAAAGTCTATATCTGACTTTGATATGTAAACGAAAATAGTTTGTTAGGATGTGAAGATAATTTTAAAAATAGTTCTGTAAATTTTAAATTAATTTAAAATGTTTAAATAGGATAATACAGTGAAGCTCAAACTTTGGTTAAAAATCAACTGTTTAAAATTCGAATTTGGATTACCTACATGTAATCGTGATGAAAAATCATGATTTTAGATGATACTATCATAATTTTTAATTGGGTATTTAATGAGGATTTTGTGTTAATGCGAAATTTGAAAATTTGCGAACCGTCGGTGATCAACGTGATGGTTGAGGGCGAGCTCGTGGTCGAAGCTAGCTATGGCATCGGGGATCAAGGGAAAAATGTTAAAAAAAAATTTCAAATGGCCGAGGTGATCAGTCTCGATCGAACTAGGGTTTTAGGTGGTACACGGCTGGACTTGAATGTCGTGACATTTGCGACTTGGATATGGGATCGGAGGCGATCGCGAGATGGGGGATGGAGGTGTAGTGGTACGGCGTTGCTCTGGTAGGAGGGCCATGTGTTCCAGGCGTCGCGATGGTCGGAGTTGGATGGGTTTATAGTCGAGAGTGTGTCCAGTTTTTCGATCAGAGATCGAAATTTTCAATCACGAGTTTATTGATCGAACTGGGGATATCTTCGAGTTCGCGTGAGGTCGTGTGGTCGGAGGGAAGCGTCGCTCAGTTCATCGTTGGCCAGAAGGGGCGGTGCACGATTGGATACAGGCGATATTTTTGGGGAAGACGAGTTCGACTCGGGGAAGTCTCGTGATATTTGCAGGACGACTCGAAGAAGAATAAGGGATCGCCTCGGGTTACTTGTTTCCACAGTTTTCAAAACAGTGCCAGGTGACTCGAGTTTTACTCGAGTAAAATTTGATGGGGCTCGGGTAATTTGATCATTTGTTCGAAGTGGTAGAGGGTTTTACCCGGAGTAACTGAAGGGGAGACTCGGGTATTGTAATGGTTACAGGTTTCTTTAGAAACCTGATTTGTTTTCAACTAAAAAATTTTGAAGTTAAAATCTGAAGCAAATTTTAAATAAAATCTTAAGTATGGATTCAAAACTGAGTTTGAATCCTAGTTTTAAAATTCAAGTAAACTTTATTAATTAGAATGTTTTAAACAATTTTAAAATGGGTTTAAATAGTCAATAAATTAAGATATATGTCTAAATTAATTATTTAAGGTCTTTGTAATTGAAACATAATCTCTTAATTAATTCTAGTATAATTACTCAATAATTATTGATTAATTAATTAATTAAGTAATTAAAGATTTATTAGTCAATGAAAATGATTAAAGAAGAATTGATTAATGAAGGTAATTAAAAGGATAATTACTTAAGATTTAATTAATGGAAGTAATTAAAGAATAATTACTTATTGAAATTAATTAGAGGTTAATTAATGAAAGAGATTAAAGGATTAAGTACTTGATTAATTAAAGATAATTAATTAAAGAATAATTAAATAATTAAAAGTAAATTATTTAATGATTAAAGTGACTTAATTATTAATTAAGGTTGATTTATTTAATAATTCAAGGTTAATTAATTATGTAATTAACTTAAAGATTAATTAATAAATGATTAAAGGATAATTAATTAAAATGGTTCATAATTAATTAATGTTAATTAACCAAGATTAGTAATTTATTCATAAGTAATTAATCTGATTTAAATCTCTCAGATAATTAATTGATCTTACTTATGGATGTTTGGATTCTATTGAATGACTTGATTGTTTGATATTTCCTGATATATGATGCTTTGTGATATACCCTGATTTATGTTGTGATTTGTAATTTACTTATCTGTGATATATATCTGTGATCTGTGAATAAAGATGAGCGTTATAGTTTATATCGCTTATCAACTATATTTCTGTATCCTGATCTGTGATGATTTATGATGTTGCACTATTGTGTGTTAAACCCGTGGACCACACCTTTACACACACAAATATGGATTTCACGTGGAAATCGATTAAGTCACAGATAATTTAAATTTGATGTTTTTGAAATTTTAATTTCAATTGATTTTGAAATTAGAAATTTGGGTTTAAAGTGAAAAGCTTTTGAAACGAAATTTCAAAGATAAAAGTTATTTTGAATAACTTGATAAAGTTTTGAAGTTTAAATAATTTGATTTAAACTTAAATTCAAGATTCGAAATTAAATTCTATGATTCAAAACTAGGGATTTAAGATGTTGTACAAGTTATATGAATTTAAACCATTTTAAAGATATTGGTTTGAGAATTTGAACTTAACCCAAGGATTTCAACTCGTATGAATGAATCAGATTTTCCAAAATAAAAACTGTTGTTTTAAAAGAATAAAAGCTTTCAGATAAGAAATGAAATTCCAGTTTAATTAAAGGAATTTCAATATTGAATTGAAAATGGTTTTCCAAGTTATGAATGAATTGTTTTGAAAAGCTATGATTTGAATCTGTTATCTTTAACAGATTTAAAATAATGATTGGTTTAAATCATTTGAAATGGGATTGTTTTGAAAGCTATAAGTTAAATCTTTGTTTTAAAGATTTAACGAGTTGAACTGAAATGGAAATTGATTTAGAAAATCTGTGAATGAATCTTTTATATAAAAGTTTTAAATGTGGAAATTGTTTAAACCGTTGAAGGTTGTTTAAAATAAATCTTTTTGTTTAAAATATTTGAAATGGTAATCGATTGAAACCATTTAAAAAGAAGTTGAATTATTAAGTTGTGACTTAATTGAAATCCCAATATCCATATGTTTTTAAATATTACGCTCACTATTCGGTTTAGCCGGGAGAGGACCTTTGGGTCGTATAACCCATTCCGAATATGTGATACGTCGTATATGGATCGCATTTGATGACCGGTGTTGAAGACCGGATATTTTTGAAAACGGAAGGATTACCGTCGAGTTACTCTTCATCGGCTGATCCCCGATATAGAGGTTTTATCATCCTTAGTGACGGGAAGTCCGGACGTGATTGGAAATTATCCGGATTTGCAAGGGCTTCGTGAGAAGTGCCTTCGGTTCTGTTCGAACCCGGAACAGACTTGTATGGATTGTATGTCTGACATTACACTTTGAGATATAAAGCCGATTTCTTTCAAATACATTTCTATTGGTGGCGGAGAATTTATTCTCTTAGCTTAACACCCTTCTCTGAGACGTACGAGCTCAGAGGTTATGTAGTTGAAATTTATCAGCGATATATTCCCAATTTGGTAATGTGACATGCTGAGTGTTGCTGTGTGATGATCAGTGTTTGATCATTTGTGATATGATCATTTGTTTGATCATTTATCTTTGTGATCATAGGTTGATCATCTGTTGACCCAAAGCGTGGCTTTTCGAAAAAGTGTAGCTTTGTGGACGAGACTTCGTCAGGACCTCACTACCCGGAAATGGTCGAAACAGGAATGTTGCGGCAAGGTTATGAGGGTCGCGCCCTTTAGGGTATGTCATTTCCTTCTGGAAAGGGGTGGTATCATGGTATGGAGCCCAGATACTTACTCATGTGGATACACTTATTTATTATGTGTGATGTTGGTTATCGAGCGCTCGGATAAAGGTCCAAAGGACCGGGAGGTGGCATATTCGTGAGTTACCTGTTACAGGGGTAACCCGGCCTTGTTTGGCAGAGAGCAGTTTGTCTCTCGGGACGTCCAGCCAGAGGCGATCCCATTCGGCAGGAGGAAAGGAAGTTCCTTAGCCTGACCATTTGTTGGAAATTCATTCTTCCAATACGAACTTTGTACGGTATTAATTGTAGAACCTGCCATTTACTTATGGTGGCGCCCCACTGTTTAAATGGTAGCTATAGTAGGCATATTTCGGAATGTCTATGCTGGCTAAGATTAATATTATACTTTCGAAATGTTTTCTGCACTATGCACTAATAATAATAATAATTCAATGATTTGCGTAGTAAGCATCTTTGACTATCATAAGAAGAAATCTCCTCCAATTCTGCGTTTGCATTGTGTGTGTGGCGGGAGGTCTTATGGTAGTTTCATTTTCCAAAAGCATTGCGGATTTCAATGTTTAAAACCTTTTGTGTTTGTTTAAAGATAAACTGTTTTTGTTGCTCACACCAGTCCCATGACTGATTCGGAGTTTATTGTTCCCTTCCTAAACTCTGGGTGCTCATAATTTTCCACACGAGCAGTCTAGAGTTGGGTTTCTTTTCAGATATTCAGGTTTAGTAGATTATCTAGAGCTAGTTCATTCATCGGAGTTGCTTATCTTGGGGTTGTGGATTCATTCTTGTCTGAAGATCATTTTGGAGTTATCACTTCTATTGATATTGTTCCGCTGCTGATGTTATCTTTTCTTTTCCGCTGCTATTTCTTGTATCATATCTCTGATGTATATTGATATTCATTGTATCATTCTGTTGTATCAGATATTGTATATCAATGTATTATTCTTTTTCTTCCGCTGTGTTGTTATACTTAATGTTGTTATAGCTCCGGCGAATCGGATTTGAACGGTCGAATCTGCGGCATTCTAGTACAATGTGAAGTATGGATGTTGATTTTCGAGCGGGCAAAACCCGATACGTTACACGTGGTATCAGAGCTAAGGTTGAACTTTAGCTCAGGAGTATAACACGTTAAGTAGCTCATTAGAGATAGGGTGAAGTATACCCTAGAATGAGTAATCCTTAAGATATCCGTCTGTATGCCTCACTAAATTCTCTTGCTATCCACTGATAGTGAGTATGAGTGCAAGAAGAGGGTGAGATAGGGGACAGAGAAATACGACTATAAATGGTCAATACTCTATAACAACAAGGAAGCAAATTTTCTGTATCAGTCTCTTTTGTTCAGCACCTTTTCTCAATTCTTCCATGATTTCTGGTCGATCCAGAAAAGAAGATTCGATATATTAATATGGGACATAAACTCCAACTGAGCCAAAATTGTTTGTTTGGATGAATTGGTTGCTTTGTTGCTGTGGTTGATAGGTATACTTTAGTTCTAAACTAAAATTTTGAAATTGTATCTATATATCTATCTATTCTTTGGGTCCCAGTATATTCTACGAATGGTTAGTTATCCTTTCGAACCGACCGATGCCACTGCATATCTCGTAGATCTGGATAACCCGAGTATCGTGTAAAAGAATATAACAGATTCGTTCTTGTATCTGTTATTGATATTCTGATTTGGTAGGCCAAATGCAGAATAGATGTTCAATTTGATTAGATGAAACATTCTTCATCTGTTTTTGTTTTCGTGCCTGTGAATTTCGAGGACGAAATTCTTTTAAGGGGGGAAGTCTGTAACGACCCCGAATTTTAATCTATTTTAAATCGATAATTAAATTTATTTTTGAATGAAAATTTGTAAAATAGATGGTTAAATGGATGCGAGTATCCCCGAACTCAAGTAAATTCTGTATGAATCATTTCAGTTTTATAAATATCTTTGGCCAAAGTAAAGCAAAATGCATTCTGATATGTTTAAACAAAACAAAGTAAGAAGATGTATTTATAAAATAAGGAATATTTATAAACAAGACAAAATGTATATATGTTCTTTAAGTATAAAGGCTACTAGGTGTATATAAAAATAAGATAAAAATAAAGCATAACCAGGCAAGAAAAACAAGGATAAAACAACATGTAAAAGCTTCCAGGCAAAGGAAGGTAACCTGTAAGAATGCAAAGATAAAGTAATAAGATATCTACATAAATAATCTAAATTGGAGACAAAGTACTCAAGCATTTAATGCTTCCATCTCTTAGCAGCAAATAGGTCATTCGAAATGTTTAAAGTATCATTTCAGCCTCCAATGCTTAAAAAAATATCTGATCAATAAGAGGAAAAAATATACTTACCTGCAAATTGCTTAAACCAGACAACACCTTCCTCTGTACAAACTCTTCTATATCTATCTTCTTATTTCATTTGTTCACTACACAGCAAACCAGAGGTGTAGCAAGCTTTTAACTTTTAAAACTTAAGTATAATTTACAACTTCATCTCAACAAGGCAAAAAGATTTAGGATCAAAGGCAAGGCATTTCTCAATTTTAAAGGTTCAAAGCTGCTTTTCAAAATAGCAATGCTCTGTTCTTCATTTTCAAACAGGTGAGTAACATTTTTTTTAAAGGTTTAATAACTCAAGTTTATGTAGCATGCTTTCCTTGTGATATGTATCTGGTGTTGGTATGTATGTGCAAGTACTTGTTTGCTCATGCTCTGTTCCTGTTTTCAGTTTTGGTTTGATATAAAAGAAATTCAAAATCTCACAATAAAGTCTATATCTGACTTTGATATGTAAACGAAAATAGTTTGTTAGGATGTGAAGATAATTTTAAAAATAGTTCTGTAAATTTTAAATTAATTTAAAATGTTTAAATAGGATAATACAGTGAAGCTCAAACTTTGGTTAAAAATCAACTATTTAAAATTCGAATTTGGATTACCTACATGTAATCGTGATGAAAAATCATGATTTTAGATGATACTATCATAATTTTTAATTGGGTATTTAATGAGGATTTTGTGTTAATGCGAAATTTGAAAATTTGCGAACCGCCGGTGATCAACGTGATGGTTGAGGGCGAGCTCGTGGTCGAAGCTAGCTATGGCATCGGGGATGAAGGGAAAAATGTTAAAAAAAAAATTCAAATGGCCGAGGTGATCAGTCTCGATCGAACTAGGGTTTTAGGTGGTACACGGCTGGACTTGAATGTCGTGACATTTGCGACTTGGATATGGGATCGGAGGCGATCGCGAGATGGGGGATGGAGGTATAGTGGTACGGCGTTGCTCTGGTAGGAGGGCCATGTGTTCCAGGCGTCGCGATGGTCGGAGTTGGATGGGTTTATAGTCGAGAGTGTGTCCAGTTTTTCGATCAGAGATCGAAATTTTCAATCACGAGTTTATTGATCGAACTGGGGATATCTTCGAGTTCGCGTGAGGTCGTGTGGTCGGAGGGAAGCGTCGCTCAGTTCATCGTTGGCCAGAAGGGGCGGTGCACGATTGGATACAGGCGATATTTTTGGGGAAGACGAGTTCGACTCGGGGAAGTCTCGTGATATTTGCAGGACGACTCGAAGAAGAATAAGGGATCGCCTCGGGTTACTTGTTTCCACAGTTTTCAAAACAGTGCCAGGTGACTCGAGTTTTACTCGAGTAAAATTTGATGGGGCTCGGGTAATTTGATCATTTGTTCGAAGTGGTAGAGGGTTTTACCCGGAGTAACTGAAGGGGAGACTCGGGTATTGTAATGGTTACAGGTTTCTTTAGAAACCTGATTTGTTTTCAACTAAAAAAATTTTGAAGTTAAAATCTGAAGCAAATTTTAAATAAAATCTTAAGTATGGATTCAAAACTGAGTTTGAATCCTAGTTTTAAAATTCAAGTAAACTTTATTAATTAGAATGTTTTAAACAATTTTAAAATGGGTTTAAATAGTCAATAAATTAAGATATACGTCTAAATTAATTATTTAAGGTCTTTGTAATTGAAACATAATCTCTTAATTAATTCTAGTATAATTACTCAATAATTATTGATTAATTAATTAATTAAGTAATTAAAGATTTATTAGTCAATGAAAATGATTAAAGAAGAATTGATTAATGAAGGTAATTAAAAGGATAATTACTTAAGATTTAATTAATGGAAGTAATTAAAGAATAATTACTTATTGAAATTAATTAGAGGTTAATTAATGAAAGAGATTAAAGGATTAAGTACTTGATTAATTAAAGATAATTAATTAAAGAATAATTAAATAATTAAAAGTAAATTATTTAATGATTAAAGTGACTTAATAATTAATTAAGGTTGATTTATTTAATAATTCAAGGTTAATTAATTATGTAATTAACTTAAAGATTAATTAATAAATGATTAAAGGATAATTAATTAAAATGGTTCGTAATTAATTAATGTTAATTAACCAAGATTAGTAATTTATTCATAAGTAATTAATCTGATTTAAATCTCTCAGATAATTAATTGATCTTACTTATGGATGTTTGGATTCTATTGAATGACTTGATTGTTTGATATTTCCTGATATATGATGCTTTGTGATATACCCTGATTTATGTTGTGATTTGTAATTTACTTATCTATGATATATATCTGTGATCTGTGAATAAAGATGAGCGTTATAGTTTATATCGCTTATCAACTATATTTCTGTATCCTGATCTGTGATGATTTATGATGTTGCACTATTGTGTGTTAAACCCGTGGACCACACCTTTACACACACAAATATGGATTTCACGTGGAAATCGGTTAAGTCACAGATAATTTAAATTTGATGTTTTTGAAATTTTAATTTCAATTGATTTTGAAATTAGAAATTTGGGTTTAAAGTGAAAAGCTTTTGAAACAAAATTTCAAAGATAAAAGTTATTTTGAATAACTTGATAAAGTTTTGAAGTTTAAATAATTTGATTTAAACTTAAATTCAAGATTCGAAATTAAATTCTATGATTCAAAACTAGGGATTTAAGATGTTGTACAAGTTATATGAATTTAAACCATTTTAAAGATATTGGTTTGAGAATTTGAACTTAACCCAAGGATTTCAACTCGTATGAATGAATCAGATTTTCCGAAATAAAAACTGTTGTTTTAAAAGAATAAAAGCTTTCAGATAAGAAATGAAATTCCAGTTTAATTAAAGGAATTTCAATATTGAATTGAAAATGGTTTTCCAAGTTATGAATGAATTGTTTTGAAAAGCTATGATTTGAATCTGTTATCTTTAACAGATTTAAAATAATGATTGGTTTAAATCATTTGAAATGGGATTGTTTTGAAAGCTATAAGTTAAATCTTTGTTTTAAAGATTTAACGAGTTGAACTGAAATGGAAATTGATTTAGAAAATCTGTGAATGAATCTTTTATATAAAAGTTTTAAATGTGGAAATTGTTTAAACCGTTGAAGGTTGTTTAAAATAAATCTTTTTGTTTAAAATATTTGAAATGGTAATCGATTGAAACCATTTAAAAAGAAGTTGAATTATTAAGTTGTGACTTAATTGAAATCCCAATATCCATATGTTTTTAAATATTACGCTCACTATTCGGTTTAGCCGGGAGAGGACCTTTGGGTCGTATAACCCATTCCGAATATGTGATACGTCGTATATGGATCGCATTTGATGACCGGTGTTGAAGACCGGATATTTTTGAAAACGGAAGGATTACCGTCGAGTTACTCTTCATCGGCTGATCCCCGATATAGAGGTTTTATCATCCTTAGTGACGGGAAGTCCGGACGTGATTGGAAATTATCCGGATTTGCAAGGGCTTCGTGAGAAGTGCCTTCGGTTCTGTTCGAACCCGGAACAGACTTGTATGGATTGTATGTCTGACATTACACTTTGAGATATAAAGTCGATTTCTTTCAAATACATTTCTATTGATGGCGGAGAATTTATTCTCTTAGCTTAACACCCTTCTCTGAGACGTACGAGCTCAGAGGTTATGTAGTTGAAATTTATCAGCGATATATTCCCAATTTGGTAATGTGACATGCTGAGTGTTGCTGTGTGATGATCAGTGTTTGATCATTTGTGATATGATCATTTGTTTGATCATTTATCTTTGTGATCATAGGTTGATCATCTGTTGACCCAAAGCGTGGCTTTTTGAAAAAGTGTAGCTTTGTGGACGAGACTTCGTCAGGACCTCACTACCCGGAAATGGTCGAAACAGGAATGTTGCGGCAAGGTTATGAGGGTCGCGCCCTTTAGGGTATGTCATTTCCTTCTGGAAAGGGGTGGTATCATGGTATGGAGCCCAGATACTTACTCATGTGGATACACTTATTTATTATGTGTGATGTTGGTTATCGAGCGCTCGGATAAAGGTCCCAAAGGACCGGGAGGTGGCATATTCGTGAGTTACCTGTTACAGGGGTAACCCGGCCTTGTTTGGCAGAGAGCAGTTTGTCTCTCGGGACGTCCAGCCAGAGGCGATCCCATTCGGCAGGAGGAAAGGAAGTTCCTTAGCCTGACCATTTGTTGGAAATTCATTCTTCCAATACGAACTTTGTACGGTATTAATTGTAGAACCTGCCATTTACTTATGGTGGCGCCCCACTGTTTAAATGGTAGCTATAGTAGGCATATTTCGGAATGTCTATGCTGGCTAAGATTAATATTATACTTTCGAAATGTTTTCTGCACTATGCACTAATAATAATAATAATTCAATGATTTGCGTAGTAAGCATCTTTGACTATCATAAGAAGAAATCTCCTCCAATTCTGCGTTTGCATTGTGTGTGTGGCGGGAGGTCTTATGGTAGTTTCATTTTCCAAAAGCATTGCGGATTTCAATGTTTAAAACCTTTTGTGTTTGTTTAAAGATAAACTGTTTTTGTTGCTCACACCAGTCCCATGACTGATCCGGAGTTTATTGTTCCCTTCCTAAACTCTGGGTGCTCATAATTTTCCACACGAGCAGTCTAGAGTTGGGTTTCTTTTCAGATATTCAGGTTTAGTAGATTATCTAGAGCTAGTTCATTCATCGGAGTTTCTTATCTTGGAGTTGTGGATTCATTCTTGTCTGAAGATCATTTTGGAGTTATCACTTCTATTGATATTGTTCCGCTGCTGATGTTATCTTTTCTTTTCCGCTGCTATTTCTTGTATCATATCTCTGATGTATATTGATATTCATTGTATCATTCTGTTGTATCAGATATTGTATATCAATGTATTATTCTTTTTCTTCCGCTGTGTTGTTATACTTAATGTTGTTATAGCTCCGGCGAATCGGATTTGAACGGTCGAATCTGCGGCATTCTAGTACAATGTGAAGTACGGATTTTGATTTTCGAGCGGGCAAAATCCGATACGTTACAGTTATAAGCTATATATGTATAGTCCGTTTTTACATATTATATATCAGTGTATATGCGCATATGTCTTGTATATATTAAGCTTTCTATACAGGTGTCTATATAGTTATATACTATTTTACCTGGTTACATATTAGTAAGTATATATATATATATATACATATAGTTTATAATGTAGGTTAACATTGACTCCTCTATTATATATTGTTCCCAAATTTTATTGTATGTAAGCTGTACATTGACCCAAGCTATATATATATTTGTCGCTGTATACAGTACTTTCGAATATGTTTTGCATCTGGGATTACATAAGTTATACGGTAGGTTCTATTTATATTGTGTGAGTGCATATATGATTTTATAAGTTTATGTTGTAAAGTATATACTTTATATATTATTAAGTATTTAAGTTATAAAGCATATATACCAGTATAAGTATAATCTGTTCAGGTTCTGTAGATGTTAGCTATATATATATATATATATATATATATATATATTAGTCTATACTGATCCTATCATATTTTTAGTTGAAGTCAGTAGTATTTTGAAACAGTTTTATAATAATATAAACTAATTATAATTGTTTATACTTGTAACAACCCTATATTTTACAATTATTTTTAAATTGATATTTCCAAATTTAAAAAGCTTTATTTATGAAAAAGAATAAATTTTGTTATTTTAAATATAAACTTTGATTTTGATATGGATTAGAATTCCAAATATGACTGAATAGAATAATTTTCCAAAAAGTGAATTTTGGTTAAAATAGTCAAACTTTGACTTTTAAATTTAAATTTTAAATATTTGAAATTATAAATTTTACCTTTTATTATGAAAATAGATTTAATAACATGAATACTGCTTTTCGTTTCGTTGAAAACGGAGTTAAACTGCAAAAGATATGTACATTTCAATTTTGAGTATAAATTGTTTATTTCGCAATTTTGTTATTTTAAATTGTATAAATTATATTTTTCTTTGTCATATTTTGTTTTAATATGTGTTAATATGTTATTTTATGTATATTTTGTCTTTTAAATATTTATAAAGTGATGTTTGAATTTTTCCAAAGCTCATTGAATTTATTTTCTATTTTTAAAGGTAGTTTCCATTTTTCTGCTATTTTCTTCATTTAAATTATATTTAATTAAAATTTATTTATTCATTTTTATGTATGCATTTTTTTATTATGTTTTTATCTTTATTTATTAATATTTTTCATGTACATACAATTTTCCCAAAGTTCATTTCATTTATTTTCAAATTTTCAAGCCTAATTTACATTTTCTTTGTTATTTTCTTAATTTAATTATATTTAATTAATATTTATTTAATTTTGTTTATTTACTATATTTTCATGTTTTATCTGTATTTATACATATTTTACATGTATTTAAAATTTAAAAAGAAATGGTGGAAATTTGAAAGGTTTGTGACTCTTTATTTGCTTAAGCCTCTTTGTATTCTCACCTTTTCTTTATCAACCATTACCTTTTCATTGTTGCTGCCTTAACTCCATTGCTTCAGCCGTATCTTTTTCCTCATCATTTTCACGAAAATTTAAGCTTCTCAACTCCAAAAAAATCGGCCATCAACCTGAGAAAAAGTTTTGGTAAAATTTCTATTTCTTTTTCCATGTTTTCCTTCTTATTTCTTATGTTATTTGCATTGCTTTCTTCACCTTCTAAGCTCGGCACCTCTCCACTCCATCAGCTCCACCATCACCTCCTCCATCTACAGCAGCCATTAACCCCTCCTCTGACCAAAAATTCAGGCCATGACCCTTCACATGAAGCATCACCACAAAAACATTACAAAGCTTTGCCAAACTTCACCAAAACAATGCTAGCCATGACTATACTCCACTATTACCTTCATAGTTGCCTTTGGCCACTCATTAGCCACCACCACCATCATCCACATCACTTTTGGCTGCCACATGACCGCTGACCAGATCTGAAACCCCCTTTGGCTGAGCTCCAATTGACCTAAGCCGAGCCAAAAAGTTAAACAACTTGCCTCTTTTGCATTGTCTTTGGTATGCTTCATGTTAGCACCACTACACCTTCATCTCCACTTGTTTTGATGCCATACCTGACCCAAACCTAATCCAAACCCTTGACTTAGACCTGTATTCCACTTTAGGCCGAACCCAAAGAGAGTTGAAAGCAAGTGCAAGTGATTTGGTGACTTGTTGTGCATGTATCTTTTGTGTTGTTTAAAATTGTGTTAAGTGTTTATTCATGTATATTTGCGTTGTTTTGTCTCATGTATTCAAGGCAATTAGCTTAGGCTCTCCATTCATTCAAATCAAAAGTCATGTTATATCGTGCTTGTTGTGCTTTCTGGAATCTATTCTGTGTGTTTGATCGCTAATCTCCAGCTTTAACAGGTGAGTTATTCTCACCAGACAATATGTACCTATATAACTAGTAAATTGACACCCTGTGAATCTGTAGAAATATATTATCATGTTATACTTGACTATGTTATGATCATATGATGTTTATACACCTGTTATATCATCTGTTACTGTTATATAATGTATTCTGTTCATTTATATCTGTTTATCACACTGCAAGTTCCCTGTAGACTAGAATCACTATGGGTTGAAATGATACATACCCGAACGGACTTTAGAATAGGGAAAAATCATTATGGGCTGAAATGATAGGCCTGAATGGTTTTTATTTAACTTATTTTAACTTGGGATTGCGGGTTTGAAATGATAGAACCCGGTTTTTCTTTGTAAATTGCGGATTGAAATGATATATATCTGTATCACTTGACCTAGGTTAGAAAACTATATACAGGCCCGTGGTTATTTTATAAAGTGTTTTGGATATTTTTAAGTATTTTAAAAATATAAATTTAGGAAATTTGATTTAAAATGATTTTGAAATATTTTGAATTAAAGAAATTATGATTTTTCTATGTGTTAAAATGAAATTAATGAATGGTTTAACTGGATTTTTGAAATATAATTTAAGTGGAAATTTGGAATTTTGGTTAAAAATGATATTTAAGTTATATAAATAAAATGGATATTAAATTTTATTTGGAAATGGTAAATATGATAATTTGATTAAATTTGAATTTAAGTGATTTATTAAAGTATTATTGATTTTTCTATGAATTTAAGTGGTTAAATAAATGAAAGTTTAAAAGTGATCTTTTAAAATATAACTTGACTAGGAAATGTGAAATTTGGTTTTAATTAAAGGTTTAAGTTAATTAAATAAAATTGGAAATTTAGTTAAATTTGTGAAATGGTAATTAAGCTCTAAATTTGATTTGACAGCATTTTTGAAATGTATGTAAAAGATATTACAACATTTTGTAATTGCTGTAGTTGTTTAAATGAACTAAAGAGTTAATTTGGAATAAAGGCTATTATAGCACTTTGTAAGTGCTGTAGTGGTTAAACTTAACATTTAAGTTTATTTTAATTCTAATGGAAATATATTACAGCATTTAAGTGCTGTCGTTTTGTTAAATGAACTATTTTAAACTATAACTTTACATAGCATTTTGTAAGTGCTACAGAAACTATATTTTGTTGTTTTAATAAATTTTAATGAAAAATAATCTTTGGAAAATGATATAATTTTGGAAATAAAATGTTAAAAATGCTAAAGATAATGAAGAGACATTTAAATGGTTTTAAATGGAAGAATTTGATTTTTATGTGAGTTTAAAATGGTATTTAAATTTAATAAAAAGAATGGATTCAAATGGTATTTAAATGAAATATAAATGAATGATGTTTTGAATAATATTTTGATATTTTGAAATGTATATATATGATTTTGAATTTATGAAATGTGGGATATTTAAGCTTTGAAATATACTAAAGATTGAATATTGTATTTTGTGAATTAAACCTATATTTGAAATTTATAAGATTTGAAATGGTTTGTTAGTAAACTGAATTTGAGTTGAAAATGATGGTTTGAAATAAAAATTAAAATTTGGAATTTGGGTTTAATTTAATAAATTTGTAGAATTAAAAGATGATTTCAAATATATGTTTTCGAAATGTTGTGATTTTTAAAGTATAATGATTTCAAATGTTTTAGTTTCAAAAGAATTATAACTTTGAAAGTATAGACTATTTGAAAGGTGAATATATGTTTGAAATGGAAATGATATTGTTTTGAAATGGGTATAGTTTTGAAATAAAAATGATTTTTGGTTTCGAAGAATAACTATCAAAGATATGATATTTTGATATTGAGATGATTTGAAATTTAAGTTTTGGAAGATATGATATTTTGATATATTGAAATGATTTGAAAAGAAGTTTGAAAGGATACGATATTTTGGAATATTGAAATGATTTGAAAATGATAAATCTTTATTCTGATAAAGATATGGTTTGAAATGATATTTTATTTTGAAGTAAAGTATTGTTTTTAAAAGTTATAACCATGGGTTATAATAACGATTGGTTGGCAAAGAGACCGGGATCGGATATGGACATACTCTCTGTCGATACTGAAAACCACTTTGACAACCGTGTACGCGGTGGAGATTCCAGAATGAAGTAGGATGGTGGCGACGATCCTAAGGTATATACGTGGACCCAACTCCCGTGAGTTGGCATAAGGTGGCTAAAACAGGAGCGATTGACGGACCAATGAGGTAGCACCTCTGATCGGACACACTTCTTCGATACCATTCTATTACTTGTGATTGATTTGGTGGCTACCCTTGATTGGGAGTGTTGTTCGAGGTGGGCGGTAGTGGCTGCTATGCGTCACCACTAGTCCGGATGCGTAATTGGTATATCTACCCTGGCATTGCCTAGTTGTGCCGTGTCACCTACCATATCGAGCTTTACTACGATTATGATTTTAAGATCCGACCGCGTTAAGGTTCTCCATCCCCTTAGCGCTATTTTCTATATGATTATACTTTACTAATTAGACACTACTGTATATAGCGTATATTACTACATAGTAAATAGTTTAACGGATCCTTAAAGAATGGGCGATCCCAAGCATTCTTTAAGTTACTTGTACTTTTATTACAGCTCACTTGAGTTGGTTTATATTATATAAGTATATATTGTCCTGACTCGAGTGTTTTGTGTTTTGCTTTACGCTCGGGTCAGCCTGAGTATTCACAGATTTGGATTTCCACCTTCTGGAGATTTGAATCGCTGGAGATTATCTGCTAGTCTTGTTCTATCAACTTCGGTTCCGTTATTCTATTCAGCCTGTACTTGGTTATTGTATTGAGACTTCTGCTGTACTTTATTCTTCTGTTGTATCTTGTTTAACTCTGGTATATTTATATAATAGCTTCATGACCTACTATTTCTTTTACTTCCGCTGCATTATTTTACTCTGTGTCTGTGATCTGTGATTATATTTATTTACTGTATATTCTGAGATTTGCCAAATTTTATTTACAATGCGATATTTTGAGCAATTCAATTCCGGCATGAGTGTCTACCTATACACTTATAATGGATGCGAATGGTTGAAAATACCGGGTCGTTACAGTTGGTATCAGAGCTTTGGCTTTGAGGCAAAACTCAGCATATGGAGTAGATTTATTTACAGAATCACTTTCGTTCAAGTTTGAATCTTTTCCTCTTGATTCGAATTTCCTTTGAATTGGAACGTTCCCTGCGGTTCCAAAAATTCATTCTTGTCCCTTACTATTCATCTTCTTTTGATTTTGGAGTATCACATAACTCCACTTCGAATGATCTTTATAGTGAATTGGCGGTCTCACCAATATTCTAATTTTCTTGTAAAAGGGTGAAAATCCTTTACAATCAGCATCGATTCACCAGAGATTTATAGTTATCCTTGGTTTAGATGCTAATATCTTTTATTTTTCCAAACTCTATCTCTTGAGATCGAACGTAGATTTGTCCCAGGAAAATCCACATCGATCTTATTCTTTAACCCGGTTAAGGTTGTCCGCGGTTGTCTAAGCTTACCCATCTCCCTACTTTGTTATTTAATTATCTTGTCTTTTGTTTCCAACCTACCTTCAAAACATTTTGAATTGTATTTGTAAATCTATAATTAATATTTTGTTTTATATTGTGTTGTTTGAGTTGTTGATGTTGATTTGGGCTTTCGATCGATTCGTCTGATCAATGCTATCGATAGGATTTCTAAAACACTTTGACAGAACAAACTGACACAATATTATTTTTTTAAAAAAAATTGGTTAATGAAATAAATTTGGATATATAATTTTATGGAACTTAATAAATTGATTTAAATTGATAATTTGAAATGATAATACTTGATTTATCATTTATTGTTCTACAAATGAATTTATAAATAGTTGTTTATAAATTTGTTTGGGAACTGAAATGAATTTAAAACAAGAAATTTACGAATTTAATTTCCGATGGATTCAAACCTTGTGTTAAAAGTTTTAAAAGGATATATTATTTAAAGTATTTCCAAGTAGAAATTTGTTTCTAAAGGATTTTTAAGTTTAAAAATTTAGTGCTCCTCTCTTTGTCGTTGGAAAATAATTTCGGTGATGACTGCAGCATCATCGACGTTCATTTTCGAGTTTCGAAGTAAAGAGACTGTTCTGTAGTCTTGCTACAGCTTTGTTTTGGGGAATTTAATTAATTTGAATTTCTAGAATATGACTTGATTTATAATATATATAGAGATATATGATTTAAATTTGATTTGACATATTATGTATATATAATTACTTATCTCCAAATGGTTTGAAGATGTTCGAAGATTCAAATTCTTAAATTTTATCTTGAAGGATAATTTCAATTATAAAAAGAAAGAAAATCAAAATTTTGAATAGATGATCCAAACTTGAAATGACTGAGTTGGAAAGTTTTATTTGTATAATTCACAATTTCATTTCCAATATAACTTACCTAAATTACATAGAAGTTGAATATGAAATTGGATAATATACAATATAGAAAGGATTTTATAAATAAAATTTGAGTGGTTATAATAAATGTTATACACTTAAATTTTAGTTATAAAAGATTAACAGAGGTAAATAGTGAAAAAGGAATTTAAAGAGATTTAATTTAAATAACTTAATAATCAAATTTGATTTACTATGGAACCTTAAGTCTAACCTAGGAATTTTAATAAAGGTTATTTCCTGAAATGAATATCTTGTATAATAAATAATGTATCTTTGAATAGATAAAATAAAATACATTTGAATTGTACTTTTGGTAATAAAGTTTATTTAACTTGAATTCATAGTTTAATTGATGTCTAAATGAATAAATGTGTAAAGAAATTTGATTGTTATATTTGCTATGATAAATATTTTATTTATGAAATTGATATGTCTTGAAAAATGAATAATTATGATTTAAATAGTTAAAATGTATTTTAACATCACTAAAAATTGATAATTGAGAATTTGGTTTTCAAATGGAATTTTAAGTGTAACTTATTAAAGGAATATCTATTTATGAAATGGGTATTTTAAATAAAGTGTTAGGTTATGTGTTAAATTAAGAGCTAACTAAAATAGTGAACTTTTAACTTAATAAATGAAGTATAGTTTGATTTGAATATTCCATTCATAAAAGTTTGTTTTAATAAGTCATAAGTTAAATGATATCCAAATGAATATTTCTGATATTAAACTGATTTGAAATATTAATATATCTACTGTAGCATTTTATAAGTGATGCTGTTTTGAAAATACAATGTTTTGGAAATTTTATAATTGAATGAACTTAGAAATGTTACAACTTTAAAATGAATATTATTTGACCTTGAATTAAAATGGTTTAAATGAAGATTATTTGTAAAAGGTGTTATGATTTTCTAAGTGTTATGTTTTTTTAAGAATAACATTTCCAAAGTGTTATGATTTTTAGTAGTATGATTTCCAAATGATAACATCTCTAAATTTTTATGATTTCAAAACATTATGGTTACAAATCTATTATCTTATTTTGTTTTTTTCAAACTATCTTTTGTTTGTCCTTATTTCTCTTATCTTGTTACAGAATGGGAAGGCTATTGCTTATACCAGTATTTAGAAATCTTTCTGTAATCTTTGAAAATTTTTGGTACTCATTTTAACCCTGAGCACTGTTTTTCCATTCATAGACCGTCGGTCAAGTGAAAAGGGAGATTCAGACTCTAGAGGATCTTTTTCGTGCTTATATTCTTTATTTGATCACCTCCATCTTGTTAAACTTACCTATAACAATAGTTATCAGGTGTAATTCCAATCTTCCTATCATCTTGTCTTAATTCTATTTCATTCTATCTTTTTCTGTGCTTTCCCGTACCTCGTTCCTTTTCGGGGATGAAAAGCTTTGAGTGGGGGAGAGTGTAACAACCCTGTATTTTACAATTATTTTTAAATTGATATTTCCAAATTTAAAAAGCTTTATTTATGAAAAGAATAAATTTTGTTATTTTAAATATAAACTTTGATTTTGATATGGATTAGAATTCCAAATATGACCGAATAGAATAATTTTCCAAAAAGTAAATTTTGGTTAAAATAGTCGAACTTTGACTTTTAAATTTAAATTTTAAATATTTGAAATTATAAATTTTATCTTTTATTATGAAAATAGATTTAATAACATGAATACTGCTTTTCGTTTCGTTGAAAACGGAGTTAAACTGCAAAAGATATGTACATTTCAATTTTGAGTATAAATTGTTTATTTTGCAATTTTGTTATTTTAAATTGTATAAATTATATTTTTCTTTGTCATATTTTATTTTAATATGTGTTAATATGTTATTTTATGTATATTTTTTCTTTTAAATATTTATAAAGTGATGTTTGAATTTTTCCAAAGCTCATTGAATTTATTTTCTATTTTTAAAGGTAGTTTCCATTTTTCTGCTATTTTCTTCATTTAAATTATATTTAATTAAAATTTATTTATTCATTTTTATGTATGCATTTTTTTTATGTTTTTATCTTTATTTATAAATATTTTTCATGTACATACAATTTTCCCAAAGTTCATTTCATTTATTTTCAAATTTTCAAGCCTAATTTACATTTTCTTTGTTATTTTCTTAATTTAATTATATTTAATTAATATTTATTTATTTATTTTTGTTTATTTACTATATTTTCGTGGTTTATCTTTATTATACATATTTTACATGTATTTAAAATTTAAAAAGAAATAGTGGAAATTTGAAAGGTTTGTGACTCTTTATTTGCTTAAGCCTCTTTGTATTCTCACCTTTTCTTTATCAACCATTACCTTTTCATTGTTGCTGCCTTAACTCCATTGCTTCAGCCGTATCTTTTTCCTCATCATTTTCACGAAAATTTAAGCTTCTCAACTCCAAAAAAATCGGCCATCAACCTGAGAAAAAGTTTTGGTAAAATTTCTATTTCTTTTTCCATGTTTTCCTTCTTATTTCTTATGTTATTTGCATTGCTTTCTTCACCTTCTAGGCTCGGCACCTCTCCACTCCATCAGCTCCACCATCACCTCCTCCATCTATAGCAGCCATTAGCCCCTCCTCTGACCAAAAATTCAGGCCATGACCCTTCACATGAAGCATCACCACAAAAACATTACAAAGCTTTGCCAAACTTCACCAAAACAATGCAAGCCATGCCTATACTCCACTATTACCTTCATAGTTGCCTTTGGCCACTCATTAGCCACCACCACCATCATCTACAACACTTTTGGCTGCCACATGACCGCTGACCAGATCTGAAACCCCTTTGGCTATGCTCCAATTGACCTAAGCCGAGCCAAAAAGTTAAACAACTTGCCTCTTTTGCATTGTCTTTGGTATGCTTCATGTTAGCACCACTACACCTTCATCTCCACTTGTTTTGATGCCATACCTGACCCAAACCTGATCCAAACCCTTGACTTAGACCTGTATTCCACTTTAGGCCGAACCCAAAGAGAGTTGAAAGCAAGTGCAAGTGATTTGGTGACTTGTTGTGCATGTATCTTTTGTGTTGTTTAAAATTGTGTTAAGTGTTTATTCATGTATATTTGCATTGTTTTGTCTCATGTATTCAAGGCAATTAGCTTAGGCTCTCCATTCATTCAAATCAAAAGTCATGTTATATCGTGCTTGTTGTGCTTTCTGGAATCTATTCTGTGTGTTTGATCGCTAATCTCCAGCTTTAACAGGTGAGTTATTCTCACCAGACAATATGTACCTATATAACTAGTAAATTGACACCCTGTGAATCTGTAGAAATATATTATCATGTTATACTTGACTATGTTATGATCATATGATGTTTATACACATGTTATATCATCTGTTACTGTTATATAATGTATTCTGTTCATTTATATCTGTTTATCACACTGTAAGTTCCCTGTAGACTAGAATCACTATGGGTTGAAATGATACATACCCGTACGGACTTTAGAATAGGGAAAAATCATTATGGGCTGAAATGATAGGCCTGAATGGTTTTTATTTAACTTATTTTAACTTGGGATTGCGGGTTTGAAATGATAGAACCCGGTTTTTCTTTGTAAATTGCGGATTGAAATGATATATATCTGTATCACTTGACCTAGGTTAGAAAACTATATACAGGCCCGTGGTTATTTTATAAAGTGTTTTGGATATTTTTAAGTATTTTAAAAATATAAATTTAAGAAATTTGATTTAAAATGATTTTGAAATATTTTGAATTAAAGAAATTATGATTTTTCTATGGGTTAAAATGAAATTAATGAATGGTTTAACTGGATTTTTGAAATATAATTTAAGTGGAAATTTGGAATTTTGGTTAAAAATGATATTTAAGTTATATAAATAAAATGGATATTAAATTTTATTTGGAAATGGTAAATATGATAATTTGATTAAATTTGAATTTAAGTGATTTATTAAAGTATTATTGATTTTTCTATGAATTTAAGTGGTTAAATAAATGAAAGTTTAAAA
The DNA here is from genome assembly GCA_030737815.1 of Allium fistulosum. NCBI lineage: Eukaryota > Viridiplantae > Streptophyta > Magnoliopsida > Asparagales > Amaryllidaceae > Allium > Allium fistulosum. The sequence goes on from CM060904.1 coordinate 342,484,975, forward strand.
GTGATCTTTTAAAATATAACTTGACTAGGAAATGTGAAATTTGGTTTTAATTAAAGGTTTAAGTTAATTAAATAAAATTGGAAATTTAGTTAAATTTGTGAAATGGTAATTAAGCTCTAAATTTGATTTGACAGCATTTTTGAAATGTATGTAAAAGATATTACAACATTTTGTAATTGCTGTAGTTGTTTAAATGAACTAAAGAGTTAATTTGGAATAAAGGCTATTATAGCACTTTGTAAGTGCTGTAGTGGTTAAACTTAACATTTAAGTTTATTTTAATTTTAATGGAAATATATTACAGCATTTAAGTGTTGTCGTTTTGTTAAATGAACTATTTTAAACTATAACTTTACATAGCATTTTGTAAGTGCTACGGAAACTATATTTTGTTGTTTTAATAAATTTTAATGAAAAATAATCTTTGGAAAATGATATAATTTTGGAAATAAAATGTTAAAAATGCTAAAGATAATGAAGAGACATTTAAATGGTTTTAAATGGAAGAATTTGATTTTTATGTGAGTTTAAAATGGTATTTAAATTTAATAAAAAGAATGGATTCAAATGGTATTTAAATGAAATATAAATGAATGATGTTTTGAATAATATTTTGATATTTTGAAATGTATATATATGATTTTGAATTTATGAAATGTGGGATATTTAAGCTTTTAAATATACTAAATATTGAATATTGTATTTTGTGAATTAAACCTATATTTGAAATTTATAAGATTTGAAATGGTTTGTTAGTAAACTGAATTTGAGTTGAAAATGATGGTTTGAAATAAAAATTAAAATTTGGAATTTGGGTTTAATTTAATAAATTTGTAGAATTAAAAGATGATTTCAAATATATGTTTTCGAAATGTTGTGATTTTTAAAGTATAATGATTTCAAATGTTTTAGTTTCAAAAGAATTATAACTTTGAAAGTATAGACTATTTGAAAGGTGAATATATGTTTGAAATGGAAATGATATTGTTTTGAAATGGGTATAGTTTTGAAATAAAAATGATTTTTGGTTTCGAAGTATAATTATCAAAGATATGATATTTTGATATTGAGATGATTTGAAATTTAAGTTTTGGAAGATATGATATTTTGATATATTGAAATGATTTGAAAAGAAGTTTGAAAGGATACGATATTTTGGAATATTGAAATGATTTGAAAATGATAAATCTTTATTTTGATAAAGATATGGTTTGAAATGATATTTTATTTTGAAGTAAAGTATTGTTTTTAAAAGTTATAACCACGGGTTATAATAACGATTGGTTGGCAAAGAGACCGGGATCGGATATGGACATACTCTCTGTCGATACCGAAAACCACTTTGACAACCGTGTACGCGGTGGAGATTCCAGAATGAAGTAGGATGGTGGCGATGATCCTAAGGTATATACGTGGACCCAACTCCCGTGAGTTGGCATAAGGTGGCTAAAACAGGAGCGATTGACGGACCAATGAGGTAGCACCTCTGATCGGACACACTTCTTCGATACCATTCTATTACTTGTGATTGATTTGGTGGCCACCCTTGATTGGGAGTGTTGTTCGAGGTGGGCGGTAGTGGCTGCTATGCGTCACCACTAGTCCAGATGCGTAATTGGTATATCTACCCTGGCATTGCTTAGTTGTGCCGTGTCACCTACCATATCGAGCTTTACTACGATTATGATTTTAAGATCCGACCGCGTTAAGGTTCTCCATCCCCTTAGCGCTATTTTCTATATGATTATACTTTACTAATTAGACACTACTGTATATAGCGTATATTACTACATAGTAAATAGTTTAACGGATCCTTAAAGAATGGGCGATCCCAAGCATTCTTTAAGTTACTTGTACTTTTATTACAGTTCACTTGAGTTGGTTTATATTATATAAGTATATATTGTCCTGACTCCAGTGTTTTGTGTTTTGCTTTACGCTCGGGTCAGCCTGAGTATTCATAGATTTGGATTTCCACCTTCTGGAGATTTGAATCGCTGGAGATTATCTGCTAGTCTTGTTCTATCAACTTCGGTTCCGTTATTCTATTCAGCCTGTACTTGGTTATTGTATTGAGACTTCTGATGTACTTTATTCTTCTGTTGTATCTTGTTTAACTCTGGTATATTTATATAGTAGCTTCATGAACTACTATTTCTTTTACTTCCGCTGCATTATTTTACTCTGTGTTTGTGATCTGTGATTATATTTATTTACTGTATATTCTGAGATTTGCCAAATTTTATTTACAACGCGATATTTTGAGCAATTCAATTCCGGCATGAGTGTCTACCTATACACTTATAATGGATGCGAATGGTTGAAAATACCGGGTCGTTACAATACTGTTATTATATCAGTTCCATATATTATTTATATCATGGGTTTGGGTAGCTGTCTGCATATGTTTAAAACATATGTAAGTATATACTGTTTATATGTATGAGTATTAACATATCTATATGAATTTATATTGGTTGCTGATTTCAAAGTATATATTTTATTTTATGAGTATGGGATTTAATATAAATTTTGAAAAATAAATATATGTTTTAAATTGATTTCATAAAAATAACATATATTTAGTTCAGCTTATATTAATTGATTTGACTCGTTCTCATCGATTTCCTATCTTTCAGCTTTGTCCGTCAAAATCCGCACTCAGCTTACTTTGCTTTGAGTTGTTGTTTGGATTGTTCGATGGTCTAGATTCGTGATCCAATTCGTATCTTGTCGAGTCGTCAAATTTCTCTAGCCTCGAAAGGTGAGCAATCACTCACGATTAACGTTCTTTTATTTATTAAATTTGATTTTAATTGAAACGTCAATTGAAATATGCTGCTGTTAGTTATGTATATTGCTATATATATGCCATTATTTGTATCTGTTCACCTGTGACATCTGACACCATTATCTGTTATTTATATTGCTATATTTATATGCCATTATCTATATCTGTTCACCTGTGACATCTGACACCCTTATTTGTTACTTATCACTGATGATATATGTCTGTTACTGATTGTTATTTTATTGGCATATCTGTTATCACTCTGAAAGTTCCCTATTAGTATAGAATCACTATGGGTTGAAATGATACATACCCGAACGATCTTGTAGAATAAGAGAAAATCGTTATGGGTTGAAATGATAAACCCAAGCGATTTTCATTTGAATTGAATTTGGGATTGCGGGTTGAAATGATATATACCCGTATATATATTTTTAATTGCGGATTGAAATGATAAATATCCGTATCACTTGACCATAGGATAGAAAATTATATACAAACACTGTTGGTCTATATATAAATATTTTGAAAATGATTTCTATGGTTTTGAAAAGAAATATATGGTTTTGATAAATATTGATTCTAAAGATGTATTAAAGTTGATTTAATAAAGTTGATATATAATATGTTTAAGTATTTATTTAAAATCTATATTTTCGAATATAGAGTTTGTAATGATTTGGGTTGAAAGATAAATTTGAAATTGATTTGAAATTATATTTATTTAAGAATTATACTTAAATAAGTTTGATTTGAAATTTATTGAATTTGAAATTATATTTATATATATAAGTATCGAATTTAGTTTTGAAATGGAATATTTGAAGCTTTGAAATATTTTGAAATTTAAATGGTTTGTTTGTGGTTCAAATCGGTATTTGAAATCGATATAACTTGAAAATGTTTAATTGAATTGGAATTGAAATTGATGATTTAGATTTGATTAAATTTGAATTTGGAATTCGAATTGATTTGAATCAATTTGTGAAAGTCAAGGAAACTATTTTATTTTATAAAGTAATTTAAAATTATATTTAAAATTATTTATATTTTACTTTATAAATTTATTTTAATATAAACCATTTTTATATAAATCATTTTTAATATAAATTATTTTATAAACTATTTTACTTATAAACTATTTTATTATATATACTAATTTTAATATCTAAACTGTTTAAGGGAAAAGGGTTATGATTTCCAAAATGCTATGATTTCAAAGCTGTGATTTCCAAAGTGTTTTAATTTTTAAAAGACTATGATTTCGAAAGCGTTATAACTTTGGAAAGTGATATGGTTTTGGAAATGGATATATTTGAAATGGAAATGATATCCTATTAATTTGGTTTTTGAAATGAAAATGATATTTTGGTTTTGATGTATAAACTATTTTGAAATGACCACGGTGTTATAATAACGATTGGTTGTTAAAGAGACCAAGATCGGATATGGACATACTCTCTGTCGATACCGAAAACCACTTTGACAACTGGGTACGCAGTGGAGTTTCCAGAATGAAGTAGGATGGTGGCGACGATCCTAAGGTATATACGTGGACCCAACTCCCGTGAGTTGGCATAAGGTGGCTAAAACAAGAGCGATTGATGGACCAAGGAGGTAGCACCTCTGATCGGACACACTTCTTCGATACCATTCTATTACTTGTGATTGATTTGGTGCGCACCCTTGATTTGGGAGTGTTGTTCGAGGTGGGCGGTAGTGGCTGCTATGCGTCACCACCAGTCCGGATGCGTAAATGGTATATCTACCCCGGCATTGCCTAGTTGCGCCGTGTCACCTACCATATCGAGCTTTACTACGAGTTGTGATTTCTCCCGTAGCCTGTGGAGTATCAAGGGTAGCCCCCATTTTAGGAGTATGCTAATACTGGATAGACTACTGGGACTATTACGTGTTAGGGTGAGTTCAGATTAAATGTAAAGCCCTAATGCTATTTTAAAGTATGTTTATTTTATATTAGACATTATTATAATATCGAATATTACTACATAGTGGATAGTTTAACGGATCCTTAGAGGATGGTTATCCCAAACATCCTTTGAGTTACCTGTATTTCAGTTGATATTTCACTTGAGTTGGATTTATTGATATAAGAATGTTAATCCTGACTCGAGTGTTTTTTGTTTTGCTTTACGCTCGGGTCAGACCGAGTGATACAGCATTTGAGACTCACCTTTGGAGTTGGAGCTTCGCTTGGAGATCCAGCTATCTATCGATTCTGCTATCAGTTATCCAGTTGATTTTAGTGATGTATTCAGATCTTGTATTTGACTATTGTATTGAGATATCTATGTATTTGAGACTTCTGTTGTATCTTGTTCAACTCTGTTATATATATTTATAGTAGCTTCATGAACTACTATTCTTTTATTTCCGCTGCATTATCGTTTATTACTCTGTGTCTGTGAATCTGTGATTTGTTTATTTACTGTATATGATGAGTTTTGCCAAATTTTATTTACAATCCATTTTTTTGAATTATTCAAGTCCGGCATGTGTGAATTCATTGTCGATTTGAATGGTCCAAAATACTGGGATGTTACATGTAACAACCCTAGATTTTTGCCTATATTTTTATATTTGACTTTCTTTTACTTTTAAATTATTTTAAATTTGTTTTATTTCAAACATTTCATTTTTAAATATATATGTTGATTATGAAGTGAATTATAGTTTCAAACTAGTATAATTTGAATATTTTACTATAAAGTGAATTTATAGTTAAACTGTTCAAACTTTGACTTTTAAAACTTCAAATTTAAATTGTTTAAAATCTTAAATTTTATCTTTTATTATGAAAATAGACTTAATAACATGAATGCTGCTTTTTGTTTCGTTGAAAACGGAATTAAATTGTAAAAGTTATGTACATTTCAATTTTGAGTATAATTTGTTTTATTTTGCAATTTTGCCTATTTTAAATTATATAAATCATATTTTCTTTGTCATATTTTATTTTAAAATGTGTTAATATGTTATTTTATGTATATTTTTGTCTTTTAATATTTTTGAAGTGATAATAAAACTTTTCCAAAATTTATTGCATTTATTAAAGACTAGTTTCTATTTTTCTGCTATATTCTTCATTTAAATTATATTTAATTAAAATTTATTTATTTATTTTTCTGAATGAATTATTATTTTATGTTCTTATCTTTATTTATAAATATTTTTCCAAGTCCATACAATTTTCCCTAAGTTTATTTAATTTAATTTCAAATTTTCTAGACTAGTTTGCAATTTTGTGCTATTTTCTTATTTTAACTTTATAAAATTAATAAATATTTATTTATATTTTATGTTTTTGTTGCAATTTAGAAATTTTAACTGAAATTATAATTATTTTCAGCTATTTAAACTTATATAAATAAATTAAAGAAATTTGAAAAGGCTTTTGACTCTTGGTTTCCAATGGCTTTTCGTGTTCACACCTTTTCACATTTTAACGTTTCTTTTCACTCAAATGGCCATATCTCTTCATTCTTTCAGCTGCCACCTTCATTTCACTTTACGTACATTCATTTTCTCATTCCTGAACAAAAAAATTTCGGCCATTGCCTTTGAGAAAAGTTTGGGTAAAATTTCTTTTTCTTTTCTTTTGTTTTACTTTTATTCTTCTTTGATTTGAGTTTTGCACTTGCTCTTCACCTCTATAGGTTCGGCCATGCTCCTCTCCATGACCTGCCACCTCCACCACCACCTGAGAACACCACCATCATCACCACTTCTCTGACCAAACCTCAAGCCATGCCTCCTTGTGGATTGATCCATCACCAAAATCCAACAAACTCCATAAAACTTGCCTAGACCGAACACATTATCCACATCCACCACTTCCACCACCCATGGCCGCCACCAACACCACCTCCAGCACCACCTAAACTCTTGGCCACACCATCCCCTTGGCTGCTATAGTGAGGGCCATGACCTATATGCCCTTGGCCGAGCCAAACTATGGCCTTAAACCCTTGTATATTGCTTTGTTAGTGTAGTTCCACCACCATCCACCTTTGCACCACCTTCTAGCATGATAGGCCGACCCTTAGCAACCCAGACATGAAACAAAAAACATTGCTTTAGACTTGTAATACACTCATGGACAAACTCAATGTGAGTTGGAGACAAGTGCAAAACAATTCCGCTTCGATTTGTGCAGTCTATTCTATCATTGTTTATCGTATTTGCATTTGAAACTTATGTATATTATTATTGTTTGTGTGACTTGTATTCAAGGGATTTGATACTTTGGCTCCTCCACTCTTATTTGAATCGTGTTATCGTGCTTGTTTGGATCTCATTCGTGCATTCGTCGTTGTGTCTCCAGCACAAAACAGTGAGTTATTCTCACCAGACAATTTGTACATATATAACTAGTGAATTGACCCCTTATGAATCTGTAAAATGCATTATCATGTTACACTTGCTATGTTATGATTTTATGATGTTCACCCATGCTTAAACACCTATTATATTATATGTTACTGTTATATTATGTTGTTCTATTATTTTTATCAGTTTATCACACTGCAAGTTCCCTTTAGATTAGAATCACTATGGGTTGAAATGATACATACCCGAACGGACTTTAGAATAGGAGAAAATCGTTATGGGCTGAAATGATAGGCCCGAATGATTTTCAATTATTTTCATTTACTTGGGATTGCGGGTTTGAAATGATCAAACCCGGGTATCTTTGTAAATTACGGGTTGAAATGATAAATTACCTGTATCACTTTACCTAGGCTAGAAAATGAAATACAGACCCGTTGTTAAAATATGTTTTAATAATTTTTTTTAAATTATTTTAGAAATGTAAATATTATAATATTTTTGGTTTAAACTAAAAAAAATGATTTTTGTAAAGCATTATTGATTTTCTGAAAATTTATAAGTGAAGTAAATTAATGGTAAAATTAGAAAATTTGAAATGTAAGTTATTTTGGGAAATTTTAATTTGGTGATCATTGGAATTTAAATTAAATATGAAATGTGATAAATTCATGATAATTTGGATTAAAGTGAATTTAAATGATTTTTATATTATATTTATGATTTTGAATAAAGTTAAAATGTGAAATGAATGAATATTTAAGTTGAAATTTTGAAATATAACTAAAATTGGAAATTTGTGAATTTGGCTTAAAGGTGAATTTTAAGTTAAGTAAATAAAAATGGAATTAAGTTATATTTGAAAATTTAAACTTAAGTGTTAAGTTAATTTAATTTAATGAATTTATAATTTAATATTGGAATTTAATAAGCGAATTATTATTAAATTTTGATTTTAGAATGAAGGTTTAAATTTATAAAATCATTAATATAAGGGTATTTGAATGATTATTTTAAAAGTGAAATTATATGATTTTATAAGTTAAAAATGATTATATAAAAATATAATTGTTTGTGAAATTATACTGAATATTTGAAGTTAATTAACTGCATTTCTGAAATGCTATTAATTCTAATGTAAATGATAATACAACATTTGTAAATGCTGTAGTTGATAATAATGAACCAAATGGCTAGATTTAATTAAAGGCTATTATAGCATTTTTGTAAATGTTATAATGGTTGAATTTAACTAAGTTTATTTGAAACTAATGTAACCCTATTACAGCATTTTAAATGCTGTCTTCTGTTAAATTGAACTGTTTTAAATGTGACTTTCCGTAGCATTTTCTAAATGCTGCGAAAGTTGAATTTTCATTGTTTTAATTAATTTAAGTGAACAAATGAACTTTGAAAGATTAAAATTTTGGAAATTTAATAATTTAATTATTAAATATAATAACTTCATTTTTATGATTTAAAATGAAGTAATTTTTTTCGAAATATAAACTATTTTAAAATATGATATTTTGATATTTTGAAATGGATTTTTTTGAATGATATTGAATTTTGAAATGATATTTGATTTCGAAGTATAAAATACCATTTTGAAATTTTAACCACGGGATGTATTTAATTTATGGTTTAACTGATCCTTAGAGGATGGGCGGTCCCAAGCATCCTTTGAGTTATTGTGCATTTCTACTACAGTTCACTTGAGTTGGTTTACATTATATAAGTATATATTGTCCTGACTCGAGTGTTTTGTGTTTTACTTTACGCTCGGGTCAGCTTGAGTATTTACAGCTTAGCTTTGGATTTCTTTTCTGGAGCTAGGAATCGCTGGAGATTCTACTTGTTTAGTTATCTGTTCCTTTCAGTTCAGTTGTTCTATTTCAGTTTTGGTATTCATAAACTTCTATTTATTTGAGATTTCTATTGTATATGTTTTCAAACAAATATTATGTATTATGTTTTGAGAGTTTGTTATAGTAGCTTCATGAACTACTATGGTTTTTATATTCCACTGCGAGTTATTCTGATATGTTCTGTGTCTGTGATTCTGTGTATTTTATTTTATTTGCTCCAACTTTATTACAATATGTTATTTTGAATTATTCAAGTCAAACCTGTGTGGATTATTGTCGATTTGAATGGTCCAAAATAGTGGGTCGTTACAGTTGGTATCAGAGCTTTGGTTTTTAGGCAAACCATAGCCTGCGGAGCAAAAACTCATTAGAGATAGGGTAGAAATACCCTAGAATGAGTGAAATTAATCTCAGAATCATTCCTTTGTGAGAGAACGTATTTTCGAAGTATAAAATGATTTTCAAATGATTTTAAAGGATTTTTAAATATTATTTTGATATAAAATTTTCTTGTTTTGAAAGAAAATTTTCTGGACTTTATCCCTTTCGTATCCACCTTGTTAGTAATTTCTTTGATTAGGATTTCCTTAAAATTCTGAACTTCTATCTTAGTCGGGATTTCTTCGATTAGGATTCCTTTGAATTTTGGAACGCTCCCACTTGTTCTGAAATCCATTCCTGTCTCCTCTAATAGTATTCTTTTGATTTTTGGAGCATTCCATAACTCCACTTTGAATGACCTTTATAGGGTGGAGATTCCGCCAATCTTTGAAAATACAACAGAATATCTCAAATACAGTGAAGTCTCCAGTACAACAGATGACTTCTCCGAACAAATCAACTAGAAGAGCTGAAAGCTGAGGCGATAGTTGGATCTCCAAAGGAAGCTCCAAACTCCAAGGATGAGTCTCAAATGCTGCATCACTCGGTCTGACCCGAGCGTAAAGCAAAACACAAAACACTCGAGTCAGGATTAACATTCTTATATCAATAAATCCAACTCAAGTGAAATATCAACTGAAATACAAATAACTTAAAGGATGTTTGGGATAACCATCCTCTAAGGATCTTCGGAACTATCTACAAGGTGGAAATATACACTATAACACCGTGGTCATTCCAAATTAATTTATCCTTCAAAACCAAAATATCATTTCATTTCAAATATATCTATTTTCCAAAATGATATATATATAGGTTAAATAATTTAAAAGTAAAGTATTTAAAATTTCCTTAAGTCACACAAATTGCTTCACATCCACCCAAATTCCAAATTCAAATTTATTCATAGCTCAATTCATCAATTCAATTCAGTTCTAAATATACCATTTAAATTTTCAATATATTTCAAAGCTTTAATATTCAACATTTTCAAAGTTAAATTAAACAGTATCATATAGCTCTTGATTTAACTTCATTTATTATTTAATCAGGGAATATTCACTTAATAAATTCAATTTCATTTAACTAGCCTTAAATTACACTTTTACTAAATATTTTCTTAAGTTTAATTAAACAAGAAATATTTATTAAGTTACTTAAATCAAACCCAAGTTATAAATCATATCTTAAATCTCAATTTCAATAAGTTTCAAATCGGTTTAATTAAATAAAATTATCTTCCCAACTTTAGCTTATTCAAATTATTACCAAAATCTAGTTTGAAATATAAATTTAATAACTTAAACATATTATATGTATTAGATCAGTCTTAATTAAATTAAATATTATTATTAAATCTATATATATATATATCATTACCATTTATATATAATATTTTAAGAATCAACATTTATTTAAAACCATATATTTCTTCCCAAATCCATAGAATTTATTTTCAAACTATTTATATATATATGGACCAACGGTGTTTGTATATATATACCCATCATATGGTTAAGTGAATACGGATATTTATCATTTCAATCCGTAATTTAAATATATACGGGTAGATATCATTTCAACCCGTAATCCCAATTTCAATTTAAATGAAAATCACTTGGGTTTATCATTTCAACCCATAATGATTTTCTCCTATTCTAAAGTCCGTTTGGGTATGTATCATTTCAACCCATAGTGAATTCTATACTAACAGGGAACTTGCAGAGTGATAACAGATAATATAAAATACAACAACAGGCATATATCATCAATAACAATAGAATATAAACAACAGAATATGGTGTCATATCCCACAGGTGAACAGTTACAGATAATAGCATTTATAACAATTTAAATAACTACAGCAGCATATTTCAATTGTCGTTTCAATTGAAATCAAATTTAATAAATATAAAAATGTTAAATCGTGAGTGATTACTCACGTTTCGAGGCTAGAGAGATGAACGAGAATGGAAGCGAATAGACATAGATAAGCTCACGGAACAACGACAAGCTAGGAATTCTGCGACGAATTTGATATTGAAAAGATAAGTCAAATAGGCACGAGATTGATGAAACAATCATAATCAGTTTGATAAAAATTTAAAACGAAAATGTAAATTATGTTGCTATACGTTTTCTCAAATCAATATAAAGTTTAAAACACACAAAAATATATTACTTTAAAATCAGTATTTCTATAGTATATATCGGTATTAAAAATCAACTGACAAATGTATCAAAGCTGTTATATATATATTAGCTATAAATCATACATACAAATATATATATGAGTTTGAACCTATCGTGTAAAAAAATGCAGCAGACCAAGCTATAAGTAAGGATTGAAATATTATACTCCTATATATAATACTGTACACACACAAATATACGTCTCAAGTATACAACTTTATATGAACAGAGTATATACTCGTATGGCTAAATATATTATTATATACTATATATAATGTAAACTAATATAGTCCATATGTATACTATACTTTAATACAATATATAAGTACACTACCTGTTATATATATATTTAACTGGTAAATAAACTAACTTATAACTTCAAATATATATAGAATACAATATGTACAAAACGTACTTGTAATACTCAAATCCATGCACTTTGCAGTAAAGCAAATAGGAGACTAAAATATTACATACTTAGTATATTGTATATATACGAAAATTTATGTAGGTGTACTAAAATATATATGCTGTGCTACTCCATCTGTGATATATATATTCGAATAGAATATATGTAAAACACTATATAACTTTTTATACAGACAACTAGAGTTTATACTAGTATAAATAACACGGTATTTTATTATATATCATGTATATATGCATAAATAACCAAATCTATACATCCATATATAACTCATCACAACCAATATATAAATGAAATTGGTATGGTCTTCAGACTTATAGGAATATATATCAAGTTACAACTTATATAAACTATATCTTTAAGTATACAGTGACCCATAAGAACCTATCCACAGCCAAGCTTATAGCATGATGTATATATGTAATGATGCTTTTGATATAATTATGCAAACTCATAAATAAGTATATACATAAATTAACATAATACACCATAACTAAGATATTATACGTACAATAGTATGTATGCTACTAATATATAAAATTAACATGTTACAGTAAAACAAAACATAGATGACACCTCGTTTAAATAAAATATACTCTATAACTAATATATATAAAATGAATTAAATAAACTGTCATAAACAAAAGTGCGTAAATAAATAGAGAGGAGGAGAACCTTAGAAAACTGGTCAGAGGGACAGGGCTAGATCGGCAAGGGAAGAGGAGATGTTCAGCGAGGTCAGCGTTGCCGTGGCCGACGGAGGGAAGGCCGCGGGTTGGAGCCTTGGAGGTGAGGCTCGGATGTGGACGGAGGCGGGAGTATGAGTCGAGAGGAGGTTGGAGTGCCGCTGTCGTGGCCAGGGGAGGTAACTGCGCAGGATGAAGGGATGACGCGGTGGACGAGGGAAACGTGGAGAAGAACTGGTGGGGTCGGGTGGATAAAACGGTGAGAGGGACGTGGGTGTTGTTCACTGACGATGCAGTCGGGTTGGGTTTTGAGGAGAAGGTGGCAGGCGATGAAGTGGAGAGGGCGGAGCAGTGGGCGATTTCTGGAGGTATGATGTTGGTGAGGAGTAGGGTGGATCGGATTCTGGTGGAGACGGGCTTCTCAACTTGGGTTTTCTGCCATGGTGGAGGCCGAGCAGTCAGGCTATGGGAAGGGATGGGCAGAGAAGTTCGCATGGAGTTGAGGGGAGAAGAGATCGAACGGCTGTTTGAAATGCCAAGACAATCTAATAAAAAAAGGGCTATTGAAGAGGTGATGCCGAGTGGGGAAGAGAAACAGAAAAGAAAAATGTGAGAAATGAAAATGGGGGAGAAGTTAGGTGGAATAAATGGAAATGAACTGCATTTTCAAAACGAAACGTAAGCAACAAATCAGCTCAAAAGAAATTGAATAGGAACAGTTGTCCATTGATTCAGCAACGTAGTTAAAGAAATTTATTACTTGATTGGACCATACGTTTAAATTTTGAACCCAAAGGAAATCTGTAGAGTCATAGTTTAAGGTACGTTATAACGAACAGTTTATTGTTTCTGTCGTGTACCGGACCTCAAAAGGCAAGAATAAATATACCGTTGAGACCAGCACGACGAGCCAGACAGAACGGTATACAAATTATTAGTGGTACAATCATCCGATCAAAAGTCGATAATCAGTACCAGAAATGCTGCTATTTGACCAGAAATAAGATAAACAGAGCAATAGAATCCAAATTTGGAAAATGAAAGATGACGACTTACTCAGAAGATGATTTAGAAATTTATTATATAAAAATATTTAAGTTTGGAAAACGTTTTATTATGATCAATTTTTACTGATCTGAATTGAAATAAAATTACACAATAAAATAAACTTCAATATTATCAGATGAAAATTTACCAGTTGCTATGATTAAATAGGCGTATTCCAAATAATAAATTTTTAATTTCAAATTTTATTGTTTAAAATTTCACAAATATCCAGTTAAATATACTTTTAAAACCATTAAATTTTGCGGGTCGTTACATGTAAAGGGGTGAAACTCCCTTATAATTGGCATTGAGTCACCGGAGATTTCTGTATCCTCGGTTTACGATGTTTTCTATCTTCTGCTATATTTAGATTCTATCTCTGGCGATCGAAGGTCGATTTGCCTTAGATTTTCGCATCGATTATATTCCTGAAGTCACGGTTGACCGGTTAAGGTTGCCCGCGATTCATATAGGCTTGTTCATCTTCTATTTGGTAATTTAATTATCTTCTCTTCGTTTGAGCTTATCTTCGAATCAGAATTCTATTTGATTTAGAGTTCCTCTAAATTTGAATCTCTGTTTTGGTTTGAAATCCATCCTTGAATCGTCCCTTGGAAAGTTTGTGGTTGATTGTCTTTTGAAAATTGTGTATTCATCGTAGTTTTTATTTTGATAAGGATGACCATATTTTTATATAAATAAGAAATGTTTTTGATAAGGATTATATACCTTTTAAAAAAATGAGAATTTGAAGTTTTGAAAGGATTTGAAATTGTGAAAATTTTATAAGAAATGGTTTCATATAAAATGATTTATACCTGAAGGTTTTGAATCTGAATTTAAGTGATTGAACTCCGACATTTTGGAACTGGTTTTAAGATTTTGAAATAATAAATAACATGATTTGAAATTATTTTTCCGAATAAGTAATGTTTCAATGATTTTAATGGGTTTTAATGATTTCGAAGGAATTTCAAAGAAGTTTTCAAAGTAAATGGAAGTCCAGAACTCACTTGTGTCGCTGGAAAATAATTTCGATGATGAGTGCACGCATCATCGACGTTGATTTTCGAGTTTCTGAGTGAGGGAGAGGCCACTTCGGTAGCTTTGCTATGCGATTGATTTGTGAAACCAATTTTGATTTCAAATTCCGAAGTGTGATGTGATATTCGAAAGATATATGTATATATATTTGAACAATTTGAAATGAGCCGGTGTTCAGTCCTTGAGTTTTGGATTTGATTTGATATAACCCTATTTTTTTGGAATTGATTTACTAATTTAATTGTGATTTCCAACTCTTGGATTGAAATATGATTTCTTCAACTATTTTGAAGGTTCGAGCACTTCCAAATCAAGGTTAACTTTTCAAAGCTAAGTAATTTTGAAAAGTATATAAGTTTGGTATGTATGTTTAAAGTATGTAGTAATATGATTTAAATAGGTTGAAACTGTTTTGTTAAGTAAATAAATAAGGCTATTTTGAAGAAAAAAAATTCTAATATGAAATTTAGATTTGAAATGTTTTGAGAAGAATTTAGTCTTCAAAATATTTTGAATAAAATTTAGTTTAAATGTTTAACTTAGTAACATCTTTATGAAACTATATATTTAAAAAGTTGGAATAGATACATAAGTTGTGCGTATGTTGTTTTATTCGCATAACTAAATTGATCCAAGTTTGAGTACACAAGTTCGAGGTGAATTACACCATTTCGTGTTAGGATTTTTCATTTGATTCTTGATGGCGAATATTTGATATGGATTTTGGACTTGATTCTAGAATTCTCTATCATAGTATATGGCTATGCAAGGAGACTGATGGTTTGTAGTCGAGAAACCATATCGAAATCCGCATTAGGGAAGTCGAATGGACAATACTAGTTCGAAAGCGAACTTGTGTGATCGAGCGAGCGATCGAATGTGATTTTGCGAAATGATGACATATGTACATCTTATATTCTTATGTCATTGATATACTTGCCGTTGAAATTGAAAGTTGTTGGGTTGGATATCTTTGTAATATAATTGAAATTCTTTCTTTTATGAAAAAATACTATCAATTTAAAACCATTTTTCAAAACTATTTTTCTTTTATTCTTCTCAAACAAACTGTTTTATTCTAATTTACATACAAACTATTTTACAAACCATTTTATTTACAAAACTATTCTACAAACTATTTTTCTTTTTTATACAAACTATTCTAAATTAAAAACCTTTTAGTAAGCAAAGATGTTCAATCCCATATAGCTCTTCGTACAGCGAAATTTATTTTTGAAAATTTTGATCCTTATATAAGATGGACTTTATGTAAATATAAGATGATTTTGGAAATGAATTGTTTGACTTAAACTATATTGATTTGGAAATTTGGATTTATTTTCTAAATTTATTATTTTGGAAACTTTGAAACTGAAGATATTTAAATTGAGAAGAAATAATTTGGTGGAATTGTATATGATTTTGGAAACTGAACTAATATTGAAACAAATTGAAATTTGAGAACCTTGTGTTACTAAATACTTGATTTGGGAGTTATCGAAATTACATAAAAAATTGGTTTGTATAAGTCTGATATTGATTCGAAGACTATGGATTTGAAAAGGTAATCAAATTGAAAAATGAAATCTTATATAATTGAAGTCTATATAAGTGTGATTTGATATACTATTGATTTTGGAAAGTATTTGATTTGAAAATAAAATCTTATATATAATGGACTTTATATAAGTACGATATTTGAAAGTGATTTGAAAAGGTACTATTTGATACATATTTTCGAAGTAAAGATATGGAAAGTGCCTTCTGCTTGATATCCGCTTTGTGGCCACATTGTGGATTCATTCTATCGATATTTCTCTGATTTTGGTTTTCCGGATATGATACTCGAGTGTCCATCGAATTCCATGGCGTTACCCATGGTCTTACGAGCGCGACTGTATAGCGCAACAGCCTGGCTGAGATAGCCTAGGGGTACGGATTGTTTCCTGGGGGATCCAGGCGTAATCATTGTGTATCCTGCACTCTATGTAGGTCGCATTAGTAACGCAACAGCCTGGCTGAGATAGCCTAGGGGTACGGATTGTTTCCTGGGGGAACCAGGCGTAACCATTGTGAATCCTGCACTCTACTAGTCATCATGGCGTAACTCGCAGGGCTGAGAAAGCTTACGGATATGGATTGTTTCCTAGGGGATCCAGGCGTAACCATTGTGTATCTGCGAACCATGGTTAGACAAAGGTTTTGTTTGTTTTTGTTTGGATTGTACTTTCCATATCTGTTTTTAAAAAGTTTTCCAGTATTTTGACTGGGTGTTGAAACAAGTCAACTAAGTACCTAGAGAATTCTAGCTTTGCGCCTGATCAACGCACTGCCAGAGTTTGCAGGAACGAGGATAAACTTGTTAAGACATCGAGTTATAAAAGTAATTTGATATTATATTATATAAATGATACTTTGATCAGTTATTTCCTTTTTAAAGGATTTTAAAGAGTTTTAAATATTTTACCTCTTTAACCAACAATTTTAAATAATGGTTCATCCTTCTCTTTCAACCTGCTTTCCCTCCTAGCTACTTTTTCCCTACCTTCTTTCGGGATGTCTTCCAACCTATTGTTCTTTCTAGTTGTTTCCCCGCTTCCGTTCTTTTCGAGGACAAAAAGATTTGAGTGGGGGAGAGTGTAACAACCCTAGATTTTTGCCTATATTTTTATATTTGACTTTCTTTTACTTTTAAATTATTTTAAATTTGTTTTATTTCAAACATTTCATTTTTAAATATATATGTTGATTATGAAGTGAATTATAGTTTCAAACTAGTATAATTTGAATATTTTACTATAAAGTGAATTTATAGTTAAACTGTTCAAACTTTGACTTTTAAAACTTCAAATTTAAATTTTTTAAAATCTTAAATTTTATCTTTTATTATGAAAATAGACTTAATAACATGAATACTGCTTTTTCTTTTGTTGAAAACGGAATTAAATTGTAAAAGTTATGTACATTTCAATTTTGAGTATAATTTGTTTTATTTTGCAATTTTGCCTATTTTAAATTATATAAATCATATTTTATTTGTCATATTTTATTTTAAAATGTGTTAATATGTTATTTTATGTATATTTTTGTCTTTTAATATTTTTGAAGTGATAATAAAACTTTTCCAAAATTTATTGCATTTATTAAAGACTAGTTTCTATTTTTCTGCTATATTCTTCATTTAAATTATATTTAATTAAAATTTATTTATTTATTTTTGTGAATGAATTTTTATTTTATGTTCTTATATTTATTTATAAATATTTTTCCAAGTCCATACAATTTTCCCTAAGTTTATTTCATTTAATTTCAAATTTTCTAGACTAGTTTGCAATTTTGTGCTATTTTCTTATTTTAACTTTATAAAATTAATAAATATTTATTTATATTTTATGTTTTTGTTGCAATTTCGAATTTTTAACTGAAATTATAATTATTTTCAGCTATTTAAACTTATATAAATAAATTAAAGAATTTTGAAAAGGCTTTTGACTCTTGGTTTCCAATGGCTTTTCGTGTTCACACCTTTTCACATTTTAACGTTTCTTTTCACTCAAATGGCCATATCTCTTCATTCTTTCAGCTGCCACCTTCATTTCACTTTCACGTACATTCATTTTCTCATTCCTGAACAAAAAAATTTCGGCCATTGTCTTTGAGAAAAGTTTGGGTAAAATTTCTTTTTCTTTTCTTTTGTTTTACTTTTATTCTTCTTTGATTTGAGTTTTGCACTTGCTCTTCACCTCTATAGGTTCGGCCATGCTCCTCTCCATGACCTGCCACCTCCACCACCACCTGAGAACACCACCATCATCACCACTTCTCTGACCAAACCTCAAGCCATGCCTCCTTGTGGATTGATCCATCACCAAAATCCAACAAACTCCATAAAACTTGCCTAGACCGAACACATTATCCACATCCACCACTTCCACCACCCATGGCCGCCACCAACACCACCTCCAACACCACCTAAACTCTCGGCCACACCATCCCCTTGGCTGCTATAGTGAGGGCCGTGACCTATATTCCCTTGGCCGAGCCAAACTATGGCCTTAAACCCTTGTATATTGCTTTGTTAGTGTAGTTCCACCACCACCCACCTTTGCACCACCTTCTAGCATGATAGGCCGACCCTTAGCAACCCAGACCTGAACCAAAAAAACATTGCTTTAGACCTGTAATACACTCATGGCCAAACTCAATGTGAGTTGGAGACAAGTGAAAAACAATTCCGCTTCGATTTGTGCAGTCTATTCTATCATTGTTTATCGTATTTGCATTTGAAACTTATGTATATTATTATTGTTTGTGTGACTTGTATTCAAGGGATTTGATACTTTGGCTCCTCCACTCTTATTTGAATCGTGTTATCGTGCTTGTTTGGATCTCATTCGTGCATTCGTCGTTGTGTCTCCAGCACAAAACAGTGAGTTATTCTCACCAGACAATATGTACATATATAACTAGTGAATTGACCCCTTTTGAATCTGTAAAATGCATTATCATGTTACACTTGCTATGTTATGATTTTATGATGTTCACCCATGCTTAAACACCTATTATATTATATGTTATTGTTATATTATGTTGTTCTATTATTTTTATCAGTTTATCACACTACAAGTTCCCTTTAGATTAGAATCACTATGGGTTGAAATGATACATACCCGAACGGACTTTAGAATAGGAGAAAATCGTTATGGGCTGAAATGATAGGCCTGAATGATTTTCAATTATTTTCATTTACTTGGGATTGCGGGTTTGAAATGATCAAATCCGGGTATCTTTGTAAATTACGGGTTGAAATGATAAATTACCCATATCACTTTACCTAGGCTAGAAAATGAAATACAGACCCGTTGTTAAAATATGTTTTTATAAAAAAATTTAAAATATTTTAAAAATGTAAATATTATAATATTTTTGGTTTAAACTAAAAAAAATGATTTTTGTAAAGCATTATTGATTTTCTGAAAGTTTATAAGTGAAGTAAATTAATGGTAAAATTAGAAAATTTAAAATGTAAGTTATTTTGGGAAATTTTAATTTGGTGATTGTTGGGGGCGTTTCATCAACAGCAAACAGGGCATCACCGAGCCAAGCAAGGAAGAGCCAAAGCCGGACCAGCACGACATCCAACCCACCTGATACTGGACCAAAACCAAGAAAACACTTTCTCCAACCACCGAACCATTTACGTCCGGGCTAACCACCGAACCAACTCACCACCATCCCACCACCGGTCGAAGCACTACCGGATCGAACCCAGCTCTCATCACCGGACCATCCCACTGCCGAACCATTTAACAACCGGACCAGAGCTTTTCCAACCAACTTTCTCCTCGTTGCCGAGCCAGCCCATCCCTTCACCAATCCCGGTCCAAAACTGCACTTCCAAGCAATACCGAACCAGAGTGCTACCGGACCAACTCTGTCAGAACAGATCACATCAGCCCAGGCCTGCCAGCAGCTACATATATCCAAGACCCCTGTCCCCAGCCTCACTCTATAAATAGAGGGGCAGGGGTACGACAATGGGGACAAGTTAGAGAGCTCAAGCACGGAGAGGACTTTCAAACAACTTTCTTTTACTTGTATCAAAGCTTTGTACTTGTAATCTAAACAAGAGGAGAGAAATAACATATAAAGTAGACGTAGGCACATTCTGGCTGAACCACTATAAATCTGCATGTCTTTTTACTGTTTAGCCCCTGCTTTTCATATATTTGCATAAATCACCCAAACCACTAAGAATAACATAAGATCTACCAAATCATACGACTTTGAGGTGTTTGTCCATTTTTTGTGCAAACATTTTTGGTGCTTTCACTGAGAGTTGAAGCTCGAAGCTTCAGCTTCTTCCACTTCACATTCTTCCTAACAGCATCGTTCATTGCTTGGAAAGAATGCCTCCCAAGCAGAAGAAAGATGTTAATAAAGGGAAAAACATCGCAACTAGCAGTCTTCCAGACCCAGTGGTTACAGACCAGGTGAATCGTCCCCTTCCAGCAGCAGTGCCAGATGAAGGTCAGGCAAATCCGACTACCCATGCCGCAGAACAACCGGCAGCAATCACTAGGGCAGATCTAGACAGGGTTGTGGCGGAAGTGACTAACCGCTTCACATCCCAACAAGAAGCTTTGGTGGACCATCTCATGTCACGCTTAAGGGATGCTGAAGAATCCAACCGCAACACTGAATCATGGGGAGAATCCCAGTCCGGAGGGTCTCGGAGACAGCAAAGATCTTCCTTCTTCGAAGGAGCTAACAACAGAAGCGGCCATGGTAGGAGCTGAGACCGAGCACAGCCCGAAGTTAGGCCTGAGGAAACGCTTGGAACCGAACCCAACTGGGGAGGTACTGGGCGGAGGTCAACTATAGCTGAGCCTGTCATACTGCCTAACCACGGAGACGCCAGTGAACGGGGCCGAGCTAGAATCCAGCCCGAAGTTGGACCCGAGGAAGTGCTTAGACCAGAACCCAGCAGGGGAAGATCGAGGCAAGGGCCAGCTATAGCTGATCCTAGCATGCTCCCAAAAGACCAAAGACAGCCATTGGAAAATATCAGGAATGATAGACGGTACCATCCCTACAGGTCATCTGGACGGAATCAATCCCACAGAACAGAACCGAACTCGTTTCTATCTACTCCAAATTCTAATGAAAGGATGGCACGCTTGTTCAGAGAATGCATCCAATGGGATCAAAGAGATCGAGGGATAGGCGCTAGGGTAACCAGCCCTTTCGCCCGCAATATCGAAATTTCTATCACCCCCCGAGAATGGAAGATGCCAACAATGGAACCTTACAAAGGGACCTCTGACCCCATTGTACACTTACAGAGATACACACAGCATATGCTAATGAGTGGAGCAACAGAGGGAGTACTGTGCAAATGCTTTCCACTATTCTTAGCAGATCTAGCGACCTCCTGGTTCTGTCATTTACCCCAAGGATCCATCAGCTCGTGGGAAATGTTGAAAGAAAAGTTTATCAGCCAGTTCCACATTCATGTGGAACAACCCAAGGACGCTTATTCCTTATCCAGTATCAAACAGAAACCTGGAGAGAAGCTGCAACAATACCTAACCCGATTCAATGCCGCAGCGGCCGCAGTCCAAGATGCCGATGAGAAACTTATCCTAATGGCCCTCTGTAGTGGTGTGCATTCGGATACTAAATTTGCTAGAAGATTGACAAAAGAAAAACCAGCTACTTTACCTGATTTCTTCCATGAAGCTGGGAAATATATGAGGCTTGAAGATGCTGCCACTGAGGGGCAGTCAGGGCAACAAAATAAGGCAGCCCACGGCAACACGCCCGCTACAGCAAAGGATGTTCGAAGAAATGATTCTAGAGACAATGCTGGGGGCAAGAAGGGAGAAAAGCGCCTATATCGGCCCAGACCGAGATTCGACACTTACACTCCTTTGAATGAAACCATCGAATCCTTGCCACCCAAGACGAAGTTAGATACAAACGCCCACCGTACAAGAAGGAATCAGATAACGCGTAGAAATCTGGAAAGTTCTGCCGCTTCTACGAATCTCACGGGCATGATACCAATGAATGCCATCATCTCCGGGACTTGATTGAAGAACACATCAGAAGGAAGAGACTGGAACGCTATGTGAAAGGTCAGAACAGGACTCCAGCTCCTGCCAATGAGAACCCAAGGCTACCCTCACCAGAGATAGGCAGAGGAAATCGCAACACTACCGGCTCCTATCAAGAGAAGATAGTGGTCCATACCATCTCGGGAGGACCGCACATCGCCGACAGAAGCTGGGCAGAGATGGAAAGATATGGAAAGTCGCTTAGAAACAATGAAGACTGTGTTAATTCTGTTATAGGAGAACGCCACCCAAAGCGGAAAGAGAGTGATGACATCACATTCAGTAGGCGTGACCTAGAGGGAAGGCAGTACCCTCACATGGATCCCATGGTTATCTCTGCCCGGCTCGGTCCAGCCGAAGTTTTCCGAATTCTAGTAGACACTGGATGCTCAATAAATATCTTATTCAAGCATGCGTTCGACAAAATGAAACTATCAATAAAGGACGTTTCTCCCTGCAATAAACCACTACATGGTTTCACTGGAGATGCGAAGATGCCCCTCGGGCAATTGGACCTCTTTGTTAAAATTGGAAGTCATCCCCGCTCCGTTGTACGGAAACAAACATTTGTGCTGATAGAAAACCACTCGGCCTACAACGCCTTCTTAGGAAGGCCAACCTTGTCTGACTTCCAAATTGTCCTGGCCCCATGGTGCCTAAAGTTGAAATTTCCAACGGACAATGGAGTAGGTGAAGTAGAGGGAGACCAGGATGTTGCTCGAGACTGCTATGTAACTAAACTTCGCAACAACCACAGGAAGGATAAAGGGAAAAGTGTAGAGATTGCCCTCTGTACAAAAAGTTTGGAAGCATAGTAACTAAAGAAAGCCCCTCCTCTTCGATATACCAGCGACCCTTTCAATGAATTAGACCCCAGGGACAAAGAGGAGGAGGCCACCGCCGAGCATGCAGAGGCTATGGAATTTGTATCCATGGACAAACATGACTCGATTAGACTCTTGAAAGTCGGGTCCCAACTAAAAGCAGAATTGAAGGAACAACTCATTGACTTTCTCCGCCACAACTTAGATGTATTTGCATGGTCACACGCTGACATGACCGGAATCTCCCCTGACATAGCATGCCACGTACTAAACATTGATCCTGCCAAGGCACCAGCAAAACAGAGAAAGAGAAGTATGGGGGCAGAACGATCAGCAGCCCTCGATGAAGAAGTAAAGAACCTGCTTGCCAATGACTTCATACGAGAAGCCATCTACCCAGAGTGGGTCACCAACCCGGTGCTGGTAAAGAAGGCTAATGGGAAGTGGCGAACATGCATTGACTTCTCCAACTTAAATGACGCCTGCCCGAAGGATTGCTTCCCACTTCCCCAAATCGATCATCTTTTAGACAGTACAGCCGGGCACGAACTCTTATCTTTCATGGACGCATACTCAGGATATAACCAAATTCCTATGCATGCTCCCGACCAAGACCACACTAGTTTCATCACCGACCGGGGTTTATACCGCTATAAGGTAATGCCTTTCGGACTTAAAAATGCAGGAGCCACCTACTAGCGCCTCGTCAACAAGATGTTTGCAGGGCTAATAGGGCAAACTATGGAAGTATATGTGGATGACATGCTGGTAAAGTCAAGGAAAGCCGATGATCACGTAAGCCGACGATCACGTAAGCCACCTAGGCGAGATGTCTCAAGTACTTCGCTAGTATGGAATGAAGTTGAATCCTCTAAAATGCTCCTTTGGAGTATCATCAGGAAAGTTCTTAGGATTCATCGTCCATGCCAGAGGGATTGAAGCAAACCCTGAACAAGTCCGAGCACTAAGGGATATCAAGATACCTTCCACTCGAAAGGAAATGCAAAGCCTGAATGGAAAAGTGGCCGCCCTAAGCCGATTCATCTCCAAAGCAACGGACAAGTGCGTCCCCTTTTTCCCAAGCTCTAAAGAAAGACAAAGGAAAGCTCGAATGGACTGACGAATGCTTAACCGCTTTCCTTAACTTAATCGAACACCTCCAGAAACCACTGGTACTCTCGACTCCAAGCGAAGGCGAAGAGTTATACCTATACCTTGCTGTGTCATCTCACGCCCTAAGCGCTGCCTTGGTAAGGGAAGACAACCGCACGCAGCGGCCAGTTTACTTCGTCAGTAAGAGGTTTACGGGGGCAGAAGTCAGATATCCTAAACTTGAGAAGCTAACATACTGTTTACTAATCACATCACGGAAACTGCGTCACTACTTCCAGTCCCATTCCATCAAAGTTCTGACCGATCAACCACTGAGGTAGGTACTCCATCGTCCCGACACTTCTGGGCGACTACTTAAATGGTGCATTGAACTAAGTCAGTATGATATCACCTATCACCCTCGCACCGCCATCAAGGGACAGGCCATGGCTGATTTCATTGCAGAATTCACTACCAACGAAGATAAGGAGCAATTGGAAATAGCAGAAGACATCAAGTGGAATCTCTTTGTGGATGGTGCATCAAACGAACAAGGCTCGGGGGCAGGTGTGGTAATAATCACTCCCAGGGGAAATAAGCTGCACTATGCTGTAAGGTTGGAGTTCGCTGCCACCAACAACGATGCAGAATATGAAGCAGTGATAGCTGGATTAGAACTTGCCATAGAAATCGGAGCCAATTCTTTGTGTCTTCATAGCGATTCTCAACTTATTGTTAATCAAATACTAGGAGAATTCCAAGCTCGAGAAGAACGACTCATAGCATATTTAAAGAAGACCAAGTTACTTCTCAGCCGATTGGACCACTACTTAGTCAAACACATCCCTCGGGAAGAGAACCAAGAGGCCGACGAATTGGCAAAACAAGCAAGTGTGAGAGACATCGCCATTTCCGGAGCAGTAGCCATCTCGAAGCAACTGACCCCAAGTTTTGAGCAAGCGAATCTGATAGCTGCAACCGAAGAAGCAACTTGGATGACTCCCATCCGAGACTACTTACAAAGTGGCACACTACCCAACGGGCGTAACGAAGTCAAAAAAATCTTGAGGAAAGCTTCCCGCTACACAATACAAGAGGACACCCTCTATCGACGTGGATTCTCTAACCCCCTATTAAGGTGTGTCGCTGGAAGGGAAGCCAAGGAAATATTATCCAACATTCATCAAGGAAGCTGCGGAGATCACACCGGAGGGCAAACTTTAGCAAAAAAGATACTCCGATATGGATATTTCTGGCCCACCTTAAGCAAGGACGCCTTAGATTTCGTCAGAAAATGTGACAGATGCCAGAAGTTTGCTAAAATTCCGCGGCTACCAACAACTGAGGTTACTCAAATGACCAGCCCATGGCCCTTTGCAGTATGGGGAATTGACTTAATCGGCAAACTACCAATGGGCCGAGGCGGGGCCAAATATGCTATAGTGGCAGTCGACTATTTCACCAAATGGGTGGAAGCAGAACCCTTGAATAAAGTATCTTTTGCAAAAGTTATTAATTTCTTGATCAAAAATGTTCTGTGCAGGTACGGAGTCCCATTCAAAATCATATCAGACAATGGACTTCAATTTGACAGCGAGGAATTCGCCAAATGGTGCCAAGAGCACGGAATTCACAAAAGATTCTCATCCGTAGCATATCCCCAGGCAAACGGACAAGTCGAAGCCATCAACAAAATTCTGAAAACTCTAATCAAAAAGAAACTCGAAAAGTCAAAGGGCGCTTGGGTGGATGAACTCCCTACGGCACTGTGGGCTTATCGCACATCTTTCAGAACATCAACAGGACATACTCCTTTCTCTTTGGCATACGGATCGGAGGCTATGCTCCCAGTTGAAACCATCGTGCCTTCCCACCGTAGGATCCACTATAACCCAGAAGAGAATGAAGAACTCCTTCACGTGTCTTTGGATCTAATTGAGGAGAGAAGAAATGATGCAGTCCTCAAAGCAGCAGCCCACAAGCAAAAAGTGGCAGCACAATACAATTCCAAAGTCAAGCATCGTACCTTACAAGAAGGGGATCTTGTCCTCAAGCGAATGTTCCCTCGCCCCGGAGCACTAGATCCAATCTGGGATGGACCATATGTAATTCATAAAGATCTCCACAATGGAGCTTATATTTTGTCAACAGTGGTCGGGGAGGTGTTCCAGAGGGCATGGAACATCCAACACCTTCGTCGATACTTTACTTTACTTGCACTGCCCATATGAAGCGAATTAACAAAGAGAATCAGTGGACGTAGGCATTTTCGTGCCGAACCACTTTAAAAAAACCTTGTCTCTTTTTTAACTTGTTCCTTTATATCTTGGCTGCTTGTTAACTTTATCCTTTTCTGTTGAAAAAAATCCTGTGCAAATAGCATTTCCATTCAAGGCGCTCCACAGCGCGACTTCTCCTGGACAAGACCTAACAGGTACTATACGAATCTATGCCCTCGCCAATGAGACACTTTTGCTCCGGCATCCCTCTGCCGACGGCCCTCAAAGCCAACTGTAATGAGCCGATTATAAGCCACCGAGAAGGTCGACTATAGCCGAGGCAGCTCATTACGGCGTTCGGCTCGCCGGCAACTGTGAACCGACTATAAGCCCCAACATAAGGTGTGGCCAGCCAGGGGCAGTTCACGGTTGACGATCGGCACCCACGCTAGCCGGCCACAGTAAATCGAATAATACCCACGATTACGGGCCATAATGGCCCGGGTAGTTACTTTGCGCGATCTCGGCTCCGATGTGTCTTAAGTGCGGCTGTGGTAAAAAAGAATTAACTCCCCGCGGAGGCGTAAGATGGGTGACAAATGTCTCCAAGACCCACAGCTAGGGAAAGTGACTACAAAGCCCGTTTGCCACGAACTTAAGCACATCGAAGGCCTTCCGTGATTGGAAGTTTTACTATTTCTCATATTTCAATTTTATTTGAAAAACTTTTCTCCTATCCTCTATAACAGTCCCTAAAGTACAGGACATGGAATAGGAGACATTCGCTAATGGGAGTCGGAACCCACAACGGGACACTAGGCCGCATTCCATACTCAGCCACACAAGACATTCAAAACTGCCATCTACAATTAGAACATGAAAGGCGGTATTTTCTTCTTTTGTGTACAAATACATGGCTATAATTTATTCATACATCACACTAGCATTGCAAGGCATGAAATTATGTTTTAAGCAAGAACTTGACATCAAACACAACTGAATTACAAGCATATGCATTGCTATATTTCTCATACAACATGGAAAAATAACAAAAGCATTCAAATACGACAGAATCAGCTTAAGTTTAAAAATTACACTCCAAAGATAATGTTGTTTATTACAAGTAACACAATTACGACCTAAAAGTTACGTTACTATTTTGAGACTAACATATACAACAATGTTCAGTAAGCAAAAAGATATCCAGGTCAAGTCAAGGAGCCGGTTGCATCGGAGCTTTACCCTTGTCCTGTTGACCGCCTATCCGATCAAGGAAAGAATTCATTAGTGATAAGCAACCAAGTTAACGGAAAGACTAAAGGGGAGGACTTACCAGCATCTGCTCCTTGATCGTCTTGATCATCATCTTCTACTTGCACACCTACCTCCTTCCACCGGCAACAGCATAAGCGTTCTGTCAATCCCAAAAGAGCGAGAAATAGCATCGAGCTGCTTATCTTTGAGGGAGCTAGGAAAGCAGTCAGGCGGTGAGTTCAGGAGCTCTTGAGGACCATACACGTCTACTAGCGATCTCGGGGTTGGTCCATGACGTTCTGGTGCTGCCTGAACTGGGGGCACTATGGAGGACTCTCCTTGGTCCTTAGACTTCTTCTTATCAGAACGGGTTTCAACTTTATGAGACATTATCTGCAACACAAAAGAGTACATTGTTAGAATAAGGATGTAGAGATATAAACAAGCAAGTACATGTAGTCCGGAATTTCGCTCGTGATATGAAAAATGAAAAAATCAAGTGTATGAGGTTCATTCGGCACCCAGAGTACACGTTCATTCGGCTATCCAACTCTCAATCTCATTCGGCGGTCATGTTCTCCGCGTTCATTCGATAATTCAAATGAAAAAATTCGTTCGGTGCTCAGAATCCTCGTGCTCATCCGGTGATCCAAGAACGACAGTTCATTCAGCACTCGGAATACATAGATTCATTCGGTAGTTTAAAAATGTAAAGGCCGTTAGGCAAAAGAAGGCTATATCACCTGATTTGGTATTCTAATACAATTCGGCAGAGAATTTGATTCGGCAGGGATATTTGGTTCGGTTATCTTGGATTGGTAAGAAGTAACGAAGGTGTATAGCCCATATTTATAGGCAAATATCAACAGCCGGACCAGTCGGTTCGGCATTGGAGACCGGATGAGAATGTCCATAATTAACGACCTAAAACAAAGCACGCCATGTGCACACACATGCCCTGCTTTGGGGGGCAAATGTTGGGGGCGTTTCGTCAACAGCAAACAGGGCATCACCGAGCTAAGCAAGGAAGAGCCAAAGCCGGACCAGCACGACATCCAACCCACCTGATACCGGACCAAAACCAAGAAAACACTTTCTCCAACCACCGAACCATTTACGTCCGGGCTAACCACCGAACCAACTCACCACCATCCCACCACCGGTCCAAGCACTACCGGATCGAACCCAGCTCTCATCACCGGACCATCCCACTGCCGAACCATTTAACAACCGGACCAGAGCTTTTCCAACCAACTTTCTCCTCGTTGCCGAGCCAGCCCATCCCTTCACTAATGCCGGTCCAAAACTGCACTTCCAAGCAATACCGAACCAGAGTGCTACCGGACCAACTCTGTCAGAACAGATCACATCAGCCCAGGCCCGCCAGCAGCTACATATATCCAAGACCCCTGTCCCCAACCTCACTCTATAAATAGAGGGGCAGGGGTACGACAATGGGGACAAGTTAGAGAGCTCGAGCACGGAGAGGACTTTCAAACAACTTTCTTTTACTTGTATCAAAGCTTTATACTTGTAATCTAAACAAGAGGAGAGAAATAACATATAAAGTGGACGTAGGCACATTCTGGCTGAACCACTATAAATCTGCGTGTCTTTTTACAGTTTAGCCCCTGCTTTTCATATATTTGCATAAATCACCCAAACCACTAAGAACAACATAAGATCTACCAAATCATACGACTTTGAGGTGTTTGTCCATTTTTTGTGCAAACAGTGATCATTGGAATTTAAATTAAATATGAAATGTGATAAATTCATGATAATTTGGATTAAAGTGAATTTAAATGATTTTTATATTATATTTATGATTTTGAATAAAGTTAAAATGTGAAATGAATGAATATTTAAGTTGAAATTTTGAAATATAACTAAAATTGGAAATTTGTGAATTTGGCTTAAAGGTGAATTTTAAGTTAAGTAAATAAAAATGGAATTAAGTTATATTTGAAAATTTAAACTTAAGTGTTAAGTTAATTTAATTTAATGAATTTATAATTTAATATTGGAATTTAATAAGTGGATTATTATTAAATTTTGATTTTAGAATGGAGGTTTAAATTTATAAAATCATGAATATAAGGGTATTTGAATGATTATTTTAAAAGTGAAATTATATGATTTTATAAGTTAAAAATGATTATATAAAAATATAATTGTTTGTGAAATTATACTGAATATTTGAAGTTAATTAACTGCATTTCTGAAATGCTATTAATTCTAATGTAAATGATAATACAACATTTGTAAATGTTGTAGTTGATAATAATGAACCAAATGGCTAAATTTAATTAAAGGCTATTATAGCATTTTTGTAAATGTTATAATGGTTGAATTTAACTAAGTTTATTTGAAACTAATGTAACCCTATTACAACATTTTAAATGCTGTCTTCTGTTAAATTGAACTGTTTTAAATGTGACTTTCCGTAGCATTTTCTAAATGCCGCGAAAGTTGAATTTTCATTGTTTTAATTAATTTAAGTGAACAAATGAACTTTGAAAGATTAAAATTTTGGAAATTTAATTATTAAATATAATAACTTCATTTTCATGATTTAAAATGAAGTAATTTGTTTCGAAATATAAACTATTTTAAAATATGATATTTTGATATTTTGAAATGGATTTTTTTGAATGATATTGAATTTTGAAATGATATTTGATTTCGAAGTATAAAATACCATTTTGAAATTTTAACCACGGGATGTATTTAATTTATGGTTTAACTGATCCTTAGAGGATGGGCGGTCCTAAGCATCCTTTGAGTTATTGTGCATTTCTACTACAGTTCACTTGAGTTGGTTTACATTATATAAGTATATATTGTCCTGACTCGAGTGTTTTGTGTTTTACTTTACGCTCGGGTCAGCCTGAGTATTTACAGCTTAGCTTTGGATTTCTTTTCTGGAGCTAGGAATCGCTGGAGATTCTACTTGTTTAGTTATCTGTTCCTTTCAGTTCAATTGTTCTATTTCAGTTCTGGTATTCATAAACTTCTATTTATTTGAGATTTCTATTGTATATGTTTTCAAACAGATATTATGTATTATGTTTTGAGAGTTTGTTATAGTAGCTTCATGAACTACTATGGTTTTTATATTCCGCTGCGAGTTATTCTGATATGTTCTGTGTCTGTGATTCTGTGTATTTGATTTTATTTGCACCAACTTTTATTACAATCTGTTATTTTGAATTATTCAAGTCAGGCCTGTGTGGATTATTGTCGATTTGAATGGTCCAAAATAGTAGGTCGTTACATTACATGTGGTATCAGAGCTCTGGTTTTAGGCAAAACTTAGCATATAGAATAAATTTAATTACGGGATCACTTTCGTATTCTTATCTCCCCTATTCGTGCTTCTTGATTCTAGAGTATCCCATAACTCCACTTCGAATAATCTCTAATAAATCGGTGGTCTCGCCAATCTCTGAATGATTTGTAAAGGGGTGAAAGTCCTTTACAAGAAGCATTGATTCACCAAAGATTTATGTATCCTCGGTTTAGATGCTGCTATCTCTTGCTTTACCCGAATCCTATCTCTGCGATCGAATGTAGATTTGCCTCAGAATTCTGCATCGATCTTATTTATGAAGTAACAGTTGACCCGGTCAAGGCTACCCATGATTTATATAAGTCTATCCATTCGTTTATCTCTTTGAGATCTTTTATCTCCCTATCGAGCCTATCTTCTAGTTGAATTCTTTTGATTAGAATCTCTCTAATTTGAATCTCTATCCTTATTTTGAAATCCATTTTCTGAAATTATTGAGTGAGGGAGTGTATTTGAAATTTATATTAAAATGTTTTATATATTGTGTTGTTTGAGTTGTTGATGTTGATTTGGGTTTTCGATCGATTCGTCTGATCAACGCTATCGATAGGATTTCCAAAACACTTGAAAAGAGCAAACTGACACAATATTATTTTCAAATTTGGTAAATGAAATAAATTGGTATGATTATATTATATATATAAGTAAGATTTTCTGGAATTTAATAACTTAATTAAATTGGTTGTTTGAAATGATAATATTTGATTGCCATTTATTGTTCTATAATGAATTTATAAACATAGTTTATGAATTGATTTGGAAATTGAAATGAATTTAAATTAAGAGTTTGAGAATTAAATTTCCGACGATTTCAAACCTTGGCTTTAAGTTTTAATGTGTATATTGTTTAAAGTATTTTCAAATATAAATCGTTTTCAAAGAATTTTTAAATGTTGAAATCAGTGCTCTTCTCTTTGTCGCTGGAAAATAATTTCGGTGATGGCGGCCGCATCATGGACATTCATTTTCGAGTTTCAAAGTGGAGAGACCAATTCGTAGCTTTGCTACACTTTTGTTTTGGAAAATAAATTGATTTAAATTTCTAAATTATAACTTGATTTATAACATATGTTGTTATATGATTTATAGATCTGATTGGATATATATAGTGTATATATATTTATCTCTAAATGGTTTGAAGTGAATTGGAAATTTAATTCTTAAATTTTGTTAAAGGATGATTTTAATTACAAAATAAAGCCAAAATTTTGAATAAATAATTAAACTTGAAATAAGTTGAATGAGAAAATTTTACTTGTATAATACTCAATTACATTTCAATATAACTTACCTAAATTATTCAAAATTTAAAAATGTAATTAGATAATATACAATATAAAATGTCTTTATAAATAAAGTTCGAGTGTTTATAATATGTTATACACTAAATTTTGATTATAAAGATGCTAATAGAGATAAATAGGATAATAAGTTAATTGAATAATATATGAGACAAATAAATTTGTTCGAAAGAATTAATAAATTGGAATTAAATCAACTTATTGAAATACCTTGAATATAAAATCAATTATTGAGTATTAATTAATGTAAATTGAAATTTATATGGTTTGAACTAATTGTGTTATCTTGTTTTTCAATCTGTTTTCTTTCTAGATTGTTCCTATTCTCCTACCTCCTTCCTTTTCGGGGACGAAAAGTTTTGAGTGGGGGAGAGTGTAACGACCCGTAAATTTTTGTAATTTTAATCTGTTAATTAATTGAATTTTTGTGAAATTTTAAATAAAAAAAATTGAAATAAAAATTTGATATTTGAAATACGTCCATTTAAACATAGCAACTGGTAATTTTTCATCAGATAATATGGAAGTTTATTTTCTTGTGTAATTTTATTTCAATTTAAATCAGTTAATAATAGTTGAATTTAAAAGTGTTCCGAAACCTAAATATGTCAACATGAGAAAATTTATTTAGAACACTCTGAATAAGACTGCGTAATCCGTTTCGCGAAATTCGGATGTTTCTAGCTCGGTTTGGATTTTTTTTCTGTACGGGATAGCAACGTATATCAGTGTCCGTATAGACTTTTGAACGAATAATCCTATCACTGATACTTGTATACCATTTTGATCGTCTCGTCGTCCTGATCCCTGCGGTATATTCAATTCTGTGTTTGAAGTCCGGTACGCAGCGGAATCCGTGAAACGCATAATCGTATCAGTACGATTTCTAAATTCTTTTGTCCCTTTGTCCATTCGTTTTCTCTCAGCTGAAATGAACAGTCATAACCTTTATTATTTTTCTCGAATTTAGCTTTTTGATCTTTGGTATTCACTGGTTATTATGAGTGATCTACTCTATCTTTTCATTTCCTCTATCTTTAAAAAAATGTATATGAGAAATCAATTGATATAAATAATAAGTTACACATCGGTTTTGAGATTTTGCCATATCATCTTCCTCCTGGATCTGTTCTCTTCTCTTTTCCTCTTTTCTTACTGTTCCAACTTTCTCAAATATATATATATATATATATATAAAGTATATTGGTTGTTGTAGCATTTGATTCATTGATTTGAGAAAATATATTTCTCACTGGATTGTTTACAACCATCGCTCTCCTTAAAAACCACCATTGCTCGAAGTCTTCATTGCCCTTCCATTGAGCAACGGCCACTTCATTCACGCGAGCAGCTCCAAACGCCTTCTGCCTTGAACCCCACTTCTTCACCTTACCTCCGACCAGATCTACAACCCTCTTCCACGCGTGCAACTCCTCCTCTTCCCACCAATCTCCGAGCCGCGCCACCACATCATTTTCTATCATCTTCCCCGAGCAAGCTATCCGCCATAGCATGGCAGCCGTTCCTTTTTCTTTTATGCGTGCTCAGGTATATTTGTGACTGACGTATATATATTTATAATTTTATTGAGTTTAATGTATGTGTGCTTTATATATATTGTTTAAGTATAGAATGTTTACAACTTTTATATGTATATAAAATATAGTATGGTTTGCTCAGCTTTTCTTGTTTATTTACGCGTTCGTGTATATATATATATATATATATATATATCGTAGTGATTTATATTGATAATAATTGAGTGAGTCATATTTTAAAAGTTGTTGATGTATAAATTGGTATAAGTGAAATATATTTCCATATATATAACTTGTTGGTGTTTATAAATACTGTTATACATATTGCTTACATATATTTTGTAACGACCCGTAAATTTTTAATAATTTTATTTGTTTTATTTATATATTTAATTGAAATTTTGTGAAATTTAAACAATAAAATTTTGAAATATAAATTTGATATTTGGAATGTGTCTAGTTAAACATAGCAACTGGTAAATTTTCATCCGAAAATATGAAGTTTATTTTCGTATGTAAATTTATTCAATTTAATCAGTTAGGAATTGATGAAAATAAAATGTTTTCGAAACCCAAATATTTTTATATAGAAAAATTCTAAATCATCTTCTGAGCAAGACGTCATTTTTCGTTTTTCCAAATTCGGACTTCTTCAGCTCCGTCGATCTTAATCTTCTGCGTTTTTGCTGCATTTTCCGCTAGTAAAAAAATTCGAATTTTTATAATTCAATCGTACCACTAATATCCGTATACCGTTTTGTTCGTCTCGTCGCACTGACCTTTATGGTATATTTGTTTGTGTATTTCGGAATCCAGAAGACGGCGAAATCTATGAAACGATTCCCGTATCGATTCGGTATATTTGGCTTTCCGAGATGACCATTCATTCCTCATCTGTGACTACCAATAGCCTCGAGACTATTAATATTTTAGCTATTCCCTGTGCTTTCATTTATTGTGGTCGTTCACTTCTTTTCAGGCTCTTCTTTTCTCATCTCTACTCTGTTATCTTTGAAAAGGAAATATATGACATAAGTGATACAAGTTATATTTTTGCCTAGCTGTTCATTGCTCTCCCTTCACTGATTGTTTCAGTGCTTCCCCACAGCCTGTCACAATATCATTTCACCTTCTCCATTCTTTGCCATGCCAAGTCCTCCTTCCCTCCGCCCTTCACCATGGCCACCAACCTCCGCCTCTCCCCTCTTGCCGCAACCCGATCCTCCCAATCTCCGCCTGCTCCTCCTCCAAGCCAGGCAACCGACCTTCATCTCGCCCAAACGTTTTCCTCCACCTCTCTGGCATTTCCTACCCGATCCGTGCACTCCACCTGGCCGAGCCGCTCGGCTTCACAAATCTCGCTCCTCGACCACGTCATCCCCCTCCTTGCTGTCTCCTCCTGTAACCAAGACCCGAGCCTCCCTTTGCCATCCCCTTCCACCTCACCAGACCTTGCTCCGGCCTTTCTCTTCCAATCGCGAATGCAACCGAGCAGCCTCCAACCCGCCAATACCTCTTTTACTTGCCTCATACTCGCCACTATCACAGCCTGGTCGAAGCTGCACTACATCAGCCCCTCCTTCTCTTTTACATATATAAGGGTAATGTTGTTATATGTATTATTATGTTTTGTTTTTCGTTTTTTGTTTTTGTTTTGTTTTATGCAATAATAAATTAAGATATACGCATATATTTTATTTTATATAAAGTTGTTCACAAGGTATATTTACATAAGTCTGATATATGTTTGCCTGTATAAGTTTATCTAGTTTATAAATGGTATATATGTCTTGCTTTTATATGTATATTTATAATTATATTACTTTAAATATGAGTTCCAAATTTAATATTGGTTCGGCAGTCTAGATTTCATACATTTGCCCGGAATCACTTTATTCTTTCGCATATATGGTTTATACTTGAAATAAGTTACATAAAAATATAGCATGATGAAGCCATATATTTCAGTCTGCATCTGTCAGTTCATAAATATTTGTATAGTTTATAAAAGTTATACAAGTTTAAAAATGGGTTTGATTTACAAAGGTTTATATAAGTTTAGATAGATTTTTATTTTTAAACATTGATTTGAAGTTTGTATATATGCAAGTTGTATTAGCTATACATATATTATGCGGTACAAATGTACATATAATGATCTTGTAACGACCCGCTATTTTGGACCATTCAAATCGACAATAATCCACACATGTCTGACTTGAATAGTTCAAAATATCAGATTGTTAATTTAAAATTTGCCAAAACTTAGCATATGCAGTAAATAAATCAATCACAGAATCACAAACACAGAGTAATAGAATAATACGCAGTGGAATAGATAAAATAGTAGTTCATGAAGCTACTATATAAACATCAGAGTTAAAAATAAAATACAACAGAATATCTCAAATACAATGAAGTCTTCAGTACGAATAGATGACTTCTTTGGACAACTCAACTGGAAAAGCTGAAAGCTGAGGCGATAGTTGGATCTCCAAAGGAAGCTCCAAACTGCAAGGGTGAGTCTCAAATGCTGTATCACTCGGTCTGACCCGAGCGTAAAGCAAAACACAAAACACTCGAGTCAAGATTAACATTCTTATATTAATAAATCCAACTCAAGTGAAATATTAACTGAAATACAAGTAACTTAAAGGATGTTTGGGATAACCATCCTCTAAGGGTCTGCGGAACTATCTACAAGGTGAAAATATACACTATAACACCGTGGTCGTTCCAAATTAATTTATACTTCAAAACCAAAATATCATTTCATTTCAAATATATCTATTTTCCAAAATAGTATATATATATATAGGTTAAATAATTTAAAAGTAAAGTATTTAATATTTCCTCAAGTCTCACAAATTGCTTCACATCAACTCAAATTCCAAATTCAAATTTATTCAATGCTCAATTCATCAATTCAATTCAGTTCTCAATAGACCATTTAAATTTCAATATATTTCAAAACTTTAATATTCAACATTTCAAAGTTAAATTTAACAGTTTCATATAGCTCTTGATTTAACTTTATTATTATTTAATTCGGGAATATTCACTTAATAAATTCAATATCATTTAACTAGCCTTAAATTTCATTTTTTACTAAATATTTCCTTAAATTTATTTAAACAAGAAATATTCATTAAATTATTTAAATCAAACTCAAGTTATAAATCATATCTTAAATCCCAATTTCAATAAGTTTTAAATCGGTTTAATTAAATAACATTCTTTACTAAATTCAAATTATCTTCCCAGTCTTAACTTATTCAAATTATTACTGAAATCTATTTTGAAACATAAATTTAAATACTCAACCATATTATATGTATTTAATCAATCATTCCCATTTATATATAATAATTTAAGGCTCAACATTTATTAAAACCATATATTTCTTTCCAAAACCATAGAATTCATTTTCAAAATATTTATATATATGGACCAACGGTGTATGTATACATATTTATCATATGGTTAAGTGATACGGATATTTATCATTTCAATCCGTAAATTTAAATACATACGGGTAGATATCATTTCGACCCGTAATCCCAAATCCAATTCAAATGAAAATCGCTTGTGTAAAGACCCGCAAATCCGTCTTCCGAAAACTCGACACCGATACGTCCACTGTACCAAATGTCGAAAAATCGAATGGCGGAAACGCGAAACTTTAGGGTTAAAAGAAGAGGTAGAAGAAAAGATAGAAGAAAAAGAAAGAACAGAGCAGAATCAGAAACAATTATCAGAATCTCACATTTCGCAGCGGAATAATATACAATAGATAAATCAATAATCTTTAAAACAAAAGACTATATCAGTTTATACATACATCAATCATCAGAGTTTACAACAATGGACAGTTATATAAACTTGTCCTCATACAGAATACACAGCGGAATAAATAACAAGTACGATAGTACGCTTCGCCATCCAACTCATCTCCAAAGCTCCAGAATATCCAGAATATCCTGATAACATAACTCTAGGCTGCCCGTGTGGAAAATTATGGGCACCCAGAGTTTAGAAAGGGAACAATAAACTCCAGGTCAGTCATGGTGACTGGTGTGAGATCGTAAAACAGTTATTTTCGCAAAGAAAATAAAACAATTTCGCAATGCTTTTGGAAAATGAAACTACCATAAGGCCTCCCGCCACACACACAATGCAAACGCAGAATTGGAGGAGATTTCTCCTTATGATAGTCAAAAATGCTTACTACGCAAAAACAGTTGATATTATTAATAATGTCTAGTGTGGAAAACATTTCGAAAATATAATATCAATCTTAGCCAACATACAACAATTGTTGTATGTCTACTATAGCTACTACGTTCAGTAGCAGGTTACCGCCACATTCCATAGCAGGTAATACAACTAAAAACCGTACAGGGTTCGTATTGTTTCTTTGGATTTCCAACAAATGGTCAGGCAAAGGAACTTCCTTACCGAAATAGAACGCCTCTGGAAAGACGCCCCGAGAACCTAACCGGATCTCTGCAAACAAAAGGCCGACGCTACCTCACGCTCTAACCGAGCTGTAACTAGGTAACTAACACACGAGCTATGCCATCCCCCGGTCGTTACCGACCTTTATCCGAGGATCCTCAATCGAAAAGCAACAGCCGC
This sequence comes from Allium fistulosum, assembly GCA_030737815.1. Lineage (NCBI taxonomy): Eukaryota > Viridiplantae > Streptophyta > Magnoliopsida > Asparagales > Amaryllidaceae > Allium > Allium fistulosum. The sequence continues at coordinate 342,523,599 of CM060904.1, forward strand.
AACATATAATCCACATAGGTAAAATATCTGGGCTCCATACCATGATATCACCTTTTATCCAGAAGGAAATGGCATTCCCTAGGGGCGCTACCCCTACAAACCTTTGCCGCACATTCCTGTTTCGACCATTACCGGGTTGTGAGGCTCGACGAAGTCTCGTCCACAAAACTACGCTTTTTCACAAAGCCACGCTTTTTCACAAAGCCACGCTTTGATCAACCAATGATCATCAGCACTTCGTGTGCCACATTACCAAATTGGGAATGTATCACTAGTAACCATCAACTACATAACCTCTGAGCTCGTACGTCTCAGAGAAGGGTGTTAAGCTAAGAGAATAAATTCTCCGCCACCAACAGAAATGTATTTGATAGAGACCAGCTTTACATCTCAAAGTGTAACGTCAGACACACATCCATACAAGTCCGTTCCGGGATCGAACGGAACCGAAGGCACTTCCAAAGAAGCCCTTGCAATCCGGATATTCACTAATCACGTCCGGACTTCCCATCACAAAAAGAGTGATATAAATCTCTATACCGGAGCAACTCGGTGCAGAGACATTCGACAGGTTGTCCTTTCATTTTCGAAAATATCCGGTCTTCACACCGGTCTTCAAATGCAGTCCATTCACGACGTATCATTATTCGGAATGGGTTATATGACACAAAGGTCCTCTCCCGGCTTAACCGAATAATGAGCGTTTGTTTTAAAAACAAATCAAGTGTCATTTCAAAGGCAAATATTGATAGTTGGTTCTTTAACTATCAATAACATTCATAACAAACATCCAATTCAAATAATTTTTCCCAAATTATTAAATTTCAAATCTTTTCACAAGATATATATTCTTCCACACTTCACATTTGAAAATCAATTTCAAATCATATTTCATACTTCAAGTTTTAAAATCAATTTCAAATCATATTTCATACTTCACGTTTGAAAATCAATTTCAAATCATATTATGGTCCATTTAAACCAATTTGATAAATCCTTATCGATTTATTTCAAATTTACATTTCAAATTTGTAAATTTATTTCCACACTTCATCACTTTGAAAATCCGATTTCAAATCATATTTTCCGCACTTTAAAAATAAATCAATATTTATTTTTAAAACAAATTTACCTTTCCTTTACAACTTCTATTCGGAATTTACATTCCTACAAATCCACTTTTACACGATTTTCAAATCATTTTCCAAATATTTATTTTCAACCCCGAATCAACTTTAAAAATTGATTTCTCCATTTTATTTCAAATCCAAATCGAATTCCAAATTGATTTTTGAATTTACTTCAACACCGAATCACATTTCAAATTGATTTTTTTACTTTTAATCCCAATTACCAAATCATTTTACAAATCGATTCCCAAATTTATTTTCAACACAAAAATCAATTTTTCATTCAACATTAAATAAGTTCTCATATCGATTTCTCAAAGATTTATTTTAAATACCCAATCAATTATCACTTTGATTTCAAATAAATTTATAGCCTTTAAAATAAATTCTTTTATTTTCCCAAACCATCTAAAATTCAATTTTAATTTCAGAAATCCAATTTCATTTATTTCTGGTATCCAACGATACCAAAAATACATTCGGCTAAATTTTAGCTCTCAATACATTCAATCACAGATATAATCATATGCAGATTATAAATAATCAATCAAACAACATATGAAATCAATTCAAATGTTTTGAGGAATCCTGTTGGATCCCTCCAACCTGTTTCTCTGCATCCACAGATGTTAGCACAATACCAATTCCACTTCGAGGTGGAATATCGCGGTATATGGGTTTTATAAAAATATCCGCTTACTAACGGCGCAATAGGGTCTCATCCGCTATACGAGGCGGGAAATCAATCAATCCAATATATACATATGCCAATATGTATATATTGCTATATATATATAGATATATCCTATTATATCTAATATCACAACCAAACAGACAATCAAATCAATAACTGCAAAAATAAAATCCACTTTTCAATTTGAGTGAGAAGATCTCACCTTTAATTTGCAATCCATTTCCAATCCCGTTTGTTTTCTTCACCGTTTTAGACCTTGTATAAATAATTATACAATTTATCAATATTCAAATTAAATCGAACAATTCAATTTCCATTTTTATAGATTGAATTAACTAATTGTTAAATTTCCTTTTCATAATTGTTTTCAGCAACAAAAACAATTTATAGATTTCAAGAATCTAATTATTTCTAAACTTCATATCGTTTTAAAATTCCTATACTTTCAACTCCTATATATATACATATATTTATTGTTTACTGCATATATATATATTATTTCTACTTGCCTATCAATTTTACTTCTGCATTTATTTTTTCCTTTTTCTGTCTTCTATAATATATATGGATATATTATATTATCACATTTAAATAGGAAAAAAAAACCAGCAAAACAGTATGTGATCTTCCTGTTAATAGAAAAATCCCTTTTTCTACTTTATTGAAACAGATGTGTAAATATATTCATTTTATTCCTTTCATATACTAATATAGATAAAAAAAAAACTGTTTCACAACACTGTATATTCCTAAATCTATATATATATATATACCTTACCAGTTTAAACTTAAGCAACACTTAACTAAAAATGTTTTAAAATTTAATTACCTCAATTCGTTCAGGAATCAAAATCACAAGCTCCGCTCTACCCAAGATTCGTCATTGGCCAGACCTTCGGCCATCACCCCGACTTCAACCACGAACATGCCCTGCCTTCGACCACGCCATTCGAACTCACACATACTAGTTCGTGACCAGAAAATACATCGAGCCTTGCCCACGCGACCAAGCAATCGACTTCGCAATCCCCCTGACTGCTCGCCGTGCCCTAGCCCAGTTGCATCACGAGACCATCGCCAGAGACTTCACGTGCTTCAGCCGCCGCTTCCACCTTCACGCGCCTCGAGACAAAACCCTCATCGGCAACAGTTGCGGCTAATACAAGTTTCGCCAATCCCGGTCACGAGCTCGACCTCGCGAATGGACTCGCCGCTGCGCCTCGCGCGCGCCCTCCTCCACTTCGATCGCCCAGCTCCACTTGGCTCGCGACGCTCGCGAATTGACTCGCGAAACCCCAGCTTCGCCTATCCCCTACTCGAACGCGCGTAGCCATTGATTTTGATTTTCATGAATTAAAGATGGAAAAAGGGAGCTGCCATTATTCTTCGAACGATTTGAAAAACGAGGATGTGAGGAGCGGCCATTTTTCTTTGAATTGAAAATGAAGAGAGGAGATGTGTTATAATTAAAGGAGAAGGGAGACAGATGATGTTTTAAAAAGGGGAGACACGAATAAACGTGGATGGTACAATGTAGGGTGGCTGAAAAGGAAAAGTTGATGTGGATGGAACAATAAAAAATATCATTTGAATCTAAACATCTCGAAATCGCAATTCAAAACTTTGACATCCAATCGAGACATGCCGCCAGGCATTTGTAATGTTATACGTCTATCCCGAACGCAATGAAAAATGTTTCGGCTCCAAATTCGATCGTATGGAGAAGATAACTTTTTTTTTTGACCAGTTATTAAATTAAATTTCCGATTAAATTTTAGCGCGTTTGCCTATCGTACGGCCAAACGATCACTCCAAACAATACGAAAATTGAAATCCGATAATAATACAATATTACGGATCCAATGGAACTGGTTTCGTCGAATTCCGAGACTGTGCCTCGGACGGCTATTTTTAAATATCGATTAAACGATACAATTTCAAAACTGAACAAAACAGTTCCAAATTCGATTCTAAAACTTTTATTATCTTCAGTATAATCAATATGAATTTTCAAAGACTTCATATTATTTTTAATCGGCTTAAAATTGAAGATTCAAAGTTTTACCCAGTTTCAAAAATTAAATTCAATAATTTAATCGCTAAATTCATTCTGATATTTGAATTTCAAATTAATCTATCATTCGAATATTTAAACTCAATTAAATATTCACATTTTAAATGTTAAAAATTCAGTGTCGTTACAATCTTCCCCCCTAAAAAGAATTTCGTCCCGAAATTACAAGTAAAGAAGAATGCCCTTATCTTGTTTGTTATTTTCCCACTTCAAACAGTTTTATCAACTCATCAACCCATATCTTTTTATTAAAGATCATTATCATTCCAACTATCTTTCTAAAAACTTCCGTAGTTTCCAAACAACTTCATTTACTTCACAATTCAAATTTAAATTTAAATTCAAATTTTAAACTATCAATATTTCTCAAAAATTTTCTAACACTCGAAATTTTCGAAAAATTTCGCCAGCGTCTCCTTTGCGCGTGTAACGACCCACTATTTTGGACCATTCAAATCGACAATAAATCCACACATGTCTGACTTGAATAATTCAAAATATCATATTGTTAATTTAAATTTGGCAAAACTCAGCATATGCAGTAAATAAATCAATCACAGAATCACAGACACAGAGTAATACAATAATACGCAGCGGAATAGATAAAATAGTAGTTCATGAAGCTACTATATAAATATCAGAGTTAGAAATAAAATACAGCAGAATATCTCAAATGCAGTGAAGTCTCCAGTACAACAGATGACTTCTTTGAACAAATCAACTAGAAGAGCTGAAAGCTGAGGCGATAGTTGGATCTCCAAAGGAAGCTCCAAACTCCAAGGGTGAGTCTCAAATGTTGTATCGCTCGGTCTGACCCGAGCGTAAAGGAAAACACAAAACACTCGAGTCAGAACTAAAATTCTTATGCAAACTAAATCAAAATTTGATGTAATAAGGTATGCAAATAACTACATTTTTGAAGGTTCAAATTTCTGAAAATGTTATTGTTTCCATATTCAAAATACAATAGATTTCACAATAGATCCATTCTAGTAACTTCAAATTTACAGAACAATTCCCAACTAAATTTCATAGTTCAAGAGATTTGATTTATAAAAATGTTTCAAAGTTTCAACATTCAATTTTATGGAAACTTCCCAATGTTTCAAAATTTAATTTTGGAAACTTTCAAATAAGGTAACGACAGTTTATTTCCCAAAATCATTTTTATGGTTCAAATGGTAAGTCTAAACATACTAGTTTTTTTCCTCTCGGGTAAATACATGAAATTCATCCGTTTTATATCTTTATTCAGTGCTCAAATAATCAATATGAAAATTTATATTATTACAATAAACTATAGGGTGATAACAAGGATATATCAAAATAAATGAACAAATACACATTCAATCACAATAGCATCCATCACATCATACAATCAACATTCAAATCAATCAATTCAACAAATAAACCAATTCAATAACATGTCATAGTAATTATTAGTCATCACATATTGGAATTCAGCTATTCAAACTAAATACCAATAAAAATTCCAAACCAACAATCAAAACTTTATCACTATATTACCTGGTTTAACTTGCAATAAAATTTTAGTATTTCGTGAGTGGGTTTAAACACTCACCTTATGGATTTCCGTTTCTTAGTCGGGTTTGGATCCGCTACTACTTCCTCCTATTGATTTATTTCCTTGCTATTTTAATCTTCTTCTTTTTTACAGAATTTTTTTTGGAAGAGACAGAGAAGTTTGTATAGGTCTGAATTTGAAGAAAAGGATTTGGAAAATGAAGAATGTTTGGAAAAGAAGAAAAAAAATTCAAGGAAGATGAAGAATTGAAAAAGAAAACGAAGCAAAAAAAAGAAGCTTTAAAAGAAGAAGAAGATTTGAAGAATAAGAATAAGAAAAAGCTTTGAAAGAAAAAAAAAAAGAGAAGAAGGAGATTTGAAGAAGAAGAAAAAAATGAAGAAGGAAGAAAATGAAGAGAGGAAAAAAATGAGATGGAAGTTTGTTTGGAGAAATGAAGCTACAAAAGATGAGATTTGAAAAATGAAATGAGGCTACAAAAATGACGATGGAAACAAATGAAAAGCTAATAGAGTATATATAAACAAACTAGAAATTGAAATAAAGTAAAAATATGAATAGTCTTAAAATGGTAGTATTGAAAGAGGTGAAGTAAAGGAATAAATATATCAATAAAGATAAAAATAAATCTTCCGTTTTAAATATGAAGTTTCAGGAGAAAGAATTGCCAATGAAAGGAAGCTACAAGAACTAATGATGCATAAGTAAAATAAACTTCAGAAATAGAGAATAGTAAATGCTAATTAGATGGCATGAATATTAATTTGATGTTCACATTAAAAACGGAAAAATAGAAAAGAAAAGAAAAACTTCAGGTAAAGCATTTGAAAAGAGCAAACGAATAAAGGAGAAACAAATGAAAAGAATGAGGCAATTATTAATTAGAAATAAATCAAATGAGGTTATTACTAATTAATAAGAAACGAATGAGTAGGCTAATAATTAAATGGATGCACAAGTGGAGACTACGGTAAGAACTTGAAAACGGAAGAGAGAGAATGGAGGTGATAATAATGTAAAGCAAATGAAGAGACCACATATAACCTATAAACAAACCTTTGGGGTCCAAATTCCAAAACTCACTCCAATTAATTCATATCAATAAACCCAAATATACACATATTAACATAATTTAATTTCATATTAAAACATCGTTTTATGTCAATATATTTGCATACTACATTAACACAATCAATCAATTAACAATCAATCAATCAATTAATCAACCAATCAATCTATATATTTATTTACGTTACTCAAACCAATTTCATTATTTAATGAATATATATCTATCTGTGCACTATAAAAATGATTTACTTTACTTTTCTAATGACTATAACGGTCACATTAATGCAACCAATTTACAAGTTTTAACCATATATAAAATGTAAAAAAATATATATATGAACTTATGTAATTAATGTACAACTGTTAATAAAAGGTAATTTCTAATTGATTCCACAATATTTACAAAACCATGAATCCTCTGATATACTTAAAAGTTTGAATATTAATGTGTGTGTGTGTCTGTATTATTCTAAAATTCAATTTTTTTTTCCAAAATCATTCTTGCTTAAAATGAAAGTTTATTTTTATACGTCTCAAAACATGCAACAATTAATAATAAAAGAAATGAATGGACCATGTACATTGCACAACTTTTTTGAAATTCAATTTGTGAAACGTAACCAAATTAACTTCATTAACTCAAATAATATTCAAATTTGTATGCATTTAGTTTTTTTATCTATGCATAATAAATAAAATTACTTACTATAAAAATGAAAACGTTCAATTTGGTTTTCCCAAAATGATCTTTTATTTCCATTAAAACATCAATCCTGTTTAACACAAAAGGTGCGTTTCTTTTATTAAATCTATTAATTGCAATCAACATTTTCTTCCCTTCTAATTGAAATATTTCAATTACATTAATTACAATTACTTATAAAGTTAAATTTCAAAACAGTCAACTAAAATGGATGAAAAATAGAATAATTGTTTCCTTTAGTCATTTAAACACGTTTATAAATTTGTTGTTTATACAGCAGAGCTATAAATAACTTACTTAAATAAATTATTTTTCTACTCTTGTAATCCATCTATATGCTAAAACACAGTTCAAATACACATATTTACTTCCTTTAAATCAATCATCCTATTCTTTATTTTAATGAAATTAAACCTACATTCACAAATGAAACATCCATTTTATTTGTTATAAATGTTCTTTTCATTAAACCGACTTTCCTTATATTTTCACAAAACATAAGCTACGTTTAATTACACCTATTAATTTACAGTTTGGTGTCCTCTCTATCATTAATTGAAATTATTCAATTACATTATTTTCAATTGTTTACAAGGGTGAATTTCAAAATGGAAAAAAATAAAGGTAATGAGAAATAAAACAATTATTTCCTATCAAACAGTGATTGAAACATATTTATGCACTATTGGATACAAACAGAAATTATACATATCTTACCAAATAATAGTTTCTCATCTCTGCAATCAATCTTTCAGCTACCAAACATTTCAAATAAATAAACTTATGATTCTTTTTTTAATAAAGAAACATTTATTATTTCTTATTAACATTTATTATTCCAATCAATTGGAAATTTACATTCAGACAATTACAAATATCATTCAAACCAATATTATTAAAATACACACTAACATTTTTTATCATCCTTATATTGTTGCAAACATATGACATTAATAGAAATTTTAATTAAGCTCATAATTTGTATTAAAATCAAATTTGTATAAATAAAATCTTAATTTTTTTTATTCCTAACAATTTTATTCAAAAAATCTTATTTAATTTACTACTTTTAAATGTTTAAAAAATACGGGTCGTTACAATCTCCCCCACTCAAAACTTTTCGTCCCCGAAAAGAAATAAGAAGGAATCCAAAAATTTGTTATATTTTATTGAAACAGTCAATTTATAAACAATTAAACCTACATATTTAAGTTTAATAAAAATTAAAAAAAATAACTCCAATTCAACAAAAAAAAAATCTAAGTCTTAAATTTTGAAAAATTTCGGTAGAGTCTCCTTTGTATAGGGAGGTCCGGAAAAACAATAATATCAATAATTACAATATATGTATCATATTTCAAAAATAAAACACCCCATAAGCCAAAATAACCAATAATTTCGACATATTATTTACGTTTATTCAATTGATTTCTTTTCACATCATTATTTACCTTTTTATTTATTTTCATTCATTCATACAATGTCTTTTTCTTTCTTTCATGTACTTACATAAATTATTTCACAATATTAACTTACGTTTATAACACTTCTTGTACATCAAAATTTTTATTTTGAAATAATTCCATTGAACACTTCCATTACTTAAGTTTTACCTGTATAATTCCACTACATATTCCTCTGTAACATTTTCAACTTTAACATTTTGGTAAGTTATATATATGTTTTATAGAATGAATTTGAATGTTACACAAGTTTATCTTATTCACTTCAGTTAACAAAATGTTTAATAATTATATCTTCTAAATTTTTCATATTATAAGTTATTTTCAATTTCTTATATATTTCATTAATCACTTGAAAAACAATTTCAAAATCCCGTAACTTGAGTTCTCAAATTTCCAATTAAATTCATTTTATTTATAAATACTATTTTGCAATCAATATTTATAAAATTCCACTTCCTATGAAACAAATATATCACATACAACTATTAGTACTTCGTAATCAAGTAAATATTCTAGAACATGACTTCCAAATAGCAATTCCAATTTATTTTTCAAGCATATTACTAAAATAAATTTCCCAAATCATTTAATATCCTTAAAATTATACATTCAAAGAAACACATATAACTTTACTTAAAATATTTATTTGAATCTTCATTTGCAAATCAATCATCTTTAACACTTTACAAAGATTCATCAATGAAATTCTTGCTTCCTTTATAAATACCATTTAAAAGTCTTTGAAAACCTTAAATCCATTATTTATAAATTTATTAGTTTTAAATCTCAAAATACTCTTCAAACATCTTTAATAAATCAATAATCATTAAAAAAAGATATAGTCAACAAGGAAAAGAAGGAGTATTTGGAAAAACAGAATATAAGTGAATAAATAAAGCTGAGCAGATAAGGTAGATTCAAAAGAATAGTATCGGGCACGAATAATTAATTCAAACCATAAGAATTTCAACTTCAAATATTAATCAAATTTCTTTGTTGGAAATACTTTTAAAATAAAATACTGTTATAATAAAATACTTTTATAACTCGATGTTTCAACAAGTTTATCCTCGTTCCTGCAGACTCTTGTAGTGCGTTGATCAGACGCAAAACTAGAATTCTCCAGGTACTTAGTAGACTTGTTTCAACACCCAGTGAAAATACTGGAAAACTTTTAAAAACAGATATGGAAAGTACAATCCAAACAAAAACAAACAAACAAATCATGGATCGCAGATACACAATGGTTACGCCTGGGTCCCCCAGGAAACATCCGTACCTTTTAAGCATTCACTGCCTTGCGAATTTCGCCATGATAACAAAACGGTGGACCGCAGGATACATAAAAATGGTTACGCCTGGATCCCCCAGGAAACATCCATACCCCTTAAGCAATCTCTGCCTTGCGAATTACGCCACTAACACGACCATAGATCGCAGATACACAATGGTTACGCCTGGATCCCCCAGGAAACATCCGTACCTTTTAAGCAATCACTGCCTTGCGAATTACGCTATGCAGTCGAGTTCGTAAGACCATGGGTAACGCCATGGAATTCGAAGGACACTCGAGTATCATATCCGGAAAACCAAAATTCAAAGAGAATAATATCGATAGAATGAATCCAAGATGTGGCCACAAATCGGATATCAAGCAGAAGGCACTTTCCATATCTTTACTTCGAAAATATGTATCATATAGTACCCTTTCAAATCACTATCAAATATCGTACTTATATAAAATCCATTATATATAAGATTTAAATTTCAAATCAAATACTTTTCCAAAATCAAAAGTATATCAAATCACACTTATATAGACTTTAATTATATAAGATTTTGAAAGTGTGTACGCTTGTGCACACTAATTACGGATCGTGTAATATGGACTAATATATGCGGAATGTTATTATACAAGTAAATATTCAATAAACTAACTATATAGCAATTCACAGATATAGAATAGTAAATGCAGTAAACTGTAAAAATCACACCAGGGATTTTTATACTGGTTCGGACCTCCCGTCCTACGTCCAGTCCCAGACTCCTATCTAGATTTTCACAACCAACTACCTCGCTTCACCTAGAGGAACAGGTTTACAATACCCGAACAGCCGAACGGGATTTCGTGCCTCTTATAACACCGAGGACTTCAACAAAAACAAATACAATTGTCGTTGACAACTTGTGCTCTTGATAACACGGATTTGTCACTTGTAGTACACCCTTCCTATAATCTTATCCTCAAAATATGTGAATGATGTTTGTGAAGATTGAAGGAAGTATATTACTTTTTGAATCAAAAGATATGAAATGATTTCAATGATTCAATAAGCAATTGAAATGTTTTAGAGCTCAAGACAGAGATCAATAGAATAGAGATTAGAATAATAGAATTTGTTTTTTTGAAATAATGATTTCATGATGTTTATATAAGAAATAAACAGTTGTAACCTTTTGTAAAAAGGTACAAACAAAGGTCATGATCATTGGTGAAGAGAAAGAGAAGCAACCGTTGAAGAAAAGGAAGTGTCTGTACGAAAGGTTGCTTTCTGTTTGAAAACGGTCGACAGGTCAAAATGGACCAGTAGACAGGAATTTGAATATATATATATATACGTTATGTACACTTGTGCACGTTATCTGTGCATTCTAGGCAGAAACGGTCGACCGCCTTGTTTTAAACCGGTCGACCGGTTTAGCCCAGACTGCACAGTTAATGTGCACTCATACATATATACATTTATATTCAAAGATTGAAGGTATGAGATTATTTGAGGATAGATTTTAACATAAATAACACTACTAACATACCAAATAATCAACCTCTAATGTATGGAGCTCTTTGTGTCTCTTTAAAACAATGAATAACTTCTTTTTGTCGATCACGGCTTATCCCTTTGTCAGAAATCAAAACTCTATAAAAATCTTGACTCAACATTCTCCCCCTTTTTGATTGATGACAACATTTATCTGAAACTCTGAATCTCCCCCAGAATATGTGATCTCCCCCTGAGATTTTGTCTGTATTCTTTATATAAATATATATATTCCTGCAGATAATTGTTAGCACTTTCTCCCCCTTTGTCATCGACAAAAAGGAGTAATAGATAATGGAATAATATAGGAATGTATCAACCAGAATATCCACTTTCCTCTTTTCTTAAGTGGGACCTGCAAAAAATATAATTAAGACCATGGTACCCACTTTTTATGGGGTCCTAAGAGTTAGATCTTAGGAATCCAAACCCATACGGGTCCGGTATCCCCTTTATATACATAATTAGAATTATAATGCACAGTATTCATGAATTGCTGAATGTATTTGTTCCTAATCAAATTGTTATTTGTTTTAGGAACCCATATTTTGATAGTCTTTGTATTTTTCTTTTGAAATTTCACAACTGGCTTTGGTTTGGAATATAATAAACTAAGATTTTTCTTAACATCAGTCTTCTTTCTTTTATTATCAAGATGTTTCTTGATTTCTTGTTTCTTATATCCCAAACCTTGTTTATTTGATGTAGATTGTGAACTTTCAATGATTTTTGTCAAATTTTCTCGACCTTTGTTAAAGTTAGAAACATTTTGAGTAATGTCATCAAACTTTGTTTGTAAACTAGCTTTTTCTGGGTCTAGAATTTTGACTTTTGCCTTAAGCTCATGATTTTCAGTAGTGAGAGCATTATTTTTATCTTTTTGAGCTTCTATTTCTTGACTCAAAAGAGATAGTTGAGAGTCAATATTAGATGATGATTCTTGAATTTTTTCAAGTTCTTCTTCTAATATTTTCTTCTCATCTTTTAACATATCTCGTTCAAACTCTGCTCTACTCAAATCTGCTTTGGCTATTTTTAATTGACGTTTTATGTCTTTATATTTGACTATCAATTCAGAATTAATATCAAGTAATTCATCAAATGTAGGAATTTGTACCTCATCTTCTGTTGCCATAAAACAAACATTAGCTTGTTCATTCTCCTGATCACTTTCACTTTCAGATGAGGATGAGTCTGAATCATCCCATGTTACTGAGAAGGCTCGTTTCTTTGACTTGTCCTTCTTATGTTTGAATTTATCATTTTCTGACTTCTTCTTCTGTTCTGGACAATCCTTCTGCATGTGCCCCTTTTTGTGACAGTTGAAACATTCTATAGTTGATGAAGATGGTTTGTTTGATCCAGGTTTCCTTTTGTTGTAGCGACTGGCTTTTCGATATTTTAGGAATTTTTTGAATCCTTTTGCAATGAATGCCAAATCTTCATCTTCAGAATCTGATTCATTTTCATCTTTCTCAGCATGAAATGCTACATTTTTCTTTTCTTCTTTCTGTTCTTTTCTAGCCTGCAAATTTGCTTCATAGGACATTAAATTTCCTATCAATTCATCTGGCTTCATGATGGAAAGGTCATTAGCTTCTTCAATTGCTAATACTTTTCCTTCCCATTCACTAGTCAGAGAATGTAGGACTGTTGAAACAACATCAAAATCTGAATATTTTTGCCCTAATCCGATAAGTGCATGATGAATAGTTTGAAACCTTGAATACATATCATTGATTGTCTCATTTGGTTTCATTTTGAAATTTTGAAACTGACTCTTCAGCATGGCTATTTTGGCTTGTTTAACCTTGTTAGTACCTTCATGAGTGGTTTTCAGCGTTTGCCAAATTTGATATGCAGTAGTGCAGATACTAACACGGTTATATTCATTTTGGTCTAATGCACAAAACAACATATTTATTACCTTTGCATTTACGGCTGCTGCCGTTTTCTCAGCCGTTGTCCATTCTGAATATTCAGTTGTTGGATTCACTATTTCTTTTTGAGTAGCATTCCAAGCATCATAGCTATTTGATTGCATAAAAAATGACATACGTGTAGCCCAATAGCTATAGTTGAGACCATTAAAGAACGGAGGTCTTTGTGTTGATTGACCTTCCGTGTAAGTGTTAGTGCTAGTGCTTGCGTTATTTGCCATATTACAAGAATATATCAAATAACGGTGTTACGGTTATATGATGACCGTGCTCTGATACCAAATGAAAGTTTGTATGCTCTGATACCAAATGAAAGTGTGTACGCTTGTGCACACTAATTACGGATCGTGTAATATGGACTAATATATGCGGAATGTTATTATACAAGTAAATATTCAATAAACTAACTATATAGCAATTCACAGATATAGAATAGTAAATGCAGTAAACTGTAAAAATCACACCAGGGATTTTTATACTGGTTCGGACCTCCCGTCCTACGTCCAGTCCCAGACTCCTATCTGGATTTTCACAACCAACTACCTCGCTTCACCTGGAGGAACAGGTTTACAATACCCGAACAGCCGAACGGGATTTCGTGCCTCTTATAACACCGAGGACTTCAACAAAAACAAATACAATTGTCGTTGACAACTTGTGCTCTTGATAACACGGATTTGTCACTTGTAGTACACCCTTCCTATAATCTTATCCTCAAAATATGTGAATGATGTTTGTGAAGATTGAAGGAAGTATATTACTTTTTGAATCAAAAGATATGAAATGATTTCAATGATTCAATAAGCAATTGAAATGTTTTAGAGCTCAAGACAGAGATCAATAGAATAGAGATTAGAATAATAGAATTTGTTTTTTTGAAATAATGATTTCATGATGTTTATATAAGAAATAAACAGTTGTAACCTTTTGTAAAAAGGTACAAACAAAGGTCATGATCATTGGTGAAGAGAAAGAGAAGCAACCGTTGAAGAAAAGGAAGTGTCTGTACGAAAGGTTGCTTTCTGTTTGAAAACGGTCGACAGGTCAAAATGGACCAGTAGACAGGAATTTGAATATATATATATACGTTATGTACACTTGTGCACGTTATCTGTGCATTCTGGGCAGAAACGGTCGACCGCCTTGTTTTAAACCGGTCGACCGGTTTAGCCCAGACTGCACAGTTAATGTGCACTCATACATATATACATTTATATTCAAAGATTGAAGGTATGAGATTATTTGAGGATAGATTTTAACATAAATAACACTACTAACATACCAAATAATCAACCTCTAATGTATGGAGCTCTTTGTGTCTCTTTAAAACAATGAATAACTTCTTTTTGTCGATCACGGCTTATCCCTTTGTCAGAAATCAAAACTCTATAAAAATCTTGACTCAACAGATTTCACTTTTCAAATTGAGTACCCTTTTCAAATCCATAGTTTTCGAATCAATTTCATACTCATACAAATCAATTTTATATAAGTTCGATAACTCCCAAATCAAGTATTTAGTAGCACAAGGTTCTCAAATTTCAATTTGTTTCAATATCAGTTCAATTTCAAAATCATATATAATTTCACCAAATTATTTCTTCTCAAATTAAATATCTTTAGTTTCAAAGTTTCCAAAATAATAGATTTAGAAAATAAATCCAAATTTCCAAATCAATATAATTTAAGTCAACCAATTCATTTCCAAAATCAAATGTTTTCAAAATCATCTTATACTTACATAAGGTCCATCTTATATAAGGATCAAATCTTTACAAAATAAATTTCGCTATATGAAGAGCCATATGGGATTGGATATCTTTGCTTTTATGGGTTATATATCTTTGTAATTTAAATTTAAAGTTTTCTTTTAGTAAGCAAAGATATTCTAACCCGACAGCTTTCAATTTCAGCGTCAAAATATATCAATGATATTAGAATATACGATGTACATACGTCATCATTTCGCAAAATCACATTTGATCGCTCGATCGATCACACAAGTTCGCTTTCGAACTAGTATTGTCCATTCGACTTCCCTAATGCGGACTTCGATATGGTTTCTCGACTAGAAGCCATCAGTCTCCTTGCATAGCCATATACTATGATAGAGAATTCTAGAATTTAGCCCAAAATCCATATCAAATATTCGCCATCAAGAATCGAATGAAAAATCCTAACACGAAATGGTGTAATTCACCTCGAACTTGTGTACTCAAACTTGGATCAAATTAATTATGCGAATAAAACAGCATACGTACAACTTATATATTTATTCCAACTTGTTAAATATATAGTTCCATAAAGATGTTACTAAGTTAAAACATTTAAACTAAATTTTATTCAAAATATTTTGAAGACCAAATTATTTTCAAAACATTTCAAATCTAAATTTCATATTAGAAAATTTTTAAATTGCCTTATTCATTTTCTTAACAAACAGTTTCAACTTATTTAAATCATATTACTACATACTTTAACATTCATACCAACTTATATACTTTATACTTTTCAAAATTCTTAGCTTTTGAAAAGTTAACCTTGATTTGGAAGTGCTCGAACCTTCAAAATAGTTGAAGAAATCATTTTCAAATTCAAGAGTTGGAAATCAGCAACAAATTAGTAAATCAATTTTAATAGATAGGGTTATATCAAATCCAAAACTCGAGGGCTGAACACCGGCTCATTTTAAATCGTTTCAAATACATTTACATATATCTTTCGAATATCAAATCATACTTCAAAATTTTGAAATCAAAATTGGTTTCGCAAAATCATTCGCGTAGCGATGCTACTAAAGTGGCCTATCCCTCACTCTGAAACTCGAAAATCAATGTCGATGATGCGTGCACTCATCACCGAAATTATTTTCCAGCGACATAAGTGAGTTCTGGACTTCAATTTTCTCAAACTTCTTTTTGAAATTTCTTCAAAATCATTCGAAACTCATTAAAATCATTTGAAACATTTCTTATTTGGAAAATACTTTTAAATCATATTATTATTATATATTTCAAAATCTTAAAACCAGTTACAAAATACCGGAGTTCAATTCTCGAATTTCAAATTTAAAATCCTTTAGTTATAAATCATTTTTAGATAGATCAAATTTCTTATATAATTTTTTTTTCAAAATCCTTTCGAAAACCTCAAATTCTTATTTTAAAAGGGTATATAATCCTTATCGAAAACATTTCAATTTTATATATAGAATAAAATCATACTTATCAAAATAATAATTTCAGTTTAGAAAACAATTTCTAGAATACAAAACCCGATTTTCAAAGGATGATTTGAGAATGGATTTCAACAAAGATAGAGATTCAAATTAGAGGAACTCTAATCAAATAAAATTTCTGATTCGAAGATAGGCTTGAACGAAGATGAGACAATTAACTTACAAAATAGGAGATGGATATACTTATACAAGTCGCGGGCGACCTTAACCGGGTCAACCGTGACTTCAGGAACAAGATCGATGCAGAATTCCAAGAAAAACCAACATTCGATCGCAAGAGATAGCGGTATCTAAACCAAAGATATATAAATCTCCGGTGAATCAATGCCAATTGTAAAGGAGTTCCACCCCTTTACAAATCATCCAAAGATTGGCGGGATCGCCTATTCTTATAGAGATCATTCGAAGTGGAGTTATGGGATACTCCAAGATCAAAAGAATACAAATAGGGAGAGACAAGAATGAATTTTGGAACCGCAAGGAACGTTCCAAAGTTCAAAGGAAATCGAGTCAAAAGGAAGAAATTCAAACTCGAACGAAAGTGATTCTGTAAATAAATTTACTATATATGCTAGGTTTTGCCTAGAGCCAAAGCTCTGATACCAACTGTAACGACCCACTATTTTGGACCATTCAAATCGACAATAAATCCACACATGTCTGACTTGAATAATTCAAAATATCATATTGTTAATTTAAATTTGGCAAAACTCAGCATATGCAGTAAATAAATCAATCATAGAATCACAGACACAGAGTAATACAATAATACGCAGTGGAATAGATAAAATAGTAGTTCATGAAGCTACTATATAAATATTAGAGTTAGAAATAAAATACAGCAGAATATCTCAAATGCAGTGAAGTCTCTAGTACAACAGATGACTTCTTTGAACAAATCAACTAGAAGAGCTGAAAGCTGAGGCGATAGTTGGATCTCCAAAGGAAGCTCCAAACTCCAAGGGTGAGTCTCAAATGCTGTATCGCTCGGTCTGACCCGAGCGTAAAGGAAAACACAAAACACTCGAGTCAGAACTAAAATTCTTATGCAAACTAAATCAAAATTTGATGTAATAAGGTATGCAAATAACTACATTTTTGAAGGTTCAAATTTCTGGAAATGTTATTGTTTCCATATTCAAAATACAATAGATTTCACAATAGATCCATTCTAGTAACTTCAAATTTACAGAACAATTCCCAACTAAATTTCATAGTTCAAGAGATTTGATTTATAAAAATGTTTCAAAGTTTCAACATTCAATTTTATGGAAACTTCCCAATGTTTCAAAATTTAATTTTGGAAACTTTCAAATAAGGTAACGACAGTTTATTTCCCAAAATCATTTTTATGGTTCAAATGGTAAGTCTAAACATACTAGTTTTTTTCCTCTCAGGTAAATACATGAAATTCATCCGTTTTATATCTTTATTCAGTGCTCAAATAATCAATATGAAAATTTATATTATTACAATAAACTATAGGGTGATAACAAGGATATATCAAAATAAATGAACAAATACACATTCAATCACAATAGCATCCATCACATCATACAATCAACATTCAAATCAATCAATTCAACAAATAAACCAATTCAATAACATGTCATAGTAATTATTAGTCATCACATATTGGAATTCAGCTATTCAAACTAAATACCAATAAAAATTCCAAACCAACAATCAAAACTTTATCACTATATTACCTGGTTTAACTTGCAATAAAATTTTAGTATTTCGTGAGTGGGTTTAAACACTCACCTTATGGATTTCCGTTTCTTAGTCGGGTTTGGATCCGCTACTACTTCCTCCTATTGATTTATTTCCTTGCTATTTTAATCTTCTTCTTTTTTACAGAATTTTTTTTGGAAGAGACAGAGAAGTTTGTATAGGTCTGAATTTGAAGAAAAGGATTTGGAAAATGAAGAATGTTTGGAAAAGAAGAAAAAAAATTCAAGGAAGATGAAGAATTGAAAAAGAAAACGAAGCAAAAAAAAGAAGCTTTAAAAGAAGAAGAAGATTTGAAGAATAAGAATAAGAAAAAGCTTTGAAAGAAAAAAAAAAGAGAAGAAGGAGATTTGAAGAAGAAGAAAAAAATGAAGAAGGAAGAAAATGAAGAGAGGAAAAAAAATGAGATGGAAGTTTGTTTGGAGAAATGAAGCTACAAAAGATGAGATTTGAAAAATGAAATGAGGCTACAAAAATGACGATGGAAACAAATGAAAAGCTAATAGAGTATATATAAACAAACTAGAAATTGAAATAAAGTAAAAATATGAATAGTCTTAAAATGGTAGTATTGAAAGAGGTGAAGTAAAGGAATAAATATATCAATAAAGATAAAAATAAATCTTCCGTTTTAAATATGAAGTTTCAGGAGAAAGAATTGCCAATGAAAGGAAGCTACAAGAACTAATGATGCATAAGTAAAATAAACTTCAGAAATAGAGAATAGTAAATGCTAATTAGATGGCATGAATATTAATTTGATGTTCACATTAAAAACGGAAAAAATAGAAAAGAAAAGAAAAACTTCAGGTAAAGCATTTGAAAAGAGCAAACGAATAAAGGAGAAACAAATGAAAAGAATGAGGCAATTATTAATTAGAAATAAATCAAATGAGGTTATTACTAATTAATAAGAAACGAATGAGTAGGCTAATAATTAAATGGATGCACAAGTGGAGACTACGGTAAGAACTTGAAAACGGAAGAGAGAGAATGGAGGTGATAATAATGTAAAGCAAATGAAGAGACCACATATAACCTATAAACAAACCTTTGGGGTCCAAATTCCAAAACTCACTCCAATTAATTCATATCAATAAACCCAAATATACACATATTAACATAATTTAATTTCATATTAAAACATCGTTTTATGTCAATATATTTGCATACTACATTAACACAATCAATCAATTAACAATCAATCAATCAATTAATCAACCAATCAATCTATATATTTATTTACGTTACTCAAACCAATTTCATTATTTAATGAATATATATCTATCTGTGCACTATAAAAATGATTTACTTTACTTTTCTAATGACTATAACGGTCACATTAATGCAACCAATTTACAAGTTTTAACCATATATAAAATGTAAAAAAATATATATATGAACTTATGTAATTAATGTACAACTGTTAATAAAAGGTAATTTCTAATTGATTCCACAATATTTACAAAACCATGAATCCTCTGATATACTTAAAAGTTTGAATATTAATGTGTGTGTGTGTCTGTATTATTCTAAAATTCAATTTTTTTTTCCAAAATCATTCTTGCTTAAAATGAAAGTTTATTTTTATACGTCTCAAAACATGCAACAATTAATAATAAAAGAAATGAATGGACCATGTACATTGCACAACTTTTTTGAAATTCAATTTGTGAAACGTAACCAAATTAACTTCATTAACTCAAATAATATTCAAATTTGTATGCATTTAGTTTTTTTTATCTATGCATAATAAATAAAATTACTTACTATAAAAATGAAAACGTTCAATTTGGTTTTCCCAAAATGATCTTTTATTTCCATTAAAACATCAATCCTGTTTAACACAAAAGGTGCGTTTCTTTTATTAAATCTATTAATTGCAATCAACATTTTCTTCCCTTCTAATTGAAATATTTCAATTACATTAATTACAATTACTTATAAAGTTAAATTTCAAAACAATCAACTAAAATGGATGAAAAATAGAATAATTGTTTCCTTTAGTCATTTAAACACGTTTATAAATTTGTTGTTTATACAGCAGAGCTATAAATAACTTACTTAAATAAATTATTTTTCTACTCTTGTAATCCATCTATATGCTAAAACACAGTTCAAATACACATATTTACTTCCTTTAAATCAATCATCCTATTCTTTATTTTAATGAAATTAAACCTACATTCACAAATGAAACATCCATTTTATTTGTTATAAATGTTCTTTTCATTAAACCGACTTTCCTTATATTTTCACAAAACATAAGCTACGTTTAATTACACCTATTAATTTACAGTTTGGTGTCCTCTCTATCATTAATTGAAATTATTCAATTACATTATTTTCAATTGTTTACAAGGGTGAATTTCAAAATGGAAAAAAATAAAGGTAATGAGAAATAAAACAATTATTTCCTATCAAACAGTGATTGAAACATATTTATGCACTATTGGATACAAACAGAAATTATACATATCTTACCAAATAATAGTTTCTCATCTCTGCAATCAATCTTTCAGCTACCAAACATTTCAAATAAATAAACTTATGATTCTTTTTTTAATAAAGAAACATTTATTATTTCTTATTAACATTTATTATTCCAATCAATTGGAAATTTACATTCAGACAATTACAAATATCATTCAAACCAATATTATTAAAATACACACTAACATTTTTTATCATCCTTATATTGTTGCAAACATATGACATTAATAGAAATTTTAATTAAGCTCATAATTTGTATTAAAATCAAATTTGTATAAATAAAATCTTAATTTTTTTTATTCCTAACAATTTTATTCAAAAAATCTTATTTAATTTACTACTTTTAAATGTTTAAAAAATACGGGTCGTTACAGCGCGGCTAATACGGTACGACTACAAAACGTCTCTACGGACTCTCAAATCCCAATAGAAAACAAAATGCCAAGTGGCAGAATCAGAAACTCATCAAATTTCATACTGAAATTTAAATACATACCTTTTGTCGAGCAAATTCAAATTATCTTCAAAATTTAATCCAATTCCATTTTCCTATCGCCTTTACAATCCCTGTATATTTTACTGAACAATAATGTCCAAATTCACTTATTGGATTCCAAATACCCATTTTACTCCAGAATTTCATTCATTCATTTCTTAAGTACAATATAAGTATTACATACTTCTTATATTCATTTTTACTTCACAAACAAAGTCATACATTCATTTTCGTTCAACTTTGCATTTCAATTCCATTTGAATTCAATTTGACAATTTTCAATTCTATTTGAATTCATTTTATCTTCAGATTTTCATTCAGATTTTCATTTCGAATTTTACTTGAATTCGATTCATCTTCTAATTCTGAATATTGAGTATTATTCACTTTTATCTCAATTTCCAATTTGAAATCACTTAAAAGTCCTTTTAAAAATGGAAATGGAAAGCACGTTCCCCCCATGGATCACAGTTACTCGACGGTTTCGCTACTATCCCAGTAGAATCGCTCGTAACCGTAGATTTCTCATCTCTTAAATTTCGCCATGGTTGTTGCCATAGATCGTAGTTCACACGGCGGTTACACCACTATCCCAGTGGAATCGCTTGTAACCATAGGCATATCGCCCCTCGAATTTCGCTGTGGCATTTAGATCGCAGTTTACACGGCGGTTGCGCCACTATCTCAGTGGAATCGCTTGTAACTGTGGGTATCACACCCCTCGAATTACGCTAGCATACATCGTGATCAATCAATATGATCCCATCACGATCAAATGGATACTCATACTGAGTTCCAACACCTTCACAATTTTTTTAATGGAAGGTACTTTTTCATATCCTTAGTTTGGAAAACATGTCATATATGTATAGTACTTCATTTCCAATTGATTCCATTCAATTTTAATTGGCATTTCATATTCACATTCACCAACTTAAAATATTTTCAATATCAAATTTACTTAAGAATTTCACACTTATTTCTTAAGTTCAATACAAGTATTTTCCATACTTTTTATATTAATTTTCAATTACCACTTATATTTAAACTGGATTACCAATTCCATATAAATCCAATCAATATTTCATTTATAATTATTGAATTCAATTCGTTTCGGACCTTATTCATTTGGTCAATCTTCAATTAGCTTCACTTACTAATTTTAGTTTAATACATCACTTCGTTTTCCACAAATCAAATTCAATTCCAGTTCTATTTACTTACAAATTCAAAATGAATTTTAACATTCAATTTCATTTTCTTGCACTAGCAGTTGCAAATTTATTTATTCATTCACAAATTCATTCATTTTCAATTTGAATCTCATTCCAATTAGATTTCAAATATTTTATAAGTTATCAAACTTATTTACATTCCATTAATGAATTTATTTCAAATATTCTTTTTGAAATTGTATTTCAATTTGTAAATTACCTTTACAATTCACATTCCAAATCTCATCTGTATATGGATTTATTTCCTTATCTTTCAATTCATATTTATAAATTTCATTTGTTAAATGAATTTATCTCCAAATCTTTGGTTATTATTTGAATTTCTTATTCCATATAACAATGATAATACTTCAATATTATCTCTTCCTAACAACCAAGCATCCATATACAATAATAATTCGTAGAAAATCATTTCCTTTTTATACAAAAATAGTTTTGGGCAAAATTATTTCATTTACCCTATTTAAAACAATACTGTGTCGGTTTATCTTGTTTAAGAGTTTAGAAACCCCTATCGATTACAGTTGGCCACCCTGCATCGACCAGAATCTATAAACAATCAACCGATAAGTCAACACAATACAAAACAAATTTTTTGTATTCACTAACAAATACGCACTCATATCTATTATTACACTCACACTCATTCTAGAGTACTACTGACTCTATCTCTAATGAGTAACACCCAACAGAGCAGGGTTGTCGCTTAACCGGATGCTCTGATACCACTTGTAAAGACCCGCAAATCCGTCTTCCGAAAACTCGACACCGATACGTCCACTGTACCAAATGTCGAAAAATCGAATGGCGGAAACGCGAAACTTTAGGGTTAAAAGAAGAGGTAGAAGAAAAGATAGAAGAAAAAGAAAGAACAGAGCAGAATCAGAAACAATTATCAGAATCTCACATTTCGCAGCGGAATAATATACAATAGATAAATCAATAATCTTTAAAACAAAAGACTATATCAGTTTATACATACATCAATCATCAGAGTTTACAACAATGGACAGTTATATAAACTTGTCCTCATACAGAATACACAGCGGAATAAATAACAAGTACGATAGTACGCTTCGCCATCCAACTCATCTCCAAAGCTCCAGAATATCCAGAATATCCTGATAACATAACTCTAGGCTGCCCGTGTGGAAAATTATGGGCACCCAGAGTTTAGAAAGGGAACAATAAACTCCAGGTCAGTCATGGTGACTGGTGTGAGATCGTAAAACAGTTATTTTTGCAAAGAAAATAAAACAATTTCGCAATGCTTTTGGAAAATGAAACTACCATAAGGCCTCCCGCCACACACACAATGCAAACGCAGAATTGGAGGAGATTTCTCCTTATGATAGTCAAAAATGCTTACTACGCAAAAACAGTTGATATTATTAATAATGTCTAGTGTGGAAAACATTTCGAAAATATAATATCAATCTTAGCCAACATACAACAATTGTTGTATGTCTACTATAGCTACTACGTTCAGTAGCAGGTTACCGCCACATTCCATAGCAGGTAATACAACTAAAAACCGTACAGGGTTCGTATTGTTTCTTTGGATTTCCAACAAATGGTCAGGCAAAGGAACTTCCTTACCGAAATAGAACGCCTCTGGAAAGACGCCCCGAGAACCTAACCGGATCTCTGCAAACAAAAGGCCGACGCTACCTCACGCTCTAACCGAGCTGTAACTAGGTAACTAACACACGAGCTATGCCATCCCCCGGTCGTTACCGACCTTTATCCGAGGATCCTCAATCGAAAAGCAACAGCCGCAACATATAATCCACATAGGTAAAATATCTGGGCTCCATACCATGATATCACCTTTTATCCAGAAGGAAATGGCATTCCCTAGGGGCGCTACCCCTACAAACCTTTGCCGCACATTCCTGTTTCGACCATTACCGGGTTGTGAGGCTCGACGAAGTCTCGTCCACAAAACTACGCTTTTTCACAAAGCCACGCTTTTTCACAAAGCCACGCTTTGATCAACCAATGATCATCAGCACTTCGTGTGCCACATTACCAAATTGGGAATGTATCACTAGTAACCATCAACTACATAACCTCTGAGCTCGTACGTCTCAGAGAAGGGTGTTAAGCTAAGAGAATAAATTCTCCGCCACCAACAGAAATGTATTTGATAGAGACCAGCTTTACATCTCAAAGTGTAACGTCAGACACACATCCATACAAGTCCGTTCCGGGATCGAACGGAACCGAAGGCACTTCCAAAGAAGCCCTTGCAATCCGGATATTCACTAATCACGTCCGGACTTCCCATCACAAAAAGAGTGATATAAATCTCTATACCGGAGCAACTCGGTGCAGAGACATTCGACAGGTTGTCCTTTCATTTTCGAAAATATCCGGTCTTCACATCGGTCTTCAAATGCAGTCCATTCACGACGTATCATTATTCGGAATGGGTTATATGACACAAAGGTCCTCTCCCGGCTTAACCGAATAATGAGCGTTTGTTTTAAAAACAAATCAAGTGTCATTTCAAAGGCAAATATTGATAGTTGGTTCTTTAACTATCAATAACATTCATAACAAACATCCAATTCAAATAATTTTTCCCAAATTATTAAATTTCAAATCTTTTCACAAGATATATATTCTTCCACACTTCACATTTGAAAATCAATTTCAAATCATATTTCATACTTCAAGTTTGAAAATCAATTTCAAATCATATTTCATACTTCACGTTTGAAAATCAATTTCAAATCATATTATGGTCCATTTAAACCAATTTGATAAATCCTTATCGATTTATTTCAAATTTACATTTCAAATTTGTAAATTTATTTCCACACTTCATCACTTTGAAAATCCGATTTCAAATCATATTTTCCGCACTTTAAAAATAAATCAATATTTATTTTTAAAACAAATTTACCTTTCCTTTACAACTTCTATTCGGAATTTACATTCCTACAAATCCACTTTTACACGATTTTCAAATCATTTTCCAAATATTTATTTTCAACCCCGAATCAACTTTAAAAATTGATTTCTCCATTTTATTTCAAATCCAAATCGAATTCCAAATTGATTTCTGAATTTACTTCAACACCGAATCACATTTCAAATTGATTTTTTTACTTTTAATCCCAATTACCAAATCATTTTACAAATCGATTCCCAAATTTATTTTCAACACAAAAATCAATTTTTCATTCAACATTAAATAAGTTCTCATATCGATTTCTCAAAGATTTATTTTAAATACCCAATCAATTATCACTTTGATTTCAAATAAATTTATAGCCTTTAAAATAAATTCTTTTATTTTCCCAAACCATCTAAAATTCAATTTTAATTTCAGAAATCCAATTTCATTTATTTCTGGTATCCAACGATACCAAAAATACATTCGGCTAAATTTTAGCTCTCAATACATTCAATCACAGATATAATCATATGCAGATTATAAATAATCAATCAAACAACATATGAAATCAATTCAAATGTTTTGAGGAATCCTATTGGATCCCTCCAACCTGTTTCCCTGCATCCACAGATGTTAGCACAATACCAATTCCACTTCGAGGTGGAATATCGCGGTATATGGGTTTTATAAAAATATCCGCTTACTAACGGCGCAATAGGGTCTCATCCGCTATACGAGGCGGGAAATCAATCAATCCAATATATACATATGCCAATATGTATATATTGCTATATATATATATATAGATATATCCTATTATATCTAATATCACAACCAAACAGACAATCAAATCAATAACTGCAAAAATAAAATCCACTTTTCAATTTGAGTGAGAAGATCTCACCTTTAATTTGCAATCCATTTCCAATCCCGTTTGTTTTCTTCACCGTTTTAGACCTTGTATAAATAATTATACAATTTATCAATATTCAAATTAAATCGAACAATTCAATTTCCATTTTTATAGATTGAATTAACTAATTGTTAAATTTCCTTTTCATAATTGTTTTCAGCAACAAAAACAATTTATAGATTTCAAGAATCTAATTATTTCTAAACTTCATATCGTTTTAAAATTCCTATACTTTCAACTCCTATATATATACATATATTTATTGTTTACTGCATATATATATATTATTTCTACTTGCCTATCAATTTTACTTCTGCATTTATTTTTTCCTTTTTCTGTCTTCTATAATATATATGGATATATTATATTATCACATTTAAATAGGAAAAAAAAACAGCAAAACAGTATGTGATCTTCCTGTTAATAGAAAAATCCCTTTTTCTACTTTATTGAAACATATGTGTAAATATATTCATTTTATTCCTTTCATATACTAATATAGATTTAAAAAAAAAAACTGTTTCACAACACTGTATATTCCTAAATCTATATATATATATATACCTTACCAGTTTAAACTTAAGCAACACTTAACTAAAAATGTTTTAAAATTTAATTACCTCAATTCGTTCAGGAATCAAAATCACAAGCTCCGCTCTACCCAAGATTCGTCATTGGCCAGACCTTCGGCCATCACCCCGACTTCAACCACGAACATGCCCTGCCTTCGACCACGCCATTCGAACTCACACATACTAGTTCGTGACCAGAAAATACATCGAGCCTTGCCCACGCGACCAAGCAATCGACTTCGCAATCCCCCTGACTGCTCGCCGTGCCCTAGCCCAGTTGCATCACGAGACCATCGCCAGAGACTTCACGTGCTTCAGCCGCCGCTTCCACCTTCACGCGCCTCGAGACAAAACCCTCATCGGCAACAGTTGCGGCTAATACAAGTTTCGCCAATCCCGGTCACGAGCTCGACCTCGCGAATGGACTCGCCGCTGCGCCTCGCGCGCGCCCTCCTCCACTTCGATCGCCCAGCTCCACTTGGCTCGCGACGCTCGCGAATTGACTCGCGAAACCCCAGCTTCGCCTATCCCCTACTCGAACGCGCGTAGCCATTGATTTTGATTTTCATGAATTAAAGATGGAAAAAGGGAGCTGCCATTATTCTTCGAACGATTTGAAAAACGAGGATGTGAGGAGCGGCCATTTTTCTTTGAATTGAAAATGAAGAGAGGAGATGTGTTATAATTAAAGGAGAAGGGAGACAGATGATGTTTTAAAAAGGGGAGACACGAATAAACGTGGATGGTACAATGTAGGGTGGCTGAAAAGGAAAAGTTGATGTGGATGGAACAATAAAAAATATCATTTGAATCTAAACATCTCGAAATCGCAATTCAAAACTTTGACATCCAATCGAGACATGCCGCCAGGCATTTGTAATGTTATACGTCTATCCCGAACGCAATGAAAAATGTTTCGGCTCCAAATTCGATCGTATGGAGAAGATAACTTTTTTTTTGACCAGTTATTAAATTAAATTTCCGATTAAATTTTAGCGCGTTTGCCTATCGTACGGCCAAACGATCACTCCAAACAATACGAAAATTGAAATCCGATAATAATACAATATTACGGATCCAATGGAACTGGTTTCGTCGAATTCCGAGACTGTGCCTCGGACGGCTATTTTTAAATATCGATTAAACGATACAATTTCAAAACTGAACAAAACAGTTCCAAATTCGATTCTAAAACTTTTATTATCTTCAGTATAATCAATATGAATTTTCAAAGACTTCATATTATTTTTAATCGGCTTAAAATTGAAGATTCAAAGTTTTACCCAGTTTCAAAAATTAAATTCAATAATTTAATCGCTAAATTCATTCTGATATTTGAATTTCAAATTAATCTATCATTCGAATATTTAAACTCAATTAAATATTCACATTTTAAATGTTAAAAATTCAGGGTCGTTACAGCTTGGGTTTATCATTTCAACCCATAACGATTTTCTCCTATTCTAAAGTCTGTTCGGGTATGTATCATTTCAACCCATAGTGAATTCTATACTAACAGGGAACTTGCAGAGTGATAACAGATAATATAAAATATAACAACAGGCATATATCATCAATATAAATAACAGATACTGGTGTCAGATGTCATAGGTGAACATATACAGATAATAGTAATAACAGGCATATAAATATTAGATACTGGTGTCAGATGTCACAGGTGAACAGATATAGATAATAGCATATATAACAATTTAAATAACTACAGCATCATATTTCAATTGTCGTTTCAATTGAAATCAAATTTAATAAATATAAGAACGTTAATCGTGAGTGATTTCTCACCTTTCGAGGCTAGCGGAGATTTGACAATGAAATGGGTTACGAGTACCGAAGCAATGCTAGATGGACATGATTCGACGAACAAAGCTGATAGTTGGAAGAGACGAATTCAAATTAGAATTGGATTGATGAAGATAAATAGTATAAGCAAACTAATATAACCATATATAACTATATATATATAATAATATTCTAAATTCAAACGTATATTAAATTATATATATATATATATATTTCAAAATAATTGTTTAAATTAAACACATATATAATATAATTTAAAAATCTACTCAAGTATACTTATGTGTAATATATATAAAATTAAACATTATAAAATAACCGTATTATATATGCAGACTATATCTGTACATGTAAGCAAATGTATACATGCTATCCAAATATATACATACAGATTGAAAGTGTGTGAACCATCATATATGCAGACTTACAAAACACATAACTTATGTTTAAGACCAAAAGTAAAACAATACTATAACCCATCATTTATCACGTGCAACTAATATATAGCATATGTGTTATATGAAAATATATGTAAGTAATATATATAACAGTAATTTAAACGAAACTATAATATATGCATTTATAAATATAAGAATTGAAAGATTTACATATAACCAAAATATAATAAAGTATATAACACTTGTATACTGAAACCTTTAAAACAAACAGACTATTATCAAATCATCTCATATAGCAGTCTTACTGTAAACTATATATATACTTTTATATATCAAATCAGAATATAACTTATATACTTGTTATATTAATATACAATATCCTATGCCAACCTACACTTGTACAAAATATATATATGTATAAATTTATAACTATTTATATATAACCAATCATGTGCAAGCTAAGATAATATTATATACATCTATATATATACGGAAATCTTGTACTCATATATATATACAGTAGCATAAAACGAAGTATGTATAGACATATATATCATATAAAACTACGATATAAACCAGTATATATTTTATAACCCAAATATGTATAGTTCTGAATGATGAGGAAGCGCATCATTGCTTAGCTTTTACTTTTGTGAACTGGTCTTTTGTTTGATTATGTATCTCTAGTTAATCCTATACATTAGTATCATATTGTCTTATGTACTTTAGAACATAGGTATATTATATATATCTAAACGAACATACTTTAAAGCACAGTAAGTATAAATATATACATTGTTGAAATTATATAAATACTAATATAACTTATGAAGACACAGTGATGTACGCAACCCTTAAAATACAAGTGAATATATAAACTTGCTTTCGTACTAACAGCATATACCACTGCAAACTATAACTGAAACTATATATAACATACCCTTATACAAAATGATGTAACTTATATATTATTGTGACTTACTGATGTACAAACTAACAAAATACATATTTTATATAAAATCTCTTTTCTAAACCGAGCAAATGAAAATGATAATATGTATATATTACTCCTTTTTACCATAAATATTGTAAGCAACGTTTTATACCACACATGTATCTGTAACTAACGGTAGGCAAGATAAATATATATGTACTTTATAAACATAGCATTAGCTATTATATCAGACAAATATCCATAGTAAATTATATATAATAAATGAAATATGAACTAACAGAACAAAACAAAATTTTAAAACAATTTTTAACAACACTTATCAATATAAACATTACTAGCTATAGATCTATATATATATATAACAAAAGGAGGAGAGACCAGCGGAGGGTGTTGAGGCCGATGGGTTTGGTGGTCGGCGAGGCTGCTGGATGGGCTGCCGTGAAGGGTCGAGCGTGGGGTTGTCTGTGGTGGCGCGGGTTGGAGCCTTGGAGGTGAGGTTCGGATCTCGGTAAGTCTGTGGCTTCGGATGTGGACGGAGGTGGGAGTATGAGTCGAGAGGAGGTTGGCTGGTCAAGCATCGAGAAGGGAGACACGCGGCAAGGAGATGAGGCGGTGAGCAGCTATGGGAGAAATGAAATGATGCGGTTTGGTTCGAGAAAAATGGGAGTGGCCAAGGGTTGATGATGGAGAAGTGAACTGGCTAAAAAATAATGAACAGTTTAAAAATGAAAATAAAAAAAATTCCCAATAGTACACGGTACATATTTAGAGCCGATAGGAATAGCAAAGATCATACTAGTTGGATTTAGGAATACAAAGAGGTAAGTGGTCATCAGTTGTATACCATGGATAATAAATGGACAAAGAATTCAAAGGATCAAAACGGTACTGATACGATAAATTGGTTCACCGATTTCGTCGTGTCCCAAACTTCGAAACACGTGGACGAGTATACTGTGGAGATCAGCACGACGAGACGATCGAAATGGTATTCAGATATCAGTGGCACGGTCATTTAACAAAAGTCGATATCGGTACCACAATGTTGCAAATTTGCCAGAAATAAGTTAAACGGAGCAATAACAGTCCAAATTTTGAGAAACAAAAAATGACGTCTCACTTCGAAGAGGATTTACAAATTTACTGTATAAAAATATTCAAGTTTGGAAAACATTTTATTACCGCCAATTATTAACTGATTTGAGTTTGAATAAAATTATACCATAAAATAAAATTTAATATTATCAGGTGAAAATTTACCAGTTGCTATATTAAAATGGACGTATTCCAAATAGTAAATTTTTATTTTCAAATTTTATTGTTTAAAATTTCACAAATTTCCAGTTAAATATACTTTTAAAACCATTAAATTTTGCGGGTCGTTATAGATCTGCTATATAAGTTGCATTTGTATTTATATAATCTGGATATATTTATATAAGTATACTTGAGTTGATTTTATAAGTTATAAATATAATAATCTCGTACATATATATGTTTTGAAATGCTGTTTTGAGCTGTATTGCTTTTATATATTGTGTTATAAAGTATTATACCTATATGTGTTATCTTTAAAACATTTTTATATGTTGCTATATATTTATTTGATCCGAAGCTGTATGATTGTTATATATAAGGTTTATACAATTTACCTAGTACAAAGTATAAAGTTATAAGTTTATATTAATTTTTGCTGTATACGTTTTTGTATAGCTGGCTGCATTGAGAAAGTACCATGTATAATTGCAACAGCAGTATTATGTGTATATTTCAACAGTACTTGGGTGTAAATTTTGTATATTCTATGTTTATAAAGTATGCTAGTAGTATATATACTATATATGTTTCGTTTCTGTAGGCATATATTTACTCCAGACCTATATAAGTTATAAAATTTTGTTCGAATTAAGTTACATACGTTTTCAGTTCATAAGGTTATATACATAGCTTTTATGAGTGCCGTGTGATGTATAAGTTTATATCAATATATATATATATATATATATATATATATATATTTGTATGATATTTTAAAGTGTTTATGTATATATTAGTTGTTATATTTTAAAATGTATGAGTAGAACAATTTTTGTTTTAGAATATGTATACCAGAGTTCTCTTCCTTTTTATGTATGAGTATATATATTGGTTTGAAATTTATGTATGTAGATTTTGTTGTATTGGTGTCAAAGTTAAATTATTGATTTGGTATATATATATATATATATATATATATATCTTGTTTTAAAAATATGTTTAAGAATTGGTTTTAGAGAAAATTTATATTAATATATTTCATTTCAATCTACATCAAGCAGTTTCTGATTTATTTTCGTTGTAACGACCCGTAAATTTCAACCGTTTTAATAACGTAATTAGTTGAAATTTTGTGAAATTTTAAACGATAAAATTTTGAAATAAAAATTTAATATTTGGAATACGTCTAGTTAAACATAGCAACTGGTAAATTTTCGTCCGAAAATACGAAAGTTTATTTCGCGCGTAAATTCACTTCAATTTAATCAGTTAAAAAAAGCGATGAAAATAAAATATTTTCAAAACCAAAATATTTTTACATAGAAAAATTCTAAACCATCTTCTGAGCAAGATGTCAGTTTGTCGTTTTTCCAAATTCGGACATCTTTGGCTCCGTCGATCTTATTTTTCAGCGTTTTTCTTGCATTTTCCGCTATTAGAAAATTCGAATTTTTATAATTCAATCATACCACTAATATCTGTATATCATTTTGATCGTCTTATCGTGCTGAGCAATGCGGTATATTTAATGCTATGTTTTGAAGCCCGGTTCGTAGTGGAATCCACGGTAACGATTAATCGTATCGGTACGACTTTTCGTTTCTTCTGACCTTTCAATATCTCACCGTGTACATTCCAATGGACACCAGCTATTATTGTTTCCTGATATCCTGCGCTGGCTTTAACTATTTATCTAGTTCCAAGTCATTCCCAAAGTGTGTCTTTTGTTCTCCCCACTCTCTTTACATCTGTTCGTTTTTCAATTGTAAAACAAACTTTATTTCCACCTTCCCTCACTCTGGCCAAAAGCCTGCACACCTTCTCCTCTTCTCACGTATCACCTCATTGTGCTCTTTTCTTTTTCATTTTTTTGATTTGTTTTTGGCCATGAAAGAAAAGAATAGCTATTCTAGCCTACCTCTCCATTTCATCCAACAAGACAGCTATTCTAGCCGAACTCCACTCGCCCCTGCTCTCCGCCCTATGCCTCACACACGCAACCACAACGCCATGGCCACACGTGCAACCGAGCTCCTCCTCGAGAATTCTCATCATCGGCTACATAAACAAAGCAACCCAGATCCAGCGACCCCACCTGGACAGCCCTCTTCACGAGAACAGCAGTCATTTTTTTTCAGTGCCTTGATCTGCCCTTCTTCTCATCATCAGCCAGTGACTTTTTTTTCTTTATATAGGTTAGTCTATAATTTTACATACATGTATTCTATAGGCTGATAGTTTATTGGTTAGAATATAGGTTAGTATAAGGGCACTTTGATATGATATGGACATAATTTGTGTTTCACGTTAGTAATCTATATTTATATAATATGTTACATATATATTAGTTAATAAATAGTCTGTAGAGTTTTGAAACTTACGTATGTTAGTATGATTTAAATCTTGAAAAATATTTGCATATGTACGGGTGTAGTAGATGTTAGTATGTTTATAAGTTGTATTTTATATATATTAGAGTCCGTTATATTAGATTTGGTTATATAATGTATATAATATATTCTCTGTTTCAAATATACAATAGGTACAGCTTTAATAGTATGGGTAGGGTATACTTTAATGAGTTATAGTTAAAATAACCTGCTCTATGTAGGCGTGCTATGCATTTCAACTTTGTATATTATTTTATAAAAACTCGTACATACCTGGGAAGTTTACATTGGTAATATATTTATTTTATACATTATTGATTTCAGTACTGTATGTATATACTGTACTTTTATATAAAATTTTATTTTGGTTATATACTAAGGTTATATTTTAGTTATAGACTAGTCTACATAAGTATATAGTTATTTGTAAGTTATAACTAGTTGTCTGCATTGGTTGTCTGTATATGTTTCGTATATTCTAAGATGTATATATATAAAAAAAAAAAAAAAAAAAATTTTCGTAGACACGGAGTTAAAATATGATATTATATATATATATATATAGTTACATATAGTCATATATGTGCACTTGTACCAATTATCTTCATAAATCCGGTTCTGATTTGATTTCGTAAATTCCTATTGATCAGCTTTGCTCGTCAAATTCGCGTTCAATCTAGCTTTGCTTTGGATTCGTAACTCATCCCATTTCAGTGTCTATCCTCTCTAACCTCGAAAGGTGAGCACTCACTCACGATTAACGTTCTTTTATTTATTAGATTTGATTTCAATTGAAACGACAATTGAAATATGCTGCTGTTTGATATTTACACTGTTATTACCTGTATCAGTTCACCTGTGACATCTGACACCATTATCTGTTAATTATTTATGCGTTGATAATACAGTTTGGCTGATAATTGATTGATTGTTGATGTTTATATTGGACGTTAAATTGTTAATGTGAAAATGGATAAATAGTATGAAATTGAACCTGATATAGGATAATTAAATGTTAAATTTGATTAACGAACATTTGTATAATATGACCCCTTTAACTGTTAAATTTATTGACACGTAGGATTTGTTTAAATTACACTTTGAACCACTGAATGTATGTTGTTAAACCGATGATGTATGAAATTGTAAATAGATGACAAGTGAAAACCGTAATGTAATAATCTTTAATCTACATGAAATGATAGTGTAGATTCTAGAAATAATTATATTAATTCGTACAAATAACAATGCGAATTAATACGGTTATTTCGGGATTATTGAATTGATTATTGGATTGATATTGATTGTTGTTATTGCTTGTTTATTTACTTTGACACCATCCCAGTTATCACACTGCAAGTTCCCTTTCCTATGCTTTGATTTTGGAATTGAATTGAAATCGGGTTGAAATGATAAATACCCAAAAATGAACTTTGACCTAGGAAAGAAAATTAAATAAAACCCGATTGGTCCATAATTTGATTTAAAAATAAAACGAAGATTTTATTTGAATAAAAATATGGTTTTGAAACGAAGTTGGAAATTGAATCTTAATGAAATTTAAATGTGAATATTTAATATTCTGAAATGAAATATTAATAAAATAATTGATGGAAGAATGTTGTTTAATTTGAGAAATTATTGAATTAAGTTTGAAATTATTAAACTTTGGAATGATTTATTAATTAAGTTTGAAATTGTAATTAAGTTCAAAATTATTAAACTTTGAAATTATTTAATAATTAGGTTATAAATTATTTAATAATTAAATAAGATTGAATTATTTAATGATTAAATTGAATTGAATTCTTTGATAAGAGAAATTGAACCTTTGAATAAGTGAAGTTTATTTCGTAAATAATTGAAATTGAATTTCTTTATTAAGTAAGTTTTGGAAAAATTATTTAAGAAAGTAAATAAGTGAAATTGAATTTCTTTAATAAGAAATAAAATGAGATTTATTGAAATTAATGTAAGACTTGAAATTTAAAGAATTTGATTTGATGAATTTAAATTAATTAAATTTGTAAGTTTTGATATAATGAAGTTGAATTTAAATAATGGATTTAATGAATTGGAAGTTTAATAGAAATTGTTTGAATGATAAATTAATTTAACGATATTGAATGAAATTGATAAATGAATTTAAATTGATTTAAATGTTAAATTAAATTAATTTAAATGTTTTCGAAATGAAACTTATATTCGAACTTGAGTTAATATTTGGATTGTTTAAATAGAAATTGAAATTGAATTATAAGATTTTGAAATGAATTTGGAAGTTCTGAAACGTAAATTTCGGAAATTGATTTTGAAAGACAAATGAAATATTGATTTACGAATTGAAATTAAAATTGAATTTGATTTGGTTTTTGAAATAAATAAACGACCAATCCTTTGATTTGAGTCCATCAAATTTGAATCCCTATCCTTATTTTGAAAATTCATTCCTATATCTTCGAGCAAAGAAATGTATTTATAAACTAATATATAAATGTTTTAATATATACCGTGTTGTTTGAGTTGTTGATGTTGATTTGGGTTTCCGATCGATTCGTCTGATCAACGCTATCGATAGGATTTCCAAAACACTTGAGCAGAACAAACTGACACCATAACATTTTCAAATTTGGTAAATGAAATGAATTTGTTGATTATATTGTAAAATATAAGTAAATATTTCTGGAATTTAATAAGTTAATTAAATTGTTTGTTGAAATGGTAATATTTGATTTTCATTTATTGTTTTGTAAACCATTGACTATTGCATAATATAAATAAATGAATTTATAAACTTGGTTATAAATTGATTGAAATTTGAAATGAATCTAATTCAGAAATTTGAGAATTTATTAGTTTCCGGTGATTTCGAACTTTGGTTTTTAAAATTTTAAAGTATATAGTATTGAAAGTATTTTTGAATAGAAATCGTTTTCAAAGAATTTTTAAAATGTTGAAATCAGTGCTCTTCTCTTTGTCGCTAGAAAATAATTTCGATGATGGCGGCCGCATCATCGACACTCATTTTCGAGTTTCGAAGTGGAGAAACCATTCTGTAGCTTTGCTACGGTTTTGTTTTGAAAAAATATTTTGATTTGAATTTCTTCTATATAATTTGATTTATATATATATATAGGTATCTTATTTTAAAATTTAATTTGATTTGATATAAATATATTATATATATCTCTAAATTGTTTAAAGTTAATCGGAAATCTAATTCTTAAATTTTGTTAAAGGATGATTTTAATTATATATAAAACCAAAATTTGGAATAAATATTTAAACTTGAATAATTGAATTAGGAAAAATTTATTTGTATATTGTTCGACTGCATTCTAATACAACTTACCTAAATTATTCAGAAGTTGAATATGTAATTGGATAATATATAATATAAATTGAATTTATAAATAAAATTTGAGTGTTTATAATAAATGTTATACACTAAATTTTGATTATAAAAATGTTAATAGAGATAGATAGGATAATAAGTAAACTCAGTTAATAATGAAATAAATTGTTTTGAAAAAAAGAATTAATAAATTTGTTTTGAAAGAATTAATAAATTGAAATTTGATCAACATATGAAATACCTTGAATTTAAAATAAATTAATAGATGTAAATTAATTTAAATCGAAATTTTTATGGTTTAAATTAATTTATATAGGTTAAGTATATGTGATTAGATATATTAATTAGAATTAATTCAACAATAATTTGGAATAAAGAAGAAATTAAATTGCTGAAAAAAATGATTATAATAAAAGACTATTCAAATTTATGGTTTTAGAAATTGTAAATTAAAGATAATTGGATAATAAGATAATGAATTTAGAAATAGTTGAGATTGTTGTTAGTGAAATCAAATGGATTAAATCAATTATTGAATATAAATTAATTTAAATTTGAATCTATATGGTTTATATTAATTATTATTTTGTATTTCAAATCTGTTTTTCTTTCTGGTTGTTTCTATTTTCCTACCTCGTTCCTTTTCGGGGACGAAAAGTTTTGAGTGGGGGAGAGTGTAACGACCCGTAAAATTTCAACAGTTTTAATAACGTAATTAGTTGAAATTT
The DNA here is from genome assembly GCA_030737815.1 of Allium fistulosum. NCBI lineage: Eukaryota > Viridiplantae > Streptophyta > Magnoliopsida > Asparagales > Amaryllidaceae > Allium > Allium fistulosum. Next base: position 342,561,520 of record CM060904.1, read on the forward strand.
TGTGAAATTTTAAACGATAAAATTTTGAAATAAAAATTTAATATTTGGAATACGTCTATTTAAACATAGCAACTGGTAAATTTTCGTCCGAAAATACGAAAGTTTATTTCGCGCGTAAATTCACTTCAATTTAATCAGTTAAAAAAGCGATGAAAATAAAATATTTTCAAAACCAAAATATTTTTACATAGAAAAATTCTAAACCATCTTCTAAGCAAGATGTCAGTTTGTCGTTTTTCCAAATTCGGACATCTTTGGCTCCGTCGATCTTATTTTTCAGCGTTTTTCTTGCATTTTCCGCTATTAGAAAATTCGAATTTTTATAATTCAATCATACCACTAATATCTGTATATCATTTTGATCGTCTTATCGTGCTGAGCAATGCGGTATATTTAATGCTATGTTTTGAAGCCCGGTTCGCAGTGGAATCCACGGTAACGATTAATCGTATCGGTACGACTTTTCGTTTCTTCTGACCTTTCAATATCTCACCGTGTACATTCCAATGGACACCAGCTATTATTGTTTCCTGATATCCTGCGCTGGCTTTAACTATTTATCTAGTTCCAAGTCATTCCCAAAGTTGTGTCTTTTGTTCTCCCCACTCTCTTTACATCTGTTCGTTTTTCAATTGTAAAACAAACTTTATTTCCACCTTCCCTCACTCTGGCCAAAAGCCTGCACACCTTCTCCTCTTCTCACGTATCACCTCATTGTGCTCTTTTCTTTTTCATTTTTTTTGTTTTGTTTTTGGCCATGAAAGAAAATAATAGCTATTCTAGCCTACCTCTACATTTCATCCAACAAGACAGCTATTCTAGCCGAACTCCACTCGCCCCTGCTCTCCGCCCTATGCCTCACACACGCAACCACAACGCCATGGCCACACGTGCAACCGAGCTCCTCCTCGAGAATTCTCATCATCGGCTACATAAACAAAGCAACCCAGATCCAGCGACCCCACCTGGACAGCCCTCTTCACGAGAACAGCAGTCATTTTTTCAGTGCCTTGATCTGCCCTTCTTCTCATCATCAGCCAGTGACTTTTTTTTTCTTTATATAGGTTAGTCTATAATTTTACATACATGTATTCTATAGGCTGATAGTTTATTGGTTAGAATATAGGTTAGTATAAAGGCACTTTGATATGATATGGACATAATTTGTGTTTCACGTTAGTAATCTATATTTATATAATATGTTACATATATATTAGTTAATAAATAGTCTGTAGAGTTTTGAAACTTACGTATGTTAGTATGATTTAAATCTTGAAAAATATTTGCATATGTACGGGTGTAGTAGATGTTAGTATGTTTATAAGTTGTATTTTATATATATTAGAGTCCGTTATATTAGATTTGGTTATATAATGTATATATTGCTTACTAGGTTATGTAGTGATAGTGTTATGTCCCTATTATATATATACTGGGCTTGGATCCTTATTGTAGTAGGTATGATATATTGGAAGGCTTATGCGTTATGTACTATTATATATTTGGTGAGCATGCACATATGGACATTGTTTATGTATATAGTATGCAAATAATAGTATAAATTTGTTTGATTTTCAAAGTATATAGCATTATAAGGGTATATGTGTAAAGACCCGCAAATCCGTCTTTCGAAAACCCGACACTGCTACGTCCACTGTAGCAATTGCCGAACAATCGGATGGCGAAAACGCGAAACTTTAATATTTAAAAGAAGAGGAGGAAGAGAAGATAGAAGAAAAAGAGAAGAAGAACGACAAAACAACAACAGATACAGAACAGAGACAATATCAGAATCTCACATATCGCAGCGGAACAATATATAATAGATAAATGAATATCATTTAAAAACAAAAGAATTATATCTGTTATTACATTACATCACATCATATCATCAGAGTCAATAAACAACAATGGACAGTTATATAAACTTGTCCTCATACAGAATACACAGCGGAATAAATACTATCAGATACAAATACTACGTCTCGTCATCCAGCTTGCTTCCAAAGCTCCAGAATATCCAGAATATCCTGATAATATAACTCTAGGCTGCCCGTGTGGAAATTGGTGGGCACCCAGAGTTTAGAAGGGAACAATAAACTCCGAGTCAGTCATGGTGACTGGTGTGAGATCGTAAAACAGTTATTCTTTAAAATAAACAACAAAAGAATTTTAAGGTCAATTCGCAATGCTTTTGGAAAATGAAACTACCATAAGACCTCCCACCACACACACAATGCAAACGCAGAATTGGAGGAGATTTCTTCTTATGATAGTCAAAGATGCTTACTACGAAAAAAATCAAATTCTTTTTGATATTATTATTAGTGCATAGTGTAGAAATCATTTCGAAGGTATAATATTAATCTTAGCCAGCATAGGCATTCCGCACTTATGCCTACTATAGCTACCATCCAAACAGTGGTGACCACCATAAGTGAATGATAGGTTCTACAACTAAAACCGTACAAGATCGTATTGTTTCTTTGGATTTCCAACAAATGGTCAGGCTAAGGAACTTCCTATCCACGATGGGTACGTCCCTGGAATAGACGACCCGAGAACCTAACCGGATCTCTGCCAACACAAGGCCGGGTTACCTCTGCAAAAATAGGTAACTACTGACACGCGTATGCCATCCCCCGATCGTCACCGATCTTTCCGAGGATCCCCGATTTCCAACAAACCACATAGAAAAAAATAATGCAGTAACCACAGAGGTTAAGTATCTGGGCTCCATACCATGATACCACCTTTATCCAGAAGGAATGACATACACTAAGGGGCGCTACTCCCTAGAACCTTGCCGCATTCGTCCTGTTTCGACCATTTCCGGGGTGTGAGGCTCGACGAAGTCTCGTCCACAAAGCTACGCTTTCTCAAAAAGCCCTGCTTCGGGTCAAACAAAATGATCAACCTATGATCACAAAGATATAAGATCAAACAAATGATCATATCACAAATGATCAAACACTGATCATTTCACAGCAACACTCAGTATGCCACGTTACCAAATTGGGATATATCGCTGATAAATTTCAACTACATAACCTCTGAGCTCGTACGTCTCAGAGAAGGGTGTTAAGCTAAGAGAATAAATTCTCCGCCACCAACAGATATGTATTTGAAAGAAATCAGCTCAATATCTCAAATTGTAATGTCAGACACACAATCCATATAAGTCTGTTCCGGGATCGAACAGAACCGAAGGCACTTCTCACGAAGCCCTTGCATATCCGGATAATTTTCAATCACGTCAGGACTTCCCGTCACTAAGGGTGATAAAACCTCTAAATCGAAGATCAGTCGATGTAGAGTAACTCGACGGTAATCCTTCCGTTTTCAAAAATATCCGGTCTTCAACACCGGTCTTCAAATGCGATTCATAACGACGTATCACATATTCGGAATGGGTTATACGACCCCATGGTCCTTTCCCGGCTAATCCAAATAGTGAGCGTTAATTCAAAAATAAGTGTGGCATTCAAATTCATCCAATTCACAACAAATACCTATCTAAAGGTAATTTTTTTGATAGTCGGTTATTTAACTATCAATAAAGATGCGCAACATCATCAGATTCCAAATAATTTTCCAAATTATTTCATCTTCAAAAATATCTTTATAAGATATAGATTTTCCACACTTAACCATTTGAAAAACAATTTCAAATATTCACTTTTCAATTTATCTTTAAAGGATAAAATCTCAAAAACAGTTCATTTCATATTGGAAAAGCAATTCCATACTTATTTAATCATAAGTATTTCACAATCATTTATTTTCAACACTTGAAAATATTCGATATACTTAAATCAATATTAAGTATATATTTCATTCTTTGAGGAAATCATTTCTCTAACACATTTATCTGAGTCAAAACGAATGTTACGTAAAACATCGTTACGACGACTCAAAATCACTAGTATAGGGATTCGGATTTTTAAGATAGATATATAAATCCCAATACTACATAAAACATTTTCTTTCGGGAATCATTTACTATAACAATAGTGTTATAGTCCACCATTTCCTTATTTCTCGAAAACGCCTATTTCAACAAGAACTGTTGAAATCTATGCTTTCGATTCACAATACATTTTAAAACATCTTTAAAATGTTTAACTTCATTTTTTTAATATCACTTCTTCAAAAACGTATCCATTTTACTTAACAATATATTCACTGTCCAAATCGTGAATATACTTCACTTAACCCTATTTAAATCTTTTCTACACATTTATTTCGAGAATTTTCCACTATCCAAAATCGCGAATATATCTACTTTAATAACCTTCTATATTTAAATTTATCAAATTCAATCGATTTCGAATTTATAAACACGGTTATAAATTCTACTTCTATTTTAATCACACTTCGACTTATAATCTTCTTTTTATCAACTTTTATATTCTACTCATCAAAATAAGTGCTTTCGGACTTATAACCAACTTTTATAAATCCCAACTCCATTTATTAAAACTTCAATACCAAATCAATTTCAATATTGATTTCTAAATTTATTTTCAACTTTAAAATAAAATTTCCATACTGATTCCATTTCCAAATATTTAAATCAATTACAGATTGATTGCTAATTTTATTTATCACTACTAAATAAATTCCTTATTTTTCTCAAATTACTCAACATCCTGTTTTTAAATGGATTCTTTAAATTGAAATCATTTTACATTGATTTCCCAAATCGTTTCAACTTACCAATTAAATTTCTAATTGGATTTCCAACTTATCTTCTTTTAAATAAATTCCTTTTTAAGAAAATAAATTTCAATCATTTCTTCCAATCTATTTAAAAATCCAAATTTAAATTAATTTCTTCAATTTAAAATCACTGTTTTATGAAATCCATTTATTTAGCATTTTCACTTTATTCTGGAATTTATTCGATAATACTATAAAAATCAACCTTTATACTTTTAAATTCTTTTCTTCGAAATTATTAAATTTCTAAAATTGATTCATTTAGAAATTTCTATTTTGATTTCAAAAATCCAATTTCGTATATTTTGGAATCCAATGATATCAAACATCCATTCGGCCAATTTTCATTTTCAAACAATTCCCGATCATCAATATCATCGATCGTGTCAATATAATCATTCACAGAATTATCATATCACAATATAATAAATTCACAACAATATTGAGGGGTCCAGTTGGATCCCTCCAACCTGTTTCCCTGCATCCAAAGATGTTAGCACAATACCAATTCCGCTCCAGTACGGAATTATCGCGGTATATAGGTTTTTATAAATCCGCTTACTAACGGCGCAATAGGGTCTCATCCGCTATACGAGGCGGGAAATCAATCAATCCAATATATACATATGCCAATATGTATATATTGCTATATATATAGATATATCCTAAAATATCTAATATCACATCCAAACAAATCAAACAAATCAATAACTGCAATTCAAATTTAAATCTGAGTGAGGAGATCTCACCTTAGCATTTAATTTGCAATCCATTTCCATTTTCGGCTGATTCTCGATTTATTGACCTTGTATAAACAATGTATAAAATTTATTAATATTCAATTTAATCGAATCAACAATTTTCGTTTTGATAGTTTTTAATCAGTTAATGGTTTTATTTCAAACCAGTTTCATTTAATAAAATTCGCTAAACTAGAAATTTACTTTAAAACTAAATTTCCTGCTAATATACATACTTATTTCTTTATAAATTAAAAATAGATATTTCTTAACTTATATTAGTATTTTTAATTTTAAACAAATCCCTCTTAAATAAATTTATCTAACAAAAATTTAAATTCAAAACTAATCTCCCTTTAAAAATTTAAATTATCCAATTCCGTTGAATAAATTTATCTAACTACTAAAATCTTTTTATCTACGTATATATATGAATTTAAACTTTTCGAATTGAAACTAAACCGTAAATATATTTCTGTAAATCAAATATTTTATAACTTACTGTATAGTTTGTTTTTTTTTTTTTTTCTTTTTCTCAGTTTACATACATATATATTTATAAACTAAGTTTAACAACAACAAAAAAAATAATATCAGAGAATACCTCTTCGTCGCACTGCCAAACCCCACACGCGAGGCGAACCACCATCGATTTGCTACAGTCGCCATAACGAACTCGCCTCTAGACGAAGCTCGAACGCACTTCATCATCGTGAGTTCCAACTCCTGCTCGAAATCGACCCACGAACTATCGCCGATCGCCTCATCACTCGCGCCCATGCCTGAACGCCGCAGCCATCGCCTACGCACCCACGAGCTCATGCTCGCCCTCTCCAGACTTCATCGCTCGAACTCGAGCCGCCATCCTCCTCGCGAATCGCCGCATCCTTGTACAAACCCTAATCGCCGCCGAACCCAGTCGCGACTGTCCCCACTCGAACGCGCCGCGATTTGCTGCCCCACTTCAGTCGCGAGTCGATCCCGAGCCTTGGCCAAAAATTCGATCGCGAAATCCATTAGCCTTGCTCGCCATCCCCAGAACTCGCCGTGATTTGGATGAAGAAAAAGAAGAGGGCTGGGTTTCGATTGTATTGTTTGAATGATTTTTAGGAAGAGGAGATTTATTTTCAATTTTAACGAGGCGGAACAACTTGATTTTCGAACGAAAGATTTCTATTCGGCCATTAAAGTTGAGAACGAGAAAGATTTTCATTTTGAACGAAGACGAGCAGATTTCGTTTTCTTATAATTTGAAAGGGGGAACAAACGTACGCGATTAACAGAGGATAGGTCTGCTAAGAAAAAAAGTAGGGTGGCTGATGTTGACCAAGAATTTAAATTTTAAATTTAAATTGAATTTGATTTAATTTCAACGCGTTTACTTTCCGTACGGTTACATAACAACTCCGATAATTACGAAATTTGGAATCCGATAATAATTCGATATTACGAACCCAATGGAACTGGTTTCGTCGAATTCCGAGACTGTTTGAAAATTGACTATTCTATAAATATCGGTTCGAGTGATTATTTTCAAAACTGAACAAATCACTTTCAATTTCGTTTCTGAAGCTTCTGTTATCTTCAGCATCATCAATACGAATTTTAAAAGCTTTCGAAATATTTTTCTTCAGCTTAAAATTGTAGATTCAAATTTTTATTCAGCATTCAATCGATTAAATTTTAAAGTTTAATCGCAAATTTCAAAGTTATATCGGGGATTCAAATTAAATTATCGTTCAAATATTTAAAATTAATTAAATATTTCCAATTTAATTCGTTCAAAATTCTGGGTCGTTACAAACTTCCCCCCTTAAAAGAATTTCGTCCTCGAAATTACAAGTTAGGGAAAAAGGTCCTTAACTCGTCTACTATTTTTCACAATCTAATAGTGTTATCAATTTATCAAAACAAATCTTTCTATTAAAGATTCGTTATCATTCAACTAAATTTTCCAACTTCAATTTTAAGTTTCAAACAACATTGTTTTCTTAACAATTCAAATTTAAACTCAAATTCAAATTTAAACTTTCAATATTTTCTCAAAAATTTTCTAACACTCGGAATTTTCGAAAAATTTCGCCAGCGTCTCCTTTGCGCGGCTAATACGGTACGACTACAAAACGTCCCTACGGACTCTCAGATTTCAAAAAGAAAAAGAAAAAGCCAAGCGGCTAGAGAGAAATCATCAAAACTCATATAGAAATTAAAATACGTACCTCTTTCGAGCAATTCAAATTTATCTGTGAAATCAAATTCAATTTCCTTTATACCTGTATATCTACTAGCCATAATATCTAGTTATAACATCCAACTATTTGGCAAATTTGATTACAAATTTTCAGTATATACTTCTTATATCATCTTTACTTCACTATTGAAGTTATATATTCATATCCATTCAATTTTACAGTTCACATTCATTTGAATTCAATTCACAATTCCAATTCTATTTGAGTTCAATTTATCTTCTATTTGGAATTTCATTCCAATCAGATTTCAAATATTCTATTTGTATAAGTTATAGATTCAATCATATTCCATAAATATTCTTATACAGTATTCCAGAGTCTTTTCAACCTTTCAAAACCATTTTGAAAACAATTCAAATTTATCTTTTGAATTTTCTAAAACAAAATCCAACTTCACAAAACAACTTTCATTTAAACACATTGGGCAGCAATTTCTCTTTTGGAAACCCGAAAATGAACACCGGTGATGCCGCGGTCATCATCGAAGTTATTTTCCAGCGACCGAAAAGAGTTTAGAGCTTTCCACTCTCTAAAACAATTTTCCACAATATCAAATCCTTCGAAAAATCATTTTCAAACCGAAAAGGAATTAAACTTTCCAAATTTCCAAAATTTTCAAATTCTTTCAAAACATTTCCAAAAACTTCTCTGGAATCCTGTTTTAAATTACAATTCACATTTATAATTTACATTCTTTAAATTTCATTTGTATGTGAATTTATTTCTTAACTTTGGAGTAACGATTTCAGTTTCTTATTCAGTTTCAATAGTAATGATAACATTTCAATATCATCACTTTCCTAACATCCATGCAACCATATACTATAGTAATTCATAGAAAAACTTTTCTTTTCTATACAAAAATAGATTTGGGTAAAATTATTTCATTTACCCTATTCAAAACAATACTGTGTCGAATTGTTCTATTCAAGTGTTTAGAAACCCCTTCGATACAGTTTTGCAAGACTGTGCCGACGAAGGTTCATATACCACCCAACAAACCAATCATCACAATACCAAACAATTTTATATTCAATAACAAATACGCGCTCATATCTATTATTACACTCAAACTCATTCTAGAGTACTGCTGACTCTATCTCTAATGAGTAACACCCAACAGAGCAGGGTTGTCGCTTAACCATATGCTCTGATACCAACTATAAAGACCCGCAAATCCGTCTTCCGAAAACCCGACACTGCTACGTCCACTGTAGCAATTGCCGAACAATCGGATGGCGAAAACGCGAAACTTTAATATTTAAAAGAAGAGGAGGAAGAGAAGATAGAAGAAAAAGAGAAGAAGAACGACAAAACAACAACAGATACAGAACAGAGACAATATCAGAATCTCACATATCGCAGCGGAACAATATATAATAGATAAATGAATATCATTTAAAAACAAAAGAATTATATCTGTTATTACATTACATCACATCATATCATCAGAGTCAATAAACAACAATGGACAGTTATATAAACTTGTCCTCATACAGAATACACAGCGGAATAAATACTATCAGATACAAATACTACGTCTCGTCATCCAGCTTGCTTCCAAAGCTCCAGAATATCCAGAATATCCTGATAATATAACTCTAGGCTGCCCGTGTGGAAATTGGTGGGCACCCAGAGTTTAGAAGGGAACAATAAACTCCGAGTCAGTCATGGTGACTGGTGTGAGATCGTAAAACAGTTATTCTTTAAAATAAACAACAAAAGAATTTTAAGGTCAATTCGCAATGCTTTTGGAAAATGAAACTACCATAAGACCTCCCACCACACACACAATGCAAACGCAGAATTGGAGGAGATTTCTTCTTATGATAGTCAAAGATGCTTACTACGAAAAAAATCAAATTCTTTTTGATATTATTATTAGTGCATAGTGTAGAAATCATTTCGAAGGTATAATATTAATCTTAGCCAGCATAGGCATTCCGCACTTATGCCTACTATAGCTACCATCCAAACAGTGGTGACCACCATAAGTGAATGATAGGTTCTACAACTAAAACCGTACAAGATCGTATTGTTTCTTTGGATTTCCAACAAATGGTCAGGCTAAGGAACTTCCTATCCACGATGGGTACGTCCCTGGAATAGACGACCCGAGAACCTAACCGGATCTCTGCCAACACAAGGCCGGGTTACCTCTGCAAAAATAGGTAACTACTGACACGCGTATGCCATCCCCCGATCGTCACCGATCTTTCCGAGGATCCCCGATTTCCAACAAACCACATAGAAAAAAATAATGCAGTAACCACAGAGGTTAAGTATCTGGGCTCCATACCATGATACCACCTTTATCCAGAAGGAATGACATACACTAAGGGGCGCTACTCCCTAGAACCTTGCCGCATTCGTCCTGTTTCGACCATTTCCGGGGTGTGAGGCTCGACGAAGTCTCGTCCACAAAGCTACGCTTTCTCAAAAAGCCCTGCTTCGGGTCAAACAAAATGATCAACCTATGATCACAAAGATATAAGATCAAACAAATGATCATATCACAAATGATCAAACACTGATCATTTCACAGCAACACTCAGTATGCCACGTTACCAAATTGGGATATATCGCTGATAAATTTCAACTACATAACCTCTGAGCTCGTACGTCTCAGAGAAGAGTGTTAAGCTAAGAGAATAAATTCTCCGCCACCAACAGATATGTATTTGAAAGAAATCAGCTCAATATCTCAAATTGTAATGTCAGACACACAATCCATATAAGTCTGTTCCGGGATCGAACAGAACCGAAGGCACTTCTCACGAAGCCCTTGCATATCCGGATAATTTTCAATCACGTCAGGACTTCCCGTCACTAAGGGTGATAAAACCTCTAAATCGAAGATCAGTCGATGTAGAGTAACTCGACGGTAATCCTTCCGTTTTCAAAAATATCCGGTCTTCAACACCGGTCTTCAAATGCGATTCATAACGACGTATCACATATTCGGAATGGGTTATACGACCCCATGGTCCTTTCCCGGCTAATCCGAATAGTGAGCGTTAATTCAAAAATAAGTGTGGCATTCAAATTCATCCAATTCACAACAAATACCTATCTAAAGGTAATTTTTTTGATAGTCGGTTATTTAACTATCAATAAAGATGCGCAACATCATCAGATTCCAAATAATTTTCCAAATTATTTCATCTTCAAAAATATCTTTATAAGATATAGATTTTCCACACTTAACCATTTGAAAAACAATTTCAAATATTCACTTTTCAATTTATCTTTAAAGGATAAAATCTCAAAAACAGTTCATTTCATATTGGAAAAGCAATTCCATACTTATTTAATCATAAGTATTTCACAATCATTTATTTTCAACACTTGAAAATATTCGATATACTTAAATCAATATTAAGTATATATTTCATTCTTTGAGGAAATCATTTCTCTAACACATTTATCTGAGTCAAAACGAATGTTACGTAAAACATCGTTACGACGACTCAAAATCACTAGTATAGGGATTCGGATTTTTAAGATAGATATATAAATCCCAATACTACATAAAACATTTTCTTTCGGGAATCATTTACTATAACAATAGTGTTATAGTCCACCATTTCCTTATTTCTCGAAAACGCCTATTTCAACAAGAACTGTTGAAATCTATGCTTTCGATTCACAATACATTTTAAAACATCTTTAAAATGTTTAACTTCATTTTTTTAATATCACTTCTTCAAAAACGTATCCATTTTACTTAACAATATATTCACTGTCCAAATCGTGAATATACTTCACTTAACCCTATTTAAATCTTTTCTACACATTTATTTCGAGAATTTTCCACTATCCAAAATCGCGAATATATCTACTTTAATAACCTTCTATATTTAAATTTATCAAATTCAATCGATTTCGAATTTATAAACACGGTTATAAATTCTACTTCTATTTTAATCACACTTCGACTTATAATCTTCTTTTTATCAACTTTTATATTCTACTCATCAAAATAAGTGCTTTCGGACTTATAACCAACTTTTATAAATCCCAACTCCATTTATTAAAACTTCAATACCAAATCAATTTCAATATTGATTTCTAAATTTATTTTCAACTTTAAAATAAAATTTCCATACTGATTCCATTTCCAAATATTTAAATCAATTACAGATTGATTGCTAATTTTATTTATCACTACTAAATAAATTCCTTATTTTTCTCAAATTACTCAACATCCTGTTTTTAAATGGATTCTTTAAATTGAAATCATTTTACATTGATTTCCCAAATCGTTTCAACTTACCAATTAAATTTCTAATTGGATTTCCAACTTATCTTCTTTTAAATAAATTCCTTTTTAAGAAAATAAATTTCAATCATTTCTTCCAATCTATTTAAAAATCCAAATTTAAATTAATTTCTTCAATTTAAAATCACTGTTTTATGAAATCCATTTATTTAGCATTTTCACTTTATTCTGGAATTTATTCGATAATACTATAAAAATCAACCTTTATACTTTTAAATTCTTTTCTTCGAAATTATTAAATTTCTAAAATTGATTCATTTAGAAATTTCTATTTTGATTTCAAAAATCCAATTTCGTATATTTTGGAATCCAATGATATCAAACATCCATTCGGCCAATTTTCATTTTCAAACAATTCCCGATCATCAATATCATCGATCGTGTCAATATAATCATTCACAGAATTATCATATCACAATATAATAAATTCACAACAATATTGAGGGGTCCAGTTGGATCCCTCCAACCTGTTTCCCTGCATCCAAAGATGTTAGCACAATACCAATTCCGCTCCAGTACGGAATTATCGCGGTATATAGGTTTTTATAAATCCGCTTACTAACGGCGCAATAGGGTCTCATCCGCTATACGAGGCGGGAAATCAATCAATCCAATATATACATATGCCAATATGTATATATTGCTATATATATAGATATATCCTAAAATATCTAATATCACATCCAAACAAATCAAACAAATCAATAACTGCAATTCAAATTTAAATCTGAGTGAGGAGATCTCACCTTAGCATTTAATTTGCAATCCATTTCCATTTTCGGCTGATTCTCGATTTATTGACCTTGTATAAACAATGTATAAAATTTATTAATATTCAATTTAATCGAATCAACAATTTTCGTTTTGATAGTTTTTAATCAGTTAATGGTTTTATTTCAAACCAGTTTCATTTAATAAAATTCGCTAAACTAGAAATTTACTTTAAAACTAAATTTCCTGCTAATATACATACTTATTTCTTTATAAATTAAAAATAGATATTTCTTAACTTATATTAGTATTTTTAATTTTAAACAAATCCCTCTTAAATAAATTTATCTAACAAAAATTTAAATTCAAAACTAATCTCCCTTTAAAAATTTAAATTATCCAATTCCGTTGAATAAATTTATCTAACTACTAAAATCTTTTTATCTACGTATATATATGAATTTAAACTTTTCGAATTGAAACTAAACCGTAAATATATTTCTGTAAATCAAATATTTTATAACTTACTGTATAGTTTGTTTTTTTTTTTTTTTTTTCTTTTTCTCAGTTTACATACATATATATTTATAAACTAAGTTTAACAACAACAAAAAAAATAATATCAGAGAATACCTCTTCGTCGCACTGCCAAACCCCACACGCGAGGCGAACCACCATCGATTTGCTACAGTCGCCATAACGAACTCGCCTCTAGACGAAGCTCGAACGCACTTCATCATCGTGAGTTCCAACTCCTGCTCGAAATCGACCCACGAACTATCGCCGATCGCCTCATCACTCGCGCCCATGCCTGAACGCCGCAGCCATCGCCTACGCACCCACGAGCTCATGCTCGCCCTCTCCAGACTTCATCGCTCGAACTCGAGCCGCCATCCTCCTCGCGAATCGCCGCATCCTTGTACAAACCCTAATCGCCGCCGAACCCAGTCGCGACTGTCCCCACTCGAACGCGCCGCGATTTGCTGCCCCACTTCAGTCGCGAGTCGATCCCGAGCCTTGGCCAAAAATTCGATCGCGAAATCCATTAGCCTTGCTCGCCATCCCCAGAACTCGCCGTGATTTGGATGAAGAAAAAGAAGAGGGCTGGGTTTCGATTGTATTGTTTGAATGATTTTTAGGAAGAGGAGATTTATTTTCAATTTTAACGAGGCGGAACAACTTGATTTTCGAACGAAAGATTTCTATTCGGCCATTAAAGTTGAGAACGAGAAAGATTTTCATTTTGAACGAAGACGAGCAGATTTCGTTTTCTTATAATTTGAAAGGGGGAACAAACGTACGCGATTAACAGAGGATAGGTCTGCTAAGAAAAAAAGTAGGGTGGCTGATGTTGACCAAGAATTTAAATTTTAAATTTAAATTGAATTTGATTTAATTTCAACGCGTTTACTTTCCGTACGGTTACATAACAACTCCGATAATTACGAAATTTGGAATCCGATAATAATTCGATATTACGAACCCAATGGAACTGGTTTCGTCGAATTCCGAGACTGTTTGAAAATTGACTATTCTATAAATATCGGTTCGAGTGATTATTTTCAAAACTGAACAAATCACTTTCAATTTCGTTTCTGAAGCTTCTGTTATCTTCAGCATCATCAATACGAATTTTAAAAGCTTTCGAAATATTTTTCTTCAGCTTAAAATTGTAGATTCAAATTTTTATTCAGCATTCAATCGATTAAATTTTAAAGTTTAATCGCAAATTTCAAAGTTATATCGGGGATTCAAATTAAATTATCGTTCAAATATTTAAAATTAATTAAATATTTCCAATTTAATTCGTTCAAAATTCTGGGTCGTTACAATATGTATACGTAAATTATATTATATAAGCCACTATATACGTTACTGTTTTGAAATATCTATTGTTTTTTTTTTAAAAAAAAAAATTAGTTTGCAAAAGTATTATTGGGTACATGTTATATACATTGCACGTGTTTGTGTTGTCAGAGAACCATGTACATACATTGTGTATATAGAGTCTGGGTATGATAGTTGTATTCTGCATTGTACATTTAATTGAAATTGTACATGGTGTCTGCATATACATATATTAGTCTGTTCGGTTATTATTATTATTTTGTATGATTATTAGTATATAGATAATAAGTTGTTTATATAAGTATATGTAAGTAGGGGCCGTTTCATAGAAAATATTGACGTAAAAGAATAATGGGTATACTTTCATATTATAGGTTATTTTCATATGCAAGATAGAGCTATAAAGTTATTGGCATGTGCAGTTATATATATTTGAGGGATATGGAATTGGATTGGTCATATTTAGTTATCTATTAATTTTTATATAAGAGCGTACAAAATTTCCACTGTTAGTTACAAGCTTCAGTACCTATTGTAATATGGTAGAAGGTGTGTATTTTATTATTTTCAATTTTTGTTTACTGTTGTAGTAGGTCAGTGTACATATGCTCTAAAGCATTTATATTTGGAGTCTTGAAAATGACGTTGTATACGTGTTAGTCTGGTCTGCATATAAATGTGGGTTATAAATATAAGTGCATACCAAATTTCAGACCATTTCGATCTCGGTAGCACATAGAATTATATTGTTAAACTTTGACGTAGGATCTATTTTATTTTTTTTTTATTTTTTTTCGCTATGTTGAATGTTTTGATTTGATTTCGGCAATTCCTATTTAACAGCTTTGCTCGTCGATTCGTGCCAATCTAGCTTTATTTTGGGATTCGTGCATGGATTCGTAACTCAATTTCAACATCCGTATCAGTGTGCGTATCCGTGTCATTTTTTTCGTTCATCTCTAGCCTCGAAATGTGAGCACTCACTCACGATTAACATTCTTTTATTTATTAGATTTGATTTCAATTGAAACGACAATTGAAATATGCTGCTGTTTGATATTTACATTGTTATTACCTGTATCAGTTCACCTGTGACATCTGACACCATTATCTGTTAATTATTTATGCGTTGATAATACAGTTTGGCTGATAATTGATTGATTGTTGATGTTTATATTGGACGTTAAATTGTTAATGTGAAAATGGATAAATAGTATGAAATTGAACTTGATATAGGATAATTAAATGTTAAATTTGATTAACGAACATTTGTATAATATGACTCCTTTAACTGTTAAATTTATTGACACGTAGGATTTGTTTAAATTACACTTTGAACCACTGAATGTATGTTGTTAAACTGATGATGTATGAAATTGTAAATAGATGACAAGTGAAAACCGTAATGTAATAATCTTTAATCTACATGAAATGATAGTGTAGATTCTAGAAATAATTATATTAATTCGTACAAATAACAATGCGAATTAATACGGTTATTTCGGGATTATTGAATTGATTATTGGATTGATATTGATTGTTGTTATTGCTTGTTTATTTACTTTGACACCATCCCAGTTATCACACTGCAAGTTCCCTTTCCTATGCTTTGATTTTGGAATTGAATTGAAATCGGGTTGAAATGATAAATACCCAAAAATGAACTTTGACCTAGGAAAGAAAATTAAATAAAACCCGATTGGTCAATAATTTGATTTAAAAATAAAACGAAGATTTTATTTGAATAAAAATATGGTTTTGAAACGAAGTTGGAAATTGAATCTTAATGAAATTTAAATGTGAATATTTAATATTCTGAAATGAAATATTAATAAAGTAATTGATGGAAGAATGTTGTTTAATTTGAGAAATTATTGAATTAAGTTTGAAATTATTAAACTTTGGAATGATTTATTAATTAAGTTTGAAATTGTAATTAAGTTCAAAATTATTAAACTTTGAAATTATTTAATAATTAGGTTATAAATTATTTAATAATTAAATAAGATTGAATTATTTAATGATTAAATTGAATTGAATTCTTTGATAAGAGAAATTGAACCTTTGAATAAGTGAAGTTTATTTCGTAAATAATTGAAATTGAATTTCTTTATTAAGTAAGTTTTGGAAAAATTATTTAAGAAAGTAAATAAGTGAAATTGAATTTCTTTAATAAGAAATAAAATGAGATTTATTGAAATTAATGTAAGACTTGAAATTTAAAGAATTTGATTTGATGAATTTAAATTAATTAAATTTGTAAGTTTTGATATAATGAAGTTGAATTTAAATAATGGATTTAATGAATTGGAAGTTTAATAGAAATTGTTTGAATGATAAATTAATTTAACGATATTGAATGAAATTGATAAATGAATTTAAATTGATTTAAATGTTAAATTAAATTAATTTAAATGTTTTCGAAATGAAACTTATATTCGAACTTGAGTTAATATTTGGATTGTTTAAATAGAAATTGAATTTGAATTATAGGATTTTGAAATGAATTTGGTAGTTGAAACGTAAATTTTGGAAATCGGTTTTGAAAGACAAATGAAATGTTGATTTACGAATTGAAAATGAAATTGAAATTGATTTGGCTTTTGAAATATATAAACGACCAATCGGTGAAATAATTACGGAAGTTATTAAAGAGACCGGAATTCGGTTATGGATATACTCTCTATCTAAACCGAAAACCACTTAAATAACTATACGCGGAGTGATGATCCAGAATGAAGTGGTTGGAATGATGTACGTGATGACTGAAGGAAGAGAACGATAATGGATAGCTTTGACACTTGTGTCAAATTGGAAATGACTAAAACAGGAGCTGTGCCGGGCCAATGGAGGATTGATACCTCAAGTGGACACACTTCTTCGAACTACTTATACTTATTGTCGATTGGTGCACCCTTGATTTTGGGAGTGTTGTCTCACGGTGTTGCGGGCGCTGCGGCGTTGCGTTCTCACCAGCCCGGATCAGGCGAACGGTAGTATCACTACCTTGGGTATAGCCTCATGTGCCTTGTCATACTTGTATTCCATTTATGCGCGACCACTACGAATTTGTTTTGTACCTTGAGTATATGTATTGCCCTCTGGTGACTTCCGGTTTTGGGGAAACTACGGTCTTGTATATGCTTGTGGGAATAAAAATGTGTTAAGGGTGGAATGGGCCATGACTTAACGCTATTTTGATATCTTTATATTACTGATAGACATTATCTATTTAGCGTATATTACTACCTAGTAGATAGTTTGACGGATCCTTAAAGGATGGTTATTCCAAACATCCTTTGAGTTACTTGTATTTCAATTGCTATTTCACTTGAGTTGGATTTATTAATATAAGAATGTTAATCCTGACTCGAGTGTTTTGTATTTTGCTTTACGCTCGGGTCAGACTGAGTAGTTCAGCTTTCGAGACTCACCTTTGGAGTTGGAGCTTCGCTTGGAGATCCAGCTATCTATCCAGCTTTCAGATATTCGAAGATTCCAGTGATGTTTTCTGATTTGTATCTGTTACTCTTCCGTTGTATCTGGTTTAACTCTGATGTATCGTATTACTCTTCTTTTGTAAACTCTGATGTATTTTATATATTCATATAGTAGCTTCATGAACTACTATCTCTTTAAATTCCGCTGCACTTATTACTCTGTGTCTGTGATCTGTGATTATTTTATTTACTGTATATGTTCAGTTTTGCCAAATTTAAATTAACAACGCGGTATTTTGAGCAATTCAACTCCGGCATGAGTGTCTACCTATACACTTATAATGGACGTGAATGGTCCAAAATGGCGGGTCGTTACAGTTGGCTTAATTTATATAATAAAATTTGAGTGTTTATAATAAATGTTATACACTAAATTTTGATTATAAAAATGTTAATAGAGATAGATAGGATAATAAGTAAACTCAGTTAATAATGAAATAAATTGTTTTGAAAAAAAGAATTAATAAATTTGTTTTGAAAGAATTAATAAATTGAAATTTGATCAACATATGAAATACCTTGAATTTAAAATAAATTAATAGATGTAAATTAATTTAAATCGAAATTTTTATGGTTTAAATTAATTTATATAGGTTAAGTATATGTGATTAGATATATTAATTAGAATTAATTCAACAATAATTTGGAATAAAGAAGAAATTAAATTGCTGAAAAAAATGATTATAATAAAAGACTATTCAAATTTATGGTTTTAGAAATTGTAAATTAAAGATAATTGGATAATAAGATAATGAATTTAGAAATAGTTGAGATTGTTGTTAGTGAAATCAAATGGATTAAATCAATTATTGAATATAAATTAATTTAAATTTGAATCTATATGGTTTATATTAATTATTATTTTGTATTTCAAATCTGTTTTTCTTTCTGGTTGTTTCTATTTTCCTACCTCGTTCCTTTTCGGGGACGAAAAGTTTTGAGTGGGGGAGAGTGTAACGACCCGTAAAATTTCAACCGTTTTAATAACGTAATTAGTTGAAATTTTGTGAAATTTTAAACGATAAAATTTTGAAATAAAAATTTAATATTTGGAATACGTCTAGTTAAACATAGCAACTGGTAAATTTTCGTCCGAAAATACGAAAGTTTATTTCGCGCGTAAATTCACTTCAATTTAATCGGTTAAAAAAGCGATGAAAATAAAATATTTTCAAAACCAAAATATTTTTACATAGAAAAATTCTAAACCATCTTCTAAGCAAGATGTCAGTTTGTCGTTTTTCCAAATTCGGACATCTTTGGCTCCGTCGATCTTATTTTTCAGCGTTTTTCTTGCATTTTCCGCTATTAGAAAATTCGAATTTTTATAATTCAATCATACCACTAATATCTGTATATCATTTTGATCGTCTTATCGTGCTGAGCAATGCGGTATATTTAATGCTATGTTTTGAAGCCCGGTTCGCAGTGGAATCCACGGTAACGATTAATCGTATCGGTACGACTTTTCGTTTCTTCTGACCTTTCAATATCTCACCGTGTACATTCCAATGGACACCAGCTATTATTGTTTCCTGTTATCCTGCGCTGGCTTTAACTATTTATCTAGTTCCAAGTCATTCCCAAAGTTGTGTCTTTTGTTCTCCCCACTCTCTTTACATCTGTTCGTTTTTCAATTGTAAAACAAACTTTATTTCCACCTTCCCTCACTCTGGCCAAAAGCCTGCACACCTTCTCCTCTTCTCACGTATCACCTCATTGTGCTCTTTTCTTTTTCATTTTTTTTGTTTTGTTTTTGGCCATGAAAGAAAAGAATAGCTATTCTAGCCTACCTCTACATTTCATCCAACAAGACAGCTATTCTAGCCGAACTCCACTCGCCCCTGCTCTCCGCCCTATGCCTCACACACGCAACCACAACGCCATGGCCACACGTGCAACCGAGCTCCTCCTCGAGAATTCTCATCATCGGCTACATAAACAAAGCAACCCAGATCCAGCGACCCCACCTGGACAGCCCTCTTCACGAGAACAGCAGTCATTTTTTCAGTGCCTTGATCTGCCCTTCTTCTCATCATCAGCCAGTGACTTTTTTTTTCTTTATATAGGTTAGTCTATAATTTTACATACATGTATTCTATAGGCTGATAGTTTATTGGTTAGAATATAGGTTAGTATAAAGGCACTTTGATATGATATGGACATAATTTGTGTTTCACGTTAGTAATCTATATTTATATAATATGTTACATATATATTAGTTAATAAATAGTCTGTAGAGTTTTGAAACTTACGTATGTTAGTATGATTTAAATCTTGAAAAATATTTGCATATGTACGGGTGTAGTAGATGTTAGTATGTTTATAAGTTGTATTTTATATATATTAGAGTCCGTTATATTAGATTTGGTTATATAATGTATATATTGCTTACTAGGTTATGTAGTGATAGTGTTATGTCCCTATTATATATATACTGGGCTTGGATCCTTATTGTAGTAGGTATGATATATTGGAAGGCTTATGCGTTATGTACTATTATATATTTGGTGAGCATGCACATATGGACATTGTTTATGTATATAGTATGCAAATAATAGTATAAATTTGTTTGATTTTCAAAGTATATAGCATTATAAGGGTATATGTATACGTAAATTATATTATATAAGCCACTATATACGTTACTGTTTTGAAATATCTATTGTTTTTTTTTTTTTTTAAAAAATTAGTTTGCAAAAGTATTATTGGGTACATGTTATATACATTGCACGTGTTTGTATTGTCAGAGAACCATGTACATACATTGTGTATATAGAGTCTGGGTATGATAGTTGTATTCTGCATTGTACATTTAATTGAAATTGTACATGGTGTCTGCATATACATATATTAGTCTGTTCGGTTATTATTATTATTTTGTATGATTATTAGTATATAGATAATAAGTTGTTTATATAAGTATATGTAAGTAGGGGCCGTTTCATAGAAAATATTGACGTAAAAGAATAATGGGTATACTTTCATATTATAGGTTATTTTCATATGCAAGATAGAGCTATAAAGTTATTGGCATGTGCAGTTATATATATTTGAGGGATATGGAATTGGATTGGTCATATTTAGTTATCTATTAATTTTTATATAAGAGCGTACAAAATTTCCACTGTTAGTTACAAGCTTCAGTACCTATTGTAATATGGTAGAAGGTGTGTATTTTATTATTTTCAATTTTTGTTTACTGTTGTAGTAGGTCAGTGTACATATGCTCTAAAGCATTTATATTTGGAGTCTTGAAAATGACGTTGTATACGTGTTAGTCTGGTCTGCATATAAATGTGGGTTATAAATATAAGTGCATACCAAATTTCAGACCATTTCGATCTCGGTAGCACATAGAATTATATTGTTAAACTTTGACGTAGGATCTATTTTTTTTTTTTTTTTTTTCGCTATGTTGAATGTTTTGATTTGATTTCGGCAATTCCTATTTAACAGCTTTGCTCGTCGATTCGTGCCAATCTAGCTTTATTTTGGGATTCGTGCATGGATTCGTAACTCAATTTCAACATCCGTATCAGTGTGCGTATCCGTGTCATTTTTTTCGTTCATCTCTAGCCTCGAAATGTGAGCACTCACTCACGATTAACATTCTTTTATTTATTAGATTTGATTTCAATTGAAACGACAATTGAAATATGCTGCTGTTTGATATTTACACTGTTATTACCTGTATCAGTTCACCTGTGACATCTGACACCATTATCTGTTAATTATTTATGCGTTGATAATACAGTTTGGCTGATAATTGATTGATTGTTGATGTTTATATTGGACGTTAAATTGTTAATGTGAAAATGGATAAATAGTATGAAATTGAACTTGATATAGGATAATTAAATGTTAAATTTGATTAACGAACATTTGTATAATATGACTCCTTTAACTGTTAAATTTATTGACACGTAGGATTTGTTTAAATTACACTTTGAACCACTGAATGTATGTTGTTAAACCGATGATGTATGAAATTGTAAATAGATGACAAGTGAAAACCGTAATGTAATAATCTTTAATCTACATGAAATGATAGTGTAGATTCTAGAAATAATTATATTAATTCGTACAAATAACAATGCGAATTAATACGGTTATTTCGGGATTATTGAATTGATTATTGGATTGATATTGATTGTTGTTATTGCTTGTTTATTTACTTTGACACCATCCCAGTTATCACACTGCAAGTTCCCTTTCCTATGCTTTGATTTTGGAATTGAATTGAAATCGGGTTGAAATGATAAATACCCAAAAATGAACTTTGACCTAGGAAAGAAAATTAAATAAAACCCGATTGGTCAATAATTTGATTTAAAAATAAAACGAAGATTTTATTTGAATAAAAATATGGTTTTGAAACGAAGTTGGAAATTGAATCTTAATGAAATTTAAATGTGAATATTTAATATTCTGAAATGAAATATTAATAAAGTAATTGATGGAAGAATGTTGTTTAATTTGAGAAATTATTGAATTAAGTTTGAAATTATTAAACTTTGGAATGATTTATTAATTAAGTTTGAAATTGTAATTAAGTTCAAAATTATTAAACTTTGAAATTATTTAATAATTAGGTTATAAATTATTTAATAATTAAATAAGATTGAATTATTTAATGATTAAATTGAATTGAATTCTTTGATAAGAGAAATTGAACCTTTGAATAAGTGAAGTTTATTTCGTAAATAATTGAAATTGAATTTCTTTATTAAGTAAGTTTTGGAAAAATTATTTAAGAAAGTAAATAAGTGAAATTGAATTTCTTTAATAAGAAATAAAATGAGATTTATTGAAATTAATGTAAGACTTGAAATTTAAAGAATTTGATTTGATGAATTTAAATTAATTAAATTTGTAAGTTTTGATATAATGAAGTTGAATTTAAATAATGGATTTAATGAATTGGAAGTTTAATAGAAATTGTTTGAATGATAAATTAATTTAACGATATTGAATGAAATTGATAAATGAATTTAAATTGATTTAAATGTTAAATTAAATTAATTTAAATGTTTTCGAAATGAAACTTATATTCGAACTTGAGTTAATATTTGGATTGTTTAAATAGAAATTGAATTTGAATTATAGGATTTTGAAATGAATTTGGTAGTTGAAACGTAAATTTTGGAAATCGGTTTTGAAAGACAAATGAAATGTTGATTTACGAATTGAAAATGAAATTGAAATTGATTTGGCTTTTGAAATATATAAACGACCAATCGGTGAAATAATTACGGAAGTTATTAAAGAGACCGGAATTCGGTTATGGATAGACTCTCTATCTAAACCGAAAACCACTTTAATAACTATACGCGGAGTGATGATCCAGAATGAAGTGGTTGGAATGATGTACGTGTTGACTGAAGAAAGAGAACGATAATGGATAGCCTTGACACTTGTGTCAAATTGGAAATGACTAAAACAGGAGCTGTGCCGGGCCAATGGAGGATTGATACCTCAAGTGGACACACTTCTTCGAACTACTTATACTTATTGTCGATTGGTGCACCCTTGATTTTGGGAGTGTTGTCTCACGGTGTTGCGGGCGCTGCGGCGTTGCGTTCTCACCAGCCCGGATCAGGCGAACGGTAGTATCACTACCTTGGGTATAGCCTCATGTGCCTTGTCATACTTGTATTCCATTTATGCGCGACCACTACGAATTTGTTTTGTACCTTGAGTATATGTATTGCCCTCTGGTGACTTCCGGTTTTGGGGAAACTACGGTCTTGTATATGCTTGTGGGAATAAAAATGTGTTAAGGGTGGAATGGGCCATGACTTAACGCTATTTTGATATCTTTATATTACTGATAGACATTATCTACTTAGCGTATATTACTACCTAGTAGATAGTTTGACGGATCCTTAAAGGATGTTTGGAATAACCATCCTTTGAGTTACTTGTATTTCAATTGCTATTTCACTTGAGTTGGATTTATTAATATAAGAATGTTAATCCTGACTCGAGTGTTTTGTATTTTGCTTTACGCTCGGGTCAGACTGAGTAGTTCAGCTTTCGAGACTCACCTTTGGAGTTGGAGCTTTGCTTGGAGATCCAGCTATCTATCCAGCTTTCAGATATTCGATGATTCCAGTGATGTATTCTGATTTGTATCTGATGTATCGTGTTACTCTTCCGTTGTATCTGGTTTAACTCTGATGTATCGTATTACTCTTCTGTTGTAAACTCTGATGTATTTTATATATTCATATAGTAGCTTCATGAACTACTATCTCTTTTATTTCCGCTGCACTTATTACTCTGTGTCTGTGATCTGTGATTATTTATTTACTGTATATATTCAGTTTTGCCAAATTTAAATTAACAACGCGGTATTTTGAGCAATTCAATTCCGGCATGAGTGTCTACCTATACACTTATAATGGATGCGAATGGTCCAAAATGGCGGGTCGTTACATTCGTCGATTCCTATTTATCAGCTTGTCCACCAAACTCGAGTCCATCGTACTTCTCTTCGAAATCTGTGCTTGGATCCGTAACTCACCCCATTGTTTTTCTCTCTAGCCTCGGAAGGTGAGCAATCACTCACGATTAATGTTCTTTTATTTATTAAATTTGATTTCAATTGAAACGACAATTGAAATATGCTGCTGTTGGTTATTTACACTGTTATATATGCCATTACCTGTATCTGTTCACCCATGACATCTGACACCATTATCTGTAATTATTTATGCGATGATAATACAGTTTGAATGATAATTGATTGATTGATTGTTGTTTATATTGGATGTTAAATTGTAATGTATAAAGTGATAAATATTATGCAATTGAATTTGACATAGGATAGTTAAAAAAATTTGAATTGACATATGTGTTGAATTTGATTAGTTAAATTTGTATAATATGACCCCTTAAATGTTTAGTTATTTGACACATAGAAAAATAGTTAATTACCCTTGAACCGTTTGAATTTATGTTGTATTATTTTATGAATTATGAAATTGAATAATTGATGTCAAGTGTAGAATTGCATAGAATAATAAGTGTAATAATCTTTAATCTACATGAAATGATAGTGTAGATTCTAGAAATAATTATATTAATTTGCACAAACAACAATGTAAATTAATACAATTATTTCGGGATTATTTGAATTAATTATTGGATTGTTATTGATTGTTGTTATTGCTTGTTTATTTACTTTGACACCATCCCAGTTATCACACTGCAAGTTCCCTTTGTTATGCTTTGATTTTTTTTGAATTGAAATGGAATCGGGTTGAAATGATAAATACCCAAATTGAACTTTGACCTAGGATAGATAATTAATAAAAATCGATTGGTCAATAATTTGATTTAAAAATAAAATGAAGATTTTATTTGAATAAATAATATGGTTTTGAAATGAAGTTGGAATTTGAATTTTTTTTTATGAAAGGAAATGTTAATATTTAATAATATGAAACAAAATATTAACAATGTAATCGATGCAAGAACGTTGTTTAAATTAAGAAATGATTGAATTAAGTTTGGAAATTATTTAATAATTAAGTTTTGAATTTATTTAATAATTAAATAAAGTTGAATTATTTAATAGTAAATAAAATTGAACCTCTTGAATTAGTTAAATTTAGTTCTTTATTAATTGAGCTTTGAAATTGTAACTAAGTAAATGAATAAGTGAAATTGAATTTCTTTAACAAGAAATAAAATGTGATTTGTTGAAATTAATGTAAGACTTGAAATGTAAAGAATTTGATTTGATGAATCTAATTTAATTCAATTTGAAGTTTTGATATAATGAAGTTGAACTTAAGTAATTGATTTAGTGAATTGGAAATTAAATAGAATTGTTTGAATGATAAATTTACTTAATGAACATTGAATAAAATTGATCAATGGATTTAAATTGATTTGAATGTTAAATTAAATTTATTTAAATGATTTCGGAATGAAACTTATATACGAACTTGAATCAATATTTGAATTGTTTTAAATAGAAATTGAAATTGAATTATAAGATTTTGAAATGGTAATTTGGAAGTTTTGAAACGTAAATTATGGAAATTGATTTAGAAAGACAAATGAAATGTTGGTTTATAAATTCTAATTGGAATTGAATTTGATTTGGTTTTGAAATAAATAAATGACCAATCGGTGTAATAATTACGAAAGTTATTAAAGAGACCGGAATCGGTTAGGGACATACTCACTGTCTAAACCGAAAACCACTTTAATAACTATACGCGGAGTGTGATCCAGAATGAAGTGGTTGGAATGATGAACGTGATGACTGAAGAAAGAGAACGATAATGGATAGCCTTGACACTTGTGTCAAATTGGAAATGACTAAAACAGGAGCCGTGCCGGGCCAAATGGGGGCTAGCTATCTCGAGCGAACACACTTCTTCGAAAACTACTCATTACTTGTTGTCGATTGGTGCACCCTTGATTTGGGAGTGTTGTTTCGCGGTGTTGCGATCGCTGCGGCGATGCGTTCTCACCAGTCCGGATCAGGAAAACGGTAGTTTCACTACCTTGGGTATTGCCTCATGTGCCTTGTCATACTTGTATCCCTGTATACGCAACCACTACGATTTGTTTTGTGTTATACCTATGGAGTACTCCCTGATATCCCACTAGTTTACAGTGGAGTTTACAGTGCTGTATAAACTATAACGCTTATATAAAATGTGTTAAGGGGGATAATGGTAACGCCTTAACACTATTTTGATACCTTATATTACTGATAGACATTATCTACTTAGCGTACATTACTACCTAGTAGATAGTTTAACAGATCCTTAAAGGATGGTTATTCCAAACATCCTTTGAGTTACTTGTATTTCAAATTGCTATTTCACTTGAGTTGGATTTATTAATATAAGAATGTTAATCCTGACTCAAGTGTTTTGTGTTTTGCTTTCCGCTCGGGTCAGACTGAGTGTACCAGTATTCGAGACTCACCTTTGAAGTTGGAGCTTCGCTTGGAGATCCAGCTATCTATCCAGCTTTCAGATATCCAGTTGATTCCAGTGATTGTATTCTGATTCTTGTATTTGATTATTATATTCGAGACATCTGTTGTACCTTATTTAACTTTGATATGTATATAGTAGCTTCATGAACTACTATCTTTTATTTCCGCTGCATTTATTACTCTGTGTCTGTGATCTGTGATTATTTATTTACTGTATATGCTCAGTTTTGCCAAATTTAAATTAACAATTCGGTATTTTGAATTATTCAAGTCCGACATGTGCGGATGCGAATAGTCTAAAATACCGGGTCGTTACATATTTTGATATAATGCGTATGCTATATATTTGTTACACGTGATAAATAATATGTTTATTTATATATATATATATTAATTTATATGTAAGTTCTATTTGGACTGTTATAAGCTATATATGTATAGTCTATTTTTACATATTATATATTAGTGTATATGCGCATATGTCTTGTATATATTAAGCTTTATATACAGGTGTCTATATAGTTATATACTATTTTACCTGGTTACGTATTAGTAAGTGTATATATATATATACATATAGTTTATAATGTAGGTTAACATTGACTCCTCTATTATATATTGTTCCCAAATTTTATTGTATGTAAGATGTACATTGACCCAAGCTATATATATATTTGTCGCTGTATACAGTACTTTCGAATATGTTTTGCATCTGGGATTACATAAGTTATACTGTAGGTTCTATTTATATTGTGCGAGTGCGTATATGATTTTATAAGTTTATGTTGTAAAGTATATACTTTATATATTATTAAGTATTTAAGTTATAAAGCATATATACCAGTATAAGTATAATCTGTTCAGGTTCTGTAGATGTTAGCTATATATATATATATTAGTCTATACTGATCCTATCATATTTTTAGTTGAAGTCAGTAGTATTTTGAAACAGTTTTATAATAATATATACTAATTATAATTGTTTATACTGTTATTATATCAGTTCCGTATATTATTTATATCATGGGTTTGGGTAGCTGTCTGCATATGTTTAAAACATATGTAAGTATATACTGTTTATATGTATAAGAATTAACATATCTATATGAATTTATATTGGTTGTTGATTTCAAAGTATATATTTTATTTTATGAGTATGGGATTTAATATAAATTTTGAAAAATAAATATATGTTTTAAATTGATTTCAGAAAAATAACATATATTTAGTTCAACTTATATTAATTGATTTGACTCGTTCTCATCGATTTCCTATCTTTCAGCTTTGTCCGTCAAAATCCGCACTCAGCTTACTTTGCTTTAAGTTGTTGTTTGGATTGTTCGATGGTCTAGATTCGTGATCCAATTCGTATCTTGTCGAGTCGTCAAATTTCTCTAGCCTCGAAAGGTGAGTAATCACTCACGATTAACGTTCTTTTATTTATTAAATTTGATTTCAATTGAAACGTCAATTGAAATATGCAGCTGTTAGTTATGTATATTGCTATATATATGCCATTATTTGTATCTGTTCACCTGTGACATCTGACACCATTATCTGTTATTTATATTGCTATATTTATATGCCATTATCTGTATCTGTTCACCTGTGACATCTAACACCCTTATTTGTTACTTATCACTGATGATATATGTCTGTTACTGATTGTTATTTTATTATCATATCTGTTATCACTCTGCAAGTTCCCTATTAGTATAGAATCACTATGGGTTGAAATGATACATACCCGAACGATCTTGTAGAATAAGAGAAAATCGTTATGGGTTGAAATGATAAACACAAGCGATTTTCATTTTGAATTGAATTTGGGATTGCGGGTTGAAATGATATATACTCGTATATATATTTTTAATTGCGGATTGAAATGATAAATATCCGTATCACTTGACCATAGGATAGAAAATTATATACAAACACTGTTGGTCTATATATAAATATTTTGAAAATGATTTCTATGGTTTTGAAAAGAAATATATGGTTTTGATAAATATTGATTCTAAAGATGTATTAAAGTTGATTTAATAAAGTTGATATATAATATGTTTAAGTATTTATTTAAAAATTATATTTTCGAATATAGAGTTTGTAATGATTTGGGTTGAAAGATAAATTTGAAATTAATTTGAAATTATATTTATTTAAGAATTATACTTAAATAAGTTTGATTTGAAATTTATTGAATTTGAAATTATATTTATATATATAAGTATCGAATTTAGTTTTGAAATGGAATATTTGAAGCTTTGAAATATTTTGAAATTGAAATGGTTTATTTGTGGTTCAAATCGGTATTTGAAATCGATATAACTTGAAAATGTTTAATTGAATTGGAATTGATGATTTAGATTTGATTAAATTTGAATTTGGAATTAGAATTGATTTGAATCAATTTGTGAAAGTCGAGGAAACTATTTTATTTTATAAAGTAATTTAAAATTATATTTAAAACTATTGATATTTTACTTTATAAATTTATTTTAATATAAACCATTTTTATATAAACCATTTTTAATATAAATTATTTTATAAACTATTTTATTTATAAACTATTTTATTATATATACTAATTTTAATATCTAAACTGTTTAAGGGAAAAGGGTTATGATTTCCAAAATGCTATGATTTCAAAGCTATGATTTCCAAAGTGTTTTAATTTTTAAAAAACTATGATTTCGAAAGCGTTATAACTTTGGAAAGTGATATGATTTTGGAAATGGATATATTTGAAATGGAAATGATATCGTATTAATTTGGTTTTTGAAATGAAAATGATATTTTGGTTTTGATGTATAAACTATTTTGAAATGACCATGGTGTTATAATAACGATTGGTTGTTAAAGAGACTGGGATCAGATATGGACATACTCTCTGTCGATACGGAAAACCACTTTGACAATTGTGTACGGGGAATGAAGTAGGATGGTGGCGACGATCCTAAGGTATATACGTGGACCCAACTCCCGTGAGTTGGCATAAGGTGGCTAAAACAGGAGCGATTGACGGACCATGGAGGTAGCACCTCTGATCGGACACACTTCTTCGATACCATTCTATTACTTGTGATTGATTTGGTGCGCACCCTTGATTTGGGAATGTTGTTCGAGGTGGGCGGTAGTGGCTGCTATGCGTCACCACTAGTCCGGATGCGTAATTGGTATATCTACCCCGGCATTGCCTAGTTGTGCCGTGTCACCTACCATATCGAGCTTTACTACGAGTTGTGATTTCTTCCGTAGCCTGTGGAGTATCGAGGGTAGCCCCCATTTTGGGAGTATGCTAATACTGGATAGACTACTGGGACTATTACGTGTTAGGGTGAGTTCAGATTAAATGTAAAGCCCTAATGCTATTTTAAAGTATGTTTATTTTATATTAAACATTATTATAATATCGAATATTAC
The DNA here is from genome assembly GCA_030737815.1 of Allium fistulosum. Classification (NCBI taxonomy): domain Eukaryota; kingdom Viridiplantae; phylum Streptophyta; class Magnoliopsida; order Asparagales; family Amaryllidaceae; genus Allium; species Allium fistulosum. The sequence goes on from CM060904.1 coordinate 342,591,966, forward strand.
TACATAGTAGATAGTTTAACGGATCCTTAGAGGATGGTTATCCCAAACATCCTTTGAGTTACCTATATTTCAGTTGATATTTCACTTGAGTTGGATTTATTGATATAAGAATGTTAATCCTGACTCGAGTGTTTTGTGTTTTGCTTTATGCTCGGGTCAGACCGTGTAACGACCCGGCTTCCTATGCCCAGGAAGACGCATCGTCGATAAGAAAGAAAGGGATAGAAAATAGAAAGAAGAGAAGAAAGAAAGAAACAACAACAGATACTCACAGCGGAACGAATAAATTATATTAATAACATGAACTATTACATAGTATACAACACTTATCAGAGTTACACAACTTATACATCACTTAATAGACAGTTATAAACATCTGTCTAAACATTACGACTCAAATACAATACAAGACTCTAACACAGATATCAACACAGCGGAATACTATATCTACGAACGCCGAAGCCTCCTGCTCCATTGCTCCTCCACAATTCGTCAAAGCTAAACCTGAATCCCTTGGCTACTCGTAAAAATTTGAGTACCCAAGAGTTTATAAATCAGAAATAAACAACTTGGGTCAGACATGGGTCTGGTGTGAGTAACAGGTTAAACTTGTTTAACTTCAAAACCTTTTAAAAGAAAAGGTATCACGTAAGACTCCCCACAAATAAACATGGGTAAGTTTTTACCTTACGCTAACCAAAACATTTGATAGGAAATTCGATTGTATTATAATAGGGTCTAGGGTTTTCAAATAAATATGAAATAGCCGAAATTGTTACATTATTAAATTCCAGCATACATAAGTATACAATCAAGTCCGTTATCACTTATTGGAATTTGGATTTCCATACAATGGCAGAGCTACCGGGGTACCGCTCATCACAGTACGGGGCCTAGATCACCGTACCGAGGATCACTCCCAATCCCCTGCAACACAAAGCCGGAACCATCCCTTACTGGATAATCCCGAATAAAATCACCCCACAGATGGCCGTCGCCAACTGCACCACTAAGCCGAAATAAAAGAAGGAACTTCTCTAGACAGGGATGACCTTACTCTCAGTGGGTGCTACCCACGAAGCCTTGCTGCACCTCCCCTGTTTTAGCCATTCCCGGTTGATGAGGCTTGAGGCTACGATTTACCTTTAAATCAGAACACACCACTTAGAATGCTCATCGTCCACCTGACGATGTTCTGATAGCATTCAATCCATACAAGTTCGTTCCGGGTTCGAACGAAACCGAAGGCATTATCTCGTTACACTCGTGTTGGAATCACCCTCAGAGTTAACGACAATAACCCTTGCACTCTGAATCTTCATCTTCACTTGAGATTCACGACCTAACGTTAATTTGGATCGATGTGGTATTCGGGTCTCCAGACCTGGAATTCCGGTATACGGAAACCCGATCCCGGTCTCATCGAAATCCAAAGCGTATCTTTTAAGGCCAAGTTGTTTTAAGGTTAAAACAATTCATTTCAGTTATCTATACTACAGGGATAGATAATTCACAACAGATAATCTACATTATCACAAACAGACAATTCATATTATCATTTCAATTTAACCAAAGCATCCATATCATAGATCAGCACATCTCTTATCAGAGATAACAACAATGCAAAGCATTCTATATTATTCATCCATCCCTAAGTAATGATTTATATCATCTCTAATTAATTTAAAGTGAATTAAATTAATTACCTCATTTTATAAATCCTTCTTACTTAATCATTAATTAAACCAATTAATTAATCATTATTCTAAATATCTATCTCAATTAATCATTCCTGATTAATTACCCTTTAATTACTTTAAGTAATTAATACTTAATTAATTTCACAAATTAATTATCTTAAACCATTAAGTAATTAATCTTTAATTACTTCATAATTAATTAATTGCTTTAATCACTTATTATTGATTAATTAATCTTAATTACTCAATCCTTAATTACATCATTAATCATATTAATTAATGATTCTAATTACTTCTTTAATTTATTACTCCATTTAAATTAATTATATTTCATAATTAATCTCTAATTATTAATCACCTTTGATTAATCACATTTAGTAATTAACTACCCTTAATTACTCTTCCCTTAATTAATTACTTCTTAATTAATTATCCTTTAATTAATCCCTTGATTCAAAGTAATTAAACTCAAATTACTTTTATTAAACCATCTTTAGTTAATTACATCTACTAATTAACTTTAATTACTTCCTAAGTAATTAAGCTCAAATCAACTATTATTAATTAATTCTTAATTACTAATTAATAAATCTCTTAATTACTCAATTAATTTCTTAATTAATCTTTGATCACCTGATTAATTAATTTCTAATCATTTATTAAAAATCTATACTTATTTAAACAAATGATTCTTAATCCCAAATTAATTAACCCTAATTAATTAACTTATAAATCTTAATTATTTAATTAATTAACACTAACTTATTAATTAATTATTCTTTAATCACCTTATTAATTTAATGACTCCTAAATTATTAAATCTCTAAATTAAAGTATTAACATTTATAACTACTTTAATTATCATTTACAAAAGACTAGGAATCATTTTACTTTTTAAAGCTTCCTTTTTAATTCATTTCAATTCAAAGATTTAAAATAATTACAAGTTTAACTTTATCCAATTTTTAAATCAAATTTACAAACTCTTCTTAAATTCAAATGTTAAGAACACTTAACATTTATAAAGGAAATTTATAAGATTTTTAAATTTAAACCTTTATAAAATTATACTTTTAACATTTTTTTTATTTTGTTAAAACATTATAATTTTATAAACTATCTATTTCAACTAGGATACAAATTGAATTCAAATCCATACTTTAACATTTTATTTTAAAACTTTGTTTTGAAAACTGCTTTTCAATATAAACTCAATTTTAATTTTAAAAGAAAATGCTGTCAGGTTTTAACAGTAACCTACAAATCTACTCGAGCCTCCCCTGTTTAAACCCGAGTCAAAACCTAATTTCCCCGAGTCTCTCACGCGTTTCTTCGAGTTTCTTTCCCTTTTTATTTTAGACTTTGTTATACTTAAAAATTTTAAAACTGTTAAAACTCACGCGAGTCTCCCCGAGAATGAACTCGAGCTAACACCCAGTTTTGACGAGAATGACTTCGAGTCAAACAGCGACTACATCTTCCCAAACCAAGAAAACAACCCAAGCTCCAAAATGTCTCGTGCACGTGCACAGGCAAGTCGATCGCCTCCGACCATTGCTTCCATCGCCAGCATGACGTCTACGACCACCACTCGCGATCCCAATCACCAGCACCACGAACAAACATCACCATCGAATTTGAGCAATCTCGATCAAATCCTGGAAACAGTCCCAACCTGGAAACTTCCTCAAATCCAATTTTCTGACCACCGGAGCGCCTGACCTTCTAGCTGCACCTTCGCCAACGTTCCTGTTTCCAATCTCCAGAGTCTGGTGGAACTCGGTCCACCAGAGACAACGTGATGACAACTTTTCCAGCCACATCAAAGCTAGGTCTACAGACAATCTCTATCAATTTCCATCGCCACATTGCTCTGATATTACTTCTGCTATTTATCCCACCTTCTCCGATCATCCCACTATCCCCAAAGAAGATTTCGGCCCCTCCGATCAACTAGGTCATCGGAAATTTCCCAAAGAGTAACATATGTTCAACCACGAACTGCTCTCTCTTCCTACTTCTAAAAATCATGATTTAAATCTTAAAAATCATGTTTTCAATCCAGTATTCAGATCATATGCCTGAATCAATGATTTAAGGAATTCGAATTTTTAACAAAGCTTAAGCTTCCCTGTTCTACTCTATTTTCCAGAGCAAAAATCCAATTTAATTTATTTAAAAAAAATTAAAGCTTTAAGTTATGATTAAACAATCAAGTGTTGTTTGAATCCTAAATTCTAACAGAGATTGTATCAAGAGGAATTTAGTTTTGATCATAACTTTGGCTTCTAACAGTAAGCACAGATAAGAACAAGTATAACAGCATCATGCATCCAATATATATATATAAATTCAATCACGTACATATACACACTAAACATATAAACAGATATCCCTATACTTAAGTTTGAAAAGGATTTTACTCACCAATTTTAAAATGAAAAACAGGGAAAATAACAGGCATGCACACTAACATATATATATACATCCATATATACAGATAAGTCTACTATATAAATCACACATAACATATTTACTTCCATAATTTCAACATGCATCCAGATTTAAAGAATAATTAAGCTTTAGAAGAATGTTACTCACCAGAAAATGATGAACAGATCTTAAATTTGAAACTGCTTTGAAAATCCTTTAAATGCTTTTAAACTGAGATGCCTTTGCTCTTTAAAACTTTTAAACTTGGATATTTGATGTGCTTTGAAAACTTGAATTGCTAGCTTTAGTTTGAAGAGATTTCAGTTGCATGCATGCTCTAATTTCCGGATTTGAAAAATTGCAGGCTACAGACTAGATTCCAGATTAAAGAATTTGCAGGCTTTAATTCCAGGTTTAAAGAAATGTAGATTGGAGTTTGATTCCAGACTTGCTTCTAGAGTTTGAAGAATTGATTTGCAGGTTTTTGTTTTCAGATTTTGGAAAATTAATTACAAGTTGGTTTTGATCTGAGGGTTTGATTCTCTGGTTTATGGGAAAGGTTTGTTACAGATTTTGTTATGAGAAAATAGGCTGAAGTTTCTTAAGTTTTGAAAATGTGAAGATAAAAAGGGAATGAAGATAAAGAAAAATGTTTATATAGGCTGAAAATAATTTCTTAAAAATAAAAGAAAAATGGAAATTTAAAAGATGGACACTTGTCTTTCTCATGCCTTAATCTTATAACACATATTATATTAAAGCCTTAGGAGCTAACACATGTCCTTTTTAGTTAGTTTATATTTATTTTAAATGTAGATAAAAGCCTTTTTCTTTATTTCCTTAAATACTTCTCTATTTATAAATTACTTTTAAAAGAAAATAAAATCATTTGTATATGTATAAATAAAAGCTTATACATGTATTTTGAATCCAAATAATTTAAAGTATCTACCTTTGAATTTCAAAACTAATTTACATTCAAATTCAAATTATATTTTAAAAATCCAATTTAAAGTCAATTTTAAAACAACACATTCAATTTGAAAATAACAATTCTATTTACATCAAAGTTTATTTATCTCTATATATAAAACAATACATCATAATTATTATTGAAATAACAAATTTATCAATTATGAAATAATTTATAAAAGAGATTATAAATTACTATTATTATTAAATGAATTAATCATATCATATATGAATTGTATTCTAAGCTTATATATATTTATATACTTCTTAAATCATATTTATTAAGCAATATTCAAAAATAAAATAAATCTTATTATTAATCTCATTTTAAACCATATAGTTATTTTGTTTAAATAACTTTGAAAAGCTAATATTAAATAAATCCAAATCTCCAAACTATCAATATATATACATATTAGAAAAACAAGAATTTATTTATTATTTAAATTACAAACCCAAGCTTATCTATTTACAATATATACACTTATATATATATTATAAATAGAAATCATTTTATTAGTCAAATTCACTAATTAAATATTTATTTAATTAGATTATTAAACCAATTCAGATTTAATTATCAAAGATCATCAAATCAATTTAATTATTTAAACAGATTATTAAATTGATATTGCCCCAAATTTCCGGGATATTACATTCCTCCCCCCTTAAAATAATTTCGTCCCCGAAATTTAAGACAAAGGTAATTTAATAATCTATTTAAATCACAAGCATATATTATCATCCATATGCTAACAACCATATCAAACAATTCACCTAATCAAACAATTTTAATTATCCAAACAAAATTCTGGATAGAATTTCCCCGAGTTTCCCCAAGTATATATATATACCGGGATACTCGCACTACAGAATCCAAACAATCAATACTACTAAGCTATAGAGCTTCTACTCATCTAGATCTACAGAACTAAACAGAATATCAGACTACAGACGAGTCTGACTCAACAACCAAACCCTCCAGAACTGCTGGTTCCACAACCAGAGATAGATCAAACACGTACTCTCTCAGAGATACATGAAACACATCAAATTCCAGTCATCCAAACTGTCAATTTAATCCAGTAGATCAAACTCTTATCCAAATTAGATCACAGAAGAGATCCAAAATAACTCGGAGCTAACTTCCCAGACTTACCCAATCTTATAGCTCCTTTTAACCAGAGAAAAACTTCACAACAACGAAGTCTCCAACTTCGAATTTCAAATTCCATCGTCTCTTATCCACAAAATTCTTCAGACGATCTTGGGCTGTTTACAGATCCTTCCTGATCAACTCAACCTTCGTTGATGCTTCTAGAAACAAACTAGACTAAGAATAACTCCACACAATGATCTCCTCAAGATCAACCCAATCCAAAACAAAACTCTACTTCTCAAACATCAGAAGATTCCAAACTAACTTCTCTTATCTGGAAAAGACAACAAGAGCACTCGCCAAACTGCTTCTGCTGCACCATTCTGATCTGAAGTAGAATGAAAATGCTGATGAAGAACACAAGCACAGACTGGACATCACATCCCAGAAAATATCGGATAACTCAAAAGAATACTCAAACTATCGCAAGTCACTTTTGCGATCCACCCAGCCAAAATCCAAATAAAACTGTTCTCTCTTTACCAATCAGAACAGCTCACACTTGACTATCCTATCCATCGAAGAAATGGATCCTCTCTGCTGCTTCTGAACTTCACCTTCAGAAAAAAACTGCTCAGCCAGAAAAACTTCTGCCGAAAACAGAACACTCCGAGCTGCACTACTGCCACAGATACAAAAGACTTCTCAATCCAAAGCTCTTCGAGAAACTCGGACTTCAAACTAAATAGAAACACCATGTTGAACTCAGCCACAACACCGAAGTAGTCACACTTCCCTAACTTGCTCCAAAGAAAACATCTTCGGAAACAATCCATAGTCACTGCATCTCCTCACGCAGCTACTACTCCTGAGATACCATCATACACTTCTGCCTAACCGACAGATCCACACTCTACTCATCCAATGGCACTTCAAAGATAAACTCCGAACCTTAACAACTTCCTTCAGATTGGTGAAATCCTTACACCACAGCAAAGCTTATTTGAGACGGTATTAGGTCTACAGTCTCGTCAGATACACTTCCAACCTCAATACTCAAACTCCAACCATTGGTAGTTGTCGTGTTACACACACCACTACCTATCTACCTTTATAACTTATATTGGAAAACCCGAACAGGTAACCCAACAAATAGGTAGAAATAAATAAATATATATTTTTAAAATGATACTTTTTATATAGAAATTATTTCATCTACCTCTTTAAAACAATATTGTGTCTGTTGGCCTGGTCTAAGTGTTTAGAGATCCCTATCAATAACGGTAGCTACTCGTATTGACCAGAATCCATATACCACTTAACCGATCAATTAACACAATATAAAACCATTTTATATAACTAACAAATACGCACTCCCGTATATATATACACTCGGACTCAAACAGGTTGCTACAGATCCTATTTCTAATGAACAACCCTTCCGAACCTAGGTATTCACTCAACCTAGTGTTTTGATATTCACTTAACCAAAAGCTTAGGTATTCGCTCAACCTATGCTCTGATACCACATGTAACGACCCGGCTTCCTATGCCCAGGAAGACGCATCGTCGATAAGAAAGAAAGGGATAGAAAATAGAAAGAAGAGAAGAAAGAAAGAAACAACAACAGATACTCACAGCGGAACGAATAAATTATATTAATAACATGAACTATTACATAGTATACAACACTTATCAGAGTTACACAACTTATACATCACTTAATAGACAGTTATAAACATCTGTCTAAACATTACGACTCAAATACAATACAAGACTCTAACACAGATATCAACACAGCGGAATACTATATCTACGAACGCCGAAGCCTCCTGCTCCATTGCTCCTCCACAATTCGTCAAAGCTAAACCTGAATCCCTTGGCTACTCGTAAAAATTTGAGTACCCAAGAGTTTATAAATCAGAAATAAACAACTTGGGTCAGACATGGGTCTGGTGTGAGTAACAGGTTAAACTTGTTTAACTTCAAAACCTTTTGAAAGAAAAGGTATCACGTAAGACTCCCCACAAATAAACATGGGTAAGTTTTTACCTTACGCTAACCAAAACATTTGATAGGAAATTCGATTGTATTATAATAGGGTCTAGGGTTTTCAAATAAATATGAAATAGCCGAAATTGTTACATTATTAAATTCCAGCATACATAAGTATACAATCAAGTCCGTTATCACTTATTGGAATTTGGATTTCCATACAATGGCAGAGCTACCGGGGTACCGCTCATCACAGTACGGGGCCTAGATCACCGTACCGAGGATCACTCCCAATCCCCTGCAACACAAAGCCGGAACCATCCCTTACTGGATAATCCCGAATAAAATCACCCCACAGATGGCCGTCGCCAACTGCACCACTAAGCCGAAATAAAAGAAGGAACTTCTCTAGACAGGGATGACCTTACTCTCAGTGGGTGCTACCCACGAAGCCTTGCTGCACCTCCCCTGTTTTAGCCATTCCCGGTTGATGAGGCTTGAGGCTACGATTTACCTTTAAATCAGAACACACCACTTAGAATGCTCATCGTCCACCTGACGATGTTCTGATAGCATTCAATCCATACAAGTTCGTTCCGGGTTCGAACGAAACCGAAGGCATTATCTCGTTACACTCGTGTTGGAATCACCCTCAGAGTTAACGACAATAACCCTTGCACTCTGAATCTTCATCTTCACTTGAGATTCACGACCTAACGTTAATTTGGATCGATGTGGTATTCGGGTCTCCAGACCTGGAATTCCGGTATACGGAAACCCGATCCCGGTCTCATCGAAATCCAAAGCGTATCTTTTAAGGCCAAGTTGTTTTAAGGTTAAAACAATTCATTTCAGTTATCTATACTACAGGGATAGATAATTCACAACAGATAATCTACATTATCACAAACAGACAATTCATATTATCATTTCAATTTAACCAAAGCATCCATATCATAGATCAGCACATCTCTTATCAGAGATAACAACAATGCAAAGCATTCTATATTATTCATCCATCCCTAAGTAATGATTTATATCATCTCTAATTAATTTAAAGTGAATTAAATTAATTACCTCATTTTATAAATCCTTCTTACTTAATCATTAATTAAACCAATTAATTAATCATTATTCTAAATATCTATCTCAATTAATCATTCCTGATTAATTACCCTTTAATTACTTTAAGTAATTAATACTTAATTAATTTCACAAATTAATTATCTTAAACCATTAAGTAATTAATCTTTAATTACTTCATAATTAATTAATTGCTTTAATCACTTATTATTGATTAATTAATCTTAATTACTCAATCCTTAATTACATCATTAATCATATTAATTAATGATTCTAATTACTTCTTTAATTTATTACTCCATTTAAATTAATTATATTTCATAATTAATCTCTAATTATTAATCACCTTTGATTAATCACATTTAGTAATTAACTACCCTTAATTACTCTTCCCTTAATTAATTACTTCTTAATTAATTATCCTTTAATTAATCCCTTGATTCAAAGTAATTAAACTCAAATTACTTTTATTAAACCATCTTTAGTTAATTACATCTACTAATTAACTTTAATTACTTCCTAAGTAATTAAGCTCAAATCAACTATTATTAATTAATTCTTAATTACTAATTAATAAATCTCTTAATTACTCAATTAATTTCTTAATTAATCTTTGATCACCTGATTAATTAATTTCTAATCATTTATTAAAAATCTATACTTATTTAAACAAATGATTCTTAATCCCAAATTAATTAACCCTAATTAATTAACTTATAAATCTTAATTATTTAATTAATTAACACTAACTTATTAATTAATTATTCTTTAATCACCTTATTAATTTAATGACTCCTAAATTATTAAATCTCTAAATTAAAGTATTAACATTTATAACTACTTTAATTATCATTTACAAAAGACTAGGAATCATTTTACTTTTTAAAGCTTCCTTTTTAATTCATTTCAATTCAAAGATTTAAAATAATTACAAGTTTAACTTTATCCAATTTTTAAATCAAATTTACAAACTCTTCTTAAATTCAAATGTTAAGAACACTTAACATTTATAAAGGAAATTTATAAGATTTTTAAATTTAAACCTTTATAAAATTATACTTTTAACATTTTTTTTATTTTGTTAAAACATTATAATTTTATAAACTATCTATTTCAACTAGGATACAAATTGAATTCAAATCCATACTTTAACATTTTATTTTAAAACTTTGTTTTGAAAACTGCTTTTCAATATAAACTCAATTTTAATTTTAAAAGAAAATGCTGTCAGGTTTTAACAGTAACCTACAAATCTACTCGAGCCTCCCCTGTTTAAACCCGAGTCAAAACCTAATTTCCCCGAGTCTCTCACGCGTTTCTTCGAGTTTCTTTCCCTTTTTATTTTAGACTTTGTTATACTTAAAAATTTTAAAACTGTTAAAACTCACGCGAGTCTCCCCGAGAATGAACTCGAGCTAACACCCAGTTTTGACGAGAATGACTTCGAGTCAAACAGCGACTACATCTTCCCAAACCAAGAAAACAACCCAAGCTCCAAAATGTCTCGTGCACGTGCACAGGCAAGTCGATCGCCTCCGACCATTGCTTCCATCGCCAGCATGACGTCTACGACCACCACTCGCGATCCCAATCACCAGCACCACGAACAAACATCACCATCGAATTTGAGCAATCTCGATCAAATCCTGGAAACAGTCCCAACCTGGAAACTTCCTCAAATCCAATTTTCTGACCACCGGAGCGCCTGACCTTCTAGCTGCACCTTCGCCAACGTTCCTGTTTCCAATCTCCAGAGTCTGGTGGAACTCGGTCCACCAGAGACAACGTGATGACAACTTTTCCAGCCACATCAAAGCTAGGTCTACAGACAATCTCTATCAATTTCCATCGCCACATTGCTCTGATATTACTTCTGCTATTTATCCCACCTTCTCCGATCATCCCACTATCCCCAAAGAAGATTTCGGCCCCTCCGATCAACTAGGTCATCGGAAATTTCCCAAAGAGTAAAATATGTTCAACCACGAACTGCTCTCTCTTCCTACTTCTAAAAATCATGATTTAAATCTTAAAAATCATGTTTTCAATCCAGTATTCAGATCATATGCCTGAATCAATGATTTAAGGAATTCGAATTTTTAACAAAGCTTAAGCTTCCCTGTTCTACTCTATTTTCCAGAGCAAAAATCCAATTTAATTTATTTAAAAAAAATTAAAGCTTTAAGTTATGATTAAACAATCAAGTGTTGTTTGAATCCTAAATTCTAACAGAGATTGTATCAAGAGGAATTTAGTTTTGATCATAACTTTGGCTTCTAACAGTAAGCACAGATAAGAACAAGTATAACAGCATCATGCATCCAATATATATATATAAATTCAATCACGTACATATACACACTAAACATATAAACAGATATCCCTATACTTAAGTTTGAAAAGGATTTTACTCACCAATTTTAAAATGAAAAACAGGGAAAATAACAGGCATGCACACTAACATATATATATACATCCATATATACAGATAAGTCTACTATATAAATCACACATAACATATTTACTTCCATAATTTCAACATGCATCCAGATTTAAAGAATAATTAAGCTTTAGAAGAATGTTACTCACCAGAAAATGATGAACAGATCTTAAATTTGAAACTGCTTTGAAAATCCTTTAAATGCTTTTAAACTGAGATGCCTTTGCTCTTTAAAACTTTTAAACTTGGATATTTGATGTGCTTTGAAAACTTGAATTGCTAGCTTTAGTTTGAAGAGATTTCAGTTGCATGCATGCTCTAATTTCCGGATTTGAAAAATTGCAGGCTACAGACTAGATTCCAGATTAAAGAATTTGCAGGCTTTAATTCCAGGTTTAAAGAAATGTAGATTGGAGTTTGATTCCAGACTTGCTTCTAGAGTTTGAAGAATTGATTTGCAGGTTTTTGTTTTCAGATTTTGGAAAATTAATTACAAGTTGGTTTTGATCTGAGGGTTTGATTCTCTGGTTTATGGGAAAGGTTTGTTACAGATTTTGTTATGAGAAAATAGGCTGAAGTTTCTTAAGTTTTGAAAATGTGAAGATAAAAAGGGAATGAAGATAAAGAAAAATGTTTATATAGGCTGAAAATAATTTCTTAAAAATAAAAGAAAAATGGAAATTTAAAAGATGGACACTTGTCTTTCTCATGCCTTAATCTTATAACACATATTATATTAAAGCCTTAGGAGCTAACACATGTCCTTTTTAGTTAGTTTATATTTATTTTAAATGTAGATAAAAGCCTTTTTCTTTATTTCCTTAAATACTTCTCTATTTATAAATTACTTTTAAAAGAAAATAAAATCATTTGTATATGTATAAATAAAAGCTTATACATGTATTTTGAATCCAAATAATTTAAAGTATCTACCTTTGAATTTCAAAACTAATTTACATTCAAATTCAAATTATATTTTAAAAATCCAATTTAAAGTCAATTTTAAAACAACACATTCAATTTGAAAATAACAATTCTATTTACATCAAAGTTTATTTATCTCTATATATAAAACAATACATCATAATTATTATTGAAATAACAAATTTATCAATTATGAAATAATTTATAAAAGAGATTATAAATTACTATTATTATTAAATGAATTAATCATATCATATATGAATTGTATTCTAAGCTTATATATATTTATATACTTCTTAAATCATATTTATTAAGCAATATTCAAAAATAAAATAAATCTTATTATTAATCTCATTTTAAACCATATAGTTATTTTGTTTAAATAACTTTGAAAAGCTAATATTAAATAAATCCAAATCTCCAAACTATCAATATATATACATATTAGAAAAACAAGAATTTATTTATTATTTAAATTACAAACCCAAGCTTATCTATTTACAATATATACACTTATATATATATTATAAATAGAAATCATTTTATTAGTCAAATTCACTAATTAAATATTTATTTAATTAGATTATTAAACCAATTCAGATTTAATTATCAAAGATCATCAAATCAATTTAATTATTTAAACAGATTATTAAATTGATATTGCCCCAAATTTCCGGGATATTACAGACCGAGTGATACAGCATTTGAGACTCACCTTTGGAGTTGGAGCTTCGCTTGGAGATCCAGCTATCTATCGATTCTGCTATCAGTTATCCAGTTGATTCCAGTGATGTATTCAGATCTTGTATTTGACTATTGTATTGAGATATCTATGTATTCGAGACTTCTGTTGTATCTTGTTTAACTCTATTATATATTTATAGTAGCTTCATGAACTACTATTCTTTTATTTCCGCTGCATTATCGTTTATTACTCTGTGTGTGTGATTTTGTGATTTGTTTATTTACTGTATATGATGAGTTTTTCCAAATTTTATTTACAATCCATTGTTTTGAATTATTCAAGTCGGGCATGTATGGATTCATAGTCGATTTGAATGGTCCAAAATACTGGGATGTTACAGTAAATGGCTACCCGTTGTATTGCTTAGTGAAAAAGAAAAGAAATATGAACTGATAAAATCCACTTACTGAAGAATCAGATTTGTCCATTAGCTGCTTGGCAGTTTAAAATAAAATATTCACTTACTGGAGAATCGGATTCTTGGATAAGTGTTTATAAACGTTTTTAAGTTATCACGCTGGGTGAACTAATAAGCAGTAACTTACTTGAGTTTTTATGAATTTTGCACTAATTGCTACTCCTATTGGGACGCAGGAAAAGATATTTTTTTTATTTTGTTTCTAAAACATTTACTAGAACAATCAATTTCTTGACTGTGTGTTCTGTTTTTAAACTAAAACATTGATGCTCCAAGGACAACCATAAGACTTCATTTCTCGATCCAAGTTTTGGTCCAAGAAATCAAGTTTCATCAATAAATTCAATTAAATGGTGCATTTTGTTTTCTAAAAAATTTGTCTTCAATTTACTAATTTCACACTTGTTGCGATACTATTTTGCTTCTTTTTCAATATACTTTCATTATATGGCGGAGGCCTAGAATAATTTTTACAACAGTGATTTAGAGTAGTAAATAAATGTAATAGCTTAATTTATAACAGGAATACATTATTTTTCATATATGATTGACCGTCAGAATTAAACGGAAGTTAAACAATAGTTGTTGGCATATGATATAAATAGTAGAAATAACAAACCAAGCAGTAAAGTTGTTGTTTTTAGCAAGTAGGAGTGAAACAAAAACAATGTCTGATAGTAACTCGTTCAAGAACCACCATGAATAGCTAGTAATAATCAGAGGATCGTTAATATTTAAAAAAATAGATTACATTAGATAAACTATATGTAAAAATTACCCTTTTTAGCAAAAGGAAAAAGTAAATATTATTCCTTAAGCACAAACCATGACTGAGTAATTGTCTAAGTTGTTATTCGAGTACAATGTCAAGTATTCATGTAGGTATATGGAAGCAGACTTGTATTAATAAATATTCCCCTTCTACCACTCCTTTTTGCAAGTGCAGGTCCTGTTTGAGTCTTACTTTTGTCTATTAGACTTTGTCCCACGGCCTATTTAACCAATATGCATTACGATAGGAAATCAAATTCCATAAAAAAATTCTAAAATTTATAGAACTTACAATATGCTTTCCTTTGTAATTTACAGAACAAATTTAGGTGAACTCTTAATCCAACTATATTTTTTGTAGTTCTAACTTCGACCATGGCTTCCCAAAATATTTATCTTTATTTAATTATTTATATAGAATATGGGAGGTCATAGTAAAGCAAAGGAACCAATGTCATGGTCGTATGAGAATGAATGCACTTTCATTGGAATACTCTATGAATACGTAAAAGCAGGAAAATTGCAATGCTCAACTTTCACTAAAGACAAATGGGGAAAAATTAATCAAGAGATGATTGAAGCAACAAAATATGATTATAGGTTGAGAGATTGATAGGAACCGTTTGCGTATTGTACATCATTTCTTTTCGCAACTATTAGGACATACTGGCGTTACATGAGATCCAAATACCAACAAGGTTAATGTTATATAAGAAGTTTGGCAACACTTCTATACATATGCATTTGAAAATATAATTTATGAATATAAGTGCATGTCGAACTAATATTTATTAAATTATTATAGATCAACAAGATCGAGTTTAAGATATTTAGGAATGATGGTTGCAAGAA
Source organism: Allium fistulosum (assembly GCA_030737815.1). Taxonomy (NCBI): domain Eukaryota; kingdom Viridiplantae; phylum Streptophyta; class Magnoliopsida; order Asparagales; family Amaryllidaceae; genus Allium; species Allium fistulosum. Next base: position 342,607,398 of record CM060904.1, read on the forward strand.
TTATGAACTTTTGGGAGAGATTTTCAGTGGAACTATGGCTACTAGAGGTTTAAGTAATGCTTCAACTAAACTTCCTCCCAATTTAGATGATGAAAGACAATTAGAAGAGAATTTTCTAAATAAGGGTGTGCATGTTCATGTGGTAAATGGTGATGAGCAAATGAGTACTCGTCCAAGCGATGGAACGTCAACAAACGAAAGATGACGCAAAAAACATAAAGCTAATAATGTTGAAAAGCTTGACTCATTTATGGAAAAGTGGTCTTCTTCAATCGAGATGTGCAATGAAGAATCTGCACTTAGAGTGCGATACTTAAAAGGAAAATTTGCAAAAGTTGAAGGAAAGTTGCCTAACCCAAACGATAGTCAAAGTGATATGTCGGATCCATATTCCAATACGGTATGTATGAATATATTAAATGGTATTGACGGTGTTCCTAATGGGGTCTACATGAAGGCAATGAAAACTTTTAAAGATCTCGATTTCAGGAGGCAATTTGCCATGATGCTGGAAAGTAGAAGACTACCGATTTTAGAACTCCTAGAATAATTTTATTAGCTAGAGTGTTATGGTGCTTTATGTTTTGTTAAACTTTGTGTTCAGTGGAATATGTAATTCTTAATCTCTAGTACTTTTGTGTTCTTAATGTTTGAAATGTTATTTTTTTTGTAAATACAGGGTGTTCCATAATTATTCTCTACATTGCTATGTGTTATGATATCTTTTTTGTCCTTAAATATGAGTTCTGGAAGGAGGAGTTATTAGCTTTTGTTGGAATTGATGCAGTATCTTTTTTTCTGCATCATGTGTTAGTTGTTGGTAGCATAAAATTAACTTGAATCAAACAATTTGAGCATATTCGAACTAAACTAGAATTTTATATGTATACTTTAGTTTTGCATAAGGTTTTCCTGTATAGAATTACTATTAGTTATTCACATGTTGTCAGCATGAATGTAGTTTAGCTTACCTCTGCTTGTCACAATCCTTGCATTGAAAAACATGTTTAACTGAAACACCCCCACATCCCTTAATATACCCAAAAAGGGCACACCAAAGGATGTGGTGTGTTATAGGTATAGCTAAAGCTTCACAGAGACTAAGATTCATAAGACAAATAAGTAAAAACAGCGAAAACTTTTAAATAATAACTTATCATTCAAAATTAAGCTTCATCTCAAAATAAGTCATAAAAACATCACATGTCTCAAAATCTCAAAATATCTCATGTCTCATGAAAATACGTCTCAGTCTCATAAAATCAAAGTATAAAAGTAACAATAATAATAGTAATCCCTCTCACAAGTGCAAGTCCATCATAAGCCAAATGAAAAAGATGAAGAATAGAAGAATACATCTGAAATGAGAAAACTCCACGAATGAATCTCCAAGCAACCTGAATCAACTCAACTCTGATGACCTAATGGGGGGAAAAGGGGGGAAATAGAGGAGTGGGTCAAACAATAAGTCTGGTAAGTGAAAGTAATTACAAGCATTTTTAAGCAAGATAAAGATAATAGACTAAGCAATAGTTCTAGCTTAAAAGAAAAATACAAAAAAGATAAAACTCGGATAAAATACTGTTTCTGATTCTGTTTGACCGTTTGCTTTGATTGTTTGATTGTTTGCACTTGTCTTAAACTGCTGTGATTAGGCTAAAACCCAAATCCTATCTCAACTGTTATCTTGATTAGGCTGAAATCCTAATTCTACCCTTTGATCGGCCTATTCTATCTCTGTTGTGCCACTATAAGCTGATCCAATCCTGTTAGTCCCACAACAAAAGACACCTCTTTAGCGCGTAGGACGCAGTAGCGAATTATTTACCCTAATCGATGCTACATGCTCGGTCATCGCCGGTACACACTAACTGTCGCCCCCTATTTTACCCTTTATTTACCCTAATCAGCATAAGCATGCCCAGCCTCACCTAACTGTTGTGAGACCATCAGTCCTAAAAAGGGAATGCTGCCTAGCCTCACCTAATTGTTGTGAGACCATCAGTCATAGACCTGAAAGGGGATGCTGCCGGTACTGGTCCTAACAAAAAATCTTCTAATTTTGCGCCCCTTGCCCAAATCCCCAGATTTGTGCCTCTATCTATTGGCCACTTATTTACCCTAATCGGCATAAGCGTGTCCCAGCCTCACCTACTATTGTGAGACCATCAGTTCTAGATCTGAAAGGGAATGCTGACGGTACGGGCCCTTCTTCTATGTTTGCTTATTAACTTAATTCAAGATCTAAGTTTTAAAATAAGCCTCTTTTGTTATCTCTGCTATATTTGCTTATTAACTTAATCCAAGATCTAAGTTTTAAAATAAGCCTCTTATGTTATTTCTGGTATATTTGCTAATTAACTTAATCCAACATCTAAGTTTTAAAATAATCCTCTTCTGTTATTTCTGCTATATTTGCCTATTAACTTAATCCAAGATCTAAGTTTTAAAATAAGCCTCTTCTGTTATTTTTGCTATATTTGCTTATTAACTTAATCCAAGATCTAAGTTTTAAAATAAGCCTCTTCTATTATTTCTTTCTTTCTGATTATAACCTATGTGTTATAATTGTTCTTGCAACTGTTACCCTTCTATTTTCTCTTTTTAGTTATAACCATTTGTTATAATTATGCTTGCAAATATCTTAAATTTGCCTATTTCAGTCCGTCTCTATTTTATTTCAGTTTTTCTTATTTTACATCTGATTTCTGTAAATTTAGTGTTTTTCCATTTTAATCCATATTAGCAAATTCTTCTCTTTTTAATTATTTGCGTAAAACGAGATTAAATCTCTATAAAAAGAAACTAACATTTACAGGCTAAATTCCAACTTAAAACATATGTAAATAACTGAATAAAATAGCTGAATAAAAATAGACTGGAATTTTTTTTTGAAATTGACTTAAAAACTAACTGTAAATAAACTTACATAAAAACTATCTCAAAATTGTAGAAAAACTATGACTATTGAGAACCCAATTATTTTAAATTGCTTACAAATCTAAAATAATTAAAAAACACTCACCTGTGGTCCTTAGCTCTAGTCCTTGGGCTTCCTGGATCCACTTCTAGGGTGTAGAATATTTTTATTAAAAAGATCTTCTCCTCAAAAAAAATTTCTGTTTAGGGTTCAGCCTCAGGCAATGAACCCAATTGGGAGAAAATCTGAATGAGAAAAATAGCTAGGTCTAGGGTCTTATTTATAGTATGGCTTAGGGATCTCGGGCCGTTGGATTTGAAGATTGAATCTGGTGCAACCACGTCATAGGCTCACTAGGAACCGTCGGATGCAGCTACGGACGCACAAGATTTGCCCAAAAATCAAAAATATAGTGTTCGGCTCGTACCTGGACGTTTTCACATCCAGGGATTTTGGCGGGTCGACCCAACCTATAGGCGGGTCGACCTATGTATATTGGGGGTTGACCTACAGGTCAACCTGACCAAAACAAGGGTCGACCTAGGCCCTTTTTTGTTTTCTTTTGATTTCTTATTTCTTTCGTAACTTCTCCATACCAGCTCGGATTTCGACAAGTTATATATGGAAATTGATCAGAAAATTACCATGGACCCAATGGTGCAACTTCCGTGGCGCGATTCTGACAATTTCACAAACTTATTTTATTGTTTAGTTAATTAGTTAATTAATTATTATAGCTCAAATTTTGAGTTGTTATAATAACATCCCATTATATGTGGAATTAAGTCGTAATCTAGTTGCACTACTTAGCCAATATATTTACAAGTATCTCATGCTAATTTGTCTTTATTTCCTAAGACAATGAAATAACTTTTTTATATTATTATTTTAGGTATTTGATCCTTAAGAAATGCATATTTCATTATATAATTAGTCAAACAAAGATTTTTCTAGGAGTAATTTCATATATTACATCCTTGAGATATTGTTTCTAGTACTTAAAAATTTACTAACTACTTCATGCTTCATATTATCTTTCAAAAGGACCATTACTATAATTTATTTGAATTTTTTGAAAATAAACAGATAGCTAACGCAGCCTAGTGCGCAATGCATATCTCTATTTGAGAAACAATGAATCTTCATAGTTCTTTACTGGAATACCTAAATAAGAAAATTGCTATGCCACCATTGATACATGTATACTGATATACATTTCTATACTGATATGCTTTGCAGGTTAGAAAAAAATTCAAAGCTAGTGGATTTGGTACATAATTCAGAGCTAGTGGAAGTTCAGGTAATACTTCTTTCTACACCTTTGCACATTTGGTTTACTTTGAAAGTAGATGTCTTTTGAGCTTTAACACAGTACAGATCTTTTTTCAAAATTGATAAAGACTGTAAAAGGCTACCATGTTATGAAATTGAATAATTGTTGTTGGTGCTGTTACAACATGCTTACTTTCAGGTGTTGGCTCTTATGAAATGAGGTTTAATAACTCTCTTAAAGTACTATTTATTTGATTTTCCAACCTTTGTCATATGTTCCTACCTTTTATAGTCATATTTTCTATGAAAACCTAAAAACAATTTCTTTTTTGTATATAAATAATATCTTTATATTGTTTATCATCTAAAAGTGTGTTATATACATGTACAGGTTATCGACAGGCCAACCCAGGGTCACATATATTTGTCGAGAGAATATGTTGTTCCTTAACGGATATTTGATTGTGCTAATGCTCGAGTTTTAATACCAACAGAGGCATATCTCCTTGGAAGGTATGTTTATATGATTATGGAAAAGTAACCTAAACATGATTTTATGTATATCTTAATGCATGTGCAAATCCAAATTGGCTAGTAATAAGAAGTTTCCAAGCATCAGCTAGCTTCTAAATTTTGTATTATATGAATTATAATGTCAACCCTTAATAACCAAGTCGAGTATATTGAATTATACTGTTAAACTACAGAAAAATTCATGTTGACCAGATTATTGGTAAGAGTTTAGTTCATATCTAATGATAAATAGTTAATATCAATTTTATGCAAAGTAATGTCTATTGGATATAATATCATTTCTTATGAATCTGATGATGGCTCTAGTTCTGATGATGATTTTATATTTACGGACTACTGTGACGAAGAGTTCAGTGTTATGTTAATGATTAATTACTTTGTTGTTAACCAAAGGAGTATCATGAATAGAATACCTTGTAGAACATCAACGCTTACGGGAAGGATGTTCATACTTGATGTATTGAATAGAAATCCTTCTATATGTCATTAAATTTTTCGAATGCAGAAGCATGTATTCTTGAATTGTGATGTTCTAAAAGGGAAAGGACTTTTGACTGATGGAAGAAAAGTAAGCATGGAGGAGGGTGTGGCAATGTTTCTAATGATAATAGGGCACACAACAAGATATAGTGTTATTGCCGATCGTTTTCAGCATTCACACCATACTATTTCAAAATGAAGAGTATTACGAGCTGTTTGTTCTTTGGGCATGGAGATAATACGTCTAACGGATTGAGATGTCATACATGAACGTCTTGAAAACAAGTATCCCTACTTTAAGGTCATATTTAGCACAACTTTTATATTTATCAAATAATAAAAACAAATAATATTGTAGGATTGTATTGGCGCAATAGATGGAACACATGTTGTTGCATGGGTCCCGCATCGAGTAAAACATCTTTTCGTCGAAGGAAAACCAATATAACACAAAATGTCATGGTGACATGTGATTTTGATATGAAATTTGTATTTGTATACGCTGGACGGGAAGGCGCTGCTAACGATTCTCAAGTATTCATCGATGCAGTTACAAGAACCGAAAATAATTTCCCAATGCCAAGAGGAGGTATATTTTATTGTATAAAATGTCACTATCAAACATTATTTTATAAATAGTTACATATACTTACCTTTATAATATTTATATAATACATGGCCATTATTTTATAGATCAACATTACCTTGTTGATGCCAGATACTCAAACATGCATGGATTTCTGGCTTTTTATCGAGGATGTAAATATCATTTACGTGATTATAACAGATGAGGAAGACTATGTGGAAAGGAAGATTTGTTCAATTATAAGCACTCGTCGTTTCGAAATATAATCGAGCGTTGTATTGGTGCTTTAAAAGCAAGATTTCCAATTCTAAAACTAATGACTAATTATCCACTTTAAAATGTATTTGGTTCTACAGTTTTGAAAAATAGTTTTTAAATTGGAAATATTATACACATATTACATTTTATACACAATTGATTTTTAATTTAAAAACTATTTTTCAAAACTGTAGAACCAAATACATTTTTCAAAATATTAAAAACAGTCAGAATGAAAAGCTGAAAATGGGCTTTAAGAGCTAAAAACTAAAAATGAAACAAACGGGGCCATATTTTTTGAAAAATGAAAAAAAAAATTAAACATATTAATTATATATATATATAAATATATATAATATGTGTGCACATATTTAAAAATAAATCATTTTTTGGGCCAAAATATTTGAGGTATAATATAATTTATTTAAAAATAATATATATATATGTGTGTGTGTGTGTATGTATGCACATATTACTTTCTACATAAACTATATTTTTACTTTTGGGTTTTATAAAAAAGTCTTTAAGTTTTAAAATAAATAAAACAATCTAAATAATTATATATATATATATGATTTAGTTAAATTCCATTTCTAAATTTTAATATATATATATATATGTATGTATAAATAAATATATATATAATACATATATTTAAAAAATTTAGCAAAAAATGATAATGTTAGAAACATATAAATTCTAAATAAATGTATATATATTATTATTAATTATTTGAAACATTATTGCTGAAAACTTTATAATAAAACCAATTTTTCGACAGCTGAAATATATATATATATAATATATTGCCAAACGTAAAATTTATACATACATACATACATACATATATCCATGTAAACATCCATAAACATATTAAAGATATATTATTGATATTGCATGCCCATTTTGTGATCATAAATCACAATAATCATCTATATATATGATTTATCTTATCAATCACCTAAATGTATTAGACCAATATATGAAAGCTATTATGTTCACACTGAGAATGTGAATTTGCATTAATAAACAAAATTAAAGTTTAAAAAATAAAAAATAAAAAATTTTAAGTAATAAATCGCTAAAATGTAAAATAAAACAAATTTAAATTCAAACAATAAACTCTACTTTTTATAAATGTTTACTAGATATGATTTGGTGTAGTCAAATTATTTATATGAACACAAAATAAAGAAGGAAGAAGGGAATTGGAAAGATGTACAGAGAGCTATCGGAATTCTTCAATCAATGTTTTCTATGATAAGTGTAACAACACATGAATTTTCACTTAGTAATAAATTGTAATTTAATCGTTAGTTGAAGATTAAATGAACTAATAAAAAGGAGAAATTTTAAAGATGAATGAATTAGGACTCGAGACCTATTCCGTTGAGTTCGTAATGCCATTTATATATGAATACATGTTAAGTTTGTTAAAATCTAATAAGATTACTAAAATTAGTGTGGGAAGAGAGATAAGGAAAAATTATTTATTTTATTAGAATTGCATTACTTATTCACAAATGAGCACTTTCCTCTTCATCTCTTCATTGCATACTCTATCGCATACCACCCACCTTCTTGTCTCGGACTTGAAATCATTAGTATGCTTCTCCCTTTTCTCCTATACCAAAGTGATGTTATCTCTTAGTGATTGCAGTCTTAGATCATGGAGTGGCCAAAGAGAAATTCAGTTTCAATCTCGAGTCTGAGTTGGGTTGCTAGGTATGTTTTGTTGTTGTTTTGGGCACTATTTTGGAGTGTGCCTTTGTTACTTGGTGATCGACCATGCCTTTTGAATTCGATATAGGGTGGATTGGATGGTTTTGAGTGCATTTTGGTTGAGAGTTACAACTGCATCTTTTTCTCATCTAGTCAAATTGGTGTTTGCTTAGAGGGAGTTGTTGCCGGTGATGTTGGTTGTGCATTTTGTTCTACTTGTGTATTTCCCTTTAGATTTTTGGTTGTCTTAGTTTCTCTATTTCTTCGATTAGTTGGTTCATGGTATTGGTCTGTCTGCCTTGCCATGTATTTGATTTGTCATCTTCTTCGGGTTGTTTTAGCTTCTTTTGTATCTAATGCTTTTCGTTATATGTTCATACCCATTGGATCCCTTTGATATGACTTTGGATGAACCTTCTAGGAGGCTGCTTGATGATAGTAAGTTTAGGCATTGTCTTTTCATTGCCATATATGACATGTCTTGGCCTTGGTAGGTTTTGTACATCTTTGGTAATCTGGTTATCCCTGAAATCTTCTAGGATATGCTATTTTTGTTTTTTTCTATTTCAAATCGTATGGTCTCGTTGGTAATGTTGTTGGTTAGTATTATGTTAGTGTCTTGTTGGTGGCATATTGGGAATATCATGCATTATATATGGTGCCTATTTTTTAGAAATCTGGAATGAATTTATAGTGAATTTTTTGCAATATTGCTGCTTTAGAATTGTATACTTCAATGATTTATTTACCGCTCCTTATTGGAAAACGGAAGGTTGCTATTAATCTAGTATATCTGAATTAAGTTGGACTTCGATTGAAATTATGTTGGCTTTTCATGTTTTGTTAAGTCCTTGATTCTTAACATAGTGTGTGATGTATCGTATACTATAATTGTGCAAGACTTAATGTGTACAGTAACCTGCCATTGTGCATGGTTAGAGTGAAGCTACTCTTCGAGCTTTGTAGGCATGTGTCGTAAAGTAGTTGAGGTCTATCTACATTACACCTATTTTAATCTTTCAATAAAGGTAGACGGCCCACTATAAAATCCGGCTTAACTAGGGAAAGGTAAGAAAATGTTTTATTAACTTTAAATCCACATAACTTCTTCAAATCTTAACGTGAAATTCTGAATTAATCTCCAAATTCAAGTTAGAAGATTCTTTATAAATCAATACCATTAAATTTGTATTTTGGAGAAGATAAAGGCTTAATTTCATAAATCAAAGGAGAGTTTCAAGTTGGGCTTCATTAAACTTTGATTTCTTAAAGATTCGGTGAGTAAGATCTCTTCTCTAAGATATATAATCATTTGATTATCATGGTTTAGTGACAGTGTTGGTTAGGGCTTGAGTAATGAACTTGATTAGGGATTGATATGAGAATCTTGTTAAATGAATGTTTTAAATTATAGATTCTATAAGTTGATGTGTTAAGAATCGGTAAAATATGAATGAAATTTGATATGAATGTGTAGTTTAATTATTGATTGAATTATTGGTAGTAACGATGGGATTGTATTAAATGGTAATTAAAGTTGTCATTGAATAATGGAATATGGAATTGGAATGATTGGTTGGGGAATTAAACTCATATGGTTTGTAAACCGTTTGAGTTTTGGAATGATTCATCGAATTACCATCTAGTGGTATTCATCTCATTGAGGATCGTTGAATATGTGAACCCAATTGCAAGATGTAGCAGGCAACGTAAGGTCGTGAAGTCGTAAGGCTCAATGTCGAGGAGAGAAAAACCAAGATGATGATTGAGTAAAGTTTAATGATGCATAAATTTCTAAGGAAAACTTACCCCATCTAGGTTCAACCTATTCCCCTACAGGCGAACGGTTGACTGACCATTTGTCATAGGTTGACTATTCAAAGGGGATGTTTAGGGTTTTCTTGGCCGAAAGGAAATAGCCTATAACTATCAACTGGAAAAGTTCAACCAATAGACTATTGAAGTAGTCAGTCAATTGGTAAAACCTGATCAGTCGATTATTAGTCTATAGCTAAAATTGGCTATTGCAAGTGAATCGACCGATCAATTTTGATTATGCGACGGATGAGCTATTTGTCAGTTGGAGAATTTTGGGTCTTCTCGGGGATTTTCCAAATGAATTTCAAGATGCAATATCTTTTGCATATGAAGTCGGATTAAGACGTGGTTTAGACCGATATTCATTACTTTCATACGGCAAAGATCCATGAAGTTTTGGTAGCGTTTGAAGTAATTTGATTCCGAGGCCTAAGTAGGACCCACTACAACGTATTCCAGAATCATCAATTTTGAGATAAGACTGGGAGGGTGCATCAGGGATATGAGATGACATTGAGGTTATATTTGTTGATTGAAGATGTTTTTCGATTCGTATGATAACTTTTGCATAGCCATTCGGTGATTTTGAGGTGTGAAAACTAGGGTAATTGATATACATCTCTATATGGTACCATACATACGAAGTTAGTCCATGTCCCTTGGCTTCGTCTGTGGGATTAGATATTTTAAGACCATTTTCGGCATGAGCGGTTGTCATGTCGGATGTGCACCTTCGGGCAAGACAATACTGTTGATATAAGACGTTCAATCTTGGTAACACAACTATAACCTTGGGCTATGTTATAGCAAGGGTTATGTGCTCAGATGTACCAGTCCTTTTTTATCATTATAAGGAAATGGTTGCAGTTAGAAATGTGTATATCAATTCGGGTTCGATTCGACTTTAGGTGGTAGACGACACGTTGAGAGCATCATAAGTATTGGTCTTATGTTGATGGTTATACTTGACAGATTTCGGCCTTGTTGGGAGACCGATGGCTAATTAGCCCAGTCTGTCTTATTTTGAATATGATAATTTTATAATATAGTGTAGCACGATAATAGAATATTTTAACTTATTAGATATAAGTGAAGATGCAGGTTGAGGTATGGTTTCATTATCTCGAGTTATCATTTGGTATTATTCATGATATATTAGCATATTTATAATCATGTATATTAGTGATATTTCCTTCTCACAAGACTTTATGTCTGACCCTATCATTATTATTTCTTTGTTGTCTATTCTTTGAGTGGGTTGATTTAGGGAAGGAATCTCTACTAGCTGAAGGCCATTTATGGAGCCATAATTATATTACCTCCATGGTCATATTTTTCCAGTTTTTAGTTATATTAACATGTAGATATATGTATTATTTTGAGACATGTATTCTTATGAGATTTGATGTACAAACTACTATTTGCATTATGATGTTAGATCTTATATCTCTCGATACGATATGAATTTATTCCTCTACATGTTTATATTGATATTATATTTTATATCGTTCTGCTTGAGAATTGATTAGGTATGATGGATATGGTCTGTGATCATTATTGTTGTTTTTATATATTGCCCTTAATGGAACATCATCCTTGATACCGTTGGGGAGTCTAATTGCTTATATGTGTAGATTCTGGATGTTATGAGAGGCATATTGTTACATTCGATATCAGAGCTTAGGTTACTTGATCATCATAATTGGGATAAGTTGAGAAAGCGTATTTGCATTATTGTTATACTTATGCATTTAGCATTTAGGCACTCACGTTTTTGTTTATAACAAGTTTTACTATATTATAGGAAATGTTATGTGACATCCCCCATTCCGAGGCTCGAAAATAAGCGGTACTGATGTTGCAGTCATCAATAGTATTATTTTATGGCGACAAAATTAGATTAGTTAGTAGAATCATTAACATCAAAGCATGGGAATATGAAAAAAATTCAAAACATAGATTTCATTAATTAATTTCAACATTCATTAGATAATCTCAAACGTTTCCCAAGTTCGGATAAAATATAATTATTACAAAATACTTCAAGAGCGACATATAAAGATGCCCCCATGGTTGATCAGAGTTTACTAGTAGATAGATACAACTTCTGCTATCACGTATACAAAAGTCATAATAACGCAGCGGATAAATAAATAGATAGACTCCTACATAGCTAGCTCCGCCTCCCGCATGTCTTGGGAAGCTTTATTCGCCAAACCTAATTAACTTGAACCCTACTCTCGAACTACTCAATTGAGTACCCGAGAGTTTAAGGGGAAAACAAAAACTTCTGGTCAGACAAAAAGTCTGGAGTGAATTATAATGTTCCATCTCTGTTAATAGATATCCAGTGAGACCACGTCACTGAGCGAAATGGGTTTTCCTCGCACTAATATCCTCTAAAAATATGTCATTTATAAATCAGGCACTTGCAACTGCAATTGTTAAACAAGACAATATAAACAATCATATGAATGCATGCAACCTGGGTAATCATGACCAATCTGTCTAAATAAATGGACTATTTGTCCCAATATCATAGTTTTCTTAGGGTAACTACAAACCTATATGGCCGACTTAGGCATACCAGATATATCAAAACTATCTATCCCAATATCATAGTTTTCTCATGGAAACTTACTATTCCTAGGGACACTCTGATCCTAATGGTTTTGTAGGCTAACCAATAACCTACCTCATCTTTGTGTATTCCTTTCAGTGTTTAAACCTACTCTTAGTCTTACCTTTGACGAAGCCCTACACACTGGAATTTTGGACTATACCAGCTAGGGGCTAACAGCTGAAGTATAGGGCACGACACTACACCAATCCCATCTGGTTTTCTAATCTCTAAGTCAATTCATCCTATCATAATTTATCTAAAGGTGATAAGAATAATCTTTCTTGTAAAATTCTGGGCTAAATCCCATTTTATATTTCCTCTAAAACATAATTCTTTATAATTGATTTACCCTTGAAATCATACTTTTAAACAAGAAAAACTATGGCCCTTTACTTTATCCAAAATATTATGCCAAGATATATATTCTTTTATAAAATAGCAATGATGAATTTCGAAATCACTTAGAGGTTGTCGCACCTCAAAACCTTAGGCTATGAAACCATAAACAATAAAACCATTTATATTGATAAAGTGAGGCATTAATATTGCCTATATGGGTTGCCGCACCCTTCCATATTGAAATCATATTAAAGCATCTAATTTATAAAACACAAAGCCATAAAGCTAAAACCATTTATGTCACATGTCATAAATAAATATAGGTTGCCCCCAACTAGAAGTGGCATAGTCATGGGTTACCTATTTATAATTAATGTCGAAATTCATATATGGGGCATCAATGCCGTAACACAGCTTATGTCAAAATATACTTATAACGGCATTACTGCCTTTTGGAGTTGATGTCGGTATAGGAAATATGTGGGATCATGAGCGTTGCTATAAACTTACAGCATTATCAATGTCACGATAAAATATGTAAAATAGGCGGCATAGAAAACTAGCAGCACGGAAAATGTGCAGCATAAAAGATATGCGGCATATACCACTAGCTGCATCACCAATGTTGTAGGCATCAATGTCGGCATTGGCTTATATGCACCCCAACCTTAATGGAATCATTGCATATCAACAAGGTTGATACCACATTCTTCCCTACAAGTTCATGATGCCATGCAACGTAGATGGACAGCAGCATCAATGATGACGGTAATGGCATATCCCGTAATTATTATAAAAACTGCAAGTTTTCTATATAAAGTGTTTTCTTTTTACCAACTCCTAATCGTTGTCAAATTCTTATTGGATAATGTCTTTCTTTACTAAATTATTTCTAGAATTACTGCCATGAACCAGATTACATTCCAAAATTAATTTTGCAAACCAATAACTTTATATTATTTTTTTGATATAATTATTAAGCTATCCTAGCCAAATAAATTCATAATAATTCACAAACACTTGGGAAAAATCCCAAAAATCATAATAAATCAGGTTTATCATATTCTTTAACATATAAAAAATTTGGGATTAAAAACAATAATTAGTTAATTTTTATAAATAAAACCCGAAATAAGCTATTTTCTTCACTTAAGAAATTCATAAAATATTTATACTTGCTTGGAAAATTATGAAATTAAAAACCCACTTCTAAAATAATATTCTAACATCATATCATAATTTCAAGTCGAATAGATGTCATAAACTAGGTTTCCACTCTTAAAACCTATTAAATAATTTCATAATAAATCCAATAATTCATCATTCAAGCTTGTATTCAACCAATCATTCAAAACATGGTATAAAACAATCATAAGATTCGGGTTTAATCATAAGACCAAAAGTAAATAAGAAAACTTGAGATGGGTTATCATTATTCTCATTGATTTGATAGAGAATGTTGAGATTTGAGTTTAGAATTGATTTTCCCTAAGCTAAATCTTGATTTCCTAGATTTTCTTCTTCTTTGAACTCCTTAGTAACGACCGGCCTTGTATTTACTTTGTGTAAATAAATGTGAATAAGGGAGATGAAAATGTAAGGGTTTATGTTTATAAATGTTCCTATTCCTATTTTATCTTCCACATAATTTCCTCCTTCTAATTTAAATCAGAACCATTCTTATTAATTCATTAATTAAAGCTCGACCCATATTAACTTCCAAATCTCATTCTCCTTATCTTCTTACATTATTTTATTTAATTTATCTAATTAAATATCCTGAATAATGTTAATTAAAATTAGGGATGTTACATACTCCCCTCCTTAAACAATTTCATCCTCGAAATTACGATAAGGTACATAACAAAGATATAATGCAGAGAAAAAACATACCATCAGAACAAATCAGGATAATTGTCCTAATCATGTCCTCCATCTCCCAAGTACAGTATTTCGTGTTGTCACTCCACTGGACCTTTACTAGTCTAACTGTCTTGTTCCTTAGCTTCTTCTTATCCCTTGCCATAAGGTGAACTGGTTGCCTAACAATAGTCATGTCCAGTTTCACTAAAAAATCCCAATGCAGTCGGAGTGATAGTAGTCTTTGGATCTCGAGACACACTTTCTAAGATAAGAAACGTGGAAAACTTTGTGGACTCCTACTAAACTGCTTGGTAATTCTATCATGTAAACAAGTTTTTTGATCCTTTCATAATAGGAAATGGTCCAACAAATCTAGGTGCCAATTTTCTCGTCTTTCCAAATTTTACTACACCCTTCATCGATAATACTTTGACGAAAACATAACGTCCAACTGAGAATTCTATGTCTTTTCGTCTCTTATATGCATAATTTTTCTGTCTAGACTGAGCTTCTTTCCTCCTAACTTGGATTAACTCGACTTTTTATATGGCTTCTCTCACCAAATCTGGACCAAGAATCAATCTATCTCCGGTCTCTAACCAACATACAGGTGATTTGAATGGCCTTCCCCACAAAGCTTCAAAAGGTGTCATTTCTATACTAGTCTGATAACTATTGTTATAGGAAAATTCAACTAAGTGCAAATGGTCTTCCCATGACCCTTCAAAATCTATTACACAAGCCCTCAGCATATCTTCAAGAACTTTGTTAACTTTTTCTGTTTGCCCATCAATTAGTGGATGGTAAGTGATACTCATCTTGAGCTTGGTACCTAACACCTCTTGTAGACTCTTCCAAAATTCACTAGTGAATAAAGTATCTCTGCCACTAACCGTGCTACTAGGAATGCCAAACAGTCTAACAATATTCTTCATAAATAACTTTGCCAAAATGGTCATTGTCCTTGTTGACTTAACGGGAATGAAATGTGCACTCTTGGTCAAACTTTCTTCTATAACCCAAATACTTTCATTTCCCCTACTCGACCTTGGTAGTCCGTCAATGAAATCCATGGATATAGAATCTCGTTTCCACTCTGGTATATCTAAAGATTGAAGCAATTCGCTCGGCTTCTAATGCTCAGCTTTAACTTGCTGGCAATTCAAACACTGCTTTACCCATAAGCCTACATCCCTTTTCATACATTCCCAGAAGAATCTTCTCTTTATATCTTGATACATCTTAGTTCCTCCAGGATGAATGGTAAACTTTGATCGATGACACTCCCTAAGAACTTCCTTCCTTAGGTCGGTAACATCTGGAACACATAATCATCCCTTCTTTCTTAACCATCCATTTTGATTAAGATAAAAATCCTTCAAGTCATCAGTCTCAGTTCCACTTTCCAATCTTTAAATTCTCTTAGCTAATAATGGACTATTATTTGCTTAGAATCAATCCTTTCAATCAATACTGGTCGAACTTCTAAGCATGATAACATGATAGTTTCTTTGCTAGAACTAGTTGCAGATCTTATATGCACACTACAAGTGATTAATACTTCCAAATCTTTCCACTTCGTCAACATTGCATTTTGATGTTTTCTGCTAAGTGCATCTACAACTTTATTTCCTTTCCCTGGTGTGTACTCAATTCCAAAATCATAAGTTGCTATGAACTACAACCACCACTGTCGTCTCATATTCAACTCATTCTAAGAGAATAAATATCTTGAAGACTAGTGATCCACAAACAAATCCCAAAGCAAGATTACTGCTGCCAACTCCAAACCATGAGATGAACATCTGATTTCATGGGGTTTGAGCTAACGAGAAGCATAAGCAATCACTTTATCTCTTTGCATCAACATAGCTCATAATCCTATTCCACATGCATCAATATATGCCACCAAATCTTGATTACAATCTGGAACAACTAACATAGGCGTATTGATCAATAAATGTTTCAGCTTCAGGAATGCTTCCTCACATTTATCGGTCCAAACATATTTCACATCCTTCCTTGTTAGTTTAGTCATCAGTGCTGCTATACGAGAGAAATCCTTGATGAATCTCTGATAATAGCCAGGTAATCCAAGAGTACTCTTTATCTCAGTCACCATCATGGGTCTCTTCCAATTATTGACAGCTTCTATCTTAGTTGGATCCACTGACAACCCTTTTTCTGAGACAACATGACCAAGGAACTTTACCTCTTTCTTTCAAAAATGACACTTCAAAATTTTTTCCCTTAGTTAATGCTGCCTCAACGTCTCAAGCATAATTTTAAGGTGAGTCTCATGATTTTGATCATTCCTAAAATAAATTAGAATGTCGTCTATAAATACTAAGATAAACCTATCTGAATGCTCTTAGAAGATTCGGTTCATCAAATCTACGAAGAAAGCAGACGCATTAGTCAATCCGAATGGCACTACTAACCACAAGTACGAACCATTTATTCGAAATGCGATCAAAGGAATGTTATCCTCTACTACCCTTAATTGATGGAAACCTGTCGCCAAATCTAGATAGGAAAGTACTTTGGCTTCACTCAACCGATCAAATAAATCGTCTATTTTGGCAAAGGATATCGATTCTTTATCGTCTTTTCATTCAACTTATGATAATCGATACATAATCTCAACAACCCTCTAATTTTTTCACGAATACCGTGGCCGCCCACCAAGGTGAACTTCTCGGTCTAATAAAAAAAATTCCTTCTAAGTCCACCAACTACACCTTTAACTCTTTCATCTCGGTAGGTGTCATTCTGCTAGGCAGTCTACTTATGGGTTCAGCTCCAGGTACAAGATCTATTCGAAACTCAATAGCGCGTTTCAGTAGTAGTCCCATTGCTGCCTTAATGTAACATCCCTCATTTTAAGACATGAACTAATCGCAACAGATGCTACAGCCATTTGTAGCATTAATTTTCGGTAATAAAATGCGGTAATGTTAATAGTATCCATATTATCAGAAGCACAAGAATATGAAATATTACAAACACAATTTCAGAACCACTTTTCTCATTATATTTCAAATCAGCATTTCATATTCAGTACATATCTCATAACGTCTCCCAAGTTCAGATAAATATAATTATTACAAAATATGTCAAGGGCGACATATGAAGGTTCCCCTTTGGATGATCAGAGTTACTAAATAGATAGCTATAACGTCTGCATTTATATACAATACTCAATCATAGTGGAATAGATAAATAGACAGTCTCCTACATAGCTAATCTTTGCCTCCTACATGTCTTCGGAAGCTTTATTCGCCAAAACCTACTAAACCTAAAAGCCTTGACTCTCAACCTAATCAAATTATATTTTGAGCACCCAAGAGTTAAGGGGAAAACATAAACTTCGAGTCAGATAAAATGCCTAATGTAATAATATGACATCTCAATTTATTGATATTGAGACCACACCGCCAAGCGGAACGGGTTTTCCCCTCACTAATGTCCTTTAAAAGCATATCTTTGCAAATCAAGTCCTACAAACAAACTTGTTATAAATAACAATATAACAATAACATGTATGCATACAAAATAGGTAATCAATGGACAATATGTCCCAACATCATAGTTTTATCAGGCTGACTATTAACATATGCTGACTCGGGCTTACTAGACATAATAAATGTTCTTACTGTTAGAGGAAAACTGGATAGTCTGTTTGTAACTTACTACTTCTAGGATCAACTGATCCAAATGGTTTTGCAGGCTCATCAATAACCTATCTCTACTTTATGTATTCCTTTCTCTATGTATCCTTCTTTTAGTCTTACCCATGATAAAGCCCTACACGCTGGAATTTTGAACTTATATTAGCCCGGGGCTACTAGCTAAAGTAGAGGACGTGACTCTACACCAGTATCATCTATTTTTCTCATCTCTGAGTCATTCTTTTAGTAAAATTCAGGGTTAACTACCTTATCCATGTTTCCTTGAAAACAAAATATTTGTAAATGATTTAACCCATGAAGTCATACTTAAAACAAGGAAAAGATTGGTCATTTACTCAAAATACTTATGCCATGATATATGCTTTACAAAACATTATTGATGAAACTCGAAATCATTAGGGTCTTCGACCCTTTCAAAACTTAGGCTATAAGGCCAAAACTATGTAATACCTTTAAAATTATAAAACTCGGCGAGGTCATCGCCATTAAAGATCTTTGCCCATTCTAAAGCATGTCGAAATCTTTTATTTAAAATATATAGGGATGACATCGAAGTTACTACTCCAAAAGTCATAGTGTTAGAACTATAAATATTGAACTTCGGCAACATGTAAAACATTGGCATCAATGCTTTACCGAGGTTATAAAATTTAGTACATGTAATGTTGATATATATGACGTCGATATGGTTAAAAACATTATAGGCTAAGCTCGATGATAGTTAAAATCAACATAGACTAGGCTCGATGACTAGTTAAAGTCATTGACTAAGCTCGATAAAAATATTAAAATCGGCATTGGGTAAACTCGAGGACAAGTTAAATGCAGCAAGGGTTAGGCTCGATGACAATTTAAAACGGCAGGGGCTAAGCTCGACAACCATTGGGTTGACGAAGCAAAAACTTGGAGTTATTAACAAAACAGATCGATATCGAAGTTATAAAAGTTCACGATCCTATAGAACGTAAGCGGCCATATGCCTCTTTGTATAAAATGCGGCATGTATAAGCATCGACATGCCCATGTCAAGTCATTTCTCTTTATCTTTATTACCTCGGTCTCGACGAGGTTCAAACCTAATCCACTTCATTCCAGGCTCGTTGAAATCATATGTATTGGTTTGTACTGCGTCGATGACTCGGAGATGCGGCAAGATGGGTTCGACATGGCCAATATCGACATGGCAGAATGGTAGGTAACTTAAAAACGACAATATTACTATAAATAGTGCTTTCTTTTCACTAAACATCTATAATTTGTCAAGATCTCATTGCCTAGCAAAACTTTAATAATTTCTTTTATTAAAAATCTACCACCTAACATGATTCTCAATATCAAACATTTTTTACAAATTACCCCTTATTATAAGCATTTAATTAATCAAATAAGCCCTTTTTGGCTCAAATAATTTATTTATCATTCCTAAACTCTTAGGAAAAATCCTTAAAAATCACGATAAGTCAAATTAACTATATTCTTCAACATGTAAAAATTTCTAGGCCGAAAATTTTATTTAATTATTTTTAATAATTAAAACCCGAAATTAACCAATTTCTTCACTTAGAAAATTCACATAAAATCCATACTTGATTGGAAAATTATGAAAATAAAAACCCACTTCTAAAATGATTTTCTTACATCATATCAAAATCTCAAGTCATTTAGGTATCATATGATATGATTTCCAACTCAAACGTATCACTGAATTTCATATTTAAATTCTAAAAATCACCAATAAGCATTTCATCACTCAAACTACTAAAACACGACATAACACTTGCAAAAGAAACGGATTTACTCTTAAAATCGAAACATAATAAAAAATGTGAGATGTATATTCATTATTCACCTTGATTTGGATGAGAAAGATGAGATTTGGTGTAGACTTGATTCCTTTTAGCTTTAATTCCTTAATCATTTAGTTTCCTTCTTGTTTTCCCTTTGCTATGGCCGGCCTCACTCTTTGTTTAGTTTGTATGTGTGCAAATGAATGAAGGAAATGAAGATAGAAGGATTTAAGGGGTAATAATGAGGGTTACCTATTACCATTATCATGTTCCTTCTTCTTATTCTAACTTTTATTTCTCTAATTGGTTTATTAACCAAGGCAAGGCCTAAAATTAATTACCAAATCTCAATTTCCTTATCCCTTTACATTATTTAATTTAATTTATCTAATCAAATTTTCTAAATAATGTTAGGAAAAATTAGGGTCATTACAGACTCCCCTCCTTAAAGAATTTCGTCCTCGAAATTATGATAAGGTACATACATCAATTAAACATAAAGGTAATAGCATACCATCAAACAAGTCAGGATAAGTGTCTCTAATCCAGCTCTTAATTTCCCAAGTACAGTCTCTCTTATCGTCACTCCAGTGGACCTTTACTAATCTAACTGTCTTATTCTTTAGCTTTTTCTCATCCCTAACCACTATACGAACCGGTTGTCTAATTATAGTCATGTCCGGTTCTACCACTATGTCTTCTAAGTCAATCGGAGTAATAGTAGTCTTTGGATCTCGGACACACTTCCGTAGAAGAGAAATATATAAAACTTTGTAGACTCCAGCCAAACTATTTGGTAACTCTATCCTATAAGCGAGTTTCCCGATACTTTATATGATAGAAAATGATCCAACAAATCTAGGTGCTAATTTCCCTGACTTTCCAAACCTTATTACACCTTTCATCGATGATACAATAACGAAAATATGATTTCCAACTGAGAACTCTAAGTCTTTTTGTCTCTTATCTACATCACTTCTCTATCTTGACTGAGCTTCTTTCATTCTAGCCCGAATTAACTCAATCTTTTCTACGGCTTCTTTTACCGTATCCGGACTAAGGACTAATCTGTCTTCGGTCTCTAACCAACACACGGGAGATTTGCACGGTCCTCCGTATAAAGCTTCAAATGGTGTCATCCCTATACTAGTTTGATAAATGTTGTTATACGAAAACTCGACTAGGTGTAGATGGTCTTCCCATGATCCTCCAAAATCTAGCACACAAGCTCTTAACAAATCCTTCAAGACTTCGTTAACTCTTTTCGTTTTCCCACCGGTCTACGGATGGTAAGCGGTACTCATCTTGAGCTTGGTATCTAAAACTTTCTATAGACTCTTCCAAAATTCACTAGTGAACAAGGAATCTCTGTCACTTACTATTCTACTAGAAATCCCATGTAGTCTAGCTATATTCTTCATGAATAACTTAGCTAAGGCTGGTGTTGTTCTAGTCGACTTGACGGGTATAAAGTGTGCATACTTAGTCAATCTGTCCACTATAATTCAGATACTTTCATTTTCTCTATTCGACCTTGGTAACTCGTCTATGAAATCCATAGATATAGAATCCCACTTCCAAACTAGAGTATCTAAAGGCAGTAACTCACTCGGTTTTTGATGTTCGGCTTTTACTTGTTGACAGTTCAAACACTGCTTTACCCATAAGCCAACATCCTTCTTCATGCCTTCCCAGAAGAAACTTCTCTTCGTGTTCTGATACATCTTAGTTCCTCCAAGATAAATAGTAAACTTCGATCGATGACATTCTCTAAGAACTTCCTTCCTTGTGTTTCCAATGTTCGGAATACATAACCTTTCTTTCTTCCTCAACTACCCAATTGGTCAAGACTGAAATCTTTTAAATCATCAATCTTAGTTCCACTCTTTAACCTTCTGATCTGTTTAGCTAGTAATGGATCATCTTCTTGCTTAAAAGCAATCCTTTCAATCTTTACTGCTCGAACTTCTAAATGTGACAACATAGTGGTTTCTTGACTCGAACTTGTCGTAGATCTTAACTGCCTACCGCATGTAGTCAATGCTTTTAAATCTTTCCACTCAACTATCGTTGCTAACACTACATTCTGATGCCTTCTACTGAGCGCATCTGCTGCTCTATTTCCTTTCCCCGGTGTGTACTCAATTCCAAAATCATAAGCGGCTTAAAATTCTAGCCATCTCTGCTGTCTCATATCCAACTCCTTTTGAGAGAATGAGTATCTTAATGACTTATTATCCATAAACAACTCGAATCTCTCTTTCAAAAGGTAATGTCCCCACACCTTCAATGCAAAAATTACTACAGCTAACTCTATTTCATGTGTCGGATATCTAACTTCATGCGGACTGAGCTGTCGAGAATCGTAGCCAATCACTTTTCCTCTTTGCATTAACACAGCTCCTAATCCAGTTCTACATGTATCTGTTTACATTACTATGTCTTGATTCTCATTTGGAACCACTAACATCAGTGCATTCATCAATAAATGTTTCTTGGAATGCCTCCTCACATTTATCGGTCCAAACGTACTTCACGTCCTTTCTTGTTAACTTAGTCATCAATGCTGCTATTCATGAGAAATCTTTAATAAACCTCCGATAATAGCCAGCTTGTCCAAGAAAACTCTTTATCTCAGTCTCCGGCTCTGGTCTTTTCCGATTATTAACTGTCTCGATCTTAGTTGGATCTACCAACAACCCTTTTTCAGAGACTACATGACCAAGAAACATCACCTTCTTCTTCCAAATATGACACTTCAAAAACTTTTATTTTAACTGATGTTGTCTCAATGTCTCAAGCACTGTCCTAAGATGAACTTCATGATCTCTTTCATCCTCGGAATATATCAAGATGTCATCTATAAATACCAGCATGAATCTATCCAAATGCTCTAGAAAAATTCGATTCATTAAGTCTACGAAGAAGGCTGGTGCATTAGTCAATCTGAATGACATTACCAACCACTCATACGATCCATACCTGGTTCTAAATGTCATCAAAGGAATACTATCCTCTGCCACTCTTAGTTGATGGACCCCTGTCACCAAATCCAATTGAGAAAACACTTTATCTCCACTCAACTAATCAAACAAACCGTCAATCCTCCGTAGTGGATATCGATTCTTTATCGTTTCTCATTTAACTTACGTTAATCGATACACAACCTTAACGGTCTGCGTAGTTTCTTAAAAAACACCACGGTTGCTCCCCAAGTTGAGCTACTTGGTCTAATAATACTTTTCCCTTCTAAATCCACCAGTTGCACCTTTAACTCATTCATCTCGGTGGGTGTCATTCTATCTGGCGGTCTACTAAACGGTTCAGCTCACAGTACAAGATCTATTTGAAATTCAATGGCTCATTTCCGCGGCAGTCCTATTATCGATTCAAGACGTCTGCGAATTCTCTTATAGCAAAAACTTGATTTAACTCGTCTTCCTCTTCCATTACACCCAATAGAGCACAAATATCAAACTTGGGTTTTCTACTAAGTATATGATTCGATCACTACTACTAGGATGTCTTAATGATATTTTCCTATAGTGGAAAAATATCCTAGATCATACTTACTTACCCAATCCATACCCAAAATAATTCTGAAGCCTACAAAATCGGACACATGCAAACTACAAGCAAATATACGACCTAACAATTCAAACTCTAACTGGTCACACTCATCCCAAGAGTTGCATACCCTTCTATCGGATTCGCAACCCTTAAGGGTGTAACTAGGTATGAGGGTTCTAGGTTAAGCTTATCTAGCGAACAATGAGATATGAAAGAATGTGATGCACCAGTATCGTATATAACTCTAACAGGTATACCATGAATCAAAAGCATACCTCCCATCACGGCCTTTCCCTTCTCCTTAGATGTTGGTCTTGAGGTAGCCGATTCTAATGCAAACACCTTGGCCTTCTCAACTTTAGCTGGTTCCTTGCACTAGTTCTTATAATGACCGATCTGAACACTATTGAAGCACTTAATTTCTTCCTCCCATCACCTTCTTTCCATCTCCAAAATGACATTCATTTGCTAAATGTCCTTCCTTATCACACTTATAGCAGGTAATCTTAGATTTTCCTTTCTTGGCAGCTCCACTCTTTTGAGATCTGTTCTTCTGAGAGAACTTCCTCTTTTGATTCTTCCCGCCATGAGCCTTTACTACTTTGTTACTACCAAAGAAAGCAAGCATCTCTTCGTTCCTTAAATCCATCTCAACAACTACTTCACATGGAACTCTAAGATGTGGCAAAGTTTCCCTAGCAAGCTCAAGTCATAGTCCACGAATGAACTTCTCATTCCTCTTAGTTACTGTGTCGATTGTAGCATAACCATGCCTCGATAACTCCTCAAATTTCATACTATTCTCCAACACAGTCATATCTCCCTATACCAACTCAGCAAACTTTCTCAACAGGGTAGACTTAGCGATCTCTAACATAAACCTTTCTTCAAACCTTCTCCTAAATTCTGCCTATGTCTCCGCTACTCCAATAGTAACACTGTTCCACCAGTACAACGCAGCTTCTTGTAGTTTCCTGGATGCCAATCTTATCTTCTGCTCATCATTTAGTCCAAGATCAGCAAAAATCCTCTCGCAATGAAGCAACCACATCTCTACTTAAATTGCATCCTCAGTTCCAATAAATGGATTTTCTCCAAGCCTTGCATAATCCCTACTCAGTACGGCATAGTTGTTGACACCCGGAGCTTTTTGATTCACTCCTCCAGCATTTCCACCTACAAGTCCAGCGGCAGCTCCCGCTTGCATCATGTTGACAAAGAACTGATACATAGCTCCTATATCTACTGTGTTCTAGCATCTGCATTTGCAGCTGTTTGCCGACACGGGTTTCTCCTGGTATTAGGCCTAACATTTCCATTAGTTGTGGTGCTTCCTCCACCAAAATTCACTCTTCCGTTTCCTGTCTCCATATCTTACTTTCCTTTTAAATCTACAATCGAACCTTAGTAAGACACGGAAGAACGGTCTAAGAGAGATGGGAGAATGGAGATAAAGCGTATACTTATATATATATATATAGCAAATACAAGTACGTTAGTATAGCGTAATCTCATACCCCAATCTTATTCTCTGATTCATTAGGATTATGTTTAAGAAATCTTTTTAGGTTCAAAATTCATTTAAGTTTTACATAAACCAATGATCTGATACCAAGATGTAACATCCCCTATTTTGAGGCCTGAAACTAACCGCTACAGATGCTGCAGTCATATATAGAATTAATTTCCTGTGACAAAATGCGGTGATTTAATGCTATCCATAATATCAGAAGCACAAGAATATAAAATACATCAAACATAATTTCAAAACAACTTTTTCATTATTTGTCAAATCGGCATTTCAAATTCAGTATATAATCTCATAACGTTTTCCATTTTCAGACAAATATAATTATTACAAAATATGCCAAGAGTAACATATGAAGATGCCTCCTTGGATGATCATAGTTACTAAATAGACGACTATAACATATGCCTTCACATATAACACTCAATCATAGTAGAATAGATAAATAGATAATCTTCTACATAGCTAATCTTTGCCTCCCGCACGTCTTTGGAAGCTTTATTCGCCCAAACCTACTAAACCTGAAAACCTTAACTCTCAACCTACTCAAAATATATTTTGAGCACCCGAGAGTTTAAGGGGAAAACATAAACTTCGAGTCAGATAAAAAGCCTAGTGTGAATAATAATATGACATCCTGATTTATTAATATTAAGCGAGATAACGTCGCCTAGTGGAATGGATTTTCCCGTCACTAATATCCTTTAAAAGCATATCTTTTGCAAATCAAATCCTACAACCAAACTGGTTATAAATAACAATATAACAATAACATGTATGCATACAAAATATGTAATCGGTGGACTAACTATCCCAACATCATAGCTTTATCATGCTGACTATAAACCTATGGCTGACTCGGGCCTACCAGACATGATAAATGTTCAAAACTACCATAAGAGGAAAACTGGACGGTCTGTTTGTAACTAACTACTTCTAAGGTCAACTGATCATAATGGTTTTGCAGGCTCATCAATGACCTATCTCTACTTTGTGTAATCCTTTATGTGTGTAACTTTCTTTTAGTCTTGCTCATGACAAAGTCCTACACACTGGAATTTTGGACATATATTAGCTAGGGGCTACTAGCTAAAGTGTAAGGCATGACTCTACACCAATCCCATATGGTTTTTTAATCTCTGAGTCATTCTTTTGATAAAATTCTGGGTTAACTACCATATCCATGTTTCCTTGAAAAAAAATTCTTTGTAAATGATTTAACCCTTGAAATCATACTTAAAACAAGGAAAAGATTGGTCCTTTACTTTACTCAAAATACTTATGCCATAAATATGCTTTACAAAACATTATTGATGAAACTCGAAATCATTAGTGTCTTTGACCCTCTCAAAACTTAGGCTACAAGGCCAAAGGTATGTAATACCTTTACAATTATAAAACTCGGCGAGGTCAACGTTGTTAAAGATCTTTACCCATTCATAAAGCATGCCGAAGTCTTTTATTTAAAATATATAGGTTCAATTCATTGGCATAGACTAGGCTCATCGTGGTTATAAAATATTAAACTTCGGCAGCATATAAAACATTGGCATCAATGCCTCATCGAGATTATAAAATTTAGTAGATGCAATACCGATATCGACATGGTTAAAAACATTATAGAGTAAGCTCAATGACTAGTTAAAATATACATAGACTAGGCTCGATGACCAGTTAAAATAGGCATAGACTAGGCTCGATGACAATATTAAAGCGACATTGGGTAAACTCGACGACAAGTTAAATGGGGCAAGAGTTAGGCTCGATGACAAGTTAAAATGGCAGGGGCTAAGCTTGACAACCATTAGGTCAGCGAGGCAAAAATTCAAAGTTATTAACAAAACAGATCGACATCGAGATTATAAAAGTTAGTGATCCTGTAGAAGATAAACAGCTATATGCCTCTTTGTATAAAATGTGGCACGTATAAGCATCGACATGCCCATGTCGTGTCCTTTCTCTTTATCTTTATTACCTCGGCCTCGAGGAGGTTCAAACCCAATCCACTTCATGCCAAGCTCGTTGACATCATACGTATTGGTTTGCTCCACATTGATTACTCTGAGATGTGGTGAGATGGGCTCGACATGGCCGATGTCAACATGGCAGAATGGCAATTAACTTGAAAACTACAATATTACTATAAAAAGTGTTTTATTTTCACCAAACCTCTATAATCTGTCAAGATCTCATTAGCTAGCAAAACTTTAACAATTTCTTTACTGAAAATTTATGGCTTTGTTTACCAAGATCTGACGATGGGTTATTAAATAGTAAGCTGAATAAAAGTTTGCTATTTTAGATACAATAGTACCTAAGGGACCCGATAAATCCCTAATTAGAATTATGGGATTCAATTCTTTTGTCGTGATGTTATATTTCGAACCATTGAATGGACATCTAAATATTTTTTTATATAAATATGCTGGAGTTGATCCTAAAGAGATCCCACTTCCTCATGAATTTATCTTGAATCGGGATCTTTTGTCTTAACTTTTTCTCGGTTTTACCGAGGGAGCAACCCCCATTTTCACCTTGAATTGGTCAAAATACGCTGATTTTTTGATTTTTCATGGAGGATTAGATCCAATAATAGGAGGACCAAACATTTTTACAAAATACCCCTTATTATAAGCATTTTAATTAAACAAATAAGCCCTTTTGGCTCAAATAATTTGTTTCTCATTCCTAGACTCTTAGGAAAAATCCCCAAAAATCATGATAAGTCAAATTAAATATATTCTTTAACAAGTAAAAATTTCAGGGTTGAAAATTTTATTTAATTATTTTTAATAATTAAAACCCGAGATTAACCAATTTCTCCACTTAGAAAATTCATATGAAATCCATACTTGATAGGAAAATTATGAAAATAAATACCCACTTCTAAAATGATATTTCTTACATTATATCAAAATCTCAAGTCATTTGAGTATCATATGATAGGTTTTCCAACTCGAACATATCATTAATTTCATATTTAAATTCTAAAAATCACCAACAAGCATATAATCACTCAAACTACTAAAACATGACATAATACTTGCAAAAAAAGGAATTTACACTTAAAACCAAAACATAATCAAAAACGTGAGATGTATATCCATTATTCACCTTGATTTGGATGAAAAAGACGAGATTGGATATAGACTTGATTCTTTTTAGCTTTGATTCCTTAATTTTTTTGTTTTCTTCTTGGTTTCTCTTTGCTATGGTCGCCTCAATCTAGGTTTAGTTTGTATTTGTGTAAATGAATGAAGGAAATGAAGATAGAAGTGTTTAAGAGGTAAGAATGAGAGCTATTCCCATATCACCCTTGTCATATTCCTCTTTCTTATTCTAACCTTTATTTCTCTAATTGGTTTATTAACTAAAACACTTCCTAAACTTTATTTCTAATTCTCAATTTCCTTATCCCTTTACATTATTTTATTTAATTTATCTAATTAAATGTTCTAAATAATGATAATCAAAATTAGGGTCATTACACTCAAACATATCTGCAAACTCTCTAACGACAAAAACTCGACTCAACTCGTCTTCCTCCTCCATTACATCTAATAAAGCACAAACATCAAAATTCGAGTTCTCTACTGAGTGTATAATTCGATCACTACAATTAGGGTGTCTTAGTGATATTTTCCTATCTTGGCAAAATATCCTAGCATCATAATTGCTTAACCAATCCATACCTAATTTAATTCCAAAGCCCATAAAATCGAACACATGCAAACTTCAGGAAAATATATGACCTAACAACTCAAACTCTAAATGGTCACATCTCATCATCCCAAGTTTCATACCCTTCTATCGGACCTGCAACCCTTTAGGAAGCAATAAGGTATGATGGCTCTAAACTAAGCTTATCTACCAAACAAAGAGAGATAAAAGAATATGATGCACTAGTATCAAACAGTACTCTAACAGGTATGCATGAATCAAAAGCATACCTCCAATCATAGCTTTTCCTTTCTCCTATGATGTTGGTCTTGAGGTAGCTGGTTCAAAAGCAAAAACTTTTGCTTTCTCAACCTTAGCTGGTTCTTTGCACTAATTCTTGTAATGGCCTCTCTTGTCACAATTGAAGCACTTGATGTTCTTCCTCCCAATAACTTTCTTTCCATCTTTAGAACGATATTCGTTCACAAAATGCCCTTTCTTTTCACACTTTAACACACGACATCCGCGTTTCTTTTCTTGGCAGCTCTACCCTCTTGAGCTCCCTTTTTCTGAAAGAACTTCCTTTTCTGATTCTACCACTCTAAGTCTCTGCTGCTTTGTTACCACCAATGAAAGCAAGCATCTCTTCATTCCTCAAAGCCATCTCCACTACCATGTCAAATGGATCCTTGAGATGGGGCAAGGTTGCCCTGGTCTTAATACACGAATGAACTTTTCATTTCTCTTCATCACTGTGTCAACTGTAGCATACCTATACCTGGATAACTCCTCAAATCTTATTGCATACTCCAACACAGTCATGTCTCCCCACACTAACTCAGCAAGCTTCCTAAGCAAAGTCAACTTGGCAATTTCAAACATGAACCTCTCCTTGAACTTCCTTTTGAACTCCGCCCAAGTCAAAGTTTCCTCTGGCACTCCAATTGCAACACTGTTCCACTATTATAATGCAGCTCCTTGCAATTATCTAGATGTCAATCTTCTTTTTTGCTCATCGTTTAGTTCTAAATCGGCGAAAATTCTTTCATAATGCAGTAGCCAATTTTCCTCCTTGATAGCATCCTCATTTCCAATGAATGGCTTTCCTCCAGATCTTGCATAATCTCAACTCAAAACAGCATAGTTACTGAAAGCTGGAAATCCTCAACATTTTCACCAAATAACCCGGCAGCAGCTCCTGCTTTCATTATATTGACAAAGAACCGATACATAGCTTCCATATCCACCAACTGTGTTCCAACACCCACATTAGCATCCGTTTTTTGATCCAGATTCCTTCTAGTATTAGTCTTGACATTTCCAATGGTTGTGGTGTTTTCTCTACCGAGATTCACTCTTCCATTTCCTGCCTCCATATCTTACTTTTCTTGAATCTACATTCAAACCTTAGTATGATACGGAAGAACGGACTAATAGAAATTGAAGAATAAAGATAAGATTTATACTTATATATAGAAAATATAAGTACGTTACTATAATGATATCCCATACCCCAATCTCATTCTTTAATTCATTAGGATTATCTTTTCAAAAACTCTTTTAAATTCAAATTCTTTTAGTTTTACATAAACCTATACTCTGATACCAAGTTGTAACATCCCTGGTTATGAGGCCTGAAAATAAACGCTATTGGTGTTGCAGTCAGTATTATTCCCTGGTGATGAAATGAGATAAGTTAATAGTACCATTAACATCAAATCACAAGAATATGAAATTTTTTCAAAACATAGATTTCATTAATTTATTTCCATATTCATCACATAATCCTAAACATTGTCTGGGTTTAGATAAAATATAATTATTACAAAATACTCCAAGAGCGACATATGAAGATGCCATCTTGGATGGTTAGAGTTTACTACTAGACATATTAATTATATAATCACAAACATTTTCTAGGTTCATATAAAATAGAATTATTACAAAGTACTCCAAGAGCGACATATGAAGATGCCAACTTGGTTGATTAGAGTTTACTACTAGGAAGATCCAACTTCTACCATTACATATATACATAGAAAAGTCATAACAACATAGTGGATTAAAATAGATACACTCCTACATAGCTAGCTCTACCTTTTGCACATATCTGAAAGCATTATTCACCAAGCCTAAATAACCTGGAAAACTTACTCTCGAACTACTCAATTGAGTACCCGAGAGTTTAAGGGAAATACAAAAACATCGGGTCGGACAAAAAGTCTGGTGTGAATAATAATATACCATCTTTGTTAATATATATCTAATGAGACCACGCCGTTGAGCAGAATGAGGTTTCCCCTCACTAGTATCATCTAAAAATGTGTCTTTTATAAATTAAGCACCTGTAACCACAATGGTTAAACAAGATAATATAAACAATCATATGCACGCGTGCAACATAGGTAATCATGACCAATCTGTCTAAATAAATGGACTATCTGTCCCAACATCATAGTTTTTCCAAGGTAACTAAAAACCTATATGGCTGACTCGGGCCTACCAGTTATATCAAATTCTCTAACTTACTGTTAGAAGGAAACTAGATGGTTTATCTAAAACTTACTGTTCCTAAGATTACTCTGATCCTAATGATTCTGCAGGCTAACCAATAACCTACCTCATCTTTGTGTATTCCTTTCTGTGCATAAACCTACTTGTAGCCTTACTCTTGACGAAGCCCTATGCATTGGAATTTTGGACTAATATCAACTAGGGGTTAACAGCTGAAGTATAGGATGCGACCCTATAGTAGTCCTATTTGGTTTTCTAATCTCCGAGTCAATTCATCCTATCACAATTTATCTAAAGGTGATAAGAATAATCTTTCTAGTAAAATTCTAGGATAAATACAATTTTATATTTCCTTGAAAACATAAATCTTTATAATTAATTTACCCTTGAAATCATACTTTTAAACAAGGAAAACTATAGCCCTTTACTTTATCTAAAATATTATGCCATGATATATATGCTTTTACAAAATAGCATTGATGAATTTCAAAATCAATTTGAGGTTTCCGCACCTCAAAACCTTAGGCTATGAAGCCATAAACAATAAAACCAATTATATTGATAAAGTGCGGCATTAATATTGCCTATATTGGTCGTCGCATCCTTCCATATCGAAATCATGTTAAAGCATTTGATTTATAAAACATAAGACCATAAAGCCAAAATCATTTATGTCGCATATCATAAATGTATATAGGTTGCCAACTAGAAGCGGCATAGTCATGGGTTTGCATAGTATAAAACTTTAAAACTTGGAAATATGGGAATGTCAAAATTTAGGTTAGGCGGCATCGTTGCCATATAAAATCAGTGTCGAAAATATCCTATAGCGGCATCACAGTCAAAACACAGCGGCATAAGAAACTAGCGGCGTTATTACCTCTTTATAATCAATGTCGAAATTCAATATGTGGCTTCAATACCGTAACATAGCTTATGTAAAATTTACTTATAACGGCATTGCTGCCTTATAGAGTTAATGTCATTGTAGAAAATATGCAACATCATGGACGTGGTTGTAAACTTGCGGCATTATCAATGTCATAATAAAACATGCGGTATAAAATAGGTAACAGAGAAAACTAGCGGCACAGAAAATGTGCAGCATGAAAGATATGTTGCGTGAACCACTAGCGGCATCACCAATGTTACAGGCATCATTGTCGGCATTGGCTTATATGCACCCCAAACTCAGTGGAATCATTACGTATCAACGAGGTTGATACCATATGTGTAAGCCCCACCTCGATACCCATACTAACAAAAGATATTACTAGGTAATACTTTTGCCAATGCAGAGAATAAGGCTGGTTAGGAGTAACCATCCATAAATATTGCTTTGGACGAGTATCGAGCGTCAAATTGGGAGATAATACTTTTACCTTTCATTTAGGATGTGGATTTGACGTGTACGATCCAAGCGCAAAATAATAATACAGCGGCTTAAAATAATTTAGAACAATGTATAATATCATAGAATCACAGAAAGCATCGGTATACAAGAAATGAGATTTTATACATGCATGTAAGACAGATTCACAATTATGCTCATACAAGATTCTACTAATTATATTATAAGGTACAAATCTAGGCTCGGATGATTACACATATTAGAAGTCACTATTTCAACAAAATGTGTACAAATCCATAGTCTAGTCAAGTGGCATAGATAACATAAATGTGCATATATCTTTGTGCTAAGCCACTCTAGTAGTCATCGGGGATTACTACTTGGAATCTCGGTCTAACCCGAATATTATAAAATAATAAATGGGTCTATCTAGTTTTAATTCAAATCAATGTAAGATAGTGATGATAATGGTATAATAGATCTCAATAATAACACATAGTCATATAGTATCAAACCTTAAAAGAATATCGTCTATCATCATTCTTAAAATTTATTCACTAAAAATCCAAAATAAATTTTAGCTTATAAAAAGCAAATCCCAAGAAATATTTGGTGAAAATATCATAGAATCCATAAATCAATAATAGAAATCTAGAAATCAAAAGATACGCCTAGGAACGTGCCAACCTAAAGATGAGCCTAAGAACCCACCAAATCCTCCTGAGAACAGATAACCCAAAGACAAGCCTGATAACCCACCGACATGCTTGAGACATGTATATAAGATATGCCTGAGAGCATACCTAACTCGCTTAAGAACAAGCTACTAAAT
Organism: Allium fistulosum; assembly: GCA_030737815.1. Lineage (NCBI taxonomy): Eukaryota > Viridiplantae > Streptophyta > Magnoliopsida > Asparagales > Amaryllidaceae > Allium > Allium fistulosum. The sequence continues at coordinate 342,640,747 of CM060904.1, forward strand.
GATGGGCCTGAGAACTCATCATACTCGCCTGATAATAGGTAAACCAAAGGCAAGCCTGAGAAGTCACCGAGAAAAGTGTGATTTACATCCGAATAGTAAATATTTGAGTAACGAACGTGCATCCCATACCACATGGGTTTGCTTGGATATTTACTATAAGTCGGTAAACTCCACTTGTGTGTCTAAAGGGGTTCAATCGAACAAGTCCAGGAATTAATTGATGAAGTAAATGCAAATGTTCGATACGACTTGTTTTACTCAATCGTTTAATTCAATTTCTCATTCAACTGAGGGGGTGCATTTTTATAGAAAATAGTTTTGCTTTGAAATACATCTGAAAATATTGGTTTATATAAGCTATTAATAGATTTTAGAAAATCTAGCTTACTTTCTATATATGTATATTTTTATAAAATCATGCCTTTTGAATAATTTAAACCCATTAATATACATACATACATATAAATATCTAAAGTCATTTGTATCAACAATATGTATATATATATACAGAAAAAGTTCGGTTTCGAAAATATTTCTTTTGCAAATCGCTTAGAAATTAGTGCGAGAAAATCAATGTCTTGTTCTGTATCCATAGAACAGTTTCTATGGAAAGAAAAGCATCAATATAAAGCATCAAATAAAGATTTGAAAACCTAGAAATTAGCATTGAAAACCATCATATACAGGCTGCAAAACAATGCAAGTAACAAAGCAAAAGAGCAAAACAAAGTGCAATAAAAGTGAGCAAGGAAGGAAAGGGAGTGAAACGCCCTGGAGTGTGCACCAGGATCGTGATCGGTCGACTAGACTTGATGTACCTATCAACCGGTGCCACTACCTAGAGCATGCTCCAAGTAGTACCCGATACTGGAGCTTTAATTCTTTGATCGCCTTCCAACGACCTAGTTTTGGGTTTTATAGTCTATTTTCTTTACATGCATGCATCCAAGGCCATCAAACAACAATATACTTGATGAACAAGAGAGATTAAAGTTTATAGTAGTCGGGTCTTTGAGCAAAAACAAGATAAACACACAGAGCATCATAAATAGACCTCAAACACCCAAAATTCATGAAATATTTATCACCCATTCAAACAATCAACATGCATATGGATTAAAACTAGAAATGTGAGATTTACTAACCTTATTACTCTAGAATTGGCTGTATATGACCTGAAATTCTGCCTATTAATTCTCAGCAGCAGCAGCTAAAATTAACTCAATAGAAACAAAGAAATCCAATTTAAAACTCTAGAGAAAACTGAAACTAAATCTCTTACGAGATGTATACTAGATCAGAGATGATTACCAAAAATTCTTCAGCTTCAAAAGCAGTTATTCTTAGAAATAGATTGATTTGGGGAGTTTTTAGATTAGGGTTTAAAAGAGGAAAAAGGAAATGGCGTTCTGCATTTTTTGGTTTACTGAGTTGAGAAAGTGATTTGATCGTACAAGTTTCTCATTCTCTCCACTATTACACCTTTTAATGATTTCTAATTGGGCCTTAATTTGGCCTTTTACTTTAACAAAAGAAAGGAAATTTTAATTTTTCAATTTCCTAAGAAATGGTTCATGTATACTAAGGTTTCACAATAACTGATTAAATCCACATTCTTAACAAAATACCTACAAGTTAATTTGTTACAATTTATTTACAATAAATGGGATAAATTCACAAACTCAAACTTTCTAACAATAAAAGTGATTCATCGTAAAAGTTATTCATCTTAAGCCCAGAGCTCATTAAAATAAATAAGTTCCCATTTATCAAATAAAATCTCCATTTCCTTTTAAAACAACTTAAAACCAATTAAAACATAATTTGGTCTTTATTTAAATACATGTGCTAACTCTTATGGTAATATTCTCTGATCTTATCGTAACTCAATTCAATTATTTACATAATTTACAATTCCAATATTAGTTCATACTAACAAGTCTTAGTAACTTCCAAATTACCATTTATTATCAAGTTAGGGCTATTTCCAATTTGAATTAAAACTACTAGTTTAAGACAATAAACTTCCCATTAGTAACCCTTGACTTTCTAAATATTTACATTTCAAAATCATCCCTTTAAAATTGTTAACCTTTTATAAATAATTGAATACTTGGATCCTTAATGTATCAATATATTTAATATTAATTACTTAAAATTAACACATCTTAACTTCTCTCTATAACATGTAAAAAGGATTCCTACATATTATAATACTTGGAAAATCGAAATTTTCCCTTTTTGAATTTTCCAATTTAAACCATTATTGATTTTATTAAAGTAATCTTAAATTAGGGTTGTTACAATATGCTTCCCTACAGGTTCATGATGCCATGCGACGTAGATGGACAGCAGCATCAATGATGACGATAATGGCATATCCCATAGTTATTATAAAAACTGCAAATTTTGTATATAAAGTATTTTCTTTTCATCAACTCCTAATCTTTGTCAAATTATCATTGGATAATATCTTTCTTTACCAAATTCTCTTCAGAATTACTGCCATGAACCAGATTACATTTCTAAATTAATTTTGCAAACCAATAATTTTATATTGTTACTTTAATATAATTATTAAGCTTTCCTAACCTAATAATTCATAATAAATCGTAAATATTTGGGAAAAATCCACAAAAATCACAATAAATCAGATTTATCATATTATTTATTATATAAAAATTTTGAGATCAAAAAAATTAATTAATTATTTTTAATAATTAAAATCCAAAATAAGCCAGTTTCTTCACTTAAGAAATTCATAAAATATTCATACTTGCTTGGAAAATTATGAAATTAATGATCCGCTTCTAAAATAATGTTTTTAACATGATATCAAAATTTTAAGTCGAATGGATGTCATAAACTAGGTTTTCACTCTTAAAACCTATTAAATAATTCATAATAAATCCAATAATTCATAATTCAGGTGCATATTCAACCAATCATTCAAAACATGGCATAAAATAATCATAAGATTCAGCTTTAATCATAAAACAAAAATTAAATAAGAAAACTTTAGATGGTGTTAGCACCAAAATTGGTCACTAACCTCGTAGAAGAAGATTGTGAAGAGATATAAGTGATGAAATCAAATTAAACAGAGAAGACAGTGCTAATCTAAATACAGAAAGTAAGAACACCAAATTTATAGTGGTTCGGCGTAACTGCCTACGTCCACTTTGAGGTTAAACTTTATTGATCTTCTTTATAGTTGATTACAAATACAATTCGTGAATCAAATGCTTGAATGAAGTTGTTAAGTAGAGAAGATGAGTCTTGAAAATGGCAGAGTCTCCCCGGTGTTTTCTCTCCAAAAAAGGATCCATTTCACTGTGACCCTGCCCCTCTATTTATAGGCAAAGATGGGCTGGACTTCCCAAGTGGGCTGATTGCCGAACGCTCCAGCCCGAGTACAGTGGTCGCAGTATGCCGAGCAAGGTTCGCCGAACGCTCTACGCCGAACCATCCCTTCTAAGCCGAACGGTGTGTTGGTGTCGTGGGAAATGTGGGATGGTTGTCTGTTGAGGCCGAACGCTCTGCGCCGAACCATACCTTCTATGTCGAACGTCTCCTGGATGTCGAGTATTACGCCGAACACCATGGGATGCCGAGTACTCTTGTATGCCGAGTACCCTGTTATGCCGAGCAGTCTTGATGCCGAGTACACTGGTATGCCGAGCAGTCTTGATGCAGAGTACTCTGGTATGCCGAGCAGTCTTGATGCCGAGTACTCTGGTATGCCGAGCAGTCTTGATGCCGAGTACTCTGGTATGCCGAGCAGTCTTGATGCCGAGTACTCTGGTACGCCGAACAGTCTCGATGTCGGACACTAATGGATGCTGAGTACTATGCCGAGCACACTTGTCGCCGAGCACTCATGGATGTCAGTTGCTTCGCCGAACACTCCTGGATGGCCAGTGCTTCGCCGAACACTCCTTGATGCCAATCGTTCTCTGATGCCGAGCAATTATTGTCGAGTACTAGTTGCCTGGTCAAATCCCCAGGAAACACTTGCCCCCCAAAGTGTATTGCGTGGCCGAACGTGATGCGCTTTGAATCTGATACAATCTACCTCGGAGGTACCTTCTCGAGAATGCTAGCGAAGGAGGTGCAAGACGAACGAGATGTAGACGCCGAACGATACGCTCGAAGCCGAACGTACCACGTGTGCCGAACGTCACACTGCTACGATGCCGAACCCTTCGGTGTTGACCGGTTCTACCGGGTATAGCCTCTTCAACTTCTACCTCCCTCTATATAACCAGGTCCTCACCGTCTCTCTTCCCTTTACGCCTTCTCTTCAGCCATTCCTTAGAGACTTTCAACTCTTCCCATCCTACCAGATATAAAGCCTTTATAATCCATTCTCAACTTCGATCGTCGAATTAGGTATCCTTCCTCTAACAATTGCACTACTTCCATTTTAGGTTCATCGTGGTTTGCTCGTTTTGAGTTGTCTAATTGGGGATAGCTCCTCCGTGCCGAACGATAGAAGGGTAGATGGGGTGTTGAACGGCGTAGTCTTTGCCGGGCGATCCGTCTCTGTCGTTCGGTGTGGATGGAGAAGGTGTAGGGTAGAGTTGAAATCGTGGTGGAGCATCACTTTTAGCTGAACGATGACATTAGCCGAACAATACGATTGATACGCCGAACACTGACTTTAGCCGAACAATATAATTGACATGCCGAACAATGACTTTAGCCGAACAACATATTTGACATGCCGAACAATGACTCTAGCCGAACAGTATAACTGACATGCCGAACGATGACTCTAGCCGAACAGTATAACTGACATGCCGAACAATGACTTTAGCCGAACAACATATTTGACATGCCGAACAATGACTCTAGCCGAACAGTATAACTGACATGCCGAACGATGACTCTAGCCGAACAGTATAACTGACATGCCGAACAATGACTTTAGCCGAACAACATATTTGACATGCCGAACAATGACTTTAGCCGAACAACATAACTGACATGCCGAACGATAACTCTAGCCGAACAGTATAACTGACATGCCGAACACTGACTTCAGCCGAACAACCCTTAGGTCGAACCATTACCTTAGTCAAGCAAAGCAATTGTCGGACAATTCTTGGGCTGGATAATGTCTTTAGCCGGTCAATACAAATGCCGAACAGGATAGGTGTCTAACTACATTTTAAGCCGGTCACTTTAGAAATCATATGTCTTCTGAATCTGGGACTGTAATCTCCTCAAGGCGAGCTTTCTGAGACGGTCAGCGATGACGGTCTTCGAAGGCGATGATTCGAAGCTAAATATTACATCTTTAGAACCTTTAGATTCTTATTGCCTGCACACAATTGCTTGCACTAGTTCACACACCACACGGGGGGGGGGGGGGGGAAATCGTGTTGCTAATTCTAACGTTCAACGTTTTTTAAGTATAGCTCTCTCAACCATTTAGCCAGGTTCATTATTTATTCGGGATGTCGAGAAAATCTAGTTCTGCCACCATATCTGACAGGCCTGGGCCGTCAGCAAGGCAAGGAGCCGCAGATGCTTCCAACCCGTCAATCTCTCCCGCTCATAACTTGGCGCCCGATGCTCTGGAGTCAACCATCTTACTGGACAATCCGATCGATTCTCAAGCCTCGAAGATCAACGAGGCCGCTCTGCGACGGATATGTTCCATTCACGGGATTCCCTTTGCTGACGTGTTAGTTCCTTCGAGACACGACCGCCCTCATCTGCCCCCAGTCGGGTACACAGCCTGCAACAAGTTCATGTGTTGGATGGGCAGCGTGCCTCCATTTAACTTATTTCTCCGGGATGTGCTGCAGTATATAGACATTGCTCCGTCGCAGCTGCACCCGAATGGCCATGCGTTCCTATATGGGACTTATTTACTCTTCATGGCCGTCTTCTCCAGACCTCCAACCCCCGGTGATATCCGATACATTTACATGTTCAAGAGACGGAAAGATAGCCCTTCCTTCATGTTCCTCGAGCCATATCACAAGTGCCAGATCTTGACAGGGGCTTGTAGCAAATTCGCCCTGTACAAACAGGAATGGTTCTATGTGCGATGCCCGTCTGGTTTTGCTAGGAGATGGGTTGAAGGCAGTAAGTCTCTCTGCTGAGTCGTTATTCGTATTTAATGGGAGTCATGTTTTTCCTAACTCTTCATTTCATCTTTTCAGGTATTAACCCGCGTCCGGAAGGCCGAGGATATTCTGATGCTGTCGACGCGATTAGAGCTCTTTCGGCCGAGGATCGAGATATTCGAGCTATCATTTCAAATGAATCGCTGTCGGGGTTCGGCTTGCTAGCTCCTGATCGTCGGATCAGCCTTCCAGAAGGTGTTACAATTCCCAAACCTCCATCTGGTAAAGGGAAAAAACTTGTCGGCCCGTCGTCGCGTCGCGCTCCCGACACGCACGAAGAAGGCGAGCGCAAAGAGGATGATGCACCCGAAACTCAGGGCGAGAACGTGGGTCCCGCTTGGAATCCGGCAATCGAAGTTCAGGATATTGAGACGTCGTCCTCCCCTTCGAAGGGAAAGAAAAAGCTGAAATATACGGTCCAGAAAGAGAAAGTTGGTGGCACTTCAAAATCTACGCCTACCCCTCCTGAGAAGGAGGCTTCTTCGCAGCATCTGGAAAGTTCTCTGAGGGGTCTCTCGAACCTCTCTATTCCCAAAGACATACTTAATTACGGGTTCGATGATCCTGAAGCTCTCAAATTCTCCTCGCCCGCTAGAGGCAATGTAGGAGTTCAACTCCCGGCTCAAAGAGACAATACTCCGATTAGCAAAGATAAACGAACGGGTCCGTCGGGGGGAACACTTAGGACACACACGCACATGCGCATTCCATAATATACTTCAAGTCTTTTTAATTCATGAATTCTCCTTAACTCGTTGTTATCTTCCTTCTTTGCAGGTGATATGGGCCGCTCCCACGGACTTGATCGCCTTCAGGGGTCTTCTATATTCCATCACTCCGGACGGGATTCCGGTTCAGGCAGACGCCGGGACCGAGGTGATTATGAAGATAGGGACAATCATCCGGGCGAGTCGTCTCACCGCAAGAAAGCACACTATCAATCTTCCCAGTCCAGCGATCTTCCTCCTACAACTGAGCCGGATAAAGAGAAGTCTTTGCAGAAGGGTTATCAGTCTGATGCTGCTCGAGAACAACATTCCAGTTCATCGAGTACGAGGCAAGTTCGAGAGCCGCGTAAAAGAACGGAATTCTCTAAGCCTCCTCCTCCTGCTCCTGCCGTGGACCCAACTGTTGCGGGAAAAATGGTCGACCTTAAGGCCAAGTTTCCGAAAATTTGTTTTGACGGTTTGAAATTCCTCCCGGCCATCCATCACATTCCTGGGCACGTGAAGCAAAGTGCCATTGCCTGCAACAATGACGTCTATGTTCAACATGACGCATTCGTGCACTTGGTGGAGAAGATCTCAGAAGTATCTGTCGAGCGTCAACACGAGATTGACCGTCTGAATCTGGAGGCTGACAGCGATAAGAAAATCATCAAACTCCAAGACGAAGAACTCGCCTCTTATAAGTCACAGCTAGAAGCCGCTGAACAAGGTGCAAAAGATACTGCTGAGGCAGTTACTCGCTTAGAGGTGGCTCACAAAAAGGAGCTTGACGAAGCAGTTCAGCGCAGCGGCGCCCTTGCCCTAGAAAAAGACTCTGTCCAAAAAGAAAGGGACGCGCTCGCTACTCAAGTCAAAGAGCTGAAAGAACAACTCTCCAAGGAGAAAGAAGACAAAATAGCCGCTCAGGAAGAATCACAGCGGTATTGTGACGAGATTGTTGCTACCCGACTCCTGAAGGCAAAGCTCGACAGTGAACTTGCCGGGGTCGAGAAAATGAAGGATGAGGCCCGTGAGGAGGGCAAAAGAATGGCTGTGGAGGAGCTTGATTCTCGCCTTGAGGCGGCCGCAGAGGCCGGCAGGGAAGAGGTCAAAAGTATGTTTGACCCGTTGATCGCCGAGTACGGAGCCCGCGTCCTTATGCACCGCGACCTAACATTCTTGGGTGACGGCTATCATGAATCCCTGGCTGAGGCATGGGAAACTCTGATAAAGATCAAGAAAGTCGAGTCAGGCTCCGAAGAAATCGACGAGGATGCATTGGTGAAGGAGTTCCTGAGGGGGAATGAGCCATCGGATTTATCCGCAGCATTGGCTCTTTATGGCAAAGGCTCTTCCCCTTCGAAAGAGAAGAATGACGAGGCTGGCCCGTCAGAGGCCGACGCTACTACTCCTCACATCGCCGCTCCTTATGCTGCTCAATCGGCTGGTCGGCCGACGCTTGATCCATTCGAGCAGCATGCCAGTTACGATCCCGAAGATCCCGGGCTCGGCGTTCATGTGCTGTCACCTATCCTGGAGGGTGAAACCCCGCGCGCCACCGATAGTCAACCTGATCCTGGTAGGAGATTCTTCTTTCTCTAGAAGTCGAAGAGATCCCGTCATTTTTCAGCAGTGGTTATTCGTTCTAATGCCCACTTCTTATGTTTTCGTGCAGGTCGTTCTGACGCTGAGCTAACTCCGAGGAGCGATGACGCCAAGGAGGAAGCGGGGAAAACAAGCGACGTTGCTCACGCAGGGGTGACTCCCGGCCCAGACGCTCAAGTGATCGGGGCGCTTGATGATGACAAACTTGATACTTCGTCTCCTGCCGAAGGAAGCGACGAAGTTAAAATCACTGGCGCCTCTGAACATACTTTAGAGATGAGCATGAAGGACCGTCTCGCCGACGAGGAGAAGAGAAAAGTCAAAGTCAAAGTTGAATCCGAAGTCCTGGAACTCACTGACCCGCGGAACAGACCTCTGAAAATCATTCTCCCGGGCAGGTCCAAACCACTAGATGTTCCGTCTCCTACTCTTGACTCCGTCTCTCTAGCAAGCAAAAAGTCCAAGAAAAAACGTGAGGGAGAGGAGTCGTCGGAAACACCCAAGGCAGACAAGAAGAAGAAGTCGAAGAAATGATCGATGCACTTGTTCAACAAGTTTTTGCTTAAGTTTGTAATTGTTTCTATTTTCCATAACCTGTAGTTTGTATAGGCCCGAATTTTGTAGGAGTGATCTTGTATCCTCATTTTGGACTTATCGAATAAAATTTTAGTTTCTTCTTGTTTGAATGATTCTCTTGTCTTTATTTGGTTTGCTGACACTGTGCTCCGAGGACTCGGAGACTTGAGACTGTTCATACCCTAGTCCGCGCTCTGGGGACTTAGAGTACTCCACTCCGCACTCTGGGGATTCGGAGATTGGAAACCGTTCAGACTCTAGTCCGCGCTCTGGGGATTTAGAGTACTCCACTCCGCACTCTGGGGATTCAGAGACTTGAGACTGTTCATACTCTAGTCCGCGCTCTGGGGACTTAGAGTACTCCGCTCCGCACTCTGGGGATTCGGAGGTTGGAAACCGTTCAGACTCTAGTCCGCGCTCTGGGGACTTAGAGTACTCCACTCCGCACTCTGGGGATTCGGAGACTTGAGACTGTTCATACTCTAGTCCGCGCTCTGGGGACTTAGAGTACTCCGCTCCGCACTCTGGGGATTCGGAGATTGGAAGTCGTTTATACTCTAGTCCGCGCTCTGGGGACTTAGAGTACTCCGCTTCGCACTCTGGGGATTCGGAGATTGGAGGTCGTTTATACTCTAGTCCGCGCTCTGGGGACTTAGATTACTCCGCTCCGCACTCTGGGGATTCGGAGATTGGAAGTCGTTTATACTCTAGTCCGCGCTCTGGGGACTTAGAGTACTCCGCTCCGCACTCTGGGGATTCGGAGATTGGAAGTCGTTTATACTCTAGTCCGCGCTCTGGGGACTTAGAGTACTCCGCTCCGCACTCTGGGGATTCGGAGATTGGAGGTCGTTTATACTCTAGTCCGCGCTCTGGGGACTTAGAGTACTCCGCTCCGCACTCTGGGGATTCGGAGATTGGAAGTCGTTTATACTCTAGTCCGCGCTCTGGGGACTTAGAGTACTCCGCTCCGCACTCTGGGGATTCGGAGATTGGAAGTCGTTCGTACGAGTCTGTACGTCGCGCAGAATAATGTAATTTATCATCCAATTAAGAGACATAGAAACTTCATAGAAAATGTGGCTTCAAGCCTTTATTAATGAAAATCAACTAAATTGCTCGATTACAACTTCAAAAGGAAACTAAGTCATTATTGAATGGAAACATGCAGAAAACAATAGTGCCTATAACAAGAAAGGGAAACATGCTAAATGTAATAGTGCCGCAAATGTTCACTGTTCCATGCTCGGGGGAGTGTCGCGCCATCAACGGTCGCTAGCTTGAATGTTCCTTCTCCAAGCTTCCGTTCAATGGCGTATGGACCTTCCCAGCTGGGATTCATGCGTGATGGTACCGGGAAGACTCGTTTCAGAACGAGATCTCCCACATCAAAGATTCTCGGACGGACTCTGCCGTCATAGTAACGCTTGACTCGATGTCTGTGCGCCGCCGCCCTTAATTCAGCTTCTTCCCGTTTTTCATCGATGCAGTCCAGTGACTCCAGCAAGAGGTTTTGGTTCGTCTTGGGATCGTAGTACGTCACTCGGTGCGTTGGAACTTCAAGTTCCACGGGTATAACGGCTTCAGAGCCGTATGCCAAGGCGAACGGAGTGTGGCCGGTCGCGGACTTGTGGGTAGTTCTATACGCCCATAATGCTGTCGGGAGTTCATCTACCCATTTGCCTCCAACCTTCTCCAGACGCTTCTTTAGTATGGACTTGATTATTTTGTTAACGGCCTCGACTTGTCCGTTAGCTTTTGGGTGTGCAACGGCGACGAACTTTTTCTCGATGCCGTACTTTAAACAGAACTCTTTGAACTCTCTACTTTCGAATTGCGTTCCGTTGTCTGTAATGATGGTGCATGGAAGGCCAAAGCGGCATATAATGTTTCGTACAACGAAGTTAATGACCTTCTTAGAGGTGATAGTGGCCAAAGGTTCTGCCTCAGCCCATTTCGTGAAATAGTCGACTGCAACTATTGCGTATTTCGCACCACCTTTGGATAGAGGCAAAGAGCCGATTATGTCGATTCCCCAGATCGCAAATGGCCAAGGACTGATCATTTGTGTGAGTTCCGTTGACAGAGCCCTCGGGATTTTTGCATATCTTTGACACTTGTCGCATTTTCTTGCGTAGTCCGCGGCATCCCGGTTTACGGTGGGCCAGTAATACCCATAGCGGAGGATCTTCTTTGCTAGCGTTTGCCCACTAGTATGGTCGCCGCATTCCCCTTCGTGGACTTCCCTCAAGACTCGCTTTGTTTCATCATGAGCGATGCACCGTAACAATGGGACTGAGAATCCTTTCCGGTACATGGATCCATCCTGCATTACGTACCGCGCAGCCTTTCGAAGGACCTGTCGTCTTTCGCTTCTTTTTTCTGGTAAAGCCCCGGTTGTCAGGTACAGTTTGAATGGGGTTATCCACGAGTCCTTCTCGATCTCTGTTTCCAACACGCGATCGATTTTCATCTCGTCCACACTCGGGGCATGCAAGACTTCAACGGGATACAATCCCAGTTGTTGAACATCGTCGGTACTTGCGAACTTAGCCAACAAGTCGGCTTCTTTGTTTTGTTCTCGCGGGATATGTGAAATGTCATAACGCTCAAGATTTGATAGTAGTTCCTGGACCTGAACGAGGTACGGAGCAAGCTTTCGTCCTTTTGCTTGGTAGTCTCCTCGTACTTGGTAAACCACTAACTGCGAGTCACAAAAGATTTCGACTGATTCGATCCCGAGTTCTTTGATGAGCTTCAAGTCAGCGATCAGTGCTTCATATTCAGCTTCGTTGTTCGTAGCCGGAAAATCGAGCTTCAGGGCATAACAGATTGATCGGTTTTCCGGAGTTATAAGAACTACGCCCGCGCCGGAGCAACGGTCGTTTGATGCACCGTCAGTGTATAATTTCCATCGAATGGGGGGAATGATGTCGTGATCGTCCGGTTTGATGGGTATGGTAAATTCAGCGATGAAGTCTGCTAACGCTTGCCCTCGGATGGCTCTCCGTGGTAAGTACGCGATATCGAATTGGCTCAACTCGATGTTCCATTTTAGCAATCTTCCAGAAGTTTCCGGTCGTTGAAGTACCTGTCTCAGGGGTTGATCGGTATAAACGCCGATTGAATGCGCTTGAAAGTATGGGCGCAGCTTGCGTGATGCAATCACCAAGCAATAAGCCAATTTCTCGATTTTAGGGTAATTCTTCTCTGCCCCCGTTAAACGCTTGCTAACATAATATACCGGCTTCTGGACTCGATCCTCCTCACGAACCAAAGCTGCGCTTATCGCATGAGGGAATATAGCCAAGTAAACGTACAGCATCTCATGGTCAACTGGTTTAGATAGCATTGGTGGGCTCTCCAGATGCCTTACCAGGTTCTGGAAAGCTTCCTCGCAGCTAGACGTCCATTCAAAATTCCTCTTTCCTTTCTTTATTATGTCAAAGAATGGGATGCACTTGTCAGTTGCCTTGGATATAAATCGACTCAGCGCAGCTACTTTTCCGTTCAAGCTCTGTACCTGCTTTATAGTCCTGGGCGCTTGTACATCTCGAATGGCTTGGATCTTTTCTGGGTTGGCTTCGATTCCCCTAGCGTTGACGATGAATCCTAAAAACTTCCCTGATGCAACGCCGAAAGAACACTTCAGCGGGTTGATCTTCATTCCATAGAACCTGAGTATGTTAAACATTTCAGCTAAGTCTTGAATGTGGTCGTTTGACCGCCGTGACTTCACGAGCATGTCATCCACATAGACTTCCATGGTTTTGCCCAGCTGGTCCTTGAACATTCGATTCACCAGACGTTGGTAAGTTGCTCCAGCATTCTTTAATCCAAAGGGCATCACTACATAGCAATACAGCCCGACATTTGTAACGAAGCTGGTGTGTTCTTGGTCCGGAATATGCATTGGGATTTGGTTGTATCCCGAGTACGCATCCATGAATGACAATAATTCGTGTCCTGCTGTGGAATCGACCAACTGATCGATCCTAGGCAACGGGAAACTGTCCTTAGGGCATGCTTTGTTCAAGTCGGAATAATCTACGCAAGTCCTCCATTTCCCATTCGCCTTCTTTACTAGCACGGGGTTGGAGACCCACTCCGGGTAGAGGGCGTCGCGGACGAACCCATTTGCTTTGAGTTTGTCCACCTCCTCTCCAAGAGCGGCGGATCTCTCCGGATCCATTCCTCTCCTTTTTTGCTTGACTGGGACGTATTTCGGGTCTATGTTCAACATATGACTCGAATGGCGGGAGAAAACCCACACATATCAGAATGCGTCCAGGCAAAAACATCAAGGTTTGCCCGGAGGAAGTCGCTAAGGTCTTCAGTCATTGCGGGGCCTAACTGTGATCCGATCTTCAGTATTCGCGAAGGGTCGTCACGGCTAACTGAGATGTCAATTGTTAATTCAGCCGGTGCCGCCTTCTCTTCCCTGGGTTTCTCATCGTCGTCTCTCGGATCTATATCTCCGTAGATCCGAGAACTATGCCCGAGCCAGGGCTCGGGCACTACTTGTCAATTATTCGTATTGATGATGCGGATGGGATTGTCCGCAACCTTTCCTTTCTCCCTCCGGTGGGCCTCTCGGAGCTCGGCCACATAACAAGAACGACCAGCTGCTTGGTCACCGTGAACAATGCCTACTCCTTTGTCAGTCGGAAACTTCAAAGTCAAGCACCACGGGGCTAGTGCCGCCCTAAATTCAGCCAGGGCCGGCCGACCCAAGAAAACATTATATGGAGAGTCCACATCCAAAACTACAAAGGGTAGAATTCGTACCCTCCGACGCTCGCCTTGTCCCAGTTCAACTGGTAACTCGACATATCCTACTGCATCAGTCGCAGCGCCGTTAAAGCCGTGGATACGAGCTTTGGATGGTTTTAAGTCTTTTGTCTCTAGCTTCATCTGATCATAGGCCTTCTTGAAGAGGATGTTGACTGAACTTCCACAATCAATCAAAATTCTTTTTACATATGCTGGTCCGATCGTTGCAGATATGACCATGGGATCGATGGTCGGAGCCTCTACCTGATCAGCGTCTCTGTTCCTGAACACAATATCGTCTGTCATCACGCGCTGCTGCTTAGCAGGGGCCCCGTCCTCTACGTTCGAACAGCACTCAAAATCTGCATGCTTCAAGGAGCTTGCATATCGTTCCATCTCTTGCCAGTTCTTATCTGCGGGATGAGGTCCGCCGATAATTGTATTTATAACCAGTCTTCCAACTGTCCGGGCAGGTTCCTCAGGATGACGTGGAGCTGGTGCACGACCTGGGTTGGACGTTCCCTGTCCTCCTGTGGATCCTTTACAAATTCTTGCAACTTCTTTTGTCTGATCAATTTCTCGATAGCGTCATGCAGGTGTCTGCATTCTTCCGTGTTGTGTCCATAAGTTTCATGGAAGCGGCAATATTTCCCAGTCCGTTTCTGTTCTTCAGTTGATTCTTTTGGACGAGGTTTTCTGTATTGAAAAGTATTGCATGTGGATAGGTAAATGTTCTCAAGTGGGGCGTTTAGCGGAGTGTACTCGCTGTAGCTTGGAATTCTCGACTTCCACTTTCCCGCTTCTTTCCTCTTTCCTTGACTTCTTCCTCCGGACTCTTTGGGCTGCACAGGCTTACTCTGGACATTGACTTGGACCTTTCCCGAATTGTCTCCAGATTGCTTCACAGCAATGTTGCTCTTAATTGACTCTTGGGCAGGTCCCGGTGCCTTGTCTCGTCGTACCCACCTAGCTTCCTCTCTTCTTATGAACTGGTGTGCCTTGGAGTAGAAACGCTCTAGCGTAGCCGGAGGTTTTCCTGCCAGCCAATCTCCGAATTCAGAATCCGGATCTACACCTCTCATTACAGCCATTAGAATTGCATGGTCGTTGGGATTACTGACTTCAGTTGCCGCAACGTGGAATCTTTGTAAGTACTCCTTCAGCGACTCTCCGGGATTTTGGATTACACTTGACAGAGACATCACGTCCTTCGGGCGTGTAGTGTGTATCCTAAATTGCTCAATAAAATTCTTTGCCAACTCCTCGAAATTTGATACGGATCGCGGAGGAAGTCGGGTGAACCACATAGTAGCGATCCCAGATAGAGTAATCGGAAAGCATCTACACTTGGTGGCATCATTTGCTCTGGCTGAATCCATCATCCATTCATACCTCATTACATGTTGTCTGGGGTCAGTCTTTCCTTCGTATGCAGGAATGGTTGGCATGCTAAACTTCTTGGGGTACGCCGCTTGCAGCACAACATCTGTGAACGGAGTATGACTTCTTGCCACTCCCCAGTCGTCATTTGATAAGCCCTGATTTTCTTTCATCAGTTGCCTGATCATGGCTGTCAGATCGGGTGTCTGTATGGAAGCTGGGAGGTTGGAGTCAGTTCTACGCGCCTGTCCATGCTGATGCCTCCTTTCCTGGCGATCTGCCAATCGTGCGTCGTGAGGTTCAACATTGTTAACATTTTGATGATCTGGAGCTCCATCCTCCATCTGTACTCCGGTTCAGAAGCTTCCAGTTCTGGCTTGGTTGCGGTCTCCTACTGTTCGAATAGCAGCATCTGCCCTTGCAGCTTCAGTCTTACGGTGTCTACGCCTGGGTGGTTCATCAGAAGAAGTTGAGCTGTCAGAAGAGGAATAAGCAGCTAGATTGCCCCCAGCATTATGTTGCTGTTGTTGAGTGAGTTGTGTCATCAGGTTGGCATTAGCTTGCATCTGTTCTCCCAGTTGTCTCCTGCTTTCCCTAAGTTCTCTCATCAAGTCATTGAACTCCACTCTGGTGACAACTGGAGTCTGTTCTTGAGCGGCAATCCCTGCACTCGGTATCGCTGGTTGATTGCTAGGTCCTGCTTGTTGCACGCTAGCAGTCTCTCGGGCATCCGCATTAAGAGAAGCTGACCTGGTACGTGATCTCGCCATTGTAGAGTTATTGGTATAAACTCTGAGTAGAATCAACGGATGTCCTACCAGTAAGTCGGATCTCCTTTGGGGGATTTGTTCAATCCAGTAGCTTCAAAGCAGATCCTTGAGGCCTGAGAATTCGATTCTCAGTGAAAGCACCAAAGTGTTAGCACCAAAATTGGTCACTAACCTCGTAGAAGAAGATTGTGAAGAGATATAAGTGATGAAATCAAATTAAACAGAGAAGACAGTGCTAATCTAAATACAGAAAGTAAGAACACCAAATTTATAGTGGTTCGGCGTAACTGCCTACGTCCACTTTGAGGTTAAACTTTATTGATCTTCTTTATAGTTGATTACAAATACAATTCGTGAATCAAATGCTTGAATGAAGTTGTTAAGTAGAGAAGATGAGTCTTGAAAATGGCAGAGTCTCCCCGGTGTTTTCTCTCCAAAAAAGGATCCATTTCACTGTGACCCTGCCCCTCTATTTATAGGCAAAGATGGGCTGGACTTCCCAAGTGGGCTGATTGCCGAACGCTCCAGCCCGAGTACAGTGGTCGCAGTATGCCGAGCAAGGTTCGCCGAACGCTCTGCGCCGAACCATCCCTTCTAAGCCGAACGGTGTGTTGGTGTCATGGGAAATGTGGGATGGTTGTCTGTTGAGGCCGAACGCTCTGCGCCGAACCATCCCTTCTATGCCGAACGTCTCCTGGATGTCGAGTATTACGCCGAACACCATGGGATGCCGAGTACTCTTGTATGCCGAGTACCCTGTTATGCCGAGCAGTCTTGATGCCGAGTACACTGGTATGCCGAGCAGTCTTGATGCCGAGTACTCTGGTATGCCGAGCAGTCTTGATGCCGAGTACTCTGGTATGCCGAGCAGTCTTGATGCCGAGTACTCTGGTATGCCGAGCAGTCTTGATGCCGAGTACTCTGGTACGCCGAACAGTCTCGATGCCGGACACTAATGGATGCTGAGTACTATGCCGAGCACACTTGTCGCCGAGCACTCATGGATGTCAGTTGCTTCGCCGAACACTCCTGGATGGCCAGTGCTTCGCCGAACACTCCTTGATGCCAATCGTTCTCTGATGCCGAGCTATTATTGTCGAGTACTAGTTGCCTGGTCAAATCCCCAGGAAACAGATGGGTTATCATTATTCACATTGATTTGATAGAGAAGGATGGGATTTGAGTTTAGAATTGATTTTCCCCAAGTTAGATCTTGATTTCCTAGCATTTCTTCCCCTTTGAACTCCTTAGTAATGGCCGAACTTATATTTACTTTGTTTGTGTAAATGAATGTGAAAGAGAGAGATGAAAATGTAAGGGTTTATGTTTAGGAAATGTGCATATTCCTATTTCACCCTCCACATAATTTCCTCCTCCTAATTTACGTCACAACCATTCTTGTTAATTTATTAATTAAGGCTCATCCCATATTAATTCTCAAAATCTCATTCTCCTTATCTTTTCAAATTATTTTATTTAATTTATCTAATTAAATATCCTAAATAATGTTAATCAAAATTAGGTGTGTTGCAAGTTGTTAATGTTACAGGTGGCTACCATGAGTCATGTCATTCATGTAGCGATCGCTAAAGACAAAAGTAAGGTTCTAGATCTTCATATGCTAACATTATTTGAGAGATACCATCAGGCTACAACGCAGGTACCCACCTCTAGCGAGTGCCTCTCTTATACCGGCATTAGTAGGGGTGATGCCTATTCCTCTACCACCTCTACTACCTGTTCTTGATTTTCCCCGGCTTATAGAGATTACCTCCACAGGGAGGTAAGCTATATTTAGGGGCGGAGTTGTTCATTGAGACTCAGTTGTGACTTCAGATTAGCGATGGGATATTTAATGACACGGCACTCCACATCATTCATGACGATGATCCCCTCACATACCGACAAGCCTTGGAGAGTAAACATTATGCCTTATAGGTTGATGCAATGAATTTTGAAATGGATTCCATGCATAAAAACAAAGTTTGGACTTTGGAGAATGTACCAGATGAGGTGAAACTCATCAGCTACAAGTGGATCTTTAAGAAGAAGATCAATGTAGATGAAAAGGTAGAGATTTATAAAGCAAGGTTAGCGGTAGGTTTTTGTTAAATTCAAGGTATTGACTATGATGAACATTTTCACTAGTTGCCATATTTGAATTAATTTGGATTCTACTTGCAATAGCTGCTAGAGCATCTCAAACGAATGGTTAAAAGTTACAAAATGTAATATGCAACTCTAAAACTCACTTTGACAATTAGTTACATTTCGTAATTGGTTACATATTCAGGGGGACCGGTTCAAGATCTATAAATGTGTTGGGTGCTTGTTGAATAGTTGCCTAACAACCAGGCATTTTTTAAATAGACGCATAGTTTAAGGCGCTTGTTCAACTAGCGCATGGTTATTTCATTTCCCTAAAGCGCTTGGATGCAGGTGCTTGTTCAATAGGCGCCTGAGACTTTGACGCTCGTTTAATAGGCTCCTAACTCCTAGGCGCTCACCCCTAGAAGCGGACGCTTATTGAACAAACGAGACATAAGCACTTGTAAAACATGCTTTTGTTTCAATATGCTGTTGCAAATTTAACCCTGGTACATTTTATAATCTATAAAAATTTGATGTGTAACTCCAAAACAGTTGGGTATTCTCTTATAATTACGAGACATGGTAGATGGATGTTAAAATAAAATTTTTGAATGGTGATCTAGAAGAGACTGTTTATATGTCGCGACCAATGTTTCAAGTCAGTAGGAGCGACGATAAGAAATGTAGACTCTTAAGATCAATCTATGGTCTTAACCAAGCATCTAGGAGTTGGAATAATTGTTTTGACAAGGTAATCAAATGGTTTGGTTCCAGTCAAAACACAAAGGAAGCATGTGTATATAAGAAAGAAACAATGGTGCTATAACATTCTTATTTTTATATGCTGATGAATTACTACCTGTTGGTAATAATGTACCTATGTTAGAATCAATGAAAGCTTGATTGTCCAATGACTTCTTGTTGAAGGATTTAGGAGAGGCATCCTTCATATAAGGTATTAAGATCTATAGAGATAGATCTAGAAGGTTGTTAGGATTGTCCCAACCGATGTGCATAGATATTGTACTAAGACATTTTAGTACGAAAAATTCTAAGCGCGATAATGTTCCAGTGCGGCATGAAATTGTCCTTTCTAAGGACATCCCATCCGCGGACAATGAAAGACAATATATGAGTTGGTTTCCTTATGCTTTAGTAATATAATCCGTTGGGTATGCTATGCTACGAACTAGATTTGATGTTGCTTTTGCACTAGGTCCAGTTAGTCGACATCGATCAAATCTAGGAGAAAATCATTTGGCAGTAATTAAGGTCATCCTTAAGGGTTATTTGGATGGACTTAAATAAGCTACTTTTTTCTTTTGAAAGTCAAAATCAATTCATTTTGGATTTCAAAAAGCCAAAAACTAGTTTATTTAAATCGATGCAACAGACCATAAGTATTTAAGAAATACTAAGGATTTGGTTCTCATGTATGGAAACAACAAACTTCTTATGAAGGGATACTCAGACTCGAGTTTTCACAGTGTTGTCGATGCTAGCAAATCAGCCTCAAATTTCATGTTTACTCTTACCAAAGGAGCTGCTAGTTGGAAAAGTGCCAAATAGGAAGTTGTGGTCGATTCAACCATGGAGGCTGAATACATCGCTTTAAATGATGCTACAAAAAAGCGGTGCAGACGTGCAAATTCATTAAAGGGCTAAGTGTGATCCTAAGCATTGAAGGCCCAATACTATTGTATTATGACAATAATGTGACAAAGCAGATTGCCAAGGAACTGCAAGCTCATAAGAAGTCGAGACACATCCTTTGTAAGCTCCATGTTATAAGGCAGTTTATCAGTGATATAGATATCGTAATCGAGAGAGTAGATACTATATATAACATCGTGGATCCATTCTTTATGGTGCTTTCTCGGTCTAATTTACAAAGACTGGTCAAAAGGCATGGTGATAAGGCTCCATAATTGACCCCAAGTGCAAGTAGGAGATTGATAGAGTTAAGGGTGTGCCAAAGGGGCAATTATGTAAATAATTACACAAATCAACCATGTAAATAATCTTGTTCAAAATAAAATAAGTTTTTGGTTTTATTTTCTATTATATGTGTTCTTATACATAGATATAAATAATGAAATAAATACATTAAAAAAATATGTAGAAAATCCCTAGGAGAAGTATTTTATCGATTGCAATTACAAATGTGTTTGTAACCATGAGTATTGAATCAATCTTACTTCTTAAATGTCCCAATTCAAGGTGTATCGAGAAAAGGATATCAATACATCGTTGATACTAGTTTACTCCATATAATGGGTGGTGAATTAGTCATAACTGTTGGAGCAACCAAGGGGTTACGTACTTATGGTTGTTTGAAACAATGACATGACAACTCAATGAGAGTCTTTTATCAATTAATACAACCAAGTAAAAATAGAAGATCTCATGGTAATGGCATGTAGTAATCTTTATGACTTGATGGCACTGTCGATCTCAAGTAACTAGGCTATACTTTGATTATAGTAAAGCATATGGCATAACGACCATGCTACGACCATAGTTGGGTACAAGTTGAACTACTTGAGTGAAACATTACTCAGGAAACGATCCATCTCCTTCATTGTAAAATATTGGTATCACCATAATTGGTAGACAATTTGAAATCAAAATCTCTAAATGGAGAAAAATTTATCTGAAATATGTTATCGGATGGAACCAAGGATTTTAACGCAGTCTACGCAATTAACTATGGATATTAACATCTTTTTTACCTTAGACCAAAATTTAGATATCCTAGTAATACAATGTTAACAAAAATAAAACGTGTGTAAGATGTCATTGTAGGTGAAGCTTGATGACAACTAGAAATTAGATTTCATCTAAATGATCTATAAGTGATTGTAGTTCAGTGAATTCCATACAAACTTTAGTATTTAAATTGTTTAAATATTGACCAAGGACCTAGCAAAGAGTCAACATAACCATGTTAATAAATTTCCAACTTTGACCATTGCAAAATTAATTTATAAATGTTATAAATTAAGAATAAAAGCAACACAAATATTGTATGAAAATTTATGGCATTTTAATTATTTAGTTGAAGCCAAACAATTAGTTAAAACGACATATAAAAGTTATACATTGATTTAATCAAAAAATGGACTTAAGTAAATTAATTAAACAATTGATTTAATTTTTAAATCAATTATTCTCAAAGTCTTGAAGCCAAGACATTAGAGGGGCTGGCCAAAGCAAGGGAGGGAAGAGTATAAACCTAGTATTCAAGACTAGAGAGAAAGGGGCTATATATTTGTGATCTAGTCGGCTATAAATAGTGACCTTATTCATTCTCTCTTTGCATTGAATCATAACCTACCCCTAGCCACCATTTCCAAACATTGGGGGTACCTTATAGACAACTTGCATTATATAGTCAAAGAGAAAGAACAATCGGTTCGAAGAAGAAAACAACTAGCAACCATGATGTTCGATAATCAGCGGGATCAGAAAAAGGAAATAATCAATTTTTAGTCATTTCATAGACATCTACATATTGTTTATATGCATGCTCTCCCAACTAGAACACTTAGGCTAAAAAATTAATTTTTCAAAAATTAAAACCAAGTTTTAATAGTTAAAAAAATGCAATTATATTCAATCATAATATATAAATATATGTATATAAAAATCTAATTCAGTTTTCTTCAAATAGTTTTTATGGAACCGTGTGTGTGTCTATAATAAATGTTTGTAATTTAATCATTTAAAGTTGTTTATTGGTTTAAACATAAAAGAAAATCAAATTTTTATTCTTGGTTTCGGATCTAATAAAAGAATTTATTATTTTTAGATTTTATAATTTATATATATGTATGTACGTATATGTGTGTGTATGTATATGTGTATGTATATGCATATGCGCACTGATAATATTTTATGAAATTCCACTACCCTTACTACTTGGCCCTCCATCCCTAATTTCCTCCCTTAACCTATCCTTTCATATCACTCACATTTGATTTTTTTCATCTGGCATTTTTTTGTGAAAGAAAAAAGAGGTTTTAAATTTTTTAATGTTTGGACTCCAGACCCTGACTTTCTAAATATAGTAACAACATCATGTTCTAACAATTTTTGGCAACCCAATGTATATTCTTTATAGGAAGTTGAAAGCTACCAAGACTACATTCAGGAATTGGGCAAAACTCAAATATGGAATTGTGATTTAATGTCTATAGAAATCAAAGAAGATATTAAGACTGCCTAAAATTAAATGATGGACAGCCCTAAAGGTGGAGAAGTAGCAAATGAAGAAAGCAGGCACTTTTCTACCTTATCTAAAGCACCAAAAATGAGGATAGCATGAAGAGGAAAAAGCTAAGGAACAAATAGGCTGAGCATGGTGATAGAAACTACGCTTACTTTCATGCTTCCCTAAAGGTTAAGCAAGATAAGGAGCAAATCACTTCTATCTTTGATGAGAATGGCTTGCTGCAATACACTCCTAAAGTTGTAAACATGTCTTTTTTGAACTACTACTCCAGCCACCTAGGTAACTCAAGCAACTTCTCTCCAAATTTAAATATAGTTTAAGACACTTTTTTACCAAGAATTTGTTATACGTCTAGTATACCAAAACAGAGAATAATCAATTATAAACTCGTCGCACAAGTTTATAACTCAGATTTCCACTACACTGGAATTCTGTGTTAATTATTATAACAATATGATTGTTGTAAATAAATTACAACAACAGCGTTATACTATTTTGAATAAATAGTACAACCAAAATAAAGGATAGAATATAGAATTCTAACCGGAATATGTCTGAGGCTCGTCGTAACGATTTCCTTAAGAATTTTATTTCAAAATTCTCCCAAGATACAACAGACGTAATCTGCACGAGATTGTAATGAGTATGTCTACTCTGTGATATATATGGAATGTTGAGCAGTAGAGCAAAGAAGCAGAAGAAATTAGATTGGAATGGGGTGAGAATGTGATCAGTATTCTCTCCTATTTATAATTTCGTCCGCACCCCTTCGAACAGTCGCGTCTGCCTGAAAGGTTGCACCCGTTTCCTTTCATTGCTGCTGTTCGTTTAACGGGCCGCACCCGTTCGCTACTGCCTATGTTCGGCCGCGTCTCTTCAGTCGGGCCGCACCTGTTCGCCTCTAACGGGTCGCACCCGCTTCTGTTCGCCCATGCTTCTTCAGTCAGGTTGCACTCGCTCGCCGCGTCCGCTTATGAACAGTCGTGTCTGTTCACATAGCCTGCAACTGTTAAAAAACCCGGCCCAGTTTTGCAGCAAAATTAGGATCATATTAGACCCAAACCCAAACCCGAGCCCGGCCCGGTTCGGTTCGGTCGGACGGACGGCGGCGGCGCGCGCGCGTGTGTGGTGGAGATGCATGATCTCCCTCCTCACAACGAAGCATACATTTGGGTGCCCCTAGGCCCCAACATCTTCATTGCAAAGCCATATATAAACTAGTATGGCTTAGCAATTTTGGCGATGTGGGACTTTATGTATGTTTCATTCATTTTGTTCTTTAGGAATTCCAACAATCCCCCACATGAATGATAATATACATATCCCCCACACAAAGCGAAATATCACAGAGTACATATGGAATAATGCTTTATCGTGGATAAGTAGATATTTCACTTTGAACTTTCCCTAGTTAAAACTTATCGGATCTACTTGGCTAATCGGTGAATTATTTCATCTTGAACCGTCGGCCTTTATTGTATATCCAGACAATAAGCTTTACGAAGCATTGATTCCCTTCTCATCCAATCTCTTGGTTGTGTTCATTTTGGTCCTGAACAATTTTTGGTTCTGCGAGTGTTTTTAGAGAATAAAAGCCTTTTATTATTCTCATAGAGCCGACCCAGCTCACACTAACATAGGTGATCGCAACCATTAAGAGTATCCTACATATACCCCACTTGTTATTTCCAAGATATGGTCATCATTAAAAAACATAGTTTTAACCTTTAAATACTTCTGTAGGCATGCATTTATATTGTGCACCATAGGAATGGAGTTGGACTATGTCCACGCAAATGCATTACGTCTTGAGTTATTCAGAACTGGTTTGCCTATTGATCCTAGTCCGTGGGATCTCCAGTCGCTAGGATAGGTTTCCGTATAAGATAACTCTTGGTGGTTTAGGCTTTTAAACCCATTCCCCTCGATGCGCAGTCAATTTTCTCTCTTGATAAACCTTTAGTAAACGGATCCGCTAGGTTATCATTTGTTCTCACATAATCTATGGAAATAGTTCCATTAGAGAGTAACTGCCTAACTGTGTTATGGCGTCGTCGAATATGTCGTGACTTTCCATTATACACAAAGTTGTGCGCTCTGCTTAGCGCTGCTTGGTTATCGCAGTGTATGCATATGGCCGGTACAGGTTTAGGCCAGAATGGAATATCTTCCAAAAAGTGACGAAGCCATTCTGCTTCTTCGCCTGCTTTATCTAAAGCGATGAACTCTGATTCCATAGTGGATCGAGCTATGCATGTTTGTTTGGTAGATTTCCATGACACTGCTGCCCCTGCTAAGGTAAAGACATAACCACTTGTCGATTTTGATTCCTCTGAATCTGCAATCCAGTTTGCATCACTATATCCTTCTAAGACGGCAGGATATTTTCCATAGTGTAAGGAATAGTTAGCGGTATTTTTTAAATATCCAAGCACTCTCATTAGTGCTTTCCAGTGTTCCTTTCCTGGATTGCTTGTATACCTGCACAGTCGACTTACTGCATAAGCTATATCTGGTCTTGTGCAATTCATGAGATACATGAGACATCCTATTACACGAGAGTATTCCAGTTGCATTACACTCTCATTAGTGTTTTTATGCAGTACTTCTGATGGATTAAAAGGTGTTCTCACTCCTTTAATTCCATAGTCTTGGAATTTTTCAATCACTTTGTCTACATAGTGTGACTGAGACAATTCAATTCCATTAGGAGTTCTTATTATTTTGATTCCCAAAATAACGTCTGCAACTCCTAAATCTTTCATATCGAAATTGTTAGTTAACATCTTCTTTATGGTCTCTATTACCTGAGTATTTGGACCAAATATTAACATATCGTCTACATATAAACAAATCATCACATATGATTGTCCAATTTGTTTATAATAAACACATTTATCGCATTCATTTATACGAAAACCATTTCTCATCATGACACTATCAAATTTTGCGTGCCATTGTTTTGAAGCTTGTTTTAGTCCGTATAATGATTTTACTAATCTACAGACTTTGTTTTCATTTCCTTTGGAAATAAAACCTTCAGGTTGCTCCATGTAGATCTCCTCATCGAGATCTCCATTTAAGAATGCTGTCTTTACATCCATTTGATGAATTTCTAGACCATAAATTGATGCAATTGCTATTAGCATTCTTATAGAGGTTATTCGTGTTACTGGCGAATATGTATCAAAGAAGTCTACTCCTTCTTTTTGACGATATCCTTTGGCTACTAATCTGGCTTTATACTTGTCGATAGAGCCATCTGCTTTCATTTTCTTCTTGAAAATCCATTTGCAGCCAATAGGTTTTATTCCTGGTGGAATATCAACAATTTCCCAAGTTTTATTACTTAGAATTGAATCAATCCCACTTTGGATTGCTTCTTTCCAACATGAAGATTCAGAAGATGACATTGCTTCCTTGTACGTTTGAGGTTCATGTTCTAACACATATGTGAAAAAATCCGAACCAAATGTCTTGGAAATTCTAGCCCTTACGCTTCTTCTTGGTTCAACTTCCTCAATCTCATGATGGGGTTCATCTTCATGTGAATTGCTTGATTCTTCTCTTGTCCTTTTAGGGACATTATTCCCTTCATTCCTTTTGTGCGGAAACACGTCTTCAAAGAATGAGGCATCTCTAGATTCCATGATTGTATTTACATGAATATCAGCTATATCAGACTTGAATACCAAAAATCTATAGGCACTACTATTTTGGGCTGGCCCTAAATAGTAACAATCTACTGTTTTTGGTCCAAGTTTGACTTTCTTGGGAGGCGGAACTGGAACTTTTGCCAAGCACCCCCACACTTTGAGGTATTTAAAACTTGGTTTGTGTCCTTTCCATATCTCATATGGAATTGTTCCTGTTTTATTATGAGGGACTTTGTTTAATATGTGATTAGACATATTTAAGGCTTCCCCCCACAAGTTTGTCGGTAGACCAGAGGTTAAAAGCATGGCATTAATCATGTCTTTTAACGTTCTGTTCTTCCTCTCGGCTACACCATTTTGTTGTGGTGAATATGGAGCTGTTGTTTGATGAATTATACCATTTTCGGCACAGAACTGTTCAAATGGTGATTCATATTCTCCACCTCGATCAGATCTCAATATCTTGATCTTTTTATTTAACTGATTTTCTACCTCAGCTTTGTACTTTATAAATGATGTAATTGTTTCATCTTTACTATTCAAAAGATATACATAACAATATCGCGTATAATCATCAATAAACGTGATAAAGTACTTTTTCCCACCTCTTGTAGGTAATGATTTAAAGTCACATAAATCTGTATGAACCAAACCTAGTGGTTCGGTGCTTCTATCAACAGATTGAAATGGTTTTTTAACCATTTTTGCTTCTACACATGTCTCACATTTGTAGTTCTTATCTACTTGGAATTTTGGAATTAATCCCAAGTTTGATAATATTTTCATTTTTCGGAAATTTATGTGTCCTAATCTATCATGCCATAGTAAAATTTCGTGCTCAAGCAAGTAAGAAACTTCAATTTTATTAATAGCACAATCAGAATACATAGTTTTATTGCCGATAACGGCTACATTTGCCTTAAATAGGCCATCACATAAATATCCCCTTCCGATATACATTCCAGCTTTGGACAGAACCATCTTGTCTGACTCGAACACCATTCTGAATCCTTTCTTTGATAATACTGCACCAGAGATGAGATTCTTGCGTATGTCTGGAACGTGGAGCACGTCATTCAACTTGACAGTTTTTCCAGAAGTAAACTTGAGGATAACTGTGCCACTGCCTTCGATCATAGATACTGCAGAATTACCCATATAGAGTTTCTCTTCATGATCGAATTTCTTGTATGTAGAAAACATGGATTTGTCAGAGCAGACATGACGAGTAGCGCCTGTGTCCACCCACCATTGGTTAGGATTCTGAACCATATTGCATTCAGATACAACTGCCGAGAAGTTGGACTCATCCACTTCCATGTTGTCTACTAAATTTGCCTCTTTGTTGCGGTCCTTTTTGAGTCTGCAATCTCTAGCGGCATGTCCAACTTTTCCACAAACCCAACATTCACCATTAAACTTTTTGGTTCGTTTGTTGTCTTTTGGTTTGTTGTCTGGAGCTTTCCTTTTCTTCTGGAAATTCTTCTTTTTGTTTTTGGTCTTTGAATCTTTAGCCACAAATGCCTCCTCGCTTTGTTTTGTAATTCCACGATTATCTGCCTCAATTTTCAATCGGACTATGAGATCCTGTAAAGAGATTTCCTTCTTTTTATGCTTCAGATAATTGCGGTAATCTCTCCACGACGGTGGCAGTTTTCCCGTGATGGCTTCAACCAAAAACGATTCTCCAACCTTATGACCTTCCGCCTCGAGTTCATGAATAATGATTTGTAGTTCATGCAGTTGAGCAGTCACCGGTTTGGAGTCGATCATCTTGTAGTCCATGAATTTGTCTACAATGAATTTCTTAAGACTGATATTCTGCGTCTTATACTTCGTAGCAAGTGCATTCCAGAGTGCTTTTGCTGTCTTTAGAGGTTGATATACTTTGTATAGCACCTTGTCGAGACAATTCAGAATATAGTTTCTGCATAGAAAATCGGAATGTTTCCATGTAGCAACATCTGCTTCCTTGCCTGGTGAAGAAACCGGTTCCTCCTCCTCGAGATACCGTTGCAGACCGAGTGTGGTGAGGTAGAATAACATCTGATTCTGCCATGTTAAAAAATCGTCACCATCTCCCTTGAACGGTTCAGGTCTGTTGTGAGTAGTAGTTTTTGAAAATTCTACTGTTGCCATCTCTGTTTTAGTAAGAAAACAGAAAAATTCTTAAGATGTTATACGTCTAGTATACCAAAACAGAGAATAATCAATTATAAACTCGTCGCACAAGTTTATAACTCAGATTTCCACTACACTGGAATTCTGTGTTAATTATTATAACAATATGATTGTTGTAAATAAATTACAACAACAGCGTTATACTATTTTGAATAAATAGTACAACCAAAATAAAGGATAGAATATAGAATTCTAACCGGAATATGTCTGAGGCTCGTCGTAACGATTTCCTTAAGAATTTTATTTCAAAATTCTCCCAAGATACAACAGACGTAATCTGCACGAGATTGTAATGAGTATGTCTACTCTGTGATATATATGGAATGTTGAGCAGTAGAGCAAAGAAGCAGAAGAAATTAGATTGGAATGGGGTGAGAATGTGATCGGTATTCTCTCCTATTTATAATTTCGTCCGCACCCCTTCGAACAGTCGCGTCTGCCTGAAAGGTTGCACCCGTTTCCTTTCATTGCTGCTGTTCGTTTAACGGGCCGCACCCGTTCGCTACTGCCTATGTTCGGCCGCGTCTCTTCAGTCGGGCCGCACCTGTTCGCCTCTAACGGGTCGCACCCGCTTCTGTTCGCCCATGCTTCTTCAGTCAGGTTGCACTCGCTCGCCGCGTCCGCTTATGAACAGTCGTGTCTGTTCACATAGCCTGCAACTGTTAAAAAACCCGGCCCAGTTTTGCAGCAAAATTAGGATCATATTAGACCCAAACCCAAACCCGAGCCCGGCCCGGTTCGGTTCGGTCGGACGGACGGCGGCGGCGCGCGCGCGTGTGTGGTGGAGATGCATGATCTCCCTCCTCACAACGAAGCATACATTTGGGTGCCCCTAGGCCCCAACATCTTCATTGCAAAGCCATATATAAACTAGTATGGCTTAGCAATTTTGGCGATGTGGGACTTTATGTATGTTTCATTCATTTTGTTCTTTAGGAATTCCAACAGAATTAAGCCAGAAGACATTACTTTTCTATCCACTACCATTTCTGATGATGAAATTAAAAGAGCAATTTTCTCAATAAACTAGTGGTGGCCCTTTAACAAATGAAAACTACTACGTGAAACAAATGCAACAAATTTAGTTCTTATTCCTACATCCAGCCCAGCTAGTTCAGTGAGCTCTTTCAGGTCTATCTCATGCTGTAATGTGATCTACAAGTGTATTTCCAAAACCTTGGGTACTAAACTTGCGAATGTGCGACTTGACCTAATCTCATCAAACCAAGCTACCTTTTTGCCTAGCAGAAGCATATTAGACAATGTTTTGCTTGCACAAGAGTTACTCAAATGCTATAATAAGGTTCAATCTTCCCCTAGTGCTATGTTCAAGCTTGACATAAGAAAAGCATATGATAGCATTAATTGGAAATCTATTATAATAATAATGGCAATGATGCATTTTCCTAAGCATTTTGTTGCATGGGTTTATTCTTTTATTTCTTCCCCTAATTACACCCTGAATTTCAGTGGAAAATCCCAAGGGTATTTCAAGAGCTAACAAGGCATAAGATAGGGAGACCCAATCTCCTCCTATCTCTTCATTCTTTTTTTTTAGTTTAAGCGGGGTTGAATGGACCCCTATCATTTATTAAAAGAAAACAAAGATTACAAAGAGAAGGAAGGGCATACCCAACCCGCGAGAAAAAAAGAAAGCCAAAAAAAGAGACAAGACCAAAAGTAGAAACACTATATATTACCCAAGGGAAATATATAGAGTATCATATTTGGTTAGACATATTTCTAACAAGCATCCTGAAAATGGCATTAACATCTCTCTTTTCATTTCTAAAAATCCTTAAATTCATTTCATCCCAAATAGCATAAATAAACTTCTTCAAACAACAAAGTAAAAGCTTTCCCTTGGTTGTTCTCCATTGTGTACCTTTGAAAATCATGTACCATTCTATGTATGAATTCGAAGAGGGCCTATGCATACTCTGATAACATAAAATTCTCTCCCAAATGAAATATGTGAAGGAGCAAGAGAAAAAAAAGGTGTGTGATATTCTTTGAACCAGAGTTGCATAAAACACATTCGGAAACTTGTAACAAACCTCTATGAAGAAGGTTATCTTGAGCATGAAGGGCATTGTTGAGGACTTTCCATAAAAAGAGATTTTCTTTAGGCTTTGAACCATTACTCCAAACTCTACTATGCCAAGGAAAAGTCTGCATACATGAAAATTAAGAGATAGCTTTGTATATTGTAGACACGGAATAAGGCTTACCACACCAAGTCATAGGGCATGAGTGATCCGTACAAATTTAGAATCAATAGTTTCCTATAAGCTTCTGATACTAGACGAACTAGAATACGGTAATGAAACAGTGCAATCAACCAACTAGCTAGAAATAAAAGCAACATCAAGAATACTAGATTTACTCCTCAAGTTATAATCAATGAAATTAGAGAAAATGGCTCCCTTAGCCAACCAAAGATCATGCCAGAAAGAGCTCTTCTGAGCATGAGTATTAGTGTACTGAAAATGCGGCAGTAGAGACGGTCTAACCTTGAGCAAGACTACGCCAGGTCCAACTACAATCATGTGGTATTTCCATAATCTAGAAGTGCTCCCTCCTTATAAGGTGAATTTTAGTCCACTGAACCCAAAGGTCAGGGATGTCAGACAACAGTTTACTTATCAAAAAGGACATCACGGCTTTATTCCATGTCTTGAAATTAATAATGCCCAATCCCCTATACTCATAAGGCAAAGTGATTTATTTTGAATGATACAAGAATGAATTTTGAAGATAAAGGATTACCATGCCAAAGAGAATGATTCAGAGCACTATTGATCATGGTAATGATTTGCTAGGAAGAACATAAATTTGGGCATAGTATAAACACATAGAGGTTGCAATGGACTTAACTATGACAAGCCAACCAACAAGAGATGATTTTGAGAAGGACCATGAGTACAATTTGCGAGTGATTTTTCAAACATAGGCAAGCACTGAATTGTAGAAAGTTTTTTGGAAATTAATGGAGCTCCTAGGTATATTTCAGAATCAAAAAAGGCAAAGAGGCCTGATTGAGATATTAAATTGATTCTGAGTTGGTCAGGAATCCCAGCAAACAAGATTTTCAATTTAACCTTATTAATAGCAAGGTCAGTAATTCGGTAGAAGTTGTCAGGAGTTTGAAGGGAATTAGCAATAGATTTTGAGTTTGGTTTAGTGAATAAGATAATGTCATCAGCAAACATGATTTTTGGAGACTTACACATAGGATGGAGATCAATCATCTTCCTGTCAACTGCCTTATTAATCATACACGATAATAGTTCCATGACAGTGATAAATAAATAGGCCAAGATAGGGTCACCCTGCCTTATTCCTTGAATCCCTTT
Source organism: Allium fistulosum (assembly GCA_030737815.1). Lineage (NCBI taxonomy): Eukaryota > Viridiplantae > Streptophyta > Magnoliopsida > Asparagales > Amaryllidaceae > Allium > Allium fistulosum. Next base: position 342,672,213 of record CM060904.1, read on the forward strand.
AAAGTAACAAAACATATTACTATTGATGCAAAGAGAATAGGAGACTATTGATATGCAAGTGTACAACCAAGCTAGAAAAGGTAGAGGAAATTTGATAGAATACAAAATTTAAATGATAGATTTCCATTAAACAGAATCCAAAGCCTTTTGAATATCCAATTTTAGCATGCACCTAGGAGAGATTTTTCCGTGAATAGCCTCTTATCAACTCTTGAGACAGTAGTATATTATCAACAATATCTCGATTGGGAAGGAAAGCATTTTTATTTGGGGATATGATTGTATCAAAAGACAGTATTATTCTATTAGCCAAAATTTTAGCTATGCATTTATATATGACATTACTTCAAGCAATAGATCGAAATTCAGTAACACTTGAAGGCTGGGAGACTTTAGGAATCAGGGCAAGTTTAGTGGCATTAATGCTTTCTATTGTTTCTAAAGAAATTTTTGACTGCTTTAATAACATCATCACCAACAATATCCCAAGAACCTTTTAAAAATGAGCATTAAAACAGTCAGGGCCAGGGGAGCTAGAAGATTTCATGGAAAAAAGGGATTGCTTGATTTCTTGAGAGGATATTTCAGTGATAAGGGATGATTTTCATTCTTCAGATATTCTGGGGAGATCATAGGAGGATAAGGAAGTTAAATCAGGGATAATAGGATGAGAGGAAGCAAGGATGCTTTGGTTGTAGTCAAGAAAAGCCTAATTTATTGAATTCGGATTGTTACATGCGGTATTGTTCATGTTAAGGATAAAATTGATTTTATTTGAGGCATGCTTTATCTTTAGAAAATTATGGAAATGATTAGTGTTTCTATTACCTTGAATATTCCATTGAATCTTGAGCTTCAATTTAGATATTTTCCCTTTAACTATTTTAGCCTTTTGAAGATCATTCCTTAAACTGAACTCCTCATCAGAAAGAGATGTGTCAGAGGGGTTTTCCATGAGAAGAGATTGGATTGCATGAAGTTTAGTTCTAGTTGCAGTAGACTTTTAGGAACAATTTCCAAAGGTGACTTGAGACCAGTCTTTCAAAAAGCATTTCAATCAGTTTAGCCTGTAATAAAAACATAGGATTACCAAAAAGGTTAGTATTCCAATTATCATGCAATATTTGTTGAAAATCAGTATGATCAGTCCAAGAGTTAAAAAATGAAAAAGAGGAATGACTTTTAATGGCAACACTGCCTAAATCTAGAACAATAGTAGAGTGATCTGAAAGAGAGGGGGATGATATTAGGCCATGAGATTAGGCCAAGCAGATAAGGCATCAAGGTTAAAATAAGATCTATCCAATTTGCAGTAAGTTCTAACACCAGAACAACTACAATTATTCCATGTATAGTAACATCCTGATTCATTGATAGAGAATAGCTCGACAGTGAGAATGGCACTGTTGAGAGGTTTATAGTCTGATAAGAGAGAGGATCCAGATTTATCAGTAGAAAGTGGCATACAATTCCAATCACCAAAGCATATCCATGGAGAATTCGATGAGCTTAAAGAAGGAAGAAGATCAAGGAACAACTACCTATGATCTTTATTATTTTCAATGTAAATAGAAGTGAGATAGAAAGAATGATTAGAAAGGAAGTGAGTGACATAAGAATGGATGAACTGCTTATGAATAGTGATTGGAAAGATAGAGAAAATACAATAGTTCCATAAAATTAAGAGCGTACCAAAAGGAGACTAGGTATTAATAGGCTGTATGTATGCAGTGTAAATATCCTGAGGTTGAGGTGGTGCGTGAGTTTAGGATCTTTCCTGACTAGGTCTTTGAACAGTTGTACTATATATATACAGGTTAATAGTAAATGCAGTAGTAGGTTTTTGATGCTAATATTCTCTCAGGCTCATCATGGTATCAGAGCCGCTCTAAATTAGGGCTTAAATTTGTGTGTTGCTATCATGACGGGTAATGATACAACTCCACCATCTTCTTCTCGATATGAACCTTTTACTCCTTATTATCTTCATCCATCGGAAGGTACGGGATCTGTGATTAGTCCTATTTTGTTGAAAGGGAATAATTACGATGAGTGGGTACGTTCCCTTCGTAATAATTTGCGTGCTAAAAATAAATTAGGATTCGTTGATGGGACTATTACTGCACCGGATGCTGAATCTCCGGATTATGATCAATGGGGAATAGTTAATTCTATGCTTGTGGCTTGGATTTTTAACACTCTTGATGTTTCAATTAGAAAAACTGTTCCTTTTCCTGATCAAGTTAAAGTACTGTGGGATGATCTACGTGATAGATACTCTCTTCGTAATGGTCCTCGTATTCATGAACTAAAAAATATGATTGCTAATTGTAAACAACGTAATAGATCTATTGCTGAGTATTATGGTGAATTACGTACTTTGTGGGAGGAATTGGCTAGTGCAATAAAGCTACCTTCTTGTACATGTTCTGCTGCTCGTGAGTACAATATCCTACTAGAAAATGAAAAATTGCATCAGTTTTTAATGGGTCTTGATTCAACAAAATACCGTGAAGTTGCCTCTGGTTTGTTGATGCTTGATCCTTTGCCTTCGCTCTCCTATGCGCATGGTAAGGTGCTTTCTGCAGAGAGACACCAATCTGTGACTGATGCTCAAGATTCTCGTAATGATGTGGTAGGGTTTGCGGTTGATGGTGTGGCGCAAAGTAGGGTGCAGGGTGGTGTTGATGTTCGTGTGTGCTCTCATTGTGGCCGAAAAGGTCATGAGAAAGACAAGTGTTTTGAGTTGATTGGGTGGCCCGAATGGGCTGGTACTGGTGGTCGTAGTAGTCGTGGTGGTGGTAGGTTGAGTGGCCGGGGAGGCCGAGGAAATGGCCGAGGAGGAGGCCATGGCCGAGGTGTTTTTGTTGCTGCTGTGAACAGCACTCAGCAGGCTTCGTCGAATGGTTCTAGCGAGGTAGATCGTGCAAGTGTGCCTACTCTATCTGATGCTCAAATCCAGCAATTGGTGGCTGCTTTAAAAGCCTCAACTTCAACACCAAAGTTGCATGGTAAGACAAATCTAGACCAATGGATTATTGATACAGGTGCATCAAACCATATGTCTGGTAACATTGATTTATTTTTTGATGTACACGATATTTCTTCGGAACCCGTTGGTCTTCCTAATGGTAAACATACTACTGCAACTAAAGAAGGTAGTATTAAATTAAGTGAACACTTAATTCTGGAAAATGTGTTATATGTTCCTGCTCTAAATTGTAATTTGATGTCTGTGTCTCAAATTTTAGAAAAACAGAAATTTATTATTCTTTTCACTGACAAGCTATGTACTATACAGGACCGGAATTTGAGGAACCTGATTGGAGCAGGGGAGCAGTGTAATGGGGTCTATCTTTTTCGTGCAGTTCGTAGTATTCAAGCAAATAATTCAACAGTTGCTTACTCCGCTTTGTTATGGCATAGGCGTTTGGGTCATCCGTCTATGAAGGTCGTTTGTTCTTTACCTGGAGTTGCCAGTAGTAGTTTAAATAAGTTTTGTGATGACGATTGTCAAGTGTGTTTTTTGGCTAAGCAGCCTCGTAACTCTTTTCCATTAAGTACGAATAAAGCAACCGATTTGTTTGGTTTGATACATTGTGATATTTGGGGTCCATATCATGTTGCTTCTAGCTGTGGTGCGCATTATTTTTTAACCATTGTTGATGATTGTTCTCGGGCTACATGGGTATATTTGATGGCTGGGAAGTATGAGGTCAGCCCTTTGATTAAAAATTTTTGTGCAATGATTAAAACTCAATTTAATAAGCATGTTAAGGTGTTACGGAGTGATAATGGGAAAGAATTCTTATGTTTAAAAGATTTTTTTGCTGAAATGGGTATTTTGCATCAAACTTCTTGTGTGGATACTCCACAACAAAATGGTAGAGTGGAGCGAAAACATAAACATATTCTTAATGTTGCCCGTGCTTTGCGCTTTCAAGCTCAATTGCCTATTGATTTTTGGGGTGAATGTGCTTTGACTGCTTGTCATCTTATTAATCGGACACCAACCCCTATTTTGAATGGTAAAACCCCTTATGAGATTCTTTTTGGGAGTCCGCCTCCTTTGACTGCTTTAAAGGTATTTGGGTGTTTATGTTATGCTGCTAATAGGCCTCGTGTTAAAGATAAATTTGAACCTCGTTCTAGGAGGTGTGTGTTTGTGGGATACCCATATGGTCAAAAAGGTTGGAGATTATATGATTTAGATACTCATGATTATTTTGTTAGTCGAGATGTGAAGTTTGTGGAACATGTTTTTCCTTTTTCCAAACCTGAACCCGCGCCTAGTTCTAGTACTGTACATCTTGATAAATATTTGTCACAAAATAATTTGATTGAATATTTTGATGAGTTTAATGAGTTGGGTGTTGCGCCTAATGTCAGTGAAGTGTGTGATGCTAGAGTGAGTGGGGAAGGTGTGGGTGGTGCTGCATCAGGTAGTGTGACGTCGAGTGTTGATTTGATGGATCAGCCTAGTCCGGAAAATGTAGATACTACTGTTCCATTGCAAAAAAATGAGGAGCTTGGTAAGGGTCATCGAGTTCGTGTGCCTTCTACGAGACTTCGTGATTTTGTTACAAACACCGTTGTTCGACAAATAGACACCCCTGCATCATATACTGCTTTCCCTGCTTCGTCTCGTTCCTCAGGTAAACAGTTCAATATAGTTTGTTATGTTGATTATAATAAATTTTCTGTGAGACATAAACATTTCTTGGCAGCAATTACTAAGTATAAAGAACCCACTTCCTACAAAGAAGCAGTTAAAGATTCAGGTTGGCGTCAAGCTATGAAAGAGGAGATTGATGCCCTTGAACGTGGTGGTACGTGGACTCTTGAAGACTTGCCTCCTGGTAAGAAGGCAATTGGTAGTGGTTGGGTGTATAAAATTAAATATCATGCAAATGGGGATGTTGAACGTCTTAAGGGACGTCTCGTTGTCTTTGGTAATCGTCAAGTGGCAGGTATTGATTATAATGAAACATTTGCTCCTGTTGCTAAAATGGGAACAATTTGTATTTTTCTTACCGTTGCTGTAGCACAAAAATGGGAGTTGCATCAGATGGATGTTTGCAATGCTTTTCTTCATGGAGATTTGGACGAGGAAGTATATATGCAACTTCCTCCAGGGTACAACAGTCCCATTCCAGGGAAGGTGTGCAGGTTACGTAAGTCTTTGTATGGCTTACGACAAGCTCCTCGACAATGGTTTGCTAAGTTGTCTGATGCTTTAAAGAAATTTGGGTTTGTACAGTCGTATGCTGATTATTCCTTGTTCAGTTACAAACAGCGTAATGTCTCCCTACATGTTCTTGTTTATGTGGATGATTTGATAATTGCAGGTTCCTCTCATGATGTGATTTTGAGGTTCAAGCAATATTTAAGTTCTTGTTTTCATATGAAGGATCTTGGTGTGTTAAAATATTTTTTGGGTATTGAAGTGGCTCGTGGTGATGAGGGATTATTTCTTTCCCAACGTAAGTATGCTTTGGATATTCTGACAGAAGCAGGCATGTTAGGTTGTAAGCCTATTGATACTCCGATGGAGCAGAATCATCGTCTTGCATACGAGGAAGGCGATCCCTACGATCATCCGGAACAGTATAGGCGTCTAGTGGGGCGTTTGGTATATTTGTCCGTTACTCGACCTGAGTTGAGTTATTCTGTTCATACTCTTGCTCAGTTTCTGAGCAACCCGCAGGTAGCTCATTGGGATGCTGCTATTCGTGTTTTACGATATATTAAGGGACAACCTGGCCAAGGAATTTTATTGCGTCCTGGTAATATGCAGTTGAATGCTTTTTGTGATAGTGATTGGGCAGCTTGTCCATTGACCCGTCGGTCATTGTCCGGCTATTTTGTGCTTCTTGGTAGGTCTCCTGTTTCTTGGAAAACCAAGAAACAACCTACGGTGTCCCGCTCGTCTGCCGAAGCAGAGTATCGTGCTATGGCTGTTACAACCTGTGAGCTTAAGTGGTTAAAGTCGTTGTTACATTCTCTTGGTGTTATCCATTCTATGCCTATGAGGTTATTTTGCGATAGTCAGTCTGCACTGCACATTGCAAAGAATCCTGTCTTTCATGAGCGTACGAAGCATATTGAGGCCGACTGCCATTTTGTTCGTGATGAGTTGCAAGCTGGGAATATTTCCACATCATATGTTCCTACAGGTCATCAGCTAGCTGATATTTTAACAAAGGCACTTGGACGTCAACAGTTTGGCTATTTGTTAGGCAAGTTGGGCATTTGTGATTTGCATGCTCCAACTTGAGGGGGAGTATTAATAGGCTGTATGTATGCAGTGTAAATATCCTGAGGTTGAGGTGGTGCGTGAGTTTAGGATCTTTCCTGACTAGGTCTTTGAACAGTTGTACTATATATATACAGGTTAATAGTAAATGCAGTAGTAGGTTTTTGATGCTAATATTCTCTCAGGCTTATCACTAGGCTAAATTATAAAGTACTAACCAATTAGGATTAATAATGTTAGTAAGTTTATAAGATAATGACTGGTTAAGCTTAGTTTCAGAAATGACAATGAAGTGCAAGTTGAGAGTTTGGATGAGGGCTTTGATTTCTAATTGCTTTTCATAAGTATGAGCACCCCTAATATTCTAAAAGGCCAGTTTGTCAATCATTTAGAACAAATTTTTTTGGAGGCAAATCTAGTCAACATACCAGTGGAAGAAGAGTTGGAGATATCATGGCGTTTTAAGTCAATTTGATCAGAATTGTAGATAGTGCCATTATCCAGATCAGCAAGAGGAGACTACTTATCAGGTCTACCTTTTTTAAGAGCAAGATAGGTTTCAGAAGTGGAATCAATGGAAGGATTTTCCAAAAATTGAGACTCGGTTTGAATTATATGATTTGGTGGTTTTAATTGGATGTAAGGGCTTGTGAAATAAGCTTGAGGATTATGAGAGAGGTTACAAGGGTGATGGGGCTTACTGTGCATATCTGTATGCATATCAGAATTTGAATGAGTGGGTTGGATGATATTAGAATGGTCAATAGATGGAATAGAGGCATGAACATTGGATGGAGAAAAGTTATTTAATTTGATTGGGTCGGTTGAAAGAGATTTCAGAGAGTTTGCATGATTTTCCACATGATGACAATTGAGATCCGGTGCATGAAAATCACCACAATGTTCATTTAATGACATGTCCTTTAAAGTATCGGTATTTTCTTTATCATAATCTGGCGTGAATTAACCATCTTCAAGGCCAACTAGCACATCAAATTTATTGTGATTTGCATGCTTCTGAGGACTGGGTTTAACTAAATTAGTTGTTGTTTCAATTGAAATCTCAGTATTTATTGCATTTGAGGTGGAAGGTTTGGCATATTTAGCTGACTCAGAAGCAACCATCTTTTCAACATTGAGATTAAAACAAGAAATTGGAGCATTCATGTGAATATTGGTACTACTACGATTGGACTTCCTCCATATCATTTTTTTTAACCTTCTTTTTGGTAGAACTAAAGGAGCATCATCGATGTACTCATCTTGATTACCATTAATTGGACCACTTTCTTTCTCCTCTTTTCCTCTATTGATTTCAACTTCAGCTTTCTTGCTACTCAAGTTTTCACTCGCACTTCCATTTATCAAAAAACAACTCCTAGTAGAATGCCCAAATTTTTTACAATGAATACATATCAGTGGTCCGCCATGAGTATTCAACTTGCACATTTTCACATTTATCATCACCAAGACTAATAAAAATCAGGTAACTCCTTATCAAGCATAATCTCAACAAGACATTTTGCATATTCAAAGCGTTTCATTTTTTCTATATTCTCGTCAAAGCATATAAGCTTACCCAAGTGACAACATAACCAGTTAATGCCAATAGGTGTCCATGCCATTTGGCGAACTTTGTAAAACCAGATCCACACTGGCACACTTTTGATACTAGCTTGAACAGTAATGAAACTAGGCTTCCATTCAGCAACAACAAACATTTGGCCCTTGATAAAAGTTGGATCCATCTTCAAAACTTTCATTTTATCTTCGTGACATGAAAACTTGATGTAGAAGTTGTAATTATCAGATGGTAACTCGTAGCCTCCCTTCAATTTCCATATCCTTGCCAAGTGCAGTTTAACTACTATGTAATTGACCGGGTCACCAAGAAAGAACCCAATGAGACATCCCGACCACTGTTTAATGCCTTCATTAATAACAAGTTCAGGAGGATCCAAAGATAGACCATTATAAGATAAGTCAAAGTGCATTAGAGAGAAAGTACCAGCATTTCTTGGTTTATCACTAAAGAGAGATGACCATTTGGAAGTGATAGGAACAATAGAGTTGGAATCAAGAAATGGAGGAGATGTGGAAAGAAGAGAGTTTGCTACTGAAGGAAGAGGAAGAAAGGGTTCATGTGTGTTATCCGGGTTTTTAACCCATCAGGATCCAATAGAAGACGAAATAAGTTGATGAAGTCAGAATGGCTCGAAACTAAACAAAAAGAGCTAAAGCAACAAGTTAAAGAGAGCCAAGACGTATTACTAAAGCAATGATTGAGTTTAACTAAACCAAGGGACCAGCGTTCGTTGAGTCCAATCAGCAGTTAAATACAACCAGCTAGTAGATCGTCATCAAAACAAAGCAATGTGCAACGAGACTACACGAACAATGTCGATGCAAGGCAATGAAGGCCCTCCAGACATCAAAGTCCAAAAGTAGTCTAAGTGCATGGATCGCCAGCGATCCATATAATATCAGTAGGTCGCTAAGGCACGCAAGAGCAAAGAAGGCTTGAAGGACAGGTGCAAAATACACTAAGTGTATGGATCGCTAGCGATCTATATGAAGCCATAAAATACTTACGATCTAACATGGCAAAGCAATGAAGATAGAAGCTAAGTAATTAGCTTGCATGCGAGCTAAATCTATGGATCGCTAGTGATCCATGGTTTTGGCTCGGGTCACGAGCTAAGCTCCTCTAGGTACTCCTATGTCCATACGTAAGCAATTGACGAACAGGCCTGGCCCAGAAGCTCCCCGATCTCTATAAATACCATCCTACTTGCAACATAAACTAGATTTGCTTCAGACTGGTCGTTGAAGCTCTATTGGAAGCTTTCTTCACTTTTTACCTCCCTCACAACAATCTCCAAAGGGGTTCATTGTGATTCTTCAGTGGATTCTAACCTTGGGGATCCAATCTAGCTAAGGAAAATCAAGAATCTTGTAATCAAACACTTCTTGTAATAGCGATCAATCTATAATAAAATATAAAGTGGACGTAGGCTTCATTAACAGCCGAACCACTATAAAAATCTCATCTTCTTCCTTTTTCTACTCTTTTCTATATTTACTGTTCATATTATTGATCTGTGAGAACATGGCTGGTTCTTTCACACTCAAACCAGGGTGTTGATCCATTTTTTGGGTTAACATTTTGGTGCTTTCACTAAGAACCCAAGTCAGGGTTCAAATCTAGCTATCTACGTTGGATCCCGTAGGTCCAGGAGTTAGATCCTCAACCTTTGCTTGAAAAATTCACTGCTTGGAATAAATGGCTCCCAGAAGAAGATGAACTGCCTCTATAAGATCCATAAGGGTAGTAATAGTTGGAGAAGATGCTAATCCTCAACAAACTAAAGTAAATGGTGCTAACTTAGGAAATCAAGCGCCAGCATCCTCTAGTCAGCACCGAGTCATTACTAGGGATGAGTTGAATAAGATGGCTGATGATATCACCAGAAAATGGAAAGTAGCCAGAAGGCTCTGATGGAAAAACTTAACACTCTCCTAACCCTACAGTTGAATCCTGCTATGAGAGCTATGCCTGAGCCCACGGCTATTATGGAATAGGAAAATTCTTTGGTCTCTGGCCTAAACAGAAGAAACGAAAAACAGCTACAAAAAAGGGTGACAACTAGACTTAACGTGGAAGGAAATGTAAGTACCCCATTCGCCACAAGGCAACCAATTCTGAACTTAAATCAGGGGGCAAAGATCCTGCAAGAAGATATAGCTATGGATCTCTCCAACTCAGAGGATAGAGAGCAAGATGACAAGTTGGAAGAAAATGTCAATGCATTAGACAATGCTAAGAATGCTCAAACTGCCCCAGTTAGGCCAACCGCGAGCCAATGGGACCCTGTGGGAGTGGCTCTCCCAAAGACAGGAGAGCCCAGGTTTCAGCCCACTCACCAAGGTCGTTTGCAAAGCCAAACACTTGGTTTAGTGACTGATTGATGTCCCCATGATTACTGGACATCAAAGGCATACATAGCGGATATGGTCAAGCGATTGATGGAGGAGAATAAAAATAGAAGAGATGATGAATGGAGATCTACACCAAAGTCAAACTCCCTTTACCGATGAAAACTTGAGTAAGAAATATCCAGAAAAATTCACAATGCCAACTATTCCATCCTACGACGGGACAAAGGACCCAAAACCCCCTTGTACAACTACAGTTGGAACATGAATGGAGCTAATGCCTCTGAAGCTGTTCGATGTAGGTGTTTTTCCATCTTTCTTAAAGGAGTTACATCAATGTATTTCACTAAGCTCCTACCGCGATCTATCTCTACTTTTTACCAATTAGCAACAAGATTCCTTAATCAATTCAGGCTCCAAACTGCGCAACCAAAAGATGTCATGTCCCTATCCAGATTGTTCCAAGGATGCAACGAATCATTGAAATCTTTCATGAATAGGTTTAACACCATGGTGATGGAAGTAAGTAACCCCAACGAAGACATGGTTTTTATGGCATTAGTCTGTGCCATTCACCTGGAAACTGAATTCGGAAAGTGGATCAAGATGAAGAAACCAACCACAAGGAAAGACTTCAATCGTAAAGCAAGTTAGTACTTAAGGTTAGAGGAAGCGCGGGAACTAGAAAGGAAGTCTACTAGTGTGCAACCGATGAACATTGGGCAGAGTGATGTAGCAATGAATTAAAACGCGCACGCTTCTGGGACTGCTAAAGGAATCGCTGGGAAAGATGGAAATCAAAAGAGGAAAAATCAGAACTCCAATAAAAGAAATGGTAATCGTAGCAGTAAAAGGCTTAAATGATTCAAGCGGGAAGATTATACCCCTCTAAACAACACTCTAGGAAATGTTTATCTCGCAACACAGGGGATTGAGGAATACAAGAAACCCCTTAGGAAGGAAGCAACTGAGCAGCAAAAACGCTCGGGAAAGTTCTGCCGCTTCCATGAAACTCATGGTCATAACACAAACGAATAATGTTATTTGAAGAATCTCATTGAAGAGTTGATTCGGGAAAACAAACTCCAGCAGTACGTGAGAAAGCCATAGAACCCCGATCAGCCCACGGCTGCTCAACCTCCTAGAGAACGAAGGAATCAGGCCGAAACTAGTAAAGAAGGCTCAAAACGAACCGACCAAAGGCTTATTATTGGAATGATATCTAAGGGCCGCACCCTGCGCAAAGAAGTTAGGGAGAGATGGAGCGGTATGCAAGTTCGTTGAAGCATGCTCCTAAGGAATCGTGTTTAGCGATAGACGATGAAACTCCAGCCAAGCTGCAAAAAGTTTTGAGTGACGATATAGTGCTCTGAAATCGAGACACCGAAGGGATTGAAGCTCCAACCCTCGATCCGATGGTGATAACGGTAGGAATCGGACCTACTGTGGTTCGATGAGTGTTGGTCCATAGTGGCAGTTCTGTTAATATACTTGCAAACGTTGTAACGACCCGCAAATTTATCACTTTGATAAATTATATTTATTTTTAAATATTCAAATATAAGGCTTTATAAAAAAATTATGAGTACCTAAACCCTAATAAATAATGATAATACTTACTTAAAAGGTTTAGAAACAAAAGAAGGTGTTCGGATTTTTCGTCAATAACGACGAGAAATCAGTTTTCAGTAAATTTGAGATTTTCTCAATAATAGCGCATGACTTTGAATAAGTACACTTATTTATCTAAATAAGTGTGAATATGAAATAAAATAATTTATTTTATTTTTGGAAATAAAAAGTAATTATGACATCATCATCATAATAATTAATAATTAATTTATTGGAGTAAATTGAGATTTAATAATTTAATAATTTGTTTTATATATTATAAAATGATAGGAAATAGTTTATAATGATTCATAAGAAGTTATGATCATGTTTAGAAAAGATAACGCTAGTCGTAACATTAGGCAGTTTTTAACAGCATAAAACCGCAACACTTTTGAATGGGTAATATAAAGGATTTTATAATTAATCCAGGGAGTTTAAGTGATATAAGATTATTGAAATATGATTTGTAAACTTTGTTTACACTTGTATAAATATGAGTATATGATAAAATATGTGACGGATGAAGAGAGTAAAAATACGTTGTAAAACATTGCATAAAACGTCGCGTAGAAGTCGCCGAACGTCACCAGAATGTCGTATAACCTGCATATGAGTTAACAAAACCTCAGATGGGTCCCACCCACATAAATTAACATGTAGAAGAGTGTGTGGAAGGGTGTGGGCCATTTGTAGGTGTGTATGAGTGTATATGTGTCCTTGAAGTGACATAAAGTGGGAGTAGGGTGCATTAAATGGAGAGTACGACTTGGATGTTACTTGATGGGAGGGGGTATGGCTGTGTATGCTCATGAAGTTATGGGGGTAAGGTGGTGTAAGATGATGTAAAGGGGTATGGAGTTGATGTGAATGACATCTAAGATATTTCCTAAGGTTTGTCTATAAATACTCCACTCTCTCTCTCATTTTCACTTTGTTTCTTCTTCATTTTTTATTTCTTTCTCTCTTCTCTCCAAGCTTTATTAATGGCTTCTCAAACCAAAACCAGGAGAAAATCAAAAGAAAACTAGTTCAAATTCACTTAAAACTTAGATCCGATCATGGATCAAAGCTTTTTGAAGCATTCTGGAGCCAACTAGCTTGGTTTCGTCGTCGGAGTTCACCAATTCCTGGAACATGCCTTGGCCGTGAGTTATGAGGAAGGAGGTGAGTTTGGAAGCTCCGGTGAAGGAAAAGCAAGGGTAAGATATGCCGGAGCGAAGGCGTGAAGCACCAGAGGAGTTTAGAGCAAAGTAGTATGCACCAGGGGGTATGGTCGTGTATGCTCATGAAGTGATGGGGGTAAGGTGGTGTAAGGTGGTGTAAAGGGGTATGGAGTTGATGTGAATGGCATCTAAGATATTTCCTAAGGTTTGCCTATAAATACCCCCCTCTCTCTCATTTTCACTTTGTTTCTTCTTCATTCTTTCATTTCTTTCTCTCTTCTCTTTAAGCTTTATTAATGGCTTCTCAAATCAAAACCAAGAGAGAGAAAAACTAGTTCAAATCAACTTAAAACTTAGATCCGACCATGGATCTAAGCTTCTTGAAGCGTTTTGGAGCCAACTAGCTTGGTTTCGTCATCGGAGTTCACCAATTCCTGGAACATGCCTTGGCCGTGAGTTATGAGGAAGGGGGTGAGTTTGGAAGCTCCGATGAAGGAAAAGCAAGGGTAAGATATGCCGGAGCAAAGGCGTGAAGCACCAGAGGAGTTTGGAGCAAAGTAGTATGCAAAAGGTCGGAGTTTTTCCCTTGAACATGGTGAGGCCGAGCCATGTAGTGAAGGGGAGGAAGTTGGAAGCTTGACGAAAAGTGGAAGCGATGGCGAATTCATCCGGAGAAAGCTCGGGAAGGAGGGAGCTTGATTGTAAGAACACTTCGCCGCTTAAAGTTTAGCTTTATGATTATAAAGTGATAGTAATGTTTAATTAATATGGATGCAAGTTAGTAAGCTACACTTCACCTTAATTTACTGTGATTAAAAGTCATGTATGATTAGATGATAAGCTAATTGGATAATACATGTTTGGTTAGTAAAACGTGTTTAATTAACAAGTTATAAAAAGTTAGTAAACAAACTTAGAAAAGATTAGTAAACTTGGTTGTGTTGATTTACTAATGTTGGATGATAGCAATGGATGTTATATGGATGTTTGGATGACTTGTTTGGATATGATATTACATTTATATTTGTATAATCATGTTTATATCATGATTTTAAAATGGAATTCCAAGTCACGTTGCACTGACATCAATATGTGTACAAACCAGAATGGTTAAGCCTCTTATAAGTTAATAAAAGGTTAAATATAATATTATAGTAATATAATATTATAAAGATAAAATATTAGGGAACAATATTTTATAAATTATGGAAAAAGAATTAAATATAATAATAATATAAGATTATAAAAGAAAAAAATATTAGGAAATAACATTTTATAAGTTAGAAAAGTAAAATAAATGGTTATATTATTTTATAATCATTTATAAGTGTTTTGAAAGTGTTTCAAATGAGTTATGTAACAATTCCCCAAACAGTCAAAATTGAGCACTTACCGTAGTGGTAGTTCACAGTAATGCGACCTGTAATTTCGAACGGAAGTGTAAAATGAGTTTCAAGTCGGAATGACTTGAAACAGGAAACGTTTTGTTCATAAAGTTAATAGCTTTCAAATGGATCTGAAAAGTTAAGTTTTTGATTTGAAAATCTCAAGTTATGAGTAAAACAGTTTTAAAAAAGGTCGTTGTAAGAGCGGTTAAATCCAAATTTTTATAAGTAGAGTTTTATAATTCTGAAAATTACAAAATAAATTTCTAAATTCATTATTAATATAATAATAAGGTTTTGGAAGATAAAAATGAGTTTATACTTAATCAAAAGTATAATTATGAAAAATGACCTAGTTAATCACTATTCACTAGCGATTAAGGAATTGGATTTTGAAATTAAGGAACCGGAAGGATTTTTTGTCCCAAATCTTTTATGAATGATTTCATAATAATTAATTATGATTTTTAAGTTTTATTTGGGAATTTTATAAAGACTTAGAAAAATGGTCGAATTATATAGTCAAATGAATTGTTTAAATAATAAACAATATTTGGAAATAAGCTCGGAAGTGGCATTAGACTTTGAGGTATGGAAGTGACTATTATTTAAAGGATAAAGAATGTGATCGAACCAAGGTCTGAGAGGAAATAGTTCCCCAACTTGGAAGGCCTCATTGTTTGTTGATAAATAATAGAGTTTGAAATCGAAGACTTAAATTATGAATGAGGTATTTTCTCTAAATGAGAATTAAAGTAAATAACAGAAAGGGGTATGCGGTAATACCTAAGAGTACATCTTGTCCCACTTGTGAGATCTGAGAAAGCAAATAAGATAGTTAATAAGATGGGAAATCCATCTGACCTTGTTTATTTCTTAGACGAGGGTGGAACGGATCGAAAGGTATATCCGGGTACTTATCAAAGATCATGTAAAAAGTTTGATAAGATAAAGAAAAGGGAACTGGATAAGCAAAAAGGAATTAGAACTCGATTGTTGTGATGTTAAGTTGGGTAGTTTTTTGGGTGTCGATCTAATGTTGGTTTAGGCCATTGGAGTTTGCACTTGGGAAATTATTCTCTTAATGTTTTACAATCATGAATTGATTCTAGTTGGGAAAAGGAGGTTAAGAAATTAAATTAAATGAGGCTTAGCGATTCTGTATACACATTTTATTTCGATAATTGATATCGCAGGAACCGGGGTTGGATTTAGGGTAAAGTCCCAATCCGAAGACCACTTCGAATCAATGAACGACGTTCCAGAAATGGACAAATGATTGAAGAAACCGAGATGGAAAATCTCTATGACGTTGAAGACCCGAGATCTTCTATGGCAAGCGGGTTGCTTTTTGATAACCTCGGAGTTGCTCCCGAGGTAAATGAATAGCAGTAGTTCCTTGTTGTGGGATCTACGATGATGTAAGGGCTGCGGCTACTGCGATTAGGGATGCAGTAGGGTGGTGCCTTCGGTTCATCCTTTACTTGGATGACTTGTATGAAAGGATGTCTGACAAAGCATTTCCAACGATTACGCACATTGACTTTTACAAACGTATGAGCTTGGAAGTTGTATTTTTGTGGGTGTCAATTAGTAATTTGCGAATCTAGCAATGTGGCATTCAGAGTGAATGAGCTGGAATGAAAAGATAATGTTTACCTCGAGCCTCATCAAATAGGGAGTGATTGAAACATGGCGTGCAGCAAGATGAGTCATGGTTTAGCACCCATGATAATGCCCGCATTTTCCCTTCTTAACAGAAAACTAATTTCCCTCTATATGTCGGGATTAAAAGTATGTGGTATGAGAGCGCTTGGAAGGTCGGAAACGACCGGGGAAAATGGCGTATTCGGTCTATCGGTTGGATATGCAGTCTTGTTTAGGCATTGGGTGTGGAACTCACACCCAGGTGCATCCCTCTAGAGGTGTACTGTATGGAAGGTAGTCCCTTACCTTAGTTGCTAGTATGGATTCCAATAATCCATTAAGAGCCTTGTACGATTTTGATTGTAGACCAAATGCTGGAATTTAATCAATGTAACAATTTCAGCAAATATTCATAAGTTTACTTGAAAAGCACTTTCAAAATAATGTCATTAAAAATAATATCCCTTATTTTTGGCGTAATCATTTTATGGTTATCATAAGCAAAAAACGTGTTCAGTGTTTTTATCCTGCGTGGTCTTATGAGATACTCTTTGTTTTCAAAATACGGATTTCTGGTTTGGCATCCAATTGTGACACTGTCACACTTGGGATTGTGTTCTTACGCTGGTTTTTCCAAGCCTGATCTAGATGTTTTCAACACTCGGGTCAGTACTGAGTGATTTTAGGAGTAGCTATGCAAGCTGAGAAGCGAGAAGGCTGGACTTCGGGATTTTCTTAGATAGAGATCATATAGGATCGCGTTTGCTTTGGCGTAGTGCAACATGATAGGAGGTTCGAGCTTTCCAAAGGAGTGCTGGAGATCTGCATCTACATATGGGCATAGTCTTATTACTTATGCATGTTATGTTTGATGTTGTTTATCTATTTCAGCAATTGTAAGGACAGAGTTTATAACTGTCATGGCTGATCATAGGTTAGACTCTGATTGATATGTTCTTATATGTTTTACGCTGTAAAGATATTGTTCAATATTATATTTTCTCCACACGTTGTGAGATTCTGTTCTATTCCATTGTGTTATTTTGTTCTGTCCTTGTTTCTTTTATTTCATCCTTAATGAGTCAGTTTTTCGTGTTTTGGGAATTAGTGGCTAGGGATTATCAGTGTGGGTTTTCGGGGTGCGAAAAATTAGGTCATTACAGCTAGTATTAGAGCAATGGTTAAGCGACAATCGAGGCTTGACCGGGTGAATGTCTCATCAGAGATAGGATTAGTAATATCCTAGGATGAGTTACTCGTTAGAGATAGGGATAGTAATACCCTAGAACGAGTCTGAGTGTGTATATATATGAGCGCGTATTTGTTATTTTGATATATAAAATGATTTTTCATTGTAAATGAAATAATTTTACCTTAGAATTATATTATGTATTTCAAAAGGAATGATAGCAATATCATTTATTGATTGATATGATTAGTGATGGTTTGAATTTAAAAGAGCGGATTGAAGTTAGACATTCAATCTGAGTCTGGACAGCTTGTGATTAGAACTTCATAGTTCGACTATAAGTTGTTCGGTAAATGACACTAAGTTGGTTTGGATCACACAGTAAATCGAGATTAGGTTGATAATTAGGGATAAAATAAGATACCGTATCTCCAACCGGGGTTACAGGTAATCAATTTATTTTGATACGCTTAGCTTTATATTATTAAGGATTGATTGATGTATGATGGTTGCTTATTAAATATAAAAACGAAACCTGGACATCTTGTGACTAGAATCTCACAATTTGACTATAAGATGTTCAGAGATAAGTTAAGACACTTGGACCAAGATAGAGGTAGTAGACTTGATCGGCGATGAAGACTATGATATACCCTTTGCTGACATGCTTTGTTCTAAGGAAGGGAGTGATATGTGGATCTCTGATCCAGCTAGTTCCGATGCAGAGGACTATTCAGGATTTCGCGTTGAGGATTGGCTGGGATTTCCACCCGAGCCAGTGGTTGGTTATGAGTGGGTTGAGCCGTGGGTAGATGACTCCGAGACACCGGTTTTCGGTATAGTCTCTGACCACAGTGGAGGCCCAGGACACATGGAGGAACCTTATGAGGAGGCATGGTTAAGCAGCGGTGAGGCGATCATTTTTTCGGAGGATGCATTTGCCCAGTGGCAGCAGCAGTACATGGATGCACATTCCCAGACCGGGGAAAACGATGTAGCGTACATGCAAGAGGAGGAAGATGTCGGCAATCTAGCTGACATTGAAGATCTTGAAGAAGGATCTGATACCGAATCAGAGTCCGAGTCAGAATCGGAGGCAGAAGAGGTGTTCAAGGTTAATGAGTTCGAAAATGAAGTTTGAGTAAGATAGATTAGTAGACTCATGTAACACTATTATGTTCGACCGATAGGCTATAGTAGTATTGTGTAGTAGAATCTTTTGTGTTGGAATTTCTTTTTATTAAGGCAATGACGCAAAAGAAAAATGTAACAAGTTGCAAAAGTAAACAGTTCTCTTTGTATCTATATCCACTTGTCTAGAAGGATAAAGAGTTTTCTCATAAAAACGTAAGGAATTATGGATAAGAGTTTTTTAAAGATTAAGAAATCTAAAATTGGTAAAAGATAACAACATACTCTGTTAATAAAATGACTAACCCTCATTTGTACAAAGAACAAGAGTTTGAATAACAACCACCTTGTGAATTCAATTTCACGATTTAACAAAAAAGTGTTTAATAATAATTGTGATATGAAAGTTCAATAAAGTTTATTAAGATAATAAATTGATAAAGACATTTGAAAAGTCATACTCTACAGAGAATAAGTTGTAAATATAAAATTTATAAAGAATTTGAGAAAGTGAAATCATAACGATATTATTTCCAAAGTTTTGAAAAATATGGAAAGTTGGGTAAGCAAGTCTCAGTTTGTTCGATGATGATCGGAATAATCTTCCGAGTATTGGTCTGATATTTGTTTTGGCAATCAAGATCATATACATAGTGGATTATCCTCTTTGTCAATGGCAATTGAAAATAGGTTCAGTACGGACAAATCCTAAAGATAAGAAATAACTTATTAGAGTTATAAAAAGGTACAGTAATTTCAAAGTACAAATTAGAAAAGAAGAAAAGGTTTAATGATGATTAGTTCGAGTGTCTTGAAAGTAGCTAAAAATGGGTAGGAGATTGTGTTCGGATGGTAAGCACTTCTCTTGAGTATATCCCTCATTGTTAAGGGAATGTAAAGATACTATTGGTAATATCCAGATCCTAGTTATTTTGGAAATTCTTTATCTATACCATTTTGGGATAATTTATAAGTATTTTAAAAAATAACCAAGCACATATAATGTGCATGAACCACTTCATCGCATTTTGGTCGGTTGAAAATTCGAGTACAGAGCTTGAGGTGTTTACACCAGGACGAAAGAGTATGGATAAGTTGATTCTTGATGGCAAACGTTGAGAAGAGTATTGGAGTAGGATGCTTGAGTTTTCTATCATAGTTGAGCGTTATGTAATGAAAGCAAAGGACTCTGAAATAAGAAGTCTGATCGGTGTTTTGCACTAGAGGATCAAGGGATTGGTGCTAGTTCGGAAGGGATAGTTGTGAATTTGGATATTAGATCGAATCATGTATTGCGTATGGATGTTGTATACACATCATACGAAAAGAAAGTTGGCTCTCGTCATATTTTCCAATCCTACCAATTTCGAGGATGAAATTCTTTTAAAGAGGGGAGAATGTAACGACCCGCAAATTTATCACTTTAATAAATTATATTTATTTTTAAATATTCAAATATAAGGCTTTATAACATAAGTAATAAGGATCTAAACCCTAATAAATAATGATAATACTTGTTTAAAAGGTTTAGAAACAAAAGAAGGATATTCGGATTTTTCATCAAAAACGACGAGAAATCAGTTTTCAGTAAATTTGAGATTTTCTAAATAATCACTCATAACTTTGAATAGGTACACTTATTTATCTAAATAAGTGAGAATATGAAATAAAATATTTTATTTTATTTTTGGAAATAAAAAGTAATTATGACATCATCATAATAATTAGTAATTAATTTATTGGAGTAAATCGAGATTTAATAATTTAATAATTCATTTTATATATTATAAAATGATAGGATATAGTTTATAATGATTCATAAGCAGTAATGATCATGTTTAGAAAAGATAATGCTAGTCGTAACATCAGGCAGTTTTTAACAGCATAAAACCGTAGCACTTTTGAATGGGTAATATAAAGGGTTTTATAATTAATCCAGGGAGTTTAAGCGATATAAGATTATTGAAATATGATTTGTAAACTTTGTTTACACTTGTATAAAGATGAGTACATGATAAAATATGTGACGGATGAAGAGAATAAAAATACATTGTAAAACGTTGCGTAGAAGTCGCCAAACGTCACTGGAATGTCTATAACCTGCATATGAGTTAACAAAACCTCAAATGGGTCCCACCCACATAAAGTAACATATAGAAGAGTGTGTGGAAGGGTGTGGGCCGTGTGTAGGGGTGTATGTGTCCTTGAACTGACATAAAGTGGGAGTAGGGTGCATTAAATGGAGAGTATGGCTTGGATGTGACTTGATGGGAAGGGGTATGGCCGTGTATGCTCATGAAGTGATGGGGGTAAGGTGGTGTAAGGTGATGTAAAGGGGTATGGAGTTGATGTGAATGGCATCTAAGATATTTCCTAAGGTTTGCCTATAAAATACCCCCCTCTCTCTCATTTTCACTTTGTTTCTTCTTCATTCTTTCATTTCTTTCTCTCTTCTCTTCAAGCTTTATTAATGGCTTCTCAAATCAAAACCAAGAGAGAGAAAAACTAGTTCGAATCAACTTAAAACTTAGATCCGACCATGGATCTAAGCTTCTTGAAGCGTTTTGGAGCCAACTAGCTTGGTTTCGTCGTCGGAGTTCACCAATTCCTTGAACGTGCCTTAGCCGTGAGTTATGAGGAAGGGTGGTGAGTTTGGAAGCTCCGGTGAAGGAAAAGCAAGGGTAAGATATGCCGGAGCGAAGGCGTGAAGCACCAGAGGAGTTTGGAGCAAAGTAGTATGCAAAAGGTTGGAGTTTTTCCCTTGAACATGGTGAGGCCGAGCCATGTAGTG
Source organism: Allium fistulosum (assembly GCA_030737815.1). Classification (NCBI taxonomy): domain Eukaryota; kingdom Viridiplantae; phylum Streptophyta; class Magnoliopsida; order Asparagales; family Amaryllidaceae; genus Allium; species Allium fistulosum. The sequence continues at coordinate 342,693,325 of CM060904.1, forward strand.
AAGGGGAGGAAGTTGGAAACTTGTCGAGGAGCGAAAGCGATGGCGAATTCATCCGGAGAAAGCTCGGGAAGGAGGGAGCTTGATTGTAAGAACATTCCGCCGCTTAAACTTTAGCTTTATGATTATAAAGTGATATTAATGTTTAATTATGCAAGTTAGTAAGCAACATTTCGCCTTAATTTACTGTGATTAAAAGTCATGTATGATTAGATGATAAGCTAATTGGATAATACATGCTTGGTTAGTAAAACGTGTTTAATTAACAAGTTATTAAAAGTTAGTAAACAAACTTAGAAAAGATTAGTAAACTTGGTTGTGTTGATTTACTAATATTGGATGATAACAATGGATGTTTGGATGACTTGTTTGGATATGATATTACATTTATATTTGTATAATCATGTTTATATCATGATTTTAAAACGGAATCCCAAGTCACGTTTCATTGACATTAATATGTATACAAACCGGAATGGTTAAGCCTCTTATAAGCTAATAAAAGGTTAAATATAATATTATAGTAATATAATATTATAAAGATAAAATATTAGGGAATAATATTTTATAAATTATGGAAAAAGAATTAAATATAATAATAATATAAGATTATAAAAGATAAAATATTAGGAAATAATATTTCATAAGTTAGAAAAATAAAATAAATGGTTATATTATTTTATAATCATTTATAAGTGTTTTGGAAGTGTTTCGGACAAGTTCAGTAATAATTCCCCAAATAGTCGAAATTGAGCACATTCTATAGCGGCTGTTCGCAGTAATGCGACTTGTAATTTCGAACGGAAGTGTAAATGGTTTCAAGTCGGAATGACTTGAAACAGGAAACGTTTTGTCCATAAAGTTAATTGCTTTCAAATGGATCCGAAAAGTTAAGTTTTCGATTTGAAAATCTCAAGTAATGTGTAAAACAGTTTTAAAAAAGGTTGTTGTAAGAGCGGTTAAATCCAGATTTTTATAAGTATAGTTTTATAACTCTGAAAATTATGAAACAAATTTCTAAATTCATGATTAATATAATAATGAGGTTTTGGAAGATAGAAATGAGTTTATACTTAATCAAAAGTATAATTATGGAAAATGACCTAGTTAATCAAAAGTATAATTATGGAAAATGACCTAGTTAATCACTATTCACTCAATGATTAAAACTACCTGCAGTTAACTCATACAATGTGCACATCTCAAACACGCAAATATTTCATACCTTACTAGAATGTCACAAAAAACTTAGACTACATGCTAAAGTTGCAAAACTTATGAAAGAATAAAAATCAAGCTGTGACTTAGTTGAATTTCAAGTTTAGTACGAAAATTATCTAAACTATAAGCTACAGGTCATTTGAAGTAAATAGTCCTGTGAACTGGGGGGCATACACCGGTACTTAAATAAAAATACTCAGAAACGATAATTTCACAAGTTATGTTACTTCAAACAAAGAATTTTAGGGGGCATACACCGGTATTTAAATAAAAATACTCAAAAACAATAATTTCACATGTTCTCTTATTCAAATAAAGAATTTTAGCAGTAAGCACAAAACTGGATAAGTGTAAATAAAGCAAGCACAAATTCACAAAACACATATGAACAGACAAGTAAAAATACAATCAAAATATCGACAATGTATTACTTATAATTTTCTTGTATATAGGGTCAAAACGTGGGGGTCATACCCACACAACACCGGCCAACAAAAGGAAAATACAGACTCCACAACAAAAATACTAAGTGCAGCCTCTACACTTGAACAAAATGACTAAAAAAGAACAAAAATCAAATCATTCGCCCCACGAACTCCTCAACGCTTCTCCACCGCTCCCTTTCCCATCATGCGTTCAGAGTTTATGTCTTGCTTCGGGAGTGGTGTCGTTGCTAGTAATGTCAACTATATCTTCAGTGCTGACATCCTCCTCTTGCTTCGCGACCTTCTCAGATGACCCACCTTTTGCTTTACGCTTCCAAGACTTCCTGAAGCTCTTCGAGGACTTGATCGCTTAAACTTTCTCTTTCTTGATAGCGACCAATTTTTGTTGAGTCTTGTGAGGTTGCTCAGTTTGAACTTCCTGCTCTCGAACGTCAGCCGTTGTTATGTCACCTTCCAAAGATACTGAAGGGTCATCCAAGCTGTGAAGTGCGGTGATCTTCTCGGACTCCGGCCTCGGTTACAAGCCAGACACGAATGTGGGGACCGGAACAGGAACAGAAACAAGCACGGAAGCTGTGGAAATAGCAGTAGGCCCAAGTGCCAAGGAAGCTGGCACATCAATAGGAAAGGTAGACGGACCTATAAGATCAAAAATGAAAGCATTAAATTCTTCCTGCTCTTGCGGTGTAAGCTTAAAGCTTCCGAACTCGGAGGAAATAAGAACATTACCTACACTGGAGGAATGTCAAGAATGTCGACTTCATAATCACCGCCTTCACCTTCCTTCGATGATTCCACTACCTGAGGAAAAGTCTCAGGCCCTGAACTTGTTGACGGGTCACGGGGCTGCCCTGATGGTTCACCAACACCATAAATAAAAGGCTTCGTGAGCACTTCAACGGCCGTTGTCATGGCAGCATCGGTAGCTTCTTTCTCTCTCTCTCGACCCATAAAATTTCCTGGCACTCGAGCAACGCCTTCTTTGATTCTTCATTGAGGTAGGCGTTCTCCAACTCTCGCTCGGTGTAGACATTACCGCTATCAAAAAAGCGGGACAAGATTTCTTCCCAGACTAAAGCGAGAGTGCGCGGGAATTTTGGACCCAAGTAGCCGAGACTCCCCTGGTGCGGTAGAGAATTGACATAAAAATTCAGGATGGTCTCATCCATCTTTTCCATCTTCCTCTCAAAAGCGTTTTGAAGATTTAGATAATCCGCCGTAACGGCAGCCTTTTCGACCTCAACGCGAGACTTATCAGCGCTAAGCTGTACAACCTAGTCCTGTAGTCGGGAAATCGTCGCAGCTTAATCAGAGATAGTCTTATTGTGCCCCTCAACGATGAGGTCATGGTCAAAGATAGTTTTCTTTTGGGCTTCAATCATTGCGCTGCGAGTGGCCACCTCTTTCAATTTGGCCTCCTCGGCATGAGCCTTCTTTATTTCATCCCTGTAGACGATCTCAATTCTTTCATGGGCCTCTTTTACTTCTTTCAGCAAGACGATGTTTTTCTTACTTTCTCGAAGCGCCCTTTCTTCTCCTCCTCCAACTGCTTGATCTTAGCATCACGATCTGCTAATGCCCTCTAAAAATCATCCTTCTCTGACTCGAAAGAAAGGATTTCATGATAATTGTTACGGTTCGTATCTGCCAGCTGTTTACACAATTTTTCCCACCCTTCGGCTTGCTCTAAATCGTTCAAAATGGCCTAAAGGTGTGGCATATAAGAATCTTTGCGAATCGGGTGCAGATCACGATCAAACTTAACTTCCCTCAAGAAACGTCCGGGGAGCGCCACCTCAAGCTTGGGAGGGCCCGACGGAAGAATATAGGTGGATCTCCGGTGGGTACGTGAAGCACCGGGGCCAAGGATAACAGAAGATAGCGGAATGTAGGTTGAAGGCGGAACAGGGATCGAAGTGACAGGGATTTCTTGACCCGCTGAAGAGTGTGTTAGAGCAAAAGCTTGCTGCTCAGAAGAATGGGAACGGTAATCGAATTTTGACCTCTTCGATGGCTCCTCCCTCTCATCAAAAGTCCTCCTCTTCTCGTGCCCACCTTTGTATGACCAGCCCCGCTCTCTCTTGTCTTGGTGACGGGCCTCATCCTCTAGATCCTTTCTTCTTCTGACTCTTCCTCCGTCTCTCGGGGTTGGTGACGGCTAGAAGAATGCTTGGACCAGCACTGAGAGTCGGTAAATTTCTCGAAGTCATCATAAAAGCCACGTCCTCTCGTTATACCTAGCACGAAGAGGAAATAAAAGATCTTAGTAACGGGGAATAGAAATAAATATAATGTGTGAATGCAAGTGTAATCCTAGTGAGATGTGTAGTGTGTTTCGAGGGAAGGCCTAAAGCATCATCATGAACCGGATCAGGCGGGCGTCATAGGTAGAATCGGACTAACTTCGGGCGCAATACCGCCCAAACAAGGGGCACCTCCTCGAATTTGAAATCTTCCCTCATAAGCATGTCGAAATTGACGTAAACGTCACTTAAATCCCCAAACTTCGCATCAGCATCTTTGCTCGGAGAATCCTAACGCCCTTCGGTTTCTACGGCTTTGTCTTTATCGCTTGTATCGGGAGGAGGTGAACTCGAAAGGACGGGACTCATTCCCGGAGTCTCATCGCACGATTCAGAATACCCATCATTGGATTCTGCGTAGAAATCATTACTGGAAGTGGACTCATCGCTACTACTCTTGAGTTCCCCCTCCTCCATTTCTAAGTCCATCGCGACTTTTCCTTCCCTCTGTTTGAACTCCTCTTCTCCTTCTTCCAAAATCGGAGGCATTCTGACTGGGACACCAACTCCGGTTGCAGTAACATCTTTTCCTTCGTGGGCCTCTTCGGCTGATTCCCCGGACAAGCCCTCTCTCTCTTGAGAAGCGCCTTCTTCGAAACCGTGAGAAGAAGAAGTAGATCGCGTATGAACCCTAGATCGGGAAGGAGAAGGTACTTCAACTGGAACAACCGATCTTCCCGGATGTAGTAATCCATACCAGAGCAAGTTTTCATCAGTCAGCAAAACTTTGACGGATCTTTCCTCAGTGTCTATAGCCTTTAAGGTCCCAAAAACTTCATCAAGAGACACGTCCATGTTTGGTCTCGGGATAACTACAAGAAGTATACGGCTTGTTAGAAATTCCAAAACAACACATTGGAACTTGTTAAGTAGGGAAAGGAACTTACCCCCATCATCAAAAGATGGTTAAACCCTTCGGGGCATCGGACGAAGAAATATTGGGTCTTGAACTGGGATAGATTCCTCTACAGACGCAAAATGATTTTTCAGTTCCTTTGAGCTTCAATTACGATCAAGGATGGACATTCATCTCTCCTCTTAAACGAAAGAAAGTACCGCAACTCGTCAAAGCTTGGAACGCGATTGAACGTTCGCATGAAAAGAACATGCAAGCAGGTTAAGATGGCATAACCGTTGGGATGAATCTAGAATGGGGCAATGCCTTGATAGAGTCTCACACAGAAAATCGTTAAAAGGAGGCATGGCTCCATCCAGACACATATACCGGTGACATGCGGTATATCCCGGAGGAGGCATATAAGCAAACTCATTCTTCTCCGAAAGACGTACGTCCTCCTTTGGTATACCATGTTGCAAGCAGATATTGTGCAGAACCTTAGTGGAAACCACCGAAGAAGCTCTCTTTGGCGGGTTAAGTAGAACTCTAAAATTAGGGGGCGTTCGATCCAAGACTGGACGTACTGGGACCAACTGGCCATATTCAGCTTGCAAAATGGAAGGAGAAAGGGCGATGGATGACGACTCGACTTTCGAAAGTGTCGGGCTTTCTCCGCTTGACTTACGGTGCGAAGATGGATAATTCATTCTAAATAACAGAACTCAGACTCAAAACAGTCAGGTAATTCTATTCTAAACTGATGATTTCCCCTACAACACTTGAATTTCGAAGAGGTACTGATTCGTGCCGACACAACAGATTTCAAGTATGTATCGGAGCAAGTGCAGTGTGCTGTCTATAGTGGGTGAGCTCGGTGTCTAAAACACTACAAACGCTCTATCTCATGTAGATAGTTCGATCGCAGTGGAAAAGGAAAAGGATTTCCCGTATCGTTTCCATTTGTTTTTACTACCTCTATGCTTACCCGTTATCGACCAACGATCGACGCCGAGCGTGCAAAAAGCAAGCAAGATAAGTCCAAATTCTCTGGAAGAGCCAAGACTAATTCGTGGTGTGTAATGCAGTATCAGCTTCAAAATTTGGCACAAGTCAATTCTGGCTTAATGGACGAAGATAGCAAAACGTGTCAAGCACCGGGGCAAGGCCCGAATGTCATTTCGGGAGAAACCCAAGATTCGATTTACTATCTTCCTCCATTAAGCCGCAATCAACTCAAACTCCTCAGACCAACATCACAAAATGCAACCTCGCCATCAAATCATTAAAGAACACTATGATTAGCAAAGCCACCTCAGATTGAACTCTAAAACACAAGAGTGATTGAAGACTTAGAATTAGCTAGCTGTAATTGTGTCGGTGGCAAGCTAAGTAGATAGATTTGCGGCGATCTAAGGTAATGGAGAACTAGGGTTACGATCAGTGGTGATTTGAGAAGATGGAGATGGCAACATAGAAGAGATCATGGTGAAGATACAAGATCGAATCTTTGGATAATACAGGATCGAATCGTTGAAGTGTGTGGATCGAATTGTCGGAAGGACGAATAGCTTAGGGTTTAGATCGCACGAAGAGGAAACTGGGTCGGCTCGAGCGAATGGAAGGGTCGGGTCGAAGGAGCATATATAGGCAAATGAAAACGAAGAAAGCAAAAATCCTCTAAGTGATTAGGTTGCTAGCGATCCATCGTCTATGGATTGCTAGCGACCCATATTATTGAAGGAGAATTTAACTAAAAACTGGCGAAGTGATCAAGTCGCTAGCGATCCATCGTCTATGGATTGCTAGCGACCCATGTAGTTGAAGGCAAATTTTTCTCAAAAACAACACTGTTATGTTTACCTGTCATTTCAAGGTATACCGAGAAGCTATGGAGAGAAATTTGATTAGTTATGACAAGTAATAGCAGTCGAGACCAAAACTAGGTGATCAACAGCATAACCTGCTACGTATCTATGAAACTCTAATATGATAACTTGGAACCCAGCAAACCGATACTAAAATCGATAACTTCCAAAGCATGCCTTGTTTCCAACGAAGACGTACTCTGGAGGGCAAATGTTATCTGGGTTTTTAACCCATCAAGATCCAATAGAAAACAGAATAAGTTGATGAAGTCAGTATGGCTTAGAACTCAACAAAAAGGGCTGAAGCAACAAGTTAAAGAGAGCCAAGACGTATTACTAAAGCAATGACCGAATTTTCCTAAACCAAGGGACCAGCGTCCGTTGAGTCTAATCGGTAGCTAAATACAGCCATCTAGTAGATCGTCATCAAAACAAAGCAACGTGCAACGAGACTACATGAACAACATCGATGCAAGGCAATGAAGGCTCTTCAGACATCAAAGTCAAAAGGTAGTCTAAGTGCATGGATCGCTAGCAATCCATGCACTATGGATCGCCAATGATTCATACAATATCAGTGGGTCGCTAAGGCTCGCAGAAGCAAAGAAGGCTTGAAGGACATGTGCAAAATACACTAAGTGTATGGATCACTAGTGATCCATACACCATGGATCGCTAGCAATCCATATGAAGCCATGAAATACTTGCGATCTAACATGGCAAAGAAACGAAGGTATGTTCTAAGTAATTAGCTCGCATGAGAGCTAAATCTATGGATCGCTAGCGATCCATAGACCATGGATCGTTGGCGATCCATGGTTTTGGCTCGGGTCCTGAGCTAAGCTCCTCTGGATCCTCCTATGTCCATCTGTAAGTAATTGGCGAACAGGCCTGGCTCAGAAGCTCTTCGATCTCTATAAATACCATCCTACCTACAACATAAACTGGATCTGCTCCGGACTAGTCGCTGAAGCTCTTCCTGAAGCTTTCTTCACTCTCTACCCCCCTCCCCCCTCTTCCAACAATCTCCAAAGGGGTTCACTGTAATTCTCCAGTGGATTCTAACCTTGGGGATCCAATCTAGCTAAGGATAATCAAGAATCTTGTAATCAAACACTTCTTGTAACAGTGATCGGTCCATAATAAAACTATAAAGTGGATGTGGGCTTCATTAACAGCCGAACCATTATAAAAATCTCTTATCTTCTTTCTTTTTCTGCTCTTTTTTATATTTACTATTCATATTATTGCTCTGTGAGAACATGGCTAGTGCTTTCACACTCAAACCAAGGTGTTGATCCACTTTTTGGGTTAACAAGGTGGTTCGGGCGGTGGTGGAGGAGTTGACCAGGGGAAGAAGAAGATGGGTCAACGGGAAAGACAGAAGGTATAGTGGAAGGAAGGGGAAGAGTGGAGAGAAGTATGGCTGCCACTAAAAGTCATAATTTTTATACTCTTATTTAAAATATTGTCATGGAAGTTTTCACTCATATGATGAATAGCAAATTCCAAGCTTCGGAAATCCTGTTTGACCGTAAATGTAAGCAACCCCAGGTTACCTACCTAATGTTTGTTGATGATGTCATGATTTTTATTAAGCCTGTTATCTCTTCAATCAATTATATTCTCCAAACTTTGGATAGCTTCTACTTGATGACTAGCATGAAACTTAATATCCATAAGTCCCATATCTTGGTTTCTGGAGTGCCCCAAGCAATGACTGATAACTTGCTTCACATTTTTGGGACCCAGCCTATGTCGGAAAGCATGAACTATCTAGGCATCCCTCTCATAACTTCTAGGGTTACTACTGCTCAATGCCTGCCTTTGTACTCTAGGATAACTGCTTCTATGAACACTGGGCAAACAGGCTTTTGAGCCAAGCTGGTAAGCTAGTTTTGATTAAGTCGGTAAGCTTTTTCTATGACGGTTTATAGGGTTAGGACTTTTGTGGTGCCTGACAAGCTACTTAACATGATCAAGAGTGTTATGTAAGGTTTTTTTGGACTAATAGCATTCATACTAAAAAAGCTATCCTTTGTGCTTTCAGCAAATTTGAAGTCTATAAGCAGAAAGGAGGCTTGGGTGTTTTGAATATAGCCTAATGGAATATTGTTGCATTTAACAAGCATTTTGATTCCTTGTTGAACAAAGCTGATAGTATTTAGGTGAAATGGTTCTTGGTGCACAATAATGGTAGGAAAAGGTTTTGGGTCATGGCTTCACCTCAAAGCTGTAGCTGGACATGGAGAAAATTATTAAACCTAAGGAGAATTTGCCTCCCCTTAGTTAAAATCAGCATGTCTCCTAACTGTTGTGCCAGTTTTTGGGATGATCCTTGAGCTGCACATCGGTCGATTCTCTCCAAAACCTTTACCTATCATCAAATGCAACAATCTGGCATATTATTAATAGCTAAGGCAAGTGATTTTATTCATAAAGGTGTTCTATCCCTCCCTTATATTAGCAGCCAAGATACCAGAGCAATGTGGAATATGCTGCAAGCTAAAATTTATCCTGCTAACAGTCGTGATCATTTGATTTGGATTGAGAAAGGTGAAGCTCACTCAATCGGTATGGTCTACAAAGCTGTATCCGAGTTGGATGAGCTATCGGGTTATAAATGGGGTTGGAGGATTTGGGTCAACAACTCTCCACCTAAGGAAGCCCATCTTTTGTAGAAGGTTTTAAGGGAAGTTTTACTCATAAAGTCAAAGCTTAACATGTTTGGAAAGAATATTAGTCCCCTTTGTGTTTTCCGTGAAAAAGAAAATGAGAGTTGCTTGCACTTGTTTTTCAGCTGCAATGAAATATATCAGTTATGGAGTAAGTCGATGATTAAGACTGGAAGACATGATATGATGAGAAATAGCTCTGAAGAATGGAATTTGATATTCAAGGCAACCAGATGGAGAAGCTCAATGTCTTTCATGTTGTTGCTAAGTTTGAAGAAATTCTTAAAAATGGTGTGGAAAGAAAGGAACAATAGGGTATTTGAAAATAAAGCTAAAGGAAAAGTTGCTCTATGGAATTGTATCATGCATGAAATGCAACATGATTGGAGGAATCAATGTATGATTTTGAGGCAGAACTTATTTCTTCTTGGTGTTAGGGTTTTTCGTTAGTCCTTTGTTTCTTTTGTAGCCTTGTGTGTGCGTGCGCTTGTTTTAAGTCTGCGTATCTTTTTGGTGTTTTGTATTATTCTTCCTTGAGCTCAAAGCTTGTTTTAGCTCTTATGTATTTTATTCTCTGTGCAATAAAATCGAGTAGGGGTCCAGTCAACCTCGCTAGCTTTGTTAAAAGAATATTTTATAAAAACATTTTATGTTAGTGCCCAAGTTTTCAAACAAAATAGTTTTTCAAATCACATGGTTAATATTTTATTAGAATTGTTTTTATATTATGTCGCTTATGGCTTTCTGAAAAAAGATTTTTTTTGTTAGGTTTGAAAAGGTCATACTAATTTTAAAATATTTATATTTATTATTAACAAAATAAAATAAATAATATATATACATATATTATGTATATATTTGTCAAAAGAAAATTATAATATATATATAGTATGTTAAATACACACACATACACATCAAATTTTAAATTAGTGACCATAAAAAACTATTTTTTACATTAATTTAGGGGAGAGAGTGTGTGTTTGTTTGTTTATGTATATGGCATCATTATTAACATATGACACTAAAACCTATTTATTAACCATAAATCCCAATGGTTAATTATGTACCTATGACATTTGTTCATCACGGGTACCATATTTATTGGATGTAATGTTTATATCGTGAATATGAACATATCACTATGTGCTCTCCTTTTGCTTTGCCTACATATATATGTATATAATCTTTCAGTTACTTACATACGTACGTACATACATACACACATGTTGGACTTACATTTTTGAGCTTTTTTACCTTTAGTGGTTGTTATGTACTAGATTGTGTATGCTGATGAATCGTGAATGCTTGATTGCTAGGATCAATCATCTATACTTGCCTCATCACAGTTTTTGAATTGCCCAATCGTTGCTTTGACGATTCCTTTAGAGTATTTGGTGTTGGAACTGGACTAGCCCGTAGCAAAAATTATGGGTGAATTTCAAAAAAATTCCCTTATTGGATCTATATTGGACCAATGAAGTCTGATTTATTTAGAAAATTTCTAAATTTAATTTAAATAAAATCTCTTATTTAATTTAAATTTGTAAATTATATATACAATTTTATTTAAATTTATATTTTATACATATATAAATGTACACATATATATCATTTACGTATATTTATGTGTATGCATGTGTAACATAATAACCCATGCAAGGAATAATATGCCCGTATATAGATATTGGGATTACATCGCAACGGACATGTTAGCTCGTCCGATATATATTGTCCAAATATATATATATATATATATGTATGTATGTATGTATGTATGTACGTAAACTTGTTGCTTATATAAATATTATAAAGCTGTATACGTATATGTATAACTTATATATATATGTAAAATATTAATAATTATGTATATATGTATTATTGTAATAAATATTAAATAATATATATATACACACATAATATATAAAAGTTTTTTTAATTATGAATTAATATATACATGTGTGTGTGTATTACGGCGACAAAATAATTTTTTTTAATATATATAAGCATATTTATAATACCTGCATATATATATATGTGTATATTAATTAATAAAATAAAATAATTTTTTTAACATTTCCAGATCTTATGCACATCACACAAAAAATTTATTATAGTTTATTATATTAAAAAATATATAAATTGATTAATTAATTGAAAACCATACAATATTAATAAAAATTACTTTCAAAATATATTATTCAAATTTTAAATTTTTAGAAAATTTATCATGATATTTTGAGGTTAGAAATTTTTTTCCATAGTTTTCCTCAGTCAAAATTTTGGTCAAACTTATCACTATTTGATAATGTTCACATGTTACCTAGCAGGTGGTGTTACATTTTGGTCAAATGTATCGCTTACTTAATTTTAGTAAAATCCAATTTCACTCTATTAAGCATTACCCAGTTGTGACTTTTATTTACATCAATTCTCTTCGTCAAAACTATATAACTTTGGACTTATGGAAATGGTCAAAATTCCAATATCATCCATATTCAACTCTATAGTCCAAGCACAAAGTCCTCGGTTCAATAATAAACATTATTATTAAATGAACTGCTCTGACCATAGACTTTAACTTGACTTGAGTTGACCATGATACTGACCCTATATAACTGAGAAGATGAATCTTCTCTTCAATAGTGTTTTACTTCCAATATTTCCACTTGACCCATCTATAGTCACTCGACGGACACCGTGCCATGATTGGACAATAATCAAAGCGGAGCTTTCATATTGAAGATCCACAGTATTCTCAGGTTGAGAGAACTATGTAAATCTGTTACATCGATATTTTCTATTTGACCTTAGTTATATTAACCAACAGAAAACTATCGAGTGAGTCATTCTATAGTTATCCAATAATTATCAATACGTAACCCCTAGGTGCCCCCAACTGTCATGAGTAACACACTGCCCAACATTTGAAGAGCGTTATGTACTCTAGTCTCAACGGATACATCGATATCCAATCTCGATGCATCTCGACTAGGAACATTTACAATGGTATATATGTTTTCATTGTGGTAAGTTACTCACGGTCACAATACTTTGTAACTACTATCACAAACTATACCATTTATGGATTTTCTATTAAATATACTTTTACTTAAATTAATTAATTAATATCACACATTATATCAAGTATATAATAGAAAGAAAACACCTTTATCTCGAATAAGATTGGTTATCGAGTTAGATATATGTAACAAATTACATAATTGCCCCTAGGGCATACCCATATCTCTATCAATCTCCCACTTGCACTTAGGGTCATTTATGGAATCTTATTCCAACTTCTCCAATCGGTTTTTTCAAAACCAATTGGGTCGGTCCCTTAGTGAACGAGCATGCAATTATGTTTTAGTTATCTACTCCATCAATCAACTCTCTCCGAGCTGATAAACTACCTTTATCATGTGGAACCATTCGAATTATGCCTCTCAACTGCCAGTGAGTTTAAAGTTCTATTATGAACTAAACTATTACATTGTTATCATAACAATGTTATGGGATTCTCAACATTTGAAATTATCCTCGACTCGGTTACAAAATTTGTGCATTTATATTTATATACATTGTCCTATTACCGCGCTATTCAGGGCAATGAACTTAACCTTTTTTTATTGAATCAGTCACAGTTTTTCATTTGGAACATTTCTAGCTTATAGATTTTTAACTTGAATTTATTATTGATATATTATACTCAACGTCACTTATGAAGTTTGAGTCTGAACACTTCTTCATAGGGAATTCATTGTTTTTCTAAATAATTCCGTAGTATTTTGTAAGTACACGAGAACAACCTGAACTATCATTTAGTGGTATCAATTTGGTTTTGATATTTGCTTCATGTATCAAATACATAAACAAATCATGATATCGTAGACAATATAACATGTACGATAATTTCTATTGTCAATGCATAAGGAATCCATTTTACATGTTTCATATTAAACATTTTAACAAGATGTCCTTGCATAACATTTTGGAACATTCCCCATATCTTTTGTACTTAATATAAAAGACGTCATCTACAATTACAACGTTGAGTATTAAACAACTTAAGCCAATTTTAACACAAGTACATCGTTAACAATTAGCAGCGTGTTGTTTACTTATGATTTAGAAATATCTACATACCTTTTAACTTTCTTTCTAATGAGCACATGTGTAACGACTCGGGTTTTGCCCGCTCGAAAATCAACATCCGTACTTCACATTGTACTAGAATGTCGCAGATTCGACCGTTCAAATCCGATTCGCCGGAGCTTATAACACAATTAAGTAAATAACACAGCGGAAGAAAAGAATAATACATTGATATATAATATCTGATACAACAGAGTAATACAATGAATATCAATATACATCAGAGATATGATACAAGAAATAGCAGCGGAAAAGAAAAGATAACAACAGTAGCGGAACAACATCAATAGAAATGATAACTCCAAAATGATCTTCAGACAAGAATGAATCCACAACTCCAAGATAAGCAACTCCGATGAATGAACTAGCTCCAGATAATCTACTAAACCTGAATATCTGAAAAGAAACCCAACTCTAGACTGCCCGTGTGGAAAATAGTGGGCACCCAGAGTTTAGGGAGGGAACAATAGACTCCGGATCAGTCATGGGACTGGTGTGAGCAACAAAAACAGTTTATCTTTAAAACAACACAAAAGAACTTTAAACATTGAAACCCGCAATGCTTTTCGAAAATGAAACTACCATAAGGCCTCCCGCCACACACACAATGCAATCGCAGAATTGGAGGAGATTTCTCCTTATGATAGTCAAAAATGCTTACTACGCAAAATCATTCGATATTATTATCATTAGTGCATAGTGTCGAAAATCATTTCGAAAATATAATATCAATCTTAGCCAGCATACAACATATCATCGTATGCCTACTATACTACTACGTTCAATAGCAGGTTACCGCCACATTCCATAGCAGGTAATACAACTAAAAACCGTACAGGGTTCGTATTGTTTCTTTGGATTTCCAACAAATGATCAGGCTAAGGAACTTCCTTACCGAAATAGAAACGCCTCTGGAAAGACGCCTCGGATCCTAACCGGATCTCCGCAAACAAAAGGCCGACGCTACCTCACGCTCTAACCGAGCTGTAACTAGGTAACTAACACACGAGTCATGTCATCCCCCGGTCGTCACCGACCTTTATCCGAGACGTCTCGATCATAAAGCAACAACCACAAAGTATAATAACTGTGCAGCATCCACATAGGTAAAATATCTGGGCTCCATACCATGATATCACCTTTTATCCAGAAGGAAATGACATACCCTAGGGGCGCTACCCCTACAAACCTTTGTCGCAACATTCCTGTTTCGACCATTACCGGGTTGTGAGGCTCGACGAAGTCTCGTCCACAAAACTACGCTTTTTCACAAAGCCACGCTTTGATCAACCAATGATCAGCAGCACTTCGTATGCCACATTACCAAATTGGGAATATATCACTAGTAACCATCAACTACATAACCTCTGAGCTCGTACGTCTCAGAGAAGGGTGTTAAGCTAAGAGAATAAATTCTCCGCCACCAACAGAAATGTATTTGATAGAAACCAGCTTTACATCTCAAAGTGTAACGTCAGACACACATCCATATAAGTCTGTTCCGGGTTCGAACAGAACCGAAGGCACTTCCGAAGAAGCCCTTGCAAATCCGGGTATTCACAATCCCGATCGGATTTCCCATCACTTAAGAAATCTCTATACCGGCGCGACTCAGTGCAGAGACAATCGATAGGTCATCCTATCATTCTCGCAAATACCCGGTCTTCACCACTGTTCTTCAAATGCGATCCATATCGACGTATCACTATTCGGAATGGGTTATACGACACAAAGGTCCTCTCCCGGCTAAACCGAATAACGAGCGCAATTAAAAATCATATGGATACTGGGGTCTCAATTAAATCACAGCTTAAAGCTAAAAACTTTTCATTCGAATGGTAAAACAAATTACCATTTCCAATCTTTTAAACAAAAAGATTCAATTCACAAAGTTTACCCCGTTCACAAAGATTCATTCATAGATTTTCAAATCGATTTCCATTTCAATCTGATTAACTCGTTAAATCTTTAAATCAAGATTTAACTTATAGCTTTCAAAACTCGTTTCCAAAGATTCATTCATAGCCTTTCAAAACAATTCCATTTCAAGTTAGATTAACTCGTTCGGTCTTTGAAATCAAAGACTCATTTCATAGTTTTCAAAACATTTCAATTCTATTTCAAACTTGAAACCGTTCAACATAATTTGGAAATCCTTTCTTAAAATGAAAGCTATTATTATTTGAAAACAAATAATTTCGTTTTCAGAAAAATCCAGTTATATTTACACGAGTCAAAACCCTTGAATTAAATTCAAATTCCCAAATCAATACTTTTAAAATGGTTTAACCCATATATAACTTGTATAGCATCTTTAATCCTTAGTTTCAAATCCTAGAATTCAATTTCAAACTTGAATTCAAATTTAAATCAAATTATTTAAATTTCAAAACTCGATTAAGTTATTCGAAATAACTTTTATCTTTGAAATCCCATTTCAAAAGCTTTTCATATTAAACCCCAATTTCCAATTTCAAAATCAATTGAAATCAAAATTTCAATTTCAAAAATATTGAATTTAAATCATCTGTGATTTAACCGATTTCCTCGTGAAATCCATTTGTGTGTGTAAGAGTGTGGTCCAGGGGTTTTACACACAATAGTGCAACATCAATCATCACAGATATATCGATAAGCGGTATAATCCACAACGCTTATCTTCATTCACAGATTCATAGATAAAATAAATTTATCGGTTACAAAGATTCATCATTACAATTCGATGTGGGTTTCGGATAACCAACTGGAATCCGACTCCCTGTCGCATCGAAATTCAAGTGTCGTTTACGGGTCAAGGGTTTCATATTCACATAGTAATATATCACAGCAACAGAAATCACAGATTTAATCATAATCACATACCAGGGATATCAAACAATTCAACATTCACTAGAATCCAAACATACATAGGGAAGGTCAATTTATTTATCTGATCAAATTAAATTAGATTAATCACTGATCCTGGTTCAATCAACATTAATTAATTACCAACCATATTAATTAATTAACATTTAACCCTTTATTAATTAACTCAAAATTATTCTTTAATTAATTAATTACCCTTAATTAATTACCATTGATTAATTATCCTTAAATTAATTACAATAAGCGATTATCCCCATTCAATTCCATTAATTAATTAACCTTTAATTAATTATCCTCAAATTAATCACCTTAATTAATCTATAATTCCTTAATTAATAAGTATTTCTTAATCACTTTCATAAATTAATTTACCTTCATTAATTATCATAATTAATTAACCCTTAATGGTTAACTAGTTAACTCTCAATTTCTTTCATTCATTAATTCAACTAAGTAATTACACTTATCCAATTATCAAATGATTTTCTTAATTTTATTTAAACTAAACTTGTTTAACATTTTAACTTGAAAGTGATAGTGATTAGGCTAATTCCCCTAAAACTGGACCCAGGGTAAACCCTTGTTTACTCGAGTAGCAACCCGAGTTCTTCCAATTTCCCCGCGTCCTTCTTCTACTCGCATGCTTCTTCTTCTCATTTTTTTTTTTCTTAAGTTTAAAATTTTAAACTTCAATAGTTAAAACATTTGAGACCAGGTAACCCACTGCTAAGTCGACTCATACGAACACACGAGGGACCCGAGCCAACACCTATTTTACTCGATCGCCCTCTCGAGTTCTTCCCGGTCGAACGCTCTGACACCATCACCCATGTCGTACACGTGCACAACCCATCGCCAACGTTCTGGCGAACTTCCGCACCTCCAACAAGTCACGTTATCACCCTCCATTTGAAAAACAAACTCGATTCGCCTTCTCAAATTTCGATTCGAAATTTCACAGTTCGATCCACCCTACTGCACTCAACCCAAACGACAAAACCACATCGCCACCACCGCTCAATCCACCTGAAACGTCCAACTTTTGCTCACACCACGACGACATGCTACCCTTCCTTTCCCCTAGACCTCGTGAAGCTCGGTCACATATCGGAGACGAACACGCCTTGATTCTAACACGACCAAAAACTCGAGACGAAACCCTAAGTCGATCTCGTATTCAAAATTTATGCAATTGAAAAATTATCTCATAATTTTCTCAAAATCAATGATGTCCATACTACCTTCAATTCAAGTTTCAAGATTTTAAATTTGATTGATAACCCGAAATCTGCAAAAATGCAATCTCTGTTTATATACAAACTACTCTTTAAATACCCATCTAAAAATCTTCGTTTTAGTTTTAAAAATCTTATTTTCCTGTGAGGATTCAAGCTATGAATTTGAATTAGCATTTTACAACAATCAAATTTATCAAATATGAAGTGTTTACCTGTAAAACCATTCTTTTTCAACTGTGTATCATTTTTCTTCTGAAATTTATTTAAAATCATAGTTCATCCTTAAATACGTAAGTTTTATCTTGAGATCGAAGTCTAATAATGATCACATAATCAAAGATGGGGTTTTGAATAAGTGTGGTACTCTGAAAAACAAAGACAGAATTAGTTTCTAACTTGAACAGCCATTTACATAGACTGTCTTAACAAATATATATATCCACACAACATGCAAGCAAATTTTAACAACTAGCCAACAATTTCATATCAGCCACAACATCAAAACATAGGGATAGATAGAAGAAAGTTTGCTCACCTGTAATAGTGGAACAGAGAACAGGAATGCAAAGCCTGGAAAAATGTCTGGGCTTGGAATTTGCAAATTGAAAACTGGAATGTTGTTTTGAGCTTGTAGTGGAAATGGTTTCATTCTAATCTAATGATTTCCAAGCTATAATTGAAAAGAGTCTTTGAATTTCCAGATTTGCTTACTATTGCTTTGCCTTGTTCTTGATTATGTTCCAGGTTGAAAACTGAACATGATATATATTTTTTTTTCTTCAGTAATTTGTTTTCAAGCTTGAATATGTGGTGATGTTTTTACTTCTTTTTCTTTTAATTTCTGATCTTTGCTAAGTTGTTTGAACGAATTAAAGCAGAGGGAATTGATGTATAAGAGAGCAAGTCTACAAGCTATATTATATTTGGTTTGTACAATCATTTCAGAGATTTTTTTTTCTCATTTTTCCTTGTTTGATAAACAAGATTTCGGCTGATGATAATATTTTGGTGGCTAAGGACATGGCATTAATTGCATAGGTCCTTTATGTTTTGTTTATACTTGTCCCCTTTTATTTTTTTATGTTCATAGATATTTTACTTTTTCAATTCTTCTTGCCTTTACTTGCTTTATTACTTATGTTTTCCTTACTTCTTGCCTGCAACATGTATACTTTGAACTTTGAAACTGATTTGTTTCTTAATATAAACCATCAAGTTCAAATTTAAATTATTTGTTTACTTACTTTTATACTTGTGTCAAAAGTATATATATATATATCATTTTATTTTATTTTCAAAATCATTTATTTAAGAATTTATTTTAAATCAAATATACTTATATTTTATAATTCCAGATTTACTCATATACACTCAAATATATACACATTCACATATGTACATATATATACAATATTCAACTTTAAATGATTTAACACGTTTTTATTTGATCTCGGGGAAACTCGCATCTCTTCATCATTTAATTTAACAAATTTTAATTCAAAAAAATAATTTAATTATCAATTAAATGTAATTAAAATTCGGGGTCGTTACAAACTTCCCCCCTTAAAAGAATTTCGTCCTCGAAATTCACAGGCACGAAAACAAAGACAGATGAAGAATATTTTATCAGATCAACTGAACATCTATTCTGCATTTGGCTCACCAAATCAGAATATCAATAATAGATACAAAAACGAATCTGTTTAACACTTCACAAAATACTCGGGCTATCCAGATTTACGAAATATGCAGTGGCATCGGTTAGTTCGAAGTGATAACTAACCATTCGTAGAATATACTGGGACCCAAAGAATAGATAGATATATGGATACAATTTCAAAACTTTCTAGTTTAAAAACTAAAGTATATCTATCAACCATAGCAATCAAAGCAATCAATACATCCAAACAACAATTTTGGCTCATTTGGAGTTTATGTCCCATATTTATATACTGAATCTTCTTTCTAGATCTACCAGAAACTATCGAAGAATTGAGAAAAGATGCTGAACAAAAGAGATTGACAGAGAAAAGATTGCTTCCTCGTTGTTACAGGATATTGATCATTTACAGTCGTATTCCCCTGTCCCCTATCTCATCCTCTTCTCGCACTCATACTTACTATCAGTAGATAGCCAGAGAATTTACTAAGGCGTACGGACGGATATCTGAGGAATACTCATTCTAGAGTTTACTCCACTCTATCTCTAATGAGCTACTTAACGTGTTATACTCCTGAGCTAAAGTTCAACCTTAGCTCTGATACCAAATGTAACGACTCGGGTTTTGCCCGCTCGAAAATCAACATCCGTACTTCACATTGTACTAGAATGTCGCAGATTCGACCGTTCAAATCCGATTCGCCGGAGCTTATAACACAATTAAGTAAATAACACAGCGGAAGAAAAGAATAATACATTGATATATAATATCTGATACAACAGAGTAATACAATGAATATCAATATACATCAGAGATATGATACAAGAAATAGCAGCGGAAAAGAAAAGATAACAACAGTAGCGGAACAACATCAATAGAAATGATAACTCCAAAATGATCTTCAGACAAGAATGAATCCACAACTCCAAGATAAGCAACTCCGATGAATGAACTAGCTCCAGATAATCTACTAAACCTGAATATCTGAAAAGAAACCCAACTCTAGACTGCCCGTGTGGAAAATAGTGGGCACCCAGAGTTTAGGGAGGGAACAATAGACTCCGGATCAGTCATGGGACTGGTGTGAGCAACAAAAACAGTTTATCTTTAAAACAACACAAAAGAACTTTAAACATTGAAACCCGCAATGCTTTTCGAAAATGAAACTACCATAAGGCCTCCCGCCACACACACAATGCAATCGCAGAATTGGAGGAGATTTCTCCTTATGATAGTCAAAAATGCTTACTACGCAAAATCATTCGATATTATTATCATTAGTGCATAGTGTCGAAAATCATTTCGAAAATATAATATCAATCTTAGCCAGCATACAACATATCATCGTATGCCTACTATACTACTACGTTCAATAGCAGGTTACCGCCACATTCCATAGCAGGTAATACAACTAAAAACCGTACAGGGTTCGTATTGTTTCTTTGGATTTCCAACAAATGATCAGGCTAAGGAACTTCCTTACCGAAATAGAAACGCCTCTGGAAAGACGCCTCGGATCCTAACCGGATCTCCGCAAACAAAAGGCCGACGCTACCTCACGCTCTAACCGAGCTGTAACTAGGTAACTAACACACGAGTCATGTCATCCCCCGGTCGTCACCGACCTTTATCCGAGACGTCTCGATCATAAAGCAACAACCACAAAGTATAATAACTGTGCAGCATCCACATAGGTAAAATATCTGGGCTCCATACCATGATATCACCTTTTATCCAGAAGGAAATGACATACCCTAGGGGCGCTACCCCTACAAACCTTTGTCGCAACATTCATGTTTCGACCATTACCGGGTTGTGAGGCTCGACGAAGTCTCGTCCACAAAACTACGCTTTTTCACAAAGCCACGCTTTGATCAACCAATGATCAGCAGCACTTCGTATGCCACATTACCAAATTGGGAATATATCACTAGTAACCATCAACTACATAACCTCTGAGCTCGTACGTCTCAGAGAAGGGTGTTAAGCTAAGAGAATAAATTCTCCGCCACCAACAGAAATGTATTTGATAGAAACCAGCTTTACATCTCAAAGTGTAACGTCAGACACACATCCATATAAGTCTGTTCCGGGTTCGAACAGAACCGAAGGCACTTCCGAAGAAGCCCTTGCAAATCCGGGTATTCACAATCCCGATCGGATTTCCCATCACTTAAGAAATCTCTATACCGGCGCGACTCAGTGCAGAGACAATCGATAGGTCATCCTATCATTCTCGCAAATACCCGGTCTTCACCACTGTTCTTCAAATGCGATCCATATCGACGTATCACTATTCGGAATGGGTTATACGACACAAAGGTCCTCTCCCGGCTAAACCGAATAACGAGCGCAATTAAAAATCATATGGATACTGGGGTCTCAATTAAATCACAGCTTAAAGCTAAAAACTTTTCATTCGAATGGTAAAACAAATTACCATTTCCAATCTTTTAAACAAAAAGATTCAATTCACAAAGTTTACCCCGTTCACAAAGATTCATTCATAGATTTTCAAATCGATTTCCATTTCAATCTGATTAACTCGTTAAATCTTTAAATCAAGATTTAACTTATAGCTTTCAAAAACTCGTTTCCAAAGATTCATTCATAGCCTTTCAAAACAATTCCATTTCAAGTTAGATTAACTCGTTCGGTCTTTGAAATCAAAGACTCATTTCATAGTTTTCAAAACATTTCAATTCTATTTCAAACTTGAAACCGTTCAACATAATTTGGAAATCCTTTCTTAAAATGAAAGCTATTATTATTTGAAAACAAATAATTTCGTTTTCAGAAAAATCCAGTTATATTTACACGAGTCAAAACCCTTGAATTAAATTCAAATTCCCAAATCAATACTTTTAAAATGGTTTAACCCATATATAACTTGTATAGCATCTTTAATCCTTAGTTTCAAATCCTAGAATTCAATTTCAAACTTGAATTCAAATTTAAATCAAATTATTTAAATTTCAAAACTCGATTAAGTTATTCGAAATAACTTTTATCTTTGAAATCCCATTTCAAAAGCTTTTCATATTAAACCCCAATTTCCAATTTCAAAATCAATTGAAATCAAAATTTCAATTTCAAAAATATTGAATTTAAATCATCTGTGATTTAACCGATTTCCTCGTGAAATCCATTTGTGTGTGTAAGAGTGTGGTCCAGGGGTTTTACACACAATAGTGCAACATCAATCATCACAGATATATCGATAAGCGGTATAATCCACAACGCTTATCTTCATTCACAGATTCATAGATAAAATAAATTTATCGGTTACAAAGATTCATCATTACAATTCGATGTGGGTTTCGGATAACCAACTGGAATCCGACTCCCTGTCGCATCGAAATTCAAGTGTCGTTTACGGGTCAAGGGTTTCATATTCACATAGTAATATATCACAGCAACAGAAATCACAGATTTAATCATAATCACATACCAGGGATATCAAACAATTCAACATTCACTAGAATCCAAACATACATAGGGAAGGTCAATTTATTTATCTGATCAAATTAAATTAGATTAATCACTGATCCTGGTTCAATCAACATTAATTAATTACCAACCATATTAATTAATTAACATTTAACCCTTTATTAATTAACTCAAAATTATTCTTTAATTAATTAATTACCCTTAATTAATTACCATTGATTAATTATCCTTAAATTAATTACAATAAGCGATTATCCCCATTCAATTCCATTAATTAATTAACCTTTAATTAATTATCCTCAAATTAATCACCTTAATTAATCTATAATTCCTTAATTAATAAGTATTTCTTAATCACTTTCATAAATTAATTTACCTTCATTAATTATCATAATTAATTAACCCTTAATGGTTAACTAGTTAACTCTCAATTTCTTTCATTCATTAATTCAACTAAGTAATTACACTTATCCAATTATCAAATGATTTTCTTAATTTTATTTAAACTAAACTTGTTTAACATTTTAACTTGAAAGTGATAGTGATTAGGCTAATTCCCCTAAAACTGGACCCAGGGTAAACCCTTGTTTACTCGAGTAGCAACCCGAGTTCTTCCAATTTCCCCGCGTCCTTCTTCTACTCGCATGCTTCTTCTTCTCATTTTTTTTTTTTTCTTAAGTTTAAAATTTTAAACTTCAATAGTTAAAACATTTGAGACCAGGTAACCCACTGCTAAGTCGACTCATACGAACACACGAGGGACCCGAGCCAACACCTATTTTACTCGATCGCCCTCTCGAGTTCTTCCCGGTCGAACGCTCTGACACCATCACCCATGTCGTACACGTGCACAACCCATCGCCAACGTTCTGGCGAACTTCCGCACCTCCAACAAGTCACGTTATCACCCTCCATTTGAAAAACAAACTCGATTCGCCTTCTCAAATTTCGATTCGAAATTTCACAGTTCGATCCACCCTACTGCACTCAACCCAAACGACAAAACCACATCGCCACCACCGCTCAATCCACCTGAAACGTCCAACTTTTGCTCACACCACGACGACATGCTACCCTTCCTTTCCCCTAGACCTCGTGAAGCTCGGTCACATATCGGAGACGAACACGCCTTGATTCTAACACGACCAAAAACTCGAGACGAAACCCTAAGTCGATCTCGTATTCAAAATTTATGCAATTGAAAAATTATCTCATAATTTTCTCAAAATCAATGATGTCCATACTACCTTCAATTCAAGTTTCAAGATTTTAAATTTGATTGATAACCCGAAATCTGCAAAAATGCAATCTCTGTTTATATACAAACTACTCTTTAAATACCCATCTAAAAATCTTCGTTTTAGTTTTAAAAATCTTATTTTCCTGTGAGGATTCAAGCTATGAATTTGAATTAGCATTTTACAACAATCAAATTTATCAAATATGAAGTGTTTACCTGTAAAACCATTCTTTTTCAACTGTGTATCATTTTTCTTCTGAAATTTATTTAAAATCATAGTTCATCCTTAAATACGTAAGTTTTATCTTGAGATCGAAGTCTAATAATGATCACATAATCAAAGATGGGGTTTTGAATAAGTGTGGTACTCTGAAAAACAAAGACAGAATTAGTTTCTAACTTGAACAGCCATTTACATAGACTGTCTTAACAAATATATATATCCACACAACATGCAAGCAAATTTTAACAACTAGCCAACAATTTCATATCAGCCACAACATCAAAACATAGGGATAGATAGAAGAAAGTTTGCTCACCTGTAATAGTGGAACAGAGAACAGGAATGCAAAGCCTGGAAAAATGTCTGGGCTTGGAATTTGCAAATTGAAAACTGGAATGTTGTTTTGAGCTTGTAGTGGAAATGGTTTCATTCTAATCTAATGATTTCCAAGCTATAATTGAAAAGAGTCTTTGAATTTCCAGATTTGCTTACTATTGCTTTGCCTTGTTCTTGATTATGTTCCAGGTTGAAAACTGAACATGATATATATTTTTTTTTCTTCAGTAATTTGTTTTCAAGCTTGAATATGTGGTGATGTTTTTACTTCTTTTTCTTTTAATTTCTGATCTTTGCTAAGTTGTTTGAACGAATTAAAGCAGAGGGAATTGATGTATAAGAGAGCAAGTCTACAAGCTATATTATATTTGGTTTGTACAATCATTTCAGAGATTTTTTTTTCTCATTTTTCCTTGTTTGATAAACAAGATTTCGGCTGATGATAATATTTTGGTGGCTAAGGACATGGCATTAATTGCATAGGTCCTTTATGTTTTGTTTATACTTGTCCCCTTTTATTTTTTTATGTTCATAGATATTTTACTTTTTCAATTCTTCTTGCCTTTACTTGCTTTATTACTTATGTTTTCCTTACTTCTTGCCTGCAACATGTATACTTTGAACTTTGAAACTGATTTGTTTCTTAATATAAACCATCAAGTTCAAATTTAAATTATTTGTTTACTTACTTTTATACTTGTGTCAAAAGTATATATATATATATATATCATTTTATTTTATTTTCAAAATCATTTATTTAAGAATTTATTTTAAATCAAATATACTTATATTTTATAATTCCAGATTTACTCATATACACTCAAATATATACACATTCACATATGTACATATATATACAATATTCAACTTTAAATGATTTAACACGTTTTTATTTGATCTCGGGGAAACTCGCATCTCTTCATCATTTAATTTAACAAATTTTAATTCAAAAAAATAATTTAATTATCAATTAAATGTAATTAAAATTCGGGGTCGTTACAACATGCTTCCTCTATACTTTGATTGACTATCAAATTATTTGATATTTTCATCAAAACATCTGTTCAATTTTGATGCTTATAAAATAATACTTTCTATCATTTCTTGGATCATATTCAAAAACCCATAAACTCAATATCCCTTCCACCTACTTCGAGACACTTTGGTTGTTATATGCAAACAGTCTAGTCTAAATCTATATTTAGAACTTTCTATTTTAACACATATATATCAAAATATAAATTCATACTTGGCAATAATTTTTTGAGTAAAATCCGAACTAATTTGAGCATATCAAATGGTGAATATGTTACGTTAGTTTCAATAATTAAAATTCACAGTAATATTCTTATCAATGTGGCTAACTATATTCCAACTGCATTTTGTCTTTCTCATAGAGACAAATTAGCGGCCAATGGATCATATCTCTTTGAGTGCAATTATCAACATCATATTTTGATAATCCAATTGGAATATATTCGGATTTTTGCATCATTCCGTATCATAGAGTCAATACTCTTAATGGCTTAATTGACAACTGAAGATTATCTATTCTCGTATTTGATAAGAAACTCATAGTTTCTCTTTAATGTGTGAGAATATTTATAAGACAATCTAATGAGATGTGTTCATTTAGGTTTGATCAATTTCATTTCATCCTTTGTAACTAGTTTTATCATTGAATCATATCCAAATCCATTTTGCTATCAATAATTTCTCAAAGAAATTCCTTCGCTATGAAGTTGGTATTTCTTGAAACAATAGTTGTTTCTTAGTGCAATGTAATGGGTATTCATAAACACTTTATGAATTACCTTATATATAAAACCGATTTGATTTTAGTTTACAATACTTAAATTTACAACATAAATTAGTCATCCAATGACTACTATACCCAAACTTCTTTTCGGCAATTCATACAAGATCAATTACATATAATTATTACATATAGTCTTTTGACTCACATAACTCGCCAACTCTTTGGCCTAGGACATGATGGAAACTCTTATAAATGCATATCTTGTATTATTTGTAAACTATTCTTTGAATGATATTAAATTTAACCTTGTGTGCTACCCATAAGTGTACACCTTATAGAAAGAGTTTAATTCAACTTCACTCGTCATTAATCGTGCTTTGTCGAACAAAGTTCGATTACTCCTTATCAATACATCATTATGTATTATAGAAAGAAATTATTATTGAGAATGAATCTTTATGCTTTCCAGTATACTTACTCACATGATCAAATTGAATCAATTCTTCTTCAAGTTATATTATTTACTTCTGTTTTATATTATGTGAGCTTATCATAGACTAATGCATGTGTATTGAGTACACATGTTCATGTTTGTGATAACTCATCGATGAATATGACAAAGTACGTGGAATTGTTTTGGTATTAATAGACTTACGATTACATACATCTATATGTATCAATCCTAAGAGTTCATTAACTCTTATGATGCTCTCATTAAATGAGTGCATAGTCCTAAATTGTTTGAGATATAATTAACTAGTATTATATGATTAATAAAATTATTTATCAAAACCATGGTTTAGTCTTCAATTCCAAAATAACTGTAAAAAAATTTAGGTACTTCAGTATTTTCCAATGCATCACTTTTGTTGTGGAAATAAGTACCACATTATAATTTTATTTCATAATGAATATTCTAATATTCACATTGAAATATAATTACGTCTATTTTTCAGTCGGCACGAAAAATAGTCATTATTTCATAAATAATGTTCGGTATGTTTTACAAAATTAATTTTTGTAATTTGATACAATTAATAAGTGTTATACGGCATGCTCCCACTATTTCCGTTGTTACTATAATAGTGTACTAAATTCGGAGGTCCATCATTCACTTAATATAGATTATTTATTTCATACGCTGTAACTAATTTACAACGAAGAGTTCTTTGATCAAATATCTTAAATTTAAAGAAATAAATCTGATAGAAAACAATTTTCTATATAAAAATACATTTTGAAATAGAAATCATATTTCTTATTCCAATATTAAGTATTAATTATTATTTTACAATTCTCGTTTTTGTTGTTTCTTTATGAACCAAAAGTGACATATCACTCTCTTCATCCCAACCATACCTTAAATTTCGTCCACTCTTATACATTCATTTTTCTATCTAAATGGTCTAACCATTCAAAAAGAATTCCCTTACTACAACATCATAACGAACTCTTTTTGAAAAATGCACTCGATCAACCTTAACAATTGAGGACATCAAATATGTTGAACTTTACGTAAACTGATCAAATTGACATTTCAATGATCGAGACCTTATATTTATCTTGTAGTTTTAGTCTAGTGTTATATTTTACACAAAATTATCTTTATTGTAATCAATCAAATTTAGTACTCAATCTCATAGTACAGTTTGTTGGTTTATTTCAAATGAACTATATCCATCGAAGTAGCGTACGTTACGAATTCTATGACCGTTTACTATATAACACTAATATGTGATAGTATATTGATAAAATATCCATAGTCTAGTATCGCTTTTGAGTTCGGAACTCATAGAATGCAATACACGGTCCCAACCAAATAAACATGCGAGCGACCATATTACGAACGTATTAAATAGTTATAAAATTAAGCATTTGCATGGGTTTAGAAAACATTAACAAGCAAGAAGTATTAATAGTTGGTATATATGTTATATTGCTTTTTATCAATCTTCAATTCAGTTCATTTGTATATCTTAGTTGATAAATGTTTTATCAATCATATTAAATGCACAAATTTATCATTGTTATAACATTATTAGCATATGTTCTTACAATATTAGAAAAGGCTAAATTTTATAATTTCATTTTTCTAATAAGGCTTCTATTAGTCTTTTATGTTTCGCCAAACCCTAAGTCAAAACATAGAAGTCTTTCGACTTCACTAGTAGGTATTAGGACTCGTCCGTCATAGAATTCCGACCTTAAGTTTGCTCAACAAATCATAGCTCCACTGATGATGGATAACTACTTACCGGTTGTATCACATATAACCTCTAACCCATGGTTCCTTATCTTAATCTCACTTCAACCTTGAGTTTGCTCAACAAATCAAAAGAGATTATTCACTTGTACCTATCATATTGCGATGGCCTAAGTATAGTATATGCACCTTGATTTTGCTCAATAAATATATATAGTTATGTTACCTCATCTATTCAATATATTAATAATACTATACATATCATTCCTAGCTTGAGTTTTCTCAACAACTATGGAGTATGCAAGTAATTTATTAATGTATATATGTTAGAGAACAACATTATATTGAAATTTCATAAACTTCAATATATTTAATATTGATTGATATCGACTTATGGAATAATATAATTCTTATGAATTACCCTCATGATTTAAGTGTTGAATACATCATAAATCATGGTATACGTACATTTATATATGTATTTTAGGTTTCTTTAATGTTCCACCTTTAGTTCATACATTCATATTATATATGTTTTATTATTATATAACTTTTATATTTCATATTACTTATATAATAGTCTTAATGTATGATATTATACTAATTAAATCTTATTTAATTGATTTTAACTAATTAACATTTTAATTAATTTCATATTAGTATATTCAATAGTTATTATATACTATAACCTTTATAGTATAACACATATATTGCATATATATGTGTGTGTATCATTTAATTAATTATTTAATTAAATAATTTTAATTAAATTATATTAATTTTGAAATTCATTTTATATACATACATGTACACTTATGTTATTTTAATAGGTTAAAAAACATAACTTATATCACAATATATAATACATGTATATTTATTAATTAAATAACTCATTTAATTCATATATATTTTATTAATCTTATTAATTAATTTTAAATTTCGAAATTAACTTATATTGATTTTCAAAAAAAATTAAAACATTATATTATAACTTTTATAATATGTATTTTATTTTAAATTTAACTTTTAAATTTAAAACTTTATTTTAATTTTCAAAACAATATGAAAATCAATATTATAATATTTTTCTTATTTTAAATTTAACTTTTAAATTTAAAATATTTTAATTTAATTTCAAAATAATTTTGAAATTAGCTCAAGGCACAATTCAAATTGGCCCTTTTCTACTAAGGATAACCTTTTGGGTTTAACTCATCATTTCGAGCCAGGCTAGTAGCCACGTAGAGCAGAGTACTTGATTACCCAAATCCAACCTTAGACACTGCTTTTCTAGACACCCTATTATATGGATAGGTGTAATGACCCGTAATTTGATCACTTTAATTAAAGATATTTAAATTATTTTAAATATCAAATATAGATATTTTTCATAAATAATCAAGTTTTAAGTGATAAGTGATAATAATGAACTTATTTTGGAAGAATGTTCCAAAATATAGTTTCTTTGGAAATAATATCGATAAATTAAGAAATTAAGAATGAAATTAAGAAATTCTTTTTCAAACCATGCAAAATTCCAATAGCTACAACTTTTATGTTGAACACTTCTTCTATTTTTGAGCTTAGCCATGTCAAAAGCTCACTTCTTTGCATTGCATTTTCGGGCCCAGAATTTTAGGTCCAAGAATACCCTTTCTTCTTTTGATCATATCTTCCTTATATTAAATCGAAATCAAGTGTTTCATTTTTTCAATTTGTCGAGAAAATAATTTGCAAGAACTTTCCTTTTGACCACTTTTTAAAATTCTTTGAGTAACACATCCAAAATTCAGTTAAAAGTTGACCCATTTTCGGGTGTGATTTTTGTAAATCCGAGAATGCCACTTCTTCATTTAACAATATCTCATTCAAAACTAATCCAAATTGGATGATTCCTTTCTAAATCCATAGAGAAAAGAATTTCCTACTACTTTTATGATGACAGTTTCCAAATTCCGAAAGTAAAATGTCCAAAAATCTGAGAAAAGATGACATATTTTTGGGTCTAGTTATTGGTAGATTCAATAATAATCTAAAGTCCTACACCTCATTCCTCATGCTTGGCCGAGCACCACTTTTGGCATGGAATGGCTGGGCACACTAGGAAGCATGGAGTAAGGGTTCGTGAGCTTGGATCGCGAGTTACTAAAGCTATAGTCCATATTCCGATAGAAAATCAATGTGAGAAAATTCCTAAACTATAGTTATATATATTATTGGATAATATATATGTTTGGATATGATTATTAAATGATGGTTGTTTATCATGTTTGAATATGATAATATGGTTGTTCAATATATATACAGCTCACATTAATACACGTCGATAAGCACAAAGGAAATTACTTTCCTTTATTGTATGAAATGGTGTATATGGAATGTTTAAACCTCTTAAAAATGGTTTAATATGATTTAGAAATGTTTTATAAACATTTAAAAGTGTTTCGGCAAAATTTAAATGAATATTGAAAATTGAGTTAAAAATAGACGCATCGCGTAACGGTAGTTTGCGATTTCCCGCCGTAAAAGTCAAATGAATATATGGAATGGAATATAGCTCAGAATTCTTCGAGATAAGAATTTCCGAACTATTATATCTATAATTTTCAAATAAAGAAAGAAAATAAATATTTCGATAAGTAGATTTTGAAATATAAATAAAACAAATTTTTGAAAAAATCGCGGTTTTGCAGTCCGAAATCCATAATGAGATTTCTTTAAAAATGATACTTTAAAATTGTTTAAAAATATGAAGTAAATTCTAAAAATCTTTTAAAATTTTTTAAAAGCGATTTGAGTAGTAAAAATGAATTTCTAAATGATAGAAAAGTCATTTTGATCAATATAGCTTAAAAAGCACCATCCGCGGTACTTTTCTATAACTTTTGAAGTATGGTTTTAAACTTAACGATTCTTTTTCAAATATTTTTATAAATGCTTTCAAATAAATAATTAAGTGTTTTAATGATGATTTGGAAGTTTTATAATTTATTTAAAAATGTTTAAATATGATTTAAAGAAAAGCTATCAAAAATCAAGTGATTGAATCTTAGCTCTAAAAGTCGACTAGTAGACTGGATTTTTCTAGAGATTCGGGTGAGGTGCTTAAACTAAGGAGATGTTCAGGAGAAATCAGTGCCCTGGCTCACCTGGCCTCTCTTGGGTGAGGGATAGATAGGTCGAAATGTCGGAAACGAGTTAAGTATAAAGATTAAATTTCCCAAATTTAAACAACTTGGATTTTATGGAGATAATCTTCTTTTACTCGATGTAAAAGCCCGAAGAGGGAACTCGTACTGCTTTTGGGATTTAAAAGGTGATTTCACCATTATTCTACCCATAGTACTTGTTGAATATGGGAATTGATATTGAGTAGAATTAGAAGATTTTTATAGATTATGCTCACTTAATATATACTGGTTTTGGATTAATATCCTAAATAACATGGTTTTAACTCAATCAAAATTTTGATTTTTGAATTAAGAAATCTTTATTACGATTTAAATGAAATGATTTGGAAATATTTTCCTAAGTGAAAAATGAAATGATTTAGAATTATTCCAAGATTTGAAAAGGTTTTAAGTAATCAAAGGATTTGATAAGAGAGGTTTAATGTTTCTGTATATACCAAAAAGAAATGTTTTAAAAGATATATATCTCTTGAAGATATTTTTGATAAAAAGAAATTAATCGATCAAAGAATAATCCTTGATTCATCAAACATCTTTTTATCGATGATTTGTTCGAAGGAACCAGGGTCATATTTGAAGTGATTCTTATCTGAAAACCACTTTGAACCAACTTACATATTCGAAGTGAAGACATGGAAATGATTTGGAATATGGAATGTAGGGCTTCTTGTCACTGAACCTTGGGGGAAATTTCCTGTATCATATTATATTGCAGTAGTTCTTTATTTGAGATCTTCGATGCAAGGGCTCCTCGCAACTAATCCTAGGGGTAATTCCCGACAAAATGTGGTAGAAGAGTTCCTTTGGTTTGTCCTGTCCTGGACAACTTGTATGAACGAATGTCCGACGTTGCATTTCTAATTACATAAATTGATCTCTTTGAATGTATCATCTTCTTGTTGGAGGAGAAGGCAATTTCTCTTAGCATAACACCCTTTCCTGAGACGTACGGGCTCATGAGTTATATGTTTGTAGAAATCAGTTGTGTGATCATGGAACCGCAGTATGGCATTCAAAATTGAATGTGTTATGTGAAAGGTAAAACATTACCTCAGGCTTCATCAACCGAAAATGGCAAAAACAGGGTAGATGTGGCAGGGCTAAGTGGGTCGCTCCCATCAGGATATGGTCATCGCTTTTCTATATAACCCTTTATATATCGGGTATGCTATGTATGCAATGAGACATCTCGGATAAGTCAGTAACGACCGGGGTGATGTCATATTCGGTACTATCCAGTGAAGTAGTAGGCCGGTTCTATGTTGGTATAGGCGTTCAGTATCTGAACCCTAGGTACATCCCTCTAGAGGTGTACTGTACAGAAGTAGTCCCTCACCTTGTCATTTATATGGAATCCATTCTCCGAACGAGCCTTGTAAAAATTTTTTTTATAAAGCCTAACATATATTTTGAATTTAATAATGGTAACAATTTCAGCTAAGATTCATAAGTTTACTTGCAAACGTTTTCAAAAAGAATGTCATTCAAAATAATATGCCCATATTTTACGTAGCAAACGGTTTGATTATCATAAGGTAAAAACTCGTTCCTTGTTTATATGCAGCGTGGACTTATGAGATACCTTTGTTTTCAAAATGTGTATTTTGAGTTTCTCACACTAGTCCCATAACCGACCCGGAGTTTATTTTCCTTTTCCCTTAAACTCTGGGTGCCCTAATTTTTTGGACAGCCTAGTTGTCAGGTTTAGGTAGAAAGAATCTAGACGAAACTCGAAGTAAGGAGTTAGAAGACTCTTCAGTATGCTATTACCATATTTCCACCACACTTGTGTACTATTGTATTCTCCATTTGTAAGGACAGATATTTATAACTATCCGTATTTAACTCTGATAAATGTATTTAAAATTTCTGTTGCAAAGATTATATGTTGAAATAATATATGTTATTACATTCGTGTGAGATTTTGTTCTATCTTTATTTTCTTATTACCTTTAAAAATCGGGTTTTTCGGCACTCGGATGCTCGACACGCAATATGGTGGATGTATTAGTGTTGATTTTCGAGGGTCAAAAATCACGTTCATTACATTTGGTATTAAAGCGCAAGTTTAAGCGAGAGCCTTGGCTTTGGTGGGGTAAAGTTCCATCGGAGATAAGGTTAGTAATACCCTAGGATGAGTAACTCATTAGAGATAGGGTTAGTAACACCCTAGAATGATTTTGAAAGTATTATATATGAGCGTGTATTTGATAAACATAAACAAATGATTTTGGTTTTGAAAATTTGTAAAATGAAATAATTTTACCTGGTATTATATTTCGAATATTTTTAATATAGTTATTCGATTAAGAAAATGATAATACTCAGTTATTATCATTGATTGATTGGTTGTTTAAATTTAAAAGGTTAAATACGAACACCTCGTGAATTTAGTTTCATAATTTGACTATAGGGTATTCGATAAATAATAATATTGGTTTAAGATTAAAGGAATTTATTTAAGATAAATTAATCTTATGAATACGTTTTATACAAGTGATTTTATAAAATGGATTTATAAAACGTGCTTTATAAAGGAATTTTTGAGAATTTAAATTCCTTTATTTTTGAAAGGAATTTCAAATGATTTTTGGAAAAGGAATAATAATAGTATTATTTCTAAAAAGGATTTAGAAAATGAAAAACAATCTTATGATTAATTGATTCGAATGGCTCGAAAGTGACTAAAAATGGGCACAAGATGTGTTCGAATGGTAAATGCTTCTCTTAAGTATTCCTCTTCTTGTTAAGGAAATATGCGATACTATTGGTGGTACCCAGTTCCTTGGTATCATTTTTGAGTTACTCGATCTATATAATTTTCTAAAGTTAAAAAGGATAATGTGAATCATTAATTGATAAAGTAATTGATGGTTGTCAATTTTTATCAAACTGTACTATCTTAATTAATAAGCATGGGAATGCTTTGATCTTTAAAAGAAATGGTAAAAATTATTAATGAATGATTTTAGTAAACGATGTTTCAGCAACATTTGTTTTTAAACCCTTGAATGGCATTTTGAAAGAAATCTTATAAATATATTTAGATCTTTAATAATGGGATTTTTAAAGATAATAAAAAGTATTGGAATCTTTTATAAAAAGATAGAAAATGTTATATGTTTAATGTATAAAGGAGTTCATTATAACAATGTTTTGGTAATAATTGTTTCAATCACTTTGATTATATTTGAAAGTAAGTAAAACTTGTTAAGTAAATTGTGAATATACTTAAAACATTCGAATAAGTATATGAATAATTTTAAGTATTAAAGCTGGTATAAGTGGATAATTAATAAAAGGAGTATTAACTAATAAAATAAGTTTTATTAAATACAAAGGTGTTTGCATTTAGTATTGGTTAAAAGGAGCAAATTATAATATAAGAGGTATATTATAATAAAAGGTAAGTTATCTTTAACTTGAATACTTTCTTAGAAATATTTGCAAATAGTTAAATATAAAGAAGCATCCTTATAAAAATGTTCAAATAAAGAATGAAAGTTTTATGAAACGTTTTCATAATTTTTTTTTTGAAAGATTATTAAATTCATACAAAGTATGTGGATTATTTCGTCGCACAATTTAATCTAAGATTCAAGTACAGAACTTTGACGTGTTTGAAACTTATCCAAAAATGGATTTAGCACTCGATTCTTAACGATGAACATTGATGAGGGTTTGTGATACTTGAGTTTTCTATCATAATTGAGAGCTATGCAAGGAAAAACTAAAGTTCTGACAAGAAAGCCTGGCCAGAGTCCGCATTAAAGGATTAAGGGATCAACAGTTCAGAAGTAAAGTTGTGTATTCGAATAGAAGATCGAATTAGATATTGTAAATGGATGATCTATATACATCGTACGGGTGTAAGTTTGATAATAAATATTTTGGACAAATACCTTTTGGTCTTGTTTTGGGTGTAACTTCGAGGACAAAATTCTTTTAAGGGGGAAGTATATAATGACCCATAATTTGATCACTTTAATTAAAGATATTTAAATTATTTTAAATATTCAAATATAGATTAATTTTCATAAATAATCAAGATTTAAGAGATAAGTGATAATAATGAACTTATTTTGGAAGAATGTTCCAAAATATAGTTTCTTTAGAAATAATACCGATAAAATGGCCGAAAATCGTTTCATCGATAAACACCTCTACACAACGCTGGATACATACACTTATTTTTATAATTGAATAATAATATGAAATAAAATTAATTATTTTACTTTTTGAAATTAAATGAATTTATGACATCATCAGCGATGCTCTTATATTTAAATATTGATTTATGAATTTAAATTGAGATTTAATGATTTAATAATTATTTTAAAATGATGATAATTCATTTTAAATAGTTATATAGTGTTAATAAATCATTTATAAAAAATTTATGAAGATATATACTTGATTTGAAAATATAAGAAAATTTTGTATTGCTTTATCGATATAATGGCCATTTTTTTAAATATCTGTTAGTATTAATTTACATGGTTTTATAAATAAAAGGTGATCATTTTAATTAGTTAAAAATAATAAGAAAATTATTTTCAAATTTTGTTTTCATTTATATGTAATTTAAAATATAAGTAAAAATGTGATCGGAAATCGGTTTTTCGATTTTCAACGGTTTAACAAATGGAAATCGTTCAAAGGTTGTTGCAACCTTATTTACATATCAAGTACACATATTTAACCATAAATATACATGCATAAACTTGTTATGTGCACAAACTAACATATAAATACAAATATATATATATATATATATATATATATATATATATGTAAACACATATATACATATACATATCTAAGATAATTTAGATTTCTTCATCCTTAAGCGTTCACAAAGTCAATGCACATGTAAAAGTACAAGCACATGGCCTTGTCCATGATGGAGTGGACTTCTATCCATCCTAGGGTGATGTATAGAGGGGCTGGATGTAATGATGGTTGGTGATCGTGGATGATGTAAGGTGGAGATATTTTCTACCTCTCCACTTGCCTATAAATACCATCCATTTTGCCTCTTCTTCATTCTTCCATAACTTCCTCATATCAGAATGAAATTAAGAAATTCCTTTTTTAAAACCATGTAAAATTCCAGTCGCTACAACTTTTATGTTGAGCACTTCTTCATTTTTTAGCTTAGCCATGTCAAAAGCTCATTTCTTTGCATTGCATTTTCGAGCCCAAAATTTTAGGTCTGAGAATGCCCCCTCTTCTTTTGATCATATCTTCCTCATATTAAATCAAAATCAAGTGTTTCATTTTTTTTCAAATTGTAGAGAAAAGAATTTGCAAGAACTTTCATTTTGACTACTTTTCAAAAAAAAATGAGTAACACATCCAAAATTCAGTTAAAAGTTGATCCACTTTTGGGTGTAATTTTTGTAAGTCTGAGAATGCCTCTTCTTCATTTGATAATATCTCATTCAAAAATAATCCAAATTAGATGATTCCTTTTTTAAAACCATAGAGAAAAGAATTTCCTACAGCTTTTGTGTTGACATTTTTCCAAATTTCGAAAGTAGAATGTCCAAAAACCCGAGAGAAGATGACATATTTTCGCGTCTAGTTTTTGGTAGATTCAATAATAATCCAAGGTCCTACACCTCATTCCCCATGCTTGGCCGAGCACCACTTTTGGCATGAAATGGCCGGGCACACTAGGAGGCAAGGAGTAAGGGTTCGTGAGCTCAGATCGTGAGTTAGTGAAGCTATAGCTCGTTTTCCTATATAAAATCAATGTGAGAAAACTCCTAAACGATAGTTATATATATTATTGGATGATATATATGTTTGGATATGATTGTTAATGATAGTTGTTTATCATGTTTGAATATGATAATATGGTTGTTTAATATGGTTGTTCAATATATATACAACTCACGTTAGTACACGTCGATAAGCACAAAGGAAATCACTTTTCTTTATTGAATGAAATGGTGTATATGGAATGTTTAAACCTCTTAAAAATTATTAAATATGATTTAGAAATGTCTTATAAACATTTAAAAGTGTTTTGACAAAGTTTAAATAAATATTGAAAATTAAGTTAAAAATAGGCGCGTCGTGTAACGGTAGTTCGCAATTTCGCGCCGTAAAAGTTAAATGAATATATAGAATGGAATATAGCTTGGAATTCTTCGAGATAAGAATTTTTCGTACTACTATACCCATAGTTTTCAAACAAAGAAAGAAAATTGAGATTTTGATAAGTAGATTTTGAAATATAAATAAAACAAGTTTTTGGAAAAATCACGGTTTTGCAGTTCAGAACCCATAAAGGGATTTCTTTAAAAATGATACTTTAAAATTGTTTAAAAATATGAAATAAATTTAGAAAATCTTTTAGATTTTTTTAAAAGTAATTTAAGTAATAAAAAATAATTTCTAAATGACAGAAAAGTCATTTTGATCAATATAGCTTAAAAAGCACCATCCGCGGCACTCTTTTATAACTTTTGAAATATGGTTTTAAACTTAACGATTCTTTTTCAAATATTTTATAAATGTTTTCAAATAAATAATAAAGTGTTTCAATGATGATTTGGAAGTTTTATAATTTATATAAAAATGTTTAAATAAATTATTTAAAGAAAAGCTGTCAAAAATCAAGTGATTTAACCTTGGCTCTAAAAGCCGACTAGTAGATTGGATTTTTTTTATTCGTGAGATTTGGGTGAGGTGCTTAAACTAAGGAGATGTTTAGGATCAACCAGTGCTCTGGCTCACCTGGCCTCTCTTGTGGAGGGATAGATAAGGTCGAAATGTTGGAAATGAGTTAAGAATAAAATATTAAATTTTCCAAATTTAAAAAACTTGGATTTTATGGAGATAATCTTCTTATACTTGGTGTTAAAGCCCGAAGAGGGAATCCATACTATTCGTGGAATTTAAAAGGTGATTTCACCGTTATTCCACCCATAATATTTGTTGAATAGGAGAATTGATATTGAGTAGAATTAGATGATTTTTATAGATTATGCTCACTTAATATTTACTAGTTTTGGATTAACATCCTAGATAACATGGTTTTAACTCAATCAATATTTTCATTTTTGAACCAAGAAATCTTTGTTAATATTTAAATGAAATGATTTAGAAATATTTTCCTAAGTGAAAAATGAAATGATTTAGAATTATTCCAAGGTTTAAAAAGGTTTTAAGTAATCAAAGGATTTGATAAGAGAGGTTTAATGATTCCATATATATCGGAAAGAAATGTTTTAAAAAAATATTGAAGATATTTTTGATTAAAAGAAATTAATCAATCAAAGAATAATTTCCTATTCATCGAACATCTTTTTATCAATGATTGGTTTGAAGGAACCAGGGTCGGATTTGAAGTGATTCTTATCCGAAAACCACTTTGAACCAATTTACATATTCGAAGTAAAGACATGGAAATGATTTGGAAAATGGAATGTAGGGCTGCTTGTCACTGATCCTTGTGGGAAACTTCCCATATCATATTATGCGGTAGTAGTTCTTCATTTGAGTTGTTCGATGCAAGGGCTCCTTGCTAGTAATCCTAGGGGTAATTCCCAACAGGATGTGGTAAGAGAGTTCCTTTGGTTTGTCCTGTTCCTGGACAACTTATATGGACGAATGTCCGACATTGCATTTCTAATCACATAAATTGATCTCTATGAATGTATCATCTGTTTGCTGGCAGAGAAGGAAGCTTCTCTTAGCTTAACACCATTTCCTACGATGTACGAGCTCGGGAGTTATACGTTTGTAGAAATCAGTTATGTGATCATGGAACGACAGCAGGGCATTCAAAGTGGAATATGCTATGTGAAAGGTAAAACGTTACCTCAGGCTTCATCAACCGGAAATGGCAAAAACAGGGTAGATGTGGCAGGGCTAAGTGGGTCAATCCCATTAGGATATGGTCAACACCTTTCTAGATAACCCTCTATATATCGGGTATGTTGTGTATGCAATGAGATACCTTAGATAAGTCGGTAATGACTGGGGTGATGTCATATTCGGTACTATCCAATGAAGTAGTAGGTCGGTTCTATGTTGGTATTGGTGTTCAGTATCTGGACCTTAGGTACATCCCTCTAGAGGTGTGTTGTACAGAACGTAGTACCTCACCTTGTCATTTATAAGGAATCCATTCTCCGAACGAGCCTTGTAAAAGTTTTTTTGTAGAACCTAACATATTCGGAATTTAATGATGGTAACAATTTCGGCTAAGATTCATAAGTTTACTTGCAAATGTTCAAAAAGAATGTCATGAAAAATAATATGCTCATATTTTGCATAGCAAATGGTTTGATTATCGTAAGGTAAAAACTCTTTCCGTGTTTATATGCAGCATGGACTTATGAGATACCTTTGTTTTCAAAATGCGTATTTTGAGTTTCTCATACCAGTCCCATGACCGATTCGGAGTTTATTTTCCTTTTCCCTTAAACTCCGGGTGCCCTAATTTTCCAAACAGCCTAGTTGTCAGGTTTAGTTAGAAAAAATCTGGACGAAGCTCGAAGTAAGGAGTTAAAAGATTCTTCAGTATGCTATTACCATATTTCCACCACACTTGTGTACTATTGTATTCCGCATTTGTAAGGACATATATTTATAATCGTCCATACTTAATTCTGATAAATGTATTTAAAATTTCTACTATAAAGATTATATGCTGAAATAATATATGTTATTCCATTTGTGTGAGATTTTATTTTGTCTTTATTTTCTTATTACCCTTAA
The DNA here is from genome assembly GCA_030737815.1 of Allium fistulosum. Taxonomy (NCBI): domain Eukaryota; kingdom Viridiplantae; phylum Streptophyta; class Magnoliopsida; order Asparagales; family Amaryllidaceae; genus Allium; species Allium fistulosum. The sequence goes on from CM060904.1 coordinate 342,733,724, forward strand.
CAATCGGGTTTTCCGGAATTCGGATGCTTGGCACGCAATACGGTGGATGTATTAGTGTCGATTTTTTAGGATCGAAAATCACGTTTGTTACAATAGGCTTTAATTGGTTAACCCTAACATAACTAATTTAGACCGCATAAGTTTTTAGGCTCTGATACCATTGTTGGAACTGGACCAGCCCGCAATGCAAGTTATTGATGAATTTCAAAAAAATTGTTCCCATATCAGATCTATATTGGGCATATGAAATCTAATTTATTTATAATATTTTTAAATTTAACTCTTATTTTATTTAAATTTGTAAATTAAATGTACAGTTTTATTTAAATTTGTAAATTAAATGTACAGTTTTATTTAAATTTACATTATATATATATATATATGTACACATATGTATCATATACATATATGTATGTGTGTGCATGTGTAAGTGATAACCCGTGCAAGCTATAATATGCCTGTATACAGATATTGGGATTTACATCGCAACAGGTTTTAACTCATCCGATATATATTGTATGTTGTCCAAATATATGTATATGTGTAAACTTGTTATTTATATAAATATTATAAACACACACACACATATACGTATATGTATAACTTATGTATATAGATGTAAAATATTAATAATTTATGCATATATGATTGTAATAAATATTAAATAATATATATATGTATATATACATAATATATAAAGGTTTTTTAAAATTATGAATTAATATATATATATATATATATATTATAGCATCAAAATAATTTTTTAAATAAATATATATATATATATATCATATTTATATATATATATATATATTTGTATATATATATATATATTTATATGTATATATATTAGTTAATAAAATTAAATAATATTTTTTAACATTTCTAGATCGTATGCACAGCACAACAAAATTTTAATTATAATTTTATTATATTAAAAAAAAAATTGATTAAGTAGTCGAAAAAAATAAAATATTAATAAAATTATTTTTGTAACGACCCGATATTTTGGACCATTCGCATCCGCACATGTCGAACTTGAATAATTCAAAATACCGAATTGTTAATTTAAATTGGCAAAACTGAACATATACAGTAAATAAATAATCACAGATCACAGACACAGAGTAATAGTTGCAGCGGAAATAAAAGATAGTAGTTCATGAAGCTACCATATACATATCAGAGTTAAATAAGTTACAGCAGAAGTTTCGAATACAATAGTCAAATACAAGAATCAGAATACAATCACTGGAATCAACTGGATATCTGAAAGCTGGATAGATAGCTGGATCTCCAAGCGAAGCTCCAACTCCAAAGGTGAGTCTCGAATATTGGTGCACTCAGTCTGACCCGAGCGTAAAGAAACACAAAACACTCGAGTCAGGATTAACATTCTTATATTTATAAATCCAACTCAAGTGAAATAGCAACTGAAATACAAGTAACTCAAAGGATGTTTGGAATAACCATCCTTTAAGGATCCGTTAAACTATCTACTATGTAGTAGTGTACGATAAGTAGATAATGTCTATCAGTAATATAAAGTATCAAAATAGTGTTAAGGCGTTACCATTATCCCCCTTAACACATTTTTATAAGCATCATAGTCTATACAGCACTGTAAACTCCACCGTAAACTAGTGGGCTATCAGGGAGTACTCCATAGGTATAACACAAAACAAATCGTAGTGGTCGCGTATATAGGAACACAAGTATGACAAGGCACATGAGGCAATACCCAAGGTAGTGAAACTACCGTTTGCCTGATCCGGACTGATGAGAACGCATCGCCGCAGCGTACGCAACACCGCGAAACAACACTCCCAAATCAAGGGTGCACCAATCGACAACAAGTAATGAGTAGTTTTCGAAGAAGTGTGTTCGCTCGAGGTAGCTAGCCCCCATTTGGCCCGGCACGGCTCCTGTTTTAGTCATTTCCAATTTGACACAAGTGTCAAGGCTATCCATTATCGTTCTCTTTCTTCAGTCATCACGTACATCATTCCAACCACTTCATTCTGGATCACACTCCGCGTGTAGTTATTAAAGTGGTTTTTGGTTTAGACAGGGAGTATGTCCCTAACCGATTCCGGTCTCTTTAATAACTTTCGTAATTATTACACCGATTGGTCGTTTAATATATTTCAAAACCAAATCAATTTCAATTACAATTTGAAAATCAACATTTCATTTGCCTTTCTAAATCAATTTCCATAATTTACGTTTCAAAACTTCCAAATTACCATTTCAAAAGCTTATAATTCAATTTCAATTTCTATTTAAAACAATTCAAATATTGATTCAAATTCGTATATAAATTTCATTCCGAAATCATTTAAATTTATTTAATTTAACATTCAAATCAATTTAACTTCATTTATCGATTTCATTCAATATTCGTTAAGTTAATTTATCATTCAAAACAATTTCTATTTAATTTCCAATTCATAAAATCAATTACTTAAGTTCAACTTCATTATATCAAAACTCCAAATTGAATTAAATTAGATTCGTCGAACCAAATTCTTTAAATTACAAGTCTTACATTAATTTCAACAAATCACATTTTATTTCTTGTTAAAGAAATTCAATTTCACTTATTTATTTATTTAGTTACAAATTTCAAACTCATATTATTTCATAACTCAACTTTACTTATTAAAGAAGTTCAATTTCATTTAATTATTAAATAATTCAATCTTATTTAATTTTAAAATAATTTCAAAACTTAATTATTAAATAATTCCAAAACTCAATTATTAAATAATTCCAACTTAATTATTTATTAAATTTAAAACAACGTTCTTTCATCAACTACAATGTTAATAATTTTTTTTTTTCAGATTATTATATATTAACATTTCCTTTCATAAAAATTCAAATTCCAACTTCATTTCAAAACCCGATTCCAATTTAATTCAAAATCAAAGCATAGCAAAGGGAACTTGCAGTGTGATAACTGGGATGGTGTCAAAGTAAATAAACAAGCAATAGCAAACATCAATAACAATCCGATAATTAATTCAAATAATCCCGAAATAATCGTATCAATTCACATTGTTATTTGTGCAAATTAATATAATTATTTCTAGAATCTATACTATCATTTCATGTAGATTAAAGATTATTACACTAATATTTATACGGTTCTTCAATTGTCATTCAATTTCAATTTTTTACACTACAACAATTAATCAAATATACGTTCAATGGTTCAAAGTGTAATTATCACTATTCTACATGTCATTTAATTTAACAATTAAAAGGGGTCATATTCAACTAATCAAATTCAACATATATGTCGATTCAAATTTTAATTATCCTACATCAAATTTATTTGCATAATATTTATCACTTTATACATTACAATTTAACATCCAATATAAACAACAAACAATCAATCAATTATCAATCAAACGGGATTATCATCGTATAATTAACAAATAATGGTGTCAGATGTCACGGGTGAACTGATACAGGTAATAACATATATAACAGTGAACAGCAGCATATTTCAATTTGTCGTTTCAATTGAAATCAGATTTAATAAATAAAAGAACATTAATCGTGAGTGATTGCTCACCTTTCGAGGCTAGAGAGAATAAGAGATGACACGGATACGCACACTGATACGGACACTGAAACTTGGGTTATGGATCCAGGCATGAATTTCCAAGTAAAGCTAGATTGGCACGAATTCGACGATCAAAGCTGGTAATAAGGGATCGATGAGAGAAATAAATAAATCAGTTTGATAAAATTTAGACGAGATGTATACTATATTATTATTTCTTTAAACCCAATATTCAATTTAAAATACATGTATGCTTTAAATAAATCTTAAATTTAACATAAGTATACCTTGAAACAAACATATGTACATACTCTATGCATAACTAGCTCAAACCAACATTTCGAAATCTCATATTTATATTTTATAAACTTACTTTATTAAATCTATACTATATAATAAACTTACTTATAACAATATACATATCGTACTTTATAAACTTTCGTTATTAAAACTAACGTGATATATACTTTTAAACACATATATCGACCGCTTTCATACAACTTAGTATAACATATACAATATAAAATATACAATCACTTCAAAAAGAAAAATCTCGACATACACAACACAGTTGCAATGATCTATGACTAGCATACCCAACGTTTTATCTAACTGCAACTGTTGAAAGGAAAGAAACTTTATATAAGCTTATGTATTTAATCTAATATGCATGCACACTTCATATTATACTGACGCATTAATTTACACATTAGAAATTTCTAGATAAACAATCATATTATGTAATACATATATATTAACAGTTGGATTATAAAAATGTGCACTGTAAGGTAGACCATAACTAACCCCTACATAAATATTATCACTAACGTAATATAAATATAAATATAATACTGTACATAACACCCATTGTAACATTTGAAAGTCTGTAAATAGTTATATGCAAAACAAGTATATATGTGTACTATGAAATCAAATAAGTATTTATATAAGCTTTTATGACTTATATACTTTATAAAATATATACTTACTTTACTACATACAATTGCCAGTATAAACGTCTCTTAATATAAAATCAGTACTTTATAAAATCAATATATATATATGGCAAAATAAATAAACGAATTAATATACATAGCCTACCGACTTATATACAAACATACCATTATGCACACCTATAACTAAACAAACAGCCTTTAGACTCTTAACAGATCATATACTTAATTGTTTCTATATATACGGCAATTTCAACTGTGCCACTAAACTGATACCTCATAAAATTTTAGAATATAAAATCAACTCAAGTTTATATACAAATAAATAACTTAAGTTCAAACTACAGCCAACTATATATATACATATTAATCTAAAAACTATAGTCAAATTTTTTTTTTTACAACTTATAATATAATATATGGTGCTTCTTTGATAAAGTATGAACACATAAACTAACAGTAGCTTTAAAATTTTATAATGCTCGTATACAAAGATCTGGAAACGCATATATACTGAACTATCACAAATATACATCTTTTATAAACAGCATTTTCTATTATCAAACAAATATCTTGTATATATACTTATACCTACTCTATGAGTCTATATATAAACCAATATATATTAACACCCGCTTACCTACTAGCAACAGAGGAGGAACAAATGAGGTAGAGATTGGAGGAAGAAGGCACGGCCTTGGTTGCTGGAGATGACTCAGAGGCGGCTCGCAAGGAGGAAAGGTAGGGTGCTCGGCGTTCACGGTGGAGGAGTTCTTGGCTGGGAGATAAGTGGTCGGCGTGTGTGGTCGGTCTCAGAGAAAAGCAGTGGGAAGATCGCTTCGGCCCAGGGGAAGAGGGATGGTCGAAGTCCGATGATGGGAAGGAGTGCCGATGGCCGCTGCTGCTGAAGGGAAGAAAGCAACAGAGGACAGAAAGTCTTTTTGAATTATATGAGCTTGTAAACTAGTATAATATGTTATTGACAGAAGTGAAAAATTTATGCACGATTTGAATTTCAAAAACACTAATGACTGTTGGGAATAGTAAAACGTACGACATGAGAATACAGAAGTTTAAATGCTAACAGCTGTGGAGTTATTCACGTGAAATCTGAATGGACACAGGAAAGAGGCTCGGAATAAATACCGATATGGAACCGTCACCCCGACGCCGAAATAGACAAACGAATATACCGTGAGAATTAGCACGATAATACGATCAAAGCGTATATAGATATCAATGGTATGATCGAATTATAAAATTCAAATTTTCTACCGACGGAAAATGCAGCAAAACGCAGAAGATTAAGATCGACGGAGCTAAAGAAGTCTGAATTTTGAAAACGAAAAATGACGTCTTCCTCAGAAGACGGTTTATAATTTTTCTATGTAAAAATATTTAAGTTTCGAAAATGTTTTATTTTCATCGCTTTTTAACTGATTAAATCGAAGTGAATTTACGTACGAAATAAACTTTCATATTTTCGGACGAAAATTTACCAGTTGCTATGTTTAACTAGACGCATTTCAAATATCAAATTTATATTTCAAAATTTTATCGTTTAAAATTCCACAAAATTTCAGTTAATAACGTTATTAAAACCAATTAAAATTTTCGGGTCGTTACAATTTTCGAGACATATTATTTAAAATTTAAATTTAAAAAAAAATCTAGCATGATATTTTAAGGTTAGGAAAAATTTTCCATAATTTTTCTCGATAAAAAATTATTTTTCATTAATTAAATATTTTCAGCCTTACATGTTAACAAGAAATCTTATCAACACCCTGATGTAGAGTTAAAAGAAAAGGTTAATCCCTTTTGGTTTCCTTTAGGTAAGTGGAGGCGAATAGAGGGCGAATATCCTCTTTGGTTACCCTTTCGAATAGGTTGATGTAGTGGAAACTTGTTCAGATCAGCCTTTCGATCCAGTCAAAACGATTAGTTCCTTTACTTATCAACCTTTCAAACTTATTGAGATGATATGGATGTCCCTTCGAAAGCCTTCCTTTTGAAGTGGTTACGTAACACAGAAGGATAACTCTAACGATCTGAGATTAAGACTTGATTTGGTGGGTTCCGACCCTGTCGAAAGCTAGGTTGCTTAGTAGTTAAGACTTGGATCAGGAATCTGGGGTTGAGGTTTTGACCCTGTCGAAAGCAGTAGCCTTAAGTGTCTTGGGTTTGGATTGGGAAATCAAGGTCAAAGTGGACTAGTATAAGGTTTTAACCTTGTCGAAAGTATAAGTCTTAGGGAAGGTGACCTGGAGTCTATAGCTGGTATTACTTGAGAGTATAAGGGCTTCGACCTAGTCGAAAGAGACCTTTCGATATGGTCGACACCTGTAACACAAGATTAGACCTGATAAAGGCTTATGAAATGATTAAGTAATTATGAATATTGAAGACTTCCCTTTCTCAACTCAAAGAAGGTTTTATTTCTCAATTCCCCTAATTCAATTTATAAATTAGGGTTTTACAGCTTTTAGCTTTTAGAATTAAGAAAGTACAAGTTTGGAATGACTGAGTTCCGATCTCCAAAACAAGACCTCTTGTTAGCACCTTTCAACCCTAATGCTTTCGACCTGGTCGAAAGGTGGCCGTCGTATTGTCTTTAGATTGCTTCCACCTTTGTCAAAAGGGACGGTTGCATCTTTCTTCTCTATGCTGCTTTTGAACTTTTGCCTGTGACTTGATGCGGAACCTCCTTGGATAATAATGGCTTCGACCTGTTTGAAAGGTTTTGTTTGGCTTTCGAAAGGGTTGTTCTAGTCAATGCATGCTTCTGAGTGGTTTGTGTATAGGCGAAACCTTTGGTTTCGAAACGTTTGGTGCATATATGAAGGGTTGTCGTTCCTTGTCTTCGAAAGGTGTTGCTTTGACTCATTCGAAAGGTCTTCATGCATATGGAATCATCTGCTTCGAAAGGTAGTCACTGAAGTGGAAGGGTGCTTTCGACCCCTTCAAAAGGTTGAGAATCCTTTGGACCTTGACTGTAGCATCTTTTCGACCTCTTTGAAAGGCTCTAAAGCTTTTGGACTTTTGGTGTAGCACCCTTCGACTCCTTCGAAAGGACTAGCTGGAGCCTTTTCCGCTTGTTCTTCTTTGTCTTCTGCTCAAACTGGTTTCGACTAGGTCGAAATGAAGTTTAGTAGTAACATTTACCCCCTCCCCCCCCAACGAAGGGATGGTCTTGACTTTCCAAGTCAAGCACGTCGCAACCCAGAATCTTCCCGCCATTCGGTATTCCCATGTGAATCTGGACCGTTCATTTGAATCTGACTGAACGGCTTGCCGTCCTTTCTGACTTTTCTTATAAAGTGTGTTCTTTCCCTCTACTCTTTCACTTGCCTACAAACAAAATTTACTTCGAGAAATATCAAAATCTTCAAGCCTCCAGATAATTTTTCATTCTCCTCCATCGAAAATCCATATCTGAGTAAGTTTAATTTATTTCACTTTCGAAACTTCTCTCCTTTTTCTATTCCACAATGGATTTTAATTTTTTTTCAAATTTTTTTCCCAAATCCCACAATCGGGATTTTGAATTTTAGTTTTGGTTTATTAAAAACTGCTCGAGTTTTAACTTTACTGAAAGTATGCTTTGATTCGATTTCGCATTTCGACTAGATTTTCTTCTTTTTGTTAATTTTCAGTTTGACTTTTCTTCGATCTCAGATTCTACCATTGTTGCTGTTTTTAAAATATTTGAACTTTTATTCCAAAGATTTCTAAATTTTAACAATTAATTTGCATTTAAATCCATTTATTTATTGGGTTTTTCAAGTTTCTGGGTTAAAATTAGGTTTAGGGAAGAAAGAAAACCGGTTAGCTTCGCCCAGAAGTCTTGAGATGTACGAACTAAAAATTTGGCGCTAGGATGTTACCCTTTTATCCCTTAGAAAGGGATTGAGGCAGCAATTTGCTATTTTGATTTTTCAGCCCCTTTCGAAGGGGTCGAAAGGTAATCTAGCGCCTCATTTCATTGACCTCGTCAAAAGATTGTTTAGTTCATACGAAACCGACCTCATCGAAAGCAATTTTCCGCTTTCGACTTTAACACCTTTCGAGGTTGTTAGTTATGCATCGTAACCCACATTTTCAAAAGCATGGATTTTGCCTCATGGGTTTCGCAACCATTCATGTAAACTTGCTTTAAATTTGTTTAAGCTAGAGATAGATAAACTTTATACACTTTGCAAAATTCATGAACCAAGTCAAACGTTTTGACTTAGTCGAAACCTTTTGTACTGATTTTGTTTTTAGTATGCTTTCGAAACCATGAATCCCTTTTGACTCTGTCGAATCCTTCTGTAACTAATGAGTCGAAACCCACTATAATCACCTTTCTTCAATATTGTCGAAACATTCCAAGTTCTTTTGTTTTTATCAATATGATTTCAACTTAGAACCTTTCGACTCAATGGGTATATAAGGTTTTGACAGCATTCGTATTCACTTAGAAAAACTTAGGTCATGGGTTCTGATAGTGTCGAAGAGTTTTGTTATCTTGTCTATTGAATATTAGTAGTAAAAATTGTTTAAGTTAGTTTTAACCATTCTCTTCTAATAACATAGCTCTTATTGAGCTTTCGGCATTGTTGAAGGGTGTCGATTGGACATATATTTAAGGCCTTCCTTTCAACCTTGTCGACAGCTCAGTTGACATTTATATTTGGGCTTTCGACATTGTTGAGAGGCATCTGTTAAATGTTAACTTTTTCTTTCCTTTCGACTCTGTCGAAAGTTCAACATATTTTACTTTTAACATTCTTTCAAGAATTTAAAGTTTTATGTTTGGTTTGATGTTTAAATTTCTATAGTAGGTTTATACTAATCCTTGAAAGAATGTTAACTTTATAACAACTGTAACTTTTAACTGAAACATTTTCACCTGGCAGGATCATGAGTTCTCCAAAGAAAGAAGAAGTTACTTCTAAGCGTTCTTTGATATCTACACAAGATGAAGTTGAAGCCATCCTTAACGACTTTGGTATCACCAGAGTGGAAGCCATTCCACCTACAGAGAACGACACTATCAACAGCCCTCCTGAAGGGTTCTTCGCTTATACTGCTATCCATATATGGCACAGAAGATTTCTTCCATTCCAGGACTTCTTATCTAGGTTTATATCCTATCTTGGAGTCGCTCCAATCCAGCTATCTCCGAATGTATACACCTATCTTTTATCTTTGGAGTTGATGGCTCTAGAATCCAGCTTCCCTTCTCTGAATGCTGAAGTGTTAAACCACCTCGTCCGATTAGTCAAGCTCAGCAATCTTAACCACCAAATCTTCAGGTTGAACCCTCCGAAGAAGCTGATATCAGAGGGAGTTAACAAGTTTAGAGACTGAGAGAACCAGTTCTTCTTCGTCAGATGCTTCCCAAATATCAGCGAGACTTCCTCTACTCCTTGTAAGCTTGGATTTCACTATTTTCTTTTTATCTAGTTTCTTTTCTTTTTTGATCTTTGCCTTATGTCAGGTGCTCCTGCTAAAGAACTGAATGAGGCAGATAAGAGAACGGTGGAGTCTTTAGTTGTAGCTTCTAGTAGGATCGAAAACCGATTGAAGCTGTTGAATCCTACAAACTTGAGGAAGCACTCTCTCATCCCCTCTAGTCAAAGGATTCTGGGGCAACCTTCTTTGATCCAGCATACATCAAAAAGAAAATGCTTCCTTTCCTTTGGAGATCCTGCACATTTCTCTCCTATGTCACCTATCTGCTCCGACCATTCCGGTAAGTTATAAACGCGGCACTTGTTTTCTATTTCTGCGTTGTTTTCCAAATTACTCCGCTAACTTATAATCTGTTTGAACTCTCTTCAGCTGCTCCTCAGGTTGAAAGACTTGCTAGTGGTCTGGCACCTCCTCTTAAGACTTCACATGCGCCATCCTTTGCTCAATCTTTTGCTAAGACTAAGATAGCCGTTAAGAGAAAGTTGGAGAAATCACCTATGGTGGAGCCTCCCCTGAAAGTAGCTAAAGTAGTTGAAGTCCTGATTCAGAGGAGGAGGAATCTTTAACTCTTGATAAAGCTTTAGAGAGCCTGCTTGTCGAAGCTCTTCACAACCAATCCAAGAAGACTCCTACTACGATCGATCCTCTCTCCCGCATCACTATTTCAAGCTCTCCCAGTGCACTTGAGCAAATGCAAAAAGCTTTAGAAATGACCCCTTCTCAAAAGCACATTCCTCCAAGGCAATCATCTCCTTCATCCTCTATTAACTTTGAAGAGGTATTCCAGTCTATCATAGGCACCGCATCCTTTGCTTCCATCCGCTCGCATACCTCTGCTTCTGACTTGGTGGGTCACTATCGTTCTCTGATAGAACAACAACTCTTAGTATGTTTTTCTTCACTTGACTTTATTGCTACTGTTCTTCTTCAAGTTCATGTCATATGTTATATTCTCTCTTTTAGATCTCTAAGAGTTGGTTATCTTTGCACGAGCAGACATCCAAATCTTCTATCGAATCCTCCAAGTTTTAGGAGGAAATTTCTGCTTTAAAGAATCAAGTTTCTTCCTTGTCTATAGAAAAAGATGAAGCTATTTCCAAACCGAAGTGATTGAGAGCTTCTCTCGCCCAGTCAGAATCCGCTATTTTAGAGGAAAGAAAAGCCCGACAACTCCTTGCCGACGAAAACACTGCAATGCAAATGACCATAAAAGAATCCAACATGGAGAAGGTTCGAATGGCGGCAAAGAATGCTTGAAAAGTTAAAGAAAAACAAGGCTTCTTTGAAACTAACAGTCGATACTATTTCAGACGCAAAACGGCGAGTGTCATAGTTTCTCGACACTACACTTGACGAGATTATGATGAACTTTTTCGAAGACGCTCTCATGCTCGTTTATGCCGACAACATCGACAAATGCCCTAAACTGAGCTTTCCTTTGCTTGACCCTGCCCTTGTTGATAGAGTTATGGGCAAGATTAATCTGACAAAGTAGGGGATTGAAGCTGTTGAGAAGGAGGAGATCGATGCCTCCAGAATTCTTTCTTTTGAGGTTGCTTCCTTCGGGGTCGAATCTGACTCAGAAGATGAAGGCGATAAAGACGATGCTATTGAAGAAGAAGGGGAAGATAACGATGATGATAATGACAATGACAATGATGATGATGGGATGATAACATCAATAGTGGACAATGATCAGGTGGCAACAGGGGTGGCCATACTGAAGCTTTTGATAAAGACGGGGATGATAATACAAAGTCTACTGAAAAAGATTCGTCTCCTCAAGAAGCAATTCCGCCCAAGTCTCCCGCACCTTCCGGTACACAAGAAGAGTTTGCTCATATTGATGCTGAAGCGCCAAAAGAAAAGGAGCATGCTTCTTAAGCACCAATCCCAGTATCTCAAGTATGAGATTCTTTGTTTAAACACCTTTTACTTTGAAGACAATAATAGTGTAAATCTTTTATTTAGATAAGAAAGAAGTCTGTCCACCCTTATAAAACTAAGCTTTAAAGAAAATAAGCGGAGATAAATAGTTTATATAGGGAGTTAGACAGGCAGTTGAAGGAGCACAACATTCTTTTTGATAAATAACATAGACTCAATAGAAGTGCGGCAGTGTTAGCCACCTTTAAGCATCAAGAAGCTGCCCCACGATTAAGGAGAGCATGCCTCCATTATGGTGGTCTTCTTAAAGAAAATCGAGAATTAATCACCTTCTTTTGGATGTTGATCGAGGAGAGAGACATTTTAGTTAATTTCTTATACAAGGTCTATTGTAGACACCCGAATGTTGATTTCTCATATCTAGGTGATTTTAGTTGGGGTTTAGATAGGCGTTTACACAAAAGGTACTTGGATGAATTTGGATCTGACCCGCATCCCGGAGCATGTTGGAACTTGCCTCGATTCAGATTAATTCCCTAAGACCTTCCACCTGAAAAACTCAAGTTTTATAAAGACAAATTTGTTTCAGAATTATCTACTAAGTCAACTTTGTATGAACCGGATAATTGATTGTGAACATGTAACAATATATTGATTTGTAAATATTTATTGTAGTCTTATTTTTATACTTAGCTGCATTTTATTATGTTATCACAAAGAGAATTCCTCAAGCAACCTTGTCTCTAGAGATTACCTAAGGCAATACGTTAAATTGAGAAGATTTTATCTCGAAAAGGCACCAAATTTAAGATCTTTAAAATTGGCAAGATATTGTTTTTTTAGGGATTTACAAAGACTTTACATGGAACACCCTCGTCTTCGCTTTGACTTCCTTGGTGAAGAAAAGGAGAAAATACTCAAAGAGATTCGGATACTCCACACCAAACTAATATGTGGATGCGATAGTCCCCCCACCAAAGAGTGAGGTTACATTAAATATCCACTGGTTGTTACTCTAGAAGGAGTCAATATTCCTTTTGACTCGACCGTTATCCTTTCTGCTAACTCATTAAATAAAGTTAGAAATGCAGTTTCTCAACTTTAGATGTAAAGTAAATATCCAATTGTACTGTATTAGCTTCATTGTCATTTAAATTGTAATCTTTTATCGTAATAATAAAGAGATTTCTCATTTGGTTTTGACTCCATTTTGTTTCTTTTTCTATTCAAATAGGAGTTATAGTTATCAATAGATCCTCTCTCACTCGATTCAGCATCCCGCTTCATTACTCTTAAAGATAAGTTGTTAACAGAACTCGAAAAGCGTAAATTTCTCGAAGATACCTTACTTGCTCGCTTTCATGGCAATGCCGAAGCTTTAAGATGGCACAAAAGGTACTTACTTCAGAAAACTATTGTTAGCAATCTTAAGGATCAAATAGCCAGTTTAGACGTTGATGTTAATAGTAAAAATGAAACAATTTCCGCTCTAAAACATCAAGTTAAGTCGAACCCTTAAATCGACTTCGATCACAAAATGTCAGAACTCCTTCAACAAATAAGTGATTTGGAAATGAAATTGAAGGATAACCAAGCTCAATGCGAATCACTGAATATATTATTGGGGATAACATTCCGAGTATCGATTTACTAGATCCCCTTGCTGCTACTCCTATTGCCAAATCTACAAGATCAACTTCCCTCGCTAGTTGGAAATTCCCCACGATGACCAATCCTCCTCCTGAATTAGACGAGAAGGTAGTGGATGGTGTAGGAAAGTTAAATTTGAAGTGGCAAAGTATTTCGATGAACAAAAAAGAGCTAAATATTCGCCGAATTGGAAAGGGAAAACAAAATCCTTAAAGGCGCAAATAGAGCTTTTAATCGCTCTCTGAAGAATAATATCGATGCAGTTGACGATGAAAATAGGATTAGGAAAAAAGACAAAAAACTGAAAGATGTCCTTTGCATCGCTATCGATCACGTTGTGGATCCTTCAATGTTGAGAGCCTGAACAAGGCAACTCAAGATTTATGATAGATTTACATTCATGAAATGCATATACTTGTTCTATATATTTGTAAATAGTTTCATAAGTTATGTAAATTATTTAAACTTTGTAAATATCACCTGATTTGTGATCCTTTTCTGTAATGTTATTTCTGAAACATTTGTTTGATAGCTTATACCACAAATTATGTGTTTGTTGGATCTTTCATCTTTCTTTGCTGTTCTGATTTTCCTGAAAAGTATGAAGCAAATAATATTTCCAATTGTTAGCTTGAATTGACATATAAGTCTATGCATATCATTTGCGAAGGTTAACAAATAATCATGTTAATCATATGAAAAGTAGTTTATATTTGGTCAAATGTCAATTCCATCTGTAACCATGATGAGAAATAATTAAGAATTTAACTTTAACCATTTTGCTGGAATATATGAAGTCTATTGGTAGAAAATACTATTCTGAAGTAGGTTTATAAATATTAGAGAATTATCCTCCAGAGTTAGCTGATAAAGAGCTAAATATCAAAAGGTCCAGAAATCAATATCCGAATACTTGTAATAGAAGTCTAATGACTCATACTCGGGTATTTAATGAAATTTGAAAGCTTAGAAATCCGAAACCCAAATTCGGGAATTAACGAAAACTCGTAATAACGATCTTCATGAGAAAAGTCTTTGACCCAGATTCGGGCATTAGTGGTGGATAATTAGAAATCCATAATAGAAATCTCAAGCCCTGATTAGGGCATTAATAAGTATTAGTCTCGAAACCCAGATTCAGGTATGATAAAGACAGTTAGTGATTGATAAAGAACCGAAACTCAGATTCAGGTATTAGTAAATGAAGTTCAGAAATGGAAGTCCTGAAACCTAGATTCGGGTATTATTAAGTGGAGTTATGTTCTACTCCTTTGGCTCTATCTTCTTTGACATGTATAAACCCTTTAAGTAGTTGTTTTTTGATTGGTTGCCTCTTAGGCTTGGACGTCTTAGTCCATAATCTGATATGTCGTTTCTTGGGCATGGACATCTTAGTCTTCTGGAGATATGTCGTTTCTCAGGTTTGGATATCTTTGTCTCTTGGAGATATGTCGTTTCTCAGGCTTGGACATCTTAGTCCATTGTTTGTTAAGCCTCTTCTTGGGCTTAGACATCTTAGTCCTTTATATGATGAGCCTCTTCTTGGGCTTGGACATCTTTGTCCTTTGTTGTCTGGTGCTCTTGGTTAGCTCATTCTTAGAGGCTGGAACCAAGAACTTACCCAACCTCCCTCTAGAAGGCGCCTTGAACTGACTAGAGGTGCGGTCAAGGCTTGTCCGGTGCTTTAACCTGGCCATAGCATAGCGCAGATAAAGGCTTACTCCGACCTCCCTCCAGGAGGTGCCCTGCCTTGGCCATAGCATGGCGCGGACAGGGGCTTGTTTGGTGCTTTACCCTGGCCATAATGTGGGGTGGATAAAGACTTACTCCATTGTTTGCTCAAAAATTGGACAAACACCTCTAAATTTGATTTTTAGTTAAGTCTCATTTGATTTGATTGATTTGGGGTTTTTAAATGTTCCAATACGTAATGGAATGAATTCTAGCAAGTGCAGAGATAGTTCACAAGTTCAAAGTTCGGAAAGCAGATAAGGGAAGTAAATAACACAGAGTTTTATAGTGGTTCAGCCTAAATGTGCCTACATCCACTTTCCATCTTATTATTCTCTCTTTGATTTGATTACAAGTACAAGATTATTCGAAAAGAGTAAAAACTTTAAGTAGCCGAAGTGATGGATTTTTAGCAGAGTTTTCTCTCTTTTTCTCCAAAAATCTATTCCCATTGTTATTGAGAAGGAGTTGTGAAGTGTGAAGGAGAAGTTATAGCTTCCTGAGTTTGGTTCGGCATTTGAGTTAGGGACAGTCGGATTGACATTTAGGTTAGAAAGTTTGCTTTGGTTCGGTGATCCTTTTTTGCTTTGGAGTACCCTACTTACCGGTCCAAACATTTGATTCGGCATGTTTGTCATACCGGACCAAATGTTTGGTCCGGTAATTGATGTGTTGTGCCTGACCAAATACTTGGTCCAGCATATCAAAGAATGTCGGACCAAATGTTTGGTCCGGCATCTCTAAGGATACCAGACCAGATACTTGGTCCGATATACCATAGGATGCCGGACCAAATATCTGGTCCGGCATATCGGTCCATATGTTTGGTTCGGCATTTTTGCAAATGCCGAACCAAGCATCTGGTCCGGTAATTCTGTTTCCTATACCCCTGCTTGCCTTTGCCTCCTTCTTCCTTCGCTTACCAGAAAATCGAGCCAACACTTGCCCCTCAAAGTATGTTGTGTAACTGCACAGCATGCTTTGTTTTTGGTTCGGCGTTGAGCTTCCACCACCGAATGAGACTGGTGACCGTTCGTCTTCCCCTCTTTTTCCTTTAAATACACCTTCTTCCCTTCACTCCTTTACTTTCACTTTCTCTTAATCAAATTTCTTCAACTCTACTAGGTTGACTTCAACTAATTTAAGCTCGTTTTCTTCTTGTTTGAATTCGGCTTTTCTCGTGCTAGCATAGCTTGAGGTAAGTCTGTTTTAATTCGATTACCTGCTATTAGAGTTCTAGGGTTTTAATGTGTAGGAGAGTTTTAGAGCGGGGATGGGTGACTTCGGTCTTGAATTCGTGAGGAGGTACTTCGTTTGAATGAGCGCCCGAATGATTATAACATTTTGATGGTCGTGAGGAATGGTAGATTGAGAGATGTTATTTGGTTGATAAAATATGAGAGGTTGTGACCGATTTCATGTAGGGCCATTCGCCCATCAGGTGTTCGATAGATTGTTTGACCGGCTAATGGTTATTACTTGGGTGTTGAAAGCATAGGTTGGTTATATCAGTCTCATTTGCAGTTCGAACCCGTATTGTGTATTGTTTGGATATAAACTTAAAACTGAGAATAGGTAAGGTTGCAGGGGGGTGTGCCTTGGGTCGGCAGTTGAGGATTTTGGTTTGGCATTCATCATAGGTAATTCCGAACTAGATTTGCCGAGCGCATTGTTTTTTGAGTTTGCCAAGCCAAAAGCAAGTCTTCCCACGAGATGGTTAGGCTAGGGGTATGGATTCAATTGGGCTAGACGATAAAAGATTTCCACTTCTATTTATTATTTGGATCTCCGCTTGACTTTCATTTTCTTGCACAGGAAATATGTCTTCTGGACGTGAGCTTCGTTCCAAGTTTGCTGCTTCATAGCCTACCGGGGCTGGTCCTTCATCTTCTGACGCTCCAACCAATCCTCCCAGGCAACCCAGTTCTGCTTACTCTTTGGTGAAAGGCTATGCTCCTAATCAATCGCTGGTTAGGCCTTCGGAGTATTATCCCAACGTGTAGACGATAGAGAAGCTGAACTCTATAGCTACTACATTTGGGATAGATCGTCGGGGCATGATATTACCTGGTCCAGATGATAAAGCATGCTTTCCCCCAGGCGGGTATATGGCATATAGCAAGTATCATTGTATGTGCGGCACGATTCCTCTGCTTATCAACTGGATCGCTAGCTTCGTGATCTATTTGAAGGTCGCTCCCATGCAACTTCAGCCGAATTCTTATGCTATCCTGACATGTTTATACCTGATATTCATGAAGCGGTATCAGAGACCCCCCACCCATAGAGAGATCAGATATCTGTATAATGTGAGGAGTTATCGGAAGGGGGGGTACTTTTATCAGTTTAGAGTCCGTCCACAAATTCAAACCCGTCCTGGATCTATATTCTAAGTTTAGTATGTTCAAGAGGGAATATTTCTTTATACGCGACGATACCGTAGCCCAACATGCCTTTACTTCTGGCTGTAAGTTACCGTATTATCTTTTCTAAGCTTTCTATCGACTTGGCTTCTTATTGCACCATAATTTTTAGGTTGTGTGAAGGCGGTGGAGGATGACGACTTGAAAAAGATGGCCAAGGAAATATTGGCTATCCCAGAGGCTGAGCGGGAAGCATCATTCCTACTCTATGATGCAGCCCGTGATCGCCCCCAGACAGTCCATGTACAAGATTAGGCCAAGTTCGGCTGAGAGAGCAGCAGGAGTCGGAGGAGATGAGGGTGATGGAGACAAAGGCAAGGACCAGGATTAGGAGCGTGGTGTGGTCGAAGCCCCGAAGAAACTGAGACATAAGAAGATCGCAATTCGTCCTCCCCGCTTGGGGAAACCTCTGATATTCGAAATGCTCCTTCCCCTGGTAATGAGGGAGGTTCTTATTTGGGAGGAGAAAGTGAAGAGGAGGAAGGATCGGACAGTGACTCTGAAGCAATGGAAGGGGATGTCCATGTATCTCCAGACGTGGATATTATAAGCAACGAAGGATTGGGCGTGGATCCTTTAAAGAATGCTGAGGCTGTGCGAGAGTGGCCCAAGCAGTTGGAACAATCCGAGCCGGTCCCAAGGCCGACTCCTTCTACCGATCTTTTCCAGGAGAACGTAGCTTCCGGTGATTTGGGTGGAATACCGCCTCTTCCAGTACAAGGTGGAGTAGGAATTGGCAAGGAGTTCGGGTTTTCTCCAGGTACTTTCGATTACTGTATGGATTTTAAGATACTTCTAGAAAACTTTTTGTTTTTCAACGGCTAGCCTCCTCTTGCTGCTTAACCCAATGAAGTCCAGTCGCCATGTATTCTCCTTCCTTCGAGCGGAGTCCCGTCCCAGTGTATCCCTTACTTAAGTGAGACCCCGCCCCGGTCATATGATCCAGTCCACCCTAGGGTTTGTAGTAGCTTGTAGTATCCTAGTGTCTTGAGCGTTTTGTTTTTTATGCTTTCTCGCTTTCTTGGATCTAATGTTGTTGCCCATATTCCAGGAAAAGGGAGAAATCCAAGGAGGAATGAAGTGTCCAGGCGGCTTGAGCAGTTCAAATGGATGAAAATGGCTTCTGTTTCCTCCAAGATGACTTTTTAGGAGGAAAAAACTATACAAGAGAATATTAGGGAGACCACGTCAGGTTCGGATAAGGGAGAGAGCCGTGAGTCATCCCGGAAACTTGCGAGGTCCCCGGATAAGGAAGCCACCTCCCCCTAGTTCCCAAACTTCCTCCCGCCATCGCCATCACTATCCGACGGGCTCTGAAGTGCACGAAGTGCCAAATGAGTTGGGAGAGGGCAATGTTGATCCTTTTTTCTCGGATTATCAACAGCCGTTGCGGAATCCCTTTGAGAGTCATCCTGATATAAATCCCAGCTATGCGGGGCGTCGTGCGGCGGATCCTGACACTGAGTTCCTTTTGCCTCGAAATCCCTTGGTCCGGATCCTAAATGAGGCGAAGACTCTTGATTTTGCTAACTTGACAATGAGGATGGTCCATATTACAAATAAGACCAGAAACATAGTTGATTATCAGTCCCGTTTGGCCAAAGCTAGTGAAGAAGTTGGGAGCGCCAATGTGCAGTTGCGTCTAGAGATGGAGGACCTTCGCAAGGCGCTCAGGGAGAAAGAGGCTAAGTTAGAGGAAGTCGAAGCATCCCGCACCTCCGAGATAACGAAGGCCAAGGAAAGAGGTTGCCGACCTATGCAAGACACATATTGACATGGCTATCGGTTCAGTGGATGAGGCTTGGCAGAAGGATCTGGAGCGAATCCGCTCCCTTAAGGGCAAAGTGAAGAAATCAGAAGAGGCCTTAGCTAAGCTGAAGGAGTTTCGGGGCAAGTGGCAAAAGGAGAAGGACTTATATCAGACCGAGATCGATAGGTTGAAGGTGGAGCGTACTTGGTTGAGGAGAGATAAGGAGCAGTACATGAATAAGGTGGTGGCCCTCCAGACCGAAGTCAATAAATCCAGCGATTTTTGTGACATAGTCAACCAGATGCTGAAGGATACTTATTACATGTTCTAGAAACATAGGAACCTTCAGTGGATGGATGACTACCCTCAAGTGATGGCAGGAATCCATGCTTGGCTTATCGAAGAGACCAAGGCCGTAGTCGCGCAGCAAGAAGGGGCTGTGTACGACGTTGGGATGGTGAAATGTAACGACCTGAAATTTTCAACCATTCGCATCCATACATGTCGGATTTGAATTGCTCAAAATATCAGATTGCTAATTTAAATTTGGCAAAACTCAGCATATACAGTAAATAATAATCACAGAATCACAGACACGGAGTAATATAAAATAATGCAGCGGAAACAAAGGAATAGTAGTTCATGAAGCTACTATATATATATAGCAGAGTTAAACAAGATACAACCGAAGTCACAAATACATAGATGTCTCAATACAATAGTCAAATACAAGATCTGAATACATCGCTGGAATCAACTGAACAACTGAAAGTAGGATAGATAGCTGGATCTCCAAGAGAAGCTCCAACTCCAAAGGTGAGTCTCGAATACTGTATCACTCAGTCTGACCCGAGCGTAAAGCAAAACATAAAACACTCGAGTCAGGATTAACATTCTTATATCAATAAATCTAACTCAAGTGAAATATCAACTGAAATACAAGTAACTCAAAGGATGTTTGGGATAACCATCCTCTAAGGATCCGTTAAACTAATCTACTATGTAGTAATATACGCTATTATAATAATGTCTATAATAAAATAAACTTACTTTTAAATAGCGTTAAGGGGTTACCCATATAGCCCTTAACACATAATAGTCCCAGTAGTCTATCCAGTATTAGCATACTCCCAGATCGGGGGCTACCCTCAATACTCCACAGGCTATGGCACAAATCCAAACTCGTAGTAAAGCTCGATATGGTAGGTGACACGGCACAACAAGGCAATGCCAGGGTAGATATACCAATTACGCATTCTGGCTAGTGGAAACGCATAGCAGCCACTACCGCCCACCTCGGAACACACTCCCAAATCAAAAATCGAAGGGTGGCCACCAAATCAAATCACAAAGTAATGGAATAGTATCGAAGAAATGTGTCCGATCAGAGGTGCTACCTCAATGGCTCGAGAATCGCTCCTATTTTAGCCACCTTATGCCAACTCATGGGAGTTGGGTCCACGTATAAACCTCAATAGGATCGTCGCCACCATCCTACTTCATTCTGGAATCTCCACCGCGTACACAGTTGTTAAAATGGTTTTCGGAGTTGGCAGAGAGTATGACAACTTCTGATCCCGGTCTCTTTAACAACCAAACGTTATTATAACACCGCGGTCATTTCAAAATAGTTTATACTTCAAAACCAAAATATCATTTCCATTTCAAAAACCAACTCAATATGATATCATTTTCACTTCAAATATATATACATTCCCAAAAATCATATCACTTTCAAAGTTATAATACTTTCGAAACCAACAATTTGAAATAATAATTCTTTGGAAATCACAATACTTTGAAATTCATAACTTTGGAAATCATAATACTTTGAAATTCATAACTCTTTCCTTCAAACAGTTTAGATATTAATAATAGTATATAAAATAAAATAATTTATATAAAATAGTATATTTAGAATAATTTATAAAATAAAATGGTTTATATTAAAAATAATTTATTAAGTTAAAATATATAAATAATTTAAAATTACTTTATATAATAAAATAGTTTCCCTCAATTTCACAAATCGATTCAAAATTTACTAGAATTCCAAAATTCAAATTTAATCAAATCTCAAATCATCAATTTCAATTCGATTCAGTTTCTTAATAACCATTCCCAAATTATATCGATTTCAAATACATATTTGAACCATAAATAAGCCATTTCAATTTCAATATATTTCAAAGCTTTATATATTCAATATTTCAAAACTAAATTCGATAATTTCATATATATATCCATCAAATTCACTTTACTATTATTAGTTTTGAAATATTTACTTAATCATTTCAATAACATCTAAATACAGCTTCAATTTACAAATTTTAAATAAACAAAATAGCCCATTTAAACTTATATAAATTTGAAATATTCATTTAAGTCACTTTTACTCAAATTCAGGTTATAAAACATATCTTTAAAATTTCAAATTTAATAAATTTCCGATCAAACTTATTTAAGTATAATTCTTAAATAAATACAATTTCAAATCAAATTCAAAATCTAAATTTATTAACATCATTATAAACTCTATATTTGAAAAATATAGATATTAAATAATTACTTAAACATAATATATATCAACTTTAATAAATCTTGAAATCAATATTTATTAAAACCATATATTTATTTTCCAAACCATAGAAATCATTTTCAAAATATTTATATATAGACCAACGGTGTCTGTATATAATTTTCTATCCTATGGTCAAGTGAAATGGATATTTATCATTTCAATCCGTAATTTAAATATATATACGAGTATATATCATTTCAACCCGCAATCCCAAATTCAATTCAATGATCGCTTGGGTTTATCATTTCAACCCATAACGATTTTCTCATATTCTATAGATCGTTCGGGTATGTATCATTTCAACCCATAGTGAATTCTATACTAACAGGGAACTTGCAGAGTGATAACAGATATGATAATAATACAACAATCAGTAACAGGCATATATCAACAGTATAAAATAACAGATAATGGTGTCAGATGTCACAGGTGAACAGATACAGATGACAGTATATATATAGCAATATAAATAACTAACAGCAGCATATTTCAATTGTCGTTTCAATTGAAATCAAATTTAATGAATATAAGAACGTTAATCGTGAGTGATTGCTCACCTTTTGAGGCTAGAGAGATAAACAATGAAGTTGTGTTACGAAATCCAGGCACGAATCCCAAACAAACAAGGTTGGCACGAAGTCGACGGACAGAGCTGATGAATATGAGATTGAAGAAATAAAATCTGAACTGGATCGATAAAGATAAATGATATCAGTGAACTTATATATAACAATTTATAACTATACAAAAATCATATTTTAAATTCAAACATATATTAAATTTTATATATATACGAATTGAAAATCATAGATTTAGACTAAAACTCATATATTTTAGTCCAGTATATATACTTAATATATGCTAAAATAATTACTTATATATATCCAGCCATACATTACTTATATATATACATATATATATAAATCAATATTTAAACTTACATACCTAAGATACTTTGGAATCAACAGTATATATACTAACATATAAACTAAGGTATTATATAAGATTTATAAAATACAACACTCAAACAAGTTAAGATTTTACTACACATATAAATAACAGAAATTGCAAATTTAAAATGCACGATACTTATAGTTTAAAGATGCTAACATGTCCAGATATTAATATATATACAGTGTAGAACATATGTAAACAACGTGTATACTGACAGACATTATACAACATATATATCTTTCTATTCAAATGTACACAACTTGCAAATAAAATGTACCTTTACAAATCGCTGTTAAAAATAAGATTAGTTTAAACTTACTTTGTATATGTATATAGACTCAAAATGGATTTCATAAAAGTGCTATGAACTTATATATACAGCAAACACTTATATGATATATACAACTGACTTGAGATCTACATACTATCATATTATGTAATTACTTTGTGAAATATATAATTACTATAATAACTATATAAAAACAACACTTTATATGAAACTTGTAAAATATAAATAAATAGAGCCATATAGGAACATGCGTATACTAATATATATATATATATACAAAAGCTATATATACTTATAGGGAATAAAATAAACATGTACAAACAAACAGATCCAAAGTTCATATACCAATGTAAACAAGACATCTTACAAAAGTTCTGGAAATGTATACTAACATAACCCCTTTATATTTTAAAACGTGTACAAATTTTTTTTATTGTATATACATTAAAATAAACATAAATATATAAACTATACAATATATCCAAATATAAGTTATATAATAACACTAACAAAAGGTCAGAGAATAACAAAACATTAAGCAACAGTATGCGAGCAGCTTGAAAAAGAACACTGCTTACCCAATTTTCCAAAGCCTTGGTTGCTCGGCTAAGGGGCAAGGCGTCAATGGTTTAGGTTGTCGGGTTTGAGGTGGTGCAAGGCTGGACGCAGGCCGGAGACGCATGGGAGGAGGAAGGACGAGGTCGGGTTTTGCTGCGTGTGGGTCGGCTCGTTGGGAGATGGAGCTACTGCGTGTCCAGGCTGGGGAGGAGGCGAGATAGCTTGACTACTGACGCTTGCTAAGGAGACACGGTGCGTTTGGTTGGGGCGATGTGAAGGGGCAGAGGGCCAGTTTCTTGGTTCAGATTGAAGATAACAGAGGAAGAAGGAGAGAAGGTGAACGGGTTTGTACAGTATATAAATGAAATCCCAAAAGCAACAAAGCACAGGACCACAGATAAAATTTGAAGGCTGGAAACCAATGCGTTGATTTTCAAGAAATAATAAAAGCTGATAACAGATCGTTTCATCAGTTAGATAAATGAAGGGACCAGAAGTCCAAAAAGTTTAAATTTGATACCGATACGATTAAATCGCTTCACAGATTCCGCTGTGCACCGGTCGTCGAAATTAACAATTGAATATACTGCGGAGGTCAGCACGACGAGACGATCAAAACAGTACATAGATATCAGTGGTACGATCATTTTATCAAAATTCGATAATCGGTACCGATAAACGCTGCTATTCCGTACGGAAAAATCCAAACGGAGCTAGAAACGTCCAAAATTTGCGAAACGAATTATGCAGTCTTATGCAGAGTGTTCTAAATAAATTTTCTCATGTTGACATATTTAGGTTTCGGAACACTTTTATTATCATCAATTTTAACTGATATAAATTGAAATAAAATTACACTAGAAAATAAACTTCCAAATTATCTGATGAAAATTTACCAGTTGCCATGTTAAAACGGACGCATTTCAAATATCAAATTTAAATTTCAAAATTTTATTGTTTAAAGTTTCACAAAATTTCAATTAAATATATAAATAAACAAATAAAATTATCTAAATTTTACGGGTCGTTACACTCTTCCCCACTCAAAACTTTTCATCCCCGAAAAGGAAGGAGGTAAGAGAATGGAACAACCAGAAAGGAAGAATAGATTTGAAATTCAAAATAAACAATAAATTTAAAACCATATAAATTTCAAATTAAACTAATTAATATTCAACCTTTTGGTTTAATCCTTTTGAGTTTACTTAAGTTAAATCAATCTTTCTATTTCTAAATTTATTATCTTATTGCCTAGTCATCTTCAATTAACAATTTCTAGACCATCAATTTGTATAATCCTTTATTATACTCATATTTTATTCAATAAATTTAATTCTTTTATTCCAATTATTATTAACTTTATTCCACTTAATATATCTTATCACATATATTTAAACCATATAAATTAATTTAAACCATATAAATTTCAATTTAAATTAATTTATATTCAATAATTGATTTTAAATTCAAGGTATTTCCATAAGTTAATCTAATTCAAGTTATTAATTCCTTCAAAACAAATTTATTTGTCTCATCTATTATTCAATTAACTTATTATTCTATTTATCTCTATTAACCTCTTTATAATAAAATTTAAGTGTATAACATTTATTATAACACTCAAATCTTTCCTTATAAAGTCATTTTATATTATATATTATCCAATTACATATTCAACTTCTGAATGATTTAGGTAACTTGTATTAGAATGCAGTTGAATAATATACAAATAAAATTTTCCCAATTCAATTATTCAGGTTTAAATATTTATTCCAAATTTTGGTTTCATTTTAAATCATAATTTTAAGAATTTTAAATTTCCGATTAACTTCAAATAATTTAGAGATAAATATATATATGCTATATATATCAAATCAGATTTACAACCATATACGTATATATTATAAATCAAGCCATACTTTAAAATTTTTGAATCAAATTCAATTTCTAAAACAAAAGTGTAGCAAAGCTACTGAATGGTCTCTCCACTTCGAAACTCGAAAATGAATGTCGATAATGCGGCCGCCATCATCGAAATTATTTTCCAGCGACAATGTAGGAGAGTACTGATTTAAACTTTGAAAACCATTTCTATTCGAAAATATTTTCAAATAATATACCTTTTTAAAACTTTAAAACCAAAGTTTGATATCACCGGAAATTAAATTCTTAAATTCCTGATTTAAATTCATTTCAATTCCAAATCAATTTATAAACCATATTTATAAATTCATTTATAGAACAATAAATGAAAATTAAATATTATCATTTCAAACAACAATTCAATTAACTTATTAAATTCCAGAAATTTTTTACTTATATATATATAATATAATCATACCAATTTATTTCATTTACCAAATTTGAAAACAATATTGTGTCAGCTTGCTCTGTTCAAGTGTTTTGGAAATCCTATCGATATCGCTGATCAGACGAATCGATCGAAAACCCAAACAACATCAATAACTCAAACAACACAATATAAAACATTTTTAATATAAATTTACAAATACACACCCTCACTCGAATGATTCCAAAATAGGTTTCAAAGTAAGGATAGAGATTCAAATTAGAGAGATTCTAATCAAAAGAATTCAGACTAGAAGATAGACTCGATAGGGAGATAAGATGATTGAATTTTCAAACAAGGAAGATGGATAGACTTATATAAATCACGGGCAACTTTAACCGGGTTAACCCCGACTTCAAGATAAGATCGAGGTAGAATTCCGGAGCAAATCGACATTTGATCGCCAGAGATAGAATTCGGGTATAGCAAAAGATAGCAGCATCGTAAACCGAGGATACAGGAATCTCCGGTGAATCAATACCAATTGTAAAGGAGTTTCACCCCTTTACAAATCATTCAGAGATTGGCAAGACTGCCGATTTATTACAGAGATCATTCGAAGTGGAGTTATGGGATACTCCAGAATCGAGAAGACACGAATAGGGGAGACAAGAATGGACTTTGGAACCGAAGGGAACGTTCCAAAATTCAAAGAAAACCGAGTCAAAGAAGAAAGAATTCAAGCACTAACGAAAGTGATTCTGTAATCAAATTTACTACATATGCTAAGTTTTGCCTAAAACCAGAGCTCTGATACCAACTGTAACGACCTGAAATTTTCAACCATTCGCATCCATACATGTCGAATTTGAATTGCTCAAAATATCAGATTGTTAATTTAAATTTGGCAAAACTCAGCATATATAGTAAATAATAATTACAGAATCACAGACACGGAGTAATATAAAATAATGCAGCGGAAACAAAGGAATAGTAGTTCATGAAGCTACTATATATATAACAGAGTTAAACAAGATACAACCGAAGTCACAAATACATAGATGCCTCAATACAATAGTCAAATACAAGATCTGAATACATCGCTGGAATCAACTAAATAACTGAAAGCAGGATAGATAGCTGGATCTCCAAGAGAAGCTCCAACTCCAAAGGTGAGTCTCGAATACTGTATCACTCAGTCTGACCCGAGCGTAAAGCAAAACACAAAACATTCGAGTCAGGATTAACATTTTTATATCAATAAATCTAACTCAAGTGAAATATCAACTGAAATACAAGTAACTCAAAGGATGTTTGGGATAACCATCCTCTAAGGATCCGTTAAACTATCTACTATGTAGTAATATATGCTATTATAATAATGTCTATAATAAAATAAACTTACTTTTAAATAGCGTTAAGGGGTTACCCATATAGCCCTTAACACATAATAGTCCCAGTAGTCTATCCAGTATTAGCATACTCCCAGATCGGGGGCTACCCTCAATACTCCACAGGCTATGGCACAAATCCAAACTCATAGTAAAGCTCGATATGGTAGGTGACACGGCACAACAAGGCAATGCCAGGGTAGATATACCAATTACGCATCCGGGCTGGTGGAAACGTATAGCAGCCACTACCGCCCACCTCGGAACACACTCCCAAATCAAAAATCGAAGGGTGGCCACCAAATCAAATCACAAAGTAATGGAATAGTATCGAAGAAATGTGTCCGATCAGAGGTGCTACCTCATTGGCCCGAGAATCGCTCCTATTTTAGCCACCTTATGCCAACTCACGGGAGTTGGGTCCACGTATATACCTCAATAGGATCGTCGCCGCCATCCTACTTCATTCTGGAATCTCCACCGCATACACAGTTGTTAAAATGGTTTTTGGAGTTGGCAGAGAGTATGACAACTTCTGATCCCGGTTTCTTTAACAACCAAACTTTATTATAACACCGCGGTTATTTCAAAATAGTTTATACTTCAAAACCAAAATATCATTTCCATTTCAAAAACCAACTCAATACGATATCATTTTCACTTCAAATATATATATACATTCCCAAAAATCATATCACTTTCAAAGTTATAATACTTTCGAAACCAACAATTTGAAATAATAATACTTTGGAAATCACAATACTTTGAAATTCATAACTTTGGAAATCATAATACTTTGAAATTCATAACTCTTTCCTTCAAACAGTTTAGATATTAATAATAGTATATAAAATAAAATAGTTTATAAAATAAAATAATTTATATAAAATAGTTATAAGTTAAAACAATTTTTATTAAAATAATTAGTATATTTAGAATAATTTATAAAATAAAATGGTTTATATTAAAAATAATTTATTAAGTTAAAATATATAAATAATTTAAAATTACTTTATATAATAAAATAGTTTCCCTCAATTTCACAAATCGATTCAAAATTTACTCGAATTCCAAAATTCAAATTTAATCAAATCTCAAATCATCAATTTCAATTCGATTCAGTTTCTTAATAACCATTCCCAAATTATATCGATTTCAAATACATATTTGAACCATAAATAAGCCATTTCAATTTCAATATATTTCAAAGCTATATATATTCAATATTTCAAAACTAAATTCGATAATTTCATATATATATCTATTAAATTCACTTTACTATTATTAGTTTTGAAATATTTACTTAATCATTTCAATAACATCTAAATACAGCTTCAATTTACAAATTTTAAATAAACAAAATATCCCATTTAAACTTATATAAATTTGAAATATTCATTTAAGTCACTTTTACTAAAATTCAGGTTATAAAACATATCTTTAAAATTTCAAATTTAATAAATTTCCGATCAAACTTATTTAACTATAATTCTTAAATAAATACAATTTCAAATCAATTTCAAAATCTAAATTTATTAACATCATTATAAACTCTATATTTGAAAAATATAGATATTAAATAATTACTTAAACATAATATATATCAACTTTAATAAATCTTGAAATCAATATTTAGCAAAACCATATATTTCTTTTCAAAACCATAGAAATCATTTTCAAAATATTTATATATAGACCAACGGTGTCTGTATATAATTTTCTATCCTATGGTCAAGTGATACGGATATTTATCATTTCAATCCGTAATTTAAATATATATACGGGTATATATCATTTCAACCCGCAATCCCAAATTCAATTCAATGAAAATCGCTTGGGTTTATCATTTCAACCCATAACGATTTTCTCCTATTCTATAGATCGTTCGGGTATGTATCATTTCAACCCATAGTGAATTCTATACTAACAGGGAACTTGCAGAGTGATAACAGATATGATAATAATACAACAATCAGTAACAGGCATATATCATCAGTATAAAATAACAGATAATGGAGTCAGATGTCACAGGTGAACAGATACAGATGACAGTATATATATAGCAATATAAATAACTAACAGCAGCATATTTCAATTGTCGTTTCAATTGAAATCAAATTTAATGAATATAAGAACGTTAATCGTGAGTGATTGCTCACCTTTTGAGGCTAGAGAGATAAACAATGAAGTTGTGTTACGAAATCCAGTTACGAATCCCAAACAAACAAGGTTGGCACGAAGTCGACGGATAAAGCTGATGAATATGAGATTGACGAAATCAAATCTGAATTGGATCGATAAAGATAGATGATATCAGTGAACTTATATATAACAATTTATAACTATACAAAAATCATATTTTAAATTCAAACATATATTAAATTATATATATATATACGAATTAAAAATCATAGATTTAGACTAAAACTCATATATTTTAGTCCAGTATATATATTTAATATATGCTAAAATAATTACTTATATATATCCAGCCATACATTACTTATATATATACATATATATATAAAAATCAATATTTAAACTTACATACCTAAGATACTTTGGAATCAACAGTATATATACTAACATATAAACTAAGGTATTATATAAGATTTATAAAATACAACACTCAAACAAGTTAAGATTTTACTACACATATAAATAACAGAAATTGCAAATTTAAAATGCACGATACTTATAGTTTAAAGATGCTAACATGTCCAGATATTAATATATATACAGTGTAGAACATATGTAAACAACGTGTATACTGACAGACATTATACAACATATATATCTTTCTTTTCAAATGTACACAACTTGCAAATAAAATGTACCTTTACAAATCGCTGTTAAAAATAAGATTAGTTTAAACTTACTTTGTATATGTATATAGACTCAAAATGGATTTCATAAAAGTGCTATGAACTTATATATACAGCAAACACTTATATGATATATACAACTGACTTGAGATCTACATACTATCATATTATGTAATTACTTTGTGAAATATACACTTACTATTATAACTATATAAAAACAACACTTTATACGAAACTTGTACAATATAAATAAATAGAGCCATATAGGAACATGCGTATACTAATATATATACAAAAGCTATATATACTTATAGGGAATAAAATAAACATGTACAAACAAACAGATCCAAAGTTCATATACCAATGTAAACAAGACATCTTACAAAAGTTTTAGAAATGTATACTAACATAACCCCTTTATATTTTAAAACGCGTACAAATTTTTTTTTATTATATATACATTAAAAGAAACATACATATATAAACTATACAATATATCCAAATATAAGTTATATAATAACACTAACAAAAGGTCAGAGAATAACAAAACATTAAGCAACAGTATGTGAACAGCTTGAAAAAGAACACTGCTTACCCAATTTTCCAAAGCCTTGGTTGCTCGGCTAAAGAGCAAGGCGTCAGTGGTTCAGGTTGTCGGGTTTGAGGTGGTGCAAGGCTGGACGCAGGCCGGAGACGCACGGGAGGAGGAAGGATGAGGTCGGGTTTTGTTGCGTGTGGGTCGGCTCGTTGGGAGACGGAGCTGCTGCGTGTCCAGGCTAGGGAGGAGGCGAGGTAGCTTGACTGTTGACGCTTGCTAAGGAGACACGGTGCATTTGGTTGAGGTGATGTGAAGGGGCAGAGAGCCTCTTGGTTCAGATTGAAGATAACAGAGGAAGAAGGGGAGAAGGTGAATGGGTTTGTACAGTATACAGATGAAATCCCAAAAGCAACAAAGCACAGGACCACAGATAAAATTTGAAGGCTGGAAACCAATGCATTGATTTTCAAGAAATAATAAAACCTGATAACAGATCATTTCATCAGTTAGATAAATGAAGGGACTAGAAGTCCAAAAGGTTTAAATTTGATACCGATACGATTAAATCGCTTCACAGATTCCGCTGTGCACCGGTCGTCGAAATTAACAATTGAATATACTGCGGAGGTCAGCATGACGAGATGATCAAAACGGTACATAGATATCAGTTGTACGATCATTTTATCAAAATTCGATAATCGGTACCGATAAACGCTGCTATTCCGTATGGAAAAATCCAAACGGAGCTAGAAACGTCCAAAATTTGCGAAACGAATTATGCAGTCTTATTCAGAGTGTTCTAAATAAATTTTCTCATGTTGACATATTTAGGTTTTGGAACACTTTTATTATCATCAATTTTAACTGATATAAATTGAAATAAAATTACACTAGAAAATAAACTTCCAAATTATCTGATGAAAATTTACCGGTTGCCATGTTAAAATAGACGCATTTCAAATATCAAATTTAAATTTCAAAATTTTATTGTTTAAAGTTTCACTAAATTTCAATTAAATATATAAATAAACAAATAAAATTATCTAAATTTTACGGGTCGTTACATGAACAGCCAGTTCACAGTAGAGGAGACCAAAGCCATTGCCAAGGGGTATGAGCTGCTGGTTGAGGACGAGGATGATGGGGACAGCTTGGATCTCGAGGGGCTTGGTGATCTATGTCACGTCACCGTAGGTATCTCGTCATTTTACTTTAGCTCTGCCATTACCTATTCTGGATTGCAAAACTTATGATTATTCATGCTTGCATTGTGCAGGGATGTCTTCGGGGCAAGTTGGGCCTTCACGAAAGGAAGGCGAGTCACCTGAGCAATTCGAGTTCTCGAAGGACATGGTTGGAGGGTGTGGGCCGAGCGGTAAGGATGTCCCCCCTTCTTAGTCGAGGAGATTTCCTTTTCCCTTTTCTGCTTTTATTTTTGGAGGATGTATGGACATTCTGCATATGTATATAAATATAAGCGATCAGCTTTGTATGAGAAATTTTTTAACATTGTACTATTCAAATTCTGTTTTTTGTATGTTTATCTGGGATGACTTTTGTGATGCGTGCTTTTTATAGTCTACTTTGTCTATTTGTGAACTGTTTATGACTTAGTTAATCGTTATAGTGTTCAGAGACGCAGAGAACCATAAAAGCACTGTTATATTCAAGGCCGATCGCGAATGATAACTACTTGGGCTAATGCCCGTGTCGTGAGTATTATTCGATTTATCGTTGTCGGCATGTGTGATGTCGATCGTTAAGTGCAAACTACCTCTGGCTGCCGCCATGCCTTAATTGTGAGGTTTATAATTGGTTCGCAGTTGCCGGCAAGCCGAACGCCAATGATGAACTGCCTAGGCTATAAATTGTGCCTAATACTCGGCTTATAATCGGTTCATCATTACCGGCTTGGGGGTGCCGATCGTTAATAGTGAATTGCCAAGGCTTGTTTTGTGCCCTTTATCATGGCTATCTTACTTTCACTGCTGCTGGCGAGTGTCTACGATTGCTCGCAGTAGGAATAGTCATCAGATAAAATAATTAAACGAAAGAACATTTAAATAAGATAAGTAATGTGAGACACCAGATTTTTATAGTGGTTCGGTCGAAATATGCCTACGTCCACTGTCTTTCTTTTATTGCTTTAGTACATGTTTCTTTACAACTCAAGAGAAGTCGCGGCGGAGATGTTGGAGATTCCATGCTTTCCCAAACCCTCTCCATCCACTGTTGACAAGATGTAAGCTCTATTGTGAAGATCCTTATGAATTATAAATGGCCCCTCCCAAATTAGATCTAGTGCTCCGGGTTGTGGGAAGACTCGTTTGAGTACCAAGTCTCCTTCTTGCAGCGTTCGAGGTTTCACCTTAGAGTTGTACTACCTTGCCACCTTCTGCCTATGGGCGGCGGCTTTGAGGGCGGCGCCGTTTCTTTTTTCCTCGATCAGGTCAAGTGACATGTTCAAGAGCTCCTCTTTTCTTCTGGATTGTAATGTATCCTGTAGTGCGAGGGGACAACTGTTTCAATGGGAAGCATGGCCTCGGTTTCGTATGCCAATGCGAATGGCGTGTGCCCTGTCGCAGTCTTATAAAAAGTTCGGTAGGCCCATAAAGCAGTAGGCAGTTCGTCGACCCATGCCCCCTTGGACTTTTCTAGCTTCTTCTTGATTAGTGTCTTCAACATCTTGTTCACTGCTTCGACTTGTCCATTTGCCTGAGGGTATGCTACAACTGAAAAGCTTCGGGCAATCCCATGTTCATGGCACCAACTGGAGAATTCTTCACTGTCAAATTGAAGTCCGTTATCCGATATGATTTTTTGCGGCACCCCATACCTGCACAGGATGTTACATATTAGGAAGTTTATCACTTTGGTAGATGAAATTTTGTTTAAAGGCTCCGCTTCCACCCATTTGGTGAAATAATCCACTGCCACTATAGCGTATTTTTCTCCTCCTCGACCCATGGGAGTTTCCCGATCAGATAAATTCCCCAGATGGCAAAGGGCCAGGGGATGACCATCTGGATTAAACTAGTAGGTGGCAATCTCGGGATTTTGGCAAATCTTTGGCATTTGTCACATTTCCTAGCAAATTCGGCCGTGATCTTGTTCACTGTGGGCGAAAAGTATCCATAATGCAGGATCTTTCTAGCTAGAGTTTGCCCTCCGGTGTGGTCACCGCAACCTCCTTGATGTATGTTGTTAAGGATATCTTTTGCTTCATTCCCGGCGACACACCTTAGTAGCGGATTGGAAAAGCCGCGACGATACAACATGTCGTTCTGGATGGTGTAGTGGGATGCCCTCCTCAAGATTCTCCTGACTTCGTTTCGATCTACTAGTAAGGTTCCTTCTTGTAAGTACCTGATGATGGGGTCATCCATGTCTCCTCCTTGTCTGTAATCGCTGTGATTTGCAAATACTCGAAACTCGGTGCAGATTGTCTCATGACGAGGGTTGCCCCTGGCATTGGTTCGGTTCTTATGCTAGCCCCTTTGGCGAGGTCATCGCCTTTTGATTTTCCCCTCGTAGGATGTGTTTTATTACATAGTAGTCTAGCTCATCAAGGAGGGTTTTAGCTTTTTTGAGGTAGGATGCAAGTTTTTGTCAGTGAGTCTGGAATTCTCCAAGGATCTAGTTAACAATTAGTTGTGAATCGCTATGCACACATATTGATTTAACTCCTATTTCTTTAATGATTTCTAAGCCGGCTATTATTGCCTCGTATTCAGCTTCATTATTGCTTGCAGCGAACTCTAGTCTCAATGCATAGCTTAATTTCCTTCCTCAGGGTATGACTATTATGACACCTACCCCTGAGCCGAGCTCGTTCGATGCTCCATCAACAAACATATTCCATTTAACAGTTTCCTCAATCCTTGTCGTAGCCTCCTTGTCTCGCATTGTGAACTCGGCTATGAAATCAGCCAAGGCATGTCCCTTAATTGTGGTGCACGGGTGGTAGGTAATGTCGTACTGGCTTAACTCAATGCACCATTTTAACAATCGCCCTGACGTGTCCGGTTTATGTAGGACTTGCCTCAAAGGTTGATCCGTTAGAACTCTAATGGAGTGCGATTGAAAGTAGTGGCATAATTTCCTGGATGCTATCAGCAGACAGTAAGCCAATTTTTCAACCTTTGGGTATCTAGCTTCTGCCATCGTGAATCTTTTGCTAATAAAGTATACCTGTCTTTGGATACGATCATCTTTTCGTACTAATGCAGCACTTAGTGCGTGGGAGGATATATCTAAGTATAGGTAGAGGCTTTCTCCATTTATCGGAGTAGAGAGTACTGGAGGCTTCTGTAGGTGTTCAAGCAGACTCCGAAAGGCTGAGTAGCATTCATTGGTCCATTCAAATTTTTCTTTGTCCTTTTTGAGGGCTTCAAAGAACGAGACACACTTGTCCATGGCCATAGATATAAACCTGCTCAGAGCAGCTACCTTCCCATTTAGGCTCTGCATTTCCCTCCTTGTGGCTGGAATTTTGACGTCTTTCAAAGCTTGTACCTTTTAAGGATTCGCCTCAATTCCTCTAGCGTGCACAATGAAACCTAAGAATTTACCCGAAGATACCCCAAATGAGCATTTCAGAGGATTTAGCTTCATTTGGTATTTGCGTAATATTTGGAACATCTCGTCTAGGTAGCTCAAATGATCCGTTGCTCTTCTTGATTTGACAAACATGTCGTCGACATAGACTTCCATGGAGTGACCAATTTGCTGCTCAAACATCTTATTAATTAGACGTTGATAGGTAGTGTCGGTGTTCTTAAGCCCGAAGGGCATGACCTTGTAGCAATATAGGCCTAAATCCGTAATGAAGCTAGTATGTTCATGATCCGACACATGCATGGGGATCTGGTTGTATCCTGAATATGCGTCCATGAATGACAATAACTCATGTCCTGCGGTTCCGTCTACCGGTCGGTCGATTCGGGGCAAAGGAAAACAGTCTTTATGGCAAGCATCATTGAGGTTGGAGAAGTCAATGCAGGTCTGCCATTTCCCATTAGGCTTTTTCACTAAAACCGAGTTGGAGATCTATTTTGGGTAAATGGCTTCGCGGATAAAACCGTTGGTGAGCAGGTTCTTCACCTCTTCGTTAAGAGAGGTCGACCGTTCTATCCCCATGCTTTTTTTCTTTTGTTTGATCGGGATCTTGGCTAGGTCGATATTGAGGGAATGACAAGCTACCTCTGGGGATATTCCCACCATGTCTTCATGGGTCCATGCAAATACATTCAAGTTCTTGTGTAGAAATCCTATCAGCTGGATTTTTAGGTTCTAGTTCAACTGAGAACCTATCTTTAAAATCCTTGTTATGTCGTGTTCGTCGACCATCACATGTTCCATAGCCTCCACGGGCTCAGCGTTGACCTCCTCCTCTCTATCTCTGGGGTCCAACTCATTAAAAGGGTCACTAGTATATTCGAGAGGAGGAGCCTTCTTTGATTGCTAAGCTTCTGCAGTTTTGGCACAGAGGGCGACCCCAACGCTCTTACCTTTTTCCTTCTTTTTGTTTTGGTGGAGTTATGTCACGTAGCAATCGTGAGTTGCGTCTTGGTCGCCTTCTACCTCTCATATTCCGTTATCAGTTGGGAATTTCATCTTCATGCACCGTGGGCCAAGACTATCTTGAAATCTGACAACGCAGGCCTCCTTAAAATTGCGTTGTAAGCAGAGTGTCCATCTACTAACACGAATGTTTGCTTTTGGACGATGGATCAGGGGTGACTTCCCAGCTCAACAAACGAGTCTAACTGTCCAAGTGGAATCGTGGCCTCCCCTGTGAACCCGTGTAAGGGCTTATTGCACAAGGATACATCTTTCATTGATAACTTCATTTTGTTGAAGGCATGTTTGAACAAAATATTCACTGAGCTTCCTGTACCAACTAAGATGTGGAACACCTCTGTCGGGCCGATCCAGGCGGAGATAACCATGGGATCGGTATGCGGATACTGCTTTCCAACCAAATCTTCATCGCTGAAGGTTATGTTGGCCCTTTCTCTCCGTTTTGCGATGCGTCCCTCAATAATGGAATGAACATATCCTTCCCTATCTTTCAAAGACTTTCCGTACCTCTCCATCTCGGCCCAACTTCCGCCGGCCACATGCGGGCCTCCAAATATGGTATGGACAACTATTTTCTCCTGGTTGGAGCGGCTTGTTCCTGCTCCTTCTTTGTTGTTTCCTTGTGGGTGCGGCCCAGGTCCCTCGTGGACTGGAGCGGGAGAGTTGTGTCTTTGTTCCACGTATTGTTCCAGTTTCTTTTTTCGGATGTACTCCTCAATGATATCCCGCAAATGCTGACATTCTTTGGTGTTATGCCTGTGAGACTCATGGAAGCGACAATATTTTCCTATTCTAATTGCGGCTTCTAACTCTTTTTTATATGGAGGGCATTTGTATTTTAATTTGTGTTGAGTAGCCTGGTAAATGTCCACGGTGTCATTCAAAGGAGTGTATGAATCGAATCTCAGCCCAGGTCTGTATTATCGCTTATTGCCCTTTTTAATTCCCGAGTTGCCTTGATGGTTACTTTTTCCTTCGTTGTTTGGCTTACTCCCCTCTCCTCGGGGTGGGGCACTCATGTTTCCTTGGACGCTAGAACCCTCTGTGGGTTGCTCGCTATGTCGGTGAGCCATCATGTCTTCCAATCTCATGTATTTTCGGCTTCATGAAAGAATTCTTGAAAAGTTAAAGGCTTTCCCTTCATCAACCTTCTTGCAAGCTTTGAATCGGGGTGGATGCCTCCGCATAGCACCATCAGTGTAAGCCTTTCATCTACGTTTTGTACTGCTGCTGCGGCAGCGTTGAAACGGGTAAGATATTGTTGTAGCGGTTCTCCAGCTTTCTGTTTTACGTCTGACAAGGAATAAGCATCTCTGGGCTGTTCCACATGGATCCGGAATTGACTTATGAATTTTTCCTTCAACATTTCTCAAGAGCTAATGGAGTCATGAGGCAGGCGATAAAACCATGTGGTTGTTAAGTTTGAAAAGAACAGCGGAAAACATTTACACAACACACCCTCCGTTGCTCCATTCATGAGCATGTGCTGGGTGTAGCGCTGCAGGTGGATGATTGGGTCGGATGTGCCTTTGTAGGGATCCATAGTGGGCATCTTTCATTCTCGAGGAGTGGTTGTCACTTCTATATCCCTGGTGAAGGGGTTGGACACCCTTGCCCCTATCCCTCTTTCAAGTTGTTCACGTCTGAGATATTCCCTGAAGAGGCGTCTCATCCTCTCCTCGGATTCTGGGGCAGCCCTAAGAGAAGTGGGCTTCTCTTTGATGGCATCTGGAACCTTGGTTGAGGCTAGAATGGCGATGATTGGCTCAAAGCATGACGGGGTCAGCCACAGTCGATCCTTGCCTGGTTCCCCCTTGACTGCGCCCATCTCTTGATGCTCTTTCAGGACCGGCTTTGGGCTGAGTCTTGGCTCGGCTTCAAGTTCTTGTATCATCTTGATTGAGTTCTTCATTTATAGGGGATCTATTCCGTCTACGCGACTCTCCGGGTTGAGACTCACCTCGAGATTCAGTGTTGTGAGTGGATTCCTCCGTGCCTCTCAAGCATATCTTGATATGGTCCACTAAAGCTTTTTGCTGGGCAGCGAAGTGGTCAGTCATCTCATTCACAACCCTATCTAAATCTTCTCGGGTGACAGCCGAGTCTGGAGGTTGAGAGTAGGTAGCCGGGTTTTCTTGATCTTCTTGGATGGGGTTGAGTGTATTGGCAATGGCCGCGCTCTTACCCTTATCGGTGTTGCTCCTAGAGGGAGCCATGTCCTAATGTTGAGTTAAAGTTTGGAAGGATGGTGGACAAAAGAGTTCAGCTCTCCACGCGGCTCGCTCTCAGTGAAAGCACAAAAAATGTTTGCTCAAAAATTGGCCAAACACCTCTAAATTTGATTTTTAGTTAAGTCTCATTTGATTTGATTGATTTGGGATTTTTAAATGTTCTAATACGTAATGTATTGAATTCCAACAAGTGCAAAGATAGTTCAAAGTTCGGAAAGCAGATAAGGAAAGTAAATAACACAGAGTTTTATAGTGGTTCAGCCCGAATGTGCCTACATCCACTTTCCATCTTATTATTCTCTCTTTGATTTGATTACAAGTACAAGATTATTCGAAAAGATTAAAAACTTTAAGTAGCTGAAGTGATGGATTTTCAGCAGATTTTTCTCTCTTTTTCTCCAAAAATCTATCCCCATTGTTGTTGAGAAGTTCCGGTATTTATAGAGTGGAGTTGTGAAGTGTGAAGGAGAAGTTATAGCTTCCTAAGTTTGGTTCAGCATTTGAGTTAGGGACAGTTGGATCGGCATTTAGGTTAGAAAATTTGCTTTGGTTTGGTGATCCTTTTTTGCTTCGGAGTACCTTACTTGCCGGTCCAAACATTTGATTTGGCATGTTTGTCATACCAGACCAAATGTTTGGTCTGGCAATTGATGTGTTGTGCCGAACCAAATACTTGGTCCGGCATATCAGAGAATGCCGGACCAAATGTTTGGTCTGACATCTCTAAGGATACCGGACCAGATACTTAGTCTAGTATACCATAGGATGTCAGACCAAATATATGGTCCGGCATGTCGGTCCATATGTTTGGTTCGGCATTTTTGCAAATGCCGAACCAAGCATCTGGTTCGGTAATTCTATTTCCTATACACCTGCTCGCCTTTGCCTCCTTCTTCCTTCGCTTGCCAGAAAACCAAGCCAACATCCAACCTCCCTCCAGGAGGTGCCTTGAC
Organism: Allium fistulosum; assembly: GCA_030737815.1. Classification (NCBI taxonomy): domain Eukaryota; kingdom Viridiplantae; phylum Streptophyta; class Magnoliopsida; order Asparagales; family Amaryllidaceae; genus Allium; species Allium fistulosum. Next base: position 342,773,348 of record CM060904.1, read on the forward strand.
CTAACCGGCCAAGGGCTTGTCTAGTGCTTTAACCTGGCCATAGCGTGGCACGGTTAAAGGCTTACTCTGCCCTCCCTCCAAGAGGTGCTCTGCTCTGGTCAACTCCACGCGGATGGAGGCATTTTACCCTCTTAGGTGATGTCCAAATGCAAGGAGTATTTCACTCCTAATCACGTAGATCTTTCTTAATAAAGTAGTTCTTTATTGATTTACTCGTGATCTTTTTACAAATTCACTGATCTTTCCTTGATGGAAGAAGTTGATTATCATCCCTTCTAGGGCTCTGCTATAGTTGGTTTCATGTCCGTTCATCATGTGATAATGACAGTAGGATCCCTCAAGATTCCTTTCATGTTTTAGCTTCTTTTTCTAGTGATGGCAGATAATTGAGCTCATCCTTAGTTAACAAGTAGACATTTTCTATGGATGTTGTCAAGTTGTATTCTTTAGGAAGCCTAGACTTGAAACTTGTTTCTTGAGGATGGCCTTTTGATTTCTTGTTTCTTGGTCTTGTAGTTTCACATTCTTTGATTGCTTTTCTTTTCGGCACCCTTTGAAGTTCTTGTGTTGGAAGTGTTCTTGCTGTAGTTTGTTTCCATTTATATGCAAAGGCATTGTAGTCGGCCATTATCTCTTCTTCAAAGATTGTGCATTTGGAATAATGTTGAATAGTTTTCCTTATTTGATTGAACAAATTGGCACTTCCATTTTTCCTTTTCCCTAAGGCAAAAATAGGTGTTGGGCCAATATGAAAGGGGTTCAAACTCCATTTCTCTGGATCATACAATTTCGCTTTTTTCTTATTCATAATTCTTAGAGCTTCTAATCTCAACTTTTGCTCTTCATTTTGAATGGAATCCTTGATGGTTCTTGGGGAGAGTCCTATCAAATGTGGCTTGGAAGATCCTTGCTCGGATATTTTGATTCTTCTAGCCATGATGATGTTAGATCAAAGTAGATAAGCTTGAAATTGAGTTGAGTTGGGTTAGAGACAAGTGGTGTTGGGTGTACAACCAAGTCGGAGGTTCGAGCCCTCGTTTTAGCGCCAAAATGTTAACAAGAAATCTTGTCAACACCCCGATGTAGAGTTAAAAGAAAAGGTTAATCCCTTTTGGTTTCCTTTAGGTAAGTGGAGGTGAATAGAGTGAAAATATTTTCTTTGGTTACCCTTTCGAATAGGTTGCTGTAGTGGAAACTTGTTCAGATCAACCTTTCGATTCAGTCGAAATGATTAGTTTCTTTACTTATTAGCCTTTCAAACTTGTTGAGATGATATGGATGTCCCTTCGAAAGGCTTCCTTTCGAAGCCGTTGCAGAACACAGAAGGATAACTCTAAGGATCCGAGATTAAGACCTGATTTGGTGGGTTCCGACCCTGTCGAAAGCTAGGTTGTTTAGTGGTTAAATTTTGGATCAGGAACCTGGATTGAGGTTTCGACCCTATCAAAAGCAGTAGCCTTAAGTGTCTTGGGTTTGGATTAGGAAATCAAGGTCAAAGTGGGCTAGTATAAGGTTTCGACCTTGTCGAAAGTATAAGTCTTAGGGAAGGTGACCTGGAGTCTATACTGGTATTACTTAGGAGTATAAGGGCTTCGACCTAGTTGGAAGAGACCTTTCGATATGGTTGACACCTGTAACACAAGATTAGACCTGATAAAGGCTTATGAAACAATTAAGTAATTATGAACATTAAAGTCTTCCCTTTCTCAGCTCAAAGAAGATTTTATTGCTCAATTCCCCTAATTCAATTTACAAATTAGAGTTTTACAGCTTTTAGCTTTTAGAATTAAGAAAGTACAAGTTTGGAATGACTGAGTTTTGATCCCCAAAACCAGACCCCTTGGGTCTTATTTATAGATGCGGGTTAGCACCTTTCGACCACAATGTTTTCGACCGGTCGAAAGGTGGCCGCCGTATTGTCTTTAGATTGCTTCTGCCTTTGTCGAAAGGGACGGTTGCGTCTTTCTTCTCTATGTTTCTTCTGAACTTCTGCCTGTGACTTGACGCGGAACCTCCTTGGATAATAATGGCTTCGATCGGTTCGAAAGGCTTAGTTTGGCTTTCGAAAGGGTTGTTCTGGTCAATGCATGCTTCCGAGTGGTTTGAGTATAGGCGAAACTTTTGGTTTCGAAAGGTTTGGTGCATATATGAAGGGTTGTTGTTCCTTGTCTTCAAAAGGTGTTGCTTTGACTCATTCGAAAAGTCTTCATACATATAGAATTATCTGCTTCGAAAGGTAGTCACTGAAGTGAAAGGGTGCTTTCGATCTCCTCGATTCCTTCGAAAGGTTGAGAATCTTCTGGACCTTGATTGTAGCATCCTTTTGACCTCTTCGAAAGGCTCTAAAGCTTTTGGACTTTTGCTGTAGCATCCCTTCGACTCCTTCGAAAGGACTAGCTGGAGCCTTTTCCGTTTGTTCTTCTTTGTCTTCTGCTCAAACTGGTTTCGACTAGGTCGAAACGAATTTTAGTAGTAACAGCACATTACAATAATTTGTAAAAATATAAAAATGATTTTTAAATTCTCCTTTTTTGGTCGAGAGCTTATTTCATGATAAAGTAATTTTATAAAATTTAAAAGTTAGTTTCGAAACAAGTTTTATTTTATATAAATTATTTTGACAGTAAATTGATTTAAATAATATTAACTAATAGTAAATAATTGATAAAAATTAATTTACGGCTACCAAAAATTATAATTATTGTAATATGCATTTGTAAAATATATGTTCATTTATTAGCATGATGATATGATGATATAATTAAATACAAATTATATAATTATAATTAATGATATATTAATCCATATATATATATTAAATAATAATTATTATAAATAAAATATTCGGTTGTGTATATCAGATCTATATGTGAAAAAAAATATTTTTAAATGAATACATACATATAATCAATATAGTATGCGACAACATCAATACATATAAGAATCATCACCTAATTAACACTATCATAATATTATGCATGAATAATAAAATGTTATTCAGAAATTATAAACCATATATAATATAGTAAAAACATACCAAAAACTAAACCTTAAAGCATACCTAGTAACGACGAATTCCTCTCCTTTAAAAGCTTCTCGATTCGACAAACTACCAATCCTTGAACCGTAGACCTTTCACTATTCAATAGTAATTATCTTTTGAATTGATTTGACTTGGATTTTCTTATGATCCTAGAGGATGAAATTAACTAGAAATGGAGGGCAGTGTGGCAGGCAAAAAAAGATCAAATCAATTTAGGATTTGTGGTATTTAAATAGTGGATGAAAGGGAGAAAGTTATGGATCATATCTGATACAAATTCTCACTAAATCTAAGCCATCCATTTCTAATACCTCTAACATATTTTACCCACCCCTATAGTCCTCATTATATCGAAATTATCAATATATCATCATGGGCCAATATCCCATTTAAGCCTAAATAAACATTATTAATTAAGTCTAATTTAATTGCTTATCGATCAATATATTTATAACTACTATAAATATATACAATAATGTTACTCCTCAAATCATATTCAAAATTTTATAATTAATCATTCATAGATATTAATTAATTTAATTAACTTATAACAATTATAAACTAATTAAATCGTTTGGTCTAAAGAGAATTCATTTCGGTTGTGTGACTCGTCATGTGTAAATCTGGTCAACTATTAACATCGAATAATTTGAATGTTAATGTTCACACGTTACTTAGCAAGTGGTGTGATATTTTGGACAAATTTAGAGCTTACTTAGTTTCGGTACAATCCAATTTCACTTTATTAAGCATTACCAGGCTGTGACTTTTATTTACACCAATTCTCTTCGTCGAAACTATATCACTTTGGACCTATGGAATTTGGTAATGGTCAGAATTCCCATATTATCCATATTCAACTCTGTAGTCCAAACACAGAGTCCTTGGTTAAATAATAACCAGTATTATTAACCGAAATGCTCTCCCAAAGACTTTGACTTTGAGTTGATCCTGATACCAACCCCATAGAACCGAGGAGATGAATCCTCTCTTGAATAGTGTCTCACTTCCAATACTTCCACTCGACCTAACTATAGTTACTCAATGAGCCCCGTGACAATGTTTGACTATAATCAGATCATGGCTTTCTATTGAATATCCCCAGTATTTTCAAGTTGAGAGAACTGTGTAAATCAGTCACATCGATATTTTCTGTTTGACCTTAGTTATATTTACCAATAAAAAATTATCAATTGAGTCGCTCCATAGCTATCCAATGATTATTAGTACGTAACCCGTAGGTGCCCCCAACAGTCATGAGTAATACACTGCCCAACATTTGGAGAGCGTTACGTACTTCGGCTTCAACAGATACATCGATATTCAGTCTCGATGCATCTTGATTAGGAATATTTAAAATGGTATATTTGTTTTCATTGTGATAAATTGCTTACAGTTACAACACTTTTAACTACTATCACAAAACATACCATGTTAACCCAAAAAATGGATCAATACCCTGATTTGAGTATGAAAGCACCAGCCCTGTTCTGACACAACAATAATATAGATGATAGGTATAGAAAAGAATAGCGAAGATAGAAGACAAGAAGATTTTTATAGCTGTTCGGCTGTTGATAAAGCCTACATCCACTTTATAGTTTTTATTATAGACAGATTGATGTTACAAGTAGCGCTTGGTTACAAGGCTTTTGATTATCCTTAGCTAGATTGAATCTCCAAGGTTAGAACCCACTGGAGAATCACAGTAAATTCCTTTGAAGATTGTTGTAAGGGAGATGAAGAGTGAAGAAAGTTTCATGCAGAGCTTCAACAACCAGTCCAGAGAAGATCTCCTTTACGTTGCAGGTAGGATGGTATTTATAGAGGTCAGAGAGCTTCTGGACCAGGCCTATTCGCCAATTGCTTGTAGATGGACACAGGAGGATCTAGTAGAGCTTAGCTCGCGACTTGAGCCAAAAGCATGGATCGCTAGCGATCCATAACATCAGCTCGAGTGCGAGCTAATTCCTTAGCCTCACTTTCTTCTTCAATCTGGTTGGATCATGCTTGTACCATGTTCTCGTATGGATCGCTGGCGATCCATACACTTAGCATGTTTTTGGACCTTCTTCGTTGTCTTGTGTTGGTGTTGTTCATATAGTCTCATTGTTCGTCGCTTTGCTTTGATGACTATTTACTTGCTAGTTGTATTTAACCACTGATTGAGCTGGATGGATGCCTGTGTCTTGGTTCAGCTAACTTGAAATCTCATTAAACTCAGTCATTACTTCTACAATATGGATTGGATCATGATGCAAGAAAAACAGTTGAACCCCGGGCTACATTTGTGGATTGCTAGCGATCCATAGACCATGGATCGCTAGCGATCCATGCCCTTAGTAGATTTCCTCGTCCTTTACTCTTGGCTCTCTGTGGCTTGTTGCTTTAGTCCTTTTGATTGAGTTCTGAGCCATTCTGACTTCATCAAGTTGTTTCGTCTTCTCTTGGATCCTGCTAGGTTAAAAACCCGGATAACATTTACCCCTAGAGCATGCCTTCGTTGAAAACAAGGCATGCTCTGGAAGTAACTGCTTTTGAGTTTTCATTTTATGAAATCTAGTTAATTATGTCGAGGTTACCATGCAAATTTGGCTTTGACTATTCAGCCATCTGTTGAATTTTCAGTGTGAATCGTCGGTGGCCACCTCAAGATGTTGTTTTTAATTGACTAACTTCTGATAGCCGTTTTGATTTCGATCTGAATTTCAATTCCTGATATTGACGATGTAATCTTTGCTCCGTAGTTTTCACAAGGGTTTAGGTCGGCAAGTGGGTGTATGACGTAGGTTTGGAGTTGTCCTATATAGTTTTAATTCGACCGGTGGTGAAGCTATGTTTTGTCTCGAACGATTGTACGCCATTCTGGAGGGAAGTATTACTCTTGGTCTTTAACTTTTTCTTTTCGAGAATTTGATTAAGTTCCTGTCGATTTTTTTTTATTTCCAATGTGACGATTTATCCCAAAATCGGATATAGTGGATGATTCGATCGTATCGCTCTTCCTATTTCTGTATTTTAGTGATCCTGAAAAGAAAAGCTTCTCGCGTTGCTTTGGACAACGGCTCTATTATCGATCGTTGATCGATAACATGTAAGAGTGGAAGAGATAATTTCAAAGGACGATATAGATTGTTTTTCAAATGTAAGCAAGAAATCTACACTAGATTGTTTGTTCGCAGTATTCAGGATACTGGACTCTTCTCATGTAGATAACACACTACATCTGCCCCCGGTCAATTCTTAGGACTTGATTGGTCAACATACGTCGACTTTCCTTGGATTCCGAGCATTGGTTATATGAGGATGTTATTTAAAGTAAAACATACCTGATAAGGTTGGATGCCAAGTTTTTCCGTTGAAAATGACTTTTCGTTCATCCAATCTTTAGTCTGGCATAGGTACTCCCACTCCTCCAGAAGCTAGGTCCTTCACAACTTAGGCTTTGCTTATTATCCTTATCATATTGGGGTGATCGGTTATAGTTAAATTACAAGGCACAGTTGCTCTTGTAGAGTTGTAGTTGAAAGTTCGATCAAACACAGTTTCAACCTTCGGAAACTAGCGTATGAGTTATCCGAGTGCGATTGTCCTTCCTTTGCGTTTTTGGGAATCCAATATACACCAGCCTCTATCTCCGAGGACTATTGGCTTAATTGCTCGATTCCAAGCATTGCTTTTTCTCGCCGTTGCACTTCTTGTGCTCATGTGTAGCATACTCATTTACTGTAATTCTATACATGTAAGTAATACTTCTGCGGTCATTTTGGCATATTCTATTTCGTAGATTTGTTCAGAACTATGAAGTAGCTTGGTTTAGCTAGTTTGGTAGCTAATCCTTACTTATTCTCAATTGAGTTCATTTCAACAAAGTGTTGGTGTAAATGCCTTAGTCCGTAGGGATGATTACTTTGACTACTGAACCAACATGTTTTGGGAGACTAGGTCTCCTAAGCAATAAATTTGATTGCCCCGGTTTGATTGACACAATAGCTCCTATCTTTGGGAATTAGGGACTTTGTTGCTTAATCCCAAGATCTGAGTTTTGTAATGACGTAGGTATGTATTAGAAAGATGCATTTCTAGCATCTTTTGCTAAAGTAAATTCTTCTGAGTCCGACGTTGAGATCCTAATCATGTTTTGGTTTCTATCTTTGGAAACTCATACAGGGATGACTCAACTCTATGGATTCCTTGATGTTGTGAATCTTCAGATAGCATTAGATGTCATAAGGTAGGGCTGAAGATTCAATCAAACTCTTGCTTCTTTTTCTGAAAGCAGATGTATCAATAGTTTCATTTTGGGCTTTCTTTCAGCATCACCAAACTTCGGGTAATGGCATATTCCTGCAAGTTGGAACCAAATGATCTAGTTAGACCATAAGTAGGTCATCGATCCTTCTCGTCATCGCCATACTATAAGAGATGGTTGATTTCTGAACCTTAAATCCTTCATTTCCTTTGTTGGGGATTTTGTTGCCAGAATGCTCTATTTTGTGATACAAAACCGTTATCTAACCAACCTTGCGGTTATTCGTGTTTGGACTTTTGAAACATTTCTTTCGATCAAGTATTTGTGCTTCTATCCCTTCTTAAGGGACTAGCTATTTCGAATTCTTGTATTTGAGCGATTGTGAGAGATGGAAATCCGTGGGGCGAATTGCTCAATTGCCCCCAGTCTGGCTCCCAATCCCATTCTGGAATTGAGGAAGTTCGAGGATTTTATTTCCGACCTTCCATGATTGCTCCCGCTTGTCCTTGGCCATGCATGCTCTTCTTGGTTGCTAACGTTGTCACAGAAGTTTTGTTCATATGTCAACTCCTGTCTTTAAGAATTGATAACCTAGTTACTTGGTTACAAGCAACATTTCCTTGAGGCTGCCTATCTTTCGATTGTGTATAAATTCTTTCTAAGTTGAATTTAGGAAATCCGGTTGTGCACCAGCTTTCAACCCTAGAAATTAGTAAACGGGCAATTCAATCCTGGGATTTCCTTTCGACGCTGCTTTATTCCTGTGTAGTGGCTGATTCCTGTGATGAAAGGTCGAACCATCCAGCTGACCTATGAAAGGATATGCCTTCCGGTTGTTGCCTATCATTGGGCAATAGTAGTTTTCTGAAGAGAAGGTAGAAATTAGTTAAGGACTAACTTCTATCTCTAGAGGCTAGTGCATCGATGGTTTACTGCGATGAGTGTTTCTCATCGGCCTTATAGATTAAAGTTTTCCTGGCATTACCAGGGCAATACCGGTACTTAGTGAGTAGAATGTTTCCCGGAGTTGCCGGGGTAACACCGGTACTTATGAAATAGAAAGTTTCCTAACATTGCCAGGGCAACACAGGTACTTAGGAAATAGAAAATTTTCCCAACGTTGCCAGGGCAACACCAGTACTTAAAAGATAAAAGAAGGCGTTGGCGTTGGCGAGGCAACACCAACACTAATGAAGTTGGGATCGATTTTCCCCATCGATTCGGCTGTACTCTTAATCCAGTTGGGTACTAGTTTCGGCCTTCGAAAACTAGCACTTCGATGGTTGGATTGTAGAAGTGTTTTCTTAGTGCTGCCTGTCTTCGGGCAGTGTTAAAGTCATGTTAGTGAGGGTTGAATCATTCATCCGGTCCTATAGAGTTAAGTAGATTCCTTTTAACCCAGTGTGGTTATTTTCTTAACGTTGCTTAAATCTAGGCAATGTCATGTTCTGGAAGGGTAAGAGTCCTAGGCATTTCCGCTGCCTAGCTTTGTTTATAACCGTCAAGTATTACCCTTGGAGATGCAAGGTTGTTGCTTAACCAATTCCATAGTTATTCTTATTCACGAAAAATCAAACTTCCTTCCACTGGTTTTTTTATGATCTGATGACTATCTACGGAACCCTTCATTTCTGGCCGGGAGTCTTCACTTCTAGGTGTCAAACTTCAGGTTCTTATAGAAAATCTGAAATTGTAGAGCAAGTCATCACATTGCCTCTGGTACGGTCGCGTTCATTCTTATATTGATCATGGACCGGTAGGGTTCGATGATGTTTGTCTTGAATCTGTGACACTTAACCTTGCTTGTTTTAGGTCATATGCATTATGCTGGACTAATAGCATTGTTGTGGATATCAACCTTATTCGTTGGTTCCAATCTTTGGGAATCAATGGTTTAGCTACTCGATTTTGAGCGTTTTCTCCCTGCCGTTGTCTGCCTACGGATAACATATGGTTTTTTTTGCAAGTTAGGATTAAACCCTTATTCGAGCACCTGCTTCTGTCTTTGGAAGTCGCTGGGTCGATGACTTGATTCTGGAAACGTCTTCCATCATTATCTAACTTTGGTCGACGGTAAGTCCCTCCTTTCATTGCTTATTTCCTAGCGATGGTGAATTCCAAGGAGTTCGATTTTCTTGTCGATATGACAGTATGGAGTTTTTGATGTTGCTGAGGCAATATCGATGTCTAGCAGGTTGGAGCAGTTTCCTTTTTAATCCCGCTTTTGTCTAGCCTACTATACTGCTTAGTTTTATTGCGATTACCGAAATTCTCTGTTCAGATTAATAGAACCATGGAATGATTTTTTGTCCTGACCAAGTGTTACTGTGTTATGTGTCGCTGGTCCACGGGATTGATTACTCTGAAAACTTTGATGCGAGACTTGATGTTCTGGGCGGCTCTTTGGATGCCCCCCGCCAAAGTTATGTTGCAGCTCCTATCTTTGGGAGCTTGTGATTTGAATGTCTTAACTTTAGACATTTTGGTCAAAGATTGGAATTCTTTATTGAAATCTTGGTTTAGGAACTTTATGGCATTGCCCGGAGTAATGTCGGTCCTTTTGGGTGGTAGGGATAGGTTCATGTTAATCCTGAAGTAAACAAGTTTCCTGTGTTGTCAAGACAACATCGATACTTAGAGAATTTTTACGGTCCGGTAATGATGCTGGAGAGACATTGATCAGTGTTTGCACAGCTTATGAGATGCGTGGTTTATAAGAGTGCGTGGCTTCTGGTAGTGCGTGGCTTATGGGTGGCGCGTCTTATGAAATGTGCGGCTTTTCGTGCTCCTCGACATTGCCTATCTTCAGGCAATGTGAGAATCATACGTTTTAGGAGTTAGTGCATGGCTTATGAAATGCACGGCTTTTTGTACTCCTCGGTGTCGCCTATCTTTGGCCAACGTGAGGAGCGTATGTTTTGGCGCGGCTTATGAAATGCATGGCTTTTGTTACTCCTCGGTGTTGCCTATCTTCGGGCAACATGAGGAGTGTATGCTCTGGCGCGGCTTATAAATGCGCGACTTTTGGTACTCCTCGGTTTTGCCTATCTTTGGACAACATGAGGAGCGTATGTTTTGGCGCGGCTTATGAAATGCATGGCTTTTGGTACTCCTCGGTGTTGCCTATCTTCGGGCAACGTGAGGAGCATATGTTTTGGCGCGGCTTATGAAATGCACGGCTTTTCGTACTCCTCGGTGTTGCCTATCTTCAGGCAACGTGAGGAGTGTAATTTTGGGCCTTCCCGATGTTGCCGGAGCAACACCGATTTTTAAAAGGTAGGGATCGGGTTCCGCCGATCCAATGGTTTGAGTCGATTTGACCCCGTCGACTCAGCAGGTTGCTTACATGAACACAGTTTTATTGGTTCAAGAAGTTAAATAGTTTTTGGTTCGGGTAACCATGGCTTGGATGATCCTTCCGTGTTTCTGGAAGATGTACACGTTCAAATAAATCAGGCTGCCATGGTGGAGAGATCTATAGCTGACCGCATGAAGATGGATTGAAGAAAGGGCCTATGGGAGTTCAGGGCATGACTCTTAGCTTTTGGTCCAAACTACCTTTATAGAATGGGCCTTTGACTAGCATACAGTCTAAGAGGAAGAGGAATTGGTCACCATGAACGGTAAAATAGTAGTTGGAAAGAAATGGGCAAGTATTATGCTAGTATTTCGTTTGTTGCACTAGCTGGGTCATTAAGTCCACGGTTGTTAGAATGCCAGAATTTTTTATCGGGCATAACAGAATTGTAGTATGATTAGTCTTGGCCTTTCTTATGGCTATTCAAGTGTGTGCGGTGCCCCCTATGCCACAGGGCTGTTGATGCGCTTGAACTATATCCATGGTCTCTTCACAACTCGTTTGGTTGCCCCCGGTCCAATGGGTGCGGTTTTCCCAGGTACCGAATCTTGGCTTGATTTGAGTTGGCCTCTAATTGATCACAAGGTCAGTTCAGTTTTGGCTTAGTTTCTTTGAGCGACTTTGAAGCTCTGGAATTTAGCATTATTTGTCTCATTGGTCGTTGGAAGTGATTCCATTAATTTTGCGGAGTGACTGGTATGATTGTCGATTTGTGGCCCGGGAGCGTGACTTCATTGACTTCGGGGAGCTCTGGATCAAATGACTGCTGATCTTCCAGTTCACCTTCGTGGATATCGGTCATACATAAATTTTGCTGATCTACCGGTTCGCCTTCATGACGCTTTAGTTCGTGAAAGACCTTCTCGTTCGCGAATGGTTTTTTGGATCAGATTACCCCCGATCTACCAGTTAACTTCACGGCGCTTTGGTTCATGAAATACCTTCGCATTCACGAAGGGTATTTTGGATCAGATGACCGCTGATCTACCGGTTTACCTTCACGACGCATTGGTTCGTGAAAGACCTTCATATTCGCGAAGGGTTTTTTGGATAAAATGACCACCGATCTACCTTCACGACACCTTAGTTCGTGAAAGACCTTCACATTCGCGAAGGGTTTTTTGGATCAGATGACCGCTAATCTACCGGTTCGCCTTCATGACGCTTTGGTTCGGAAAAGACCTTCGCATTCGCGAAGGGTTATTTGGATCATATGACCGCTGATCTACTGGTTTACCTTCACGACGCTTTGGTTCATGAAAGATCTTCGCATTCGCGAAGGGTTATTTGGATCATATGACCACTGATCTACTGGTTTACCTTCATGACGCTTTGGTTCATGAAAGATCTTCGCATTCGCAAAGGTTTTTTTGGATCAGATGACCACTGATCTACCAGTTTACCTTCACGACGCTTTAGTTCATGAAAGACCTTCACGTTCGTGAAGGTTTTTTTTTATATCAGATGACTGATGATCTACCAGTTCACCTTCATGATGCTTTAGTTCATGAAAGACCTTCACGTTCGCGAAGGATTTTTTGGATCAGATGACTGCTAATCTACCGGTTCACCTTCACGATGCTTTAGTTCGTGAAAGACCTTTACGTTCGCGAAGGTTTTTTTTGGATCAGATGACTGCTGATCTACCGATTCACCTTTATGATGCTTTAGTTTGTGAAAGACCTTCATGTTCGCAAAGGGTTTTTTTGGATCAAATGATCGCCGATCTACCAGTTCACCTTCACGACGATTTGGTTCGTGAAAGACCTTCGCATTCGCGAAGGGTTTTTTGGATCAGATGACCGCTGATCTACTGGTTTACCTTCACGACACTTTGGTTCGTGAAAGATCTTTGCATTCGTGAAGGGTTTTTTGGATTAGATGACCGGTGATCTACCGGTTTACCTTCACAATGCTTTAGTTTGTGAAAGACCTTCACATTCGCGAAGGGTTTTTTTTGGATCAGATGACCGCTGATCTACCGGTTCACCTTCATGATGCTTTAGTTCGTGAAGGGTTTTTTGGATCAGATGACCGCTGATCTACCGGTTCATCTTCACGACGCTTTAGTTCGTGAAAGACCTTCACATTTGCGAAAGGTTTGGATCAGATGACCGTTGGTCTACTGGTTCATCTTCGGGATGCTTTAGTTCGTGAAAGACCTTCACGTTCGCGAAGGGCTTTTTGGATCAGATGACCGCTGATCTACCGGTTCACATTTACGACACTTTAGTTCGTGAAAGACCTTCACGTTCTTGAAGGGTTTTTTGGATCAGATGACCGCCGATCTACCGGTTCACCTTCACGATGCTTTAGTTCGTGAAAGACCTTCATGTTCGTGAAGGCTTTTTGTGCTCGGATGTCCGGCGACCAGACGGCCTTGGAATGATAATTTATTGATTCTGAGAGGAGTTTTTGGTCGTGTGTCTGATGGCCTGGCATTCTTAAAGCAATGATTTATCGACACCAAGAGGAATTTTTCGGATTCAGCTTGAAGGAACACAGTTTTATCGGTTCCTGTAGCTACGGTGTTGGATCTGTTTGTTCAAAGATCCTTTGGACAAGACTTCTCGACGCCACTAGCAACGCCAGTTCTCAAAAGGGGGATTGACATGATTCATCGAGGGCATAGAAGCATTTCTTTTGTCGTGCTGTCTACAATGCCCCTAGTGTCCCGGTACGGCTCATTTGAAAAAGGAGAGTAGACAAGGATGGATGAGAAGGCATTACTTTATGTTGCTGTCCCATTCCTTAGTTGCTAGCTAGCTAGAGAGTTATTTGATAATCATCTTTTCGTCTGATTTCGTCAGTTAGCTGGGGTGCTTTTCTACCGGGTCTTAGTAGCCTTGCTTGGGCAGAAGGTCCCTGAGGTCCTATAACCCCTTTACCGTTTGGTATGCTCATTGGTACACTGCCGGGTTTGCCTTCTTCTAATTGCACTGCTTCTAGTCTTTAGAACCGGTTTGCCTTCCCATAGAATTCTTCCAGAGTATTAGGTTGTTTCATCCTTTAATGATTCCCAAGGGCCTTGCAACAGACTGCATCCGTCACCCTCGCTTCGTACATATGCTAGTCATACCTATAAAGAAGCAATTTCGAATCAGTTGTACAGTTGTATAAAAGGTATAGTTGGCATGATAAACTTCTTTGGATATTCTGCATGGTAAACGGCTTCGGTTAATGGGTCTCGATTGGGGAAGATGCTCTAATCGTTGTCTGATCGGTCCATTTTTAAGTTATGGCTGTTCATAATGTTTGAGACTGATATATGCATGATTGTCTATGCTTGAATGATTGTAAATGCCGATTGAATGATAAATCACTTATGATGGGGTCATGGATTAGTGACGATCCCAAAAAATTTCAAATTAGGTGAGATCGGTCTTAGGTGACAAAGAAAGCCCCACAAGGTTGCATTCCAAATTTCAAGGTATTCGGAGTTCGCACATTCAAGCTATGGGCCAAATAAGATGGATCGGCATTGATGGATTGGTGGTATTTTACTTGGAGTCTGACCCGAGAAAATTTACCATTTGCTTTGAGTTAGCACATTATTCGCTTGGAGTCACAGAATTTGAAGTGCTAGGTTGGTGATAAACATTGCTTGGAGCCATTTGCATGTTTTCTTGGAGAAAATCTTGGTTTTACCCGAGTCTGATTTTGGGCCAGAATTCCTTGGTTTACTTCGAGTCAAATGGGTGGTTACCCGAGTTCGACTTTGAGTCAGGATTTCCAGAATCTGCTTCGAGTCAAATGGGCGATTACCCGAGTTTGACTTCGAGTCAATCCTAAAGTCAGTTTTTTGACCATTTTGGCGATTTTTGATGATTTTTTACGACGACCATTCTTGATAGGAGCTTCATGATGGGATTCGAGCTGGTGAGTCGGGAGCGGTCACCATATCCCTTGGAAGCTTAGCCTTTAATCGATCATATCCCTTTTGAACGACCCAAACGGCTGTCTTGCTGGCCGGTCAGCGAGTCGGGGTCCAGGGGCGAAGCACCCTGGTTTGGGGGTTCGGGGGGTTCAGGGGCAATGCCTCTGAAGTTCACGGTATATGTTACGACACTTTCGATAAGCTGATTCACTAGAGAAAGATTGTGACCCAAGCCAATTCAATGGATCGCTAGCGATCCATAGCTTATGAATCGCTGGCGATCCAAAAAGTATGTTGGAAAGCAAGCCAACCCCTTAGCATCCTTCTCCCATCTTGTTCCATGTAGGTCGCTGAAAATCAATGAAACGATATGGATCGCTGGCGATCCATATACTTGAAATATTATTGGACTTTGCTTTCTGGATTTTATGGTGGTCTGATGGAAAGGTATGGATCGCTAGCGATCCATAATGCATGGATCGCCAACGATCCATGTACTTAGCTGATTTCTGAGCTCTGCTATTTGGATCGCGTCTACTATCTCATGTTGATGTTCTCCATCTAATTTCATAGCTTGTTGCCTCGTTTTGATGATGATCCATACGCTGGTTGCATTGGGCTGCTATTGGATCATGATGTAAGGGGATTGGTGGACCCATGAGCTAACCATCTAGATCGCTAGCGATCCATAGGAGATGAATTGCTAGCGACCCATCACCTTAGCATGTGTTTGCTTGCTTTTTCTCCGATCCTTCTTGGTTAGTTCTTCTATTCTCAACAACAAACCTTCTAAGTAGAGATTGAGGATCTAACTTCTGAACCTATCTGATCCGAAGTAAATAGCTAGATCTAAGCCTGAGTTCATCTCTCAGTGAAAGCACCAAAATGTTAACCCAAAAAATGAAACACCCAGGTTTGAGTATGAAAGCATCAGCCCTATTCTGACAGAGCAATAATATAGATCATAGGTATAGAAAAAAACTGTGAAGATAGAAGATAAGAAGATTTTATAGTGGTTTGGCTGTTAATGAAGCCTACGTCCACTTTATAGTTTTTATTACAGACCGATTGCTGTTACAAGTAGTGTTTGGTCACAAGGCTTTTGATTATCCTTAGCTAGATTGAATCTCCAAGGTTAGAATCCACTGGAGAATCATAGTGAATTCCTTTGGAGATTGATGTGAGGGAGATGAAGAGTGAAGAAAGTTTCCAGCAGAGCTTCAGCAACTAGTCCGGAGAAGATCCCTTTATGTTGCAGGTAGGATGGTATTTATAGAGATCGAAGAGCTTCTGGGCCAGGCCAGTTCGCCAATTGCTTGCAGATGGACACAAGAGGATTTAGTAGAGCTTAGCTCACAACCCGAGCCAAAAGCCTGGATTGTTAGGAAATCAAATGTACGGTTTCGATAACAACAACTATGCAATAGAAATCGAATATGCATATATATTTCTATATATAGGTACTTGCTAGAGCAACATCACTAGAAAGACAAGAACAAGGCTCAAAGAACGATACTAGAGACTACAAGTCGATAAGATCAAGGAAGCAACAAGAAAGATGCACAAAACAGACATGCACAACTTTTAGACGTTTGGGTGCACAAGCCAGATGCCTGAAAAAGTCCTCTGGATCAACAAAACAGACAGAACCAGACGTTTGGTAGATGCACTCAAACGTCTAAAAATCTACTATATACAAAAAATATAAAGTATTAGACGTCTGATACAAATACCATATGTCTGATTTCGAACTCGGATTTTAAATTTGAACTTCAACTGCCACATTCAAATAGACATCTCCGCTTCTCTTCGCTGCAACTCTTCATCATCAACAGAAGCAACTGTAGAGCACTTGTAAATGGATACAACTACTCAAGGAACCTCTCTACAACTATATATATCATCAAGAATCAAGAGAACAAATCACCTTACTTACTTACGCTCTCTAATTATATACTCTTTCATATACTCTTGATCTCTAGCAATCTATACTTGTATTTTATTCTTCCAAATATTCAGTTCTTCATAGACAATACTCTCTAGATATATATTGGAAGCATTTGTACTAATTAGTCAATATCCGTGTTATAGAACACACATTTGACAAGAACAATTTATTGTAACCAAGCCTATTCCTCCGGGCGAAGTGAGGGTGTTTGATAGTCGAATTCCAAAGGGGAGCTTCGGGACTGGATGTAGGATGGGAGATCCGAACCAATATAAAATCCTAGTGTGCTTATTCTATATTTACTTAGATTAATATTGTTTTAGTTACATTATATACTTTGTCACATATACTTGCATATACACTACACGATCCACTCCGTAGAACTTACAGTTTGTATCGAAGCAAGGTTTGATCAAAGTACAGTAACACGTATTTGAATCACTTTAATATGGCAAGTATTTTTCAAGAAGGACAATCCACAGCACGTCCCCCACTGTTTAATGGTTTTAATTATGCATATTGGTCAACACGTATGAGAATTTTTATGGAAGCTAATGGATTAGAAATTTGGTCAGCCACTCAAAATAAATATGAAGCACCTACTACTACTATGAATACATGGAATGATACACAAAAAACCGCAGCTTCTAATAATGCCAAAGTTATGAATGTCTTATTTTGTTCATTAGATAAGAATGAATTTTCACGTGTCAAGTTATGTAACACTACATATGATTTTTGGCGTACCTTACAAGTTACACACGAAGGCACTAACAAAGTTAAACAAACTAAGATCTCAATTTTGCAAAATCAATTCTCTTCATTTAAAATGAAAAAAAATGAATCTATAGTGGATATGTACTCTAGATTTCAAACTATTCAACACGATCTAATGGCACTAGGAGTTAAATTCACAAATTTTGACTTAGTATCTAGAATACTCAATTCTTTAACTCCAGAGTGGGAAAGAAAAGTATTAGCTATCGAAGAAGCTAATGACCTCTCAACACTCTTAGTTGAAGAATTAATAGGAAATTTAATGTCCTATGAAGCTAATTTGCAGGCAAGAAAAGAACAAAATTCGGAGAAGAAAAACATAGCATTCCCAGCAACAAATGAAGACTCTGACTTAGACGAAGAGGAAATCGTATTTATTGCCAAAAATTACAACAAATTCAAGAAGTTTAGGCTAATGACCAAATTTCAGAAAGGAGGAAAATCAAGCTCAACAAATCAAACATCAATCAAATGCTATGAATGTGGTAAATTTGGACATATGAAGAAAGATTGTCCCAAGCTCAACAATGACAAAAAGAAGAACAAATTTGAAAAATTCAAAAAGAAGAAAGCTTTCAAAGTAATATGGGATGACTCAGATCTTCATCATCATCATCGGAAAGTGACAGCGATAGTGACGGAGAACAAGCTAATGTATGTTTTATAGCACAAACTGATGAGGTATGTCCCGAACTTAGTTATGATGAATTATTAGAACTTAGCATGGAATTAGATGATAAATTTAGACAAATTAAAAAATTAAACAAAGAACATATAGCCAAATAAATAGATTAGAACTTGAAGTAGGAATGTTAAAAGATGAAAAAATTATTTTAGAGGAGGAACTAGAATTATCTCAAGAAAAATTTAAAAATAGTTTGATTGAAAATGAAACTATAGTTATTGAAACTAGACTAGAAAAGGATGACTTGTTAAAAGAAAATATCAACTTGAAAAGTAATATTGAAACATTGAAAATTAAAAATTTAGAATTAAAAGAAAAATTAGATAAAATTACAAATAATGTTTCAAAATTTAATAAAGGAAAACAAGATTTGGAAAATCTTATCAAGACTTCAAAACCATCAAGTAAGAGAAATGAAATAGGATTTAAAAATATTCCTAAACAAAAAGGGAATAATATTAAGAAATATAATTGTATTTATCAAAAGACTAAAATGTCACCTGAGTCTATTATGAATACCAAAAATATAAAAATTTGGATTCCTAAGACAAATAATAAATTGGTTAGACAAAAACATATTAATAATTTCCTAGATAACGTAGTCTATAATAAAAATTATATCCATAAAGGTACCAAATCTTCTTGGGTGTGGCTACCTACTTCTTCAAACATCTAGGACCCTAGCAAAGTGTATGGGTACCAATTATATCATTTTTATTTTGCAGGTACCCAAAATAAAAAATAAGGAGAAATAGATACTTGATAGTGGATGCTCCAAACATATGACCGGAAATGCAAAAATGTTATCAAATATAACATATATCGATGGTGGAACAGTAACTTTTGGAGATAACTCAAAAGGATATGTCGTGGGCATTGGAGAAGTCATCAACTCTGGTATTTCTAACTCTCCTATTATTACAAATGTTTTATTAGTAGAAAATCTAAAACACAACCTACTTAGTATTAGTCAATTATGCGATAAAGATTTTCAAATCAATTTCGAAAAAGATAGATGTAATATTTTCGACAATAACAAACAACTTATATTTGAGGGTTTTAGAAACAAAAATATTTATGTTTTAAACATGAATATAAATCAAAATTCAAATTTGTGTTTAACCGCCAAACATGACGATCCATGGTTGTGGCATAAACGATTTTGTCATATTAATTTTAAATACATTAATAAATTAACAAAATATGAGCTAGTTAGAGGTTTACCTAAAATAAAATATAAACCAGAAACTTTATGTGATGCTTGTCAAATTGGAAAACTAAAGAAAAGTTCTTTTAAATCTAAAAATAATATTTCTACAAAAAAACCATTAGAATTATTACATTTAGATTTATTTGGTCCAACTTAAGTACGATCTATAAATCACAATAAATATGTTTTCGTAATAGTTGATGATTTTTCAAGATATACATGGACTTAATTTTTAAAACATAAAAGTGACATCTTTGGTATGTTTAAAATTTTTGCTAAAAGAATTAAAACACAAATGGATTTGAAAATTAAAAATATTCGAAGTGATCACAGTGGAGAATTCGAGAATGATCTTTTTACTAATTTTTGTAATAAAAAAGGTATAAGTCATATTTTTTCTTTTCCCCGCACACCTCAACAGAATGATGTAGTAGAAAGAAAAAATCGTACGTTACAAGAATATGCACGAACACTATTAATCAGTAGTGGTCTACCAAAACATTTTTGGGCTGAAGCTATTGCCACAGCTTGTTATGTTTTGAATCGAGTAACCATACGACCCATGACTAAACAAACTTGCTTCGAAATATTTTTTGGAAGAAAACCTAAAGTATCATACTTTAAAAAATTTGGGTCAAAATGTTTTATATTAAATACAAAAGACAATTTAGGAAAATTCGACCCGAAGGCCGATGAAGGAATCTTTATTGGATATTCGGATCGTAGCAAGGCATATAGAATTTTTAATAAACATACTAACACAATTGAAGGAAGTTTACATGTTTCATTTGATGAAAATTTCCTTAACAATCATACTAATGATGATGAAGAAATTATTTCTATAACAAATACAACAAACTCGTCTAATAATGAGACAAATGTACAAAATAATACTCTAGTATCATCTCCTAGAATTCTTAAAAATCATCCAAAATATAATATCATTAGAGATCTCAATTCTAGAGTAACTAGAAATCAACTTAATCAAATAAGTCATATAGCATTTGTGTCAAATTTTGAACCAAAAAATTATAAAGAAGCTTCAAATGATAACTTTTGGATAATAGCTATGCAAGAAGAATTAAATCAATTTGAACGTAATAATGTTTGGGAATTAGTACCAAGACCAGAAAATCAATCGGTTATAGGAACAAAATGGGTATTTAAAAACAAAGCAGATGAAAATGGAAATATAGTCAGAAATAAAGCACGTTTAGTTGCTCAAGGTTATAATCAAGAAGAAGGTATCGACTATGACGAAACTTTTGCTCCAGTAGCAAGACTCGAGGCCATACGTACACTACTCGCTTTTGCAAATCATCATAATTTTAAACTATTTCAAATGGATGTCAAAAGTGTTTTTATCCACAAATTAAGATTAATAACTCCTTCACCTTAAATTTTTAGGTGGTTGTTTTCTGAAATTACCAATAAATAATTTTTAAAATTATATATAAATCTTTACAAAATAAGAAGTAAAGGATATATAGATTTAGTATTTTTACAACAATATAATCATGTCTTCTGAAAATTCTCAGCTGTCCTTCTCGACACCTACAACGGATAGCTCAGCGGATACACCTCAACGCCTTCCTACCCCTACACCAAATCAGGAACCGACGTATAGATGGTCCTCCTATCACACGGGATTCACTCCCGACAACAAGAAGTCCAAACGATCTTTATTTGTTTCTCCTAACACCAAGGAGAAAATTGATGAGATACATCACTATCAAAAGCAACAAATAGATCTACAATGAGAATTATATTTTGAACAAAAAGTCATGGCACGATGACTAAGTTTTTTGGAGCAAATAGCAATAAAATTTTGTAATTCACGAAAGAATGATGTACATGAACCACTTCCGATTCCTTGCGGTTCTTTGGATCCCTCATCCTCGTATCGTACACCGTTGGATCCTTCACCAAGGCGATTCTTCGGTTCTCCGAGAACTCACGAGCGAGGAAATATATGGTCTCCACTCAAGCCATGGAGGGATGACAAGTCTGAATACCACAATACTCCATCGCCATCTAAATAAATTAAATCATTCTCATTGTATGTATCTACAGACATTTGTAATTATATTTATCAAAAATAATAATATGTTTTTATAAAAAATCAAAAAATAAGCAATACCCTTTAAAATTTGGTTATTTTTAGAAGAATTGATCAAACCAGACGTCTGTACATTTCCCTTAGACGTCTGACACACTGATATCACACAAATTTTACACCATCGTGCATATATCAAACGTTTGATATAATATTCCAGACGTCTGCTCGCTTATTATCAGACGTCTACTATTTAATCCAGACGTCTGAGAAAACTATCTGTCATTCAGAAATGAAAACTCGACCTATTCCAGACGTTTGATAATACACACAGACGTTTGATAATTCTCTCTGACAATCAAATTTTACTAATCGATCAAATCCAAACGTCTATCGCAACCAACCAGACGTCTGATTCTATTGACTGTCTTAAAACTAGGTTAACTCAGACGTCTGATTTAACTACCAGACGTCTGATTTAACTACCAGACGTCTGAAATTCAATCGACACTCTTATATGCCCAGATAACGTCTATTTTTTTTAACCTCTCTCACTTCGGTTCGTTTTATTTTTGCTACAAAATCGATTTCTTCATTCTCATAAATAATTCCTCTTCCAAACTTGATCAATTTCGATGGCTCCTAAAACAAAAAATCCTAAAATCGCTAAGAGAAAACAAGACCAAGCAACTTCCTCAAACCCCCAGGTTTGCTCAGATGATCAAATAGAACGATGGATGAATCGTGTACCTCATTCGCTCAAGAGATACGAGGACATTCAAAAAAAGAAACTTCATATAGGTCCGTTTTTTAATTTACTTAAGTTTCCAATGTATGATTTAGATGAAATGTGCGAAACTGCTGGCTTAGACACTTTGATATCCTTCAATCCCAATAACCTCCAAATTGATCAGTTGGACATATTTCTTTTCTACGCTAATTTGGATAGCACAACAGTTTGGAACACTGAAAACGAGGATAATTGGTTATGGTCTAGTGTTTATGGCAACACAATTAGGCTCACTCCATGAATCATAGGCAGAACTCTCGGATGTTCCGACTCTGGAGAAGACTTATATAGTATTCCCAATATGCGTCTCAAACCGAGAGACAATATAACACATCAAATGTGGGAAGATGAAATGCCTAAATTCGCATCCAAATATCTACGACCTAAGGCGAGACTTCTAACTCGAATGATTATCAACACTATCATTCCTCGCCTTGGTAGTCATGAGCAGATCACGGAACTAGAGCACAAGGCCCTATATGCTATATTCAATGGAACAAGGGTCAATTGGGAAAAATTTATATTTGACGAGCTCAAACACTTTTGGACTCGATCACGCCCATCCATCATTTACCCTACATATATCATGAGACTTCTACGAGCTCACAACATTCCCTCATATCTATCCACGTTTGAAGAAATCTCTCTGAAATATGCTTCCACAAAGTTTTTCTCACTAATACACCTACCTGAAAATCCTCTGGAGTTTATATCATTTGAACAGTGGACGCAACGTCGTCAAGCCAGACAAGCTGGTCATCCACCTCAACCACACCCTGAACCATCACAAGAGGTGGAACAACATCACGAAACTACTCCTCCTCCTCCTGCACCATTTGATTATACATGCCACGATGATATTTTGGAGACTCGAACAGAGACGAATCCAAATGAAAGTATTCGAGACCTCACTCTTCAAAATCAGCATATTTTATCTCGAAATCAAAAAGTTTTGGCTAAGAGCATTGACAGTTTTGAAACATCCTTTGCTACATGCCTGGCCATAGTTGAAACATCACTTTCAACTGTATTATCGGTTCTAAAAGAGGTTCTTCAAAGGGTTCGTGGTCCTACACCACCTTCTGAAGATTGGCCAACCCCAGTATCTTCTCCTCCTTCGAAACATTCTAAACTTTTTGAAGAAAACGAACCTCTAGAACAAGCTCCGACATCTCCTACAAAGCAACCTAGCTCTTCCAAAAATGAAGAAAAAGGAGATGATCAAGAGAAAGCTTCCCCAAAAGACTCTTGGATTTCTAGGACTCCATCTTATGTATAAAAATGATAAAAATCTATGAATGTACTAGGTTAATGTTATTAATGAAATCCATCTTTTGGTGTGTTATTTCTGTGATTGGTAAATATTTAATAATTTCTACATTTACAAAGTTATATATCCTTTTTGATAATGCCAAAGGGGGAGAAATAATAAAGATCACGAGAAGCACATATTCAGGGGGAGATTTATAAAATTATATATAAGTACATTATATTGTTGTCATCATCGAAAAGGGGAAGATTGTTAGGAAATCAAATGTACGGTTTCGATGACAACAACTACACAATAGAAATCGAATATGCATATATATTTCTATATACAGGTACTTGCTAGAGCAACATCACTAGAAAGACAAGAACAAGGCTCAAAGAACGATACAAGATACTACAAGTCGATAAGATCAAGGAAGCAACAAGAAAAATGCATAAAACAGACATGCACAACTTTCAGACGTCTGGATGCACAGGCCAGACATCTGAAAAAGTTCTCCGGATCAACAAAACAGACATAACCAGACGTTTGGTAGATGCACTCAGACGTCTGAAAATCTACTATATACAAAAAAATATAAAGTATCAGACGTCTGATACAAATACCAGACGTCTGATTTCGAACTCGGATTTTAAATTTGAACTTCAACTGCCACATTCGAATAGACATCTCTGCTTCTCTTCGCTGCAACTCTTCATCATCAACAGAAGCAACTGTAGAGCACTTGTAAATGGATACAACTACTCAAGGAACCTCTCTACAACTATATATATCATCAAGAATCAAGAGAACAAATCACCTTACTTACTTACGCTCTCTAATTATATACTCTATCATATACTCTTGATCTCTAGCAATCTATACTTATATTTTATTCTTCCAAATATTCAGTTCTTCATAAACAATACTCTCTAGATATATATTGGTACTAATTAGTCAATATTCGTGTTATAGAACACACATTTGACAAGAACAATTTATTGTAACCAAGCCTATTCCTCTGGGCGAAGCGAGGGTGTTTGATAGTCGAATTCCGAAGAGGAGCTTCGGGACTGGACGTAGGACGGGAGGTCCGAACCAGTATAAAATCCTGGTGTGCTTATTCTATATTTACTTAGATTAATATTGTTTTAGTTACATTATATACTTTGTCACATATACTTGCATATACACTACACGATCCACTCCGTAGAACTTACATGGATCGCTAGTGATCCATAGCATCGGCTCGAGTGCGAGCTAATTCCTTAGCCTCACTTTCTTCTTCAATCTGGTTGGATTGTGCTTGTACCATGTTCTCGTATGGATCGTTGGTGATCCATAGTGTATGGATCGCTGGTGATCCATACACTTAACATGTTTTTGGACCTTCTTCATTATCTTGTGTTGGCGTTGTTCATGTAGTCTCGTTGCTCATCGCTTTGCATTGATGACGATTTACTTGCTAGTTGTATTTAGCTGTTGATTGGGCTGGATGGATGCCTGTCTCTTGGTTCAGCTAACTCGGAATCTCATCAAACTCAGTCACTACTTCTACAATATGGATTGGATCATGATGCAAGAAAAACAGTTGAATCCTGTGCTATATCTATGGATTGCTAGCGATCCATAGACCATGCCCTTAGTGGATTTCCTCGTCCTTTGCTCTTGGCTCTCTGTGGCTTGTTGCTTTAGTCCTTTTGATTGAGTTCTGAACTATTCTGACTTCATCAAGTTGTTTCGTCTTCTCTTGGATCCTGCTGGATTAAAAACCCGGATAACATACCATTTATGGATTTTCTATTAAATACACCTTTAATTAAATTAATTAATCAATATAACATATTATATCAAGTATGTAATAGAAAGAAAACACCTTTTATTTCGAACAAGATTGATTATCGAGTTAGATATATGTAACAAATTACATAATTTTCCCTAGGGCATACCCCTAACTCTATCATTTGGATCTATAGTTGTACATTATGTGTTTCACTACGTGGTGTTGTCTATTTGATTGGTGTTATTGATTTTTTATTTTTTGTTTTTCATTTCCTCCACTTTATATATTGTAAAGTTCTAGTTGTTGGTTTATTCTTAACGTAGTTACATGAGTCTACTCCCAGGACATGAGAAAGTTTTTCTTTTTTTCTTTATAGAGGATTTTTTGCTATCTATCAGGCTTGTTGCCAGCTCATTTTTGAGTGTAGAATAAAACTACACATTTTTCTCAGAAAAATAAATTAAATAAAACTATAGCATATGTTATAATTAAATCTATACACATACACACAAAAATGTTAAATACCAATTAATTGAGTTAAAATTAAATCTCAAACTCTTTTACTAATCAATACTCAATATGATTTAGTGTATAATTAGTATCGTATTGTCTTGTGCAAATTAATAAAAGAATTTTTTTCCTTTAAATTCATCATTTTTACCCCTCTACCAATACACCAGATCCAATAATATGTCTAACTTTGTATACTCGGCTACCTTTTTAAATAATTCAGATAAACAATCGATGACACACAAGTAGCTTCGTAGTAGATCATTATACCATTTGTCATATTAATTTATTTCTAAACAATTTCTTCAACATTTAACAATTAATTAACCAGTTCGATAATCACACCACTAGAATAATTATCTAATTGATTATGCAAATCGTATTCTTCGGCATTTTCTATACGAAGTGGGTAGCTAAATTAATAATTAAAGCTAATTAATTATCCGATTGAGTCCATTAATTTGGTCATTTATGGCCCCGCCTTCCTAATCTATCAAACCCACGTATTGATTGATTATACAAAGTCGATTGTGCACATCTCACCAAAATCGTTTCACGGTTCATACTAAACCATATTCACATCTTTTCAACCTAACATATTTATTCACGCATCAAGCTGCAATGAGGATTTTTGGTGTACCACGAGAGAAGCAAAGATGACAGGATAAATAAATATTGAACATCGAACTATAAACCGAGTCCCTTGAAGGAGACAGACTTACATTGTGGGAAAGGTAGATGTATTTAATGAATTAAAAAAATGTAAGTGAATTCTGATTTGCACAAATTTAAAACTTGCTAAATTAGAAGTTATATAAACAATTGAAACAAAATTATACAAACTTCCGCTCATTAGGAAGATTTGTCTACTGTAGACTTATAAAACCAATTTGCATGAAGCCAGACATATAATTGTCATTAATATGTTTCCTTATACACGACTTCTTAAAGCGCGTCAATTAAATCATTTCAGTGATATTTAACTTGTTCTCTTCATAAATGTCTCCTTAGTTTTTTCAATTTTAATTTTCTTCAACATATTATCAAAAATTAATGAAAAACTATATCAAACAAATATTTTTCCCTTCAAATTTTGTGATGGTAATGTTGCAAATCCTCGTGCGGCCCATATCGTCCTACACCCGAATGGTGGAAGTATTCCCATTGAAGCCGGACTTCTGTATAAATGAAATTAAACGGCAAGCATATCCGCAGTGCAGCAGTTTTCTGCCCTCCCCTCCCGTAACTTCTCTCAGAAAAACCAAAAAAATTCTCAAAACCCTAAAAATAAAAATTTCGAGAGTGATCTTTCAGATCTAAAACACTATCTATTTATTTGTATATCATAATAACAAAAAAGGATTGCAATGGCGCAGGTAAGCCCTATTCAAATTCCAACATCGCCTGTGAACGGTGTCATGGCGCCTGTGTCTGGTGGATTGGGCCAGTATCCAGCGACTTCATTGTATGTGGGTGATTTGGAGTTGAATGTGACGGACGCTCAACTTTTTGAATTGTTTAGTCACGTTGGGCCTGTTGTATCAGTCAGGGTTTGCAGGGATTTGACGAACAGGCAGTCTTTGGGATATGGATACGTCAACTACAGCAGTCCAGTTGATGGTGAGTATAGTGATTGCTTGGGTTAAAACTAAAATAAATTGATGAGTTTAATTTCAGAATTCAAATTGGTAGGTATGCGGGTGAATTTCAGGGCACAGAGCATGTACTGTTTTATGATTATTTTGGAGAATCATGTTTTTATTATAGACTGACTTTTGGCCTGTTTGAACTTTGGTCCACTTAGACATAGGGGTTTATCTCGATCTAATTAGAAGTGGTTAATTAAAATTGTTGTTTGTTGTTTCAGTTTATTTGAATTGAAGTAGAGGCTAGCATTTATTACAGTTTCAATGGGAAAAAAGTATTCATATTGAAATATAGTTTGAAATTAATTCCCAGAGCTCTGTTTGAACTTGCTTTCTTGAGCTTCATGGTTATTTTTGACTTCTCTTTTATTTGAATTGATTAAATCTGTTCCATGTCTTTGCAATTGAAGACATTACTGAAAAAAGTGCCATTTCATTTTTTTGCTGATTTAAGCGTTTGTAGAAGGAAATTCTGGGCCTTTACCAATCCAAATGAGGTAGAGGTTAATTAGTCAAACATTTTCTGAAAAATATCAATGGAATGTGCACCATTAATACTTATTTAGAAGGGCAATGCAAACCCACCGTGATCATCTCAAATGCACGTACATTGTCATCTACATCTACTGTATTTAACTTCTTATATGCACATGGGTTAGAATAGCTGTGATGTTAAAGCTTCTTAAAAAGTCTTTGGTTGCATTTGAGCTTATCATCCAAGATCCAACATCTAACATTGTCATATCATTTTGTTTATTGGTATTTTTGTTTTGTTTATAATTTCATGCTAGCGTCCCACCTATCCACAATCCACAATATATTGTGAAAAGGCTAGCTATTATATCAAAAATGAGAGGATCCAACCGTTTTTGCATGCATTATAAGTGCATCAAATGTGCTTCTTTCTTATTTTTCAAAATTAACCCAAATTGGTTTTTAAACGTCTTACATAACCAAATCAATTAGATCAATTAAGGTCTTTGAATGACACATGCAAGCTCGTCTATATTTTCAAAGGCTCATTTGTCCAATTATTTTCGCAAGAAGGTGTAAATTCTGTATGTATATTTCATCATTTCCATGATATGTTATTGTGAAGTTGTGAACTTTTCATTTCAAAATGCATATTTTTTATACTAAGAATGTAAAGAAGTTGCAAGCATTATTTTCAGAATGTGTAGAAGATTCAAATAGGTAACAACATGAGTTTTCTGGCAATTGTGCACTTATTAGTCAAATAATATCTACATGAGTTTTATTGACTTGGCTTTTAT
The DNA here is from genome assembly GCA_030737815.1 of Allium fistulosum. Lineage (NCBI taxonomy): Eukaryota > Viridiplantae > Streptophyta > Magnoliopsida > Asparagales > Amaryllidaceae > Allium > Allium fistulosum. The sequence goes on from CM060904.1 coordinate 342,801,806, forward strand.
TGATAGGCATTTAGTTTTAGAATAAATCAAGTCGATCTTGGAATTCTTCTTTAGACTAGAACAAGCATATTGAATAACTTTACATTTATATTTTTGTGGACCAAGAACATAATGTTTACAAAGCAATTATCATTATACACATAAACCATAACAATAACAAATTCAACTGCATAAAAAGTTCGCGTGTGAGTTATATTATATCTTACTTTTAGTACATTATATATTATGTTACAAACTATATTATGTTTTCTCGTTTAGTTAATTCATGATATATAACAAAAAAGATATTTATTCATTTCTAGTTACGTACATAATATTTCAAAAAGGTGCATTCTATATGCATGTTGTGTGTCGAGGTTCAGGATGCTTTCACATTTTCGTGTATCCTGCATTGTAAATAACCGTGGTATGTGTGTATGTGTGTGTACATATGTATGCTTGAGATATAGTGAATGAAATGATTGTGCACATTTGAGTTGTGACGCTAGCATGAAATTCTGGGCCCTTTCCAGTCCAAATGAGTTATAAAGGTTAATTAGCCAAACAACATTTGAAAAAATATAAATAGAATTTACATCGTTAATACTATGTAGAAAGGGAGTGCAAACCCACTGTGAACACCTCAAATGCATGCACATTGTCTTCTATGTCACCTACATATACTGTATTAACTTCTTACATGCACATGGTTTGGAATGGCTATGATGTAAAAGCTCCCTAGGAAGGTCTTTGGTTGCTGTTGAGCTTGTCATCCAAGCATCCAAGTATCTAATATTGTTATATCGTTTTGTTTAGTGATGTTTTTTTGTTTTGTTTATAATTTCATGCTAAGCGTCCCATCACAGTAGTAATAGCAAAAGGCTAGAATCCATTGTCATATTAAAAATGAGAGAATCCAACCATTTTTGCATGCATTGTAAATGCATCAAATGTGCTTCTTTATTTTTCAAAATTAACCCAATTTTGTTTTTAAAGGTCTTACGTTTTGTAACCGGATCAATTATGTCAATCAAGATCTTTGAAAGTCTATATTTTTAAAGGCCCATTTCTTCAATTGTTTTTGCAAGAAGGCATAAATTTCTTCTTCTAAACAACAGACTAGGAACAAACATATGGAATAAATTTACATTTATATTTTTGTTTTTGGACCAAGAACATAAAGTTTACAAAGTAAATACATAATTATACACATAAACTAGAGATGTGCTAGGAGGCCTGAAATTAGGAGGCCATGGAAGTCAGGGTAGAGACAAAAAACAAGGCTAAAAAGTAGGAATTCAGAGTTCCCAATATCTATTCTATCTATGTTTGAAAATTTGCCTGAATTCTTTTGGGCATTATTTAACAAATTAAACTGCATAAAAAGTTTGACACAATTGTGTGTTATAGTATAATCTTACTTTTAGTGCGCTATATGTTATGTTACAATTTAGTGCGCCATATACTATGTTACAAACTATTCTATTATGGTTTCTTCTTTAGTTAGTTCTTGATACATAACAATATATATATTTGTGCGCGCCCGCGCCCCCGGTAACAAATATAACATAAATACGAGTACCACAATTACTATATGACATATTTAACAGCAATTGAATAATATGTACATACAACAAAATATTAGATATATCCAAGGTATTAAATCTCGGATTTCGGTCGTGTCTCGTCTCGGGAATTCTACATATAATATCCCGCATCGGACGAGATCTTGGATGAGATGAGTGTATATCGGATGTACATCTTTGATTGACATCTCGAATTCTAAAGTCCATCTCAGGACTATCCCAAGTAACTTAAACGTTCAAAATTGACATTTTAAAGTTTTTTATGATAATTGTTATCTAAATATAAACTTATCAACATACACAATTCATAAAAAACAATAATACAATTTTCTTTTTAGAGGAGAGTGGTTACATGATTATTTTGGTATTTAAATGAATTATATTCATTTGAGTATTAAAAATAAAAAATAAACAAAAAATCATCTATTTTTTGCACTCGTTAAAAAATAAAAAATAAAATTGGAGAGCTGGTAGAAAGTGATCATAGTGCAATTTCTTTTGGACCCACATAGAAAGTTAACATATAAAAGAAAAAACATCTTCGACTGAGATCTTCTACTAAAATTTATCCCAAATTCCGTTTGAGATATAAATATCTTGGACGAGATAAGTGTCAAATATGGTATAAACAAAATTTATTGTCGCTAAATCTTGTCTCGCTCAAGTTTGAAAATGAGATCTCGAGCGAGATCTTGGGTGAGACAAACGAGATCTGAAACCGTGAATATATCCAATGAAATAGAGTAATAATGTAAAGTCACCATGTACCGTGTGTCAATATAACTAGTGAACGTCCAAATCAATAAAAAAGAATCCACTTGCATTATGAAATGCCTATGCGATATGATAGAATTTCGATGTTACTGAGCAGTCGTAATTAATAATTGAGCACTTGCACAAATAATCGTAGTTTTGTCGCTGCCTTTGGTACGTTCTTCTTACGATAACATAGAATAAGAGTAGCACCATGAATATGTTCAACTAGCTATAATGAAGCTAAAAATATTATTTAAGTGCTATGTTTACTAGATAATTATTTCTTGATTGTGTATTTTCAATGATGTTACAATACTGATCTACAGAAGCTAATCATAATAAGCTCTTAAGGTGTTCATAGGTGAAGTAAATGCAAATAATTTTCTGTAAACGTTCTTAGAAAATTCATCTTTATCGTTAAGGTAATCATTTTGTTGGAATATGTAATTCTTTTTAGATCATTCGAAGATACCACACAAAAAAGAACAAAATGTTACATCTAGCAAATAATAACCTGAATTTAGCATGAGTCGAGTTGGCATGTCATGATAGCGATGTTTAAATTTTGTTCTTCGTATTGCATCAGCTAAACTCATGTCACTTTCAACTTCGGACGACATCTTTATTTCATGCATTAATCATTGTTTTTTATTTGTTTGATTTACTTAATTTTTTGTGTTAATGGTCTTCTATAACCATGTTCAGTTAATTTTATTCTTAGGATCTTCAGTTACTTGCATAAAATAATTTGGTTCCATCAATCTAAATAGAAATTGGTTCTTGATTATTAATTTTTGAAATTTGTTTGAGTCCTCTTTTGAGATTAGAAGATCGAAGTTTACTCGACAGCTTGGAAATAGAAAACTTGGTTAAATGATGATATCCACTTCTTCATGACTTAATTGTGTGCCTAGACGTATATGCAATCTTGAGTTGAGGATTCTCACCAATCCAATCCAAAGTATTGACAAAAATGTTTTGAGAGTGCATAAGCACAATGTTCATGCTCATGGGGATATACATTAATTTTCTTATCTTTTGTACGTTGGATGTTTTTACTTATAATTAGGACAATGCAGAAACATTTCTTGGTCTTGTGGATAGTCATTAGGCTGGGTTGTGTATAATCTATAAACATTCTTTGTGTGAAACAAAGATATTTTTGTGCAACAGTTAACTTTATTTCAAGTTTGAATTTGGTTATTATTGTTAAGTTTGGCGTTTTAAATATTTTTTGACCCAACTTTCAGTATAAAATCTAAGGCATAAAGTCATGTTTAGTATAATGAAATGAACATTGGAGGTTTCCAATATTCACAAGGGGTGATATCAAAACAACATATTTTTGTGTGGGGGAAATGTAATAGATTATGCTTATTGTTATGTGTATTGGTAGTTTTTGATCAATTTCTAGTGTGGAAGAGGCAACATCAGTAATAGATTATATAGTTTACTCTGTTATTAGTTCATTAGTTGAGTGCATATTGTTTTGGTAACTATGATTAGCAAAATTTCTCTTGTATGTGGTATTTTGAATTTATTTATATTCTTATATTGGGGAAGATTGTTGATCATGTAATGTTGACAGCGGCTCGGGCATTGGATGAGCTGAACTTCTCTCCTCTTAATGGAAAATCAATCAGAGTTATGTATTCAAATCGTGACCCCAGCACACGGAAGAGTGGAGCTGGTAATATATTTATCAAGGTACAACTATCTTCTATTTTCAGTCTTCTATTATTTGCATTGAACTTGTCTTTTATTTTTCCAATGTTATCGGGGGAAATTGTTTTCACAGAATCTTGACAAATCAATCGACCACAAAGCCCTTCATGATACCTTTTCTGTTTTTGGTAATATCTTGTCCTGCAAAGTGGCAACAGACTCTTCAGGGAAGTCCAAAGGTTATGGTTTTGTGCAGTTTGAACAAGATGAATCTGCTCAGAATGCTATTGATAAGCTCAATGGAATGTGCCTCAATGACAAAGTGGTCTATGTGGGGCGTTTTCTCCGCAAGCAAGAACGAGAAAATGATCCAAGCAAGCAAAAATTTAACAATGTATTTGTGAAAAATCTTTCAGAAACTACCACCAAGGAAGAGCTTGATAAAATATTTGGTGAATTTGGTACCATTACTAGCTCTGTTGTGATGACAGAAGGGGATGGAAAATCCAAATGTTTTGGATTTATTAATTTTGAGAATCCTGACAGTGCTGCCCGAGCAGTTGAAGAACTTAATGGAAAAAATTTTGGTGACAAGGAATGGTATGTTGGAAAAGCTCAGAAGAAGGCCGAGAGGGAGAAGGAGTTGAAAGGAAAATTTGATCAGAGTGCAAAGAAAGCTGCTGAAAAATATCAAGGAGTTAATTTATACTTGAAGAACATCGATGATAGTTTTGGGGATGAAAATCTTAGAGATTTATTTTCTCAGTACGGAACAATAACTTCTTGCAAGGTATTATCTTTACTCTAAGCATAACCTTTTCTATCAGGGTTTTACACTTGCAACCAATGATCTATGATGGTGTGGTGCACATGCATTTTCCGTAGACTTTGGGCTAGCTATCAGACATGACCATATGCTTCCTTTATGTATTGATTGTTATGATATTTTGTTTGCTTGATGTTCTGATCATTTATTTTGTTCAGGTTATGCGAGACGTAAATGGCATTAGTAGAGGGTCTGGATTTGTTGCCTTCTCATCCCCTGAAAGTGCATCTCACGCTGTAAGTCGAGCTATTTTATTATACAATAACAGTGTACAAATTTCATGACTATTCCTTTACTACTTCTCTCTCCTTTTTATAGCTAGCTGAGATGAACGGGAAAATGATAGGTAGTAAACCTCTATATGTTGCATTTGCACAGCGGAAAGAAGAGAGGAAGGCAAGGTTGCAGGTGGGTATTAAATGATTTTATATTGTATTTGATAACTTGCTTTGTTAATGTTATCTTTTGCATTAATTTGGTTCCCTGTAGGGTATATTTATATTTAATACATACATTTGACGTGATATTTTAGCCATTCACATGTGGCTTTTTTGTCATGTACTTTACATGTACCATTTGCCCCGATTCACAATAGATTTGAAGGGCAATCCGTATAAGCACTTGTTCAAATACACATCTAGCAGAGGAACTTTGTGGACTTTTTGCTTTTCTTAAGTCATATTTTTGGTTAATGAGAGGAGTTGATAAACACTAATATAAGCATTCTTATTATAAGTGCTTTTGTGGTAACAACTAAAGTTAGCAAGCATTGCGAAATTCTGGTCAGCAGCCTGCCATTTTATGTCCATGGATTGCCATCTTGTTTCAATAGCGTGCTCTTACTCGTATATGTTTATCTTAATTTATTGTTCGTATACTTTAGCGATCTGTTAATGTGGCTGTCCCGGTTCTTTTTTGCGTTATGCAGCTATATACTAAGAATACTTATTAATCTAAACCTTTTCAATTTAGGCGCAATTTTCCCAGTTGCGTCCAGTTTCAATGTCACCTAATGCTGCTCCACGTATGCCCATGTATCCTCCTGGTGCCCCTGGCATCAATCAGCAAGTATTCTATGGTCAACCTCCTTCTGCACTCATTCCTCCTCAGGTAATTCTCTCTTCTTCCAGCTTCTCTTTTTTTATGTATGCGTGGATGCTGCGGTTAAGTTATGATCACTCTTTCGCTTATCACTTTTTGAGCTGAAGGGCGAATAGCTTTAGAATGTGCTTAAATGGATGCTTAATGATGTTGAGTCCATTTTAATTGTTGTATTAATGCCCAGTAGATTTCAAAGAGGAAAAGATGAACATGTTATTTGCTTATACGAAACTATACGACTACAGTGCAGTATATTAGAAAAAGGATACTGAACTAAAGTTTTAAAATATGGATTATGATATCGTATGATGTGGAGGCCAAGTTACGGTCACTCTTTCAGTGCTCCGCTTGTATATTTTGAATTATAAGGAGAATCAGCTTTTAAATGTCTGACTGGATGCTTAGTGACAATTCACTTTTTAAAATATTTTTTATAAAATGCAAATTAAGCATTTGTAACATCCAATTTTAACCTGTTGTATTTATGAGGGGAGGGAAAAGATGAATGTGTTTGTTTCATCCAATCAAAATATGGTGTTCATAGTTCATACCGAACTATACGCTTACAAATTAAAATTGTGGTCAACTAATAAAAAGAGAAAAGAATTATGAACTTAGAATTTGGAAATACAGGGTATGTCTCTATTTTATTTTATGCTCCTTTTTTTATTTTTTGGTTTCATTTTTAAGATTAGGATTGTATTTCTAAATGTGTAAACTTATAATTTTGTATACCTACATATTAGTTTTTTCTACAGTAAGGTTTATCGCTTATGTATCATTGAAGCAATGCTCTGCAGCGTACAATGCATGTTGCTTTGTCTTGCCTATTGGATAAAATAACATAATAAGTGATCATGCAAATACACAAGTGAAGTCTTGGACTAAATGTCCATAACTATATTTTTTCAGAGTGGTGCTAAATGCAGCCAAATCTTTGTTGCATTTTCCACCATATGTTCTAACCAAGGTTCGAGAAACTCGATTTCGACCTCGGTTTCGGTCATTTGATTTTTTATTTTATTTCGGTCTGTTTCGGAAATTTCAGGAGTTTTGGTTTTAGTTTCGGTTTCAGTCCCATATCCAATTTCTGTATTCTTAATGGATACGCAATAATAAACGTTGTAAATAAAATACAAAATATTGTCTATAAAGAGATAATAATACAAAATACAACACAATTACATAGATGAACGTAAACAATATACTAAACCAAGTTTGGAAAATAAATTAAAATCAGCCCAAGTCCATTTAAAGATGGACAAATCTAAATAATTATCCACCCATTCGTTTAGACATAGACAACATGTCTTAAAATAAGTCCAAGCCCATTAAAATTCAGCACACCATTCACTTTAAATCCAACTTCAACCCTAACCCTAAAATCACTACAATCGAAGAAAAAATGAAAATTTAAAAAAAAAATTCACGAAGGTCGACGACGAGAACCAAGGTGACGAAGCAATTTCCATTTTTGGCTAGATTCGATCTTTGGCTAGAAGACGGTGAAGAAGAACGAAGAGATTGAGTTTTGCTTTTTTTTTTGGATCCAATTCTTCTTTCCGTTTTTCTATCGTTTACCCCTCTTTCGAGTCATTTCCCTTCCCTACAGCAAATCCAACTTCTTTTTTGATTTTTTTATATTGACGGCACCGGGATGTGATTTTGACCTAATTCCGTTCCGCCTTTGGCCGGAACCGAACCGAGATGGCCGGTATCTCGTGGTTTCGGCCGGAACCTGATACCGTGGTTTTAACCCTCTACTTAATTTGATCTCACACTAAAATTTAGTACTGCGCACCAAATTACACGTTTTGTTCTGCTGTTATCATTTTTGATATGTCAGTATTTTAAATGACAGGATTTCTCAGTAATTTACTAATTTGGAGGTTTTTTCTTTTTCCCTTGTTCGGCAAAAGAAAATGAATGAACTTTTATTTTCCACAACATAGGAGTGCCGGACATTTTATTTAACTTTTCATTTACATTGTTTTAACCTAAAATGTGATGTTGTACTTGCCCAGATAACTTGGGTAATATTAAAAAATAAGGAACGAGAACTTCGTTTTTACTGAGCTTGCTCAGCAATATAATGTTGATCAACTGCTTAAAAAGAAACTCCGTTGTCCCCCCTTTTCTTTCTAGAAAAAAGGGAGTACGAATTGAGTTGCATTAAGCACCGCTCTTTTTATTTAATTTAATTTAAAAAAATGTTTACATGTTCAGTAAAATAAATTACAGAGTTAGACAATTATAGTTAGTTGACGTGTCCTTTTTCTAAGGATAATGACATATTAGTATGATCGGGTGTATTACCAAATGTATGATATAATAATCAGTTTTTACTATATCATATATAAGACATATTTCTTCTATGTCATATAGTAATTTTTTTGACAATACATTTCAGTAAAGTTGGGACTGACATTTGTTTTAACCATTGAAAAACATTATTAGAATGATCAATAATTGAGGGGGGAATCCTAGATAAAAATCTTTACAGCCCTGAAGTTTTAAGTGGGATGATCTGTAAGTCATAATGTCATGTCCTATCTTATCTTTTGTAGTGCACACTATATATAACGCTTGCTACCATCATTATCTTTTGCTTTTTGGTGCAAAGTTTTGTCTTCAAACCGGTGTTCTTTCTTTGTTGGAGAAACTAATAGAAACATGAGATCAAAAAAAGAGTACTGGCTCATATCATTAAATAGCTTCCTAAATCTCTCACCATATATATTTTGAAATTCATCAAGCTAACTTTTTCAAACAGTGAGTAAGTGTAAATATTATAGGCTACCCCAAAAAAATAAAAATAAAAATAATAACTTTTTAAACATCAAATTTACACAGAAAAGTTCTTGTTTCTTTCAAAATGAATATTTTTTATGAAGTTCAGTTTTTTAATAAGTGCTAACCTTTTCAGTAGATTCATTTTTTTTTTGCAGATTTTTGTTTACAGAAGAAATCAATTTTCTTAAAAAAGACCTTAATTTATCAAATAAATCAATATTTTTACAAAAGAATCATAAACTTTCGGCAAAAAAGAATTGTTTTTTCCTGTTTTTTTAAAAGACAATTAAAAATAGACTCAGAAAAAGTGTCTTTTAAACATAAGAGCAGAAAATTCAAAAAGAATATCAATTTTATTTCAAAATATACATAAAATAATCATTTTTTATTTGAAAAACCAAGATTTCTTAGCTGAATTTCAATAATCGCACTTCTTTAGGATTTTTATTCAATAAAACCAGGTAATAAAGAAAGATTATTGATTGGTTTAAGTTGACGTTAAACAGTAGGAATAATTAGCTAGTATCAACTAGATTTTTATATTATTCAACTTATATGCGCTTTTGAACTTTTTTGCGTAGTAAATACACTGTGCAGCATAACTCAGTTTTGGTCCGTTTCAGACATTTTGAAATTTTCTTAGTTTCGGACGATTTTGAAAGTTTCGGAAGTTTTGGTTTTGGTTTCGGTTCCGATTTCGGTTGTCAATGTTTTGTTAATGAAAATGTAATAATAATCATCGTAAATAAATTATAAATTAAATTATTACTAAATTTAACAAAATCAAATTGAAAATAGAGCATCGCAGCCCAACATTTATTTATTCTATTTATAGGCAAATATAAAAACTATGTGAAATCAGCCCCCTCCATTCCCAAAGTCAGCCCAGCCCAAAATCTATATTCTTCAACCCCCTTCCAAAACTAAATCCACGCAGCCCTCCTGAAAACAATATCGCGCAGTCCCCTGAAAACAAAATCAAAAATCGTGCAGCCTCAAAACTAAATTGAATCGCGTATGAGAAGACGATTTGAGAAAATTTGTACAAAGCAACCAGAGATATTCGTCGCGTTTACTTTAGGGTTTGATAAATAATTCATGATGTAAGTAATTCTCGATTTACCTAGAATCGATTTTCACCAAAAAATGGTTTTTTTAACTACCCTAGTCCGAAACCGAATTTCATCACTGGTTTTGTACCGGAGCATAACGGTACCGGTTCGGTACCACTGGAATTTCGGGGTACTGGCCGGAATCTTGTACCATGGTTTGAAGTTTGAACCCAATTTATAGGTACTCAATAGAAGTTCACATCCGTTCTGTTTCGTATCTCAGTTCTGAGCAGGATTCGTATTTTTTTCCCCTCTTAAGTTCAGTGAAATTGGGGGCACTTTTAATTAGAATGGTATACTTACTGTGAATGCAGCCTGGATTTGGTTACCAGCAGCAGCTAGTTCCAGGAGTGAGACCTGGTGGTGCTCCAATGCCAAATTATTATGTTCCAATGGTCCAACAAGGTCAGCAGCCCCAGCGCCCAGCTGGAAGGCGTGCTTTAAATGGCCAATTTCAACAGCACCAACACCCTGTGCCTATGCATCAACAAGTTAGTAACCCAGTTTTGTCCTTTCCCATTCAAATATTTGCTCCGCAAACAGCACTATAACATATTTGTAATTTGTACAGATACGTGGGGGAGGACGTGGTTACCGCTATCTTCCTGGAAGAAACATGGGGAATGTTCCCATGCCTGGGGGAATGGCTGCTCCTGCTGGAATGGTTCCTGTTCCTTATCAAGTTGGCGGTTTACCTATTAGAGATGCTGCTGCCATTCCTCAGCCCATTCCCGTTAGTGCTTTGACTTCTGCTCTTGCCAATGCTACCCCTGAGCAGCAAAGGACTGTATGTTCTCTTCCTTCCTTTTTTGTTTCTGTTTAACCTTGGTTACTTGGTCGACTCTCATATGTCAGGGTAGGGCTTTAAAGGGAGATATATGCAGAGCTTACAGTTTTATACCATCACTTGTTAATCTGGTATTATTGTTAGGTGGTTGTTCTTCATATGGATGTCTCAGCGTAATTTGTCTTTTGACAACTGTATTATGTGTAGTAAAGACAAATACTTTGGCTTTATCTTCTTTTTTCCCCTTTAAGTCCACAAATCTCATATGAGATTTGAGATAATCATTATTTTAGGGATTGTAATCATCTTTTTTTTTCTCAAATAGGTAAATCTCGCATGTGTTCATAGTTTACTACTATTTTAAGGTTGTCAGTTTGCTGGACTCAGAATAATACATTCTGGTGCATGTTTTTGATAATCTGTGGTGAAGTCGGGTGAATTTTGCAAGTTGAATCAAATCTTACACTCTCATTCACTGAAGTTTTGATGCATGATAATATGAATGTTAATTGATATCATCGAATGACAATTTTTTTTTTACTTTCAACATTGAACATAAGCGACTAAGAATATAATCTTGATATTCTGTCCCATTTCAAGTTTCATCAGTTATTGGAAATAACATTTTTTTGATCTATCAAATATCTGCATTATTAATCTATCCTATTGTTTTCGACTGTTGTTGTGCATGCCTGTTAATTTGACGCCATTGTTATTATTCGGTTATGTACAAGCAAATCTAGAGTAAAACCTATTTTAGGCCTGTGTAGTTAATGCCCCGCTATTATCCCGCTATAACCCCGCTATATCTATAGCGGATTTCTACCGCTACGATATTTCCATATAGCCCCAAAATATAGCCTTTCCGCTTTAAGCCCCGCTATTTCCGATATATCCTGTTATTCCCGCTATATTCCGCTATTTCCGCTATATATTCTTTAATAAAATGAATTGAAAAATTGCATTTATACATTATAAAAATTAAGAAACTAATTTATTTGATTTAATTTTTAATATATTTTCAAAAATAAAAATACTCTAATATTCTACTAAATTCAATTATGTTATATAACAGTTTTACGTTTATTTAAAGTATATTCGCACATGTTTTTATTTAAAATTATTTATGTATTAATTATAATTCAATTGAATGACAATTTTTCATTTGATTACCATATATATATTTGTAAAAACATTAAGTACGAGTTTTATATGCTATTTTAGAGCCATCCGCTATATCCCCTTATATTCTCGCTGTATTTCCGCTATGACTTTTTGCACCTCCACCGCTTTGAATCTGTTGAGCGCTTTAACTGCACAGTTTTAGGCTAGCAAGTAATATTTGATATTAAAGTTACGTTGATGTGCATGGACTCTGTATATGTTAGCAGCCACAAAAAAAACACAACTAATTGCCAAAGTAATAAGCATGAAAATTGCCAAGAACTGGTATTTATTACACATGAATTTAAGGTTACGAGGGTTGGTAGAGTAAATATACAACCTTAACATTTGCTCATTGGACAATGTTGGCATCTTCCAAGCTAATTTAATTTAAACTGTGAAAATCATAGTTAAGAAGTATGCACTTGAATTTTTAGCCAATGCATTACACATTGATGGAACATTGGTGCTGATCGCCATACTATTACCCTCAGCACCATCAGTCTAGGTTGCTATTTTAGATTTACTGAAACTGCCCATCTCAATGTCCAACTAGTTTACGAGAATTTTTTTTTTCTTTTCATTTGTAGTCGTAGTTTAATAAAATACATCTTATGTGAATTAATAATTCAAGCATATTGTACAAAATAGATGCTCGGTGAAAATCTGTACCCACTTGTGGACCAACTAGAGCATGAATCAGCAGCAAAAGTGACAGGGATGCTTCTGGAAATGGACCAAACTGAAGTTCTGCATCTTCTGGAATCTCCTGATGCTCTCAAGGAGAAAGTAGCTGAAGCCATGGAAGTGCTGAGGACTGTGCAGCAGCAACAGCAGCAGCAGCAGGCTGGTGCTGCCTCACCTGCTCATCAGCTCGCATCTCTTTCCCTTAGTGATGGGATTGTTTCTTAAATCTTTGAATGGGAGATTAAATGGGTCCAGTTATTTTCGAATATGTTCGGTTTGCTATAAATAACCTATATACATTTGTTTTGTTTCTTTTAGCAAAAGGGATGGTTTAGGATTGCAGTGACTGTTTCTCTTTTGGAGCTATGATTGGTTTATTATTTATTTATCAGGATTTGTTTGGACAATTGTCTTTGTTGTTTTTCCTGCACTCGTTTAGTTTATAGTGTTAGTGTTTTGCATATAATTGCACTGCAGAATTTTTTGCAAGACAGATTGTCGGATAGTTTTTTGTTTTTTCATATGTTTAGTCCTTTTTTTTTTTCATATGTTAATGCCTCTGTATACATAGTGCTGTCAATACACACATATAGAGGAGTGTTCTATGGCATTACTGTTTGGTAGCACTCCAATTGCGTCTTATATTTAGCCACAAGTTCTTATTTAAATAATGGTATGAGTGAGAAGAGAGAAAGAATGATTATTTAAATTGAAACTTGGGATGGATAACGGAGACGGTAGGAGTGTAGGGCTGTTGCACGGTTCAGATGCAGTTGACCACTCCTTATACACCCACATAATTTTATATATTATAAAATAATAATTATAACAGTTAAAATTTATAAAATGACACGCAGACATATGTAATTTTATATATTATAAAATAAAAATTATAACATTTGAAATTTATAAAATGATACACACATATCAAATTAACATTATTATAATATATTAAATTAATTTAAATATTTAGATGTATTTAGAATAATTTCATATTTAACATAATAAATTAATTGTAAATATGTATACATATGCGTGAAATATTTTAAAATTGTACAGTGACATATAGTGTGTGTGTGTGTGCATATTTTAAATAGTAAACAATGTTTAAATTGTTTTATATAATTATTATGTATATCATAAATAAATTATATAAATATATATAATAAAATATTAATAAAATATATATTATATAATAATAATTATAACATTTAAAATTTATAAAATGATATAATAAAATAATAACATTTAAAATTTATAAAATGATGTGTGTGTGCGCGTGTGTATTTCAAATTAACATTATTATAATATATTAAATTAATTTAAATGTTTATATATATATTTAGAATAATTTCAAATTTAACATAATAAATTAATTTAAATATGTATACATATGCGTGAGATATTTTAAAACTATAAAGTAACATATATAAAGTATATAGATATAATTTTAACTATTAAATAATGTTTAAATTGTTTTATATAATTATTTATATCATAAATAAATCATATAAATATATATAATTGAATATTAATAAAATATATTAATTTATATATTTCTGTGTGTGTGAAAATGCTTTTGGCTATGCAGGTTTATTTTGGGTTTTCTTAGTTAATTATTAATTTCCGTACATAAATAATTAAATAAAATAAAAAATATAATTAAAAATTCTAAAATAATTTTAGGACATTACATATCATATTGTAGGTTTTGTAAAGTTACTATATAATTTTGTGAATTTATTTTACACAAATTTAAATTTAATTATAAATCAAAAGTCATACACACACATAAACAAATTTTAATATTTATATATAAAAAATTAATTTATTTGATTCAAATAAAAAATATATGTATATGAAATTAATAAAATAAAATATGTACATTATATATAAAAATAGTAATATTTTGTTTCTATGTATTGAAATCATATATATAATTTGAAAAGAAAAAAAATAGCCGCAAGCATATAGTAGAATATACATGTACATAATTTTTTTTACTTATTTTACGTACAAATATATATATATATATATCAGATAGGACACAGGAAAGTTAATTACATGTAAATCATCTTATTAACCATGAACCCACTCACCTCAACAAAAGCTATCCCTTCCCTAACACGTTTGAACCGCCTCCACTTGGTGTAAATCTCCTCTTGATTTGATTTAATCTCTTCTTCTTTTCTAATTAATTATTAATTGGTTTTTGAAAAAATTTGGTTTTGAGAAGAAAAGGATTTTAAATTTTAGAGACAGAGTTTGGATGTATAGTAAGTGAATTAATATTCTAACAATTAGCATAGGGTTATATTTATAGGGGTAATCTCAACCGTTGATTCAATATTATAAAATCTGACCCGTTTGGCCCTCAAAACCCTAACTCGACAACGTCGGCCGATCGACAAGCTAGGCTTAGAGCGGTTGACAGCTACTAATCGATCGGTCAAGCCTATAGTGTCGACCGATGGAGCTTAAATTTTTTTCCCTTAAATAATTGTTTAAGTTATTTTCGATTCAGAATTTTCAACCGTTAATAATCTTTTCGTATTAGCTCCGATTTTAAAATATTACATATGAAACCGTCTAAAAAATCTCAACGAACACAATGGTGCAAGTTTTGTAGCCAGATTCGAACATTTGTACAAATTCCATTTTTGTCTTTATTATATTCAAATTTAATTACTTTATTAAATTCGAGTTAAAATTTCGGGGTGTTACATTCTCCCTCCTTAAAATGGTTTTGTTCCCAAAATCTTTAAGGATGGAAAAATGTAATTCATACGCACATAAATCAATAATTACAACCATCCACTCATCCATCAACCACTAGTAACCATTGTCCTTAATTCAAACTCTAATGTAGTATGTACGTATAGGCATGGAATGCGTATGAAACTGTACCAATGTAAAAATTTAAGCGGTCTCCTGTTCTAATCGAATCTCCTAAAATGCTAGTGATTATGCCATATGTCCAAAATGTATGCAACATTCTATGTGAATATACTGGCAATTCTACATGTATGCACAATCATTCAATCCATATGCAACACCTATATGTATATAACTCAATGAAATAAAACAAGTGATGGCGTGAGTGTATACTAACTCGAGAACATATTTGCCTAAGTGTGCAAAGATTAATTTAATAAACACATCCATTATCTAAAACAAGTCCTAACGACACATTCGCATCCATTCCTTGTATCCAGTTGTCCGTACCTATGAGGTAAACTAAGCTAGAACCTAACACAAAAGCAGTTTATACTTATTTAACTAGAATGGAAACGTACTAGAAAAGAGTTGCAGATGTGTAGCTCGGATCCTCTCCTCAGGCTCTCATGTATTCTCCGTTGGATCGTCTCCTCACCGGACCTTAACAAGCTCGACAACTTTATTATGGAGCCGCTTTGTACCATGCTCAAGAATACGAGTGGGTGCACGATGAATAAGTGACTCCCTCTCTACTTCCACCTCCTCTAGCTGATTTGGCTCGACTATAGAGGCTGTATCGTGTAGACACTTTTGCAAGTGTGACACATGGAAAATGTCGTGTACTCTGGCTAACTTCTCAGGTAGCTTCACCCTATAAGTTAACTTCCCAACTGTACCGGTTATCGGAAAAGGTCCTACAAACTTCGGTGCCAATTTTTCCAAATTACCAAATCTCATAACATGTCTAAACGGTGAAACCTTCGCAAAAACCATGTTGCCCACTATGAACTCCAACTCTGTGCGTCTCTTGTCAGCGTGAGACTTTTGCCCATCCTACGCGTTTTTCATCCTCCTACGGATCAAGTCGACTTTCTCCGATGTCCCTCACCATATTTGGTACAATAATCCTATCTATAGTGTCCCACCAAGAAGACGGTGATCTATAAGGCCTTCCGTATAACGCCTCAAACGGTGCCATCCCAATACTCTCTTAAAAGCAGTTATTATAGGTAAACTCCACTAATGGCAAGTGATCCTCCCAACACCCACTAAAATCCAAGATACACATCCGAATCAAGTCCTCCTACACTCTATTCACCCGCTCCATTTGTCCATCCATATGTGGTTCATAAGCGGTACTCAAACTCAACTTAGTGCCTAAAGCCTCCTACAAACTACTCCAAAACTCGCTGATGAAAAGTAGATCTCGGTCTCTAACGGTGCCAGAAGGAACTCGATGTAACCTATCTCCCTCACGTATAGTGTCACTAAAGACACAGTAGTCCTCGTACCCCTAACTGGAATGAAATGAGCGCATTTAGCCAGTCGGTCGACTATGAACCAAATACTATCATTCCCTCCCTACTCCTAGGCAGTCCATCAATGAAATCCGTAGAAACACGCTCCCTCTTCCACTGCGGAATATCTAGTGGCTATAACAATCCCCCTGACTTCTTCAATTCTGCTTTTACCCTCTATTAAGTCATACATTGGGCCATATACTCTACCACATGTTTATTCATACCAGGCCAATAAAAGACTCTTCATATCACGGTATATTTTGTTTCCACCGAGATGAATGGTCATCCTAGAATGATGAGACTCGGCTACTACCATGTTAATCAAATCCATAATGAGAGGAACACATAATCTACCATCTCTCTGTAACCACCCATTCGAGTCAATGGTATAACACCTTAAATGACTCAACTGCTCTCCTCTACTAAGCTTCTTGAAAATATCCACTAACTCTTTTCGTGCTTCTGACTTGATCCAATGCGTTCTACAAGTATAGGTTGCACATCCAAAGCTGCCAACAATCCTAGAGCGATGTCTGACGATGGTCAAAAATCGAATGTAGAAATGAACTCCAAGTGCTTCCACTGTAATAATATAGGACTGAACACCGCATGCTTCCTACTCAAGGCATCGATTACAACATTTCCCTTGCCTAAAGTATAGGAGATATCGAAGTCATACGATGCTAGAAACTCCATCCACCTTCACTGCCTTAAATTCAAATCCTTCCAGGAGAACAAATACTTTAGAGACTTATAATCCGTATACAAATCAAACCGCTCTTCTAAAAGGTAGTGTCTCCATGACTTAAGTGTAAAGACAATATTTGCCAACTCAAGATCATGGGTAGGATAGTTTCTCTTGTGGACTTTCAACTATCAACTAGCATACCTCACCACCCTCCTAACTTGCATCAAGACCACTTCCAACCTCGTACCGCAAGCGTCGGTATACATTGTGAATGCCTTCCTATCACCGGGTAATACTAGAATAGGTGCACTAGTCAATGCCTCCTTTAGCTTGGTAAAAGCATCCTCATACTTCGAGTCCCACGAGAAAACCAAATTCTTCTTGGTGAGGCGGGTCAAAGGGGCATAGATTAAGCGAAGTCCTTAATGAATTTCTCACTTCCATGGCATTATTCGGCACCTACCAATCCTGTACTGCAGCAATTGTGACGACCCACACTTCGTAATACCTTGAATCAATATCTTATAACAACTTTTGACTCCTGAATTCCAAAAAATACAGTCCGTCGAGGTAAAATAAAAAACAAAGCACCAAACCAAGGCGCAATGATAGAACCTTACAGCAGAATGATAATATATTATATACTGTACATACATGAACATAACAGGATAAACAATATATAAGAGACTGTACTAATGGACGTAACTGATAAATAAATATCAATACAGAAAATCAGAATACAATATATGATACAACAAGTGTCATGTATAAATAGCATATATGTCATGTACTACTACAATACCAAGTATATATCCAAGGTATCGACTTCTCCTCCAAAATGCTCCAACTTCCTTGAAAGCGTATCCTCAAAATATCTGGCTCCTAAGCTACTCAATCAAGTACACGAGAGTTGTCATGACATAAATAGACAATGACAAAATGCGGGTCAGATATAAAGTCTGGTGTAAAAGGAACAAACTTAAAATACTATATATCAAAACCATATGAAAATAAAATAGGAAACTTCTATGGCACAAGCAGTCCTCTCCACAAAGGTGGCTCAGGGATAATCCGGACTGCCCATATACAAGTAAAGTAAACATAACTCAAAGGCAATGAATCATACCATATCATGCTATTCTCCTATAATCAACGAGTCAACACAACTAATATAATTTGACTAAAGTAACAACATACTATGATAGTGGTAGCCCAATATACCAATGCAGGAGTAATATAAATATCATAATGTAAGTCTAACACACAATGTTAAATAATAATAATCAACCAACACTATAACATGCACAATCATAATGGTAAGAGATGCACATAAAATAAGTTGATACCTATCATTGCTGATGGGTGGAGTCTGCTACGGAGATCGATTGATTCAATGCTACCTATCGAAGCATCTGAAATGCAAAACAAATACGATAATATAACGACGCTACTAACATAGCATCTCCATACCCAAAATTGAAATACAGATATCTATAACTAATACCCGTCCCGAATTATCATTAGCTACCAAAGAGACCTATCGAGAGCCACAACTAACTTGTGAACTCCTTTGAAAAAAACATCTCAAAAGAAGTTGGCACGTAGGTCCTGTCGTAGCACCTAATCGTACTACAAAATAGTATATGGCATACTCTAGATTGGCGTTCCAGCCTCTCTCCGCCCCTGCTCCAGGACAATGCCTACATGTCGTGTGCCTCAATGATACAATGGATTCCCTCACTAGCATCCTTTCCTTCTAGTTTTCTAGGTCGACATACCGAAATTGTATGTAAATGCTAAACCCCACATACACTCTTCCCACAGGGGTACATAACACCGAATTATTATCATTTCCGTATGGATCGTGATTCGTTCTTGAAGTGCTTCGCACTACCTAGTTGCCTCAAGTCAAGCATACCAGACCAATATATATAAATTGTCAAACCATGCATCTATAATTATGTATATATAAATCCTTTGGACCACATATTTATATATATGTGCAATATATTTCGCCCACTATTCGATAACCCTAAGTCGAGCATAAAAGCTATACATACACTTAAATTGTGTATTGATAAATAGCGATTAAATTTCCATTAGCTACCAAAGAGACCTATTAAGAGCCGCAACTATATTATGGACTCCCCTGAAAACCAACACCTCAAAAGAAGTTGGCCTGTAGGTCCTATCACAACAAGAGTACTATGGAATAATATATGACCTACTCTAGACTGACATCCCAGTCTCTCTCCGCCTTCGCTTCGGAGCCATGTCTACAGGTCATGTGCTTGAATGGTACAATGGATTCCTTCCACCAATCGGTAGCCCCAAGTTGGACATGCTGAAACTATATACAAACGCTTTGAACTACATATCAAGGAATATACATACATACATACATACATATACATATACATATACATACATGTATATGTATATATAAATATCCCGTGCACCTCCAAGTAGCCCTAAGTCAGACATACCAGAACTATATATAAATATAGATAAATTTTGCATGTATATACATACATACATATACATACATACATACATGTATATACATATACATACATACATACATACATACATACATACATACATATACATACATACATGTATATACATACATACATGTATATACATATACATACATACATACATACATACACACACACACACACTATATATAGACACACACACACACACACATATGTATGCGCACAACCAGTACAACTATATGGAACTAATAAACACATATTGTGCACATTTACATACAAGAAGGAAATCCACAACCAAAGCAACAAATCTACCATCTCAATATCAATAACAAGTCACACATACCATCATATAAACGATTCAACAAAAATGCATCGTATAAGCAACCAACCTAACAATTTTATATCTTCTTCATATTAATTTATAGAAGTCTTACACTTATTGCATAAAATAATGCACTTGCCTATAAATCATTCTATAGCTTATTTTCACTTAATTCTTCTATTTAAATTGATTTTAACTATATAAAAGCCCTCAAAATATTATATAGCTCATGTATATAATTTCTATGCATATGTACACACGTATATCAAAATATTTCTTAGGGTCTAAAGTTAGAAGTCACATTATTACAATATTCAAGATTTTATAACTTTAATCAAACCTTATTAAATAACACGACACTCCATTGTAATTTCTAATATCTCCAATCACCTTTACAGAAAGTCACTAGTTGGTTAATTGTTGTTTACACTATAATGAACCAATATCAAGGTCAAATAAACTTCAAAGCCATTTTAATCCAAGTTTAACCAGCCTAAATCATTATTTAGCCTTACAGCTTATTTTAAATTCATACTTCTAATTTTTGATTAGTACTAAAATATATATAATAATATTTCTATCACTAATATAACTACAGATTAGAGATCTAATTAATTTATAATCATGTTATAAATTAATATCAACCCCATCTAATTCTATTCAATACGAATAGAACACAATATTTATTTATATGGGATCTCAATCTATTATCTTCTATACCAGTAATAAAATATAAAATAATGTTTCTATCATTAATATAACTACAAACTGGAGTTTAATAAATTTACAACCATGTTATAAATTAATATCAACTCTATCTAACTCTATTCAATTTGAATAGAGCGCAGTATGTATGTGTGTGTGTATATATATATATATAATTTTACCTCTACTAGGTAATCATTTTTAATATACATAATTATAAGGATTTATACTACAAAATAAATTCAAAGTTAAAATTCCACTTACCTAACCTGTAAATTCCCAAGTGCCTGAATCCAACCCATAACACGTCATAGATAATCTCATTACGAGTGCAATGGCAAAGACCTCATCTCGGCTGGACCTACTATGCAAGAGATATAAATAAAACAAGAATCGAATTCAATTTACTAATTAACTAGAATTAAATAAACTGACCACCTTTAATAATCCCCAAATCTCTTTTTTCCCCATCTCACATTCTTGTGCATGAGATATGCACAGACACACCCAAACCCAACCACGCCATGCGCTTCCTCTCGTTCACCTCCAATTCAACTCGAAATGACGAATGGCCAAATCCATCGTGTCACCTTATGCATGCTCTTTACACTGGTCACAATCATGAAGACTCCAAGCCCAAAAATCAAATCGCGACCTGTAGCTTCCCACAGGGCTTCACCAAGTCAAAAATTGCCTCATGCCATTGGAGTGCGCCTAACCACCACCACTGACTTCTCCTTCGCAAGCCGAGCACAATGGTAACCACAATGGCACCTTCAATCCACTTTGGCCATTTCCTCTAAACCCTTAATCGAAGTTTGACTGCCTCCACCGTAGGCCACATCCACCTCCACGCCCTGACACCACCACCGAGATCCTCCCTTGATCGAGACACACATGACCATGTCCATTACTCCACTTTCAGTTCACCATCCCCAAATCCAAAATCATGACAATGAAGAGGGTGCACTGCAAAGCACAGCCGCACACTCTAACGACACCACCAATGCAATGCCCTTCTCCTCATGAGTTCAACGGATCCAACCTCGGCCCATATTGATGCCCGAAGCTTCGAAATTAAGGGAAGGCATTTATTTTCATTTACTAGAAGGTTTAAGTAGGAAGAGAAGAAAAGTAGCGGGGAGGAAAAGTATTGGTTTGTTGAGTGTGTATATATAATATATATCAATTTTCATATTTTCTTTCATAAATCTCCGCACGTTTTGTGCTCGTACGATCACACGACACGTCGGATCGCCATGAAATTTGTCGACACACTTCACCTTATTTTACAGTTTCGATGGTACAAATTTCATCGCTATCCATGATAGAGCCCCGAAATGATAGTTTCACCCGTTCCAAGATAGTTCTGCCCATCGATTTATCCGATTCTAGAAATTCTCCAACCATTCATCTTGTAATGAAGTCCTCATCCCAAAAACCCAAGCCAACAACAGAGATCCCATTGGACTTGACTACGTAGGTATTTTGACAAAATACGTATAATAATGTGTAAATCATAAAAATATCGTGACTCTAAATATAGTGATATTTATACTCATATTAATTCACAATGTCGATTTTGACTCAACGAAAGTTGTCTCAAGTTCTAATTCGACCGTATGTGGAAAAAAAATAGATTTTGGACTTTAAATCAATTAACGATTCAATATTTAAATTAATTGTTCAAATATCTAGTCAATAAAAATGCGGGTTGTTACATTCTCTTCTTTATAAGAATTTCATCCTCGAAACTCCTATAAGTTTAACAATATGCTACCCAACCGACCAAAGCACAGAATACAACCCCTAACCCTTAGGACTTTAAAGCTCCTCTTGTTTTGAAAAAAATTCAGTGGCACCTCCTTTGCGCGGCTAGCTCTAAAAAAAAATCCAAACACAACACATATATACATCTCATATCTGCGGCATCTCATATCTAAGGCATCTCATTTCTGAGGACATACAAGCATATATATCCACACCACAAATCTTATGCATCTCTTTCATAGCAAGAGCATGCCATTTAGATGCAAATCCAAGCAAATAAGCATCCCAATAGTGCATAACTATTTCCACGTACCTAATTATGTACTCAACAAAGATGATTAAACAGGGTTGCAACATTAAACCATGGATTTAAACATGTTAAATCATATATAACAATCATCTCAAATAAATATGCTATGTCAAACCATGCAACAAGCATCTCAAATAAATATGTTGCAACTAACTGTGCAACAAACACATCCAATGCAACAAGCGTCACAAATAAATATGTTACAACCAACTATGTAACAAACACATCCAATGTAAAAAGCATCTCAAATAAACATGTATTAACAAACTATGCAACAAGCATCTCTGATAAAAATGTTACTATTGAAAACAATAAGCACACTTTTAAAATACAAGAATCAACAAAGCAAGCTTTACACTATGCTTTCTTACATTTTAACAAAACAAAAAGGAAAATAAAAAATTCCTTCAGTAATTGGAGGCATACCAATACAAAGCTCCTTCGAACATGAAAATGCTAACCCAATTGCTCCGAAGCTATATAGCCCTATTCTCAAAAATGAATATGCCTCTGAGGTCTAAAGCCACATCCGGTTCACATATACTTCCTCTAAGCAACTCATCATGACGACCTCATTAGAATTATAAGTATACACTTATATAAATGGACAATCAATAAACAATGAAAAAAAATCAATCAACAAGTTAAACAATCAATCTATAATCAAGCAATGACTAGCAATCAAAAAACAACAATTATCGATACATCAACAAAATAAACAATCATTTAATCAAAGAGCAGGCATACAAGGCAAGCAACAATAATAAATCAAAAAATAAAAATCAATCAACAGCACATAACAACAAACAATAGCAATCAACAATCAAATAATAGCAAGCATACAAAATAGTGAAACATAACAAAGAGTTTCTATCGACAGGCACGGTGACCAACAATAGTCAAAACATGCATGTCAAACTATTAACCCCAATGAGTCTGTTTGACCTCCAAGATGGACAAAATGCTTAAGTGGTATAACTCCTTTCACGAATACAATACACAAAAGACTATCACACTCCCCACTATGGAAAGGAAACCGTACACGATGGGCTAGATCATTAAGTCTCAATACTCTTCAATAAATCAAGTGAATTAAGCCTCAATTTTTCCTTCCCTTCTGAATAGAACCCATCCTCCATAGGAGAAAACTTTGTTAATTAAATTGTCGTTAAATGACGATCAACAAATGCTTGGGTCCATTCGGGTTCAAACTCACATGAACCATATAATATTAATAAGGTTAATATACTAAGTGTACTACAACGCTCGTCCGGGCAAGTATTATATCGTCACCTAGAAGATTATCTGAATCGACATAAACAAATTAAGAAGTCCTTCCTCAAACAGTCTCAAGCTATTCTAACTATACTATATTCGTAACTATACAACTAATAAAGTTCATCCAAAATAATATTCGTTGCCCGATCCAATCTTTTGTTCGCTAGCGTAGTTTCTTTGACTACGGTCGGCCACATGACTCCTCTCATGCGAACTCCGATCCGCTTCCTTAGTCCAACCACTAAAATTTCATTACATGACTGGAGTCACACTTTAGAAATCCCCTAGTAACCTCAATAATCTAATTCAAGTTCTCGCCTTTAAGCATCGAGTGAAAAATCTTGCCGAGCTGGTGCAAATCACCTAGAAACCCCATGTTGGAAATAGGGATTAAGAACGGGTACGTGAATGGGCTAATCCCTAAAAAACACTACCACAACACATGGGATTAATCTCATCACCCAAGATTTGCTAACCCAAAGACAAACATTTCTAACTCAAATTACTCAACGCAAAACAAATAAGTCATTCGCTCAGTTCTTGCGCATTTCTAGGCAATCATCGAATTCTACTTGGATGCAAACAAGTTACACTTCACCGAACAGCCCTAGCTAAAAGGTTAATTGGCTAAGATACTCCTTCACTGACAAGCTACCCTATTGTAGATGGATGAAACGGTTAAGCTGCACATCCCTTTCAATCTCAAAAATAAACTAAGACTCAAAGCAATGTCTAAAATCAATCCAAACAATAGTCTGCTTGCCAACCCCTTCTACTATATGCCCCAAGGGCTACACTACCTCTAACACCTATAGCAGCTATCAGAATGTTCGCAGATGGCGAAACATCCCTTGTGGTATTCCAATAGTCTCTGAACGAATTATACATTTCAAGTCTATCTTTAGTTGCTTGTGCACACCATCAGCTTATACAAATAGCCTAAAACAAATACCTTAGCCACTAAATACTAAGCGAATCAACATTCAAAAGATAAGTGGTGTATTTAGCATTATATAGTAGAAAAATACAAGTACGCTTCTCAACATCTCTACGTCTACCAGGTTACTTTACTCAAATTGTTATACTTGGTCCCGAGTATTGGCCTAAGCTCTGATACCAACTATGAGGACTTGCCCTTTGTAATACTTGAATTAATTTCTAATGACAACATTTGACTCTTGAATACCACAAAAAACGGTCCATCGGGATAAAATAAAAAAAGGACCAAACAAGGCGCAACGATCGAATCTTACAACGGAATGATACTATATAATATACCGAATATACATGAACATAACAAGATAAACAAAATATAAGAGACTGTACTAATTGAAGTAATTGATAAATAAATATCAATACAGAAAATCAAAATACAATATCCGATACAATAAGTCTTATATACAAATAGTATATATGTTATGTACTACTACAATATCAAGTATATACCAAATGTATCGACTTCTCCTCCAAAATGCTCCAACTGCCTGGAAAACGTATCCCCAAAAGCACCATGCTTCCAAACTACTCAACCGAGTACCCGAGAGTTGTCATGACATAAATAGACAAGGATAAAACATGGGTCAGATATAAAGCTTGGTGTGAGGGGAACTAACTCAAAATACTATACATCAAAACAATATGCAAATAAAACAAGAAACTTTCTAAGGCATAGCCGGTCCTTTCCACAAACATGGCTCAGGGATAATCCGGACCGCCTATAAACAAGTAAAGTAAATCTAACTCAAAGGTAGGGATTCATACCATATCCTACTCTTGTCTTGTAATCAATAAGTTAGCACAACTAATATAATTTGACTAAAATGTAACAATATACTATGATAGGGGTAGCTCAATGTACCAATGCAGGAGTAATATAAACATCACAATGTAAGTTTAACACACAATGTTCAATAATAATAATCAACCAACCAATATAATACACACAATCATAATGATAAAAGTCACATTGAAAATAAGTTAGTACCCATCATTGCTGATGGGTGGAGTCCGCTATGAAGACCAATCTATTCAATGCTCCTTATCGAACAATCCGAAATGCAAAACAAATGCAACATATAATAATGCTACTAACATAGCATCTCCATACCCAAAACCAAAATATGGATATCTATAACTGAGAGCCATCCTGAATTGCCATTAGCTACTAAAGAGACCTATTGAGAGCCATAACTAACTTGTGGACTCCCTTGAAAACCAACACCTCAAAAAAGTTGGTATGTAGGTCCTATCGTAGCACCCAATCCTACTATAGAACAGTATATGACATACTCTAGACTGGCATTCAAGTCTCTTTCCATACCTACTCCAAGACCACGTCTTCCTGTTGTGCGCCTCAATAGTGTAATGGATTGCCTCACTAGCACCCTTTCCTTTTGGTTCTCTATACCGACATAGCAACATACATAAACTGTATGTAATCGCTAAATCCCATGTACACTATTCCTACATGGGTCCACAACACCAAAGTATAATCATTTTCGTGTAGATCGTGATTCGTTCTTGAAGTACTTTGCACTACCTGGTTGCCTCAAGTCAAGCATAAAAAATCAATACACATTAAACTCCAAACCATGCATCTATAATTATATATATAAATCACTTGAACCATGCATTTATATATTTGTATAATATATTTTGTCCACTATTTGGTAACCCCTAGCTGGGCATACCGAACTATACATGCACTTAAATTGCGTATTGATAATTCATGTAGAATTTCCATTAGCTACCAAAGAGACCTATCAAGAGCT
This sequence comes from Allium fistulosum, assembly GCA_030737815.1. NCBI lineage: Eukaryota > Viridiplantae > Streptophyta > Magnoliopsida > Asparagales > Amaryllidaceae > Allium > Allium fistulosum. The sequence continues at coordinate 342,828,845 of CM060904.1, forward strand.
ACAACTATATTATGAAATCCCTTGAAAATAATACCTTAAAATAAGTTGGCCTGTAGGTCCTATCGCAGCATCCAGAGTACTATGAAACAATATATGACTTACTCTAAACTGATGTCCTAGCCTCTCTTCATCCCTGATCTAGAACCATGCCTATAGATAGTACGCCTCAATGGTACAATGGATTCCTTACACTAATCGGTAGCCCAATGTTGGACATACCGAAGCTATATATATACGCTTTGAACCGTATATTAAGGAATATATATAAAATACCCCTTCATCTCCCAGTAGCCCCAAGTCAAACATCCCATAACTATATGTAAATATAGGCATATGTTACTCACATAAACTGTATGCAGGTGTGTATATATATACAACCAGTCCAACTATATAGAACTAATAAACACATATCATGCATATTTACATACACGTAGGAAATGCACAACCAAAGCAACAAATCTATCATCTCAATATCAATAACAATTCACACATACAATCATATAAACGATTCAACAAAAATGCATCATACTTAAGTAACTAACCTAACAATTTTATATCTTCTTAATGTTACTTTATAGAAGTCTTACACCTATTGTATAAATAATGCACTTGCCTATCAATCATACTATAGCTTATTTTCACTTAATTCATTTATTTAAATTGAGTTTTGCTATCAATAAGACCTCAAAATATTATATAGTTCACACATATATTTTTATACATATGTATACATATACATCTCAAACTATTTCTTAAGGTCTAAAGTTAATAAGTCACGTTACTACAATATTCATGATTTTACAACCTTAATCAATCCTTATTAAATAATACGATACTTATTTGTAATTTCTAACTTCTTCAATCATCTTTTTAGAAATTCAATCATTGATTAATTATTTATTTACACTATAATAAACCAATATCAAGGTCAGATAAACTTCAAAGCCATTTTAATACAATTTTAACCTGCCTAAAACATTATTTTAGCCCTACATCTTATTTCAAAGGTCATACTTCTAGTTATCGATTAGTACTAAAATAAGAACAATATTTTTATCACTAATATAACTACAAACTAGAGATCTAATTAATTTATAAACTTTTAATAAATTAATATCAACTCCATCTAATTCTGTTCAATACGCATAGAACACAATATTTATATATACATGATCTCGATCAATTTTCTCGTATATCAGTAATAAAAATACATAATAATATTTCTATTACTAATAAGACTGCAAATTAGAGTTTAATTAATTTATAACCATGTTATAAATTAATATCAACTCCTTCTAGCTCTATTCAATATGAATAGAACACACACATAATATATATATATATATATATATATATATATATATTGTGATGACCGTCGTACACCTTTGGTACCTAATATACCAGTATAGAGCGTTGTGGAGGTACCCATCCAATGCAGGACAATATCAAAGGGTGAAAAGTAATTAAAATCCAAGTATAGAACCTGTAGAACATCTTACAGTGCACAGACAAAATATAATATAATCATATAAATGTAAAACAGATGGGACAATGATGTAGTCAAATGAACCATAAATATGAACATCTGAGTGCATCAAGTTCACGTACCATACAAAAATCAAAATAAAGAGTTTATACACCTAAATCTCCAAAATAAACTTTATAACCATCTCTCAAAATACAAGTACTGAAATAGCTCCACAGTACTGCACAACGGAATATTAGCGATAGTAAGCTCCAAAGTATAGATATATGAAAGCGTAGCCTTCTGTTCATACTTTGTACAGCTCATGCGCTATTCAAACTTGCTATTCTTAATCTACTCATTTAGGAGTACCCAAGAAAAATAGAAGCAAAGCATGAAGCCTCAGGTCGGACAACAGTCTGGTGTGAGTGATACATCATCTCAAAATACTATAAAAACAAGCAAATAGGAGCATAGGGTATGAAGAACCATACCTACCTATCCCACATCTATAGCACATAACAGTCAGTATACGCTAATCTACTATCTTAACCATATAAGTGTACTACAATCGAAGTACAATATCAAGTATCTAGGTATGCGGTCGAAGATACTTACATAGTGTGACAATCTAAAGTCATAAACAACGATGGCAAACATATCATCCATCAAACAGTCCTTACCTTCACTCGTGTGCATTGGATATAAGATAAATCATATGGAACAATCACAAACCAGGAAACTGATCGAAATCCAAACTTCATTGGTGCTCGAATCCATGCCACTCTGAAAGGCTAGGAGCCAGGCACACAATCGCAAAGCCCAAGGTAATATACTATTGTAAGATTCAGACACAATCGCAAATCCAAGTAGGCATCTCTACATACCCCTTATTTAAAAGAACAATAGAAGCCTCTGAATTATCTACTATGAATTTGAACGCATCTCTATAGTGGAACTCAATCTTTATTCCATCACGGTCATTCCATGGTAGGACCCAATCGTAAATCCTACTCACAAGCCCCCATCGTCGAACCTGCACTTATGGATCACCGTCATGACTCCCATCATTAAGTCGTCATCTTTGGAACGCCTCTAGACATCCATCGTAAGTCATAGAGCCATTATGCTAAGATTTCAAAGTCACCATCACCGCCGTCAATGTCATCATGTTAAAGCATCATGCCATTGCTTTACTAATCGTTATTTGAAATCCAAGGTCATCCCGTGTCGACATAGAGTCATTCGCCCTTACTCCAAACCTACTTCCGAAGACCATCAAGTGACCCAAGTTCTGCTCGGAAGCCACCCCGACATTGCACAATGCAACCCCAAGTAACCTCCTTTATTCGGTACTTGGATATAACTACACCGGACAAAAAAGTCTATCCGATCTAATATGGCATCACCAAACAGCAAATGCTTCACGGTACCTAATGATACCACCAGACATCAAATGCTGCCCGGTTCTCCCTTGCCACTACCGAATAGTAAATGATGTCTGGGGCTCCAAGTTATCACCAAACATCAAATACTGTCTAGTCTCCTACGACTCCATCGAACAACAAATGTTGTTTGGTCTTTCTCTAATGTTGGACCAACGTCATCCCAAGCCAACTCTTCCTAAGCCCGAAGTCCAAGCCGAGCTAACCAATGTCGAACAAAACCCACCGGACTAAAACACTTTAGTAGTTTCAACTTTATTTTTTGCATCGACTTCACCGCTACATTCCATCCATCGACCCTTATGAATTCCACATGCAACGATACAACCCTTAACAACCTCGAGTCAATCCATCGAAGCCCAGTTTCACGATTCCTAACTTTAGGTCGCCCCGATGAGCGTTTTCAACTATACAATTGTACAAACAAACACCATACATATACCAAACAACATTCAGACATGCAAATCATGCAATCAATCATAGCATCCATCATACAAGGTGTATATGACATAGCCTAACATCTACCAAGGCAACCACATATTCAAATAACATGTCTAAAACACCAATAATCCATTTATTCATGTTTGTACTACAAATCGGGTTTTAAAGCAGCATTAAAACCTAATTTTGACTTTAAAAACTAGATCCAAAACATGTTAAAACCTATAAATACATATATAATTAGATGAGAGATGATAAATCACTCACTAAAACCTCAAAAATCCAAGTTTTACACGTAAGTCGAGGCAAATCCAAAAATCAATAGCCAAGCCGCAAGTTTTCTTCCAAAAAATGATGATTTGAAGATCTCTAATAAATTCCATTGCTAATGTTCCCTTAATATATGATTTAAACTTAATTTGGTGGAGAAAAGATGAGGTTTTTGATGGAGAATGAGTTAATGAGAGCTTAGATCTATTTGAGAAGTGGTACAAATGATCTAGGGATTATGGTTCTCAGCCTATTATAACCTCAAAATCCAAATTGGGTTAGTAAGCTTGCCCCTAAACCTCACTAATTACCCACCAAGCTGCTCCAAAAACTGCCAATCTTTAAATAGCCATATCTCCTTGTCAGAAAGTCCAAATCGCTGGTATCACCATTTTAACAGAGAGAGAAATCATCATATCTTTCCAATAGAAGTGGTATCGGATACTAATTTGGCTTCTAACAAAAGTTATAGCCATTATAAGTTTTCAAGCGTAAAATCGTTTGGAGAAATTATAAAGCTAGAAAATGTCACTGGTAGGCACTTCCCAAAGTTATAGAGTCATATGACCTCATATGAATTTAAAAATAATATTTTACGATCCTCGTATATGTAAAATATAGGTCATTACAGTCTTCCACCTTTAGGAATTTGGCCCCTGAAATCCCCAACACAACCAAGGTAGAATCAAACCTAGCTACCCCACATGCCTAACGTCCAGAAGCAAACATATTAAACATCAAACATGCACACATAAGCAGGTAATGATATCTATGCCTATCCTAGCAAGTAGGATACTATATTACCCTATATTATATCGAAAATGAAACTAAATGCGATAAATAGAAGGGTCACCAAGTAAAGAGATCCGGATAAGCATTTTTCATTCTCTTCTCGGTCTTTGATGCATAATCACCTTCGCTCTCACTCCACTTAACCTTCACCGGCTCTACCATTGTCCTCGTAAGCTGCTTTGTATCACATCTGGCGATACAAATAGGCCTACGAGGTCTCGAAGCTTCTGGTTTAATTTCGATATTATCGTGCTAATTCGGTCCAACTATCATGCTTGAGCCATGCATAAACTTCCATAAGTGAGAGATATGGAACACGTTGTGCACGCCCGTCATCTTCTAAGGTAAGTCGACTCTATAAGCCAGGTTCTCAATCCTCTTAAGTATAGGAAAAAGACCAATGAATCTTGACGCCAACTTCCTCTTTATATCGAATTGAACAACATTTTTCAATGAAGAGATCTTGACAAAATACCATATCGTCAACAGAGAACTCTAATTCATGTCTTCTCCTATCAGCGTAGCTCTTCTGTTTATCCTGAACAGCTTTCATTCGTTATCGAATGATCTTGATCTTCTCTAAAGTCTCTCTAATTATATCTGGCCTAAATATTAGTTTCTTTCCCGCTTCCCATCACCATGAAGGAGCGTTGCATGGTCGGCCATATGGCGCCTCAAATGGTGCCATACCTATGTTAGGCTGATAACTGTTGTTGTATGTGAACTCTATTAGGTGCAAGTGATTGTCTTACAGGCCACCAAAATCAAGAATGCAAGCTTGCAAGAGATCCTCCAAGATATGGCTCACTCTCTTGGTCTGCCCATTTGTTTGTAGGTGATAAGTTGTACCGAGATGCAGCTTCATCCTCGACCCCTCTTGTAAACTCTTCCAAAACCTATTAGTGAACAAAGGGTCTCGGTCGCTCACAATGCTCTTTAGCACACCATGGAATCGCACAACCCATTTCACATTTAACTCGATCAATTTGGATGCCGTTCTATTAGAATTTATAGGTATAAATCTAGAAATCTTCGTCAATCTATCGACTGTGATCCAAATGCTATCATACACTCCTCTGGTCCTCGGCAATCCATCGAAGCTTGTTCCCATTTCCACTCGGGAACCTCGAGCGGTTGCAGCAAACCTCTCTGCTTCTTCTACTCTACCTTTACCAGCTGAGAGTTCATGCACTTCGAGATGAAAGCTCCAACGTTCTTCTTCATCCCCTCCCAATAAAATGTCTGTCTCATATCATAGTACATTTTATTGTCATCGGGATGTATAGCCAATCTCGAATGATGGCACTCTCGTAGCACCTCATCCCTCAACCTATCGAAATCAGGAACAAACAATCTTATGTTCTTACATAGCTTACCATCATGATCGAGCACATACTGCTTCACCTCCTTAGACTGTATTCCTTCTATCTTCGCTATGATCTCTACTAGTCTAGCATCTCATCTCTAACTAGTACCAATCCGCTCAATCAAGGTGGGTCTGATCGTCAGGCTAGCCAACACTTCCGGCTTTAGCTCACATCGAGGTCTAAAATCATAGCCAATGATAAAATCTAACTATTACCACTCTAGGAACATCGTCCTAAGCTAGCATGTCTCCTACTCAATGCATCAACGACCGCATTTCCCTTAGCCGGTGTATAGGAAATGCCAAAGTCATAGGAGGCTAGGAACTCTAATCATCGCTGCAGATGAAGGTTAAGGTCCTTCTAGGGGAATAGATACTTCGATGACTTGTGGTCCGTATACAACTCGAACCTCTCTCCATGCAAATAATGTCTCCATATCTTCAAAGCAAATACTATCATCGCTAACTCCAAATCATGAGTCGAATACCGTCTCTCACGTTGTTTCATTTGATGACTAGCGTAGGCGACAACCTTTCCTCTCTGCATCAACACCGCACCAAGTCTAGTAGCACGGGCGTTTGTGTATACTATCAGCTCCTCATTCCCGCTCAAAATGACTAATACTGTGTGCTCGTCAACCTCACTTTTAGACTCATGAATGCATGCTTGCACCTTGCGTCTGAAATAAAAGTCTAATTCTTCTTCGTTAAGTTGATTAACGGCGCTGCTACCTTAGAGAAGTCCTTGATAAAACATCTATAACATCCCGCCAAGCCAAGGAAACACCTTACGCTTGTAGCGGTCTTAGTCAATCCCAGTCCTGTACTGCTACCACCTTTATAGGATCTATAGAAATTCCCTACTTAGAAACAAGATGACCCATAAATCACACTTCCCTCCTCTAGAAGTGACACTTTGAAAACTTCCCCTTTAATTGGTGCTTCCTTAACATCTCGAGTACAATCCTCAAATGCTACTTATGTTCTTCCTCCATCCTCAAATGAACAAGGATATCATCCACGAACACAAGTACAAACTTATTTAGCCGATCCTTGAAAATACGGTTCATAAGATCAACATAGGATGCCGAAGCGTTGGTTAGTCCGAATGGCATAACCAACCACTCATAGAATCCAGATGACACATGGAATGCTATAATCAGAACATTCTCCTTCGTCGCTATCAGTTGTTGAAACCCTGTCACGAGGTCTAACTAATAGAACACCCTAGCACCATGAACTGATCGAACTAGTCTTCAATACGTGGGAGTGGATACTTTTTCTTCTTAATTACCTTATTCAGCTCACGGTAATCTACACACAACCTTAGATAGCCATCCACCTTAGTGGAGAATACCCCAAGTGCGCTCCACATGGATATGCTCCTACGAATGTACCCTCGACTCAATAAGTCATTCATTTGCACCTACAAGTCCTTCTGCTCCCTGGATTCCATACACCTCAAAGGCATAACTATCGATCTAGCATTCTTCACCAAATCTATATGTACTTTATCTCCCTGTGTGGTGGTAATCCAGTCGCCTCCTCGAATTTGTCCAGATAATCCCTTGCTACAAGCACAAATGACAACTTATCATATGGGATTTCGAGCAAGTACAAAAAGTTTACCATCACCTCATCATCAGGTAAGCAGCCTATCTCCAACCTACACCAATCATCTGTCCCTATCATCACCAACGGCCTCTTACAATCCACCACTACTCCATGCCTCTATAGCGAATCTATCCTTAGAATAATCCTGAACCCTAAAAAACCCAAAACAAAGAAATTACAAGCAAACAAATATCCATGACTCGATAAGGCTAAGTCTCGACAAACCATGCAAAGGCTAGTCGATCCTCCAATGGGGTTTGTGAAAATCAAAAGTCGGCCAATTATCTCGGGTTTCAATCCCAATCCATCTACCAAATCACCGGATATGAAGGAATGTGAAGCCTCGATATCAAATAAAACACATACAAGTGTAGCAGAAATAGAAAACATAACCTGTATAATGATGCTTTTCCCATAGTCTTTCGCTGATGCAGCACTCAACGAAGACGGAACAATGTTCAAAGCGTAAGCAGACATAACCTGCTTATTCCTCGGTGGTGCTGGACAATCCTTCTTGATATGCCCCAGCTTGTTATAGTTGTAGCACTTCTTGCCCTATGCCTTGTAGTTTCTGACAAGATGACCCTTATCTCCACAATTATAGCAAGTAGGCTCCTACTTACCCTTTTTTTGACCATTCTTCCGGAACCGCTTCTTCTTCTTATTGTTGTCCCACATCCCCTTGCCTCCTCTGCCAACTTGCAGCTTTGTTTTGCCCTTAGGAGCAACAATTGACTTAGGCTTAGGATATAGAATCTCATGTCAAAGGGCCTTCTCTACCAGCCTCTCAAAGGTCTCATCGATACGACTCACGAGTTTTTCTCCAAGATAATCATCAAAGCCCATAATGAATTGAGCGAAGTATCAATAAAAGATAGATCGTACTTAGACAGTGGGTCGAACTCAGTCATGTACTACGATACAAACATATCCCCTATCTAAAGTCTGAAAACTTCCGTAAGAGCACTAACTTCTAAGCGGTCGATATATACTTCTCTTTAAAGCTTGCCTTAAACTACTCCCAAGCAATCTGATCCTCGGAAGTAGTAATCTTGATGGCATTCCACCACCCCATAGCTTGTTCCTGAAGTTATCTAGAAGTCAGCTTCCTCTTCATCGCATCCTATAACTATGTATCCTCAAAGATGCATTCGCAGGTATCTAACCAATCATGCACTTTGATGGCTGATTCTATTTCGAGGAATGGTTTGCCTTCTAGAGTAAAATAATCCTTGTTTAGTTTGGTAAAGTCAGCTCTCAGTGGTTGCATTGGAGCACCACCACCAACAGCCGTAGTAGGAGCAACTTGGGCATTCTGAACCATGTTTCGCACCATCTCAATGAACATGTTTTGCAAGTTGAGTTAGCAGCCCCCGATCTCGCCCCCTCCTCGACTCCATAAATTGAGTTCCTAGCAGCATTCCTCATTATCCGGCTCAAGTTGTAATAAGAATGATCAGTCTCTCTAAAAGGAATAAGTGGTGTCCATGAATGCAATGCAACTTATACACTATATATATATACACTACTGCATAGTTTTGAAAACCAAAATATAACAAGTACGCTCTCTCATATATCATTCAATCCATCCTAAGATGATAGCTCCTTCCTTATCTCTAATGGATCTAAGTATCAACTTAAGTCGTCTACGCAACCTTAGCTCTGATACCAAATGTAACGACCACCCTAAACCTTCGGTATCCAATATATATGTATAGAGTGTTGTGGAGGTACCCAGCCAATGCAAAACAGTAGCCAAAGGTGTAAACTAATAAAAATCCAAGCATAGAACCTATAGAACATCTCACAGCGTGCATCAAAAATATAATATAATAATATATATGTAAAATAGGCGAGATAGTGACATAATCAAATGGACCATAGATAAGAACATTAAGTGCATCGGGTCCACAAACTATACAAAAACTGAAATAAAGAGTTTATACATCCCCAATCTCCAGAATAAACTCTATAACTGTCTCTCAAATTGCAAGTACTAACATTGCTCCATAGTACAGCACAACATAATATATGCGATAGTAAGCTCCAATGTATAGATATATGAAAGCGAAGCCTTCCGCTCGTACTTCGTACAGCTCTATGCATTATCTAGACCTACTATCCCTAATGTACTCATTTAAGAGTACCTAAGATAATAAGAAGCAAAGCATAAACCCTTGGGTTAGACAATAATCTGGTGTGAGAGATATATCATCTAAAAATACTATAAAAACCATGTATAGAAAATAGAGGCATATGGTGTAAAGAACCATACCTGGACTATTCCTAAATCTAAAGAGTTAGTACATACAGTCGATACATTCTAGTCTACTATCTCAACCATATAAGTGTACTACAATCGAAGTACAATGTCCAGTGTCTAGGTATGCGGTCGAAGATACCTACATCGTGTGACACCATAAAGTGATAAAAAACCATGGAAAACATAACATCCATTAAACAATCCTCACCATCACTCGTGTGCATTAGATATATGATAACTCGTATGGCACAATCACAAACTAGGGACCTAATCGAAATCCCGGCTTCATTGGTGCTCGAATCCATACCACTCTAAAACGCGAAGAACCATGCCTACAATCGCAAAGCCCAAAGTAATCTGCTATCGCAAGATCCAGACTAATTCACAAATCCAGGTGGGCGTCCCCACATAGCCCTTCTTTATGAGCATGCTAGAAGCCTCCGAGTTATGAAAAATCCCTTTGCAGGTGTCTCCATAATTGAACTCAATCGTTATTCCATCACTGCCATTTCCACAGTAGGCATAGTCATAAATCCTCATGGATAACTGTCATGACTCCCATCGTTAAGTCATAGTCTTCGAAACGCCTATAGACATACATCGTAAGTCGTAGAGCCATCATACTAAGGTTCTAAAGTCACCACCACCATCATCGGCGCGATCATGTCGAAGTGTCATGCCATCACTTCACTAATCGCCACATAAAATCCAAGATCATCCTTAGTCGTCCCGGAGTCATTCGCCCTTATGCTAAGCCTACCCCCGAAGCTGCCCTGACATGCTGTAACGACCCGTAAATTTCAACTGTTTTAATAACGTAATTAGTTGAAATTTTGTGGAATTTTAAACGATAAAATTTTGAAATTAAAATTTAATATTTGGAATACGTCGAGTTAAACATAGCAACTGGTAAATTTTCGTCCGAAAATATGAAAGTTTATTTCGCGTGTAAATTCACTTCAATTTAATCAGTTAAAGTAATGAAAATAAAACGTTTTCGAAACTCAAATATTTTTACATAGAAAAATTCTAAACCATCTTCTGAGCAAGATGTCAGTTCGTCATTTTTCCAAATTCGGACATCTATTGCTCCGTCGTTCTTATTTTCCGCAAAATAGCAGCATTCTGGTACCGATATCGATTTTTATCGGATGATCATACCACTGATATCTGTATACCGTTTTGATCGTCTCGTCGTGCTGATCTCTACGGTATATTCAAATTCGTGTTTTGGAGTCCGGTTCGTCGCGGAAACCGCGAAACGGTTAACCGTATCGGCACCGGGTCCGTGACCATTTGATTTCTTTTGCGTTTCAAATTTTAAACGCGCATCAATGAATTGCCTTAATTATTTTCAGCTGAATCTAGAGAAACGTTACTCTGTCCTTTCACTTTTTCTTTAATACTTACGTTTCCAATAATAAAGCTGAGAATTTTGAACAGCCTTTCTATTTTTCAAAACCCACTTTCACTTTGTCTGCCTCTTTCTAATCTGAAACATCATCTATTCGTTCTTCTAAGAATAATACACTGCCATAACCCAATCACCGCCCACTTCCTCTCCTCCCTTCACCTAGACCGAAGCAGCCTCCTCAACCGATCCCATGGCCGAAGCTAAACACCCAGCCACAACCGAACCTTGCAGCCCTCCGCCTCTTCCACCCAATAGGCACGCAAGCAGCTGCCACCAAAATAACTCCCTCCCCTGTCGAGCAGTCCGCCACCTTAGCACCATCTTCGACCTTCCTATAATGCCGAGTTCCACTTCGCCCATCTCCTTTTGCTGACCGACCGCCTACCGAACCTTCACCATCAACCACCGTGCCACCGCCCGTACATGCCGCGTCCAACCGCCACCACCCTAGGTTTCAGCCAAGCCCGCCCATGCCTAGACCACCGCTGCCCGGCTCCCCACCAACGCCACCATGTTTCCGTCCCGAACGCCCCCATAGCCGAGACTCATACTCCCCTCCACCTTGACTTGATAGCCTCCACCACCTTATCACCCGATTCCGCCCCTTCATGGCCGAGACTCCATTAGCAGCCCTTCATCCCACCATCGCCTTCACAATTCGCCTGCAACACCACTCGGCTGACAACCCACAATTAGCCTGTCGCCACCTCTGACCAAATCTCCAGCCTTCCCACTATCCATCCTTGCATGCCGTACTTCCCAGCCGCCTTGATCGTCAACCGAGTTCTCTTCTCGCCTTATAGATTGGTTCGTTTGTAAGTATTTGTAACAGCTTGTTTTAGTTTAAGTATATATATATATATATCATACATCTAACAGTCCCGTTAAATTATATATTTAGTTATCATATTTATATGTTTATAATGCTTGTAGATATTTTATGGTATATGTTTTACGAGTGGGTATTGTTCAAATCTATTTTAGTTTATGCAGAGTATTTTATATCATAGTACTAGTAGATTGTTTAAGTGTTATACTATATATAAGTTCTATACATATATTAGTATATAGATTTTTCTGTTGGAATCTGATTATAACAGTGTTATGTATATTTTAATATACTTGAAATCTTGTTTACATTTTGGTCTTCTATTTTGTAAGTTTTGGTTTTCGTCTGGGTGTTGTTACGTGTGCACTATTCATTTGTTTTGCATATAGCTTTATATCGATGTGTACTTGCACATGTTTGGACCTGTCTAAACGTTTATAATATGTTATTTATATCGAAATTGTGGATTTTATTTTGAAACAGATTCTTGTAATATATTATGTTTGTACACATATTAGTTGAATATATATAGGTATTTATTTATAGAATCTATTGTGTTATAATTTATGTTTACCAAATGTATAGGTGTACAGTTTTATATTAACACGTCTTTACGTGTATGTCTTTTATAAATATTATAAAGCTTAGCAAGTTGGTTTTATTATAACGTATAGATATTTTGATATGCGAAATTGTCAAACTGGTTGTTTATATATATACATAATATATAAATTGATGAAGCTTTCAATTGGGTCCTAAAGCGTTTATATATGTATATAAAAATATATATAGATTTGGTTGCAAACATATATAGAGAATTTATTATTGATTTGAAATTTATGTATATAAAAATTTCATTTAAATTATATATTTCAAATTGATGTTTAGAAAATTTATACCACATGTATTTTGTTCAGTTTACATCCAGCTAATTTAATTTGCTTCATCGATCCCTATTATCAGCTTGTTCGACGAATTCGTGTCCATCTTCCTTTGCTTTGGAATTCGTACTCTGGTTCGTAACCCATTTCATTGTCAAAAATCTCTAGCCTCGAAAGGTGAGCACTCACTCACGATTAACGTTCTTTTATTTATTAAATCTGATTTCAATTAAAACGACAATTGAAATATGCTGCTGTTAGTTAATTACACTGCTATATCTGCTATTACCTGTATCAGTTCACCTGTGACATCTGACACCATTATCTGTTAATTATTTATGCGATGATAATACAGTTTGGCTGATAATTGATTGATTGTTGATGTTTATATTGGACGTTAAATTGTTAATGTTAAAATGATAAATAATATGCAATTGAACTTGACGTAGGTTAGTTAAATGTTAAATTTGATTAAAATGACATTTGTATAATATGACCCCTTTTACTGTTGAATTTATTGACACGTAGGATTTGTTTAATTACATTTTGAACCACTGAATGTATGTTGTTAAATTGATGATGTATGAAATTGTAAATAGATGACAAGTGAAAACCGTAATGTAATAAATCTTTAATCTACATGAAATGATAGTGTAGATTTTAGAAATAATTATATTAGTTCGTACAAATAACAATGCGAATTAATACGGTTATTTCGGGATTATTTGAATTGATTATTGGATTGATATTGGTTTTTTTTGTTATTGCTTGTTTATTTACTTTGACACCATCCCAGTTATCACACTGCAAGTTCCCTTTACTATGCTTTGATTTTGAATTGAATTGGAATCGGGTTGAAATGATAAATACCCAAATTGAACTTTGACCTTGGATATAGAAAATTAAATAATAACCCGATTGGTCAATAATTTGATTTATAAAAATAAAATGAAGATTTTATTTGAATAAATAATATGGTTTTGAAACGAAGTTGGAAATTGAATTTAATGAAATTTAAACGTGAATATTTAATAATCTGAAATGAAATATTAATAAAGAAATTGATGACAGAAGGTTGTTTAATTTGAGAAATGATTGAATTAAGTTTGAAATTATAATTAAGTTTGAAATTATTAAATTTTGAAATTATTTAATAATTAAGTTTGAATTATTTAATAATTGAATAAGATTGAATCATTTGATAATTGAATAAAAATTTGAATTCTTTGATAAGAGAAATTGGACTTTTGAAAAAGTGAGATTTGAACTTTATTAATAATTGAAATTGAGTTTCTTTATTAATTATGTTTTGGAAAATTATTTAAGTAAGTAAATAAGTGAAATTGAATTTCTTTAACAAGGAATAAAATGTGATTTATTGAAATTAATGTAAGACTTGAAATTTAAAGAATTTGATTTGATGAATTTAATTTAATTAAATTTGTAAGTTTGATATAATGAAGTTGAATTTAAGTAATTGATTTATTGAATTGGAATTTAATAGAAATTGTTTTGAATGACAAATTAACTTAACGAATATTGAATGAAATCGATAAATGAGTTTAAATTGATTTGAATGTTAAATAGAATTTATTTAAATGATTTCGGAATGAAACTTATATACGAACTTGAATCAATATTTGAATTGTTTTAAAAAGAGATTGAAATTGAATTATAAGATTTTGAAATGATAATTTGGAAGTTTTGAAACGTAAATTTTTGGAAATTGGTTTTGAAAGACAAATGAATGTTGATTTATAAACTCTGATTGAAATGGAAATTGATTTGGTTTTGAAATATATTACATGACCAATCGGTGTAATAATACGTAGTTATTAAAGAGACCGGGATCGGATATGGACATACTCTCTGTCGATACCGAAAACCACTTTAATAACTAATATACGCGGAGTGTTGATCCAGAACGAAGTGGATGGTTTGGTGAACGCGTTGACTGAAGAAAGAGAACGATTTTGGATGACCCTTGACATGACTAAAACAGGAGCCGCGCCGGGCCATTGAGGATCGCCATCTCTAGCGGACACACTTCTTCGATACCATATCTATTACTATTGTGATTCGATTTGGGTGAACCCCTCGATTATGGGAGTGTTGTTTCGCGGTGTTGGGGTAGTAGCTGCTATGCCCAACATCAATCCGGATCACGCAACTACTAGTATCCTAGTTGGTATCGCCTCATGTACCTTGTCATACTGATTATCCTATTCGCGACCACTACGATTTTGATTTGTACCTTTAGTATATGGATTGCCCTCTGGTGACTTCCGGTTTTGGGGAAACTACGGTCTTGTATATGCTTTTGGGAATAAACAGGTTAAGAGGTGTATGGGCCCTGCTTAACCCTACTTTGATATCTTTATATTACTGATAGACATTATCTACTTAGCGTACATTACTACCTAGTAGATAGTTTAACGGATCCTTAAAGGATGGTTATTCCAAACATCCTTTGAGTTACTTGTATTTCAATTGCTATTTCACTTGAGTTGGATTTATTAATATAAGAATGTTAATCCTGACTCGAGTGTCTTGTGTTTTTGCTTTACGCTCGGGTCAGACTTAGTGGTTCAGCTTTCGAGACTCACCTTTGGAGTTGGAGCTTCGCTTGGAGATCCAGCTATCTATACAGCTTTCAGATATTCGATGATTCCAGTGATGTATTCTGCTTTGTATCTGATGTATCATATTTCTCTTCCGTTGTATCTGGTTTAACTCTGATGTAACTTATATATTTATATAGTAGCTTCATGAACTACTATCTCTTTTATTTCCGCTTTACTTATTACTCTGTGTCTGTGATCTGTGATTATTTATTTACTGTATATGTTCAGTTTTGCCAAATTTAAATTAACAACGCGGTATTTTGAGCAATTCAACTCCGGCATGAGTGTCTACCTATACACTTATAATGGATGCGAATGGTCCAAAATGGCGGGTCGTTACAGTTGGTATCAGAGCTTTGGTAGCTCTAGGCAAAACTTAACATATAGGGTAAATGTATTTACAGAATCACTTTCATTTTGAGTTTTAATCTGTTCCGTTCTGATTCGATTCTTTCGAATTTTGAAACGTTCCCCTTGGTTCCGAAATTTCATTCGTGTCCCTCACTATTCGTTTTCTTTCTATTCTGGAGCATCACATAACTCCACTTCAAATGATGTCTATAATAGATCGGCGGTCTCGCCAATCTTCGAATGATTTTAAAGGTGTGAAACTCCTTTACAATAGGCATTGATTTACCGGAGATTTCTGTATCCTCGGTTTACGTGGCTATCTATTCCCTGCTATACCTGAATTCCATCTCTTGAGATCGAGTGTTGATTTACCTCGGAATTCAGCATCGATCTTATTCTTGAAGTTACGGTCAATCCGGTTAAGGTTGCCCGTGAATTAAATAAGTTTGTCCATCTCCTGATTCTGTTAATTGAATTATCTTATCTTCTGTTTCAAACTTATTTTCGAATCAAATTTCTCTTTGATTTAAGTCCATCAAAATTTGAAATCCTATCCTTATTTCGAAAATTCATTCCTGTATCGGCGAGCAAAGAAATGTATTTGAAAATTTATATTTAAAAATGTTTTATATATTGTGTTGTTTGAGTTGCTGATGTTGATTTGGGTTTTCGATTGATTCGTCTGATCAACGCTATCGATAGAATTTCCAAAACACTTGAGCAGAGCAAACAGACACAATATTGTTTTCAAATTTGTTTGATTATATTGTAAAAACATAGGGAAAATTTTCTGGAATTTTGGGGATAATTAAATTGGTTGTTTGAAATGATAATATTTGATTATCATTTATTATTCTAAATGAATTTATAATTATGGTTTATAAATTGATTTGGAATTTAAAATGAACTTAATTCAGAAATTTGAGAATTTAGTTTCCGGTGATTTCGAACTTTGGTTTTTAAAATTTTTAAAGTATATAGTATTGGAAGCATTTTCGAATAGAAATCGTTTTCAAAGAATATTTTAAAATGTTGAAATCAGTGCTCTTCTCTTTGTCGCTGGAAAATAATTTCGGTGATGGCGGCCGCATCATCGATATTCATTTTCGAGTTTCGAAGTGGAGAAACCATTCTGTAGCTTTGCTACGGTTTTGTTTTGAAAAATATTTTGATTTGATTTTCTTCAGTATAATTTGATTTATATATAAGTATCTTATTTTAAAATTTAATTTGATTTCATATAAATATATTATATATCTCTCTAAATTGTTTAAAGTTAATCGGAAATCTAATTCTTAAATGTTGTTAAAAGATGATTTTAATTATAAATAAAACCAAAATTTGGAATGAATATTTAAACTTGAATAATTGAATGAGGAAAATTTTATTTGTATATTATTCAACTGCATTCTAAAACAACTTACCTAAATCATTCAGAAGTTGAATATGTAATTGGATAATATATAATAGAAATTGAATTTATAAATAAAATTTGAGTGGTTATAACAAATGTTATACACTTAAATTTTAATTATAAAATGTTAATAGAGATAAATAGAATAATAAGATAATTGAAAAATAAATTTTGTTTTGAAGGTTAATTAATAAATTGAAATTAGATCAACTTATGGAAATACCTTGAATTTAAAATCAATTAATGAATATAAATTAATTTAAGTGAAATTTATGTGGTTTAAATTAATTTATATGGTTTAAATATATGTAATAAGATATATTAAGTAAAATAGACTTAATAATAATTTGGAATAAAGAAGAATTAAATTTGATGAATAAATATGATTTTATTAAATGACTATTCTAATTTGTGGTTTTAGAAATTTGTTAATTAAACATAATTGGATAAAAAGATAATGAATTTAGAAACAATTAAGATTGATTTCACTTAAGTGAAATCAAATGGATTAAATCAAACTATTGAATTTTAATTAATTTAAATTTGAATTCATATGGTTTAAATTAATTGTTATTTTGTATTTCAAATCTGTTTTTCTTTCTGGTTGTTTCTATTCTCCTACCTCATTCCTTTTCGAGGACGAAAAGTTTTGAGTGGGGGAGAATGTAACGACCCGTAAATTTCAACTGTTTTAATAACGTAATTAGTTGAAATTTTGTGGAATTTTAAACGATAAAATTTTGAAATTAAAATTTAATATTTGGAATACGTCGAGTTAAACATAGCAACTGGTAAATTTTCGTCCGAAAATATGAAAGTTTATTTCGCGCGTAAATTCACTTCAATTTAATCAGTTAAAGTAATGAAAATAAAACGTTTTCGAAACTCAAATATTTTTACATAGAAAAATTCTAAACCATCTTCTGAGCAAGATGTCAGTTCGTCATTTTTCCAAATTCGGACATCTATTGCTCCGTCGTTCTTATTTTCCGCAAAATAGCAGCATTCTGGTACCGATATCGATTTTTATCGGATGATCATACCACTGATATCTGTATACCGTTTTGATCGTCTCGTCGTGCTGATCTCTACGGTATATTCAAATTCGTGTTTTGGAGTCCGGTTCGTCGCGGAAACCACGAAACGGTTAACCGTATCGGCACCGGGTCCGTGACCATTTGATTTCTTTTGCGTTTCAAATTTTAAACGCGCATCAATGAATTGCCTTAATTATTTTCAGCTGAATCTAGAGAAACGTTACTCTGTCCTTTCACTTTTTCTTTAATACTTACGTTTCTAATAATAAAGCTGAGAATTTTGAACAGCCTTTCTATTTTTCAAAACCCACTTTCACTTTGTCTGCCTCTTTCTAATCTGAAACATCATCTATTCGTTCTTCTAAGAATAATACACTGCCATAACCCAATCACCGCCCACTTCCTCTCCTCCCTTCACCTAGACCGAAGCAGCCTCCTCAACCGATCCCATGGCCGAAGCTAAACACCCAGCCACAACCGAACCTTGCAGCCCTCCGCCTCTTCCACCCAATAGGCACGCAAGCAGCTGCCACCAAAATAACTCCCTCCCCTGTCGAGCAGTCCGCCACCTTAGCACCATCTTCGACCTTCCTATAATGCCGAGTTCCACTTCGCCCATCTCCTTTTGCTGACCGACCGCCTACCGAACCTTCACCATCAACCACCGTGCCACCGCCCGTACATGCCGCGTCCAACCGCCACCACCCTAGGTTTCAGCCAAGCCCGCCCATGCCTAGACCACCGCTGCCCGGCTCCCCACCAACGCCACCATGTTTCCGTCCCGAACGCCCCCATAGCCGAGACTCATACTCCCCTCCACCTTGACTTGATAGCCTCCACCACCTTATCACCCGATTCCGCCCCTTCATGGCCGAGACTCCATTAGCAGCCCTTCATCCCACCATCGCCTTCACAATTCGCCTGCAACACCACTCGGCTGACAACCCACAATTAGCCTGTCGCCACCTCTGACCAAATCTCCAGCCTTCCCACTATCCATCCTTGCGTGCCGTACTTCCCAGCCGCCTTGATCGTCAACCGAGTTTTCTTCTCGCCTTATAGATTGGTTCGTTTGTAAGTATTTGTAACAGCTTGTTTTAGTTTAAGTATATATATATATATCGTACATCTAACAGTCCCGTTAAATTATATATTTAGTTATCATATTTATATGTTTATAATGCTTGTAGATATTTTATGGTATATGTTTTACGAGTGGGTATTGTTCAAATCTGTTTTAGTTTATGCAGAGTATTTTATATCATAGTACTAGTAGATTGTTTAAGTGTTATACTATATATAAGTTCTATACATATATTAGTATATAGATTTTTCTGTTGGAATCTGATTATAACAGTGTTATGTATATTTTAATATACTTGAAATCTTGTTTACATTTTGGTCTTCTATTTTGTAAGTTTTGGTTTTCGTCTGGGTGTTGTTACGTGTGCACTATTCATTTGTTTTGCATATAGCTTTATATCGATGTGTACTTGCACATGTTTGGACCTGTCTAAACGTTTATAATATGTTATTTATATCGAAATTGTGGATTTTATTTTGAAACAGATTCTTGTAATATATTATGTTTGTACACATATTAGTTGAATATATATAGGTATTTATTTATAGAATCTATTGTGTTATAATTTATGTTTACCAAATGTATAGGTGTACAGTTTTATATTAACACGTCTTTACGTGTATGTCTTTTATAAATATTATAAAGCTTAGCAAGTTGGTTTTATTATAACGTATAGATATTTTGATATGCGAAATTGTCAAACTGGTTGTTTATATATATACATAATATATAAATTGATGAAGCTTTCAATTGGGTCCTAAAGCGTTTATATATGTATATAAAAATATATATAGATTTGGTTGCAAACATATATAGAGAATTTATTATTGATTTGAAATTTATGTATATAAAAATTTCATTTAAATTATATATTTCAAATTGATGTTTAGAAAATTTATACCACATGTATTTTGTTCAGTTTACATCCAGCTAATTTAATTTGCTTCATCGATCCCTATTATCAGCTTGTTCGACGAATTCGTGTCCATCTTCCTTTGCTTTGGAATTCGTACTCTGGTTCGTAACCCATTTCATTGTCAAAAATCTCTAGCCTCGAAAGGTGAGCACTCACTCACGATTAACGTTCTTTTATTTATTAAATCTGATTTCAATTAAAACGACAATTGAAATATGCTGCTGTTAGTTAATTACACTGCTATATCTGCTATTACCTGTATCAGTTCACCTGTGACATCTGACACCATTATCTGTTAATTATTTATGCGATGATAATACAGTTTGGCTGATAATTGATTGATTGTTGATGTTTATATTGGACGTTAAATTGTTAATGTTAAAATGATAAATAATATGCAATTGAACTTGACGTAGGTTAGTTAAATGTTAAATTTTATTAAAATGGCATTTGTATAATATGACCCCTTTTACTGTTGAATTTATTGACACGTAGGATTTGTTTAATTACATTTTGAACCACTGAATGTATGTTGTTAAATTGATGATGTATGAAATTGTAAATAGATGACAAGTGAAAACCGTAATGTAATAAATCTTTAATCTACATGAAATGATAGTGTAGATTTTAGAAATAATTATATTAGTTCGTACAAATAACAATGCGAATTAATACGGTTATTTCGGGATTATTTGAATTGATTATTGGATTGATATTGGTTTTTTTTGTTATTGCTTGTTTATTTACTTTGACACCATCCCAGTTATCACACTGCAAGTTCCCTTTACTATGCTTTGATTTTGAATTGAATTGGAATCGGGTTGAAATGATAAATACCCAAATTGAACTTTGACCTTGGATATAGAAAATTAAATAATAACTCGATTGGTCAATAATTTGATTTATAAAAATAAAATGAAGATTTTATTTGAATAAATAATATGGTTTTGAAACGAAGTTGGAAATTGAATTTAATGAAATTTAAACGTGAATATTTAATAATCTGAAATGAAATATTAATAAAGAAATTGATGACAGAAGGTTGTTTAATTTGAGAAATGATTGAATTAAGTTTGAAATTATAATTAAGTTTGAAATTATTAAATTTTGAAATTATTTAATAATTAAGTTTGAATTATTTAATAATTGAATAAGATTGAATCATTTGATAATTGAATAAAAATTTGAATTCTTTGATAAGAGAAATTGGACTTTTGAAAAAGTGAGATTTGAACTTTATTAATAATTGAAATTGAGTTTCTTTATTAATTATGTTTTGGAAAATTATTTAAGTAAGTAAATAAGTGAAATTGAATTTCTTTAACAAGGAATAAAATGTGATTTATTGAAATTAATGTAAGACTTGAAATTTAAAGAATTTGATTTGA
The DNA here is from genome assembly GCA_030737815.1 of Allium fistulosum. Taxonomy (NCBI): domain Eukaryota; kingdom Viridiplantae; phylum Streptophyta; class Magnoliopsida; order Asparagales; family Amaryllidaceae; genus Allium; species Allium fistulosum. The sequence continues at coordinate 342,850,439 of CM060904.1, forward strand.
TGAATTTAATTTAATTAAATTTGTAAGTTTGATATAATGAAGTTGAATTTAAGTAATTGATTTATTGAATTGGAATTTAATAGAAATTGTTTTGAATGACAAATTAACTTAACGAATATTGAATGAAATCGATAAATGAGTTTAAATTGATTTGAATGTTAAATAGAATTTATTTAAATGATTTCGGAATGAAACTTATATACGAACTTGAATCAATATTTGAATTGTTTTAAAAAGAGATTGAAATTGAATTATAAGATTTTGAAATGATAATTTGGAAGTTTTGAAACGTAAATTTTTGGAAATTGGTTTTGAAAGACAAATGAATGTTGATTTATAAACTCTGATTGAAATGGAAATTGATTTGGTTTTGAAATATATTAAATGACCAATCGGTGTAATAATACGTAGTTATTAAAGAGACCGGGATCGGATATGGACATACTCTCTGTCGATACCGAAAACCACTTTAATAACTAATATACGCGGAGTGTTGATCCAAAACGAAGTGGATGGTTTGGTGAACGCGTTGACTGAAGAAAGAGAACGATTTTGGATGACCCTTGACATGACTAAAACAGGAGCCGCGCCGGGCCATTGAGGATCGCCATCTCTAGCGGACACACTTCTTCGATACCATATCTATTACTATTGTGATTCGATTTGGGTGCACCCCTCGATTATGGGAGTGTTGTTTCGCGGTGTTGGGGTAGTAGCTGCTATGCCCAACATCAGTCCGGATCACGCAACTACTAGTATCCTAGTTGGTATCGCCTCATGTACCTTGTCATACTGATTATCCTATTCGCGACCACTACGATTTTGATTTGTACCTTTAGTATATGGATTGCCCTCTGGTGACTTCCGGTTTTGGGGAAACTACGGTCTTGTATATGCTTTTGGGAATAAACAGGTTAAGAGGTGTATGGGCCCTGCTTAACCCTACTTTGATATCTTTATATTACTGATAGACATTATCTACTTAGCGTACATTACTACCTAGTAGATAGTTTAACGGATCCTTAAAGGATGGTTATTCCAAACATCCTTTGAGTTACTTGTATTTCAATTGCTATTTCACTTGAGTTGGATTTATTAATATAAGAATGTTAATCCTGACTCGAGTGTCTTGTGTTTTTGCTTTACGCTCGGGTCAGACTGAGTGGTTCAGCTTTCGAGACTCACCTTTGGAGTTGGAGCTTCGCTTGGAGATCCAGCTATCTATACAGCTTTCAGATATTCGATGATTCCAGTGATGTATTCTGCTTTGTATCTGATGTATCATATTTCTCTTCCGTTGTATCTGGTTTAACTCTGATGTAACTTATATATTTATATAGTAGCTTCATGAACTACTATCTCTTTTATTTCCGCTGCACTTATTACTCTGTGTCTGTGATCTGTGATTATTTATTTACTGTATATGTTCAGTTTTGCCAAATTTAAATTAACAACGCGGTATTTTGAGCAATTCAACTCCGGCATGAGTGTCTACCTATACACTTATAATGGATGCGAATGGTCCAAAATGGCGGGTCGTTACACATGCCATGATGCAACCCCATGTACCCTTCCTTGTTCGGTACTTTGATATAGCTCCACTGGACAGAAAAGAGTGTCCGGTCTCCTATGGCATCACCGGACAGCAAATGCCGTCTGGTACCCAATGTTAACACACTGGGCATCAAATGTTGTCCGGTTCTCCCTTGCCACACCCGATAATAAATGATGTCCAGTCCTCCTAGTCATCACCGAACAACAAATGCCGTTCGATCTCCCATGACTCCATCAGATAGCAAATGCTATCTGTTCTTTCTCTAATGATGGACCAACCTTACCCCGTGCTAGCTCCTCCCAAGCCTGAAGTCCAAGTCGAGCCAACCAATGCCGACCAAACCGACCTGACCAAAAAACAGTAGTAATTTCAACTTCCATTTTCATGTTGACTTCATCACTATGCTCAGTCCATTGACCCTTGTGCATTCCACATGCAATGATACAACCCTCAACTACATTGAGTCAATCCATCGAAGCCCGATTTCACTGTTCCTAACCGTAGGTCGCTCTAGTGAGCGTTTTCAACCACATAAGCATACAAAGAAAGACCATACATAAATCAAGCAACATTCAAACATGAAAATCACACAATCAATCATAGCAGCCATCATACAAGTTGTATACAACACAGCCTAAAATATATCAAGACAGCTACATATCCAAATAACATGTCTAGAATACCAAAAATTCATTTATTCATGTTTTTACTACCGGTTGGATTTTAATAAAACATTAAAACTAATTTTGACTTTAAAAAATGGATCCAAAATATGTTAAAACTTGTATATGCATATATAGTAAGGTGAGAGATGATAAATCACTCACCAAAATCTCAGAAATCCAAGTTTTGCACGCAAATCGAGGAAAATCCAAAAATTAATAATCAATCCCTAAGTTTTCTACCCTAAAGTGTAGATTTGAATATCTCTAATGAATTTTTTTGCTAATCTACTCTTATTATACGATTTAAACTTGATTTGGAGGAGAAAAGAGAAGGTTTTGAGTGGAGAATGAGTTAATAGAAGCTTAGATCTACTTGAAAAGTGGTAAGAGTGATTTGGGGATGATGGTTTAGCCTATTATAGCCTCCAAACCCGAAATAGATTAGTGGGATTGCTCCCAAACCTCACTAATTACCCACTAACCTGCTCCAAAAAGGGCCAATCTTCAAATAGCCATATCTCCTTGCCAGAAAGTCCAAATTCCTATTATGACCCTCTATGGAAAGGGAAACCATCATATCTTGGTGTCGGATGCTAATTCGTCTTCTAACAAATGTTAAAGCAATTACAAGTTTTCAATCGTAAAATCGTTTGAAAAAATTCTAAAGATAGGAAATATCGCTGGTAGTCATTTCCTAAAGTTAAAGAGTCATACAACTTCATATGAATTTAAAAAAATATTTACAATCCTCCAATACGTAAAACATGAGTTGTTACATATATATATGAGATCTTAATCAATTATCCTGAATATCTACTTAAACCAATCCAACCAAATGGTAAAAAATTGCTTATACATATATTATTATACCTCTACTAGGTAATAGATTTAAAAAAAATATAATTACAGTGATTTATACTTCAATATAAATTCAGAGCTATAATTTTGCTCACCTAAGCTATAAATTCCCAAGTGTCGAAATCTAGTCCAAGCCCATATCATGTCGTAGATAATCTCACTATGAGTGCAATGGTGAAGATCATGTCTTGATTGTATCTTGTATGCAAGAGAAATGAATTAAATACAAATCCAATGATTCATTTACTAATTAGCTATAATTGAATAAACTAATCACCTTTAATTATCCTCAAATCTCATCTTTCCACATCTCGCATTCCTATGCACGAGATATGCACAGATACACCCCAATCTAACCATGTCATGCACACGTACTCGTTCACCTTTAATTCAACATGAAATGACGAACGACTAACTCTATCACATCACCCTGCATGCGCTCATCACAACGGTCACAAGCATGAAGAATTCAAGCCCCAAAATCAAGTTGCAACCTATAGCTTCTACACGGCTTCACTATGTTGGAAATCGCCTCAGGCCATTGGAGTGCGCCTAGCCACCACCATCGACTTCTCCTTCGTGAGCTGAGCACAATGGTCACCACCACAACACCTCTAATTCATTTCGGGAATTTCCCCTAAATCCTTGACCGAAGATTGACCGCCTCTACCGCAAGCCACATCCACCTTCAGGCCAGGACACCATCATCGAGATTCTCCCATGGCCGAAACACACAAAGCCATGTCTATCACTCCACTTTCGGTTCACCATCCCTAAACTCGAAATGACGGCCACGAAGAGGGTGTTCGACCAATGTAACATCCCGTATCTAGAGGCCGAAAGCTAAGCGCTACAGATGTTGCATTAATCAATAGTATTAACTTTTGGTGACAAAATACGGTAATGCTAATGGTATCCATAATATCAGAAGCACTTGAATATGAACAAAATCACAAATTTCTTAATAACATTTTGCTGATTACATTTCAAAACAACAATTCATATCCAAGTTACAAAATCCTAAAATGTTTCCCAAGCAATGATCAAATATAATTTACAATAATACGCCAAGAGCGACATATGACGATGCACACTTGGTTGATCAGAGTAAATATAGTCATATTTGACTTAATATACACACAGCGGAAATAAATTGAATAAAACTGCAACTCCTAAATAGCTATCCGTCAGCCATCTGCTCATATTCAGATGCTTTATTCGCCAAAACAACTAAAACCTGAAAACCTCAACCCACGGCCTCCTCAAATCAATTTTAAGCACCCGAGAGTTTAAGGGGAAACAAAAACTTCGGGTCAGACATAAAGCCTGGTGTGAATAATACTGTTACATCTTGGTTTACTGATATTGAGTGAGACCACGCCGCTTAGAGGAAAGGTTTCCCCTCACTAATATCCTTTTCAAAACATATATTTTGCAACCCTTTTCCTACAATCAAACTGATTATAATAATAATAATAGCAATATCCGTTATGCTAAAAACAAGTAATAAATTGACTATCTGTCCGTAAACTAGGCTAACTGCCCGCAAACTGGACTAAATACCTTTTGGCTCACTCGGGCCTACCAGATAAAATATCAAATGGTCTAAACATCTGTTAGACAAAACTTCTGGACGGTCTGTCCTTAACTTACTTCTCCAAGGGTCAACTGATCCTAATGATTTTATGGCTTACCAATAATCTACCTCTGTACATAAATATTCCTTTCTATGTGTAACCATAATTTTAGTCTTACCTGTGACTAAGCCCTACACACTGGAATTCTGGACTAAATTACCTAGGGGCTAATAGCTAATGAGTATAGGGCACGACCCTACACAAGTCCTATCTGGCTGTGTAGTTAAAGCGCTCGGCAGATTCAATGCGGTGGAGGTGCAAAAAGTCATAGCGAGGATACAACGAGGATATAGCGGGATATAACGGATCACTTTAAAATAGCATATAAAACTCATACCTAATGTTTTTACAAATATATAAATGGTAATAAATAAAAAATTAACATTCAATTGAATTATAATTAATACATAAATAATTTTAAATAAAAACATGTGCGAATATACTATACATAAACGTAAAACTATTATATAGCATAATTGAATTTAGTAGAATATTAGAGTATTTTCATTTTTGAAAATATATTAAAAATTCAATTAAATAAATTAATTTCATAATTTTTATAATGTATAAATGTCGTTTTTCAATTCATTTCTTTAAAGAAGATATAGCGGAAATAGCGGAATATAGCGGGAACAACGGGATATAGCGGAAATAGCGGGGCTTAAAGCGGAAAGGCTATATTTGGGGATATACGGAAAAATCATAGCGGTAGAAATCCGCTATGAGATATAGCAGGGTTATAGCGGGGTAATAGCGGGGCATTAACTGCATTGCTATCTGGTCTTTTAATCCGAGTCAATTTCATAGGGTTAACTACCCATCATCTTTTTCCTTGAAAAACCTTTTCAAAATGATTTAACCTTTTAAAATCATACTTATATAAGGAAAATACATTTTTAGCTTTACTCTACGCTATTTTGCCACGTTATATATAATTTACTCAAGATAATGTTGATGAAATTTAATGTGGATTACCTATCCCCTCAAAATAAGTTAAACTCCTTTTTAACTTGAAAATACTTAGGCTATACTACCTATTTAAAACATTGGAAACCTTTGTTTAAAACCTTTAAACAACCCCTTCAAAACCCTTGAAAGTAACCCTTTCAAATCCATTGAAAGTATCTCTTTCAAAACCATTGAAAATAACCCTTCGAAACCATTGAATGTAACCCTTTCTAAACCATTAAAAGCCTTTTCTTCGAAAGCTTTAAAACATTAGACATTCTTTTTTAAAACCATTAAATATTGCCTTTCGAAAACATAGGAAAAACCTTCCATTTCAACCCTTTCGAAACCCAAAGGAACCACCCCTTCGAAATCATTCATTAAAATCTTTCGAAAGCATCAAAACTCAACTCTTTCGAAAGCACTTAGGTTCAATTTAAAACATGTGGAACCTTTCGAAACCATTCAAAAATTTACCCCTTCGAAATCTTTGAAAACCGTTTCGGGCGAAACCATTTGGATTATGCCTTCAAGTAGAGCAAAAGGATCAGAACCCAATAAAGTCAAAAGCACTCCTCTCAAAATCATTCCTAAGTAAAGAAGTGATGGTATCGAAACCATCCCTTCGAAAACATTAGAGAAGTGACCACATTTTAGAAAACAAAGTAAAACAACCCTTTCGAAAACATCTGGGTCGAAAGGTAGAAAGCGGTAGCTAAAGGTTTCGATCTAGTCGAAAGCATTTATTTAAAACAATGGCACGACCCAACTGAAACAATATCTTTAAACCCATTTGACTTGGTCGAAAGCCAACCAAGTCGAAAGCTACTTAATCGAAAGCAAACAAAACCATTTTCCTTTAAAAGCAAAATAGTGCCTTAACCCCTTCGAAACCCATGGTTTCGACCCTATACCTTTCGTCTACATTCAAATTTACTACGTACCAGTTCCCTGATACCATGTGCATTGGTTTCGATAGTGTCGGAGGCGAAGGTATGGAGGCGGAACATGGTGCCGAAAGCATCGAAATAGTGAAATATCTGTCCTTTTAAACTATTTCTTTTGTACCTAACCTACCTTGTTTGTTAAAATCTAATTGGTTGCCAGTTTCTCTTTTCCAAAAATACTGCCGACTTTCTAGAAATAGAATTTGAATTTATTTACAAAAAGCCCCTTCTCCTTTTATAAATATATAAAACATTTAAGTCCCATGCCTTAAATAATTTTATATTCCCATCAAAACACTTAGGAAAATTCTGCAAAATTCCAGAAAATCACTTTTTATATGTTTTCTAATATATATAAATTTCAGACCCAAACCATTATTTAGTTAACCGTAAATAATTTATAATTCAAAATAACATTTTCTTTACTAGAAAATTCATATTAATTCCACAAAAATTCGGAAAAATCTAAAAAGTGAAACCCATCTCCAAAATATCATTTCTGATATTCATAAAAATTCGCAAGGTATTTAGATGTCATTTAATAGGGTTTTCATATTAAAACATGTCATAAAATCCATATGAACAAATATAAATCATCAACCAATATATATAATCATTCCATCATTCAAAAACATGGCAAATCATTGCAAATAAGTTCGGATTTCATCACAAATTCGAAAACAAAACAAATATGAGATGTAAAAATTATTCACCTTAGGTTTAGAGATGAAAGAAATTGAGATGTGAATGGATTTGATTTGCTTAAGCTTCTTCCTAGCTTTCCTCTATCTTTTTCCCCTTTTCTCTTGTTAACGGTGGCCGGTCTTAAGCTTTTAAAATTTTGATAAATGAAAAGTGAACACGTATGGAGATACACAGCTAAGGTTTAGGGATATAGGAAGGCCTTTTTCCTATTTTACCCCTCCTCTATTTCACTTAAACTCTTTCTTTTAATTCATTGGTTAAGTGGCACGGCTACCCCTTAATTAGATCAATCTCAATCCCCTAATCAACGCATTATTTTATTTAATTTAGCTAATTAAATATCGTAAATAATGTTATGAAAAAATGGGGTGTTGCAGACTCCCCTCCTTAAAGAATTTCGTCCTCGAAATTACGATAAGGTACTCAACAAATCTAACAAAGAGGTAAAATCTACCATCAAATAAGTCAGGATAAGTATCTCTACTCCTGCTATCAACCTCCCAAGTACAGTCCCTATCATCGTTGCTCCACTGGACTTTGACTAATCTGACCATCTTGGTTCTAAGCCTCTTCTCATCTCTCGCAATAATGCGAATTGTCTTCCTCACTATAGTCAAGTCCGGTTCTACTACTAAGTCCTCTATCATAGTTGGTGCAATAGTAGTCTTTGGGTCTCTAACACACTTTCTGAGATGAGAAACATGGAAAACATCGTGGATTCCTGCCAAACTGCTCGGTAACTCAACTTTATATGCGAGTTTCTCGATCCTCTCAACAATAGGAAAAGGTCCAACGAATCTTGGTACCAAATTTCCCGATCTTTCGAATCTGATCACACCCTTCATTAGTGACACCTTGACAAAAACCTGATCTCCAACCGAGAACTCTAAGTCTTTCCATCTCTGATCTGCATAACTCTTCTGAATAGACTGAGCCTCCTTCATTCTAGCTCAAATGACCTCAATCTTTTCTGCAACTTCTCTAACTAAATCTGGACCAAGAACCAACCTATCCCCGGTCTCTAACCAACAAACGGGAGATTTGCATGGCCTTCCATACATAGCTTCAAATGGTGCCATCCTAATACTAGTCTGATAACTGTTGTTATATGAAAACTCGACTAAATGCAGATGGTCTTCCCATGATCCCCCGAAATCTAGAACGCAATCTCTTAACAAATCTTCCAAGATTTTGTTAACTCTTTTCGTCTGCCTATCTGTCTGCGGATGGTAAGCGGTACTCATCTTGAGCTTGGTTCCCAAAACTTCTTGTAGACTCTTCCAGAACTCACCAGTGAATAAGGAATCTCTATCACTAATTATGCTACTAGGAATTCCATGCAGTCCGACCAAATTCTTCATAAGCAACTTCGCCAAAACAGGTGCCGTTCTGGTTGACTTAACTGAAATGAAATGGGCACTCTTGGTCAATCTGTCCACTATGACCCATATACTTTCATTTCCTCTATTCAACCTTGGCAACCGTCAATGAAATCCATAGAAATAGAATCCCATTTCCATACCGGGATATTCAACGACTGAAGCAATCCACTTGGCTTCTGGTGTTCAGCCTTTGCCTGCTGGCAATTCAAACACTACTTTACCCATAAGCCAATATCCAGCTTCATACCTTCCTAGAAGAAACTTCTCTTCATATTCTGATACATTTTAGTTCCTTCTGGATGAATAGAGAACTTCGAAAGATGGAATTATTCCAAAACTTCTTTCCTTACACTCGGAACACATAATCTCTCTTTCTTTCTCAAGCACCAATTCTAGTCAAAACTGAAGTCCTTTAAGTCATCGCTCTCAGTTACATCTCTTAACTTCCTGACCCGTTCAGCTAACACTGGATCCTCCTCCTGTTTAGAAGCAATCTTGTCGATCATCATTGGTCGAACTTCTAAACAAGATAACAATACGATTTCTCCGCTAGATCAAGCCTCAGATCTCCACTGCACTGCAATCTGCCAGTCCTTCCAAATCTTTCCACTCAGCTATCATTGCTAACACTGCATTTTGATGTTTCTTGCTAAGTCATCTGCAATCTTGTTGCCTTTCCCTAGTGTGTACTCAATCCCAAAATCATAAGCGGCAATAAACTCTAACAACCTCTACTATTTCATGTTTAGCTCCTTCAGAGAGAATAAATATTTCAACGACTTATGATCTGTATATAACTCAAACCTCTCTCCCAAAAGGTAATGTCTCCACACCTTCAACGCAAAAATCACTGCAGCCAATTCCAAATCATGCGTCGGATATCTAACTTCATGCGGTCAAAGTTGTCTAGAAGCATAGGTAATCACTTTACCTTTCTGCATCAGCACAACTCCTAATCTTGTTCTGCACGCATCTGTCGAAACCACCAAATCCTGATTCCCTTCTAGAATAACCAACACAGGTGCATGGGTCAATAAGTGTTTTAAACTCTGGAACACTTCCTCACACTTATCGGTCCACACAAACTTCACATTCTTTCTAGTTAGCTTGGTCATCGGTGCTCTATCCGCAAAAAAATCCTTATTGAATCTCTGATAATAACCAGCTAATCCAAGGAAACTCTTTATCTTGGTCACTGTCTCGGGTCTCTTCCAACTATTCACCGCTTCAATCTTAGTCGGATCTACTGACAACCCTTTTTTTGAGACTATGTGACCAAGAAACTTCACTTCTTTCTTCCAGAAATGACACTTCGAAAACTTTGCTTTCAACTGGTGCTGCCTCGACGTCTCGAGCATCTCTCTAAGATTAACTTCATGCTGTCTTTCATCCTTAGAGTATATCAAGATATCATCTATGAAAACCAACATGAACCTATCCAAGTGCTCTCGGAAAACCCGGTTCATCAAATCCACAAAGAAAGCTGGTGCATTCGTCAGCCGAATGACATAACTAACCATCCGTACGACCTATATCTGGTCCTAAACGCCGTCAAAGGTAAACTATACTTTGCTACTCTGAGCTGATGGAAACCTATTGCAAAATCTAACTGAGAAAATACCTTGGCTCCACTCAACTGGTCGAACAAATTGTCAATTCTAGGCAATGGATATTGATTCTTTATCTTCCTCTCATTCAACTTACGATAATCGATACATAGCCTCAACGATCCGTTCGGCTTCTTAGCAAACACTAGGTTGTTCCCCAAGGCAAACTACTTGGCCTGATAAAACTCTTGCCTTCGAAATCCACCAACTACACCTTCAACTCCTTCATCTCTGTAGGGGTCATCCTGCTCGGCAGCCTACTCACTGGTTCTGCTCCTGAAACCAAATTTATCCAAAACTCAATGGCTCGTTTCGGTGGCAATCCAACTACAAGATCAAAAACATCCATGAATTCTCTAACCACAAAAACTCGATTCAGCTCATCATCCAACTTCATAATACCTAACAAAGCATTCACCTCACTACTAGAACCTTCTACGGTATAAACAATCCCATCGCTACAATCAGGATGTCTAAGTGATATTTTCCTATCCTGGCAAAATATCCTAGCATCGTACTCACTTAACCAATCCATACCAAGAATAATTCCACCCCACAAAATCAAACACATGCAAACTGCAAACAAAGGTGTGACCTAACAAGTCAAACTCTAACTGGTCACATCTCAACCCTAGAGTTGCATACCCTCCTATTGGATTCGCAACCCGTAAGGAAGTAACTAAATATGTGGGTTCTAGGTTAAGCTTGTCTATCAAACATCTAGATATAAAAGAATGCGATGCACTAGTATCAAATAGAACGCTAACAGACATACCATGAATCATAAGCATACCTTCTAAAATTGTCTTTCCCTTCTCCTAAGCTGTTGGCTTCGAAGTAGCAGGCTCCAATGCATACACCTTTCCCTTTCCATCATTAGCGGGCTCCTTACACTGGTTCTAGTGGCCAATCTGGTCACAGTTGAAGCACCTTACATTCTCCTTCCTGGTCGCTTCCTTGGCCTTTCCAGCACGACACTCATTAGCAAAATGCCCCTTCTTGTCGCACTTGAAGCATACAATCTCAGACTTCCCTTTCTTAGCCGCTCCACCTTTCTGAGCACCTTTCTTAGGAAAGAACTTCCTCTTTTGACTCTGCCTAACCTGGACCTCCTTAGCCTTACTCTTCTCTAGAGAATCAAGCATCTCCTCATGCCTTAAAGCCATCTCCACTAAAACATTAGAAGGATCTCTAATATGAGGTAATGTGACCTTGCTAACTCAAGCTTTAACCCCCTGATGAACTTCTCATTCCTCTTCATCACTGTATCCATTTAAGCATACCCATATCTGGTCAACTCCTCGAACCTTATGGCATACTCCAAAACATACATCTCTCCCTGCTCTAACTCAGCAAACTTTCTGATCAGAGCATACTGTGCCATCACTGACATGAACCTTTCTTGGAACCTCCTCTTGAAATCTGCCCACGTCATGGTTTCCTCATCCACTGCCACAGTCACACTATTCCACCAAAACAAAGCTGCACCCTGAAGCTTTCTCGAAGCAAGCCTCCTCTTCTGCTCATCATTAAGCCCCAAGTCTACAAAGGTCCTCCCACAATGCAGTTACCAATTCTCCACTTCTATAGCATCCTCTATACCAATAAATGGCTTCCCTCCAAGCGTAGTGTAATATCTACTCGGCTTAGCATAATGGTTAACTACCGGAACTTCCGGTACCCCTGCTTCTGCAGCATTTCCTCCTAACACTCCAGCTGCAACACCCGCTTGCATCATATTCATGAAAAACTAGTAATAGCTTCCATTCCAACTTGCGGGATTCCAGCACCATCATTCTCTATGTGTTCCTGCCCTTGACTTCTCCTCGCATTAGGCATGGCATTCCCATCGGTGCCTTCCCCTCCTGGTAAACTCTTCCTCTTCTATCTTCTATACCTGTATTCAAACCTCATGAGATACAAAAAAATAACCTTAACAAAGATATGAGACTAAAGATAAAGCATATACTTATGTATAGCAAATACAAGTACGTTACTATAGCGTTATCCCATACTCCAATCTTACTCTAATTCCTTAGGATTATGTTTTCAAAACCATTTTTAGTTTAAAGTTTTTCATAAACCTATGCTCTGATACCATGTTGTAACATCATGTATTTGGAGGCCAAAAGCTAAGCGCTACAGATGCTGCAGTCATCTATAGTATTAACTTCTGGTGACAAGATACAGTAATGCTAATAGTATCCATAATATCAGAAGCACTTGATTATGAACAAAATCACAGATTTCTTAACAACATTTTGCTGACTACATTTCAAAACAACAATTCATATCCAAGTTACAAATTCTCAAAATGTATCCCAGGTAACGATCAAATATAATTTACAATAATACGCCAAGAGCGACATATGACGATGCCCCTTTGGTTGATCAAAGTAAATATAGTCATATTTGACTTAATATACACATAGTGGAAATAAACCGAATAAAACTGCAACTCCTAAATAGCTATCCTCAGCCACCTGCTCGTCTTCGGATGCTTTATTCGCTAAAACAACTAAAACTTAAAAACCTCAACCCTCAGCTTACTCAAATCAATTTTGAACACCCAAGAGTTTAAGGGGAAACAAGAACTTCGAGCCAGACATAAAGCTTGGTGTGAATAATACTATTACATCTCGGTTTACTGATATTGAGTGAGACCACGCCGCTTGGCGGAATAGGTTTCCCCTCATTAATATCCTTTTCAAAACATATATTTTGCAAGCCTTTTCCTGCAACCAAACTGGTTAACCAAACTGATTATAATAATAATAGCAATATCAGTTATTCTAAAAACAGGTAATAAATGGACTATCTGTACGAAAACTGGGCTAAGTGCCCGCAAACTGGATTAACTATCCCTTTGGTTGACTTGGACCTACCAGATAAAATATCAAATGGTCTAAACATCTGTTAGACAAAGCTTCTGGACGATTTGTCCTTAACTTACTTCTCCAAGGGTCAACATATCTTAATGATTTTGTGGCTTACCAATAACCTACCTCTATACATAAATATTCCTTTCTATATGTAACCATCATTTTAGTCTTACCTGTGATTAAGCCCTATACATTGGAATTCTGGACTAAATTATCTAGGGGCTAATAGCTAATGAGTATAAGGCACGACCCTACACAAGACCTATTGGATCTTCTAATCTAAGCCATTTTCATAGGGTTAACTACTCATCAACTTTTTCCCTGAGAAACCTTTTCAAAATTATTTAACCTTTTACATCATACTTATACAAGAAAAATACATCTTTAACTTTACTCTAAGCTATTTTCCATCGTATATATACTTTTCTCAAGATAACGTTGATGAAATTTAATGAGGATTACCTATCCCCTCAAAATAAGTTAAAGTCCTTTTTAAATTGAAAATACTTAGGCTATACTGCCTAGTTAAAACATTCGAAACATTTGTTTAAAACCTTTAAACAACCCCTTCGATACCCTTGAAAGTAACCATTTCGAAACCATTAAACGTACCTCTTTCGAAACCATTGACAGTAGCCCTTTCGAAACCATTAAAATCCTTTTCTTCGAAACTTTAAAACATTAGACATCCTTCTTTAAAACCATTAAATATTTCCTATCGAAAACATAGGAGAAACCTTCCCTTTCAACCCTTTTGAAATCCTGGGGAACCACCCTTTCAAAACCATTTATTAAAACCTTTCGAAAGCATCAAAACTCAACTCTTTCGAAAGCACTTGGGCTCAATTTAAAACACATGGAAACCTTTCGAAACCATTCAAAAATTTACCCCTTCAAAATCTTTGAAAACCATTTTGGTCGAAACCATTTGGATTATGCCTTCAAGTAGAGCAAAAGGATCAGATATCCAATAAAGTCGAAAGCACTCCTTTCGAAATCATTTCTAACTAAAGAAGTGATGGTGTCAAAACCATCCCTTCGAAAACATTAGAGAAGTGACCACATATTAGAAAACAAAGTAAAACAACCCTTTAGAAACCATCTGGGTCGAAAGGTAGAAAGCTAAAGGTTTCGACCTAGTCGAAAGCATTTATTTAAAATAAAGGCGCAACCTAATCGAAACCATATCTTTAAAACCATTTGACTTGGTCGAAAGCCAACCTAGTCGAAAGCTACTCAGTCAAAAGCAAGCAGACGCATTTTCCTTTAAAAGCAAAATAGTGCCTCAGCCCCTTCGGAACCCCTGGTTTTGACCCTATACCTTTCGTCTACATCCAATTAACTACGTACCAGTTCCCTGATACCATGTGCATTGGTTTCGACAGTGTTGGAGGCGAAGGTATGGAGGCGGAACCTGGTGCCGAAAGCATCGAAACAGTGAAAACCATGTTTATTTGTCCTTTTAAACTATTTCTTTTGTAACTAACCTGCCTTGTTTGTCAAAATCTGATTGGTTGCCAGTTTCTCTTTTCCAAAAATACTGCCGACTTTCTAGAAATTGAATTTGAATTTATTTACAAAAAGCCCCTTCTCCTTTTATAAATATATAAAACATTTAAGTCCTATACCTTAAATAATTTTATATACCCATCAAAACACTTAGGAAAATTCTGCAAAAATTCCAGAAAATCACCTTTTATATGTTTTCTAACATATATAAATTTTAGACCCAAACCATTAATTATTTAACCATAAATAATTTATAATCCAAAATAATATTTTCTTTACTAGAAAATTCATATTAATTCCACAAAAATTCATAAAAATCTGAGAATTGAAACCCATCTCTAAAATATCATTTCTGATCTTCATAAAAATTCACAAGGCATTTGGGTGTCATTTAATAGGGTTTTCTTATCAAAACATGTCATAAAATCCATATGAACAAGTATAAATCATCAACAAGTATATGTAATCATCCCATCATTCAAAAACATGGCAAATCATTGCAAATAAGTTCGAATTTCATCATAAAACTGAAAACAAAACAAATATGAGATGTAAACATTATTCACCTTAGCTTTAGAGATTAAAGAGATTGAGATGTGAATGGATTTGATTTGCTTAAGCTTCTTCCTAGCTTTTCTCTATCTTTTTTCCCTTTTCTCTCGTTAATGGTGGCCAGCCTTAAGCTTTTAAAATTTTGATAAATGAAAAGTGAATGTGTATGGGGATACATGGCTAAGGTTTAGGGATATAGGAATGGCCTCTTTCCTATTTTACCCCTCCTCTATTTCACTTAAACTCTTTCTTTTAATTCATTGGTTAAGTGGCACGACTACCCCTTAATTAGATCAAATCTCAATCCCCTAGTCAACACATTATTTTATTTTATTTAGTTTAGTTAATTAAATATCCTAAATAATGTTATCAAAAATAGGGGGTGTTACAACTGACCACAAACGCATACTCCAATGACACCACCAACGCAATGCCTTCCTCCTCACAAGTTTAGCGATCCAACCTCGACCCTTATCAATGCTTGAAGCTCCAGATTTAATTTAAAGAAGGGAATCATTTATTTTCATTTACTGTTAAGGTGTAAGGAGGAGGAGAAGAAAAGTAGTGGAGAGGAAAAGTGTTGGTGTGTGTGTGTATACATTTTATTTATTTTCTTTAATAAATCTTCACACTTTTTGTGCTCGTACAGTCACACGACACGTCGGATTGCCATGAAACTCATCGGCACACATCACCTTATTTTTTTGGATCGATGGTATAAATTTCCTCGCTATCCAAGATAGTGCCTCAGAATGATAATTTCATGCATTTGAGACAGCTCTACCTACCGAATTATCCGAATCTAGAATTTTTTTGAACCGTTTATATTGAAATGAAGTCCTCATCCCAGAAACCAAAGTCGTTAGTCAAGATCCCATTGGACTTGATTATGCATGTATTTTTACTATACTATTCACTCCCTCTAGTGTTTAATTAGCCTTAAGATCTTTCCTTCCGCAACCCACATAACATACGTAAATCATAAAAATATCATGATACTAAATATAGCGATATTTATACTCATATTAATTCATAATGTCGATTCTGACTCAATAAACGTCATCTTGAGTCCTAATTCGACCGTAGGTGGAAAAATAATAGATTTTGGACTTGTCATTAATTATTGATTCAATGTTTAAAGTAATTGTTCAAATATCTAGTCGTTAAAAATGCGGATTATTACAGCAACTTTACTAGGATCGATGGTCGGTCCACTTTCAAAGAAAGCATGTCCTAAAAAGCGTACCTCCTCACGCCAAAATTGCCATATAGAAAACTTTGCCTTTAACTTATGCCCATGTAGTGTATTAAGCACTTCTCCTAAGTGCAACCTATGCTCTTCCTCGCTTTTTGAATAAACTAATATGTCATCCACAAATACCACTACGAACTTATTAAGCAGCCCTTTAAAAACTCGACTCATCAGATCAACAAAGTAGGCAGGTGCATTAGCCAATCCAAACGACATGACTAACCACTCATACAGTCCGTCGACTATACGAAAAGTAGTCTTTTGAATACTATCCTTAGCCACATGCAACTAATGGAATCCAGTAGTCAAATCAAACAAGAGAACACCTTCGCTCCAACCAACTGATCAAAGAGATCGTTTACGTTGGGCAATAGGTAAAGATTCTTCTTTGTTGGTTTATTTAGCTCACGGTGATCGGTGCAAAACCTCAGAGAACCATTCACCTTGGTAGCAAAGAAAACTGGTGCTCCGCACTCTAAAATACTCCTCCTAATGAGGCTCTTCTCCAATAACTCATTCACACACTTATTCAGTTTGCATCTATCCTTACGAGCCATATGCCTCAAAGGTAAGGCAACAAGTCTGGCATTCTCCATAAGATAAATCCGAAATTCGATCGCTCTATGGGATGGAAGGTCAGTGACCTTAAAAAAGACACCTGGATAGTCTCTAACTACTGATACTGAATCTAATTCATTATGTGATAGGTCTAAAGAATATAAGCAACTCAACATAACTAAACCTTTGGGATCGCAATAAACCTCTGGACTACGTCCACTACAGGTGCTGAATGAACAACCTTTCTATCATGATCTAAGATTGCCCCAGACATGGTCATCCCGTCCATGCCTATAATCAATCCAAACCTAGAAAATCCTAAGATAAAAGCATCACAATCGAACTCGACCCCCAAAATAAACAATTTCAAACCCCTACATATCATAGATAAATAAGTCGATCCTCTAATAGGGTTTGATATAATATAGGGTTTTTAACTATGCTAGTGTCTAAGTGTAACTCATCTACAAGTCTATTTGAGATAAAGGAGTGTGATCCCCCTGTGTCAAATAAGGTATGAATAGATAAATTAGGTAAATTTTACACACCTTCAATTCTGACTTTCTTCCCTTTTTCCACTACTGGAGGCGCACTCAGCTAGGAATAACGTCTAGTGTGTAAGCTGAAACCTCATGGGTAGAGGTCTTCTATGGTGCTGGACACTCCCGCCTCATGTGCCCGAATTGATTGCAGTTGTTACACTTGACCTTTGAGCTATCCGTCTTGCACTCCTTCACAAAATGCCCTTTCTTACCGCATCTCCCACACTACAGCTCTTGCTTCTTAATCTTCCCTTTGGGTCCCATTCTACCCTTGTGCTAATTCTGCTGGGGTGTCTTTCCTTCTGACTTCTTGGGCTTACTTTTCACTTCCTCCTTGGAAATAACATTCAGCAAGGCTATCTCTACCAAACCTTGAAAGTTGCATCCATGGGAATATAACTAAGGGCCAAAGCTTGAAGAGGTTGATTCAGTTCCTTTGCAAATTTCAGAGCTTTCTTGTGAGGGGTAATTATCAGCTTCATACCATACCTATCTAACTCATCGAACTGATTCACATATTCCTTCACCGACTTCTCTCCTTGCAGCAAATGTATGAACTTCTCTACCCGTACTCCCTCCTCATCTCTAGAAAGAAACTTTATCTCAAAACTTCTCCTAAACTCTCCCTAAGTAATCTCTCGCTCATCGGTCTTTATAACTACCACATCCCACTAATTCAGAGTCTCCCTAGGTAAATTCCAAGTGGCAAGCTATCTCATAATGCCATCTTCAAGACCCATCAGGCCAAAAATCCTTCACAAGTATGAATCCATGCCCTCGAGTCCATATACGACTCGGTCCCAACATACGGCTTCTCTCCTAAACTTGAAAAGTCCTTATATAGCTTCGGCAGCTGGGTGGGCAGAAACTACACTTGCTCTGTAGGTCTTCTATTAGAGTTAAGCTTGGCTAGTCCTCTCGCTTGCCGATACCGGCGAAACCAAATCTGGATGTTCACATCTGGAATCTCAGTTGCATCATCTGACTCGCAATAGTAGGATCGCTCATCATTTCAATCTATGATTTAGGAACTTATTAGCAACTTTTCCATAGATAGTATTGGCAAGAATAAGGGAAAGTATTTCTGTATTATATTTATATATAAATCCTCTAAAAAAATTAATATACACATATACACATACATATTCACATACATACACACACACACACACATATATGCTTTTACATATCCATTTTGAAAAACTTTTTGGAAAACTCTCATTTATTTTAAAAAAATTTCATGTACATTCTATTAATAAGCACCTAATCTCTAAGGAATTTCAAACCTAGGCTCCAATACAAAGTGTGAAAACCCATACCTCCCAACACATCAATCCAAAGCCTAAGGAGACTTTCAGACTCGTGTCGGTGCTAAGAAGTACGAGTTATCAGGTTTTTAAACATTACAGAGACTAAAGATGTAAGGATAAAATCTAAAACATTTTACACTTTCAGATCCTACAGTGGAAAACAATAAAATATAAATACAGAAAATAACCATCTCAGAAAATATCTTAGAAAAACAGTCTCATAATATATGTAGTCAAAATCTAGAATATACAAAAGTATAACAATAGTTTGACAAGTACTGAGTATGATAAATAGTTACATGGAGAGTAATAGAAAATAAATACGTACAATTCTCCGGGCTTATCACCTGCTGCCCTGTCTTCCTTTAGTGGGAAAAAAGAAAGGGAAGGAGTGGGGTCAGACAAAGGTTTAATGAATGAGTTACAACATTATTCATGCAATTAACTTCATTAATACTCTATGTGACCTAGGGTGTTATACTTGTGTTCATGAACCTCTTATTAAAGAAAGTCTCGCTAACCTAAGGATATAGTTTTAGACATACCTGCACCACCTCTTGTAAAGGCTTATACTCAGGGTCAAACATCTATTCGTGCCCAATATTATTGTGAATTGGTAAATAACTACTAGGACTACTCTAACATAGGGTTACCTACAATATCATCCTTGGGACCACATTCCCAAGTTACTACTATAGGTATCTTAATTACACATTAAGGGGGAGCCCACAATGCCGACTCACGCCAAAGATGTCTACTGCAATTGTGTCTACCTCTCAATTGTAACGTAACACCTGTTATCGCACCATGCTGGGATCCATCAACAACACAGTATCAAGTCCGTGCTGCTGTGCATACCAACGAACTCTCGTTGGTGTCGGGCCACACACTTCTCCAGGCATCATTGTCCATGTGCTTACTCCGTAGAACCACATGTGGGTGCAATTTGTGATAGAATTGTCCCAGTCGAAAGTCGAACATGCCAAATAAACAGTGCCTAAACTTCTTTACTAGCGGACACATTCGTTGCATCCTATATCGTCCTAGGGTCGCCCATATAGGGAACTAACAGCCCTACCGTACTAACAACCATATATATATATTGTTTGCGCCAAAATTGGCCACAAACCCTAGAAGTAGTGAAAGCACCAGTGTATACACACAGATCCACGATATTCCAACACAGATCTCAGATCTAGGTATAGTAGAGAATAAAACTGAAGAGATAGCAAATGTAAAATGTAAGAAAGAAAGTAAAGAACACAAGAGTTTATAGTGGTTCGGCTATCTCTAGCCTATGTCCACTTTGAATTGATCCTTTTATTGCTTTTGTAGTGAGATTACAGTTACAAGCTTTTGAAATCAGTAAACAAAATGACAAAGTTTTCCCTAGCCAAGAAGAAGAAGATCCCTTTCTAGTTGCCATAGGACTGCTATTTATAGGTGTAGATTCGAAAATATCTGCCTCAAAACCTGGAATACCTTTTCTCTTGCGCAGGTGGGCCCACTAGATCGATTCGGAGTGATTTTGGATCGATACATGTTCAATTCTTATCGATCCAAAAGTGTTCCAATCGAGTCGAGATCGATCATGGAGGTTCTTGAGTGCATAAGGAAGCTCCTGTTAAAATTTCATCACGTTTGGACTTGTAGAGTGAGAGTTATGATCGATCCAAGTTAGCGTTTTCCAATGTAAGCTGATATCTTCGTTTCGGTCGCCTTTTCTCGATCCTCTTCGTATCGATCGTTCTTGGATCGATGATGTGGAGCGATAATCGCGTGTAGTTCCATTTTTTGTGCTCGCTGACCGCTTCGTTTATCTTGACCCTCCTCGTATCCATCGGACCATAGCCTTTTGTCTCCATGCTTCGTATCCATCCACCAGCGCCTGTGGGCTTATTCGTATCCATCAACCCTTTCCCTCCTTCGTATCGATGCCCTGAACATCCCGTAAGCACATGCTTTCGTACCCATCAACTGTGCCTTTGTTTGCATCCATCGATCCATGTCCATTGCCTTCGTATCGATCCTAAACACCTCTATTCGTATCGATCCAAGCCTTCGTACCCATCACTCCATGGTCCATGTTTTCTTGAACATTTCCTTCGTATCGATCGATAAGAACTCAATCGATACGAGAATGGCTCATGATTTGCTCGTACCCATCCAAAGTTATGTCCCTTCGTATCGATCGAAGCTTTGATCGATACGAAGTATGCCTTGCCGTATCCATTCAATCGATGCGTGCTGCATCGATACGAAATCCATTGGTCCAAAGTGAGGTGCCAAGTGTGTTTCCCTCATCCATATCCATATGGATCAATACGAAGCCATCGATCCAGTGCAAATAGCCGAGTCCATCCCAATCGATACGAAAGTATCGATACGAACTGACTTTTCTTGAATTTTGATCCATCCATAACTCGAGCATACGACCTCCGATTGACCTGAAATTCAAAACATAGCCTTTCTTAGCCTTGTTTAGCTTTCCTAACTGATCCCACCTTGATTAGAGCTCGGTCCATTTTTGACGATATCGATCATAGCCTCATTTCCAATCGATCTCCAATCTTGATATCATCCTTTCCAGCCAATTTGTTGATATCCCGACCTTGACCAAAGGGCAAGGTAACATTTGCCCCCCAAAACATGCCTTGTGGTAAGGCGTGTTTTGAATAGCTCTAAATCCGACATCCAAAGTCTACATTCCATCCATAGCCATACCATCTGATTCATAATCCAATCTATTACCAAGCCATCCTATCCAAGTGCCATAGCCATGTCTAAGTCCGCGACTGCTCCAAGTCGATGTCCGACTCAAAGTCCAGTAACCAAATCTTTAGCCAATCCCATAGCCATCTGAACACGTCAACCGAGTTTTAATCCATCCATATCCAATAACCAATAATCGAATCCAGGACCTCTCCGGGTCGATATCCAAATCTGGGACCACTCCGGGCCCTTAGCCGAATCCTTAGCTATTCATATCCAATATTTGAATCCGTAACCTCTTCGGGTTCTTATCAAGCGCAATCCACACTCGATGACCTGTATTAAGCAATGCCTTGGTGTTCTTGGTTCAGTGTCCCTGAACGTTGAGTAATGCCATGGCTTAAGTCCTAAGCTGAATCCTGGTCGCTTCGGACCCTTCTCGAGCATAGTCCATACTCGACGACCTGAATAAGCCGATTCGCCATGTTCGGACGAAATGACTTACAACTTGCCAGGTACAATCCATACTCGATGACCATTTACCAAAAACCAGATAAAAATCCAATCAATATCCAATCCGAAATCCAGATTAAATCAGAAAACCAAAAATCCATACAAGAAATCCAAACCAAAGTCCAAACTAGAGAACAAACAAAACCAGGAGTTTAAACCAAACTCCAAAACCAAACCAGAAAAAGAAAAAAAGCGAGTGTCCAAATCAAAAAAGAGAAAGCTGATTTCACAAACTAAAGCATCGTGGTTTATCATCATCTCAGAGCAAGCCTAGGGGCTATCTCCGTCCCCGTACATGAGTAAGTGACTTGGCCGTTTGCCCAGAGTTTGCTACTTATTCCATATCATCCCTATCAGTCGATAACCAATCGACCATCACCGCTGGGCCTCATGCCATCGTCATTTAAGGTAGACGGTGGGTGCTCCTGTTCCATCGCCGCATTCCGAGTTCCGACATATTGCCACAACCGACCATTCCTTACATGCTCCTCGATGATATCCTTTAAATGCCTGCAGCTGTTGGTATCATGCCCGTCCAGGTCGTGAAAGATACGGTGCCTTCCGGATGCCCTCTCGCGTTCCGAGGGTTCCCTCTTTGTCGGCCTCCGATAAGGAAGGTGATCCCGAGTCTCCATGAATATCCATTCTAACGGCTCATTCAATCCCATGTAAGTGGAGAATTTCGGCTCTCTCCACCGCTTCCTTGCTTTTCCAGATTCGCATCCTCCTGTCGAAGAAACCTTTCGGCCTTGTGAAAGAACTCCCCGAGATCCATTGGTGGGTCCCGTATCAGTGATACTTTGAACTCCGAGTTGTCCCTGATTCCGGATACTGCTGCCATTAAGACCATCGATGGATCCAGCCGATCCACCGAAGCAACCGTTGCATTGAACCGAGTTAAGAAAGCCTTGAGCGATTCTCCTGTCCTTTGTTTTACCGACGTTAGTGTCATTACATTCTTCGGTCTTTTGATATGAACCCGAAACTGCTTCAAAAACCTGTCCACCAATTCTGTCCATGTCCTGATAGATCCATCCTCTAACTGTCAGAACCACATAGCAGCTATATCCGTCAAGTACAGAGGAAAACATCGAGCCATAACCTCCTCCGATTCCCCCCAACACTTCCATGTGTCTCGTGTATCTCATCAAGTGATCGGTAGGATCAGCCCTGCCATTGTATACCTCCAGAGTAGGTAGCTTGAACTCCGGTGGATTTCGAGCCATTCTGATGTCACGGGTAAACATGCTCCGGTTTACTCCTTCTAGATCTCTGTTTGCTAAACCTCCGCGCATAGTTCGCCCGATAATCTCAGCTAATCCAGTGTTGTCCACCAAGGGTTGCCCCCCAAGTCCTCGTGGGAATTCTGGTACGTACTCTTCATCACACACTCCTGCATTTCTATCAGCTCCATGTTGTGCAGTGTCACCTGGAATCCCTCCATGAATTGGTCTATCATTGCATGGTGGTGTGCCCCCGAGTTTGGATCCATCCAAATTGGTAACTGTGCACTGGTTGGGGGCTGCACCCTGTTGAGCTGCTCCATACGATTGCCTGTTGGGTCCTTCTGTTCCTGCTCCATGGATCTGAACTCCTGAAGCTCCAGTTGTTCCTACCAGCCCAAACTATCTGAGAAGGTTCTACATCATTTCCTCCTGCCTTTTCAACAATTCTTCCTACATAGCTCCCATCATCA
Organism: Allium fistulosum; assembly: GCA_030737815.1. Classification (NCBI taxonomy): domain Eukaryota; kingdom Viridiplantae; phylum Streptophyta; class Magnoliopsida; order Asparagales; family Amaryllidaceae; genus Allium; species Allium fistulosum. The sequence goes on from CM060904.1 coordinate 342,874,269, forward strand.
TCTCCATCTCATCTCTAGTTATGAAAACTGAGGCCTGATTCGCTCCTGAGGAAGCCTCTTGACTCCCTTCATGCTGACTCCTTTCCACTCTTTGTCTCCTGGCTGACTGCTTTGTTATGGTTCCCCTTAGATCTGATCCTGTAGCTCTCCAAATCTGAACCCCAAATCCGAAGTAGCGGGTGCTAGTCTTTCTCAGTGAAAGCACCAAAGTGTTTGCGCCAAAATTGACCACAAACCCTAGAAGTAGTGAAAGCACCAGTGTATACACACAGATCCACAATATTCTAATGCAGATCTCAGATCTAGGTATAGTAGAGAATAAAACTAAAGAGATAACAAATGTAAAATGTAAGAAAGAAAGTAAAGAACACAAGTGTTTATAGTGGTTCAGCTATCTCCGGCCTACGTCCACTTTGAATTGATCCTTTTATTGCTTTTGTAGTGAGATTACAGTTACAAGCCTTTGAAATCAGTAAACAAAATGACAGAGTTTTCCCTAGCCAAGAAGAAGAAGATCCCTTTCTAGTTGCCATAGGACTGCTATTTATAGGTGTAGACCGCCTCAAAACATGGAATACCTTTTCTCTTGCGAAGGTGAGCCCGCCAGATCGATTCGGAGTGATTTTGGATCGATCCTTGTTCAATTCCTATCGATCCAAAAGTGGTCCAATCGAGCCGAGATCGATCATGGAGGTTCTTGAGTGCATAAGGAAGCTCCTGTGAAATTTCATCACGTTTGGACTTGTAGAGTGAGAGTTATGATCGATCCAAGTTAGTGTTTTCCAATGTAAGCTGATATCTTCGTATTGGTCGCTTTTTCTCGATCCTCTTCGTATCGATCGTTCTTGGATCGATGATGTGGAGCGATAATCATGTGTAGATCCATTTTTTGTGCTCGTTGACCGCTTCGTTTGCCTTGACCCTCCTCGTATCCATCGGACCATAGCCTTTCGTCTCCATGCTTCGTATCCATCCACCAGCGCCTGTGGGCTTATTCATATCCATCAACCTTTTCCCTCCTTCATATTGATGCCCTGAACATCCCGTAAGCACATGCTTTCATACTCATCAACTGTGCCTTTGTTTGCATCCATCGATCCAAGTCCATTGCCTTTGTATCGATCCTAAACACCTCTATTCGTATCGATCCCAGCCTTCGTACCCATCACTCCGTGGTCCATGTTTTCTTGAACACTTCCTTCGTATCGATCGATACGAACTCAATCGATATGAGAATGGTTCCTGATTTGCTCGTACCCATCCAAAGTTATGTCCCTTCATATCGATCCAAGCTTTGATCGATACGAAGTATGCCTTGCCGTATCCATTCAATTGATGCGTGCTGCATCGATACGAAATCCATCGGTCCAAAGTGAGGTGCCAAGTGCGTTTCCCTCATCCATATCCATATGGATCGATACAAAGCCATCGATCTACTGCAAATAGCCGAGTCCATCCCAATCGATACGAAAGTATCGATACGAACTAACTTTTCTTGAATCTTGATCCATTCATTACTCGAGCATACGACCTCCGATTGACCTGAAATTCGAAACATAGCCTTTCTTAGCCTTGTTTATCATTCCCAATCGATCCCACCTTGATTAGAGCTCGGTCCATTTTTGACGATATCGATCATAGCCTCGTTTCCAATCGATCTCCCATCCCGATATCATCCTTTCCAGCCAATTTGTTGATATCCCGGCCTTGACCAAAGGGCGGGGTAACACATATATATATACACACACAAACATAATTAAAGCCTTAGGCCAAGGCTCAGGCCGTGCCTAGAATTCGATAACCCATCGACCACTGGCCACCGGAGCGGTCGACTGACTTCAACGAGCCAGTCGGCCAGTCGAGTTGTTTACTGTGTATTTTTAAGTAACGATTATCATTTTTAATCATTGTCGTTATCGATTACAGTAACTTTAATTTCAAATTGGCATACAGTAAACCCTATTTATAGTGAACTCAAACTTGTGAATTTTATAATTGCCTAAAACTTCATATTTCAATTTAGGTTATCATATATATGGTTATATTAGTCCGTGTTTAATTTGACAAAAATGGTGTACTAAACTTGAATCAATTCTTATCCAACAGATTTACATTAACCAGATTCAGACTAAATGAAACGGGTCATATTCATATGGATTATAATTACTGTGAAATTTCCAATCTAAATAAATAGTATTTCCAGTTTAAATTAAACAATTCTATAACAGATAGGATACAACAAAATTAATTACACGTAAATCATCTTATTAATCATGAACCCACTCACCTCAACAAAAGTAATCCCTCGCCAAATACGTTTGTACCACCTCCTCTTGGTGTAGATCTCCTCTTGATTTGAGTTAATATCTTCTTCTTCTTCTTCTTTTCTAATTCAATTATTATTAGGTTTTGATGAAATTTTATTTTGATAAGAAAGGGTTTTCAAATTTCAAAGAGATAGATTTGGACATATAGTAAGTGAATTAAGGTTCTGACAATTAGCCTAGAGTTATATTTGTAGCGGTAGAAAATAATCTCAACCATTAGATTCAATATAAAATCTGGACCATTCGGCCGCTCAAAACCTTAACATGATAACGTCGACCGGTCGATCGCTAAGCTTGGAGTGGTCGATCGCCATTGGTCGACCAGTCAAGCCTATAGTATCGACATGTAGAGCTTAAATTTTTCTTCCTTAAATGCTTGTTTAATTATTTTCGATTTCTTATTTTCAACAATTAATGACTTTTTCATTCTAGCTCCGATTTCAAGACATTATATGTGAAAAATGTCCAGAAAATCGCTATGAATGCAGCGGTGCAAGTTTCGTAACCATATTTAAACATCTGTACATATTCCGTTTTTTCCCTTATTATATTTTAATTTAATTCTTTTATTAAATTTCTAGTTAAATTTTCAAGGTATTACACCTTTCGTGTTGCATCAACATTGCACCTAAACCTATTCCATAAGCTTCTGTATGTATAGGTAGACCCTTATCTCCATCCGAAACAATCAGATCTGGAGCGCTAGTCAAACTTGCTTTCAACTCCTTGAATGCATGTTCACGTTTAAATATACTTTGTTATATTATGATATAATTAATTAAGTAATTAATTATGAGTATATTAAATAAAAAATCCTTAAACGATATATAGTGTGATAGTAATTACAATGTGTTTTAATCATGAGAAATTTATCACGTTAAAATAAAATATTATTTTAAAGATTCATAGTGAGGATGTTTCGATACAGGATATTTGTACATCCGTTGAGATTATAGTACGTAATGCTATCCAATTATTGGACAGTATATTACTCAAGACTATTGGGAGAACCAAGAGGTTATGTATTGATAGTTATTGGATACCTATGGAATGACTCACTTGAGAGTTTCCCATTGGTTAATGATAACTAAGGTCAAATAGGAAATCTCTAAGTGATGATATTAAACACCTCTCTCAACTCGAGAATACTGCTGATCTTCAATATGGATAGTCCACTTTGATATAGTTAAATCATGGTATAACGATCCATCGAGTGACTATAGTTGTATCTGAGTTGACACAATGTAAGTGAAACACTATTCAATATAAAATTCATCTCCTTATTTATAAGATGTTAGTATCACGTCAACCGTAGTCAACTCAAAGTCAAAGTCTCTAGTCAGAGCAATATGCTTAGTAATAAATGCTAGTATTGAACTATGAATTTTTTATTTCGACCAACCAAGTTGAATAAGGAGGATATCAGAATTCATTATACCATAAAAGTAATTTTACGATGACTGTGGGCCGTCGTAATATTACAATGTGTCTGGGTCGTTGCTAACTCTCTAACAAAGTCTTTGGGTATTTGCAATATTACAATGGTCTTAGGACTATTGCAAACCTTAGTTTTTCTACACTCAAAATCATACGCCCAAAGGCATACATTTATACCCTTCAAGTTTTTTTAGCTTCCTACTCCCTTTCTAATTTCTTCTCAACGGTAATAGGGCAATTCTCAAATCCTAATCCCTTGCTCTATGTTCTTCTTGCTCCTCTTCATCGCTACCTCTCTCCTTCCTTATCCCTCTCTTCTACTTCCTCCTTTATCCTCTAATCTCCCCATCCCGCTCTCCTACTTCTTTCCTTATCCTTCAATCTCCCTATCCCGCCATCCTGCTCTCCTTTTTGTCATAGTAGCTTGCTTAAAAGGACTTGAGCGATGCTTGGCAAAGATCAATTCTCACTTTGAGTTTTGTTTTTAAGAAAGAAATTTGCATTTATGTATCTTTCTTATTATCAGCCCCATCATGCGCATCTGGCAAACACTTGATGATTCTCTCACAAATACCAATCCGAGCCGTTCCCATTGCACAGACTACTCGACGGTGGACTTACTTTGTGATTGAACCAGAAAGAGTAGCCAATCAATTCAATCACGGGAATATACTATGCCAGCTGGTAACCCGACTATGCGAACCCCTCGGGGCTTGCACAGAGCAATAGTTGGTTTACCTTTTTTAGTTTTGAGTTTTGGTCCGTACAAAAATGTGCATGGCACATGTTTATTATAGAAAATGACCAATTTAGGAAATGAAGTTGACATATAAAACAGAAAACAACTTTTTTATTTTTATTTTTCATATTTTGGAAAATAACGAAAGCACGAAAAACAGTTCATCCTTCCCCATACCTCCATCCCCTCCGTCATCCCTTCCATCTACCATCAAACCTCTCCATCGTCCATTCACTCTTCTCATGTTTTGTAATTAACGTTGAAAACTCAAAACAAAAAATACAAAATAAACCAAAAGGGCCCTTAGCTTCTCTAATACGATCATAATATCTCTATATTTTCAATCACTCAATTTTGATGCCATCACTAGTGAACGAAATTGAATTAATTGTTGATTTGACAATGAGTTTTCGTTGTTAAAAAATGTCTTTATATCTTGAACTGGATTAGTGTAGACAACAATTGTCAATTCATGGACTGTGGAAGTCATATCCGTCAAACAATTATTCCAGATTTCTTTATAGGTAATTCCCTTTTCCATAAGTATTTGTAGCCAATTTTATTTAGTATTTCAAGTTTATTGTTTCACATATTAGCATTTGTATACTTTGCTCTATGTAATATTAGTTATAATTGTTTTTAGTTACAACTTCTTGAATCAATAATTTCTATTACAATATTACTTACATCAAATGTTTTACCCAATCATTTTCTTGCTGCAAATTTGCTTCATGACTATTATAAGATTTCGTGTAAAAAATCATAATTTCTCTGTGTTGAAATGTGGATTGCAACAAGCTACCATTAAATCCTTGGATGCATACTTCATGACTTAACAGAGAATAATGTACATTTTCTCTATATACCGAATGATTTTACCACCATTCTAGCTTTTGTTCTTTATCATTGCAAGTGAACTAAAATAAAAATAATATGAAATGTCCTAGGTATCCGTGGTTGAGGAATTGTTTTGTGCTATTTGTTGATAATCAAACAAATATGTTGTAAAACATATATATTTTATTGCTTTAAGTTGTTTGATTGCTAATAAGGAACTGATAGTATAATGCATTTCTTAGTAGGGGCTGTATTGAAGAAATGTTGAGTACAAGTTTGTTTTATGTATTTGTGAGCATGTAGATATTTCAGTCTCTAGGCGTAGTAGCTATATACGTTTGGCTATCATTTTTTTGATCTATTTTAATGTTTCAATGTATCGAAAACACATGATAACTTTCAAAATTCACACCTTGAAATTGACATAAGCTTAATTTATAATGTCATTTCATTTGTAGCAATTGAAATTTGGTATCTTATATAAGATATTGGTGTATTTTAACTTAATAATTTCATTTTAGTCTATGGATCAATGGTCTTAGATGAATTTCACTGCTGATTTTTAACTTCTGCATGTGATACATCATGTAAAATTTAGGGTAAAGAAAGCTTCACATATAAAACAATAAAAATTGTTAAATTTGCAAATAAAATATCAATTTCAAATAGTACATGTTTACTTTAGCTTTAAAGATGTACATGTTCCATCCTAAATCCACTTACTCCATTTCAAAGATGTTATATATATTTAGTGTATAATGTGCACTCAATGTCTGTCTTGTTAATTAATCGATGTCACAAATCATGATCACTGTATTCTTAACAATATTCTAGTTTATTTTCCCAAAAAAGTGTATATTTGCATCCCAACCTCATTGTAAAATTTTGAAATTTCGTGTTTTGTCAAAGTGTAGAAAGTCGACATAATATAAAACAAAAATATTAAAGTTATGAGAAGAGTAGCATATGGTCAATTTTAATTAGTTTATTGTTTGACAGCTTGATTTTATAGGGTAATCAACAACGGCTTGTTCAGTTGAAAAACTAGACACCATACAATTAGGTGTGGCTTGTCCAGTTGCCGTGGCTAGTTTTAAATGATTTTGTGCCTGGTTCACTAAACAGAAGACTAGTTTTTAACATGGTAAAGGCTTTGCCATTTGCAAAAATAGGTTAAAACAACAAAGTCTTTGCCCTTTTAACCCATATTTGCAAGCAAATTGAATAAAACGACAAAACTTTGCCGTTTTATTCAATTTGTACAATAAGACGGCAAAGTCTTTACCATTTTATTTGTTTGTAGTTTTTTAAAAAACTAGTATGGTGGTTAGTTTTGAGGTTATTTGGGTGCGTAACTAATTTTTTCAGTGCACAAGAAAGAAAGAGACGAGAAGTGAACAAATCCATTATTGGTTATGGTAGACATATTTTGCAACATGAAAAATAAAAGAGGATAAGAACAAAGACTGTCCAACATTGGTTCTAGGAGTTATTACATTTCTATCTTTTGAATTAACGCTGCCTAATGTTGTTAAGGCATTATTACATTTCCATCTTTTAAACTAACGCTGCCTAATTTTATTGCTTTCTCTCATGTTAGCCTTTGTTTCAGGACATGTTATTGGATATTGTTATTGACACTTTGTTTTGGATATGAGGGGACCATTTTCTTCTAAAATGTTTTTTACTGTGAGAGGTACTAACCAAACTGGTCCCCTAGTAAAATTACAATCAAATTGAACTGATTGTCCTTCCTTTTATTTATGCTAATTTTTCCTTATTTATCATTAACCTTTAATCCAAAATCATTAATCAAAAAATAGAGAATTTAAACTCACTTGAATTGCAAATAAAAAAGAAACAAGATAGATTCTTACTTAAAAAGACATTCAACACATTAATCTAAAACCTAATTTTACTACAGTAAAAAAAACGCGCGATAAATTGGGTTAAGAAATCACCTTTCTGTTACCTTCTCAATAAAGTTTGAATCTGGCTGTGAAGATAGAGATGAACTTGCCGTTATTTTCTTTTTCAAATAGGTACGAGGAAGAGAGAGAGAGTAAATGAAAGTGTTTAGTATTTCAATGTTTTAACTAAGAAAAAAAGGTAAAAATATATGTTTTACTGATAGGATGCGTACTCCTTGCAGCAATTTAATTTTGCATGCAGTGCTCATAAAATTTAGCCACCTTATATGTAAAATTGAAATGTTAATAACAATACCCTATTTTATTCTTTATCCTCTGTTAGCTTATCATTTGGTCGCATTCTGTTCACAAATTCAACTACTGTGTTTAGTTGTGTCAATATTTATTGGTACACAACTTCCAGTTTAACAATATTAAATAGACTTTTGCACGCATATTGTTGGAGAGTACACAGTCAAAAAATTAATGTACGTTTTCTTGGTCATTGCAGGTTTTATCAATAGGAACTTACCACAAGTTAGTAGGTATATCATTTTTGTTTAGTAGGATTATGTCATATGTAAAAACTGAATCATAATATAATCAAGGTGGATATACTTACTAAAAAATATACGTGCAAACCTCTAATTCGAGTAGATAAACAGATAACTAATTCTTACGAGGAACGCTTCAAGGCTAGTCTTGACCTTGAAAATGTTGATAAGATGTGTAGTGTACTAGAGTATTTTTCTAAATGTCAACACTTTATGGAAGAAAAGAAATAACTACTCAGTTTGTGATGATTGAAATTGAGGTAGCAATTAAACACTTTTAATTTGATAAATATTAACTTTTACAAGTAACCCAAGTTCTACAAAATTCCTTCAACATGGTATAAAATAATGAAACTTAAGAAAACAAAACCATTGATTCTTATAGTATGTAATTTTGTCGTGCTCTTAATTCTTATAGTCTACACTTATTTTTCTTGGGAACCAACCTGAAGGAATTGGGCTAATCAAAATCGAGATAATAGGGTAAATTCCAAAAAAGTCCCAATTGGATCTTTATTGGGCATATGGAGTCTAAATTCATTTAGTACTTTTCAAAATTTTCCTTTTAAAATTTTCTTCATATTATTATAATTGTTTATTTAATCGCAATTAACAGTATATTATGATGGACACATTAAAGGCACCGATGTGTATAGTGTAAGTGCAACATATGAAAAGTGTATATAGTTAATGTGAATGTTGTTTTGGTGTTGGGATTTACACTGCATGGACACATTTCCCCGTATATATGCCTTTGTTGTCTAAAACATGATTTTTTTAAAAAATAAATAAATGAACATAGACACGCATGTTTACGTGTGTGTGTATGTGTGTGTGTGTATATATATGTACATACACAATAAATATTTTGCATAGTAGTTTAAATTGAAATTGACTTTATTTATATTACATGCAATATCAATGAATGCAATTTCTAACTGAAGTAGTTTAAAAATTTACTATCTTACACAAAACACCCTTTTGAAACTTTGAATTAAATGCAAATATACACATATAAAAAGGTATTACATAAATATATAGACTTATAAACATATACAAAACAAAACAAAATTTGAAACAAAATGAAATAATATACATGTAGTTTGTGAAATTTAACGTTTCCTTTAAACAAAAATTTAGTGCTAGATTAGGCATAATTGTATAACAAGGAATAAATCATTAATTTAATGTTTTCTTTTTTTGTTATTAACAAAATTTGTTTTAGAATGATTTAAAATATAACACAATTAATCATCATATTGTGTTGTCAACAAAGATTAATTGATGCAATTCTCTCAAAGTTTTATTTACATAACAATTTATGTGTAAACAATAAAACTAAATCTTCTATTATGAAAACTGCCATTTTTACAAGAATATTCCAAAATTTAATTTTTTTAATAACAATAATAAAATTAGATGACATATGCATATACATATATGTGATTAGATCTAGGTTAAACAAACTAGATAAATACACATACAAAATAGAAGTAAATGAAATTATTATTGTTCATAACATAATAGTAGTGAACATAACATGGTTTTTTTATAAATAAGGTAAGAATATACAATTGTTTCAAAAAGGGGGTATGAGACATTCAAATTAAAATCTAAATTCACACATAAGAACAGAGGGAAGAGATAGAGAATTAAGGGGATGTAAACCAAATAAAAAGATATGTGAACATATAGAATTACTTTAGGATGAAACCTAGAGAAACACGTTAAATGATAGAATAATTCCTAGATCCGATAAAACACTCTCTAGATCTGCAGCAATCGAGGGACAACCACCTTTTTTTATTTAATTTTACATGATTAAATTTTGGAATTTTTGAAGCTTTTCCACCATGAGAATTCGGCCTGGATGCTTTTGCAGAGAGGAAAGAAAAAAATGACTGAGAGAAATCTAATTAAAGGAGGAAATCATTATGTAATCAAGATATGGTCTTTTTTCTATCCTTTATTAAAATTGCCCCTTCAATTTCAATTTCAGAAACCCCTCCCATTCTTTACGTCATAGATGACCATTATATTAGACTATGGGTCTTTCAAAATCCGATTAGTATAGTCTTAATTTAAATCTAATTTAAATTTCTTGTCGATAATTTATACCAATGTGCGCATTTATAACCTTTTATACATGCACATTATTAAATACAAATGGAAATCGAACAAATCAAATAAGAAATATTTCACAACTATTAATTAGTTTAATTTATTTAAAGCCCATTCAATATTTATCTTGTTCAAATCGAATTTAAAAATTCTACCGAGATTGTATATTGATACGTGCATTTATAACTTTTACATACGCACTTTACTAAATACTAATGATATCTAATAAATTAAGAAAAAATTCATAATTAATAATTTTTTAAATATTAGTTAATTCAATTAATTTTCAATAATTAAAATTATTAGAATCGCACGGTTGATTTGGAATATTCATTATTTCGGTTGTATGACTCAAAAGCGTAAATTCCATCAGTGATTGTTTGCACCAAAATGGCAGAAACACCCCAGAAGCAATTGAAAGCACCAAAAATGTATAGATCTAATGAAATAGACGCAAAATCAGTAGATAAGACATAATGTTTTCAGCGGTTCAGTAAATTCTCCGGCCTATGTTGACTTTAATCTTTGTTATTGATTGATTCTCTTTGAAATACAATGATTATAACTCAAATCTGACCAAAGTCTTGTACATCTTGGATTTGGGAATTTTTAGAGTATTTAGGGTAGAAGAAGATAGAAGAGAAATTAAGTGCTAAATAATCCAAAAGAGGAAGTCCTCTTCAAGTTATAGGCAGCTTACTATTTATAGGGAAATCATCTAGAAGAACTGAGTGTCCATAAAATATCAAGACCAAATCCAAGTCCAAATGTTTAGAAGTGGGCTTGGGGCCCAAACATCAATAAAAATCTCTCGGTACCAACTGCTTTTTATGGGTTGAAATCTTCCCTCCTTCTTTTACTATACTTTCTACCTCCGATTCAATGCATTTCGAACACTCTCCTTTGGGATTTAATTGTTTTAAAGATGTTCCGGTACCGCTTGTTCTTGCCTATTGTTAGTCAAAAAATCCTTAAAGCTGCTCGTCAATTCTTTGATAAAATCACTTCATAGCAATCACCTGATAAAGTGCTTCAAATACAAGTGGTTTTTGAGGGTCATAATGGAGTAAAATCTCTTGGTACCGAGTGGTCCACTTTGCTCCAAATTTTTTGGAATTTCTTAAGTGCATTTCTATTGCCCTTCTAAGCTTGTTCTCAAGTCCGTAAAGCATTTTGTCTTCATCTTGACGTTCTGATTTCATTGAAAATCTACTTGTTCCGATAGCTGAATAACATTTTTCCTGTAAAGTATGCCTTATGAATGTAATGTATGCTTTGCTAAAAAACAAGTTTCAGCAGTAGTCGACTTGTGGTGGTCAAGCTTTCTAGCTATCCATCGATCAAATCATGATGAATCATCCGGTTCCTTTGGATTCTCCTGCAAATCCATGATCATTCCAGACCGTCATAGCTAAGGACTCTAGTCCTTGCTTAAGTGTTAGTCATAAATCATAATCAGCTCATTTTCATTGGGACTTATCATATCGCATATCAAAATCATCCCATGTTCGTCTAGGATTTATCTATTTTAGTCTGATTAGAAGGTGCTTAAATCCTAAGGTCAAGTCAACGTCTATTATATGGTTCAATTTCTCAGATCGTTTAACATCCAATCTAGGATTCGATCTCTCCAGATAGCTTAATATCCAATATAGGGTCTGATCTACCCAGATCGTTTAACATCCAATCTGGGGTTTAATCTCTTCTGATCGTTTAACATCCAATCTAGGGTTCAATCTCTTTAGATCCTTACCGAGTCCAATCCACTCACTCTCCGACGAGGGAACTCAATGTCTAAGCAAGTACATCCACTAATTCTTTGGCGAGGGTACTTACTCTCATGCAATCCTAATCCATTTGCTCTTCGACAAGGGGACTTGCACATTGTGGTCATTGCCCTTTCTCTCTAGACAGGACTACCACGATTAATATCAATCACCACGTTCAAGTGGTTTTCAAAAATCAAATATTCAAATCAAAGCAATCAAGAATACATCCTAAACATTCATCTCAAACATCCAACTTGGAGCATGTCTAGAGACCAATCGATGTCTCATATACGTGTAAGCGGTTTGAGGTAATTATTGTATTTTCTGTTCAAAATGGAAAGTAAAACATGGGAAACGAACCTGACTCCCGTCCATCCCGATCATGAAATTACCAATCTCGACCCAGATCCTTGGTCGTGTCTTGATGCATTCGTTGTAAATGGTAGCTGCTCTGTCTGCACCATTTCAGTTTGGTTCCTTATGTACTATTGTAGCTATTACTTCGAACCAGCTCTTCTATCAGATCACGAAGGTGTTAGCAGTCATTCATTTCATGTCCATCTAGCTCATGGAATAGGCAAAAATTTCTAGACCTTCTCTCCCAATCTATAGGTTCCCTCTTAGCTGGCCTTCGATATAGGATCTGCTATTAGTTTCTAGGTATATCCTCTTCGGGTTTCGGTTAGATCAGTCTAGGAAGAGAACTTTGATTCCCACCTTTGCCATTTCGATCCTCCGAAGTCGTCATTAGCTTTTCGCTTCCCTTTGTCTTTACTATATCCTGCTCCGGACTGTCCTCTATCATCTATAGCATTAACATCAGCATTATCAGCCTTAACATCCTCTTGATGTAGATATCTCTTAGCTTCATGATAAAACTCCATGACATCCATCGACGGATCACTTTCTAATGCAATTTTAAAGTCATCCTTGCTTTCAACTCCAGACACTACCGCCATCAGGATTATCGATGGATCAGCTTATCAACTGTGGCGGCTGCCACGTTAAACCTCATCAGATAACTTCTCAAGGTTCCTCCCATTTTTGCTTTGTGCTTGAAAGCATCATCACATTCTTTGGTTGAGAGATATGAACTCTGACCTATCTCAAGAATTTATCTACCAATCTGGCACATATGCTTATGGCCATTCTCTAACTGCATGAACCAAATGGAGGCCAGCTTTGTCAAATATAACAAGAAGCACCACCCCATTGCCTCTTCAGAGCACCCAAGACCTCCGTATGTCGAGTGTACCTCATTAGATGGACGATTAGATCTATCCTTCCGTTATATAGTTCCAACATCGATAGCTTTAAAGCAGGAGGATTCCTTGCGTACCAAATGTTAGGAGTGAGTGAATTCCTATTGACATCCTCCAACCTTTGGTCTGGAGGTCCACCTCTCACTATCCTTTTAATCGTCTTAGCGATCTGGTCATTGTCGTTTAATGGTAGTCTCCGCTCTGTAGCTATGTTATGCATCCTATTCCTACAAGGAAAATCCGGTACATATTCCTTTACTTGTAGTTCGCATTCTGATCCACAACCCCAGCTTCACTCTACCTCCCGTTCCTACAAGGAAGCTTTGGCACCTACTCTTCTGGTTGTTGTGCATTCTCATTCTGATTTGCGTTTCCGGATCCAGCATCGTTCGCTCTTGGCGTTCCAGCTTGCCTTAAGTTCAAATCAAAACTACACCCGAGTAAATTCCTCTCGATACCGATCGAAGTCCTATCCGTAATGGCTGGTTTAGCTTTGGGGGCATTGGTCCAGTTTTCTTTGCTCCAACTCCATGTGCTCTTATATTAGTTTCTGTTCCTTGGTTTAGAATTCCATCCGCTATGGCTATTCTTTGATCCATCCTTCTAAAGAATCCTTATAGCATCTCCTGTTATCGAGCCATTATTCCATCTTGCATATCTTTTAGCATTCTCTCCATCTCCTCTCTAGTAACATCGATGGGTTGATTAGAATTTGGCCCCTCTGGACTGCCCCCATGCTTTGGTTGACTCCCTCCCATCATAGATCTGGTGTTATGCCTCTTCATCTCTTTCAAACTCCAGATCCAAGCTTTAGGTTGTTAAATTGAGCTCTTTCTCAGTGAAAGAACCAAAATTTCGATTTCAAAAATGGATCAACACCTAAAAATCCCTTGTGCTAATGCTGGTACGCATTAAAACAACAAATATGAATCACCAAAAAATGTACACATTATCGACACAAAGCAATAATCACGTGTACCTCCAAGATAGAACAATACAATGTACAGTATATAAGCAGTGAATACAGAGTCAGAATCACAACGATAATATATATAATACATAATAACTGTCCAAAATACAATCTTAAAAATATACATTCATGAAGTTTATATTATATATATATGTGTAATAACATACAACTAAATAGTATAACTAGGCTCTGCTAAACCCAATAAACATAAGCTATTCTCATTGTCTATGTACCTGAAATGTCTTGGACTGACCCGAGCATTATATAAATGACACATAGGTCATATTAGGTCTAAGTTAAATGGCAATAAGCATATGCATCACAATATAAACTAAGTGTAATAAAAATATAACCACACCAAAAAAAATTCTCAAACGATAAACATAATGTCTATACAATGATGATCTATTAACAACCCCAAATACATCATATAATAAAATTTACCACACAACCAAGTATAAAAATGTCATCATCCATATAAAATGAATCCATAGAAATTGAGAATACCATATACAACGGGTGAATCATTCATAATAAAACATCATCATAGAAAATGAAATCATTAAGTGAATCGGCTAACACCTAGCAATTCCCTAACATAATGTCATAAAATCATATAATCAATAGATAATGTAAGATAGCCTGTCATATCTCCCAAATAATTTTCAATATTATACAAATTACCAAGATAATCTATCAAAATTCAAATCGCAATCAATTATCTTTAGAATATCAAACCAAAAGAGTGTGGATATACGGGGACTGATTACACTTTAGACACACAATCTCTCGTATAGCCCACTGATTAGATGGTGAATGATATATACCAATTCACAACACGCACATAACCTCAAACTAGAAAGGGATACTAATAGCACACAACAGCGCTCCAGGAACCCAAGATCTACTCGCCTCCCGCTAATAGTCAGATCTATTCCTACATTCTTCAGTTACCTCGACGAACATCGTGAACCACATCCACCTATGGCTCGTCTATGCCTCGCCTCGGTCAAGAACTTACACTTGCCCCTATGGTAACAGACTACTGCCCTATGCGACACAAAGGGCTACCAACTACCAATCTTGTAGTGCGCATCGAATACTATAACAACAACAGTTTCGTGGAACTGGGACGTGACCTCACGATCAGGCTACTAGGGCGGATATTGGCCATTCTGGTTCACTCCCGAGCCATAAAGGGAGTTGGGCACAGGTGGATGATATACAATACTCATATCCTAAATCAACATATAGCTTTAGATGTAAGTCGACACATGGTTCCAAATAAGTCAGTACATGACTGTAATATACTAGAACTCTAATCCCTTGCCGACACATGGCTCTACCCATTACCCAACACATAGCTACAATATACTCATCGCAGTGAGTATTATCACATACATGAGTAATTCCCATTTGAGTGACAGTTACTTGCAAAGAATAATCAAACAAATAACATAACAGTGTCCCATACTACCGCACGTTATTTGAATAATTATTCAATGCTTATAAACTACACTCAATCTATAGTAGATATCACTATGAAACAAGTCCAATGAATAACCGAAAAAGTGTTATCGGAAGTCTCGTACCAGACGGTATCTATAAACTGTTTATTCAAATTTCTCATCACATAGAAATAATAAATACTTAAATACAATAATAAAGACAATCATATAAAATACGTATATATATACACTATATTATAAATCTTAAATACTGGTATATATATAAGACGTATAATAAAAAGAAATTCCAAATAAATACATTAATCATCATAAACAAAATTTCCAAATATATTAATTTAACAATATCTAACAGAAGGATGTCATCACCATGTCATATTAGATCACAAATCAATTCAACATCAATGGTGAATCATTCATATAATCTAATATAATATATTAAAAGAAATAAAACAAGAAGAAAAAAGATAAAATAGATCAATCAAATGACATGTATGAATAGAACAAACAATCAATATTCAGTAATAAATCAATTGCAACATATATTTTTATATAAAAAAGTTAATATTTAGAATTAGATAATAAATAATAAGTATAAATTCTAGAATTAATTAGATGATTAAGAAACTCAAATATAAGATATTCTATACGATAGTTAACTAATTTCTCAATCTTTTATAAAGTTAAGTAATAATTTAGTATTCACAAATAGCATTAAAAAAATCCCTTTTCTTTCATTTGACAACCCAAAATAGATCGTAAAACTAAATATCTCACTTAAGAATAATTCCATAACGTTCTATAACTACTATTTATAAGTAATCATAAAAATAATAAAATTAATTCAATATATTTTAATCAAATATATAAAAACATATTTCCTAAACTGGTACTGTATATACACTAAAATTTCATACTTCTATAAAATGAAAACCAAAACCCATTTATATAAATATTATAATTAAAACCATTTTTGTAACTTGTTAAAGCTTCTATTTACATACATACATATATATATAATATTTAATAAGTATATACTGGTGTTTGGATATATTTGATTTGATTCATTTTAAATGTAAAGATATATGTATTTTACAATATAGATTATTGGAACTTCATTCATATAAATGAGTTGCATACCCACTCACATAAGAATTGAAACACGGTATTTATATATATATACACACTTCTACCAATACAACAAAGTTGAACAGGATATATAATATAAAAAGAGTTTTGTATTAATAAAATAGTTAATGTACCAAGACTAGAAACATTGAAAAGTCACAACATTGCTTGGTCATGACTAAATTATGCACAACAGCAAACAATAAGACACAAGAACATGCAAAACACTCGCACATACATAACAAACTCAAATACAGCTGACACACAATAACACAACACATACAAACTCCAGCACACTAAACACACACATTTTTTTTAAAAGAAATATAATATATATAGAGGAGAAAAAACGCCTTTCTCCGAGGGCTCACAAAAATAGGAAACAAGATGGGACGAAAACCACCAAAAAGAAAATACCGCAAAACAACAGCGGAAAATAAAACCAAGACACTAAAGACAGCAACAAATCCACACCAAGAAAGTGGAGGAGAATGAGGAATCGATCCACCAGCAAGCACAAACCCGCCTTTACCCTAAGGATAAGGCCAGACCTCCAAGCCGAACCAAAAGAGAGCCAACAAGTAAACGTGAATCCAACAAAAAAGGAACACACGGAAGATGGCAGTCAGAGTAAAGCAGACGCCATCAACGCCAAACCAGTGGCATAAAAGAAGATCAAGGCTAGTCGAAGCCGCCGAACAACTACAGTGAAACCACCAGAAATCAGCGATCAAATGGAGGTCGGATCCCGATACCAGACAACCAAAACCCAACCGAGCCAAAGAAGAACCAAAAAGAAAAGAACCTGGAAAACTAACAACAACATTAAACACAAAAAAAAGGGGGGAGTGGAAGTGAGCGCTGGGTGAAGGCCAGCGATCGCTCGCGATGATCAACCTACTCCCAATCTAGCGTGAGACAAAGCACACGAGATAGAGAGATGTCCGACCAGATGCTCCGCACGGGAGTTCAAACGACCCCTGAAAGGTCTACCACGGAAAGCAAGGAAGACGTCTTTCCTCACACACCGAATAATAGATGAGGGATCCATACTAGAGTTTTCGAAGGTTGCCTTGTTCCGCGCACACCAGAGGTGCCAGCAGATGAGGCAGGGGATCAAGCGAAAAACAATAGAGCGAAGAGACTTACCACCATTCCCAGACCACCAAGAGTTAAGGAGATCAGTAGGGGAGCTGGCTAAATGACGATAACCAAGGAGGTTTCCGAAGTAATTCCAGCACGATCTGGCCGAGAAACCACCAAAGAACAAATGATTCAGGGATTCTGATTCCCCATTGCCGCAGCATCTACAGCGAGACACTAGAGGGATACCGATTTTTTGAAGGTTCTCGTCAAGTGGCAATCCATCATGGAGAATCCGCCACATCAAAATAGAGACCTTGGGGGGAATACGAGAGTCCCAGATGAAAGAAAAGATCGGACGAATAGGGGCTTGAATTCTAGTAGAGGACCAAGCTTTAAGGATGGAAAAAGGAGATCCATCCCAACCAGAAGAGCCACCATGAGAGTCGGAGAGAGGCTTCACCGTCTGCATGTGCTTCCAGGTCTCACTAGCAAAAGACGGAGAGCCTGAGAAGTTAGAGCCCTCAAGACTGCGATATTTCGCATGAAGGAAAGAGGCCCATAAGGAATTGTTGGCGCCAAATCTGTGCCACAATTTGCAGGCGAAGGCAGCACAAAGGTCTTTTGGATTGCGCAGACCCAGTCCATATACATAGGAAAAATACATGGACACACATATATTTACAGTCACAAGCGCACACACATCAAAAAATATTAATATGAAAATATCATAATTTAAGTGATTAAGGCATATGCGTGAGTAAAGTTTACTTACCTAAGTAGCAGCAGTACATTCCTTTTCTTCTCCCTCTTTTAAACTCTCCTTCACTGTTCATACACAGTGTGCATAACCCATCATAAACATGCACATCAGCACAGTGATACAAAGCTAAGAACTACGAAATTACCTCCCGTCTTCACCAATGGCTCTCTCTTTACTAACCCGACTCGCCTAAACCAACGCCAACATTCCCTGGCCACCCAATCAAAACATGTCATCCATGTCTCAGCTGCAGGTGATAGTAAACATCATGATCCTACTTATAAACACACCTTCCAAACTTGCACCGATGATGATCCTCTCGACCATGAGTCCAACGCTACTACCACTTCGACCTAACTCCATCGGAATCTTCACCAGCGTCTAACCCTAGCTCGGAACCCACAAATTCGACCTCTACCACATTATCCCAAATTCACACCAAAAATCCTCCCTCACTTCAAGAAGGTAATGTCGTAGATGACATCATTAAATTCACTATGGATTAGGAGTATTATTTTTATAAAGAGAATGACCATTTTTGTTTTAAAAGAAAAGCTTAGTAAATCAACCTTCATCGCTTTCTTATGCGAGTATTTATTGATGCCAAGCAACCTATATTTGAAATAGGGAATTAATAATAATCTATTTGATTTCTAATCTAATTTTTAAAGTGTAGTAGCTGGTTAAATTTTTGAATTTTCCTCTCCTTCCTAATGAACAAAAAAATGTGTATTTATAAATGAAAATGGATCATCTGGAAACTGAAACCTCTGGAGAGAGTAAAATCAACAAACGTAATTTTAAAATTTGAGGGTAAATATAGATAAGTAAATATGGATATCTTTCTTGCTTTTCCTTTTCTTTTTTAAATATAATGCAAACTTTATTCAAATTACAATATAACTCCAAACAAAATCTATATTCATTATACTCAGTTATTTACTTATTATGGTAACCTTCTGGAATTTATTTAATTTTTTTTCTCCATATTTAAATTTATTTAAATCCCAAATACTTATCATTCACATTTTAATCTCTATATTAAATCATTCCAAATATTTTACTTCACAATTCTCAAAATACCCATTTAATTACATTACCCATTTCCTTATAAAAAATCTTGATATTCTGAAGTAAATCCAAATTATCTATTTAAAATTCCAGAAATTAAATTTTTAATTAATTAAATATTTATTATTAATTACCCTTAAAACTGGGTTGTTACATTCTCTTTTGAATAAAATGATTATAACTCAAATCCGACCACAATCTAGTAGATTTTAGATTTAGGAGTGATTGGAGTATTTGCGGAAGAAGAAGATAGATTAGAAATCAAGTCAGTGTAATGTTGGCTCTAAAAGATGCATTTTGGATGGATTTATTTTTTGAATTATTCAAATGTTTTAAAAGATTCTCAAAATGAGATTTTGTCTATTTTGATTCTAATTTATTTATTATATACCGTTTTAAACATGTTAAACATGTGTGTTTATTACTTTATATTGAAACTATACCTGTTAAAATTTTAATTCAGATTCTTAAAAAAAATAAAGATGTGTCAGTGTTAGTCCAAAGATATAGTCATATTAGGTCGCCCATAAACAGCCGTATCCTCCGTGTTATTAGACGACATTACTTGTAATATTCTTTAATAATATGGGTACAACGATGAGGACGTTACAAAAATAATAAATCCTCTCCATGTTGCAGGTTGCTTACTATTTATAGGGATATCATCTAGCAGAATCGGATGTCCATGAAATATCAAATCCAAGTCCAAGTGTTCAGAAGTGGGCTTTAGGGCCCAAACATTAACAAAAACATCTTGATACTGAGTGGTTCCTTTGGTATTGATTGGTTGTTATAGGGGATATCTTCCCTCCTTCTTCTACTCTACTTTCTACCTCCGATTCATTGTGTTTTGAACACCTTTCCTTTGAGATTTAGTTATTTCAGAGAGGTTCTGGTACTGCTTGTTCTTGTCTTCCTTCAGTCAGCAAGTTCTTAGAGTTGCTCGTCCATTCTTTAAGAAAAGCACTCCATGGCGATCACTTGAAATACTGCTTCAAGTGCAAGTGGTATTGGAGGTCTATAATGGAGTAAAAAGCTCTCGGTACCGAGTGGTTCCTCTCGGTACCGAGTGGTCAACTTTGCTCCAAATCTTATGCAATTTCTTAAGTGTATTCCTATTGCCTTTCTAAGCATGTTGCCAAGTCCATGAACTGTTTCGTCTTTATCTTGACGTTCTGATTCATGTGAAAATCTGCTTAGTCAAAAAGGCGGATAATAGAGTTTGATATTGAACAGTTCAAATATTAACATTCACACGTCACCTTAGCTAGTGGTGTGACATTTTGGCCTAATTTATCACTTACACATCCTTTAGCAAAATCCAATTTTACTTATTATATATGTTACTTATTATTGACAATTATTTACACCAATTCTCTTTCTCAAAACCATATCACTTTGGACTTATGGAATTTATAATGGTCAAAATTTCAATATCGTCCACGTTCAACTTTATAGTTCAAACACAAAGTCCTTGATTCAATAATAATAATAATAATAATTGACCGAACTACTCTGGTCAGAGATTTTGACTTTGAGTTGACTTTAGCTGACTGCGACACTAACCCCAGATAACCGAGAGAAAATCCTTTCTTGAATAGTGTTTCACTTCCAATACTTCCACTTGACCCAACTATAGTCATTCAATGGACCTTATGCTATGATTTTACTATAATCAAAGTGGACCTTTCATATTGAAAATCGACAGCATTCTCAAGTCAAGGGAATTCTGTAAGTTAGTCACATTGATATTTTTAGTTTGACCTCGGTTATATTAACCAATAGAAAACTATTAGGTGAATAATTCCATAGTTATCCAATAACTATTAGTACATAACCCCTAGGCACCCCATCAGCCATTAGTAATACACTGCCAATATTTGGAGAGCATTATGTATACTATTCTCAAAGGATGCATCGATATTTAGTCTCAATATATCTTGATTACAAATATTTAAAATGATGTGTTTATAATATTGTGATATAATACTCATGATTACAACTATTTGTAATTAATATAACAAACGCATCACATATGGATTTTTTTATTAAATATATTTTAATCATGCATTTAATTATTTATAACACATTAGAACAAATATATAGTAGAAAGAAAACACCTTTATTATGAACGATGATTGATTACGAGTTAATAATTCACAATAAATTGCAGAATTGCTTCTAGGGCATGCTCCTAACTCTATCACAGTCATACTTTCATGCATTATATTCCTATGAACAACATCAATTTTTAAGCATAGCACCAGCCTATCTTAAGCTTTATGCACTACAACCCATGCACTTTACTTTGTTGATGTTCATTACCTATGCAGAGCAATAATTTTCATATTAATTACCGACTTTCATTAAAGCATGATGATTTTTATAAGGTTCATGAATTCGACAACTAAAACATTGATCTATTGGTTCTAGTGTACACTTTTGCATGACTCACTTTTCTTTTTCTACAAGCCTCAGGATTCATATTTTTTAGCTATTTAGAGATAAAAAGCATAAATCTTATAGCTTTTGGCATTGGATTAGGTAACATTAGAATCATTATGTATTCTTAACTGATAAGTCTTTTTGATATATCAAATTTAGTATAAACGTATAGTTATATAATTGTATTCTAAAATTTTCTTTGATGGAACAGAAAAAAGTAGTGTTTTAAATTCTCCTAGATCTGTTATTTGAGATTTTACAACTAAAGCTCAAAACCATCTATATTAGTTATTCTAGAAATCCTTGCTATAAATCACAATTTCTTAACCTGGCTACTGCTATGCATGTTAATCTTGTGGTTATGTGAGATCTTCTTATCCTAATGGTTATCTCTATTAATATAGCCTTTTTCCTACATGAAGTTGCTTGTGCTTACTTGTTGCTATATATGTATTTTCTTAAAGAAAAGTTGACCAAACTTTTCAATCAGTTGTTTTAATTTATTTATAATTTTATTATGCCATCTGGAAATAAAACAATGATATTAAATCCTTACCTTTTTCCATGTGTTATGCAATTACATATGAAATTATTGCTTTATTTATTATTGTTGATGCCAAAAATTGATAACACCTAAAGACCTGTAGAAATACTGAGATCTAGTAGAAAATTATGCAAAATAGTAAGAACAACAAGGTTTTTAAAGTGGTTTGGCAATCTCTGGTCTATGCCACTGTATCATTTATTGATTATATATTTGAGAGTCACTAGTGCTAGTGTTTTACTAAGCTAAAGACCTAAAAAAGAAAATAGTAGCCTTTTTAGTGACTGTAATGGAGGAGAGATAGAAGATAAAGAAGATGATAAGCCAAAAATTCATTTCTAGTTTCTGTAGGGTCTGTATTTATAGGGAAATTGTCTAGTAGAATCAAAAGCCCATAAAATATCATGTCCAGATCTAAATCTGAGTGTGTAAGAGGAAAAGGTGTAGCCCCTTGGATCATAAATTCTACTCGGTATTGATCAGAAGTGGTCGGTACCGACATGAATTTTGGTGGGGAACTTCCCCTTCTTCTCTCCTTTGGTGTTCTACCTCTAATCCATAATGTCCCGAGCACTTTTCCTTTGATATCAAGTTGTTTTTGAGAGGTCGTGATACTACTTGTACTAGTTGGTTTTCTCATAAAAATTCCTTTAAAGTTGTTCGCCAATTCCTTGAAAAATATACTTCACGGTGATCACTCAAGCCATATTTCCATATGCAAGAGCTTTGGTGTAACGACCCGGAATTTTCGACCCCGAAAATTCGACATTAATACGTTCATTGTAGAAATGCCGAGCAATCGAACGCTGGAAATTCCAGATTGTTACATTTGGTATCAGAGCCTGTTACACAACAAAGACCTGTATATACTTATACACAGACATGCACAGACATTACTTCACTTTTATATACATGCAAATACTTTAATTCATCCATGCAAACATATCTACAACATTACTTCAAGAATTTTTCACATGCACCAGAATATAAACGTAACGACCCGAAATTTTCGACCCCGAAAATTCGACATTAATACGTTCACTGTGAAATGCCGAGTAATCGAACGCCGGAAATTCCAGATTGTTAGGGTAAAGAAGAAAACGAGGTAGAAGAAGAAACAGAAAACAAAAACACATAATCTCACAATCGCAGCGGAACAAAATATAATATTAAATAACAACATTTACACAAGAAAGCTGTAAATGTCGAATTACATACAATATATCAGAGCACAACAAAACTGGAAAGTTGTAACAACTTGTCCCTGACTACTATCAATACAATCTCAAATACACAGCGGAATATACTCCATACGTCTCTGCCATCCAGCTCGTCTCCTGAACTCCAGAACGTCCTAACCTGGAAATCTGTAATACTCGGTCATACGTTTATCAGGCGCAGGACTGAAAATCTATAAGTACTTAGCAGACCCGTTTTCAACACCCAGAGAAAATACTTAGAAAACTTTTGTGAAAATATAGAAAACATTTTTGTGAGAATGCTCTGGATGGATTTGTTGAAACATCGAGTTATAAAAAGTATTTTTGTAAAACTATTTGGATAATATTAATGTCGAATTTTCGGGGTCGAAAATTCCGGGTCGTTACATTTGGGGACCCATAAAGGATGTAAAAAGTGGTCGATACTGAGTAGAAAATACTCGGTATACTCGGTATCGAGCTGTTTCCTTAGCCCCAATGGACTTCTAGATTCTTGAGTCCACTCCTATTGTTCTCCTAAGCTTGTTTCCAAGTTCATGAATCGTTTTCTCTTCATCCCGACGCTCAAATTCCGATGAAAACTGCTTAGTCTAAAAGCCGGATAACACTTGCCTCCTAGAGTATGTTTTTGTTGAGGACAAAGCGTGCTCTGGAACAAGACTGACATCCATTATTATCTTTATATCCCACTTGGTCATCCAAGAGTTGCTTCTAAGCAATCTTTATTTAGTGGATACCCATTCAACTACTTTAAGTAGCAAAAATTCCATTCCCCATGCCAAGGACAAGATCCGCACCTTGGAGACCGTTCCATGCCTTAGTCAGGCATGCTCTTCCTCAACTTTGCATTTTCCTCAAAATGGTTGAAAAATTATGGACAGTACCAAGTACTTTTACTCGACATCGAGTCTTTTTTCTCGACCGGAGTACTATATATACAATACTTAGAAAATTTTCTCTTCACTCTTTCACTTACTCATGACTGATTCCTTGCTTCTGCCGATCCCTTGCAAATGCTGCCCCTTCATTGTTTTCTAATCAGCAACGTTCACCTTAGTTGCCGCTACCTCCAAGACATCACCATTGACGTCAAATGCATGTCGTCGACCACTTCCATTCGTTCAAAGCCTCTCACCACAAAACACTTTATTGTAACTCGACCCCGAGCTCATCATCTAGTCTCCAAATCGTCAAGGTGGGCTAGTCAGCAATCGTCTTGATCATGGGGTAAAAACCGACGATGGTGAAGGTGTTTGGAGGGTTTTGATGTGAGATAAGCCCTAGCCTTCCTTTGGTTATTCTCGTGTTCGACCTAGAATAAACTCGAGGTTGAACTAGGGTGTGATTGGATTACACCAGCAAGATGTTCAGTTTCTCTGACTTCTAGTCCTAGAATTCCAAAATATTTTGAATAACCCTGTCAACACTCAGGTGATCACACACCATTATTTGAACACCGATAGAACAATTCTTTTTCAAGAACGGTCATATTGGATAGACTCAAGCATTTTTAGAAATTCTGTTGCAAAGTATGTCTAGTGATGAACTTCTTGAATTCCTGTAAAAGAAAATCTCCCACGTCAGTGCGGACAATGGTTCCATTATCGATTATCTAATGATAATAGGAAAGATCCAATGCATGGTTCCATCGTGCGGCATAGCTCATTTTTCCTAGCATGAGCGGGATATCTGCATAGGATGGTTCGTTTGTTATGTATGGGATGCAGGACTCACAGTGCATAGGTTAACACCTTTACCTACCCCGGTCGACATTCAAAATCCGATTGGTCAGCACACGCCGACATCTGTTAGACTTTGGATATTGGTCGCACATGTTCAAATTTAATATAAAATTCCAAAATAAACCACACTTGATGTGTTAAAATCTAAGTTTTCCTATCCAGAATGACTCATCAATCACCTCGCTTCAATACCGGTGTCGGGCCGTCCGTTCCTTCCAAAGCATGATCCACCACTACTCAGGCTTCAACGTCTATGCCTTCTGGAACTAGGTTCTCGATTACCGCGGAACTACAAGGAATGACCGTTCTAGTAAATCCAAACCAAGAATAACCTCCTTTGTTGAACGAGTATATCAGTTTAAGAGTTATGGATGATCCACCAGAACAGATGCCGACGATCCTTACTGCTAAGTGCTTCAGACTATCTACCGACAACATGGAATCCAGAAAGGTGATGTCTTGCTCCCTACTCAGGATCAAAGAGCCCATAATCCTCTAGTGGGCTATAGAGCCTGCAATAAATACATATGCTTGGACGCTACTATGCCGCCCTTTAATCTATTCCTATGCATGGTCCTCCAAGAGATTGGGCTAGCCCCATTCCAGGTTTAACACAATGGACACGCATTGTTAATCTCCTTATACGTGTTGTTCATGAATCGATTCCAACGACCTCCAAATTTCGAAGAACTAACCTACCTTTTGAGTTTCAAGCATCAACAAGATTCACC
Organism: Allium fistulosum; assembly: GCA_030737815.1. NCBI lineage: Eukaryota > Viridiplantae > Streptophyta > Magnoliopsida > Asparagales > Amaryllidaceae > Allium > Allium fistulosum. The sequence continues at coordinate 342,900,388 of CM060904.1, forward strand.
AACTCTCATAATTCTCGAGGCCTGGTGCAGGTGCAAGGTTATAGAAGTACTCCACAACAAATGGTTGTACTTCAAGGATAAGTATTTCTTCGTTCGGTGCCCCTATGGCTTCAACGGGCATTGCATCTTCGGTAATAAGATCTTTTTCTTCTTTGCTCCTTGTGCACTTGGATTCTTTCTTTCCCAATGCCAAATTCATTATCTTCTCCTTTATGGATATTCTCACTTGAGATGCATATGACAAACATGCTAACACTTTAAAAGCTCTAAAGGACATTCGTTTCCAACATTGCATTACCACACATCTCTTGATAAATGTAAGGCTCTAACGATGTGGTTTATTATTACTTAACCGTTTTTCCGTTCCTGTGAAGGCTACATCAAATAGTTCGAGAATGCCAACCCGATCTTCTTTACCCACTCGCAGCTTTGGCGATAATATTCAAGAAGTCGAAGGTTCTTCGGGTATCATAAACGTCGATGAGCTCATAGAAAGAGCAACAGGAGAGCCAACTGCTAGAGAGATTCTGAGAGATGGGACGAATGAGCTGGAATATAGATAATTTTAGATGAAATTGAAGAGGAAGGTAGAAGGGAAGGAAAAGAGAATATGGGAGATTGAGAAGAAGAAGAAGAAAGAGAGGAAAGTTCCAATTGAGGCAACAGTGACTGTGGTGTTAGCCTGAAGGGAGACGAATCATTCAGCAAAACGTCTCCCAAGGCCACTGAACTTCTTGCCTTGCCTCATTCGAAACATGTGATTACTAACTCTCTTTAGAAAGCCATTGATATGAGCACGTTATCACTAGCCAAGATGACTCCTCTGACTCACTCTTTCAATGATATCTTTGGTTCTTTGGGGATTTCGATATTAAGATTGACGATCTCCTTAAAGATTGCTCCCCATGCTTCCCATTTGGGGGTATCCTAGCTCAGGACGATGAAACCCCATCTTTACCTACCTCTTAACACAGTTCATAGAGTACTTAGTGGGTCATTGACACTTTATACACTTCACTAGGATCATGGGTACACATCCCTGCATTCACTTGAATCCTTTGATTCCAAAACTTACACGATCTTTCTTTTCACTTCATGTACAATGGAAATAGATAGATACGACAAGCTCTAATATGGCATTGGAGAATCGAGAAGGTAAACTACAAACCCATATCAGCATCGTTCTATCTACCGGCGTCGTAGAGAGATCGGGGAAGAGAGAGATAGAAGTAAAGATAAAGAACAAAAAGCAGACGGTGATCGCCGTGCAAGAAGAAAGGGAATGTAAAGGTAGACCGAAGAAAGGCAGCATAGAGATCCAACAAAGTGGCACAGAGACTCGCTTGGTCACTACGAATCCCCTTCTAGCATTCCTCTGCCTAGCTCTAAATCCTAGCTTCCTTCTCACTAGCAAGTTACTACTTTGTGAACCATGACCACTACTCCACCTCTGCATTCCAAAGGAATTACCACTCCCTCTACTCCTAACCCTGGTGCACCACCCCAGCTATAAGATGCTTTTCCTGACCTTGTCTTGTGGGGTATCATGTTTGAATGTAACATCCAAGACACTCTAAAGGAAGAAGCGGACCGGGACATCTAGCAGATCCAAAAGCTCATTGACCAGAGCTATAGTCGAAAAGGCTTACCTATGCTCTCTCAAATGTTAACCGCATCAATCACATGAATACCCAATTGTTCAAGTTTGAGAAAAAGACTTACGATAGCCTCATCAAGGATTACAAAGAGGACTTGGAGAAGATGAAGACAGATAGAGATGCTATTATGGAATCCAAGGCTAAAACTGATAGCTTGATAGTTAAAATGAGGTTGGCGCACACCAGTGCAGAGCCCGTGCTAAAATACTTGCTAAAATATGCACACGAAGACAATGCCGCTCTAAAGACGCGGATTGCCGATAAGGACATGTTCCTTAATGCAAAAGATGAAACCGTGCAAGCTAGGGACAAAACCATTGAAGAGTAGGCCATTGAGATTTAAAAGCTTTGCGTGGAGAAAGATAAGCTCAAGGAGGCCTGCTATTAATGAAGACTGAAAGATGGATATTGAAGTTGATTACTCCTTCACCATGCAAGAACTAAAATACCTCAAAGAAGGAAAGGCAAAAGAGAGGGAAAACTGAATAATACTCTTTGGTAATTCTTTACCAACGTGTTTTGGTTCAAAAATCTAGGGAATATATATGTCATAACTCTTGCCAATGCTTGAGAAGAGATGCTAAGTTATTCGGAAGCGGCTGGTGAAGGCCTCACCAAGGAGGAAAGGATGGCCAAGTACCTCGATGTCGAAGATATCATAAAACTCGAGGAAGGAAAGTCCATCCTTGCTGCATAAGATGTCGCCGCTGCTATTACTACTGTTGAGGCTTCCACCGGCCCAAATACATCGGGTCTAACAGAATCATCCATTTCGAAGTCCAAAGAGCCTGCGACAGATATTCTTGAGATTAATCGGGCCAGATCCAAGTCCACCCGGACTATTTCAACATCTATGGCGACTACTTTTGTTGAGCCCTTCATTCCTTCCTTCGTTGACCGACCGATCCAAACTCACCCGAATAGGGTCAAATTTCTATGTCCCCTGCTTTACAATCAACTCCATGCGAAGGTATATCTCTTGTTTCACCAGTTTTTGAGAAACTTCGGTTCTCGAACAAATCTGTTTTTAACCTTTACTATCCTTCTTGCCGACTTGTAGGTCATCCACATCTTCCTCCTCCGCCGCCAACCACTTAAGCCAGGAGTCCTATGGCAATCTTCACCGCACCGACCTCCATCTATATAGGACTTATTACTCCTGCAGCTCCTCCAAGTTCTGACCCAGGGCTAGAGTCCGAGAAGATAGCAGCTCTAGAGAACCTAGAGGATATGTCTTTGTCCTTGAAAGAATACGTTACTTTAGCGAATGCCACAGACTCGACCGATCAAATTACCATGGAAGAGCGACTAAAGACTGACCTTTCCAAGGTCAAAATTAAAAAGGATCCTACTATCGAAAAATCCATCAACTCTATGCCCACAAGCCCTTCTACTAAGCTTCCCTCGATTAAGCTAAAGCCTCTTAAAATCAAATCCTCCAAGACCTCTATCGAGAAGACCGTCGATCCATACGCTGCAACCGAGGGAGAAAACACCCAGTCCGAGGGCAACACCTCCAAAGAGGGGAAATCCAAGGTTGTAAAAAAGCACAAGAGGCGACCCAGCAACTTCGACCATAAGGGTGGCAAGTGAGTGAAGAACAAGTAGAAGATCCCTAGGAATTGTAGGCGAGGTGGCTCTTTTGCTGTAGTTTTTGTTTTCCTTTTTATGTATGAAGATTGAGTTTGTACGGGAGCGGCCCCCGCTAACTTTGTATATAAAAGGCTGAAGTAATGAAATATTCCTTTTTCTTAATCCATTGTTCCACTTACTTTTCTGTACCTTTACATACTATACCTGCATATATGTAGCTGCTTGCGTATATAATATAATTGCTTGTATTGCAAATTACCTATATTATACCTGTTTATTTCCATGCGACGCTTTTTTTACCCCAACTTTATGCATATAAATAAAAATTCCTGCCATTACTTAGTCATATACCATTAGTTGGCCTCGTTTAGGGCCATCGAAGTGTTTCATTAGGCAGAATTAAACTATAGTTTTTAACCAGCTCCGTCGTTATCCCCATATGCGTTAGGTCGAGTTTCCTTTGACCATTAGCAAGTTATAAGTAATCCAAGTTTTTTCCAATTCCCTATCTCCAGGGAACCGTGGCTTGAACATCCATCTCCTGACGTTTCTAATCTCACCGATAATTGGGCATGATCGGTGTTATCCACAAGTTTACACTATCAAACCTCGGCAAAGTGTGTCTTGATTGCTACTAGCAAAACCATAGCCTTTATGTTGTTCTGTCACATAGTGAGTCCTATTTATGGGATTTGTAACCCCAAATGCAAAAGTATGGGTATTGTTCACTTTCCTCGCCTATTTTCGAGCATTGTTTGGTGACTAAGCATATGGGGCAAATTATTTGATTACCCCCTATTTGATTATTCTCTCCCAATCCTGATCTTAGACCAAGGGAGTATGGTTGTTTATATTTTTGTTTTTTAGTGACTAACCTTGCTTATCCTTGATCGAGCATGTCCCATCAAGCCGCAAGCCCGGTCATGAATATCCCAACCGTGAACCAGTTCATATATCTAAGAACATGTGCCATTAGATACCTGTCTTTAAGTATCCGCTCTCAGTCCTACTTATCTCTAGGTGTTAATCGAGGGTATCCGTTGACCATCCTCTCTTGTCCTCAGCCTAACTTATCATGCTAGGCTCCAAGCGTGGTTTCTAGGATTTTAACCATGCACCAGCTTCTATCTTCGAAAACTAGTGCTTTATCTGTCTGATTCCAAGCATTACATCTTGACGTCACCTAATTCCAGGCAATGGCCAATTTCTGAAGTTCAGGGTCGAATTAACTGATCGACACATGTGTGGTCATTTCTTCTTGACATTGCCAAATTCTAAGACACAACAAATCCCTAAAGGTCAAGGTCAAATTATCCGATCGATCCCTATGTTTACTCTACTCGATCTCGATCCTGGACCTAAGGAAATAGTTCCGTAGGGCCGAATTATCCGATCGATCACTTAAAATTATACTCCTCGACCCCAATCAAGGGCCATATGAGTTATAACTATTTCCAGGGTTTTGGAATGGCAAGGTCGAAGTATTCGATCGACCCTATTAACCGTTCTCCTTAGTCCTCATTCTAGACCAAAGGAGTTTGTACCTGATTGCATTTCTAATCGCTCAACATTAAATTTCCTGGTTACAAGAACACGGTTCCATTAGCTCAAGATGCAAATCATATTTATAAATGAGAAACATGACAAGTCCTGCCTTGTTACATTGCCTCCAAAATCCTTGGGTGGATTTCTAGCAAAAAAAACTAAATAAAGCTATATATAATAGTTCCATAGTAAGTCATTGTTCGATGCCCGTGGAATCGAGATACCATCAACTATGGCTAGCTTGGACGTTCCATCTTCAAGCTTTCGTTTGATTACATTAGAATCTTTACAATTTGGATCAAGTTCCCCCATACCTAAGAGAACTCGCTTCAAAACGAGATCCCTACCTCGAAAGTACGATTCTGGACCTTGGTATTAAAGTGCCATGCCACTCTTTTCTGGTGAGCAACCACCCCAATTGTTTGCCTCCTTTCTTTTCTTATTAATCAATTTGGCGGACTCAAGCAATGAGTTCCTCGTTTACCTTTGGATCATAATGCCTTTTACAATGAGAAAGGACTACCAATTCTATCGGGATCATCACCTCCGATTTGTAAGCCAAAGCAAATTGTGTATGTCCAGTTGCAGACTTATGAGTCGTCCTATAAGCCCACAATGCCAGTGGAAGCTCACAAACCCAGATGCCTTAGGCCTTCGTTAACCACTTCTTCGAGGTGGACTTTATGATTTTATTCACTGTCTCCACTTGTCCGTTCACCTATAGGTGTGCTACTGCTGAAAAGCTCTTTTCAATCCTGTACCGAATGCATAAATCAGTGAACACGGTACTTTCAAATTGAGCTCTGTTGTTAGTTATAGTCCGAGGCACTCCAAACCTGTAGATGATGTTCTTTATCATGAATTTGATCACCTTTTTCGTGTTGATCGTGGCAAGTGGTTCTGCTTCGGTCTACTTCATAAAATAATCCACCGCAACTATCACGTATTTAGCTCCCCCTTTTGCCATTGGTAGTACACTGATATTATCAATTCTCCAAACTACAAATGGCCATGGGCTAACCATTTGTGTAAGCTCAGTCGGTGGGGCTCTTGGTATCTTTGTAAATCTCTGGAAACGGTCACAACATTTGGTGTATTTAATTTACATCTTGATTTATCGTTGGCCATAAATATCCATATCAAAGCACCTTCTTTGCCAAGGTCTGCCCCCTGGTGTGATCATCACAGCTACACTCATGGACTTCTATGAGGATTTTCCTAGCTTCATCGGTTACACACCGAAGCAAGGGGTAAAGAATCCTCTTTTCTACAGCACTTCTTCTTGCATCATGAACCGAGGTGCTTTTCAAAGGAATTTCTTCCATTCATTCCTGCCTTATTGGAGAGTTCTTTTGAGTAAATAACCTTTGATCAGAGTCGTCCATAACTCTTCTTCCTCTACAGTCTCCAAAATCCACTCGACATCCGTTTGATCGAGACTCAGAGCCTTCAAAACAACCACTAGAACTAAACCCATCATCTGTGCTTCCCCAAAACTAGCTAGTTTAGCCAATGAATCCTAGGAGATGTGCATAATCGTATAGTGCTCTATATCATCCAGCAGCTCCAGATCTTTCATTCGGTAAGGAGCAAGCCTCACACCCTTAGCCTGATATTCCTTCCTTACTTGTCAAACCACTAACTGGGAATCACCGAATATATGCAATGTTCTTATTCCCAACTCCTTTGCTATTCTTAGTCCCACTATCAACGTTTCATACTCAGCCTTGTTCTTAGTTGCTAGGAATTCCAACTTCAATGCATAACAAATTGGACATCCTTCCAAAGTTATAGGCACTACTCCTGCACCTAAACTATTCATAAGAATCTCCATCTACAAGTAGTTTCCAGTGGGGAGGCATGTCCATATAATCCTCCTTTTCTTCACTATTTTGCATGGTAAATTCGACGATGAAATCTGCCAATTCCTACTAGTTTATTGCTCTCCTTGGATGGTAGGCAATATCATATTGACTCATATGTTCCACTTCCATAACCTTCCCAAAGTCTCAGGTCAGTATAACACTCGCTTCAAGGGATAATTCAATACTACTTTGATTGGATGAGCCTAGAAATATGATCGCAGCTTCCTCGATGCAATCATCAAGCAAAATGCTAGTTTTTCCAACTTTGCGTAGTTCCTTTCAGCTCTTGTAAACCACTTGCTAATATAGTAGACCAGCCTTTGAATTCTCATCTCCTTATATACTAGAATTGCACTTAGTGCGTGAGCAGATACTACCAAATAAATGAATAAATCCTCCTTGTCTAGCGGCCGACGGTATCTCCATATACCTCAATAACTCCTCGAAGGAATTCTGACAATCCTGATTCCATTCAAAAAATATCTTAGCCTTCTTGAGAGCATCTAAGAAGGGTATACGCTTGTTCATTTCCATTGAGATAAATCGAGTCAAGGCAGCGATCATCCCATTTAAGCTCTATAGTTCTTTCTTTGTTGCCAGGGTGGTTATGTTCCTTAAGGCGTTAATATGTTCTATATTGGCCTTAATGTCCCAAGCATTCATGATAAACCCTAGGAACTTTCCCGATGCGGCTCCAAAAGAACATTTCAATGGATTTAACTTTATTCCATACTTTCGCAAAACTTTCAACACCTCCGAAAGATTATTCAAGTGATTCCATGACAACTGGATTTTACTACCATATCATCCACATATACTTCCATCGTCCATCCAATTTGATTGCTAAACATAGGACTTACTAATTTTTGATATATAGCTCTAGTGTTGTTCAAACCAAACGGTATCACTCGATAACAGTATAAACCTAAATCAATTATAAAACTAGTATGCTCCTGATCTAGTATATGCATCTAGTTATAGCCTGAATAAGCATCTGTAAATGAGAGTAACTCATGTCTTGTTGTCCCGTCTACCATTTGATCGATCCTAGGAAAGAGATATTCATCCTTCAGACATGCTTTATTCAAATCCAAATAGTTAATACACATCCACGACTTTCCTATCGATTTCTTGACTAATATAGGGTTTGATACTCATTTCGGGTATAGGGCATCATGGGTAAATCCATTTTCCATTAGCTTATCCACCACTTCCTTCAACATAGCAGATCGCTTTGGACATAAACTGTGTCTCTTTTGCTTTACTGGTGGAAACCTCAGATCTACTTTTAGTGCGTGACACTCTACCTCTGACGATATCTTGCACATATCCAAATGCATCAAAGCAAATATATCTAAATTCCCTCAAAAGAAATTAACCAATTCCTTCCTTAATCTAAGGCTGAGCTAAAGTCCAATCTTGAGGGTCCCGGAAGGATCATCCATATTAATTGGAAAGTTGACCGTTAACTCGCCAGTGCTGCCCGCACTTCCTCCGACTTCTTCTTGGGATCCATAGACTTATCAAACCTATTATGGTTACCGAGCCAGGGCTTGGGCTTTAATTCTATGCTTCTGGATTCCAAAAGCAGAGTATCTTCTCCACATTCTTACTTTCTCTCGTCGCTTCGCTTTCCTTAGCTCCTCGACCTAACTTTCTTTTTCTATGCTCTAGTATCCTCTTATCAATCCGACCCTATTTTCCATAGGATTGGCAAGTCAACCATCCCAATTGACTATTTTACTTCACCCATAAATCTTTGAATCTTGGTCTTGCAAGCCATTACCACCTTTATATTAATTTCATCTAATCAAACGTTCTCCTGAACAGAATGTTTACAGAACTTCCAATATCCACTAGGACCTAATGTATTGCTACCGATCCAATACCAGCCATTATTACCATGGGGTCAAAATTGATGCTTCGACTCCATTAACATCTTTATTTCTGAACATTACATCATCCGATATCATCCTTTGTTGCTTAGCCGGGGTTCCATCTTTTATGGCAAAGCAACTCTCCTACGGTGTGTGCTTCAATGAGTTTGCATACCATTCAATTTCCTTCATGCCTTTTTCTCTTGGATGAGGCCCTCATACTATTATGTTGATAAAAAATCTTTTGTTAAATCGCATGGGCCCTTCTTTGCTAAGTCCAAGCCGATTTCTATGGGTAGACGTCCCTTGGGGTTTTTCATTCTGACCGCCATCCTGCGGTTCTCTCACATACTGTTATAGTTTCTTCCTTGTCAGCTCCAAGATAAAATCTCTCAAATGCCGATACTCATTCATGTTGTGTCCATGAGTTTCACAAAAACGATAGTACTTTCCTGAGTGCCTTTCCACTTCAATGACCTCCATCCTAGGCGGCCTTTTATATCACTCTGTTCCTTGCGTAGTAAGGTATATATATTCTCGAGCGTTCATTCTAGGGTGTATATTCATCAAGCCTCATATTACTCAGGTGCTTTTTGATTTCATTTTGTCTACTACCAGGGCCTTGATTTCTCTCCTTTTGAATATTAGAATTCCTAACATTAACAAACACATTGCCAGAGCTTTCTCCGATTTGCTTAATTGCCACGTTGCCCAGGACTACTTCCTTTGACTATCCGCCACTAATCTGCCCGACAACCTTACTTGCTTCCTCCAAGTGCAAGAACTAATTGGCCATCCAGTGGAATTCCTCCATCGTCGTCGGTTGTTTCATTTTCAACCATTTTTCAAAGTCTGTGTCCAAATATATGCCCGGACCAAAGCCATAAACACCAAATCCTCCTTTGGATTACTCAAATCCGTAACTACGATGCTAAAACAATTTAATAATCCCTTTAATGACCACTTAGGTCCTCAAGAAAGGCTCGATAATGACATTACATCCTTAGGCCAAGCAGCATGGAGCCGAACCTGCTCTATGAATTTCTTATCCAACTCATCAAATGTCGATATGGATCTCAGTATGAGCCGAGTGAACCACATTGATGCAACGCCTTCCTAGAAAATGGGAAAACACCCAACTAACACTGTGTCCATTGCTCTGGCACCATCCACGTGCCATTCATATTTGAATAAGTGCATATTTGGATCATTAGTCCCATTATATGGCATTGTTGTCGTCATAAACGTCTTGGAATAATCTTCCCATAGAATGTTCTCCGTGAACGGGTTCAACTTGGTACTGAACCCTAATCCTCATTCTTTATTACTTTGCTTGGTACTTCGAAGGTCGACTATCAGGGGATGTGCCAAGTATTTGGCTCTACAAATGGTCTTGGTTTGCCCATTGACATCTAGGTTCTCTAGTCTCCAGGAGAACCTATCCTCCGGTCTTCCATTGACATCCGATTGGTTCCACTGTAGCTGTTTTAACTCTAGCATCATGAGCAGTGACATCAAGCTCGTAATCATCATCATCATGATGTAGCATGTAATAACCCCGCTTTCTACGCCATAATAATTAATAGATTTAATTGATATCGAATATTAATGATTATTATTTTGAAAATGAAATGTTGCTTAATAAAATTCTATTTAATAAAAGATTTTTTTAATAAATTGGATTATATTAATAAATTCTTGTCGAATAATATATCAAAATCGAATAAAAGATTCTAATCAATGTAAATATTTCAATGAGTAAATAATTTTGATATCATTAAAATAATTGGTAAATAGATTTACTCTATGTAGGAACAACAAATAGAATAATTAAACAAAAGCAAACAAGTACCAATTTGAAGTAATTGTTTAGTTATCGAAGCTCATTGTGTAAAATGAAGTTCAAATCAATTTAAAGTAGATCAAACTTATTTGTAGATAAATAATTATGTTATTTAAATTAAATTAAAATAAATAAATAAAAAGAAAAAAGAAAATCTTAGTTAATTAAATTAAAGCCCAAAATCAATTAGCCCAAGTCCATCATTAAATTCATACCTTTCTCTTTTATTTCCTTAAGCTAACCTAACCATATGCTTCCAGACCAAAAACCGTTTGTGTGTACTATCTCAATCGAGAAAAATCATGACTTCCAACTATATAAAAAATAAAAAAAAATATATATACATATATATATATATGTATATATAACATCGTGTGAAAATCTCGACCTGCAACAACAAGTTACTTCGTAGCAACAAGGAGATTGATGCATGCGATGTGGGTGAAGAAGGTAGAAAGTTGGTTGAATTCGTTTGGATTTGGGCATCATGGAAGTAGAATTTTGAAATTCTTGGTATGGGGTTTTCAGGCTGATGGTCGCAACACCAGGCGATTAGAGTAGAGGAAGCGCACGGGAGTTGAGGTCGTGCAATTTCTAGTTGAATGGAGGTGCTGAACAATAGGGATATATAGTATCGTGGTGAGGAAGCGAGCATGAATTCTTGTACATGATAAATTGGAAATAGAGATGAAGAAATAAGGTGAAGGCGGTAATTTTCGCTTAGTAATTCAGTGAGTTTTCTTACTCACAACTATGTCTAGATTATGTTATTTATGCATAATCACTCATATATTTACCTATTTAGTTTGGTTGGATAGATTATTAGTTGATACTGATTGCTTGTTGTGAAATTGGATGATAAAATTGGTTGATTGTGTTGGTTGGAAATGTTGATTTACAAACGGAACTTTGTTCATTTATATTTTAAACTGCGTAATTTATTTATATTTGAATGTTTTGAGATTATATTATGGTTTGAGTTAGAAATATTAGGATTCAATATATATATTTAAAGTAAATAATAGTGTTTTTAATCCTTATTCTTGATAATTATATAAAAATGTAAACTTATTTGATATAAAGGTTTTACCAAATTTTATTATTTTAGAAATATAAAATTTATTGAAGAAAAGTTCTATTTAGAATTATTAATTTATTGAAAAGTGATCTATAGTTTGCTTTAAATAGTTATTTAAGAAGTTTATATAGTTTACCAAAATAAGAAATATTTTCTGATTAATATCTTAGATGTTTTAAATTTATTTTTAGAAATAATGTGATTACTTATGAATTAATAAAGTATGCTTTATATACATTTAGATATTTGATTTAATTGTTACAGAAAGATTTCGTTGAAATTACTATTATTTCATATCTAAATGAATTAGAATTTTATGTACGAATTTTATATTTTCGATTTCTCATATTCCAACATTGATTTCGATAGCATGAATGATTCACCGTTGATACAGATTTGATTGGTGATTTGATATGATATGGCGATGACACCTTTTAGGTGATTTTGTGATGATTTCTATTCTATGTAGCGAGAAATCTGAATAAAGGGTATAGCGATACCGTCTGGTATGGAGTTTCGGTAACACTTTTTCGGTTATTTTTTGGACTCGTTATATAGAATAAGGAAGGGCAACTGTGATGTATGAGCAGGAACTAAATGGACTAGTAACACGCGATGGTATGGAATGCCATTTTGTTATTTATTCAATTATTCATTGCTCATAGATGACACTAATACGAGGGTATATAGTGTGTGGGTGACTTGTTGCGTTGAGTACGTATGGAGGCTACTAGTTAGCCATATAGTTTGTGTATATTATTTTTGTCTACCTTTGTCAAACTCCCTTTATGTTTTGGGAGTGAATCAAATTGGCCAGTATCCACCCTGGCAGCCTGATCGTGAGGTCGCGCCCCCAATTGCGACATCGTTATTGTTTAGGATATTTGATGTGCATTATGAGGTTAGTAGTTGTTGGTTGCTCCCTGTAACGACCCCAGATTTTATATAAATTTAAATTGATAATTAATTTAGTTTTGAATAAAAATTTGTAAAATTAAATGATAAAGTGATGCGAGTTTCCTCGAATTAAAATAAATTCTGTATAAATCATTTAAACTTTAAATATTGTATATATGTGTATATATGTGAATGTGTATATATTTGGGTATATATGAGTCAATTTGAAATTATAAATATATGTATATATATTTTTATTTGAATTTAAATTGTAAGTAAATGGTTTAAGAAATGAAAATATATAAGATATAAAAATATAAAGTAAATACATTGGATAAGATCTAATAACAAATTAGAATCTAGAGATTCACTTATATTACCAAATGAATATAAAAATAATTAGTATTAAATTTAGAAATAATTGAGATACAAAATAAATATAAAAATACATAAGATAAATTATATATAGTAAAAAAATAAATGAATTAAACAATCTATATTAAATATAGAAATTCATTATAAATTATAAAATAAAATAAAATAAATACCTTAGATAAATTATAACAACGTATTTAGATATGAGAATAAATATATGTATACACTTGAAAAAAAATTAAGAAAACAAAACAAATACATATGAAAAATAAAATACATGTACACTTGCAAATGAAACCAAACAAACAAAAGAAATACAAATATATATAGTATAAAAACTTGCATAGAAACCACCACTATCTCATCTCATATTGTACAACCGAAGTGAATAAAAATAAATATGGTACAAGGTAATAAATGCAAACACTCATTAGCCTCTAAACCAAGAAAATATCCCTATTTTTTTTGTGCAAAATATTTTATCACTTGTACAATATAAATCATCACTCTGTACAAATTTTTATACCCCGTACACTTCATTTCAGCCTATACATTTCAACACATTATAAAACTTTTCATTCCAGTTTTTTCGTTCATCCATTTTAAACTGAGCAAAAGAAAGAAAGAAAAACTAAAGTAAAGAATCATTTTAAACAAATAAACTTCAGTTTAAACAATCAAACAATCAAAGAAAAGCTTGAGATCAAGTGAAGATTTCCAGTATCATATTCAAACCAGATTTCACACTTTCAAATTCAAAAAGGCCTCAACTTTTCAAACTTCAAAACTTCTGGGATCTAAAATGTTCAAGGTGAGTAACATTTAGTAATTTAAACTTAAGTATATGTTGAATTTGCTCTGTGTATATATACGTGTGTATCATTGCTTTCTTCTTCTCTGTTAGTTCCAGAGCACCAAACAACAAAGCAAGAAAATTCAATTTCTTGTTTTCTAATCAACATCAGGCTTTGGTTTCAAAACAAAATAGTTGTATCTAAGTATGGTTTATAATTTAAAAATGGTTTTGTGAAGAATAAAGGCATAGAGAAGGAAAGATTGAATTTTTACAGTAAAAACTTAAGTCTCTGAAAATTTCGAATATCACAAATTATTGGTTCAAGAATATAACTTGAATTCTTATTGAAAGTTAGGATTTTTAAGCTTGGTTTGATGATTTTTAACTGTGTGGTTTGAGATCAGTTTATTCTTGTTCGAAAATTGGATTTCGATCAATTTCCGATGATCGATTGATTCGTGGATATCGAGGTTGGTTGTGGAGATGGAGGAGCCTATGAGGTTGCCAGGAAAAATGGCCAGAGGTGGCGAAGAGGACTGTGGCGATGACAGTGAGGAGTTTTTATTTCTAAACCTAGTTTTAGGTGAGTTCACGAATTCGATTCGTTCGATGTCCACGATGGATCGAGTGTCGCGAGAATTTGGGAAATGGAAGCTTGATCGTTGACGCGTCAATGACCGGAGTTGCGTGAATTCTCGTGGTCGGAGTCGTGAGTACGAGGTGTTGACAGGGATTGGTGGTGGTTCCAGTGCATGTTTCCAGGTTCAGGCATTCGAACTCGATTTCGTTTTCGAGGCAACGACGTGGTTCGTGTGGTAGGAGCATGGTCTGGAGGTGATTGTCGACGTGTTCGACAACGTGGCGATGTCGGAGGTTGGCCAGCGGCGATGTGCACGTGCACGAGTACGTGGTGTCTGGGAATTTGCTTTACCTGGAAGAATTGGGAAAATTCTCGTGTCGAACTCGAGAAAATCGAGTTGTTTACTCGAAGCAAGAAAATGGGGTTTCGGGTCAAAATATTGTTCCAGGCTTTTCAACCTGGACCTGGTTTCTCTTTGAAATTTTAAAACCAAATTCAAATTTATCAAGCAAGGATTTAAAATTGAGGTGAAATAAAAAAGTAAATGTAATTCAAGTTGATATTGGAGTGGTTGGAATCAGCCTCTCTAACTGATCATTTGGAGTTATCACTTCTGTTATTTCCGCTGTATCATTATTTATCTCTGATATTGTTGTATCATATTGATATCATTGTTGTATATCATACTGGATATTGTATTCATTGGAGTTTGAATTGAAGATGGTTTTCCAAATTACGAATAAATCTTTGGAAACGTGTTTTGAAAGCTATAAGTTAAATCTTTGTTTTAAAAGATTTAACGAGTTAATCCAATTGAAATGGAAAATCTATGAATGAATCTTTTGTTTAAAAGATTAAAGTGTGGAAATTGTTTAAACCGTTGAAGGTTGTTAAAATGAATCTTTTTGTTTAAAGATGTGAAAATGGTAATTTGTTAAACCATTTGAAAAGAAAGTTTGGGTTTAAGTTGTGACTTAACTGAAATTCCAATATCCATATGTTTTAAAATATCGCGCTCATTATTCGGTTTAGCCGGGAGAGGACCTTTGTGTCATATAACCCATTCCGAATAATGATACGTCGTATATGGATTACATTTGAAGACCGGTGGTGAAGACCGGGTATTTGCAAGAACGATAGGATAACCTATCGATTATCTCTGCACTGAGTCACGCCAGTATAGAGATTTCCTAAGTGATGGGAAATTCGATCGGGATTGTGAATACCCGGATTGCAAGGGCTTCTTTGGAAGTGCCTTCGGTTCTGTTCGAACCCGGAACAGACTTGTATGGTTGTATGTCTGACATTACACTTTGAGATATAAAGCTGATTTCTTTCAAATACATTTCTGTTTGGTGGCGGAGATTTATTCTCTTAGCTTAACACCCTTCTCTGAGACATACGAGCTCAGAGGTTATGTAGTTGAAGGTTATCAGCGATATACTCCCAATTTGGTAATGTGGCATGCTAAGTGTTGCTGTGTGTTGATGGTCATTTGCTGATCATTTGTTGATCAAAGCATGGCTTTGTGAAAAAGCGTAGCTTTGTGGACGAGACCTCATCGAGCCTCACAGACCGGAAATGGTCGAAACAGGAATGATGCGGCAAGGTTATGAGGGTCGCGCCCTTTAGGGTATGTCATTTCCTTCTGGAAAAGGGTGGTATCATGGTATGGAGCCCAGATACTTACTCATGTGGACACACTTTATTTATTACTGTGTGATGTTGTTGGTTATCGAGCGCTCGGATAAAGGTCCCAAAGGACCGGGGGTGGCATATTCTTGTAGTAGTTACCTAGTTACAGAGGTAGCCCGGCCTTGTGTTGGCAGAGAGCTAGTTAGTTCTCGGGACATCCATCCAAAGGCGTACCCATGTGGCAGTAGGAAGTTTCTTAGCCTGACCATTTGTTGAAAATCCAATTTCCAATACGAACCCTGTACGGTTTTAGTTGTAGAACCTACCATTTACTTATGGTGGTCACCACTGTTTAGATGGTAGCTATAGTAGGCATAGTTCAGAATGTCTATGCTGGCTAAGATTAATATTATACTTTCGAAATGTTTTCCACTATGCACTAATAATAATAATCCAATGATTTTGCGTAGTAAGCATGTTTGACTATCATAAGAAGAAATCTCCTCCAATTCTGCGTTTGCATTGTGTGTGTGGCGAGAGGTCTTATGGTAGTTTCATTTTCCAAAAGCATTGCTGATTTCAATGTTTAAAATTATTTTGTTGGTTGTTTAAAGATAAAATATTTTTGTTACTCACACCAGTCCCATGACTGACCCGGAGTTTATTGTTCCCTTCCTAAACTTTGGGTGCCCAAAATTTTCCACACGGGCAGTCTAGAGTTGGGTTTCTTTTTCAGATAATCAGGTTCAGTTGACATTGGAGCTAGTTCAGTTTTGGAGATCATGACTAACATCGTTTACATTTGTGCATCGTGATGATGGTTCGAGTTGATATTGGAGTGGTTGGACTCAGCCTCTCTGACTGATCATTTGGAGTTATCACTTCTGTTATTTCCGCTGTATCATTATTTATCTCTGATATTGTTGTATCATATTGATATCATTGTTGTATATCATACTGGATATTGTATTCATTGGAGTTGTATATGATATCACTGTTTTCTTTCTTCCACTGTGTTGTTATACTTAATGGTGTTATAAGCTCCGGTGAGCCTGATTTGGCGTTTGAATCTGCGGCATCTTGAGTACAAGTGAAGTACGGGTGCCAATTTTCGAAGGCCGAGTTCAGGGTCATCACACCCCCTGTGTTGTATAGGCCAGCGGTCAGTTACTACAGGGGCACATGGCGGTAGTCGTGGTCGAAGAGGCTACGTGTTATCGAGCCTATGGTGGATCATTGTCATGATACCGAGAGAGAAGAGGTAATGGTAACCTATGACTATAGGAGTCATGTCATATGGACCACACATGTCTCCTGGAATAAGCAGACATGCTATCAATCTCCTGTCTGGTTTTGGTGTACATGAATGTATGTGGATGTATGTGGGTAATAGATAGACATATACTATGTATAAATGAGATTATATCTGAGACTATTTCTAGAGTATGGTCAATCCCGTATCCTTCTTAGGCAGACCGCCTACATATTATTGATTTGCTGTTTCTATCTCTTAGGATTGTTCAATCCAGAGTTTCACCTCTCCAAGGACCGTGGGTCGAGATATATGATTTTATACATTGCGGTTTTGTTCTGAGCTGGCTCAAATCTTTCTTATTAATTTTATTGTTTTGATAATGGTACTTTATAATATGAGATTGAGTGATATTTCAGGCATTGCTTCATCATTGTCTGACTTCACTTCAGGATATCTCATTATTGATTATTTCTAGATTTAATAGTAATTTCAAGGTATGGATGATTCACCCATTCAATTTTGTTTTTGTGTGAATTCTAATTTGATGTGTTTTTTATGGCTAATGATGATTTCCTATTTGAGTTTGTTGTGCATTCCATTTGAGATAATATGAGACTGTAATTTATTACTGTATGTTATATTACATACATCATTATAGATATAGTCTGACCCATTTATTATTTTATATAATACTAGGGTCATTTCGAGACATTTTAGGTAGAGGGACGTTGAGAACAAATTGTATTATTTGGGCATAGAGGAGATTAGTTATTCATTATTGTTGTATATTAATTTGTATTACATAAACTCATGTATGTGTAAGATCTGGTAATGTATATTATACTTTGTATATTGTATATTATATATTATCGTTACGATTGACTCTGTGATCTCTGCTATTTACTATATATTGTGTATTGTTCCGTCCTGAAGACACACGTGTTTATTGCTTTGTGCTGATACTAAGTACATATATATGAGTACTTCATTCGATTTAGTAATACGTATAAGTGTTAGTCTAAGGGAATATTCATGTGTGTACGCCATATCGTCTTATTCTCCATATTATCCAATAGTACTCTGTTGCTCTTAGATAGTATGTGTATAGAGGTGGGGGTGTTACAAAGGACATCCTCTGAACCAGACAAGTCCACAGCCTTACCTCCCTATCCCCCTAGTCCTCCAAGATTCTTCTCGGTACCGACCTGATTCCTTCTGGGGGAAGCACTCCGACTTCCTCAAGTGACTCCTTCTATTACTCCAACAACTCTTTCCTTCTATTTTTGTTTTTCATTTCGCCTATTTTGACCAGAAACAGACGAGTTCTCCTCTTTAGATCCGGTAGGAGAAACTTCCTACTTCTTCTGGTCCTCTACGACTGTTGGGTTAGGAGTGATATGCTAATCATTTCCATCAAAGCCTTCTAACTGTCGAGCAACTTCTGATTTATCTCCTGCATCATCTTGTCAAATTCCATACTAGTATCCATCTCCCGTGGTGGAGTAGATGATCCTGGCACTGCCTACTGATTGTTGAGCTCCATTTGATGAGCATTTCTTTCATCCCCACCAGCTACTACTCTTGATGACCTTCTTGATCTCCTAGGGGCCATTTTTTCCTTTATGCTAATTCCTTCAAGCAAATCTTCTAGATCTAACCTCTGGATGCTCTAATCCAAAATAAGAAGCTAGATCTCCTATACTTGAGAATCTCTTTTCTTAGTGAAAGCACCAAAATGTTAATGCCAAAAATTGATCAACATCCAAAGAGCTGTAGAAATATTGAGATTTAGCAGAAAAATATGCAAAACAATAAGAGCAACAAGTTTTTAAAGTGGTTTAATCTCTAGCTTAGAACCACTTTAACTTTTATTGATTATAGATTTGAGAGTCACTAGTATAAGGGTTTCGCTAATCTAAAGGCCTTGAATAGCAAATAATAGCTTCCGTTGTGACTATAATAGTGGAGAGATAGAAGATGAAGAAGATAATGAGCCAAAAAGTCCTTTTCCAACTGCTAAAAGGTCTGTATTTATAGGGAAACTATCCACCAGAATTGAAAGCCAATGAAATATTAAGTCTAGATCCAGATTTGAGAGTGCAAGTGGGAAATATGGGTCCCTTGGATCATAAAATCTACTCCGCATTGATTAGAAGCAGTCGGTAACGACATGAATTTAGGTGGGGAACTTCCCCTTCTTCTCTCCTTTGGTCTTCTATCCCTGATGCATTATGTATCGAGCACTTTTCCTTTGGGATTGAGTTGTTTATGAGAGGTCCTGATACTACTTGTACTTGTTGGTTTCCCATAGAAATTCCTTGACATTGTTCGCCAATTCCTTGAAAAATATACAACACAATGATCACTCAAGCCATATCTCCATATGCAAGAGCTTTGGGGACTTAAAAGGGGTGCAAAAAATGGTCGGTATAGTGTAGAAAGTGCTCGATACCGAGCTATTTCCTCAGCTCTAATGGACATCCAAATTCTTGAGTCCATTCATATTGCTCTCCTAAGCTTGTTCCTAAGTTCGTGACCCATTTCGCCTTCATCTTAACGCTAAAATTCTAGTGATAACCTGCTTGGTCAGAATGTTGTATAACAATTATATTCATATTTTGGCCTTTGTAGGTGTAACCAAGCATAGAAAAGATCCACATAGTTTTGTAATCCTAAAATTTGATTAAAAGATTGTCTAATATTTTGAAACGGCTTTGGGTTGTTATTAAATTTCAATTAGAACCGGTCCAAAGCCGTTGCTAAATTGTAATTAGTAATGGTTTTGGGCCGTTGCTAAATTTTAGCCACTCCTTATTTAGCAACTTCTTTGGGCTGTTGCGAAATGCTTTAGCAATGGTTCAAAGCCGTTATGTAATAGCGTTTTTGGTTTAGTGATATTTCGATCGAAATCAAATTTTGTAGTCCTACAGTGCTACATTTTTGACGAAGGAAATTGGTATAAATAATCGTTACTACCGGATACCACTTAAGAAAATATAAAATACAATTTTACTAATGAGGTCTATAAGCAATGAATTCAGCAAACCATCTCACTGTTAGAAAAGGTGGAGTGTGAACGTTAATATTTGAATTGTTCAAAAATAGTTACTGACTAAATTCACACCTTTGACCCACACAATCGCATTTGTGAAGTCCTTAAAAAAACTATACAATTTAATTAATTTATAAAATATAGAAATTAATTAACATTCAAGAAATATTAATTATTATTTAATTTATTTGATGTTTGGGAGTTTTTGTTAATTATTGAACGCGTATATAAAAGTTATATTTACACACATTGATATACGTTATCAGTGCAATTTTAAATAGGGTTTAAATTAGAAATAATTACTCAAAGAGTTTTGGAATTTTTTGCCCAATAAATGGCACGACAACAAAATACCCATTTCGCAATTGGCAATGCGGGTTGTGATAGGCCTAGTTTGACTGTTAACTGCCAATCTTAATATGCGAAGTTATAATAGGGTCAAAGCTTTTTACAACTGATTTAAATCATTGCAGGTGCCCGTTGTAATAAAGTCTTTTACAACTACTTTTGCCCATTGTAGTAGGAATTTTACAACTAATAATGCCCATTGTAATAAGATATTTACAACTGTTTATGCCAGTTGCTAAAAAAGTGTAAAAAAGGCACTTATGCAACGCACACCGTAGATTTAATAGCATTTTATAGCAGAAACCAACATTATACCAATAACAATCAAAATCATTCATGTTTTAAAAATAACATATTTGCCTTATTTTAACAATGCAAACTAGTCTTGCATTATACATATACTAAAACATTCAATAAAAACAAATAAACAGATCTTGCAATACATGTAGGCAAATAATTACACTGATAACATGTATAAAAGTAAAAAAATGACTACAAGTTCATATACACTTAAGTTTTTGCAACCATACTTCAGCATTATACTAAAGAGACAGGATTGAAAAGGAGATTTCTTGCAGATAAGCATCATACCAAAGAGACACTTCAGCTTGGGTACCCATCTAGCAATGACACACTCTCTTGCAGCTTTAGTCTTTTCAAAGGATTCACGCTGAAAAGGAGCTGCATGTTCAAAAAAGAAATGTATAAAATCAAAATAAAGAGAGATTTAAAGGTTTCAAAATCCATTCTCTAAATAACAGGGACAAAATAGAATTTTGGTAAACATCCTTTGGAAGCTGGAGGAAAAAACTTGATTTAAGTATAACACAATAGCAAAGTCAAAAAGACATCCATACAGATAAAATTAATAGTTGAGTGGTAGATGTATGAATTCAAATGCAAATTTTCTAGGAGAGGTTGAGCATCAAAATTTCTGACTCACGTAGCTTAAAACGGAGTTCACTAACATTAAAAAAATTCAGTTTATGAGAGAAATACTATGATGTGTGTTTGAACTAAAAATGGCACACACTCAATAGAAAGTAGAAGGGAATGAAAAGAGAAGAAAAAAAATTATAATGAGTAAGAAATGAACACATAAAGTTTTATAGTGGTTCGGCAAACTTTGGCCTACGTCCACTTAATGATTTTATTGCTTACTTCTGACTTGGAGGCAGAAGTTCTTTGGGGTCGATACAACTCCGACACTTAAATTTTTAGAATTACAAGAATATGGAGTAGAGTAGAACTAGAGCCAAGAGCCCTAGAAAAACAAGCCCTACCCCTCTATTTATAGAGGTAGGGATCCTACTATCTCGCACAAAATATCTCCAAGCCATTACTCAAGATTTAGACAAATTCCTCCAAGAAAGTAGGTGCCACTTCATCAACCAGCTATGGATTGGTACGAAACCATGGGTATGGGTTGGTACCGACCTCTAAAATTACTAAATCATCAGCCTTCAACTCTTCTCTTCGGATCATCTTGTGGTTAACATCATGATTCCATAGTTGTTTGTACCTATATCAGCTTGATTCGAAGTCCAAATGATGGAATTATGGAAGAACAGAGGTCCTGATTCAGGAGTTCATGGAGATTGATAGAGATTGGTATTAAATCGACATAATAACATTAGAAATAGATTCTTAACATCAAGAGGGACAAGGAGGCAGAAGATGAACACCCAAGGAGGATTTCTTGGGAGTCGGGACCGATCTATAGGTAGGGATTGGTACTGCCCCCACACTTTATTGTTGGTGGGTCCTCGAACTTTGGTGATGGACACGTGTCCTTGTTATGATCTAGATTGTACCTTAGTTTTGGATTCTTTTTCATCCCTCTGGGCATCTTGCCTTGATAAATTTTGAGTCAGGTTCGTCCGTATACTGCCTAGTCAAAAAGCAGGATAACACTTTCCCTTTGAAGTACGCCTTACAAATGGAAGGTGTGCTTTGCTCGAGAGCAAATGTGATGTCAATCTTTGATAATCTAGCCCTTTGGATTCTTCAATATTGGTATAACGTCCAGTTCATTCAGTCTATTCCATCGATTACGGGTCATTCCAGACCTATTAGAGCCTAAGACTCTAGACTCAACCTAAGTGTAATCTATACATTATCATCTTCCAATTTCATTCGGGGTTATTACATCACATACTAAAATTACCTCGTGTTCATCCGGGATTCACATCATTATCATTCGGAGTACAAGGTGTTCAAAACCTTTTATCAAATCAGTATCTATTCAAAGGTTTGATCTCTCGGCATCATTTCATATTTAGTTTAATACGCGATCTCTTTGAACCGTTTAATGTTTAAGCTGAGGGGATGATCTTTTTGGATCAGTGGTTAAATTCATGGCTGTTCAAAGCTGATAGTTAAGTCTGCGGTTTTTTCAGATCGTTAATTGAAGTCGCGTTGTTTGGGACCGATGATCAAATCCATAGCCGTTCGAGGCGGATGACCGTTCGTGGTCGATAATGAGGTTTATAGCCGTTCGAGGCTGATGACCATTCAAGGTTGATAATGAGATTCATAGCCATTCAAGGCAGAGGATCGTTTGGGGTCGATAATCAAATCCATGGTCTCTCCGGACCCTTGATGAGCCCAATTTGCTTGCTCTCTGGTAAGGGGACTCAACGACAAGCAAGCCCATTTAGTCACTCTATGGCGAAATGACCTGCTTCCTACATTCCGGTCCCAAGTTTCCAACCAGAACTTAACGTGATCAAAATCCACGATCTCTCTAGACCTATGCTGAGCACAACCTACTCATGCTCTAGCGAGGGGACTCAACGATAAGCAAGCCCATCCACTCATGCTCAAGTGCGGTGACTTACTTCTTTCAAATTGGCCCTGTCTTTTCAGATGGGACTTAAGCGATTCATATCGTACAAGTCCGTTCGCTCACGCACCGACAAAGGGACCAGCACCTTGCACTCTGGTCCCATCTTTTGGGACTTAAAGCGATCAGTTTCAATCATCATGTTCAAGTGGGTTCCAATAATCAAAGATTTATCTATTGGATCAAACTCAAGTACTAAGAAACAAAAAAATCAAACATTATGGTAGATGCCTCTATGGGTATTACAATCTTGCATCCAGCTCAGAGCATACCTAGGGACCGTCTGGGATCTTATACACGAGTAAGTTCTAGACTATATTATTGCATGGTCTATTGTAAATAGGAAATAGAGTGTGAGAACCAGACCTGACTCCCGGCCATCCTGATCAAGAGATGACTATCCTTGACTTGATCTAGGGTCATTTCTATTCACCGCGGTTGAGGCTGCTCCTGTTCCGTCAGCGTAGTTCTATTCCTCGCATACTGCTATAATTAGTTATCTCTAATCTATTATTCGATCAGATCTCGTAGATGTCTGCAGTCATTTGTGTTATGCCCATCCAACTCATGGAATGGGAAATATTTTCTAAACATCCTTTCACGATCCGTCAGTTCTCTCCTTCCGGCTTTCGATGGGGGATTTGCCCCGGTATCCTGATAAATTTGTCCCGAGGTTTCATTTAAGTAAGTATAAGAAGAGAATTTTGGTTCTCTTCTGCTGCTTTGATCCGTCAAAGCCATCATCCATCTTCCTTTTTCCTTTTCCTTTGCCGGTCCCTTCATTGGGCGGTCCTCCACCACCCACAGTATTAACCTCTTCCTTATCGGCTCTATCATCCTCCTGACGCAGAAACCATTCAGCCTTATGATAAAACTCTACATGATCCCTCGAGGATCTCGTTCTAGTGAAATCTTGAAATCAGTCATCATGGCTATTCCTGAAACTGCTACCATCAAAACCATCAATGGATCTGGCTTATCAATCGATGTTGCCACCGCATTGAACCTTTACAGAAAACTTATGAGGATTTCTCCGGCACTCTACTTCATATTTGCAAGTGTCATCACATTCTTGGGTCATGAAATATGGACTCGGAACTACTACACAAATCTATTCACTAACTCAACCTACATGCTAATGGAACTGTTCTCCGACTGTGTAAACCATTGTGCTGCCAAACTTGTCAAATATGATGGGAAAAAACATCCCATTACCTCTTCAAACGCACCCAACCCTTTCATGTGCCGAGTGTACCACATTAGATGAATTAAAGGATCTGTTTTCCCATCATATGTCTCCAATGTCGATAACTTGAAATCTGGTGGATTCCTAGCATATCAAATATTCGGGGTAAATGGACTCCAGTTCACGTCCTCCATGTTTTGATTAGGAAATCCATCCCTCATAACTTGTCTTACTATATTAACAAGTCTATCGTTGTCATCCAAAGGAACTCCTATGTTTAAATTTTCAGCCTACACCCCGACTCAGTGAGGGAATTCTGGTATGTACTCCTCTGATCATGCTTCCTCATTTTGATTCACGTTCAAACGCTCCGCATCAATTCCTGGAAGTGTATCGTTCCTTCTCGGGGAAGGACAATCCATGCCCTCGAGTCCTTTGGGATCGGTACCGACTCGTGCTTGGGAGTCGGTACCGACCCATACATTTGGCTCGGGGTTGGTTCTAGGTCATTCTACTCCATCTCTAGCTATTTTTACTCCATCTTCTGGTCTTGATTTTGAGTTACAGCGACTCCAGCTGCTTCTGTTTGTACCATTCTTCTGAAGAAATTCTTCATCATCTCTTCATGACTAGCCATCATTCTCTCCTGCAGTCTATTCATCATAGTTTCCATCTCCTCTCTATTTAAGTAGATTAATGGAGGGTGAGATCTTGAGGACGCCTCCTAGCTGCCCCTTGTTGATTTCCAACAATAACGACCTTTCTGGTTGACTGTCTAGCCATTTAGAATCCTTTTCAAATCTTAGATCATCAAGTTCAAGTGTTTCTCAGTGAAAGCATCAAAATCTCTGAACAAAAAATGACATAAACATCCAATAGAAAGTAGAAGAGAATAAAAAGTGAAGAGAAAAAAATTAAAAGAGTAAAAAATGAATACACAGAGTTTATAATAATTTGAAAAACTCTGGCTTACATCCACTTAATTATTTTGTTGCTTACTTTTGACTTAGTGGCAGAAGTTCTTAGGGGTCAGTACAACTTCGACACTTAGATTTTTAGAATTACAAAAATATGAAGTAAAGTAGAGATAGAGCCAAGAGCCTCTGAAAAATGAGCCTTATCCCTCTATTTATAGAGGTAGGAAGTCTAATATCTCACACAAAATATTTCCAAGCCGTTATTCAAGATTTAGACCAATTCCTCCAAGAAAGTAGGTGCTACTTCATCAACCGACTACGGGTCGGTACAGCTCTATGGGTAGGGGTCGGTACCAACCCCTAAAATTGCCAAATCATCTACCTTTAACTCTTCGCATCAGATCGTCTTGTGATTAACTTCGTGATTCCATAGTTGTTTGTACCAATATCAACTTGTTTCGGAGTCCAAATGATGGAGTTGTGGAAGAACAAAGTTGCTGATTCACGAGTTCGTGAAGATTGATAGAGATTGGTAGTGAATCGACATAACTACATTGGAAATGGGTTCTTAATGTCAAAAGGGATAAGGAGACAAAAGATGAACCCCCTAGAGGAGTTCTTGGGAGTCGGCACTGACCCATGGGTAAGTGTCGTACCGACCCCACACTTTTGGTTGGTGGGTCCTTGAACTTTGGTAATGGACTTGTGTCCTTATTGTAATCTAGGTTGTACTTTGTTTTTGAGTTCCGTGATTATTCCTTCTGACGTCTATAACTATAGAATATAGTTTATCGGGTCCGTCTGTATTCTGCTTGGTTAAAAGGCAGAATAGCAATGTGAATTTACCGATATAGGAGATTTTTGTGTTCTTCTTCAATGTCAAATAAAAGATTAATTTTATATAACTTAGAAAAGAATGCCTAAACAGAAAAGCCCAAATATGAACATTAATTCATGGCATAGTAACATGAGCCAAAATAGCTATTTAACTTTAAAGGGTGTATAAATGTATCAGATTACGTAAGCTAGCGTTACTCGTGAATATGTTGCTAAACCTATAGAGGAACCACTTGTTACATGAACATTGGCATTCCCTTTAAGATTATTCTCATATGATTAAATAAATATCGACAAAAATAGCTATATTTAGATCTCAGCTATAACTTTATACCTTCATGTAAGCATTAACATTAGCCAAACTTTCTGGAACTTTCCATCCTTTGAAATGATCAAGTGCAGTATTCCATCAAACTCTTTTCCTATACTTAAATATTGAGAAAAATTTAGGTAGAATATATAATAACATCAATTTATAAATTTACAAAATATTTCATACTCGTGCCATTTCTGTCAACACAAACTACCTGTCGCTACCAGTCGATCTGAAGATAAACCCCTTCATAATGCATTACTCTGCATCATAATACCTTGTGATGCCTCAGTGCATGTAAACCGCCATCATTCAATGCTCTAATCATGTTCATGCTAAAATACTGACTGCATTACTCCACAGTAAACCATCTAATTTGATCCTAAACTGCAAAAAATGACATTAAGATACCTGTTTTGATCTGATCTGATGCTAACCCAAAATTGAATAGTGAATTCTAATATTTAGAATAGATGCTTATAAATAGTAAGAAGAATATATAGAGAAAAATGTTTCCAGGCTTGGCTTCAATTATGCCATCATGATATTGTTCGAGTGAGGTATGCTAACCTAATATCGACACTACATTATCTGATACAGTTATGTGTATTTACAGTATAGAAAACAGTCACAGCAATACCCTAATCAATTTGCATCTTACTTGTAATAATAACCTATGAAAGTTTAGACCTTGGAAATGTGTGAAAATCATACACCTGTGTCGATCACAGAGCAGAGTTGATTTCCTATGCTTAACACAAAACACTTTATCAAATTTCATAATAGGAAAATTACCCCGTACATACATATAATTAATTGAGCTGCAACACTTTATCAAAACTATGCATAAAGCTTATTCGATAACAGATTCATAATCATCATGATCTCTATGATAAAAACATTGAATAACAATTTTTTAAGTATTCTTGATCTAATTTGCTCTTCTAGGATGCAATATTCAGTGGCCTTGTATGTATAATAAGCTTGCTTGTTAAGTGCACTTCTAGTTAGGAGGAAGTTAAAATCCCCCTGCATACTATCTCATTTTTCAGAAGCTCCGACCACAAATTGTTCCAAATAAAAATCTATGGCTACATTGGCCTGCTGACTAAGTGTGAGTGTGCATGGGTTGGGTTACATGCCAATGTAACATAAACTACAAGTGGGTACCCTACAAAGTTAATCACTTAACTGTAAAATAGATGATATACAAAGTACACCGGTTGGAAATATAAAATAGAAATGATTTGAAAAAGAATAAACCAGCCCAACGGTTACACAATCAACATTTTCCTTTCTCCTATTATTTCTGGCTGTGATTTCTCTCATATTCTCTCCAATCGCAGTAGTCATAGTATCAAACATTCCAACATCCATTCTCCCTTCCCATTCTTGCACTCAAAATAGTAAACTTTACAACTAAGACCTAAATTAACCATAAAATTTCAGTTTAATGCCTATAAAGGATTTGCCCGAATGTGAGACACGAGTTTCTAGCTTCGACTAGAATTTGGTTACATAGGTCGTGAGTAAGACTTCCATGAGCATTGGGTCCCCAAGTTGGAACGCATGTGTTACACTTGTATCTCCCGAACTCTGTTGAAGGCAAGATAATGCAAGCACCAAATTAAAAAAAAACCGCTCTCACAATAAAGTTAGCCTACAAGAAGAGGAAGCAAAGAATAAAGCGAATCAAAAGAGTAGTGCGCCCATAAACACAATCTTGGCACTATAGCCAAAAATGGATACCAGGTATGGGAACCGACCTACGGCCACAATATGCGATCCAATCACTACAACAAAACAACCATATTACAACTATTGGTTTACAACTAGAATAAGCTGACAGTTGTAATAGATATTTTATAATAACAGTTTATTCACTACGCCATAGATGACCTTCTGCAACATTTTTGCAAGGTGTTGCTAGCTAAAATGTTGCGACAGCTATAAAATTTTGGTCCTACTGCAACGTTGTATTTTTGGTGATACCTTAGCCATAAAAATGTGTTGCTCTAGCTAAACAAGTGTAACACGATGCAACATTTTTATATAGTGTTTCCATAGATATATTCTAATTAAAAAAATTAAAAAAAAAATTACACCTCAGCGATCCACACCACCATTTAAAACAAAATCTCAACCGTCGATTCACACCATCGATCCACACCTTACCAATTTCCATTTCCCGCTTTACTTTTCACTCACCCGCTTTCGTTTCTCACCCCCAATTTTCCAATCCCTAATTTTTATTCCGCCGACTTTAAAAAAAATGACGCCGTTCCTCCTTGTTTCTTCGATCTGGAGAATGACTGGCTTTGCTTTTATCCCCTGTCGGCCATATCAATTTCCGTTATTTTCTTTCGTCTCGCGTCAGTTTTCCTCACTACTTCCAGGTTTTATTCCCACGTCAACAGTACACTATTAGTTATATTGAGATTTGGTTGTTCAGGCGTTCAATTTCACAATTCAATATCACAAACCCAAATTCTTTAGTTGGGCGTTTCAGTCGATTGGGTGGCAGTGGATTTGCGATTTTGTTCAGGTTTTTGGCGATTCTGGTGATTCGAGGTAAGGTTGTGGGATTGCGATGGTTCAGGGAGTTGCTGATTTGGTCGCAATTTCGTGGTTGGGGCCTGATGCAGAGTGGCAGGGGGTAGTCGAATTGGTTTCGGTGAAGTTCTGGTTATTGGCAGACAGGTGGAAGTAGTCGAATTGGTTTGGATACAGTTCAAAATTAGAGTGATGATATTGTAGTGTCATCAGTTTCTGATATCTCGAATGATAGTGGAATGGTTTTGGATATTGTCTCATATTGTAGACATGAGGGATTGAATGATTTATTGGAGCACAATGGATCAGTTTCAGTTGTTTGTTTAAGTGGTAAGGGTATGTTTTGTTTAGGTAATGGTGATCATGTGTGTCTCTTTTATGTAAATGATAAGGAGAATGTGCAAGTTTTATCTTTAAACATGCATAGAGTTATCAGGAATTGCATAAAGCTTTGGGCTTGTGGCGTGAATAGTAATAATGGTCAGTTTGTTAATGCGCTCGTTGGAAGGGATATTTGCAGGCCTGTTTGTTTGAGTTTTGAGGCTAATTGTGTAGAAGTTGCATTAAATGGTAAGAAGGTTAGCGTTTCAGCTCTTGGTTTGAACTCGGTTAATGTTCTAGTTTTCTTGAAGGCCTTTAGTGAGTTGAATTTGAATATAAAATGCACAGTTGAAATGATACGGCTATAGGAAAATGGAAGTATGGGCATTATTATTGATAGAATAGAGAAGGACACAAATTTAGACAATAAGAAAATTATTATTTTCATGGATGTGAAGGAATTGCTGAAGCATATTATTCACTGTGTTGTGATACTGTCAAGGTGTGCAGGGTCAGACATCATGGCTTATTTTTTTGTTGATCCAAACAAGGTCATTTATTTTTATATTGACTCTTTAAAATTTATTTTGTACTTCTGTCTTGCATCTTTAAGAAGATCTACACCTCCTATTTATGCTTGTGATTCTACTCATGTTTCCAAACTGGTAAAAGAAAATGTAGGAGTTATTCAGTAGTTAATAACAGAAGAAATGCTAGATTGTTAAAATTTAAAGCTTCTAGTTCCTATACATGTGGGCTGATGGAATGCAATATATGCTTATAGTTTAGTAGTTTGTCTGTTCTAAATATTGATTCAATATATGCTGGCTACTATTGATTCAATATTTGTTTGTATGTCTGTGTGTGTTATAATTTCAAAATTGCTTAATATGCAAAAAAGAATAAATGTAAATTTTTTATTCAGTAGAAGCAACTTCAATGCTAAATTACTATAATAGAATGTTTGAGTTTAATAATTGGATATTGAGGTCCCAGCAAAATATATGAAATAAATAAACTCAATATGTTGACCAAAGAGGCATATAACCTGCGTATCTGTATTACTAATCGGACTCCTATATGTCTTCTTTGTAGGATTGCAATGGACTTCAGTCCAAAAATTCATCAAATTTCAATGGTGGCCAACATATGAAATTGTCGAATGGTACTTTGCATCTTCATAATTAGGTTTGTCATGCTTCTCTATCATTTGGTCTTTTATTATTATTGTTATTATTTTATTTTTGGGTGAAATTATGTGCTTATCAACCTAACGTAAAGTTACAGGAGCAAAATGGGATGAAACACTTTCAAATACCATCTTTTTCCATGGGGCCAGAATCTGCTTTGAATAATTCGCCTGTATTTCATGCTTACCAACAGGTTTGTAGCTCGTAACCACCAAATTTTGTTTTCTTTGTGACATGGCTGTGGTTTTAGGCTGCCATATCCTAGTCCACATTTGATTGTGACTAATTTTCCTCATCTTATCGATGTTTTTTTTTCACGTTGAAGTTGCCACGATCTATTGAAGGAAATATTCTACAGCATCAAGTGGATGATTCAGCTCAAGCTAATAATACTATTGTTTTTAATGGTTCAGCAAAACCACGTGTCCGTGCACGACGTGGCCAGGCAACTGATCCTCACAGCATTATTGAACGGGTTAGTGCATGTCTATATTCGTCAGTGTCGGTGTCTGTATAAATTGAAACTGCATATGTAATGAGTGAACTGAGTGATGTAGCGAGGAATATCTGTATATTTGAATATCAGTGTTATATATCATTGAATTGTAAAATAGTGGAGTCTGGAATTTGTACTATTTCAAATGTTGAAATAAAATATTTATTTAAATAAATTACTGTTTGAATATCAAATTCTGTGCAATAGCATTTTATTAAATAAATATTTATTTCTATTAAAAAATCAAATATGCTCTACATTGTGGGCCCCACAAATTCAGAAAGTTAATATCTATAGCAACATTTTGGAATGTTGCTACAGACATCTATGGATGTTGCTATAGACCCAAATAGGGTTCTATTGCAACAATATTACTTATGTTGTCTTAGATAGTCAAAATGTTGCCTTTGAGGTCTAAGGCAACGGCAAAAATTGCATCACCCGAAAAGTGTTTCCATAGACCTATGACAGCATTTTTTGGGCCCGATCCAACATTTTTTTTGTGTTGCAGAAGGCCATTTATGGCGTAGTGATTTTTGACAGTTGTAATAAGGTTACCTCTAACAATTTTGTTCGCATGATAGTTGTAATATAAACATCTGACAACCGCTTCATTTTTTACAGTTGTAATATTTGTTTCCAAGGACTCTTTTCACGCTTCTCCAACAGCCGCTTCGTGAAAATTTCATTTCCCTCCAACATTTCAGTAGCCGCTCTTTTCTTAAATTCCTAAAACAAACATCTTCGTCAAAATTTCTAAACCTAAAACCGCAATTCCATCCCACGTTGTTCTCGCCGCCTAGAACAACACATGCTACATTCCTCATTTTCAAAACCCTAGCCATTTTATTATCGTTTTCAACTTTTCCTAAAATAAAAACTTCAGCCGCCTATCTCCAATCTCCAATCGCGGCTTCGATCTCCACATCACCGACGCCTCTCCAATCGCGGCTCCTATCTCAACATCGCCACATCGCCCTATTCTTTTCAGGATTCCCGATCGCGATTGAGATCCAACGTCAAATCGTCACAAGTTCAGCCGCTGTCTCCATTCTCCAATCGCGACTGAGATCCAACGTCAATCCAACATCAACACAAAAGATATCTTCAATCGTCAGTCGTCAATCAACAGTCAATCCGACGACTCCGACATCGCTCATTTTTGGATTCTGAACATCGCTTGGCCTAGGTATAATTTCTGGACTTAATTTGAAAAGTTTGAATTAGATGCAGTATTTGATTTCTGGAAATTGATTTCTGGAAAAGTTTGAATCGTCTGATATGTTGGTTTCTGATTTCTAAAGTTGGAACTTGGATGCACTATAGTAGAATCATTGATTTATGCTAGATTGCTATATTGATTTATGCTTAATTGCAATATCGATTTATGCTATATTACTATATTGAGTTATGCTAGATTAAATTTATTAACTATCTATAGTTTAAATATGTAATTTAAATAGTTTAAATCTGCAGTTTAAATCAGTAGTTTAAATAGTTTAAATGAATTGTTTAGTGTAGAAGAATTTATAGTAATAGTTTAAATGAATCTGTAATTTAAATCTAGTTAGCATTGCGATGTTTAAAAGCTTTAAGTTGTATAAAGAATTGGTTACCATCTGATATTGGTAAGAATTTTATATTTTTCTACATGTTTTGAACATGTATAAAGGATTGTTTCACTTGATCCGCTGGCATCATCTCATATGTGTATATTTTATTTTTGGTAAATACTGGGAGATAAATGAGGTCCAAGGAGAATGAATTATAGACTAGAAAATAGTTTCTAAGCTTGCTGTAGCAAGTCTGTAGCAAGCTTGCTGCTAAGCTTGATGTTGCAAGCTTAGCTTGCTTAAAAGCATGATGTTGCAAGCTTGCAACAACAATTATGCTTGCTTTTAAGCTAGTTGTAGTAAGCTTGTTGTTGCAAGCTTACAACAACATGCTTAGTACCAAGCTTAGCTTGCTTAAAAGCATGTCGTTACAAGCTTGCAACAGCAAGCAAGCATGCTTTGAAGCAAGATGTAGCAAGCTTCCTACTGAACTTGCCGTTGCAAGCTTGAGAAGCAAGCTTGCTTCTAAGCAAGCTTGTTGTAGCAAGCTTGATAAGTTGTAGCTTGCTAGCATTAGCAAGCTAGCCACAACAACTCTTTAATGACAAATTTTCTTTTGTAATGACTAAATTTCTTTTTTTATTGCAACTAATACATAACTTTGTATTTTTGCAGTGCAATTTTTTGAAAGCTCAACTACTTAACGGAGAAAGAATGCAACATTTCAAGTTGCTGTAATAAAATGATTTATATTTAATGTACACTCCCTTCTTTGTTCTTTCTCTTCAGCCAAATCAAGTATTTAATTGAGTTTATATAAGGTTGCCAGACAACCAAACAATACTTTAAGTCAGATTTGATTGCAGCAGTAGGACCTAATGCTAGTTAACAAATAAATAATAAATCCTTTTATTATGGAAAAATGGAAAGTAAACAACCAAGAGAGTGAGTGCTCAGTTTTGGCTATGTTTGTCTATAATCTTAAGGTGTTTATTATAATGTTAAGTTGCTGCTTTCCTTAAGCACTTGTATGGTCACATTCTACTATAAAACCTTGGATAATCATGGAATTAAGTTAATGTGCAGAGGCATGTGCAATGGTCTGGTAAGAGAAGAAATATGTCTGGGGATTCATCAAGAGAGAGATTGGGATTCATCAATTGGGGTTATAATCCCTGCATCAATTGCTCCATACAAGGCAGCTGCTTCTCTATCTCAACCATTGATACCACCACATTCAGAAGATGTTTGATTCAAGAAAAGGTTGCATTTGTGTTTTAGAGTATTAAGTTTGCTAGTATTATGCTTAGAAACTAGGATCTTTTGCAATAATAAAGATTACCAATTTGTTTCAGGTTACTTGTTGCAGTAAATCTGGATAAGTAGATGCCCTTCAAGCGGATGTTTGTTTTTGCAATCATCTTTAACAATAAAGAATGGATATATATTACCGTGATGGTGTATAATTTATAGTTTTTATTATGAATATAAAGTTGTGATGTCTTCTCTGTGAATGAATTATGATCCCTTTGAATCAATGTCAATTTTTTTCCATTACTTATATGTTCTTACTACATTGCAAAATGTGTTTAAAAATTATTTTTTTTATTTTACATTTTCTAACCACAACTGCCTATAGCAGTTGTGAAAAGGTCTTTTACAACTGCGATGGACAGTTGTAAAAGATTTTTTACAACTGCGATGGGAAGTTGTAAAAAATTATTTAACAACTGTGGAAGACCGTTGTAAAAAAATATAGCTCTATTACAACTCTGGATACCACGACGGGCGACTGTCCGTTGTAATAGACCTATTACAATTGTTTTTGGTAGTTGTTAAAAGGTGTTTTTGTTGTAGTGAATAGAAAGAACTGCAATGCAACCAAGAAGTGACAACAAGATGGAGATACTGTGTTGCCACACCAAAAGCTATACTAATGATGCCAGAGTACAACACATCCCCTTTTGATTGGCTATATATAAATGGGGACGTGCTGCACTAGCATATCAATGTATGAAAATAACAGGTCTACGTTAACAATCTTAAATCCAAAGGGGACAAGGATGCACCACTCCCTTTTTGACACAAAAAGATGGAATAGCATCGTAGTCTAACATCAAAGCCAGGCTAATAAAGAAGTGCACTGCCATCAGAATAGGCTAATAAAGAAGTGCATTGCCATCAAAATAGGCTAATAAAGAAATGCACTGCCAGTAACAAGCATAGGAGTGCAAAGAGAGGGATAAAAGAAGAAAACTGAGCTACAATCAAAAGGCCAATAAACCATAACATTATTCCTAAATCTTATGCATTGCCAACACCTTCAAGTGTAGATCTGCATTATGCTTACTGAGGACTCTTTAAGCAGTACCACAAGGAATCCAAAGTATTCCAAGGGCTGCACATAGGGTTACCCAAACATCACTCTACCATAGTTCTTTGCTTGATTAGAAAACAACAAAGGCCCAAGCGATCCTAATCAAGTAACTTGCATAGATCAACATTAAGAGAAGCTCGGAATAATTTCATACAAGATACTGAGCTAACACCACAAGTTGGGGCAAGCTACTCACCCTCATTTAACCTCTGCACAATGCCAAACAAGTATTGCAAACTGGGGAAGATGACTCAATCCTAACCATGCCTAAGGAAGTATCACACAAACAACATATTTCTGCTCCATACATATCAATGGCGCCCCAAAAATAAAACAAGGGAATAATTTTCAATATCCTCATGGGGTAGTACATGAACCATTCGCCCCCTCGAATCAAAAGTGCATGGTCTATTCAGATTCAAGTTTTCCTGCCTCAATCTTAAGCTTTCCCGCTTCAACTTAAATTCCCTGCTAAAGTCCGAAATTCAACAGCTCAAATCATGGTTTCATACCAAAGAAATATCAGCAATCTATGCACATCAAATGAACAATACAGATGGATGGCACATGATATGATCTAATGGCAGAAATCAAAGTAGTAGAAGAGGGATTGTGGTGATCAATGTGCATCTATATACTACAATAGAAAAAGTACTTTAGCGAGAAGGGAACCTTTTTTTAAATTTGAGGTTTTTAAGGTTAATAACGAAAAGTTCTGTACTCTCTGCCATTAATGTTTATACAAGGAATATAAAAGAAGAAAGCAATATTTCCCCATGTACCTAGGATTCTTTAACATCCAAACCACGTAAAATTCTCCATGCCTTTACTTTATTCAGTATTTCTACTTACCCAGATTTCTATGTTAGATTCTTTGTTATCTTTTTACCTGAATTAGATATCAATTTGATTTGACATTTTAACAAACAATTAAAGTGCAACTACTTGATTGTGTAAGCTCCCTGCAACATAATTACTACCTAAAGGAAAATTTAATATTACTAAGTTTGTTGATTCTAACTCACGAAAGTATGTTAAAATTACTTTCATCGATCATCTGAGGTGTTGCAAAACCAAAATATCCCATCAACATTTTTTGGCGTTAGAATGAGGGCTGAACCTCCATTTAAGCTTTCCAGCAAATATTACCTTTATTTCCCTTTACCATGAATCCCACAAATTCCTCCACACCCTCTGCGCAAGAACAATTACGCTTGGCTTCAAAAACCTGAAAGAAGCCACTCATAGGGTCAAAACCTCAAACTGAAGTGAAAGCTTCAGTTGAGGCCCCACTGGTTCTGATCCTGGCTGTGCTCCATTCCTTTACAAACTAAATAAACCAACAAAAGGAAAGGCTAGGCAAGCTAGTGTCCTAACATACTACTCTCATACCAGCCTCCCTTCCATGTTCCGTAGCTCACTATCATCACTCGCCAACTACGCTAACTATACATCGAGCAAGTGAAAATGAAACTCCCAGAAATGGAAACGATGATGCTGACAAAAAAACTGACGTCAAACTAAAAAGAACCTTCAAATCAAAGCCTGTCAAAGTAAACCCACTTATGCTAAAAAAATAGGCTCAGTTTGCCCTCGATGATGACTCCATTTTGCTGTATGGGGACAATTTGTCCCAGATCGACCCCAAGGAAGATGAAATCTATCAACTAATAGCTCGTGTAGAGCAGATAGAAAAGATCATCCAGTAAAGAACTGGGGAGAAAGTAGGAGAAAAGGGTTCTTCTCTATTTTCTGAGACCATCATAGAGGCAGACTTTCCTGACAAATTTAAAGCACCTTCAATTGACAAGTTCGATGGAACTAACAACCTCGATGACCACATCTACACTTTTGAGTATTACATGGAAAGTTTGAAGGTAGGAAGAATGGCCCGATGCATGATTTCCCCTGTATGCTTAGCTGGTGCAGCCTCCCTATGGTTCAAGAGGTATGGACCAGGGGAGGTTCGATCTTGGAGACAACTGTCCATAGATTTTCTAAAGCAATTCAATTAGGGGAGAAAAGCTTCCTCGAATGTAAATACTATGTCATATGTAAAGCAGGGTTAAAATAAAAGCCTACACAACTTCATTAAATTCTTAAAAGCTGAGGCACTCTGGAGTATGGTGACTACTAAAGAAGCATTACTAATGGCAGCGCACACGGGGATAAAAAGAGGAACTGCTATGTGGGATAAAAATAGCAGAAAGTCATGTCACAGCATAAAGGCTTTCTATGAAAGAGCAGTCGATTGTATTAGAACTAAAGAGGCCAGATCTACAGTGCAACCTTAAAGGACTTCTAACCCCAACCATGACAAGAAAAGGGGGATAGAACGATATCATCCATCTATGAAATGAAAAAAGGAATTTAACCTCACTATAAAAACTTCCCTTATCCACACTCTTGGGCAGATATATGAGATGACCAGGCATACAACATATCGATCAAGAGGAAGAAAGCATAACAGAATTGGGGTGGAGCATATTGCCGCTTCTACAGAGCCAACGACTACCATATTGGCAACTACAAACATTTAAATAATGAGATAGAAAGACTTATCCAGAAGGGTACATGGGCAGTTTTCAGAAGACCAACAATGAGAACTAGGCCAGGGACCTCACTTCCGACCTGAATGAAAACCAGGCAGAAAATCCTTCAAACCTTGTAGCCTCAATTTATGCTGGACCATACCTCGTCGGAACAAGCAAAAAAGCATGAGAGAAGTATGTGCAAAAGGCAAAACACAAAAAATGGCAATCTTCCATATTAAGAAAAAGATAGCGTAGGAAATAGTCTTCACTACAGTTGATGTGGTAGGAGTTGTTTTTCCACACTAGGACCCGCTCATAGTCACGGTGCAAATTTCAAATTGTACCATAAAAAAGTTTTTATAGATTCTCTAAGCTCGATCAATGTAATCTTCAAGTCAACATATGACCAGATGAAGCATCCTTCTGAAATTCTAAAACCCAGCCCTGAGCTGATCTACATCTTCAACAACATAGTTCCGTCCTCGTTGGATCAACATGCCTTCTCATCATAATCGGGACAGCATCTCTGCACCAATTCTTCTAAGAAAGTTTCTTGATTATTGACTAGCCATCACCATATAATGCCTTCCTAGGGAGACCTATGCTGATAGACTTAGGGGAAGTTATCTCTCAGCAAGACCTACTTATGAAATTCAACACTCCTGCGAGGATAGGGTCGGTAAGGGAAGAACAATTTTTAGCTATGGAACTATACGATGTAAATCTTAACTCTAGTAGTAAAATTGTTCTAAACTACTATGCTACCTCTTTTGATATTTGCGATAATAGTAATAAACATGAAATTAAACCCGCTCAAAATGATGTATCAGTAATAAGGGCTAGTGTTAATACCGAAGTAAGTCATCCCACAACCAAAAAAAGAGAGAAAAGTACATATATGCACATGATCGGCAATGACGAATATAATTTGGTCTATGCATAGTATTTTTTCAAATAGGCTCTGTAACAGGTGCTTACAGTCAACTCTTAACTAGAAGAACAAGCAGAAAGTGAAAGACTCGAGATTAGGGGAATTGAAAAGAGAGTTAAAGCCAATGGATGACCTTGAATATACATATATAGATCTAAAGGACTCTACAGGGGTTCTGAAAATAGGAAATTTTTTTAGTGCGGAAGCTCTAGTTGAACTAATAGGCTTCTTAAAAAGCTCTGCATATGTGTTTTCTTAGACACTTTCGGACATGGTAAGGAAAGACCTAGCTGTCATTTGTCATGCACTTAACATTGACCCTGATGTCCATCCAGTCAAGCAGAAGCATGGAACTTAGATCAGAAAATATACAATTCTCTGCATGAAGAATTACAAAGGCTGAAGGAAAATGGATTCATCAGGGAGGTATACTACCCATGCTAACCCAGTACTCCTAAAGAAACCTAATGGAAAGTAGAGGACCTATATAGATTATAACAACCTCGATAAGGCCTACCCGAAGGAAAGCTTCCCCTTAACTAGAATCGATCAGTTGGTGGATGCAACCAGGCGACATGAATTACTCTCGTTCATAGATGCATATTCAAGATATAATCATATAGCAATGTTCAAGCTAGATCAAGAGCATACTAGTTTTGTGACGGACAAAGGCTTGTATTGTTATAAAGTCATGTCTTTGGGACTCAAAAACACTGGGGTAACCTACCAAAGACCGGTCAATATGATGCTCTCGGATCAAATATGAAAGAATGTCGAAATATACGCAGATGACATGTTAGTTAAGTCAAAGGCAGCATCATGTAATGTGCAAGACCTAGAAGAAACATTTGAAGTCTTAAGGCAATATAACATGAAGCTGAATCCATTGAAATGCACTTTTGATATTTAGTCAGGTAAATTCTTGAGGTACATAGTAAGTGCACTTGATATTGAAGCAAACCCAAAGAAGATCGAAGCCATATGAAAAATGGGAATCTCAACAAAACCTAAGGATCTCATGACCTTAAATGGCAGGGTAGCAGCACTAACCAAGTTCATCTCAAAAGCAACTGACAAGTGCATACCGT
Organism: Allium fistulosum; assembly: GCA_030737815.1. NCBI lineage: Eukaryota > Viridiplantae > Streptophyta > Magnoliopsida > Asparagales > Amaryllidaceae > Allium > Allium fistulosum. Next base: position 342,939,926 of record CM060904.1, read on the forward strand.
TCTTTGATCACGTAAAAAAAGGAAAAGTTTCGAATGGATCAAGGAATGCAAGGCCACATTCCAAAATTTGAAAAATCATCTTGTCAACACTCCCAGTTTATCTAAACCGATAATAGGGGAGGACTTATATGTATATTTAGATATAACTGATACCACTGTTAGTGCTGCATTGATTTGAGAAGACGAAAGGACCCAAATGCCGATCTACCTCATAGGCGAGCATTTGTCAAGGGTAGTATTAGATTACTCAGTCATTGAGAAGCTAGACTACAACCTGCTCCTCATCGCAAGAAAGCTGCCACCATATTTTTAACCACACCCTATCAAAGTCATCATAGATAAACCCTTAAGGAAAATACTATAGAAGCCAGAGGCATCAGGTCGCTTGTAAAAATGGACGATGGAGCTCAGCTAATATTACATCACCTACTGACCAAGAAAAGCGATCAAAGGTCAAGCACTAACAGGCTTTATCGTAGAATGCACACTTCCAACCGAGCCCTAACCAGAGGAAGAGGCGTTCATCCCGCAGTTCTGGCAAATATTTGTATATGTAACTTCAGATGAATAGGATGCAGGAATTGGATATATGCTAGTTATGCCAAATAAGCAGAAATTGTCTGGGGCAGTGCAGCTTAGGTTCAAAGCAATCAACAATGTAGTAGAATATGAAGCTCTCCTTGTAAGGTTACGAATAGCTTCGGTAATGAAGGAAACCCATATAAAAACTTATAGCGATTCCCAATTAGTTTTAAATCAAGTGCAGGGCAATTACCAAGTAAAGGAACTAACCTTAGCCAAATATGTGGAACTTTCTAAGAAATTACTATAGAGTTCTATAATTTGGTATAGAATAGACTCCTCATGAGAATAATTCTTCTGCTGATTCGTTAGCTAAGCTTGCAAGCACCAAAGTGGAAAATCAAATGAAGGCAGTTCCAATTGGACATCAGGCAAAGCCGAGCATCACAAAAGCTAATCAAATACTAGTCCTAACCCAAGCTCAATGAGCAATGATTCAATGGGCCCTGAACTAAAAAACATAGGATTACTAGGAATATTCACTAGCCGGACCTCCACTTCAACAAACTGGGGAGAACATTTGGTTGACCCCTATCAAACAATTCCTGTTAAATGAAATCTTGCCCCCAAACTGAAATGAAGCCAAAAAATAAGACTTTGTACCGCTCCTTCTTTGATGGAGCATTATATAAGAGGGGGTACTCTACCCCTAATCTTAGGTGTGTTTCCAAAGAGGAGAGCATACGAGTCATGAGAGAAGTACATGAAGAGTAATGTGAGGATCACTCAAGGGGAGCCAAGTCAATGAAGAAAGTACTGAGGCACGGTTATTATTAGCCCACGGCACTACAAAATGCAAAAGAATTTATAAGAAGATGCGACAAATGTTAAAGATTTATAAGTATCCCAAAACAATCATCCCACGAACTCATCCCACTAGCTAGCTCATGGCACTTCGATATATGGGGCATAGACTTGATAGGTCCACTTCGTACGTCAAAGAGAGGGGCGAAGTACGCAATAGCGAAGGTGGACTACTTTACTAAATGGGTGGAGGCAGAGCCCTTAGCTGCAATCACCGCAAAGACGATAGTAACCTTTGTGGTAAGAAACATAATTACCAGGTTCAGAATCCACTACAAGATAATCTATGATAATGGAACCTAGTTTTAAAGCAAAGAATTCACAGAATTTTGTAAGAAAAATGTCATAATGAAAGTTTTTCCTCTATTGTGCACTCATAAGCAAACAGGCAAGTCAAAGCCGCAAATAAGGCTATCAAGAAGTTACTTAAGAAAAGGCTGCAGAAAGCAAAAGAGAAGTGGGCAGAAGAATTATCTTTAGTACTATGGGCCTATAGGACTTCGACCAGATCTCCAATTGGGCATTCCCTTTTCTCATTAACCTATGGATACGATACCATGCTCCTCATTGAAGTAGAAGTCCCGTCCAAGAAGAATCTCTTCCATGATAGAGAAGAATAGGAAACTGAAGGCAACTGCACTCAATCTCATTCAAAAGAGAAGGGATGAGGTAGCAGTAGTATCTGCCATATAGCAACAAGGAATGGCAAGAAATTACAACACAAGAATCAAAGAAATAAACTTGTACAAGGGAGATTTGGTACTGCAGAGGGTAATGGCCAACACAAAAGACCCAACAATAGAGCTTTGGGCCCAAATTGGAAAGGCCTATTAGTTATAGCAGAAGTTCTAACCAATGGCGCATACCGACTATCGAGAGTTGTTGTCAACCTAGTTCCAAGGACATGGAACTCAAAGCACCTTAGGCCCTATTTTGTATGATCTATATTACTTATGCAATAAACATTGTAATTGTATGAAAAGAAATAAAACAATGAACTAGACGTCGGAATAGTGGACAACCCGAACCAGTATAAAAATCTCTCTGTGTTGATTTCGTTAACATAGTTGAGTAATCATACTGGATATAGGGATATTAGATGGTCCAAACTAGCTATCAAAACAAAACTACACAAAACGCAGCCCGACTTTTTCAGCCATATAGCTAAACAGGACGTTGGGATATTGGACGTCTCAACTAGTATAAAAACCTCTCTACGTTAATTCTATTAACATAGCCACACTAGACATAAGGGTATTAGATAGGCTAAACCAGTACAAAATACCATGCCATTGAATTGAGAAGGATGTAAATACACGACCTGACTTCACAGTAAAAACAACACTCTACACCCAAATAGCAGGGCAGACCGTGCTAAGCGCACGACAAGGTTCAAACACGAAAAACAACGCTTAGGAAACATGAACTACACAGACAACAAATTCAAAGTTGGAAAGAAAGAAATAACTCATGGGATACACAATAGCTATAAGAAAGATACGGTTCCAGAAATCATTTAAAGCTTTTCCAGGTAACATCGAAGAACAATGGTTTTTATTATATCTATTTAGCCCAGATCTATGCATATTTACATATCTTGTACTTCTACAAACACTTTAAAAGTACCCAAAAAGAAAAGAACGATAAAGTACAACCTATAATAAAACAAAACAATGTAACAAATCCAACTCAGATTCAGAGGAAGAGTCGGTTATAATTGTTGTTCGACGATATGATCTGTGGGATGTCAGTGCGGGAGGTAGGGGAGAGATACCCTTAAGTTGGAAAGCAAGAGATGTGTCATTCAATTTAGTGATAACAACTGATGAGCGATTGTGGGTAACACGACCATAAATGATACAAGGGTCGTAATTACCACCAACCCAAGTGTCTCCATATTCCTGGGATCAAATTCATAATTTGCACAATTGTATATGAAGTACAGATCGAGCCCGGTCAAAAGCGACTGAAAACATCAATTGAACGCTTCACACCATTCTCCCACATAACCCTTCCTACCTTTTCATTATGAAGCTGCTCCAAGGAAGCCATGTCTAACCCACCTTGAGAAGTAGCAACGGCATCAAGGCGAGCCTTAGACTCTAATCTAAAAATTTTGTTTTCAAGACCATTCACATGTCACATAGCTACTCCCCTGATCCGATCAATCTCAACCAAAAGTGATCCTTTGTTTAATTAGTTATTCTGGTGTAAGGACCAAAAAATTCCTACGTGGTACAATTATAAGGCGGGCTACTAGTCCCAGAGGGCCTCGCCCCTTGTCATAATGTTCTTTTAACTCAGCAAATCTGGCCTTATAATAATTTTTCCAAATCATTCTTCCACGCAAGAACAACATCAGGATCTGCTACAGGTGGGGGAGCAGGGGCGGTGCTTGGTTGAGAAGTTGCACCTAGGGTAAGGCTGAGATAAGGACATTACCAACACTAATTTGTATCACGATTTGCTCATTCAGTTCCTCAACTTTGTGCTCCAAGTCTTTAATTTCATTCCTATATATGACCCTATATATGCTTTCAACATCTTTTAATAAGCCTTCCAACTCTGTAACCCTAGACAAAGCCGAAATAAGCTTCCCTTCCAAGTCAACTACCTATGGGACCCGATCATAAGAAGGGGGCCGAAAATTAAATGAGCCAGCACAAAATAGAATTAAACGAGGAGTTTAACCGAAGTAGAACGTTCACAAAAAATTCATAAACTTTGCAAAGAAATCTTATTTTACATAATATATGCATAACCCAAAGAAAGTATTCAACAATATAAGATTACAAGGTCAGATCTCAGTTACAAGTTCCGAAAATACTACAATAAAAACATCTAAGGCATATTGGCTAGAGGCAGGGTCGAGCTGATGCAGATAGTCTTACAGGGATCATAACAAGCACCCGCCCAATGATATGTTGATTCTTCCGTGGTCACCTTAAATCCCTCAATATTGGAAAGGAAGCTTAGGTAAAGCGTAGGGTAAAAGCAGCCGAAAACATCCATTATGCATTACAAAGAGATCTGCCCTATCTTGCTTTTAACTTTCTCTTCTCTAAGTTTTTCTAGGAAGGAGGTGAACCTGCCCCGAGCTTTATGTAAAAAATTCTTAAGCTCATAAATCTTGAGTACAGCCTCTTTCCTCGTGTCCTCTAAAGCATCAATTAGTTTAACCTTAATTATCTTGGTCTTTCTGGAAAAGCCACCAAATACCTAAGAGCATCAGTCCTCCAACCTTCCATCCAAGGATGGGAAACCACCTTTGACTCCACCCTCCTCCTATGCTCGTTCGCCAAAGAAAGATTCACACCTATAAGGGGAGTAGGAATCAAATCCAAACTAGGTCCTTTATCATTCTTCTTTCGTTAGCTCATTCCTTTTCCTCAATCTGACGGGCAAGTTGATCGGATATATCTTCCATGATTTATTCAATTTTACTATCTACCCAATAAATGGCACCATAGAGTGCGTTGCCGTCCGTTAATGATTGCCGCATTTCATGCAACTTTGATTCAGTTGTGTCAATCCCCTCGCATAGTTTAACATTATGTTGGTGCTGACGGCTCAGTGCATCTTTTGCGTCCTTAAGCTCCACAATAGGCTCCTTTAAGTCTTTCTTAAGCCTTTCATTAGCAATTGTAAGATGGATATTTACCTTTTTAAGGCTATAGTAGGAGTTGACACTTCAATCTAAAATTCGTGCACACTCGCATCATCACGACCATGAATGATGGGGGTAGAAGGAATATTAGATTCAAGGACTTCGTTGAACTCAAATGAAAGCCCATGGGGATCAACCTAGTGGGTAATGATTAAAAGTTCAACTCAGAGAAAATTAGAATGCGGAACGTTAAAATCAAAATAGGAAAATGTATTATTAACTATGGCATTATACGACAAATCCAACAAAACTATATACAAAAGATAACAGAAGTAAGTAGAACTCAATCCTGATGTAAATTTCTAAGCCTATGCCCAAACCATTCCAAGTGAGGGCAATGAGACGGGAAAGAACCACTTTCTAGGGTGTATTGCCAAAGGTGCAGCACAAAGTCACCGAGAGCGTACGTTTTTTTAACCACTTGATCAATCCTGAAGAGCAACCCTTGGTTTTCATCCCTAAGTTTTTGTTTCTCACCGCTTAAGGATAGCCTAAGCACTAAGATCAAGACGATATAGGATTTCAGTTTTGAGCCTATCCTCACTTTCCCTCAGAAGTTTGATAAATAAAACTTCTTTAGAAGACTAAAACAAATAAACAAAAAACAACGAAGATGACCCAGTCATTCATAAGACAGTAACAAAATAAAATAGAAATAAAAGAAATCTACCATGATAAAACATGATTAACAAGCTAACTTTCACTGTATATTAAAGAAATCTTAATCACATATAAAAGGTTTTAAGTATTTACAAGAGGATTTGAAGTGAACTCGGTCTCTTTAGCCATTTCAACATCCTTAGATGCCTCATCATCCCGAGGTTCCACTTTCCCAGTTAGTTACACAAAGATAGAAGGAGAGGCATTCTCTGCAGTAACCTCCTTTTCCCACTTGGCCTGGCAGTAGGTTGAGAGTTTGTCGATCTTGGTTAAGTCACCTAGAAAGTCAAGGTTGACCTCGACACCGAACTGATGCCAAGCCGAGGCATACAGTTTGTAGACCATAGTCGAAGTGCCCTCCTTAAGTTTCTTCTACAATGTCGCTAGCTCCAACATCCCTCTCCTTTAGCTTGCGGTCCTTCGAGGCCAAGTTCTCCTCTGCAATCTTCTCTTTTCCCTTCGCCTTAAGACAATATGCATTGAAGTCTCCCACAACTTTAGCCTTCTCGAAAGTGATCGAATTAGGACTTTTTTTAAGTTCGGCAATGCGAGTCAAAGAAAAGACCTGCTCTCCCTCCCATCTCTTCTAAGCCTCGCTTATCAAGTCCCAAGCTAAAAATAAATATAATAATAAACATGAAAGGAACAACTAAATAAATAAAGAAAAAGAGAGGGGGAGAAAGTAAAAGCACTTACGTAGGACCAAGACTTTTTCATATCTACTACAAGATCGGAAGAGGGAAACTCAAGAAATGGAAAAGGGAGAAGAGAATGGGGAGACAAAGCAATAATAAATGAATAATCCAGTGTAATCTTTCCAGCCCTCTCAGCAAGTTTAGACACGGTGCCCTTGGGCAAAGGAAAATACCGAGTGCAGGGGTCAGGAAGATACTACGAAGAAGGAATAGGGAGGGCCGCCAAAGTAGAAACAAGGAGAGCCATTGAAGGAGTAATGGGAGTAAAAATGTCTAACTTCTTGGAGCTTTGGTCAGAACTTTGTCATCAACATGCTTTCTATTGTAGATATTCTTCTTCAGTAGTTTACTACGTGAAAAGAGCACATCCAAGGGATCATCTTCCATTTTTCATATATATAAAAGGAATCTCAAGGTTGGAAAAAGTTTTACGAAGATCAAAAACATAAAAATAGTAAATCTTAAATCTGTTTTTAGCAAATTGTATCCCTAGGCTCATCCAAAATTAAGGAAAGCTTAAAAATAGTGCGAGAGTATTTGTGATTTGGGCACATAAATTCATACTTTACTAGCATCACTTTAGTAAAAATAACATTTGAAATTTTCTCTCCTCTGCCCCTAGTTCTAAAATACGATTCTACGAGATCATATGACTAGGTGCCATAATCGGAAAAAATGGGCCGAGTAGGATGTGAAGGGAAAGAAGAAGGAAAATTATCAGAACTAATCAAGAAATATAAATCGATCCTTGTTGCGTCTTGCGGGGGATAGATGTCAAGAATGCTTTCTTAGCTTGAGCATAATAAAAACCAGCATCGCCCTCTAAAGGACTTTTGTTGATATCAACAAAAAATGGAGCTCCTCACAAGTAGGGGTATAATCATTCTTCGCATAGAGAATAAAAGTGGCGATCACAAGAGAGTATGAAAGAGGAGCAAGCTGGACAGGAACAATATCAATGGTGCTTAGCCATTAACAGAGAACATGGTTTGGGGGAAGATAGGGCCTGTATCGTATATGTTTGGGAGTGAGAGAGGTAAACCCATTTGCGGGAATATGAGTACGTTTGTAAAGTACATGGACCCTGACCATATAACCTATGAAGCCAAATCGATTTAGAATACCCTCAACGTCTTTCAAATAGATTATCTTAGAAGACAAAGACAAAGGGGAAGAAAAAGAGGTGTCCATTTCGAGATCACAACTTAAACTACGAAAAAACGAAAAAAAATAAAGAGGAACTTACTTCAGTTTGAAAGAAAATTTAAACTCAGGAAAAGAATCGACTTAACAAACAAAGATATTTTTCATTTTTATCTCATGTGATCCGCCTTTGTGACCCTTAGAAATCGACACTAATACGTGCACGGTATTCATGTGCCACAAATCAAAGTGCCAGAAAGACAGATCAGTCATGGGTAAAAAGAAAAATAAAGACAGAACAAAATCTTACACGAATGGAATAACTTATATTATTTCAATATATAATCTTTACAGCGGAAATTTTAAATTCATACATCAAAGTCTATCCTAATCTCAGCCTGGACAGTTATAAATCACTGTCCCTACTAGTGCTGAATACAAACATTAAACAAATGCAGTGGAAATGGAAATGGATAACCATATATAGAGGAAACTCCAGCTCCTGCTCCAAGCACCTCCAAAATGTTCCAAGCTAGACCCGAACTACTTGGCTGCCCAGAATAGTAGGGAACCCAGAGTTTAAAGGGAAAAAAATAAACTCCGGATCAATTATGGGACTGGTGTGAGAAAACTTAAAACATGGGTTTTTGAAGACAAATGGTATCTCATAAGACCACACCGCACATAAACACGGACGAGTTTATGAATCAAATCATTTGCTAAGCAAAATCAAAGAAATTATATTTAATGACATTCTTTGAAAACTCTTTCAAATAAATATATATAATCTTAGCCGAAATTGGTACATTTATTAAATTTCAGCATCATAGGTTTACAACTAAAACCATAAAGGCTCGTATCGGAGAATGGATTCCATACAATGACAAGGTAAGGGACTACCTTTCGATAGTACATCTCAAGAGGAATGTACCAAGGCACAGCCACGCTGCCATTTACCAACACATAACCAGCCTGCCTTTACCATAGATAGTACCGAATACGTCATCACCCCGGTCGTTCTCGACCTATCCATAAGCACAACATACATAACAAACCCGAAATATAGAGGGTAATCTAGAAAGGTGATGAACATCTCCTAATGTGAGAGACCACTTAGCCTGCCGCATCTACCATGTTTTTGTTATTCTCGGTGTGCAAGGCTTAAGGTAACGTATTACTTTTTATAGAAAAATACTAATTTGAATGCCATATTACCATTTCTATTAACACACTAATTGATTTCCACAGAAGTACAACCTTTAAGCTCGTACGTATCAAAGAAGGGTGTTAAGTGTAAGATGGGTCACCTCTTACACAACCAAACAAATGTATGTTTGTAAAAATCAATATATGTGGTCTTAGAAATGCAACTTCAGACACTCGTCAATACAAGTTGTCCAGGCATAGAATAAACCGAAGGCACTCTCCAATTACATCCTATTAGGAATCAACCCTAGGATTAGTAGCGAGTAGTCTTGCATCGAAGATTTCAATCGAAGGAACCACTGCCACCATATATATGATAAGGGAATTGCCCCAAAGGTTCGTGACAAGCAGCCCTACATTATGAAGATCTCAATCTTCAAGAAAATTGTCTTCAACATGTTTTCAGTTTCGAACGTATATTGGTTCGAAGTGATTTTTGGATAGAAATCAGCAAAATTCGACCCAAGTTTCTCCGAACAAATTATCGATAAAAGATGTCAAGTATATAAGTGATTATTATTCAATTAACCAATATTTTTATCCAAGTAAAATATCACTTTAGAGATGTACATCTTTAAAACATATTATGTTTCAGTATATACGGGATAATTAAACCTCTTTTATCAAATCCTTTGGTTAATTAAAACTCCCTTTTAACTTTGGAAATATTAAAATATTTCATCTTTAATTACTTAGAAAACGTAAAATTCAAATCTTAATGAAGATTTCACATTTCCAAACAGTCTTTAATGGGTCAAAAAATGTTACGTTTACTATAAACCCAAACCAGATAGTATTGTATAAAAGTGATCCATAAATTTTAGAATGATTACAGTCGATACTAGTTTCCATATTCAACCTACACTATTCATCAAATAATGATGAAATCACATTTTAAATTCATACGGATAGTACGAGTTCTCTCCTCGGAATTAAATATGGAGTTTAACTAGAATGCTTTCTTTAACAACCAAAATCCTATGTTAAATCTTGTTTAACTTTTGGAAAGATCCAAATCTCTTTTTATCTCAGGAAGATGTGGTCCGAGTAAATCAAATTTACTATCCCCTTAATCGAGCCAGTCCGGATAGCTAGAGCGAAACTCGGACACTGGTTGTCCAAACTCAGGTCAAGAGACTCTCTCTGTCACCTATAAGGCGGTCAAGTTATTTGATCAACTCTAAACTTCTTAAAATTCTTGATTTTTAGTTGAAAAACATTTTCAAAAGATTTGGGAAGAATATCCCATGTTTAAATATTAATTTCAAAAGTAACAAAAAAGTGCTGCAAATAGTGTTCTTAAAAGCTTCTTTGATCAAAACATTAACTTCATTCCACATATGTACATTTTTATAGCACAAATCCCTTTTAAAACATTTTAATGAATTTATGAAATTTATTTCATATCCTTAAAGATTTAAAAATATCTATTTTCAAGATTTCACCAGTTTGGTTTCCGAACTTCCAAAACGCGATGTTTCTGAAAACTTGATTTGGACATGTCTCAAACTTTACTAAATGAAATCTTGATTTTCTTCTTTTTTTGAAAACTATATTCATTTGGGTCCAGAAAATTCTTATTGCAAAGAATTCTAACTCATATTCCATTCTACACGTCCATTTAACTTTTCAGGTCATGAAATCGCGAGCTGCCGAAACACAACAGCTTATTTTTACTCCATTTTCCAAACTTTGCCAAAATGAGTTTTAATGTTTTTAAAAATTTTATAAATCATATTAAACTATATTAAAGAGTTTTAACAATGCCATATATACCATTTCATTTTACAAAGTGATTCCTTGATGTAAATTCGACGTGTATTACACCATGACTATTTCCACATCAAACAAGCATATAATCAACCAATCATCATCTAAATATATTAAACAACCATATAAGCAGTCATTTTAGCATATGATCAAGGGTATGTTAATGTCTATTATTATCACTAATAGCAAGCAAGATTTATGTTGTTAATAAGAAATATTAATAAGTGATTCAAAGTGAGATTAGCCCACTTTTACCAAACCAAACTCTATCCTCTTCCTACTAACATTCATGAACATGTCACCATACTTTACACCATCACTTCCTTCTCCATCATAAACTTTTCCGAAGCACTCAAATAAAACTAGTGGTACTCTGGCAGCGCTTCCTTCTCTTTTCTTTGGTCCAGAGCTTCCTAGATCTCGTCCTTCACCTACGGAAGCTCGGTCATGACGTTTGGGTGGTGGCGGCTCGGCCTTGAGTGGTGAAGCAAGGGTGGCCGTGGGTACATGAGAAGGTAGGGAGTCTTTTGACTTGGTTTTAGAGGTGGTATCAACATAGCTTATATGTATATATTCTTGACATTATTTTGTTATAACTTTGCTAACTTTTTTCAAGGCTTGGAAGCCATTAAAGAAGAGGAAGAGGAAGATGAAGAACTTTAGAAAGAAATAGGACGAAGGTGTGAAAATTATGAGAGGAGGAGGCATGTATTTATAAGAAAAAAATGTGTAAAAATATCTAAATGCAAAATTACCATTTTACCTCTTGCCCACACCGCTCCATGTGCTCGACCCATACCACTCTTCCATCACCACCATCACATCATGCATGTGCTTTGACTTTGCTTTGAAAATATCATGATATTTCTAATTTCTTACCTATGTAATTAGTAAATGCACATGGTAACTTCTTATATGTATGTTTATGTTTATATGTGTGTTATGACATGTATGTATGCATATATATGTCATATGTGACAACCCATGTGCAACGTTTGATTACAACTTCCATTCGTCAAACCATTGCGAAACCAGGATCCGACCTTCGGTCATATTTTTACTACTTAGTTGAACTACGTATATTTGTAAAATAAGTTTGAAAATAATATTTCTATTATTACTAAATAATTAAAAATGGCCTTATTAAATTTTAATACAATTATTAAATCATTTAAACTCAATTTAAATTCAAAAATCTATTATTTGAAAACGATGACATCATTAATGATGTCATAAAACATTTTACTTCTAAAAATAACATAAATAATTTTATTACATATTCTTACTTATATGATAAATAAGTGTATGTATCATGTTCCGTGCACGATGATAAATTTGCGGATCGTTGCAAACTTCCCTTCTTAAAAGAATTTCTTCCCCGAAATTACTCCTAACCAAAATCTTGGTAAAAACATTATTTTAAGTGTCAAATACAACCTATGTGATGTATTAGGTCATCTGTACGCAATATCTGATTCGATTTCCTATTCAAAAACGCAACTTTACTTTCGAACTAGTATTGATCCTTCGATCCTCTAGTGCGGACTCTGATCAGGCTTCTTGATCATAAACCTTCGTTTTCCTTATATAGTTCTCAATCATGATAGAAAACACAAGTGCCGACCCACAAACCCTCATCAATGTTCACCATCAAGAATCATGTGATAAATCCTTTTTCGAACAGGTGTAAACAACTCAAAGTTCTGTACTCGAATCTTAGATCAAAATCGTACAACGAAATGATCTACATACCTCATACGTACTTATTAACATTCCCAAAGTTTTTATGAAAACATTTCATAAAACTTCTATATTTTATTCAAACATTTCTATAAAGATGCTTCTTTACACATAATTACTTTAAAAAAAATTCATTCACCAAAAATTTCTATTTTCTTTCCAAAGAAACCATTTCAATTTCAACACTTAGAAAATACCAATATATACTTAAATCAGTAAAAATCTTTGAGGAAAGCTTCATATTTTCCAAAACTCATTTTATTGAGTCAAAACGAATGTTGCGTAAAATATCATTACGACAACCCAAAAATACTAGTATAGGGATCCAATTAATTAATACTAATTTTCGATGTCGAACTTAAACTATTTATTAGTTAACAATGAAGCCGATCAAGTTAGGGTATCTTTACCTCTCAGACCTTGAATAGATGTCATCCTTAACTTAAAAATGGATATAAGTTATCAAGCTCAAATCTTAACATCAAATATATGATATGTATAAATTTCGTATACCATATATAATATCTCCTTTCTGAAATCACTCACTATAACAACAACATTATAGTCTATGTCTTCCTCACTTTTCTGAAGACATTTATCTACAATAACGATGTCTAAATCCATATCTTCTTCTGCTTAAGCCTTTTTTCAAAATTACTTTTGAAAACATTTCATAAAATCCCATCTAAATGTTTTAAACCTTTTTGTATATCCCAAATATTTTTAACCCTCATTTAGAAGATATCTTAAAAGCTATTCTTTTAAATACTCTTTTTTCCTAAAGTTTCACAAAAACACGGCTTTTAGTAAAAACAGGCTTTACTAAAATCTTTTACCAAATTTAACTTATCAAAATCTCATTTATCAAAACATTTATCTGTTAAAACACTCATTTTTCAAAATAACTTTTATTTTGAATCACCTTTCTTAAGAATTCAAATACCAATATTATTATTTCAAAATATCACTATATATCTTTTATTCCTAAAATTATAACAAACTCCTTATATTGTACTATACTCCCTTTAATCAATACTAAATGCAAACACCTTGATAAAAATTAACAATCACTAATTAATCTATCCATTAATGATTCACATTATCTATTTAGTTTAGAAAATTATATAAATCGAGTAACTAAAAAATAATACCAAGGAACTGGGTACTACTAATAGCATCGCCCTTTAAGAAGAAGGGGAATACTTAAGAGAAGTGTTTACCATCCCAATACATCTCCTGTCCATTTTTAGTTACTTTCGAGCCTCTCAAGCTAGTTAATCATCATATTCTTTTCAAAAATACTTGGATTTTAAATTCTTAAAAATCTCTTTATAAAACATGTTTTATAAATCCAATTTATAAGATCACTTATAAAACCCATTCATAAAAGTTATTTATCTTAAATAAATTCCTTTAATCTTAAACCAACATTATTATTTATCAAGCATCACATAGTCAAATTATGAAACTAAATTCACAAGGTGTTCGTATTTAAACTTTTAAATCAAACTACTAGTCAATCAATAATGAAATATTATCATTTCTTTAACAACCAAATAATACATGAATAACTATATCCTTTGAAAGATATTCCTTTATATTCAAAATATAATCCTAGGTAAAATTATTTCATTTACCAATATTCCAAAACAAAAATCATTTTTATATAGTATTAACAAATACGCGCTCATATATAATATGCTCAGCTCATTTTAGGCTGTCACTTACCCTCTCTCTAAAGAGTTACTCATCCTATGGTATTATTAGTCCTATCTCTGATTAGACTTTACCCCTGTTAGACTCAGGTGTTTGTTCAACCTAAGCTCTGATACCAAATGTGACGATCTGCCTTTTCGACCCTCAGAAATCAACACTAATACGTCCTTGATTCATGTGCCGCAAATCCAAGTATTGGAAAGACGGATCGATCAACGGTAAAAAGAAAAATAAAGACAGAATAGAATCTTACATGAATGGAATAACATATATTAATTCAACATATATAATATTTACAACGGAAATTTTAAATATACATCAGAGTATATCCTAATCTTAGCCTAGACAGTTATAAATCTATGTCTGTAGTAGTACTCAATACAAATAGTAAATAAATGTGGTGGAAATGGAAATGAATAACCATCTATAGAGGGAACTCCAGCTCCTGCTCCAAGCACCTCCAAAATGTTCCAAGCTAGACCCGAACTACTTGGCTCCTCGAAAAAAAAGGCATCTAGATTTTAAGGGGAAAAGAAAATAAACTCCGGGTTAGTCATGAGACTGGTGTGAGAAAACTCAAAATGCTAGTTTTTGAAGACAAAGGGTATCTTATAAGACCATGTCCCACATAAACATGAATGATTTTTTACCTTATTATAACCAAACCATTTGCTATGCAAAATCAGTGATATTATTTTTATTGACATTCTTTGACAACTCTTTCAAATATTATAATTTGAGCCGAAACTGTTACATTTATTAAATTATAGTATAATAGGTTTACAACTAAAACCATAAAAGTTCGTATTGGAGAATGAATTCCATATATTGATAAGGTAAGAGACTACCTTCCGACGGTACATCTCTCGATGAATGTACCAAGTCACAGCCCCGCTACCCTCTACCAGCATAGAACCGGCCTATCTTTACTATAGATAGTAGTGAATACATCATAACCCCCTTCCCGACCTATACGTGGCCACAACATACATAATAAACCCAAAATATAGAGGGTAATCGAGAAAGGTGATGAACATCTCCTAATATGAGCAACCCACTTAACCTTGTCGCATCTACCATGTTTTTTCATTCCTAGTGTGCGAGGTTTAAGGTAACGTTTTAAATTTTACAGATAAAATACTACTTTGAATGCCACATTACCATTTCCAACAACACAATAATTGATTTTCACAAAAGTACAACCTTTGAGCTTGTGCGTCCTAAAGAAGTGTGTTAAGTGTAAAAGGGGTTATCTCCTACACCACCAAACAGATATATGTTTGTAAAAATCAATGTATGTGGTCTTAGAAATGCAATGTCAGACACTTGTCCATACAAGTTGTCCAGGCTAGGACAAACTGAAGGCACTCTTCTACTACATCTTGTCGGGAATCAACCCTAGGATTAGTAGCGAGTATACCTTGTGTCAAAGATTTCAATTGAAGGAACCATTGCCACAATATATGATAAGAGAATTACCCCAGAGGTTCGTGACAAGCAGCCCTACATTATGAAGATCTCCATCTCTAAGATCATTACCTTCAACATGTTTACAATTTCGAACGTATATTGGTTCGAAGTTGTTTTCGGATAGGAATCACCCAAGTTCGACCTCGGTTTCTCCGAACCAATTATCAATAAAAGATGTCAAGCATATACATTATTATTATTCAATTAGTCAATATCTTTTATCCAAGTAAAATATCTCTTTAGAGATATATACCTTTAAAACATATTCTGTTTCAGTATATACGGGATAACTAAACCTTTTTTATCAAATCCTTTGGTTAATTAAAACCCCTTTTTAACTTTGGAAATACCAAAACATTTCATCTTTAATTACTTTGAAAAGGTAAAATTCAAATCTTAGTAAAGATTTCACATTTCTAAACATATCTTTAATGGGTCAAAAACAATTGTTATTTAAGACATCCTTTACTGTAAACCAAAACCAGTTAGTACTAAATAAAAGGGATCCATAAATTTTAGACTGATTATACCTAATACTAATTTTCGTATTCAACATGTATTATTCATCAAATAACGGTGAAATCATCTTTCGAATTCATGCAGATATTACAACTTCCCTCAACGGAATTTAATACGGAGTTTAAATAGAATAACCAAAATCCTATTTTAAATCTTTTTTTGGAAAGCTCCAAATCTCTTGTTATCTTAGGAAGATTTGGTCCAAGTAAACCAAATTTACTATCTCCTCCATCGGACCAGTCTGGATAGTTAGAGCAGAACCTAGACGCTGGTTGTCCAAGCTCAGATCGAGAGACTATCTCTCTGTCACCCATAAGGCGGTCAAGTTATTTGATCAACTATAAACCCTTTAAAATTATTGAGTTATTATTTTAAAAAAAATTCAAAAGATTTGGGAAGAAAATCCTAAGTTTAAATCTTAATTTCAAAAGTTACCAAAAAGTGCTGCAAACTGCGAATAGTGTTTTTAAAAGCTTCTTTGATAAAAACATCAACTTCATTCCACATATCTCCGTTTTTATAACTCAAATCCCTTTTAAAACATTTTAATATATTTATGGAATTTATTTCATACTTTTAAAGATTTAAAAATATCTATTTTCAAGATTTTACCACTTTGGTTTTCGAACTGCCAAAATGCGAATTAACTTTTCAAGTCGCGAAATCGTGAATTGCCGAAATGCGACGGCTTATATTTACTTCATTTTCTAAACTCGTTCAAACTTTTGTCGAAATGAGTTTTAATGTTTATAAACCTTTTAAAAATCATTTTAAACTATTTTAAAGATGTTTAACAATGCCATATATACCATTTCATATTACAAAGGAAAGTGATTCCTTGGTGTAAATTCGATGTGTATTATACTGTGAATCATTCCCACATCAAACAAGCATATAATCAACCAGCCATCATCCAAACATATTAAACAATCATATGATCAAGGGTATAACTTTAAATAGTTAATGTCTATTATTATCACCAATAGCAACCAAGATTTATGTGACTAATAAGAAATATTAATAAGTGATTGTCAAGTGATTCAAAGTGAGATTAGCCCACTTTTACCAAAACAAACTCTATCCTCTTCCTACCAACATTCAAGGACATATCACCACACTTTACATCATCACTTCCTTCTCCATCCCAAACTTTTTCGAAGCTTCTTCAAATAAAACCGGTGGTACTCCAACAACACTTCCTTCTCTTTTCTTTGCTCTAGAGCTTCCCGGATCTCCTCCTTCACCTGTGGAAGCTCAGTCATGATGTTTGGGTGGCGGCGGCTCAGCCTTGAGTGGTGAAGCTAGGGTGGTAGTGGGTACATGAGAAGGTAGGGAGTGTTTTGACTTTGTTTTAGAGGTGATAACACCCTAGCTTATATGTATATATCTTTGACATTAGTTTGTCATAACTATGCTAAATTTTTCCAAGGCTTGGAAGCCATTAAAGAAGAGAAAGAAGAAGAGGAAGAACTTAAGAAAGAAAGAGGAGGAAGGTGTGAAAATTATGAGAGGAGGAGGCATGTATTTATAGAGAAAAAATGTGTAAAAATATCTAAATGTAAAATTACCATTTTACCCCTTGCCCACACTCCTCTATGTGTCGGCCCATACCTTCCTTCCATTACCACCATCACATCATGCATGTGGTTTGACTTTGCTTCAAAAATATCACGATATCTTCTAATTTCTTACCTTATGTAATTAGTAAATGCACATGGTAACTTCTTATATGTATATTTATGTTTATATGTGTGTTATGACATGGCTGTATGCATATATATATATATGTCATATGTGACAACCCATGGTGCAACATTTGATTACAACTTCCGTTCATCAAACCGTTGCGAATTCGAGATCCGATCTCCAGTCGTATTTTACTTCTTAGTTAAACTTTATATATTTGTAAACAAAGTTTGAAGATAATATTTATACTATTATTAAATAATTAAAAATGGCATTATTAAATTTCAAAACATTTATTTAATCATTTAAACTCAATTTAAATTCAAAAATCTATTATTTGAAAATGATGATAACATTGATGATGTCATAAAACATTTTATTTCTGTAAATAAAATAAATAATTTTATTACATATCCTTATATGGATAAATAAGTGTATGCATCTAGTTCCGTGCATGCTAATATTGAGGAAATCTCAATTCCGAAAACTGATTTCCGTCGTTTTCCGATGACGTTATAATGGTTCAAAAAATTAAAATTTGTGTTATAAAATCTTGTATCTGAGTATTTCAAATATAAATATAATTTATCAACGTGATAAATTTGTGGGTCGTTACAATCTCTTTCTATTTTCTTTTGTGATAACATATGAACGTAAAAGAACAAGAAGTAGGAGAGAGAAAATATATACATATTTTTGTCGAATGTTTGCCATACAAATATGAAAAATTTCTGAATCATTAATTGGTCAACTAAACAACTAGAATAATAAGCACAAAAACTCAAGATAGGTGTACTTGGTAAATGAAGAGAATGATGTTACAGCTTTACAAAGGTTCAGCAAACAGGGAAGTGACATGTGTGCAAGAGCATTAAATGCAAAACAGCTACTAAGATTTTTCACTTTTTTGAAATGAAAGAAAGGAATATGAAGATGCGGAGACCAAATGTAAATGAAGACAATTCCACACCCATCTACTATTGCTATAGACTTAGGAGGCAAGTGTTATACCCGTATTTCCTAACCCTATTGAAGGCAAGATAACGCAAGCACCAAAATGAAAAAGAATTGCTCTCACAATAAAGTTATGCTACAAGAAGGGGAAGCGAAGAATAAGGCGAAGTTAAGAGAATACTGTGCCCAATCATTTAAACACAGTCTTGGCAGTATAGACAAAATGGCTACCAAGTATAGGAATCGACCCGCGGTCACAATATGTTATTCAATAGATTGAACTATGACATAGCCCAGAATTGACAATGAGATGGAGATATTGCACTGCCATACCGAAAGCTATACTAATTATGCGAGAGTACAACATCTTTACCACTGAAAGGCTATGTACAATTGGGGATGTGTTGCATAAGCATATCAATGTACAAAAATAATAGGCCTACGTTAACAATCTTATATCCAAGGGTGACATGGATGCACCACCTGCTTTTTGACACTAAAAGATGGAATAGTACCGCAGTCTAACATCAAAGCCAAGCTAATAAAGAAGTACGCCGCTATCAGAATAGGCTAATAAAGAAGTGTGCTACCATTAGAATAGGTTAATAAAGAAGAGTGCCACCATCAAAATAGGATAATAGAGAAACGCCCTGCCATCAGGTTGTAACAAACATAGGATCGCAAAGAGAGGGTAAAAGAAGAAAACCGCGCTAGTGTGACGACTGCCCTTTATAGTACCCTGAATTAATGTTAAGTGACAACATCCGACTCCAGAATACCACAAATGACAGTCCATCAGGGTAAAATTAAAAAAAATTAAAAAAATATAAACATCTCCAAGGCACAACAGTAGAATCTCACAGCGGAATGACAATATATAATATACTGAATATATATGAGCAATACGATAAACAATGCATAAGCGACTATACCGAAGGAAGTAATTGGTAGATGAATATCAAAAGAGAAAGTCATAATATAATATCTGATACAACCAGTCTCATACATAAATAGCCTATCTGCCATGTACTACTACAACATTAAGTATATGTATATTCAAAGTACCAATTTGCCTCGAAAGTGCTCCAGCTGCCCTAAAAGCGTATCCCCAAAAGCACCTGAATCTCAAACTACTCAATCAAGTACCCGGGAATTGTCATGATATATGCAGACAAAGACAAAATGCGAGTCAAACATAAAGTCTAATGTGAGAGGAAATTTCTCAAAGTATTATATATCAAATCCATATACAATTATACAGGGGATTGTTAAGTACAGTCGGTCCTCTCCACAAACGTGGCTTAGGGATAACCCGGACTGCTCTTAAACAAGTAAAGTAAAACCCAACTCAAAAGTAGGGGATCATACCATAATTTATTCTTCTCCTACAACCAATGAGTCCACACAACTAATAATGTGACCGGGGTGTAACAACGTACCATGATAGGAGTAATCTAATGTATCAATGCAGTAGTAATATAAACATCTCTATACATGCCTAACACACAATGTTCACTAATGGTAGTCAACCAACCAATATAACCTGCATAATCATAACAGTAGCAGACGTCCAAAGAATAAATTGATTCTGATCATTGTTGGTAGGGTCCACTGTGGACACCAATCGATCCAACGATCCCGAACAAAACATCTAAAAATGAAAAATGAATATAGCTATAAAACAGTGCTACTAAAGTAGCATTTCCATACCCAAAACCAAATTGCAAATATCCATAACTAATACCCATCCATAACTGTCATTAGCTACCAATATGACCTATCGAGAGCCACAACTAACTTATGGATTCCCTTGAAAACCAACACCTCAAAAGAAGTTGGTCTATAGGTCCAATTGTAGCATCCAAGAGTGCTACGAAATAGTATATGACCTACTCTAGACCGGCATTCCAATCTCTCTCCGCCCTTGCTCTGGGATCACGTCTGCAGGTTGTGTCGTCTTAAGGGTACACTAGATTCCCGTGCTAGCGTCCTTTACTTTCGATTGCCAATATCGACATACCGAAAACATATGTAAATGCTAAACCTTGCCTACATCCTTTCTACATGGGTACACAATGCTGAAGTATTGTCACTCCCGTGTGGACCGAAAATCTATTGCTATTAACTACCTATGAGGCATATCGAGAACCACAACTATATTGTGGACTCCCTTGAAAACCAACAGCTCAAAAGAAGTGGGCCTGGAGGTCCCATCGTAGCCTCCAAGGGTACTACGCAACAATATATAACCAACTCTAGACTAGCGTCCCAGTCTCTCTCTACTCCTGCTTCGGAACCACATATGCAAGTCGTGCGCCCAAGGTACAATGATTCCCTTGCATCAATCGGTAGTCCCAAGTCGGACATACCAAATATATATATATATATATATATATATATATATATATATCTACACCAAAATAGAGGATTCTCAGCGAGTATAAGCATTGCCTAGAATTTCAGTAACACTTATATGTGTCACTATAGAGGCATGCGCATTTATTTGCAATGTTTATAAGCGTTGGGAAAAAATATCTTCCAACGCTTAAAAGCGTTACAAAGAAATACAAAAATAAATACTTATCAGTAATGTGAATGTTGAAAGATATAATGGTTTGAATGTTAAAATATAATATAGACTATATTTAATATGAAATATTATCTTAATTTAGCAAATTATAACCCAATCAATATCAATAAACAATATTCATAATCAGTAATAAAACAGAGTATCAATTAGCAAAAGAGAAGTTCAATCCATAATTAAGTTATCAATACATAGTTTACCACTTGATTCATCTTTACTTGTTTCATAGAAGAAGTAGAACTAACTACTCGACAATTATTTTTCTTTCTATCGAAACCAAAAACTCCGCAATTGGATCATTTTCAAGATCTTCTACTTCACCATTACCACTAGAACTACCATTCAATTTCCTCTTTTCTTCTGCTTCTTCTATAAGTACCAAACATGCATTCAATATCATACTAAAAGGAATGAAAAATAGTAATCAAGGTAATAGCACATGATTTAACAATAAACGGACATTAAATAAAACAAGCAAATATGCAAGGATGATAATTTGAAATTAAGTACTTCATATATGCAATGACATGTTTGTATTTTTGAGGTGGTAAAATCCAGAACTGGTCAGATGGTTTTTTTATTTTTTTTATTAATAGACATTAAAGGCATTTCTTTTCTTCGATAGCACTGAATATTTAATATAGTTATGCACATGTATTCAACAATACCTGCAATATACACTTTACCAGAATTTCCTACTCCCTTGTTTAAAACTGAGGCGGACAACAAGACCTCAGTTTAATAACTGAGGCCGACATGGCCTCAGTTTTAAACTGAAGCCAACATGGCATCAGTTGTTTAAACTGAGGCCACAATGCCTCAGTTTAAAACTGAGGCCAACATGGTCTCAGTTTAAAACTGAGGCCACAAGTATACATATTCAAATGAATTAACTTGTTTATAAGCTCTATAATAAATAGGTTGAACAAGATAGATATAACATCAACTTAAACAAAAATGTATAAACTGACTTGTATATAGCTACATACACACGCACATGCAGGCTATCAATTACACACACTACTCACCAACTCAATTTTATAAAAATTGTAATATTATATATATATATATATATATTTCTTCCCCATCATCAAATTCATAATACCCAGTAGTGTACAACATATTCACCTATAACACAAACAAGTATACAAATATTTATACTCATGGATACATGCACACAGACTTACTATTTCCCACACTAACAATAAATGACATGACAAGATCAGTATAAATAATATTTCTAAAATCACTATATACATTTACTAAACTTATATCTACATAAATATATAATAGAATTCAAGTATATTTTGATTTTGCCGGATTGTAAATACACACACACACACACACACACACACACATATGACAATATATGGAAAAGTATCCAAGTATAGAAAGGTACTTATATAACAGAGTTAAACTAGTTGTAATGTAAATGCAAGTTTGTAATGACAAAACTGGTTGGTCAATACAAGAATGGGAATTATAGAAATATATGTCTATTCAAAATGCTTCATCCACGTTAAGTAAATTTAAAAGCAGGTTGGTAAAGTATTGGGTACTTTTGCATATAATTGAAACTGGAAATATAACTAAACTCAGTTCAATGAATGAATACTTAAAACAAAGCAAATAGCATGCACTAATATTCTCAGAATTCAAACCAATGAAAAGTTAATTAAGAGAAGGAAGGGAAGCATACTAAAGAAATATACATGATACTAAATCAATTTCATCATATCTATATTATTTCATTCGCTCATGCAACTCTTTCTATGATAGACTTGCTTTGGCATGAAGACATACACATCAAGGCATTCAAGTATTACATAACATATATACACACGCAAGCACCCTTGCTCCATTTAGAATATTTATTCTAAAGTTCCATTATTTAAATATATGTATTTATGTCATTCGATAATGTGATAATTAGATTGTTTAGCATTTATAATACCAGCTCGAAATTGGTAAAACACCTTTTGGTAATTATAACTTTATTTATATTAACCTAAACTTATAATTACTCAGTTGTTAAAACTTAGAATGTCATAGCTTATATTTTAATTAACTTAGACTTATAAATTATCTCAAACATTAACTTTATTAACTTCGTTAATTTTTATAAATGGTTAGTTAATTTTTATCAAACTATATTATTATTATCACTATTAGTTAATTTTATTATTATAAAGTTAGTTAATTTTTATCTCAAACTTATAAATTTTAAACTTACTTAATTTTTTATTGTTATTTCTTTGTTATTTTTTATGGACTTGTTTAATTTTTGTAAAACTTAGTTAATTATTACTATTAGTTAATTTTATTATTACTATAAAGTTAGTTAATTTTTATCAAACTATATTATTATATATTATTATTGCTGTTGTTGTTGTTGTTGTTATTATTATACATTAGCTTCATGTGTTGCTATATACATATATTTTCTTATAGTCTTATAAACTTCATCCTTCACATAAATCACAATTCTTTTTTCGTATTCATCACTACACCAAAACAGTCATTTGGCAACACTTTTTTTTTCATTTGGCGACACTTATATGGGTTGCATTTTAGTCTCGCTAATAAGTGTCGCTATCCAATATAAGTGTTACTGAAAATAAAAATTTACACTTTTAAATACGGCGATACTTATTTTCGTTGTAAGCCTTGGCTTAATTAGAGTTAATTGAAATATACCAGGGCAAAATTGTAATTGAATAGCATATCACGCTTAACCCTAGCCACACTTATCCCTGGCCGCATTTTCCCTAAATCGTTTCCACTCACGTTCATTCTCCAATTCTCCAATTCGCATTTTCCCCAAATCGTTTCCACTGTTAAGTGCTAGAAATATCAATCTCTTAGAAACAAGATGAATTCTGAGGAAAACTGCCGGGACACAATGGATTGAAAATAGATGACCACGAAAGGTAGATGGAGCAACCTCTCCTAAAAAAATTAGGTTATTATGCAATGTCATAGTTGAGGACCGCAACTTCTATTTCTTTATTCCCCTACTATCGTTGCTTTGCAATGGTTGCATTTCATCTATGTTATTTTGTGTATCATTTGTTTTGACCATGAGATGATCAGATTTGTGATTTAGTTGAGCAACCCGTTATTTTGTTGGATTTCCTTGATAGTCTGTGGTCATCTTGGCCTTAGTTGCCTTATTATTACTTGTGTTGCAATCTTCAATGCTACTTCCGGTGGTTGATTGCAGATTCTGATGACCGCCTTTGTTGTTATCTTGTTTTTCCTAAGTGGAGTGTTGAAAGTCCATAATGATTGTAGCTATTATTCTACACATTTTTCAGATGTTGTTTCTTGGTATTCAGTTGCGCTTGAAACTCCACTATTGACAGTAGATTGGTCTGTGTTTTTGTAAATTCAAACATTTTTAACTAAGCATTGCCCTCTAGTGTACCCAAAGAATATACATGTATCACATTTTGATGGATGTCATTCATATTCCACGGTTTGTTTTATGATTTCCTCGTTATGCAATGATATGTTGATTAATTCTTTGAGAAATTATGAATCTGCAGCTATCTCAATAAGAACATGAGCATATTGGCAAGTGAATAACGGTGGTTATGAAAATGAATGCTTCTTGATTCCATAAATTTAGACTTGCACTTGAAAACCTTACCATATTGGTGTCTAGAGAGAGACCATCTCCCCATGATGATGGGTCTACCATCAAAGAAGATACACATTAAAATGCAGCTCCCTATTCTATTCTTGGTCTCTTCCCTACATCCGTGAGTTAAATTTAGAACTTATTTTAATTATGTGTGTTTTGATCTGTTAATCAACAAAGGCAATGTTCGAGGTTTGCTAAAACAAAGTTAACGAACAATTTTTAGCAGCACCTTTCTCATCATTTATAACAACAGATCCAAACAGTATAACACGTGTTAAATAGTTTCTGATATATATAAATAAAAAGGGCACTAGAAAGAGATTATTGATGATGATGAGATAAAATTTAAAACTAATCGTCTAAAATCGTATGGATAGAAGGGACACCAAGAGTCAAGGAATGATAATAAATAAACAAGTTCGGCTATATATACACTGATATATAAACCAGGAATTACTGAAGCACCCACCATCAGCACACAAAATGACTGCTAAAACCATGAGCATGAAACTACTGATAGATAAAAGAGAGGAAAGAATACTGTTTGCTGAAGCAGGCAAAGGCGTAGTTGATTTTCTCTTCAGTTTGCTTGCACTGCCTCTAGGCAGCATCACAAATCTGCTAACCAAACAAAACATGCCTGGTTCTATTGGCAGTGTTTACGAAAGCATCCAAAACATGAACGCCGACTATTTTCACTTTCCGCCAGACGCTGAGAAAATCAAAAGGGACCTTCTTGATCCTACTGTACCCGTATATTATATGAAATCAACCTATTTATTTGCGGCTGAGAGAGTAGGGTTGCCTGGCAAATATTATCTATGTAGCAATCGCGGTTGTTTGGACCCTACTTATTTCACAGATGCTTATGATACTAGATGTGTAGCTTGCGACTGTCATATGGACATTGACTTGGAATTTATGTACTTCAACTGTAATGAAGGAATAGTGAAAAATACGATGATGTGTGCAGTTACGGATGATCTCACCATTATACCTATGTCTGGCGCCATATCCAGCATCTATATTCTGAATAAGCTAAACGTGGAAGATTTTGCTATGTTAGAAGAGCGTACAGTGAGTTTTGGACTCGACGAGGTTCTGTATTTCTTCTTATTTCTCCTTTTATTCTGATGAAATGCTTGTGGGTTATCCTCCATTTTATTCTGATGAACCAATGACAACATGCCGCAAGGTAAAACAATTCCTTGTTCTGTTAACTTATAGGATACTAAGATCATCTGATTATACACTAAATATGATTGATATATTGATCATTGTTTACCATGTATTTAAGTCATAAATTTATAATGTAGTATCACCTTAAAAAAAACTAAGGCTGTGTCAGAAATGTAGTATCACCATGTATTTTATGCAATGTAGATCAAAGGCTTGGGACAAATGGTGCTGATGAAACTAAGGTCTTCACATACCGATATCTGAATGAAAATTGATTTAAAATTGATTTTAAAAAAGTCATTGTTTTCTTGGCTGGTCATATGCAGGAGCATCCCTGGTTTAAAGGTGTTGAATGGGATAAATTATATGAAATGGAGGCTGCATTTATACCAGAGGTCAAGGATGAGCTGGATACTCAGAATTTTGAAAAGTTTGATGAAGTATGGTTTGATCAATGAAGCGGTTTAAGAACAAGTGATACGCCATATTACTAAGTTTTAAGGTGAATCCGGCCCTTGGAGAAAGATTTTGCTTTAGATGCAATGATTTATCCTATATAGCTAATGCTTGTCGAAACCCCACTAGATGCAATGATTTATCCTATACAATTGTTTGAAGAATCTTTACTCTTCCTTTGGCAATGCTAACGCGAGAAGCTCTATTGATGGGAATTGGGGGAATCTTAGTATAAATGATCACGGTTCCAGTTTGTATTAAAGTGTATGAAATTAAAGCGGATTTAACTGGATAGTCTCTGGATGCAGAGAACAGAAGGGATTGAATTGTTGGAGGAGTTGTTCAAGCATTTTGGGGTGATCAACGAAGTTAATATTGGTAGCAATTATAAGAAGAAATTCGGTGATCCTTCTAATTATTTTGGAGATGTTGATTCTTACTTGAACAGAAATGAAAGTGTTGTTGGTGAAAAGAATTATTCGAATAGAGTGTTCGAGTATTCTTGCAATCAGAGTGAAGAAACTTTGGGGCTTTCAAATGAAAATCAGATGGAGTTTTTTCGTTCAGATCCTATGCTATTTGATCCTGAGATAATGATGCTAAATTCGAATTCCAAAGTGTCGAATTTTGTTTTTGAGGAAGTCATTCATTATTAGGATGATGTCCATAGTTTTATTCAAGAAAAGAATAAAAAACATTCACATAAATCTTGTAAGAAAGGGGTCTGGAGATTGCTTTATCTAATTGTTTTGACAGTCTATATGCTCTAGATGATACTATCTTTTGCTCTAATCAGATACATGAAACATTGGATAATAATATTAAAACCAAATGCTTTGAAGACAAGGTGGATTCATACAAAAAACGTTTAATTCAGATGGTAAGAAGGAGGTTTTCATTCAAACAGAGGATTCCCAGATTGCTGTTGATAACTGTTTGGCGACTTTTGAATGTTTTCAAACAGTGATGGACATAGGTGTTTTTATAGATTTGGATGGGTTCATTCAGAAATGTGTTTCAAATGCAAAGTCTACTTATGATAAAAATTCGAATGGTGTTATGAATGATAACAATTGGTCCAGTAATGGTTCAGACATGCACACAATTTCTGATTCAACGTGTACAGGTAGGGAAAGTAGGGATTTCATTCATGATGATTCAGCTTTAATTGCTTTTCAACCTGTGTTAGTGGTATTACAAAGTGATGATGGTATGCATGCTGATGAATTACAGCATTCATCAAGTTGTTATACAGATAATGTTTCTGAAATGGGGTCTTTGAATGTGGTTGATAAGTACACTGTTGATAAACATGAAGTTGATATGAAGAATGGGGTTAGATATGGGATGTTGATTTCAAGGTTGACATGGAATTAAAGGCAAATGTTAATAATAATGTGCTTGATGTTGGGGATGTGAGATGCGGTTCTGTTTCAATTGATGGGGAGTTTTATTTGGAGGTGGGACCGACACCGTTACAAGATATTAACATAGATGTTGGAGAGAATAACATTTTTCATGGCATTGATATGGAAGTGGTCAAAGTTAATAAAAATATGAATGTTACTAACAAGGAGTGTAACTCAGTTTTTACTGAGTCGAAACGGCTAAGTTTCGAAACTGAGTCGAAACGGCAGTTTGAGCCCAGTTACATTATTAATTATCAACTTAATTTAATGTTCAATTTAATTTTTATAAAGGAACTGCAAATTCAATTTAACGTGATATTAAATGCAGGCACTTCTAGAGGAAGCGGAAAAAAAGAAGTTGGATGATAGTTCTAAGGGTGGAGTCGAAGATCTTGAAGATGACCCAATTGCGGAAGTTTTTGGTTCGGACACGAAGAAAAATGTATTGAATTAACCAACTTAATTATGTAATGTACTTGTTATGAAGTAGTTGACATTGTTATGAAGTAGTTGATTATGTATTGAATTAACCAACTTAATTATGTATTGTACTTGTTATGAAGTAGTTGACATTGTTATGAAGTAGTTGACTATGAAATTTATGTTGTTATTTGATCATGAATATTGTAAATTTTGGGTTCCTATTGAATGTAGTATAATAATGCATATCATGTTAGTTATTAATTGTTTATTAATGTTAAAATAATTGACTATATTGAGAATGAAAATATTTCAGCGTTATAAGCGTTGGCAATTAAAATTTACCAACGCTTATAAGCGTCAGCATAAAAAATTAAACAATGTTGGATGGTTAATTTGCCAACGTTTATAAGCGTTGCTAAATAATATACACCAACGTTTATAAGCGTTGGCGAATACAACCTTCCAACGCTTATAAGCGTTGGGAAACTAAACTCGCCAACGCTTAAAAGCGTTGGCAATAAATTGTGACGTCCCTACAGCGACGCTAATAAGCGTTGCTGAAACTGTTTACGACAGTTATACTCGTTGGGAATCACCTGTTTTGGTGTAGTGCATTAAGCCTCATTAAACGCCAGCTTCATGCTTTTCTGTATGTTGTACATTATGTGTGGTAAAACAAAGTAATATAAGCCTTCAAAAATCAAGTAATTCAAACTCACCAGAGTGCCACTGTCCAGTTACTTCGTCAATGCCACCATACTCAATCATTCTTCAACCATTCTTCATCCATGTAGCCATTGTCTACAACTAAATTTCCAATAATTAAAATATTGCAATTAGTATACACTTTTAACTAAGTGTATGGATTTTATACCAATAACAAAAATATTTGATATTTAGGTTGATTATATTTAAAAATATAAGCATTAAAATGGAATTTCTGAACAATGACTGAGAGTTAATTCATTATCATGTTAAGATATTCCAAAAACTATAGTCAGCATCAAACAATATTTTCAGATGGACGTTCATTTTTGAATTAGATCATAGTCTCTTTTTAGGCACTACGATTACAAATGCTTAGAACTACTAGAATTTAAAGTTCATTTGACATTGTATGCCTACCAATGAACTAAAAGTCATTTCTTAAAAACAGTTTCAATCTAAATGTGAAATTATTTTGGTTCTGCAATAGATTATCAAGTAATAGTTGTTTGTTTGGTGAAACAATTCTACGACAATGAATATCTAGAACTGGTGGGTAGCCATGGCATTAGCAAGAGATGCAATATTTTTTGAAATTTGGAATATCAAACAGCAGCCGCTACAAATATTTCACATTAGAAAAAAAGCTATAAATGCAATATCAGACTGGTCAAAGTCATGCATAGATAATAAAATGCTAACTGTTACTAACCGTGGCTTACCCGAAGGCCACTAACAATAAATCTTTATGACCAAAATAAGGTTTTAGGAATATTTAAGAACATGTAGTCCAGTTGTTCTATATTGCATTACAAAAATCCCAATGCAAGTTAACAAGTAAAACACCATAATAATTTCCATATGGCTTATGAAATGACAAACATTTAACCAGAAAAATCATGCTTTGGAATTAACCTACTGGTGCAACTTCCAGGCTTTAAGGGCACAATCCTCATACTTGTTCACAACCTGCTCACATTCCCACAAACTCTGAGAATTCACCTTATAGCACTCTTTGCATGCCTCGCATTCAGCTTTGCATAGCATTGCATTCTGATAAGGAAGCTTGAATTCCTTTTCTCTAAGCTCCTTAGCTCTCTTATTCAGCTCTTCGGTCATGTTTGCCTCCTTCTGCTCCAGTTTCTTCATTATGCTTTCGCTTTCTTGAAGCACCAAGGGAATGGCTTCTAGCTCCAAAGTTGCTATCGTGACAGGTGGTGCCGAGGGTGGCTGAGCTGGCACAGGCATGAAAATGGGTGGTTGAACAGCCATGGGTTGCTAGAGATGGGTTTGGGACCCGGTTTATGCTTAGGTGGGACTATTTCTTTCTTTGGTTTTGATTTCTTGGGTTTCTCCTTCAGTTGTCCAGACTCTCTGGCTGGTTTGTTCACCAAGTTCGAGCTTATCTGAATCGTATATGGTTCTTCCATTCGTGGGGTCTAACGATGTGATTATTTTCCAGAATTCTGTTTAAAAACAAAATAAAAATGACATCATATTTTATATACATTACCAATGCACAGGTGTCAAATACAAGAAAATTTGATCATTTAACAATTTGGATACTTTATATGATAAGTCAAGCATCAAATGTAATGCAATTTGGCAAAAATGTACAATCTCAGGGTCACGTTTTTATGTTGCCAAACTTAGCAACCTTCAATATACGATTGCATTAAAAATTATTTATAATATGCATAGTTAAAATAATTGTACAAATCAACCATACCTGTACTAACTAGCTGGCACCATAGTTCTTCAACTTGGGGAAGATAAACGGACAAAATTTAGAAATAATCTTATCTATCAGCAAAATAAAAACAAGATACTAAAATTGAATCAAACTCATAGATGATGATCCCAAATCAGATACTTTTTATCAAACATTACAAAATTGATGACAATAACCATTTTGAGAAGAAAAAACAATCAATTCGCACAAAAATAAACTTAAAAAATTAACAGAAGAAAGGCACCTGCAACTAGGTTTGCAATGCAGGAGAGACACTTTGTTTAATTTCCCCTACCACAGTGACAGATTTAGTCAAGTATATTAGGGATTTATGTAGTACAAAATCATTTTCATGCTGACTACAGTATACACTTTTAGTTCACAAGGCTCTTTTAGTCTGCATTTCAAAAAAAATGATACATTACAAATATTGATCACACTACCTTATTTATATTGAATTTATGATAATAAAATTAACATAACTTACAAGTTTAGCATTAGGAGCTACTACCATTAGTGTGCAAAATGGAAGAACTGCAACAGTTCCCTATGTAAATGCTTTTGCTGTAATTCGTGAACTTGTTAAGCCTACATTTTTTTGAAAAGAAACAATAACCTTTAATAACATTTTGAGTAAAACTAGTTTTGTTTGGAGCACCCTAGTTTAGTACATGTATGTATGAACCTTATTTATCATCCTGGCTAGATGAACTAAAAAATAAAAGGTTAATGATTTAAAATTCCAAACACATAACAGTGAACATAAAATTATATAACATTAAAATAAACATTGCAATTAAAGTAAAAAATATTTAAAAAAATTACACAAATACTGTATTTATACTTCATCTTCTTGTGCTTCTGATATGATATTAAATTTGGAGACAATCAAAGCATCAATACATATATGAAGCTAGTATAAAATGAGGAAAAAATGCAATTCTAGCTTTCCACCAAGACATAATTAAGGTTTTAACCCATTTTTAGTTTTCTACATGTTCATTTCAGTTTCAATTCTTCATGCCAATGAACTTTCATCTACATTTTTTTAAATATAAAATAAAATGTGAAAAATGAATGATAGAAAAGGAAAATATTAAAATGAAATTTCAAGTGAATATGTACAATCACTTGTCCAATGTACTAAACATAGAGTAAGTGGCTTCATTGCTACTCTGCCGGAGGTAGCATGATACTATTTTTTGGGATGCTCTTTTAAAAATATCAAAGGGATTAAAGTACTGACATATCTCTTTCATTGATGAGGGTCTCTATTAGAGTAGGGAACACTTTACTCGGCTCTTGAATCATGAGCATTACCATGTCAACATTATTCATTTCTATCAGCTGAAATGACAAGCATAGCCAAGTTAAATCCATAATAAGTAAATATGTGAAGAAGAAAAATCAAAGAATGTGATAACACCAAGAGTGACTAGAGAGTGCGTAATATTCTGCCCACTAATTTAGAATTACATACTATATAAATGTATAACTAAACCAAGGTATAACACTAGGTTAAATGTGGCTTCGCCCATATCAATGATAACATTTAGGTAGCCCCAAGTAAAATTTGAAGGTAAAACTTGTAATTAGCCACAAGAGCTGGACTTGTCAATTTCTAAGTAGTTTATTTTGCATTATCAGAAGCCATAGGTGACATAAAATGATTAAATTAACAAGTAACTTATAAATTGTTATGACTATAGCCTAAGTAACATGATGTTGATATTGGTGCAGCTAATACCAAACCCATATATGCAATTGTTCCTTCTCAATCTCTTTATATCTATAATAATAAAAAATGGAACAACATAGTTAAAAGAAAAAATTACGGGTAATTTATGTAAAATTTGCGTGACTCCATCATATTTGTTGCTTGCTGCTGCTTCATATATCATGTGCTTTAACCCTAATTAATCGGCAGATAATAGCCAAATGAACAAACCAAATAAACAACTAATTTAGCATACCAATCCAAATTGGTTCATGTGAATCCAACCATTTTAAACTTATATATATATGTGTGTGTGTGTTAGCAATAAAGAAATTATAAATGTGTATTTTCAGTTACACATTTTTAGTTTAGCAACGGAAATTGTTGTGATTAATTTACAACACAAATAAGTGTTAGCAATAGAAAAAATAAGTGTTACGAAATGACTGTTATGGTGTAGATGTGTGTGTGTGTGTGTGTGTACACACACGTGTGTGTGCCTTAAGCCACATACCAATGAATATCTATAACATATTATGTCTCTTCCCAATAGTCGCAAGTCGGGCATACCGGAACTATATACATATTCCTAAACGTGCATATCAATGAATATCTATAAAATATCCAGTACTCCTTCCAGTAGTCCCAAGTCAGACATAGCAGAACTGTATATAAATATAGACATATATAACCCAGCATGAACTATATGCAGGTATATATACAACCAGTCCATCTATATAGAACTAATTAATACAACCCATGCCCATTTACATACACAAAGGTGATACCCGGCCAAAACCACTATTCTACTATCTCAAAGTCAAATTAATCAACCAATCTATTTATCTATCATTCAATTCTACTC
This sequence comes from Allium fistulosum, assembly GCA_030737815.1. NCBI lineage: Eukaryota > Viridiplantae > Streptophyta > Magnoliopsida > Asparagales > Amaryllidaceae > Allium > Allium fistulosum. The sequence continues at coordinate 342,973,257 of CM060904.1, forward strand.
TACGATCAATTCAATCCATTCAGCCAATTCAACTAATTAAAAACAATGACATGAAAATTATATGATTCACTCATTAATCAACTCATATGCCTACGGTAATTTAGGAGATGATCCATCTATTTATATATTATTTCCAAGCATAACATATTATTTATAAAATAATCATAAATCATTTAAAAGCTTAATATTATTTAATTATACAATTATAATTAAATATTCACTTCTATACTATTTTTATAAAATCGTAACCATTTTATAAAAAGATCATTATATAATTAAAACCGATTTAAGTAATATTTCACCTCATAATATTTTATAAATCCATAAATCCTTTTATAAAATATTATATTCGCTTCGATACCCATTTAAGCCACGATATACTTATTTATCAAATTAAATCAAGTAGGTCTCAATCATACTATTATATAAAATCACATAAGCATTTTATGAAATATCTCATTTACTCAAAACTTATTTTTAAGTAACTACATCACTAAATTTATAAAATTAAATTAAGTGCAAATCCATTTATCAGATCTACAAAACTTTTCAATCAATTTTAAGTCTTCATATTTATCTTAAAAGTCGTACTTCTAAATCTCGATTAGTAATAAAATATGCCCCAATATTTCTATCACTAATTTAAACAAGTATTGCAGTTGAATTAATTTATAACCAAAATTAATACCAAACCCCTCCAACTCTATTCAATATAGATAGATCTCTGTGTTTATATATATAATATAATATATATATTCGGAATCTAAATCAATCATCCCAAATATTCACACAAACTAATCCAACCAAAAAAGGGAATTGTTAAATAAATACCACAACTGTCGTCGACATTTGCTTAGGATCTCAGCAACTATTCTATGTCGATAATGATCCATCCAAACATTTTATATAATTGAACCACATTACTCTACATCATTCTAATCATATAAACTGGTATACAAAAATACTGGGATTTACATGATAACTAATCGTCGAGTTATCGTTCCACTCACCTTTTCCTAAATTTTCAGTCATTCAGATTGCAACCAAAGCTGTTCCATTGCGAAGGTGACAACTCCACGAGTCTAATGCAAGAAACTGCGTCCAAATCCGATCTCGTGTGAAAAGGTTACGGGTTTAATAAGGTTTTGAATAAATTAAATAATCAAATTACTAATCACTTTTTACCCAATCAAAAACCTAATCCACATTCTAATCAAACTCAGGCCGCTAAACTCCAAAACCCAAATTGCGAAAACACCAACACAGCCGCCTCCGTTAAATGCTCGACGCCGTCGCCATGGACTCCCTACCGCCGCACTCCCACAGCAGGCAGCCCTCACCGATACCTTCCAAATAATACCACCTTCGATGCCTGCAATGGACTGAAACTCACCGTCGAACCCAAAAACCCAGTCGCGTTGTAACATCCCCCACTTGGAGGCCCAAAAGTAACAACTACAGATGTTACTGTCATCCATAGTTATTAATTCTCGGCAACCAAATACGGTAATGTTAGATACATTGATATAACAGAAACACATGATTATGGAATTTTTAAAAAAAATCAACAAACAACTTTCTCACTCCATCTCAAAGCATTTCAAATTCATTACATAATCACATAATTGTTAACCACATTCAGAGAAAATATAATTATTACAGCATACGCCAAGAGTGACATATGAAGATGCCCCTTTGGATGATCAAGGTATATAACTAGGCAATTAAACATCCTTGCCTTTACAACAAAACACAGCGGAATCAAAAATAGAAAAGAACTCTAAATAGCTATCACGCCTCCTACTCGTCTCTGGAAGCTTATTCGTCTAAAGAGGTACCTAAAAGCCTCAAATCTCGAACTACTCAAAATCAATTAAGTACCCGAGAGTTTAAGGGGAAAACATAAACTTTGAGTCAGACAAAAAGCCTAGTATGAATAATAAGCTACCATCTCAAACCATTTAGATATCTAGTGAGACCATGCCGCTTAGTGGAACCGGTTTTTCCCTCATTAACATTCTATTCAAAACATTATAAAACCATATATTGTGCTTTTGCATCCACAATGGTTAAAACATAGCAATTCAAAATATAATGATGATATGCAAACAAGTAAATCAATTCTGGATTTGCTATCCCCATTCGTTTCTGGCTATCTGTCTCATTTATAGTTTCTAGGGTTACTATTAACCTACTAATTTTCATAGGCTTACTAATAACCTGTTTAATGTTTATGGACTCCCTATCCAATTTCATAGTTTTCATGGGATCACTAAGAACCTATTGGCCCCTACCAATAACTTCATTGTTTCATGGGTTCTCCCCTGTGTAGTTAATGCCCCGCTATTACCCCGCTATAACCCCGCTATATCTCATAGCGAATTTCTGCCGCTATGATTTTTCCATATAGCCTCAAAATATAGCCTTTCCGCTTTAAGCCCCGCTATTTCGCTATATCACGTTATTCCCGCTATATTCCACTATTTCCGCTATATTTTCTTTAATAAAATGAAATGAAAAATTGCATTTATACATTATAAAAATTATGAAACTAATTTATTTGATTTAATTTTTAATATATTTTCAGGAATGAACATACTCTAATATTCTATTAAATTTAATTATGTTATATAACAGTTTTACGTTTATTTAAAGTATATTCGCATATGTTTTTATTTAAAATTATTAATGTACTAATTATAATTCAATTTGAATGATAATTTTTTATTTAATTACCATTTATATATTTGTAAAAACATTAAGTACAAGTTTTATATGCTATTTTAGAGCCATCCGCTATATCCCGCAATATCCTCGATGTATCCCCGCTATGACTTTTTGCACCTCCACCGCTTTGAATCGACCGAGCGCTTTAACTGCACAGGTTCTCCCTAAACCTATTGACATCTCCAATAACTTCCCACTTATCCTAGTTTTCATGGGTTGACTAGGAACCTATTGACATCTTCAATAACTTCCCACTTATCCTTCTCCTAAAACAATTTAATTTCCATAGTAAATTACCTAGGAAAAATCCCCAAAATTACAGAAATTCACTTTCAATACGTTATCTAACATATAAAAATTTCAGACCCAAATTCTCCATAAAATAACCAAAATAAATTTTTAAACCCAATTACTCATATTTTTCTTTGGAAATTCATAATAAATTTTCCATAGCTTGGAAAATTATAAAAATTAAAACCCATCTCTAAAATCATGTTCTCTCTAACATAAAATTTCCCATGGTATACGAAAATCATTATAATCGGTTTTGGCCACAAAACCGTGTAAATCCTTTATTAAATAATCTTATTTGAGTTTAACATCACATAAATCCAAGCATATCATCATCAAAATCATCATTATAATGGATTTAATCTTAAACCCGAAAATCAAATAATCATAAAATAAAATAGAGATGATTTAAATTATTATTCACCTTGATTGGGATGAGGAACTTGAGATTTGATTGAGATTAATTTCCCTTAGCTTGAATCCTTAGCTTTAAATTGATTTTTCTCCTCTTTTCTCCTAATGGTCGGCTTTGCTCTTCTTTTTGTTTACATTTTGTATTTTGTAAAATGAACGTGAATGGGAATGAAACGAGAATATAAGGGTAATAGAAATGTAGGTGGCAATTACCCTAATACCCTTGTTTTAATTAATTAATATATAAGCCATTTATAAGCCCATTTAGATAATTAAGCATGACCTTTAATTTTTATTCAAATCTCAATTCCCTTATCACTCTAATGTTCAAATTATTCTATTTAATTTATCTAATTAAATCTCCTGAATAATGTTATTAAAATTAGGGGTGTTATAGGCTCCCCTCCTTAAATAATTTCATTCTCGAAATTCGGTGAGGACTAAATACTAAACATAGCAATCATCTATAACAACTCCTAACAACCATACTAGCCTACTTGACTAGCAACTATTTATATAAATCTAATAGAGATACCCTCAAAGCATATTAGGTTTAGTATCTCTAATCCTGTCTTCTGTCTCCCAAGTACAGTCCTTCTCATTGTCGCTCCACTGAACTTTCACCAACTTGACTGTCTTGTTCCTTAATCTTTTCTCATCTCTAGCTACAACCTGAACTGGTTATCGAACAAAAGTAAAATTAGGCTCTACTATCAAATCTTCCAACCCTGTCGGAGGAATAGTATTCTCTGGATCATGCACATACTTGCGAAGACGAGACACATGAAATACATTATGGACACCTATCATACTGCTCGGCAACTCTACTCTGTATGCAAGCTTTCTGATCTCCATACATAACTTGGTACGGACCAAAATATTTCGATGTCGGTTTCCTTGACTCTCCAAAATGTACCACACCCTTCATCGATGATACCTTAATGAAAACCTTCTCTCCAATTGAGAACTCTAGGTCTTTACGCTTCCTATCTGCGTAAATTTTCTATCTAGACTGAGCATCCTTCATTCTTTCTCGGATCAACTCAATCTTCTTTGCCGCCTATCTAACCAGATCTGGACCTAAGACCAATCTGTCTCTAGTTTCCAACCAACATGCTGGTGATTTGCATAGCCTTCCATAAAAAGTTTCAAAAGGCGCTATTCCTATACTAGTCTAATAATTGTTACTATAGGAAAACTCAACCAAATGTAGGCGATCTTCCGAAGATCCACCAAAGTCCAATACACAAGATCTTAACAAATCCTCGAGTACTTTATTGACTCTCTCTGTCTACCCATCCATCTGAGGATGATATGCAATACTCATCTTAAGATTGGTACCTAATACATCTTGTAGACTCTTCCAGAATTCGCAAGTAAACAAAGCATTTCTATCACTGACTATACTACCAGGAATCCCATGCAATCTAACTATATTCTTCATGAACAACTTAGCCAAAATAGGTGCCATCCTGGTTGACTTAACTGGAATGAAATGGGCACTCTTGGTCAATCTGTCCACTATAACCCATATATATACTTTCATTTCCCCTATTTGACCTTGGCAACCCATCTATAAAATTCATGGATATCAAATCCCATTTCCAAACTGGAATCTCTAAAGGTTGAAGCAACCCATTCGGCTTCTAATGTTCGGCTTTCACTTGCTATCTGTTTGCACACTGCCTAACCCACAAGTTAACATCCCTCTTCATAACTTCCCAATAGAAGCTCCTCTTTATATCCTGATACATCTTAGTCCCTCCAGGATGAACCATAAAGTTGGACCGATGACATTCTCCAAGAACTTCTTTCCTTAAGCCCTCAACATTCGGAACACACAACCATCCCTTCTTTCTTAGCCATCCTCTATGGTCCAGACTAAAATCCTTTAGATTATCGATCCCTGATCCTACATCAAGCCTTATAATCCTCTCGGATAACACTGGTCCTCCTTCTGCTTAGAAGCAATCCTTTCTATCAACACTGGTCGAACTTCTAAACAAGACAACATGGTGGTGCTCTGACTAGAACTAGCAGTCAATCTTAACTGCACACTACAAGTAGTCAAAGCTTCTAAATCCTTCCAGTCTACCACCATAGCTAACACCATATTCTGCTATCTTCTGCTAAGAGCATCTGCTACTTTATTTCCTTTCCCAGGAGTATACCCTATACCAAAATCATAAGCAGTCAAAAACTCCAGCCACCTTTATTGTCTCATATTCAGCTCCTTCTGAAAGAATAAGTACCTTAAAGACTTATGATCTATATATAACTCAAACTCTCCCCTAAGAGATAATGCCTCCAAATCTTCAATGCAAAGATCACCGCAGCCAACTCTAAATCATGAATAGGATATCTCACTTCATGCAGTCTAAGCTGTTGTGAAGCGTAGGCAATCACTTTACCATTCTGCATCAACTCAACTCCTAATCCAGTTCCACATGCATCGGTATACACCACCAACCTTTGGTTTCCATCTGGAACTACTAACACAGGTGCATTGGTCAACAAATGCTTTAACTTAAAGAATGCTTCCTCACATTTGTCGAATAAGACAAACTTCACCTCCTTCCTGGTTAACTTAGTCAAAGGTGCTGCTATCCGCGAGAAATCCTTGATGAATCTCCAGTAATAGCCAGCAAGTCTAAGAAAACTTTTAATCTCAATCACTGGTCTCTTCCAATTATTAGCAGCCTCGATCTTATTTGGATCTACTAACAAGGTCGACTGACAAACCTTTCTCTGAAACCACATGACCAAGGAACTTAACCGCTTTCTTCCAAAAACGACACTTGGAAAACTTTGCCTTCAGCTGATGCTGCCTCAGCGTCTCAAGCACCACTCTAAGGTGATCCTTATCCTCTCTTTCATCCTTAGAGTGTAATAAAATGTCATCTATAAACACTAACATAAACCTATCCAAGTACTCTTGGAAAAATCGGTCCATTAAATCCACATAGAAAGTAGGCACATTCGTTAACTCGAATGGCATTACTAACCACTCAAATGAACCATACCTAGTCCAAAATGTTGTCAAAGGAATACTATCCTCTGCCACTCTTAACTGATGGAAACCTGTCGCTAAATGCAACTGGGAAAACATGTTGGCTCCACACAACTGATCAAATAGATCATCAATTCTTGGTAAAGGATGCTTATTCTTAATCGTTCTCTCGTTCAACTTACGATAGTCGATACACGTTCCTCAACGACCCATTTGGTTTCTTCATGAACACTGAAGCCACTCCCCAAGGCGAACTACTTCATCTAATAAAATTCTTTCCTTCTGGATCCACTAACTGCACCTTCAATTCCTTAATCTCGGTCGGTATTATCCTACTAGGTGATCTACTCACAGGCTCAGCTCTTGGCATAAGATCTATCCGAAACTCAACAGCTCGTTTTGGTGGTAGTCTTGTAACTGGCTCAAAGACATCTGCAAAATCTCTTACTACTCGAACCTGACTTAACTCTTCTCCCACTTCCATAGCACTTAATAAAGCACAACTACTCCAGTCAGAATTCTCCACTGAGAATATGATTCTGTTATGACTATCAGGGTGTCTTAGTGATATCTCCCCATCCTACAAAAATACCCTAGCCTCATACTTACCCAACCAATCCATACCTAAAATGATTCTGAAATCTACGAAATCGAAAACATACAGACTGCAAGCAAACTTATGACCTAACAAGTCTAGTTCTAATTGGTAACATCTCATCCCTAGAGTTGCATACCCTCCTATTGAATTTGCAACCCTTAAAGAAGTAATAAGGTATGTGGGTTCTAAGCAAAATCTATCAACCAAACACTGAGATATAAATGAATGTGATGCACCGATATCAAATAGCACCCTAGCGGTATGTTTCGAATCAAAAGTGTACCTTCCATCACAGTCTTCCCTTTATCAATTGCAGTTGGCCTAGCTGATGATGGTCCAGTAGCAAAAACCTTTCTCTTGTCAGCCCTGACTGGTTCTGGACACCGGTTCTTATAATGCCCAACATGATCACAATTAAAGTACTTCACACTCTTCTTATCTCCAGCCTTCTTCCCCATGCCTGACAAACACTCATGTGCATAATGACCTTTCTTGTCACACTTGAAGCAAACTAAATCAGCCTTTCTTCTTGGTAACCTCCCTCTTTTGGGCTCTTTTCTTCTTAAAGAACTTCCTCTTCTTTCCCTGAGGGCCCTAGGTTTCAACCGGCTTTTCTCTAGCACAAATAGCAAGCATCTCCTCATGTCGGATTTCCATCTCTACCAAGGTTTCAAATCTCGGATTTTGGCCAATATCTCAAGCAAATATCTCGGCTGTCTCGGGCGATATTTAAAAGACTTATAACTAACCAAGCTGCCAAATCTCGGATTTTGGCTAATATATCGGATTTTCATCTCGGCTGATCTCGGGGAGATTTAAAACCTTGATCTCTACAACTACATTACAAGGATAATGGAAATGTGGCAGGGTTGCCCTAGCAATCTCAGGTCTCAATCCCCGAATGAACCTCTCATTCCTCCTGATGATGGTGTCTATAGTAGCTTACCCATATCGGGACAACTCATCAAACTTAGTAGCATACTCAATTACCGACATCTCTCCTAGCACCAAATCCATAAACTTTCTCATCAACACTGACTTAGCAACTTTAGATAAAAACCTCAGTTCAAATCTTCTTCTAAAAACTGCCCAAATCAATTCCACCTCCATAACCCCGGTAGTAACACTATTCCATCAATGAAGTGCTGCCCCTTGCAACTGTCTAGAGGTTAGCCTCCTCTTCTGCTCATCATCCAAACCCAAATCGGTGAATATTCTCTCATAGTTCAACAACCAATTCTCAACTTCTATAGCATCCACCGTTCCTATAAACGGTTTCCCTCTAAGACTAATGTAGTCTGTGCTCAACTTAGCATAATTATTCCCAATTGGAGCCACAGGATTAGCTCCTCCAACATTCCCAGCAACTCCAGCAGCAGCTCCAGCTTGCATCATATTAACGAAGAACTGATACATCAGCCCCATATCCATTGGTGGATTTCCAGCACCCACATTGGCATCTGCATTTTGGTTAGAATTAGCCTGTCGACCCAGGTTCCTCCTGGTGGGTTGAACATTTTCGTTGGTTGTGGTGCTTCCTCCACCGAGATTTCCTCTTCCATTTCCTACCTCCATATCTTCTTTCTCATAAATCTACATACGAGCCTTAGTAAGATAAAGAAAAACATTCTAAGAGAGAGGCGAATATGTACATATATATATATATATATCAAATACAAGTACGTTACTATAACGTTAGCCCAAACCCCGATCTTATTTTCTGTTTCATTAGATTATATATTGAAAAATCTTTTAGGTTTAAGTTTCTTTTAAGTTTCATAAACCTATGCTCTGATACCAACTTGTAACATCCCCCACTTGGAGATCCAAAACTAATGGCTACAGATGCTGCAGTCATCCATAGTTACTAATCCTCGGCGAGCAAATACAGTAATGTTAGATACATTGATATAACAAAAACACATGGATAAGGAATTTTTTAAAAAATCAACAAACAACTTTCTCATTACATTTCAAAACATTTAAAATCATTACATAATCTCATAATCGTTAACCACATTCAAAGAAAATATAATTATAATAACATACGCCAAGAGCGACATATGAAGATGCCCCTTGGATGATCAGAGTATATAACTAAGCAATTAAACATCCTTGCCTTTACAACAAAACACAGCGGAATCAAAAATAGAAAAGAACTCTAAATAGCTATCATGCCTCCATCACGTCTCCGGAAGCTTATTCATCTTAAGAGGTACCTGAAAACCTCAACTCTCAAACTACTCAAAATCAATTGAGTACCTGAGAGTTTAAGGGGAAAACATAAACTTCGAGTTAGACAAAAAGCCTGATAGGGATTTACCATCCCTATTCATTTCTGACTATCTGTCTCATTTATAGTTTCTAGGGTTACTATTAACATATTATTTTTCATAGGCTTACTAATAACCTATTTAATGTTTATGGACTCCCATCTGGTTTCATAGTTTTCATGGGATCACTAAGAACCTATTGGCCCCTGCCAATAACTTCATTGTTTCATGGATTCTCCCTGAACCTATTGGTATCTCCAATAACTTCCCTCTTATCCTAGTTTTCATGATTGACTAGGAACCTATTGACATCTATCAATAACTTAATCTGGATATAGTTTTCATTGGTTCACTACTAACCTATTGGCCCCTTCCAGTAACACTTCTAATCATAGTTTTCACGGGTTTACTATGAACCTATTAGCTTCTGCCAATAACTTTCATATACATAATTTTCATGGGTTTACTATAAACCTGTCTACCTGACAACTACTTTAATCAATATTTAAGCATCTTACATTCTGGTCTACCTGACCTCCTGGATGCAATTCTATTCATTCTAGAGTTAATTCAATTTATATTCACTACTGAGTCAACCTAGTTAGTTATTCTGCCCTTTCTCCCCAAAATGCAGTTATGGGTCCATTATATATAATGTGAATATATATATATATATATTAGAAGAAGCAAACATATAACATAATAATACCAGCATCTGTGGTTTAATATCCTTGAAATCCATTTCATATAAAACATGGTTAATCCCTTTAACCTATTATTTTATCAAGGAAAGCTTCTTCAAAAACTCCAATTTAAAAACATTTAAAAACTCTTTTATAATGCCATGGGTTTAACCTTTAAAAATTGAGGTTGGGTTCCTTGTCTTGAAAACTAAAGCTTTCGAACCTTTAATCATTACTTTCGAAACTATTGGAAAACTTCCTTTTGAAAACATTCAAGTCTTCTTTTCAAAACACTAGGCACCTACCTTTCAAAACACATTAAAACCTTTCTTTTGAAACTTTTCAAATGTATTAAAGTATTACCATTCAATCATAGAAGCATAACTTCGAAACCATTTGAAAGTACCCCTTTGGAAACCATTGAGTTTAGTTTAAAACATATCTTTTTAGGTCTAAGTGAATATAAGCGGAAGTAACCCTTCGAAACTATTAAAAAGATATTGGGGAAAAACAGACTATTTCGACACCATCCTTTCGAAAGCTCAAACCATTTAACTAAAACACTTGAAGGATAGTTTCGAAACCCTTTTCGAAGCCATTGCCTTCGAAACCCTTGAATCCTTTCAAAAGATTTTAGGAAGTGGCTTAGTACAAATATAAAACAAAGCTACCTTTCTAAAGCATTGATGACTTCAATCCCTTCGAAAGGCATAGGAATGCCAGAAGGGTTTCGACTTGGTCGAAACTAATCTTTTCGAAAGCATTGATTTTAAACTAAGTAACTCATTTAAAAGCTACTATTTAAACAAGAAGCGGTAACCCGTTCTAAAACAATATAAAAGGACCCCTTCGAATGCTTAGGTCTCGACTCCTTCGAAAGCATAAAGTAAAACATGCAAGCGCATTTCTTTTAAAAACAAAACAAAGGTTTCGGCCCCCATCGAAAGCTATGTTTCGACACCATGCCTTCCACCCTTCCCCAATCAACTACGTATCAACATTGTGATACCTTGTGTATTGGTTTCAGCTTGGTTGCTTTCGACCTGATAGGTTTCGACTTGATTAAAGGCGAAAGTATAGGGTCAAAGGTATTTCTGGAAGAGGCGGAACCTACTTTTCCGAGTAAAGCCGAGTTAATACCATTTAAAGTAATTACTTTATAACTAACTTTCCTATTTGTAAACATTTAATTGGTTGCCATAACGTTTTCAAATTCTTTACCAAAATAACTGCCGCATAATTTCAAATCTAAACAAAGATTAATTTTCACAATTAAGCCCTTCCAACAAGGAAAACAATTAAAACTATTAAATCCTTCTCCTAAAATAATTTAATTTCCATAATAAATTACCTAGGAAAAATCCCCAAAAATTACAGAAATTCACTTTCAATATGTTATCTAACATATAAAAATTTCAGACCCAAATTCTCCATAAAATAACCTAAATAAATTTCTAAACCCAATTATTAATATTTTCCTTTGGAAATTCATAATAAATTTTTCATAGCTTGGAAAATTATAAAAATTAAAACCCATCTCTAAAATCATGTTATCCCTGACATAAAATTTTCCCATGGCATACGAAAATCATTATAATCGGTTTTGGCCTCAAAGCCATGTAAATCCTTTATCAAATAATCTTATTTGAGTTTAACAGCACATAAATCGAAGCATATCATCATCAAAATCATCATTATAATGGATTTAATCTTAAACCTGAAAATCAAATAATCATAAAATAAAATAGAGATGATCTAGATTATTATTCACCTTGATTGGAATGAGGAACTTGAGATTTAATTGAGATTAATCTCCCTTAGCTTGAATCCTTAGCTTTAAATTGATTTTTATCCACTTTTCTCCTAATAGCCAGCTTTGCTCTTCTTTTTGTTTACGTTTTGTATTTTGTAAAATGAACGTGAATGGGAATGAAATGAGAATATAAGGGTAATAGAAATGTAGGCGGCAATTACCCTAATACCCTTGTTTTAATTAATTAATATATAAGCTATTTATAAGCCCATTTAGATAATTAAGCACGACCTTTAATTATTTATTCAAATCTCAATCCCCTTATCTCTCTAATGTTTACATTATTCTATTTAATTTATCTAATTAAATATCCTGAATAATTTTATTAAAATTAGGGGAATTAGGGGCGTTATACCCATTCATCTTAGATTTGCGATGCCTCGCGCCGATCCTTGGAGATCTGACCAGTGAACCCACTCCTCTCGTCCCCATGAACAATTTTGTAGTTAGGACCCAAGCCCAATTCGACCTCTGGTGGGTGGAGCGATGGTGGCCATTGGATGGAGCGATGGTGGCCATCTGGAGAAGGAGAAGTTAATTTTTAATGAAAATAAAATTGAATAAAAAATGTATTTATTAAATTTTCATTTCATGTTTTCAACCTGCATAAGCTCTAGCTAGCTCGAATTGAGATGATTCTCGAACCGTGCAACTCAAGGTTTTAAATCTCCCCGAGATCAGCCGAGATGAAAATCCGAGATATTAGCCAAAATCCGAGATTTGGCAGCTTGGTTAGTTATAAGTCTTTTAAATATCGCCCGAGATAGCCGAGATATTTGCCCGAGATATTGGCCAAAATCCGAGATTTGAAACCTTGGTGCAACTCTATATATTTTTCCAGTCCCGATGGTATAAAATATGACACAATTCGAGACTACTCCCCAGATGGTCAATTTCGCACGTTTCGATCACAAATATCTATTGAGAAATCTGCAACTCCAAACAAAACATGCTTACTATCATTTATAACCAAATACCCCTATTTCGGACTTAATGAAAAAGGTTTCGAGGCCTAATTCCATTGTATACAATAGTTAGCTTTTTGGATCGATCTACTATTCAAACGTAGGCTACTAACTAAAAATCCATCATCGAAATATATTGATGCTTATACTCATTCTCAACCTCTTGGATGATCCGGACTCAATGGAAGAGGTCTTGAGTCCTAATTCATCTGTTTGTGAGAGTTGAGTATTCAGCCCATCGATTTAATAAATAATTTAACATTTACATAAATCAATTATTTAAATACCTTGGTGTATAAAAATATGGGTTGTTACATTCTTCCCTCCTTAAAATAATTTCGTCTTCGAAATTCCGAAGCAAAAATGTAACTCTACCCTAACACCATGTCTTACCAACGACACTACACTTAAATCATCGCTTATCCAAAACAATCATTCGCTAGTAAATACGCAAGCAACATATAGTACTCATAACAAGCAGATCTTCTACCATCACATCTCAGCACTAGCTTGCATTAGAATACACACGGAAATACACACGTCTACTAACATGGTGCATCCAACCAATCGAGCATCAATAAACTCCCAAAATCCAAACAACGAATCACTAACTTCATGTGATCGCAACAAGGAAAAAGACTTAGACTAGTCTCTAGGCCTTCGTCCTCATTCTCTAAGTATAATCACAAACAACCCATAGTCTAATTGACTAAGCCAAAAGCCTAATTTACACACATGTTTCGAAAGGAATGCAAACGGAAGACGAAGTGCAAACTTGCAATTCAAAAAAGAACTTAACTAGCTATGCTATGCTATCAACTCTCTCGACTATCGGCTATGCCCAATAACCTTCTCGTTAACTTTTTTCAAATTCGACTTAGGTTATGGAAAATTTCGGCAGCACCTCCTTTACATGGCTCTATTCGAAAAACCACAACCACTCACAACAACAGTATAAGCCCATATCTGGGACCTCCCAGATTCGGAGATAACACAACAACAACATATATATATATATATATATATATATATATATATATATATATATATATGATATACCTTATAGAGTGTGTATGCCACATAGCAAACACACCTCTTAAGCATAAACACATACCATATTACAAGCAAGCTAACTCAACCCATGAAATCAAAAGTAGCAAGTAAGCCTTTACTTCCATGCATCTGCATTTCACTTACACAATCGTAAATAGCAACCAAATGTGCCACTTAGCACATGCCCAACTTGCATTTCCAATCATGAATGCAAACAATGGCACGTTGCAAATCTACATGTAAACTCTAGCATGGCCTAAATCCATGTACATCAAGTATCTCAAATAAATATGTTGCAACTGATAGTGCAACAATCACATCCAATGCAACAAGCATCTCAAATAAATATGACAAGCACACTTGTAAAACACAAGCAATGTAATGACTCATATTTTTAACTGTTTAAAAATATTTCATTGAATAAAATTTTGAATAAGTTTGTTGGTAATAAAAATTTTATGACTTTATTGACGCAAAATCTATTAAGGTATAAATTATGATGTTAAATAGAATTTTTAAATGACAGAGATTTTAATAAGATATAAATGGTAACATGTATAAGAATATAATTTAATGATATTGGTTTATATGTAATTAAGAACAAGGATTGAAGTAACAAATGCAAAATTTAATATTGATATTAAGTGCAATTGAATTAATCTTTTTATTAAAAAAAAGAGAAATGAATTGTAATAAATATAAGAAACATATGTTTTGTGTTAAACTAAATGAGCATTTTATTGAAGATAAAAGAGTGTTTGAGAAAAATAAAATTAACGTTTCATTTTGAAGATAAGTATAATTTATAAAAAGAGAAAAAATGAATTTTGAACAAAATATTTTATAGTCGTTGAACAGCAGTAGTAGGCAGTACGAAACTGATTTTAATGCTAAACTTAAAAATAAAATAAGTTAAAGTTGTATGTTTAAAACGCATTTTAACAAGTTAATATGAAAAGATGTGAAATTTAAGAAAATCTATTCTGTTTCAAAACTGAATTCAAATAGGTTAATAATTTAATGAATTTTTTTTCCAAAATGTGAATATTTTTACATAAAAATGTTCAAAAAAAAATTCTGAGTAAGACGTCAAAGTTCTTTTCATCAAATTCTAATCTTTCTAGCACCGTTTGTTGCAATTTGAAGTTTGTTATACGTTTTGAGTTGGTTTAATTAGCAAAAATAATGAATTTCGATGGAAACGTTAAAATTTAAAATTCTATGTGCTATTACATCCGTATTTGAGCGTTGAGAAAATCGGTATTTTCATTTTTTTTTTTTGGACATCCGGTGTGTGCTGTAGAGCTGTTTAAATTACAAATTCAGGGCACGTCATAATGTGTAATAGGACCGTTACACAAACATACGTTTACGGTTGAGTTCGTAGGACTAAGTCTATCCGTTATCCCTAGTTTAATCTTATTTGCATGTTATAGGAACCGAAAAGAAAAAAAAGTAAGAGAAAAAAGATGGTTCATATGCAAACGCACTGTTTATTCTATTGTTAATCTCAAAACAACGTCAGCTAGTTCAATTCTTTACCTACATTTACCTGAAGCTTCACGTCTCCATTCATTTCCATTTCTTACCTTATAGTTATTAATACTTTATATTCTCCATTTCTTTTTGTTTAATATTTCCAAAATCTTGTTTAGTATTCCCTTTAATATTCCTTGTAGCCTGAAAACGTGAGCTTCCCTCGTCATTTTCTTTTTGTGTTTCCACCTTCTTTCATGTCCGCCTCTCTCCATCACCCTGCCACCGATAACCACTGCCTCACCTCCACCCATGCCCCCGATCTGACCAGCATAGCCAAGACCCATGCTCCACGTCAGCCCAGCTACCCTTCCCTTCAGATCATTTCTGTACCACCCAACCACCACCACCTTCGCCACCACCTTTGCCACCTCCGCTCAGTCAGCCACCCACTGCCAAAAATCCCATCTTCCCTGCTATACCCTACACCCCATCACGTAATCATATCCTAGCGTACCCAGATCCAAGTTTAACCATCTACCTGTACTGCCTTGCCTAGATCCAATCATTTACATAGCAGTAGTCCAGATGTATCATCTCTCTGTCGAAAGAGCCTCTAACATTAAGTGTTAGCGTTCGAGGTGTGTGTTAGGTCCGAGTCCGAAGCGTCCATATGTGTGAGATCCTTAGGCGTATAGTTGTTCGTGTCGATCGTTTTCAGAGTTGCGTTCAATGGTGATTGTTTTAACTCACGAAATACTATAAATTCTATTGCAAATTAAATCAACGTTATGATGTGATAAATTATTTTGTTTTGCTGTTTGTGTATTTAAATTGACACTAAAGTTGAATTCTATTGCTAGTCGAAAACCCTGACATTCTATAGTTGATGATTGTTGTGATATATGTTTCATTAAGCTGATTTGAATTTTGATTTTATGTATAGACTTATGAGCTGATAATAATTGATGATATGGTTATCATATATATGCTTAACCATTGATTATACCTATTACCACCTTGTTGAATTATTACAGTTGTATTGATTTTTATATGGATCATTTGGACATTGAATGGTGATATAAAAACCCTTGGACATCTTATATTGATATTTGGAAAAAGGTTAGAATGGATAATTTTATTGTTTTGGCCCAAAATGTGATTTTTGACAAATTTTGTCATTTTGTCCTTATTTGTAAAAATTTCATCCATGTATGTGTTTATTCCTAAAATTTTGATATGTTATAATAAATGATATTTTGAATCGTATAGTCTAAAATTTGATTGTAAGTTTACATGAAGATTTTACAGAATAATTTTTTTTATTTAAATATGAATAAATAGGCGTATCGAAAATAGGGTTATATTAACTTGAAAATTTTTCTTTGACTTCTACTCAGCAAAAGAAAAATATTTGTAAAGAAACTTATATTTAATTCAGCCATCTATGTATTTTTATAATAAGGTTCAAGAAAATAGCTTTATGGTAAAATTGCAATTTTATAAAATTAATTATTTTGACCTGAAACTTTTTCTGTAGCTCTTTAATATTATATGGAGAATATTTAATAAAGAGACTTCTATTTATTTTGGCCATCTAATAATTTTAATAATTTAATCTTTGGAATTATCCGGTTGGAAAATTGGGAAAATTATTAAATCGATTTTGAAAATTATGAAACTTTACAAGAAATTCTAGAAAGGTATCTTAAGAACTTTGAAACTTAATTTGGAATTTTTTGCAAAATTTTAGGCTCTTTATAAATTATTTAGTGTAAAATCTGATGTATTTAAGTATGAAAAATAGTAAATATCTTTGAAAATCTCTGGAACGTTTTCTGAAAATTCTGGAAGTAAAATGGACATTTTATGTTAAGCACTTTTTAAGATTCTTAATATATTTTTCTACAAAAATTAAAATGGGCAAAATGGCACATTTTCATATATAAACTATTGGTTATTAAAGAGACTGGGCCGGACATTGACATACTCTCTGTCAATACCAGAACCGCTTTAATACCTATATACACGGTGGATGTTATCCAGAATGTAGAGGTTGAATTGGCGAAGTTTACTTGAATGAAGTAAGAGAACGATGGTGGATGACCCCGACAACTGTGACAAATTAAAATGACTAAAACTTGAGCCTATGTCTTGCCAAGGGTTAGCTACCTTTAGGGGCCCCACCCCTTCATATTATATTGACTTTTGACTTGATCGATGCACATTGATTTGATTTTGGGGTTGGTGGACTCGGTCGGTAGTCGTGGCTATGATGTGTTATCACCAGCCAGAAATGGTAAACTGGTAGAATCCTACCTTGGGCATTGCCTCACGTGCCTTGTCATACTTTTATCCTTATAAGCGACCACTATGATTTTTTCTTAGTGTTGTCTTATCATGGCGCCTCGCTGGCTACCGACGTTACTAGTGATGCTACTAAGGCAAACTGTAGGACAATGCTTAAAAATGTGTTAAGGGGGATCAATGTAAAGCCTTAGCGCTATTTTAATACTTTATATTACTGATAGACGCTACATATAGATAGTTTAACTGATCCTTAGGAGATGGAAAATCCCGTAACATCTCTTAAGTTATTGCACTCATGTTGTACACTGGATAGGAGATGGAAAATCTCGTAAACATCTCTGAAGCTATTACACTCATATTTACTTGATAATGATTTAACTTACATAAGAACTTTTAGTTCTAACTCGAGTGTTTTGTCTTTTCATTACGCTTGGGTCAGCCTGAGTATTTCAGTGTTTGAAGATGATATTCCTTGAAGATGAAGATGGAGTTTGCTAGATCGTATTTACTATTATTATTCCGCTGCATTATTTTGGTATGTTTGTTGATTATACTCTGATTATGTTGTAAAAATTGAAATCAAATGTATATTGTAAAACAGCTTTATAAATTGTTTATTTGATTATTATATTTTGTCATTCCGCTGCGAGGTTCTGTGTATTACTTTCCTTCTTTTCTCTTATTTTCTTATTAAACCCTATTGATAATCTGCCCCTTTGGATGGTTTGAGTTAGACATGTGTTCTTTATTGTTGACTTAAATTGTTCAAAAAGGTAGGTCGTCACAAGCAACGATAAAGTGAGCTGCACACCACGCTTCCTTACATTTTAATAAAACACTAAAGGAAAATAAATTTTCCCCTTCAATAACAGGAGGCATATTAGTGCTAAGCTCCGTCGAACACGGACAAACTTAACCCCATCAGTTTGAAACCATATAGCACTACTCCTAAAAATAAATAGGCTGCTTAAGGTCTAAGCTACATCCAATTCACTTCTACTTTCTTTAGTCGACTTATTCTGACGACATCACTAGAATTACATACTTATAGTAACAAAAAAATCCATAAACAACAACAACAAAAAATCAATCAACAAAATCAAACAATCAATCAATAATCAAGCAACAGTAAGCAATCAATCAATCAAAAATGAACAATCAATAATTAAGCAACGACAAGAATTCAATCAATAATTAACAACAACAAGCAATAACAATAAACTAACCATCAAATAATAGCAAGCAACAGCAAAAAACAACAATAAGCCAACCATAAAATAATAGCTAGCAACAAAAAACAACACAAACTTACCAAACAATGAAACATAAAAAGAATTTATACCGACACACAAGGTGACCAACAATTAGTCTAATTGTGCATGTCCAACTCTTTGCTCTATTGAGTCTGTTCAACATCCTAGATGACCCATATGCTTAAGTGGTGCAATTTCTTTCATGAATACAATACATGAAAGACTATTACACCTCCTACTCTAAAAATAAAAACTTAGTTGATATGTCAGACCCCGATCCTCAAAACTCCCCCATAAATTAAGCAAACTAAGCCTCAACTTTCCTTCCCTCTTGAACAGAACTCATTCTCCAAAGGAGAGATCTTACAATTAAATCATCATAAAATGATGATCTACAAATGCTTAGGCTTGCTCAGGTTCAAACTCACCTCAACTGCACAATGGTAATAAGGATAATATATTAAGTGTACTACGACATTGCCTAAGAAAGTATCATATTGCCACTTAGAAGGTTATACAAATCGTCACAAAACTAATCAAGCGATCTTTCCCGAACTATCATAAGCTAGCTTAACTATACCATACCATAAACAAAATTTTACAATGAATAAAGATCATTCAAAAATTTTACGATGCCCGATCAAATCCTTTGTTTGCTCGTAAGGTTCCTTTGTTAAATTAGGGTTGGTCATCTGACCCTTTTCGTGCAAATTCCGATCGGGTTACTTGGCCCGACAACAAAAACTTCCTAGCATGACCAGGGTCACGCTTTGGAAATCTCCCAGTCATCTCAAGGATCCAACTCAAGGGCTTGCCTTTAAAAACCAAGTGGAATACCCTTGCCTAACTAGTGCAAATCACAAAGTAACCTTGCGCTCGAACTAGGGATTAAGAACTGGTACATGGATGGACTAATCTTTAGAAAATACCTCTTCAGCATATGGGATTACTCCCATCGCCTAAAGTTTACTAATACAAGGAAAAACACTTTAAACACAAATTACTCTATGCAGAACATAATAGTCATTCGCCTAGTTGTGTATCCCCTTCGATCTCAGAAATAAACCGAGACTCGGAGCAATATTTAGAATCAATCAAAGTTATAGTCTGCTAGACAATCTCTTCTACTACTATGCCAAAGGACCGCATCATATTCAAAACTTACCGCACCTGCTGGAACATTCTATTATGGTTGAATATCCCTATTGTGGAAAAATAGTCTCTGGACTAAGCAGGCATCTCAGATTGCCTATACGTAGTCGCTCTTGTATTCCTTCTGCTAATACCAATAGCTTGAACGACTATACCTTAGCAACTAACGATTGAAATAAATCTAAGTCCAGAGGACAATTGGTGTATGCAATATTATATAGTAGAAAATACAAGTATGCTCACTCAACGTATCTTCACCAACCAGTTTGCTTAACTCAAACTGGTATATACAACCCAAAGTGTTGAGCCAAGCCTTGATACCAAGTGTGACGACCCACCCTTTGTAGTACCCTGAATCAACGTTAAGTGATAACATACGACACTATGTTTAACGATGGTTTTTCTATGAGTTGGAAAATCATAGAAAAATTAAAATTAAAATTACCGCAAGCGCACGGCGTACAATGCTAGTACGTGGAAAATATGGGTCAATCCACAGGAAACTGTTTAGATTTTAAATTTTTCTATTCAATCAAATTAAACCAAGCGGTGAAGTTTTGATTAGCTAAGAAGAAATGTAAACAAAAAGCTAGAACAAAAAGTGATGTAAAATATGAGATTAGAAAACAATTTAGAGGCAAATCCACTCTCATGTTTTTGTAAATCAACAAACAAATAATCTATGATCTTTATTTTTTATATTAAGTGGAACTAGTGTTGTATTTATCATAAGTATGGTTTGTTTATGTTATTAATTAACATAACTTAAACCATCAAACTGTAATACAACAAATAAAACCACTTATCAATTCTCATGAAAATGGAGTCAAAGCAAAAGCTATTTTAAGTATGATATATTTACTATTTTATTTAGTAATATATATCTTCAAATTTTGTTTCTATTTTAGTTCCATAATCAAAAATCAATTAGTAAAATGATGATGTAAATTGTGTTTATGTGGAGTAAGCATAGCCTATGTGCAAATACAACATAGGATATCAAATTCCATTTTATAAACTTACATCAACATTCACTTTCATGAAGCATAAAAGAGACCATATATCACAAATTATGTTGAATTTACATAATTAGAGAGCTTCATTACCCCTAAACTGAAGAGGTTTAGCTACTCATTTGTGTTATCAAATCAACACATGTAAATTTCAACATTTAAATAAAAGCAAAGAAGGTAAGAGCTAATTAGAATAAAAGAAGATCTAAACTAGTTGCATAAAAGTAAAACTAAGCTACTAACATGAAATGAAAGAGCATATAAATAATAATGAATAAGAAAATAAAATAAGAACAAAGTAGAAGGAAAAGAACAAGAGGCTTAGGAAGCCATTTTTATTTCATATAACTTTGAAACTACAACTTGTATTCTCATTTCCTAAGCAATTAAAAGAAGAAGAAGATCCATTACATGTACATAAGAGGGCTATTTATACATGCACAAAACCCTAATCTCATTTTTAGGGGGCTTCCCAAAATGCCCTTTAGGAAGTGTGGCTACGAAGTAATCATTAGTCTCTAATTAATCCATCATCAAGTATGCATGAAGCTTTAACCTCCACTAACATATCCATTAGCTTCTAATTGTAGATTTAGGTAAGTGGGTAGGTGGGGTCCTCCATGATGCATGGTTTGAATTATTTCCATCTACATTCCTTTGTTTCCATCCTTATGCATATTTTCATGAAAACATCTTCAAATTTCCCTCCAAAATTCCTATAATTAAAAAGAAAATGTGAAAATAAATATTCTCAAAATTAATTCATGCAAAAAATTACTATTTTACCTCCACATTGATGTATGAATGATGACTTGAAAGAATATTTGAAATTTGGTTTTAAACATGTAAAAATACCCAATTATGACATTTATTTAAATAAAAATAGATTAAATATGGATGTAAAAACATGCACATTTACGTGCATATCAAGTAGTACAGAGTAATATTGCAATAAAATAGTCCGATGACAGTTTCGGCAAAGTTCAGGTGAATGTTCAGAATAAGCCAAATCAACAAAAGAAAGACGGAGATAGGAATCGAGAGCGGAAGAGGGATTTTTGGAGACTAAAGACTAGGATTCCAATGTATGAAAACTACACGCTGCTAAACACGTCCCTGGAGAATATTTATCTATCCACTTGCAATACCATGTAACACAGGAAGCTGCCTCCAAAAGAGTCGTCAGAAAGACAGAAGCAGATTGGGAAATATTGTCGGTTTCATGAATGTAACGGTCATAATACAAAGGAATGTTGGCATCTCTAGGGTATTATAGAAAAATTGATTCGGGAAAAGAAGTTGCAACAGTTTATGAAAACTCCGCAAGATGGCGGACATGGGACATCTGACCCCAATTGAGGATAAGCTCCGTGTAGGGCTGAGGAGCATGCATGGACCGGTGGAAGACTGGTGATAAATATGATAGTTGGGGGACCGCACCCTACGGACAAGAGTTGGCAAGAGATGAAGTGCTATAATAGTGCGATAAGGCATGTAGATTTTGAATGTTGTTCGAATATAGAAGATGGAACTCTGGCAAAACAACAGCGCACCATGGTGGATGATATTGTGTTTCAAAATAGGGATTCTGACAAGGTAGAGGCTCCAACAATTGACCCGATGGTCATTTCAACTATGATTGGTCCTGCATTGGTGAGAATAATTTTGATTGATTGTGGAAGTTCAGTGAATATAATCTTCAAAAATGCATATGATTAGATGAGAATGGAAGCTAAAGACTTAAAACCATCTAAAGCTCATATTCATGGTCTTAATGGTGTGGCGACTGAGGTTGTATGATATGTGGAATTACCTAATGAATTGGGAGAAGGAGAACGAAGGAGAGTGCGAATCTTACCGATTATTGTCTAGGATGTTGACTCTCCATACAATGTTTTTCTGGGCCGACCAGCACTGGATAAATTCTGGGTAGCTCTTGCCCCATTGTGTTTAACTTTGAAGTTTCTGATGGATAATGGTGTAAGAGTTGTTCATCGCGATTAGGCGACTGGACGTGCTTGTTATGTAGCTGAGTTGAGGGAAGCTCAGCGTAAAGAGAAGGGAAAGGGTGTGGACAAAGCCGTCTGCATCCAAACCACCAAAGATTGACAACCAGCGCCTGAGCCTTGGCCCGGGCACCACAGCCGATTCTATAGAGATATAATCCAAGAGATGATGAAGAGGAGCCCAACGAGACCAAGGCTTCACCGGTTGAGCTAACGATTGATATCATGGTCAGCCACGATGACCCATCACGAGTCTTAAGGATTGGGTCACAGCTCAGCCCCCCGGTAATGAAAGAACTTGCTAGTTTTCTCCAAGCGAACCTAAATGTATTCGCTTGGACTCACTCTGACATGTGTGGAATCTCGCCTGCCATTGCAAGCCATGCATTGATTGTTGATCCAAACTATGTTCTGGTGAAGCAAAAAAGACGAGGCATGGATTTGGAGGGATCTGCCGCTCTTAAAGAGGAAGTGGATAAACTAAAAGTCAACGAGTTTATTCGTGACACCCTCTACCCTGAATGGAAATCTAATCCCGTACTTGTGAAAAAGGCGAATGGAAAATGGAGAATGTGCATTGATTATTCAGATCTAAACAAAGCATGTCCAAAAGATAGTTTCCCCTTCCAAGGATTGACCAGCTAGTTGATTCAACTGCAGGACACGAATTGTTATCGTTTATGGATGCGTATTCAGGATATAACCAAATCCTGATGCATATCCCCGATCGGGAGCACACTAGTTTTGTTACAAATGTTAGGTTGTATTGCTACGTAGTAATACCATTTGGATTTAACAATGTCGAAGCAACCTTTCAGCGCTTAGTTATTAGGATGTTTTAAGGATCGGATTGGAAAGACAATGGAAGTGTATGTGGATGATATGCTCGTGAAGTCACGACGATCAAGCGACCACATCAGAGATTTGGCAAAAATGTTTGACATCCTCCGATATTACAATGTGAAAATCAATCCTTTGAAATGTTCGTTCAATGTTGCATAAGGAAAATCCTTGGGCTTTACTGCCAATGCTCATGGAATAAAAACTAATCCAGAGAAGATTCAGGCTATCTGTGATATCTGTGAGAAATGCGGATTAAGGATCTTAAGGCTAGAATTAACACTAGAGGGGGGTGAATAGTGTTTTAAGAAATTTGTTGATCTTTTTGAGTTTATCTTACTTTGTTAACAATGTATACACTAATCAGACACAGATATGAACACAGAATCAAACACAAATGCAAATATAAAGTAAAAGCAGTAAAGGAAAGAACACACCGGATTTTATACTGGTTCGGAGTTACCCTACATCCAGTCCCGCACAACTAAGTATGGATTTCCTTTCAAAATCAATTCAACAATTACAACCCTCGGTTTCAAGGCTACGAGGTACACCCTCCAGAATCACAATCCTCTGGGTAGAGATACTTGATTTCCGGGGCAACAAGTTCACCCAATTGATTTCCAGGGCTACAATCACACCTTCTCTCGCTCTATTGATTACAAAAAGTCTATAACTCAGATTAGCACTTGGATCTTGTAGAGATAGTGAAGAGAATTAAAACCAGAAATAATCTAGTTAGATTCGATATTGATTTCGGCAGAGTAATGGTGTAATTTGTAAATAAGAAAGTGGAGAAGAAGAAGAGAAGTTAAATCAAAGAAAAGTGTTATAAAATTCGTTGAAACTGACCCCTATTTATAGAAGAAAAACAGTCATGACCATTCATGAAAAGTTATGGAGAATAGACACTTCTTTTGAAATTTGAAATTTGAATTAAACTGTCACCATGTCGACATGGTGCCTATGGGCATGTCGACATCCCTCAGCCAAATTTGATGTTTTGAATTTCTATAAAAATAATATTATCTTATATTAAAACTTTATAAATATACTTGAATATAATTGAAATTCATAAGTAAATATAAAGAACAATATATATATATATATATATTATTTAACTATAATTTAAATCAAAGTATAAATAATTTAAAAGTTAAATATATTATTTGAAAAGATAGTTTAAAATCAGGAGAAATTTTGACTCTAAAAATAAAGATGTTATGAGGCTAAAATTATTTTAAAAACGGAATCGAGGATTTTGAATCTTTTTAAAAGGAAAGTTTTGAAATCATTTCGAAAACAAGATAATTTTGAAAAATCATTTGAATTAAGCTTAGTGGATACAAAACAATGTCCCACTAGATTTTCGTAGGTTCCATCCTACTTAGGGTTCCATCCCTTTAACGGGCTCGAAGTGGATTTCATTCCACGAATAAATTGGATATTAAGATGCCAGTGCTTTTCTACGAGTTTTAACAAATATTCCTAATAAAACAAACTTAACCTTGAAATCTTGAACTCTTGATAATCTTAATACTCATGAGTCTTCTATCTCTATATCTTGAATCTCTATATTGTACAGTCTTCATTCTTGATACATGCATGGTTAGATCCTGCATATACATATATATCTAAACTTGTAATGTTAGTATTTATATTTTATAATCTATTCTAAGGTTGTTGTCATCAAAACCATCATCTCATGGACTAACAATCTCCCCCTTTTTGATGATGACAACCTTTGTTTATAAAATATTCCTTCTATCTCTAATAACTCCCCCTAAACCTAACAACTCCCCCTTAATCTATACCTAACTCCTTCTATCTCTAATAACTCCCCCTAAAACTAACAACTCCCCCTTAATCTATACCTAACTACCCTAGTTTATATTTCTCCCCCTTTGTCATCAACAAAAACTTACTCTAAACTAGATAACTCCAAACTATATAACTCCCTCTAAAACTTATCACTCTATGACGTGTGATTATAATGATAGTGTTATCATAAATAATTAACACTTAAATCTAATACTAAAATATAATCCTAAACTATTAACTATCCTAACTAAGAATTCACAATAATACTAACACATATAAGAACACGAGTTTATTTATTATGAGTATGGTTGTATTTACATTTGCGTTTGAAAAACATAAAAACATAAATAACAACGGAAAGAAAGAGAAGAAACTAATGTGTGTTTCTGAACATAGGAGATTTATGAATTGAACAGTTTGGATAGTGGAAACAGAAATTTCCACGTTGTTCGACAAGATTCCCATTTTTGTCGAAACACACTTCTCCAACGCATACTACTTGGTCATCATCCTCCTCGTGTGCTTCTTTCATAGGTTATTCTTCTTCTTCATCGCTGACCTCATGTTCTTGATTTAGTGAAGAGTCTTCATCGATCAAGATAGGGTTGGCCTGGTTATCCATTAGGAATTTTTGTAAATTCCTAAGAATCTTGCCTTGCCTCTCTTGCTCTTTCGCCATACGAAATTGAGTCACTTGAATTTCAGTCAACATCTGAAGAGTATCCTTCATAGACTCCTCCAATTTAGTTACACGTGTGAGAGTAGTGCATTGGAATGGACCAGAAGTAGGAGAAGGGAATGAGAAAGTTGATTTTATGTTTGATTTAGAGGAAGATGCCATTATTTTATATATTTCAGAATAGAAAATGAAGAGAAAACAGAGAGAATGAATAAGAATTCGAAATAGAGAAGAATATATAACTAAATTTTTGAAATTTGGTGGGAAAATTTAAAAAAATAAAAACGTTACATGTCGACATGTCTTCCTAGGGGATGTCGACATGGTCCTTATATTTTAACTCTATGATTTATTTTAATATTAATTATACTTGTTATTTATATTTTATATTTCAGTTATAGAACAAATACCCAATTCTCTTCTTAATTTAGTAAATATAGATTCATTTAATGGTTTTGTTAAGATATCAGCAGTTTGATTCTCAGAGTTTATATATTCGAGAGTAATTACTTCTTTAGTTATATTATCTCTAAGAAAATGATATCGAATATCAATATGTTTAGTTCGAGCATGATAAGTTGGATTTTTAGATAAATTTATTGCACTAGTATTATCACAATAAATTGGCGATTTTGAGATATTTAATCCAAAATCTCTTAAGGTTTGTTGCATATATATTACTTGAGAACAAGCCAAAGCAGCAGAAATATACTCTGCTTCAGTTGTTGATAGAGAAACTGCACTCTGCTTTTTACTAAACCAGGAAACCAAAGAATGTCCCAAAAAATGACAAGTTCCACTTGTACTTTTTCGGTCTGATTTACATCCAGCATAGTCAGCATCACAGTATGATATTAAATCAAATGAATCATTTTTAGGATAAAATAAGCCATATTAGAGGTGTGTTTAATATATCTTATGATACGTTTTATAGCTTTTAAGTGAGTTTATTTAGGATGAGATTGATATCTTGCACAGAGACATACACTATGCATGATATCAGGTCTACTAGCAGTGATATAGAGCAATGATCCGATCATTCCTCTATACAACTTTTGATCTACATCTTTCGAGAAATCTTCTTTACTTAGATATTCATTGGTTGCCATGGGAGTAGGTTTTCCACTCGCAGTAGTCAAACCAAATTTATTGACTAATTCTTTAGCATATTTTTCTTGACTAATAAAAATACCATTATCTAACTGTTTTATTTGCAATCCTAGAAAGAAGTTTAATTCACCCATATGACTCATCTCAAACTCTTTTGTCATTATTTCAGAAAATTCTTTATTCATTTTGAAGTTAGTTGAGCCAAAAATGATATCATCTACATATACTTGAACTAGTTGAATATCATTTTTATTTCTTTTAATAAAAAGAGTATTATCTATTTTACCCATTTCAAAATTTGATTGTAATAAATAAGATCTTAGTCTATCATACCAGGGCTCTAGGAGCTTGTTTTAGACCACATAAAGCTTTCTTAAGTTTGTACACATGGTTTGGTAAATTTTCATCTTCAAAAAGTGGTGGTTGTTCAACATATACTTCTTCTTTTACAAATCCATTTAAAAATGCACTTTTAACATCCATTTGAAATAATTTGAAATTATTATGATTTGCGAAAGCAAGTAGAATCCTAATGGTTTCTAATCTTGCTATAGGAGCAAAGGTTTCGTCACAATCTACACCTTCTTCTTGACAATAACCTTGGGCGACTAATCGTGCTTTATTTCTAATGACCTCACCTTGTTCATTCATTTTATTTTTATAGACCCATTTAGTTCCAATTATAGTTTGATCTTCAGGTCTAGGAACAAGTTCCCAAACTTCATTTCTAGTGAATTGATTTAATTCTTCTTGCATAGCCAAAATCCATGAATCATCAGTTGATGCTTCTTTAGAATTTTTGGGTTCAATAGATCATATAAATGCTACATTACTCAATTTACTTAGTTGATTTCTAGTTGTAACAATAGATTGCATATCTCCTATTATATTTTCAATAGGATGATCTTTTAAAAGTTTAATTCTTTTATTAGGTTGATTAATTTCATTATTAATTTCAGTTGATTCCTGATTTTGAGTAATTAAATCTTCTTCATCATTTATAATTTCAAAATCTTTTAAATTTTCATCAAACGAAACATGCATTGTTTCTTCGATGGTGTTAGATCTTAAATTAAAAACTCTTTAAGCTTTACTTCTATTAGAATATTCGATAAAGATTCCTTTGTCGGATTTAGGATCAAATTTATCCAAATTATCTTTTGTATTTAAAATAAAGCATTTACTTCCAAAAATTTTAAAGTATGATAACTTAGGTTTCTTTCCATGAAGAAGTTCATAAGGTGTCTTATCAGTTAAAGGTCTAAATAAAATTCTATTCAAAATATAACAGGCGGTAGCAACAGCTTCTGCCCAAAAGTGTTTTGGTAAATTACTATCTGAAAGCATAGTTCTCGCACACTCTTGTATCGTTCTATTTTTACGTTCAACTACTCTGTTTTGTTGGGGAGTTCTTGGAAATGAGAAATTGTGAGTTATTCCCTTCTTATTGCAGAATTCCTCAAACTTTTCATTTTCAAATTCACCACCGTGATCACTACGAATAGTTATAATTTTTAAAGATAATTGATTTTGAATACTTTTTGTAAAGTTCTTAAAACATTCAAAAGTATCACTTTTATGTTTCAAAAATATTGTCCATGTAAATCTAGAATAATCATCTACAATTACAAAAACATATTTACTATGATTGATTGACTGAATTTGAGATGGACCAAATAAATCAAGATGAAGTAACTCAAGGGGTTTTGAAGTTGAAATCATATATTTTAATTTAAAGGAACTTTTTCTAAGCTTTTCTAATTGACATGCATCACATAAACTATCTACTTTAAAATTCATTTTAGGGAGACCTCTTACTAGATCATGTTTTGACAGTCTAGATAAGAGTTTGAAATTCAAATGTCCAAATCTCTTATGCCAAATCCAAGGGTCACTTGTATTTGCCAGAAGACATAGGTTATCATTTGAAACTTTCATACTAAGAATATAAATATATTTTTTCCTAGTTCCTTCAAATATTATGGTTGAGTTATTATCTTCAATATGACATTTATCTTTTTCAAATTTAATTTTATATCCTTTATCACATAGTTGACTTATACTTAGCAGATTGTGTTTCAGATTCTTAACTAGCAAAACATTAGTAATAATAGGAGTTTCAGAGTTACCGACATTGCCGATGCCAATCACGTATCCTTTCGAGTTGTCTCCAAAGTTAACTAGTCCTCCGTCTTTGTATATAATATTATTCAGCATATCTGAATTACCAGTCATGTGTCTAGAGCATCCACTATCAAGTATCCACTTATTCCTTTTGATCTGCATAGATTGTCCATTGTGGATTGATTCCTTAATACCCATAAAGCATTTTTCCTGCACATTATAAAATTTGGGTAGACAACTAGAATTTGAATAACATTCATATGCAGACTCATGGAACAATGATGATTTACACAATTCTAAACTAGTTTTAACAGATTTTTCAAAAATAGCCATTTTAAAACTTTTCAAAATTCAGATTATGAAACCTTTGAAAACAAGGCTCTGATACCAAATGTGAGAAATGCGGATTAGGGATCTTAAGGCTAGAATTAACACTAGAAGGGGGTGAATAGTGTTTTAAGAAATTTGTTAATCTTTTTGAGTTTATCTTACTTTTTTAACAATGTATACACTAATCAGACACAGATATGAACACAGAATCAAACACAGATGCAAATATAAAGTAAAAGCAGTAATGGAAAGAACACACCAGATTTTATACTGGTTCAGAGTTACCCTACATCCAGTCCCGCACAACTAAGTACGGATTTCCTTTCAAAATCAATTCAACAATTACAACCCTCGGTTTCAAGGCTACGAGGTACACCCTCCAGAATCACAATCCTCTGGGTAGAGATACTTGATTTCCGGGGCAACAAGTTCACCCAATTGATTTCCAGGGCTACAATCACACCTTCTCTCGCTCTATTGATTACAAAAAGTCTATAACTCAGATTAGCACTTGGATCTTGTAGAGATAGTGAAGAGAATCAAAACCAGAAATAATCTAGTTAGATTCGATATTGATTTTGGCAGAGTAATGGTGTAATTTGTAAATAAGAAAGTGGAGAAGAAGAAGAGAAGTTAAATCAGAGAAAAGTGTTATAAAATTCGTTGAAACTGACCCCTATTTATAGAAGAACAACAGTCATGACCATTCATGAAAAGTTATGGCGAATAGACACTTCTTTTGAAATTTGAATTTTGAATTAAATTGTCACCATGTCGACATGGTGCCTATGGGCATGTCGACATCCCTCAGCCAAATTTGATGTTTTGAATTTCTATAAAAATAATATTTATCTTATATTAAAACTTTATAAATATACTTGAATATAGTTGAAATTCATAAGTAAATATAAAGAACAATATATATATATATATTATTTAACTATAATTTAAATCAAAGTATAAATAATTTAAAAGTTAAATATATTATTTGAAATGATAGTTTAAAATCAGGAGAAATTTTGACTCTAAAAATAAAGATGTTTTGAGGCTAAAATTATTTTAAAAACGGAATCGAGGATTTTGAATCTTTTTAAAAGGAAAGTTTTGAAATCATTTCAAAAACAATATAATTTTGAAAAATCATTTGAATTAAGCTTAGTGGATACAAAACAATGTCCCACTAGATTTTCGTATGTTCCATCCTACTTAGGGTTCCATCCCTTTAACGGGCTCGAAGTGGATTCCATTCCACGAATAAATTGGATATTAAGATGCCAGTGCTTTTCTACGAGTTTTAACAAATATTCCTAATAAAAAAAACTTAACCTTGAAATCTTGAACTCTTGATAATCTTGATACTCATGAGTCTTCTATCTCTATATCTTGAATCTCTATACTGTACAGTCTTCATTCTTGATACCTACATGGTTAGATCCTGCATATACATATATATCTAAACTTGTAATGTTAGTATTTATATTTTATAATCTATTCTAAGGTTGTTGTCATCAAAACCATCATCTCATGGACTAACAATATCCAGGTGCCAAGAACCCTTAAACAAGTGTAGAGTCTGAATGGAAAGTTTTCCGCTTTAGGTCGATTTATCTCTAGAGCTACCGACAAATGCATTCCTTTCTTTGATCTGATTAAGAAGGGAAAAAGGAACTTCGAATGGATGCAGGATTGTAAAAACGCGTTCCAAGCTCTAGCGAATCATTTGGAGAGACCTCCTATCTTGTCAAAGCCGGTAGATCATGAGGAGTTGTACGGTTATTTGGCTGTTTCAGCACATGTTATAAGTGCCGCCTTGGTTCGTGATGAGAATTGGATCCAGAGGCCGGTGTATTACATCAGTAAACGATTGACAGGAGCAGAGAGGTATTATCGAAAAATATAAAATTTGGTGTACTGCTTGCTGATTGCATCACGGAAGCCATCCCTACTTTCAAGCACATCCATCAATATTTATACCGACCAGCCGTTACGACAGATCCTGCATCGACCTGGGACATCTGGGAGGTTACTCAAACGGATCATTAAGCTCAGCCAATTCAACATTACTTATCTCCCTCGAAGAGCTATCTAAGGATAAGCTTTGGCGGACTTTATAGCAGAGTTTACTGTGCAGAATGATCTTCCAGAAGGAAGTGAAACCACTACCGTGCGATGGAAATTATATACTGATGGAGCATCTAATGATCATTGTTCTGGAGCTGGGATTGTGCTTGTAACTCCTGAAAACTGATCAATTTGTTATGCTTTGAAGCTTGATTTCTCAGCAACAAAATGAGGCTGAGTATGAAGCCCTGATTGCTGGACTTAAACTCGCTAACGAACTTGGAGTTAAATCTCTTGGAATCTTTTATGATTCGTAATTGGTGATGTATCAAGTTAGAGGAGACTACCAGGCTAAGGGACAATGGCTTGCCCCTTACCTTGCCCAAGTTCAGGAGTTATTGACAGAATTTTAGTACTATGACATTTCACATATTTCATGTGATCAAAATAGAGAGGCTAATTCATTAGCAAAGTTCACTAGTACCGGCAATGCACAGCAGATCGGTTTGGTACTGGTCGAAGTATTAGGTACCCTAAGTATAAACATGATGGAAATCGATCAAATAATGGAAGCGGAATCTGAGAGGGAATCGTGGATGACTCCAATTAAAAATTATTTACTGCACGGGGTCCTGCCTGATAAAAGAAATGAAAAGCGACAGGTCCTTTACAAAGCTTCACGATACATTATGCAAGAAGGAGTCATGTATAAGAGGGGTTTCTCAGTCCCTCTACTCTGATGTATCACTCATGTTGAGATTAAACGTGTCTTAAAAGAAGTTAATGAAAGATAATGTGGCAATCACATAGGGGGGCAAACTTTGACCAAGAAGATACTCCATTGTGGGTATTATTGGTCCACCGTAAATCGAGACGCTACTGATTATGTAAAACGATGTGATAAATGCCAGATATACGCAAAAGTCTAGAGAGCTCCGCCAATAGAAATCATGCAAATGGTCAGCCCATTCCATTCTCCATGTAGGGTATATATATTATCGGTTCATTACCAATCTCTAAAGGTGGCACGAAGTACGCTATTGTAGCAGTTGATTACTTCACCAAATGGGCCGAGGTGGAGCCTTTAACTACAATCACGACCAAGAAAGTAATCAACTTTATTGTCCGAAACATCATATAATGCTATGGTCTTCCACGGACTATTGTAACAAATAATGGGACTCAATTCAATAGTACTGAGTTTAAAGACTTTTGTCGAAGATACCATATTGAAAAGAGATTTGCAGTGGTCGCTCACCCTCAGGCAAATGAACAGGTTGAAGCTATAAATAAAATTAGCAAGTTTATTCTGAAGAAGTGTTTGGAGCAGGCTAGAAGAAAGTAAGTGGATGAACTCCCTACGACACTTTGGGCCTGTAGAACCACTCACAAGTCCGCGACTGATCATACTTTGTTCACCCTTGCCTATGGTTCTGAAGCCGTTATTCCTGTTGAACTCGAAGTTCCTTCGCATCGAGTGACATACTATGATCCCAAAACAAATCAAGATCTCCTTTTGGAATCTTTGGACTTTATAGACGAGAAGCACGAGGAAGCTGATTTGAGGGCAATCACACACTGACATCGAGTTTCCCGATATTACAACACTAAAGTTCGATCGAGAATCTTCGACCTTCGCGATCTCGTCCTAAAATGGGTTTTCTACCCCTTCACAAATGAATCTGATTTTGGAAGGACTATATGTCATTAAACAGAGGCTTGGAGAAGAAACTTTCAAGATAGCGACAGTCAATGGCATTACACTTCCAAGAGCATGGAATAGCGAACACTTATGATGCTATTTTACTTTGCTTATTTTTTTACATTTCAGTTATATTTATTTTTAGAATTTGCTTTAGCATTTGATTTTTTGAATATGTAGTAAGACAGTTTATGTTGTTCCTTTCCATTTAATGAATAAAGTCTCAACCTTCCTCTGTATTTATGTTTGCTATTGGATTGCATGATAATTACATAGTGAAACTGATTGATATCGATGTGTATGAACATGCTCCCAGAGTTTGGAATCAGTCAATCGTGTTAACTCCCGTTGGGATCAAACAAGATGAGCTCAGTCAACTTGTTTTTTTCTTGAACTGTGGGGCTGAAACAAAGATCAAAGCGACTGAGATTTGACCGATTACTCGCTAAATAATAACCCCAAATTCTTTGGGGTGGGGGGGGGGGAATTAATCAACCAAAAAAGAGTGCGATCTGACTTCTCTCCGAAACAACTCTATGTCCTCAGAGTGCGGACTGGAGTATAAACATAAATCGGGTGGAGACCGACTGCCCCCGAAATAACTCTAAGTCCCTAGAGTGTGCATTGGAGTATAAATATAAATCGGATGGAGACCGACTGCCCGCGGAATAATTCCAAGTCCCTAAAGTGCGGATTGGAGTATAAATATAAATCGGGTGGAGACCGACTGCCCGCGAGATAAAGAGTCCCCAAAGTGCAGCCTAAAGTATAAACATAACTTGGGTGTGAATCGACCACCCATCAACTGAACCTTATCCCCAGAGTGTGGATATAATCATGAATGAATAGATGAGTGGATTTCGACTGTTCCCTATTCTATAAACTCTAGCCTGAAACCGACATGAGGAGTATGAATTCGCTAAGGATGGAATTTGATCGTCCAATTTTTGGCCTTGCCAAATGTAACATCCCAAAATTTTCGACTTTCGAAAATTCAACATCGATACTCACTTTATCGACTGCCGAGCCATCGAATGCCGGAAACCCGAAAAGTTATGGTTTTAAAAGAAAAAGTAGAAGAAAAGATAGAAGAGAAAGAAAGAAGAACAACAGAACAACATCAGAACAGAAAACAATATCAGAATCTCACATATCGCAGCGGAACAATATATAATAAATAATCACTAGTCTTTTAAAACAAAGAACTATATCAGTTTATATATACATCAATCATCAGAGTCAATATACAACTCAATACAACACAGCACATCAATGGACAGTTATATAACTTGTCCTCATACAGAATACACAGCGGAATAATACAAAAATATAGGTGATACGTTTCGCCATCCAGCTTGCTTCCAAAGCTCCAGAATATCCTGATAACATAACTCTAGACTGCCCGTGTGGAAATTTGTGGGCACCCAGAGTTTAGAAGGGAACAATAAACTCCGAGTCAGTCATGGTGACTGGTGTGAGATCGTAAAACAGTTATTCTTTAAAAATAAACAGCAGAGAATTTTAAAGTCAATTCGCAATGCTTTTGGAAAATGAAACTACCATAAGACCTCCCACCACACACACAATGCAAACGCAGAATTGGAGGAGATTTCTTCTTATGATAGTCAAAGATGCTTACTACGCAAAATCAAATTCTTTTTGATATTATTATTAGTGCATAGTGTAGAAATCATTTCGAAAGTATAATATTAATCTTAGCCAACATACGACCAGTATCGTATGCCTACAATAGCTACCATCTAAATAGTGGTGACCACCGTACGTAAATGGCAGGTTCTACAACTAATACCGTACAAATCACGTATTGGAGTTTGGATTTCCATCAAATGGTCAGGCTAAGGAACTTCCTTTTCCACGATGGGTACGTCCCTGGAATAGACGACCCGAGAACCTAACCGGATCTCTGCCAACACAAGGCCGGGTTACCTCTGCAAAAATAGGTAACTACTGACACGCGTATGCCATCCCCCGATCGTAACCGATCTTCCCGAGGATCCCCGATTTCCAACAAACCACATAGATAATAATGCAGCAACCACATAGGTTAAGTATCTGGGCTCCATACCATGATACCACCTCTATCCAGAAGGAATGACATACACTAAGGGGCGCTACTCCCTAGAACCTTGCCGCATCCTTCCTGTTTCGACCATTTCCGGGGTGTGAGGCTCGACGAAGTCTCGTCCACAAAGCTACGCTTTCTACAAAGCCATGCTTCGGGTCAAACAAAATGATCAACCTATGATCACAAAGATATAAGATCAAACAAATGATCATATCACAAATGATCAAACACTGATCATTTCACAGCAACACTCAGTATGCCACGTTACCAAATTGGGATATATCGCTGATAAATTTCAACTACATAACCTCTGAGCTCGTACGTCTCAGAGAAGGGTGTTAAGCTAAGAGAATAAATTCTCCGCCACCAACAGAAATGTATTTGAAAGAAATCAGCTTTATATCTCAAATTGTAACGTCAGACACACAATCCATACAAGTCTGTTCCGGGATCGAACAGAACCGAAGGCACTTCTCACGAAGCCCTTGCACATCCGGATAATTTTCAATCACGTCAGGACTTCCCATCACTAAGGGTGATAAAACCTCTAAATCGGAGATCAACCGATGTAGAGTAACTCGACGGTAATCCTTCCGTTTTCAAAAATATCCGGTCTTCAACACCGGTCTTCGAATGCGATTCATAACGACGTATCACATATTCGGAATGGGTTATACGACCCCATGGTCCTTTCCCGGCTAACCCGAATAGTGAGCGATTATTCAAAAATAAGTGTGGCATTCAAATTCATCCAATTCACAACAAATACCTATCTAAAGGTAATTATTGATAGTCGGTTATTTAACTATCAATAAAGATGCGCAACATCATCAGATTCCAAATAATTTTCCAAATTATTTCATCATCAAAAATATCTTTACTAGATATATTATTTTTCACACATAACCATTTGAAAACAATTTCAAATCAATTTCCACATTTCAATTTATCTTTAAAAGATAAAATCTCAAAACAGTTCATTTCATATTGGAAAAGTAATTCCATACTTATTTAATAATAAGTATTTCACAAACCTTTTAATTTCAACACTTGGGAAATATTCGATATACTTAAATCAATATTAAGTATATATTTCGTTCTTTAAGGAAATCATTTACTTTGACAGCATTTATTTGAGTCAAAACGAATGCTACGTAAAACATCGTTACGACGACTCAAAATCACTAGTATAGGGATTCGAAATTTAGATAGATATGTAAATCCCAATACTATATAAAAAACATTTCCTTTCAGAAATCGTTTACTATAACAACAGTGTTATAGTCTACCATTTCCTTATTTCTCGAAAACGTCTATTTCAACAAGAACTGCGGAAATCTATGCTTTCGATTCATAATACATTTTAAACATCTTTAAAATGTTTAACTTCATTTTTAATGTCACTTCTTCAGAAATAAATCCATTTTATTTAATAATATATTCACTGTCCAAAATCATGAATATAATTCACTTAACCCAATTTCAATCATTTCTACACATTTTTATCTCAATAAAAATTCGCTATCCAAAATCGCGAATATATCTTCTTTAATAACCTTCTATAATTCACTTGTCAAATTCAATCGATTTCGAATTTATAAACACGGTTATAAATTCTATTTCTATTTTAATAACAACCTCGACTTATAAATCTTCTTTTTATCAACTTCTATATTTTTACTTATCAAAATAAGTGATTTCGGATTTATAAACAACTTTTATAAATTCCAATTCTATTTATAAAAACTTCAATCCCAAATCAATGTCGATATTGATTTAAAAATTTATTTATCACTACTAAGTAAATTCCTCATTTTTTCTCAAATTATTCAATATTCTGTTTTTAAAATGGATTCTTCAAATTGAAATCATCTTACATTGATTTCCCAATTTATTTCAATTTACCAATTAAATTTCTAGTTGGATTTCCAACTTATCTTCTTTTAATAAATTCCTTTTTAAGGAAATAAATTTCAATCGTTTCTTTCAATCTATTTAAAAATCCAAATTCTTAAATTAAATTCTTCAATTTATAATCACTGTTTTATGAAATCCATTTATTTAGCATTTTCACTTTATTCTGGAATTTATTCAATACGATTATAAAAATTTACTTTTTATACTTTAAAAATTCCTTTCTTCAAAATTTCTTCAATTTCAAAAATTGATTCACTTAGAAATTTTCTACTTGAATTTAAAAAATTCAATTTCGTTTATCTTTGGAATCCAATGATGTCAAAACATCCATTCAGCTAAAATTTTAGCTTTCAAACAATTTCCAGATATCCATATGATTAATAATATCAATATAATCATTCACAGATTCATATCACAGTATAAATAAATTCAATCAATATGAGGGGTCCAGTTGGATCCCTCCAACCTGTTTCCCTGCATCCAAAGATGTTAGCACAATACCAATTCCGCTCCAGTACGGAATTATCGCGGTATATGGGTTTTATAAAAATCCGCTTACTAACGGCGCAATAGGGTCTCATCCGCTATACGAGGCGGGAAATCATCAATCCAATATATACATATGCCAATATGTATATATTGCTATATATATATAGATATATCCTACTATATCTAATATCACATTCAAATAACAATCCATCAATAACTGTAAAATAAATTTTCCTTCGAGTGAGA
The DNA here is from genome assembly GCA_030737815.1 of Allium fistulosum. NCBI lineage: Eukaryota > Viridiplantae > Streptophyta > Magnoliopsida > Asparagales > Amaryllidaceae > Allium > Allium fistulosum. The sequence continues at coordinate 343,011,699 of CM060904.1, forward strand.
AAATAATCTCACCTTCGCTTTTATTTTGCAATCCAATCCAATCCTTCTTTTGTTTTTCTCGACTTTAACCTTGTATAAATAATTTATACAATTTTAATAATAGTCGAATTAAATCGAAAAACTCAATTTCTATTTGATAAATTTAATTCACCGGTGATTTTATTTTGGACTAATGCTTTTAATTTCCTTAAACCAACTCCTTTTAAATTTTCAAACTTTTACCTCTATATATAAAAATTGAAAATCTGCATCTAAACTTTACTGTTAAGTCAAATGATGAGATATATATTTTCTTTCACTGTTTATACATATATTCATTTTATTCGGAAACTACAAGTATAATAATTTTTCCTCTCACTGTAAAAAAACAGATTTAAATTAAAACGAATAAACTTGTATCTATATACCTTACTGTAAGAGTTCGCCATCGTGACCTCGCCTACGTTGATGCCCATATCGAGATCGCAGCCTCGACAAAACGCGAACCAACCTCGCTGTTTGAACATCACCCAAATTTCAGTCGCCTCCTCTTGCTCGTGCTCGAGCGCGCGTGCCTAGCAACCTCATCGTCGAACGAAACCAATGTCACTCCAACCCTCCCCTTCGAATCGAACCCAAGACTCGCGGCCTGCTCGAGAACTAAGGACAACAGTGACTGCTTAGAAATTGTCGACGCCTCATCATCCAAGAACGATGCTGCCGTATGCCAAAATCGCGAATCCCCTGCCGGCGACGAAGGCTTGAGCTATTTCGAATGCGATTGTCAAATTGCGTGGATTCGATTTTTATTTTGGAAGAGAATTTTAGGAGTGGTATCTGGGTTTTGAATAGGAGAAGGGCTTTAAAATCGTGAATCCTGGAGAAGCAAGGAAGGGACTCGCCTGACTTTAATTTTCCCCAAATCGTGATTTGGTCGCGAACCTCATATTTAAATTTTCCTCTGAATTTTTTTTAAGTGCGCGGCCATTAATTTTGTTACTGATTTTTTTTTTTTTTGAACGAGAGGAATGAGGGAAGAACGCGAATTTTAAAAAGGGAGGGGATGGGTTGCGTGATTTCTCGTTCGTAATGCTCGGCTGAAACAAAGGAGCGTAATTGAAGGCGTGTTTAAAGGAGGAAAGAAACTGATGTTGACCAAAGTGTATAAATTTATATTTAAATAAAATCGATAAATTATCAACTAGGCGTTTATATCCCGTACGTTCACACAACGACTCCAAAAAATACGAAATTGGAAATCCGACAATAATTCAATATTACGGACCCAATGGAACTGGTTTCGTCGAATTCCGAGACTGTTTGAAAAATGACTATTTTTAAATATCGGTTCGAACAATTAAATTTCAAAACTGAACGAAACAGTTTAAATTTCAATTCTGAAGCTTTTATTAACTTCAGTGTTTTCAATACGAATTTTAACACCTTTCGAAATATTTTTCTTCGGCTTAAAATTAAAGATTCAAATTTTTATTCAACTTCAATCGATTAAATTTTATAATTTAATCGTCAAATTCAAAGTTGTATTCGGATTCAAATTAAATTATCGTTCAAATATTTAAAATGAATTAAATATTCTCAATTTAATTCGTTCAAAATTCTGGGTCGTTACAAACTTCCCTCCTTAAAAGAATTTCGTCCCGAAATTACAAGTCAGGAAGAAAAAGTCCTTAACTCGTCTACTATTTTTCAACTCCAATAGTTTTATCAATTCATCAAAACAAATCTCTCTACTAAAGATTCGTTATTAATTCAACAAATTTTCTAAACCTTTTCATAATTTTCAAACAACATTGTTTTCTTCAAAATTCAAATTCGAGTTTAAATTCAAATTTTAAACTTTCAAAATTTCTCAAAAATTTTCTAACACTCGGAATTTTCGAAAAATTTCGCCAGCGTCTCCTTTGCGCGGCTAGTACGGTACGACTACAAAACGTCCCTACGGACTCTCGGATTTCAAAAAGAAAAAGAAAAAGCCAAGCGGCTAGAGAGAAATCATCAAAAACTCATATTAAAACTCAAATACATACCTTTTTCGAGCAAATTCAAATTTATCTTCGAAATCAAATTCCAATTCCTTTATACCTGTATATCCTACTAGCCATAATATCTAGTTGCATATATTCAAACCATTTTGCAAATTCTATTACAAAATTTTCAATATAAACTGCTTATACATTTTTACTTCACTGTTGAAGTTACATATATTTCCATTCAACTTTTCATTTCAAAATTCCATTTGAATTCAATTTTATCTTCTATTCTGAATATTGAATTTATCAATTATCTTTAGTTCACTTCATTGGCAATTGATTCCATTCAACTAAATTTGCATTTCATATTTTCATTCGGTTTCAACTTCATTTACTACCAAATTCAGAAGAAGTTTAACATTCAGTTTTAATCTTATTCACTTCATTTAATAAGCTTCACTTACAAATTTTAGTTTAATACTTCACAAATCAAATTCAATTTCAGTTCTATTCATTTTCAAATCTTTTATAAGTTATCAACTTATTTACAAATTCAAATTTATTTATTCATTCTGAAACTTATTTACTAATTCTTTCATTTCCAATTCGAATCTGATTTCCAAATCAAATTTCAAATATTCTATAAGTCTTCGACTTACTTACATTTCGATTTATAAGATCATTGATACATTCCCCTTACTAATTTCATTCCATTATTGAATTTTAAATTTTAAATTAACTTCTTGAATTCTATTCCAAGTTACAAATTCATTTACAATTTGAATTTCATTCCAATCAGATCTCAATATTTTATAAGCTATCAATTTCATAATATTTCATAAATATTTTTATATAGTATTCCAGAGTCTTTTCAACCTTTCAAAACCATTTTTGAAAACAATTCAAATTCTATCTTTTGAATTTCTAAAACCAAATCAAAAAATTTTTTTTTTCAAACAACTTCCATTTAAAACAGTTTGGCAGCAATTCCTCTTTTGGAAACCCGAAAATGAACACCAATGATGTCGCGGTCATCATCGAAGTTATTTTCCAGCGACCGAAAAGAGTTTAGAGCTCTCATCTCTTCCACAATACTTTTCAAATCCTTTGAAATCCATTTTCAATCAAGAAGATTTAAACTTTCCAAATCTCCAAAATTTTCAAATTCTTTTCAAAACATTTCCAAATACTTCTCTGGAATTCCGTTTTCAATTACAATTCACATTTATAATTTACACTCTTTAAATTTCATTTGTATGTGAATTTATTTCTTAACTTTGGAGTTACGATTTCAATTTCTTATTCAATTTCAATGATAATAATTTACTATTATTACCTCCTAACATCCATGCAACCATATACTATAGTAATTCATAGAAAAAAAACATTTCTTTTCTACACAAAAATAGCTTTGGGTAAAATTATCTCATTCACCCTATTTAAAACAATATTGTGCCGAATTGTTCTATTCGAGCGTTTAGAAACCCCTTCGATACAGTTTTGCAAGACTGTGCCGACGAAGGTTCATATACCACTCAATAAACCAATCATCACAATATAAAACAATTTTATATTCAAATAACAAATACGCGCTCATATCTATTATTACACTCAACTCATTCTAGAGTACTACTGACTCTATCTCTAATGAGTAACACCCAACAGAGCAGGGTTGTCGCTTAACCATATGCTCTGATACCACTTGTAACGTCCCAGATTTTCGCGGAGAAGCGGCCACCGGTAGGCTTTGCAACCATCCCAGTCCCACCGTGGCTTACATTGGCACCTCGCATTTACTTTTACGGCCAGCCTCTCGACTGTCACGGCCTTCGCCTAACCAACCCATCCCTCTCAAGGACATGTAGGGGTAAGAGTCTCCTGTTCGCCACCAAACCGCAAAGCGAGAACCCCCCATCATGTTGTAATATAGCAAATGCGATCCATAACGACGTATCACATATTCGGAATGGGTTATACGACCCCATGGTCCTTTCCCGGCTAACCCGAATAGTGAGCGATTATTCAAAAATAAGTATGGCATTCAAATTCATCCAATTCACAACAAATACCTATCTAAAGGTAATTATTGATAGTCGGTTATTTAACTATCAATAAAGATGCGCAACATCATCAGATTCCAAATAATTTTCCAAATTATTTCATCATCAAAAATATCTTTACTAGATATATTATTTTCCACACTTAACCATTTGAAAACAATTTCAAATCAATTTCCACATTTCAATTTATCTTTAAAAGATAAAATCTCAAAACAGTTCATTTCATATTGGAAAAGTAATTCCATACTTATTTAATAATAAGTATTTCACAAACCTTTTAATTTCAACACTTGGGAAATATTCGATATACTTAAATCAATATTAAGTATATATTTCGTTCTTTAAGGAAATCATTTACTTTGACAGCATTTATTTGAGTCAAAACGAATGCTACGTAAAACATCGTTACGACGACTCAAAATCACTAGTATAGGGATTCGAAATTTAGATAGATATGTAAATCCCAATACTATATAAAAAACATTTCCTTTCGGAAATCGTTTACTATAACAACAGTGTTATAGTCTACCATTTCCTTATTTCTCGAAAACGTCTATTTCAACAAGAACTGCGGAAATCTATGCTTTCGATTCATAATACATTTTAAACATCTTTAAAATGTTTAACTTCATTTTTAATGTCACTTCTTCAGAAATAAATCCATTTTATTTAATAATATATTCACTGTCCAAAATCATGAATATAATTCACTTAACCCAATTTCAATCATTTCTACACATTTTTATCTCAATAAAAATTCGCTATCCAAAATCGCGAATATATCTTCTTTAATAACCTTCTATAATTCACTTATCAAATTCAATCGATTTCGAATTTATAAACACGGTTATAAATTCTATTTCTATTTTAATAACAACCTCGACTTATAAATCTTCTTTTTATCAACTTCTATATTTTTACTTATCAAAATAAGTGATTTCGGATTTATAAACAACTTTTATAAATTCCAATTCTATTTATAAAAACTTCAATCCCAAATCAATGTCGATATTGATTTAAAAATTTATTTATCACTACTAAGTAAATTCCTCATTTTTCTCAAATTATTCAATATTCTGTTTTTAAAATGGATTCTTCAAATTGAAATCATCTTACATTGATTTCCCAATTTATTTCAATTTACCAATTAAATTTCTAGTTGGATTTCCAACTTATCTTCTTTTAATAAATTCCTTTTTAAGGAAATAAATTTCAATCGTTTCTTTCAATCTATTTAAAAATCCAAATTCTTAAATTAAATTCTTCAATTTATAATCACTGTTTTATGAAATCCATTTATTTAGCATTTTCACTTTATTCTGGAATTTATTCAATACGATTATAAAAATTTACTTTTTATACTTTAAAAATTCCTTTCTTCAAAATTTCTTCAATTTCAAAAATTGATTCACTTAGAAATTTTCTACTTGAATTTCAAAAATTCAATTTCGTTTATCTTTGGAATCCAATGATGTCAAAACATCCATTCAGCTAAACTTTTAGCTTTCAAACAATTTCCAGATATCCATATGATTAATAATATCAATATAATCATTCACAGATTCATATCACAGTATAAATAAATTCAATCAATATGAGGGGTCCAGTTGGATCCCTCCAACCTGTTTCCCTGCATCCAAAGATGTTAGCACAATACCAATTCCGCTCCAGTACGGAATTATCGCGGTATATGGGTTTTATAAAAATCCGCTTACTAACGGCGCAATAGGGTCTCATCCGCTATACGAGGCGGGAAATCATCAATCCAATATATACATATGCCAATATGTATATATTGCTATATATATATATAGATATATCCTACTATATCTAATATCACATTCAAATAACAATCCATCAATAACTGTAAAATAAATTTTCCTTCGAGTGAGAAAATAATCTCACCTTCGCTTTTATTTTGCAATCCAATCCAATCCTTCTTTTGTTTTTCTCGACTTTAACCTTGTATAAATAATTTATACAATTTTATTAATAGTCGAATTAAATCGAAAAACTCAATTTCTATTTGATAAATTTAATTCACCGGTGATTTTATTTTGGACTAATGCTTTTAACTTCCTTAAACCAACTCCTTTTAAATTTTCAAACTTTTACCTCTATATATAAAAATTGAAAATCTGCATCTAAACTTTACTGTTAAGTCAAATGATGAGATATATATTTTCTTTCACTGTTTATACATATATTCATTTTATTCGGAAACTACATGTATAATAATTTTTCCTCTCACTGTAAAAAAACAGATTTAAATTAAAACGAATAAACTTGTATCTATATACATTACTGTAAGAGTTCGCCATCGTGACCTCGCCTACGTTGATGCCCATATCGAGATCGCAGCCTCGACAAAACGCGAACCAACCTCGCTGTTTGAACATCACCCAGATTTCAGTCGCCTCCTCTTGCTCGTGCTCGAGCGCGCGTGCCTAGCAACCTCATCGTCGAACGAAACCAATGTCACTCCAACCCTCCCCTTCGAATCGAACCCAAGACTCGCGACCTGCTCGAGAACTAAGGACAACAGTGACTGCTTAGAAATTGTCGACGCCTCATCATCCAAGAACGATGCTGCCGTATGCCAAAATCATGAATCCCCTGCCGACGACGAAGGCTTGAGCTATTTCGAATGCGATTGTCAAATTGCGTGGATTCGATTTTTATTTTGGAAGAGAATTTTAGGAGTGGTATCTGGGTTTTGAATAGGAGAAGGGCTTTAAAATCGTGAATCCTGGAGAAGCAAGGAAGGGACTCGCCTGACTTTAATTTTCCCCAAATCGTGATTTGGTCGCGAACCTCATATTTAAATTTTCCTCTGAATTTTTTTTAAGTGCGCGGCCATTAATTTTGTTACTGATTTTTTTTTTTTGAACGAGAGGAATGAGGGAAGAACGCGAATTTTAAAAAGGGAGGGGATGGGTTGCGTGATTTCTCGTTCGTAATGCTCGGCTGAAACAAAGGAGCGCAATTGAAGGCGTGTTTAAAGGAGGAAAGAAACTGATGTTGACCAAAGTGTATAAATTTATATTTAAATAAAATCGATAAATTATCAACTAGGCGTTTATATCCCGTACGTTCACACAACGACTCCAAAAAATACGAAATTGGAAATCCGACAATAATTCAATATTACGGACCCAATGGAACTGGTTTCGTCGAATTCCGAGACTGTTTGAAAAATGACTATTTTTAAATATCGGTTCGAACAATTAAATTTCAAAACTGAACGAAACAGTTTAAATTTCAATTCTGAAGCTTTTATTAACTTCAGTGTTTTCAATACGAATTTTAACACCTTTCGAAATATTTTTCTTCGGCTTAAAATTAAAGATTCAAATTTTTATTCAACTTCAATCGATTAAATTTTATAATTTAATCGTCAAATTCAAAGTTATATTCGGATTCAAATTAAATTATCGTTCAAATATTTAAAATGAATTAAATATTCTCAATTTAATTCGTTCAAAATTCTGGGTCGTTACACCAAATCAATAATGGGAGCAGATGCACAGTCATTCAAAAAATAGCTTAATCTGACAGCTTAACATCAAGGCCAGAGCCTGGTGTTTGATACGACTCGAGGCCACGACCACTTGGAGGCCTTGAGATGGAGATGGTGAATTGTTAACAGAATCACAAGCAACGAATTACAAGTACATTGAATGGAAAGTAATCGTTCAACTACTTAATAATAATTCACACGAAGCATAACAGAAACAAAAGTTTTTATTTACATAATAGGTGCCACTACAAGAAAAATCATTTATAGTTGCAAAAATTGGTGGCGTTTCTTTCTAAATGCAACCAAAAAGTATTTCCCTAGAAAATATAAATGCGGCTAAAAAGATTTCACGTTCCCGCTTTGCACCCGCGTAAAGTAAAAAATATTTCACAAATTTTTTTTATTTACTGTCACGTTTCCCTTCCTCTTTATTATTTAGAAACTTTTCTCCTCACACTTATCTTTTCGCTCCAGCAAAATCTACCTCACCCTCCAACAAAATCCACCTTGCTTCGTTATCATTGTTGCGGAAGACGTCCTTCATTCTACTCCTCTCCACATTGTCGCGGTAGCCCTTCACAGATCTCTCCTCGCAGAACCCTAAATAGGTATATTTAGGTATGAAATTTTATAAACCGATTTTATGAGTCTAATGGATTTTATATGATTATGTATGGTTACTCTATACGAATTTCTACCTAAACCCTAATTGGAATAGTCGATTTAACCCTAATTGGAATAAATCCTAACTGGAATAATTTATTTTATATGATTATGTTCGAGCTATTTTTTTTATAAATTTTACTTATATTCTAATCATTTCCTATTATGTTAGTGCGATGTGCTTGCTTTAATTGTATCCAATTTATGTTATTATTTTATTTGCATTTACGGTCTATGTTCGAACTATAAACCAATTTTTTTTATTTGCATTTGTAAGTTTATATGTTCGTACTATAAACCAATTTTTTTTGTGGTTTGTTGTTGTGTTTGTTGCTGCTGTGCTAAGTTCCAGTGATGTATAAATCTTTTTATGATTTGTTAGTCAAACATGGTAGTAGTATGTGTTGAGTTCCACTACTATGCTAAGTTGTCAATTTTCAGTGATGAGTGATGTATTGAAATTGAAGACTGTAGTTTCTACCATGTAGTGTCAGTTGTGTTCCTATTATGTTATGTGTTGTGATAACTGATTGTTTAAAATGTGTTTTGTATGGATTACTCATGTTTAATATGTTCTTTTTATATGTAATTTTAATTACCATTTGCTGAATGGCTTCACATTTTTGTGCGTTCACGATAAAAATAATTTTCCAGCAGATGTGTTTACATGGTCACATGGAGTTATCTCACTGATACATATCTATATGCGTTATATTTTCAGCAAATGCGTCATAATTTCAGTCACCAAACGAAGAAAAACAAATCTATGTAACCTTGTGAACGAGGTTTGATTCATGTGTGCAGTATCCTAAAAATAAAAACTATCTCTGTTATTTCATTCACTGCAACACATGCTATCTCTGTTATTATTCATTTTATGTGGTTTATTGTAGTTTATTATCCTTACTATGGGCGTGTTACCAATGTTCCAGATAGTGCATTATTTATAAGATGCTTGGATGTTTTTTTGGGTAATAACTTCAACGTCTAGTTATTTTTTTGATTACAACAGATAACCAATTTATACGTCAAAGATTGGAAACTTATTTGCCTTCATATGTCAAAAATGGAAAAAGACTAGGTTTTTTTAAGCAAGTGATAAAACCATGATTAACTTAATATGTATTTTGAGAATTATAACATATAATCTAATATTAAAGCTCAATTTTTTTATTTGTTTTACTTTTTTCATAGAACTAGTATAGAGTACCGACAAAGAGCAATGAATTTTGTGAATGCTGCAAAGAGGAATGCAAGAAGTGTAGAAATTTTTTTATGCCCTTGCAAGGATTGTCGGAATCTTAGTCGTCATGATGGACAAATCATCGTTGAACATTTAATTATAAAAGGAATGGATCCTAAATACATGGGTGGTGTATGGTTTAACCATGGTGAAGAGATAAATGTAGAGAAGAAAACAAATACGTTTGATGTATATGATCTATTCAAGATGATTCACTATGAAGATGAAGATTTTTTGAATCAAGATTTTTTTGATGATGATAAAGATAATGTTAATTCTCAAAGAAAAGAGGATGAGTTACTCAAGAACTTGGAAGATGCAGAAACTCCATTATATCCTGGTTGCATAAATCACACAAAATTATCTGCTATCACCGTCTTGTATAATCTTAAATGTGAGACTGGCTTGTCTGATAGTGGGTTTGATAAGCTTTTAACTGTGCAACATTTATTTCTACCGAAGGATAACGTGCTTCCCAAAAACTTATATGAAGTAAAGAAATTTCTTAGAGCATTCGACATGGGTTTTGAAAAGATACATGCTTGTGAGAATGACTGTTGCCTTTACAGAAAAGAATACAAAGATTTAGAAAGTTGTCCAAAATGTGGTTCTTCAAGATGGAAGAAAAATCAAGATACTGAAGAGGTTATACAAGGTATTCCAGTAAAAGTATTGAGATACTTTCCAATAATTCTGAGATTTAGAAGAATGTATAGATCTCAAAAGATGGCAAAAGATTTAAGATGGCATTTTAATAATACAAGCAACGATGGAAAAATGCGTCATCCCGTGGATTCTACGACATGGAAAATGGTGGATGAAAAGTATAAATCTTTTTCATCTGATCCACGCAATCTTAGGCCTAGTCTTGCTACAGATGGATTCAATCCATTTTCCATGTTGAGTTCGAAATATAGTTGCTAGCCGGTGATGCTTGTGACATACAATCTCTCGCCTATGTTGTGTATGAAGAAGGAAAATATTATGTTAACTTTACTTATTCCAGGCCCAAAGCAACCCGGGAATGATATTGATGTATATTTGGCGCCTTTGGTGGAAGACTTGCATCATTTGTGGTGTAATGGAGTTGATGCTTATGATGCATTTAGTAAAACTTTGTTTAAACTGAATGCAATTTTGCTATGGACGATTAACGATTTTCCGGCTTATGGAAATCTTGTTGGATGTCGTGTGAAAGGGGGAAAAGCTTGCCCATTATGTGGTGTCAATACCCATTCTCGTTGGTTGAATCATAGTCGAAAGAGCGTCTACATGGGTCATAGAAGATTTCTACCTGCTTCAGATTCACGAAGGAAACAAAAGGCATTGTTTGATAACACCATAGAGAAAGGTAGTGCTCCTAGAATACTAACTGGGAGAAACATTCTTGCATTGTTGAAGGATTATCCAAATGATTTTGGAAAAGAAAAAGAAGAGAAAAGTAAGAAGAGAAAGTGTGTTTATGATACAGAAGATGAAGATTATAATACTAACGATTCTACAAAAATGGAGCTATCGAGGTGGAAAAAAAGATCAATTTTCTTTGATTTGCCTTATTGGATGGTTAGTGGTTAGATTATTTATTTTCATTGTTTTAATAGAAGAAAAACCCAATAATGCATTATAGTTTTGGTTTTCGCAGGAGCTTCCATTACGTCACAATATAGATGTGATGCATGTGGAGAAAAACATTGGTGAAAGCCTATTGGGCACGATGTTGCATGGTAATAAATCAAAAGTTGGAACCAACTGTAGAAAGGATTTAGAGGATTGGGGAATTCGAAGTGAGCTTCATGCACAACCTCGTGGGAATTAAACATATCTTCCATCGGCTCCATACATGTTGTCAAAATCCGAGAGAAAAATATTTTGCAAAAGATTGTACGATTTCAAAGGACCAGATGGCTACTGTTCAAATTTGAAAATCGGATTTCGTTGCAGGATTGCAAAATTAGCGGATTGAAGTCACATGATTACCATGTATTAATGCAACAGTTATTGCCAGTAGCATCGATAGGATTAATGGCAAAGAAGGCAAGAAAAACAATAATTCGCTTATGTTCTTTTTTCAACAAATTATGTAACGTGTTCTTGATAGAGAGAAGGTAGAACAAATCAATGTTGAGATTATTGAAGTTTTATGTGAGCTTGAAAAATATTTCCCACCATCTTTTTTGATATAATGGTACATTTATCCATTCATCTTGGAAATGAAGCACTAATGTGTGGACCGGTTCATTTTCATTGGATGTACCCATTCGAAAGATACATGAAGACACTTAAAGACTATGTCAGAAACTATGCACGACCAGAGGGATGTATTGTAGAATCCTATCTTGCAAAAGAATCCATGATGTTTTTCGATGAATTTTTGAAAAAATCAGGACATATAGAGGAGAAAGAAGCTCGAAATGAAGATTATGAAAGCAGTGTAATACTCCAGGGACGTCTGATTTCAATATCCAAGACAGTTAAACTGTCAGTTAATGACAAAGAAAGTGCTCATTTAGTCGTGTTAATGAATATGGCTGTGGTGGAACCATTTATAGATTAAGTGTATGTTATATTGTTTTAATTATTTTGATGTGTTCGTAATGCTATATATAACTTATAATCAATTATTCAATACTAGTTTGCATTTGGAGGAATTAGAAAAGTCAGACCCACGCATGACAAAAAATGCGGCCTTACTTCGGGAAACACATACAAAAAAATTTGCCGATTGGATTAAAAGAAAGGTTAGTTAGATTTCAAATATATTCTCTTTTGACTATTAATCTTACTATAAAATATACATGCTAAATAAAATTTGTTGTAGATACCTATTACCTCCAAGGATCATGATGACATGTTAAGATGGATTGCTTTTGGTCCGAAGGATGATGCCATGTCTTACAACGGATATATCATCAATGAGCAACGTTTTCATATAAAAGATGTAGGGAGAGAAACTCAGAATTGTGGGGTGACTTTTGATGCGACTACTATGTGTAGAGCAAGTGCAAAAGATATGTCCCAAGTGGTTGATGTGGTCACTTACTATGAAATATTGACAGATATAATTTTATTAGATTATCATACGTTTTATATTCCAGTTTTTAAGTGTCGTTGGGCATATAAAGGAAATGGAGTAAAAGTTGATGATGATGGGTTCACTCTTGTTAATTTACAACAAGCATCATTTTAATGAGATCCATACATACTTGCATCTCAAGCAAGACAAGTATTTTATTCAAGAAAGAGTGATGTTTCTAATTGGTATGTTGTAATGAAAGCACCATCAAGAAGTTTTAATGATTTAGAGGATCACGATTGCATCGAGGAAGATATCCAAGTCGTGGAAGATAACAAAATAACCGAATTGGATGATGAAGATGTTAGTTATGTTAGAGAGGATTGTGAAGGCATACTTGAGTAGATTATATGTTCTACTTGAGTAGATTATAAAATTTGTTGTACTATCATTTGAAAAATGTATTACAATCAAGTAGTTTCTTTTCCTTGTTTCATGACAGCTTTGACATTTACCACCTTTGTTCTATCTACTACTCAAGAATCAAAACCTAGCATTAAACCTTACATATATGTCATTTGAAGATGTATGGTCAGCTTCTGATTGAGGATCTTCATTTCTACTCTAGCATGCATCATTAAATTTGTTCATTCCATCTCAAGTCTCCTTTTCACATCATTCTAACATTTAGAATCACATTCAAGAATGGTTCCCTTCTCCTTGTATATTTACTTATTTTCTCTACGACTTCTTTTATTCGTGCACAATGATTTGATAACAAAATTTATTTGCCTAGCATGGATGTAGGATCAATTTTTGATTCACGTTCTGGGTAAACTCATTTTTTTTCTATTTTAATTTTGTAATATATTTCTTTATTGTCTGACTCTATTTGGATTTGATATGTCAAATCAAATTTAATATTATGTTTATGTTGAATTTAATTCCATTCCTATGCCAAGTTTGTTCCCTGTTGCATAATTGTCAAAAGATACCTTTTTCCCTTGTAATAACATCTTAATTACACCTTACTTAATTTTGATGAAAAATATTTTGTTTTCTCAAAAGGAAAGAAGTAATTTTATGTTTATCTTAACTTCCAAAGGATTTCTACTTTAGCTTAGGAAGATGTGCCAAATGGTTTCATGGATGTCAATAGGGTTAGATAGCTTGGGAAGATGTGTCTAAAGGATTTGTACTTTAGCTTGGAAATAATCTATAGTTATCTTTTTGCTGATATAAGAACAAATTAAATTATGAAGTGGACACATTTATTTTCTAGCATTCGGTGATATTTTTCGGTTATAAATATTGCATGTTTCTCTTAGTTTAAGTAAATATTTCCTCCCCTTTTTCTTTTTCTTTACATAATCATTAGTATATTTTTTTCTAGTCTAATAGCGATTCAAGCTAATGTTTGTTTGATAATCTTCCCTTGACATATGTGGTCCATAATTGGAAGTTGGGCATATTTTGTTGTTTTTTGATAGATTTAGTATGTAACTACAACATTGTATTCATATTGCTTTATGAGTTATATGATATCAAATTATGATTTGGGCATGTCCTCTCCCAGACTCAGATCACAAGGCACTGTAAAACTGTTTATGTAATATAATTTTTCAACTTTGGAATATTTTCATTTACATAAGGTGCATATTAATACTATCCTTTTTTACACAACATTTATCTACTATATAAAATAAATACTTAAGCATGGTATTGCTTAAAGTACCAAGTATTTGCTCCATATTAACAGATAAATAATATTAAAGAATCGGAACTCAGAAGACAGTGAGTGATAACCAGAGGATAGTGACTGATAAGGTAAGTGGGTAGTTAGTCTACATATGTGTTTGTGTGTACTGTGTTTGTGAGGGTTGTCTGACTGTCTGTAGGGTGAGTTGGGTTTGTGAATATGTTGTGTACTGTGTGCTTATGTGAGTTGTGTGTGAGTTAGCATTGCTATGTTTTGTGTTTGTGAGAGGTTGCAAATTTTGTTGAGTGTGTTGTGCTTTTTTTTATTAGATGTTAGGTGCCTTCATTTGTAAATGCAAGCATAGAAAATAAATTAATATACATTTACAGAAATTATATGTTTTGATTATTCCATTATTAAGTATTAATGTGATTATTTATAGAGTTTACATTACAGAGTTCATATACATGTATTAATAACTATTGTATTCAAGGTTACATAATAGATACTGTTAACTGTCCTTTATATGAAGTATTCTCAAAATAAGTTACTGTTTTTTGTTTCATTTGCAAAAAAAAGATGCATTCAAGCTTTGTACGTACTCACAACCAGAGAAAGGCTGATGAGGAATCTCAGAAGTATAAGTCAAAGCGGAAGTATAATCCAAAGAAAAAGGTTAAGATTCCAGCTGGTGCTTGCACCGACAGTGAAGAACCAACAGTCAACGCTAAGAAGCAAGCCATTGTTTGCAATGAAGACAAAGAACAAGAGCCACCTGTTACCCCCTCCAACCCAAATGAAGAAGGACTTCGCTCAGAAAATGAAATCCTTCCTGAACAAACTGATGATGCTGAGGGAGAAATTGGGAGAGCAAGTGAAGCTGAATCCAGAATTACATCTCGGAAAAGAGGCGGTAGAGGTCCAGCAAAAGCAAAAGGACTCCCGTTAAGCATTTAGGATCGAATTGAAGTTGACTTCAATGATATAGGTATACCAATAGGTAAAGGGTCAGTACATTTATCCTCTTTTCTTGGACCGCTTGTGCGGGAGCTGGTTCCATACACACTTGATGATTGGAGGAATCTAAGTGATGAGTTAAAAGTTGTTTTGTGGCAATCGATTCAGGTATGAGTTAAAAATTGTTTTTGTTGTTTATACATCTGTTTGCAAGTTGCTACATTGCTACATTGTTACATCACGTATTATAGTTATGGCTGAAAAAAATTGTTTGATGCATACATATGGCTGTTGTTTGATTTTAATATCATGTTTTCATGTATTGTTGCAGATTAGATTTAAACTGGAAGAGGATTGGCAAAGAAAAGCTGTATTTCAACAAATGGGAGTAATTTGGAGATCGTCAAAAAGTAAATTGGTTCAAAAACTAAATAAAGCGGAGAATAAAGAGGAAAGACTAAAACTGAAACCTACCAACATCAAAAGCATGAACGAATGGAGAAGGTTTGTGAAGGCGAAAACAAGTCCGGAGTTTAAGGTAACACTATTCACTATTTTATTTGCTAGAACACTTTAAAAGTTAATGCTTGGGATCCAATAACACATATGGTTATTTGCACAACAGAGTTGATTATCATTTTCAAAAGAACAATTTTATTATCCAATAACACATATGGTTTTGTTTTAGTCTCAAAAAAAAGAAAACATTTTGCGTTTCATTTTTTTGCATTTATGTTCACTGTGCATTTTTGTTCTTTGTTCTTGTGTGCATGTCAACTCAACACTTTCCATTTTAACTTTGTTCATTCTGTACACATTTCTTGTTCACTTGAATTTAGTTCAGTTTAGTGCTGTGTGTTTGGTTTTGTATTGTGTTATCTTGGATTAAAAAAATTGTTGGATTTGTTTTCATCTTGCATTGGAATTTTCAACTAGTTTGCTATTACATTTCATTTCCTGGCTTTTGCATTTCGTTTTCTGTTTTTCATTGCTGTTGCATTTCATACTTCAACAAGCTTGCATTTCATACTTCAACAATCTTGCATTTCATATACCCAAAAACAAAAATAAAACAAAAAACATTGCATTGCATCTTAGATTTTAGTTTACATTTTTACATATCTGTTTCTTGTGCTCATTGTTTTCACTTGATATTATGTTCACTGTTTTATTTCATTTGTCTTTTAGTTTCTGATACATTGAATTTTCCTCTACTACAAGCAACTGTTTTCAAGTTTTTGTTCTCTATTTACAAAACAAAATATCCCTGTTTCTTCTTTACATTGCCTTTATCCAACACTTCTCAAACAACTTCTCTCTGTCAATCTTCACTTCCTCAACCAAGCTACCATTATCCTATAACAATATATCAACTTCTCTCTGTCACTCTTCACTTTCTCAAACAACGAAGCTGCCATTATTCTATAACAATATATCAACAATATATCTTTCTATTTTACAGAAACGAAGTGAGAAATATTCGGCCCTTAGGGATAAACAACTTCCACACACAACTGGTCGTAAGGGAATGGCTAGATTGACCGAAGACATGGTTAGTTAATTAAGTATAGCTTTATTTAATATTATTTTATACCTGTCCGGTTTTTTTATTTAATGTTATCCTAAATTTAGAAAAAAGAAAGTCCAAGTCCATCGTCCATAACTAGAGCTGACGTTTGTATTAAATCTCACATAAAAAAATGGTGAACCGGTGACCGCGGAAGCTGGAAATACTATTGTAAGTTTTTTTTATTTTATCTGTATATAGAAAATTGTCCGAAACTACGATAATTTTACCATTGTACATTATCTATTTGTATTTATTTATGTAGGAGGAGACTAAAAAATTTGGTAGCCTATCACATTCCGGTTCATTACAGAATGTCAGTGGAGATACTCTTGTACATGTACTCGGACAAGATAAACCAGGACGGTTAAGGGCATTGGGAAGGGGTTGCACTTTAACCAAGCTAGCTGTGGCCCAGTCCAAAGATAAACAAGTATCACAGTGTCGAGAGGAAATAGCAGAAATGAAGAGTATGCTGTAGGTTCTGATGAACCAGAAGGTAAACTATTAAAAGTAATTTATATATGTAAAATAAAAAATTCAAAGTGCCATATAATTTAAAATACTAAAAAGAACAAATTTATTTTCTCTCACAAACTTATTATATGTTCTCTGCCATTTTAAGTATGGTCATTTTAATTTTAGCAACTCAATTTTATTTTTTTCACTTGCTGGTTTCGGTAGCCATATTAATTTCATCCCATCATTTATAGCTGTAAAATAAATTAACTGATCAAAGTCCATTTAGTAGTTTTCGATAGTCAATTAAACGCCTACATTACATTTAATTGAGTGCTTTTAAGATTAAAATATCCTGATATTAGAGCTTTGCTGCAGGGTGTAGAAAGTTCGAAAAGGAGCACATCTGAATTGGTAAAAATAATAATTATATTACTCAAGAAATAACATTTAGATTTTAAATTTTGATCCAGTGATTGCTATAATTTTTGGTTGAATAATTGCAGAGCAATGACGATGTATGTTCGATGTTGAATTGGGATGGAAACTGTGAAGTTGTTGCCAATGGAAGGGTGTTGTCCAGGGACCCAACTGCGGTTGTCAATGGCATTCGTCTTGGACCAAATGCTATGAGAGTTATTGTAGATATCGTGGACAAACCAGATACTTATTTATGGAGGCCGACACCTAAAATGACAGTATTAGCAGACGCTGTGAATAAGGTAGTAGCTTGGCCATCAACTTGCATTAAGATGACGCTGCGAGTAAATTTGAATGACGTTAGTACGGTAAATTTTACACTTCTCATACTAAACTGTTGAATTACACTTCTCATTGAAACATACTAAAGTTTTAGTTTTAGTTTTTAGATATTAGTAACCCAAATTAATCCATTTGTATATTTATTTGTTTGTTAAAATCTTAATAAAAATTTGAATAATTTTTTTATATTAACAACACTGTCCACAATATTATGGTTGGAATTACACTTCCCATTTTATAACATGTGAATGAATTGCTAAGTAATTTGCTAAGTAGAAATTTATTTGTTTGTTAAAATAAACCATCTTTATATTTATTTGTTTGTTAAAATTACACTTCTCATTTTATAACCTGTGAATGATTTGCTAAGTAATTTTCTAAGTAGAAATTTATTTGTTTGTTAAAATAAACCATCTTTATATTTATTTGTTAATGGTATTCCGCTCCAGAGCCACAATATGTTGTTAATGGTATT
The DNA here is from genome assembly GCA_030737815.1 of Allium fistulosum. Taxonomy (NCBI): domain Eukaryota; kingdom Viridiplantae; phylum Streptophyta; class Magnoliopsida; order Asparagales; family Amaryllidaceae; genus Allium; species Allium fistulosum. Next base: position 343,030,087 of record CM060904.1, read on the forward strand.
CCGCTCGGTCCGTCTGCCGTTGTGATTTCGGTCGACAAAGTAATAAATAAAGATGCTTATTTGTGGCGACCCACATGTGATATGTTATGCATTGGAGATGCAGTTGGTAGGAAAGTAGCATTGCCAAAATCAAAAGTTGAAGTTGATAAAGAAAATGTAAATGACAGTGTAAATTGTGCGACTTCTCCCATGAAATCTACACCCGTGGTCATGAAGAAATCAGAGCATGTAAGTATTAATTTTCAAAATTGAAGAAATTACCTGTGTATGAAAGTTTATTTATTATGTGTATGTATATATTCTGCATAATAATCTCTTTTTTCCAGCCAATTGCAAAGTGGACAAAAGATGGAAAATGCAAGTTGATCGATTTGGGTGGAATAAACGTAGTGGCTGAAGGAACTGTTGCATCAACTGATCCGATAACAATGGTCCATTGTCGTCCATTTGGACTTAATGCTGTAAAAGTTTGGGTTGATATTGTGAGAGATGAAAATGCAGAGCTATGGAGACCAACATCGGCGTTGACGTGCATGGAAGATGCACTTGACGTTCCCATAGCTTGGCCAACGGAAAAAGTCATTCTGAAAACAAACTGAAAGGTATATAACTTGTTCATCATAAATGTTATCAAACTTTGATTCTAATACCCTGACAATATTCCTAGATAATTGACTATAAAAATTAGTTATATTACTCAATAAATATTGGTGTAGAGCTAGAAAGTGATTGAATTGGTGATTGAATGTTGTCAGTTTGGCTGAGGTTGTTGATGGAGTTAGGCTAAAATTCAGCGAGGGGGGTACGATTTAGGTCAAACAGTGGCAGGACTGTCAACTTGTCTTTAATTTTAACTTGTCATATTGTGGATTTTTTCTATAGTATGAATGGGGAGGGGTTGTTGCAAGGAAGTTGATGGAAACTGTATTGAAGTGGGGAAGTGATGCTTGTAGTAGACAGAACTATAATGACCGAGGTTGTTTGAACTGAAGTAGTTTGAAGGTGGAACAGTTCAAGTGAAGGTGAAGTTTTTAGAAGTAAGGATGATATTGGTGGTAGGTTGTTTAAGGGATAGGGAGGGTTGTATTGTTTGTGATTGAGGAAGGAATGATTTTGACTTGGTGTTGGAGTGGCAGTTTGAGGAAGTTGTGATGATGGTTGCTATCAGGTTTGGGTGAGGTTATAGGGAGGAGGAAGTGTTGGCAGTGATGATCCAGATGTCGGGGAACCGTCGTGGATGTTAGCAGTTTTGTAGTGGAGTTTTGGTGAAGTTGAGATGGTGGACAGTTTGGCTATTGTCGGATTTGGATATGTTGTGGAGTTAGAGTTTGTATTCAAGGGTTTGGTGTTGATATGTTGGCAGTGTGTTGTTTGGATGTAGGATGGTATATGAAGCAAGTGTTAAAGAGGAGTGACTGGAAGATTGAAGGGGAGATTGCTGAGTGGTCGAAGTGTGGAGATGATTGAAGTGTGGTCGAAGTGCATTTGTACTGAACTATAGAGATATGCAATGCACGAAAGGTTAGGTTGCAGTAGGTCTGTTGAGTGATCAGAGGAGTTGCGGTTAGGTTTCAGAAGCACGGTGGTTCGATTGTACCAGTGATGAAGAACAGGGAAGATGGACAAGTTGTTTTGCAGGTTCGAATGAAGGAAGTTTTGGTGGAGAAGTTGACTGTGTTGTGTTAGAAGTTGGTGTGGACAAGTAGTGTACAGGCAGAGGGAATGAAGGAAGGAAATGGGGATGTTATCAGGTGAACTTGCTGTTTTGAATGGAGTGCATGGTTGAAGAGGATGGTTGTCGTATGGGAAGTGTATGAAAGAGGTTGGTTAGGTTGGTGGCTATTGTTGGAGATTTTGTGGAATGTTTGTTGTGGTAAGGAGTTTGGTCTGTAAGAGTTTAGTGGCAATGAAGGGATTGCAGTGGTGCGAGTTGCTGATTGTAAGTTGATGGCAGGGGCAGTTTGTTGTGATAAGAAGTTGTGGTAGCCGGAGGTGAATGCGAAGGAGTTTTGATTGTAGGTTAGTTACCAAGTCGAGGATGCGTGGTTGTGATTGGAGAAGAGCAGGTGATGCAGTTCTTTGAGTCGTGGGATATGTTGTGGTGGCTGTTGATAGTGGATGGAACAGAGTTTGTGTGGTTGAAGTGTTGAATTTATATAACCAATTTTAACACATTCATCGTGTACTAATAAAGGTTACTGGAGCCTGGTACAACTTTGATAGAAAAGTATATCCCTAGTTGATGTAACAGAACCGGTTTTAACACCTTCAGTGTACTCACTCCGTAGCCTGATAAGCTATCACATTATCAACAACATATTGTTCTAGCAATAATGCAATACTTTGGTAAATTAACTACCAGCTTGTATTCAACATCCACCAACACAGTGAAACTGCGTTGCCCCAACTGTAAGTGTTATGAGCCAACAGGGTCGCGTTGCTCGCTACAACTAAGGCGAACACACGTTCATTCTTTAACATATCTAAACCCCTAGTAGTTAGTTAAATATCATTCTACACTTAAGCACTGAATGGTCACAATCTGCCACATGATAAAGACATTTATCTTTGTCATAAGTTCATCTGCTAATGTGCAAGTCTAGTGCACTGACTTCACAAATATGATGTAAAAGTTGTTGGACGATTACAATGTGCTCACATCAGTGGTTAATACGCAGAGGCATATTTGTTTGAAGTATTATAGTCTAAGGACTTCTATATTTGTCCATTTTTGATCTTTGATACCTTCACCTCACAAATATTTAGTAACATGATTATTATTGTTTACAGGTAGATAAACGTTTGTGAAGAATTCAAGCAGCAACACTGGTTTTTGGTATGGTAGCAGCACATGTATGTAGTTAGGTTGATTAAAACTGTTATGAAACTATTATGAAACTAGTATGTATGGTAGCAGCACTACTTTAGCTACATGTACTATTATGAAACTGTTTATGGTAGTTTGGTTGTGTAAACGTATGGTTAACCTTTTGTCTTGACACTAATGTTATGATATAGTGGTGATTATGTAATTGCTTTTGTTTGTGTTATTGTGGTTCATTGAATGTGTTATTTTTGAATGTGTATGTGTTTATATATTACGTTATTGTATAAGTTTTGAAGTAATTGAATTGGAGGCGAAATCAGATGTAGTCGTGGAACAGCAGGCAATAAAATCGAAACATACGGTGGCGGAGCAAAAAAGCCACCAAAAATATTTTTTTGTAGCGTTTAAAAAGCGCTACAGAATCAGCAATTATAGTAACTCAGATAATCTCCGTGACGTTCAAAAAACGCTGCAAAAAATAATAATAAGTGCAACAACAAAATAAGATAGTAAACGGCACCTTTTTGGTGGCGTTTCTTAAATGTTGTAAAAAAGATCTTTAGTAACGTTTAAAAAACGCTGCCAAAAATTCATTTATAGTGGCGTTAAAATAAATGCAATAAAAAATCATGGATTTTTAGTCGCATGTTTTCTAGCGGTGTTTATCAAAACGCCACCAAAACTTTTTGTAGCGTTTTTTGTGCGCCACTAAAAATCAAATTTCTTGTAGTGTGCCGAAATTTCAGTACATGTTATTTCAAAAGATTGGGATTCATACCCGTACAACTATAACTAGTGAAAGAAACGATTATGCAAAGTATGTACATTGAGCTGGAGTAGTTACTATTTTTTTGACTTTCTTTCTCTTTGGATTTCTCAGGGGTAGAGCTACTTGTGCTTCTCTTTCGGTACCCTTTACCGCCTTTAACCCTTTACCGCCTTTAACCAGAGAACTTGAGGAGGTAGGAGGAAGTTCATCAGGGAGCAACCCATCCAGTGGAATAATTTGCAATGGCACAAGATGTGGATCATCGACGTCCACCTCGGCGGGTTCGATTTTAACCTTTCATTTCAACAATTCCTCCTTTTCAATCTGCTCCCTCATGCTGGTCATATCAGTATGTTCCGAGGCACCAATGATTATTCGTCATCAGATTCGTCAGTCGATAGTGGATCCTCAGTCTGATCTTCATCAAGGGTACCGATGACTTGAGCATCAGGCCCCGGAACATTAGCACCAACCGGGTCTTCAGCCATTTCCTCATGTTGTTCTACGACAGCACCACTTTTGGGAGTTTGACTGGGGCCCGGAAGACCTACAAAATTTGATAAAACAGGGAAATTAGCTCAAACCCATTGTGCATGAAGAATGAAAACTTTTCATATACTAAGGATTAAAGCGAAATACCAGCATTTGGTTGGCTCTCCGTTGTTGCCGGTTGCCTCCTTCTAAAATAAGGGATAACATCTTGGATTCAAAGTCGGGCCTATCCGGATCATAGCCAAGATCCTGCTCTGTATCAAGAGAAATTGATGTTCCGGCTACTTGGGATGGAGAAGGACATTTAGGATCAGTCCCTAAAGACCCAGCAATATTCTCTCCTCCTTCAGTAGGTACATAAGCCTTGAAAAATTAAAGTTTTGCGGTAGCTAGATCTGAAGGCTCATTCCCACGAAGAATTTCCCTCACTAATTCTTCCTTGTTGAGATCGGCTTCACCCAGCTCTTTCTTCTTCATCTTGACAATGTGCTCCCAAGCTTCAACGAGCGATTCGAAGTAACCCTCACCGAGAAAGCTTAAGTTATGATGGATCAGGACTTTGGCATTGTATTCAATAGTCAACGAATCGAATAAGTCTTACTCTCATTCCTACTGGACTCCATAAAAGCTTCCACTTAGGAGTTAACTTATTCAGTTGTCTCTCTTCGTTCCTCTTCTCAAGCTTCTTCTTTAAGAGCTTTGTAACACCTTATATTTTTAGTAACATTATCAGGAACATTTAGTTTGGTAAATAAAATGAAATAATGTAAAATGGTTAATAGGTTGAGATTTGTGATTAGTAAGGGTAGCCGTGCCATATACAAATGAACAAAAGAATTAAAATGTTAAAGGAAATAGGTGAGAGCAAATTGGTATAAGAGTATTCTAATACCCTAAACCCTTAGGAATTCATTTCATACGTTCTTCTATATTAAAAAAAACTAAAACCAAAGAAAGAGGCTGGCCACCATTAAGGGAAGAAAAGAGAAGATAAGCAAGATTTCAAAGGAAAAGCTTAAGCAACTTAATTAAGATCAAACCTCAAATCCTTAATCTTAAAGCTAAGATGAATAATAACTACATCTCATACTTTTTATTTTTTTCGGTTCTAAGGTTAAACCCGATTTATCTTGCAAATTTTAGCCTTGTTTTTGAATGATAAAATGTTTATATATGCTTGTTGATGATTTATGCTTATTCATATAGCTTTTATGATATGTTTTGATGTGAAAACCCTATTAAAAAACATCCAAATGCCTTGTGATTTTAGATTTAGATCAGAAATAATATTTTAGAGACTGGTTCGATTTTCATAATTTTCTGAATTAATGTGGATTTTATATTAATTTTCTAGTAAGGAAAATGGATATTTGGGTTTAAAAATTATTTACGGTTAAATAATATATGTTTTGGGTCTGAAATTATTATATGTAAGAAAACATATTAAAAATGATTTTCTGGAATTTCTGTAGAATTTTCATAAGTGTTTTAATAGATATATAAAATTATTTAAGGTATGGGACTTAAATGTTATATATATTTGTAAAAGAAGAAGGGGCTTGTAAATAAATTAAATTGTTTATTTCTAAAACATTGGCAGCATTTTTAGAAAAGAAAATTAGCAACTAATAATATTTTGACAAACAAGGCAGGTTAATTGAAAAGAATTTCTTTTTAAAGTTAAAATCAGTTTTTATAAGCTTTTTACTTGTTTCGCCACTTTTGGCACCTAGGGTTCCGACTTGGTACTTCCACTTCCATCGCCTTTGAAACCAATGCACATAGTATTAAGGTCTTGGTATAGAGTGAATTGGACTTGAGCGAATGGTACTGGTCGAAACAATAGGTTCCGATGGTTCAAAGCTATACTTTGCTTTTAAATGAAATGTACCTGCTTTGCTTTCGAAAGGAACGCTTTTGACTTGGTAAGCTTTCGACTGGGTCAAATTGATTTAAGGAATTGTTTCGAATGGGGTTGCACCTTTTGTTTAAGTAAATGCTTTCGACTTGGTTGGCTTTCGACTGGGTCAAATTGATTTAAGGAATGGTTTCGAAGAGGTTGCGCCTCTTGTTTTAAGTAAAAGCTTTCATTGGGGTCAAATCCCCTTTGCTGCCGCCTTTTTCCTTTCGATGTAATGCCTTCGAAATGGTTATTTTGTTTTAATACTTAGCCGCTTCTCCAATGCTTTCGAAGGGTTGGTTTTGACACCATGACTTCTTTACTTAGGAAATGCTTTCGAAAGAGTGCTTTCGACTTAAATGTTTATGACCTTTTGCTCTATTGAAGGTAGAACCCAAAGGTTTCGAAGAAGATAGTTTTATATGATTTCAGAAGGTTTTCCATATGTTTTACTTGAACCCAAATGGTTTTGGAAGGTTTGATGTTTTAATGCTTTCGAAAGGTCTTAATGAAGGTTTCGAAGGGGTGGTTCCCCAATGGTTTCGAAAAGTTTGAAAGGAAAGGTTTTCCAATGTTTTCGAAAGGCAATGCTTAAGTGTTAGGATGTCTAAGGTTTTATAGCTTTCAAAGGAAAGGTTTTTCAATGGTTTTGAAAGGTTTATATTAATGGTTTCGAAAGAATGTTTTGGCCTTTTGGCCTAGGTTATAAAGGGTTTACTTGGTTTCGAAAGGGATACTTTTAGTGGGATCGAAAGGGGTACTTTCAAAGGTTTCAAATGTTTTCATCAACAAAGATTTATGTGAAATATATATAGCAAGGCAAGGGTATTTTCAGTAAAGCACAGAGTATATATTTTCCTTGTTTAAAGTATGATTTAAGGGTTTAAATCAATTTGAGAAGAAAGGGTTTTCAAGGAAAATTTAAGGGAAGATTACCTTAAGTAAAATGACTCATATATTTATATACCAGATGAGACTGGTATAGGGTTGCATCCTATACATTAGCTAATATCCCCTAGATAATTTAGTCCAAAATTCGAGTGTGTAGGGTTTTGCCACAGGTAAGACTAAAATGATGGTACACATAGAAAGAAATATACGTGTAAAGAGGTAGGTTATTAGTGAGCCCGCAAAACCATTAAGATCAGTTGACTTGGAGAAAGTAAGATAGGGATAGACCGTCCAGAAGAGGAGTATCTAACAGATGTTAGATTATTTATTTATACTGTCTGTTAGGCCCGAGTCAGCCAAATGATTAATGGTTAGCCAAACAAAACTGTAGTGTTCGGATAGATATTCCATTTGTTACTTAATATGTATGTTTACATGATAAATGCTTTACAGTTTTAACCAGTTTTGGTTGCAGGATTATGATTTGCAAAAGGTATGTTTTAAAAGGATATTAGTGAGAGAAAACCCGTTCCGCTAAGCGGTGTGGTCTCACTCAATATCAAATAACCAAGATGTTTAGTATTATTCACACCAGGCTTTATGTCTAACTTGAAGTTTATGTTTTCCCCTTAAACTCTCAGGTGCTCAAAATTGATTTGAGTAGGCTGAGGGTTGAGGATTTTTAGGTTTTTAGCGGGTTGGCAAATAAAGCTTCCGAAGACGAACAGGTGGCTGACGAATAGCTACTTTGGAGTTGCTGTTTTATTTTGTTTGATTTTGCTGTGTTGTATTAAGTCAGTTATGACTATTTAGTACTCTGGTCATCTAAGGAGGCATCTTCATATGTCGCTCTTGGCGTATTTTGTAATAATTATATTTTATCTTAACCTGGGGAAGCTATTGGGATTATGTAATGGAATATGAAACATGTTTTGTGAAATGTAATCAAAAAAGTTGAAATCTGTGATTTTATTTCATATTCATGTGCTTCTGATATAATGGATACCATGAACATTACCATATTTGGTTATCGAAAGTTAATACTATAGATGACTGCAGCATTTGTAGCGCTTAGCTTCGGGCCTCCAAATAGGGGATGTTACAACTTGGTATCAGAGCATAGGATTATGAAAAACTTTAAACTAAAATGAATTCTGAAAACATAATCCTAAGGAATTGGAGATAAGATCGGGTATGGGATAAAGCTATAGTAACATACTTGTATTTGCTATATATAAGTATACGCTATATCTCTATTCTCTTATCTCTCTTAGGCTATTCTTCTGTATCTCACGAGGCTTGAATATAGATATGGATGCCAAAAGTGGAAGAGTGAACCTTGGAGGAAGCACTATAACAAATGGTAATGCCAGACCAAATACAGAAGGAATCAAGGTCAGGCACAAGCAGGAAATGTTGGTGCTGGAGTCCCGCAAGTTGGTATTGGAGCTATGTATCCGTTTTTCATGAATATGATGCAGGCGGGTGTTGCCGCTAGAGTGGTTGGAGGAAATGTCGTAGGAGGAGTTCAAGAAGCTCTATTAGTCAACAATTATGCTATTTTGCGTAGAGACTATGTTAGGCTTGGAGGAAAGCCATTTATCGGAACTAGAGATGCTATTGAGGGGATGAACTGGTTACTGCATTGTGAGAGGATCTCTGCAGACTTGGGGATCAATGATGAGCAGAAGAGGAGGCTTGCATCGAGATAGCTTTAGGGAGCAGCTTTATTCCGGTGGAATAGCGTGATGGTTGGAGTGAATGAAGAAACAATGACATTGGCTCATTTTAAGAGGAGGTTCGAGGATAGGTTCATATATGTGATGGTGAAGTCTACCTTGATCAGAAAGTCTGCTGAGTTGGAACAGAGGGAGACAACAGTGTTAGAGTATGTTAGAAGGTTTGAGGAGTTGGCTTGGTATGGATATGCCACTGTAGATACTGTGATGAAGGGAAATGAGAAATTCATAAGGGGGTTGAAGCCTGAGTTGGCAAGGGCTACATTACCTTATATTAGGGATCCTTGTGATGTTGTAGTAGAGATGGCAATAAAACATAAGGAGATGATTTCTTTTATGGAAAAGAATAAGGCAACGGAGATCTAGGTGGGACAGGGTCAAAAAAGGAAGTTCTTTCATAAGAAGGGTGCTCAAAAAGGTGAAGCCACGAAGAATGGAAAGTCGGAGTTTTTTTGCTTTAAGTGTGATAAGAAGGGACATTTTGCTAATGAATGTTGTATTGGAAAGGCAAAGGAAGTGATTGGGAAGAAGAATATTAGATGCTTCAACTGTGATTAGATTGGCAATTACAAGAATCAGTGCAAAGAGCCTGCTAAGATGGAAGGGGCAAAGTGTTTGCATTGGAACATGATACATCGGGACCAACAACGTAGGAGAAAGGAAGGCAGCATTGGGAGGTACGCTTTAGATCCATAGTATGTCTGTTAGTGTTTTGTTTGATACTGGTGCATCACATTCTTTCATATCTCATTGTTTGGTAGATAAGCTTAACCTAGAACCCTCATACTTAGTTACTTCGTTAAGGGTTGCAAATCTGATAGGAGGGTATGCGACAGTTGGGATGAAGTGTGACCACCTATAGTTTGATTTGTTAGGTCATATCTTTGTTTGCAGTTTGCATGTATTTGACTTTATAGGGTTCAGAATTATCTTGGGTATGGATTGGTTAAGTAAGTACGATGCTAGGATATTTTGCCTTGATAGGAAAATATCACTTAGACACCCCGAATGTGGTGATCGGATTGTATTTACCATAGAAAACCCTAGTTGTGAGGTGAATGATTTGTTGGGTGTTGTGGAGGTAGAAGGCGAGTTGAGTCGAGTTTTCATGGTTAGAGAATTCGTAGATGTTTTTGAACCTGTAGTAGGACTGCCACCGAAACGAGCCATTAAGTTTCGGATAGATTTGGTGCTTGGAGCAGAACCAATGTGTGGATCGCCAAGCAGGATGACACCTACTGAGATGAGGGAATTAAAGGTGCAGTTTGTGGATTTGGAAGGTAAGAATTTTATCAGACCAAGCAGTTCGCATTGGGGAACATCCGCAATATTTGCTAAGAAGCTGGATGAATCGTTGAGGTTATGTATTGATTATCGTAAGTTGAATGAGAAGGTAATAAAGAATCGATATATGTTGCCTAGAATTAATGATTTGTTCGATCAGTTGAGTGGAGCCAAAGTATTTTCTCAGTTGGTTTTAGCAATATGGTTCCATTAGCTTAGAGTGGCAGAGGATACTATTCCTTTGACAGCATTTAGAACTAGATATGGATCATACGAATGGTTAGTAATACTATTCGGACTGACTAATGCGCCAGCATTCTTTGTGGATTTGATGAACCGAATTTTCTAAGAGCACTTGGATCAGTTTGTGTTGGTTTTCATAGATGATATTTCGATATACTCTAAGGATGAAAGGGAGCATGAAGTTCATCTTAGATTGGTGCTTGATACGTTGAGACAGCATCAGCTGAAGGCGAAGTTTTTGAAGTGTCATTTCGGGAAGAAGGAAGTGAAGTTTCTTGGTCATGTAGTCTTAGCGAAAGGGTTGTCTATAGATCCGACTAAGATTGAAGCGGTGAATAATTGAAAGAGACCCGAGACAGTGACTGAGATAAAGAGTTTCCTTGGATTGGCTGGATATTATAGGAGGTTCATTAAGGATTTTTGCAGATAGCAGCACCGATGACTAAGCTAACGCGAAAGGATGTGAAGTTTGTTTGAACCGATAAGTGTGGGGAAGCATTCCAGAGCTTGAAACACTTATTGACTAATGCAACTATATTAGTTGTTCCAGAAGGGAATCAGGATATGGTAGTTTGTAACGGATGCGTGTGGAACTGGATTAGGAGCTGTGTTAATGCAGAGAGGTAAAGTGATTGCCTAATGCTTCTCGACAGCTTAGACCGTATGAGGTTAGATATCCAATGCATGATTTGGAATTAGCGCGGTGATATTTGCATTGAAGGTGTGGAGACATTACGTTTTGAGCAGTTTGAGCTTTATACAGATCATAAGTCGTTGAAGTATTTGTTCACTAAGAAGGAGCTGAACATGAGACAGTAGAGATAGTTGGAATTTATAGCCGCTTATGGTTTTGGAATTGAGTACACACTGGGAAAAGGCAATAAGGTTGCAGACGCGCTTAACAGAAATCATCAGAATGTAGTGTTGGCAATGATAGCAGAGTGGAAAGATTTGGAAGCATTGTCGACTTGCAGAGTGCAGTGGAGATCTGAGGCGAGGTCTAGTGCAAAATCTATTATGTTATCTTGTTTGGAAGTTCGACCAGCAATGATCGAAAGATTGCTTCTAAATAGATGGGGGATCCAGTATTAGTTGAATGGATCAGGAAGTTAAGGGATGGAACAAAGAGCGATGACTTGAAAGATTTTAGTCTTGACCAGAATGGATGGTTGAGAAAGAAAGGTAGGTTATGTGTTCCAAACGTAGGAGATATAAGAAAGGAAGTTTTGGAGGAATACCATCGTTTCAAAGTTCACAATTCATCCAGGAGGAACTAAGATGTATCAGGATATGAAGAGAAGTTTCTTCTGGGAAGGTATATGTAGGTTGTGGGTGAAGCAGTGTTTGAACTGTCAGTAGGTAAAAGCCGAACATCAGAAGCCGAGTGCGTTACTTCAGCCATTAGATGTTCCAGTCTGAAAATGGGATTCTATTTTAATGGATTTTATAGACGGGTTGCCAAGGTCATACAGAGGAAATGAAAGCATATGGGTTATAGTGGACATGTTGACCAAGAGTGCCCATTTCATTCCAGTTAAGTCAACTAGGACGGCACCTGTTTTGGCTAAGTTATTTATGAAGAATATAGTTAGACTTCACGAAATTCCTAGTAGCATAGTAAGTGACAGAGATTCCTTGTTCACTAGTGAGTTCTGGAAGAGTCTACATGTGATTTTAGGAACCAAGCTCAAGATGAGTACCGCTTACCATCCATAGACCGATGGGAAAACGGAAAGAGTTAACATAGTCTTGGATGATTTGTTACGAGCTTATTTGTTAGATTTTTGGGGATCTTGGAAGGACCATCTAAACTAAGTCGAGTTTTCATATAAAAACATTTATCAGACTAGTATAGAGATGGCACCATTTGAAGCTTTATATGGAAGGTTATGTAAATCTCCCGTTTGTTGGTTAGAGACCGGGGATAGGTTGGTTCTTGGTCCAGACTTGGTTAGAGAAGCTGCATAAAAGATTGAGTTGATTTGAGCTTGGATGAAGGATGCTCAGTCTAGGCAAAAGAATTATCTAGATAGAAGACAGAAAGACGTAGAGTTCTTTGTTGGAGACCATATTTTTATTAAGGTATCACCGATGAAGGGTGTGATTCAATTTTGAAAATCTAGGAAGTTGGCACCGAGATTCGTATGACCATTTCCTATTATAGAGAGGATCGTGAAACTCGCATATAGAGTAGAGTTACCGAATAGTTTGGCAGAAGTCCATGATGTTTTCCATGTTTCTCACCTAAGAAAGTGCGTTAGAGATCCGGAGTCTACTACAGCACCAACTATGTTAGATGAATTGGTAGTAGAACCAGACTTGACTATAGTTAGAAAGCCAGTTCGGATAGTTGCGAGAGATGAGAAGAGGTTTAGAAATAAGACAGTCAGATTAGTCAAAGTCCAGTGGAGCGAAGATGAAAGAGACCGTACTTGGGAGACTGAGAGCAGGATTAGAGACACTTATCCTAATTTGTTTGATGGTATGTTTTACCTTTATGATTTTGTATACCTTATCGTAATTTCAAGGATGAAATTCTTTAAGGATGGGAGTCTGTAACACCCTATATTTTTAGTAACATTATTGGGAACATTTAGTTTGGTAAGTTAAATGAAATAATGTAAAACGGTTAATGGGTTGAGATTTGTGATTAGTAAGAGTAGTCGTGCCATATACAAATGAAGTAAAGAATTAAAATGTTAAAGGAAATAGATGAGGGGCAAAATTGGAATAAGAGTATTCTAATACCCTAAACCCTTAGGAATTCATTTCATACGTTCACTTCTATATTCACAAAACTAAAACCAAAGAAAGAGGTCGGCCACCTTTGAGGGAAGAAAAGAGAAGATAAGCAAGATTTCAAAGGAAAAGCTTAAGCAGCTTAAGCAACTTAATCAAGATCAAATCTCTAATCTCTAATCTCAAAGCTAAGGTGAATAATGGCTACATCTCATATTTTCTATTGTTTTCGGTTTTAAGGTTAAACTCGATTTATCTTGCAAAGTTTAGCCATGTTTTTGAATGATAAAATGTTATATATGCTTATTGATGATTTATGCTTATTCATATAGCTTTTATGATATGTTTTGATGTGAAAACCTTATTAAAAGACATCCAAATGCCTTGCGATTTTTGATTAGATCAGAAATGATATTTTAGAGATGGGTTTTGATTTTCATAATTTTCTGAATTAATGTGGATTTTATATTACTAGTGAGGAAAATGGATATTTGGATTTAAAAACGATTAAATAATATATGTTTTGGATCTGATAGAGGATGTTACAAGCTTCGATTCTGGCGAATTGCTCGTTGAGTTTAACCTTTAAGCTTTTAGCCTCAACAACTTCCTTGCTGTATTTCTACGATTCCTCTTGAACTTCGATTTTTTCTTTGCTTTCCTTCTTTAAAATTTCTTCAAGTTCCTCGACACGGCGAGCAAGAGCGTCCTTCTCCTTATGCAAGGAATCCATTTCTAAAGCAACTGCCTCGCTACGATGATGTGCTGCGTCGAGTTCCTTTTTGTGAGTAGCTTCCAAATGGCTTACTACCTCTGCCATTTCCTTGGTGTTCTTTTCCATTTTAGCAAGTTGGGTTTTAAATTCTAACAATTCAATGTCCTGATGCTTGATTATATCTTTGTCGTGTATAGCTTCCAACTTGAGGTGGTCTATCTCGTGTTATCCCTCAATTGAAACTTCGAAGACTTTTTCTATCAAGTGTATAAATGATTCATGCTACACAAATACATCATTCACGCACACGAGAGAACTTTCCTTGGCATGCCCCAAAACTATGTGAATGGAGGGAAGGAATTTGAGACCATCAAAGCAAATCTTTGGAAAAGTGGCCTTGAGCTCGGCCAACTTCCCTGTTGTGGAAATGTCAGGAGCAGTAGCCAGAAAAGGTGGGTCAGAGGTAGCAAGTGGATGTTTTCCTGATCGATGCTCACGAGATTGTCTGGAACTTGAAGAACCAGAATGTTGCTCGTGAGACACAGTGATATAAGGACCACGATAGGAAGGCTAGTCTCTAATTTGAGCAGGAAAGTCAGACCGTTCGCCTTGTCGAGATGTCTGGGATTGGGATTTGCGTTTGGTAGAGGAAGATGATTCCCTTGAATGATAATTCTTATCACGTCCCTCGTCCTTCTCTCTACGTCGAGTAGACTCTGAATCCTGACTTGATCGATGGTATGCAGAGAACTTCTAAGGCGATCGAAGGCTCTTGATTGAAACATTGCACCTGTAAAGACCAAATGGAAGCGTATTAGTAATTGTCGCAAGGAAGATCTACAAAAGGTGTATAGTGAATGGCGTGTGGTTGTGAGTGTCCTAGTGTTCCTCCCAACAGACCGGTAATGGTAGCTTTTCTCATCGGCGTTTTATCTCCTTTGTCAGAAGGTTGGATGCCTTTGCCACTTCTAGTGAGGGAGTTTAGTCCTTCAATGTTAATGTTTGGAAAGTCATAGCATATGATGTCGTTCGGAATTTTAAGCCATAAACTCCCTTTAACGAGCTTTCCAAGTGCTAAGAGGACGATTCTTCTTCAACTAGAGTAATAACAAACTCTGGGTCCGAGGTAAATTTTCTTCTACGAAGCTTGTACGCCAACCTTTTTTCTCTTTGTAGGTGTTTAGGATTGTCCGACTTGCGACGGTCTAAACATTGGCCTTTTTTCGAGGCCTACATCGACATCTCCTGGTTTTTCATCTTGAGAATCCTTAATTTCGCCCTCCTCGGTATCATCCTGAGTACCCTCGGTAGGGGGCACGATAGGGTTGACAGTATCTCTCTTTTGTTCTGTGACATTCCTTAATGATGCCGCACTTCCAGGAAGTCCAATAATACGACCATCTTCCAATAGCGCGAACAAGGATAGTAACTCGTCAGTTATAAGGAGTTTGATGTCCCTATGCTCAACAAGGGTATCGCGAATAGCAGGACAGCTCTTGAAAAGTTAGCACCTTCAGGACATGGGCGAACACTTGAAAGAACTTCGAATGCTAATGGATTCAAAGGAAAAGTTATGACTTGAATTAGAGAACTTGAGAGATAAGTGAAGGTAATACTTACGTCCTTCTAACCATCGTCTTGCAAATCTAGGAGGCAATGCACATAGAACCATTCAAGCTTAAACAGTGAGAGTTTGTTCCAAGCGCCCATAAACACTTCGCAATTTGGCGAAGGCTCGAGAAAGACACAAGAAAGGCTTCCCAATCGTCGTTTGAAATTATAGATAAATCTTATATCTTTGGGAGTAGGTAGACAAAATAGGACATTCATGAACAGCAAGAATGTTCCATAAATAAATGCAAAACTATTGGGATGAAGTTGTGTAGGGGCGATCCTAAAATATCTTAACATTTCCCAAACAAACGAATTGAAGGGCGGTATGCATCCAACCCAAGACATAAACTTATTGCATGTTATATACCTGGCTAGGGGCAAGTGAGGTCTATCTTGTCATGAAGGAACCAAGACATCCCCAAACGGGATTCCATGAATGCAGCATAGCTGGCGGAGAGCGGCCTCGCCAATTCGAGAGGCCTACGAATCCACTGGATTGTCTAGAAGAGTAGCGCCCTCGACGACATCAGGAGCATGGCTTATGTTTTTCCTTGGAAGAACTGGAACGTCGGAGAAAAATCATCTTGTGGGTTAGAAACTTTTGTTTTTTCGCATGATGGCTTGGAGAAGGCCTTTCAGATATAGTTGCGGAACTTGACTTCGCTTCAGAACCAATGTGTTGCATCGTCGAATCAGAGGACATGTCAGTTGAATGCTTCAAGCATCTGAAAACTATATCAGCTATACACAGTAGATAATCAAGATTAGAAAAAAAAAACCCGTTCCCCCTGTGCAAAGTGTGAACTAGTGAAGTGCAGTGCAGTATATAATAGACGTAAACAGTTTGAAATCAGAAAAATGAAATAAAACAACGAGACTTGGGAGTTTGCTCACAGAGACTGTCATCGCTGACGTCACAACTGACAAAAAGGATTGATCGATTGTGAAAGCTTTAAGATCGACTATCGGCATATTGGAGTGTGAAGTCTGTTACTTAAGTTCATTTGCAATTTTTTCACTTAGTCCATATTGAAAGTCCCGGAATTCCGATTGTTCAATCTCAAGTTTGACAGTTTAAGTATGCATGTTAGATTGTCCATTGTCATCATATGTTCAAGGTTAGCAAGGCAAACTAGTGGTGATCCCTCTACTTAACCACAACCATTGATCCCTCCATCAAAGGTCTTATATACCGAACCGTATTCCAGAGTAGGGAATGCCAATCCCTACATCACTACCAATACAGATCCCTTTCCTAAACCTTCCTTACTGATCCCTCTCCACGACTAAAGCAATGGACCCCTATCACTACCGTGTCATAATCTACCAATCCTTATGTCACTTGACACCTAGTCTTTCCTCTATCAAGACCCTTTGTCGAACCCTCACATTCTTTATCCTTCTCCCCTCTCAACTCCAGAATCAACTACCGAACCCTCCATCGAAGCCTATCCTACCGATCCCTTACCCAGAGTCACCAACACCACTAAATCCTTCATTTCTCTACATCCAACTTTTCTTCCCTCAAGATCCCTCGCCGAAACTTTCTATCTCCTAATCTCTTCTTCCTATGCATAATTTAACCTACAAAACCTTTATTCCAGCAATCATTAACTACTCTGAGATCTCTCACCACCTTATACTCACATCAGCAACTCAAGACTTATAACTGCAATTAAAAGAAGCATCACAAATTCATACCTATATTAAAACACGAAGGTACGAATTAAGTTAGGGACGAGTGTTCAAGGATAACTAAATTGAAGGCAAAGGAAAGATGTGTTTGTGGAATGGTTGGAATCGAGGATGGATTTTGGTCAAATTTGGAGAGCTTCAGTTTGGCAAGAAAGTTCTGTGCAAATGCAAGTAGAATGAAATAGTAAGGAAGGTAGAAAAGAATGGCTTGTATATATGTGTGTATGGGAGAGGGTTCGGCAGTAAGAGAATTGAATGAGTCATAGGTGGAGAAGGGTCGGCATTGAAACCTGCCGATCCCTATTTGCATAACTACGAAGATGGATCGACATAATGAATGTCGATCCCCTTAGATAAAAAAAATGAATGATGAATGATTGTGAAGGCTTGGTTATAAAAGTAAGCATACAAAATATTTTAGAAATTGGCAACAACCCGTGAGCGTTCGAACACGTCTGGGAGCCAACAACAGATACATGTATATGAATATGCACAAGAATGGTTTAAAAGTTCAACTCTTTGAAATCGACAGAAAGTAAAATCAAACCTGAAACTTTCAAGTTCGAGGCTGGACCAGATAATAAAAGTTTACAAACTCTCGTGTAATCGGATTTATATATGTTGATGAAGAATAGCACTGGATTTATATCTTTGGAAACCGACCAAGCGTCATAACAATCAATCAGGAAGCTAAATGGACTTCTTTTCAATGGTTCAGACATATTTCGATTGAAAGCACATCATGTTACTCACAAGACGGACTTTGGGGGGCAAGTGTTACCCAATATCCTAACCCGGCTATATTAAATTGATTGCACAAGATAGGTTGGACTGATATCGAGAACAATGACCTCGAAGCAATAGCTGTAGGACCTGGAAGTGAAGTACAGATGGTTATATGAAGCCAGAATTGAATGGAATTGGTAGATAGATGATTCGGGATGCTTGAAATATGGATATTAACTTGAACAAGCAAGGGATTGGCATGACATGGTGGTACCATAGGTTTCGATATGGTTAGTTAAATAAGGGATCCGCATGGATGAAGCAATCGAGGGATCAGCATAAATAGTGGTGTATGCATCGGCATAGATGGAAGTGTATGGATCGACATGATTGGATAAGCAGATGGATCGGTATGGTCAAGGCAAGATGGATTGGCATAGCATGAAAGAGGAATCGGCAGAGTTTGATAGGTAGTAGGAGATCGACATACTAGAGTCTACTATGAGGGAACAACACATAGCTACTTGAAGGGTCGGTAGAAAATAGCTTACAAGGGAGTTTGAGTCAAAGATCAATCAAAAGCATGAGCTCCACTAGTTTAAAGACTTGATATTTGAAGAACCAACATATCTAAGCATAGAGAAGCCACCATAGGGATCGTTGCCCACGAATCGACCAATGAAGGGATCAGTACCTATCCCTCTTCATTGGGATTTAGGCCTAGCGACCTTTATGTTGGGCCCAAATGGATAAGAAGGTCCTATATCCGAAGTTTCAAAGAGATTGGTAGTCACCTTTACCTATAAATACTGGCCTAGAGTGTCATTCTGAAGATCTTTATGCTGCTGGTTACATTAGCCTTTATTGTAATCAAGTTTTCTCCTAACTTCTTGATGTTTGTTGTTGTAATCAAACTATTAGTGAATCCATAAAGATAATCTTCAAAGTGGACGTAGGTATACAATGCCGAACCACTATAAATTCTTGTGTACTTGATTATTGCTTTGATTTGCTTGTTCGTTTATTCCATTCCTCTATTTTAATTTTGTTTTCGTCATTTACTTCTCTATGTAAATCTATTCTTGGGTGATTGTGATCAATTTGGTTGCAAAGAATATGCTAGCCGTATTTTATCAAATGTTGCCTTGATTCTGTCTTCCCATCGTATGACGGCATTGCTGGCATCACAAACCTTTGTGGTATTCCTCGCGTAGAATATTCTCTGTAAACAGAGTCTGGCTCGGGAAGGAACCCCAATCATTGTTAGTACAATATTGGCTCTCACTTATCATTCTCCTAATCATTTCAGTCAAATCTGGTTCAGTTGGTTCTATCGAACGTCGGTAAACATGATTCGCCTCAAGTGTTTGGCCCAGCAAATGCACTTGGTTTGTCTCATGATATCTGGGTTCCCCTGACTCTCGGAGAACTGTTTGCTCGGCAGTCCCATACATATAATCTCTTCGCGGCAGATCTACAGTAGCCTCTTGACCTCCGACATTCTGATCATCTACAACATGTCCAAACGCCAAACCAGCAGCACTTTCCGAGAATCGACCATCATGGCCTGCACTCGATGGTTCGGTATCGAATGGTCTCGATGGTTCGGTACCGACCCGTAATCTATGGCTGTGATTTGGACCCGTCTTCTGTTTCGATCTTCCAGCGTCCTTCCTTAGCATTTTCTATTTTTTGTCTCTCTGCCTATGTTTTGATGATGAGGAACTGTCCGATTCTAAATCTAAAGGCGCTCTATCCTTCCTACTTCTTCTGTGACTACTAGTTAGTTAAGTTAGTAAATCTAAACTCTGCTCATAACACATTGCAACTTTCCTGGAGCTTGTCCTCCATCTATTTCATCATGCGGTCCATTTCAACCATGGTGACTACATTAGAAGGGTTCTGAACCTCCATAATAGTTGGTTACGCAACCTCTCTAGCAAGTTAGGGATCGATCTCCTAAACATCTTTTGCAGCACATGAAGTGGTGGAATGGTCTCTTCTGGGTGCCATTAGCAAGCACTTATGTATATTCTTGAAAATCCAAGAAGTTAAAAATTCCCAAAATTTAGCAAAGGAAACTGGATCTATCTCTTGGATTTAGTCAATCCAACAGTAAATGATGGATTCAAATAGGTCTGAGAACCATCACTCACTGAAAGCACCAAAATGTTAATGTCAAGAATGGCACTACACTAGCAGCTAGATTATGTAGAGAAAAGGAGGTGATGAAAAGTAAACTAAAAATGAGAAATAAATAGTAGACAAAGATTTACAATGGTTCGGAAAGATGTGCCTATGTCCACTTAACAATTCTTCTCATTTTATTGCTGAAAGTACCACAGGTGTTCTTATGGTTCGTCGCCGAACAATAAATGATTACAAGAAATAAGTACAAGTATTGAAAAATGAAAAAGATCCCATAAATACAGACTCTCATGGTCTATTTATAGGTGTTGGTTAGTAGGAAAGTCTCAGGCACGTCCATTCCCATGTTCTCCATGATCTCTTGTCGGCAGCTGAAGAAGACAACATAACAAGTTTAACAATCCATATGGATTAGCGCTTAACCATAGCTATGGGTCATTACCGACCTATAAAACTTCATCCATCATTATTCTGGACTTTTGGAGATTGATCGCTTTATTGTTAGCTTTACAGTTCCAAAGTTGTTTGAGTCATTATTAGCTTGTTTCTAAGTCCAATTGATGGGTTTATCGAAGGGTGAAGTTACTAATTCAGAGAACTTTAGGTGGTCGATGAAGTAGAGCATGAAAACTGTGTTATGGAGCATGGAATGGGCTTCTAAGATCTTGGGCATCATGTAATAGGAAAATGGGACCAAACCCATGAAGTAACATGGTTCGGTATCGAACTATGTATGGTTTAGGACCGAGCCATGTACTTGGCTAGGTATTGTCCCATCTTTTGCATGGTAGTTTGAGTTTGGCTTTTCGGACTTGGTTGGACCACTCTTGTGATAACCCGGATTTTTGGACATCCGGTAATTGAATAATTAACTAATTTTATTTGGTTGAACAAATAAAACTTTGATACTTAGAAAATATCTGGATGTATATAAATGGATTTGAACTATAATAAATGCTGAATTATAAATATCTGGAAATGATAAATCTTATAGTAAATTAACAAATATATAATTAGATATGTGCAAACTTTATAATGTTGAAAATTTAAGTGTGTTCATATAAGTATATAAGTATGTATATATATGTGTGTATATATATATTGTGATTTGGAAGTTATGATTTGAATTTAATATAATAATTTTCAAAAGCTATTTCAAGTTAAATTTTAAATTTTAAAAACTCTAGAGATAAATATTTATTAAAAGTATGATAGTTAAATAGGATTCAATAAAAAGAGTTTATTACGCTTTCTTTTACATGTACTAATTATGATTTGTATATAAAGATATAAACATAGATTGATAAAAATAGATATAAAGACATGAGAAATATTAAATAAAGGTTTAAAACATTTTAAGCTTTGTAATACATGCATTTAAACATTTGTAACTTGAGATGACATGCAAATTAACAAGTGGCAATGTGTTCCTTTAAGATTGAATTATATGAATAAAAGGTTAGAGAAACCTGGCCACTTATTCTTTTCAGTGGAAATTTTCGTTCTCTTCTCTAAATCCTTCATTCATCTTTAAACTAAAAAGAAAATAAGATCAAAACTGTTTTCAATCTGAGATCAACTCAAGCTTCAAACAAATACACCAACAACTTCAATTGCTCAAATATTCAACCTGAAGCTAAGCGAAGACTCAACTCAAAATACAAGCAAGACTTAAGATCGGATTCAATTCAACTTCAAAGCTTCAGATAAAAAAAAAATTAAAAGCATTTTTCCAGATTTCAAAACACTGTCCAGTGCTCTCTGTTCATCATTAAGGTGAGTAAACAAAATGTTAAAAACAGTAATATGGTTGCTAGTTTTATTTGCATGTGATAGTCCTATATGAAAAAGTTGTTTGAATGATGGATTTTATCTAGTTATATATGAATTACTATGATCTTATGTGAATATACCTGTATATATATAAAAACTGCCTCTGTTCAAATGTTCCAGTAAACAAAACAAACCTTAGATCTACCATATTATCTTGAGACTATATTTAAGTGTTGTTGTATGAATGTAAATAGGCCTGCATGTATATATTTATTAGTGTAAGATCTGTTTATTGTTTGTTTGAAATATACATGTCTGTTTTTAAGTTACAGAGTTAAAAATAAATCAAGGAATCAAATTTCTCCTTATCTATTCTTTGTTAATCTTTTGTTTTCAAATAAGATAGGATCGTTTAAACATAATCTAACTTTTAAAACCATAGTTAAGTATTCAGGTTTGAGATCTGCCTGGATTTAAGAAAATACAGTATGAATCTTGGAAAATTGTTGAAACCAAGTGTTGTTATTTGTTGATTAAATTATATAATGTGAATCCACTCAAGAAAATAAGATTTTCAAAACAAATCTGGTAATTTTTAATTGAGTAAATTAAGAGCAGTTTTGAGTTGAATTGAAAATGGGTTTTCACAAATTTCTGGCAATCCTCAAACAATTGATACTCGAGATTCTTGTCGTAGCTTGGTTGATGGCCAGAGATGTCGAGAAAAATGCCTGATGATTTTATCATCCTTTGTGGCATTGGCGATTGGACGAAATAGGGTTTAGGCACTTTGTTTAGTCGTGGTTGGAATCGTGACGACTGGAGCATCTATGATGGATCGAGCTTCATGGGAGTGATGGGGATGGATGCGTAAATGACTTGGGAGGTTATGGCCGAAGTTTCAGATGAAATGGTGGTCGGAGACGTGGTGGCGAGACGTTTCGTTCCAGGTGATGTCAAGTTTCTGTTTCAAGTGGAAGTCTCGTTTTCGATTTAGGCTTGATGCTTTCAACCTGCTGCTCGAAGTTGGATGTCGAGTTGATTCATGACTTGCCGGAGGTAGTCGAGTTCATCAGAGGTGGTCGGAGCATCTGTGCACGTGCACAACGGTGAGGTGCGTGTCAGGAATGATGGTCGTGGGCGACTCGAAGGGAGTATCGGGAATTCTGGGTTCAGACTCGAGCACTTGCTCGTGTTCGTGAGGATAGTATATCAGTAGTTTTTAAGTTTTAAGAACTGAGGGGAGAAGAAGTAGACGCGGGAAAATCTCGAGACGATCTCGAGTAAAAGCGTGGTTGACACGAAGCAGGGATCGGAGAAGAATAGTGTTAAGCGTTTTAAAAGTTTTATAAAAATAAAAGTTTAAAATTTTAAGAATGATTCTATGTTTAAACTTTTATAAACCTCTTTTTAAAAAAATCTTAACTTTATTTTAATGGCATGTTTGAATAAAATTTAAGTTGTTAAAATTTAAATAAAATGTTTTAAAACTAAATCATTTTATAGTTATAATTAAATGTTAATTAAAGGTTAAACTTAATAATGTGATTAAGTAATTAACAAAAGAAAATGATTTATTTAAGATAATTAAGATTTTGATAATTTAATAAAGTGTAATTAATTAATTTTAATTATTAATTAAATAATAATAAATCAATAGTTAAAGATTATAATTAATTAAGAATTAATTAATTTGTAATTAAGAATTATTAATTAGATAATTAAAGTTAATTAATTAATAAAATCAAAGTTTAATTAATGTGATTAATTAAGAAATAATTAAGTAATTAAGGATAATTAAGAATGATTAATTAATTCAAATGGTTGTAGTTAATTAATGATATCTTAAGCAGGGTTAGGTGATTAATTCTTAAGTGATGATTTTAACTTGAGTTAATTAAATTAATTATAATATGGATTCATAAGTCTTACTTATGGATGATTAATTATATTGAATGCTTTGGGTTATTAGATATCTCTAATATGTAGTGTTATGTGAGATGATATGTTTGGTTTAAACTGTGATAATATGGGTATCTATCGATGATGAATTACTTTGTAAAAGCGACACCCTGTATTTAAAATTTAATTGTATTCACTTAAATAACTTGGGTTAAGGTGACATTGGATTCGAAGAGACCGGAGTCGGGTATTAGTTAATATCCGAAACCACTTCGATTTGAAATCTTCTAAAATTCTTTGTAGATTGATATGTGAAATCAAATAGGCCGGTTTGGAATAATATGGACCATTTAAACTAAGTTGGATACCTCGATATTGTTTTTATAAGTGTTGATTATATAAGTTGTTTACTTGTGGTAAAGTAAGAGTTACCCGGGTTTAAATAAGTTCTATGGATTGGAATTTCTTGTTAGATGAGTTTACTCACGCTGGTTTCCAGCCTGACCCGGGTGTTACTTTGATGTAATGCTCGGGTCAGACCGAGTATTACAGATTTCCAGGTAAGGACGTTCTGGAGCTCAGGAGGCGAGCTGGATGGCAGGAACGTATGGAGTATATTCCGCTATGATATATTATAGTTGTTAGAGACATGTTAATTCTAACTGTCTAGTAAAATTGTGAATGTTGTAACTCTGATGTATAAAAATGTAATTAACAAATACAGTTTTCTTTGTATAACTGATATTATTATTTAATATTGTATTTTGATCCGCTGCGAATGTGAGAATCTGTGTCTTGTTCTGTTTCTTTCTTCTATCTCTTTCTATTTCTTCTAACTATCTGGAATTTTCGGGTTCGAAATTTCCGGGTCGTTACAACTCTCTTAAGTCTTTTGGCTATCTTTCTAGTCACTTGCCTCGATAACCT
This sequence comes from Allium fistulosum, assembly GCA_030737815.1. NCBI lineage: Eukaryota > Viridiplantae > Streptophyta > Magnoliopsida > Asparagales > Amaryllidaceae > Allium > Allium fistulosum. The sequence goes on from CM060904.1 coordinate 343,054,471, forward strand.
AACACATGCAACTTGTCTAATCTGACTAAATATTGCCGGGTCAAAAGGTCGGATAACAACATATAAGGCCTTTCTTATACATATTAAATGTGTATACATAAAGTGTAAAGCCTTACTAAAATTTTAAGCAATTACCTTTGGAATATTGTCATAGCTGGTCTTATGATCGCCCTTTTCATGTTGCATCGGACACTTCATCGGTTCCCCATGCCTTTATTTTGAAGCTCGTCGATCCTAGCCCATATTTCTTCTATTTTACATATTCATTAGTATTTTATGCATGTGTATGTATCTCTCTGTGTGTATGTTTATATGTTATTTAGATAAAAATTTATAGGTAACTCAGCACAAAATTTGTGGAAGTATCGTCTATCCAACTGTTCACGATGGACCCATCCAATGACTCAGTCTTATGAGTCCTACAATAGATTTGCCAAGATGAAAGTTCACCATGCTTCTCTTTATATTGAAATTTGAACTAGTAAATTACCATATAAGAATATTTTAATTTATTTAAAATTAAATAAATTTAACAAATAAATATGAAGCATATCATTATGATAACCTGCATATGATCTAGAGCTACCGCTATGCAACTTAAGGTATTTTTTTCCTATTATTTTTCGATTATTTTTATGGTTCTCTGTCAGTATGCCAAGAATGTTTGTATATCTCTTGGGCTAGAGTTGGATGCTTTTTTCCACTCATACATATTATAGGTCCACTCTCGATATTTGTAGGCTGCCTTGGACGCCCAAATATTTCTCATGATTGCTTAAAAACCACCATCTTTCCAAGCAAATTTCACTGCAAATGAAATTGAATATATTATAAATAAAGTAACATACATATTTATAAGACTATTGTATATATAGTGTGTTGTGTAATAAAATTATCTTACTATAAACTCCTAAAGCATGAGTGTCTTTACATTAGTAGGTATGTCGGTAAATGTGGGCCATAAATCTATGATCCCTGCAAGCATGTCTTCATGAATAACATCGAATGTAGTACTGCAACTGAAATCCCTCCTATATATGCATAATTTGTATTAATAGACATTTGCATATATGAATATGTGTGTATGTGTGTGTACATGTGAGTGTCACCATGTATACACAAATATATACACATATGCGTATTTAAATAGTAAAAATTGAACTATTTAATTAGCACACATGTATGTGTGTATGTATAACTTGATAAAAGATGTTATCATGGTAACTGTGTGTGAGTGTGTATCAATATTAATGTATATATGATTGTTTTTGTATTCAAATAAGTAATTACTCACCCTGATCCTTGTTCTTTCAATGAAACATCAACTCATTTAATGAAGAAGAGTACATCTTAAAGGCACGAGTGGATAGACTTGTAACATTAATAGGTGCAATGGGACTATTAAGGAGACATCATATATACATCATGCTAATCTGAGTAGGATCCACCATGATCTAATGAGTGGGATCCACCATGGTTGTGTCTTGACCTCGACTAGGCTTATACGTTATAATACATATAAGGATATATATACAATATAATAGTAGATATTTACTCCTATATGTTTCATAAATGAGTGAATATGACAAGAGGATTAGCAGTTTCCAAGGTGTATAAGCCTAGAATTGAATAATCATTTATACACACATACCTTCACGATAGATTATTAATAATAGAGAAAAAAATAGCCATATAAGTAAGCAGTTTTACAATCAATTATACATATGCTACCAATTATCAGCATCATTATCAATATCATCATTTACAATACCATCATCATACTCATGTTCATTAACTTTGAAATCATCATCAACATCATTAAAGACTATGACATTATCTTCATTAACATGACATCTTCATCTTTTTCAACTCTGTCAAATACTTCACGGTTAAGTGGTTTTGCATTATCATTTTACGTGGAGTATTTTGTTGTTCTTCAGATTATTTTGGTATAGATGATCATCAAGGACGATCATATTCCCATGAATGACCATCTCTATTTTGTTTTAATGACAATCCACCAGTCATCCTTGTTGTTGTTCATGGCAGGGTAAGGCGCACAATAAACTTGTGTTACTTGTGTCGCTAGTACAAATGGATCGTTTCCCTTATATCGCATTTTATGATTTACCATAACAAGGGGATAATCTTTATGTATACGACATGCTCCAATATTAGGAATAGTATTAAACCACTCATGTTTGAATAAAAAAGTTTTAAGCTCTAATAGCGCCGAATAAATGAGTTCAGTTATTTCCTATAACATTCCATAATATTCATGTAAATCGGCACTCAGTTCATCACCTTTAACTTATACTCCACTGTTATAAGTTGTTTTACTAGCCCCAAACTCCTTTGTATGAAATTTAAAGACGTTTAAGTACATGATTGGGAATTTTTTGTATTTCTAAGTGAATCAAATGCAAGAATTTTATAACAAATATCACTGAATCCCTTATCAATAACTTATTGAATTAAATGAATACACATTAATATATATAATAAAATGTTTCAGATTAATCTATTCAATAAATGTATATGCTTACATATTTCTAAAACTATGCCTCGAATCTATTACTGGGTTAAACCCTTGGACTTTATTGCTCAAATTGACTATTGAACAACGGATGTTCTTAAAATAAACATGATTATGATATATAACACGATATTGATAATAAACAAACAAATACATTTTTACAAACCTAATAAGATCTAATAATCCTTCATTTGAGAAGCACCATTGTTCTAGCAGAAAACTGTATAGGTGTTTTGAAAACTTCCATTCATTCATTTACCAGACGGATGACCACATTTTTTAAATAGAAAAAGAAATGTCAGGTGACTCATACATAGCATCATCACCACGAGGACCACTATTAGAATTTAGCTTAATATGGCCTTCGAAGTAATATTAGAAGAATGTGGATGCTTCTTAAACAATATATGGTTAACATTTTTCTTTTTTTTAAAGGTTACCCAAATACCTTCATATGAAATTTCTCAAAAAAGTTATCAATTATACGTTTATTATGTTGATTATGAACAAGAATATAAATCCTACCTATACTATACATACCTCTCAAAAGGATACATCCATCCATACTGCAATGGCTCTCGCATTAAAGCTTCGGTTGGTAGATGTAAAGGATGATGGTCCATGTAATTCAAAACTCCAAAAGGAAATATTTTTTCTAATTTACACAATAATTTTGGTATATCCATTTCAATTTTATTCAAATTATTTCTATTAAGTCTGGTTAAGCACTACTCTTCGTAGAATGAACTAAGCTCAACAATAAGCATCCACAAGTTTGACGGCAATGGCTCCTTAAATACTATCAGGAAGATAATCTCTAAAAATATGTGACAATTATATCTCTTCATACCTAATATTTGAAGATCCTTCAATCGACATATCTTTTCATGTTCAAAGCAATTCCATTTGGAAACCTCAAAATTTGAACCCACTCAAATAGTTTTTGTCAACGCTTATTTTCCAGCTTGCACCAAGCAAGGCTTTTGAAATTTGATCATTCGTTGTCAATTTTAAGCTCATGATGATTACAACATAACGCGATATCCTTCCTTGAATTCAAATTATATTTTGTTATTCATTTAATGTTCATTATCATGTTAAAGAACTTCTCGAACACATTTTATCATTATGCATTATGTCTATATTATGTCAAAGTTTCTGATTTTTCCAATATGGTAACCACTAAAGTATACTTTTTTGTACCAATTCTGATACTCTACTTTACTAGGAATTTTTAGCTCTTTTCCTATCTCATATATTTTGGAATAATCTTGCACAAGCTAATACACTTCTTTGTGACTCATAATTGTAGGTGGCTCTAATGTAAAAATTGTATTTCTCTTAAAGGTTTTTTCTTATCAAATCTAAAATGATCGTTTATGCACAAAAAACAATGATGTTAATCCCATCAACACGAGTTACCACCATTCGTAAGTCGAAATAATTCTCTCAAATCCATGCAAATAGGACAAGTGAATTTCCACTAGTATTCCATCTAGAAAGCATCACATATGCAGGAAAATTGCTTATTGTCCACAACGAAGAAGCAAACATTCCGACGTTCTTTTTTGGCATCGTACCCTCTATCCATATCTTTTTCAACTCCTCAACCAATGGGTGCAAGTATATGTCTCTCCTTTTTTTGGATTTTTAGGTCCAAGAACAATTGCAATTAGAAACATATATGGATTCTTTATACACATCCATGAGGGAGATTGTATAGTGTTAGAATAACTAGCCACGTTGAATAAGGTTTACCAAACAAAGCAAATGGTGGAAAACCATCCATACATAAGCCAGTTTTACACCACTGTATTCTTTAGCAAATTATAGGTATATGTTATCAAAATGTTTCCAAGCTTCTTCATCTGAAAGGACATAAAAAACATTCATCTCGTTGCCCTTCACAATGCCATCGCATGTGATTTGCACTAACAGCATATGCATATAACCTTTGCAATCTAGGGTTAATCGGGAAATAATGCATTCTGGTAGAAGGCACGCCTTTACCACTGATTTTTTGTTGACTTATATCTAGGTTGTTCATATGACACAACGTCAGATCTTTATCTTCTTTCCAATAAATCATGCATCCATCAGGATACGTGTTAATTTTTTCATACGCCAATCCAAATGTAGAGACATTTTTTTAGCGACTGCTAGTTCTCTACCAACGCATTGGCGGGTGGAAGCATTTTTTTTACAAAAGCTAAGAATTACATTCATTAGGTTTTTCGATGAGTTATATCTGGATTTTATAGCAGTTAACCTAGATTTATTGACAAGTGTGTCATTTTACAGCCTTCATATAATGGTCATTTTGATGCTTCTAACAAGTTGAAAAAAAATTCACTTTCGAGTCAAGCTCTTTCTCCAAATATGGTTTGTTTGTCCATATACTCGGACCAACAACATCATGAACCATTTCAGTCATTCTATTTTCTACTCCTATATTTTCATTAATAGAGGGTTCATCATAATCAACATCTATATTTATGACATCCTCTTGTACAACCTAATCATCATATCCATGATGTGTCCCTATATGATAGTTTGGCATAAAACCACATTGAATGTAACATCATACTATAATACTTTATAAGTTTCAGGTAAGGACATTTTGAACACGGACATCGAATTTCTTTCATATTTGTTTTATTACGAGAAGCCACTTTCATGATGCTTCTACACCATTTCTAAAGTGCTATGGTATCGTTCATCTTTTTTTTACTTTTACCATACATCAAATTTTGAAATTTCAAATAATACAGCATTTATATACTACACGTAAAAATATTGCATTATTTCTCACACAATAGTATATTATTACTAATTTTTTTATAAAACTAAACATCACTAATAAAACAGTATATTACTATCATTTAACTAAAAATATAATTAGTATCTTATACTATTGTTATTTTTTTTATTATCAATAAAATAAAATAATTTTAATTTTTCTTTATTATTAATACCATATATTACTAAGTTTAGGTAATATTACCATTCATTGTTTATTAATACAACATAATATCATATTATGTTGTTATTTGTATTCTTATCAATAAAGCAATATATATTATTATTATTTTATACATAATACCATACATAATTAAGTTTAATTAATAACATTGTTTATTATTAATTTTATTATCAATCTTAGTTAATAATACCATTCATTATTATTTTTATTATAATATCATTTTACGGTGTTTCATTAATAATACTATCGATAAATAATGTCATTTTTATTAAATTTTAATAAATAACACCATACATTATTGTTAATTGAATGATTTCAATATTTTGTCTTAAATTTTCAAACTTTGGATAAATCCAGATTATATAAAAATTATAACATTTTAAAAAAATCAAATTTTAGGAACTCAAGTGATAAAAAGTAAAAAAATTGTACTTTAGAATATCCTAATATATATATATATATATTCAATTATGGTTTAAGTTTGTATTTTATCATATTGTTATTAATTTTTTATTACCTATACTATATCGATAACAATGAATTTATCAAATGTTGATGCCGAAAATGGTACAACATCCAAAAGCCTATTGAAATATAAAGATCTAATAGAAAATAACATAAAAGTAAAGAACATAAAAGAATTTTTATAGTGGTTCAATAATCTTTGACCTACGTCCACTTTATATTTTTACTGATTATAGGTTTGAGAGAGAGATTTAGATCACAAGTACAAGGAATTTTCAGGTTCTAAAACCTAGAACTACCAAAATGTCCGCCTTGGTGACTATTTTGAAGAGAGATAGAGGATGATGAAGAAGAAGAAAAAGTGCCAAAATCCTCTCTTGGTTGCTATAGAGCTGGTATATATAGAGGAACGCTCTGCAGATTCATAAGCTCATTTTATATGAGGTTCAGATGAAGGTCCATAGGTCCAGAGGATAGCACAACGGCCCAAACTCCAACATAAACCTCTTGGTACCTTGAGGTTCCTCTCGGTACTGAGTGGTCTCTTCTTGGTGTGAACCCTTTTCTTTTGCTTATTTTGTTTCCTATCTCCAATTTGATGTGTTCCAAACTCATTTTCATGAAGATCGAATTTCCTCTAACGTTTTCCTTGATATCGCTTGTCTTATCCTGCTTTCTTCTCATCAATCCTTAGAATTGCTCTTTTATTCTCTAAAAAAGTACTTTATGACAATTGCTAATGGTTGCGCATCATGTATGAAGAGTTTGGGGGTGCAAAGTGAAAGAAATACCTCTCGGTACCGAGAGGTCCTCTTAGCCCTATTTTACTTGTAACTTGTTGAATTCCATCTTTTGATCTTTCTAAGCATATTTCCAAGTTCTTGAGTCATTTCTTCCTCGTATCGATCTCCTAATTCAAGTTGAAATATGCTTGGTCAAAAAGCTGGTTAACATTTGCCCTCCAAAGTATGCCTTATTATTAACCCAAAAAATGGATCAACGCCCTTGATTGAGTGTGAAAGCACCAGCCCTATTCATACAAAGCAGTAATATAGAGAATACATGTCAAAAGAACATAAATAGAAAGAAGACAAGAAGATTTTTTATAGTGGTTCGGCTGTTAATGAAGCCTACATCCACTTTATAGGTTTTATTATTGAGTGATTGTTGTTACAAAGTTAATTGGATTACAAAGTTCTTGAATTCCTTCGTTAGATTAAGTCCCTAATGTTAGAGTTCACTGAAGAATCACAGTGAACCCTTTGGATGACCGTTGTGAGGAAGGACAAGAGTGAAGAAAGCTTTCTGCAGAGTTTCAGCAACCAGTCTGGAGGATCTCCTTTATGTTGCAGATAGGAGAGTAATTATAGATGTTGGAGAGCTACTGGGCCAAGCATGTTTGCTAAATGATTGCTGATACTCATAGGAAGGCGCATTGAAGATGGAATCACGATACGAGCCAAAATGATGGATCGCTAGCGATCCATAGGATTGGCTTGAAGGCAAGCCAATGCCTTAGCGTTCTCCCCTTGCCTTGCTCCATGAAGATCACATCTGATTGATGAAATAGTATGTATCGTTAGCGATCCATATTATATGGATTGCTAGCGATCCATATACTTAGCCTAATTTTGGAATTTGCCTTTTGGATGGCCTTCGTTGTCTTGTGTCGATGTTGTTCATGTAGTCTCGTAGCACATTTCCTTGTTTCGATGATGGTTTGCTTACCAGTTGTATTTGGCTATTGATTGGACCAGACGAATGCTTGTCTCTTGATTTAACTAGCTCTAAATATCCTCAAACCTAGCCAATGTTCTTAGAATACACATTGTAGTATGATCCAAGAAGATTGACAGACCCATGAGCAAATGCTATGGATCGCCGGCGATCCATAGGCTATGGATCGTCGGCGATCCAGGTCCATAGAGAGTTTTACTGTCTTATCCTCTGACTTCCTTTGGCTTATTGTTCTAGTCCTTTTGGTTGGCTTTGGAGCTATTCTGACTCAATCAAGTTGTTCTGACTTCTTTCGGATTCTACTGGGTTAAACCCAAATAACATTTGCTCCCTAGAGTATGTCTTCATTAAAAACAAGACGTGCTCTAGAAGTAATCGCTTTTCAATTTCTGCTCATCGAGTTCGAAGTAGTCATGCTAGCCATGCAAATTTGACTTTCTCTATTCCATTGCTTGTTAAGCTTTGACCTGGACTGCCATTAGTTGTCGTAACGGACCAAATTTTACTCTATAGCTTCCCAATATGTCTTGAAGTAGTATATGGTTTTCGTTAGACAAGTTTGAAAACAAACATAGGCAACTCTATGGATTGCTAGCGATCCATCATGATGGATTGCTAGTGATCCATTAACTTAGGATTTTTTTCCAAGCATTCCATTCGTTCCTATTTATACCCTTCGTGCCGACCCATTCCAGTTTCATTATATGACTCGAGCTTCCACCTTCTTGCTATTCAAGCCATCTTCTATGATTCGATCCACCATCTCCAGCGATTCGATCCAACTTCGAACAAGCTTCCATCGACATCGCCGATTTCGCCTTGCCATTGACTCTAGAACTTCACCGCCGCCTCGATTCTTGCTGTGCCAAACCCTATTTCCTTTGTTTGCTTCCTTGGATCACCGTGGATCCATCGTGTTTAGCCCCCTGATTTGAAAACTTCGACCGTATTTGCGTTTGGATCGCTAATTGAGAAATCCGACAGTCTTTGTGTTGTGATCATTAATTCAAGGTGGGTTTGCTGATTATGACATTCGTTTATCATTTTGACGATGGAGTTGTATTTGTGATGACAGTCGTAGAAAGTCCGAGTTGATTGCGGTTTAATGGAGAAAGATAGAAAATTGAGTCTTGAGTTCTTCATGGAATGACATTCGAGTCGTGCCCCAGTGCATGACATGTTTTGATGTGTTCGTCAATTGAACCAGAATTGACTTGCGCTAGGTTCCATTGTCGATGCTGCATGACACATTGTGAAATAGTCTCGCCCCTCAGGAGGATTCGAATTGATTTTTCTTTCTTTTGCATGCACGGTGTACCTGTACTGGGAGGAACTTTCCACGTCATTTCGCACAACGGATCCACTATCGATCGTTGATCGATAACGGGTAAGTGTAGAAGAAGTAATTCCAAAAAGAATACGATACGGGAAGTCTTTTTCCCTTTTAGCTCTGAGTGTACTATCTATACGGGATAAAGCATTTGCAATGTTCAAAGCACCGAGCCCACCACCTATAGATAACACACTGCACTTACCCCGGTACATACTTGAAATCCGACATGTTAGCATGAATCAATATTTCTTCGGAATTCAAGTGTAGTAGGGGGAATTCTTAGTTTTAGAGTAGAATTACCTGACCGTTTCGGATGCAAGTCCTATTGTTTTGAATGAAGTACCCATCTTCTCGCTGTAAGTCTAGCGGGGGAAATCCTACACTTTTAGAGGCCGAGTTGTCGTTTGTCTCCCCTTCTTCTTCTACTTCACAGGTTGAATATGGCTGACTAGTTCCAGTTTGTCCAGTCTCAGATCGAACTCCTCCTAACTTTAGAGTTCTTCTCAATTTGACAGAGAGAGCCTCCTTCGTGATTTCTGCTAAAGTCTTGCATGACATCTGCCTACAGCACGGCATTCCACTGGAAGACGTGTGACTCCTAGAGAAGATGAATTTGCTCATATGCCACCTCTAGGATATACTGCTTGTCATCAATAAATGTGCCTGAATGAAGCAGTGCTCCTCTTCAACAAATTTTTGAGAGAAACCTCCCTCGAACTTGGGAATCACTCCGTTCCAGATACACCCCAACGGATAAGCTAATCTAACCTGCCTGCACGTTCTTTTCTTGCGGACTCTCAACCGTGCCCCAAGCTTCGACGAGTTGAGATATTTTCTCTCGTTCAAAAGAAGAGACGAGTGTTCATCCTTGGTTGTGATTGGGGCCTAGGGAAACCGTAAATTTGTGTTGTGACTGCATAGCAATTTATCTTAATTCAAGACTCAATACTTCTTTGTTAGATGACCTAAGGGATTCAATAGTCTCTGGACAACAGTGGGTAAGTTCTTTTTCTTACTTATAGAGCTCCGATATGTTGCTACGGAATTTCTAACGAGTCAAATACTTCCTACAGTTATTCTGAGGCCTAACAAAGACTTATCTCTTAACAAAACTTTCTAAACCTTGACGACTGATGATGCCGAGGAGAGATCAATTAAATTTTTGTAAATAGATGAAAACTTGTGTCGGTACGGATAGTTGCATCTAGGGAGATCTACAGTCTCATCCCCTTCTCAATCTAGGGTACATACGCGATCCACTTCTTCGTCTCATGGTCTGAAGAGGGTGTTTTTCAAGAAAGGGAAGGCTTGTCTGATGAGTCGGCTACAGAGACTCACGAGGTAAAAAACGCCGCGACCGAAGCCAGTTGCCCGGCTAGAATGCCCCCGATTCTGGAGGAAGGGGAAGAAGAGCTTGATCAGAGAGAATGCAAGGCTATGATAGATATAGAAAAGGAGGAGGGTGAAGTTGAGAGCAGTAGCAATGAGTCCTCCTCCAGTGACGATGATGATTTCTATGCAGAATCTAACGATGGAGATTCTGAATCATGTGACGAGACTCCGAGGATGAGTCCCGTTATCCAAGCTCGCCTCTTCTAGAAATTCGCAATAAAGATAACACTCCAGAAGTCAGACGATGTCGGGATTCCCCGATTAAAGATGCTGGCGTAGACTATAGAGATTTGAGCAATGTCTACACCGACTTTGACGCACTCATGGGGGAAGACTTCAAATTTGAAGAGATGTCTCCTTGTATGGGCCATGTTGTGCTCGAAATCAGTTTGATTCCACGATGACTGCCCGATCTGGTTTGTGACTTGTGTTAGGCCCTCCCCCAAACACACTAAATGTTTTACCAGAGCTGCACTCACTTATAAACATATTTTTCATGCTTATTCTCCGTTACTAAGGCTCTTTATTTATTCTTCATGTCAGGTACCATGAGAGGACATGGTCTCTACGACGATCTTGAGGAATTTAACGACTCTCAACTTTGGTCGAAACTATCCTCCAGTCGTTACCAGCCTCGCAAAACAGAGGAGGAATGGAGAAAAAGAAAAGATTCAGAGGCTGAAGCTCGTCCCCGAGACGAGTGGGAATGTGGTCGAGTTTACAAAGGTGGATACGAGAAAAGAAAGACTTTCGATGAGCGAGATGAGCCGTCTAAAAAGTCAAAAGTCGATCGCGGTTATCATTCTTCGGAACAACAGTCCTTCGCTCCAACACCCACTTCAATCGGTTCTGAAATTCGATTTCTTCTATTTTTGTTCCATCTTCATCTTAAGTTCCCTCATCTCATGTGGCACTTGCCCCCGGTTCTTTACGCCCGCATCCGAGATCTGCCTATGTTCTTCCGTCTCGTCCTCCTAGGCTTGAAGCAGCACTCCTCAGGTGGTTTTTAAGGGGAGTTAAATTTGATCACGATCTTCATCCAGCTCGTAAAGATACATATATACCCCACCTTCAGGCAATCTAGAATAATTTAGAGCAAGCCGAGGGGTGGGAAAGATTATGCAAACAACTTCCGGACATGAACCGTAATAACTATCAAGAAATACTCTCCTTTGAATTGGAGAAGGATGACTTCGAAAAAGCGTTAGCCGAACGCGATGCTAGAGTCAAACAGTTGGAAAATGAAAGGGATGCGATGCTCCGAGAAAGCAAGAATTGTTGGCTTGCTGAAAGATCTAAAAGAGGTGCATGCGAAGATCGAGATCATCCTGAGAGATGAAATTAAGAAAGCACATGTGGAAGAAGTTGAGTTGCAAGAGGAACTTGAAGCTCGCAATACGATCATCGAAGCCTAGAGGAAGACCATTTCCAACCACGACAAGTTCGTAGATGGGCATAATAAAACGATCGTGGAATATGAAGAAGTCATGAAGTCGCACGATAAAATTATCTCCGACTAGGTTGAGACGATTGCCATGCACCAGGATCGAGTTGTGCAGCTTAACTCCGATAAAACTCGTGTCGAAGTTGAAAAGGCCGCCGTTATGACGGATTATTTGGAGCTTCATAACACCTTCAAGAGAAAGATGAAGAAGATGGATGAGACCATCTTAAAATTTTATGTTAACTCCCTGCTGCACCAGGGAAGTCTCGGTTACTTGGGTCCTAAATTCCCATGCACTCTTGCCATGGTTTGGGAGCAAATCCTGACCTGTTTCCGTGATAGCGGGGATCTTTATACCGAGTGAGAGTTAGAGAATTCTTATCTCAATGAAGAATCAGATAAAGCGTTCCTAGAAGGCCGGGAGGTTTTGCGAATTAAAAGGGAGAAGGAAACTGCTGAGACTAAATAGTATGTTTTATTTAGTGATATACAACGCTTGAAGGTACTTTATGACCCATGTACAGAAGATCAGATCTAACACCACCGGAGAGATCTCCATGGAAAATCCATTGTACGGACATTCTTTATCAGTTTTGACTATACCATAAATATGTTGTTGAATGTAACCAATGTAACTATTCCTGCTATATTATAATATTTATATTCTATACCCTAGAAATTATCTATTATATCACCTCTTGTACCTATTAGATGGTGGTTCTTTTGAGAGGATAACCATCATGGCATTCCATGCGGTCTCAAAAGTACTATTATATGTTGATCATAAATTTCTTGAGTTTTCCATACCGGACTTATGTCTGACGCTTGGTTCTGTTTTTCCTAAATTCCATGTGTGCTACTTCGAGTAGTTTGAGAAAGACAGTTTTCATCAATATTCATTGGAGCTCAAGAAGACGAGCTGGATGTTTCACCTACCATAGTATTTTTATTTCCACTGCATTACTAGTGTATGCATCGGCATTTATAAGAAAGGTTGTTATAATTGTCCAGGCTAATGATAGTACTTAGGTTTTGTAACTTCAAAATTTCTATATTAGAGTAACCAATTATACTATTCTTTTGATATTATGTATTACCATTCCGCTAGTGTGATTCTGATATTTTGTTCCTTCTTCCTTATTTTGTTTCTCTATCTTTTATTTTACCCTAACATTTCATCTTTTCGACACTTGGATGCTCGGCACGTGAATACCGTGGATGTATTAGTGTCGACATTTAAGAGTCGAAAAGGCGAATCGTTACATAAAGGAGTTGAAAAGGTTGACTTGGTTATAAGACCCTAATTTATTTTGGGCCTTCATTTGAATTTTAGAAAGTAGAGTGAATTTGATGTTTTGTATATACTCTTAGGGTGTAGTGGAGTATTATACGAGCATATACTTGAGTTATAACATTATGAAATGTTTCATAAATGGTTTTAGTATTATATGAGATACTATTTGTGTAAGTGAATGTGATATAAAAAGTAATTGGTATAGTTAAAGGAATGAATAGGATAAAATAAGTAAGTTGTACATAGATCATTTTATTCGCATGATAGATCTTAATTCAGGATTCGAGTATAGGGTTTCTAGGTAATTTACATACATCGGGACAAAGATTTTTCACTTGATTCTCAATTGTGAACATTTGAAATGGATTCTTGATATGATCTCGTTTTCTATCATAATATATGGCTATGTAAGGGAAATAGGGATTTGTAATCAAGGAACTTGATCGAAGTCTGCACTAGCGAGGTCAAGTGATCTATACTATTTTGAAAGTGAAATTTATGTGATCGAGTAGGTGATTAGATCTGATATAGTGTAATGTAAATCATATGGACTTAAGTTAATGCATATTAACTTTTTTTGGATTAAAAGAGTTCACGGGATGACTTTTTTGATTGTTTTAAGATAGCATGGATAATCATCCAAGTATTAACCCGAGGCTGATGAGAGTAAGGTACGCTTGATAAATTATTTATCATCCTTATGCGAAGAGAAAGTTTATGAACTTAAGCAAACCATAAGCTTTATTTGCTAGTAATTTTAAATATTGTTGAGTGCTGATATGTGCTTTTCTTTTATTAATTGTTTGTGTTGGAATTTTGAGGACGAAATGTTTTAAGTAAAGGAGAATGCAGCGACCCGTAATTTCGAACACTTCGTACTTAGATATTTGAATTATTTAAAATTTTGAATCTTGGTTAAATATGTTAAAGTTGATTTTACAACCTTGATAAACCAATTTTTATTAATAAAGAATGAAGGTAAGCTTGATTTTGAAATATATTTACAAAAATAAATATTTCGAAGAAATATCCATAATGTGACCAAAATTCATTTTATCGATAAATGTCTTTTTACTCGATAAAATTATTCGAACATTTTGGACATGTCTAATATACCAATGTGCCATTAATTAGCAACTAAAAATATTTTACTGGTTTATGTCTAACTAAACTCTTTTGATGATGCCATGGGTAGATATTTTCAGAATATATTTTGTGAAAGACTTAAGGACTAAGCAAGAGAGGAGTGAGGTGGAAAGTGAAGCATGTGGAAGGGAACATGCATTTGTGGTTGGCTAAGAAGATTTGGCAGGCGGTTTGGACCTCGTAAATAATCCAATAAGTACACTTTATTAGTTCACAAAAGTTGGTTTGCAAATTATAACATAAAAACAATGTCTTCTTCATCCTCTTTCTCTTCTCTTTAACTTTCTAAAAATAATGCAAATAAACTCCAAACTCCCCCAAACTTTGGCAAATGTCTTAGCACAACATAATAATATGGAATAGCAACTCAAAACATAAAGGAAAGGACCACAAACCCCACCCCCTCCTTACCTCCCTCCCCTCCCACACATTTTTGGCCATGAGCACTTAGTGGAAGAGGAAGCATGGCCGAGAGCTTTTGCAAGCTTGGGTGAAGTGGTTGGCTTGTATGGCGATGTTAGGAAGTGTTCTTGTGTTCGGGTGGCTTGCACTTGATGTTAGAAAGGGTTTGGGTGAGTTAACTCACCGTTTAAAAGTTAATATTGTTCATATACATATATATGTTATATGTAAATATAAAGAAAACTCCACTGATGAAGTTATAACTTTGAACCCCTCTTGCATTGGAAAGCAAATGATAACATTATATGTAATATATTCACTTCTATTACCCTCTACAACATGTAACATTGCATAGAATTTGTGTTTAAATGTTTGGTTTGGTTGTATGTGATGTGGAAGTGTGTGTGAACTTGTTTGAAGCGAAAGAGTCGTTATAAGTGCACTTCGAAATTCCTTGTGTTTAACTTGTTTAAAATGGTGATATGTAAATATATTGTAATATGATATATTGTGGTTGTTCTCTACACTTAGAGTAGTGTATGGGATAGCAAGGAAATGGTTTGAAAAATTATAGAACTTGTAGAACAAATTGAAAGTTAGAAAGTGAGAAAGGTCGCTATATGGACACTTCTACATGCTTTGTTTTTGGAAATTTTAATATGATTTTGAAAGACATACTTAAGGGTTTCTTTGCATGGTTATTAAGTAGTCCAAGTATACTACTTATTGGAAAAAAATCAGAGTTTAAAACCCTTGTCTGAGTGGAGAAAACAGGGTAAACATTTATGGATTTTTCAAGTGTTCTCTGCCTACCTATCTTTTACAGCACTTAAAAATACCTATGACCGCATTTCTCGGTTTTATTGCAATGTTTGGTATTGTGTTGTTTCAAGCTCCTTTTTGATTTTAAAAGTGTTTGAAATGTTAGTTAAATAACAAATTTTTATGTGAAATTTTTACAAAATGCGTGATGACATGTTTAAGGGTATCTTAACAAGAATTAAAAGTTTGAATATATTTTTAATAATTATATATGAATTTTTAAAGTAAAGGGTTTTCTTTCTAACATTTATTTTAAATGGTTTTTCTAGAAATTTCTAAATTAGTTATTTTCATATAAATTATATATATGTATTTAAAACATATTTATGAGTATTTTTAAAGTATTTTTAAAGTATTTCTAAATATATATGTTTTGGAAAAGTGAGTTAAGTATTTTGCACAAGAATAAAGATGGTTTTGTTATAACATTAAGTTATAATGAATGGTTTTGAGAAGTTATTTAAAAGTATATTATCTTGTTAAATAAGTACACTTAAGTCTTTAAAAATAATGTTTTAAAGATAATGATAAGTATAAAGTGTTTTGGGTATATAGTAAACGATGTTTAAGTAATATTTGTTTTTAACCTCTTTGATTGTATTTGAAAGTGGAAAATTTTGTTAAGTGATTTTTGAATATTCTTATATCCTTGAGATAAGTATATGAGTATATTTTGAAGTATTAGAAAGAGTAGAAATGAATGGTGAAGTGATAATATACATGTACATATCTTTTGTAAAGGTATTTTAAATATATATATACAAGTAAGAAAAATAAGTAAAATAAAGCTTCACGGATTTACAAGGTTTGAGATCCCCAAGGGAGGATTTATTCCTATAAAAAATATCTAGATTTTGGAATGTATATTCAAGGACCCTTGGGGAAGGCTCCTATATGTTGTCTGCTTACTTCAAAAAAATTGATTTGATAAAAAGGGATTATAAGTCGCTTATGTAATTTGATCATGTTTGTATGCTTATTCGTCTATGGAAAGTATTTACTCCTATACTTAGCACTAAAAGCCGACAAAGTAGACTTGTCCTATATGTAAGAGTTAAGAATGAGATGTCAAGGTAGGTTTTGGATGCAACGAGAGCTCTAACCTACCTGGCTTCACTCTTGACCGAGGTATAGCGTAAGTTGAGAAGGTCGGAAATAGTGATAAGTATACGAGACTTGATTTCCATGCACAATCATTTTATTGCGATTTAATTTGACCAAAGTTAATTTAGGAAATATCTAGAAGAAACACGGTATTTATATGGTACGGTTATTCTGTCGGTGATGTAAGACCCTACGTATAAACCCATCTTACTCTTCTAGGATAGGATATATGGGAATCCATCTAGATAAGAGATGATCTCTACCTTATGCGTTGCCTGATTGCCTCTAAAAGAACCGAGGTTAAATCAACCGGAAATTCATCGATTTGATTTTGAAGAGTCCAGTAAGCAAGGGAGGTACTTATATGAGATGACTCGAAACCGAAACCACTTTAAGACCGATATATGAGTTCTATGTTTTGGGAGCGGTTATGAAGCGAAATATTATAGAGTTGCACTATCTATCCTAAGGGTAACTCTGAGGGAGAGGCCAGCGTCAACATTTTGGACAATGCCATAAAGTTGAAAAGTCTATCCTAAGGGTAACTTCGAGGGAGAGGTCAGCGTTATCATTTATCAGACGACTTATGTTGGAATCCATGGATAGATTCATGAACTATTTGATTGATGGTGGCTCATGCGTTGAGATGTTGGAATCTATTGAGAGATTTGAATCTGTTCGAGTGATGAAGACTCGTGTGTTGATATGTTGAACATGACTTCACCATCGGTAATGATAGAAAACATAGTAGGGCATAGCCAGTGGGTTTAGCTAACCTAAGGTACATCAACTCCATATCTATATATGCTTGCGATTGTGAGGATCGGAAGTTGATGGTATTTTGTATCACGTGTTCAGGCATGGACCAACTATGTTCCCTTTTGCGTTATATTTTATCTAGGGATATACGTGGTTTTAGAAGGTAGTTTCTGACCCTTCTTAGGAGGCCTTCCTCCGTTTACTAGGGCTCCTCTAGTGGAAATCCATATTCAAACGTACCTTATTTTAGTCGTACTTCTAATAATGTTGTAGTGTGAGATGCAAGCTACATAGCTATCCCTTGACATTATCTATTATATTGCCTTATATACTTATTAGATGGATTGGTTCATTTTAGGCAAAACGATTTTGGTGATTTGGTTGGTCACAAAAGATACTACTACATGAAGCCTCTTGTTTCTTGAGTTTCTCACATTGGACTTAGGTTTGACTCATGATTTTATTTTTCCCTTAAATCCTCGGGTGCTCTTTTGAGTAGTTTGAGAAAGGCAGGTTTTGTTAGATATTCTTTGGAGCTCAAGGAGACAAGCTGGATGCTTTGCCTACCATAGTATTTAGTTCCATTGCACTACTAGTATGTATATATCAGCTTATGTGAGGACATGCAGTTATAATTATCTAGGCTGATGATAGTACTTAGGATAGTAACTTCAAAATGCTATGTATCTTAGAATAGTTATTTGTACTGTCTTTTTGGATATTATATATTACAGTTCCACTGTCAAATTTTATAGTGTGTTCTTTATTTCTTGTTATGTTTATTTTTCTTTTGATTTAACCATAGCAATCTTTCCTTCCAGCACTTGGGTATTCAACATGTGAATACCATGGATGTATCAGTGTCGACATTTGGGGACGAAAAGGCGAGTCATTACACCAATCATTTTGATGAGTTTCCAACTTCTAACTTGCTACAAGAATATCTAGAGTAAGCCAAACATTGAATAACTTAAACAAATGAGAAACTAAATTAATTTAGTCAAAGCACATAACTCTCTAGGAGCACATCCTGAATATTTTATCAGGAGCACAATTGTCATAGAATAGAAAACAAAAATCTATCTATGCACACTCTAGTTAACATACGAAAGTAAGCTTTGATTTTAATAATACGTGACCTAAAAGAATGCATATTATATCAAATATTATAAATGTCATTATTTTTTAAACTATAAGATTCAGAAAAGTATATTACTTTTCCTTTACAGATGATATATTGCCATATAAAAGATTATGAGTTTTCTAATCAAGTATGAAGATTCACTACAAGCTAAGGAATGAAGTATAAAAAGCTACATCAAGTGTATCATCATAAAAATAGTGTAAAAGAATCTAAAAAAATAAATAAAACAATTTCTTTCTTATAGTTGTCATAAAAAGTCAAAAAATAAATGGAAAACGAACTAAAGTGATAAGAGCTATTATTTTCTCAACAACAAATATCTTTTTGCATGAAATCATTTTTAAACTTAAAACTGGTTTTAGTAAGATCTTGTTAAGAGTTAGGAAGCCCTTATAGTCGGTGGAAAGAATGAATAAGGGATAAATGAAAGAAGCAATCATCAGAGAATAAAGGGCCTCTAAAGCTTTCAAAATAACGTGCAAGCAGAGGTACAACAAAGTGGGTTTATGATTAGCATTATTAGGGTGGGGCTTGGTTCAAGATCAAAAAAAGGCCCTAATTTGACAAATAATTGCATATGGACAGCTATAGAGTTAGGGTATGCCCTAAGGGCAATTCTATAATTTGTTGTAAATTAATTAACTCTATAATCAATTTTTGTTCGTAGTAAAGGTTTTTTTCTTTCTATTATATATTTGTCATAATTGTGTTATTAATAGTTAAATATTTAATTAAAATATATTTAATAGAAAATCCATAAATGATGTGTTTGTGACAGTAATTATAAATAGTTGTAATTATGAGTATTGCATCATAATATAAGAAACACATCATTTTAAATATTCCTAGAAAAGATGCATCGAGACTAGATATCGATGCATCCATTGAGACTGTAGTACGTAATGCTCGCTCTCCAAATGTTGGGCAGCATATTACTTATGACTATCGGGGCATCAAGGGGTTACACACCGATAGTTATTGGATAACTATGGAATGACTCACTCGATAGTTTTTTGTTGGTTAATATAACTGAGGTCAAACAGAAAATATCGATGTAATTAATTTACATAGTTCTCTCGACTTGATAATATTGTCGGTCTTCAATATAACAGCTCCACTTTAATTATAGTCAAATCATGGCACATCTTCTATTGAGCGACTATATTTAGGTCGAGTGGAAGCATTGGAAGTGAAACACTATTAGGATTAGTCTCCTCAATTATATAGGGTTAGTATCACGGTCAACTCAAGTCAACTCAAAGTCAAAATCTCTGGCTAGAGATAATCTGGTTAATAATAATTGTTATTACTGAACCAAGGACTTTGTATTTGGACTATAGAGTTGAATGTGTACAATATTGAAATTTTGATCATTACCAAATTCCATAAGCCCAAAGTGATATAGTGTTAATGAAGAGAATTAGTGACAATAATGATCACGATCGGGCAATTCTTAAGAAAGTAAAGTAATAAACACATGGGTTTACTAGTACAAAACAATATACAATATATATAAAGGAACATGGAGTCACTGATCGTAGTAGAAAATTATAATATATATCAACTGATACCAACTGATGTCTGTCTCAATACGATAATAAATACCATGTCAAATTTCATTATACACAATTCTTAGCCATCTCATCAAAATAAATACAAGGAGACACTCAAATAGAACATATACACAGTCATCATCTCAAAATACAATGAATAAATATATATTGTCTCCTCTAAATTCCAGTCATCCAAAATGGAAAATGTTAATGTATGAAAAGTCTTGGACTGATCCGAGTATTATATAAATAATAAATGGGACAAACTATATCTAAATCTAAGGCGAGAACATAACAATAAGCATGGTGATAAATAGCAAAGTACTAATACGACACACCATAAATTCCATCACAAACATCATAATAATATTCCATGCCACACGTTCCCAAATATCACCTAAGGAATACATACAAACAAGTAAGAATCACGACATCTATAAATCAGGTGATAATAATCAAATCCATCGAAATCTCAAATACTATGGATAAGCAAATAACATATTCATAAATACACAATAAAAGAATAAATCCCAAATCATAGGGTTAACAACCCAAAATGTCTTGACTTGCAGTCCTAATGGAAGTATAAACTTCCGACTATCAAGCCCTAAAAATATGAATCAAGAAGGCATAATCCCAAATAAACAATCAAATTATCGAACTCGACTTACAAGCCTAACGGGAGTAATAAATTCTGACTACTAAGCCATATAAGGTAAACCAGGAAATATGGAATCCAAATAAAAGGACAGCTATAGAAAATATAGGAATCAATATCCAAGAATACTGTCTCAACTACGGTCCTGATGAAGTAAATACTCCTGGCCGTTACTCCTAGGAGATAGCAGGAAATCCAAATCCCAAATAAAACGCCATCAAAACAAAATATCAAAAACAAAATTCAAATAATTATCTCGACCTATAGTCCAAATGGAAATGATAACATTTGACTGTTAGTCCCTTGGAGATATCCAGAAACACAAACTTAAATCAAAGTCAACCAAATATGCAATACGCAAAATCATATAACCCCTGGTCCTTGGAGAGGCAAAACTCTTGACTGAATGTTTCTAAGAGATAGAACAACAAATAAAAAAATAGGAGATCTCTTAGCCATATACTCTTATGAGAAGATGACAGACAAGCTCACAACATGTCTTTAATGTCATCGATAGACAACACAGAGTCGGGTTAGGGTATCTGGAATGATAGACTAATACGCAACCAGTCTCTAATGTCAATCATCATCATCTCTAGTGAGGTGGTAATATCAAATATCTCAAGAATTATGGATCTACCTAAGTCATCCAGATGAGAGACTGATATACCGTAGCATTGTTCTAGGAAACACTAATGACCGCAGCCCATTTCATACAGTCCTAAGTTAATCTCTGAATCGTGACACTCGTATCCATCACATGTCATAAATATGCTACGAAACTACGTCGAGCATTGGCCATGATTCCTACTTGCCCTTGGTAATAGGCTGTTGGTCCTTAAGTGACATCAGGGCAATGGCTCTTATAAGAGAAATAACTCTCAGCCTACAATCTCAACAAGGTGACATCACGGATCTGGGGCATGACCCGTGATCGGGACCACTAGGATGGATAATTAACCTATCTCATAGGTCTAATTCATGCACTCTCCATAGTGGTGTGAACCCTATGACATTGATTCCCATTAAATACTCTCGACCATATAAGTTCCAATGAGAGTGATAACTAATACTCTCGACTCTAGGAATCTTGATGAGAGTGACAATAACTATTCTCGGCTATACGAGTCCTGATGACTGCATATAATATTACAAATCCTTGACTGCTAGCCTTAGGAGTATATAATGATATTCGACTAGTTAGCCCTTAGAGGATACAACAAAATACTCTTGAGAAGATGAGTTCTATTGAGAGTAATAATAATAAGTACTCTCGACTCCATACATCCTAATAAGAGCGTACTGCTTAACAATTTCTAAACAACTAGCCCTAAGAGCAAATAATAATATGACTCGGCTAGTTAGTCCTAAGAGGATAAATCTATAAATCCCAACATATCTCCAGCTAGTAGCGCCCTTGGAGAGTAATATAACTCTCGACTATAAGCTCTAAGTAGTCAACTCTACACGATATGACAAATTCCTAACACATCTCGAGAATATAAGTGACATCTACTTACCAATAGTAATCAAACAAATATTACTTGAGTGTTCCATACCACTCAATATTACTTGTACGTTTACTAGAAGCTAGTAAACTACACCATCAAATCAACAATTATTCTATAATATGAGTCAACAGAATAACTGGAAAAATAATACCGAATGCCCCATCCTAAATGGTATTACTAATCCATTTATTCAACATCCTAGTTATATATAATTAAATCATATAAATATAAATCATAACAAATCAAATTATACACAAAAGGAGATTATAACTCAAAACTCTCAACTCCATTTAAATATTTCTATATTTAGTTTAACTTCAAAATAGCCTGTATACTTTAAAAATCTCCTTTCGAAAATATTTCTTTAACACTTTTCGTAAATATCCACTTTAAAAAATAAATTCCTTTTCGATAATATTATTAAAACCTTTCATTATACAAAATCATCAAATAAACTAATTTTGAAGCAAAATAATAAAAAGGGAGTATGTTTAAAACTCTTAAAGTAGATTTTTATAATTAAAAATCCCCTTTTTAAATTTTATTTTAATCCATCTTATTAAATATACACTTTTCAAGAGAATTACCATTTTGAAAATATTATTAAAAACCCTTTATTTATACATATAAAAATTCCATACGTTTAATTTCCCTTGAAAATCTCTATTTTCATTTTCAAAACAACTTCTATTTCCAAAACAATTTCCAACAAATTATTTTATTTCTCCACCACTTTTATTTATCTATCAATATACTTCAAATAAATTTTAAAATACCAGAAATAATTTCTCGAAACTTTCAAAAATATTTTAAAACAGGAAACTCAATAAATCATTTAAAATATAAATTATGGAGCAAATCACTCCAAAATCAATAACAAAGCATCAATATAAATTTTATCACTAGACTCGAATCAAATTACATCGAACTCTGATCATAAATGCACACGCTTAAATAAAACTTCATGATCCACCTCAACCAACAGTTCTAATGAGAGGAAATACTCTCAACTGAATGGTCCTAAGAGATGTAAGATATACAAATCAAAATGCAAACGGACAGCGTCTCCTTTGCATTTTAGACAATTTGACATATAGAAAAACCAAATATCACAATAGCCATTCGAATATCTTGATCAACCAATTTATCTAATGAAACAATTCAATATTCACAATCAATCAAATACCAAACAATCAATCAAGCAATTCTATAAGTAATCGAGATTAGTGTTATATATGTAAGATGCGAGAGGAATTAAATATAGTTGTGAGTGTGAAATACTCACCAAAATTCCAAGCTAACTCATTTGTTGCTAGCAAACTACATCGATGCTCGTCGCTTCCCCTAGCTCACTGTCTTTTCTATTGTAGCCTCAAGATTGCATGCACCCTACTGCTAGCACCACGTCACCAAAACATCCATGCTCCACCAGCCCAGTCTCCGCATCACCTCATCCTCACACCCAATGTTTCACATCGAAGCTAGCCCTAAGTGATCACGACCTCACTTCCAGGTCGAACGCACGCATGCATCATCGTCAGCCCCCACTATGCTCGAGCTCGTGACAACCCCCATCAAGTCGTCGACGTCGCCAGGTCTAGGCATCACTTGCAATTTCGTTTTTTTTATAAGTCATGATTCTGTAATTGGAAATTAGGGCTTGGGGCTAAATTGGTTAGTGATTCGGGTTCAGGCTATTTGATGTGTGTAAGGGAAATTTATAGAGAAGAAAAGAAAGAAGAAAAGAAAGAAGGGAAAGAGAATAATGGGCTTGTTTTAGATTTTGGGCCTCATTTAAATCAACTAATTTTCATTTCTTTTGATTTAATAATTCTTTTGATTTATTTATAAATAAATTCCAAGCCAATTAAAATCTATTTACACTTCAAAAATATTTTATATTCAATTAAGACGAGTTCCTCGATTTCAATATATTATCAGAAAAGAGTTTATTAATTGATTTCAAGTTATTAAAACAAAATCTTTTATTAAATAGATTATAATTAAAAGAATATTTACTTTCAAAAAGAACAGTAACTATCAAATATCAAATTTTTAAAAAATATTCAAATTAAATTTATCTATTTAGGCATAGAAATCAAGGTTATTACGAACTTCCCCCTTAAGAAGCTTTCGTCCTCGTAATTTCTTGCAGGGAAACGTCATACACAACTCATACCATGACTTTCTTTGTTTACTACAAACTTCTGCAAGCTTACACAACCCTTTATATGGCTCTTTCAAAAACTTATCTAATCGTATGTTATAAATTTATTCAATAATTTTCTATCTGTAATATACGATAATCTGTGAAAAAAGTTTCAAGTGTTAGAATTTTCAATAAAATTCGACAGAGTCTCCTTTGTATAGACGGCATTTTGAAAAATCAAAACACAATACACCACTCATAATATATATTCCAATCAATGCGACATCCCGAAACATGGGGAAAAAGTATAATATCACACTATTCTACGATATTGCATAAAAACGTACCTTTATATTAGTGTTTAAGCGGGCTATTATGCTTTTAAGCGAGCAAAGTGAGCAATGTTTACCAATTAGTAATCAAAATATGCTTCTAAGTACCTATTGCAACTTAGTTTTAAACATTAGTTGCATAGAATGAAAAATAGGATACAAATGCATTCAATATAAAGTAAAAGAAAACATAACCCTCTTGTTTATCCATTTTCTGATAAAATTTCAAAGGTCAAAAACACAAAATCAGGTGATGGTCTCTAAAAGTAAATTGTTACATAATGAGTAAAGTTTCCAAAAAAAACTTTCAGATTGCAAAAATTTGGGTTAGAGCTCGAGTTATGGGGGATTCTGTAAAGGTAAGCAAATTCTGGTTTTCAATATATTAGCAGGCCCACCATCAAAATCTGAGTTTTGGACATCAATACAATCAAATTTTCACCAAACTCGTAACATAAATGTTATTTCTTATGTTTTAAGCTTTTTAAAATAGGGAAAATCGTCAAAATTGGATAAATTGTTCAAAAGTTATGAGCAAAACAATTTGGTGTTGTTTATAAGGTTCGCATTTTTGGACAACAAGCACTTCTTTTGTTAACTCGCATTTTAACCATTGCTATCTTCAAAAATTTTAGAAGTGATTAACCATAAAAGTTGTTTTATATTAAATTATCTTTCAAATGGAAAAGGACTCATTAAAATCAGACAAACCGTTTGAAAGTTACGATTAAAAAAATTTAATGCTCTTTTAAAAATATGGATTAATTCAACTTCTCCCCACGAACTTTAGTTTTCACATTCACGTTCTTATGCATGCTCATCAACATCAATTTTTCAAATGAATCATAAGGAAAGAAAATCATGAATCATAACATTGTATTTTCATATTACAAGTTTCAGATTTAATAAAAGCCACATATCATAACCACAATAATCAAGTTATCAGGCAAAAATAATAACCCATACTTCATAATTTCTAATCAAAATTTTTGATCTCCAAACTTCAACTTATAATATGGGGTTTCCATCAATGCTCATAAAAAAATACCAACTAAATATTTAAGCATCATATATATAATCTCAAAATATTTAAATTGAAGAAAAACCAGGCAAAAAATGCGATCTTAAGCAATACATTACAATTTTTTATTAAAACACTATCCAAACATTGTCCTCGTGCATTTTGACTTCATCACAACCGATGAAATATATGCAATATATTTCACTGTTCTCCACTAAAAGCAATGATGCACAATTATGTTTCACCAAATTAGATATCATCAATATTAAACAATACCCAAACCACCAAATCAAACATTACCCAAACCACAAGCAATTATGTATGTTTTTATAACCTATAACAGCATGTGCTCAAATACAGGAAGTTTCATACATATCTACCCACGTATACAGTTAAACGTGCTTGAATATCAAGTTGTGTGTGTTTAAAAGTTTATTGTCTATACGTAGTTTGGAATTCATGGAGTATAAGTTTGAATTATTTTTTAAATTAAAATAATATGATTTAAATCTACTTTGAAAGAAGCTTTTAAAATTCATTACTATTTAAAATATATAACTGAATACCTTTCTTTCTTGTAAATTAAAAATACTGAACAACTTAAATAAAGTACTAATATACTTTTTTTCCAAACTACTTTACCATTTATAATAAGCTAAATATCATTCTTCCTTACAAATTAAAATTACTAAATAACCTAAATAAAATACCAATATATACAAATATATATATTCCAAAATAAACTTATTTTCCATACATATATTATTCTTTTCAAACCATTGTGTCGAAATACCTCGTCCTAGTATTTAGAAAGCGTTATCAATAACGTTAGCCAGGCGCATCGATCAGAATTCTTAAAACACTCGACAAACAAATTAACGCCAAAACAACTATTAAAATAATTTTCAATCACTTTAAAAAAATCAAATTCATATTTTTTCCAAATTATTTGCTTGTTTGAATAAAATATTTATTTTCAAAATCCATATACACATCCAATTCATTAATCATCAACAACGATAAAAATCATCCCACATCATCTATAAAATCAACAAGTATCCATTCAACCATACACACATTTCATATAGGCAAACAAACACCTTCGGTGGAAAACTATCTATCAGTTTTCGTTGTGTAACTCAGATCACTACCGGATTACATCATTCATATTCAGACCAAATAGAGGTTTATTAATCATCATCAATGCAGACACTACTTGTCAGGCTAACCATTCCCGATTTCACTACCTCCCTCAACAACTTCCATTCATTCGAAATAACACATAAAAGAGGTTGAGATAAAGATAATACATATATAGTAGGAAAAATAATAAGTACATCCCTAGATTATTGGCTCAGTAATCATCATATACTCGTACTATCCCTTTAATATGGGGTAACCACCAACACCCAAGGAGGAATGGGGACTCAAAAGTCACTCTAAGGCCAAGGCTCCTATCATAAATATGCTATATTGTTCTAAACCTGCTCTGGTACCAATTGTAACACCCTACCTCTATACCATACCACCAAAGAGAATTATTATGTAATCGTGTCTGGTAATACGGAGAGTAAAGCTTGTTAGGAGCGACCACACGTGAATATTCCTTTGGGCTAACATTGGTATGTATAAAAAATCTCAAACTGTACGTATCTAATATATGCACAAAGCAATAAACACATGGGTTTACCATGGCTGAACAATATACAACATATATAAATGAACATAGAGTCACAGATCGTACCAGAAAAATTTAATGTATACAAACTGATGCCAGCCGATATATGTCTCAATACGATAATAAATACCATGTTAAAATTCAGTATACACAATTCTGGCCATCTCATCAAAATAAATACAAGGAGACATTCAAATAGAACATATGCATAGTCATCATCTCAAAATACAATGTAATAAATATACTGTCTCCTTTAAAGCCCAATCGTCTAAAATGGAAAATGTCCTTGTATCTGAAAAGTCTTGGACTGACCCGAATATTATATAAATAATAAACGGGTCAGATTATGTCTAAATCCAAGGTGAGAACATAACAATAAGCATGGTGATAAATAGCAAAGTACTAATACAACACACCGTAACATCCATCACAAACACCATAATAGTATTTCATGCTACACATTCCCAAATATGGCCCAAGGAATACATACAAACAAGTAAGAATCACAACATCTATAAATCGGGTGATAACAATCAAATCCATCGATATCTCAACCTATCCATAAATCCATAATAAAAGAATAAATCCTAAAACAAACCAAATCATAGGGCAACGGCCCAAAATGTCTTGACTTGTAGTCCTGATGGAAGTATAAACTTCTGACTGCCAAGCCCTAATTATATAAATTAAAAGGGAATAATCCTAAATAAAGAATCAAAGTATCGAATCTCGACTTACAGCACTTATAACCCTAACAGAGGTAATAACTTTCGATTGCTAAGCCATATAAGGTAAACTAGGAAATATGGAATCCGAATAAAACAAAAGCCATAGAAAATACAGGAATTGATATCCAAGAATACTATCCTGACTACGGTCTAGATGAAAGTAAATACTCCCGACCGTTAATCCTAGGAGATAGCAAGAAATCAAAATCCCAAATAAAATGCCATCAGTACAAAATATCAAAAATAATATTCAAATAATTGTCTTGACATACAGTCCAAACGGAAGTGGTAACTTCTAATTGTTAAAACCTCGAAGATATCCAGAAACACAAACCTAAATCAATATCAAAGTAACCCAAATATGCAATGTGAAAAATCATATATCTCGACCCTCGGTCCTTGGAGAGGCGAAACTCTCAACTGAATGGTCCTAGGAGAAAAAACAACAAATCAAACAAAAAGGAGATCTCTCAGCCATATACTCTTATGAAAGGATGACAGACAAGCTCATAGCATGTCTCTAATGTCATCAATAGACAACATGCAACTGTCTCGGGTTATGGTATCTCAAATGATTGACTAACACGCAGCCAGTCTCTAATGTCAATGATCAACGTCTCTAATGAGGTGGTAATATCATATGTCTATAACATAATGGATCTACCAAAGTCATCCAGATGAAAGGCTAACATACCATAGCACTGCTCTAGAAAACGCTAATGATCGCAGCTCATTTCCTACAGTCCCTAAGTTACTCCTAGAATCGTGACACTTATATCCATCACATGTCATAAACACGCTGTCGGACTACGCCAAGCATTGGTCACGATTCCTACTTGCCCTTGGTAACAGACTGTTAGTCCTTAAGTGACGTCAGGACAATGGCTCTAATGAGAGAAATAACTCTCGGCCTATAAACTCAACAAGGCGACATCATGGACCCGGGGCATGATCCCACAATCAGGACCACTAGGATGGATAACTAACCTATCTGGAGGGTCTAATTCATGCACTCTCCATAATGGTATAAATCCTATAATGTAGATTCCTAATAAATACTCTCAACTATGTAAGTCCTAATGAGAGTAATAGCTAGTACTTTTAACTCTAGGAATCATGGTGAGAGTGAGAATGACTGCTCTTGACTATATGAGTCCTGATGAGAGTATGTCAATATAAAATATCTTCGACTATTAACCTTAAGAGTATATAATGATACTCAACTAGTTAGCCCTTAGAGGATACACCAAAATACTCTTGATGAATTGAGTTCTAATGAGAGTAATCATAATAAGTATTATCGACTCCATACGTCCTATGAGAGCATACTACTTAACAAATTCCTCGATTACTGGCCCTAAGAGTAAATAATAATATAACTTAGCTAGTTAGTCCTAAGAAAATAAATCTTCAAATCCCAACATATCTCCAGGTTGTAGCGCCCATGAGAGTAGTATAACTCTCGACTATAAGCTCTAAAGAGTTAACTCCTGACAATATCACAAATTCCTAGCCTATCTCCAGAATATAAGTGACATCTACTTACCAATAGTAATCGAACAAGTATTACTTGAGTGTCCCATACCACTCAGTATTGCTTGTACATTTACTATAGGTTGTAAACTACACTCATCAAACCAACAATTATTCTATAATATGAGTCAACAGAATAACCGAAAAAATGATACCGAATGCCTTATTCCAAATGGTATAACTAATCCATTTATTCAATATCCTCATTATATAGAATTAAATCACATCAAACATCAATACAAATGATGTAACGACCAGGGATTTTCGACCCTTGAAAATCGACACTAATACATCCCCGTGTCGTAAATCCAAGTGCCGAAAAAACCAATTGTTAAGGGAAAAAGAAAATAAAGATAGAACAGAATCTCACATGAATAAAATAACATATATTATTTCAATATAATCTTTACAGCGGAAAATTTTGAATACAATATCAGAGTCTATCCTAGATTCAGCCTGGACAGTTATAAATCTCCGTCTTTAAAAATTCTGACAACAAAATAAAACAATTGTAGTATATGCAGCAGATAATAGAATATGTCCATACGTAAATGAAGATCTCCAGCTCTCCTCTGGAAACTCCAAACATCTTTAATTAAACCTAAAACTACTCAAATCTGACCCAAGTATTAAAAATACCCAGATCAGGCTTTATAAATCAGCGTGAGATAATCGAAATTTTAAATGCTGGTGTAAATCAAAACCTTTGGAAAGGAGCGTATCTCATAAGACCGCGCCCACACATAAATATGGACGGGTTTTTTATCTTATGATAACCAAAATATTTTATATTATTCTTAATGAGATTGGTTTGAAAACACTTTCCAAATAAATATATACACAATGAAAGTATCAATAGCCGGACTAAGTCTATGGTAATATATCCGGACTAGGTCAATGGAATATACCTGGACGAAATATATGATACCGGGTAGCAGAAATATTTGCAAAGCATTACAGCTATTTTGGGAGTACAATCAAAAACCATAAAGCTCGTATTGGAATTGGATTTCCAACATGATAGGGAACTAGTGGCCTTTTCCTTCGATCCACGTATAGCAACATAGTTCCCACGATGCTTTTACCGCTTTTCTCAAGCAAGTCACTTCGAACTGGACTTGCTACACTACCAATATCCGATAGCCTTATCGCTTTTCACAAGCAAGCCACTATATGCCTTGAGGATCCAGATTCCACCGGACTCCTCCATACTCATACAACCAATAGCCTGAAATAAATGCCTTGCAGACCACATAATTACCCGTATCATCTCTGGGATGTGAGGCTCATGAGGCTACGCTCAATTTTAACAAAGCCATGCTTTGTTATTCACAATGCTACGCTTTATTCTTCCATAAAGCACATTCCATTTAGAATGCCACATTGCCATTTCTTAATCACACAGCTGATTTCTACCAACGTATAATTCTCGAGCTCATACGTCTTAGGAAAGGGTGTTAAGCTAAGAGAAGTTGCCTTCTCCACCACCAAGCAGATAATACGTTGATAGAGATCAATTGATATGATCAGAAATGCACTGTTAGAATTGGTCGATACAATTTCATTCTTGGACAGAACGAAACTGATGGCACTCCTCCTACTACCATTAGTAGCAAGTAGTCCTTGCAATTCGAAGGTTTCAAAACATGGCAGGACCACTGCTATAATAAATGTCCCTATATTGGGAGCTACCTAGAGAATGTCAAAAGGCAGTCCTTCCGCTATGAAGATCTTCGGTCTTCAATACTACAAAGATTTTCAGAATGCAGACACCACTGCCATATAAATATAATGTGGGGTAGGCCCTTGAGACTCGTGACAGTAATCCCTACATTTTGAAGATCCCCGGTCTTCAATAATCATCATCTTCAACATGTCTTCACTTTTGAACGTATACAATGGTTCAAAGTGGTTTTCAGATAGGAGTTACCCAGATCCAACATTGGTTCCTTCAAACCAATCATCGATTAAAAAGATGTTAAGTTCGTATATGATTATCAATCATCAATCAATTTAATTCATCTTTTTGTTCATTCATAGATATTTCTTAGAGATATAATCATTGAATCATTTCTTTACCTTTTTCATGGTATATGGAATCATTAAGCCTCAATTATCAAATCATTTGGCAAATTTAAACCTTTTTAATCTTGGAATAATTCCAAATCAATTCACCTTTTATTTAGGAAAATATTTCCAAATCATTTCTATGCAATCCAAGTTATTTAAATTTGGAAAACTATATCTTTTATACTTTGGGAAATTTTAATCCGAGTAAACTAAATTCACTTTCCTATCCATCGAGCCAGTCTGGATAGCCATGGATAGCAGGAAACTGGTTTTCCAAACTCAACTGTGACACTATCTCTATGACACCCATAAGGCGGTCAAGATATTTGATCGACTCTAAATCATTTAACATTTAACCATTCTATAAATCCTTCAAATCACCTTTAAAATACTTTATTAATCATTTTAAAACATTTATAAAAGATTTGGAAAAGAACGGCTGCGTTTAAAACTATATCTCAAAAGTTATAAAAAAATGTTGCGGAAAGTGCTTTTTAAGCTATATTGATCAAAATGACTTTCTATCATTTGGAAAAAAAATATTTATAGCTCAAATCACTTTTAACACATTTTAAAAGATTTATTCCACATAAAAATATTTATTTATAACATTTGCCACTTTGGCCATCGAACTACCAAAGCGCGATTTTCTCGAAAATTAGATTGCTTATATTTCAAAATCTACTAAACAAAATCTTGATCCTTTCCTTTTATTTGAAAACTATAGTCATATGAGTTCAGAAAATTCTTATTGCAAATAAATCTGACCTGATTCCATCCTATAGAAAGATTTAACATTTATGGCGTGAAATTACGAACTACCATTACGCGACGCGCTTATTTTTGACTCCAAATTCATTATTTGACAAAACTTCTCCAATTTGAATTTTAATGTTTATAAAACATTTATAAACCATTTTCAAACATTTAAATCGATATTTTCCATATTAAATCTCTTTTTCACTTTTAAATCATTTCATAATATTATGTTATTATAATATTCATTTTCAAACTTTTTATATTTCTAAAACCATTAAGAGGCTAAATAAACTCCATATACACATCCATATGG
The DNA here is from genome assembly GCA_030737815.1 of Allium fistulosum. Lineage (NCBI taxonomy): Eukaryota > Viridiplantae > Streptophyta > Magnoliopsida > Asparagales > Amaryllidaceae > Allium > Allium fistulosum. The sequence continues at coordinate 343,087,337 of CM060904.1, forward strand.
ATTTATTTTTCAATAATTAATCATGGTTAATTTCTTAACCATTTTTATTATGATTTCTCATAATTTATCACAACCAAATTGTCAACTATATCAACATCCATATAATCAACCATATAATCAAACAAGTTATCAAACATTCATACAAATCATTAAGAGATTAAATGGTCATATTACCATACTTAAAAGTAGTTATAGAGATTATTTATTATTTAATAAACATTGAGTACTTACTTATGGCTTCACTCCACCAATCTTTTCCGTAGCTTATCGAATCAATTCCAACAGCACTTCCTCCTCTTTTCCTTGCTCCGGAGCTCCCCGACTTGCTTCCTCTCTTTTGGTGCCCATGGCCTTGTCCTTGGATGAGTAGTGCTCGGCCTTGATGGTGATGGTGACGGCCATGCACTTGATTGAGGAAGAGGAGGTGTTTGCTTTGTTTTGGAGGTGTAATACTACAGCATATATATGTATAAATATTTTTATTTTCTTTACTACTAAAATTTCTTCATGAATTCTTTAAGGAAGAAGCCATTAAAATGGAGAGGAGGAGCTTAGGAGAAATGAAGAAGAAGGTGGATGAAATGGAAGAGTATGCATGGGTATTTATAGGGAAAAAATGGTAGGAAATATCTAAAAGTGAATGGACAAAACTACCCTTAGCCCACCCTCCTTAATCATCATGTTCCCCACGTTATCCCCCTCTCCATGTGTCATCATCCCATCATTCACATCAAAGCCATCCATTCATGTCCTTAGTTGACTAAAGGTTGCTTAAAGATGAAGATAGGTGAAAATATCATGATATTTCTAAGGTATATGTATTTGTACATGTATGTATGTATGTCATATGTATGTATACATGTGTTCATATATATGTTAGTGGATGTGTTTATGTTATATATATGCACATGACATATAAACAAGGTTGCAACGACTTTCGAACGACTTCCGTTCGTTAAACCATTGAAAATCGGGAAACCGATTTACGGACATATTTTCACTTATAATTTAAATTACATATATATGTAAACAAAATTTGAAAATAAATTTATAATCATTATTAATTAATTAAAACGATCTCATTTTATTTATAAAACCAAATAAATTTATATTAATAATTATTTACAAAAAGTGCATTTATACCGGTAAACCTATATCGATTTTCTTCAACTTTCAAATTGCTTAAATTTCTTTATAAATCATTTATTATCACTTTATAACCATTTATTATCACTTTATAACTATTTAAAATGAATTAATATCATTTAAAAACAATTATGTGAATAATTATAATAATTATTAGATCATTAAATCTCAATTTAAAATCATAAATCAATTATTAAATATAAGGGCATCACTAATGATGTCATCAATACTTTTATTTTTTCAAAAATAAATTAATTAATTTTATTCCATATTCTTATTCAATTATAAAAATAAGTATATGTATCTAGCTTCGTACGTGACATTTTACGATTATAGAGCTATTTATCGATAAAATGGTTTTCAGCCATTTTATCAGTATTTTTCTAAAGTTCATATTTTTGTTAATACTTATTACCAAAAACATCATAAATTGTGTTATGAAACCTTATATTGGAATATTTTAAAATTAAACATAATTTATCAAATTATTAAATTTGCAGGTCATTATAGACTTCCCCCTTAAAAGAATTTCATCCCCGAAATTGCACCAAAACAAAACTCAAAGGTACTTGCCTAAAATATTTATTTTTAAACTTACATTCGTATGATGTATACAGATCATCCGATTTGATATACTATTCAAATCTACAATTTTACTTTCGAACTAGTATTGATCACTTGATCCTCTAATGCGGACTCTGATCAGGCTTTCCAATTAGAACTTTCGATTTTCCTTGCATAACTCTCAACTATGATAGAAAACTCAAGTACACAACCACAAACCCTCATCAATGTTCGTCATCGAGAATCGAGTGATAAATCCTTTTTCGGACTGGTGTAAACAACTTAAAGTTCTGTACTTGAATCTTAGATCAGAATTGTGTGACGCAATGATCTACTTACAACTTATTTAACTTTTTCAAATCTTCATAAATCTTTTATTTTTTATTTAAATACATTTATAAACCCATTCTTTAAAATATTTATTCCCAAATATTTTTATCTCTTTTCCAAAAGAAATTGATTATCCTTTATTTGGAATAATACCATTATAATTCTTATTTCAAAATTCCTTTGAAATTTCTTTGTTAATAAATCTCATCATAAATTTAATTTTAAACTTATTTTATATTACATAACTTTCCCTTTTATACTTTTTCAAACCATTAAGATATGAATTCTCAAACCCATCTTTCTCAAACATCATTTTATTTTTGCTAATTACACTTTATTTTATAAGATATACTTTTAAAAAATATATTCTTAAATAACTTCTTAATTTAAACACTTTTCATAAAGACACTTCTTTATATTATATACTCTTCTTATTTCAAAATATCTTATTAAATTTGATCGGATATAAGATAAAAGAAGTGCTCCGAGAGGATAATCCAAAACGAAGTTTATTAGTTAACATCATATTTATACATCCGAGAGGATAATCCAAAGAGAAGTTTATTAATTAGCATCATATTTATACATCCATTCCTAGTTGTATTACAAACTACTAGGGATAACTTCTTAGGGAATATAGCCTATCGCACACAACCATCATACATATATAGATACTTGAACTACTATATATACACTATTCTTGGATCCCTTTTGAGGTAGTTGGTACTTTATCTTGGAGGCCTAAGTTAACCACTTTCATTTTTGGACAGTTCTTTATTAAGTGTTTCCCTTGAAAGCACCAAACGCAAGTTCGTTTAGGACAATCTTTGACTTCATGTCTTAGGTTCTTTCATCGGTAGCAACCCATTTTCTTATTTTTAATCCTCGGTTTCTTCTTCGTTTCAGGACATTTATGTAGAAAATGTCCTCTCTATTTACATTTGAAACAGACTATATCATCCCGATCATAATTTTTGTTTTCCCTCCTCTGCTTCTTCCTTTGCTTAATTTCACACATAACATCATATCCTTTCTTACCACAATAGTAACAGTCAATGTCAGCATAGATTCCTAGTTTTTCTTTTTCTTTAGCTTCTTCTTGTGCACATACTCTACGTGCTTGCTTTGGATTAGCCCATAACTCATCGCCCGGCATATAATAAGACATCCTTACCTAGATGATATACTAAGTTATTATCAGAGGTTTCATACCATTAATCAAAATACATGATTTAACTTGTTTAGCTTTGAACCTTGATTTATATAATGATAAGAAGAAGAATATACCAAGTGTTCAATACCATTCGCCCAAGCCAACATATGATTGATACTTAGAAGATTATTCCTACCATCACCAAACAGATCAAGACCTTATTCTTGGAACTTTACAAAGGGATGACATCTTATAAATTTTCCAAATCAAACTAATATTTATACTTTTGTATATACAAAATATACTCCTTTTAAAAATGGTGTGTCGATACGCCTTGTTTAAGGGTTTAGAAACCCTTATCGATATTGTTGCGTCCCACGTACCAACTAGAATCTACAAACCACTCTACAGATAAATCAACATAAAACATTTTTATATCAAATAACAACTATGCGCTCAAATATATAATATTTTCAAACTCATTCTAAGGTATTACTAACCCTATCTATAATGAGTTTTACCCCACCAAAACCTAGGTGTCCGCTCAACCTAAGCTCTAATACCAAATGTAACAACCGAGGATTTTCGACCCTTGAAAATCGACACTAATACATCCTCGTGTCACAAATCCAAGTGTCGAAAAAACCGATTGTTAGGGGAAAAAGAAAATAAAGATAGAACAGAATCTCACATAAATGGAATAACATCTATTATTACAATATAATCTTTACAGAAGAAAATTTTGAATACGATATCAGAGTCTAACCTAGATTCGGCCTGAACAGTAACAAATCTCCGTCCTTACAAATGCTGACAACCAAACAAAACAAATGCAGTATATGCAACGGATAATAGAATACGTCCATATGTAAATGAAGATCTCTAGCTCTCTTCTGGAAACTCCAAGCATCTTTAATTAAACCTGAAACTACTCGGATCTGACCCGAGTATTAAAAATACCAGGATCGGTTTTGATAAACCAATGTGAGACACTCAAAATTTTAAATGCTGATGTAAATCAAAACCTATGAAAAGGAGGGTATCTCATAAGACCACGCCTACACATAAATACAAACGGGTTTTTTTTACCTTGTGATAACCAAAATACTATATATCAAAACATTTTATATTATTCTTAATGACATTGGTTTGAAAACACTTTTCAAATAAATATATACACAATGAAAGTATCAATACCCGAACAAGTCTATGGTAATATATCCGAACTAGGTCAACGGAATATACCTGGACGGAATACATGATAACAATGGGGTAGCTGAAATGTTTACAAAGCATTACAGCTATTTTGGAATACAATCAAAAACCGTAAAGCTCGTATTGGAATTGGATTTCCAACATGATAGGGAACTAATGGTCTTTTCCTTAGATCCACGTATAGCAACATAGTTCCCACGATGCCTTTATCGCTTTTCTCAAGCAAGTCACTTGGAACTGCACTTGCTACACTACCAAGATCCGGTAGCCTTATCGCTTTTCACAAGCAAGCCACTATATGCCTTGAGGATCCAGATTCCACTAGACTCCTCCATACTCATACAACCAATAGCCTGAAATATATGCCATGCAGACCACATAATTACCTGTATCATCTCCGAGATGTGAGGCTACACTCAATTTTAACAAAGTCACGCTTTGCTATTCACAAAGCCATGCTTTACTCTTCCATAAAGCTCATTCCACTTAGAATGCCACATTTCCATTTCTTAATCACACAACTGATTTCTACCAACGTATAATTCATGAGCTCGTACGTCTCAGGAAAGGGTGTTAAGCTAAGAGAAGTTGCATTCTTCACCATCAAGTAGATAATACGTTGATAGAGATCAATTAATATGATCATAAATGCACTGTCAAACATTGGTCCATATAAGTTCGTTTTGGGGCTGAACGAAACCGAAGGCACTCCTCCTACTCCATTAGTAGCGAGTAGTTCTCGCAATCTGAAGATTTCAAAACACGATAGGACCGCTGTTATAATAAATGTCTCTATATTGGGAGCTACCTATAGAATGTCAACAAGCAGACCTTCCACTATGTAGATCTTCGATCTTCACACAACGATGATTTAAAGAATGTAGACACCACTGTCATATAAATATAATGTGGGGTAAACCCCTGGGACTCGTGACAGTAATCCCTACTTTCTGAAGATCCACGGTCTTGAATAATCATCATCTTCAACATGTCCTCACTTTCGAACGTATACATTGGTTCGAAATGGTTTTCGGATAGGAGTTACCGAAATCTGACCTCGGTTCCTTCGAACCAATCATCGATTAAAAGGATGTTAAATTTGTATATGATTATTAATCATCAATCAATTTAATTCATCTTTTTATTCATTCATAGATATCTCTTAGAGATATAATCATTGAATCATTTCTTTATCTTTTTCATAGTATATGGGATCATTAAGCCTCATTTATCAAATCATTTGGTAAATTTAAACCTTTTTAATATTGGAATAATTCCAAATCAGTTCACCTTTTATTTAGGAAAACATTTCCAGATCATTTCTATGCAATCCAAGTTATTTAAATTTGGAAAACTATATCTTTTATACTTTGGGAAATTTTGATCCAAGCAAACTAAATTTACTATTCCATCCATCGAGCCAGTCTGGATAGCCAAGGAGAGCAAGAAACTGGTTTTTCAAACTCAAGCCTAGACACTATCTCTATGGCACTAATAAGGCGGTTTTGATATATTGATCAAAAGTTATAAAAAAATGCTGCGGAAAGTGCCTTTTAAGCTATATTGATCAAAACGACTTTCTATCATTTGGAAATTTGTTTTTATAGCTCAAATCACTTTTAAAACATTTTAAAATATTTATAAGATTTATTCCATATTTTTTTAAATATTTATTTAAAACATTTGCCACTTTGGCCACCAAACTACCAAAGCACGATTTTCTCGAAAACTAGATTTGCTCATATTTCAAAATCTACTAAACAAAATCTTGATCCTTTTCTTTTATATGAAAATTATAGTCATATGAGTTTGGAAAATTCTTGTTGCAAAAAAATCCAACTCCGATTCCATCCTATAGAAGGATTTAACTTTTATAGCACGAAATCGCGACCATTATGCGACGCGCTTATTTTTTACTCCAAATTCATTATTTGACAAAACTTCTCCAATTTGAATTTTAATGTTTATAAAACTTTTATAAATAATTTTCAAACATTTAAACCGATACTTTCCATATTAAATCTCTTTTTCACTTTTAAATCATTTCATAATATTATGTTATTATAATATTCATTTTCAAATTTTTTATATTCTTAAAACCATTAAGAGGCTAAATAAACTCCATATACACATCCATATGGATTTATTTTTCATTAATTAATCATGGTTAATTTCGTAACCATTTTTAGTATGTTTTCTCATAATTTATCACAACCAAGTTGTCAATCATATCTACATCCATATAATCAAACAAGTTATTCAACATTCATACAAATCATTAAGGGATTAAATGGTCATATTACCATACTTAAAAATAGTTATAGAGATTATTTATTATTTAGTAAACATTGAGTACTTACTTATGGCTCCACTCCACCGATCTTTTCCGTAGCTTCTCGAATCGATTCCAGCAGCACTTCCTCCTCTTTTCCTTGCTCCGGAGCTCCCCAACTTGCTTCCTTCTCTTTTAGTGCCCACGACCTTGACCTTGTATGAGTAGTGCTCGGCCTTGATGGTGATGGTCATGCACTTGATTGGGGAAGAAGAGGTGTTTGCTTTGTTTTGGAGGTGTAATACTACATCATATATATATATATATATATATATATATATATATATATATATTTTTATTTTCTTTACTACTAAAGTTTCTTCATAAATTCTTTAAGGAAGAAGCCATTAAAATGGAAAGGAAGAGCTTAGGAAAAATGAAGAAGAAGGTGAATGAAATGGAAGAGTATACATGGGTATTTATAGTGAAAAAATGGTAGGAAATATCTAAAAGTGAATGGACAAAACTACCCTTAGCCCACACCCTCTTTAATCATCATGTTCCATGCGTTATCCCCCTCCCCATGTGCCTTTATCACATCATTTACTTCAAAGCCATCCATTTATGTCCTTAGTTGACCTAAGGTTGCTTAAAGATGAAGGAAGGTGAAAATATCATGATATTTCTAAGGTATATGTATTTATACGTGTATATATGTCATATGTATGTATATATGGGTTCATGTATATGTTAGTGGATGTATTTGTATTTTATATATGTGCGCATGACATATAAACAAGGTTGCAATGATTTTCGAACAACTTCCGTTCGTTAAACCGTTGCAAATCGGGAAACCGATTCCCGGTCATATTTTCACTTATAATTTAAATTACATATATAAGTAAAAAAAGTTGAAAATAAATTTATAATCATTATTAATTTATTAAAATGATCTCATTTTATTTATAAAACCATACAAATTTATATTAACAATAATGTACAAAAAGTGCATTTATACCGAAAACCAATATCGATTTTCTTCATACTTTCAAATTGCTTAAATATCTTTATAAAACTATTATAAATCATTTATTATCACTTTATAACTATTTAAAATAAATTACTATCATTTAAAAACAATTATTTGAATAATTATAATAATAATTAAATCATTAAATCTCAATTTAAAATCATAAATCGATTATTAAATATAAGGGCATCACTAATGATATCATCGATACTTTTATTTTTCCAAAAATAAATAAATTAATTTTATTTCATATTCTTATTTAATTATAAAAATAAGTGTATGTATCCAGCTCCGTGCATGACGTTTTACGATTATAGAGATGTTTATCGATAAAATGGTTTTCGTCCATTTTATCAGTATTTTTCCAAAATTCATATTTTTGTAAATACTTTTTAGGGAAAACATCATAACTTGTGTTATGAAACCTTATGGAATATTTTAAAAATATATATAATTTATCAAACTGATAAATTTGCGGGATGTTACAAATCATAACAAATCAAATCATATATGAAAGGAGATTATGACTCAAAACTCTCAACTTCATTTTAATATTTCTATATTTAGTTTAATTCAAAATAGTTTGTATGCTTTAAAAATCTCCTTTCGAAAATATTTCTTTAATTCTTTTTCTTAAATATCCACTTTACAAAATAAAATCATTTTCGATAATATTATTAAAACCTTTCGATTATACAAAATTATTAAAAAAAACTAATTTCGAACCAAAAAATATATAAAAAGGGAATATATTTTAAAACTCTTAAAGATAGATTTTTATAATTAGAAACCCTTTTTTAAATTTTATTTTAAACCATTTTATTAAATAGGAAAATAGGCATAAAGGTTTCGCTTAAGCTTTGATAGTAATATGCTGAAATAATATTAGTGATATTGATAGTATTTAGTCGAATTACATATAAGCCTCAAAAGCTATTTTCTTACAAGAATAAATATTTTCTTAAAGGTTTTTCTTGCATCGAATTATTAGGACCGTTGGATAGTTTTGAAAAAATCAACTATTTTGCTTTTAAATCAAAAATCAAGAAGTCAATTTGATAAGAATTAATGAACAACTTTTAGTGCTATTTTTTGAGTCCATTTGAAAGAAATTATCTTTACTAAAATAACTAATATTTTGAAGTTTCTAATATGAGTACAGATTCTAAGTAACAACATTTTGTTTTAGTTACCAAATATGCTCTTAGAAGTGCATTATTTTTGTTATTTATTCAAGTACAGATTCTATATGCATGTACAAACTGTTGTTAGTGTACAAACTGTTGTTAGTGTACTGATTCTAAGTGCAAGTACAGATTCTAAGTGCAAGCACAAACTACTGTTAGTGTACAAACTGCCTTTAGTACTATACCAAATATGCTCTGGTGAATAGCGGATATGACCTAAAAAAACTAAAATAGTCTAAGAGCATGTACAAAACGTTGTTAATGTGTTATATCTACATGTATATGACTTGATATATCTACATGTCTAATAATTGATATAACTATTATGTCTGCATGTATACATCTATTACATCTGCATGGCCAAACTGTTATATCTACATGTATAAAACGTGTTCAGGCATTCATATTTGATCGTCAAATGCTAAATTGTTATAAGTTGGATATTGATATTTTTTGCATAAGTTATAAGATTACATTTATAATGTATATTTCTAATCAATAATATATTTTTGTTTTCATGCACTATTCACATACAAATAGGTAGTTCTAGAGAAATAAGGGACGATGATGAGTTTGTGGAAGAAGTGTATGATGAGGAAATCGGCAAAGAAGTCATTAAGTTTAGAAAACCTCCTCTATACCCCAAGCGCAAGCCTTCTTGTAGAAAGCCTTCTCCTGTATGGGAACATTTTACTGAAGAAACTAGTTTCAATTTTTAGAAAAGTATTTACAACTATTATGGTCGACAATTTGTATGTGATTCTAAATCAAATGGCACTACACATTTAAATTATCATATAAAACATTCATGTAAGTCCATTCCACATGATAGCGATAAGAGACAAAAAGATTAGCTTCGGTAGCGATAGTGAAGGTACAGGTAGTTGCAATCTTATCGCATGGTAATTTAATAAATAGGAATGTAGAAAAGCATTAGCTTGAATGCTAGTTATTGATAAACACCTTTTATTTTTCTTAAGGATGAAGATTTCTTTTATTTTGTTAGGAATTGAGTCCTAATTTTGAAGTTCCTTCATGCAGAACAATTTGTAGGGATGTGCTTCAATTATATTGGGATAACTAGTCATAAAGGATAAAATATTGGAAAATTTATTGTACATTGTATCAAAAAAGGGGAACTCAAAAGAATTGTGTCTATCATGGTCGATAATGCTAGTGCAAATGAAGTGGCAATTAATTATATAAAAAAATTAAATGAAAATAATGGCGGTTGTGTTTTGAATGGTGATTTTGTGCATGTTCGTTGTTATGCTCATATAACCAATTAATTGTTAATGATCAACTAAAAGAATTTAGTAGTACTATAGTTGGAATTTGTACCACAGTCAGATTTATTAGATCATTTCTAGCATGATTGACTAAATTTAGAGAGATGTGTTTAAGTTTGGGAGTTGAAAATAAATCCAAGCTTATTTTGGATGTTCCGACTAGGTGAAATTCAACATATATGATGTTGGAAGCGACTTTAAAATACAGAACGGTTTTTGCTGATATGAAAGAAAATAATGGTATTTTTGTTGCTTACTTTGATGATGAAATGCATCCTCCGAGTTATATGGATTGGAAAAATGCTGAATTATTTGTTAAATTCTTAAAATATTTTTATGATATTACTTTAAAATTTAGCAAAACTTTACCCATTAGCGCAAATGTTTGTTTTCCCGAGCTTAGTGGAATTCAAGAAGAACTTGGAGCATTGATTATGGAAACAAATCGTTATCTTGGTAAAATGGCAATTAGTATGAAAGAGAAGTTTGATAAATATTAGGGAAGCATAGGTAACATGAAAAAAAAATTACTTGTTACGTGTGTGCTTGACCAAAGCTATGAATACCAATTTTTGAAGTTATGTGTTGAAGACATGTATGAAAAAAAAGTCGTGGAAGACATATTAAAAAGTGTGAAGAATATTTTGATAAGGTTGTTTGACTTCTCTGTTAACGATTCTACATTTGGAACACAAATGCATTATGAACCACAACCTATTACGTACGTAGCTAGTGAACGTGTTGAGGATGTTAGTGATGTTATTTCTAGAGGAATGAATACTTTTCTTAAAAAAGTTCAAGAACACGATAATGAAGGCAATAAACTAGAGAAGTATTTAAATGCACCGATTGAGCGTACACTAAATAATTTTGATGTTTTACTATAGTGGAAGGTAAATAGATCCAAATATCATGTTTCATGTTTAGTCACTCAAGATCTTCTTGCTATTCCGCTTTCCACGATTGCTTTTGAATCCACTTTTAGCACCGAAGTAAGAATTATAGATCCTTTTCATAGTACTTTGAGTCCACGGATGGCTAAGGCATTAGTTTGTACTCAAAAATTGGATAAGGTTCCACCAATTTTTGTTGATTACGGGATTGAGGTTCCTATTGATGATGTTTCTTAATATAATGAACTCCTCTCAAGTGGTAATAGCGTTTGTAAAATAATTTAGTTCCTCATTTGTTTGATTTTAAATACAATACCCTAACTTACTCGTTTTCCATGTAGATTTGAACATGGATATCAACGTGAGTGGCCACCATCTTTTATATTCACCATGGATAGCCCATGTTCGTCATCATTGTATTTACCTTCACCATGGTTAGTTCATGTAATAGAATTTTGTTCATGCAACTGATATATTTCTAATCGGTTATAGAATATGTTTGATTGTTGATTACAGGTTATAGTTGGATACTACATAAACAATGACCTATGATCCAGAATTATCGTTGTTGTTTCAGGTAGAGCGTATTTGTAAATTAAATGGCTACATCTTAATAATTCACCATGTTAAAATGATTGCCTATATATACCCGCTAATACAAATTTGCTTGAAACCCGTTACCTATTTTCACTTCTAAGGGCTGCTAGTATTATATTTTGTTGCCATGCTTTAAAAAATTTCACTGCCATGCTTTACATCATTAACTCTACTGTTAGTATAGAATTGATGTCTTCTTACCAGTTAGGCTCTTAATGTCACTTTACTGAATTATCTAAAAATCAGTTCTACATAGGCTCAATATCAGTTCTGCTGTTAATAATCAGTTCTACATCATTAACAGTGTGCATACTTTAACTCTGTTGCTAGTATATGTTATATTTACCAGCACAATTGCACACTTTATTGAATTACATGTTTGAAAATAATGTATATAACTGATTATGTTTTAAAGGAGTATCATTTTAATTTATCTTAGATTTACAGTGTGCATTATATAGTCCCTTTTGAACCTATGTGTATTTACATTAGGTTGAATTATGTAAATTATATAGTCAGTATGATAACCCTAGGTAAACATATAGTGGTACACATACAGTATGTCAGTATCTCACAGTGTGCGTTGCATTTTACAGTATGTCAATATCTCATGTGCGTCCATAGAGATGTCATGTAGTGGTAAACTTGGTTAAATGTATATAGTTCATAAGAAAACATGTCAAATTATATTAGTGACAGTATAGTATAATTAACCAAGTAGTTATGTAGTAATTTATGTCGAAATGTACAATGTTTTCTTAGTGATAGTATAATAAAACATTCAAATTACTCTATATACTGTATTAGGGACAGTAAATTATATTTAACCATGTGTTTTCTTATGAACTAAATTACCGTATATAGTAAATATTATAAACATATACAGTAAGAAAATATGCGGTAATTACTCTATATATTTTACAAATATTATTATATGTATGTATATGTGTGTGTATTACATTGTGTTTTACTTATTCATTAGTTATCTTAGGCTCCATTGGCATTATTGATAGTGTAAGTTGCATTTTAACTTAGGGTGGAATATGGATGGAGATTGGAGAGTCACATGGAGTTGATTTGAAGACTGAAGCTCATTATCTCAGGCTCAAATTCAATCTCCAAACTATCATTTTAATGTTCATTGCATTTTAATTTTCATTGCATTCTGCAGTGGAAAATGAATGTATTTGTATTGTATGTACTATGTAGTATTGTAGACTAGATTGTACTATTACTATGAATTATAGTGTGGATTATGGAGTGTTGACTTGTCATTGTGGATTGTGAATCAATGAAATATGGACTTGTGATTGCTGTTAATATTCATGGATTGTAGATTTAATAAGTTAGTTGTGGACTATTGAGCATTGCTATTTATGTTTATAAATTGTAGATTTGTAGTTGTGCACTTGATTGATTGTGAAATCATTAATATTTACGACAAGTTGATGTTGCAATATTGCGGTTAACCATCGGTTAACTGTTAGTGTTAAATGATAAACCATACAGCGGTTAACTGATGAGTTCGAAAGGTTAATCGAACCGATTAATTTGACCGGTTAACCACGGTTAAATTTAACCGGTTCGGTCGGTTGGCACAACTATTTTAACCGATGAAACAGTTAACTGAACTGTTATTTCTTATTGGTTAATCGTTCAAATTAATCGATCGGTTTGGTCAATCAACCATGCCCAACCCAAGTCCTTCAGCCTGATTTGTTTTCAAAGTTTGTCCTTTCTCATAATTGCCCCTTTATTAAATATATACACTTTTCAAAAGAATTACCATTTTGAAAATATTATTAAAGACCCTTCATTTATAAATATAAAAATTCCATACGTTCAATTTCTCTTAAAAATCTATATTTTCATTTTCAAAACAACTTTTATTTATAAAACAGTTTCTAACAAATTATTTTATTTCTCCACCACTTTTATTTATCTATTAATATACTTTAAATAAATTTTAAAACACCATAAATAATTTCTCAAAACTTTCAAAATATTTTAAAATGGGAAAATCAACAAATCGTCTAAAATACAAATTATGGAGCAAATCACTCCAAAATCAATAATAACGCATCAATATAAATTTTATCGCTCGACCCAAATTGAATTGCATCGAATTCCGGCCATCTATAAATGCATACACATAAATAAAACTTCATGATCCATTTCGACCAACAGTTCCAAGGAGAGGAAATTCTTTCAACTGAATGGCCCTAAGAGATGTAAGATATACAAATCAAAATTCAAACGGACAACATCTCTTTTGCATTCTAGACAATCCAATATATACAAAAACCTAATATCACAACAACCATTCAAATATCCCGATCAAACAATTTATCCAATCAAACAATTCAATATTCACAATCAATCAAATACTAAACAATCAATTCCCTAAGCAATTCCATAAATAATCGGGACTAGTGTTATATATGTAAGATGCGAGAGGAACTAAATATAGTTGTGAGTGATAAGTAATCACCAAAATTCCAAGCTTACTCATTTGCTGCTAGCAAACTACACCGACGCCCATCGCTTCCCCTAGCTCGTTGCCATTTTTGCTGCAGCCTCAAGATTGCCTGCACCCTACTGCTAGCACCACGTCACTGCCATATCCATGCTCCACTAGCCCGATCTCCACATCATCCGATCCTCATGCACGACGTTCCACTTCGCAGCTAGCCCTAGGTGATCGCGACCTCACTTCCAGGTCGAATGCACGCACGCATCACTATTAGCCCTCCCTCCACTCAAGCATGTTCCAACCCCCATCAAATCGTCGACATCACCAGGTCTAGGCCTTATCGTGATTTCATTTCTTTTTTATAAGTCGCAATTCTGTAGATGGAAACTAGGGCATAGGGCTAAATTAATTAGGGGTTTGGGCTTAGGCTATTTGATGTGTGTAAGGGAAATTTCTAGAGAAGAAAAGAAAGAAGAAAAATAGAAAAGGGAAAGAGATTAATGGGCTTGTTTTAGCTTTTGGTCCTAATTCAAATCAACTAACTTTCATTTATTTTATTTTAATAATTCTTTTTAACTATTTATAAATAAATTCTAATCCAACTAAAACTGATTTACACTTCAAAGATATCTTATATTCAATTAAGACAAGTTATTCAATTTCAATATATTATGAGAAAAGAGTTTACTAATTTATTCCAAGTTATTAAAACAAATCTTTTATTAAATAGATTTCAATTAAATAAATATTTACTTCTGAAAATAATAATAACTCTCAAATATCAAATTTAAAAAAATTATTTAATTAAATTTATTTATATATAGCGTAGAGATCAGGTTGTTATACATACTAGCTCCAACTTCAAAATATTATATATGAAAATTATCCGAAAAATCACAATGAACGCAACAGTGAGATTTTCGTAGCCATATTCGAAAATTTGCAAAAATTCTATTTTTACCCTTATTATATTTATATATAATTGTTTATTAAATTTCCAGTTGAATTTTGCGGGGTGTTCCACGACCGTTGTTACAGCAATTGTTGTTGTTGCGAGGACTGGTTTGGGTAGGATGCTTTGCTTTGCTGTCGCTGTCTGAAAGATCTGCATCTTCCATCCTCATCATGTCATTCTCAAGTTAATAGAAGTCGGTTAGGGACAAAGCCAGCCACTTCTGGAGCTCTCTCCACATATCGGACTTGTATTCGACCTCCGGACATAGGGCTACGACCAAGCTACTCACATCCGCACACCTGCCCGGATGAATTCTTTGTTGAAGTATATGATGTGCATGTAAAAGTGCATACTTTTACTTCCATGTTTAATCTTCTTTTAATTAAATAAATGAGCATATTATGGAATTTTACATTTTTAAACCGAAATTTAAATTGTCTTCAAATCATCATTTATTCATCTTCATTTGGGGCGTAAAGTGGTAATTTTGTATATGATTTAATTTTAGAAAATTTATTTGCACATTTATATATTTATTTATAGGAATTGAAGTGCAAATATGAAGAGATTTCATGGATGTATGCATGCACATATGTTGAAGGCAAATAGAGAATGGAAATAAATGAATTCATGCAACATGGAGGAGCCCACAAATCCACTACTATATGGTCCATAATTAAAAGCACATGCACATGTTAATAGAGGCTTAAAGGCATGTTAGTGGGGATTAATTAATTCTCTAATGATAACTTGGAGGTTACACTTTCTCAAGGGTATTTTAGGTAGCCCTCTAAAATATGAATTAGGGTTTTAATAATGTATAAATACCCCTTATGTTTCATGTAACTATCTACTTCCTTTCATGCAATATTGTAGCCACAAATCAAAGTTAATAAAAATTTCTTTCTTGGCTTCTTAGCCTTGTTTTACTTTCATGCAATTTTTATTTATGCTCTTTTATTATCTTATGCTCTCTTTTAATCCATGCAATTAGTTTAGATTTATTTTATGCAAGTAGTTAGTTCTCTCTTCTTTTAATTAGAACTTCTCTTCATATATGTTTATGTTGAAATCACTTTATTTAACATGTTATCAAATATGAGTAGCTAAACCCCTTTAATTTAAGGGTAATGAAGCTCTCATGAAACATATTAAATTAACATAATGATTTCATTTGTGATCTCTCTTATGTGCTTAATGAAATTATGAATGATTGGTGGTTTATGTTTCTTTATTTTGTGAATTTTGATATCCTATGTTGACATCTCAAATATGCTATGCTTAACTCCTTTTTAAATATAAACTATTTGATCGTTTGCCAAAGTGATTTTGATAATGAAAGTCAAACTAGAATCAAAATTTGATGGTTTATGTTACAAATTAATATTAAATAGATCATGCTTAAAATAGATTTTATTTTTAATTTCATGTTAATTTCAAGAGCTTTGATAAGTGGATTTAAAAGGTGTGTTAGAGTTTGACGATTCAAGTTGTGATAGTTAATAGCACAAATAAATCATACTTATAATAAGCACATCTATCATTTTCTACTTAATATTTTAATAAGAGATTACAAATGAATTTTGTTGTTGATTTATATGAATGATTGAAAGTGGATTTGCCTCTAAATTGCTCTTTAATATCATAATTTTATTTCACTTTTGCTCTATTCTACTCCCTACAATTTTCTAGTTTAAAACAAACTTTAAAACTTTGGGTTAATTTGATTGAGTGTTATTAGAATTTAATTCATTCCCTACGGATCGACTCGTACTCGCATATGTACTGCAATTGTATGTCGTGTGCTTGCAGTTTTATAACAATATATTTTTTCGGTGATTTTCTATTCTATAGAAAACTCACCGTCTAACAAGTTTTTGGCGCCGTTGCCGGGAAAAGCAATTTTAATTTTACCTTTTGAATTATTTTTCTTTTATTTGCTCTTTGTTGACCTATGCATTTAATTTCATTTGGTTTAATTTAGTGATAGTTTTCATTTTAAAAAATAAAAGGAGGCCAGCATTTATGTTTTGCTGCTTCATCTCATTTTTCTTACCATTGCACCTCATAGTAGTTTGAGTCTGCATTTTATTTTAGTTTGCATTTGAATTTAATTTCATTTCAAAAGAAAAAAAACAAACTTTGCATTCATTTCATCAATTTCTACAAGCATTTACATTCATTGTGTTTCTCTATGTTACATTCTCTGTTTTACAAACCGTTGCATTTCATTTTCTACTTCTCCTTCTACTTCACCCACCACCACACTTCATCCCCTACCACAGCAACACTCTCCTTCTGCCTGAGCTTCCATTCTCTAACCCCTCAGTAACCTAACACCACCTGCAAGCCTGAAGCTGCTACTACCAACAATCAATATAACTTCCTCCAACCATTATATATCCTTACAACCAGAAACAACCCACACATCAAACATTGCCACTACCATACAACACCAGAAACCACCACCAAACCCCACTGCAAACCATTACATACTCACTATGACAAAACTTCACATAAAATCTCCTTTAACTCCATCACTGCGCACCTTAATCAACTTCCTGCATCCATAAAACTCCATCCATACATCACTTCTAACTTCTCCACTGCCCGCAAGTTCATCACCTTTATGCAACTCATCACCTGCAACACCACAACCCATCACAACATCATACTTCATACTTCCACTACAAACACAAACTCCTGAACTGCTTGCAAAAACACATCCTGTCATTCATCTTATCTCCTCTGACCACTCAACCTAACTTGCAACTTTAAACCAACATTACCCATACAACTCCTCTGCCTAACTACATTACTAATCACCTTACAAAACCACTTCACCATCACACTTCATCAATACAACAACATCGCTGCCTAGCCATTGCACATCCAAACTGCCACCCATCACTTGTGCCAAAACAACATCTTCCCCATTGACTGCAATCTTCAAACAACACTTCTGCACACATCACACTCAAACCACTACAGCAACCTCCTCCCTGAACTCCACTGCCATACCCCCCCTCAAACAAAACCATCGAATTCTTATTATCTCCATCTCCAAATTCCTTTCTGCAGCTACCTCCAAAACTCCTCCTTCAATCCATTGCAAACTGCATTCACAAACAGCCATCTCCTTCATCAACGAACCACACACTCCATTGTAGTTTCTGCTGGTGACATTATCTATCATCCTAATACCATCATCATAGCATTAATACAACCTAAACTCTACCACCTCACCGTAATTATTTCCTCACCGTTAACAGCAACCTCCACCACCTTAAGCCGCAACTAAACCCAAATCGCAACCACTTCCTCACTGCACCGAAACCCAAACATAGCCGAACTTTTGACCTATGACTTCGAACACCTAAAGTGAATCGCCTTCGAGAATTTTCACTTTCGATTTCAATTTCAATTTCTAAGAAATTTTGATAAGTTTAATTTCTTTCTTTCCCTTTGTGTTTTCTATTTGAAGAAGAGGAATGCGTAAATTTTTTGTTTACTACGAAGAACTAAGGGCATTCGCGAAAACTATTAGACTTGGGTGCGTTATTGGGTGTGTTTTAGGTTGATTTTGTTTGTACAACGTGTTGAGTTGTTATTTATTTATTTTGTTTTAATTTTAAGTTTTTTCTCTCTTTGAAAAAAAAGAACTTCACAAAAATTAAAATAAAGAGCACTTTTTAGTGTGAATTCATTTTGTTTCTTTTCTCAGCTTCCTATATATATATATATATATATATATATATTGCTTTCATTTGGCTTGGTAATTCGAGTTTTAGTTTTATTATTTTTATTTAAGTTTTTAACAAGTTCTTTCTTTCTACTTTTATTAAAAAAAAGGAATTTGTTTTCATTTTCTTTGGTATTAGTCATATAAAAAAATATAATAAATTTTTTTTGCTTTAATTTGTGTTTGTTTTTGTTCTCATTTTCAGGCTACAAAAGTAGAACGAGACAAATTGCCCTACTCTGCTTCCTAAATAACCGCCCTGCTTACTTACTTATAAAAAACAAAATAATCGCTGCTTTTAAAATAATTTGCTAATAATTTTACATGCTCTAGTATCGTGCCCTTATCTCTTGCTTTTAGTTTCCTTGCATTGTTGGTTGCTTGCATTTTAAAATTTTCAAAAACAAAAATAAATTTCATTCGTAGTTACATCATTAATTCACGTTTAATTTCTGTTTTGCATTCATATCATCTTATTTTCTTTTCTAAGGACAACACCCAAATCCACATAAGGTGAGGGATTTCAACACCCCTTCCTTGGCCCATAAGTTGAATTTCAACCTAGAAATTGACCAATAATAACGGTTAAACTTTGGACTTAAGGGTGTCGTGAGCTCATCTAGGGCTTAATAGTATCTTGACAAGTTGTCTTCTTTCGATAATCTAACTTCTTGGTATCTAGGTTATGCCAGAGGAATAATCATATGTAAATTATTACGGTGATTTGTAATTATTATAGCGATTGTTTCTCTGAAGCTACTTAAACCTTCGGTTGCATTGCTACGGTGATTTGTGGTGCACCGATAACTATTGTCTGTTACCTAGCTAAGAACTATTTTGTTGGATTAAGACAGAGTGTGATTATACAATTTTGGGTTAGGAGTTACTAAGGACAGAAAATTTGTATTAAGTCCATACATTCATTTAGTTACATTAGTTCATGCATACATAAAAAAATCCAAAAGTAAAAAAAAATTACATTTTACTTAACTTGTTTTTTTTTAAGTCCCACAATTTTTTTTAAATCTTTTCCTTTAAAGAAAAATCAAACAAAATCAAAAATCCAAAAACAAGCATTTTTACATAAGTTAATTTTTTTTAGAAAAACAAAATAAAAAATCTTTTCAAAAACAAAAACATAAAAAAACCTTTGAAAATCCAAAATAAAAAAAACAAATCAGAAATCAAATATCCCTTTTGAAAAATTAATTCTTTTTTGGTAAATATTTATCTTTTTTAAAAAGCAAATTTTCACGTCATTTCACCTTCTAAACCTTATTTCATTCTCTTAAACTCAATAATCATTTCTTTCTCTCCTTGACCTTTTCACTTATGCATGAATACTTGGACTCGTGACACAACAACAAATCGTTTAACTCGGAAAAACGATCCACCAACGATGGCGAATGAAAATTCCCTGCGAACTCTCATGGATAGAATCTTTCCCGATGGAGTTTCTATTCCTTCTTGTATCACATTACCCGCCCCAATGGATAACCATTTCGAAATTCATTCCAATCATATTGCCATGCTTCCAAAATTTGGCAATTTTGAACAAGATGACCCATACATTTTCTTAATGAAATTCGAACAAGAATGTGTGACCATTAAACTCCAACAACTTTGTGATGATGGAATCAGACTTCGGTTAATTCCATTTGCCCTTACCCATTATGCTGAAAAATGGTTGTACAACCTACCTTCAAACTCAATCAAAATGTGGGAAGAATTTGTTAAAGTTTTCTTAGAAAAGTTCTACCTGTTCGAAAAAACAACTAAAATTCGAAAAGAGATTGTCAAATTTCATTAACTCAGGGGTGAACTTTTCGTAAAATATTTTGAAAGTTTTAAAGAGCTATTGATAAAATGTTCACACCATAATTTCGAAAAATGGACTCTTTGCCAAATCTTATACGATGGACTTGAAAATAGTTCACGAACCATGCTTGAATCGATGTGCCAAGGCAATTTTCTCACCCAACATCACGATGATGCTGGCAATTTCTTGAAAAATTGGCCGAAAAGTCATCCCAATGGGAACGTTCTAATGAAAAATCCATTTATTCACGATCGGGCGCACACTCGATAGGATCATCTTTGGCTTTGGATACTAAGACTGATGCAATGATCAATAAATTCGACAACCTTTTTCTCATTAAACCAAATGAACCAAGCTTCCCAACCAATGTGTTTTAAATGCAACGATCCGAATCACATAGCCGATCAGTGCCCGAATTTGATCGAACAACTCAATGCTTTCAATAAGATTAAAAATGACCCGTTTTCTCCAACGTACAATCCTGATTGGAAAAATCATCCCAACTTTGCATGGAAACAAAATAATTCCAACATGAATTTGGTTCGTCCCAATTTTCAAGCATTCCCGAACAATGCTTCAAATCTTCCCTTTCAGCCTAATCACCTTCACCAAAATTTTGTGAGTCCATCTCAAAATCAACCACAATACAATCTTTTGTTCCCCAAGACGATAAACGACTGTCTTCACTTGAGAAAAGTATTGAAACTTTGGCTAAAGAAACCACTCAAAGCCTCAATTCAAATAGCAATTTGCAAAATTTATTAACCTCGTACATGCAGAATACGAGTCAATCAATTGTTAAACATGAAATGCAAATGTGTCAATTAGCCACGTATGTGAGTGAATGTGAACGAGGCACATTCCCAAGTCAGCCAGTTTAGAATCCCAGAAATCAAAACACGTATTCAAGATAGCAATGTAAACCAAATGAATGCTATCACGACTTTGCATTCCGGTAAACAAATCGATAATTAAGTTGTCAATCCAAACGATTTACCGAAAGCTCCTCTTGACACTTTGAAAATGACAAGCGATGCAGAACAAAACATTGAGCCAAACATTGAATCAAATGCCAATCCAAATTCTTCTTCTACTTAAGTAGACCGACCTACTAAGTATCGTGTTACATTTCCACATCGCCTTCGACCCAAGAAATATTCTAATCAAATGGAAAAGATGTTAGAAATTTTCAAACAACTGAAAGTAAACATTCCTCTTATTAATATCGTTCAACAAGTTTCAACTTACGCTAAGTTTCTCAAGGACTTGTGTACTCAAAAAAGACACACTCATGTACTGATGAAATTTTTCTTAGCTGTCAGACTTAGCGAAGTCTTGTCCCAATCAATTCCCGTTAAATATAAAGATCCTGGATGTCAGACGATCTCGTGCACCATAAGAGACAAAACAATTAATAAGTGCTTACTAGATTTGGGTGCAAGTGTCAATTTGATTCCTTATTCAGTTTACCAGCAACTTGGCTTGGGTGAACTTAAACCGACGAAAGTAACTCTTCAATTTGCCGATCATTCAATAAAGAAACCCATGGAAGAAATAGAGGCCATACTCATCAAAATTGGTCAATTTACATTCCCTATCGATTTCATCATTTTAGAGACACAACCCGTGAACAATCCTATGGGTCAAATTTCATTAATTTTAGACTGACCTTTCTTGGCTACTTCAAATGCTCTAATCAATGGTTGAAATGGTTCGATGAAAATTTCTTTTGAAAACATGACTTTGGATCTTAACATTTTCAATCTCGAAAATCAACCGAATAAACCACATGACCAAACGTTGGAAGTTAGCTCCATTCAAGAAACTTTTGATAACGAAACAGTTGACCTAAATAATGAACGCGAGACCAAATTCGAACAACTGTTTCAAGATGCACCCAATGAGATTGAAAATGCGCTTCCATTTGAACCCCTCACCGTTGAATCATAACTTCAATCGAATTCTATGACCGGGTAACCCCCAAGGTTAGACCTCAAACCCATTCCTGATCACCTTAAGTGCGCATCTTAAGTAATCGCAAAACGTTTCACATCATAATTTCTTCAACTCTTTCTCTTGATCAAGAAGCTTCTCTTCTTTCGATTCTGTTGACAAAAAAGAAGAAGCAATTGGATGATCGATCATCGATATAAAGGGAATTAGTCCCGCTCTTGTTCAACATCGCATCCATTTAGTTGATGATGCCAAGCCTGTTCGTGACGCACAACGAAGGCTTAACCCAAAAATGAAGGATGCAGTTCGTGACGAAATTCTTAATCTTCTCGATAACATAATCATATACCCAATCTCTCATAGTTCATGGGTTAGCCCAATTCATGTCGTGCCTAAAAAGTATGGACTTGTCGTTATCAAGAACGACTCTAACGAACTCATTCCAACTCGTACTCAAACGGGTAGGCATGTTTGCAATGATTATCGAAAATTAAATGCTGCAACATGTAAAGATCACTTCCATCTTCCTTTCATCGACCAAATGCTTGAACGATTAGCCGGCCACGAATTCTATTACTTTCTTGATGGTTATTCCGGTTATAACCAAATTCCAATCGCTCCCGAAGATCAAGTGAAAATGACTTTCACATGTCCCTTTGTCACTTTTGCATATCGATGTATGCCATTTGGCCTTTGCAATACTCCTACTACTTTTCAATGATGCATGGTCAACATCTTTTTCGATATGATCGAACGCTTTCTTGAAGTATTTATGGAAAAAAATTCCATCTTTAGAAACTCTTTTTCCGAGTGCTTACACCATCTTAAGTTGGTTCTTGATCGATGCAAGGACAAACACTTAACATTAAATTGGAAAAAATGTCATTTTATGGTAAAACACAGAATTATCCTTAAGCATGTCATTTCAAACAAAGGCATTGAGGTAGATAAAGCTAAAGTTGATGTAATTGCAAATCTACCCATTCCCAATTCTATCAAGGACATTCATGTATTTCTTGGACACGTTGGTTTTTATCGACGCTTTGTGAAAGACTTCAATAAAATTGCTAAAAATATTACAACTCTTCTTGGAAAAAAGTTCCATTCAACTTTAATTCCAACCATGTGTCTGCTTTCAAACATCTAAAAAATGAACTCATTTAAGCTCTCATCATTTGCTCTCCCAACTGGGATCTTCCTTTCGAAATAATGTGTGATGCTTCTAATTTTGCGATTGGTGCTGTCTTAAGACAATGCATCAACAAAATTATTCATGTCATTTACTATGTTAGTGTGACTTTAAACGATGCTCAAATAAATTACACGACCATTGAAAAAGAGCTTTTGGCGGTAGTCTTTATGCTTGAAAAATTCCGACCTTATTTGATTGGCTCACACATTACTGTTTACACTGACCATTCCGCTCTTAGATACTCTTTCGCTAAAAAGGATGCTAAGTCTCGTTTGATCCATTGGATCCTTCTACTTCAAGAATTTGACCTTACGATCAAAGACAAAAAAGGATCCGACAATGTCATCACTGATCATCTGTTGCATCTTCCAAACGCACCATCTTCTTTACCGATCAACAAGAACTTTCCTGATGAACTACTCCTTTTTATTTCTTTTGATCCATGGTATGCCAACATAGTGAACTATTTAGTCACTAAGGAAATTCCCTCATTTTGGTTGAAACAAGATAAATGTAAATTTCTTTCCCAAGTCAAGTACTTCTATTAGGATGATTCATACTTGTTTAAGTACTGTTCCGACCAAATCATTTGACATTGCATCCCAAATTGCAAAATCAAAAGTGTTCTTTCGTTTTGTCATGACAAAGCTTGTGGTAGTCACTTCAGTCAGAAGAAAACCGCGGAAATGGTGCTTCAATGTGGTTTTTACTGGCCTACACTTTTTAAAGATACATTTGAGTTTTGTAAAACTTGTGATCACTGTCAAATGTTAGGAATAATCTCCCGAAAAAACATGATGCCTTTGAACCCCATTCTTATGATCGAAATCTTTGACATTTGGGGTATTGACTTTATAGGACTGTTTCCTAATTCTTTCATAAATTTGTACAGTCTTGTTGTTGTTAATTATGTCTCTAAATGGGTTGAAGCCATTCCTTGTAAAAAAAACGACCACAAAGTTGTTGTAAAGTTCATAAAAGAAAACATCTTTTCGAGGTTTGGAACACCTCGCATAAAAATAAGCAACAATGGAACCCATTTCTGTAATCGTTCATTTGAACTCTAATGAAGAAATACTCGATAACCTACAAGTTATTCAATCTGTATCATCCTCAAACTTGTGGCGTAGTCAAAGTTTCAAAATTTGGAGAAAACTGAATAAAAATCGAAAAGATTGCTGACAAAAATTAACAGATGCGCTTTGGGCTTATAGAACTGTATATAAAACCAATCTTGGGATGTATCCTTTTAGGCTTGTATATGGTAAAGCGTGCCATTTACCCATTGAACTCGAACATAAAGCACTGTGGGCGATCGAGAACATAAATTTTGATCTTGAAAAAACCGACAAAAAACAAAAACTGCAACTCAATGAATTAGAGGAGATTAGGAATGATGTGTATGAAAACGAAAAAAAATTCAAAGAAAGAACAAAAATTTTCCATGAAAAGTCAATCCTATGGAAAAGATTTTCACCAAATCAGAAAGTTTTGTTGTATGACTCTCGACTTCATTTGTTCCTTGGGAAATCAAAATCAAAGTGAACAAGACCGTACATCGTACGTACTGTTTTTCCACATGGTGCCATAGAAATAGAAAGCCCTAGGGATGGATCGATTTTTAAAGTATATGGTCATCGTTTAAAGCCTTACTTAGAGTTGGCGAGTGATCGAGAGGAGGAGCTCATGACTCTTCATGAGCAATACTACGTCTAGTAAGAAATGTTAACCCTCTCTTGTAAACATATACATATTTTTTCCCTGTTACACTCATTATATCATGCATTGACTGTGGGGACACAGCCAAAATTAAGTTTGGTGGGATTCTCATGTTCATTTTTGATTTTCATGGTTTATTTTCTGCATTTTCTTTCCAAAACAAAAAAACAAAACAAATTTTCTTTTTAGCAAATTGATTTACTTTTGAAGAAACACTATAGGATAAGTATATGTTTTTGGTTATTAAATTGAAACTTTTGAAAATTTATTTGTCTCAAAAAAAAGTTTGATTACAAGTAACTATGGTTTAACTAGTATATAGGAAGGTTCATAGGCGATAATTATGAAGTATGTCCTAATTGTAATCTTTGTTTAAAACAGTGGTTGATTTAAAGTAAAGACGATAGCATTTTTGATCTTCTACGTTAAGTGTGCTAAAATGATTTTGCAAAACTCTCTCTTCATAATTTTTTTATAAAAATAAGAAACACCTAGAGTCAGGTGTTCACGTAAGTGTATACACTCGCCATGCTCTGTACCCTTCTCATGTAAGCTCGAAAGGCAGTGCATGATCGGTATATCTGACCTTAGTTTATCCGGGTTAGGTATATGTAAATAGATTTAATAAAAAAATAACCACCTAGAGTCATGTATTCATACGCAAGTGTGTATACTCGCTATGCTCTGTGCTCTTCTCACGTAAGCCCGAAAGGCAGTGCATGATCGGTATATCTGGCCTAAGTTTATCTGAGTTAGGTGTGTAAATATTAATAATGTTAATACTTTCCAAAAAGAGAGAGCAAGCAATTAAAATCCAAGCACTATCTTCACTTATTTGATTCAATTATTATTCAAAAGAAATAAAATTACCACTTTGCAAAACTTTGATAATCAACTAAAGGATCCATTTCATAATTGTACTATATTATCAACCGAAACAAGTAGCCAAACTAGAGTCCAATTGTGATGTTAACTTAATTTTTGTAGGAAGTTTTCATGAGTAAAAGGACTAAAATTTCTTGATAATGACCAAAACTTATATTTAACTTAATCGTGTCAATTTAAAAGTAAATTCTTCATTTGTAAATATTTTCAAAAACTTGCATCATGTAGTCGCATTAGAATCTGCATATCGCATTTGGATTTTGTGGGTAGGATCTGCTAAAAACGCTTACGAGACAACACTCGTCCTACTAGGAATGCCTAGAGGTTTAGTGGCTTGTTGCATACGCTCGATGCAATCGTGTTTCCTGTGAAAATGGAGTTTTAGTTTATTCGAGGACGAATAAAAAGATAAGCATGGGGGTATTTGATGTGCACGTAGAAGTGCATATCTTTACTTCCATATTTAATCTTCCTTTAATTAAATAAATGAGCACATTAGGGTATTTTACATTTTTAAACCAAAAATTAAATTGTTTTCAAATCATTATTTTTTCATGTTCATTTGGGAGTTAAAATGGTAATTTTGTGTATGATTTAATTTGAGAAAATTTATTTGCGCATTTATATTTTTATTTGTAGGAAATGAAGTGCAAATACGAAGAGATTTCATGGATGTATGCACGCACATATGTTAAAGGCAAATAGAGAAGGAAAATAAATGAATTCATGCAACTTGGAGGAGCCCACAAACCAACTACCAGATGGTCCATAATTAAAAGCATATGCATATGTTAATAGAGGCTTAAAGGCATGTTAGTGAGGATTAATTAATTCCTTGATGATTACTTGGAGGTTACACTTTATCAAGGGTATTTTAGGTAGCCCCCAAAAATATGAATTAGGGCTTTAAGCATGTATAAATACCCCTTATATTTCATGTAACTATCTTCTTACTTTCATGCAATATTGTAGCCACAAATCAAAGTTAATAAAAATTTCTTTTATGGCTTCTTAGCCTTGTTTTACTTTCATGCAATTTTTATTTATGCTTTCTTTTATGCTCTTTTATTATATTATGCTCTCTTTTAATTCATGCAATTAGTTTAGATTTATTTTATGCAAGTAGTTAGTAGTTCTCTCTTCTTTTAATTAGCACTTCTCTTCGATTATGTTTCTGTTGAAATCACTTTATGTTAACATGATTTCAAATATGAGTAGCTAAATCCCTTCAATTTAGGGGTAATGAAGCTCGTATGAAACATACTAAATAATGATTTCATTTGTGATCTCTCTTATGTGCTTAATGAAATTATGAATTATTGGGGTTTATGCTTCTTTCTTTTGTGAATTTTGATAGCCTATGTTGACATCTCAAATAGGCTATGCTTAACTCCTTTTTAAACATAAACTATTTGATCATTTGCCTAATTGATTTTGATAATGGAAGTCAAACTAGAATCAAAATTTGATGGTCTATGTTACTAATTAATAGTAAATAGATCATGCTTTAAAATAAATTTTATTTTTAATTTCATGTCAATTTCAAGAGCTTTGATAAGTGGATTTGAAAGGTGTGTTAGAGTTTGATGATTTAAGTTGTGCTAATTAATAGCACAAATAAATCATACTTATAATAAGCACATCTATCATTTTCTACTTAATTTTTTAATGAGAGATTACAAGTGAATTTTGTTGTTGATTTATATGAATGATTGAAAGTGGATTTGCCTCTAAATTGCTCTTTAATATCATAGTTTTATTTCACTTTTGCTCTAGATTATTCTCTACAATTTTCTAGTTTAAAACAAACTTCAAAACTTTGGGTTAATTTGATTAAGTATTATTAGAATTTAATTCATTCCCTGTGGATCGACCCGTACTCGCATACGTACTACAATTGTACGTCGTGCACTTGCTATTTTATAATGATATAAATTTTTGATGATTTTCTAATCAATAGAAAATTCACCGTCTAGCAACATATGAATGCAAACCTTCAGAAGGACCTTATCTGATATTTCCTAGCTCATTAGCCAACCTGACATGGGCACAGGGCGTGAAGAAAAGTGTCTTGAATCTACGCACAATAGGGCCAGGAGCTGATGCTACCAGATTGTAGATGCAAGAACTAGCCGGAGGCCAGTCCGAAGAGGGTGGAGGGGAAGGGCAAACACTTTGTTGCATCACAAAGCCGACCGGTGTAATGATGGAGCAGAATGTCGTGATGTAGTCAGATGGGTCCATACCTCATCATACCTATCAATAAGTGGAAACGCATACCACCGATGGATGTCAGCATCCAGGACTTCATAGTAGAATAGCTCCTCATTCTCGTCATCTGAGAATGCCTCGCCTCCAGCATTTGGTCTTGCATTATGTTAAGCTGTTGGGGGAGGATATGCATTTCTTCCTTAAGGCCGACATCGGCCTGTTGTGGGATGCCCTGGTCCACCATGGGCTAAGGGATCAGCCTGTGCCTTAGCTGAGTAGGTTGTCGATGATGAAATAGAGAACGATGATGATGTGCAAGAGATCTTCCCCATGCACAGAGGACCTCTTGAATGCACGGTCAACTATTCTCTTTATTTGTTTTTAGCCACACACCTATAAAACCTGGAGTGCATCGAGAGGCCATGTGTGCCTTATTGATAGCTGCTGGACCACCATTGAGATGGTCAAAAGCAGAAGTTCATGGGCAATTAAAGGTTGATGATTGTTATACTAAGGGAAATAATAAGGACTTGGCATCACAGATGCAGCCACATCTGGGATGAGATAAATTCAACTAGGTATGTGTACAGCATACTTTTTGGGATGGACATGAATGTCCATAAGTAGAGTTTCAGATACCACCCTCTTTTAAGCTTTGGCGGTGTCCATGTGTTCATAACCATCGGGAGATATAGACCTACGAGCAGGCAGGTCGACCAAGTTGGCCCTCAGAGGAGCTGGCGGGACAAAGTAAATGGTGGCTTGAGCATCCAGTTGTGCCCTTAAGCCATTCACTTCGCTTGCCAACCGATCCATGTTTAATAGCTGTATCATCACAGTATGCCATATTTCTTTATTGATGCACAAATTGGGCATGGTAGTACCGGCAAAGTGTTGTCGTTGATTTCATGCTTGTTGGAGTTGTTACCTTTGAATGGTGGGAGATTGTCCACGATAGCAAATTAGATTCGGTCTTTGCGGATTAGAAAAGTGTGGAAATGTGAGAGCTTTAGGGGGAAGCACTCCTTCTAGTGCCAAAATGTTGGATAAAGATTTAGCCAACCTCAAAATTAAACTAATGCGCAAAGCTTACTTGCTAACACTAAGATTATAGTGAAAAACGAGGAGTTAAATATGCAGCTGAAAGGTAAATAACATAAGATATAGAGTGGTTCGGCAAGGCTTCTTGCATCCACTATGAAGTTCTCTTGCTATGTATTTCTCTTACAACTACAAGAGATTACAAGAGAATAATAAGAAAACAAGAAGCACTTATGACTAACAAAGTCGTCTAATCTTAAGGACTTGCGGTATCAAGAGTCCTGAATTGTGTAGTATTCAAAATCCCTGTATGTTCCAACCCCATTGAAGTTGTAATGCAAGGGATAATTTATAACAACCCGCCCTAAAAGTGGGCCAAATTTTCGACCTAGTAATGGCCCATTGAACCATAGACCCAATCCAAAGCTGGTCATTGGTTGGTAAAATTGATACAATGAACAATACATAGAGGTACCTATTTATGCTATCATAATCTCATAACAGAAAGGGTAAAATACAATATCAAAGATAGTAACCATTTTATAAAAATTCAAATCTCAGAAATATAACATAACATCACAATATCTAAAATAAAATATCTCAACATAACAATATCTTGTCTGAAATGGGTACATCAAAATTTAACAAAAAACATAAATAGATAGATAACTGCCATAAGACTCCGCTTCCGCCTTCATCTCCTAAATTAGCATTGTCTTCTCTAACTTATGTTGTAATAAGGAGGGAGTCCGAACAACAATGTCCAATGTATAAAAATCTCGAGTCTTTCTATAGTAGTATTTGGACAGTATAATTTAGATAAGAATATGTCGTACGCTTCTAAGTATATTCTGCAAGAAATACCTCCAACTGTAAGCCCTAAGGCCCTTCCACTCTAATTATATAATCTACACTTTTCCAATCCCACTCTATAATTCACCTTCAACTGTAGACCAAAGGCCCTTCCTTGTCTAATGCATCTACCCTCAATCATGTGCTAACAATATGATAGAAAGTACCCAAGCCACTTAATATCTTTTTAATGGAAATTAGGAAGACTCTGACCATTTAATATACATGTCTTTGCTAGGTCCCCATCATTTAATACCTAACCCAAGATGGACCCCTCTCCGGTACTTTTTTATTGACATCGCATGAAAACTCAATAGACCACTTAATACTTCTTTTAAGGGAGTGGCAGACCCTATAATAGCCATTAATACCTTGAACCCGAAGCAGACCCTTCCCAAGATTTTCTACTACCATGCCTAAAGATTTTAGGTCCAACGCATTATGACCCGTAACCCAAACTGTAATGTCTCACATTAATTCGTCTATTTGTAGGTACTAGTAGCTAGATTAACTAGAAAAACTTAATAAAATTCTGACTAGCCTCGTGTCCTTCATGGATACTTATTATAGGTGATGTCTCATATCAGTACCAAAGTTACACTATTAGTGGCCAAATTAGTTGGGCGGACTTTTGTGTGCTTTTGACTGACCATGCATTCCTATAACTTGGTCATAATTTCCACTCTCCTAACATACTACCATATATACCTTACAACATTTCACATTAAGGCCTTATAAGGAAATTTCCTTATTCCGCCTTTAATTATAAATTATTTTCCATAATTACCTCCACTTCTTTCGTAAGGGGTTTTAGGGCTAATAACTAACCTATTTATACTATGCGATTAATATGTGATTAATTATATGTTATTTATATGCTAATATACACATGTAACTAAATACTTCTAAGAATGTAAAGATTTTGCATCCTATAGTAATCGTTTTAAATATTAAAACTTATAATTTATACAAGTCTAACTCCATATAATAACTTTACAAATTAGCTAATATCCTTAGCCCAACAATAGACTTGCATAAGAAAATGAAATCAATTACAACTTATTCTATATCAATATAGTAGAATCAGCACCAATGGAACTTACAATTCAAACCTTTTACGCTCTATTCAACTTTTACATATAAAATGAAATAGGGATTCATATTTAAATTATGGAATGTGCAGTGCAAACTACAAATAGGGGGATCCACACTTTACACACCATTTCCTAACTTATTTTCTTTCTAGAACCCTCAGTCACATCAAAAGAGAAAATTTAGAAGTTGAATAGAATGTAAAATATTCAAACTGCAACATTTACACAAATTCGCTATTATAATATTGAATAATTGAGATTCCAATAACATAAGAATTGACATTTCACTTTTGGGGAATTTTGGGGGTTTAGTTGGTGTTTTCGTGAACAAAATTCCCTAAGGTATACATCAAATCCAACTTATACTATACAATTACTAGAAATGAAAAAAACTAAGATTTCTACTCACGGATGGTTCCCGGCTCTCTTTTGGATTTGACTATTCCTACTTCTAATTTCTTTTCAAACTCTTTTCATTTGAAATATACAACAATTGGATTGTATATGAATTAGATTCAGAATTTCAAGGATTGGAGAAGAATAGAATTAGAAATCGAATATTAAATATCTAAAATCCCTTACCTTAAAATCTTAAGAAATTCTGAATTGTATAGAAGAAATAGACGGAGCTCCATTGTTGTTTCAAATAATTTATGAATAAAAGCGAGGGGACTAGCCTCCTATTTATAGTGATTAGAAAACACCAGAACCATTGGATTTAGGTTGGTTTAAAATGATAAAATCCGGACCATTGGTGCCTCATGAAAACCTAGCCGCCACACTATTCACCGGTCGACCGCCCTTCTTCAAGTGGTCGACCGGGCCAAGGAAGCAGTCAACTTATCCTAGCGTTTTTGAAACGTATTAAATTTTGTTATTTTAATTTAATTTAATTTATTCTTAACGTTTATTTTAACTTTCGTTAAACCCCAATTTCTAATCAACATTAACATATTTATTAATGTGTTAAATTTCAATTTTTAACATTAAATTAAAATTTGAATTTTGAATTCCATTCGTATTATTTTAAATTTGAAAACATCAAACGTTAATAACTTTCACATTTGAGCCCTGATTATAAAACTTTATACATGAAAGTTGATCTGAAAATCACCATGAACACAAGGGTGAGACTTCCATGGTCAAAATTCCAACATTCTAAAAAATGCATTTTTAGCCTTATTATTAATTAATTAGTTTCTTACTAAATTTTATGGGGTGTTACACATTTATATTAGCTGAAGTGGATGATCGACAGTTGAGATTAAGCTGTAGAACTGGCAGGAAAAACATTCGACCATTGATATAGCTGTAAGTACAGATGGACGATAGCTGCCAACGTGCAAGAAGATGTGCAATGGATGAAAATATACTCATTGCTCCTCTAAACTAGGCGTGGGCTTTGCATTTAATGCACAAACTTTGCATTAAATGCACATTTAATGTTGTGGATGCCACATCAGTTCATCCATCTAGCTACAGTGCTTCGGATAGGTGGAAGGATAGCTTGTCGTTTACTTGAGTGCTCACATGATAAATCTTGCTGAGCCGGTCGATCGACTGTCGATGATATGAAAGAAAGTATGAATCTTGCTAACGGCCATGCTGGAAAGATAGTGCATGGTTGGATGCAAGATGATGGATAGGGCTGCCTGGGACTAGTTTGAGGGGGCTGTACTAAAGTCGGGACAAAGACGGGTCATGCTTGAGTCAATCTTGCATGATGTGACAACTGTTGAGATGGGCTAGAGAGGTGCTGGCCCCAACTAGAGTGACGTCGGGTGAACGTGCCGACATAGAACTGTGCTAGAAGTAGATTGACATAGAAAGATCGGGCGTCATTATGTCAGGCATGGCTGGATGGCTGGGCTTAGATCTTGCTTAAATGTGACAGGTGCATAGAAATGAGGACGACTGGGTCTCATCTTAGTCCCTTGTCAAGTAGAAGGGTTGGTTTGAGATCAACATGGGCTTGGATGGGCATATAAGGGACAGTTTTAGAATAGTTGGGATGGCTTTGATTGGACCAGACTACCTTAAAGGAACCGGCTAACTACTTGTGAGAAAATTGAGCAACAGCTTCCTAGCCAATACAAATGCCAATACTATCCCAAAATTTCCGCCTAATTAGGCCACTATATTTTGGTAACTTTCCCAGAATGTCGGAGCTTACTTATTAAAAAAGTTTAAGGTAGTTGACAAGGATGAAATTATGACACTACAAGAGGTAATTAAAGTGAGGATGAACTTTTGGAAGAATTATCTCGTGGTTCTTCTTAGACTCAAACTCCCTTATGACATAGTTCGAGAAAGGTGTAGAACAGTGTGGAGACATAAAGGCGGACTTAAAGTTCAATACGACATGTCAGACTCTTTTTTCAATTTTCCAATTCAAATGAAAATGTGCATCCTAGAATCTGTTCCTTTTTTTTGTAAAAGGCAAGCCATTCCTTATCATTTCATAGAGTCCTTTAGTTAACATAGTCAAGGAACAAGTTTTATATATCCCAGTTGGGCACACTTCTCTAACATCTCTTCGGTCCTTTAGCTAATGAATAGTCTTAATTGGCTAGAAAATCTTGTTGGTGACTTAAATTGTTTTGATATTAACACGGTGGCTATGAGAGGACTTGTTTATGCCAAGACATTAATTGAAATTAAGTCGAACCGTCTACTTTCTTCCAATTGCAGGTTAGAATTTTCTAAGGCCAAGTTGCAGTTGTTGACGTGAGCTACTGTAGAAAACTAGATATTTCCATAACTTGGCACTCCTTTGGGCACTTAGATGCTACATCCAAGCATGGTCCTCAATCTTCATACCCCCGATGTTCATACTTAGTTGCATATTCCTCCCAAAATTCCCTTACCCTATCATCCTATTAGGTCGTGGGTCTCTAAACCTTCGAATCCCTCCACTACCTTGAAAAATCTATTCAGGCCATTCTTATCTCAGTCAATCCAATCCAGATTCCATTTGTCCCTCTTGTGGCTTAGCCTGAAATCCTCCTTACCCCTTATGTGAACTCTAAACTAGACCCTTCCAACCAGTCGATTATATAGTACTCTAGCAAGCATGCCTGGATACACTCTTTCTTTGAAATGCGTTACTTGCTCTCTCATGCCATTACTACAAATTTTTCATGGAAATGGACGGTTAGCACAGACTTTTATACATCATATTTCTGAAGAATCTATTAATGACATCTGATGGAGAGCAATGGGCCTTCAACTAGAAGCTCATACTATAGTGGTTGATAATAAAATTTTGGCAGCCACTATTAAAACCGGTTGGCTTTGCTTAGGAAAAAACTAATCTATTCTATTATATAAAAAAGAGAATATGAAACCATATATATTCTTACTTCTCATTCATTCTTACTCCCAATACTCTTCTCTGATTGATTTGAGAACAAAAGTTTCACTTACCCCTTTAATAACTACTTGCCATTTCAAGCTCCGAATTAAATTTCCATTATATATTATTAATAATATGCCCTATCTATTTTATCTATTTAGAAATGTTCCATGCTAATTTTCATTTCTTGCTTTCGGTTTCTCGACTTTTTATCTAAAATAAATTTTTAAATCCATCAATACTATCATATCCTATATTTTTTCTCTTTGAATCCAAGTGGAAAATTTGCTCATTTGGCAATAATCATAGAATTTCCTTTTACATGTTTTATAGCTTTATGCTTTTGGGTTTGAAATATTTTTTGTTTGACTTTATGTTGGTTAATATGAATTAGAGTTGGCTTGGTGTTGGTATTAAAAAAATTAATATGCTAAATAAAATGTTGCTTAATCTTTAAGAAATGGACTTTTTTATAAATCATGAATGGAGAAATCAAGTTAGATATCATTCTTCCAAAAAGTTGCTTCAACTGTCATTCTTTAGTTGCATGTAAGAGATTTTGATTTTATTTTCGTGGTAACTTTGCAATCATCTTTAATTAAATATGATTTTATTGATGTATTACATTTTATCTCTACCTTGCTTTTAATGTTACGGATCTAAAGTGCCCTCAAAAAATCTTGGCTGGTTGGACCAATCAAGCTCGATTTAAAGGTTTGAATTGTATTTTGTTATTTGCCTTTTAATTCAGTTCGATGTTGAATTTATTATTTTTATTCAAAATTGCCGATATCTATTTGAATTTTATGCCAAAAGTTATGTCTTATGATTTTTGTTTCGATTTGTAGGATTATGATTGGTTATTTACTTGTAGTCGGTTACAGGATATATAAATTGTATTTTGAGAATAATATATTATTTTTTATAACATATAGTTCTTTAGTTTATATATTCCCCTTTGTAACATTCTTATTTCCACGTACAATTATCCTGCATTTATTTTTCCTTTATATTCAAACAATAGTTTTTTCCTCTTCTTTTCATTTTTAATATAAGAATTTATGTATTTCCTCAGTTATTTCCTATGTTCAATAGTTTCACTCCTATCTTCAGTATTATCTATCCAAACTAAATTAAGAATTCTTTGCAAAAAACTTTGACCGATTTTTATTTCTTTTATTTTGATTAGATTTAATTCACTAATAGTTTTTCGTTTTGCCTTTTTCTTAAATTATTTATGAATATATACATATTTTATAGTGACTGCATTTCAATCATACTTTCAGTGTTACTGTTTCTATGGAGACATTATTTAAAGACCTCCTAAAAAGGACTAATTCAATTGAGATCGATTAATAAGTTTAATTTTTTATTTGTTTTTTCGTTCAAGTCGGTAAATTTGTTGTTTTGTTGGATTCCATTAAGATCAATTAAAAATGTTGACTTTAGTGGTTAGTTGTTTAATGATATTATTCCTTTCATTTATAAACAAATGTGACTTTATTGGTTTGTTGTTTGATGATAATATTCCATTCATTTGTAACCATCTCATTTTCTTAGAAAATTCATTGCAATTGGTAATAATAATACCCATGTTTAATGGAATAGTGCATTAGAATACCACCTATTTTGAAAGAAATTATGAAAGTTTCGGATGTTATGACTGTTAATATCAATCAAATATAATATGCAACATATTATATATGTACCCATTAAATATATGTTTTTTTGTTATAACACTAGCCATTAATCCAATCTATAATATAAGTGCTTTAATGTTTAACCATTCTTCTTCTTTTCTCATAAATTAGTGAGTCAAACCCTTTTTTCTATTAAACTCTTTGTTTTACACATTTCCCATCCTTACATTAATTACTACATTTATAATTACTTTGCAACCTACTCATTTCATTTTATCTTCCGTATCTTTCCTAATATGCTTTAATTACATGATGTCTATATTATTACTCTAAATATTCTTTTACACCCTTTCAAATCCATTTCTCCATTATTTTAATTTCATATCTTCCTCGTTCATCTTCATTCTTCATTATTGTTATCTCATCCTTTATCTCAATGCAAACTTTAATTTATACCTTATTTGATTAGTTTTATTATCTTCTAATTTATTTATCCAATATAGAATCAGGAGGAAAGGATTTATTCTACTAACGTTGTTGATTGCTTAACATCTATTTAAACACCCTAATAATTTATTTATTGATCCTACCAATAATGCAAAATTATTACTTATAAGTATGTACCTACGTTATGATAAAAATTACTTTTATGTTTCATAAGTTTGAATCTTATATTATTTGCTTCTAAATTTTTTATCATAACTATATGTTAATTACCCATGGTGTTTTCTCTCTTTCTTTTAGGGTATTTAGTTTCAAGACTATCTATGGTAGTTTGATGTTGCACAAAAGGTACAAAGTTTATGAGCATGGTTTAGTGGTTGATACAACTTATTCTAATTATACTAAACCATTTTAATTGTTGGTAAAAATCTTTTTTCCTTTCTCTTTCTATCTTTTAGGATGTTGATTTCAAAATTATCCATGGTAGTTGAATGTTGCACAGGAGGTAAAAAATTGCATGCATTGTTAATTGTAGATATGGATTCGTATCCCCACTTTTTATGTATGAATTGAGTGGATTGTAATTTCAATAAATAATATTAATACAAGTATTAATTTCTTGTGTTAGTAAAAGGAGCAATAATTAATCACATTTGACTATTAAATAGTGAATCATTTTAACTAAGAGAAAAAGAAAAGGTCAATTTTTTAATTACAAACGTTTTGTTGAGGGAAGAGTCAAACAACACACTCTTTGCTTGTAAAATCTAATTCAAAATTACTAAATTACCATTTATATAATCAATCTTTCTCTTTCTTATTTTCCATTTGTTGTACATTTTTGTGCCATGAAATTTGTCTTTTCATCTCCAAACTCTAAACCCTAAATATTTAATTTTATGACTATGGAGGAAAACTTATCTCAATCTTTATTAAGATCTTAAATAGAAAAGATTAACATGGGTATTAATTTCTTTCCTTATATTCAACATTCTAATTATGTTTTTAGAGGAATTTTAATATATTTCATTTTGATTGAATATCAAACTAAGGTGTGAGATTTTATATTAAATTAAAGAATGAGATTTTGAAATGGTAGAGGGATATTATTAATATAAAGACCTTATCCTAAAAATGACCATGACTATTGTTAGACAGATTTTTCGTCTAAATAACACTCTAAAGCTTTCAGAATCTTGTTTTGAAAGGATGTAGATAAATTAGATGAACACCGAAACTATGCAAATAATAAGCACCGAAAGTTAAAGAGACAAAATATTTATAGTGATTCGGGACCGAGATCCCAACGTCCACTTTGAAGGTTCTACCGTGAGCTTCTATTCCTCAATTTGATGTACAAGTACTTCTGTTACAAGGTCCGGCATTAATGATCTTTTGATTAAAGCTTTATAAATAGACTAAAGAATATGGAATGATTGTAGAATGTCAGAAAATCTCCAGTCCATTTTCAATAGCACGTGGTCTCTATTTATAACAAATTTAAGGTTCTCCCATTGGTGCAAGGGATTTCATGTGGATTGATGACCTGACTTGATGTATGCAGCTTGGATTCAAACACTTATTATCATCTTATTGAGAGTACTTTAACGCTGATTGATGATGTGTCACTTTTATATATAATTTCATTAATTCCTTTTATTTATCTTGACAGTTGATCTCGGTCCAGAGCTATCTAAGCCATTGATTGTTGATACTTGTTGAAATGTCTGTGGTCTTGGTAGTTGATGCTCTTGGCTAAGCTTGTTGCCTTAATTGGACAATGTTCTTGAACTTAATCAACATCTTTGCTCTTGCTTTTGGATCCCGGGTTCTCGGATATTGATCCTTGTG
Organism: Allium fistulosum; assembly: GCA_030737815.1. Taxonomy (NCBI): domain Eukaryota; kingdom Viridiplantae; phylum Streptophyta; class Magnoliopsida; order Asparagales; family Amaryllidaceae; genus Allium; species Allium fistulosum. Next base: position 343,126,239 of record CM060904.1, read on the forward strand.
CTTAAGCTCTCGGTGGAAAACAAATAATGGTCTTGGAATTACAATCCAAGGAGCTTTCCTTTCGAATATTTATAATTTGTACTAGATATAAATTATGGTGTAACACGTGCCCCCCAAAGTTCACCTCAGACGGTTGGTATGAGGTGGACTTTGGAAAGAAAGGTATCATATCATCCTTAGTATTTGGTTGGTTAGTTCCATTCCAATTATAAGGTTGGTCCGAGCCTTTGTGTGAAGTAGTTATCCTGAGAATTCTCTACAATATCACTTTACCGAGACAACTTATGAAGATCTGACCTTCTTTTGAAAACATTTTGAATTCCAACCTCATCTAAAGAGTTCTGAAAATAATTTAAAATTTAATCTCATCTAGAGGATTTTGGAAAATAATTTGAAATCTAACCTCATCTTAGAGGATTCAGAAAATGACTTGAAACCTAACCTCATCTAGAGGATTTCTGAAAACAACTTGAAATCTAATTTCATCTAGAGGATTTTGAAAAACAAGTTGAAATCTAACATCATTTAAAAGATTTCGGAAAAGAATTTGAAATCTAACCTCATCTAGAGGACTTCGAAAGCAACTTGAAATCTAACCTCATCTAGAGGATTTCGAAAAACAATTTGAAGTGAGTGCCTAGAGGCAAAAATATTCTGATACTATGCTCCAGTCATCTAAACTTGGTCTCACATGGGAATTGGGTTTTAAAAAACAACTAGTGGCAGTATAATGCCTATATTTTACATGCGACTGTCATGACTCACTGTGCAGCACTATGCATGGTACTTTTGACAATGGCTCACTCTTTGCATGATACGATTTGGCCATGGATCACTCTTTTGCATAACACTTTGGTTGTGGCTCACTCGGTACGTTCGGCACGGTCAACTTCCCGAGACTCATTCTTTGCACGACACGATCGGTCGTGGCTCATTGTTATTGGGAATCTACCTAATGCATGGTTTTTTTGGACCATGGTTCCATATATTGGAAATCTACCCAATTTTCTAATCATTTTGGGACTCTTCCAACCTTACTAATCTCTTTGGGAATCTACCCAACTTACTAATCATTTTGGAAATCTATCCAACTTATTAATCTTTTTGGGAATCTACCCAATTTTCTAATTTATTTGAGAATCTACCCAACTTTCTAATTTCTATGAGAATCTACCCAATTATGAAACTAAGTAATTTCAGTGAGGCAAAATCATTTTCTTAGCAAAACTAAGTATTGGTTATGAGACTAAATTATCAACTTGGCTAGACAAGTAATTGCCATGAGGAGAAATCATTTACTTACCGAAACTAAGGAATTATCGTGAGGCAAAATTCATTTATTTACCGAAATTAAGTAATAACCATGAGGTGAAATAATTTATTTGCTGAAACTAAGTAATTACTGTGAGGCAAAATCGTTCACTTGTCGAAACTAAGTAATTGCCGTGAGGCAAAATCATTTACTTGGCTAGAAGCGAAAGCATGGCTTTGAAACTTGCACGATGCTACTTGATTAGAAGCGAAAGCATGGCTTTGAAACTTCCAAACTAAGTAATTACGAATATACTTTATTGTTCTTAAAGTAGCTCGGTCCCTGAGTTTGGGTAACAAGTCCAATGACTCTTTTCGGAGTTCTATGTTCTGCTGCATATTGTAATAATACCTTCTATGAGATGCAGTTTCTAACTCGACCGGGAGTATGGCTTCGAAGCTGCAAACTAGGGAGAAAGGAGTATGTCCTCTTGAGGTCTTAGAGCTTGTCCTATAAGCCTATAAAAGGAAAGGTAATTCATCTACCCAATTGCATTTGGCTTTGTTAAGTCTTTTCTTCAAACATGATTTGATAGTTTTGTTGGCTGCCTTTGCGGCTCCATTTGCTTGTGGATGGGCTTCTAAAGAAAAACTCTTGATGATAACATGATCTCGACAATACTTTGCAAATTCTCAGCTCTCAAACTGAGTGTCGTCCATAATGATCTTATATGGAAGGCCGAACCTGGATATGATATTCCTCATTACAAATTTTATTACCTGGTGAGAGGTTATGGTAGCTAAAGGCTCTGCCTCAACCTATTTTGTAAAGTAATCGATTGCTACTATGGCATATCTCGCTCCATCTTTAGCGATTAGAAGGGGCCCAATGAAATTGATGCCCCAGATATCAAAGGGCCGTGGACTCACCATTTGGGTGAGCACACCAGGAGGAGCTCTCGGCACATTTGCATAAAACTGGTACTTGTCACATTTCTTTACACAGTCTAATGCATCTTGATTCAGTGTCGGCTAATAGAAGCCTTGCCTAAGTATTTTCTTTGCCAACATCTGTCCTCCACAATGGTTCCCATAAATTCCATCATGGGCTTCTTTCAATAATTGTTGACCTTTCGAAACTATTACACATTGAGAGTATGGAGTTAAGAATCCCATCCTATAGGGTACTTTATCTATGATGCAGAACCTTAGTGCATTGTATTTGATTGGTCTTGCTTTAGTAGTATCCAAAGGTAGAATATCCTGGGTTAAATATCGAACACATGGCGAACATCCAATTTTCCTCAATTATTATTAGGATTATAGATTCACCTCGGGCAGCCTGAGCCCTTGTTATAACTAACACTTTCTCTAGTACCTGTATGCTAGGTTTCTCTAAGATCTCGATTGGAATGAAACTGAAATCTCTTACATCCTTTGAGCTAGCATATTTTGCTAAGGCATTGGCCCTGGCGTTTTGGTCCCTAGGAATTTTTTCTATGGGATAACTCCCGAAAGCTTCAAGTGGCTACTTTAGTTGTTTAACATATTAGGTTAACCTAGGGTCTTGGGCCTAGTAGCGACCAAGAATTTGTTTAACTACTATATGGGAATCACTCTATATCCGAATCTCCAAAATCTTGAAGGAAATTTCAATTCTTAATCTAGTGATCAAAGATTCATATTCGGTGGCATTATTGGTTGTTAAGAAGGCGAGCTTAACCGCGCAGTAAATATGATGATTATCTGGGGTTACCAAGATATAACCGGCACCTAACCCTTGCTCATTTGAGGCTCCATCTACATAAAGTTGTAAAGAGAGTTGTTTACCCTTGCTATCTTCTTTCCTAGTTTCGGCTTAGAAACCAGTGCATTCGGTAACAAAGTCGACTAGCGCTTGACCCTTGACCGTTGTCCTAGGCACATAAGATATCTCATGATGGCTGGTTCTATTGCCCATTTAATTAAGCTCCCGGTAGTCTTGGGTTTACTAAAAACTTGCTGAAGCAGTTGATCTGTAAGGACCTTAATAGGATGGGCTTGGAAATACGACCAAAGCTTTCTTGCTATGAACAACAAGTGTATGCAAGCTTTTCAATTACCACGTAGTGCTTCTTGGCTGGATCTAACCTTCTACATACATAATACACCGGCCTTTGGATTCCATTATCATCTCTCATCAGGGCCGAACTTATGGCCTAATCCGATGCGGCTAAGTATAGGAACAAAGTTTGTTTATTGGTTTAGACAACGCCGGGGGGAGTACTTAGGTGCTTTTGCAGGTCTTCAAATGCCTTTTGGTATTCATCCATTTATTTGAAAGTAACATGCTTCCATAAAAGGTTGACTAAGGGAACACATTTATTAGTTGACTGGCTTATGAACCTGTTCAAAGCAGCAATCTTCCCATTCAAACTCATTAGCTCTGTTCCATTAGTTGGAGCATTCATGTTGGTCATAGCTTTTATCTGAAATGGGTTTATTTCTATCCCTCTAGCACTTACTATAAAACCTAGGAACTTCCTAATTGTATTCTGAAGGTATACTTCTGAGAGTTTAGCTTCATTTGGTACTTTCGAAGGACGTTGAATGTTTCAGCTAATTCCAAAACATAACTCTCCGATTGTTTAGACTTGACCAACATGTTATCAACATATACCTCCATATTTTGACCTATCTACCTGGCGAACTATTATCCCGCCTTTTGGCAAGGCCGTGATACCAAGAACTTAACTGGAAACCAAGGACAGACCATCCCGAAGATCGGTTGTATGCAGGTTTGCTATGGATATCGATGAATTTTGTCCGAGTTCGGATCAAGCTACAATTGACAAGACATGACAACCAAAGCTATGAAAGCCAACGTTCCAAATTTCAAGTCAATCAGAGTTCGTATGCTCAAGATATGATCGATGCAAACTAAGGAAATCAACACAGTCGCATAATTTCGTATCCATCCCCATGCATCCATCTATTCGAATCCATCGATATCCACCTTGTTCGTATCCATAAGGAAACCAGGGAACATCTAACTTCGTATCGATCTTATTCAAATCGATCAGAGGCACGCGATTTCGTATCGATAAGAAGAACTACACTTTTCGTATCCATCAACTAAATGGCTTTCTTCGTATCCATACAGCTTTGACTCTTCGTATCCATCCATCGATATCATCTCGCATCCATCTGTTCGTATCCATCATATTATCAGTTGTTTGTATCCATCAAGTTGGAACAACTTCGATCGATACGAACAAGACCACACAATCGATACGAACAGATCCACAGTGCTCGATACGAATTAAGTCAATTCCATCGATACAAACTGAGTCACTTCCATCGATACGAACTGAGCCGCATCTATCGATACGAACAAGGCCGCTTCCATCGATACGAACTAAGCTACTTCCATCGATATGAACAAGGAAACGGTCTTCGATACGAACAAGGTGAAAACCTTGGGATGACTCAGTCAACTCGGCATCAAAAGTGGAGCGATCCAAAAATCAAGCGCCACGTCAACTCACAGGCGCGTGCTCAACATCGATTCGAACAGAGCGATACGAAAGGATCGATTCGAACTGAACAACCTACCGAAGACTCGAATTCGTATTGATCATAACTTGCGATCCACAAGTCCAAATTCTATGAAATTTTCACAGGAGCTTACGTACAACTCAAAGAGCATCCATGCCAAATTTCGACTCGATTGGACCACATCTTGATCGATATGAAATTCGTTCGTATCGATCACGGACCGAGTGCAAATCACATGGGATCGATCGTGTGGGCCCACCCACGTGCCAGAAGAGGTCTCCTGAGATCTGAGCGAGATATTTGCATCCTACGCCTATAAATAGCACCCTAGAGCTTACAGAAGAGGGATCTTTTTGGCTCTTTGACGTCCAGACTCTGCCGAAAACATTTTTTCACTACAAGGCTGCTGTTGTACTCGAATTTCATCACTGTAATCCGTTGTAATCAGTTGTAATCAGCAAGAAAACATCAATAAAATCATCAATTTCATAGTGGACGTAGGAAACACGCCGAACCACTCTAAATTTCTGTGTTTCTGCCTACTTTCTTATTTGTTTTTGAAGTGTTTGTTAGATAATCCTCTTTTTCCATTTAATTTCTTCATTTTTTATCTCTTCAAACCATTCTGAAGAGTGTTGTGCCCAATTTTGGTACAAACACTTTGGTGCTTTCACTGAGAAAAAACCCAGTTTTTTCCTTCTGCTCGTTGGATCTACTGCCGATACCGAATTGCAAACATCCAAGGAGAAGATCCAGATCTCAATTTCAGAAGTTCTTCCATCCTATTCAGATTTGCTACAAGTCTAGGAGAGAGCTTCTTCATCCACCATGGTTAACACAAGGACTACTTCCACAGCTGCAGATCTTGAAGGACGGGACAGACAGAATCCCGTACAACTGCCTCCAACTGATCAGAATGCTACCGGACTATCAGATCCGCAAGGCCCTATCACCAGAGAAGAATTTCAGATGTTGATGCAAGAATTGACTCATAGCCGCCAACAACTTACTCAACAGCTCCGTGCTAATGCGGAACTAACCAACCAACTAAACTGTCGGTGACAAAGGAGATCCAGGAGGGATCAAGCTTCCTATTCTTCCACCGAGAGTTCAGCCTCTTCCGATTATCATCATAGATCTACACGCCCACGGCTAGATGAAAGTTACACACAGGCCACTAGGCATCAGCATACATTGAATGTTGAGCAACTGAGAGTTGGCCCATCAACCAGCCATCAGACTGGACCCTCCTCCCAAGGAGGCACTACCCCACACCATATTACTGATAACCGTACCACGACAGCTACTGATTTGGGTGCTGAGACCCGAAATCGGACAGACCTGAACCATCACCAGCGTGAGTACCATCCTGAGCCTTACGTCCCTGAAGACATAGAACCAAGGAGGCGAGACATGGACCATCGACAGCAACCGTCCCCTCCTCGCATTGTGGAACCCGACCACACCTTGGCCTAACCTGCTCAAAATGCCCGGATGCCCGATCTGTCAGCAATGATCCGTCAAATGATCCGTGAAAGTCAAGGACTAAGCAATGACGACTGGGGAATCTCCCGAAGTCATACTCCTTTTACTAATGAGATACTTTATGCTGAACCACCTCGGCGATTCAGGATGCCGAATTTACCCGTTTATGAAGGGAACTCTGACCCTAATCAGCATATTCTGAAGTACTAATGGTTGATGAACGCTGCACGAGCTGATGATGCAGTCAAGTGTCGAAGCTTCCCGATTTCACTAGGGGGCATAGCGACTATGTGGTTTACCCGACTGCCACCTCGATCTATCTCATGCTTTGATCAATTGGCAACAAAATTTATTGAGCAATTTCATATGCATGTCGCGAGACCGAAGGATGTTAAACTTTATCTAGTGTCACTCAAGCTCCCGGAGAGACACTCAGGTGTTATTTAGAGAGATTTAATGCTGCATGTGCTGAGATCAGCAACCCAAACGATAACTCTATTCTTATGGCACTGACTAAGGGGATTGAACCCGATTCTGATTTTGGCAACTGGTTGGCTGGAAAACCCTCCACATCATTGCACCGTTTCTATTCCAAGGCAGCCTAATTCTTGAGAAGGGAGGATGCGAAACAATCTAGGAAGAAGGATGATGCGGGGCCTAGTGTGGAAGGAGTTCAGAGTAATATTGCTGATAAATAATCCGGGGAGAGTTCCGGAAAAGTGCAATTGAACATTCAGAATAAGCAAGATCAGCCAAAAGGCAATGGTAACCAAAATAGAAAACGGGATCAGAACCGTGGTCCACGGCGTAGAGCTCTAATGTTTGATAACTATACTCCTTTGAATATGTCACTGGAAAACGTATATCTACAAACCTGCGATACCATTCAGTACAAGAAGCCTGCTCCAAAACAGTCATCGGAGAAACAAATTCAGACGGGAAAGTTTTGTAGATTCCACGAAAGCTACGGCTATAACACAAATGAATGTCGTCGCTTACAGGATCTCATCGAAAAGTTGATAAGAGAAAGGAAATTAAAACAGTTTGTGTGGGCGCCGCGGTTTGAAGGAGTGGGCCTATCGAATCAAAATCATGTACCAAATCCGGCTAGACAGAAGGAACCCGCTCGTACTGGCGGGAGGTTGGTGATAAACACTGTTTGTGGTGGCCCTCATCCAGCAGACCGAAGCTGGAAGGGAATGGAGTCGTATGCCAGCTCTATCAAGCATGCGAACTTTTAATGTTGTAGTAATTCTGAAGATGGGGCACCGGCCAAACATCAAAGAACGATGGCGGATGACATCGTATTTCGAGGTCGGGATGCCGACGGGATCGAAGCCCCCACCATTGATCCGCTTGTCATATCAGCTCAAGTAGATCCTGCTTGGATGAAGAGGATCTTGGTAGACAGCGGAAGCTCTGTGAAGATTTTGTTTAAATGAGCTTATGACCAGATGAGAATGGAGACTAAAGGCTTGAAGCCATGTTAGTCTCGCATTCACGGTTTCAACGGGAGTGCAACTATACCCACTGGAGTGGTGCAATTGCCAATGGAGTTGGGAATTGGTGAGCGCCGGAGAGTTCGGATACTACAGTTTGTTATTTTGGATATAAACTCCCTATATAATGCTTTCTTGGGCCAACCAGCCCTAGCTGAATTCGGGGCTGCCATCACCCCATGGTGTTTGACTTTGAAATTCCCTACCGACAAGGGTGTCAGAGTTGTTCAAGGGGATCAAACCGTAGGGCGAGCCTGTTACGTTGCTGAGCTGCACGAGGCGCAGCGGAAAAAAAAAGGAAAGGGCGTAGAGGAATCTCTCTACGTCCGCTTTGCTGATAATTGACAATTAGCGCCCGGGCCCGGGCACCCCAACCAATTCCAAAGAGATCTTGACCCAAGAGATACCGAAAGTCAAGATGAAGGTAAAGACAGTCAAGCTTCTCCGGCCGAACTGACGATCGATGTTCCAATCGATGATAATGATGACTCGAAAATGATAAAGATTGGATCTCAGCTAAGCCAACAAATGCAAGAGGAATTGGTTGAATTTTTCAGGGTAAACCTTGATGTGTTTGCCTGGACGCACTCTGATATGTGTGGGATCTCGCCGGACATCGCAAGCCATACACTGAATATTGACCCACGGTACGTCTCGGTCAAGCAAAAAAGGCGTGGTATGGGTCTAGAGAGATCGGTCGCCCTTAAAGAAGAGGTAGATAAGCTTAAGATGAATGGGTTCATTCGAGATGCATTATACCCGGAATAGGTGTCCAATCCTGTACTTGTTTGAAAGCCAAATGGGAAATGGATAACATGTGTTGACTACTTAGACTTGAATAAAGCTTGCCCCAAAGATAGTTTTCCACTTTCATGAATTGATCAACTTGTAGATTCAACGGCTGGACATGAACTTTTATCCTTCATGGATGCGTACTCTGGATATAATCAGATACCTATGCATTTGCCTGACCAGGAGCATACCAGCTTCGTAACTAATATGGGACTCTATTGCTATAATGTTATGCCATTTGGGCTCAAAAATGCTGGGGCAACTTATCAACGGTTAGTTAATCGAATGTTCGCTAACCAGATTGGAAAAACAATGGAGGTGTATGTGGAAGACATGCTAGTCAAGTCGCGATTTTCCACCGATCACATCAGAGACCTAGAGTCAATGTTTAATATCCTCCGAGAATACAGAACGAAGCTTAACCCATTGAAATGTCACTTTGGGGTAGCATCTGGAAAATTCCTTGGGTTTATCGTTAACGCTTGAGGAATCGAAGCCAATCCCGAAAAGATCTGGGCGATCAGAAATCTTGAAACCCCAAGAACTATAAAAAAAGTCCAGAGTCTCAACAGGAAAGTAGTAGCATTGAGCATGTTCATTTCAAAGTCCACTGACAAATGCATTCCCTTCTTCGATCTGATCCGAAAAGGGAAACAAAACTTTGAATGGACTGCGGAATGTGAGGGCGCATTCCAAGCACTAATTCAACATCTCTCCACACCGCCAATCTTGTCAAAGCCTATCGATCACGAGAAATTGTACATTTACTTGGTGGTATCAGAAAACGCAATCAATGTTGCCCTAGTTCGGGAGGAGGACCGAATACAAAAGTCAGTCTACTACATAAGCAAGCGGCTTATCGGAGCTAAGAGAAATTATCCGAAGCTAGAGAAATTGGCTTATTGTCTTGTTATTTCCTCGAGGAAGCTCCGTCCATCCAGGCTCACCCAATCACCGTTTACACCGACCAGCTGTTACGACAGGTCCTTACGCGTCCTGAGACATCTGGTAGGTTACTCAAATGGAATATCAAGTTAAGTCAGTTTGACCTTACTTACACCCCAAGGTGAGCCATTCAAGGACAAGTCCTAGCAGACTTCATTGCTGAATTTACCATCCCAGAGGACTTGCCCGAAACCAGTGAATCTCCCAAGTATATCTAGAAGCTGCATATAGATGGTGCATCAAATGACCATTGCTTAGGTGCAGGGGTTGTACTGGAAACTTCTGAAGGTCGATCTATATGTTATGCTCTAAAGTTCAACTTCCATGCAACTAATAACGAAGCTGAGTATGAAGCCCTACTGGCTGGATTGAAACTTGCCAGAGATTTAAGAATCATTGCGGTGGAAATTTATTGCGATTCGCAATTGGTCGTGTGTCAAGTTCGCGGGGAGTACCAAGCCAGGGATCGAAGACTGGCCGCTTACCTTGCTCAGGTTCAAGAGACATTAAATCAATTTGACTATTATGCTATTTATTACATACTATGGGAATGCAATCAAAAAGCTGATTCGTTGGCAAAGTTGGCCAGTACAGGTGAAGCACGGCAAATGGGACTAGATCCTGTAGAGATATTATCTTCACCAAGCATTGATCAGATGGAAACCGATTGGATATTTGATGTCGTTTCTGAAAGGGAGTCGTGGATGACTCCATTCAGAAATTATCTCGAGCACGGAACCCTGCCAGAGCGTAGGAGTGAAAAGAGACAGATTCTTAGAAAAGCTTCGTGGCTCACTATTCAGAATGGAATCATGTATTAGAAGAGGTTATTCTGTTCCTTTACTCCGGTGTATCGCTCACGATGAAATCAAACGGGTATTGCATGATGTGCACGAAGGAGAATGTGGTGATCACACCGGGGGACAAGCTCTTGCCAAGAAAGTACTTCGATACAGATATTATTGGCCGACTGTAAATCGTGATGCACCGGATTATGCCAAGAAATGTGATAAGTGTCAGAAGCATGCTCGAATTCCTAGAGCCCTACCTACCGAGATAACACAAATGGTCAGCCCATGGCCATTCACGGTATGGGGCATCGATATTATTGGCTCTTTACCTCTAGCCAAAGGTGGTGCGAAGTACGCCATCATAGCAGTTGATTACTTTACCAAGTGGGCGGAATCCGAGCCCCTTGCTACAATCACGATGAAGAAGGTGATCAACTTTGTAGTGCGCAACATCATCTGCCGATTTGGTCTCCCACGTACTATCATCGCTGACAACGGGACCCAATTCGACAGCGCTGAATTTAAGGATTTCTGTCAATGATTCCACATTCAGAAGAAATTCTCCGCAGTCGCACACCCTCAAGCGAGTAGACAAGTCGAAGCTGTACATAAAGTTATAAAGTCTATTCTGAAGAAATGACTGGAAAAAGCCAGGGGCAAATGGGTCGATGAACTTCCTATGGCCTTATGGGCCTACCGTACAACCCACAAGTCCGCAACCGGTCACACTCCATTCTCTCTCTCTTATGGTTCAGAAGCTGTTATTCCGGTTGAATTAGAAGTAACTTCTCATCGTGTGACATACTACGATCCAAAGAAAAATGCCATATTACTTGCTGAATCTCTCGATTTATTGAATGAGAAGCGTGAAGAGGCTGATTTGAGGGCAGCCTCATATCGAAGTCGAGTCGCCCGATTATACAATGCCAAGGTCTGACCCCGAACCTTTGAACTTGGTGATCTCGTACTCAAAAGAATTTATCCGGTCCCTTCGCATATGAAGCCAACTTGGGAAGGACCGTATGTTATTGAACGAAAGTCCGGAGATGGCACATTCAAATTATCGACCGTTGATGGTCTCACTCTTCTGAGAGCCTGGAATAGCGAGAGTCTTCGCCGCTACTACACATAACAGGCTCTGTTTATTTATTCAGTCTATTTTTCATTTGCAATTTGTTTCTGCATTTCGAAATTTGAATTTGTAATAAGGCAACTAACTTTGCCATATTTTCTTATTTCAACAATAGAATGCAATCTCTTCGAGCCAGAGCTGTGACTTGAAATACTTCATATGACCATCACTATGCACGGAGAGCTAAGTTCCATCATACGGTGGAATTTATTCAAATAGGGAGTGACTATGATATGACCGGTCACTCACTAAGTGAAACCCGAGCTCGGGGACAAGCCATCACACTAAAGTCAAAAAAGGATTGATACACGACAATCCTTCACCTAACTCTAGATTCCCAGAGTGTGAACTGGAGTATAAACTTACAAATACGGTTTCGAAGAGGGTGGATCCATCCACCTAACGACTTCGCCCGTATTCGAACCAAGTTTGAGGAGGATGGACCCGTCCATCTAATGACCTCACTTGTTAACTCAGGGTGGATGTGACTCGACCATCCACGATCCTGATACACCTTTCGTTCCTAGAGTGTGAGCGAAATTCAAAAACATACAACAGATGCGATTGACCGTCTGTTTACCAACTCCGGATTCCCAGAATATGAACCGGAGTATAAACATCAACTAACTCTAAGTTCCTAGAGTGTGAACTAGAGTATAAAACGTCACCTAACTTTGGATTCCCAGAGTGCGAATCAAAGTATAGACATCGAAACGATCCGGATTCCCAAAGTGAGAACCGGAAAGTAAACGCCAACAAACTCCAAGTCCCCGGAGCGTGGACTGGATTATAAAATGTTAATCGAATTTAAGTCCCCAGAGTGCGGACCGGAGTATAAACTCAAGTTGGGTGTAACTGAGCGCCCAAGAATTTATTTAAGTCCCCAGAGTGCGAACGAAATGATAAGTATCAAGCAAACGTGGCTGATCGCCCATGAAAATAACTTAAGTCCCCGGAGCATGGATACAATTATCAATAAAAGAGCAAGTGTGATTCGACCACTCAAAATCTCCTTATTTCAACATCAATTTAACAATGCTAAGCACATTGCATTGAAAGCGAGATACGACTGCTAACCGATCTTTTCACTTCATCCCTTAAACTGGGGGCATAACTTAAGTGTCAATCACTGACTGAAGCAGTACAATATCGGAGTTCAACTTAATGTCCAGTCGTGACTTGTGGCCGTGATTTAGGACTTGACCGATGAACTCAAACGAGATTCAAAAGTTGAAACTTCACAAGTGTACTGAAAAAGGAATTCAAATGTTAGAACACTTAAGCAAATAAACACACATCGAGTTCGAAGCAAAATAAAGTTTCATTTTAACTATTTGTGAAAATAAATTATGTACAAGTTGATTCCAAAATTCCTACTAGCAGGGGCCGAACCCGCATCTATACACGGCCTACAAAAGAAAAATGAAGATAGATTCTTATCTGCCTACCAAAAATAAACCGAAGAAGCACGTCTACTCTCTCTTCGTTTTCAGTTTTCTCTTCGGTGTTGACCCACGGGAGGCGCCACTTATTTTTCTTTTCGAGCCCTTGCCTTTTGGCGGTCGGTCTCCAGTAGGGGGCATGATATCAACTTCCTCGTCCGAGCTCAAGTCAATGGGAATGCTCCATGAAGGTGGAGTCAGGGGAACTGGATTGACTATAGGAGGCGAGATAGGTGCACTAGTATCAATAACTGTACCACCAGGTGATATCATCCTTAACGGAGCTGGACCAAGTGCCGCCATCCCACCTCCAAAACTACCACCATGAGTCGTTGCCTCCATTTTAGCGTCGATCTTGGCCAATATTTCTTCTTCACGAATTGCTTGGGCCTCGCTGGGAGCATCAGTGGTTGGCATTGAAGAGCCAGTAGCAGGTGCGCTTCCACCCATAACAAATGGCAGGTCCGCAAAAGGATCACTGTGATGACCGAGGAGTTCCTCCATCATTTGCTCATCGAAAACAAGAGTGCACCCCTGCGTTCCGTCAGTCGATGCCGTGGTCGTTGTGGTGGTTGCTTCAGTTATTATAGTCTCCTACATATGATGTGATTCTTGAGTGGCAGGAGGTACGACTGGTGCAACATCAATCATTGGACAAAAACAAAAGAAGAACTGTTAATAACTAATTCGAATGACGACTCCGACTTTAGATAAGCATATAGAATGTTCAGAATACTTCCTCAATTTGGCTTGTGGACGATTGAACAGCCTCATAAACTTGTTCTCTGGCCGGAGATAGCTACAGCTGATCCGGATTATAAGCAGGAATGGGCTGGGGATCAACCACATGTGCAGATTCAGGCTGGGTTGGCGCAGGAACTTCAGCACTCACATTGTGATGCTCAACACCTGAACCTTCTCCGACCTCCAAGTGTTGGGTGTCAAGCCTTTCTTTTTCATGCAAAATCATCGACTCATGGATAATCTTTCGTTCATCTTCATTTAACACACGATTCTCAAGCTCAAATTCGTCGATTGATTCACCCAAATGCACCGCCTTCTCCTCCTCAACCAATCGGTCCCAAGCGTTATATAAATGAGTCGGGTAGTTGTCAAGCCAGACTAGATTTCTGTGCCTCAAAACATTAGCATTGTAAACAATGAGGAGATCTTCAAAATCAGCTTCTAGCCTAGACTCAGCCATTCGGACATTCTCCTCGACCTCAGTCTCCACCACTTGGACCTTAGCCGTGGCCGCATCCCGTTCACCCCGAAGCACAACAGCCTATTCACACGCTTCATGGGAGGCTTTGTTTGCATCATCCTTTTCCTTGATGATTTCGGAAAATCTAGCTTTAAGTTCAGCAAGTTCTTTCAGAGCGGCATCCCTTTCAACTATGACAGTAGTGTTGCGATGGCCCATCTACTCCACCAAGGCATAGTGTGTCTGCCTCATCCTCTCCATGGCCAAGTTCGCCTTGTCGGCCTTTTTGGTGGCCTCTATCTCTGATTTCCAAGAGGACTCAGCTTCATCAGTAAGCACTTAGACGATGCGGTCTTTCTGGGCGAGATCAGATTCTAGCTTTTCGATTATTTTAGCCCGCTCGAAATCCACCTTCGATGCTTTCTTTGCAGCCTTCGCCCACTCCTTGTACTAGGAATAGAAGTCGTGAATGTAATCATGCATGTTGTTCTCTGCCACCGAGGGAATTCTCTTTAAATGAGGGGGAAAAATGTAGCCATTGAAGCATATATTTGGGAACTCTTTCCTCAGCTGGGAAATTTTAATAGCCCCTTCCCCAGTGGGCTCAGTGATAGCTTGCTCAATGACGACGGGAGGCTCAACCTCAGTTCTATAGCGTTGCAACTCAGACCGAGAAGCATGCGAAGATGGTTTGTGACGAGGGGGCTCTACTGGCTATCTCCCTTGACCCGAAGGTTGCGTAGGGATTCTAGGAGGAGAGCGGGATCGGAACCGGTGTCTGTAGTCCCTATCCCTACCTCTCTCATGACGTTCCTGGCTAGAGTACTCGCGATCGCGGTCTCTGTCTTCTTCTCTCCTACGTGACTCATAATATGAAGAAGATCGGCGAACTAAGCAGAGACTCCCCAACATCGACCCTCGTCCAGACATTATATCTGTAAAAAAGAGAGAGAGAGGCAGAATTAGTGGTTTCTTGAATTGAACAACTTGTGATTGGAAATCGTGTAGTGCCGTGAAGTGTATATGTATGTGCAACCCCCCCGACCAACCGGAAATGTCGACCGCACTTATAGGAAGATACTCGCTCAAATCTAGAGCACAATCAAACTCCTCCAACCCAATGTCATGTTGAAGTGACACATAATCTGAAATCGGAATATCAGCAAGCCATTCAAAAGGACTCTCTGTTGGCGAGGAAGGAGCTTTCGAGATTCTAATGCCGGGATCCGACAAAGAAACCACAACCGATTTCCACCTCGAAGACTTAGGACGCTTGTAAGCAGCGGCCTTGCCTTTTCTTCTTCCTTCTAACGCTTGAAATCCGGCCGAAGACACAGCAACAAGTTCATCATCCGTGGGCGTTCTCTCTTTGTCACCTCCTTCAGTTATTACGACCCCGGGTGTTTTGCGTTTCAACTGCTTCTTCGGGGTTGCCCTCAGCGTTCCTTCCAGCCTTATGCTTTGATTCCGCTCAATCGGTCCGACAATTCTCAAGTTTCTGTCGGTTAGAACCGAATCGATGTCCTCATTTCACTTGGAACTTCTTGAAGGACCCTTACTATTTCTTTGAAGTACCCACCTTCAGGTCATGAAATTGCGGCTATAAAGAAAAGAAGATATTAGTTTTACATCAACTACTATTATCTTGATAACTCTTGGAGAAGATTGCAACACTTACGTCTGACTAACCATCGGTTGGCAAATCCTGGGGGGCATCGGACGTAGAACCATTCTGTTTTAAAGTAACTTAGCCTTGTCCAGGATCCAGTTACCACTTAGCAATTCCTAACCGCCTCCAGGAATGTGAAAGACGGACTATCTCCCCTGCTCTTGAAGTTAAAAAGATATCTGATCTCTGTCGGAGCTGGTGGCCGAAAGAGATGCTCCATGAATACAACAAATAAACTGTTCAGCGTAGTGTATCCGTTAGGGTGTAGTTGTGATGGAGCAATTCCGAGGAAAGACAACACTTCCCTAATGTATTGGTTGAACGGAGGAAGTGTACCTGCTGTGCATGCACGGCGATTGAAGGCAGTAAACCCCTCTAGGGGAGCGTGTGGTCTATCGTTTGGTCCTGGTAATAGTACATCGTCCAATGACAAACCATGCCTTA
Source organism: Allium fistulosum (assembly GCA_030737815.1). NCBI lineage: Eukaryota > Viridiplantae > Streptophyta > Magnoliopsida > Asparagales > Amaryllidaceae > Allium > Allium fistulosum. The sequence goes on from CM060904.1 coordinate 343,142,430, forward strand.
AGCATATTCGTCCCAACATGTCTTCGGAGATGTTGGACGGTACGGAATCCTGAGGATTTCCTATAAACATGGCCCCAAGCAGCTCGTCCGGAGCTGGGTCTATAACGTCGGCCGCGATGGCCGGAATCTTTAGGACAAAAGGAAATGAATCCTGAAGCTCTTGCTGTTGTGAACTCGTGGATTCCATAGCTAATCAACTTATTAGAAACCATCATTAGACAATAAAAACCCAAGTGTTCCCCAGTGTGATGTGCGTGAATGTGAATATGCAAGTGCAGTGTTGCATGTTACTTGAGAAATTCAACAGAGTATGAGAGAATATGCAAACAACAAGACTTCGAGACTTAACCGGAGTGACCGTCATCGCTGACTGTCACAGCCATGCCATTCAGACTTTGAAGACCGATACGAGTTGAAGTTCATTAAAATTGTGTTAATTTACGGTTCCATCGACGAGCTTCAAAAGGCGGTCAAATATGCAGTGAATTGGTTAAGTCAGATTATGCAAGGCGGAAGCTCATCGGAGTCATGTGTTCGAGACTACAAGGGATTTCGAGTTCGACAAAATTCGACTCGTATCGATCACCCCGACTCCAATTCGTATAGGTCAAGGGGGTCGTTCGTATCCATCAAGTATACGTTTGTATCGATCTCCAGACAAACATTTTGTATCGATCAAGTATGACATCTTCGTATCGATCAGTAAGTCCAAGCATTCGTATCGATCACCTCGAATAGATGCGAAGCACTATCATCAATCGATGTGAAGGTCTCCACTTCTTCGTTACGAAATCTCATCACCTAGATCGATTCGAACGCTCCTACTCCGGGTTGATACGACTCATCCTTCCTCCTCCTTCGGCATGAAGCGAAGGCCAAGCCATTCATTCGCAAATCCTTCGTATCCCAAACTCCATCTTCTCCAGAAGCCTCGAAGGAACTGGCTCTTTGATTCTCGACCTTGCTCCAACCAAATTTCGACGTCAACGATGTCGGAATCAGCCACAACATTGAATGAAATGGCATCGAGCCCCAAGTCTCGTCGTTTTAAAGTAAATTTAGCTAGTCAATTACCTAGTGTAAAGAGTCGGTTTGAGGGATTAATGAGATATTTGATTTGGAGACGAAGGTATTCTTTCTTCTTGTGTTCTCTCAATCAATACGAAGACAGGAGAAGTAAAATGATCAAGTAAAATTTCTCTAAGTGTAGAGTCACGTATATATATAGAGGGTAAAAAATGATTCGACTCCCAGTCATCGCGATCGCTTCCAACCGGTTCCTTCCCAGGTCGATACGAATTGGTTGTTCATATCCAACAGCTCGTGCTTAATCGATACGAAGTGTGCAACAAATATTTTTCTAAAACATTGGATTCCATCGATGCGAAGCACTTATTCGTATCCATTGTTTTCGACTCCATTCAAGACGCATCGATACGAATTACACCGCTCTTATCCATCAACGTACAACCCATAAAGGCTCGTATCCATCGATACGAATATTGCACAGAGGACCATTCGATCTGTTCACATCCTTCATTAGTCTGTCGATACGAACTGCGACTTCGTATCCATCATTTAGAAAATTGCAAGAAATTCATGGCCATCGATGTGAAAATTGCATTCCAACTTCTAAAATCGATCCAGGAGAGGATCAATGCGATGAAATACACGGAAACAACCATCAAGCATTGTTACAACTCGAATTTCACATTGATTCAGGAGAGGATTGATGTGAAAGTCAATACAAAAAAAACTGAAAACCTAACAACGACTCGGGAACGTATGAACGTTAACGGGAGTCAGGTTAACCTGCATTCATGAATAATGAATTAACATCCAATCTTTGAAGTTCGCAGGGATTGAATATTCGCTTGATGATGGTTACGACAACAAACAAATAATCGCTATTATACAGCAATCAGTTACAACAATACACGGTATAGCAATTGGCGGTCAACAATTCATATTATTGAAAAATCGGTCAAGAATTACAACTTTCAACGAGAAAACAACAACCGATTGGCAAGTCAGATGGAACTATTCAGAATGAAGATTTCAGCTTTTCAAAGCACGTCGTGTTTTCACAAGACGTACTTTGGGGGGCAAATGTTATCCCGCCTTTTGGCAAGGCCGTGATACCAAGAACTTAACTGGAAACCAAGGATAGTCCGTCCCGAAGATTGGTTGTACGCAGGTTTGCTATGGATATCGATGAATTTTTTCCGAGTCCGGATCAAGCTACAATTGACAAGACATGACAAGCGAAGCTATGAAAGCCAAGGTTCCAAATTTCAAGTCAATCGGAGTTCGTATGCTCAAGATATGATCGATGCAAACTAAGAAAATCAACACAGTCGCATCATTTTGTATCCATCCCCATGCATCCATCTGTTCGAATCCATTGATATCCACCTTGTTCATATCCATAAGGCAACCAAGGAACATCTGACTTCATATCGATCTTATTCAAATCGATCAGAGGCGCGCGATTTCGTATCGATCAGAAGAACTGCACTTTTCGTATCCATCAACTAAAGGGCTTTCTTCGTATCCATACAGTGTTGACTCTTCGTATCCATCCATCGATATCATCTCGCATCCATCTGTTTGTATCCATCATATTATCAGTTGTTTGTATCCATCAAGTTGGAACAACTTCGATCGATACGAACAAGACCACACAATCGATACGAACAGAGCCACAGTGCTCGATACGAATTAAGTCAATTCCATCGATACGAACTAAGTCACTTCCATCGATACGAACTGAGCTGCATCTATCGATACGAACAAGGCCATTTCCATCGATACGAACTGAGCTGCTTCCATCGATACGAACAAGGCAACGGTCTTCGATACGAACAAGGCGAAAACCTTGGGATGACTCAGTCAACTCGGCATCAAAAGTGGAGCGATCCAAAAATCAAGCACCACGTCAACTCGCAGGCGTGTGCTCAACATCAATTCGAACAGAGCGATACGAAAGGATCGATTTGAACTGAATAACCTACCGAAGACTCGAATTCGTATCGATCATAACTTGCGATCCACAAGTCCAAATGCTATGAAATTTTCACAGGAGCTTACGTACAACTCAAAGAACGTCCATACCAAATTTCGACTCGATTGGACCACATCTTGATCGATACGAAATTCATTCGTATCGATTACGGACCGAATGCAAATCTCGTGGGATCGATCGCGTGGGCCCACCCACGTGCCAGAAGAGGTCTCCCGAGATTTGAGTGAGATATTTGCATCCTACGCCTATAAATAGCACCCTAGAGCTTACAGAAGAGGAATCTTTTTGGCCCTTTGACGTCCAAACTCTGCCGAAAACATTTTTGCACTACAAGGCTGCTATTGTACTCGAATTTCATCACTGTAATCCACTGTAATCAATTATAATCAGCAAGAAAACTTCAATAAAATCATCAATTTCATAGTGGACGTAGGCAACACGCCGAACCACTCTAAATTTCTGTGTTTCTGCCTACTTTCTTATTTGTTTTTGAAGTGTTTGTTAGATAATCCTCTTTTTTCATTTAATTTCTTCATTTTTTATCTCTTCAAACCCTTCTGAAGAGTGTTGTGCCCAATTTTGGTACAAACACGAACATTTGGTTAACTAGTCTTTGATATGTGGCTTCTGCATTCTTGAGACCGAAGGGCATTACCTTGTAGCAAAACAATCATGTGCTGGTGACGAAAGTCGTATGCTCTTCACCTAGCTTGAAAATTTAGATTTGATTGTATCCAGAATATGCATCCACGAACGAAAGCAACCGATACCCACTGGTGGCATCAACTAACTGGTTAATTCTCGATAGAGGGAAGTAATCCTTTGTGCAAGCTTTCTTTAAATCGGTAAAGTCAGTGCAAGTCCTCCACTTCTCATTTTGCTTCTTAACAAATATTGGGTTTGTGATCCACTTCAGGTAGCATACATTCTACATAAAGTTATTCTTTAGTAACCTCTCAACCTCTTCTTGTAAAGCCATATATCGATTTCTATCCAGGGGTCTCCTCTTTTGCCTTATGGGAGAAAACTTCGGATCAATAATCAAGCAGTGGCAAATAACCGAGGGGTCGATTCCTACCATATCATCATGAGTCCATGCGAACACATCTCGATTATGCTTGAGGAAGGAAAATAGTTCTTCTCGAACAGATGGATGGAAATAAGTCCTTATCTTAACTGTCTTTGATTTTTCATTTTCATCGAGGCACACTTCTTTTAGAGTCTCGGCTGTTAAGGCTGTCTCGGTCTCATATCTCAGATCGAGATCAAGCTCAATTTCTTCTTCTCTTGGAATTTCCTGAACAGTGTAAACAACCTTTCTCTTCCTTTCGGTAGGCTTACTATTCTACCTCTGTTCCATCTCGTTAAACTTTCCTTAATAACTTGTTATGTAAATCAATTTCCCAATCATAGAATCTTTTTTCCCTCGAAAAATTCTTAAGGATCTTCTACGGCATTACGTGGACTTAGAACTCAGGGTATTGACTGTTTCTCTAACTTCAACGGGAGTAATCTGGTTAATATTGACATCGTTCTCATAAGATGAAGTTTTCCCTTTATTAATCATGTTTAGGCTTGCGTAATACAGTTGTCTTGAGGTCCACTGATCTCCGTTTACAAGCTCTTCTCCTATTTCGGTGGGAAACTTTAAAAGTAAATGTTTATTAGACACATACCGGTCCATAGCATCGAGAGCTGGTCTTCTAAAGAAAGCATTGTACACTAAAGGGATGTCCATGATAACACAGATGGTTTCAAAGATCTTGTAGCAGAGGTCACTTCTAATTTTGACCATCAGCTTACACTCTCCAAGAGGCATGGTTCCTTCATTATTGAATCCGTATATGGGAATTTGACTAGGCTTAATTATGCCCTCGGGTAATCCATTTTGTTGAAAATGTGTTTGAAGATTACGTTGACGGTAGCTCCCGTATCCACTATTATCTTTGCTACCTCTGAAAGTCCAATTTAGGCTATGATTACAAGTGGGTCATTGTGGGAGTGGCAGACACCTTGTTTATCAGAGTAACCGAATGTAACTTCCGGCCTAATCTTCTACTTTTTCTCAACTCTGCTAAGCTCATACACCAAGACGCCTTCATTTTTAGCTTCATTAATGTATCTTTTCCAGTTGCCATGACTTTCCTCAGCAATATGGGGTCATTCCAAAATGATGCCCACAAAGTTTCGAGGGGCTGGTAAAGACCTCGGAACCTGTACTTGAGGTTGCGCACTTTCATTTCCTACCAGAGTGATGGCCGCCTGAGTGTTATCATTCATTAGAAACTCATATAACTTCCCTTCTCTGATGAGCCTATTGATGAAGGACTTCAAAAACTGACATTCTTTAGTGTTATGCCTGTTCTGCCGATGGTAGCTACTATATCTTCCTCCTCAGTTGTTTTCTGGCTTCTTCCCTCTTCATGGAGGGTATGAAATTCGGTCCTGGGTCATAGCATAGATCTGAGAATATGAATGAGTTAGGGGGTATGTTTTCATTACCTGAAGTTCTTCCTTAAATTTCTTAGTCGAAGCAAACTTCTTGTTATCATTATTCCACTTTGGGTTCTTCCAGACAGTTTCTTTTGATTCTTTAATTCAATTTTTTTCTTCAGCTTGGAAAAAGAACTCGTTCATAGATTTGCACTCTTGCCTCAAAAGATCGTCCCAGAATGGTGTATTTCTCCATAATCCTGAAGTGATTGCCACCAGCTTGGTTTCATCTGTCATGCCCTTGCATCGGGCCGCGATGTCATTAAATCTTTTGTAATGACCTTTAGGGATTCTTCCCTTCCTTGCCAAATGTTGGCGAGTAAGCTTAGTCCTGTTCTAGTGTCTTTTGAAGCAAAGAATTATGTCAAGAATTCTATGGTTAGTTGTTCCCAAGAGCTAATAAAATTTGGAGGATAGCTCAGGAACCATTTCAATGCTGGTCCATTGGAAGTCATAGGTAGGAATCTACATTTGATCTTGTAACACCCCATATTTTTATAACATTATTTAGAATAATTAATTGGGTAAATAAAATAAAATAATGTGAAGATTAAAAAGTTGAGATTTGATTAACAAAGGGTAGCTGTGCCATGTTAGCGTGTTAATTAAAATGAAATAACCTAGGTTAATGTGTTAGGATATGTGAAGGGCAATATGGGAAATAGGTAAGGTTTATACCCTAAACCCTTAGGAATGTAACTCACATTCATTTTCATTTTACTCAAACTAAAAATTCCTACAGCCAACCATCATTATTATTCTCAAGAAGAAGATTAAAGCTAGGATTCAAAAGAAAGAAGAAAATCAACTAAGTCAACATCAAATCTCATATCTATAATCTCAAACCTAAGGTGAATAATTACTACATCCCATTTTCATTTGGTTTTCGGTTTTAAGATTAGACCCGAAATGATTTTGCAAGTATATGCCACGTTTTGATGACTAAAGGTATATATATGCTTGTTGATAAATTATATATGTTAATGTTAGTTTTATGATATGTTTGAAATGCAAACCCTATTAAATGACATCCAAATGCCATAAAAATTTAAATATAGATCAGAAATGATAATTTAGAGATGGGTTTCAATTTTCATAATTTTCTGAAATTATGTGGATTTTATATTAATTTTCTAGTGAAGAAAATGATTTATTAGGTTATAATTATTTACGGCTAAATAAATAATTATTTGGGTTTGAAATTTTTGTATGTTGGAAAACATATTAAAATAGATCTTCTGGGATTTTTCCAGATTTTTCCTAAGTTATTTGATGAATATATAAAATTATTTAAGGTATGGGACTTAAATGTTTTATATATTTAATTAAGGAGAAGGGGAATTTTATAAAATAAAATTATTATTTAATTCTGAAAATAGTGGCAGCATATTTTTGAAAAGAATTTGTTAACCAATGAAAATTTGACAAACAAAGGCAGGTTAGTTGAAAAGTTATCATTTTAAGTTAAAAACAAAGAAAACATACTTTTAGCATGTTTCAGCCTTTACGGCAACAAACCTTACGACTTAGACCTTCCGATAAGGTCGAGATGTTCAAAGCTTTTGATAAGGTCAAACCAATGCATATGGTATCAAGTTACTTGGTACGTAATGAATTGGACAAGGACGATAGATTCTTAGTCGAAAGGTTAATGGCCAAAGAGGTTGGGGTATGTTTGTTTTATAAACCAAAAGCTTTCACATGCTTTGCTTTTGAATAAGAGCTTTCGACTTGGTTGCTTTTGACCAGGTCAAATATAAAGGTTTTAAACCTTTCGACACAGTTGAAAGGTTACTACTGTTTTAACATTGCTTCATTTTGAAACCTTCCGACATAATCGAAGGGTTACTGCCACTTTGTTTTGTTTTGAACCTTTCGACAAAGACGAAAGGCTTACTTGTTTCTAAAAACCAGCCGCTTTTCTCAATGCTTTCGAAAGGAAGCTTTTGACTTAGGTGATTTACCCTTGTTTTTAATTGAAGTCTAACCAAGCTTTCGAAGCAGAGCTTTCGATCTAGCCGAAAGGTTGCTTCCAATATCTTCGAAAGGTTTTAAATAAAGGTTTTCCACTTGTTTTAAATTGAAACCAGTAAGTCTTCAAAAGGTTTAATTTCAATAATTTCGAAAGGTCTGATGATTGACTTCTAAAGGTTTAAATGAATGATTTCGAAAGGTTTTAGTGAATGACTTCGAAAGGTTTAAATGAATAATATATAAAGGTTTGATGATTGACTTTGAAAGGTTTAAGTTCAATAATTTCGAAAGGTTTGATGATTAACTTCGAAAGGTTTAAATGAATAATTTCGAAAGGTTTTAGTGAATAACTTCGAAAGGTTTAAGTGAATGATTTCGAAAGGTTTGAGATGGAAGTGATGTGCACGTAAATGTGCATATATTTACATCCATATTTTATCTATTTTTATTTAAATAAAAGTCATATTCAGGCATTTTAACATGCTTAAAACCAAAATTCAATAATTTTCAAATCATCATATATTCATCTTCATTCAGGGGCAAAATGGTCATTTTTGTGCATGTGTCAATTTGAGAATTTTTACTTGGACATTTTTTATGATTTTTATAGGAAATTTTGATGCATATGGAAGAGGGATTCATGAAGATATATGTATGCACAAGGGAATACAAAGGAATGAAGAGGAAATAATTCAAGTTCATGATCATGGTGGACCCCACCCACTTACCTAAATCTACAATTAGAAGCTAATGGACAACTAAGTGGAGGTTAAGCTTCATGCACATTAAATGATGGATTAATTAGCGGCTAATGGTTACTTGGTGGCCACACTTCCTAAAGGGCATTTTGGGAAGCACCCTAAAAATAGAATTAGGGTTTTATGCATGTATAAATAGCCCTCTTATGTACATGTAAATATCTTCTACTCTCTCTTATTTTACTTAGGAAATTAGCAAGTTGTAAACATAAATCAAAGTGAAATAAAAATGACTTCCAAGCCTCTTTCTCCTCTCTTTTCTACTTGCTTTTATTTACTTTTATGTTGATGTTTATTTCTATGCTCTCTTTTATTTCATGTTTATAGCTTAGATTTACATTCATGCAAGTAGTGTAGCTTTGTTTTTTATGCAAGTAGTTAGTAGTTAATCTCTCTTTCTTCCTTTTCTTAGATTCCATTTCCTTGCTTTTTAATGTTTAAATTTACAAGTGTTGAGTTGATAACACAAATGAGTAGCTAAACCCCTTCAATTTAGGGGTAATGAAGCTCTCTAACTTTATGTAATTTCAACATATTTATGATTTATGATCTCTTTTGTTTGTGCTTCTTGAAAGTAAATTTTGATGTAAGTTTATACAAGTGGGTTTGATAGCTTATGTTCCTTTTGCAAATGAGCTATTCTTATTCAACATAAACACAATTTACATCATCATTTGCTAATTGATTTTTGATTTTGGAAAGAAAGTAAAAACAAAATTTGATGATCTATCTTACTAATTACAATAGTAAATAGATCATACTTAAAATAGCTTTTCCTTTAGCTTCATTTTCATGAGAATTTATAAGTGGGATAATTGTTGTATTATAGTTTGGTGGTTTGAGTTATGTTAATTAATAACATAAATAAACCATACTTATGATCAATGCAACAATTATTTCACTTAATATCATAACTAGATATCATAAATTATTTTCTTGTTGATTTACAAAAATATGAGAGTGGATTTGCCTCTAAATTGTTCTCTAATCTCATAGTTTTTAAATCTCATTTAATTCTAGTTTTAGCTTCATTTTGCTTGTAGTTAACAATTTCTTCTCACTTTGGTCTAATTTGATTGAATTGATTTTCAAAATCTAAAACAATTCCCTGCGGATCGATCCGTACTCACCACGTACTAAAATTGTACGCCGTGCGCTTGCGGTTATTTTAATTTGAAATTTATCGGCAATTTTCTAACTCGATAGAAAATTTGTCGTTAAACAAGTTTTTGGCGCCGTTGCCGGAGAATTTGTCTTGATTTTAATTTTCTATTCTTCGAATTATTGTTGTTTGATTTTAGTGTGTGTGTTTGTTTTGTGTGTTAACTTGCATTAAAAAAAATTGTGTTGTGTGTGACTTTTGATTGCATTTGGATTGTGTGTTTCTTGTTTTCTAGTTGCATTTGCATATACATTTCTATTTTAAAAAAAACTACACAATTTCAAAACAAAAATATTTTATTTCTTGCATTTGCATTTACATTTTCTTCACTGTTTTATAAAAAAAATGTTTTTCATTTACAATTCTATGCATCTCTGTGCATAGTGACTGTGCACTATCAACACTCTGTTAACCACCATATACTTACTGTCCAATTCAAACAACCAGTGTTTATATCCCTTGATCAAAGCAACATTTCAACCAACACTCATATCACCATATCCCTCTTCATACATCAACAACCACGACCATATCACCTCCTCACCAACACTCGTCAACTGCTGACCATCCCTACATATCACTCACCGCCCATCGCCTGACAACCACTGTAACAGCAGTTCAACTCCCACTCCAACTCACCACTCTCATACATCCCAGTTGCTTACTCTCCAGTGTGCAAATGTGCACAGTATTGCCCATTCAAGCATAGCCTAACTACTTCTGCTCATTGGACATTTCTATTCAACTGCCACTACACCCTTCCTTCACTACCACTCCTCACATATCACTCTGCACTTCAAGTCATCACTACATACAGCAGCCCCATCTATGGCATCTCACGACCAAACAACATCAGCACTCCTGTCCCTTAATCCCGGCCTTACTACAATACTGCTGCCTTGATTCTGCCTCACACTGTCACAACTACAAGCCCACTGCCTCTTTACCACCATTTCACTGCATCCTTCATACAACCATACATACAACCTTCCACTTCAATTCTAACTTCATCTCGAACTGCAGCTCCATCCCACTTCAAACTGCTGCCTTCCATAACTACAAAGCTAGCAACAACAAACTTTCCACTGACTTGCCTCAACATCATCGCTGCCACTCTTCATCTCCACTGCCATTCACCATATCAACTATCACTTACAAAAAAAAGCAGCATCACCCAACTCCCATACTACCTGTCCCGCTGCCATACAAAAAAACTGCTGCACTTTACTCACTGATCTTCACATACTCACTAACCTTCCTCCATACCATTGCCTCTTTACCTCTCCAACCCTGTACAGCCACAATCAAAAACTTAATACACTCTCCAATTCGAACTTCATCCAACACCAATCATCGAAACCACAATCGACATCATCCAAACTCCCTCGAATCCACGACCGAGTCACGCTGACCACCACAACAATTCCACTCCAATCATCGCAAATCACCAACCCCATCATCTTCGACCACCAGCATCAACTACGCGAACCCAAGAATTCACCACGACTCTGGTTCCATTGCCTCAAATTGACCTGAAATCGCCTCAGTTGACCCAATTCCTCTATTTCTCCAACCCAAACCAACAACTCAAATCTGGACGAATTCGAATAAATATTGGAGTGATTGAAAGTGGAAATTGATTTCGAGAATTTGTTTTTTTTTCTTTTGAGTGTTCTATCGGGGTTGTTGTATTTGTTTTGAGAACGATAGAACTTTTATTTTAATTTGTATGGTGTTTGTTTCGAGAATCTATTAATTAGTATAGGGTTTGGGTCGGGGATTTTAGCTTAGTGTTTTTAGTTTTATTTTAATTTGTGCAGCATTAGTTTGCTTAAGTAAAAAAATAAAACACTCAAATTGTTCTAGTTTCAAATTTTCCTTAGTTTCGCTTCAAAAAAGAAAAAAGAAAAAAAAACAAGTTCCACTTTTTTAATTTGGTTTGTTTTGTTAGCATTTTTTAATTTGGTTTGTTTTGTTTGCATTTTTCTTTCTTTCTTTTTTTTCACTTGTTTTGTTTTAGTCTCTTCTTCGATATATATATATATATTTGTATATATCATAATTTTAATTTCAGTATGCAAAATCAAAAAAGAAAGGGATTAGCTTGCCAAAAAAATTACTTTGATTGCTTGTATAAAAAAATTGCCGCTTTAAAAATAAATTGCTAATAAAATCTACACGCTCTGGTATCATGCCATTTTCCCTTGTTTTTATTTGAATTGCATTGTTGGTTGCTTGCATTTGCATTTATATATAAAAAAATTCAAAATCCAAAAACAAAAACAAACTTCATTTTAGTTGCATTGTAAATTCACGTTTAATTTTTGTTTTGCATTCATCTCATCTTATTTTCTTTTTTAAGGGCAATACCCCAATTCACATAAGGTGAGGGATTTCATCACCCTTTCCTTAGCCCACAAACGCATTTCATCGTAGAATTTGACTAATAATAAAGGTTAGACATTCGACTTAAGGGTGTCGCGAGCTCACCTAGGGCTTAATTATATCTTCACAATTGTTTTCTTTAAACAATTTTATTTCTTGGTGTCTAGGCACGGCAAAGTAATAACCATTTATAAATATTACGGTGATTCATAAATATTATAGTGGTTGATCCTCTAAAGGTACTTAAACCTTCGGTTGCATTGCTACGGTGATTCGTGGTGCACCGATAACCCATGCCCGTTACCTGGCTGAGAAATATTTTTGTTGATTTAAGACAAAGTGTGATTATACAATTTTGGATTAGGAGCTACTAAGGATAGAAAACTGTAATTAAGTCATTTGCATTCATTTAGTTACATTAGTTCATGCATATTTAAAAAAAACCAAAATTCAAAATCCAAAAAAAATTGTACATTTTACTTAATTTTTTTTATTATCCAAGAAAAAATCCTTTTAAATCCATTCCCTTGAAAATTTTCAATCAAAAACAAAAATTCAAAAAAAATATATAATCTTTTCAAAAATAAAAAAAATCAAAATTCCATTTTCTAAAAACAAAAAAAAAATTCTTTTGGTAAATATTTGAAAATTCAAAAACTAGAGAAAAATTACAAAAACAAAAAACATATAAAAATTTGAAATGCCAAAAAAAACAAAAAAAAGAAAATCAAACTTCTCTTTTGAAAATAAATTTCATTTGGTAAATATTTTTCTTCCTTTAAAAAAAACAAAAAAAAAGAAAAACAAAAACAATTTTTCACTTCATTTTCCAAATCTTGTTCCATTCTCCAAACTCAATTCTAACTTCTTTCTCTTCTCGAATTTCACTTGTGCATGAGTACTTGGACTCGTGACACAACAACAAATCGTTGGACTCGCAACTCAACAACTAACCGTTTAACTTGAACAGACGATCCTCCCGAAATGGCGAACGAGAACGCCCCTCGAACTCTCATGGCTAGAATCTTCCCCGATAGAGTTTCTATTCCATCTTGCATCACGTTACCCGCCCCTACGGGTAACCATTTTGAAATTCACTCAAACCATATTGCCATGCTTCCGAAATTTGGCAATTTCGAGCACGATGGCCCATACATCTTTTTGACGAAATTCGAACAAGTTTGCGCGACCATTAAACTCTAATAACTTTCCGATGATGGAATCAAACTTCGATTAATCCCATTCGCTCTTACGGATTACGCTGAAAAATGGTTGTACAGCTTACCATCGAACTCGATTAAAACTTGGGAAGAATTCGTAAAAGCTTTCTTAAAAAAGTTCTACCCCTTGGAAAAAACAAGTAGAATCCGAAACGAAATTGTAAATTTTCTTCAATTCAAGGGAGAACCATTCGGAAAATATTTTGAAAGATTCAAAGAGCTATTGATAAAATGTCCACACCATAACTTCGAAAAATGGACGATTTGCCAAATCTTGTACGATGGACTCGAAAACAGCTCACGAACCATCCTCGAATCATTGTGCCAAGGCAATTTTCTTGCCCAACATCACGACGATGCTTGGCAATTTCTTGAAAACCTCTCCGAAAAATCATCCCAATGGAAACGTTCGAACGAAAAATCAATTTACTCACGATCGAGTGCACACTCGATAGGATCTTCTTTTGCTTTGGAAGCTAAGATCGACGCAATGATTAAAAAATTCGATAATGTTTTCTCATCGAATCAAATGAACCAAGCTTCCCAACCAATGTGCTATAAATGCAATGATCCTAATCATATAGCGGATCGGTGTCCCAATTCTGTCGAACAAATCAATGCTTTCAATAAAGTCAAAAATGACCCGTTTTCTCCAACGTACAATCCTGGTTGGAGAAATCACCCAAATTTTGCTTGGAACCAAAACAGTCCCAACATGAATACGGTTCGTCCCAATTTTCAAGCATTCTCGAATAATGCTTCAAATCCTCCCTTTCAACCCAACAATTTTCAACCAAACTTTGCGGGTCCGTCTCATAATCAACCGCAACAATCAGATTTTCAACCAAATTCTGCTCATCCTCCACAAGACGATAAACGGTTAACCTCTCTTGAGAAAAATCTTGAAACGTTGGCTAAAGCAACTACACAAAGCCTTCAATCAAACAACAATTTGCAAAATTTATTGACCTCATATATGCAAAACACAAACCAATCGATTGCAAAACTTGAAATGCAAATGATTCAATTAGGCACGTCTGTAAGTGAACGCGAACGAGGAACATTCCCAAGCCAGCCCCTTCCAAATCCCAGAAATCAAAACGCAAATTCAAATCAAGCCCATGTTGTTCAAGATAGCAACGTCACCCAATTGAATGCTATCACAACTTTACGTTCCGGTAAACAAATCGATAACCAAGTCGTTAACCCAAACGACTTACTGGAAACCTCTCTCGACACTTCTAAAACGACGAATGAATCTGAACAAAATGTGGAGCCGAACGTTGAATCGAATGCCAATCAAAATTCTTCTTCTTCTACTCGAGTAGACCCACCTACCGAGTATCGTGTTCCATTTCCACATCGTCTTCGACCCAAGAAACACTCAGACCAAATGGAAAAGATGTTGGAAATTTTTAAATAAGTAAAAGTTAACATCCCGCTTCTTGACATTGTTCAACAAGTCCCCACTTACGCGAAATTTCTTAAGCACTTGTGCACCCAAAAGCGACACACTCAAGTGCCCAAAATGGTCTTCTTAGCCGCCAATTTGAGTGAAGTCTTGTCCCAATCCATGCTCGTCAAATACAAAGATCCTGGCTGCCCTACGATTTCGTGTACAATTGGAGACAAGCCAATTAACAAATGTTTGATTGACTTAGGTGCGAGTGTTAATTTGATTCCATATTCCGTGTACGAATAATTAGGCTTAGGTGAGCTCAAACCCACAAAAGTCACACTTCAATTCGCTGATCGTTCCATTAAGAAGCCCGTGAGAGAAATCGAGGACATCCTCATTCGAGTAGGGCAATTCATATTCCCCATTGATTTTATCGTTCTCGAAACACAACCCATGACAAATCCTGCGAGTCAAATTCCATTGATTTTAGGCCGACCATTCTTAGCCACCTCAAATGCCTTAATCAACTGTCGTAACGGTTCGATGAAAATCTCTTTTGGAAACATGACTTTGGATCTCAAAATTTTCAATCTTGAAAGCCAATCAAATGAACCTCACGACCAAACGTTGGAAGTTAGTGCCATTCACGAAAACTTCGAAAATGAGACACTTGACCTTAATGATGAACGTGAGGCCGAGTATGAAAAATTGTTTCACAAAATTCCCAACGAGATTGAATACACTCTTCCTTTTGAATCGCTTCCAGTTGAGTCCAAATCTCAACCCAATTCTTTGATTGAAAAACCCCCGAAGTTGGACCTCAAACCACTTCCTGATCACCTTAAGTACGCATACTTAGGTGATAACGAAACGTTGCCCGTCATAATTTCCGCAACTCTCTCTCTTGATCATGAAACCTCCTTACTTTATATTCTTTCGAAAAACAGAGAATCAATTGGGTGGTCCATTACCGATATTAAGGGAATTAGCCCTGCTATTGTTCAACATCGCATCCATTTAATCGACGATGCCAAGCCTGTTCGTGACGCGCAACGAAGGCTTAATCCAAAAATGAAAGATGCGGTGCGTGATGAAATTCTTAAACTTGTCGACAACGGAATCATTTACCCAATCTCTGATAGTTCATGGGTTAGCCCAATACATGTTGTACCAAAAAAGTATGGACTAACCGTTGTCAAGAACGATTCAAACGAACTTATTCCAACTCGTACTCAAATGAGTTGGCGTGTTTGCATTGACTATCGAAAACTAAATGCCGCAACATGAAAAGATCACTTCCCTCTTCCTTTCATAGACCAAATGCTCGAACGTTTAGCCGGCCACGAATTCTACTACTTTCTTGATGGTTATTCCGGCTATAACCAAATTCCAATCGCTCCCAAAGATAAAGAGAAAATGACTTTCACGTGTCCATTCGGTACCTTTTCTTATTGACGTATGCCATTTGGACTTCGTAACGCTCCTGCTACTATCCAACGATGCATGGTTGGCATTTTTTCAGACATGATTGAACGCTTTCTAGAAGTTTTTATGGACGATTTCTCTATCTTTGGCGATTCTTTTTCCCAATGTTTACATCATCTCGAGTTGGTTCTAAATCAATGTAAAGAAAAACATTTGACTTTGAATTGGGAAAAATGCCACTTTATGGTCAAACGAGGCATAGTCCTTGGACATATCATCTCAAATAAAGGCATTGAGGTAGATAAAGCGAAAATCGATGTAATTGCTAACCTACCCATTCCCATATCTATTAAGGACATTCGATCATTTCTAGGACACGTTGGCTTTTACCGACTCTGTGTGAAAGACTTTAGAAAAATCGCTCGTCCTTTGATGACTCTTCTCGGAAAAAACGTTCCATTCGATTTCAACTCTGATTGTATCTCTTCTTTTGAACGTCTCAAAAATGAACTCATTTCTGCTCCAATCATCTGCGCACCCAATTGGGATCTTCCTTTCGAAATAATGTGTGACGCTTCTAACTTTGCGGTTGGTGTTGTCTTAGGACAACGCATCAACAAAATCCTTCATGTCATTTACTACGCGAGTATGACTTTGAACGACGCTCAACTCAACTACACAACAACCGAAAAAGAGCTTCTAGCTGTCGTTTTTGCGCTCGGAAAGTTTTGACCTTACTTGATAGGTTCACACATTACTGTGTACACGGACCACTCTACGCTTCGATATCTCTTCGCTAAAAAGGATGCTAAATATCGTTTGATTCGTTGGATCCTTTTACTTCAATAATTTGACCTTACAATTAAAGACAAAAATGGATCCGATAATGTCATAGCCGATCACTTGTCTCGTCTTCCGAACGCACCATCTTCTTTGCCAATCAATGAAAACTTTCTCGATGAACAACTTCTTTCAATTTCTATCGATCCATGGTACGCTGATATAGTGAACTACTTAGTCACTAAAGAAACTCCCTCATCTTGGTCCAAACAGGACAAATGCAAATTCATGTCCCAAGTGAAATATTTCTATTGGGACGATCCATACTTGTTCAAATATTGTCCCGACCAAATCATCCGACGTTGCATTCCAGATAATGAGATCAGGAGTGTTCTTTCGTTTTGCCACGATCAAGTGTGCGGTGGACATTTCGATCCTCGAAAAACTGCGGAAAAGGTGCTTCAATGTGGTTTCTATTGGCCTTCTATTTTCAAAGACTCATTCGAATTTTGTAAAACTTGTGATCGATATCAAATGCTTGGATGAATTTCTCGACGAGATATGATGCCTCTAAACCCCATTCTTACGATCGAAATCTTTGATGTTTGGGGTATTGAATTTATGGGACCTTTTCCCAATTCTTTTGGAAACTTGTATGTCCTTCTCGTTGTCGATTACGTCTCAAAATGGGTCGAAGCCGTTCCTTGCAAAACCAACGACCAGAGAATTGTTGTGAAATTTCTCAAAGAAAACATCTTTATGTGGTTCGGCACACCTCGCACAATAATCAGTGATAAAGAAACCCATTATTGTAACCGATCTTTTGAAACTTTAATGAAAAAAATACTTGATAACCCACAAGTTATCCACTCTGTATCATCCTCAGACTTGTGGCCAAGTTGAAGTTTCAAATCGACAAATAAAACAAATCTTGGAAAAACCTGTTAACAAAAATCGAAAAGATTGGTCTCAGAAATTGACGGACGCACTTTAGGCTTATCGTACTGCTTTTAAAACTAACCTTGGGATGTCCCCAATTCGTTTAGTTTACGGTAAAGCTTGCCATTTACCTGTTGAAATCGAACACAAAGCTTTGTGGGCAATAAAGAACTTAAACTTTGGTCTTGAAAAATTTGGCGAAAACCGAAAACTACAACTCAAAGAACTAGAAGAACTTAGGAACGATGCGTATGAAAACAAGAAAATTTACAAAGAAAGAACAAAAGTTTTTCATGACAAGTCAATCCTAAGGAAAACGTTTTCTCCTAACCAGAAAGTTCTTTTATATGACTCGAGACTTCATTTATTCCCTGGGAAACTTAAATCAAGATGGACCGGACCATTTGTGGTACGAACTGTTTTTCCACAAGGTGCTGTAAAAAAAGAAAACCCCAGGGATGGATCGATTTTCAAAGTCAACGGTCATCATTTGAAACCTTTCTTGGAATTGCCAAATAACCAAGAGGAGGAGCTCATGATCCTTCATGAGCCAAGCTACGTCTAGTAAGAATGTTAACCTTCTTTTGTAAATATGTACATAGTTTTCCCCGTTACACTCATTATATCATGCATTGACTGTGGGGACACAGTCAAAATTAAGTGTGGGGAGGGGAGTCTCATTTTCAATTTTTTTTAAAGTTTCATGGCATTTTTGAATTTTCATTTTCTTTTAACTTAAAAAAAATCTCAAAATTTCTAAATCTCAAAAACATTTTCTTTTTAGCATTTTGATTTATTTTTGAAGAAACACTATGGGATAAGTATAAGTTTTGGTCAATAAATTGAAATTTTTGAAAATTTATTTGTCTTAACAAAAATAAAAATGAAGTTTGATTACAAATAACAATGGTTTAACTAGTATATAGGAAGGTTCATTTATGTTAATTATGAAGTATATTCTAACTGAAAATCTTTGTTTGTAAAAGTGGTAAATTTAAAGTAAAGAAGATAACATTTTTATCTTTTAAGTAAATGGTGCTAAGATGATTTTGCAAAACTCTCTCTTTCTAAAAAAATAGAAAAAAAAGCACAATTTTTTTTGTATATATGTATATTTTTTAACGCCTACAGTCGATAAGTGTTCACACTTGTGTGTTCGCTCGCCATGCTCTGTATTCCCCTCACATCAGTCCACAAGGCAGTGCACGGGTAATATATCTGGCCTCAGTTTATCTGAGTTAGGCATATGTAAATATTGTAAATATCAATTAAATTTCAAAAAAAATAGAGAGAGTAAGCAATTGAAATCTAAGCACTATTTTTACTTGTTTGATTTAACTTGTTATTGAAAAGAAATGAGAATATCACTTTGACAAACTTTGATAATCAACTAAGGATCTATTTCATAATTACATTGTGCTATCAACCGAAACAACTAGCCAAACTATAGTCTATCTGTTATGACAACTTAATTTTTATTGGAAATTTTGACGAGTAAATGACTTAAATTTTCAAGATAATGACCAAAACTTATATTTAACTTATTTGTGTCTATTTAAAAGTAAATCTTTCATTTGTAAATATTTTCAAAAACTTGCATTCATCCCATTGTAAATAAATCTTGCATTTTGTAAATATTTTCACTTTGCATTTGGATTTTGTGGGTAGTATCCACTGAAAACCCTCACGAGACAACACTCATCCTACTGGGGACCCCTAGAGGTTTAACGGCTTGTTGCATACGCTCAATGCAATCGTGCTCCATACGAAAACGGATTTATCTTAGTTTTCCTTTATTCGAGGACGCATAAAAAGATAAGTGTGGGGGTATTTGATGTGCACGTAAATGTGCATATATTTACATCCATATTTTATCTATTTTTATTCAAATAAAAGTCATATTTGGGCATTTTAAAATGTTTAAAACCAAAATTCAATAATTTTCAAATCATCATATATTCATCTTCATTCAGTGGGAAAAATGGTCATTTTTGTGCATGTGTCAATTTGAGAATTTTTACTTGGACATTTTTTATGATTTTTATAGGAAATTTTAATGCATATGGAAGAGGGATTCATGAAGATTATGCATGCACAAGGGAATACAAAGGAATGAAGAGCAAATAATTCAAGTTCATGATCATGGAGGACCCCACCAACTTACCTAAATCTACAATTAGAAGCTAATGGACAACTAAGTGGAGGTTAATACTTCATGCACATTAAATGATGGATTAATTAGTGGCTAATAGTTACTTGGTGGCTACACTTCCTAAAGGGCATTTTGGGAAGCACCCTAAAAATGGAATTAGGGTTTTATGCATGTATAAATAGCCCTCTTATGTACATATAAATATCTTCTACTCTCTCTTATTTTACTTAGGAAATTAGCAAGTTGTAAACATAAATCAAAGTGAAATAAAAATGGCTTCCAAGCCTCTTTCTCTTCTCTTTTCTACTTGCTTTTATTTACTTTTATGTTGATGTTTATTTCTATGCTCTCTTTTATTTCATGTTTATAGCTTAGATTTACATTCATGCAAGTAGTGTAGCTTTGTTTTTTATGCAAGTAGTTAGTAGTTAATCTCTCTTTCTTGCTTAGATTCCATTTCCTTGCTTTTTAATGTTGAAATTTACAAGTGTTGATTTGATAATACAAATGAGTAGCTAAAGCCCTTCAATTTAGGGGTAACGAAGCTCTCTAACTTTATGTAATTTCAACATTTTTATGATTTATGATCTCTTTTGTTTATGCTTCATGAAAGTAAATTTTGATGTAAGTTTATACAAGTGGGTTTGATAGCTTATGTTGCTTTTGCAAATGAGCTATTCTTATTCAACATAAACACAATTTACATCATCATTTGCTAATTGATTTTTGATTTTGGAAAGAAAGTAAAAACAAAATTTGATGATCTATCTTACTAATTACAATAGTAAATAGATCATACTTAAAATAGTTTTTGCTTTGGCTTCATTTTCATGAGAATTTATAAGTGGGATAATTGTTGTATTATAGTTTGATGGTTTGAGTTATGTTAATTAATAACATAAATAAACCATACTTATGATCAATGCAATAATTATTTCACTTATTATCATAACTAGAGATCATAAATTATTTGTTTGTTGATTTACAAAAATATGAGAGTGGATTTGCCTCTAAATTGTTCTCTAATCTCATATTTTTTAAATCTCATTTTAATTCTAGTTTTAGCTTCATTTTGCTTGTAGTTAACAATTTCTTCTCACTTTGGTCTAATTTGATTGAATTTATTTTTAAAATCTAAAACAATTCCCTGTGAATCGACCCATGCTCGCCACGTACTAAAATTGTACGTCGTGCGCTTGCGGTTATTTTAATTTGAAATTTATCGGCAATTTTCTAACTCGATAGAAAATTTGTCGTTAAACATGAAGGTTTTCCAAAGTTTTTCTAAGGCAATATTTTAAAGTGATTTTAAAGAAAGATGTCTAAATTTTTATTGTTTTTGAAAGGTTTGATTTCGAAAGATTTGAAGTTTGATTTTGAAAGAGATGATTTCAAAAGTATAGAAAGGGTTATTTCAAATGGTTGGACGTTTTCATCGACTAAAGTTTGAGTAAAGAATATATATAACATGGTGATATGATTTTGAGTAAAGTATAAAGATTATATACTTTTCCTTGTTTAAGTTTTATTTAAAGGTTTTAAATCATTTTGAAAATGTTTTCAAGGAAAATTATGGGAGGGGATTTTTAAGTGAAAATGACTCAGATATTAGAAAACCAGATGGGACTGGTATGGGGTCGCACCCTATACATTAGCTACTAGCCCCAGCTAATTGTTGTCCAAAATTCCAATGTGTAGGGCTTTGTCATAGGTAGACTAAAATTATTGTTACACACTGAAAGGAATATATGTTTGTATATAGATAGATTATTGGTGAACCCGAAAAACCATTAGGATCGGGAAGACCTAGGAGATGATTAAGTTAGGAACAGACCGTCCAGAAGTGAATTATTTAACAGATAGTTTAGGAGTTAAGGATAGACCATCCAGATGGGAAATGTTTAACAGATAGTTAAGGAGATAATCCAAAAGAAGAAAATCTAACAGGTGTTAGGTTAATTTTGATTATATTGTCTGGTAGGCCCGAATCAGCCGAAGGTTAAAAGTTATCCAAACAAAACTTGTGTGTTTGAACAGATAGTTCATTATTGCCTTATATTTATGTATGTTTACATAATGATTGCTTTACAGTATTTAACCATTGTGGATGCAAGAGCAAAGTATATGGTTTTATGAAAGGTTTTGCAAAGTTATGTTTTAAAAGGATGTTAGTGGGGGGAAACCCGTTTTCGCTAAGCGGCGTGGTCTCACTTAACATAATTATTCAGGATGTATAATATTATTCACACCAGGCTTTTTTTCTGACTCGAAGTTTATGTTTTCCCCTTAAACTCTCGGGTGCTCAAAATTGATTTGAGTAGGCTGAGGGGTTAAGGTTCTTTTCAGGTTTTAGAATGTTGACGAATAAGCTACTGGAGGCATGCAAGAGGGTTTGGGCCTCTAGATAGGGGATGTTGCAGCTTGGTATCAGAGCATGGTTTATGAAATACTTTAACTAAAAATGATTTTGAAAACATAATCTTTAGAAATTAGAGTTAAGATCGGAGTATGGGATAACGTTATAATAACGTACTTGTATTTGCTAAATATATAAGTATACGCTATCTCTCTAGACTTCTATCTTAGTTAGGCAATTCATCTGTATCTCACGAGGTTTGAATACAGATATGGAGGGAAGAAGAGGTAGAGTAAATCTTGGAGGAGATAGCACCACCACTAATGGAAATGCCCGACCAAACACCAGGAGAGGTCCCGGTCAGGCACAAGCTGAAACTGTTGGTGCAAGAGTTCCCCAGATGGACATGGGAGCAATGTATCAGTTCTTTGTAAACATGATGCAAGTTGGAATAGCAGCCGGAGTTGTCGGAGGTAATGCTAATGGAGGTGGAGCTCAGGAAGTTCCGATGGTCAATCAGTATGCTAACTTGAGTAGGGATTACATCAGGCTTGGAGGGAAGCCGTTTTTTGGTACTGAAGATGCGATCGAGGTGGAAAATTGGCTACTGCATTGCGAGAGAATTTTTGCTGACTTAGGATTGAATGATGCAAAGAAGAGGAGATTGGCTTCGATGCAGCTGCTGGGAGTTGATCTATTCTGGTTGAATACTGTTACTGCTGGAGTTGATGAGTAAACCATAACTTGGAAGGAGTTTAGGAGAAGGTTTCCAAAAATATTTATGTCTATAATGGTGCAGTCGACATTCGTGAGGAAGTTTGCAGAGTTGGAACAAGGAAATATGTCCGTCTTGGAGTATGCAAGGAAGTTTGAGGAGTCGTCCTGATACGGGTATGCTTTGGTAGACACCGTGATCAGGAGGAATGAAAAGTTTATAAGGGGCATGAGCCCACAGTTGATAAGTGCCACTTTGCCGCATTTGAGAGATCCAAGTGATGTAGTGGTTAAAATGGCATTAAGGCAAGAAGAGGCGTTGGCTTGCTTGAGCAAGAAGATGAAAGAGGCCCAGATGGGACAGGGCCAGAAAAGGAAGTTTTTCTAGAAGAAGAATGCTCAGAAGGGAGGAGCATAGAAGAAAGGAAAGGATGAAGTGGTTTGCTACAAATGCGATAAGAAGGGACACTATGCTAATGAGTGTCGTACCAGGAATGGAAAAGGAAAAGGGAAAGAAGCCGTTGGAAAGAAGAAGTTAGATGTTTTAATTATGATCAGATCGGCCACTACAAGAACAAATGCCCTGAGCCTGTTAGAGATGGAAAGGGACAGATGTATTCACTAAAGCCCGTAATTCCAAGGCCAGTTGTGCAGGAAAAATGGAAGGCTGTTCTGGGAGGCTCGCTGCAGATTCATGGTATGTCTATTAGCGTTCTATTTGATACTGGAGCATCTAATTCTTTTATTTCTTAATGTTTGGTAGATAGGCTTAACCTAGAACCCTCATACTTAGTTACTTCCTTAAGGGTTGCAAATTCGATAGGAGGGTATGCAAAGCTAGGGATGAGGTGTGACCATTTAGAATTTGATTTGCTAGGCTATACATTTGATTGATGTTTGCATGTGTTTGACTTTGTGGGATTAGGGATTATCCTTGGGATGGATTGGTTAAGTAAATATAATGCTAGGATATTTTGTCATGATAGGAAAATATCACTTAGTCACCCGAATTGTAGTGATCAGATAGTTTATACCGTAGAGAACCCTGGTTATGAAGTGAATGCTTTATTGGGTATTATGGAGTTGGAGGATGAGTTGCATAGAGTCTTTGTAGTTAGAGAATTTGCAATGTATTTGAGCCGGTAGTTGGATTGCCACTGAAACGAGCCATAGAGTTTCAGATTGATTTGGTGCCTGGAGCAGAGCCGGTGAGTAGGTCGCCGAGCAGGATGACACCCACTAAGATGAGAGAGTTGAAGGTACAGTTGGTGGATTTAGAAGGCAAGAGTTTTATCTGACCAAGTAGTTCACCATGGTGGGCTGTCGTAGTGTTTGCTAAGAAGCCGGATGGATCGTTAAGGCTATGTATCGATTATCGTAAGTTGAATGAGAAGACGATATAGAACCGATATCCATTGCCGAGAATTAACGATTTGTTCGATTAGTTAAGTGGAGCCAAGGTATTCTCTCGGCTGGATTTGGCGACGAGATTTCATCAACTTAGAGTGGCAGAGGATAGTATTCCTTTGACGGCGTTTAGAACAAGGTATGGATCATACGAATGATGAGTTATGCCGTTCGGACTAACCAATGTGCCAGCATACTTTATGGATCCGATGAATAGAATTTTCCAAGAGCACTTGGATAGATTTGTTTTGGTCTTCATATATGACATTTGATATACTCTATGGATGAGAAGGAGCATGAAGTTCATCTTAGAATTATGCTCGAAACGTTGAGGGAGCATCAGTTGAAGGCTAAGTTTTCGAAGTGTCATTTTTGGAAGAAGGAAGTGAAGTTCCTTGGTCATGTCATCTCAGAGAAAGGATTGTCTATAGATCCGACTAAGATTGAGGCAGTGAATAACTGAAAGAGACCCGAGACGGTGACCGAGATTAAGAGCTTTCTTGGATTGTTTGGATATTATCGACGGTTTATAAAGGATTTTTTGTGGATAGTTTTACCGATGACTAAGCTTACGCGAAAAGATGTGAAGTTCATATGGACTGATAAGTGCGAGGAAGCATTCCAGAGCTTGAAACACTTATTGACCCATGCACCGGTGTTAGTAGTTCTAGAGGGGAATCAAGATTTAGTTGTTTATACTAATGCGTGTGGAACTGAATTAGGAGCTGTGTTGATGCAAAGAGGTAAAGTGATTGCTTATGCTTCTAGACAGCTCAGACCACATGAAGTTAGGTATCTTATGCATGATTTGGAGTTAGCTGCCGTTATATTTTCTTTGAAGGTGTGGAGACATTATCTTTTGGGAGAGCGATTTGAGCTTTACACTGATCATAAGTCGTTGAAGTACTTGTTCTCTCAAAAGGAGCTGAACATGAGACAACAAAGATGGTTGGAGTTTATTGCTGCTTATGATTTTAGAATTGAGTATACACCCGGAAAAGGAAACAAGGTGGCAGATGCACTCAGCCAGAAACATGAGAATGCAGTATTGGCTATGATTGTTGAGTGGAAAGATTTGGAAGCATTATCAGCTTGTATTG
Organism: Allium fistulosum; assembly: GCA_030737815.1. Taxonomy (NCBI): domain Eukaryota; kingdom Viridiplantae; phylum Streptophyta; class Magnoliopsida; order Asparagales; family Amaryllidaceae; genus Allium; species Allium fistulosum. The sequence continues at coordinate 343,167,719 of CM060904.1, forward strand.
TGCAGTTTAGATTTGAGGTAGGTTCAAGTGTGGGAAGTGCTATGTTGTCTTGTTTAGAAGTTCGACCAGTAATGATTGAGAAGATAACTTCTAAACAGGAGGAGGATCCAGTTTTGGCTGAACTGATCAGAAGGTTGAGGGAAGGAACGAAGAGCAATGACCTGAAGGATTTCAATTTTGACCAAAATAGGTGGTAGAGGAAGAAAGGAAGGTTGTGTGTTCCAAATGTAGGAGACATGAGGAAGGAAGTTTTGGATGAGTACCATCGTTCGAAGTTCACTATCCATCTAGGAGGAACGAAGATGTATCAGGATATGAAGAGAAGTTTCTTCTGGAAAGTTATGAAATGGGACATTGGTATGTGTGTTAAGCAGTGCTTGAATTGCCAACAGGCAAAAGTTGAACACCAGAAGCCTAGTGGATTGCTTCAACCATTAGAAGTTTCGTTGTGGAAATGGGATTCCATCTTTATGGATTTTATTGATGGGTTGCCAAGGTCTATTAGAGGAAATGAAGGCATATGAGCCATAGTACATAGACTGACTAAGAGTGCCCATTTCATTCCAGTAAAGTCAACTAGGATGACACCTATTTTGGTGCAGATATTTATGAAGAATGTGGTTAGACTGCACGAGATTCCTAATAGTATTGTTAGTGATAGAGATCCTTTGTTTACTAGTGAGTTTTGGAAAAGTCTACAGGAAGCATTAGGAACCAAGCTCAACATGAGTATCGCTTACCATCCACAGGCTGATGGGCAAACGGAAAGAGTTAACAAAATCTTGGAGGATTTGTTAAGAGCTTGCGTATTGGATTTCAAGGGAACATGGGAGGACCATCTTCATCTAGTCGAGTTCTCATATAACAATAGTTATCAGACAAGTATTGGGATGGCACCGTTTGAAGCTTTGTATGAAAGACCATGCAAGTCTCTCGTATGTTGGTTAGAGACCGGGGATAGATTGGTTCTTGGTCCATATTTGGTGAAGGAAGCTGCGAAGCAGATTGAGTTGATCTGAGTTAGGATAAAGGAAGCTCAATCTAGGCAGAAAAGTTATGCTGATAGAAGAAGGAAAGATTTGGAATTTTCTGTTGGAGACTATGTGTTCATTAAGGTTTCACCGATGAAGGGTGTGATGAGATCCGGGAAGTTAGGGAAGTTAGCACCTAGATTCGTTGGACCTTTTCGTATTGTTGAGAGGATCGGGAAACTCGCTTATAGAGTAGAGTTACCGAGTAGTTTGGTTGGAGTACATGATGTTTTCCATGTTTCTCATCTTAGGAAATGTATTAGAGACCCGGAGACTACCATAGCACCTACAGTGTTAGAGGATTTAGTAGTAGAATCGGGTTTGACCATGGTTAGAAAGCCGATTCAGATTGTAGCTAGAGATGAGAAGAAGTTGAGGAACAAGACAGTCAAGTTAGTAAAGGTTCAGTGGAGTGACAATGCTAGAGACTGTACTTGGGAGACTGAGAGCAGAGTTAGAGATGCTTATCCTGATTTTTTTGATGGTATGTTTTACCTTTGGTTGTTTTGATTGTGTACCTTATTGTAATTTTGAGGACGAAATTCTTTAAGGTGGGGAGTCTGTAACACCCCATATTTTCATAACATTATTTAGAATAATTAATTGGGTAAATTAAATAAAATAATGTAAAGATTAAAAGGTTGAGATTTGATTAACAAAGGGTAGCCGTGCCATGTTAGTGTGTTAATTAAAATGAAATAAGCTAAGTTAATGTGTTAGGATATGAGAGGGGCAATATGGGAAATAGGTAAGGTTTATACCCTAAACCCTTAGGAATGTAACTCACGTTCATTTTCATTTTACTCAAACTAAAATTTCCTAAGGCCAGCCACCATTATTATTCTCAAGAAGAAGATTAAAGCTAGGATTCAAAAGAAGGAAGAAAATTAACTAAATCAACATCAAATCTCATATTAATAATCTCAAAGCTAAGGTGAATAATTACTACATCCCATTTGCTTTTTATTTTCGGTTTTAAGATTTGACCCGAAATGATTTTGCAAGTATATGCCATGTTTTGATGATTAAAGTTATATATATGTTTGTTGATGAATTATATTTGTTCATGTTAGTTTTATGATATGTTTGATATGAAAACCCTATTAAATGGCATCCAAATGCCTTGAAAATTTAAATATAGATCAGAAATGTTAACTTAGAGGTGGGTTTCAATTTTCATAATTTTCTGAAATTATGCAGATTTTATATTAATTTTCTAGTGAGGAAAATGATTATTGGGTTATAATTATTTACATTTTGGGTTTGAAATTTTTATATGTTGGAAAACATATTAAAATAGATTTTCTAGGATTTTTCAGATTTTTCCCAAGTTATTTGATGAATATATAAAATTATTTAAGGTATGAGATTTAAATGTTTTATATATTTAATTAAGGAGAATGGGCATTTTATATATGAAATTATTATTTAATTCTGAAAATAGTGGCAGCATATTTCTGAAAAGAATTTGTTAACCAATGAAAATTTGACAAACAAAGGCAGGTTGGTTGAAAAGTTATCTTTTTAAAGTTAAAAACAAAGAAAACATACTTTTAGCATGTTTCAGCGTTTACGGCAACAAACCTTCCGACCCAGACCTTCCGATAAGGTCGAGAGGTTCAAAACTTTTGACAAGGTCAAACCAATGCATATGGTATCAAGTTACTTGGTACGTAATGAATTGGACAAGGTCGAAAGGTTCTTAGTCGAAAGGTTAATGGCCAAAGAGGTTGGGGTATGTTTGTTTTATAAATCAAAAGCTTTCACCTGCTTTGCTTTTGAATAAGAGATTTTGACTTGGTTGCTTTCGACCAGGTCAAATATAAAGGTTTTATACCTTCCGACACAGTCGAAAGGTTATTGCTGTTTTAACACTGCTTCGTTTTGAAACCTTCCGACATAATCGAAGGGTTACTGCCGTTTTGTTTTGAACCTTTCGACAAAGACAAAAGGTTTACTTGTTTTTAAAAACCAGCCGCTTCTCTCAATACTTTCGAAAGGGAGCTTTCGATTTATGTGATTTACCATTATTTTTAATTGAATATAACCAAGCTTTCAAAGCAGAGCTTTCGACTTAGTCGAAAGGTTGCTTCCAATGTCTTCGAAAGGTTCCTAGTAAAGGTTTTCCACTTGTTTCAAACTGAAACTAGTAAGTGTTCAAAAGGTTTAATTCAAAGGTTCTGAAAGGTTTAAGTTCAATAATTTCAAAAGTTTTGATGATTGACTTCAAAAGGTATAAATGAATGATTTCGAAAGGTTTTAGTGAATGACTTCAAAAGGTTTAAATGAATAATTTCGAAAGGTTTGATGATTGACTTCAAAAGGTTTAAGTTCAATAATTTCGAAAGATTTGATGATCGACTTCGAAAGGTTTAAATGAATGATTTTGAAAGGTTTTAGTGAATGACTTTGAAAGGTTTAAGTGAATGATTTCAAAAGGTTTGAGATGGAAGGTTTTCCAAAGTTTTTCTAAGGCAATGTTTTAAAGTGATTTTAAAGAAGGATGCCTAAAGTTTTATTGTTTTTGAAAGGTTTGATTTCAAAAGGTTTGAAGTTTGATTTTGAAAGAGATGATTTCGAAAGTATAGAAAGAGGTTCTTTAAAAATGGTTAAATGTTTTCATCAACTAAAGTTTAAATAAAGAATATATAATATGGTGATATGATTTTGAGTAAAGTGTAAGGATTATATACTTTTCCTTGTTTAAGTTTGATTTAAAGGTTTTAAATCATTTTGAAAATGTTTTCAAGGAAAATTATGAGAGGGGATCCTTAAGTGAAAATGACTCGGATATTAGAAAACCAGATGAGACTAGTATGGGGTCACGCCCTATACATTAGCTAATATCCCCAGCTATTTGTTTTCCAAAATTCCAGTTTGTAGGGCTTTGTCACAGGTAGACTAAAATTATGGTTACACACCGAAAGGAATATATGTTTGTATACAGATAGGTTATTGGTAAGCCCGAAAAACCATTAGGATCGGGAAGTCCTGGGAGATGATTAAGTTAGGGACAGACCGTCCAGAAGTAAAGTATTTAACAGATAGTTTAGTACAGACCGTCCAGATGCGAAATGTTTAACAGATAGTTAAGGATAGATAATCCAGAAGAAGAATATCTAACAGATGTTAGGTTAATTTTGATTATGTTGTTTGATAGGCCCGAGTCATCCAAAGGCTAAAAGTTATCCAAACAAAACTTGTGTGTTTGAACAGATAGTTCATTATTGCCTGATATTTATGTATGTTTACATAATGATTGCTTTACAGTATTTAACAATTGTGGATGCAAGGGCACAATATATGGTTTTATGAAAGATTTTGGAAAGATATGTTTTAAAAGGATGTTAGTGAGGGGAAACCCGTTCCGCTAAGCGGCGCGGTCTCACTTAACATAATTATTCTGGGAGGTATAATATTATTTACACCAGGCTTTATGTCTAACTCGAAGTTTATGTTTTCCCCTTAAACTCTCGGGTGCTCAAAATTGATTTGAGTACGCTGAGGGGTTGAGGTTCTTTTCAGGTTTTAGAATGTTAACGAATAAGCTACCGGAGGCATGCAGGAGGCAACAGATAGCTACTTAGGTTTGCAGTTCTTATTATGTTTTGATGGATTTTCCACTGTGTTGTTTGTATTAGGTCTATTATGACCATATGACTCTGATCAACCAAGGGGGTATCTTCATATACCGCCCTTAGTGTAATTTGTAATAATTATATTTGATCTGTGCCTGGAAACGATTTGGGGATTATGTGTTGTGAATGTGAAACATTTGATTTTGAAATGTAATGAAGTAAATGTGGGTTTTTTGAAATCTGTGTTTTGTTTCACATTCAAGTGCTTCTAATATTATTGATACCATTAACATAGCCGTATTTAGTCGCGGGAAGCTAATACTATAGATGGCTGTAGCATCTGTAGCGCTTAGTTTTGTGCCTCAAGATAGGGGATGTTACAGATCTCGTCTTAGGCCCGGATCACCTGCATCTAAATTTCATATAAAGCAATGTAGTCTTCGGGGTCGTACGTTCCATCATAAGAGAGTTTCGAGATCCTGAATCCTAGAGGTATGGGAGCTTTCATGATTACAGGGGAAAAAGTAGAACTTTCCGAAGCTTTATTTCGGCATCTAGACTAGATCAATCTTCTTGTAATTTTTGTACCTGCTCTGATAATTTCATTAACAAGGTTTCCATTGCTCGATCCCCACTGAGTTTTAGAGTCTTGGCTTTAGTGAGTTTGTGGCCTATTTTGTTGCCTCCTTTCAAAATGTACCCTTTAAGGACTTAGAGTCGAGGGGCTCTTGGAATGTCTCACTCTTGTCGTTTTTACAGTTTTGGCTTTCCTAGCCATCTCCATTAATCCAGCTTCCAAAATCCCATCAGTCATGATGGCTTTCCTTAGTTTTGGCTGAAAGTTATAGGGTCTCGTGTTCCTTAAGTATGGTTGAAACCTTTTTCCCCAATTCGCCAAAAGTGCTTTTAACTTCGTTCTGGTAGTTGTCTAAGCATTGTGCTATGTCAAAAATGAACTGCAGCATCATTTGTCGAAACTTGCTTTCGATGAGGACTGGGGCAGCAGCTTCCTCATTAATAATTGGATTTGTTTAGTCCATTTGATTTCCGTCATTCATATGCAGTTCTTCGATTCCCTTATCCTGGGCATGGGAGAGTGGTGTCTTTCGAGAGGAGGATTTTGACTTCATGCTGGGTTGAGAGGTTTGAGCTTGCTGGATTAGAAAAGAATGGAGGTTGGTGGCCCTCCTTTTAGCGCCAAAAATGTAAAACAGATTTTTCGTCTGAATAGCACTGCAAAGCATTCGGAATCTTATTCCAAAAGGATGCAGATAAATTGGATGAAAACCGAAACTATGCAGATAATGAGCGCCGAAAGATAAGGAGATACAAAATTTATAATAGTTCAGGACTGAGATCCCTAAGTCCACTTTGAAGGTTTTGTGGTGAACTTTTATTACTCAATTTGATGTACAAGTACTTCTGTTACAAGGTCCACCATTAATGATCTTTTGATTAAAACTTTCTAAATAGAGTAAAGAATATGGAATGATTGTAAAATGTCAAAAAAATCTCCAGCCCCTTTTCAATGGCATGTGGTTCTCGATTATAGTTCTCCCATTGGAGCAAGGGCTTTCACGTGGATTGATGATCTGGCTTGTTGTAGGCGGCTTGGATTCAAACACTTGTTATCATCTTATTGAGAGTACTTTGACACGGATTGATGACGTGTCACTTTTATATATAGTTCCATTAATTCCTTTTGTTTATCTTGATCGTTGACCTCGATCCAGGGCTATCTGAGCTGTTGATTATTGATACTTGTTGAAATGTCTTTGGTCTTAGCAGTTACTGGTCTCGATCGGCTGAGCTCGTTGTCTTAATTAGACAATGGTCTTGATCTTAATCAACGTCTTTGCTCTTGCTTTCGAATCTCGGGTTCTCGGATATTGATCCTGGCGCTTAAGCTCTCAGTGAAAAACAAATAACGGGTCTCAAAATTAAAAGTCAAGGAGCTTTCTTTTCAAATATTTGTAATTTGTAATAAGTACAAATAATGACGTAACAACTACAGTTTTGGAGATTCTCCATTTGAAAATTCCTTTTCTATATTTTATTTTTATTTTTATAGGATAATATGTCAAAAGAAATTGATTCGGTAAAGTACCTAAATTCATTAGATGAATCAAAATAATAGGTACCTATTTTTTTTTAGGAAAAAAGGAAAGGAGCTGTATATTATTCTTATTCATTTTTGATAATATTACATTTTTAACAGATGATTATATAAAAACTATCTAATGAAAACAATATGATTATTTGAGAAAATTAAGCATAATCTTTAATATTTGAGCTAAATTTTATTTAGTGTGAGTTGTCACTAATTTAAATTCAAGCAAACAAAATTTAGGGCATGAAAGCAATTGATGAATTCATTAATAGTGCAATTAATATGATATATAATGAGGTAACTAAGGTCAAACTGAGTTACTTCTCCATTTATTTTGATTTAACTTGTTCTTTTACAAAGTAATTTGAATTAACAGAATAAAATAAGTAAAAGACATAAACTTTGTATGCGAAAAAAAAAGAATGATGCTTGAGAAAATATATTTTCAAGTTTGTTCAATGACCTTGGTTTCCATAATGTTATAAAAACGAATTTATTCCTTCTTATTTACCTTTTACATGGTGTGTGTTAACTCAAAATATTACTTGATTTTGTTTTTATGACCTAGGACCTATACACATGTGTTTAAAGTGACTTTTAAACTCAAATCATATTATATAATTGTAAAATAAAATAATTACTCTTCTTCTGATTCTCTCATCATATTTTCATTTACGTCAACCATATTTTCATATATATTTTCATATTTTCTTGGTCCGCTCATTAATTTTTCTAAACCAAATTCTTCATATTCTAAATTCTTTTCCAATCACTATCATTATAGATATTTTCACTTAAACATTTTCAAATTTAAAACTTTAGAAACTTAAATAATGTTAACATTTCAACTATAAATATGTCATTCATTTATCCAAATAAATTTGTTATGCATAACTAAGAAACCTAAAATTTATCGAAATAATTATTTACTTTAGCAAAAATTAGTACTTTTTAGATTAAAATTGAACAATAACATAGTAACATCACGTGACGAATAAGTGCTTTATAAAAATAATAACAAATTCAAATAATACCTTGCTTACCTAATTGAATTTATTTCAAGTATACAATCTTAACAAAAAAATTAAACCTCTAAATGGATACATAAATTCTAGCTTATATTCTATATCCTAGCCATGTTAAACCTTAGCTAGACATGGACATTCCTCAAAAACCCATATACACCAAGTTTATTACTTATATATTGTTAGTTTTATACTTTCCTATAAGATTGTAATGAATTTTGTAAATTTTGAATATTGAATAACTTTCTACTAGTTTTACTTGATCCAGTAATTGTTTTTTCCTAATTCTTTTGTTATTTACTTGATACTAATAAAGACAAGAAAGTAGTAAAGGTGAAATGACAGAATGATCAAATTTAAGATTTGGGAAGTTCCAATGTCATTGTTTCCATTTAATTTTTCTTTTATATTTTAATATTTCCAACTCTTTATATTATCAATCTTTGTACCGTAGTTTTCATCTTAGTGACTAGAAATATTAATTTTTTTAGTAACTGAAATCATGAGATATGTAACAATGCTTGGAAAAGTAAACTAGATAATTATCTATTATCATTGGACATTCCTAAGATTTTTCATTTTGTTGTAATATGTTTTATAGCTTAAATTTTTGAGTGTCTGACATTATTCTTTTTACGTCTACTAATCACATGTATACTAATTTATAATTTTATCCATTATTGTACACTTGTAGCATATGCATGATGCAATTTGTTTTTACTCTTATATGTGCACATAGTCACTTGAATTCAGCTATTATGTATGAGTTATTTTATTATAATGCTCTCAATTCAATGTTTTAGCCTTATAGCTTGAAATTTGATGTGTGCTTCTGCATAATTATTTATAGATGTATTTTGTAATTATTTTAGTTTTCTTTCATATGGTGCATAAATGTAGTTGTACAGACGTACTTATGATATAAGAATGTGTTTTCTAAATAATTAATTTTGAATATTCAAAATATAATCAAAATATAAAGAATATTTAAATATAAAATTATATCTTGAAAATGATGGTTTTACCTGAGTAATCATAGAAAATTTAGTCATCTATATTTGCAAAAAATATAGTTGCAATCTGCGTCCATAGCATGGATTCCCATGATATTTGGTTTGACGCAAACATTAATTTTGGATTATAATCTAGTGCATAATTTTATTTTGACCGCTGTCATTCGGCCCTTCAACACGTATCAACTCTATCACCGGAGAAAGCTAGAACATTCTGCACATTGCCCAAAATGACCCAAATTTAGAATCAATTGATTGACGAAATATAAGAAACCCTAACCGAAAAGAGAAACCTGAGATTCAGGATAGTAAACCGAAGAAGAGAAACAATGAATCACTATTCTACAAGCTTGGAGGACGCCATGGATACCGATGGTTCTTTGTCCTCTGCAAACACGAACAATGAAGCACAACACTTTGGAATCAATAACAATATTGGCAACAACAATAATAACAACGCGTGGTCTCTTCTAGCAATGGCGCGGCAACTCATATCTCAAGGCAAACCGTCTCTTGCTTTACAAATGGTATTGCTTTATTTATCCCTAATTATGTTTTATTTCAGTCATGTCTCGGATTTTTTATGTTTTGTAACCGTGAAATATTTTTTCACATAAATGAGCTTATAATGATAGAGAAGAGTGATTTATTCTCACAAAAACGGGGTTAGATTTTTTCCTCCGGCAATTTTGATGAAAGTCATTTGTGATGATTTTGTTGCAAAACCAAAAAGGCAGTTTTAGGACATCGTTGGTTTATTACCTTTACAATTCTGATGACTTTGAAAGACAGTTCTAAGTTTAACTCCACCGAAGCTTGGATGTGAGCAATAGTCATGACGATCTTTTATTATTGGGTTTATTATTATGTAGGTTTGGTTTTAGTGTTCCTTTTGTCATTTAAATGGTGGTAAGTAGTTACACTATGTAGGCTGAGTTGATTTTAGACTGATATATTAAGCTCGGTGAAATACTCAGGAGTCAGGACTATGCACACTGAACTTTTGCCGTATATGCATAATTCTGCCCATGAACGATAATTTGGCCTTATTGGGTATTAACTTGAAATCTTGGCTGTGATAATTGATGTACAGCGAAGAAATTACCACTCAACTAGACCAGTGCATATCCTACATGAGCGAGTCATAACTTATGATTTTTATAAATTTTGTCTAAGTTCCTGGAATCTTCATATTGAGTACAAGATGGTAGTTTTTTTAGTACTACTGTACACTAGCTTGTTATGAAACTGTAAATAACGAGGTATCAATGAAGCCATTTTTACCCTTTCTGCAGTAACTTCTTTGAGATATTCTTGTGAGCTCAATGCAGGGTGCAAGGCCTGCGCCTTGTGCCTTTCTGCGCCATGTGATTTTTGGCATTCCTTCTGCATCATTATTTTTTCTGCAGTCAAATCCTGTAGTTAAAAACTGCTATTATAGTGCATTTTGAGCTTTAACAATTGCATGCATGCAAGTTTGAAAATATATCATCATGAATTCAAGATTGTGAGGTCACAAATCTAAATAAGACGTTACAAAGATGTTCACAAAGATGTTCGACTTAAGTGTACAACAACAAAATTTTCGAAATGACAATTCCAATATGAGTTCAGGATTCGGGTATGCTGCAGAAAAGATTGAAAATTCGAATTGGTTTGGATTAAAACCTTTTTTTCCCTCAATCTCAATATTAGGTTGAAGGAGTGCCATTCAGCGCCTTGAGCCTTGAGCCTTGAGCCTTGAGCGACTTGGCGCCTTCTACGCCTTTGTTGTGCCTTATGCACACTGTTGTAAATATCTTTCTAGGCCATTGCCTAGGCGTTAGACGAGCCTTATCGCCTAGCGATCCGTCTAGGCCCGCCTAGGCATCATTTAAGAATCTAAACATGTATTTAGGTACCGACTAGGCATTAATTAAGCTTTAGTTTCACATGTAAGCATCGGTGTGCTAGTTTTAGACGGTTTTGCCTACATCGCTACTCCTAGATACATACAAAATTCTAAATTTTCAATTTATATTAATTGATACTAAACAAAACATTAAAATTTTATCCAAAATATGTGAGTTATCAAAAACATCTAGCGTCGATTAATCCTCGATTAATCGCAGCCTTATCGATTAATCTCTAGTCCATACTTATCGCCTAGCATCCGTCTAGCGATTTTTACAATCTTGCTTATGCAACAACTGCGTGGTGAACTACACAAAGGCAATAAGCCTGTTTCTTGCTTTTTTCTGCACCTAGGTGCATCTTGGTGCACGTCTTGACAGCAAGTGCTCGGTGGTTAGAAGTCCATAAAATATTCATGTGTCGTGGCTGATAATAGGCTTATAGCCTTTGATAATTCATGACTCTTGTTTGTAGGGTCCGGAGAATGTCCTTTTTCCAGACAAAAATGTAAACTAATTCCTAATGATGATATCCACCAGACCCTTCAAGAGTGGGTTATCTTGGCACTCAGTTTACTAGAGAGAGCATTAGTGATATCTGTGTGGACTCAGTTTTGTCTTTCTCTAAGATTGATTTATCATAAACAGTTTGTTGAGTGGTAGAAAATAAGGTATATTTTGGTGCACGTCCCTATTACAAAAAAAAAGCTCTCATCCCTTTAATTTATGCGATATCAGCCACATGAATGTTTTCTATTAATAAAATTGTTATAAAAATTGATGTTAGTGCTAATGTTGTAAAAATATATTTAATCATTATCGATTAACAAATTTTTAGGGAAAATCTGTCAGTGAGATGCAAATATCTCTTCGACGCAGATATCTATTTTACGACAGCATTAAAAAAAAGTGCAATAAATGTATTCAAACTTGTTTTTTGCAGTGCAAATGTGCAGATTGATATATCCATACTCGGAAATACTAGTACCATTAACCACAATGATGAAACTGCCCTTTCTTTTTGTATTTGGATAGGATTTCTGTTGGCTTCATCGGAAGGCTCACGTAGTTTGTTACATCAACTCAAAAAAGAGAAGCTGCATTGGAATTGAGAAAGCTGTGGAGTTCATTGTTTGAGGTGTTAATTTACCTATTAAAATATCGGGTGCGGTAAAAAATAGGAACGTAGGCAATAAAGGCAAATTAAGAGGGACCTGGAATATGTTTTTTTATTTAAAAATAAAATAAGGACGTGTACCAAGTTTCCGCTTGAAAATAATCACCCATTTTAGTATGCAAATGTACTTGGTGACATGTCTATCCAGAAATTAAGTTGAAATCTTACTGTGTGCAATGTGCACAACTATTTGCTTTTGGGAAACAAATTCAAGGCTTGTACGACCTTTTAAATATACAATATATTCTCTATATGGCAATAAAATCGAACTAATGGCCTAGAGATTAAGGTTATACTTCAAATAGGATGGCAACGTTCAAAACTTCGCGGTGTAGGTGGTTTTATTTTTCTATTTAAAAGGGGAAAAATGTCAAAAACAAAAATATCTACCCTTCTTTAAACCTTTCACTTACTTTTTCAGTTTTTTTATATTTTATCCACTAAATATATACTGTGAACTATTGAACTACTGTTGCTGCATTTTAGGCAAAGTAGCAACAAAATGTGAGTCGGCTAGGCCAACCTAATTCCTTGGACTGACCATGGTGCTAGGTTACAAGTTATAACAATAACATAATATAGCATGTTCTGATCATTTGTATTATTCATCAGCTAATATAAAATAGATTTGTTAATCTTAATCCTTCGAATTTTCTTTACAGTTTGTTACAGTAGAACAGTGCTAAACACTTTAGAAGATTTATTATATTTTGCTATTGCTGTCAAGACTCCCACTTATCAAATACCCACCTATGACTCTATTTTATAATTCTATCATTTTGTGGTCTACCTAAATTTAGGATCTAGTCATGCATTTGGTTTCTATTGCAATATCTGTATCTGAAGCTGAAGATCTAATTTCAAAAATTAAGTTTCGTGCCCTTATTTTATAAAATAAGAAGTCCAAAATTTGTATTTTTCTTCAAGCCCCATAATTTTGTGGACTGGCCCTTACATCATTGCTAGAGAACATATAACTTTTATAAACTAAATTTGTTGTCAATTTTTACCTATTTATGTGTCCTTTTGCCACTTTTTAATGTCCCTAGTGTGAATTTTAATTTCTTGTGATTTGTTGTTTAGCAAGGAACGTGTCTATAATATGCTAGATAGTCAACTTGGCAAGTTAAATATTCTTATTAACAGATAATCCATGGCATGCAAGTTAAATTATTTTCCTTATCTATAGTCTTACAAATTTATTTGAGCAATTAGAAAGCAACTTTATGCTTTCTCATCAGATCAATCAATGGTCTAGCCTCTAGTCTACTTGCACAATTTGATTCTTTGTTTTTTGAAAGAAGCCAATTTTAGAGGAATTATGAACTCGCTTTGTAATTCGAGCATGAACATGTGGTTTTTGCCTTCCTGTCTACTTGTTGCAGTTTAGTGCAATTATTGAGAACATTCCAATAATTACAGACCATGGACTATTTCATGCACCTTATCCTCAGCTCACAAAAATGTTATGTTAAACGTGAAAAAGAATGTTACCTTTTTCTACAAGGTTAACGAACATATAAGGTTTTGTAACGATTTGCGTTTACACTAAATGAATATCTGTTTCAAACTCTACAGAAAAGAAATAATCTTTAATTAACAAGGGTTTCAATGCAGATACTGGAGGCAAATAGAGCTCAAGGAGGAGACCATGCTGTAATGCAAATTCTACAGCGTGCACGCACTCTGTATAGAAATAAAATTCAAGAAAATGCAGCTGCAGATGAATTAGCTTCTTTATTTGCAGAGTGTGCTATAGCTGAATCTCATCAAATTCAAACTGATGTCAACCATCCATTACCTCCTGCTCTAGACCTAGCCAAAGATACATCGATACTTGCAATGAGTGGGAGGGGGCAGATCATGTTAGATGCATTTTCTGATGGAAGCAGTTTCGTATGTTTGAACTGTGGTGGTCTCGTTAGCAGCGTCCGTAAGGACGAGCATTTGGCTTATTGGTGTTCCTGATTTTGGCCTTCGTCTTTATTGCATTTTTATCTTGTTCAGCCGCAGCATCGTTATGGTTTCATCGGTCTTTTCAGTCCTGAGTTAACTTTATAAGTGTGGTATATACAGTTCCTATTGATGTGTGGTATAATTCACATGATTGTCAAGTGTTCAGTCTTGAATGAATCATGATGATGATGAAATATAAGGTGTAAAATAAGGAGATTGATCGTGGAGGACTCCCCTGTACATTTCTGTGTTGTTGAACTGTAGTACTCTTTAGGTTGGTCATTAAAATATTGTAGGTTTCATTAAAATAATTGATCTTCTTAATTGTTTCTTGTTGATAGATGCATCAGTCAGTCTTAATGGTGTAGGGGTACGTTGTTTTAGCAATGACCATGCGAAAGCTACCGAGTTTGTATAGCTTTCTTTTTCAACTAATGGAATACATTCTAGGTCAGCAACTCTTAAATGACAAACTTTATAGTTAGCTATATGTTAATCATCAACTATAAAAGTGGATCGTTTCACCCAAGCTGGAGTTGGGACATGGAAATGAATGTAGGAAGTAAAATTTGCCAAGATGATTAAGTAAAATTTGCATTTAAAATATTTAAGGGCATTCTCAAACTCTCATGGATTTCAGTGTTTATCTTTTAAGCGCTTGCTTTTTCAAAACCCACCGTTCTTTTTTTTCTTTTTTATTCCTTCTATTTTTTAATAAATAAAAAGAAAAGGAATAAACGATGAAGATTTGTCTGATGCACGGAGACCAGGTGATTTGCACACTGCTTAGTCGTGGTAATCCAACAGTAAATATAAACAGTTAGAAACGACATGTTCAAAAGATTATCATGTTAAATCACATGGTGTGTTATAAGTCAATAAAGCTATCTTTGATGAGGAGAACATCGGAAGTAAAAACACGCTTAAACTAGAAGATACGAGGATAGGTTTCAAAAAATAACTGAACGTATTCTGTTTTGTTGAAGAGAACTAAAAAAATTAATAAATGACTTGACATTTTCAACGTAATTAACAAGTAACAACATAACTAGAGTAAGGTAGTACTGCGAGTGGTTCAGAGTTCAGACAGAAGTAAGTAGGTTTGGCATGTGCATGCTACAGCTTAAGGATCATGATGTTATTGGGACTCCATTGGATCGTAGCCCACTTACTGTGCAAATACAAAAATTCATACAGCTTGTTGAACATGACGTAAACATCTATTACATGACAGGAAACCGGTTCTTTTATTAATCCTAAAAGTTTTTCATCTTCTCCTTAATTATCTGTATGATTCATTTTTAAATATTTTAATTTACCAATTTACACTTATTTTTATTATACATCTTCCGACAATATATATTCTGTTACATGCATTTAAAGGTTTATACAATTATTTACAAATAATTCATAATAATTCATCATTTACATCCTAACATTTTATATTCACGTCCATGTATTTATGTTAATTATATAATTCAAAATTTAAACTATTTAAATAAATTCAGTTAACTAATATTTGTTAATATTTCTAATAAATACTCAGTATGCATACCATTAATGTACCAGTAAAAATGGTAAATACATTTTTTATTCGACTATGACATATAAAACAAATATAAAAAATTGATTTTAGTTTATTTATCTCAACCTATCGCATATTTCATTGTAAAATTCTACTTTTAACTTCAAATACCTACATTTAAACTTATCACAATTATTTAGAAAACCCACGTCACTTTACCTTGATATTTTACGTTTTAGTCCATGTATTTAAATTAAGTACGTAATCTTAAATAAATTTTTTTATTAAAGTAAAATACATAAATCACATAACATACAATATTTAAATAAAAACATTAGGCCTATCTTAATAAAGTTGCCTTCTAATATTTTACATTTAATTTCATATATTACAATTCACATATTCTTAAAACTTTTTAAATAAATTTAGTAAACTAGTATTCGCCGATTGTCCAATAAATCATAAGAATACGAAAATTTCGATATATATCGTATTCATATTAAAGTAAACGGTGAGATATACATTTACATACATAAATTGCATAATGCAACTATATATGTATAAATAACAATTCCAAATTTAATTTATAGCCTATTTATATCAATATATAAAAACCATGTATTGCATTGTGAGATTCTTTTTAAACGCCAAGTGTCTTATTTTAAAAATTGTACGGTTTTATAAACAACCATTCTCAATATCACTTATTGTTGTATATTTAAGTCAATATATTTAGTTAATTACGCAAGCTTGAATTTAAACTATTTAAGTAAATTTTATAACAAATATTCGTCAATTCACCCAATAAGTCCTAAAATATGATGTTTCGGTACGTATCCATATTCATATCAACAAAAGCAGTAAAAAAAAGTTTCCATTTAGATATTAAGATATATGAATCATATAACATAAATAATATAAATAGACAATATTAATGAATTATTATTATGAATTGCATTACAAAACTTTCGTTTAATAAATTGTTAATATATGTGAGTTAAAACATATTAAAAAAATCAACTGAATAATATATGTTGATTCATTTAATAAATTGTTAATATATGTGAGTTAAAACATGTATACCATATTCATACAAAATAAAATGGTAAAATGAATTGTTATTATTGTGTGCAACGCACGAGTTACCCATGAGTTAACATTTGATAACTACAAACAAAAATAAAGTGTTAAGAGAGGACAACCAAAGTGCCAAGGAGATGAGAAGAAAACTTAGAAAGACGGGTTAAAAAGGAGAAGTTCCGGGCCTCAAATAGTAGTAACAGAAGCAGGAACCAAGGGAGAGTATTAATTTACTGGGTTTTGCTTTCCAAACCCCAGCTAAATTTTAAAAAATTATCTAGTTAAAGTTACCCACGAATTGCAATAGGATATCATAGATTATCAAAAAAAAATTCAATGTTCGTAGGAATGTGGATTCATAAAAAACCAAATTGAGCAAATGAGAGAATATAAAAAACCAAATTCTCAATGGAGAAACCTAACAAACCAATTTGGAAGGAGTGATAAAACCAATAATCCACGTTCTCTTAAATCGTAGTTATCATAGATTTTTTACTAAGATTAACTGTGTTCGTTGTTTATACAAAATCTTACTTGTTCCGACCAACCTTAGAAAATTTAAAAAATAAGGTTATTTATGGAATAAAACGAGAATTGGAAAAAAAAAAAAAAAAACCCAGCAAAATGTGCAGTTTTTTTTGTTTCAAATGGGCGTGGAAGGCAAATTTGGGTGGGCTAGCACGGTTAGCACATAAAGCAATTATATATTAATCAAGCAATAATTACAATTAAAGCTTATTATCTTCCACATCTCCATCACAAACATGCTAGACGCTTAAAGGCAGAACCAAATACTTATCATAATCCATGCCGACTATGCAGAGAATTGTAAGTAACAGAACCCGATTTTGAACCAACTTCCTTCTTCTCCAGCTCTATATTGGATCCATGTCGTGGTGGTGCACAAGGCATGAAAGGCAGAAAAGGACAATACTTGCACCTGCTATAGAACGACCAACACTCTTTCTGCGATCTCTGATTAGGCAAACCTGGTATACAATTTTGCTTCAAATCAACAACTTTACTCTTCACCAGCTCCCAACACCTATACCCAATCGAATTGAAATAGTTTCCAGACAGCGATAAATTCAACAGACACCCGTACTTGGCCAAATCGCAAACAACGTCCGGCACTCTTCCGTACAACAAATTACCCGCCAAATTCAGCTGCTCCACCTTCCTCAGACAACCGAACGACAACGGGATCGGGCCCGTAACCATATTAAACCCGACATCGAACACCGTCGCGTTCTTCAGCAGTCCGATCTCGTACGGCAGGCACCCCGACAATTTGTTGTTCAACAGCAAAATCTCAATCAGAGAGTGCGATGAACTGCACAGCGTACCGGGTATCGGACCCGTGAACCCGTTGTTCGCAAGCGTTAGGTAAGGCACGGATCCCAAATCGGAGGGCAGCTGCTGCGAAAACCCGTTGTTGTTGAGAAACAGCACGTCGAGGGGTATTTTGAAGATTTTAGGAGGAACGGAGCCGGAGAATCGGTTGAAACGAATGTCGAGGAAGGATAATTGGGATAATGGGAGAAGAGCGGAAGGGAAGGCGCCGGAGAAGGCGTTGTTGCTGAGGTCGAGCTCGTACAGGAAGGTTAGGTTTCGCAAATCGGGGATGATGCCGGAGAAACTGTTAGAGTTGGCGTGGAAGATGGCGAGGTCGGGGAGTTGGTCGATGAAGTTGGAGAGAGTGGGAGCGCATAGGTGGTACTGGTTGAAGTCGACGGCGGAGATTTTGGGGGTGTTGGTTAGACCGGGCGGGGTGTCACAACCAAAACCGGTGTAGGAGCACGGGCGGGGGCCGGTCCAGGTTGCGGTGATGTTAAACGGGTCGCAGGTTATGGTTTTCTTGAAGCGTTGGATTGCGTTGTAGGCGAAGTATTGAGAAAGGTTCGGGAAATCGGACGGTTGGAGGGTTGCTGGTGGTGGTGGTGGGCAGTCGGGTTTGGGTTCCGGCTGGGGGCTCGGTACGGGTGCGGGTTCGGATTCGGGTTCAGGTGGAGCTGGGGGGCTTGAACCAATGCCGATTTCTATGCTGATGTCTATGCAATTGGTTGGAATAGTAATGAAAAGAAGAACAAGGAGGGAGAATGTCAGAGAATAGGAGGAAGGTGTGTCTGTGCACATTTTTGATTTTCTTCTTGCTATTGCTGATGAGATGAGATTGCAGTTGCACCGTGTATTTGAGGAGGATCAATGACACTATGTGTAGTGGAAAATATATTTTTAAGTTTTAGTGACCCCATGATATTCCTGTTGATTGCGATATCGTACGAAAGTGGTAGATTTATTTGCTTTTTACAAACTTTGAAAATTCAAATGATACTTGAAATGATGTCTGAAATCGAGTTGACTCTCACGTCGTCTCCTCTAAAGTTTGGGTTGGAAGAACCATCGAAAGGAGCAAATCCGTAGATGAGATTACATGATAGGGATTGAGTTTTAAGGGCGAGGTACATCGCTTAAACGCTATGCTGCAATAGAACATATTTTTCAAAATTAACATTACAAATAAATATACATCCCTTGTAACATTTACAATAGACTAGTTAAATATCACAAAGCTAAACTTTATAAGTGTGTCACTGTCAACATCCCAGTTTGTACTATAAGCCACTATATCGATTTGTTCTTTTTTTTTCTTCTAACTACGGTCGATGGCCAACTGCCGAACCAAAAAAGTTTCGATTGACGGTTTACCGTCGACCGTGGTGGCCATCAGCACAAACTGAGGACACACAACTATAAAACATAGACAATTGTACATAGCTATCTATATGTTAAGTTTTACAAGTACTTGAGCACCACGTCAAACTTGCTAAATTTAGCTAGCACCACTGTTTCCATTTAGTGGAAATTAAACACAATGGTCTCTTTTAGCAAGTGCAATTAGTTTATAGGACACACAACTGAAATAATTACTTTTAAGGACAAAATGCAAAATAATTAGTTTTTAAGGTCTAAAAACCTATGAAATTATGTTCTTGAAAGTAATTGAACTGCTGACTTTGTCCTTAAAAGTAATTATTCTGCTGACTTTGGCCTTGAAATTAATTTCTGTGGATGTGTGTCCTAGAAACTAATTGGACTGCAAAGTTTGTCCTTCTAGTGAAATGCCCCTTCCATTTATTTACCAAAAATAAAAAAAATGCATTAAGATTACGTAGTGGTTAAAAGGAACTTAAGTAATGGAGAAGAATATATATAATTTTAGGGAGAATTCGTCCTAAAATAAAATTATTACGAAGATATGATAAATGAAACCAAATCAAACGATTCATTCAAAGCATATTTGGCAACACCCTAAAATTAAAAGAAAAACGACGATGATCTATCAAAAACTAAATTTAAATTGGTTTAATCGAAAAGAAAATAATAGACGGTGGAGGTAAACTGGAAAAATTGCATAATCAATGTAATAACAGAATTATATTTGATTTGTTATGAGAATGCGATTTTCTTGATTACTTCTCATAGCAATTTTAAGAATATTGAAAAATAGACATTTTATTCAATACTGGAAAACCTTAAACAATAATCTTAAAGTTGCTCACGGGCAGGTAAAATCAAAACTATATAAGACAATGAAATGAATGGAGGGAATCAAGCATCACCAATCTCATGCCCCCATGTTCACACACAATCTTCATCATTCACTGTTATTTAAATAGTTATAACAGTTAGAAATAATGCTGTAACCGGTTGTATTCGTTTGGATATTGGGCCTGTTCAGCCCATCAGTTTATTTCTTTCTTTCTTTCCCTTTATATATCATTGTTTACAACCAATTGTATCAGATTATTATTAATAACAATTTCATCAATGAAACCCTAGCTCTCTCTTTCTAGTGTAAAATCTTTCTTGGTATCAGAGCCTCAGCCAAACGGCATCATAGGCAAATCCTCTCATTAATTCATCCCTCTTTCTTTTCGTTTTCATCCCATCAGAAGAGTTTCATCATCTGGGTTCAGGAAACGTGATCACAAAAAGAAAAAAAGAAAGCAATTCAAATTCTTTCCTCCAAGGCTAATCGAGTTCGGTTGCAAGAGACTATTTCTTCTTGCCATCCAAGACTTCGAATCTGGTTGCAAGGAAACCCATCATCTTGCCGTCCATAACTCGATCACCTGGCTACAAAGATTTGACTTCCCCTCAGAAAAAAAGAAAAGTGATCAAGTCCCTCGTATTGATCTCGCCCTCTGACCAATACCCATATCTTGTCTGTTCAAGAAAAACCATTCATCGGTGTTTCTTGAATATCTTGTGGCCTCAAGTGGATTGCTCATCTTATCATATCTGCTGTTCAAGCTTTGAAGCCAGTCATCATGGTGGAAGACTCAGCAACATCTGAAAATACAACCACTGTTAATCAACAAAGTTCAGAAGTCACAGAAAAACTTATTAAAACGATCATTAGTCCTCAAACTCAACTGATCACCGCTCATCTTGAAGAAGACAATTACCTGCTATGGAGGCTGCAAATCGAGACAGCCATCTATGGGTATGGTCTCGAAGGCTTTGTTCTTGGTACGTCTCCTATTCCCCCAAAGTATGTTGCTGATAAAGACAACAAGATGATTACCAATCAAGAATTCACTACATATCAACGACAAGATAAACTAATTAGTTCATGGTTGTTGTCATCTATAAGTACGAAACTATTGCCTCAAGTAATTGGATGTAATTCCTCCAATGAAATCTGGAGTACAATTGAGAGAGTGTTTAACACACAGTCTGCTGCCAAAATTATGCACCATAAGAGAGAACTGCAGAATTCAAGAAAAGGTGAAGCAAACATGAGAGATTATCTTGCTAAAATTAAAAGTATTTGTGATGCCCTGAGTGCAGCAGGACACAAGGTCACTGAAACTGAACAAGTTCTCACTATTCTTAATGGTCTGCCAGAAGAGTACGAGGCAGTAATTGCTGTTGTATCCTCTAAAGAAACTTTACCATCAGTCACAGAAGTTCATGCTATACTGTTGTCTCACGAAGCCAGAATTGATAATAGAAGAGCTCTAAACGCTGATCTATCTGCTAACATTGCTGTTAACTCAAGAAACAAAGGTCAAGACAACAAACCAGAACAAATCAATCAAAGAGGAGGCTTCTCTAACAGATCAAGGGGGAGAGGAAGGTGGAATAACAATTCGAGGCCAAAATGCCAAATTTGTGGAAAACTTGGTCACATTGCCTCTAAATGCTACTTTAGATATAATCAAAACTTTGTACCAGGACAAAGTAGCAATCAAGGAAGCAACTACAACAGCAACTACAATCAAAGAAACCAGAATGGCAACAACTACAATCAAAGAAATCAAAATGCTAATGCAAATTTAGCTCAGTCTCAGGTCAGTCAAGAAAATCAACATCCAAGTGCTTACATAAATGAAGTGGCCGGGACAGGAAGCATACAAGACGAAAGCTGGTACCCAGACTCGGGTGCAACAAATCACATCACTCACAACCTAGAGAATCTGAACTTGGGACAAAGGGAGTACTCAGGTAACCAATCTATTTGCTTAGGGGATGGTAAGTGTATTAATATCACACATATAGGTAAAACACACATCAAAGGTAAGAAACAACTGTACCTTAATAAACTATTAAGAGTACCAAACATT
Organism: Allium fistulosum; assembly: GCA_030737815.1. Lineage (NCBI taxonomy): Eukaryota > Viridiplantae > Streptophyta > Magnoliopsida > Asparagales > Amaryllidaceae > Allium > Allium fistulosum. Next base: position 343,189,739 of record CM060904.1, read on the forward strand.
AAAAAAAACCTCATTAGCGTATCTCAATTTGCCACTGACAACAAGGTCTATTTTGAATTTTTTCCACAATATTGTTTGGTGAAAGACATTCTAACCAAAGAAGTTTTATTGCAGGGAGAAGCTGAAAACGGTCTATATAAGTTTAGTATCTCAAATAATGTTGACAATAATGAGATCAATAGAAGGCACTGTAATTTGTTGAATGTATCAAATAGTATTGAGAATAAGAATGTTTTTGATTTGTGGCATAGAAAACTAGGGCATGCTAATGCAAAAGTTGTCAAACAAGTATTAGTAGAGAATAAAATTCCTTTTAGTATGTGTGTTGAACCATATGTGTGCACTTACTGTCAAATGGGCAAAAGCCATAAATTGCCCTTTGCATTATCTCAAACCACTTATAGTAAACCTTTAGATTTAATTGCCACTGATTTATGGGGACCAGCACCCATAAATTCAGATTATGGATATAAGTATTATATATCATTTGTTGATGCTAGTACAAGACACACTTGGATATATTTCTTAAAAAACAAGTCTGAAGCTTCAAACACAGTTGTTCACTTTATAACCATGATAGAAAAACAACTAGGCACTAATGTGAAAATAATTCAAACTGATGGTGGAAGTGAATTTAAAGTTCTTAGTGGGTATTTTGGTAAAAAAAGGAATAGTTCACAGAGTCACATGTCCATACACTTCAGAACAAAATGGTTTGGTTGAGAGGAAACACAGGCACATTGTTGAAACTGGTCTCACATTATTAGCTCAAGCATCAATGAACTTAAAATTCTGGCCTGATTCCTTTAGTACTGCTGTACACTTAATCAACAGATTACCCTCTAAGGTAATTCAAGGGTTAAGTCCATTTGAAAAACTGAATGGAATCAGACCACAATATAATGAGCTAAAAACATTTGGGTGCTTGTGTTTCCCCCACTTAAGACCTTATAATACTAATAAACTAAACTTCAGGTCTAAACCATGCACTTTTCTTGGATACTGTGATAATCAGAAGGGATACAAATGTTTAGATGATACAGGCAAAATAATCATTAGTAGACATGTTGTATTTAATGAATTTGTGTTTCCCTTCAATCAACAAAACATAAAAATCACTACCAAAGTATATAATCCTAAGAAGTCCATACCAGAACTGCCCATATATAAAAATATATGGGACAGAAAAGAAACATGTAACTTAGCAGGTCACAGCAGTTCTTCAACTGTTGAAGTTGAAAACACTGAAGGCTTGGATCATACACCAGAACCTATCTCTCATTCCCCAGTGCAAACTGCAAGCCAATCACAACAATTAAGTGAGCAAGTTAGAGAAAACAGTCAACAAGAAGAATCAGAAGGAAATTCTAGTCAAATAAGAGGAGAAGTCAGTTCCCAAGTTGAACAATCAAGAAATATTGGTCACCCCATGACCACAAGGTCAAAAAGTGGAATTTTCAAACCAAAAGCATTCACTACTACAGCAAAAACAGAAGAACCAGCCAGTTATGAAGAAGCTATCAAGGATCACAATTGGAAACAAGCAATGAACGTAGAATATAATGCATTAATCAAGAATCAAACATGGGAACTTGTTCATCCTCCAAGTCATGCTAATGTTGTAGGTTGTAGGTGGACTTACAAATTGAAAAGGAATGCTGATGGGTCTATCAACAAATATAAAGCTAGACTGGTAGCTAAAGGATATACTCAGCAATATGGATTCGATTTTAATGAGACATTCTCTCCTGTAGTAAAACCAACAACTATACGAATTGTGCTTACAATTGCCTTACACAACAACTGGTGTGTATGACAACTGGATGTGAACAATGCTTTTCTTAATGGTACACTACAGGAGGAAATTTTTATGGAGCAGCCACCTGGTTATATTCAAAACAGAAACTATGTGTGCAAACTGAAGAAGGCCATTTATGGGCTCAAACAAGCTCCCAGAGTCTGGTTCAATAAATTAAAATCTACTTTAAGCAATCTAGGATATAATCCTGCCAAGTCAGACAACTCATTATTCATCAAAATAACGAATAAGCAGTGTACCTATGCTTTAATATATGTGGATGATATTCTCATCACAGGAAGTGATGAAGGAGAAGTTAACAGTTTAATTCATTATCTCAACAAACAGTTCTCCTTAAAGGATTTAGGTGAATTAAATTATTTTCTGGGAATCGAAGTTGTAAGAAAATCTCACAATGAAGTAATATTGAGTCAGAAGAAGTATATATCAGAACTGCTTACCAAAACAAGGATGGACCAGGCCAAACCTATCTCAACCCCAATGATCAGCAACCAACAGTATTCTAAAAACAGGGGAGAAATCATCACTAATGCTAAACAATACAGAAGTGTTATTGGTGCATTACAATATGCAACAATAACACGACCTGAAATTTCTTTTAGTGTTAACAAACTGTCTCAATTCATGCAGGAGCCCAGAGATGATCATTGGAAAGGTGTAAAAAGAATTCTCAGATATCTCAATGGGACCAAAGACTTTGGCTTACAACTGACTAAAGGAAACAATCTCAACTTAACTTGCTATGCAGACGCTGACTGGGCATCAAATCATGACGACAGGAAATCAACAACTGGCTATTGTGTGTACATGGGTAACAACTTAATTTCATGGTGTTCGAAGAAACAAAATACTATATCCAGATCAAGTACTGAAGCTGAATACCGAAGTGTTGCTAGTGCCACAGCAGAATTACTATGGATACAATCTATATTATCAGAATTAAAGATTATAACTACTAGCAAACCAAAGTTATGGTGCGACAATCAAAGCACGGTTTACATGTCAGTTAACCCTATGTTTCACAGTCGAACCAAGCATATAGAAATTGATGTTCATTTTGTTCGAGAGCAAGTCGAAAAGGGAAAACTTGAGGTGAATCACATACCTGGAGCTTACCAGAAAGCGGATATTTTCACAAAAGCATTATCAGCATACAATTTCGAACGATTTCGAGCTGACCTGAAGATAGCAAGAATCTATGCCGAAAATGGACAAGACAACATTGTGGTTCATACTGATGGGATCTCAGCTCAAACCAAAGAAAAGAGTACTGCTGGACACTAATCCTTCCTATTTCTCTTGTCGCATCTTCAGGTCAAACCAAAGATAAGTGTATTGCCGAAAATGGGACATCTTTTCGCGCCTTAGAGCTGGATTGCGCCGCCATTTTTTTGTTCCTTCTTTGAGCTCGTAACCCTAACGTTTGGTTTGAGGGGGAGAGTTAGAAATAATGCTGTAACCGGTTGTATTCGTTTGGATATTGGGCCTGTTCAGCCCATCAGTTTATTTCTTTCTTTCTTTCCCTTTATATATCATTGTTTACAACCAATTGTATCAGATTATTATTAATAACAATTTCATCAATGAAACCCTAGCTCTCTCTTTCTAGTGTAAAATCTTTCTATAACATAATAAAATGAATGATGATGATTGAGTGTGGATGAGACACATAATATATGGAAAAGAGGATCCGAACTCCCTTTAACATAGTCACCAAACACACTAGTGCGTTAACTATGTTAGTTTATATATACACTCTACAAAAACACTTTATTGCTTCTATGCACATACTCTTAGGGTTATTTCATGGTTCATTTATCTTTATATAAACAATTATTTATTTAAAAAAGACGATGATTGAAAAAATAAGTGCAGAACTAAGGGATCCAAAAACATAAGGAGGGTATTACGAAGTCTATATAATTCTATGATTAACATCTTTTCTACGAAATCCCGCTATGAGAGAGAGTTCTCATTTAGTTAATTGTTTAATTAATAATATATTATGTTAGTTATAATCGATTAAACAATAATTAAATATTTGTTATAAATTTTATTGACGCACAAATTGCAAGTACAAATATTTTGCTAGTTTAATTTTTAGTGTATGATGAATGAGTATAATATAATAGATAAGTAAGTAACATGGACTTTGCCTTATGAATTTGTTCTCGTTGAACTATATCCACAAATCACTGATCAAACAAAAAACATGCAACAAACATATCACCAAAATTGGATTGATGTTAGAAATATGCAACCCTCAATCTATGTGTATGAATACCAGAGGGTTACAAAGAACACACATAACCACCGGTTAATTTATAATTGCTATAAGGAGATTTTTTGTTCAGAATATAACAGGGAAACAACACGCTATAACTAATACCAACGAGTAAGTACTCATATTTGAACATGCTCTTCTCATACCATACAACCATTACACATAATACACATACACACATTCATATCAAACAAACAAAACATACATCATGAAGAACTAGGTTAACTGTGTCATCCACTATATTTATTCATTTCCCCTAGTTTAAGTTAACACTTATTGATCATGCGCAAATATATTAAAACTTTGTACCACACCATGACAACTCACTATCATAGTCTAAAAAAATTGGCAAACGTCATAAGCTAACGATTTTGTGTAGCCTTAAAAACTAAAGTAGTGGATCATCAGGTGAAATTTTTGAAATAAGCATCTTGTACATATGAAAAACCTCACAACAAATGATAATATATAAAATACGTTTACGATATAGCACCGTCGAACAAGTGTCATAAATTCATAATTATTTGTATTAAAATGCGCATTAAATATATATCTCAATCTAACAAATATACATGGTATGCACATAAATAAACATGAGTGTTGATGATTCGCCCACCTTAGAATCACGGGGACTTAGAGGTTTCTAGAAACTAGGTGTATTCTAGAGATGTGGTTGCAACTGCAAATCATAAAGATAGTACGAAAACACGATATAATATTACAAGCATGAAGATTTATACTGGTTCAGCCATATCAAACCTACAACGAGTTAAGGGATTTTTTATCGCTCTATGAAGATTATAAATTACAGAGTGATAGTCGAGAGGAAAATTTGACATAAATTTTGTACTAAAACCTCCCTTTAATGTAATGCAAAAGATGGTTTTATATAGCCTTGCTCATGTTGATTTGACGGTGTGGATCACAACTTGCATGACAAGTTGCTTTCCTGAATGGTAGACATGTGTAACTTAAGAGTGGGTCAAATTAATTTTTCATATGGCTTTTGCTGGCTGGTTTATTTTGGGTGAGGCGCTACTATATTAAGGATTAATTGGGATTTAATACGATGATAATGGAAGAGTTGGGGCACATTAATGATAGTCGGTTATGGAATGTGCGGGGAGAAATGTTATTAGGCTAGCCGTTATGGAGACGATCAAAGAGTTAGTCCATGATCTGGAGTAGGTGAACATCGGGTTTCTTCTTGACAAGAAGTTGTTAATGGGTTTAGTGGTCGATGATTGAATACATGGCGGCCATGGTAAAAGATAGGGATGTGCAAGATGGAAAAGGAGATGGTGCGCTGTTGTAAATAGAAGATGCTTAATTGGTGATTGAAATCGGACTCATAGGATTCAACCAATTGTGTTTTGCATACTTATATTGTGTAACGGATCTCCCTTTTGAACCCTGAATATTAACACTAATACATCCAAGGTATTCACGTGCGAAGCATCCAAGTACCGGAAAGACGAAAATTTAGGGCAAAATAAAAAGAAATCGAACAAGAAAAAAGAGATCACAATATCAGAATCTCACAACGGAATGATAATATATAATATCAAAGGAATAGTACAAAGGGTTACTCTGATATATAAATTTTGGAGTTACCAAAACCTAAGCATCATCATCAGCCTAGACAGTTATAACAACATGTCCTCACAAATGCTGATATGTACAATTTAGTAATGCAGTAGAAATAAGAATACTATGGTAGGTGAAACATCCAGCTCATTTTCTCGAGCTTCAAAGAACATCAATGAAAATCCGCCTTTCTTAAACTACTCGAAAGAGCACGCGAGGAATTTAGGGAAAATAAAAACCAAGCGTCAGATATAAGTCTGATATGAGAAACTCAAGAAAAATGTGGCCAACATATAATAGTACTTTTGAGATCGCATGAAACACTATAACGGTTATCCTCTCAAAAGAACCACGATATAATAAGTACATAAGGTGATATAATAGATAATGTCTAGGGTGTAGAATTTAAATATTATAACATAGCTGGAATGGTTACATTTGTTGCATTCAACAACATATTATGCGTGCAATCAAAATGCAATAAGGAACATTTGCATATTGGATTATCCTCAAACTCGAACCATTTCACCGAGTTATCAACATGCTTGGAATGATCCCGTCTGGATTAGACCAAGACTATCTCATATCATGCCTCGCTTCATCATATCTTACCAAAGCCTCATCTCAACATCATCATCATCAAATCTATGCATAAGAGCTTCATCATCCGCTACATATGCCACGAGCAGCTTTCCCAATTCAAGAGCCTTTCCCTTAGCTTTTGAATCATCTTCGATCTAAATCAAATCATCAATCATCTAATTCATGGCAATCAATCAAGTCAAACATTAATCCAAGTAATCAAGCATTCAAATATGATCTAAATAGACAATTATAACAATAATGGCAATTTCGTAAATAAAGAGTCTAAAGTCTAACAAGCATGAAAACATGAGCAATGTCTCTATAATCTTGATGAATGAACTTGCATAGGTTAACATGTAGTAAAATGGATGTCAAATCATCATGAACAATGGATCTATACTTAAGTTTACAAAAATGCATGAAAATCACTACTTTACGCAAAATCAAGCCAACGATCCGATATACTCCTTTGGATCCGTGTGAGAGATAATCACCACTCACCAAATCACCTAAACACTTTAAAAGCAACACACTTTAGATCGGGACAACGAAGGATCTAACTCGATCTATCACAAATCCGCTTCGAACGATGAAATCTCTCTTCGATGGATGAAGATCTTCAATCTAAGCTCTTGGATCTTCGATTTGATCTTCGATTTGGATGGAAGGAATCACAAGATTAGAGTGGAAAAAAGAAGTGAAGAAGTGTAGAAGTCGAGTTCTAAAAATGGCAGCACTTCGTCGCTTCGAAATCCGGATCCCAAAAATGAAGTAGAACCCTCCTATTTATAGGCTGAAATCCCCCTTAGGTCGTCCGCTCGTAATTAGGTCGTCCACGACCTAAGAAACCCTACGACCTAAAACCCACGACCTAACAATCCAACAGTTCCGACCTACGACCTAACACATGCGCATCCACGTGACCTACGCCCTAACCCAGATCTGTGCATCCACGCGACCTACGACCTAACGAAACCCTACGACCTACGACTTAACGCATGCGCGCGACTTACAGATCCAACGACCTAACACACATGCACTTCCTCGCGACCTAACCCAGATGCAGCTTAGCTCTTACGCGACCTAACACTCACGGAAGCTCACGACCTAACTAACTTAGGTCGCCTACAACCTAACTCAACACAGAAGCTCACGACTTAACTCCTTAGGTCGTCTAACGACCTAACTACGCTGACTCGCTAACTAATAAGTCATTGCCGCTAACTCTTAGGTCGCTAACCACTAGGTCGCTACTCACTAGGTCGCTAACCACTAGGTCGCTACCCACTAGGTCGTTAACTCGCTAACTCTCTTAGGTCGCTGCCTTTCCTTAAGTCGCTCAAACCTTAGGTCGCCAACATCCTATAGGTCGCTCCAACCGACCTAACCTACCCCACGACCTAAGCCACCACACGACTTATCCCCTATACGACCTATCCCCAAAATCCTTAGGTCGCCAACTTCCTTAGGTCGCTCCTCCTTCTTAGGTCGCTCCTCCTTCTTAGGTCGTCTACTCCGACCTAACTACTATACGACCTAGGACTTAGACTATGGATGACTTATCAACAATGCGACCAAATGACAATTGTTTTACGATGTTTCAATCCGTAAAAATACGGGTCGTTACATTAAATGACTATTGGGTCTACCTACTCCTTATGTAATAAGTCTTAAATAATCTATGACAGTGCCTAATTTGGAAATGGGGTTTGGTTCATTTCTGAACTAAATGTATTAAGTAATTGGAATAGGCATTTTCCTTGACTTATATTAGATAAGTCTAAACGAGATTTAGGTTGTGGGAGGTCGACGAACTATGTCAGTATTGCTGATAGACCAGTATTTAGAAGTTGGGGTGGTATATAGGCTTTGACTCCAAAGGTCCCTAGCAGTCGTTAACAAAGACTTATGTTATGCCTTAACGGATTTTGCTTCCTACTAGTGTAGAATCCATATAGGATACGCAAAGACCTCAAAGTTTAATTGATTGTTTGTTTATTGGAAGTGTGCTAGTTAACCCTTAGATAAGTCGCTGAGATCTGTTAGTAATACAGCTAATTAATTTATAAAGCCATATCTAGGGGTCATTGGCTTTAATAGCTAAGGGCAGGTTAACTAGCAATTACGTTACGGAGGGTCTGCTTCGGGGTAGAGGTATTAAATGGCTGTTGGGTCTACTTCCTCCATATTTAAGAAGTATTAAGTGGTCATGGTTTTTTTTGGATAGTACAACACACGCACACAAATGTTTATATATTATTGTACCACGGAGAATGTTTGATATATCGTAGGTGCATACAGAATTAAATGGATAAGATGTGAATAATTAATATAACATTTAATTAGAAATCAATCAGCATATACTAGTGTTATGGATAACGTGTGTAATTTTCTAATCACTATAACGTTGTTCTAACCCCCTCCTTATTAAAACCCATATCATAGATTTAAAGGGATAAGCTACTAGTTCAAGGCGGAAATGGTAGAGGGAAAAGTCTTCTCATTCATGCTTGGCACTGATAAGGCAACCAAATATCTAAGAAATAATATTGATTTCAATGTAGTAGCCATACTGGGTATATATTCTATTATATTTTTCTATTCCGCCGTGAGTTTATTTCTCTCTAATATACATATGTTTATTTCAGGTTACCAATACAAATGACTCGTACCCCAGTGGAGTTGGATTTTGATTTAGTCGAAACTTGGGCACATTAAGGTGTAGGTTTTTACATGCATGGCGTGCGAAATTCTAATTTTTGCAATTTTATTGGGCATTGCTATGGCATCCACAAGTGGTCGACATGGCGTCGGCAATTCCAAATTATATAATTTTAAAATTAGTCAGCATGTCATTGAAATGGCATCGGCACGACGACATCGGCAAGGAGTCGCCTCATGTCATCTGTCTGGCTTTGATAATGGCACCACGAGAGGCATCTTCAAGAGGTCGAAATTCTTTTTATGACAATTTTTTTACCGATGTCTAATATGTTGTCGATGCAGCGTTGCCAAGTCATTTACCGTCGCCTCGCCGATGCCCTTCTAGCATCGGTAAGTGGCCTTCTTTTTGTAGTGAATGACAAATAGCACGATAATAATTCTATTCACACAAAAGGAGAAATCAAAGCAAGTCAAAAGAAGTATAACACCACTAAACTCGAAAGGTCATAGCGAGCCCATGGCGAGTTATCAATTGGTAAACACTAGCAGTAATCCATAATTAAAAAATCCAATCCACAATAACACCATAACATAAGCAATCCAATCAAAAGTAACCATTAAAATTGAAAAAACTAGAAAAAAATATGAGACTAACATATGTATATGTATATAAAAAATTATATACATACGTACGTACATACACACACACATACATACATACATACATATACATACATATATATATATCCGTGTGTGTAAGGTAGAAATCGAAAAGTAAAATGAAATTGGTTCTCAATTAAAAGTGAAATGTTCGAAGATTTATCACTAAAGTATCGACTAGGGTGGTGCTAAGTGCGACTTTTTACTTTGGGTAAGATATTCCTTAAAGGGAACATTTTTAGCCAATTTATAACTAGTATTTGCAAACCAATCATAACAGAAAAACACAATAACATAAATCAGATTATTAAAAGGAATAATAAAATTATTAAACATTAATGGGTTTCTTTTAAACCATAAATACTAACAAGTAATGGTGAAGATAATATCAAGTAAAATTCTATAATCTTTAGCTTACTAAAATCTAAATTAATTCTGGTAGTAATCAAAGTTTAAATAAGTGTTAACACGTTAAAGTCAAACATATTAAGAGTGTTTACAAGTACATAATTAGTTAAGAGACATTTGTCATATTATCTAGTTACATTTTATAAGCTTAAATTGAAAAAAGTTTTTTATCTATAAGCAAACTCTTTTTCTTTAGAAATTAAATTATGTTTAATTTCTTATGTAAGATTTACCACATGTGCAGTTTTGTGTTAGGTAGAGCTTTTACTTTCCAAATAAATTAGAAAATATTTGGTTTGGTTCCTAAGAAATACAAAAACTTATAAACCAAGTTTGAGGACAATTATATTGTTATCCCAAACCATATCTTTGTATTTGATAGAGTTAAGAATATGCCCTATGGATGATTCTATAATTTATTGTAAATTATTAACTATCTAATAAAATCTTGGTTAATTCTTGTTGGAACACTAATCACTATAGCAATTCAATGTTTATTTTGCAGGCAAAATTAAAAGGATTGAAAACTGCTCTTAAAGCTTGGGCTCACAACATATTTTGGATGATGTTAATCAATTTACTATCATCAGGAACAACCTTCATGCTACTCAAGTTGATCTTGCTGCAAACCCCATTAATGCAACCCTTGCTGTAGAGGAACAAAAGCTTAGAAATCTCTTCAAAGTGTTATCTAGATTGAAACTAAGATGGCAAGGTAGAAATCAAAAGACCACTAGAAAAGGTTTGGTGATAAAAATAGTTCTTATTTTCACAAATTTCTCAAAATAAAACAAAGCAGAAGCAACATAGCAAATATCAATGATATCAACAATAATCTATGCTATAACCCTGAAACTATTCAAAATGCTTTTCTGGAATATATTCAAAGTATATTAGCCAACCAGAATCTCATTTGCCCTTCCTTTTCTTCTCTGAGTCACTATAACCTTCCAAAAATTTTAGATCTCTCCAATTTAAATCTTACTGTTAAAGTCACTCCTCAGGAAGTCAAATAAACGATCTTTTTCATGAACTCTTCTAGTTCTCCAGGCCTTGATGGTTTAATAGCCCACTTCTACAAAGCTTCTTGGGATATAATTGGTAATGATGTTATTAGAGCGATCAGGAATTTTTTTAGAAGTAATAAAAATGCTTTCTGGTATTAATGCCACAAAGCTTGCCATGGTTCCTAAAGTTCTAGAGCCTTCAAATGTCTCTTAATTCAGACCTATAGCATCTTGTAATATTATCTATAAATGTATTTCAAAGATTATGGCTTTAAGAATGAAAAAGGCCTTGCTCCTATCATTTTTTTAAATCTGAGTGCATTTCTACCAACCAGATCTATAACTGATAATATCCTACTGTGCCAAGAATTAATGAGAGGTTACAGTAGGAAAAATGTCTCTCCTGGATGCCTTATGAAGCTTGACATCTAAAAGGCATTTGATACCATCCAATGGAGCTCAATAATAAACATCCTTCATGTCATGAATTTTCCTCTTCCTTTTTTTGGATGGATATATACTGGCATAGCAACAGTTACTTATTCGTTATCCATTAATGGTGGGATTTTTGGATATTTCAGGGTACTCAAGGCTTTAGACAAGGAGACCTCATATCTCTTTATATTTTCATCACCATAATAGAGCTCCTCACTTGCATGATCAACAAAGCTGTATTCCAAAGACAAATCGATTTACACCCCATGTGTAAGTCTCTTAGAATATCTTGCTTAATGTTTGCGGATGACCTCGTTAGTTTTACCAAACCTAACCCCAAATCTATTGGTAATGTCCTGGAAACCATAGATAATTTTTACAGTTATACTGGTTTATCCATAAATAAAAATAAGTCCAAGTTTCTCACTGCTGGTGTCTTTGATACTATAACTAACGATCTTATGAGGTTATCTTCCCTTGCAGCCTTACCTCTTAATGATATCTACCTTGGAGCCCCCTACTTTCCTTCAGAATATCATCTAGTTAATGCTTGCCTCTTTATGATAAAATTATTTTAAAGTTATCATCTTGGCCTAGTTCAAAACTATCTACTACTAGAAGTCCTATGGTGATTAAGTCCATAGCAATATTAATGTGTTTATATTATGCCAGGATTTTCATTCTCCCTTTTGAAACTCGTACATTTGATTAATGCTGCTCCGAACCATTTTTTATGGCATGGTAACCCCCATTCTTCAAAGTCAATCCCTATATCTTTTAAGAAAATTATATGTCCTTATGACCAACATGGACTTGGTGTTATTAACATTAAGCTTCGGAACAAAGCTTCTTATTTAAAGTTAATTGACAAGCTGCTTAATGACAACTCAAACTAATGGGCTGATTGGACTAAGGAAAACTTACAGAGAAACTTCAACTTTTGGACCATGGATGTCCTTCTTGATTGCAGCTGAATCTGGAGGTACTCTCAAGTTGAGAGCTAATTTCCTTCCACTTTTCCAATGCACCTATTCAAATAAAAACCATATCTCATTCTGGCATGACCCTTGGTCAGCTAAAGGTATAATCCTTTCCACCTTGATTGATACAAACTTGAGATACCTATCTGGTATCCCTCACTCTGCTAAATTATCCTCTTATATCCATAACAATCAAGTTACCTTACTCTAGTTCTCCTCTGGTCAGAGCTATATGCACTGGGATTAAGAAAAATGCATATCCTTCAATATTTGAGCATGCTTTGTGGTGTCATAAGGTTCATTCTATAGATGATGTATACAAAAGCATTGCTAATTCCTCTTCTATGTCCTTATTTCCTTGGCACTCAAGAATATGGGACTCTAGCTCTAGCGCAAAGGAAAATATCATACTTTGGAAAGTTACTAACAATGCCATCCACACTCAAGACAATCTTCTTCTCAGGGGCTTGATAAATTTCTCCTCTTGTGTTTTATGCGTTGTTGGCCCTGAAACTACTACACATATTTTCTTCTCTTACCGGTATACCTTTTACATATGGAAAAGACTGCTATGCCATCTCAACTTACATAGTCCCCTTCAAAACTCTCAAGCCGAGTGGTTTAATATTTTCAAAGCAACTTGTTGGAGAACTGTTAACGGATCCCTACTGCTTAAAGTGCTCAAGAAATTCATCTATATTTTTTAGGAGGAAAGGAGTTTGAGGCATTTTGCGGGAGTATCTAGGAACTTGTTCAAGTTATATGAGGTGATTGTAAAAAACTTGCGTGGCCAAATTTGAAAGCCTTTTTAATATTGCTCTGTATTAAGGAGGGTTTCTGTTTTGGCTGTTGTTAGTTTTGTTTTGTTTTTCTTTGATTTTTGCAGTTTTTGCTTGAAACCTATGTTATATTGAGCGCTAAACGAGGTAAGACAAAAGAAGTCTCACTTCGCTTCATGTCGCTTAAGCATAGCCTTAGCATTGATTAATTTTTTTTAGCATAAACTATTTATACAAATATAAATTAATGTAAAGATATTGTATTAGGTGCATCATCTATGTATTCACAAATTGATCACGAAGAAGTAAAGTTTGACTTATAAATTCATATGTTGCAAAAGCTAGATTTGATTTTAGCTATTCATCAAAAGTAAGCATACACGAGTTGAGTACAAATCGTGAACATTTGACAAATAAACATAATCATATCTTAATGTAAAAAACAACTCCCATCCACCGGTCCATATGATAGAAAATGAGTAAATTTGTCAGGGAATGTAGCTTTTTGCTATAATCCAAATTTTTTATTTAAAAATAATATCTTTTTTCTTAGTAGTCCTAAATCACTGCTTAAATTTAAGCGAAGCATGGATAAGCGCTAATTAAGCACGCTTAAGCGCTCATTTCTTAACTCAATCGCTTTTTCAAAAAATTATGCACTGTACAAGCATTTAGCGCTTAAGCGATGCTTAAGCGACACTTAAGCGCGCTTTTCATAACATAGCTTGTACCTTTATTTTCTTCTTACTAAATTGGTAAGGACCCATTCAACCCCCTTGGCTTTGCCACAAAAAAATGTTTTATTTATATTCTATGCTTGTTACAATGTGTTATAATAATTCATTATTTAATTTAAGTATATTTAATAGAAAATCAAAAAATGATGTGTTTTATGGTAGTTGAAAGAACCATATTTATGGTTTTTTTTATAACAACCACACGACAATGTTACTCATGTGTTACATGAGTTATTATAGTAGCTAAAGCCGAGAAGTTAAAATATACAAAGAGGAGAAATATAAAAGAAAAAATCAAATGTGGAATAATCAATAACAATAGACTGGAGTAAATGTACTCAAGACCATACATTAAAGTTAACAAATAAATTGCAGCTCAAATGGACACTTGAAGGACAAAAGAGTTACAAAGTGTAAATGCATTAATATCGAGTACTTTGATAATGATTTTGTAAAACCACTCAAATGATCTCTAAATCCCTCAAAACTTGGCTACAACATCTTTCTATATATCCTAGATTTATTATGATTTTTTTTGGATTTTTCAGAAGCTCAAAAAATTTGTAAATCTGATAATGTAAATGTAGCACGGGCTTATGGAGCATGGGAGCATGCGAAGCATGGGCCTGGAGCACTATTTGGGCTGAAAAGGTGTCTCATCGTTTCATGTCATTGCTCCTCTTCATTTAAGCATCGTTTCTCTTTATTAATTGATGCAAATCAAATAGAAACAACTCTTCATTATACCTATTTGATTTTTGTATAAACCTGAGTAAATTCCATTGTAAACGTAAGTTCATTTTTTTTCCATATTCCTATGCTCTTTAGTTTGATATTCAAAGTCCAAATTTGTTATTCCTAACCAACATTAAAGCGGAAATTTTTGTACTTAAACTCCACATCCAAAAGTTTCTAAACTCCACTTCCTAAACCAAATTCCACTATATCAGCTCATCAATTATTTGAGTGGTAAAAGAAGTTGTAAAAGTGTTAGAAAGACAAATTAGTGTTATAAACACATTGTTGTAGAAGAGGTGCTTTCTTCAATATAGAATTAAAGTCCTGTAACTTATCTCAGGCAAAGTGCGTAGGTAAGTCTGTAGCCTTGAAATCATGTAGGTAAGCTTGTGGCGGGCAAATCAAGTAGTGTTGTAAGGCATATTCCTTAATGTGAAGTGAGGGTGTTAGTGAAAAGCTAGAAAATAGATTCTAGGACTATATGTATGATTGAGATCCAAACCAGTATATAATCGATTGTGTGATTTTATTTTCGCTGCTATTATATTTATATTGCCGCCTTTGTGATTATTGCACTTCAATTCTATATTTATATATTTGACCACCATTGATCAAGTACATAAACATACAAGTAATATTGGTCGATGCTACATGACTAACAAGTGATATCAGAGTCTGGAGTACTACCGATCGTCACAACATCATAGAATAATGGCCAAAAAAGATTCGGTCGAAATACAACAAGCAAAAAACAACGGTACCATACAAATGCGGACTACAAAAGGTACTTTCAAATTTACAAAAGTTCAAAGTAAGATAATTGTTAACCCTAACAATAATAACGAGTTAGTTATAAGTATATGCGATAGGATCTCAAAGCTTAATTTTGTTATTTTAGAATAGAAGAAGTCAATCAAACTTGAAAATGAGAAATTAAAAAATAAGAAATTAGAGTTAGAAAACCAACATGGTGTTTTGAAAAATAATTTTCGGGCTCTTAAAAATTTTCTAGATAAAAAAATACTATGTTTGAAAAAGAGAAACAAAAATTTTCAAAAGAAATTTTGGATTTGAAAAGACAAAATTATTTGTTACAATCCTCTTTAGATAATTCAAAATCTCGAATTTTTCTTCTCGAAAATGAGAACTGTAAGTTAAAAAACAAGAATTCAAATTAAATAAAGAGATTGATATTTTGAGAAATAATAATATTTCTTTCGAAAATAATAATTGTGATTTTGAAGCTAATTTTGAAAATCTTAAAAATAAAGTCACAAAAATTAATAAAGGTCAAAACGATTTAAACATGATTTTATCTAGTTCTAGACTTTACTTTATAAAAGTGGAATATAATATAATAAAAAAATGATAATAATAGTGGTCGATATGATTTTATGTGTAAGAATTATGCGACTACTAAACGTCAATCCATTTTTCATAGAAAACAAGTATTTCTACATGTTATATGTCATATCTTAGTTCTTGAAATATAAATATAACGGGAAATAAAAATTTCAAATATTTAAATATATGAGTTCCTGTAAAATGAAAGAATAAAGATCAATATATTCATGATTATTTCATTGACGTAGTAAATAATGAAAATTATATTTTCAAAGGTTCTGCACACGCTCTTGGTTACGCTATCCTTTGTCTAACCCAGACCCTAACATTGGAAGTGGGTACCAAAATATATTTTCTGTTTTTTACAAGTACACCACATATTATGGGGGAGATTAATTTTAAATTAACTGACGCATGTGGAAATGATGCTTCAAATAAAGAAAAATCAATGAAATTTGGGAAGTGCGTCATACATTATAATATTAAGAGGAAGCTATGATTTACCAATATATACCCTAACTTTTATCTTCTTTTGTTGATGACAAATGGGGAGAGAAACTTATGAAATATATGATTATATTGGTAATATATATAGACTAAAATATAGGATATCTTTAGAGGGAGTTATATTATTTTATATTTTAGCTGTATGGTTGTCATCATCTAAACGGGAGAGAATGAAAGAACCATACGACAATGCTACTATTGTGTTACGTGAGTTATTACAGATATAATAGATAAAGTGGAGAAGTTATAATATAAAAAGAGGGGAAATACGAAAGAAAAAAATCAAAAGTGAAATAATCAATTACAATGGATCAGAGTATGTGTATTTAAGACCATACAATAAAGTCAACAAATCAATTAGAGCTCAAATGAACACTCGAAGAAGGACAAAAGAGTTACAAAGTTTAAATGCATCAATATCGATTACGTATAGTAATGATTTTGTAAAACCACTCAAATGATCTTCAAATCCCATAAAACCTAGCCACAGCCTCCTCTACATATACTAGATTTATCAT
The DNA here is from genome assembly GCA_030737815.1 of Allium fistulosum. Taxonomy (NCBI): domain Eukaryota; kingdom Viridiplantae; phylum Streptophyta; class Magnoliopsida; order Asparagales; family Amaryllidaceae; genus Allium; species Allium fistulosum. The sequence continues at coordinate 343,206,791 of CM060904.1, forward strand.
GATTTTTTTTGGATTTTTCAAAAGCTCAAAAATCAAGAATCAGATGATGCGTGCGAAGCATGGGCCTAAAGACTTTTTGCAAAGCACGGGCACGTGCTAATCACATGCTTAAAGCACTATTTGGGCTGAAAATATGTCTCTTTATTTCAAATCATTGCTCCTCCTCATCCAAGTATCATTTCTCTTCATTAATGCCTGCAAATCAAATAGAAACAACTATTTATCATGCCTATTTGATTTCTATATAAACCTAAACCAATTCCAATGTAAAGTCAATTTCATTCCTCTCCATATTCATATGCCATCTACTTTGATATTCAAAGCTCTAATTTGCAATTGCTAACCAAAATTAAAAAAACAATACTTAAACTCCACATCCAAAAGTTTCAATACTCCACTTCCTAACCCAAACTCCATACCATCAACTTCTTGATTATTTGAGTGGTATAGAAAGGTATAAAAGTGTCAAAAAGGCAAATCAGTGTTATAAACACATTGTTGCAGAAGAAGTCTTTTCTTCGATATAGAGCTGAAGTCATGTAACGTATCTCAGGCAAAGTGTGTAGGTAAGCCTGTAGCTTTGAAATCAGACGGGTAAGATTGTGGCCCACAAATTAAATAGTGTTGTATCTTATTCCTCCAAGCAAAATGAGTGTGTTGGTTAGTGAAAACTAGAATAGAGGTTCTTGGATTGGATGTAGGATTGGAGATCCAAACCAGTATAAAATCAATTGTGTGATTTTATTTCCGCTGCTACTATATTTATATTACTACTGTTGTAATTACTGCGCTTCAATTCAATATTTATATATCAGGCCATCATCGATCCTATACATAGCGACTTACAAGTAATATTGATTGACGCTACACGACTAACAATAGCAATTACAATGTGTTTTAACCATAAGCAATTTATCACAATATAATAAGCACATCGTTTTAAATATTCTAGTCAAAATGTATCAAGACCGGATATCGATACATCCATTGTGACTATAGTACGCAACGCTTTGCAATGTTGGACTGTGTATTACTCATGGCTACTGGGGCACTAGGGGCTTATGTACTGATGATTATTGGATAACTATGGAATGACTCATTCAGTAGTTTTCTATTAGTTACTATTGATATAATTAGGGGTATGCCCTAGGGGTAATTCTGTAATTTATTATAAAATATTAACTTTTTCATCAGTTTTCGTTTAAAATAAAAGGTGTTTTTCTTTCTATTATATACTTGTTGTAATATGTTATAATTAATTAATTATTTAATTTATATATATTTAACACAAAATCCATAAATGGTTTGTTTTATGATAGTAATTACGATTGTTGCTATCAAGAGTATTTTATTACAATAATAAACACATATTTTTAAGTATTCCTAGTCAAGATGTATCAAGATTGGATTTTGATGCATCTTCGAGACTAGAGTACGTAATTCTCTCCAAATGTTAGGTAGTGGTTTACTCAGGACAGTTGGGGGCACCAAGGAGTGATGAACTGATAGTTATTAAATAACCATATAATGACTTACTCGATAGTTTTCTGTTGATTAATATAACCAAGGTCAAACAGGAAACATCGATGTGACCAATTTACACGGTTCTTTTGACTTGATAATAAGTTGATCTTCAATATGAAAGCTCTACTTTTATTATAGTCAAATCGTGGCGCGACATCCATCAAATGACTATAGCATGGTCGAGTGGAAGTATTGGAAGTGAAACAATGTCCAAGAGAGGATTCTTCTCCTCGGTTATATAAGGGTAGTATCACGGTCTATTGAAGTCAACACAAAGTCAAAATCTCTGGCCATAGTAGTTCGATTAATAATAATTATTATTATTGAACCAAGGACTTTGTGTTTGGACTATAGTGTTAAATATGAATGTTAATGAAATTTTGACCATTGCCAGATTCCGTAAGCCCAAAGTGATATAGTTTTGATGAAGAGAATTAGTGTAAATAATTATCACTATCGGATAAGGCCCAATAAAGTAAAATTGGATTTTATCGAAACTTGCTAAGCGATGAATTTGACCAAAATGTCACATTGCCTGCTAAGTGAAGTGTGAATGTTAATATTCGAATTGTTCGATTTTAATCGCCGACCAAATTTATACCTAAGAGTGACTAACCGAAACCTTGAATACTCTATGTTCACTCAATTTATTTAATTTGCTGTTGTAATAAATTAATTAAATTAATTGATATTTTTGAAATATTAATTATAAAATTTTATTTGATGTGTATTGAACAATATTAAATAATATACATATAATAGTTATATAAACACTAATCGATATTCCATATTGATACGCGTTTAAATTGGATTTAAATGCAATAAATATTATTTGAGCTTGAAGTGAATTTGAGGCCCATATGGTGCTTGCTATTTTCAGCCATGATAGGGCATGATGGGGCCGCTATAAGATGGCTAAGTGGTAGGGATTTTGAATTTTTAAAATAAGGGAATGGGTAAGAAAAATTTAAGGATCTTGATCCTACTTTTGCTCTCTAGCCTCTCCTTTATATAAACATCTTAACCCTCATGTTAGAATTAATTTTTGGCTACCTCCATTATTCCTTTTACTGCTCAAAATATACCCCTCCCTCTCCTCAAATATTTAAGCAATTTAAATATAAATTAAAATCAAATAATCATTGGTGGTATGGCAATTCGGGAACTAGCAACTTTGGGATTACAGATTGTCATATGCTGATGGTTGTACATATAAATATGTATGTGTGTATACATTAAAAAAAAGTATGTATATTTACTTACATATGCTTTCGGCCTAAAAAAATCCAAAATTTACATAATGATATATTATATCATTTTTAAACATTAATCTAATTTAAAAAATTTAATACAATATAATATATGTTTTTAAAACTTTACAAAATTAAATTTTGTTAGAAAAGCTTTCAACAATAATAAAAAATTATGTTGTTTGGATATTTATTATACACATATACATACTATTATTTAATTCAAAATTGTTTATAATTTAATAAAAGAAAAGTGGAAATTAGCCACAAGGGCCTCTTTAGCAAGTGGAATTAGTTTCTAGGACACACAACTGAAATAATTACTTTCAAGGACAAAACACAAAATAGTTAGTTTCTAGGGCCTAAAAACCTATGAAATTATGTCCTTGAAAGTAATTGGACTGCTGACTTTGTCCTTGAAAGTAATTATTCTGCTGACTTTGGCCTTGAAAGTAATTTCTTTGAATGTGTGTCCTAGAAACTAATTGGACTGCAAAGTTTGTCCTTCTGGTGAAATGCCCCTTAATAAAATGTAGTGTATATATATGTACTAAGAATATAAGATTTTATATAGTATAAAATATACATTATAGTTTCAAAAATGATTTTTTGCTAATTTTTTTTATTCCATATTATTTCAATTAAGTATAAATTTTTAATTATGTAACGATCCAGAATTTTGGATGTTTTAAATTGGAATATTTAATTGATTTTAAATATTTAAAAGTTAATTTTAACTTGAATTTCAAATATAATGATTTATCGGATAATTTAATAATTGGAAATTACTTAAATAATTGAATCTTGAGTTTATGCTTGATAAAAATATTTTAAAGGCTTATAAAATTTATATTAATAAGAATGAAGGTAAGTAAAATTTTAAATTGGATTTTAAAAGTGTTTTGTTCGATTTTTAAAATAGCTCATTTAAAATTAACGAGTAAACATAGCCTTCCGAGGCACAATCTCGGATTTCGACAAAATCAGTTCCATTAGATTCATAATACTGTATTATTGTTGTATTTCAAATTTTGTAACGTTTGGAGTTATCGTTTGGTCGTACGGGATATAAATGCGCTGAAATTAATATCGAAAATTCAATATTATAATTGGGTCCAAAAAGCTATATTCTCCATACGATCGAATTAGGACTCGAAACCTTTTCCATTGCGTTCGGAATAGGGGTATAACATTATAAACGCCTAGCGGCATGCCTCGATAGGGGTTCAAAATTTTTAGTTTTGTAAATTGAGATATTTTGGAATTTAAAATTAATATATTGTCTAGTCAAATATTCGCATCAGCTCTTTTTATTCTTTTGAAATCACTGTACCATTTACCTCTTCAATACGCCAACATCACTTCCCTCCTTTCTTCTTTTTAAATGCACGCAGCCGAACCAGTGAAGAAAATAAAAACAATGAAAAGTTTGAAATTAAAATTCTCAAAATCTACTTGTTCAAAAAATCCCAAACGTGCTTCTAAAATCCTATTTCGCTAGTTGCTTCGATCTGGTGGTGGTATTGAAGGGTGCAACATTCGTTTTGGACATCGAATGTTTGGGTTCGAAACTAGGTTTTGGGAAATCTGAAGATCTAGCGATCGATTCGAGATTTGGATATTTTTTTTGAGTTCGTCGTGGTATTTAGCAGCTAGGAGCGAAGTTTGGTGAAGCTCGGTCATGATTTGAGGGGTGCGAAGTTTACTATACACGCGTGGGGGAGGCCGTGTTGCATTTTGTTTGGCATTGTCGTTCGTGGGTTTATGAATATGGAGTGGTGGAGATTGGCGAGGGGGACTCGATAGAGGTGTCGGTTCGGGGGATAGTCGAGCAGGGAGGCGTATCAGTGCATGGCCGTGCACGGTGGGGTCGTGAAAGTGGGTTATAGGCAAGAGTAAAAGCGAGGGAGAAGAAGAAGAGATGAGGTAGGGGCGGGTTGTTTTTGTTTCATGGGCCGGCCTGGGAAGAAAAAAAAAGGGAAAGAAAAGAGAAAAAGAAAATGGGAGGGGAAATTGAAAGTGGGCTGGGTCTCTTGCCTGTTTGGGCTGGTATAGCTTTTGACTGGATTTATTATTTAACTTATATTATTTAATTTAAAAATCTATGTAACTTATAAAATGTATATCTTTCTCATACGAGGTCCGTTTTGGACGATACTTTTTGCGTTGTGATCGTAGTGACGAGTGCTTCGCAATGAAAATGGTTTGGACAGATTTGGAGATGGTCAAAATTTGGGCTAAAATCGGGCGTCGTCCGGTATTAGTTCCAAAACGAAACGTCTCGGCGACAACTGAAAAATAAATGTGAGTAAATCTCACTCATGTAGATGATTGGCATTAATTTAAATAGTTAAAATTAATTATTGATTGATTGGTTGAATTGATAATTTTTTATCAGTTGAATGTGATAATATATATATATATATATATATATATATATATGTACAGTAGTAAATATATTAGTAGTTGGATTGATTATTCTCGCCTATTAAAGCGGATGAGACCCTATGCGCCCCGCATAATATCGGATGACCCAATCTTACCACGATATCACGCTTGGAAGCGAGATTGGTATTTTTGTGTTGTATTAACATCTGTGGATGTAGGGAAATAGGTTGTAGGGATCCAACTGGATTCCTAAAAAATGTTGAATTTAATTTCATATATAGTGATATATGATATGTTTGAATAATCTGTGATAGATTATAGTGTGATTTGAATTTATTAGATGCTATGGTAATACTGGCCTAGATTTTGGTATTTTAAAATACCATAAATGTATATATTGAAATTGAAAAGAAATTAAAAAGGGATTTTGGAAGTAAAATACTTATATAGAGTTTTTGGATAAATTGATTTGGACAAAATTAACGATTTGACTTTAAATTTGTACTTAACTATTCAGGATCTTGTAAATGGAGATTTTGGAATAATGTATATAAAGGATTTTAAATAATAATTCTTAAGTGATACTTGTTTATATATAAAAGGGTTTAAAAATCGAGATTTAAAATAGATTGGGAGAAATAAAGAGAATTTGGAAATAAATATGAAATTGGTTATACTAGATCTTAAATAAGATTTCTAAATTATGGAATAGAAGAAAAATCGAGATTTGATTGGTTTTGGAATAGTTCGGGTTATTTAAGGAGTTAATTTATAAATGGAATTCAATTTAAGAAATTAATTTATAAATGGATTATAATGGATTTAAGTGATGTGAAATCGTCGTGGGCTGGGAATGAAACTATGGGATTTATAAATAATGTTTATAAACAAAGTGAAACGATTATCATTTGATAAATTGAAGATATAAATTCATGGTAAGAATTTATAATGAGATGGGTAAATTGGTTTAAAAAGAAATGATAGATTATACTTTTGGAAATGTGAAAAAGGGATCTATGAAATTGGGACGTAAATCAATTTGTGATAAAGCGAGAGAGATTTATAAATATTAGACTGGCTATATTGGAATTGAAAAATATATTTTATCGAGAAGTTGAGTTTGTTTTAAAAGAGTGTTTTTAATTATTATACTAGGTAGTTTAAAATGTTTCAATATAAAAATATTCTAGAAAATTAGTTATTTAAATATTTTTAAATTGTCAAAATGAATTATGAGTTTTATAAACAAGTATTGTAAAACGATTAGAATTTTATTAATAAATCAGAATTAATTAGTATTATTATTTTAAAAGATAAATTATTCAATATTAATATAGTTTATATAATAACTTTTATTTGAGAGTATTTTCCAAAATTAAACTTGGGAAATTATTATAGAAACTTTATAAGCATTATTTTGAGATAATTATTAAATAAAGTTTTCGGAAAGTAATGGTATACTTTCATGGCGAAATCGGAAGTAGAGATTGCCTGTAGTTAAGTTTGAATTTCTCCGGGATAGAGACGTAATCATTGAGCTGCGAATCCATGGTTGATACCGCATGGTGCTTTCGATATTATATTAAAAAGTTTTCAAATATTTTTGAAAAGAATGGTTAGTAAACGTACTTACTCCGATAAGATAAATATATACCCTTTTGATAATGAGGTTTAATTTATTAAGATTTAAAATAAATGAGACTTAGTGTTTTCCGTGAAAAATGAACTCTTTGATTGAATGATTGTTTATTTGATAGTTAAATAACCGACTATCAAATTTGGACCCAAACCATAACTTTGGGAATATCTAGGAGAAACACGGAAATTATATGGTACAGTTACCGACGAAGGTGCTATACTGGACGTATAAACTCGTTTCGTTCTTCTAGGACGATGATAAGGAAATCCGTCCACTAACGGTTAAGAGGGGATCTCCGAGCTTATTTTCGTTTGTTTATTTCCTAAAGAACCGGGGTTGAGTTTACCGAAAATATCGAACGTTGTTTCGAAGAGACGGGGATCAATTTAATTATCCGAAAACCACTTCGATCCGATTTGAGCGTTACAAATGGATACCGTGAAGATGGTGAAGATGGTGATTCAGTTTGTCCAGACCCAGAATAACTTGTATGGGCGAATGATGTCAGAACATCGTCGTTGGAGGACAATGAGCATTCTAAGTGAAATTGTTCTTGAAAGGTAACCGTAGCCTCAAGCCCCATCAACCAGAATGACTGAAAATCAAGGGAGATGCAGCAAGGCTAAGTAGGTCGCACCCAATTAGGGTATGTTTATCTCTTTTCTAGATACCCTCGGATATTATAATTATGGTGCATGGGAGAGCTCGATAAGGGTGAGAACACCCGGGGTGATAGCATATTCGGTACTATCCAGGTTAGGAGTAGTCCGGTCTTGTGTTGTAGGGGATCCCGGCGAGGTCCTCGGTACATTTTTCTAGATGTGTTCTGGGATAGGTGGTACCCCAGTGCCTGATCATTGTATGGAATCCATTCTCCAATACGTTCCTTTATGGTTTTGGTTGTAGAGCCTAGTATGTTGGAATTTAATTAATGTAACAATTTCGGCTATTCGAAAAAGTAATTAAACTTAAACACTATTATAATATCAAATGATTTTGATATAAAATATTTTGGTTATCCTAAGGTAAAAACCCATCGTGTTTATGTGTGACGTGGTCATACGAGATACCTTTGTTTTTCAAAGGATTTTGATCACTTTAATAATTCAAATTGAGTGTGTTTTCTCACGTTGGTTTTCTAGACTGACTCGGGTGTTATTTATTATAATGCTCGGGTCAGACCGAGTATTACAGATTCAGGATAGGATGCTATGGAGCTCATGAGACGAGCTAGATGACGAAGACGTATCACACGTACTTGATTATATTCAGCATTTGTGAGGACAAGTTATTATAATTGTCCGGTATTGAGTTGTTGATTTATTGTACTCTGATGATATAATGTATAAATAATAGTTGGAGTCCTTTTTGTATAAAGACATGTTATCATCTATTATATACTGTTCTGCTGCGATTGTGAGATTTTGTGTTGTTGTTTCTTTTCCTTCTACCTCTTCTTTCTTCTTTTCCTCTAACGTTTGGTATTTCCGGCACTCGATTACTCGGCATGTAATACAGTGAATGTATTGATGTCAGTTTTCAAGGGTCGAAAATGTGGTTCGTTATACTTGGTATCAGAGCTGAAGGTTAAGCGAGAGTCTTGGCTTTGATGGGGTAACTCATTAGAGATAGGGTCAGTAGCACCCTAGAATGAGTTTGAGTGTATTAGTAGATCTGAGCGCATATTTGTTACTGAATATAAAATTGTTTTATATTGTGTTGGTTGATTTGTTGAGTGGTTTAGGGGTTCTAGTCAATATGAGTAATTAACGTTATTGACAGGGATCTCTAAACACTTGAACAGTGCAACTCGACATGGTATTGTTTTGAAATGGGGTAAATGAGATAATTTTACCCAGATTATATTTATATACAAAGGGATAATCTTTCAGAGCTTATTATAGTTGTATATGGTATGTTTAGTTGTTAGGAAATGATAATATTAAACTATTATCATTTGTTGTTGTGGTAATTGAATAAAAATTGATTTTATAGTCAACAGTTAAAAAAAAAATCATATAACGAAAAGTGATTTGTAAATGTGATTTATAAATTGAAACAAAATGAATTCTAGAAGTATTTTTAAATATGATTTGTAAAAATGGTTTGAATGCTGGGAATTTTGAAATTTAATTCCCGTTGGTTTTATATTTTTTTTCAAAGTCTTGGAAAATAATAGTGATATTATTTGGAGAATATTTTTGAATTGGAAATATTTAAAAGGAATTTTAAAGAAATAAAAGCACTAAACTCACTTCGATCGCTGGAAAATAATTTCGATGATGACTGCATCATCATCGACGTTCATTTTCGAGTCTCCAAGGGAGGAATTGCTACCGTAATGATTTGCATTGGAGTTATCTGGAAAAACTGGTTTTGGTTTGAAATGCAAAAGAATGATTTGGTATACCAAGGGATTTTGGGTATATGTGATTTTAAAAATGATTTTTGAAATATTTAAGAAATTGTTAAACTCTGGAGTTTTGATTTAAAATGTTTTATGGAATATGAGTAAGTTTGATAACTTATAAAAATTTGAAAATTTGTTTTTGAATGGAATTACCCTAGGTTAAATAAATTTTGAAAATTTAGCCTAAGTAGGCTAAATGAAATAATAATTGGAAATGGAATCTATTGAGATTTGGAGTAAATTAATAAATGGACTAATTAATTTAAATTAGTAAGTTAAATGGAATTAGAATAGAAATGGATGTAAACTTAAGTGATGAAGTGGAAATAAAAATAAGAAGTTTGTATAAATTGTTTATAATTGACTTAAGAAAATTTAGTGAGGAAATTCTTAAGAGATAATTGGTGTTGGAAAATATACCAAGTAAATATTTGAATGCAAATCAAATAAAGGTGAATAACTGAAAGTGAAAAATTGGAAGTGAATGAAATCAATGTGAATAAGAAAACTTAGAACAGCTAAGAATCAATTGGAAATAAATACGCAAGTTGTACGTATATTGTTTTATTCACATAGCGATTTGATCCAGATTCGAGCACAGAATTTCGAGATAATTCATATCGATCCGAATTAGGATTTTTCACTTGATTTTCAATGGCGAACACTGGAATGGATTTTTGATTGATTCTGGGATTCTCTATCATAGTATATGGCTATGCAAGGAGAATGATGGTTTCTAATCAAGAAACCAGGTCTGAGTCCACACTAGAGGGTCGTGTGAACGATACTAGTTCGAAAGTGAAATTGTGTGATCGAGTGAGCGATCAGTCTTGATTTTGCATACTAATGATTTATGCACATCGTACGGGTTTTGGTGAAATAAATATTGTGAATTGGAAATGCAAAAAAATAAAATGATTTTGAATTATATGATTAGATATTATTGGTAAATAAGATGCAGGCATATAAAATCAAGAGAAAATTGGATTGCCCGACAAAAAGGTACATGTTTAAATTGTTGTTTGAAATTGATGGTTTTATGATTAAGCCACTTGGCTTTTGTTTCTTTCGATGGTTTGGGTCCGTAGTGGCGTTTTGTAGTTGTTCGGATCTAGCCACACAAAGGAGACACTGGCGAAATTTTTCGAAAATTTAAGAAGTTAGAAAATTTTGAGGAAAATTTTAATAACCAAAATTTGATTTTTGGTTATATCTTGAAATGATTGAGTAAATAATATTATTGGTAATCTACGGATGAATTTGGAAATTAATAAAAGTGGTAACGTGGTTTCAAAGAATTGATTTTAGAAAGTTGTTTAAACCGATCGGTTTTGGGGAAAATTAATGGGTTTTGGACCATTCTTCTTACCTTGACAATTTCGGGGACGAAATTCTTTTTAGGAGGGAGGACTGTAATGACCCATAATTTTGGATATTTGCAATTGGAATATTTAATTGATTTTAAATATTTAAAAGTTAATATTTAACTTGAATTTCAAATATAATGATTTATTGGATAATTTAATAATTGGAAATTACTTAAATAACCGAATCTTGAGTTTAAGCATGATAAAAATAATTTAAAGGCTTATAAAATTTATATTAATAAGAATGAAGGTAGGTAAAATTTTAAATTGGATTTTAAAAGTGTTTTGTTCAATTTTAAAAATAGCTCGTTTAAAATTAACGAGTAAATATAGCCTTCCGAGGCACAGTCTCAGATTTCGACGAAACCAGTTCCATTGGATCCGTAATACCGTATTATTATTGGATTTCAAATTTCGTAATGTTTGGAGTTATCGTTTGGTCGTACAGGATATAAACACGTTGAAATTAATATCGAAAATTCAATATTATAATTGGGTCCAAAAAGCTATCTTCTCTATACGATCGAATTAGGACTCGAAACATTTTCCATTGCGTTCGGAATAAGGGTTTAACATTATAAACACCTAGCGGCATGCCTCGATAGGGGTGCGAGGTTTTGAGTTGTGTAAATCGAGAAATTTTGGAATTTAAAATTAATATATTGTCTTGTCAAATATTCACATCAACTCTTTTTATTCTTTTCAAATCACTGTACCATTTCCCTCTTCAACACGCCAACATTACTTCCCTCCTTTCTTCTTTTTAATGCACGCAGCCGAGCCAGTGAAGAAAATAAAAACAACGAAAACTTTGAAATTAAAATTCTCAAAATCTACTTGTTCAAAAAATCCCAAACGTGCTTCTAAAATCCTATTTCGCTATTCGCTTCGAACTGGTGGTGGTATTGAAGGGTGCGGCATTTGTTTTGGGGATTGACTATTTGGGTTCGAAACTAGGTTTTGGGAAATCTGAAGATCTATCGATCGATTCGAGATTTGGGTGCGAAGTTTACTGTACGCGCGTGGAGGACGCGGTGTCATGTTTCATTTGGCATTTTCATTCGTGGGTTTATGGATATGGAGTGGTAGAGATTAGCGAGGGGGACTCTATAACGGTGTCGGTTCGGGGGATTGCCGAGCGGGGAGGCGTGTCAGTGCACGATGGGGTCGTGAAAATGGGTTACAGGCAAGAGTAAAAGGGAGGGAGAAGAAGAAGAGATGAGGTAGTGGGCGGGCTGTTTTTGTTTCATGGGCCGGCCTGGGAAGAATAAAAAAAAGTACAAAAAAAAGAAAAAGGGAGGGGAAATTGGAAGCGGGTCGGGTCTCTTTCGTGTTTGGGCTGGTATAGCTTTTGAGTGGATTTTTTATTTAACTTATATTATTTAATTTAAAGATCTATGTAACTTATAAAATGTATATCTCTCTCCTACGAGGTCCATTTTGGACGAGACTTTTTGCATTGCGATTGTGATGAAGAGAGCTTCGTAATGAAACTAGTTCGGATGGATACGGATAAAGTCAAATTTTGGGCTAAAATCGGGCGTCGTCCAGTTTTAGTTCCATAACGGAACGTCTCGACAACAACTGAATCCCTCTCTTCACCAACATACATATGATAACCATTAGGTGATGGATCATACCTTATTTTTGAATCACCATGAATCTAAGCATGATCAACAGAGTCCTAGTAAATAACCTCCTCCGAAGGAGGAGATACTATCGTATCTATAGTAACCGGAACATCTGAGGAAGCTTTCACTTCGGGGATAGAGTTAACATGGATAGAGGAAGTAGGAAAAGGATTCCTAATCTTAGGAACCCACATTAAAACTGGCCTAGGAAGTGGTATCTTCCCAGGAAGAGACTGGTATGAGGGGACGGGCCTAGCCAAGCACTTTTCTAATGTATGACCAAACGAAGTGAAAATATCTGGCTTCCATTTGTACTGAATGTCAACTTCCATATCATATCCTTCAGCTAATTTGACTTTCGGCTTTTACGGAAATGGCTTAGTAGGGGAGATTTCTATCTGTTAATTAGTTTTTTAACCAAGCAGAAATCAATTGGAGTTAGAACACTGAGACGAAGACGAAATGACTTGAGATCTTGCAAACACATTTAGATTGGGAATAAAAATAACTTAGTAAAATTTCAACATGGTTGGAGTTAAGGGGAGAAGTCAGTGTTGACTTCATTATGTCGTTGGAGACATACCATACTTCCATATTTCTCACTCAAACTTTGCACAGGTTCCTCTTTGCCTATTTCATGTTTGCCTAAGCAATATCAAAGGATTTTGATCAGTTGAATACCAAGATTGAAGAGTTAGTGGTCAGAATGGCAGAATAAACATAGTGATTAAGGAACCATCACCAATATCAACCAAATATCCAAACAAATTACATGGAACATCTCAAAATCAAGTAGCAAGACGAGTGCAAAAGAGTTTTACCTCCCTAGAGTTAACCACAAAGGTCGGTATCGACATGAAAAGTCGATACCGACATCTCTGGTTAATCCAGATGAGGTCGCGACTTCTCACACTCTTCTAGGCCGACTTCTATACTCTACTCCAACTCTCCATTTGGCCCAATCTGACTGCTACCACTATAAATACAAACCATAAAGCAACTAAGGAGGGATCTGAATTCTGCTATAACTATGCAGGAACTCTATCTCTTCTTCAACTCGTTACTCTTCACAATAGTCACCAGGGCAGCTCCTCTAGGCAATTCTAGGACTTAGAACTTGTCTAACCCCTGTACTTGTGATTCTCTCTCTCTCAAACCCCTTGTAATCTCATACAAACAAGATCAAATCAATAAGAAAAGTTATAAAGTGGACGTAGGCTTAGTTAACAGCCGAACCACTATAAAAATCTCTACGTCTCTCTCTTATTTCTTTTATTTTATTGCTATTTTCTATTATCTTTTCCCTATTCTATCAGGGTTGGTGCTTTCACATACTCATCTAGGGTGTTGATCCATTTTTTGGGTTAACATTTTGGTGCTTCCATTGACAATTAAACTCAGGCTAAGATCTAGCTTTCTATTTTGGGTTAGAAGAGATCCAGAGAATTTGCTTGGAGAGTTTGTAGGTTAGCTATTGAGGATCAATGGCACCTAGAAAATAGAGAACTACTTCCGGACAGTAGCAACGGTTAGTGGTGATGAAACAAACACTCACCGGACTGAAGTTAAAAATACTAACAATCAACAAATAGAGATTAACACTGAAATGCAGCTCCAAGATCCTCCACTCAATAGGGAGTTGTAACCAGAGGAGAGCTAAACCAGATGGTTAATTTACTTAACCAAAAAATGGCTGATAGCCCAAAAGCTCTCGTGGATAGGATTGATGCTTTGCTAGCACTACAGCCTCCAAGTGCTTCGAGAGCTAGGCAAGAAACTGCAGCTGCTATAGAACAGGTGAATTCCTCTGTTTTAGGCTTAAATCGAAGAAATGACAAATAAAAATAGAAAGAGGTAGTTGGTGGAGCTACAGGGATCATAATAGAAGGCAATGAAAATACTCGTCCCACTAGAAAATAGCCTAGTGCAAACCCAAATCTTGGGGTGAATACTCCCCAAAAGAACATTGTAATGCTTGTCTCTGACTCTGAAGACGACATGCAACCTAAAGACCATGGATTGGAATTGAACGCTGATGCAAACAGCAAAAATGCTAAAAATGAAGTTCAAACTGCCCCGATAAGACCAATCGCGCGCCAGCCGGACTTCGCAGGAGAGGTCCTCTTGGAGAATGGAGAACCTAGGCTTTAGCCGGCAAACCAAGACCGTTTGCGGAGTCAAACACTTGGCGTAGCTCCTAACAATCGACAAGTAGACTATCATGCTAGTGAGGAGTACATCGCTAACATAGTCAAATGGTTGATGGAGAAGTACATCCTAAGAAGTTCACCATTCCGACTATTCCGTCATATAACGCAACACCAGACCGTAAACAACATTTGTTCAAGTATGAATGGCACATAGGTGGAGCTAGAGTATTGATGTCGTTTGCTGCAAATGTTCCCCTACCTTCTTGGAAGGAGTCACTTCCATGTAGTTTTCTAGACTTCCATCGAAATCCATTTCCTCTTTTGACAAATTGGCAAAGAAGTTTTTAGAGTAGTTCAGGCTCCATGTTGCATGACCAACGGATGTTATGTCTCTATCTAGCCTGTTACAGAGAACTAAAGAATCACGAAAGCGCTTGTTGAGCCGATGGAACCGCGCTCTTGCAAGCAAACTCCCTGTGCGCATCTCATAAGCCGCACCTTGCCGTTTGAACAGGAATTGCACCCAAGGACGCTTCATTCATTTACTGCTTGGACCAGTGAAACCGCATCCGAGTATGCTCTATCCATTAGCTTCTTGAACCAATGGAACCGCGTTTATATAAGCAACTTGCTTAGTTGATGGGGTCAGATCGACTCGAAAATCATTCATTCACTGCTTGGACCAATGAAACCGCATCCTAGTACGCTCTATCCATTAGCTTCTTGAACAAGTGGAACCACGTTCATGTAAGCAATCTATTGAGTCAACGGGGTCAGATCGACTCGAAAACCATTCATTTGCTACCTGGACCGGTGAAACCGCATCTAAGTATGCTCCATCCATTAGCTTCTTAAACCAGTGGAACCGCATTCATGTAAGCAACCTGCTAAGTTGAAGGGGTCAGATCGATTTGAAAACCATTCATTCGCTGCTTGGACCGATGAAACTACATTCGAGTATGCTCCATCAATTTGCTTCTTGACCAATGGAAGTGCATTCATGTAAGCAACCTGATGAGTCAACGAAAGCAAATCGGCTCACACCACCGGATCGACGAGGAAAACTGATCCTTGCCTTCTGAGAACCGGTGTTGCTCTAGCAACATCGAGAAGGCCCAAACTCTCGCATGTATCTATAAGTCATACCTCGCTTCTTGAACAAATGGAACCACGTTAATGTAAGCAACCCAACGAGTCGACGGAAGCAAATTAGCTCAAACTGCCGGATCGATGGAACTGCATTCAAGTGCACTCCATTCCTTCGCTTCTTGGACCGATGGAACCGCTTCTAAGTAAGCATCCATTCTTTTACCAGTCGAACCGATGGAACTGCGTTCAAGTGCGCTCCATTTCCTTGCTTCTTGGACAGATGGAACCGCGTCCAAGTAAGCATCCATTTTTTCACCACTTGAACCAATGGAACTGCGTTCAAGTGCGCTCCATTCCCTTACTTATTGGACCGATGGAACCATGTCAAAGTAAGCGTCCATTCATCTGTTGCTTGAACTGATGGAACTGTGTTCAAGTACGCTTCATTCATCCACTGTTTAAATCGGTGGAACTCTGTTCAAGTACACTCCACTCATCCGCTGCTTGAACCGGTTGAATCACTTTCAAGTATGCTTCACTCTTTTGCTTGTTGGACCAGTGGAAACACACCCAAGTAAGCATCCATTCCTCTGTAGCTTAAATCAGTGGAACCATGTTCAGCGTACACCCCATTCATTCGTTGCTCGAACCAATAGAACTATGTTCAAGTACACATATTGCCTCGCTGCTTAAACCAATGGAACCGCATTTATGTACGATCCATGCTTTCGCTGCTTGAACCGGTGGAATCGTGTTCGAAGTACAGTCCATTCATTCGCTGCTTGAACCGATGGAATCATGTTCAAAGTATGCTCCATTTCCTCATTGCTTAAACCAATTGAACTGTGTTCAAGTATGCTATATTCCTCCGCTGCTTAAACTGGTGGAACCGTGTTCAAAGTATGATCCATTCATTTGCTGCTTGAAACGATGGAACTATGTTAAAGTATACTTCATTTCCTCGTTCCTTCAACCAATGGAACTGTATTCAAGTACACTCCATTCCTTCGCTACTTGAACTATTAGAACTGTATTCAAGTATATTATGTTCCTTCGCACCTTAAATCGATGGAACCGCGCTCAAATGCGTAAGATTTTCATATACTGCAATCCGCACATCGCTCTTTAAACCGATAAAACTATATTCTCGCAAGCAAAGCGCACATGCTCCATACAATCGAGAAAGTGCCGACATCACCCTGACAATGCTGGGGAATGGCAAATCATAAGTAAAGTGAGAAATCCACTCGTAACTATCAAAGACTCAACGTCGCTCGCACATAGGCAACACTAGAGCAAATTCCAAGTACTTATGTTGTTCAAGAGTTTTCAAAGATAGTCAAGGAATGAAAATGCTCGAAATTGAGCATAGAGACTATAGGTTCTCAAAGACAGGAGCCTACCACACAACCTAGACTAAGGGCAACCAAATTGGTGGCCTAGAACAACCGATCTCTAATTTCCTATTTTCGCAAATAAGTCGTCTAAGGACAGTAGGGGACAACCAAGCGAGTTTTCCGGAGTACTTGATTCCTTACCAATAGCTTCAATCCAATTAAATTTAGTGTTCAGAGTAAGCAGCCCTATGGAGTAGGGGCACATACAATAACAATTGCCCAGGATGAGCTCTACAGAGCTCGAATAAAAAATAGCCGCGGAGTTGGCTAAATCGAGATACACCATAGTTCTGTTACTCGAGCGAAGTATTTTGGAAATCACGACAGAGCTAAGCAATGTAGTACATTGAATAGCTGCAGAATTGGAAGGGAAATTGGTCCAGCCTCTTAGGCATCAACGTTTCCCTAGCAACGTCGAGAAATCCATTGTCGTATCGACAAGAGAATCGAACTCCTTAGAATTCATTGTCCCCTTGAGATAGGCGATAACTGGAAGCACTTATCATTGCCTAGAGATAGGCAACGATGGAAGGCACTTTTAGAATCAAATCATTGATGCATCAGTTTCCACAGACAGAAGTAGGTGCTCAACTGAGTTCTTGAAACCCACCTTACAAGAATCCAACTAGTCCAAATACCGCTAAGTCTGTAGGAAATAACTTGTCTTTCAGGAATCTGACACCGCTTAGAGACTAGTGATGTCAGGAAGGATAACCCCACACCGTCATAGATTCATCACGACATGGATTTTAGTTGCGATTGGAATATTCAGCCATACAAAGATCAATTAGGTACCTTGACTCCTGCTTGCGGAAAACTAGCCGTTGTCCGTAGACAGACGACGACAAGGAGGTAACGCTCGGAATCGACTAGCTAAACCATTGATTCCCGAAGATTGAAACTAACGAATAAGGCGGATATCCACAATAACATCAACTGCCCAGTAGAGTAGGTATGGCGTAAAAAAAGCAAGGTTAATTGACACAGATTCAAGACAAGCACTACTAAACTCTACCGATCCATGCTCATGATGGAAAGAGTGCAGTCGTGTTGGGGGAAATGTAATGACTTGCCCCATAGTTTCTAATTTTCTATAAGTGTCCGGAGTTTAGCACTTAGGAATAACAGGTTTAGCAAATGGAAGTCGATTGCAACAAAAATCAATCGGAGGAAATTCAACTACACACAACAGGAATAACCATGGAATTAGTTAAGCAACAGTCATGTATTGCCAAAGGGAGCACTTGATGGTTATAAACAAAGCTAAGTAATGGAAATGCCGAGATACTTGGGAAACTTTCTACTTCCTAAGTACCGGTGTTGTCTTGGCAACGCCGAAAAACATTTTACATCCTAAGTAGCAGTGTTGCCCCGACAATGCCGGAAAACATTATATTTCCTAAGTACCAGAGTTGCCCCGGCAACACCGAGAAACATTTTATTTCCTAAGCACCGATGTTGTGCCGGTAATGCCCAGGAACTTTCTATTTCCTAAGTATCGATGTTGCCCCGGCAACATTGGGAAACTATCTAATTCTCTAAGTACCGGTGTTGCCTCGGCAACGTTGGGAAAAACTTCAAACTATAGGGTCGACGAGAAACACTGACAGTAGTAAACCATCGATGCACTAGCTTCCAAAGATAGAAGTTGGTGCTCAACTAAGTTTCTACCCTTGTCTTCAAAAAATTACTATTGCTCGAAGATAGGCAACAATGGGAAGACATAACAATTCAATGACCAATCAGATGGTTTGACTATTTGCTACAGAAATTAGCCAATGTTCGAAGATAAGGCGGGGTGGAACAGAAATCCCAAGGGTCAAGCAGCTCATATGCTAGTTTCTAGGGACAGAAGCGGGTACACAACCGAAATTCCAATATTCAACTTAGAAAGAATTTTGATGTAGCCAAGAGATAGGTAGCCTCAAGAAAATGTTGCTTGGAACCAAGCAGTTAAGTTACCAGTTCTCGAAGTTAGGAATTGACATATAAACAAGATTTTCATGATAACCTTAGCAGTCAGGCAAGGCATGTATAGCTAAGGACAAGCGAGGAAAATCACATAACATCTAAAATTAAATCATCGGACTTCCTCAATCCTAGAGTAGGATTGGGAGCCAGACTGGGGCAATTGAATCATTTGCCTCACACCTTTCCATCTTTTGAAAACACCCGAATACAAGCATTCGAAAGAGATGGTCCTGCGAACGACGACAGGCGACAAATACTTAGTCAAAGGGAACCTTACCAAGTCCAAACACGAATAACCACAGAGTTGGTTAGATAACAGTTCTATTTTGCAAAATAGAGCATTCCGTCAACAAATTGCCACTGAAGAAAATAAAGGTCTTAGCATCTAGGAATTTGTCATTGCCCAAAGATTCACAACATAAAGGATAAATCCTCGGAGTTAAGTTTTCGGAAATAGAAACTGATGCATGATCAGAATCTCAACATTGGACTTGGAAGAATTTACCATGATAGAAGATGGCGGTGACGCTTTCCAATACATACATTCAGAATGACAATTGGCCGATGATGTCAACTCAGGAGAATTTGATCGCAGCCATGGAACTAATAGCATTGAAAACTTAGAGCTTGTTATCAAATAGCAATATCACTAGTTCCCACGGATAGGAACTACCGTGCAAATCAGGCTGGGGGTAGTAAAACGTATTGCTCAGGAATCCGCCGTCGCTTAGAAATTGGCAACATCAAGAAGGTGTAACCACAAGCCTTCAGGAATTTTTTTATTCCTTGGAAATAGGCAACTTTAAGGATGGATATTCAAAATCAAATAATCCATGCACTAGTTTCCAAAGAATGAAACTATGTCTAATCGAACCTTAATGATAGCGTTGACAACCAAGCAGGACATGCTCATTAGAAGATAAGCGAAGAAATTCATGCAAAATTAAAAACAAGTACTTTTGGACTTTTTCCTGATACAAGACCGGGATTAGAGAAGCTCAACTAGAGAGGGGTGGTCGAATAATTTGCCCCGCATGTTTAACTTATAATAGTGCCCGGACTCATGGTTGAAGAACCTTATCAATAGGATTTGGTTCACCACGGAAAATATATGACTGAGGAGTAAATATTATGGATAGTGCTCCCCAACGATAGGGAGCAAGGTAGAGCTTGGACTATTTGCAATGATAGTTGGTCGAAATGAACATGAAAACACATGACGGGAATAAAAGTTGAAGCTTAAGATGTGAAGGATCCAACTTCTGGAGGAGTGGAAGTCCCTATGCCAGACTAAAGATAGGATGACCAAAAAGTCATTCTAAACAATAAAATCTAGCATTCAACGCTGTCAGGATCACTGGAAGTACAGAAACGGGAAAAGCGATAATATGGAGTCATGCACTATATCCAACTTTGGAATAAATCGTCGCACTAGAACTCTAACGGTGGTAGGAATTTAGCTAAGTCCTCGAAAAGAGACAGTTGAAGATGGAGATCAAGACTTGACTCCGGAACGGTGTACATTCATCCGAGGCAAAACTTAGCTTCACCACCGGTGAGTACAATCCAAAATTCGACCATTTCCCTTCGAAATTGCAACCATCCCGGAATCATCGCAAAGGTTTTCTTTACCAAACTAAAGCACTACATGATCTCCGGGGTGTAGATAGCATTGCCAATGTTGATAATTGGAATTCTAATTAAAACCATAACAAAAGGTTAATGGACAATCGACCATGTAAAAGCGACGTCTCGAGATGACATCCAAGCTATTGACTAAAATTCACGGGATAGTAATTCGAAACTTATCTTGTTCCAAAGCACACTTTGTTTCCAATGAAAGCGTACTTTAGGGGGCAAATGTTAACTAGATTTTTAACCAAGCGGAATAGGAGTTAGAACGTTGAGACGAAGACGAAACGACTTGAAATCTTGCAAACACATTTAGATTCAGAATACAACTAACTCGGAGAGATTTCAACATTATTAGATATAAAGGGAAAAGCCAGTGCCGACTTCATCATGTCAGTGGAGACATCCTATACTTCCATATTTCTCACTCAAACTTTGCAGAGGTTCTTCTTTACATATTTCATGTGTGCCTAAGCAATATCAAAGGATTCTGATCAGCTGAATACCAAGACTGAAGAATTAGCGGTCGGAATGACAGAATAAACCAAATGATTAAGGAACCATCACCAATATCAACCAAATATCCAAACAAACTACTTGGAACATCCCAAAATCAAGTAGAAACACAAACGCAAAAGAGTCTGGCCTCCTTGGAGTTAACTAAAGAGGTCAGTATTGACATGAGAAGTAGGTACCGACAACTATGGTTAATCTAAATGAGGTCGCAACTTCTCACTCTCTTCTAGGTCGACTTCTATACTTTTCTCTAACTCTCTATTTGGCCCAATGCAATTGCTACCACTATAACTACAATCCATAGAGCAACTAAGGAGGGATCTGGATTTTGCTATCACTATGCAGGAACTCTGTCTCTTCTTCAACTCTTTTCACTTCACAATAGTCACAAGAATAGCTCCTCTAGGCAATTGTAGGACTTAGCACTTGTCTAACCCCTGTATTGGTGATTCTTTCTCTCTCAAACCCCTTGTAATCTCATACAAACAAGATCAAATCAATAGGCAAAGTTTTAAATCGGACATATGCTTAGTTAACAGTCGAACCAGTATAAAAATCTCTGTGTCTCTCTCTAATTTCTTTTATTTTATTGTTATTTTCAATTATCTTTGCCTTATTCTATCAGGGTTGGTGCTTTCACATACTCGTCTAGGGTGTTGATCCATTTTTTGGGTTAACCTATCAAAGATTTAGCATATAACAAACTCTTAAGGGCCTCGGTACTAGTATCAAAAAATTTGAGATCACCTATGAGACTAGCAAGCCAGTTCAGACCAATCCAGGGCTGTGGGATGGACAGAATATGAGTGAAGGTGGCCTAAACCGGAATAGAGAGAACCTACTCCATAGCTTTGCCCACCCCAAGACTCTATGGTATGATAATAAAAGGTTTTCCTTCAATGACGATCGGACTGGTCTTAAGAGCTCTAAGTCTACCTTCCTTTTAGCAAACTTGAAGTAAAACATTGTGTTGAAATATTGGACTTGGAGACTACCTTTCAATTTTCAAATGTGTTTGCTTTGTTATCGAACATCTTTATATGGAGGGGTGGATTCTAAGAAAAAACCAACTAAGAACTCAAACCAATAATTCACACCTTATTAAATCACTCAGGTAGGTGGCACACTAACACCGTCAAGCTTAACTGTGTTGAAGGTGTTAAGGGAGAAGGTACCAACATTTAATAATTAAAAAATCAAAATTAATTAAAGTCATACATAATAAATAAAATAATATTTTAAATCATTCCCTTAACTATAATGTGTATTTTATATTGTATAAAAATGTACAGAATTTTGTATTATTAATAAACATATATATATATTTGTGTGTGTGTGTGTGCGCGCACGCGCATACATTTTATCTATATAAATAATTTTGAATTAAAAATAGTATTTTTATATATAATAAATATCTAAAAAAAATATTATTGCCAAAATCTTATCTAACAAAATTAAATTTTGTAAAGTTCAAAAAAAATATTATGGTGTGTTTATCTTTTAAATTGATTTAATATTTCAAAATCGTATAATATATTATTATTTAAATTTTATTTTTTATTTTTCAGTCGAAATCATATTCAAGTGAATATACATAATTTTTAATTTATTTAATATATATATATATTCACTCATTCATATATACAACTATCAACATATGACGATCTATTGATATACCAACTTGTGATATTTCTAATAAAACAATATATGAAGCAATGACCATATAAATATTTATATATAATATTAAATTAGAATAGTACCTTTCACTAAGGCCTAAAGCTCGCATATTGAAATGAAGAAGTGAACACCTTGAATCCAATTCCAATCCCAAAGTTGTTAGCTCCCAAATTGCCTTTCCACAGATAATTATTTGATTTTAATTTGTATTTAATTGCTTGAATATCCATGGAGAGGGGAAGGGTAAATTTCAGCCAGCAAAGAGATAAGGGAGGTAGCAAAAAGATCAAAAGAAAATAAGGGTTACGATGTTTATATATTGGAGAGAGTAGAGAGCAAAAGTAGGATCAAGATCCTTAATTTTCTCTTACCCATTCTCTTATTTTTAAACATTCAAAACCACCTCTAAAAGCCATCAAATAATCAACCTATTTTGCTGCCATGATGGCCAAAAATATCAAGCCCCATATGGGCCTCAAATCCACTTCAAGCCTGAATAATACTTATTGCATTTAAATCTAACATAAATGTGTATCGATAGAGTATATTGATTAGTGTTTATATAACTATTATATGCAAACTATTTAATATTGCTCAGTACACATCAAGTAAAAAATTATAATTAATATTTCATAAATATTAATTAATTTATAAAAATTACAAATTAATTAAATCGAGTGAAATGGAGTATTCGACTTTTCTGTTGTGTGACTCTTAGGTGCAAATTTGGTCAGCGATTAATATCAAATATATTCGAATATTAACATTCAAACGTCACTTAGTAGGTGGTGTGGCACTATGGCCAAATTTATCGCTTACTTGGCATCAGTAAAATCCAATTTTACTTTATTAAGCGTTACCTGATTATGAAAATTATTTACGCCAATTCTCTTCGTCAAAACTGTATCATTTTGGACTTATGGAATTTGGTAATGGTCAAAATTCCAATACCACCCATATTCAACTCTATAGTTCAAACACAAAGTGATCAATAATAACAATTGCACTTAATCGTACTACTTTGGCCAAATACTTTGATTTTGTGTTGACTTCAGTTGACCGTGAAACTAAACTTATATAACTGAGGAGACGAACCCTTTCTTGAATAAAGTTTATGTTAGTGCGAAATTTCGCCAACACCAACACCCGAGGTCCGAAGGTATCTTTTCAGAAGTTGAATGGAATATTAGACCCAATAAAGAGGTTGTCGAGATGTGACATAACTAAGTCTTGAATCCGAGATGTTGAATCATAGAGTAATAACAGTATATGCAAAGAAGGCGTAGGAAGTAGATGACACCGAGAGTTTTATAGTGGTTTGGGCTGAAAATCCCTATATCCACTGTTCTTTACTTATTTAATTACTCATATATAGCAAGAGGCTTATTAATATTGAAACTAAGCATTTACGCTATTAATGAGTTTTTGAGTAGAGCTCTAATATAGGAAAGTACTATCTAACTTTATATCAATGCTTCTTCTTCTTCTCCCAAAAAAGGATCCCTTGTGCTTTGGGATTGCCGAATATTTATAGCCAATATGCCATGGCATCATTGGTGGAAAGCCTTCTCTTTGGATTGATGACCGAGCTTTCTACATGCGGTATAGATTTGAACGCTTGTCATTATCTAGTTAAGTGCATTTTGACATAGATTGCTGACGTGATGCTTATATATATTCTTTGGTTCCTTTCATCTATCTTGACCGTTAATCTTGGTCTAGGCTAACTGAGCAATTGATTGTTGATTCTTGTTGAAATGCCTTCGGCTTCAATAGTTGCTGCTCTCGACTAAGCTTGTTGTCCTAGTTGGACAATAGCCTTGATTCTTGGTTGACATTTTTACTCTTGCTTTTGGATAACATCCTTTCGGCTACTAAGTCTGGTGTTTAAGCTCTTATTGTGAAACTAAACAATGGGTCTCAGAATTACAAGCCAAAGAATTTTCTTCCCAAATGGTTGTAATTTGCATTTTGTGGAAATTATTATGTAACAAATGCCCCCCCAAAGTTCACCTCGGACGGTTGGTATTGTAACGACCATTGAGAACGACACTTAACACAACCTCTGTGTTCATGTGTCGTTGACCAAGCATCCGAAAGATGAGTTGTCATAGGGTAAACTAAAAGAACGGATTAGAACAAAATAATAAAGAACAAAAAAGACTCACATCGGAACGATCACATATAATACAACAATAATATAGTACATCAAGTTACTCCTAACATAGAGTTATCAGTGTTACACAAAACTACTACAACTATCAGATTAGGCAGTTATACATTCTGCCTTTACACTTTCTAATACTAGATACACATACATAATAATATAGTGAAAATAGATAATTAGATAGATAAAGGAGCCTCCTGCTCCTTCATCATCTTTAAAGGGCCCAAAGGAAACCTACTACTTTTGGACTACTCAAATAAAATTAAGTACCCGAGAGTTTACAGAAACAAACAACCTAGGTCAGACAATAAGTCTTGTATAAGCAAATCTCTAACAAATAAGGGTGGAAATAAACAGAATATGTGAGACACATCGTCGACGGCCGAACGGGTTTCCCCTTACAATAAAAACATCCAATCACAACAATGGATACAAATAATTAAACATCGCGAAGTGCTCACAACACTTCCGGATGTAATTAAGAAAAGGTAAGTTTTAAAATTTTGGAATCAAAGGAAAGAAAAGGGAAAATTTCCAAAAAATGACTAGGAAGGTGCACCACTCTTACCGAAAATATACCTCTAGAATACACTTGAGAATTACGTTGGCTCTCGAAAACCTCCAAGTCAAACCCCGCCAACCTTTACCAAGAATCCGGGTATTTCACAACTTATTGCATACAACCGAAATTGACCTAGAGTAGATGTGAAAGTAACCCAATGGAAGCAACCCCACGTAGCTTGGCCTCCACTCGTGCTTTGGTTTTAGTCATTTTCAACAAGGAATATCAACGCTCAAATGAGCAACAAATCGTCTTAGATTGATGATACCCAATGTAGAAAGATGAATCAATAGTTAATAAATCAACTACTGGGATAACTAAAAACGATCATATATGGAAATTAAATTTCATAATCTTACCACTACCTGTCGATTTCAAATTTGTGCTATTCCTCAATTGAAAATGAAGCCATGCAAGTTGAGGTAGTGTTACCTCTAGGCATTGCCTTGACAACATTTTTAACCTTCGAGATAGAAGCGAGTCCATGCCTCGACGTTTAGTGTTAAAAGTATGGCTACATCCTTTCCATATAAGCGATATCATTTATAGAAACTTATTTCCATAACCAAATCGAACTTTTATACTTTTAAAACCGAACTTGCGCTGGGATTTCACATCAGAATTATTAACTTCAAACAACTTTATCAAAATGATTGGTTAACTTTTAAAAACATGGTTAATTAAATGAATAATTAACCTTAAAATATCATTATTGAAATGATTAATTGATTTTGAGACATCATTAACAAAATGATTAATTAACTTTGAATATCATTCATTAAAATGATTAATTAATATTAAAACATCATTAATTAAAATGATCAATTAACTTTAAATATCATTCATTAAAATGATTAATTAATTTTAAAAAACCATTAATTTAATTAATTAGTTACCCTTAAACATCATCATAAACATGATTAATTTAGTTTAAATCATCATTATTAAAGTAATTAATTAAACTTAAATGGTCATTATAAAAGCGATTAATTAAAATTAAACCATCATTATTAAAGAAATTAATTAATCTTAAACCATAATTATGAAAATGATCAATTAAAATTAAACCATCATTATTAAACTAATTAATTAATCTTAAACCATCATTATGAAAATGATTATTAAGTTCTAATCATCATTATTAAAGTAATCAATTAACCTTGCAAAATCCAAGCATAAGTTTTAAACCAAGGATTCCAAAAGAGATGTTGTTTTCAAAAGTGCCGATATAGCGATAGTGAAACACCCCACACCCCTTAGTATACCCAAAAAGGGCACACTAAAAGATGTGGTGCGTTATAGATATAGCTAAAGCATCACAGAGACTAAGATTCACAAGACAAATAAATAAAAATAGCGAAAACATTTAAAATTAAACTTCATTTCAAAACAGAATATGTCTTAAGAACCAAATACACATGTATCGTGAAAAATACAATCTCAGTCACATCATCAGAGTACATAAACAATAAAAATCATCCCTCTCATAAAGCACCAGTACATCCAAAGTCAACTGAAAAGAAAACTGAAAAGAAAACTGAAAAGAAGAAGAAGAATACACGAAGAACTCCAAGAATATATCTCCAAGCGGTCTAAATCTACTGTCCTTGATTCTGCTGGCCTATGGGGGAAAAGGGAAAATAGAGGAGTGGGCCAGACTATAAGTCTGGTGAATGAAAGTAATTACTTGCATTCTTAAACAAGATAAAGATAATAGACTAAACAATAGTTCTAGTATGAAAGGAAAATACAGAAAAGATAAAACTGGGATAAAATAATGTTTCTGATTCTATTTGCTTTGATTGTGATTGTTTCAATTGTTTGCACTTGTCTTTAACTATTGTGATTAGGATGAAACCCTAATCCTATTTTAATTAGGCTGAAATCCTAATTCTACCCGTTTATCGGCCTTCTATCCCTGTTGTACCACTGTGAACCAATCATGTTGGTCACAACAAAAGACACCTGTTTAGCGCTTGGAATGCAGTAGCGAATTATTTACCCTAATCAATGCTACATGCTTGGTCATCGCCGATACACACTAACTGTTGCTCCCTATTTTGACCTCTTATTTACCCTAATCAGCATAAGCTTGCCCAGCCTCATCTAATCTGTTGTGAGACCATCAGTCCTAGTCTTAAAGGAATGCTGCCCAGCCTCACCTAAGTGTTTTGAGACCATCAGTCCTAGTCTGAAAGGGAATGCTGCCAGTACTGGTCCTAACAAACAAATTCTAGTTTGCGCCCTTTGCCCAAATCCCCAGATTTGAGCGTATATCTATTGGCCACTTATTTACCCTAATTAGCATAAGCGTGTCCCAGCCTCTTCTAAGTATTGTAAGACCATCAGTTCCTGACTGAAAGGGAATGTTGTTGGTACGGGCCCTGCTTCTACCTTTGCTTATTAACTTAGTGTAAGTTTTAAAAGAAGCCTCTTCTGTTATTTCTGCTCTATTTGCTTATTAACTTAATCTAAGTCTTAAAATAAGCCTTTGTTATCTCTAATTATAACCTATGTTATAATTGTAACTCTTCTATTTTACTTTTTAGTTATAACCACCAGTTATAAACATGCTTGCAAATATCTTAATTTTCCTATTTTAGTCTATCTCCATTTTATTACAGTCTTTCTTATTTTACATCTAATTTCTGTAAATTTAGTGTTTATTTCTATTTTAATCCATATTAGCGAATTCTTTTCTTTTTAATGTTCTATTCGCGTAAAAAGGAATAAAAAGAAACTAACATTTACATGCTAAATTCTAACTTAAAACAGATATAAATAAAATGTAAATAACTGAAAATAACCATAAATAACTGTAAATAACTATAAATAACTTAATAAAAATAGCTGAATAAAATAAACTGAAAAGAACTTCTAAAATTTACGTAAAAATAGACTGTAAATAAACTTACATAAAAATTGTCTCAAAATTGTAGAAAAACTACAACTATTGAGAACCCTATTATTTTAAATTACTTAAAAATCTAAAATATTTCCAAAACACTCACATGTGGTCCTTAGCTCTATTCCTAGGCCTTCCCAGATCCACTTCTAGGGCGTAGAATATTTTTATTAAAATGATCTCCTACTAAGAAAAATTTTCTTTTTAGGGTCCAGCCTCAGGCAATGAACCCAATTAGGAGAAAATTTGAATGAGAAAAATAGCAAGGTCAAGAGTCTTATTTATAGTGTAGCTTAGGGATCTCAGGCCGTTGGATTTGAAGATTAAATCTGGTGCAACCACGTCATAGGCTCACTAGGAATCGTCGGATGGAAGCACGAACACACGAGATTTGAAGAAAATTGCAAAACAACGTGTACGCATCGTATCTGGACGAATTTACGTCCAAATAAAAAGGCAGGTCGACCTATAAGCTTTGAAGGTCGACCTAGCTACTTTGGGGGTCGACCCTAGGGTCTACCTAGCCTTTTATATTATTATATTTTTTTCGTTTTAATTTTGATTTCTTATTTCTCTCATATCTTCTTCATACTTACTCGTATTTTGACAAATTATATATAAAAATTGATCAGAAAATCACCACGGACACAATGGTGCAACTCCCATAGCTCGATTTTGATAATTTCACAAATTTATTTTATTATTTAATTAATTCGTTAATTAATTATTATAGCTCAAATTTTGGGTTGTTATAGATAGTCTCTATACGGACACTTCCGTACACACTTTCACATGTCATTTATTTAACCAAGCATCACTTAGTATAAGTATGAGCATATATACAAAGGTAAACAACAACAGTACAACATGTAGATGGCATCATTAATATTAACTACTTAAACATTTTTAGCTAACTTCAAATCACTGACTAAATACTAAAGGCATTAACTTTTTAAAGGGGTAACCGAGCCAACGGACAATCATTTGCAAACATATACAAATACAAGCAACATGCATATCTTTTTCTACCAAAATAAAGGCTTGAACTTGTTAATGAAAAGTGAGATTTACTCACATAGATGAGCAAGAATTTCAACCAAACTCTAAATCAGCACTTGAACTTGAATTTTTCTTGCTAAAGATGGATTTTTGGACCCTAAATGGACTAAGATGGTTCGGTCAAGGGGTTATAGAGCTCGGCCATGATTGGTTTGAGGAGGTATGGGTATTGTTTTGGTTAGTGAGGAGATGTAGAGGAGAAATAAATGAATTTTAGTGTTTTTACTTAGGAAAGAAGTGAAATAAGAATAGATTTTTGCATTTGAGAAATTATGAAGCCATTAACAAGTATTTTTAAAAGTTTTAAGGAAGGAGATGTAGTTTTGAAAAGTGAGAAAATGAAGAGATAAAATGAGAAAAAAAAACAGTTTTCTTTTATACAAAATGGAATATGTAAATTACAAAAATATCTTGAAAGTACATGCCCTCCATTCCCTTAATGCCACATCATTAGGGATGGCAATGGGGCGGGTCTAGGGTCCAAATCCGGTTGACCCACCCCTGTTTTGGCCCGCACAGACCCACCCCATTAGTTTATCGGGGCTGGTAGACCCGTGACTCGTTCTTGAGAGCTTCGGGTCTAGGGTCAGATCGAGTCGGGGCTTGGCTGACCGCCCCAACCCGACCCGCACTACTGAGATATCATGAAATCGCTTTAGTATTATAATGATGATTAGTTAATATATATATATTTATATATATATATATATATATATATATCTATGTGTGTGTGTGTGTGATTATGACATGGATATTATAATGTTCCAATCAATAAGCTATAAAAAATTTATAGTATTAAGCTGCATCATTGATAATTATACAATAACATATGCATATTTTTTTGAACTATTTGGTACGTCACATTTTTATTATCTTCCCTTATCATTGTAAACACATTGTTATTTTTATTTAAAGTATCATTTAGTAACAAAAAATATAAATATATACACATTAGCACATAATTTTGAATCAATAAAAAAACCTCGTCAGGTCTCGGGGCGGGCGGGTCTACCCTAACCCGTACAGGTTTCGGGTTCGGGGCAAAATTTCGGACCCGCACCAGGTCTACGGGGCGGGTCCAGGGCGGGGTCTAAAAACCTCGGGGCGGGTCTGGGGCACAAGAAACCCGCCCTAACCCGCCCCATTGGCATTCCTACACATCATTTCCATCCACGCTTCCTTGTTCCACATGTCCCCTCTTCCTCTCACACATTCCATCATAGTACATACATGAGAAAATACTTTGGATAAAAGAGTGTTCTTATGTACTTAAGTTGATTTTTATACTCATGGAATCTTTTTTTTTTCTCTTTTTAAATTCAAACTCCTTTTTTTCTTTAGTAAATACATTTTCACCTTATTATTTAACTTATCCATACTTTTGTTATTTAATATATGAATGTATAAACGTATGCTAAGTGTTCACAACATTTCTGATAACTTTTAGATGACGAACGGTCGAAAATTTGAAAGACGATTTCAGATCACATTTTCTAATTTTCTTTGAACAAATTATTTTTGTAAACAAATTTTGAAAATTATTTCCCTATCACTAGTTATTATTTAATAGAGTTTTATTTGTGTTATAAGATTTATTAATTAATTATTTAAAAATATATTAAATATTTAAATTTTAAAGTAATTAAATTACGGATCGTTACATCCTCCCCTCCTTAGAGGAAATTTCATCCTCGAAATTTATCATACATAACAATATATACCATATGAAACCCAAATGATATCATTCAATCAAAAAGGTACAAAGAAAGCGACTTCACCACAACTGTGAGTACACTAAAAGACACTACAACATACAAACAACTATGACAGCAACTCAGGATATGAATCCCTAACATAGTCCCCTGTTTTCCAAGTATAATCCCTATCATCCTCATTCCACTGGACCTTAACAAGATTCACTTCCTTCATCCTCAATCACATTATTTCTCGAGCGATGATACAAATAGGCCTCCTAACAACGGCTAGGTTAGGTTGAACCTCCAAATCCTCTTATTGAGCCGGTTCTACTATCATTGAACGGTCGTTTACATATTTCGTAATGGGATACGTGAAATACGTTGTGCACATTCGATAGTCTCTCTGGTAACTTCACTCTATAAGCAAGTCTACCAATCCTGTCCAGAATGGAAAAAGGGTCAATAAATCGAGGGGCAAGCTTCCCTGACTTCCCAAACCTCACAATACTCTTTAACGGAGAAACCTTCACAAATATAGAATCTCCCACTGAGAACTCAAGATCCCCGTGCCTCTGATCCACATAACACTTTTGTCGATCTTGCTCTTCCTTCATCTTCCTTCTGATATCAGCTATCTTCTCACTTGCTTCTAAGATAATGTCGGGCCCATGGACAATTCTATCACCAGACTCAACCCATCATGAAGGAGAATAGCACAAACGACCATAAAGATCATCAGAAGGGCCATGACGATACTTTCCTGATAGTTGTTGTTGTAAGTGAATTCAACTAAGGGTAAATGATATTCCCAAGAACCTCCAAAGTCGAGAATGCATGCTCGCAATAAATCTTCCAAGATTTGGTTCACTCTCTTTGTTTGCCTATCTGTCTGGGAATGGTAAGCTGTACTCAGATTCAACTCGGTCCCTAAGGTATTTTGTAGTCCCTCCCAGAACCTGCTAGTGAATATCGGGTCACGGTCACTTACAATACTACTAGGAGTACCATGAAGCATCATAATCTCCTTCACATACAAACTTGCCAGAGCAGTCCTAGTTGGCTTAACAAGAATGAAATGAGCACTCTTGGTCAGTCGGTCTACTATAATCCAAATACCTTCATTCAATCTTCTTGACCAAGGAAGTCCATCAATAAAATCCATAGAGATCTACTTCTACTTCCACTTCGGGATCTCAAGCGGCTGAAGCAGTCTAGTTGACTTCCGTTGGTCACTCTTAATCTGCTGGCAAGTTCCACAGTGACTCATAAAGATCGAAACATCTCTCTTCATATCCATGAACATTTTGGTCACTCCTGGATGGGAAGGTTACCTTGAATGGTGACACTCAACTAATACTTCCCTTTTATCTCCATTAACATTCAAAACACAGATATGCCTATTCATTCTCAGTACGCCTCGGAGATCAATCTCAAAACTAGAAACAATACCTTCTTGGACATCCTTCTTGAGTTGAGCCAAAACAAGATCTTCTTCTTTATTGGCTGTGATCCTCTCCATCAATACTGGCTTGATATCTAAGTTCGCAACCATCGCAACATTCCTACTCAATGCATCCATAATATCATTTGCTTTCCCAAGGGTGTAAAGAATCTCCAGATCATAAGAAGCAAGGAACTCTAGCCATCCCTGATGCCTTAAATTCAAATCTTTCTTGGTAAAAAGATATTTTAAGGATTTAAGGTCTGTGAATAACTCGAACTTTTCACCCAGAAGATGGTGCCTCCACGTCTTCAGTGAGAAGACAACATCCAAAAGCTCCAAATCGTGCGTAGCATAATTTTTCTCATGTTGCTTAAGTTTTCGACTCGCATAGGCAATAACCTTCCCATGCTGCATCAGAACTGCTCCCAAACCAGTATTGCAAGCACCTGTATACACTATTAAACCTCCACTCCCATCTACAATAGTCAAAACAGGAGCGCTAGTCAACTTCTCCTTCAATTTCTTGAATGCTTGATCACACTTAGGCATCCACACGAACTTAACATCTTTTTTTGTTAACTTTGTCAGATGAGAAGCAATCTTTAATGATCCAATGGTAAAATCCGGCCAATCCCTAGAAACTACTACCTTCCATAGCATTTTTGGGCTTCCTCTAGTCTTGAATTGCCAAAACTATAGCTGGGTCCACTGATATGCCTTCTTCTGAAACAAAATGCCCCAAAAAAATAATTTTAGATTTACAAAAATGGCATTTAGCAAATTTAGCCTTCAACACATGGCTCCTTAGGTTATCAAGTATGACTCAGAGATGGTACTCATGCTCCTCCTCCATATTCGAATGAACAAGAACGTCATCAAAAAAGATGAGGACAAATTTTTATGGACATCTCGGAACACTCGATTGATTAAGTAAATAAAGAAAGCAGGTGCATTAGTTAGCCCAAATGGCATAACTAACCACTCGTAGAAACTATTGGGAGTCCTAAAAGCTGTTAAGGGCACACTCTCCTCTACTACCCTTAATTAGTGAAAACCGATGGCAAGATCCAATTGGGAAAATATTCGAGTGCCGTAGAGTTGATCAAACATGTCGCCAATCATTGGTAAAGGATATTTATACTTAATAGTCCTTTTATTCAACTCTCGGTAGTCTACACATAACCTTAAATGTTAGTACCTTAGGCATTGGTTTTGATGACAACAACCATTTGACAATATATTAAATATAGATATTAACGTTTTTATCAAGTTATATATAGTATATAGTGTAGGATATTAGACAAGTGTTGATTGACAAGACTATACAACATCAAGAGAAGATTCAGGAGGCTGATATAGAGATTCAAGGGTTAGAGATTGAAGACTCATGAGTATTGAAGATTCAAGCTATCCAAATAAGGTATAGGGTCATAGATTATTGTTAAAACCCTGATAGCACTTATTTGATCACTCTCTCTATCTCTCTTCATTTTTCAAAAAGGTTTAAAAATATGTTCTTCGATTTTAAATGGTTTTCAAATATTCTGAATTTCAAAAATGATATTATAGAATCCTTTTTCAAAATGATCTTTCAAAATGGCCTTCAAATGTTTTCTAACTTTTGATTTTATTTACAAGATTATTATATTTTGAATAATTAAGTTTTTAATTATTTATATTTTAAATATACTTTTAAGTCTATTATACTTTGTAATAATTTTAGTTTTATGCTTTCTAAATGTTTATAAGTATATTATAACATTCATTATAACTTTGTTTCTAAATATATATTCACTCATACTTTATATATATTATTTTTCTACAGCTATTAATATTTTAACCCTTTATATATTTCGAAACAATTTTATAAAGTTTTCTTAAGTTTTGATATGATTAAAATGTGTATAAATTATGTTTAGATGATTGTATAAATTTCAAAATATTCTACAATTCTTAATATTTTTAAAATAATTTTTATTAAGTAAGTTTTCGAAATACAAACGGATATGTCGACATACCCTAATACTATATGTCGGCAAATGGACCAATTTATTCAAAATTCAAATTTAAATGGAAGTGTCTTTTCATCATATCTCTTTGCGAATGGATATGACCACTGTTTCTCTATAAATAAGAGGATTTTCCAATGAAATTTTTACTACTTTCTCATATTTTCCCTCCTCTTTTACTCTATTGAATTCTAAAAGAAATACTACTCAAAATATTCTCAAATTCAATCAGAATCAAATTCAATTTATTGATTTGATTCTCTATTAATTACTCTTTCATCTCTCTCTTCTCTATTACTCAAAACAAGATCAAAGTGCTATTCAAAGGGTTATAGAATCATTTGTACTCAACATCAAGACACCGAGTCTCACTACGCCATAGATAGCCTATTGCAACGAAATTACAAGGTGTTGCTAGCTACAATGTAATGATAGCTAGCTGATTTTTGTCTATTGCAACATTCACTTAAATGTGTTAGCATAGATATCAGCAAAATGTTGCAGTAGCTATAAATATATTCAAATTAATAAAATTAATAAAATTTTACACCTCAGCGATCCACACCATCATTTAAAACAAAATCTCAACCATCAATCCACACCATCAATCCACACCTTAGCAATTTCCATTTCCCGCTTTACTTTTCTTTCTCGTTCCTCTCTGTGTGAAAATTAGGGCACATGATTTTTCTTTCTCGTTCCTCTCTGTGAAAACTAGGGCACGCGATTCCAGTTGCTTTGATGCTCTGATTGATCGAATCTAGTGTGAGAAACGTTTTTGGTAGCTTGCTCCTTCGTTCTCCTTGATTGATTGCTCGAATTGCTTTGACTTCATCGTCGGGTGCGATGTGATATTATTTGGTATGTTTTCTGCCTTCTGGTTTACTTGATTATTCTCGATTTTGGTTACACTCACACGCTTTTGTCGATGATGAATTGGGATTTATTTATAGGCTTTATTTCCTATAATCTCGAGTTTAATCTTTCTGTTGGACTTTGAGAAATCTGGTATGTTGGATTGCGATGATGTATTGGTATGTTGGATTTTGGTTCACTGGCTTGATTTTTCTTTGCCGATGATGA
This sequence comes from Allium fistulosum, assembly GCA_030737815.1. Taxonomy (NCBI): domain Eukaryota; kingdom Viridiplantae; phylum Streptophyta; class Magnoliopsida; order Asparagales; family Amaryllidaceae; genus Allium; species Allium fistulosum. Next base: position 343,242,358 of record CM060904.1, read on the forward strand.
ATTGCGATGTGATATTATTTGGTATGTTGGATTTTGGTTCACTGGCTTGTTTTTTATTTCTGATCTGAGCTTGTTAGCTCATTTCTGCTGCATTTGTTAAACCAGAACTTGAACCTTTGTTAAACTTGTTCACATACCTTTGTACCTTGCTCACATACCTTTCTGCCTGATGCATTCACTGTTTTTGCTTGATGGGCTGCCTATGTGTACTGCTGTGTTTCTTGCACTGGCTTGTCTACATTTTGCTGAACCTGGTTCTTGTTTGTTTTGTTGGTTGCTTGGCCCTGAGTTGAATCCAGTCGATGACTCGGGTTTGACCTTGTGCCATGTCCATTTTTTTTGGTTTGTCTACATATCTGGTTGCACTTGAGTATGAACTTGCACTTGAGTAGTTGCACTTGAGTAGTTTCTTGTACCAAGCCTTATGATGCATGTATGTTCATTCATGTACATGCATTTCTTGGTCATGTTATGTTGCTTGCTGTATTGAGTACTACTTTGTGTACTTGGCTTCTCCTTTGTGCATTTTTGCCTGAACTGTTGCTTGCTGTCTTCCATACTGTCTTGTATCCATGTGTTGCATTCATGTTTGGCTTATGCACTTGTGAACTGCTGACTTGTGCACTGTTTTGTTGCTGCACTGGTTGACTAGGCCCTGAGTTGAATCCAGTCGATGACTCGGGTTTGACCTTCTGCCATGTCCATTTTTGTGGGAATTTTCAATCGTCCATGAGATAAAAAATGGGAAACGGCCTTGTGATATATGCAGTGATACACTGTGTATATCACAGGTTGTCCGTGCAAATATTTGGTCCCTGTCAGAAAAAAATATGAAAAGAAACAACCCAAATACCTGAGGCAAATAATATAACAAAAATATTTTCATTTTCTGTTCGAGTTAAATATTATTTTCCAGATTACTGCTTTTGAATTATATGTGACAGGTATTGAAGACTGGACAGCTGGATACAAGCTTGAAGACAGAGTCAAATCAAATGTGCATGAATGTATGAGTGCATGAGCTTGAAGACAGGTTTCAAAGAAGGCTCGATCTTCCAAAATCGGGAGACTGCGGGGCCTCGGACCCCCGCCGACGCTGCGCCCGGACCCGCTACTCGGCTCGCCTTCGGCTCAGCACTCGGCTCGTCATATATTTGTCAATGCCGGTGTCTGTATAAATTGAAACTGCATATGTAATGAGTGAACTGAGTGATGTAGTGAGGAATATCTGTATATGTGAATATCAGTGTTATATATCATTGAATTGTAAAATAGTGGAGTCAGGAATTTGTACTATTTCAAATGTTGAAATAAAATATTTATTTAAATAAATTACTGTTTGAATATCAAATTCTGTGCAATAGCATTTTATTAAATAAATATTTATTTCTATTAAAAAATCAAATATGCTCTACATTGTGGGCCCCACAAATTCAGAAAGTTAATATCTAGCAACATTTTGGAATGTTGCTACAGACACCTTTGGATGTTGCTATAGACCCAAATAGGGTTCTATTGCAACAATATTTCTTATGTTGCCTTAGTTAGTCAAAATGTTGCCTTTGAGGTCTGCGGCAAAGCGGCAAAATGCATCACCGAGAAAGTGTTGCCTTTGCCCTTTTTTAGCCTACAGCAACATGTTTTGGCACTTCCTGCATCACTTCTTGGGTGTTGCAGTATGCAATCTATGGCGTAGTGTCTGTAAATTCTATGAAATCATACTCTTATATTCTTAGGTGTGCTTGGTGTCCCTGAAGTCCAAGTGGGTGTGATTGTGTCCCGTTTGAATCAAGTTAGTGTGCTTGGCGTCTTGGAAATTCAAGTGGGTGTGATGGTGTCCCATCTTAGTGAGTGTACCTAGAGCTCGAAAAATCTAGAGGGTGTGTCTCGTAGCCTTGAAATCGAGATTATATTGACTTTGATATTTGAAAAGAAACAGTACAAGAAATTTTACGGGATTGGATGTAGGGTAACTCTAAACCAGTATAAAATTTCCTAGTGTGATCTCTCCAACTCTTTACGTTTTACCTTTACTGCATTTATATTTGTCTGTGTTTCCATCTGTGATAGTTGATTATGCATTGTTTCATTATAATCCTAAAAGAATTTAAAAAGATTCACAAAACTCAATAAACACTATTCACCCCCCCCATCTAGTTTTAAATTAGCCTTAAGAACCATCTTCCGCAAATTAACATAAAGGAAAAGTCCTCCTTTGTAAAAAAATGACCGGCGATCCCCAACTAGAAGTTCTACGTCCTATCAATCCCTTCTGCAATAAGTCGAAGGTCTGGCTTTCTAACTCTCTCCTTTCTTTTGGAGCCAACCTTCTTAGAGCTTGTATAATAGGTCTAGTTCCTAGAATCAGATCAATTCGGAACTCCACCTCACTGTGGAGAGGTAAACCTTGCACTTCATTAAAAACATCCACGAAATCCCAAACAACTGATATATCTCTTATCTCCTCCTTCGCTACTTCGAGTGAATACAGAAAACTACTCATCAACTTGTTAGGCTCCTCACAAAATATATCTACACTAATGTCTCCAGCACCACTACCTCCGACGATCCTTCGATCACAATCCAATACTGCTCTAAACTTAGATAACCAATCCATTCCCAGCAACACTCCAAAACCCATAAACCAAAGAACAAACAAATAAAAAGAAAAAAGATGATTTCGATAAGAATAGGCACATTTAGACACATAGTGTCAAGATTTATCGGACCCCCAACAGGGTTTGACACACAAAGGGGATTATTAAAGGATGGGTTTAAGTTTAAGTTTATCAACGAGATCAATTGGAATAAAACTGTGGGAAGCACCCATACTGAATAGTATGATAATAGGAAAATCATAGATGCATAATGTTCCTTACAACACTTACTTCCCCTTCTGTCCTGAAGCAGTGGATGGTATCCCCTCAATAGCAAAAGCCTGTCCTTGCGTCCCCTTCTTAGGAAAAGGGCACTCTTTCTTCATATGTCCTTGCTTATAAGAATTGTAGCAGATCGTAGTTGGGCAACTGGGTGCAAATTGACCCATTTTGTTGCACTTAAAACAAAGAACGCTTGTTAAGTCGAGCTGCTTATTTCGCACTGGAACCCCACCCCTGGGTTTCTAGCATCCCCACAATTTCTTCCTCTTAAACTTGCACTTGAAATTCGACTTTCCTCCAACAGGAATCACTGACAAAAGTTTGGCATTAACTACAAGCACTACTCCCTTTTGGACACCCTCCTTACTGTCAAGAGCTTCGAATCTTAGAGCTATACAGATCGGGTTGGTGAATGTACCCGTAAGATGGTTAGTCATTTCTCTCTGAAACTTCGGTCGCATTCCATTCACAAATATTTCATTCTTTTTAAGTGGTGTGTCTATCAATCCAAGTCCAAAATCGGATGATACATTAAACTTATGTTCATACTGGGCCATTGTCATATCACCTTGCTTCAAATCCAAGAAACTCCTAAACAACTACATCCTTCCATCCTCTTAGATAAATTGCACTTCAAAGACTTCCCTAAACTGTACCCAAGAGAACTCCTCCTCTGGAGTATTAGCCGTTACAGAATCCTACCAGTCCATTGTTGGCTTTTGAAGCTGTGCGATGCCAACAGACGCTTCTCTGCATCTTCTAATCTAAGATCTCTTAATATACTTTCACAAGATCCAAGCCAAGTCTGAACTCCAAGAATATCCACGGTACCATAGAGTGGTTTCCAACCTAAAGTGGTGTAATTCTTGCACAAAGTCGGAAAGTTCATAGGAGGTTGAACCTGTGCTACCACTACCTCTATGGGACCTACATATAGCACATTTCTAGCTGCTCTACCATTTGTAGCTGTGCTAACTCCAGATCCATCCCTTCCTTCTCTTTTTGTATTCGTCTTCTATCACCTAGACAGCTAATAGTTACCTTTAGAACACAAGCATAGGGTCAAAATAGTTTTAAGTAAAACGACACTAAGGATCCAAAACGAGACTTTAGAGGACAAATATTATTATTATAAAGAAAATTATAAATACACTCTCTCAAGATTAACTCATTCTAGGGCATCATTTATCCCATCTCTAATGAGTTGTAGCCAATCAGGCTAAGGTGTTCGCTCAACCAAGCTCTGGTACTAAAATACAACAATTATATAGTACATCAGGTTACTCCTAACATGGGGTTATCAGAGTTACACAAAAGTACTACAACTATCAGACTATGCAGTTATACATTCTGCCTTTACACTTTTTGATACAAAATACACATACATAATCGTACAATGGAAATAGATAACTAGATAGATAAAGGAGCCTCATGCTCATACATCGTCTTCAAAGAGCCCAAAGGAAACCTACTACTCTCGGACTACTCAAATAAAATTGAGTACCTGAGAATTTGTAGAAACAAACAACCTGGGTCAGATAATAAATCTAGTATGAGCAAATCTCTAACAAAAAAAGGTGGAAATAAACATAATATGTTAGAACATGTCGTCGACTACGGAACAGGTTTCCCCTCATGGTAATAACATCTAATCATAATAATGGATACAAATAATTAAACTTTGCAAAGTGCTCATAACACTTCCCAATGTAACTAAGAAAAAGAAGTTTAAAATTTTGGCATCAAAGGAAAGGAAAGGAAATTTTTCCAACAAATGACTAAGAAGGTGCACCCTCTTACCCAAAGTATACCTCTAGAATATACTTGAGAAGTATGATATCTCTTGGAAACCTCCAAGCCGAACCTGCCAACCTTTACCAAGAATTCGAGTATTTCACATCTTATTGCGCATATAACCAAAACCGATCTGGAGTAGATGTGAAAAAACCCTAATAGGAGCAACCCCACATAGCTTGGCACCCATTTGCACTTTGGTTTTAGTCATTTCCTATAAAGGATATCAATGCTCAAATGTGCAACAAATCGTTTATATTGATGATACACAATGAAGAAAGCTGAACCGATAGGTAATAAATCAACTATCGGGGATAGTTAAAAATGATCTTATATGGAAATTAAATTTTATAATTTTACCACTACTTGTCAATTTTAAACTTGTATTATCCCTTAGTTGAAAATGAAGCCAGGAAAGTTGAGGTATTGTTACCTCTAGGCATTGCCTTGACGGCATTTTTAACCTTTGAGATAGAAGCGAGTCCATGCCTCGACGTTTAGTGTTAAAAGTATGATTCCATATAAGCGATATCATTTACGGAAATTTATTTTCCATAACTAAATCAAACTTTTATACTTTTAAAACTTAACTTGCGCTTGGATTTCACATCATAATTATTAACTTTAAATAACAATATCAAAATGATTGGTTAACTTTTAAAAACATGGTTAATTAAATAAATAATTAACCTTAAAACATCATTATTAAAATGATTAATTGATTTTGAAGCATCATTAACAAAATTGTTAATTAACTTTGAATACCGTTCATTAAAATGATTAATTAATTTTAAAACATCATTAATTAAAATGATTAATTAACTTTAAATATCATTGATTAAAATGATTAATTAATTTTAAAACACCATTAATTAAATTAATTTGTTACCCTTAAACATCATTATAAAAATGATTAATTAAGTTTAATTCATCATTATTAAAGTAATTAATTAATCTTAAGCGATCATTATAAAAATAATTAATTAAAATTAAACCATAATTATTAAAGTAATTAATTAATCTTAAACCATCATTATGAAAATGATTAATTAAAATTAAACCATCATTATTAAAGTAACTAATTAATCTTAAACAATCATTATGAAAATGATTAATTAAGTTCTAATCAACATTATTAAAGTAATCAATTAACCTTGCAAAATCCTAAATCAAGGATTCCAAAAGAGATGTTTTCAAAAGGGCTGATATAGCGGTAGTCGCTATACGGACACTTCCGTAAACACTTTCACGTGTCATTTATTTAACCAAGCATCACTTAATATAAGTATGAGCATATATACAAAGGTAAACAACAAAAATACAACATGTAGATGACATCATTAACATTAACTGCTTAAACCTTTTCAACTAACTCCAAATCACTTACTATTAGTAAAGTCATCAACTTGTTAAAAGGGTAACCAAGCCAAAAAAACACTCATTTGCAAACACGTATTAATACATGCAACTTGCATATACTTTCACTACCAAAATAAAGGTTTAAACTTATTATTAAAAAGTGAGATTTACTCACATAAATGAGCAAGAATTTCAACCAAACTCTAAATCAACACTAGAACTTGAATTTTTCTTTCTAAAGATGGATTTTTGGACCCTAAATGGGCTAAACGGTTCAGCCAAAGGGTTATAGGGCTCAGCCTTGATTAGTTTGAGGAGGGATGGGTCTTGTTTTGGTTAATGAGAATGTGTAGAGGGGAAAGAAATGATATTAGTGTTTCTACTTTGGAAAGAAGTGAAATGAGAGTAGATTTTTGCATTTGAGAACTTAGGAAGCCATTAACAAGTTTTTTAAAAGCTTTAAGGAAGGAGATGTAGTTTTGAAAAGTGAGAATTGAAGTAATAAAATGAGAAAAAAAAGAGTTTTCTTTTATAAAAAATGGAATACGTAAATTACAAAAATATCCTTAAAGTACATGCCCTTCATTCCCTTAATGCCACATCATCTCCATCCACACTTCTTCTCACACATTCCATCAAAGTACATATGTGAGAAAATACATTAGATAAAAGAGTGTTCTTATGTACTTAAGTTGATTTTTATATTCATGGAATCCTTCTTTTTCTCTTTTAAATTCAAACTCCCCTTTTTCATAAGTAAATACATTTCACCTTATTAGTTAACTTATCCATACTTAAATTATATAATATATGAATATGTAAATGTATACTATAGTGTTCACAAAATTTTCGACAACTTTTACAAGACGAACAGTCGAAAATTCGAAAAATGATTTCGGTCATATTTTTTATTTTTCTTTAAACTGATTATTTTTGTAAATAAATTTTGAAAATCATTTCTCAGTCGCTAGTTATTATTTAAAAGAGTTTTATTTATGTTATAAGATTTCTTAGTTATTTATCTAAAAATACATTAGATAATTAAATTTTAAAGTGATTAAATTATGGGCCATTACAGGTATGAGGTGGGCTTTGGAAAGAATGGTATCATATTATGCTTTGTTCTTGGCTTGTTTGTTCTGTTTCCATCATCAAGTTGATCCTAAGCTTTCAGAAAAAGTAATATTATGGGAACTTTTGGGAGCATTACCTTACTTAGACAACTCGTAAAGATCTAATATTATATAGAAGGTTTTGAAAACAATTTGAAATCGGTGCATAGAGGCGAAGGCTTAGCTGGTTTCTTTAGTCAAGTGATGAGTAGCTACTGGTTTTGAAAACCAAAGGGTGAAATTTTAATTTGGACCATGAGGTCGAAAACTTTAAAATCATATTTGCCACATGAAGCTATCTAGGCTAGGCGGTAAGTGAAATTGCTTGAATGCAAAAAGGCGAAATCTAAATCTAAATCAAGACCGTATGGTCAAAACTTTGAAAATCGTTCTTTCCACTTGAAGTCATCTGGGCTAAGTGGTAAGTGAAACTATTTTGATGCTAGAAGGAAAAATCTAACTTGAGATCGTGAGGTCAGAACCTTTGAAAAACATGCTTTCCACTTGAAGTCATTTGGACTAAGAGGTAAGCGAAACTGTTTTGGTGCTGAAGGGCCAAATCTAACCTGAGACCGCGAGGTCGAAACTTTTGAAAACTATGCTTGTCACTTAAACCCATCTAGGTTAAGTGGTAAGAAAAATAGTTTTGGTGGCGGAGGGCAAAATTTAATTTGAGACCATGAGGTCAAAACTTTTAAAAACTATGCTTGTCACTTGAAGCCATCTAGGCTAAGTGGTACGTGAAATTGTTTTGATGCCGAGAGGCAAAATCTAATTTGAGACCGTGAGGTCAGAATTTTTGAAAACTATGCTTTTCACTTGAAGTCTTCTAGGCTAAGTGGTAGGTGAAATCATTTTGGTGCCGAGAGGCAAAATCTAATTTGAGACCGTGAGGTCAGAATTGTTGAAAACTATGCTTATCACTTAAAGCCATCTAGGCTAAGTGGTAAGTGAAATTGTTTTGGTGTCGAGATGCAAAATCTAATTTGAGACTATTAGGTCAAAAATTTTGAAAACTATGTTTGTCACTTGAAGCTATCTAGGCTAAGTGATAAGCGAAATTATTTTGGTGCCCAGAGACAAAATCTAATTTGAGACCATGAGGTCAAAATTGTACTTATGGCAAGGAATTTGTAAGCGATCATTCGGGATTGGACTTTGAAGAGACGAGTTCTGGTCTTGCATTAAATGTGAGTTCAAGTATCAGTAGTTGATTGGTTATTTTCAAAAGGCGCCTCTTTTTTCTTGTGCAAGGATGATCTGTTATCTATGGAAACCTTTTGACATTCCACTTATGGGTAATTGTTGGATGATATCTACGGTGAGAAAGACTTCTCTCTCTTCAATATATACTGGTCTTTTTAATATAAACAATCTCTTTTCCTTCTCTCCTCTTTTCACTTGTTCAAATTATGAAACCACCATTGATACTCTCAACCTTTCTTCGATTCCTCTTTTGACATCTGCCCTATTATCTTAGATTAGACATGGATGCTCCTATTAGGACCAGACAGGAACTCGATGAGGTTTTGTCTTCGTATGGGATCACAGGAGTTGAGACACTCGCTCCTTGGTCCAGGATGCATTATAGCAATCCTCCAGAAAGGCATTTTGTATGGTCTGTAGAGCATTTTGAACATGGGATTTTCCTACCCCTAGTGCCCTTATTTATTGATGTTCTAGAATTTTATCTTATCAATCCATTCCAACTCTTGGCTACATCCTACACCACTTTATCTGCCATGCCGATCCTATATTCCGAAAGAGGCTATCTGGATATACTTGTTATTGAGATCAATTACATGTTCAACTTGTTAGAGTCCAAATCTATTGTAGGATTTCCCATGTATTTTCTCAAACTCCTAAGGCCATCTCCTCTATAGGATCCATTCAACAAGATAATGCCACGTCAGTGGTTCCATGTTAAGGCCTCTTCTGATCGAATTTTCACCTCTTTTAATAATGTCGATATGTCTTTAGATATTTTTCTTTTCTTTAGCCTTACCTACATTCTTAGTTGTGTCTCCTTATTTTGTTAAATCTCAAATAGTGAGACTCAAGAAGAGTACTAATCCAGCGATCTTTAATCATTTTAAAGATATGAATAAAGAAGTCGTGAAAATTCCATGTTTATGGGATATCGACACTTGGTTTTTACCGAAAGCAAACTGAAAGCTACGGGTCTGATACCTCCTCCTGTTAAATTTGCTAGACTTAAACCTTCTAGGAAGTACGAGATAGCTTGTACCATAGTTATTAATAGCGGAGAAGAAGCCGAATCTAGTCCAAGGGAAAGCAAAACTGATGGTTTTACTCTTAATTCTTTGAACTAACATACTTCATTTTCCCAGTACAACTTAGTCTTGATTCTAATTTTACCCTTACCCTTTTCTCCTTGTTGCAGTGGTTCTTTCTCCTAAGAAGACTAGCCCCCTAGATGAGGTGAAAGGGACTAAGAAGAAGTCTAAGTTGATGCTTTCCGATAAGAGTATTCTCGGCTTGAAGAAACAAAAGGTTGTCGGATCCTCTAAAGCTGAAAGTCCCAAAGGGAAAGCTTCGAACTTGCTAGTCGAGAAGAACAAGAAAGCAGTGGAATACGTAGAGCTGCTTTTAAAGGTGACCTTTTCAATACCATTATCGAAGCGCATGTTAAACCTCCGACTCCTTCCCTAGAAACCCAAAAATCAATCGAGTATAGCCTTTGGAAAATCATCAAGGTAAACATTCATTTTCACATGTAGGCTTATGATTCCAATATATGTTCTTATCTTGTTGCTTCTTGTTAAATTGTGGTGGAAATCTCCGCCCTTCAACATGAGTGGTTGAAAATGGAGGTGACAGTAGCCGCGGCCGAGGAAACGAAAAACGAGTTTGCAAAACTTAGGGCTAAAGTCAAGAGGTGAATACTCGAATAGAGGAGATGGGTAGAACTTTGGGAGAGAAGGATAATAAGATCGAGATTCTTGAGAAAGCCTTAAAGGAAAGGGACGAAAGGTTAGAGAAAGTGGATGATAGGGTAGTCGATAAGGATCGCTACGTTGCTAGAGATGAATATGAGAAGGAGGCAAGCAGATGGGCTTTCCAAGTTTTATTTGTTGCTTATGCCCACCACCAGGATCAAAACATGACTTTCTCTCCAGCTTATATTGGGAACCATGCTACCACAGTAGAGGCCAACTTCGCTAAAAGGTATGAGGAGCGTCAGAAGGAGAAAGATACCGAGAACAATGCGAAACATGAAGCCGAAACCCCAGTAGAGGAGGAGGAAGGAGTGTAACATCCCCCTGCTTGGAGGCCTAAAACTAACGACTACAGATGCTGCAGCCATCCATAGTTATTAATCTTCGACGACCAAATATGGCGGTGCTAGATACATTGATACACAGATCACAAGAATATGGAAAAAAAATTAACAATTCAAAAACATATTTCCACATTCAAATCAAAACATTTCATGTTCATTACATAACCCCAAAACGTTAACCACGTTCAGCAGAAATATAGTTACTACACATACGCCATGAGCGACATATGAAGATGCCCCCTTGGTTGATCAAAGTATATAGTAAGGCTAATAAATCTGCCTTTACATCCAAATACACAGCGGAAAAGAAAACTCTAAATAACTATCTGCCTCCCGCATGCCTCTGGAAGCTTTATTCATCTAAGAAAAACCTGAAACATTAAACCTAAAACTACTCAAAATCAATTGAGTACCTAAGAGTTTATAGGGAAAGCAAAAACTTCGAGTCAGACATAAAGCCTGGTATGAATAATAGTCTATCATCTCAAACCAAATAGATATCTAGTGAGACCACGCCGCTTAGCGGAATGGGTTTTTCCTTCACTAGTATCCTAAAACCTTTATAAAACCATATACTGTGCTCCTGCATCTACAATGATTAAAAACATAGTATTTCAAAACATTATGATGATATGCAAAACAAGCAAATCAAATCTGGATTTCCCTATCCCCGTTTATTCTGACTATATGTCTCAATTATAGTTTCTAGGATTACTATTAACCTATGAGTTTTCATGGGCTAACTAATAACCTGTTAAACATTTAAAGACTCCCTGTCCAATTACATAGTTTTCATGGGCTTATTATGAACCTGTCCATCTGACATCTTCATTTACACATAGGTTTCATGGGCTAACTATGAACCTGTTTATCTGACATCTTCATTTACACATAGTTTTCATGGGCTAACTCTGAACCTGTTTATCTGACATCTTCATTTACACCAAATTTTCATGGGCTAACTATTAACTTATTGGCCCTACCAATATCATACAGTTTTTCATGAGCTTATTGGAAACCTATCGGCCCCTGCCAATATCTTTCCTTTATATTTTACTCATTCAGGAGTTTATTCAATTTATATTCACTACTGGGTTAACCTAATTGGTTCTCCTATCTTTTTTCCTAAAATACAGTTATGGGTCCATTATAAAGTGAATATATTCATATTAGAAGAAGCAATATAACAACATAGCAATACTACTCCTGTGGGTTTAATTTATCAAAGATAGATTCTTCTTAAACCATTATAAAAGCTTCTTTAATATAGCCATGGTTTTTCCTTTAAAAATAGAGTTTCGGTTATAAAACCTTTCGATACCTTCGAAGCCTAGCTTTCGACTTCATAAGGTAACCTCCTTCGAAAGCTCTTAAAAACATTAGGCTCCTGCCTTATAATACTTTAAATTCTACCATTTGAAAATATAAAACTTGGTCAAAATAAAATAATTTTACAACCCCTTCGAAAGTATCTCCTTCGAAGGCAAAGAAAACCAAGCAAACATATTCGAAAGCAAAGAAAACAACCCCCTTCGGAAATATAAAACTTTGTTATAGTCATAACTTTTTATAGGAGTAGAATTAAGATCTCTAACCTATTCCATTGTGTTCAAATGATGGTTTTCCTTTTCGTAGAGTGGTCACAATAGAAAAATGGGCTTACAGTTAGAAAGTTGTGCCAATTTAAAGTTTACAAACGAAGTTGGAGAAAACTGCTACAAAAGGGCTTCCGCAACGTTTACAACTGTTGTCGAAAGGTAGCTTCCAACAAGGTCGGAAGGTGCTTTCGAAAAGGTCGAAAGGTTCAACAAAAATGCTGCAGAAAAGTGTAGAAATGTTGCGGAAGGTTCTATGACGAAAGGTTGCTTCCGACAAGGTCGGAAGGTTTATAAAAATGCTGCAGAAAGGTGCACAAATGCTGCGGAAGGTTCTATGACGAAAGGTTGCTTCCGACAAGGTTGGAAGGTTTATAAAAATGCTGCAGAAAGGTGCAGAAATGCTGCGAAAGGTTCTATGATGAAAGGTTGCTTCCGACAAGGTCGGAAGATTCATAAAAATGCTACAGAAATGCTGCGGAACGTTCTATGACGAAAGGTGATTCTGACAAGGCCGGAAGGTTCAGTGGCAGATTTGTAAATAACTCAAAAACTGCCACACTTATTCTTTGTCAAATTCCTATTGGTTAATAACATACTTTAAAAATTCTTTGTCAAATTTCTATTGGTTAAAGACATATTTTAGCAATTTATTTGCAGAAAATCTGCTATAAATCAGATTTATTATTTTTGAAATTATTTTCAAAATAATTAATTATATTAATATTTTAATATAATTATTAAGTCTTTTTAGCTTAGAAAATTCATAATAAATTGAAATCACTTGGAAAAAATCTCAAAATCTCAAAAATTCACCATAAATCATTATTCTATCCAAACAATGATTATTAGATCCAAACATGATCAGCATAGCAAAATACATTCAGTTACTATCTATAACCAAACCAAAACAAGTAAAAATGAGATGATTTACACTATTATTCACCTTGATTAGTTAATTGGAGAATGGGATAATTTCCTAGCTTTAATTTCTTAGCTTTATCTTCAATTTATTGTTCTTCCTTGAGCTTTTAATAGCTGGCCGAAATATAGGTGAGGAGTTATGAATGAGAAAGTAAAAGTTTATTAAGGTGGAGGGAGAGATTTATACTAAGAAATGTTGCCCCATTTCCTAGCTTACCCCTTAGGAAATTCCTTCTTCTTAATTTGATTAAGTCCAATTTTAGTTCATTCATTAAGACACATACATTGGATTTATTAATCTCATCTCCCCAATTATTCACATTATTCTATTTAATTTATCCAATTAAATATCTTGAATAATGTTAAACAAAAATTAGAGGTGTTACAAGGAGTCACTTCTGCTGACGAGGAGGTATAAGAAGATATTCCTGATAATACTCTTGATGGAGGAGACATGTCGTGACTTGTCTTTGTAACAATATGAGTTTTTATAACTTTCAACTTGCATAAATTCTTGGACGAAACCTCCTTGATCACTTAATCATATTTGAATTTCTATTCAACTTGATGCAATTGTTGCATAATGTTTCAAACTAGAGTAGCCGATGTGAAGTCCTTCCTTATTTTGTCGTCTTTTATGTCTACTAATCTTAAGTCAATGTTCCTTAGGGAGTATCCTGCTTGAACCATTGAAAGACTCAACAAGAATATGCTTCTCTTTACCAATCTTAAGAGAACAAGGTAGCCAAGCTCTAAAAGTTGAAAGTGACACTTTAGTCTTTTTAGATTAAGAGCAATTTCCTTGAGTCAAAGCTAGGTCCAAAAACTAAAAGCTAAATTATCTCAGAGAAGAGCATGCCCTAAATCAATATATGGTCTCGAGAGATGGTGTTGCAATTCCTCTTGAACGAAGAGAGGAAAGGAGGCTGAGGATGATTAACGTGCTCCATCCCAGATCGTAAATACTAGTGTTTTGGAGAGTTCCGACTTATCATTTCAGCTTGCTTAATTGGGAGGGATCCCTTCCTTTTGTTTTTATATTCTCATCCCCGGATGCTTTTGGTTTTGTAATTCGGTTTTGTAATATCATTCCTTTATCAAATTAGGTGTTCTTTTTCGCTTAATCCTTGTAACATCTTCTTGAATGAACTATATATAAAGGAATTTTACTTCTTTCAATTTTATTTCATGGGTCATCACTTTGCTCAAGCATGTATTAGAATGTTCTCTTTGCAAGGTATCTCTTGCCCTTGGTGTATCTTTGTCAATATATCTCGAACCCAATTGAGTTCCATTATTGACTTCTCGTCTGGGGCCAGCCTAGTAGCATGATCGGGAAAAAAACTATTGTGAATCTGCCAGATTCCTTAACTTTGGGAACTTTTCCCTTCGATTCCAATCTGATCCATCCAATTATGAACTCATGCATGATACTTCTTGATCGTGGCTCACTATAACTAGGAATCTACTCAACATTTTAATTTAATTGAGAATCTACCTAACATTCTAATCTAATTGGGAATCTACCTGATCTAATTGGGAATCTACCCAACATTGATCTAATTGGGAATCTACCCAACATTCTGATCTAATTGGAAATTTATCCAACACTGTGATCTAATTGGGAATCTACCCAACACTCTGATCTAATTGGTAATCATCTTATTGGGAATCTACCCAACACTCTGATCTAATTGGGAATCTACCCAACACTTTGATCTAATTGGGAATCTACCCAATGCTGATACTACTGGACCATGGCTCACTACTATAAGGAATCTACCCAACACTCTAATCTAATTGGGAATCTACCTAATGCATGATACTACTTGAGCATGGCTCACAATTATTGGGAATCTACCTAACACTTTAATCTAATTGGGAATCTATCCAATGCATGATACTACTAGATCATGGCTCACTATTATTGGAAATCTACCCAATGCATGGTTCCTTTTGACCATGACTCACTATCAGCATACATTCTACTTTTTGACGTCTTTTTAAACCCAAATGACATTGGCCTTACACTGTGTTGTGCATTACTATGAGGTGCCCTTATGGTGAGGTCTACCAACTTATCGTTGGGTCCCAATCTACAACCATTTGTGGTTGGCGTCGGCCATCTACAATCAGTTTTGGCTGGTGTCATCCGTCTACAACCACTTTTGGCTTGTGTCAGCCATATAACACTACTTTAAGTTAATTGGTCATACCTAATGCTGTTGTAACATGGCGAATGGGAATATATATACATAAACATTTTTTTAAAAGGGTGCTTTCGAACTATTTTGTAAAAGGTTTTCAAAATTTATAAATCATGTTATTTAATAGAAAGTTTAATCCAAGTTTGGAAAAGGTGATTATTATGTACAGATTTAGGAAAATTGAAATTCTTCAAATATCTCATCGGAACAATAGAACAATTTCAGTCACTAAGTTCTAAATGCAAGCATGGTATGCGAAAGTTCTTAAGGAGAGAAAACATATCAAAAGAGATATTGTAAATACTGAGACTTGAATATTACCCCATAGTTGGAACTCGGGACATATTTTTGTCAAAAAAGGATGTAGCGAGACCCACTAATTAAACATCTAGAGATCCGAGACTACGAGGTGCCCCTTAGAGTTGAAACTTTCGACGTTATAACCGGGATAAACACTTCAATGGAACCGTGGTCCTTTATTTGTCCATGGGAATTTGACTTATGAAAAGAATTCTTCTTGCAGCTTCATCCTTCTAAAAGGAAACACCTCATGCATTCATTTGATAAGGGTTACATAGAGTACTCTTGGAACTATAAAAACAAAACAAAGTGAATAATTCTTAAAACATGATATTTAATCTTATTTCTAATAAATTTAGTTAACTTCCCTTTTTGTATGAATTTTTTGATCGCGTAAGAGAGCTTTCGGCATTTGTCTGTTTCATGCCCATTCATCAAGTGGCAAGTGCAATAATTCTCACTCTTCGGGTCTTCTTTCTTTAGTGGGGGTAATCTGGGTAAGACAGGTCATCACAAGTTTCCATGAATATCCAATACAAGGATTGACTAAGTGTGGTAAGATCTTTTTCATGCTTCACTTCTTTCAAAACCTATCATCTAGGGTAACCGGGAGGGTTCTCTTGTTGGAAGGAACCAGACCTTCATATTTCAACAATTCAATGGAAAGATCCCTAACTTCACTATTCAGGGGCTTAACAATCTTTCGAAGTTGGATTGATTCATGGGATGATTCTTGGAGATATTTTGAAAGCTACATGATCTGAGAAGCTTGAAGTTCATAAACAGGATCATACTCTTTACCATTCTCTTTCTCCAAAATGAGGGTGACCAATCTTTCATTGTTGTCTTCTTCAACGAGCTGAATGCGAAGCTTGAGTGGTAACTCCGGGGTTAGCTTCTTATCCTTGAAGTTAATCATGGTTATAGGGATGATGTTATTGAGTTTTCTGAGAGAGAACAAATGATGGAGGTTCGGAAGCCCTTCTTCTAGCGCCAAAAATTTTAGTGAGAAATTTCGTCAACACCAACACCCTGAGGTCCGAAGGTATGTCTTCTGAAGTCAAATTGAATATTGATCCCGACAAAGAGGTTGCTAAGACATGATGTAACTTAGTCTTAAATCCGAGATGCTGAATCATAGAGTAACAACAGTATATACAAAGAAGGAAAAGCATGGAAAGTAGATGATACAGAGACTTTTATAGTGGTTCAGGCTGAAAGTCCCTACATCCACTGTCCTTTCCTTATTAGTTACTCTTATATAGCCAAGAGGCTTATTACTTTGAATTTAAGCATTTCTGCCATTAATGAGTTTTTGAATAGAGCTTTTATATAGGAAAGTACTATTTAACTTTATACCAATGCTTCTTCTACCTCTCCCAAAAAAGTGGTCCCTTGTGCCTTGGGATTGCCAACTCCTTATAGCCAATATGCTATGGCACCATTGGTGGAAGGCCTTCTCTTTGGATTGATGACCTGGCTTGCTACGTGCAGTATAGATTTGAATGCTTGTCATCATCTGGTTGAGTGCATTTTGATGCAGATTGATGACATGATGCTTATATATATATATATCTTTGGTTTCTTTCATCTATCTTGACCGTTGATCTCTGGAGCTAACTGAGCCATTGATTGTTGATTCATGTTGAAATGCCTTTGGCTTCGGTAGTTTCTACTCTCGACTAAGCTTGTTGTCCTAGTTAGACAATAGTCTTGATTCTTAGTTGCCATTCTTACTCTTGCTTTTGGATCATATACTCCCGGCTACTAAGTCTGATGTTTATGCTCTCGTTGGAAATTAAACAATGAGTCTCAAAATTACAAACCAAATAACTTTCTTTCCAGATGGTTGTAATTTTCATTTTATGGAAATTATGGTGTAACAATTTCACTTCCAATACTTCCACTCGACCCAACTATAGTCATTTGATAGATGTCATGCTATGATTTAACTTTATATATAGAAAGGAACAGGGCAATGCTATTGCATTCTTAGTGCTATATGTCGATGACCTTCTATTGATTAATAATTTCACTTCTTTATTACAATCAATGAAAGATTAGCTTTCCAAGAACTTCTCTTTGAAGTCTTTAGGAGAAACGGGCTATATACTAAGGTATAAAGATCTATAAAGATAGATCTAAGAGGCCGCTGGGATTGCCCCAACCTCTGTACATAGACACCGTACTAAAAATGTTCAGTATGGTGAATTCCAAGTGCGGAAATGTTCCAACATAATCTGGACTCATAATTTCTAAGAAGGATGCCCCTTATACCGATAAAGATAAAGAACTTATGAAGAGGTACCCCTATGCTTCAACCATAGGATGCATAATGTATGCTATGCTATGTACTAGATTAGACGTGGCTTACACATTAGGATGCGTGAGCTAATACCAGTCTAACCTTAGAGAAAAGCATTGGATGGCTGTAAAATCTATACTGAAGCATTTAAGAAATACTCAGGACTTATTCCTCATTTATGGGATTGGAGGCCTCCTTATAAAAAGGTATACGGACTATAGCTTTCAGAGTGATATTGATGATAGTAACTCGGTGTATGGTTATGTCTTTACGCTAAACAGCAGTGTCGTCAGTTAAAAGGTTCCAAACAAGAAATAGTAGTTGATTTGATGATGGAGGCCGAGTACATCGCCTTCAATGAAGCAGCGAAAAAGGCAGTCTAGATGTGCAAGTTTTTGAGTGAGTTTGGAGTGATCCCCAATATAAAGAATCTAATGGTATTGTTCTGAGCCGAGAACAATGTGGTGATACATATCATAAAGGAGCCCAGATCACACATGAAGTCATGACATATTCTTCGGAAGTTCCACCTTATTAGAGAATTCATTGAAATGAAAGAGGTAGATACCAAGGGCAACATAGCATATCCATTTACTAAGGGCCTAAGTTGGTCGGCTTTTGATAAGTTGATCGAAGGGAGGGGATTGAGATTCCATAAATTGGCCGCAAGTGCAAATGGAAGATTGATAGCGTTAGGGGTATTCCTTAGGGGCAATTCTAATCTATTGTAAATTAATAACTCTATAATCAATTCTCATTCATAATAAATTTGTTTACTTTCTGTTATATATTTTTTATAATGTGTTATAAATAATTAAATGCTTGATTAAAGTATATTTAATAGAAAATCCATAAATGGTGTATTTGTGATAGAAATTATAAAGAGTTGTAATCATGAGCATTGTATCACAATATGATAAACACATCATTTTAAACATTCCTAGTCTAGATGCATCGAGACTGGATATTGATCATCCTTTAAGACTAGAGTATGTAACACTCTCCAAATGTTAAGCAGTGCATTGCTTTTGACTGTTGAGAATACTAAGGGGTTACGTAGGATAAATATGGAATGACTCATTTGATATCTTTTTGTTGGTTAATATAACTAATGCGAAAACGAAAATATTGATGTGACCAATTTACATAGTTCTCTTAAATTCAGAATACAGTTGATCTTCAATATAAAAGCTCTACTTTGATTATAGTCAAAGTGTGGCACGACGTACATCGAATGACTATAGTTGGGTCAAGTGGAAGTATTGGAAGTGAAATACTCTTCAAGAGAGGATTCGACTCCTCAGTTACATGAGGTTAGTATCACGATCAACTTAAGCCAATGCACAGTCAATCTCTAACTAGAGTAGTTTGATTAATAATAATTTTTATTATCGAACCAAAGACTTTGTGTTTGGACCATAGAGTTGAATATGGACATCATTTGAATTTTAACCATTACCAAATTTCATAAGTCCAAAGCGATATAGTTTTGACGAAGAGAATTGGTGTAAATAATTGTTACTGCCGGGTAACGCTTAATCAAGTAAAATTGGATTTTACTGAAACTAAGCAAGCGATAAATTTGGCCATAATCCCACACCATATTGCTAAGTGAAGTTTGTGCGTCGAATTGTTCGGTATTAATCATTGGTCAAATTTACACCTAAGAATAACACAACCGAAACGTTGAATATTCCTTTTTCAGCCAATTATTTAATTTGTTGTTCTTATAAATTAATTAATATTTTTAAAATATTAATTATAATTTTATTTGATGTGTATCAAACAATATTAAATAGTGTACATATAATAGTTATACAAACACCTATCAATATTCAATATTAATACGCATTTAAATTGGATTTAAATGCAATAAATATTATTCAAGCTTAAAGTGCATTTGAGGCCCATATGGTTCTTGTTATTTCTGGCCGTGATAGGGCCTGAGAGGGCCGACTATAAGATGGCTAAGAGGGAGGGATTTTAAATGTTTAAAAGAAGGGAGTGGGTAAGAGAAATTTAAGGATCTTGATCCTACTTTTGATGTCTAGCCTCTGCCTTATATCAACATCTTAACCCTCACTTTAGAATTAATTTTTGGCTGCCTCCATCATCTCCTTTACTGCATAACATATACCCTTCCCTCTCCTCAAATATTCAAGAAATCTAAATACAAATTAAAATCAAATAATCGTTGGTGGTAAGGTAATTCGAGAGTTAGCAGCTTTAGAATTGGAATTCGATTGAAGGAGTTCACTTCTTTGTTTCAACTTGCAAGCTTTAGTCTTTGGGGAAAGGTACTTTTCTAATTAATATCGTACAAAAATATTTATACGATCGTTGGTACATATATCACTTTGTTAGAAATATCACGAGTCCGTATATCGATGGATAATCACATATTGATGGTTGTATATATAAATATATGAATATATTAAAGAAATTATGTATATTTACTTGCATATGCTTTAGGCCTGAAAAAAATTTCAAAATTTAAATAACAATATATTATATCTTTTACAGATACTAAATCTAATTTAAAAGTTAAATACAACATAATATATGTTTTAAAAAATTTACAAAATTTATACCGAAAAAGCTTTGGCAAAAATAAATTCAAAAATTTATTTTATATATTTATGTACTATTATTTAATTAAAAATTGTTTATATAAAAACATGTATGATATATATGTTTATTAATAATATAAAATTTTATATAATACAAAATATACATTATTGTTCCAAAAACGCTTTATTTCAAAAAAAAAATAGCATACGGGTTTAATTAATTATAAATTATTAAATTATTTAAAATCAAAAATTAAATTAATAAAAAATTAATTTTTCTACCTAAAAGCAGCAACAATATACGTGTTTAATTATAAATTTTTATCTATATATAATTATAACTAGTTTTATGTTTATATGTAATATACATTTAAATTAATTTAAATATTTTAGTTCATATTTCATATTATAAATAATCTAAATTATTTACAAAAAATATTTAAAAATAATTTTATAATTTTATTTATTTATTTATATATTTATATGTGTTTATATATATATATATATATGTATCTTAATAAATGCTTTATGTATATAATATACAACCAATAATGTATAATATTATATCGTTATATTTATCCACAAATATATACAGGCACACACACGTTTACATAGTATTTTGATGTGTACATATATCTCTACTATTAATAAAAAGAATTCAATGAATAGGATTTCACCGGTGTCTTTTTGAAATTCTGAAAATACCCTTCCATCCATCAACTAAATCTCATCAATGGTTTGCAACCTCCACCACCAACCCCTTCCCAACTATTCATCAACGGAATTTAACTATCAATTTACATCCACTACCACTAACAAAAATGCTTGAAATAAATATGTTGTAATCATCAAAGCTTTTGCACTTATAGCACACATCGATCCATCAATTTTTTATTATATAAAAAGTAAATTTCTTTAAATATTAGATGCATGTACATGTAGTTTATACTAATGTGTGTGTAGACACACACACACATTTGGACAATTCATTTGTATACACGAGAGGCTAACATATCTGTTGCATTATAAATCTCAGCATCTGTACACCAGCATGTCAAACCATGCATACATTATCATGTTGCACGTGCGCGCGTGCACATATGTGTATATGATAAACATATATAAAGTATAATACAAATTATATCAAATGAAGCTCTATTTATAAATTTTAATGAAATACTGATTTTATTTAACAAAAAATTTAGAAAAGTTTAAAAGAATTAGACTACATAGGCCCATTAAAAATATAATAATGGAAATTTTATGAAATTTATCTAATTATTCCACTGCAGGCTGGCTCGGTTTTCACAAATATATCAAAGTTCAAACAGAAAATATTAATGTGACAATATTATACAATTCCCTTGACTTAAGAATGTTTTCGAGCTTCAATGTGAAAACTCAGTTTTGATTATAGTTAAAACACGGCATGACATCCATTTAATAACTATAGTTGGGTCGATTGGAAGCATTGGAAGTGAAACACTATTCAATGGAGAAATCATCTCATTAGTTATACGAGGTTAGTATCACGGTCAACCAAAGTCAACTCAAAGTCAAAGTCTCAGGCCAAAGCAGTGAAATTAATAATAATTATTATTATTGAACCAAGCCTGTTTGGAATATATAAGGTTAGTGTGGATGATATTTTAATTTTGACCATGACCAAATTCCGTAAGTCGCAATGTGATATAGTTTTGACAAAGAGAATTAGTGTAAATAATTATCACTACCAGAACCGCTTAAAATAAGTAAATATGGATTTTACCAAAACTATGTAAGTGATGAATTTGGACATAATGTCGCACCACTAGCCAAGGTGATGTGTGAACGTTATTATTCGAATTGTTCGATATTAATCATTAACCGAATTTACACCTAAGAGTCATACAACAAAAATATTGAGTACTCCGACTACCACCTGATATAGTTAAATTATAGTAATTATAAATTATTTAAATCAATTAATATTTGTGAAATATTAATTATAAAATTTTATTTGATTTATGTTGATCAGTATTGAATAAAAGTTGTATACATAGGTATCGATATACATTATCGATGTACGTTTAAATTAGATTTAAATGAATATTATTTGATCAAGCTTAAAGTAGCATGGAGGCCCACATAAGGTCCTTGTATAGCTGGATAGAAATGGAGGGATAAGGGATTGGTTTTGAGTTTGAATCGGCAAAGAAAATAGTGAATCCAGACACTATTTTCTCCTTCCCCTCCTATTTAAACTCCTTTATCCCCTTATTTTGTGCGCTCTCGTTTTTCCTTCTCCCCTAGTCATTTTTGGCCAAAAATTCTTCCTAGTCCTCCTTCATTATTTCAAGCTTCAAAACACAAATTCAAATAAAATGGTGCACCGGTGCATAGATCGTTTGGTCGGGTAGCTCTTTTTGGAAGAGATTGGATTTAAGTCCGATATGGTCAATCAGATTCAGCATTCAAGATGTTAGTTAAAGTAATACCCTTATTTGCATTCATATATATACACACATACACATTGTTAACCCAAAAATGGATCAACACCCTGCATTGAGTGTGAAAGGACCAACCCTGTTCTTACAGAGCAATAATATAGAAAAATAAATGTAAAAGGAGTAGAGATAGTAAAAAGACAAGAAGATTTTTATAGTGGTTCGGCTATTAATTAAGCCTACATCCACTTTATAACTTCCTATTAAGTAACTGCTATTACAAGTTGAATCGGATTACAATATGATTAAATCTTCAAAGTTAGATCAAGTCACAAGTACAAGAGTTCACCGGAGAATCACAGTAAACCCCTAGATGACTACTATGTGAGAGGAGAAGAGTGAAGAATAATCTCTGCGGAGTTCCAGCAACTAGTCCCTCAGATCCCGTTTATGCTGCAAGTAGGATCGTATTTATAGGGGTGGAGAGCAATTGGGCTAGGCCGCTTTGCCCGAAGCCTACACATGATGCCATAAAGGAGTTCAAAGAGTTTCATGACGACCCGAGCTAACCTAATGGATCGCTAGTGATCCATAGGTGATGGATCGCTAGTGATCCAATTACTTAGAGTATTTTTGCTCCCCACTTTTCCAAAAGCTTACACTCGATGATACAAAGGTGCTTTGAAAATTTCATAATGATTCAACATAATCCCATGGATCGCTGGCGATCCATGTACTTAGGAGATTTTTGGACTTCTTCCTTTAGGTTGCACTCCTTGTCTTATGCAGGTACTCTCCATGTGATTTCGTAGCTAGTTACCTTGTTTTTACGATGATCGTACATGAGTTAGATTAATCTATGACTAGAATCAGATGGGTCTTCACAACCTGAATTAGGTTGCTTGGAATACTATGAAACTTGGCAAACATCCATAAAACATATATTGGTTTGTGATCCAAGATGCTAGAATGATCCATGGAGCTTCCTTATGGATCGCTAGCGATCCATGGGTCATGGATCACTAGTGATCCATCACCTTAGTGGATTTTTGGATAATTCTTCTTGAATCTTTCTTGGCTTATTCTTCTGGTCCTTTTGGTTGATTATTGAGTTCTTTTGGCTTGGCCTAGATGTTCTAACTCATCTGCATTCCTGCTTGGGAAAAAACCCAGTTTACATTTGCTCCCTAGACTATGCCTTGATTGTAAATAAGGTGTGCTCTAGAAGTAACTGCTTTTGAGTTTCCATTTTGTGAAATGTAGTTGATTATGTCGAGGTTACCATGCAAGTTTGGCTTTGACTATTCAGCCGTCTATTTAGTTTTCACTGTGAATCGTCGTCGCTCGCAGAAACAAATTAATTTCGATCCTACAATTTTCAAGATGCTTGTAAACAACATAAAGATCACGCTTGGAAAATTTGGAGAAGATAGGTTGCAACCTGATGGATCGCTAGCGAACCATATGTGATGGATCACCGATGATCCATAGTCTATGGATCGCCAGCGATCCATAGACTTAGCAAATTTTCTGCCTAATTAGCTTTGCTTGAACTGACCCTTCTCACGCGCCATCATTCATGTATGCTTCTTACGACCCGAGCCAACCACGAGACCAATCCCTTAACCAGCCTTTGCAACTGCCGCCGTTGATCCTTATTGTCGTAGCCTACTACTGCCGACCTCTGCTTCCCCTTGCTACCACCTCGAGCCAAAGCCTAGCCCCAGAATCGTCGCTTTTTGGATCACTGATGACCTTGTAGATCGCTATCCCTAACCTGGATCGCCACGAACCCGAAATTGAACCCGTTTTCTTTCGATCTAAGGTTAGTGATGACGTGGTTATTGTATTAGTGGTCATCGCCAGTGAATTTGGGAAGATCTATGGGTGAACGAAGCGGGTTGATTGCGATTTATTAGAGGTCGATAGTGCAGTCGTGTCTTGCAATTGACGCATTTTGCTATCATTGTCCAATAAATCAAAATCGACTTGCACGTGGCCTCGATGGTTCCGATGAGGCGGTTTACTATGTACTTGATCATCTCGAATTAATTTTACTATTGCACGCTTGGGAATAGAAAGAGCTTTCTGTGTCTCTTTGGACAATGGATCCGTTCTCGATCGTCGATCGATAATGGGTAAATGCGGAAGGAATAACTTCAATAAATGACATGAAAAGCCGTTTTCTTTTTTCTGCTACGAGTGAACTATCTACACAGGATATGGCATTCGTAGTGTAACGAACCGCCTTTCTTGCATTGGAAAGACGAATCATTATGGGTTGAAGAAATAAGAAAGTTAAGAGAAATAATAATCAAACACAGAATCTTACCACGCATGGAACAACATATAATAGATAATGTAGTATATTATATAGTCAAGCCAAAATATTACTTCAGGGTTCAATGATACAAGTTCTAGACTAGGACAATTACAACTGCTTGTCCACAAAAGACCTAGGTCATACATACATACATAAACAGCGGAATACTTACTAATATTAATAACTATCCATGAAGTCACCTGCTCCAGCTCCTTCATCATGCTTTTGAGAGAAACCTGGATCACTTGGCTACTCATAAAAATTGAGTACACAAGAGTTTAGGGAAAATAAAATAAACTCCGGGTCAGACATGGGTCTGGGGTGAGTAAACTCAAACAATAGAATATTGATTTGAAAACTCTTTTGGAAACAAGAGTATCTTATAAGACCACGTCACACATAAACACAGAAGGGTTTTACCTTACGATAACTAAAACACCTTCTATATAAAATCGATGATATTATTATAATGTCTAAGGGTTTAAAGTAAATAGAGAACATAGCTGAAATACTTGCATCTCACATTCCAACATATTAGGTTTACAATCAAAACCGTAAAGCTCGTATTGGAGAATGAATTCCAATTAATGACTGGGCTACTAGGGTACCGCTCGTCATAGTACACCTCTAGAAAATGTACCGAGGTCGTACCTAATGACCTCTGCTAACACAAGATTGGCCTACCCCTTACTGTATAGTACTGAATATGATTATCCCCTTGGTTGGAATCAGCAACCACTATGGGACTTAATTATGAGAATAGGGACTCGTTCTAGATGGGATGATCAATACCCTAATGGGTGTGACCCAGATGGCCCTACTGCATATCCCATGTTTTAGTCATTCCCGGTTGATGAGGCTTGAGGCCACGTTTTACCTTTTAGTAGCACTTCCCTCTTGGAAAGTTAACAATGCCTTCCAATGTTGACACAATGTCAGCATTCATCCATACAAATCGTTCAGGAGATGAACGAACCGAAGGTACTATTTCCACTACACCCGTTTTGGAATCATCCTCAGGTTAGAAGAAAATAGCCCTTGCACTTCAAGTCTTGAATCTTGATCATGACTTCAATACTTCCAATTTGAATGTTTACGTTGGTTTGAAGTGGTTTTCGGATAACAGCTTATCATCTGATCCCAGTCTCTTCAAAGCAACATTCGATAATTTAAAAGGGTCAAGTTATTGATAGTGAATAACTTCACTATTAGGCGGGAGATTAACATATGGAAATACATTACATACTTAAGTTATCATGACCCACTTACCGAAATTAACCTCCGTATGTTTATCACATTCTGATACCCAACATTCGTGCTAAACACAAGTCACTTATTTTCCATAAACGAGTCAACGTTTTCAATCACTACTTCAATTCATTCACAAGAGGTCATTTGGTTTGGAATCAATTCATCTTGAGAAGAATATTGGTTTAAAACACATTCAGTTTAATTTAAAATCATCTTTGTAAAAGATTTAATTAAATAAATAAATAAATCAGTTTAAACCCTAATTAAATCTTAGTTAATCCAAATTAAATCATAATTAAACTCTAATTAGACTTAATGAACTTAGTTAGGCCATAAATAACTTTCTAATGCATCTTGATTAAGGTTAAATCAAATCATTATTAGTTAAACCCTAATTAATTAAAATATAATTATATAATCACATAATTAAATAATAGTTAATTAACTAATTAACTTAATTAAATAATTATTAACCATTAATTACTTCTTAACCATATTAAATACCAATTAAAACTTAATTAATCAAACAATAGTCATTAACTTAACTTAAGTGTTGATTAATTACTAATTACCTTCTTAATCACTAATTAAGGCTAATTACCCTTTTATTTAACTAACTAATTAAATAATTAAATTACAAAACTTAATTACTTTTTAATTACTAATTTATTTTGTTTTGAAAACTTTTACAAAACAATTTCAAGTTAAACTACTTGGAACTAAAATCGATAAATTTCGTCGAATTGCATCCATAGCGACTATCGCTATGGGCGCAGTTTGCTCTAACATATTCTTAGCGAACCACTTCACAACCCCTTACTTTTTTTCTTTCATGGTTTGAAACATTCTTTATAAAATTTAGAAGAAAAACAAACTTTGAAACTAAAGGTACAAACTTTAATCTGTTTCAAAACTTTAAACTTCGAAAAACAACTTCGATTCCAACCGGATCTTAAATCCGTCGTAATTACACAAAGTAGCTAACTTTGTTTACCAAAACTCCTGCCATAGCTCATGTTTTACAATCAACACGGTACTAACACAAACCATCTTCATCATAGGTTGCAAGTATACATCCATATATACATGCTCACTAACTTTATAATACAACATCGATTTCCATAACCAAATCAAGCTATAATAAACCATCCAAATCATAATCAAACCACATGGTTACCATTCAACTTCTACACTATATTATCACTATAATAATGAGTTAATAATAAAGTAAAAATCTTTTCCAAAATAAGGTAGTTTACTCAACGAAATTCCACGGATTCAACTCTAACTTTCACTAGACCTTGTTAATGACCCTATAGCTAGAAAAGGAAGCTGCTTTCTTTGATTTTTGGCTACTAATGGGCTCGGTCTGATGGTCTATTGGCTCGGACTGGGTTGTAGGGTGGGAATGTGGATAGTTGCTTGATGGAGGAGGGTGTGTAAGGTGGTAGAGAAGGGTTTTAGCTAAGGAAAATGTGTTTTGAAGTGGAAAAACTTGATTTTTTCCTAACATTTGCAAAGTATGGAAGCCATGGATATTTTGGAGAGGACGTTTTAGCAAGTGAAGAGGAGAAAGCAAATGAGAATGTGTGTGTGGATGTATATTTATAGGCAAATAGATTTGGATAAAATTACTAAATTATTCTTTAATAATTTAACATAATATGTCATGATATTTGAAAAATCACATCACCTTCCGACCCCTCTCTCTTGCCACATATCTCGTCCTTCTCTTGTCAAATCCTTAAGCTCATGATGAGTAATGATGTTTAATTATGAAAATATTAAGATATGACAACACTTAATAATTTATATTTATATATAATGTTTATTATTTTTAAAGTTATGAATTGTGATATCACCTATTAATTATAATTAACATAAGATAATCTATTCCTAAGTGTATTATTATTTAGTTAATTATCTACTATATATATGTACATATGGTGCACAAAGACGAACAACATTCTTGACAACTTTCCGGTGTCGAAAGGTCGAAATTTCAAAAAACGTTCTTTGGTCACATTTTCTATTTTTCTACGAACGATTTAATTTGGTAAACAAATTTTGAAAATGACTTTTCCCTCATTATTAATTAATTAAAATGAGTTTATTTATTAATAAAAATCTATTTATTGACTAAATAAAATATATATATAATTGTCTAGTTAAAGCGACCAAACCCTGGTCGTTACATTCTACCCCCTTAAAAGAATTTCGTCCTCGAAATTTCTAACAAAAGTTAACACAAAAGGAATCATATATTCACACCTTAAAATTCATACAAAAGGTATACAAGCATCCAAAACAACAATATATCCATGACACGTACACAACAACTATCCTAACATCCATCCAGGATAAGCTTCCTTTACGTGATCCATAGTTTCCCAAGTGCAATCTCTGGGATCATCGTTCCACTGAATCTTAACCAGTCGCATCATTTTGTTGTGCAATTTCTTCTCATCTTGATCCGCAATACTGACTGGATGCCTAACTATCATCAGGTTCGGTTCTATTTTCAAGTCATCATGAACTGACATTTCCACCACTGAAGATGTATCATGCACGCTTTTCCTAAAATGGGACACATGGAACACATTGTGAATTCCTGACAACTTTTCGGGCAACTCAACTCTATAAGCAAGTGGTCCAATCCTTTCCATGATCTTAAATGCTCCACTGTATCTCGGTGCCAACTTTCCAGCTTTTCCAAATCGAGTGGCTTCTTTAATGGGAGTTATCTTCACATACACATCATCACCGACTTCGAATTCCAAATCCTTCCTTCTCTTGTCAGCATAACTCTTTTGGCGATCCTGAACTTCATTCATCCTTCTTCTAACCATTTCAACTTTCGTCGTCGCCTCTCAAATCATATCTGGACCAAGCACTAAACAATCTCCAGATTCTACCCAACACACAGGTGATTTGCACGGTCTCCCGTACAAAGCTTCATAAAGTGCCATTCCAATGCTAGCTTTATAGCTATTGTTATAAGAGAACTCAGCCAAGTGAATATGATCCTCCCATGATCCTCCGAAATCAAGAATACAGTCTCTCGGCATATCTTCCAAAATGCGATTAACTCTTTTAGTCTGGCCATCAGTTTGAGGATGGTAGGCAGTACTTAGACTTAACTTTGTTACCAAAGCTTTATGCAGAGCTCCCCAGAATTGGCTCGTGAAAATAGGATCTTGATCACTTACTATGCTTATTGGAACTTCATGTAGACGAACTATTTCCCTCATATAAATTTATGCCAAAAAAGCTGCCTTTCTAGTTGGCTTGACCGGGATAAAATGTGCACTCTTTGTTAACTTGTCCACAATGACCCACATCCTTTGTTTCCTTTCCTAGTTCTGGGTAAACCATCTATGAAATCCATTGATATCATCTCCCATTTCCACTTAGGGATCTCCAAAGGTTGAAGTAATATGACTGTTTTCTGATGATCTCCCTTAATTTGTTGACAACACTTCCTGTCTCAGTCCATCTATATTTGGAATGCACAATCTTCCTTTGATTCTTAAAACACCTTGGTGATCCATCTCAAAATCTGTACATCGACTTTCCTTGAATTCTCAAATTAACTTCTCCATAGCACTATCCTTCTTTTGGTTCTTTTTTATCCTTAGCTGAAGAGTCGGGATAACTTACAAAAGAGACAAAACTGCATTCCTGCTTAAGGCGTCCGCCACTACATTAGTTTTTCCCGGCGTATAAAGAAAGTCCAAGTTGTATGCCGCCAAGAACACTATCCATCTTTACTGTTTGAGATTCAGGTCTTTTTGGGTGAAAAGATACTTTAGGGACTTATGATTAGTATAGAGCTCGAATTTTTCACCTAATTGAAGAAGAAGAAAATCCTACTTACTAGAATATCTAAAGAAAGAAGAAAACCATGAAGAAGGAAAGAATTTACCTAACAAATAACGCCTCCACATTTTCAATGCAAAGACCACAGCCAACAATTCCAAATCATGTGTAGCATAATTCTTTTCATGAAGCTTTAACTGTCTATTAGCATACGCAATCACCCTTTCATTCTGCATCAGAACAGCACCCAATCCCACTCCACATGCATCGGTATAAACCATAAATCCACTACTCCCATTTAGGATAGCCAAGACTGGGCACTAGTCAACCTCTTCTTCAATTCCACAAATGGCTCCTCACACTTTGGAGTCCATATAAATTTTTCACCCTTCTTCGTTAGCTTAGTCAAATGTGAGAAAATCTTAGAATAATCCTGAATGAATCTTCTATAGTAACCGGCCAATCCTAAGAAATTGCGAACTTCGGTAGAAGTCTGAGGTCGCTTCCATTCATGTACTGCTTCCACCTTTATCGGGTCTATTGAGATACCATCTCCCGATACAATATGCCCAAAAAATCTTAATTTCGATTTCCAAAAATAGCATTTAGAAAACTTTGCTTTCAAAACATGTCTCCTCAGAGTTTCTAAAACTACTTCCAAGTGATATCTATGTTCCTATTCCGATTTGGAGTACATTAAATGTCATCGATAAAAACAAGCATGGACTTATTTAGAACCTCTCGGAAAACACGATTCATAAGATCCACGAAATATGTAGGTGCATTGGTCAGCCCAAAAGGCATAACCAACCATTCGAAGAAAAAGTCGGGGCCCCTAAAGGCAGTTAAGGGTATACTATCCTTAGCATCCCTTAATTGGTGAAATTCAATAGCTAGATCCATTTGGGAAAATACCGTAGCTCCATGAAGTTGGTCAAATAAGTCACCGATACGGGGCAAGGGATATTTATTTCTAATAGTCAACTTATTCAACTCTCTATACTCCACACACAATTTTAAAGATCCATCCGACTTAGTCGCGAAGACTACTACTGATCCCCAGCTCGACTGACTAGGTCTAATCAATCCCCTCTCCAACAAGTCTTGGGTTTTCTTTACTAACTCCTCTCTTTCCATCAGAGTCATTCTTCTCTTAGGTTGGACTATGGGTCTTGCATCAGGAACTAGATCAATGTGAAATTCTATCTCCCTATGTGGGGGTAAATTCCTAACTTCTTTAAACACATCAGGAAAGTTCTTAACAACCTCTATAGATCTTAACCCTTCTTGAGATGTTTCCAAAGTATACAGGAAACTACACATATGAATAACAGGGTCCTCACAAGGTACTTTAGCAATATTTCCCAATTTGGTTACTAATGTTACCGTTCTTTCTGTACAGTCTAAGATATCCCCATATATTGATAACCAATCCATACCGAGAATGAGCTCAAATCTAAGATATATAGATCATAAGTAAAATGATGGGAAAGATAAGAAATTGGCACGTCTTCACAAACTAGGTTCAAATGGGTTACACCTCCTATAGGATTAGATACGCAAATAGGGTTTTCTACAATATTTGGGATAGAATAAAATTTCTTTACGTCTTCTAAAGAGATAAAACTATGGGAGGCACCAGTATCAAATAAAGCTCAAACAAAAATACCATTAATAGGGTACCTTCAAGAATGCCCTTTCCCTTCACATCTCCTAAGGTTGATGGCTCATCCTTAACTGCATATACTTTAGCCCGCGGCACCTTCTTCATGAGTGGGCAATCCTTTATCATATGTCCAGGTTGGTGACAGTTGAAGCATAATGTCTTTTGGACCATTAGAGAGAGAGATAGGTCCTACTAGGTGCTTGGAAGTTTCAGAGTCTTTACAGAATTAGGCAATATGACCCTTCTGCTTATAGAGATAACAAGTGGTATCCTTAAACTTGTTCCCCTTATTCCCTCCTGGATTTCCCTTTCCTTTACATGCTTACTCCAATTCGGTTTTAACTTCCTTTTGTTTGAATTGTTGTTGTTGGCATTATCATTTGTTGCTGCTGGGGTACGCTACTTCTTGTCCAAGACTTCATACCTTAATGCCATGTCTACCAAGTCACGAATGAACCCTTAACATAGGCAGTCATCCTCTCATGGAAATTCTCTCTCATTCCCAAAACGAACATCTCATTTTTCTTTAGCAGGCTATTGACCAATTCCGGTCCAAAACAAGATAGCTCATTGAACTTCGTCTCATATTCTGCCATAGATGAATCTCACTGCTTCAAGTCCAACAAATTTCTGTACATCCGAGTCTTACCAGCTGCAGGCAGGACCTGATCTTCAAATGCTTCCTTGAAACGGGCCTAAGTAACTCTTCTTCTGGAACATTGGCTGTGAGCGAGTCCCACCAAGCTATGGCTCATTCCTGCAATTGTCATGATGCTAAAAATCTCTTCTGCTCATCTGAGTCCATGTTTAAGACAGCATATATTTTTCATTTCCAATCGGACTTAATTGAATCTTTTTTATTTGAAAGTTGAAGATTTCTACTATGTGCATACCAATTTTCAGTTCAATCTAAGGTTGTTTGGTCCTCTATTTTATGCCTGAAAGTTGAACCTACGATGGTTTTCAGCCCTGTACATATAGATCCAGACCTTTGAAAATCTTTTCACAAATGCGCAACCAAGCTTGAACTTCTACGATGGACTCGGATCCATTAAACGGCTTCCCTCCCAAATTTGTGTAATCCTTACATAAAGTTGCAAAATTCACCCTTGGTTGCCCTGGTGTTGGCTCTTTGACAGTTCCAACCCTTCCAGTCTGAGTCCGACCATTGGTAGTCGTAGTGCTGCTAGTTCCTCTACCTTGTCTACCTCTAGTGCTCATTTCTTACTACTTGGGCATTACAAGATACTCTTAGAATACCTTGGAGGAGATAAATTCCAAAAAGGAGTGCACTAATCAAATTATCAAAGATGATCTACCTATTAGGGATATATATTTATATATATGAGTAAAATTACAAATACGCTCTCTTGGAGTTGACCCTAACCCAAAGATAACTAGGGGTTCGCTTAACCTAATGCTCCTATACCAAATGTAACGAACCTCCTTTCTTGCATTCGAAAGACGAATCATTATGGGTTGAAGAAATAAGAAAGATAAGGGAAAGACTAATCAAACACAAAATCTTTCCATGCATGGAACAACATATAATAGATAATGTAGTATATTATATAGTCAAGCCAAAATATTACATCAGAGTTCAATGATACAAGTTCTAGACTAAGACAATTACAACTACTTGTCCACAAAAAACATAGGTCATACATACATACATACATACATACACATCGGAATACTTAATAATATTAATAACTATCCATGAAGCCACCTGCTCCAGCTCCTCCATCATGGTTTCGAGAGAAACCTAGATCACTTAACTACTCATAAAAAATTGAGTACCCAAGAGTTTAGGGAAAAGAAAATAAACACCGGGTCAGACATGGGTCTGGTGTGAGTAAACTCAAACAATAGAATATTGATTTGAAAACTCTTTTGGAAACAAGAGTATCTCGTAAGACCACGTGGCACATAAACACGGATGGGTTTTACCTTACGATAACTAAAACACCTTCTATATAAAATCGATGATATTATTATAGTGTCTAAGGGTTTAAAGTAAATAGAGAACATAGCTGAAATGCTTGCATCTCATATTCCAACATATCAGGTTTACAATCAAAACCGTAAAGCTCGTATTGGAGAATGGATTCCAACTAATAACTGGGTTATTGGGGTACCGCCCGTCACAGTTAACCTCTAGAAAATGTACCGAGGTCGTACCTAATGACCCTTGCTAACACAGGACTGGCCTACACCTTCTGGATAGTACCGAATATGATCATCCCCTTGGTTGGGATCAGCAACCATTCTAAGACTTAATTAAGAGAATAGGGACTCGTTCTAGATGGGATGATCAATACCCTAATGGGTGCGACCCACATAGCCCTACTGCATATACTCTGTTTTAGTCATTCCCAGTTGATGAGGCTTGAGGCCACGATTTACCTTTCAATAGCACTTCCCTCTTGGAATGCTAACATTGCCTTCTGCGTTGACACAATGTCAGTATTCATCCATACAAGTCATTCAGGAGATGAACAAACCAAGGGTACTATTTCCACTACACCCATTTTGGAATCACCCTCAGGGTTAGAAGCAAACAGTCCTTGCACTTCAAGTTTTGAACCTTGATCATGAAACAATACTTCCAGTTCGAACGTTTACGTTGGTTTGAAGTGGTTTTCGGATAATAGCTTGTCGTCCGATCCCAGTCTCTTCAAACCAACATTCGATAATTTAAAAGGGTCGAGTTATTGATAGTGAACAACTTCCCTATCTGGCGGGAGATTAACATATGGAAATACATTCCATACTTAAGTTATCATGACCCGCTTACCGAAATTAACCTCCTTATGTTTATCACAATTCCGATATCCAACATTTGTGCTAAACACAAATCACTTACTTTCCATAAACGAGTCAACTTTTTCAATCACTACTTCAATTCATTTGGATACTTAATGGTCTAGACAAGAGATCATTTGGTTTGGAATCAATTCACCTTGAGAAGAATATTGGTTTAAAACACATTCGGTTTAATTTAAAATCACCTTTAGAAAAGATTTAATTAAATAATTATTAACTATTTGTTACTTCTTAACCGTATTAAACACCAATTAAAACTTAATTAATCAAACAATAGTCATTAACTTAACTTAAGTGTTGATTAATTACTAATTACCTTCTTAATTACTAATTAAGGCTAATTACCTTTTTATTTAACTAATTAATTAAATAATTAAATTTCAAAACTTAATTACTTTTAATTACTAATTAAGTTTGTTTTGAAAACTTTTACAAAAAATTTCAAGTTAAAACTACTTGAAACTAAAATCGATAAATTTCGTTGAACTGCATCCATAGCGACTATCGCTATGGGCGCATAGCGACTATCCCTATAGGCGCAATTTGCTCTAACATATTCTTAGCGAACCACTTCACAACCCCTTACTTTTTTCTTTCATGGTTTGAAACATTCTTTAGAAAATTTAAAAGAAAAGAAAACTTTTGAAACTAAAGGTACAAACTTTAATCCGTTTCAAAACTTTAACTTCGAAAAACAACTTCGATTCCAACCGGATCTCAAATCCATCATAATTACACAAAGTAGCTAACTTTATTTGCCAACACTCCTACCACAGCTCATGTTTTACAATCAACACATTACTAACACAAACCATCTTCATCATTGGTTGCAAGTATACATCCATATATACATGCTTACTAACTTTATAATACAACATCGATTTCCATAACCAAATCAAGCTATGATAAACCATCCAAACCATAATCAAACCACATAGTTAACATTCAACTTCTACACTATATTATCACTATAATAATGACTAAATAATAAAGTAAAAATCTTTTCCAAAATAAGGTAATTTACTCACCGAAATTACACGGATTCAACTCTAACTTTCACTAGACTTGCTAATGACCATATAGCTCGAAAAGGAAGTTACTTTCTTTGATTTTTGGCTACTAATGGGCTCGGCCTAATGGTCTATTGGCTCGGACTAGGGTTTAGGGTGGGAATGTGGGTAGTTGCTTGATGGAGGAGGGTGTGTAAGGTGGTATAGAAGGGTTTTAGCTAAGGAAAATGTATTTTAAAGTGGAAAAACTTGATTTTTTCCTAGCTTTTGCAAACTATGTAAGCCATGGATATTTTGGAGAGGAAGTTTTAGAAAGTGAAGTGGAGAAAGCAAATGAGAATGTGTGTGTGGATGTATATTTATAGGAAAAAAGATGTGGAGAAAATTACTAAATTATCCTTTAATGATTTAACATAATATGTCATGATATTTGAAAAATCACATAACCTTCCTACCCCTCTCTCTTGTCACATCTTCTCTCCTTCTCTAGTCAATTCCTTAAGCTTGTGATGAGTAATGATGTCTAATTATGAAAATATTAAGATATGACAACACTTAATAATATATATTTATATATAATGTTTATTATTTTTAAGTTATGAATTGTCACAACGCCCGTTGATTATAATTAACATAAGATAGTCTATTTCTAAGTGTATTATTATTTAGTTAATTATCTACTATATATGTGTACATATGGTGCACAAAGATGAACAACATTCCCGACAACTTACCGGTGTCGAAAGGTTTAAACTTCGAAAAACGTTCTTCGGTCACATTTTCTATTTTTCTACGAACAATTTAATTTGGTAAACAAATTTTGAAAACGACTTTTCCCTCATTGTTAATTAATTAAAATGAGTTTATTTATTAATAAAAATATATTTATTGAATATATAAAAAAAATATAATTGCCTAGTTAAAGCGACTAAACCCTGGGTCGTTACACGTAGTGTTCTAAACACCCAGCCCATCTCACATAGATAACACACTATGCTTGCCCAGTAAACGCTTGGAATCTGATGAGCTGGCAGAAGTCAATGCCCTTTCGGAATTCAAGCGTTAAACACATGGGGAATTCTAGTTAAAAAAAGGGTTACATGACTATGTTGGATACAAGTTATGTTATATAGAATGGAGTGTTCATCATTTTGACGCAAATTCAGTAGAGGAAGCCCGGTACTTTCAAAAGCAGAATCGACATTAGTTATGCCTTCGCCAACGATTCCAGAAACGCCTACTTCTTTGACATCATAGGCTTAATATGGTCAATTAGTGCCGACTGGTCCGGTCGTCGATCGAACTCCTCCGAACTTTAGAGTTTTATTTAACCCTCCGGAGAGAGCTTCTATTGTCATTTTTGTTAAAGTTCTGCACAATGTTTCTTTACAGCAGGGTACTCCAGAAGACGATGTACGTCTTCCACTGAAAAAAGAGTTTGCACATATGCCACCTTCGGGGTACACCACCTGCCATCGGTACATGTGCTTGAATGGTGCAGTGCCCCCATTCAATCATTTCTTGAAAGTCACTCTTCTAAATTTCGGAATAGCACCATTTCAGATTTATCCCAATGGTTATGCAATTTTTACTTCTATTCATGGTTTGTTTATTCGGACATTTAACTGTGCCCCAAGCTTCGACAAATTGAGATACTTCCTTTCATTCAAGAAGAGAGAGGAATGTTCATCTCTTGTGATTATTAAGGGTCAGAGAAATCACAAAATCATATTGAACTCCAAAGCAACTTATCCCAGTTCAAAACTCAATATTGCTTCGTTAGACGTCCTGAAGAATTTAACCGTCTTTGAACAACAAGGGGTGAGTTTTCTCTTCTCTTGTTGAGATCCATTACGATAATGTGGGGTTTTAATAGACTAAATGCTTCTTACAGTTGTTCCGAGGCCAAATAAAGATCCAGCACTTGACCATATCTTCCATACTTTAAAGGCCATAGATGCTAGAGAGAGACTGGTCAAAATTTTGCTGACGGATGATAATTTGCATCAGTAAGGATTGTTACATCCCGAGAGGTCTGTCTTTGCTGTTGAGGTTCCATCCCTTACCCATTCTAGGATTATAACACGCCTCACTTCTTCATCACATGAAAGAGGGCGGTCGACAAGGAGAAGAAGATCCATCCAGTGGATCGACTGAGGAAATTCGGTAAGAAAGTGTGATATCCCGGATTTTTAGGCATCAGATAATTGGATAGTTATCTAATTTAACTTTTAAAAATACCGATTTATAAATTGAACAAATTCAAATGTCATAATCTCCATTTTAAATTTTATGTAAAATTTGGTAAGATTGTTAATTTGAAATCAATAATAATAATATGTTGTATATATTCATGTGTAGAGAATTATTATATACAAATTGAATTTGTGTTTGTTTAAAAATATATGATATCTAGACATCAAATTGATTTTTAAATTGAATTTGAATTTGAATCTAGATTTAAAATTTGAAATTTAAAGGATTGATATCTTAAAATATTTGGATTTAAAAATATATGTATGATTTTATTAGAATGTAATTTGTTTTATATTATTTTCTTTAAAGGGGTTTTATTTATATAAATTAAGAAAAGTATTTATTAATTAGGAAATTAAATATGAAAGCTTTATAAATCATTTAAAAATTAATAAACTCATGCATAATTACAAGTTGTTTCCTGGGGATTTGACCAGGCAACTAGTACTCGGCGACAAGTGTGCTCGGCATAGTACTCGGCATCTGTTAGTGTCCGGCATCGAGACTGTTCGACGTACCAGAGTACTCGGCGTCAAGGCTGCTCGGCATACAGGAGTACTCGGCATCTCCTGGTGTTCGGCGAGGCACTTGACAGCCAGGAGTGTTCGGCGAGGCACCCAACATCCAACGAGTACTCGGCGACAAGTGTGCTCGGCGTCAAGACTGCTCGGCATACGAGATTGTTCGGCGTACAAGAGTACTCGGCGTAAGGGCATTCGGCGTCAAGGAGAGCACTCGGCAACAACCTATGCTCAGCGTCAACTAGTGTTCGGCATCCCACGGTACTCGGCATCCAGAGGCACTCGGCGTCAGTGGAACTCGGCGATAGGATAACTCGGCAGCGAGAGCGTTCGAACTACTTACATTGGTCGGTCAAGAGCTTCAAATAGAGATACGCTCGGCTTCACTGCAACCACCCTACACTTCCCATACATCAGGAGCACCGTTCGGCATGGGAAGGACCGTTCGGCATGGGAAGGACTGTTCGGCATGGGAAGGACCGTTCGGCATGGAAGCGTTCGGCATACCTGGTTCGGCATGCAGCGCCTGGGCTCGAACGTTCGGCTAACAAGCCCGCTTGGGAAGTCCAGCCCATCTTTGCCTATAAATAGAGGGGCAGGGTCACAGTGAAATGGATCCTTTTTTTTGGAGAGAAAACACCGGGGAGACTCTGCCATTTTCAAAACTCATCTTCTCTACTTAACAACTTCATTCAAACATTTGATTCACGAATTGTATTTGTAATCAACTATAAAGAAGATCAATAAAGTTTAACCTCAAAGTGGACGTAGGCAATTACGCCGAACCACTATAAATTTGGTGTTCTTACTTTCTGTATTTAGATTAGCGCTGTCTTCTCTGTTTAATTTGATTTCATCACTTATATCTCTTCACAATCTTCTTCTACGAGGTTAGTGACCAATTTTGGTGCTAACACTTTGGTGCTTTCACTGAGAATCGAATTCTCAGACCTCAAGGATCTGCTTTGAAGCTACTAGATTGAACAAATCCCCCAAAGAAGATCCGACTTACTGATAGGACATCCGTTGATTCTACTCAGAGTTCATACCAATAACTCTACAATGGCAAGACCACGTACCAGGTCAGCTTCTCTTAATGCGGATGCCCGAGAGACTGCTAGCGTGCAACAAGCAAGACCTAGCAATCAACCAGCGATCCCGAGTGCAGGGATTGCCACTCAAGAACAGACTCCAGTTGTCACCAGAGTGGAGTTCAACGACTTGATGAGAGAACTTAGGGAAAGCAGGAGACAACTGGGAGAACCGATGCAAGCTAATGCCAACCTGATGGCACAACTCACTCAACAACAGCAACAGAATGCTGGGGGCAATCCAGCTTCTTATTCCTCTTCTGACAGCTCAACTTCTTCTGATGAACCACCCAGGCGCAGACGCCGTAAGACTGAAGCTGCAAGGGCAGATGCTGCTGTTCGAACAGCAGGAGACCGCGACCAAGCCAGAACTGGAAGCTTCCGAACCGGAGTACAGATGGAGGATGGAGCTCCAGATCATCAAAATGTTAACAATGTTGAACCTCACGACGCACGATTGGCAGATCGCCAGGAAAGGAGGCATCAACATGGACAGGCGCGTAGAACTGACTCCAACCTCCCAGCTTCCATACAGACACCCGATCTGACAGCCATGATCAGGCAACTGATGAAAGAAAATCAGGGCTTATCAAATGACGACTAGGGAGTGTCAAGAAGTCATACTCCGTTCACAGATGTTGTGCTGCAAGCGGCGTACCCCAAGAAGTTTAGCATGCCAACCATTCCTGCATACGAAGGAAAGACTGACCCCAGACAACATGTAATGAGGTATGAATGGATGATGGATTCAGCCAGAGCAAATGATGCCACCAAGTGTAGGTGCTTTCCGATTACTCTATCTGGGATCGCTACTATGTGGTTCACCCGACTTCCTCCGCGATCCGTATCAAATTTCGAGGAGTTGGCAAAGAAGTTTATTGAGCAGTTCAGGATACACACTACACGCCCGAAGGACGTGATGTCTTTGTCAAGTGTAATCCAAAATCCCGAAGAGTCGCTGAAGGAGTACTTACAAAGATTCCACGTTGCGGCAACTGAAGTCAGTAATCCCAACGACCATGCAATTCTAATGGTTGTAATGAGAGGTGTAGATCCGGATTCTGAATTCGGAGATTGGCTGGCAGGAAAACCTCCGGCTACGCTAGAGCGTTTCTACTCCAAGGCACACCAGTTCATAAGAAGAGAGGAAGCTAGGTGGGTACGACGAGACAAGGCACCGGGACCTGCCCAAGAGTCAATTAAGAGCAACATTGCTGTGAAGCAATCTGGAGACAATTCGGGAAAGGTCCAAGTCAATGTCCAGAGTAAGCCTGTGCAGCCCAAAGAGTCCGGAGGAAGAGGTCAAGGAAAGAGGAAAGAAGCGGGAAAGTGGAAGTCGAGAATTCCAAGCTACAGCGAGTACACTCCGCTAAACGCCCCACTTGAGAACATTTACCTATCCACATGCAATACTTTTCAATACAGAAAACCACGTCCAAAAGAATCAACTGAAGAACAGAAACGGACTGGGAAATACTGCCGCTTCCATGAAACTTATGGACACAACACGTAAGAATGCAGACACCTGCATGACGCTATCGAGAAATTGATCAGACAAAAGAAGTTGCAAGAATTTGTAAAGGATCCACAGGAAGGAGGACAGGGAACGTCCAACCCAGGTCGTGCACCAGCTCCACGTCATCCTGAGGAACCTGCCCGGACTGTTGGAAGACTGGTTATAAATACAATTATCGGCGGACCTCATCCCGCAGATAAGAACTGGCAAGAGATGGAACGATATGCAAGCTCCTTGAAGCATGCAGATTTTGAGTGCTGTTCGAACGTAGAGGACGGGGCCCCTGCTAAGCAGCGGCGCGTGATGACAGACGATATTGTGTTCAGGAACAGAGATGCTGATCAGGTAGAGGCTCCGACCATCGATCCCATGGTCATATCTGCAACGATCGGACCAGCATATGTATAAAGAATTTTGATTGATTGTGGAAGTTCAGTCAACATCATCTTCAAGAAGGCCTATGATCAGATGAAGCTAGAGACAAAAGACTTGAAACCATCCAAAGCTCGTATCCACGGCTTTAACGGCGCTGCGACTGATGCAGTAGGATATGTCGAGTTACCAGTTGAACTGGGACAAGGCGAACGTCGGAGGGTACGAATTCTACCCTTTGTAGTTTTGGATGTGGACTCTCCATATAATGTTTTCTTGGGTCGGCCGGCCCTGGCTGAATTTAGGGCGGCACTAGCCCCGTGGTGCTTGACTTTGAAGTTTCCGACTGACAAAGGAGTAGGCATTGTTCACGGTGACCAAGCAGCTGGTCGTTCTTGTTATGTGGCCGAGCTCCGAGAGGCCCACCGGAGGGAGAAAGGAAAGGTTGCGGACAATCCCGTCCGCATCATCAATACGAATAATTGACAAGTAGTGCCCGAGCCATGGCTCGGGCACTGTTCTCGGATCTACGGAGATATAGATCCGAGAGACGACAATGAGAAACCCAGGGAAGAGAAGGCGGCACCGGCTGAATTAACAATTGACATCTCAGTTAGCCGTGACGACCCTTCGCGAATACTGAAGATCGGATCACAGTTAGGCCCCGCAATGACTGAAGACCTTAGCGACTTCCTCCGGGCAAACCTTGATGTTTTTTCCTGGACGCATTCTGATATGTGTGGGATTTCTCCCGCCATCACGAGTCATATGTTGAACGTAGACCCGAAATACGTCCCAGTCAAGCAAAAAAGAAGAGGAATGGATCCGGAGAGATCCGCCGCTCTTGGAGAGGAGGTGGACAAACTCAAAGCAAATGGGTTCGTCCGCGACGCCCTCTACCCGGAGTGGGTCTCCAACCCCGTGCTAGTAAAGAAGGCGAATGGGAAATGGAGGACTTGCGTAGATTATTCCGACTTGAACAAAGCATGCCCTAAGGACAGTTTCCCGTTGCCTAGGATCGATCAGTTGGTCGATTCCACAGCAGGACACGAATTATTGTCATTCATGGATGCGTACTCGGGATACAACCAAATCCCAATGCATATTCCGGACCAAGAACACACCAGCTTCGTTACAAATGTCGGGCTGTATTGCTATGTAGTGATGCCCTTTGGATTAAAGAATGCTGGAGCAACTTACCAACGTCTGGTGAATCGAATGTTCAAGGACCAGCTGGGCAAAACCATGGAAGTCTATGTGGATGACATGCTCGTGAAGTCACGGCGGTCAAACGACCACATTC
Organism: Allium fistulosum; assembly: GCA_030737815.1. Lineage (NCBI taxonomy): Eukaryota > Viridiplantae > Streptophyta > Magnoliopsida > Asparagales > Amaryllidaceae > Allium > Allium fistulosum. The sequence goes on from CM060904.1 coordinate 343,285,087, forward strand.
AAGACTTAGCTGAAATGTTTAACATACTCAGGTTCTATGGAATGAAGATCAACCCGCTGAAGTGTTCTTTCGGCGTTGCATCAGGGAAGTTTTTAGGATTCATCGTCAACGCTAGGGGAATCGAAGCCAACCCAGAAAAGATCCAAGCCATTCGAGATGTACAAGCGCCCAGGACTATAAAGCAGGTACAGAGCTTGAACGGAAAAGTAGCTGCGCTGAGTCGATTTATATCCAAGGCAACTGACAAGTGCATCCCGTTCTTTGACATAATAAAGAAAGGAAAGAGGAATTTTGAATGGACGTCTAGCTGCGAGGAAGCTTTCCAGAACCTGGTAAGGCATCTGGAGAGCCCACCAATGCTATCTAAACCAGTTGACCATGAGATGTTGTACGTTTACTTGGCTATATCCCCTCATGCGATAAGCGCAGCTTTGGTTCGTGAGGAGGATCGAGTCCAGAAGCCGGTATATTATGTTAGCAAGCGTTTAACGGGGGCAGAGAAGAATTACCCCAAAATCGAGAAATTGGCTTATTGCTTGGTGATTGCATCACGCAAGCTGCGCCCATACTTTCAAGCGCATTCAATCGGTGTTTATACCGATCAACCCCTGAGGCAGGTACTTCAGCGACCGAAAACTTCTGGAAGATTGCTAAAATGGAACATCGAGTTGAGCCAATTCGATATCGCGTACTTACCATGGAGAGCCATCCGAGGGCAAGCGTTAGCAGACTTCATCGCTGAATTTACCATACCCATCAAACCGGACGATCACGACATCATTCCCCCCATTCGATGGAAATTATACACTGACGGTGCATCAAACGACCGTTGCTCCGGCGCGGGCGTAGTTCTTATAACTCCGGAAAACCGATCAATCTGTTATGCCCTGAAGCTCGATTTCCCGGCTACGAACAACGAAGCTGAATATGAAGCACTGATCGCTGGCTTGAAGCTCATCAAAGAACTCGGGATCGAATCAGTCGAAATCTTTTGTGACTCGCAGTTAGTGGTTTACCAAGTACGAGGAGACTACCAAGCAAAAGGACGAAAGCTTGCTCCGTACCTCGTTCAGGTCCAGGAACTACTATCAAATCTTGAGCGTTATGACATTTCACATATCCCGCGAGAACAAAACAAAGAAGCCGACTTGTTGGCTAAGTTCGCAAGTACCGACGATGTTCAACAAATGGGATTGTATCCCGTTGAAGTCTTGCATGCCCCGAGTGTGGACGAGATGAAAATCGAGCGCGTGTTGGAAACAGAGATCGAGAAGGACTCGTGGATAACCCCATTCAAACTGTACCTGACAACCGGGGCTTTACCAGAAAAAAGAAGCGAAAGACGACAGGTCCTTCGAAAGGCTGCGCGGTACGTAATGCAGGATGGATCCATGTACCGGAGAGGATTCTCAGTCCCATTGTTACGGTGCATCGCTCATGATGAAACAAAGCGAGTCTTGAGGGAAGTCCACGAAGGGGAATGCGGCGACCATACTGGGGGGCAAACGCTAGCAAAGAAGATCCTCCGCTATGGGTATTACTGGCCCACCGTAAACCGGGATGCCGCGGACTACGCAAGAAAATGCGACAAGTGTCAAAGATATGCAAAAATCCCGAGGGCTCCGTCAACGGAACTCACACAAATGATCAGTCCTTGGCCATTTGCGATCTGGGGAATCGACATAATCGGCTCTTTGCCTCTATCCAAAGGTGGTGCGAAATACGCAATAGTTGCAGTCGACTATTTCACGAAATGGGCTGAGGCAGAACCTTTGGCCACTATCACCTCTAAGAAGGTCATTAACTTCGTTGTCCGAAACATTATATGCCGCTTTGGCCTTCCACGCACCATCATTACAGACAACGGAACGCAATTCGAAAGTAGAGAGTTCAAAGAGTTCTGTTTAAAGTACGGCATCGAGAAAAAGTTCGCCGCCGTTGCACACCCAAAAGCTAACGGACAAGTCGAGGTCGTTAACAAAATAATCAAGTCCATACTAAAGAAGCGTCTGGAGAAGGTTGGAGGCAAATGGGTAGATGAACTCCCGACAGCATTATGGGCGTATAGAACTACCCACAAGTCCGCGACCGGCCACACTCCGTTCGCCTTGGCATACGGCTCTGAAGCCGTTATACCCGTGGAACTTGAAGTTCCATCGCACCGAGTGACGTACTACGATCCCAAGACGAACCAAAACCTCTTGCTGGAGTCACTGGACTGCATCGATGAAAAACGGGAAGAAGCTGAATTAAGGGCGGCGGCGCACAGACATCGAGTCAAGCGTTACTATGACGGCAGAGTCCGTCCGAGAATCTTTGATGTGGGAGATCTCGTTCTGAAACGAGTCTTCCCGGTACCATCACGCATGAATCCCAGCTGGGAAGGTCCATACGCCATTGAACGGAAGCTTGGAGAAGGAACATTCAAGCTAGCGACCGTTGATGGCGCGACACTCCCCCGAGCATGGAACAGTGAACATTTGCGGCACTATTACATTTAGCATGTTTCCCTTTCTTGCTATAGGCACTATTGTTTCCTGCATGTTTCCATTCAATAATGACTTAGTTTCCTTTTAAAGTTGTAATCGAGCAATTTAGTTGATTTTCATTAATAAAGGCTTGAAGCCACCTTTTCTATGAAGTTTCTATATCTCTTAATTGGATGATAAATTACATTATTCTGCGCGACATACAGGCTTGTATGAACGAATTCCAATCTCCGAATCCCCAGAGCGCGGAGCGGAGTACTCTAAGTCCCCAGAGTGCGGACTAGAGTATAAACGATTCCAATCTCCGAATCCCTAGAGCGCGGATCGAAGTACTCTAAGTCCCCAGAGCGCGGACTAGAGTATAAACGATTCCAATCTCCGAATCCCCAGAGTGCGGAGCGGAGTACACTAAGTCCCCAGAGCGCGGACTAGAGTATAAACGATTCCAATCTCCGAATCCCCAGAGTGCGGAGCGGAGTACTCTAAGTCCCCAGAGCGCGGACTAGAGTATAAACGACTTCCAATCTCCGAATCCCCAGAGCGCGGATCGGAGTACTCTAAGTCCCCGGAGCGCGGACTAGAGTATAAACGATTTCCAATCTCCGAATCCCCAGAGCACGGAGCGGAGTACTCTAAGTCCCCAGAGCGCGGACTAGAGTATGAACGATTTCCAATCTCCAAATCCCCAGAGTGCGGAGCGGAGTACTCTAAGTCCCCAGAGCGCGGACTAGAGTATAAACGACTTCCAATCTCCGAATCCCCAGAGCGCGGATCGGAGTACTCTAAGTCCCCGGAGCGCGGACTAGAGTATAAACGATTTCCAATCTCCGAATCCCCAGAGCACGGAGCGGAGTACTCTAAGTCCCCAGATCGCGGACTAGAGTATGAATGATTTCCAATCTCCAAATCCCTAGAGTGCGGAGCGGAGTACTCTAAGTCCCCAGAGCGCGAACTAGAGTATAAACGACTTCCAATCTCCGAATCCCCAGAGCGCGGATCGGAGTACTCTAAGACCCCGGAGCGCGGACTAGAGTATAAACGATTTCCAATCTCCGAATCCCCAGAGCGCGGAGCGGAGTACTCTAAGTCCCCAGAGCGCGGACTAGAGTATGAACGATTCCCAATCTCCGAATCCCCAGAGTGCGGAGCGGAGTACTCTAAGTCCCCAGAGCGTGGATTAGAGTATGAACAGTCTCAAGTCTCCGAGTCCTCGGAGCACAGTGTCAGCAAACCAAATAAAGACAAGAGAATCATTCAAACAAGAAGAAACTAAAATTTTATTCGATAAGTCCAAAATGGGGATACAAGATCACTCCTACAAAATTCGGGCCTATACAAACTACAAGTTATGGAAGATAGAAACAATTACAAACTTAAGCAAAAACTTGTTGAACAAGTGCATCGATCATTTCTTCGACTTCTTCTTCTTGTCTGCCTTTGGTGTTTCCGACGACTCCTCTCCCTCACATTTTTTCTTGGACTTTTTGCTTGCTAGAGAGACGGAGTCAGGAGTAGGAGACGGAACATCTAGTGGTTTGGACCTGCCCGGGAGAATGATTTTCAGAGGTCTGTTCCGCGGGTCAGTGAGTTCCAGGACTTCAGATTCAACTTTGACTTTGACCTTTCTCTTCTCCTCGTCGGCGAGACGATCCTTCATGCTCATCTCTGAAGTATGTTCAGAGGTGCCAGTGATTTTAACTTCGTCGCTTCCTTCGGCAGGAGACGAAGTATCAAGTTTGTCATCATCAAGGGCCCCGATCACTTGAGCGTCTGGGCCGGGAGTTACCCCTGCGTGAGCAACGTCGCTTGTTTTCCCCGCTTCCTCCTTGGCATCATCGCTCCTCGGAGTTAGCTCGGTGTCAGAACAACCTGCGCGAAAATATAAGAAGTGGGCATTAGAACGAATAACCACTGCTGAAAAATGACGGGATCTCTTCGACTTCTAGAGAAAGAAGAATCTCCTACCAGGATCAAGTTGACTATCGGTGGCGCGCGGGGTTTCACCCTCCAGGATAGGTGACAGCACATGAACGTCGAGCCCGGGATCTTCGGGGTCGTAACTGGCATGCTGCTCGAATGGATCAAGCGTCGACCGACCAGCCGATTGAGCAGCATAAGGAGCGGCGATATGAGGAGTAGTAGCGTCGGCCTCTGATGGGCCAGCCTCGTCATTCTTCTCTTTTGAAGGGGAAGAGCCTTTGCCATAAAGAGCCAATGCTGTGGATAAATCCGATGGCTCATTCCCCCTCAGGAACTCCTTCACCAATGCATCCTCGTCGATTTCTTCGGAGCCTGACTCGACTTTCTTGATCTTTATCAGAGTTTCCCATGCCTCAGCCAGGGATTCATGGTAGCCGTCACCCAAGAATGTTAGGTCGCGGTGCATAAGGACGCGGGCTCCGTACTCGGCGATCAACGGGTCAAACATACTTTTGACCTCTTCCCTACCGTCCTCTGCGGCCGCCTCAAGGCGAGAATCAAGCTCCTCCACAGCCATTCTTTTGCCCTCCTCACGGGCCTCATCCTTCATTTTCCCGACCTCGGCAAGTTCACCGTCGAGCTTTGCCTTCAGAAGTCGGGTAGCAACAATCTCATCACAATACCACTGTGATTCTTCCTGAGCGGCTATTTTGTCTTCTTTCTCCTTGGAGAGTTTTTCTTTCAGCTCTTTGACTTGAGTAACGAGCGCGTCCCTTTCTTTTTGGACAGAATCTTTTTCTAGGGCAAGGGCGCCGCTGCGCTGAACTGCTTCGTCAAGCTCCTTTTTGTGAGCCACCTCTAAGCGAGTAACTGCCTCAGCAGTATCTTTTGCGCCTTGTTCAGCGGCTTCTAGCTTTGACTTATAAGAGGCGAGTTCTTCGTCTTGGAGTTTGACGATTTTCTTATCGCTGTCAGCCTCCAGATTCAGACGGTCAATCTCGTGTTGACGCTCGACAGATACTTCTGAGATCTTCTCCACCAAGTGCACGAATGCATCATGTTGAACATAAACGTCATTGTTGCAGGCAATGGCACTTTGCTTCACGTGCCCAGGAATGTGATGGATGGCCGGGAGGAATTTCAAACCGTCAAAACAAATTTTCGGAAACTTGGCCTTAAGGTCGACCATCTTTTCCGCAACAGTTGGGTCCACGGCAGGAGGAGGAGGCTTAGAGAATTCCATTCTTTTACGCGGCTCCCGAACTTGCCTCGTACTCGATGAACTGGAATGTTGTTCTCGAGCAGCATCAGACTGATAACCCTTCTGCAAAGACTTCTCTTTATCCGGCTCAGTTGTAGGAGGAAGATCGCGGGACTGGGAAGATTGATAGTGTGCTTTCTTGCGGTGAGACGACTCACGCGGACGATTGTCCCTATCTTCATAATCACCTCGGTCCCGGCGTCTGCCTGAATCGGAATCCCGTCCGGAGTGATGGAATATAGAAGACCCCTGAAGGCGATCAAGTCCGTGGGAGCGGCCCATATCACCTGCAAAGAAGGAAGATAACAACGAGTTAAGAAGAATTCACGAATTAAAAAGACTTGAAGTATATTATGGAATGCGCATGTGCGTGTGTGTCCTAAGTGTTCCCCCCGATGGACCCGTTCGTTTATCTTTGCTGATCGGAGTATTGTCTCTTTGAGCCGGGAGTTGAACTCCTGCATTGCCTCTAGCGGGCGAGGAGAATTTGAGAGCTTCAGGATCATCGAACCCGTAATTAAGTATGTCTTTGGGAATAGAGAGGTTCGAGAGACCCCTCAGAGAACTTTCCAGATGCTGCGAAGAAGCCTCTTTCTCAGGAGGGATAGGCGTAGATTTTGAGGTGCCACCAACTTTCTCTTTCTGAACCGTATATTTCAGCTTTTTCTTTCCCTTCGAAGGGGAGGATGACGTCTCAATATCCTAAACTTCGATTGCCGGATTCCAAGCGGGACCCACGTTCTCGCCCTGAGTTTCGGGTGCATCATCCTCTTTGCGCTCGCCTTCTTCGTGCGTGTCGGGAGCACGACGCGACGACGGGCCGGCAAGTTTTTTCCCTTTACCAGATGGAGGTTTGGGAATTGTAACACCTTCTGGAAGGCTGATCCAACGATCAGGAGCTAGCAAGCCGAACCCCGACAGCGATTCATTTGAAATGATAGCTCGAATATCTCGATCCTCGGCCGGAAGAGCTCTAATCGCGTCGACAGCATCAGAATATCCTTGGCCTTCCGGACGCGGGTTAATACCTGAAAAGATGAAATGAAGAGTTAGGAAAAACATGACTCCCATTAAATACGAATAACGATTCAGCAGAGAGACTTACTGCCTTCAACCCATCTCCTAGCAAAACCAGACGGGCAACGCACATAGAACCATTCCTGTTTGTACAGGGCGAATTTGCTACAGGCCCCTGTCAAGATCTGGCACTTGTGGTATGGCTCGAGGAACATGAAGGAAGGGCTATCTTTCCGTCTCTTGAACATATAAATGTATCGGATATCACCGGGGGTTGGAGGTCTGGAGAAGACGGCCATGAAGAGTAAATAAGTCCCATATAGGAACGCATGGCCATTCGGGTGCAGCTGCGACGGAGCAATGTCTATATACTGCAGCACATCCCGGAGAAATAAGTTAAATGGAGGCACGCTGCCCATCCAACACATGAACTTGTTGCAGGCTGTGTACCCGACTGGGGGCAGATGTGGGCGGTCGTGTCTCGAAGGAACTAACACGTCAGCAAAGGGAATCCCGTGAATGGAACATATCCGTCGCAGAGCGGCCTCGTTGATCTTCGAGGCTTGAGAATCGACTGGATTGTCCAGTAAGATGGTTGACTCCGGAGCATCGGGCGCCAAGTTATGAGCGGGAGAAATTGACGGGTTGGAAGCGTCTGCGGCTCCTTGCCTTGCTGACGGCCCAGGCCTGTCAGATATGGTGGCAGAACTAGATTTTCCCGACATCCCGAATAAATAATGGACCTGGCTAAATGCTTGAGAGAGCTATACTTAAAAAACGTTGAACGTTAGAATTAGCAACACGATTTTTCCCCCCCGTGTGGTGTGTGAACTAGTGCAAGCAATAGTGTGCAGGCAATAAGAATCTAAAGGTTCTAAAAGATGTAATATTTAGCTTCGAATCATCGCCTTCGGAGACCGTCATCGCTGACCGTCTCAGAAAGCTCGCCTTGAGGAGATTATAGTCCCAGATTCAGAAGACATGTGATTTCTAGAGTGACCGGCCTAAAATGTAGTTAGACACCTATCCTGTTCGGCATTTGTATTGACCGGCTAAAGACATTATCCGGCCCAAGAATTGTCCGGCAATTGCTTTGCTTGACTAAGGTAATGGTTCGACCTAAGGGTTGTTCGGCTGAAGTCATTGTTCGGCATGTCAAATATGTTGTTCGGCTAGAGTCATCGTTCGGCATGTCAGTTGTGTTGTTCGGCTAAAGTCATTGTTCGGCTAGAGTCATCGTTCGGCATGTCAGTTATGTTGTTCGGCTAAAGTCATTGTTCGGCTAGAGTCATCGTTCGGCATGTCAGTTATGTTGTTCGACTAAAGTCATTGTTCGGCTAGAGTCATCGTTCGGCATGTCAGTTATGTTGTTCGGCTAAAGTCATTGTTCGGCTAGAGTCATCGTTCGGCATGTCAGTTATGTTGTTCGGCTAAAGTCATTGTTCGGCTAGAGTCATCGTTCGGCATGTCAGTTATGTTGTTCGGCTAAAGTCATTGTTCGGCATGTCAAATATGTTGTTCGGCTAAAGTCATTGTTCGGCATGTCAAATATGTTGTTCGGCTAAAGTCAGTGTTCGGCGTATCAATCGTATTGGTCGGCTAATGTCATCGTTCAGCTAAAAGTGGTGCTCCGCCACGATTTCAACTCTACCCTACACCTTCTCCATCCACACCGAACGACAGAGATGGATCGCCCGGCAAAGACTACGCCGTTCAACACCCCATCACCCTTCTATCGTTCGGCACGGAGGAGCTATCCCCAATTTGACCACTCAAAACGAGCAAATCACGATGAACCTGAAATGGAAGTAGTGCAATTGTTAGAGGAAGGATACCTAATTCGACGATCGAAGTTGAGAATGGATTATAAAGGCTTTATGTCTGGTAGGATGGGAAGAGTTGAAAGTCTCTAAGGAATGGCTGATGAGAAGGAGTAAAGGGAAGAGAAACGGCGAGGACCTAGTTATATAGAGGGAGGTAGAAGTTGAAGAGGCTATACCCGGTAGAACCGGTCAACATCGAAGGGTTCGGCGTCGTAGCAGTGTCACGTTCGGCACACGAGGTACGTTCGGCTTCGAGCGTATCGTTCGGCATCTAAATCTCGTTCGTCTTGCACCTCCTTCGCTAGCATTTGATTCTCGAGAAGGTACCTCTGTGGTAGATTGTACCAGATTCAAAGCGCATCACGTTCGGCCACGCAATACACTTTGGGGGGCAAGTGTTTCCTGGGGATTTGACCAGGCAACTAGTACTCGGCGACAAGTGTGCTCGGCATAGTACTCGGCATCTGTTAGTGTCCGGCATCGAGACTGTTCGACGTACCAGAGTACTCGGCGTCAAGGCTGCTCGGCATACAGGAGTACTCGGCATCCCCTGGTGTTCGGCGAGGCACTTGACAGCCAGGAGTGTTCGGCGAGGCACCCAACATCCAACGAGTACTCGGCGACAAGTGTGCTCGGCGTCAAGACTGCTCGGCATACGAGATTGTTCGGCGTACAAGAGTACTCGGCGTAAGGGCATTCGGCGTCAAGGAGAGCACTCGGCAACAACCTATGCTCAGCGTCAACTAGTGTTCGGCATCCCACGGTACTCGGCATCCAGAGGCACTCGGCGTCAGTGGAACTCGGCGATAGGATAACTCGGCAGCGAGAGCGTTCGAACTACTTACATTGGTCGGTCAAGAGCTTCAAATAGAGATACGCTCGGCTTCACTGCAACCACCCTACACTTCCCATACATCAGGAGCACCGTTCGGCATGGGAAGGACCGTTCGGCATGGGAAGGACTGTTCGGCATGGGAAGGACCGTTCGGCATGGAAGCGTTCGGCATACCTGGTTCGGCATGCAGCGCCTGGGCTCGAACGTTCGGCTAACAAGCCCGCTTGGGAAGTCCAGCCCATCTTTGCCTATAAATAGAGGGGCAGGGTCACAGTGAAATGGATCCTTTTTTTTGGAGAGAAAACACCGGGGAGACTCTGCCATTTTCAAAACTCATCTTCTCTACTTAACAACTTCATTCAAACATTTGATTCACGAATTGTATTTGTAATCAACTATAAAGAAGATCAATAAAGTTTAACCTCAAAGTGGACGTAGGCAATTACGCCGAACCACTATAAATTTGGTGTTCTTACTTTCTGTATTTAGATTAGCGCTGTCTTCTCTGTTTAATTTGATTTCATCACTTATATCTCTTCACAATCTTCTTCTACGAGGTTAGTGACCAATTTTGGTGCTAACACAAGTGTTAGTTTATAAAGCTTGTTAATAACATGTGTAAGGTGATAAACAAATGTAAATGACAAATGTTTGATGAATAAACAAGTGTCACTATTTTTATTTTATTTTTCCTTATTTATTTTATAAATCATACTTAAGTCTATATATACATCTATCTTTCTTCTTCATCTCTTTTTCCTATCTCATTTTCAAAACACAAAGTAAACTCAAGTCTGTAATAAATATACAAACTCAAAACAAAAGCCTGTAACAAAATTTTCAAACCAGAGATTAATCAAAGAAATCAACTAAGCAAGTTTCCAGTTCATAATCTAAGCAAGATCATCTCTGTTTTGAAAGTTAAATCATCTCAACAACAACAGATTTCCAGCAACAAGTTTCCAGTAACAAAGCATTTCAGTTTTTTTTTAAAAAAAGATCACAGCAATTCAAGTTTCAAAGAGATCATAGCATTCAGTTTTCAAAAGCAAAGAGGCATTCAAGTTTTCAAATTTCAAAACCATTTCAAGGAATCTGTTCCTCTTTTAAACAGGTGAGTAAGCTACACCTTTTTATAGCTAAAATCTATGTTATCTTGTTGCATGTGATAGATATATGAAATAATGTTGTGATAGTTGTTTGCATGAATGTAAATTATGTTGCATGTATGTAAATATGTATATATTTAGTTGTGCATGTCTGCTTATACAGGCATACATCTATGTTTCCAGGTTTACAAGAATTAAACCTGTTAAAAATCTAAACTCTCCCTCTAAATCTTTTTATGCTTCAAAGTAAAAACAAAATTTGTTTGTAAAATCAAGATTGAAGTTCTAAAAATAATCTTAAGTCGAAACTGAAAGTAAATTTTGACTGGGAAGAAAATAAACAGTAAACCCAAATACATGTCAAAATTCAAGTATCTTAATTACTTGATTCACTTATACAATATGTTTTGCTTCTAGAAACTATGATTTTTAAAAGAAAAATCATGAATTTTAGTTTATAAATCACATTAATTTGCAAGATGAACGGGAATTGGGTTTTAGCAAATTTCAGGCGATCACGAGGTTCTGAAGTCTCGGGGTTTTAGTCGAAGCTTGGTTGTTGGCTTGGAAGGTCGGGAAAAATAGTAGAAAAGAGTATAGATCGTCGTGGCATCGGCGATTAGATGAACTAGGGTTTAACACCCTTGTTTGGTCATGGTGGGAAACGAGATGACTGGGTCATCTATGGGAAATCGAGTGGCACCGGATAAATGGGGATGGAAGAATGGATGGCTGGCGGAGCTATGGATGGAATTTCATGGATGCTGGTGGTCGGCGTCGACAGGTCGAGGAAGTTTCAAGCGATGGGTTCGGTTCCAAGCTTCTTCAAATTTGCTCGATCCTGATTTTGGGCTTGTGATGGAGATTGGGTGGTAGGGATTGTAAGTAGAGGTAGTCGACATTGTGTTGGAGATGTCGACGATGGTCGAAGATGACCAGATCGGTGTGCACGGTGCACGCGTGTATGTTGTTGTCTAGGTTGGTTGGTTTTGGGGAGAATTGGGGATGGCTCGGGGGTTTACTCGTGAAGTTTGCGTGTGTGTCTCGGAGCAGTGGACGATCTGGAGTGTTCGAGTTTTTGTGAGGATTTTGCTCGCGTGTATCTCGGGGAAGATCGTAGTTGGCTCGGGTAATTTAAGTATACTAGGTTTTAAATGAAAGAACTCAAGCTTTTCAAATGTTTCAAAGTTTAAAAGCAAAATAAAAACAAGTTTTCCAAGTTAAGATATTTTATAAAGTTCCAAAACAAAGTGTTTAAAACAAGTTTTAAAGTTATTAAAATAATTAGTTTTCAAAAGAAAAATGTTTAACCAAGTTTTAAAATATATTTAAGGAAATAAGTTTTAAAGAAATATGATAATTATTTAGTGGAATTAATTAAAAGTTAATCACTTAATTTAAGGACCATTAACTAATGATGTGGGAATAATTAATAAATGTAATTAACTTAAGATAATTAATTAGTTTAAATTAATTAAGGATAATCACTTTGGAAATTGACTAAGTACTATTACTGATTGTAATTAATAAAGAGATTAATTAATGAAAGTAATTAGAGATTAATTAATGAAAGAAATTAGAGGTTAATTAATGAAGGTAATTGGAGGTTAATTAACAAAAGGTTAATTACTTAATGTTATTAGTTAAGGTGGGTAATTAATAGACAATTACTAAATGTGATTTATTAAAGGATAATTACTTAAAGTAAGTAATTAAAGGTTTGATTAATTAAGGAAACCTATTAAGGGTTAGTTAATTAATGAGTTTGATTTATTAAAGGATAATTAATCAATATAAGTAATTATAAGATAATTAATTTAAGTGATTAATTAAGGATAATTACTGTAAATGGTTAATGATAATTAATTTGTGAAATTAATTAAAGGCTAATTACCTAATGTAATTAAAGTATAATTAATCAAGGATGATTAATTAAAATGGAAATTTTTTGGATGATTAATTAATTGGTTTGTAATTAATAACCAAGGTTTAAAAGTAATTGAAGTAATTAATTTAATTCATTTGTGGTTAATTAAATTAATTAGAGATAGTATGGTTGATTAATCTTGGTATGAATGATTGAATGATATTGTATGCCTTAGATTAGTTGATATCTCTGGTATGTGATGTGGAATGCTATGTGATATAATATGTTTGGGTTAAAACAGTGACATCTTGTATTTAAAGTTTGAATTGTATTTCATTTGAATAACTTGGGTTAAGATGACATTGGATTCGAAGAGACATGAGTCGGGTATTAGTTAATACCCGAAACCACTTCGATTCTTTATAGATCGATATGTGAAGTAAGTATTGAGCATAACCAGTAATGAACTTGTAGTGAAGTATGAGTTACCTTAGGTTTTTCTTTATGGTTTGCACTTAGTATTTAATTTGTATGGGTTTACTCACGCTGGTTTCCAGCCTGACCCGGGTGTTACTTGGATGTAATGCTCGGGTCAGACCGAGTATTACAGATTTTCAGGTTAGGACGTTATGGAGCTCAGGTGGCGAGCTGGATGGCAGGAACGTATGAAGTATTCCGCTGTGTATTTGAGAGTTGTTGTGATATTAGTCTGAGACAGGTTGATATAACTGTCCAGTCATGTGTATATGGTTGTAACTCTGATGTATTGAATGTAAAGTAACAATTACAGCTTTTCTTTGTATAAATGTTATTATTTGATATTATATTTGATCCGCTGCGAAATGTGAGATTCTGAGTTTTGGTTTTCTGTTTCTTCTTCATCTACCTCTTTTCTTCTTTTCCCTAACTATCTGGAATTTTCGAGATCGAAAATTGCGGGTCGTTACATTTGGTATCAGAGCGAAGGTTAAGCGAGAACCTTGGCTCTGGTGGGTTTACTCATTAAGGATAGGGTCAATAGTACCCTAGAATGAGTTGAGTGTATATATATATGAGAGCGTACTTGTTATTTTCATATATAAAGATTTCAAATGATTTTTATATAAGATTATATTTGATATATAAAGCAATATTTCTTTTTAATAAATATTAAGGTAATTGGTTGTTAAATCATTGGAATCAAATAAAATAATGAAAATTAAGTGGTAATAGTAATACAACCAAATTGAAATTGAATGAAGATAAGTTTGAAATGGATCCAAACTGAAATTAAAATCTTGAATTTGTAGAAGTGTTATTCGAATAAAGATAAAAATGAATTGGTTTCCAGATATGATAATCTTGGTTATTATCATAAATAGTTATTATGTTTAATAATGAAATGTTTTAGGAAAGTAAAACATTTAGGCAAGTATGACTTGTAAATTGAAGTGGGTTTTAAATTGTGAAGTTTTAAATCTAAATACAGAAAACTTGAAATTGTTTTAAAGAAATTTGTTTTGAATTAAAACCAAAGATGGTTTAAAAATTTAAGGTATAACTTGGTGTGTAAAGGAAATAAATATGTATAAATGAGGATATACATAATATCAAAGATGATTTGAAATAAACTCTAAGTGTTGAGTTTTAAATTTTTCCTTGGGATGTGATATGAAAACCCAAAGTGATAAGTTTTTGAACTTATAAGTGGGAAGATTATTAATATAAAGTTTAAAATTTGAAATGGGAATTCAAATTGGGTAAAGTTGACTGGATTAAATTGAATTTAACTTAAGGAAAGTTAAATGAGTTTAGAATGAACAACTTGAATTGGAAATTTTAAGATGAAATTGAAATTTAATTTGGGTAGTTAAATGGTTGATTTTAAATGGGAGTTATGAGTGATCTCAAAATGGGTTTGAGATCTGGAAATTGAAAAATGGATGCTGATAATTGATGTTTGGATAAATTTGGATGTTTATTTATCCTGATATCATTCTTTTGTTATAAATAATCTATGAAACTGAGAATTGGTTTTAAAATTAGAAATGGATAATAAATTAGAATCTGAAGATTAAATTGTTTTTGAATTCTTATTTGAACTTTGTAATAAGTTAAGCAAAGATAATTTTAAAATGGAATTTTGAAATTTGGATTCAGAATTAAATGGTTTAAAGATTGAAGTTGTTAAATTAAAAATAAAGGTTGATTTAATTTAAAAGTAAGGGTTAATTAGACTTAAGGGATTAAATCAACATTTAAAATTTTTAACTCGAATTTATATAATTTGAAATGGTTTTAAGTTGAGATTTGAATAGAATTAGTTCATATTGAATTTGATTTGAATTAATTAGAATTGTGATTGAAGATGTATAAGTTTAAAAATTCAAATGGTAAATTAGAATTGAAATGATTTGAGATTGAAGCTGGTTCAATTTTAAATTAATCTAAATTGATTTGAAATAATTTGGAATTGTGATTAAAGTTGAATAAGTTTAAAAATCAGATGGAATTTGATTTGAATTTGGAAAGGAATTAAGTTTAATTCAACTTGAATTGGAATTAAATCAATTTCAATGGAAATTGAAGTATTGAGTCAATTTAAATGGAAGTGGAAATTTAAATTAAATTGATGGGAAATTAATTGGAAATGGAGATTGGGAAATTAAACAGTTTTGCTCTGGATTATTTTCAAAATAAATTGTTTTAATACAAATATATTTTTCCAAACTATTTACGATACAATCTTTCTTCTTAAATCCCAAACTATCTTATACTTATTTTACAATTATTTTAGAACTATTTAACTATTTTGAAACTGTCTTATAAACTAATTACTATTTTTCAGTTACTTATATCTAATCACTATTTTAAAAACTATTTTGCAATTATCTAATTATTTTGTACCTACTTAACTATTTTACAGCTATTTTACAAACTAATAACTATTTTTCAACTACTTATCTATGTTAAACTTTTTCAAGCTATTTTTAAATTTAAATAGCTCAGAGTTCAAACTGTTTGTAATTGAAGTAATAACTCAATTGGAAATGGAAGCAATTGAGAATAAGTGAACGGAATTAAAGGAAATGTGAATGGAAAAGAGAATTGATTTGGCTAATAACCAATAAAGATAAATACGTAGGATATACGTATATTATTCTATTCGCATAGTGATTTGATCCAGATTCGAGCACAGAATTTCGAGATAATATTATCGATCCGAGTTGGGATTTTTCGCTCGATTTTCAACGGCGAACCTGGATATGGATTTTTGATTGATTATGGATATTCTCTATCATAGTTGTGACTATGCAAGGAGAATGACGGTTTCTGATCAAGAAACCAGATCTGAGTCCACACTAGGAAGTCGGGTGGACGATACTAGTTCGGAAGAGAAATTGTATGATCGAAGAGCGATCGGATTTATATAGCGTACGGATGATATGTGTACATCGTAAGAGTTTGAATGAAATTGATATTGAAAATTTGTGGATAAGAACTATAAAATGATTTTTGAAATGAAAAATGATATGGTTAATAACTTTATAAAAGAGTAATCAAATTTGAATATTTGATTTGGAATAAACAAAGTTATATATCTTGGTTATATAAGATAAATCTCCCCTTGTTAAATCTATAGCCAGAAGAAAAGGGTTTTGAAATATTAGAAGTATAAAAGAGGTTTTATACAAGTTTGAAATGATCCAAAGATTTTCAAAGTTATATATATCTATATATATAAGGGATTTTATGAGAATGATTTTGGAAAAGGTTTTGGAACCTATGGATTTTGGAAAGGCTTTTGATTTTTGAGAAAAATCAGTTTTGGGAATTTGGAAAGCCAAGTTTGGAACTATCGATTTGGGATATCGATTTTGTGTAAAGGAGATTTTGATATAAATCATAAAGGGTGTGATTTAAAGATACTACTCTGGGGAAAAAGGCGTTCCCTTGAAATGAACTTCTCAGGAGTGCCACAGGGTGGTACTGCCTTGAACCCCAAGGGGGGATTCTAAATTTGATCTTGTGAGGAGTTCGGACAAACTAGTTCCTGAGGATTATTGGGTAGCAAAAGTCGAGGGCGCTGATGCCTACAGAGGCATTTGGATTATGCTGTAACGATAGTTTAACTCGATGTCACTGCGATCTACTGTGTGGACCATAGGGAAAATCGTGTGGAGGATGAGTGTCAACAGTCTACACTTGATTTTGCCGGGACGGCAACGTAACATCGGTAGACTGCGATCTATGGTCAAGTGGAGAAGTTTCATTCTTTTGGCAGCGAAATTTGGTGGCGCTGATGCCTACAGTTATATGGGTTTTTGCTGTGATAGCAACGTAAAGCCCGGGTATAACTGCGATCTGTAGCGGGTTCCATGGCGTAATCGAGGGGCGCAGAGACCTATAGTTATCTATGGATTTTGCTGGGACGACAACGTAACCATCGGGTTAACTGCGACCATGGATGGGGGTGATGATTTCCAGAGCATTCTCACCAAAGATATTTCCTCTATTTTCGAAACTGTTTTCTATATTTTCAATAAAATTATTTTCCAAAGTATTTTCACTGGGTGTTGGAAACGAGTTTACCAAGTACTTATAGATTTTTAGTCCTACGCCTGATCAACGTATGACCGAATTTCTATGAGAACAATGATTGACTTATTGAAACATCGAGTTACAAAAGTATTTTTATAAAAACTAATTTAGTAATATTATAAAGATTTTTAAAGTGTTTTAAAAATGTGTTCAAAGAGAAAATTTAACTGATATTAAGAATTTTAAACAAATTCTGGCTTCGTTCCTTTTCGAGGACGAAAAGATTTAAAGGGGAGAGGAATGTGATATCCCGGATTTTCGGGCATCAGATAATTGGATAGTTATCTGATTTAACTTTTAAAAATACTGATTTATAAATTGAACAAATTCAAATGTGATAATCTCCATTTTAAATTTTATGTAAAATTTGGTAAGATTGTTAATTTGAAATCAATAATAATAATATGTTGTATATATTCATGTGTAGAAAATTATTATATACAAATTGAATTTGTGTTTGTTTAAAAATATATGATATCTATACATCAAATTGATTTTTAAATTGAATTTGAATTTGAATCTAGATTTAAAATTTGAAATTTGAAGGATTGATATCTTAAAATATTTGGATTTAAAAATATATATGTATGATTTTATTAGAATGTAATTTGTTTTATATTATTTTCTTTAATGGGGTTTTATTTATATAAATTAAGAAAAGTATTTATTAATTAGGAAATTAAATATGAAAGTTTTATAAATCATTTAAAAATTAATAAACTCATGCATAATTACAAGTGTTAGTTTATAAAGCTTGTTAATAACATTTGTAACGTGATAAACAAATGTAAATGACAAATGTTTGATGAATAAACAAGTGTCACTATTTTTATTTTATTTTTCCTTATTTATTTTATAAATCATACTTAAGTCTATATATACATCTATCTTTCCTCTTCATCTCTTTTTCCTATCTCATTTTCAAAACACAAAGTAAACTCAAGTCTGTAATAAATATACAAACTCAAAACAAAAGCCTGTAACAAAATTTTCAAACCAGAGATTAATCAGAGAAATCAACTAAGCAAGTTTCCAGTTCATAATCTAAGCAAGATCATCTCTGTTTTGAAAGTTAAATCATCTCAACAACAACAGATTTCCAGCAACAAGTTTCCAGTAACAAAGCATTTCAGTTTTTAAAAAAAAGATCACAGCAATTCAAGTTTCAAAGAGATCATAGCATTCAGTTTTCAAAAGCAAACAGGCATTCAAGTTTTCAAATTTCAAAACTATTTCAAGGAATTTGTTCCTCTTTTAAACAGGTGAGTAAGCTACACCTTTGTATAGCTAAAATCTGTGTTATCTTGTTGCATGTGATAGATATATGAAATAATGTTGTGATAGTTGTTTGCATGTATGTAAATTATGCTGCATGTATGTAAATATGTATATATTTAGCTGTGCATGTCTGCTTATACAGGCATACATCTATGTTTCCAGGTTTACAAGAATTAAACTTGTTAAAAATCTAAACTCTCCCTCTAAATCTTTTTAGGCTTCAAAGTAAAAACAAAATTTGTTTGTAAAATCAAGATTGAAGTTCTAAAAATAATCTTAAGTTGAAACTGAAAGTAAATTTTGACTGGGAAGAAAATAAACAGTAAACCCAAATACATGTCGAAATTCAAGTATCTTAATTACTTGATTCACTTATACAATATGTTTTGCTTCTAGAAACTATGATTTTTAAAAGAAAAATCATGAATTTTAGTTTAGTAAATCGCATTAATTTTCAAGATGAACGGGAATTGGGTTTTAGCAAATTTCAGGCGATCACGAGGTTCTGAAGTCTCGGGGTTTTAGTCAAAGCTTGGTTGTTGGCTTGGAAGGTCGGGAAAAATAGTAGAAAAGAGTATAGATCGTCGTGGCATCGGCGATTAGATGAACTAGGGTTTAACACCCTTGTTTGGTCATGGTGGGAAACGAAATGACTGGGTCATCTATGGGAAATCGAGTGGCACCGGATAAATGGGGATGGAAGAATGGATGGATGGCGGAGCTATGGATGGAATTTCATGGATGCTGGTGGTCGACGTCGACAGGTCGAGGAAGTTTCAAGCGATGGGTTCGGTTCCAAGCTTCTTCAAATTTGCTCGATCCTGATTTTGGGCTTGTGATGGAGATTGGGTGGTAGGGATTGTAAGTAGAGGTAGTTGACATTGTGTTGGAGGTGTCGACGATGGTCGGAGATGACCAGATCGGTGTGCACGGTGCACGCGTGTATGTTGTTGTCTAGGTTGGTTGGTTTTGGGGAGAATTGGGGATGGCTCGGGGGTTTACTCGTGAAGTTTGCGTGTGTGTCTCGGAGCAGTGGACGATCTGGAGTGTTCGAGTTTTCGTGAGGATTTTGCTCGCGTGTATCTCGGGGAAGATCTTAGTTGGCTCGGGTAATTTAAGTATACTAGGTTTTAAATGAAAGAACTCAAGCTTTTCAAAGGTTTCAAAGTTTAAAAGCAAAATAAAAACAAGTTTTCCAAGTTAAGATATTTTATAAAGTTCCAAAACAAAGTGTTTAAAACAAGTTTTAAAGTTATTAAAATAATTAGTTTTCAAAAGAAAAATGTTTAACCAAGTTTTAAAATATATTTAAGGAAATAAGTTTTAAAGAAATATGATAATTATTTAGTGGAATTAATTAAAAGTTAATCACTTAATTTAAGGAACATTAACTAATGATGTGGGAATAATTAATAAATGTAATTAACTTAAGATAATTAATTAGTTTAAATTAGTTTAAATTAGTTTAGGATAATCACTTTGGAAATTGATTAAGTACTATTACTGAATGTAATTAATAAAGAGATTAATTAATGAAAGTAATTAGAGATTAATTAATGAAAGAAATTAGAGGTTAATTAATGAAGGCAATTAGAGGTTAATTAACAAAAGGTTAATTACTTAATGTCATTAATTAAGGTGGGTAATTAATAGACAATTACTAAATGTGATTTATTAAAGGATAATTACTTAAAGTAAGTAATTAAAGGTTTGATTAATTAAGGAAACCTATTAAGGTTAGTTAATTAATCAGTTTGATTTATTAAAGGATAATTAATCAATATAAATGATTATAAGATAATTAATTTAAGTGATTAATTAAGAATAATTACTGTAAATGGTTAATGATAATTAATTTGTGAAATTAATTAAAGGCTAATTACCTAATGTAATTAAAGTATAATTAATCAAGGATGATTAATTAAAATGGAAAAAATTTGGATGATTAATTAATTGGTTTGTAATTAATAACCAAGGTTTAAAAGTAATTGAAGTAATTAATTTAATTCATTTATGGTTAATTAAATTAATTAGAGATGGTATGGTTGATTAATCTTGGTATGAATGATTGAATGATATTGTATGCCTTAGATTAGTTGATATCTCTGGTATGTGATGTGGAATGCTATGTGATATAATATGTCTGGGTTAAAACAGTGACATCTTGTATTTAAAGTTTGAATTGTATTTCATTTGAATAACTTGGGTTAAGATGACATTGGATTCGAAGAGACATGAGTCGGGTATTAGTTAATACCCGAAACCACTTCGATTCTTTATAGATCGATATGTGAAGTAAGTATTGAGCATAACCAGCAATGAACTTGTAGTGAAGTATGAGTTACCCTGGGTTTTTCTTTATGGTTTGCACTTAGTATTTAATTTGTATGGGTTTACTCACGCTGGTTTCCAGCCTGACCCGGGTGTTACTTGGATGTAATGCTCGGGTCAGACCGAGTATTACAGATTTTCAGGTTAGGACGTTCTGGAGCTCAGGTGGCGAGCTGGATGGCAGGAACGTATGAAGTATTCCGCTGTGTATTTGAGAGTTGTTGTGATATTAGTCTAAGACAGGTTGATATAACTGTCCAATCATGTGTATATGGTTGTAACTCTGATGTATTGAATGTAAAGTAACAATTACAGCTTTTCTTTGTATAAATGTTATTATTTGATATTATATTTGATCCGCTGCGAAATGTGAGATTTTGAGTTTTGGTTTTCTATTTCTTCTTCATCTACCTCTTTTCTTATTTTCCCTAACTATCTGGAATTTTCGGGATCGAAAATTCCAGGTCGTTACAGAAAGGGCATTATGACCGCAACAATTAGTTCGAATAGAATGCCTCCAATCTAAAGGAGGGGAAAAGGAGTTCAAACAATGAGAAGGCAAGGTTGCTATATTCGTAGAAAAAGAGGAAGGTGAAATTGAGAGCGGAGGTGACGATGACCCTCCTCTAGCGATGAGGAATTTAATGCACATTCCAATGAAGGAGATCTCGAATAATGTGATGAAACTCCGAGAATGAGTCCCACTCTTCTGGATTCGCCTCCCTAAGAGGTTATTGCCAAAGATGCTCCCTCGGCAACTGAACGACTTCATGGTTCTCCGCCTAAGGAGACCGACATCAACTTTGGGGACTTGAGTAACGTTTAAGTGGACATTGCAAACTTATGGGAGATGATTTTTTGAGTCCGAGGGATTGTCTTTTGACTTCGGTCGTGTTGTTTCCAGAATTAGTCTGACTCTCATTATAGCCACTTCCCGACCGGTTTGTGAAGTCCTTTTAAGGCGCCTACAACACATTACATACTTCACTAGGGTTACGCACACTCATATATGAATTATTTGAGCTTATCTTCTACCGCTAAAGTTACTTCATTTTTTTAGTATTAGGTACTATGGGAGGCATTGGATTCTATGAAGATTTGGAACAATTTACGTATGCACAATATGGGTCGAGACGAACTTCAAGCCGCTACCAGCCTCGAGAAACCGAGGAAGAATTGACGAGGAGAAAAGATTAGGAAGCTGAAGCTCATCGTCGGGATGACAAGGACAGAGGCGGAATTCATAGGGGTGGCTATGAGAAGTGGAAGACCTACAATGATCGGGAAGATCCATCCAAAAAGTCGAAAGTAGATCGTGATCTCATCCTTCTGAGAAGCATATATCTGCTCCGGTTCCCGTTTCTATCGGAACGGAGGTTTGTACTTCTACTATCAGGTTTCTCCATTAACCCAGATTCCGTCAACTCATGTTGTGCCTACTTCTAGTTTTTCACGCCCTCACAGGAGGCCTGCTTATACTCTCCCGTCTAGTCCACCTAATTGAAGCCGTGTTCCCTGGTTGGTTCTTGTAGGAAGTTAAATTCGACCATGACCTACGTCGGATTCGAATGGATTCTTATATTCCCTATCTCCCGACGATTCAGAGCGACTTGGATCAAGCTGAAGGATGGGAGAAATTATGCAAGCAACTGGCAGACACAATCCATAAAAACTATCAAGAGATTCTTTCTTTCAAGTCAGAAAAGGATGATTATGAAAGGATGCTGATGGAATGTGATGCCAGAATTGATCAATTGACAAGAGAGAGAGATGCTTCCATTCGAGATAGTAAGAGCAATGCTAGTTTGTTAAAGGAATTGAAAGAGGCTCACACAAAAATTGAAATCATGTTCAGAGATGAAATCAAGAAAGCCCATGCTGATGAAGTCAAGCTGAAAAAGGAGCTTGAAACCTGAGATGAGATCATCGAAGCTCAAAAGAGAACCATTGCTAGTCATGATGAAACTGTCGAAGCTCAAAAGAAAACTATTGCTGATTAAGCGGGAATGGTGGAATCCCGAGATAAGACCATCTCCGATCAGGCTCAAATGATTGCTTTGCTTCCAGAGAAAGTTGCGCAACTCGACGTGAAAAGACCAAAGTCAAAGTTGAGAAAGCCCCTGTGATGGTGGACTACTTGGAGCTGCATGATACCTTCGAAAAGAAGATGGTGAAGATAGATGGCACCATCTTTAACTTCTACATTAACTCCCCATTGCATCAGCGTAGTCTCTGTTTCTGGGCCCCAAATTCCCGTGCGCTCTTTCTCTGGTTTAAGAAGAAATCCTGGCTCATTTTCGAGAAGACAGGGATGTGTATACTGAACAAAAGCTGGCAGATGCCTATCTGAATGAAGAATCAAAGAAGTCTTTGGTTGAGGGCCTAGACACTATTCATGTTGAAATGGAGAGAGAAGTCATCGACGCTGGTGCAGCTGCAGCTGCTAAAGCACTATCAGAGCCTTTCAGTTCTGGGCCTGGAGAATTGTCCAAGCAACTTCATGATCAGACAGAAATCATTTCGGCTTCAACCGATACTGCTTTATTGTCAGCCCCTTTAGCAGCTAGCTCCAAAGCCTTGGGTGGTCCTGAAACTTCACCCAAGATTTTGCAACCATCTAATGAAGGAAACGGTGGGGGAGTATGAGGTTGAGAGTCATGGTCACACTTCTAATGCAGGTAACTTTCTTGTTTCTCCCGAGTTTGAGGACTTCTAGCTCATGCCGCAAGAACAAGATGAATTGAATGCCTTCCTTTTTGATTTTATAGGTCTGTCTTCTTTGCTTGTCGATCTAACAATTTCTTCCATCCCAGGGCCTACAGCTATTTCGACTGCTTCAACGCTTGCTTTTGCAGCTGATTTGGATACCAAGCCCTTGTCTGGCTAACAACCAGGGCCGAAATATGAGAAGATCACTGTGTTACATGGCCTAGATGACCCTTCTGTATCTCTTGAGGGTGATTTAATAGCAGCTGACCCTCGAGAGTAGATAGACCAAGCTAGCCAGCCAGGTAAGACTGAGCAGTAGATGGTGGTAGTTAAGAAGGAAAAGGTAGAGGAGTGAAATTCTTCGAGGAGCTCCCGCAAGTTCTGCAAGCGCAAGACCAAGGGGAGTCTTCCGAGGGGGCCAAAGAACAAGAAGGAGATATGGGAAAGGAGCCTATAATTGATACGACTCCCGGTGGGGATGCTAAGGGGAAGAATATACTTCTGATCAAAGGAGGGAAAGGAAGTGGTGGCAAGAAGCACTAAAGGGAAGTGGAGCTGGATTTTGTAGCATTTTGATTTGTTCGACATGTGTTTTGTACTAATGCAGAGTCTGAACTTATTACTTTTGTCGTTGTAGCATCTATACTTTTCTTTTTATTGGCCGATATTGTACGGGTACAGCCCCTGCTATTTGTTGTTGCACATGAAAAACATTATAAGTAATAA
The DNA here is from genome assembly GCA_030737815.1 of Allium fistulosum. NCBI lineage: Eukaryota > Viridiplantae > Streptophyta > Magnoliopsida > Asparagales > Amaryllidaceae > Allium > Allium fistulosum. The sequence goes on from CM060904.1 coordinate 343,309,033, forward strand.
AGCTATTGGAATTTTGATAGTAACTTCACTTTTCTACTTATTTATATTCCATGCACTGTTTTTATCTAGTCCCGTAATTACTGCCAAAATCCTTTGTTTGAAGTAACAGAACTGTGAAGTATTTCCTATTTTGGTTGAGTGTGGTTTGTGTGCACCCCTAGTTCACAAGACTGTTTAGTTCGATCATTCGATATGAGACTAGGTGCCCCTTGTCATCTTTCGGATGCCCCCAATTGGATTTATACTGCAACTCCTATCTTTGGGAACTAAGTGATTGGTAATGCTGGAGCAACACCGATTACTTGAAATTCTGTTGGGTGATTCCATCATAATGCTGGAGTCCAGGGTATTATGCACACGTGTCGCTCCTTGGAGTGCTATTTCCTTGGCTCTGGAGGCGGTATTTGGTTTTTTTCCATATGAGAGTTTCTCGTCTTTGGATGCAATTTTGTTGATCTAAGTAGTGGTGTGAGTCTTACGAAATGCACACAATGGGATTGAAGCATGATTGGTCGTAGATTTGCGAACCAAGAAACGATGTGATGCTTACGAGATGCGCAGCTTAGGTAATTGTGTTCGTTTAGACGTGATTCAACAATCCAAAAGGCGATGCGTGGCTTTGATTCGGTCCTTCTCAGTGTTGCTGGAGCGACATCGGTTCCTAGAAGGCCGGGATCGAGTTCCATCGATTAATGGTTTGAGTCGATTCGCTTCCGTCGACTCGGTGGGTAGATGGGGCATACTTGAGCATGGTCCCACTAGCTTAAGTAGCAATTGGATGGTTTTTAGTTGATTTAACCCCATCTACTTGGCAGGTTACTTATGTGAACAAAGTTTTATTGGTTCAAAAAGCAAAGCAATTTCATTAATTGAAATAAAGTAGGGCAAGTTCTACTTATTTACAATGCCTCTGACATTCTGGGATGACTTATTTGTAGAAATAGTAAATACATAAGATAATCCTAGATTAAGTAATGACGAAGAGATTCGCTGTTCCAAGCATGGGGATTTGGGTTCCATCAACGGTTAATAGCTTGAACGTGCCATCCCCTAGCTTCTGGCCGATTACGTAGGGCCCTTCCCGGTTTGGTCTGAATGTTCCTGGTACTAGATAGACTCATTTAAGGACAAGGTCTCCTACTTCGAAAGTACGGTTATGGACCTTGGAGTTGATATGTCGCATGACCATTTTTTGGTGAGCGGCAGTCCTTAGCTTGGCTTCTTCCCGCTTCTTATCGACTATATCAAGCGACTCAAGCAGGAGCTATTCATTTTACCTTTGATTGAAATTTTGCCTTTAATAAGAAGGGACTTCTAGTTTGACTGGGATTATTTCTATTAAACCATATGGTAGGGCGAATGGAGAGTGCCCGATCGTAGATTTTTGCATTGTTCTGTAAGCCAAAAGTGCAAGTGGAAGTTCGTCAACCCAATTTCCTTTAGCTTTAGTTAGTCGCTTTTTGATAGTGGACTCGATAATCTTGTTTACTGCCTCTACTTGCCCGTTTACCTGCGAATGTATGACAACGGAAAAGCTTTTCTTGATTTGGAATTATTTGAAAAGTCTTTGAATTCAACGCTTTCAAATTGAGTCTCATTATCCATGATGATTTTTTGTGGCATGCCAAACCTAGAAATAATGTTTTTAGTGACAATGTTAATAACTTTCTTTGTGGTAATAGTGGCCAGCGGTTCCGCTTCGGCCCATTTGGTGAAGTAATCAACAACAACGATAGCGTATTTGGCTCCACCTTTGGCTATTGGCAATGCATCAATCAAATCGATTCCCCAGATTACGAATAGCCACAGGCTGACCATCTGTGTTAGCTCTGTTGAAGGAGTTCTTTTGCTCTTGTCGAATCTTTGGCATTGGTCGCACCTTTTGGCATAATCTATTGCATCGTGGTTGACCGTTGGCCAAAAATACCCATATCAGAGGACTTTCTTTGCAATGGTTTGCCACCTGGTGTGATCTCCACTGTCGCCTTCATGAACTTCCCTGAGGATTCTTCGAACTTCGTCGTTGGTTACAGACCCGAGCAAGGGGGTAAAGAATCCCCTTCGGTAGAGTATTCCATCCTGTATTATAAATCATAAAGGAGCTTCTTCCGTTGATTCTTATCTATGGGGAGTGTTCCTCTGAGCAGATAATCCTTGATCGGTGTCATCCATGTTTCTGGCTCTTCGGTCATTTCAAAAATCCAGTCGATACCCATCTTGCATATGCTTGGAGCAGCCAGAATTTCAAATGGGACTAGTCCTATTGACCGAGCTTCTCTAGAACTGGCCAGTTTAGCTAGATAGTATGCCTTTGTGTTCTGTTCCCTCGTAATATGAGTTATGATGTAATTCTTGATGTCATTTGACAATTCCTGCAATTTGGATAGATACGGGGCGAGGTTCTATCCCTGTGCTTGATATTCACCTCTCGCCTGATAGACGACTAGCTGAGAATCGCTATAGATATGAATGGACTTTATCCCGATTTCCTTCACAACTTTTAGCACAGCTACCAATGCTTTGTATTCTACTTCATTGTTTATTGCAGGGAATTCCAAGCGTAAGGCGAAGCAAATGGATCGTCCTTCGGGAGTTTCGAGCACGACTCCTTCCCCCGAGAAGAAGTGGTTAGATGCACCGTCGACAAACAACATCCAGTGTGTCTCCACTTCTAGAGTAACTTCTTCTAGTAAATTCAGCAATGAAGTCTACCATAGCCTACCAATTGATCGCCATTCGTGGATGGTAAGTGAGTTCATATTGACTCAATTTGTTGTTCCATTTGATAAGCCATCCAGAGGTCTCATGTACCCAAAACTAACGGCTACGAATGCTGCAGTCATCCATATTTATTAATCCTCGGCCACCAAAAACGGTAATGTTAGATAAATTAATATACCAGAAACACATGGATATGGAAAAAGTTTAAAATTTCAAAACAACTTTCACATTCCATTCCAAACTCATTTCAACATTCATTACATAATCCCACAACGTTAACTACGTTCTGAAAAATATAATTATTACAATATACTCCATGAGAGACATATGAAGATGCCCCTTGGTGACCAAAGTATATAATAGGCAATAAACCACTTTGCCTTAACAAAATAACACAGCGGAATCACATGAGAAAGAACTTAAATAACTACATGCCTTCTGCACGACTCCGGAAGCTTTTTCGTCTTAAGAGGTACCTGGAAACCTCAAATCTCAAACTACTCAAAATCAATTGAGTACCTGAGAGTTTAATGGGAAAACATATACTTCAAGTCAAACATAAAGCCTAGTATGAATAATAATATACCATCTCAAATCATTTAGATATCTAGTGAGACCATGCCGCTTAACGGAACGGGTTTCCCCTCACTAGTATCTTAAAACCCTTATAAACCATTTTCTATGCCCCTGCATCCACAATGGTTAATTCAATTTAAAACATTATTATGTGATGATATGCAAAACAATTGAATCAATTCTGGATTATCCATCCCCAATTCATTTTGACTATCTGTCATAATTATAGTTTCTAGGATTACTATTAACCTAATAGTTTTCATGGGCTAACTAATAACCTAATGGTAACCCCAATATCATTTCTTTTATCCTAGTTTTCATGGGTTGACTAGGAACATATTAACTGACAGTCGATATCTTTCTTTTACCATAGTTTTCATGGGCTAACTAGGAACCTATTGACTATCTATCAATATTTCATTTTCTTATCCGGATATAGTTTTCATAAGCTAACTATAAACCTGTCTAACTGACATCTTTAATTATACATGTTTTCATGGGCTAACTATGAACCTACTGGCCCCTGCCAATATTTTTCCCTTACACAGTTTTCATGGGCTTACTGTTAACCTTTTGGCCCCTACCAAATCTTTTATTTATTCACTACTAGGTCAACCCAACTGGTAATTTTACCTTTTTCCAAAGTACAATTTTTCGATTCATTATAAAGTGAATATATACATATATGAAGAAGCAAATAATATAACTTGGTTAATTCCTTTAATCCATTTAGACTTCTTCATAAGTTCCATTTCAAAATACTTTGTTTATTAATATTACATGGTTTTCCTTTTAAATAAGATTAGGTTAATTGTTTTGAAAACTATACTTTCAAAACCTTCGAAACCTTGCTTTCGACCTCACTGGATAGCCTCCTTCGAAAGCATATATCTCTTTTCAAAACATTAGGCTCCTGCCTTTAAAAACACTTTAAAATCCTTCTTTCAAAACCTTTTGATTATAATAAAGTATTACTTATTAATTATTAGAAGCATAGCTTCGAAACTATTGGAAGTATCTCTTCCAAAAGCATTATTCAAATCTCAACCCTCTTATCACTTAACATTTTCATTATTCTATTCAATTTACCTAACTAAATATACTGAATAGTGTTATTTAAAATTATGGGTGTTACAGGCTCCCCTTCTTAAAGAATTTCGTCCTCGAAATTCAGTAAGGACTAAATACTAATCATAGCAATCATTTGTAACCACTCCTAACAACAATACTAGTTTATTTGACTAGCGATCATCTATATAAATCTAATATAGGCATATTATTTTAAACAGATCAGGATAGGTATCTCGAATCCTGTCTTCTATCTCTAAGTACAGTCCTTTTCGTTGTCGCTCCACTGAACTTTCACCAACTTGACTATCTTGGACCTTAATCTTTTCTCATCTCTCGCTACAACCTGAATTGGTTGTCTAATAATTGTCAAATTAGGCTCCACTACCAACTCATCCAATTCTGTTGGAGGAATAGTAGTCTCTGGATCATGCACATACTTGCGAAGATGAGTCACATGAAATACATTATGGACACCTGCATATTGCTCGGCAATTCTACTCTGTATGCGAGCTTTCCAATCCTTCTATAATCTGGAATGGACTAACATGTTTCGATGCCAGCTTCACTGACTTTTCGAATCGTATCACTCCCTTCATCGGTGACACCTTAATAAAAACCATGTCTCCAACCGAGAACTCTAGGTCTTTACATCTTTTATCTGCGTAACTCTTCTGTCTGGCTGAGCTTCCTTCATCCGATCTTAGATCAACTCAATCCTCTCTGACGTCTCTCTAACCATATCTGGATGTAAGACTAATCTGTCTCCAGTCTCTAACCAACACGTGGGTGATTTGTATGGCCTTCCATACAAAGCTTCAAAAGGCGCCATTCCCATACTAGTCTGAAAACTATTATTATAGGAGAACTCAACCAAATGCAGGTGATCTTCCCAAGATCCACTAAAGTCTAGTACACAAGCCCTCAATAAATCTTCGAGTGCCTTATTGAATCTCTTAGTCTGCCTATCCGTCTATGGATGATATGTTGTACTCATCTTGAGCTCGGTATCTAATACTCTATGTAGACTTCTCCAAAACTTGCTAGTGAATAATACATCTCTATCGCTGACATGACACTAGGAATTCCATGAAGTCTAACTATGTTCTTCATGAAAAATTTCGCCAAAACAGTTGTGGTTCTAGTTGAATTGACCGGAATGAAATGGGCGCTCTTGGTCAATCTGTCCACTATGACCCATATGCTTTCATTTTCCTTGTTCGAACTTTGCAACCTGTTAATAAAATCCATGGATATTGAATCCCACTTCCAAACTGGAATCTCTAAAGGCTGAAGCAAGCCACTCAGCTTCTGATGTTCGGCTTTCACTTGTTGACAGTTAGCACATTGTCTAACCCACAAGCCAACATCTCTCTTTATGCCTTCCCAATAGAAGCTTCTCTTCATATCTTGATACATCTTGGTTCCCCCAAGATGAACCGTAAACTTGGATCGATGACACCCATCTAGAACTTCTTTTCTCAAGTTCTCTACATTCGGAATACATAATCATCCTTTCTTTCTCAACCACCCTTTCTGGTCAATGCCAAAATCTTTAAGATCATCGATCTCAGATCCCACCTCGAGTCTTCTAATTTTCTAGGCTATCTCTGGATCCTCTTTCTGTTTAGAAGCTATCTTCTCGATTAGCACTGGTCGAACCTCTAAACAGGCCAACTTAGCAGTACTCTGACCAGAATCAGTAGTCGATCTCGACTTTATAATGCACATAGCCAAAACTTCTAAATCCTTCCATTCTGCCAACATAGCTAACATCACATTCTGATATTTCCTGCTAACGGCATCCACTAACTTATTTCCTTTTCCAAGAGTACATTCTATACCAAAATCATAAGCACTCAAAAGCTCCCGCCACCTCTGCTGTTGCATATTCAACTCTTTCTGAGAGAATAAATATCTTAAGGACTTATGATCAGTGTATAGCTCAAATCGCTCCCATAAGAGATAATGTCTCCAAATCTTCAATGCGAAGATCACCGTAGCCAACTCCAAATCATGAGTAGGAGATCTTACTTCGTGCGGTCTAAGCTGTCAAAAAGCGTAGGCAATGAATTTACCATTCTACATCAATACAGCTTCCAATCCTGTTCCACATGCATTAGTGTACACCACCAACCCTTGGTTTCCATCTGGAACAACTAACATTGGCGCGTTGGTCAACAAATGTTTTAATTTAAGGAACCCTTCCTCACTTTTGTCGGACTAAATGAACTTCACATCCTTCCTGATCAACTTAGTCAAAGGTGCTGCTATCCGCAAAAAATCTTTGATAAATCTCCGGTAATAGCCAGCAAGTCCGAGAAAACTTCTAATCTCGGTTACCATCTCTAGTCTCCTCCAATTATTGACAGCTTCGATCTTAACTGGATCTACTGCCAAACCTTCCTTCGAAACTACATGACCAAGAAATTTGACCTCCTTCTTCCAAAAACGACATTTAGAAAACTTCGCCTTTAGCTGATGCTTCCTTAGCATTTCAAGCACCACTTTCAGATGATTCTCATGCTCTCTCTCATCTTTCGAATACACCAAAATGTCATCTATGAATACTAACACAAACCTATCCAAGTGTTCTCAGAAAACTCGGTTCATCAAGTCCACGAAGAAAGCAGGTGCATTCGTCAACCCGAATGGCATCACTAACCATACGAACCATACCTAATTCGAAATGCTGTCAAAGGAATACTGTCCTCTGCCACTCTCAACTGATGGCAACCGGTCGCCAAATCTAATTGGGAAAATACTCTGGCTCCACTCGATTTATAGAACAGATCATCAATTCATGGCAAAGGATATATATTCTTGATCATCCTTTCGTTCAGCTTACGGTAGTCGATGCACATCCGCAATGACCCATCTGACTTCTTAACGAAAATCGCAGCCGCTCCCCAAGGCGAACTGCTTGGTCTAATAAAATTTCTTCCTTCTAGATCCACTAGATGCACCTTCAATTCTTTCATCTCAGTCGATGTCGTTCTGCTAGGTGGTCTACTGACAGGTTCAGCTCCTAGTATAAGATTTATCCGAAACTCAATAGCTCGTTTCGGTGGCAATCCTATAATCGGCTTAAATATATCTGCAAACTCTCTTGCAACTCAAACCTGACTTAGCTCCTCCACTGCTTCCAAGGTACTTAACACAGCACAAACACTTCAGTCGGAATTCTCTACTGACAAAATAATCCAGCTATGACTATCTGGGTACCTTACTGATATTTCCCTATCCTGGCAAAATATCCTAGCCTCATATCTACCCAACCAATCCATACCCAAAATGATCCTGAAATCTACGAAACCATAAACATAAAACTGCATGCAAACATATGACCTAACAAATCAAGTTCTAACCGGACACGTTTCATCCCTAGAGTTACATACCCTCATATTGGATTCGCAACCCTTAAGGAAGAAATAGGGTAAGTGGGTTCTAAGCATAACTTATTAACTAAATTCTGGGATATAAATGAATGTGATGCACCGGTATCAAATAATATCCTAACTGGAATACTTTGAATCAAAAATGTACCTTCCATCACAGTCTTTCCCTTATCTATTGCAGTTGATTTGGAAGAAGACGGTGGTCCAATAGCAAAACCTTTCCTTTTTATGTCCTAACTGGCACTGGACACCGGTTCTTGTAATGCCCAACTTGATCGCAGTTGTAACACTTAATATTCTTTTTATCTGTAGCCTTCTTCTGTCCTTTGCCTGACCGGCATTCATTTGCAAAATGACCCTTCTTGTCACATTTGTAGCAGACTAAATCAGCTTATGACTTCTTGGCTGAATCTCCCTTCTGGGCTCCTTTCTTTTTGAAGAATTTTTTCTTCTTTCCCTGAGAACTCTGGGATTCAATAGGCTTCTCTCTAGCACAAATAGCTAGCCTTTCTTTATGGCGAATGGCCATCTCCACCACCACATTACAGGGATCACAGATAAGAGTCAGGGTGGCCCTAGCAAGCTCGGGCCTCAGTCCTCGAATGAACCTTTCATTCCTTCTGATGTCGGTGTCTATAATAGCGTATCCATATCGAGATAGCTCATCAAATCTATTTGCATACTCGATAACCGACATGTCTCCTTGAATAAAATCCATAAATTTTCTTATCAATACTTCCTCCACCTAGATTTCCTCTTCCATTTCCTGCTTCCATATCTTCTTTCTCGTAATCTGTATACGAGCCTTATTAAGATACAGAAGAACGGTCTAAGAGAAAGGGGAATTATGTACTTACATATACCTATACATATCAAGTACAAGTACGTTACAATCGCATTAACCCAAATCCCGATAAAATTTTTGATTCATTGGATTATGTTTTGAAAATCTTTTAGGTTTGAATTGCTTAAGTTTTCATAAACCTATGCTCTGATACCAACTTGTAACATCCCCCACTTGGAGGCGCAAAACTAACGGCTACGGCTATTGCAGTCATCCATAGTTATTAATCATCGGCGACCAAATACGGTAATGTTAGATAAATTAATATACCAGAAACACATGGATATGGAAAAAGTTTAAAATTTCAAAAAAAATTCACATTCCATTCCAAACTCATTTCAACATTCATTACATAATCCCACAACGTTAACTACGTTCTAAAAAATATAATTATTACAATATACTCCAAGAGCGACATATGAAGATGCCCCCTTGGTGATCAGAGTATATAATAGGCAATAAACTACTTTGCCTTCACAAAATAACACAGCGAAATCACATGAGAAGGAACTTAAATAACTACATGCCTTCTGCACGACTCCGAAAGCTTTTTCGTCTTAAGAGGTACCTGAAAACCTCAAATCTCAAAGTACTCAAAATCAATTGAATACCTGAGAGTTTAAGGGGAAAACATAAACTTCGAGTCAGACATAAAGCCCGGTATGAATAATAATATACCATCTCAAATCATTTAGATATCTAGTGATACCATGCTGCTTAACGGAATGGGTTTCCCCTCACTAGCATCTTAAAACCCTTAAACCATTTCCTGTGCCCCTGCATCCATAATGGTTAATTCAATTTAAAACATTATTATGTGATGATATGCAAAACAATTGAATCAATTCTGGATTACCCATCCCCAATTCATTTTGACTATCTATCATAATTATAGTTTCTAGGATTACTATTAACCTAAAAGTTTTCATGGGCTAACTAATAACCTATTGTAACCCCAATATCATTTCCTTTATCCTAGTTTTCATGAGCTGACTAGGAATCTATTGACTAACGGTCAATATCTTTCTTTTACCCTAGTTTTCATGGGCTAACTAGGAACTTATTGACTATCTGCCAATATTTCATTTTCTTATCCGGATATAGTTTTCATGGGCTAACTATAAACCTATCTAACTGACGTATTTAATTATACATAGTTTTCATGGGCTAACTATGAACCTATTTGCCCCGCCAATATCTTTTCCCTTACACAGTTTTCATGGGCTTACTGTTAACCTATTGGCCCCTACCAATATCTTTTATTTATTCACTACTAAGTCAAACCAACTGGTTATTCTACCTTTTTCCAAAGTACAATTTTTGGATTCATTATAAAGTGAATATATACATATATGAAGAGGCAAACAATATAACTTGGTCAATTCCTTTAACCCATTTAGACTTCTTTATAAGTTCCATTTCAAAATACTTTGTTTATTAATATGCCATGGTTTTGCTTTTAAATAAGATTGGGTTAATTGTTTTGAAAACTATACTTTCGAAACCTTTGAAACCTTGCTTTCGACCTCACTGGATTGCCTCCTTCGAAAGCATACATCTCTTTTCAAAACATTAGGCTCCGGCCTTTAAAAACACTTTGAAATCCTTCTTTCGAAACCTTTTGACTTTTAATAAAATATTACTTATTAATTATTAGAAGCATAGCTTCGAAACCGTTGGAAGTATCTCTTCCAAAAGCATTGAAAGTCCCCCTTTTGACATCATTGGGTTCACCATTTAAAATATCTTTTGGATCAAAGAAAACATAAGTGAAAGTATCTCTTTCGAAACCAATCTTTATTATATAAAAATATTAGGGAATTTATGATGGTGTCGAAACCATCTCTTTCGACAAAGTCGAAAGCTTACCTTTTAAAATATTTAAGGATAGCTTCGAAACCCCTTTCAAAACAATTGCCTTCGAAACCCATAACCCTTTCGAAATAATTAGAAAGTGGCATATAATTTTTCCATGGCATTCAAACATCAAAATCTCTCGGTTTTGGCCTAAAACCATATAAATTCTTATTTAAACAATCTTATTTAAATTAAACAAACATCAATTCATGCATATCATCATCCAAACATCATATATACGAATTAAATCTTAAATCTTAAACATATATTAAGTAAATAGAGATGGAAATTATTATTCACCTTAATCTTTGATATGGAAAGTGGATTGAGATGAGTTTGATTCCTCTTTTCAATTCTTTTTCTTTGAATTTCTCTTCTTATTTTCTTTTTTAATGGCCGGCTCTATTCTTATTTACTTACATTTTTTATTTTGCTTTTAAAATGAAGTCAATAGGAAATGAAATGGTAAAAAGAGAATATATATATATATAAGGATAAGGGGTTCGGTAAAGCTTATTACCATTATACCCTTATGTAGATTAATTTACTTATAATCCATTCTCATGCCCATTTAATTTATTACTTAAGCACGACCACTTATATTTATTCAAATTTCAATCTCCTTATCACTTAACATTTTCATTATTCTATTTAATTTATCTAATTAAATATCATGAATAATGTTATTTAAAATTAGGGGTGTTACATCTCGAGGCGGTACAACACCTGCTTCAAGGGTTGATCTGTTAGTGCTTTGATCGGGTGTGCCTGAAATTATGGTCATAACTTTCTGGATGCAATCAAGAGGCAATATGCTAGTTTTTCTAACTTTGGATAGTTCTTCTTGGCTCTAGTAAACCATTTACTGATGTATTATGCAGGCCATTGGGCCCTAGATTCTTCATGTACGAGCATGGCACTTAATGCATGGGGTGAGACTACTAAGTAGATGAACATGTCTTCTCGGTCTACCTACTTGGATAGGATTGACAGGGTCTCCATATGTTGCAGCAGTTCTTTGAAGGCAGTCTGGAAAGCCTGATTCCATTCGAAGTTCTTTTTTCCCTTCTTTAGTGCATCAAAGAACGCAATACATTTGTCGATTGCTTTTGAGATGAACCGGCTTAGCGCTCCAACTTTTCCATTCAAGCTTTATAACTCTTTCTTGTTCCTTGGGGCCTCAACTTCCCGTAAAGCGGTGGGAATAGCTTCGATGCCTCTGGCACTTATAATGAATCCTAAGAACTTCCCTGAGGCTACCCCGAAGTGACATTTAAGTGGATTGAGTTTCATTCTATACTTGCGGAGTATTTCAAACATTTTGGTGAGGTTGTCCAAGTAATTTGTGGCTATGGGTGATTTAACTAGCATATCATCTACATAGACTTCCATAGTCTTCCCAATTTGATGTTTGAATATGGCTTTCATGAGTCGTTGGTAAGTTGCCCCAGCATTCTTTAAGCCGAAAGGCATCACTTTGTAGCAGTATAATCCTAGGTCTGCGATGAATCTGGTGTTTTCCTAGTCAGGTTCGTGCATCATGATCTGGTTGTATCCCGAGTAGGCTTCCATGAATGAGAGCAATTCATGTCCAACTGTTCCGTCCACAAACTGGTCGATCCTCAACAGTAGAAAGCTGTCCTTTGGGCAAGCTTTGTTTAGGTCAAAGTAATCGATACAAGTTCGCCATTATCCATTGGATTTCTTGGCCAAGAAAAAGTTGGATACCCATTTGGGATAGGTTCGAGTCCTAAGCTGCTCCTTTTATGCCTTACTGGTGTATATGTGGGATCAATGTTGAGTGAGTGGCATGCTATCTCTGGCGATACCCTACACATGTCGAAATGCATCCAAGCGAATACGTTCAGGTTGGCATGAAGAAATTTGATTAGTTCCTGTCATATCTTGTTTCCAAGATGTGACCCAATTTTCAGGACCCAAGTTAAGTCATCCATATCGATTGGGACAGGCACTGTCAATTCCGCCGTTGCTACCTGATCCTCCCTTGAACTCTTCTTTCTAAGGTCCAAAGCCTTGTCGAATCGGCTATGATCCCCAAGCCTAGGGCGGCTCTGTAATTGCTATGCGGTAGGTTCATGAATGTGGAGATTTTTCACCACAATCTTCCCCTTTTCTTTTCTTCTAGACTCAGTAGTTCTATGATGTACCATTCCCTAGCGACACTTTGGTCTCCCTTGATCACTCCAACTCCATTCGTTGTTGGAAATTTCATAGTTAGGCACCACTGGGCTAAAGCGATCCTGAAATCTGCTAAGGCAGGTCAGCCTCAAAAAGCAGTGTAGGCAGACATTTCATCTACAATCACAAAGGTTTGGATACGGACAACTCTTCGGTCGCCTTCCCCAAGTTCTACAGGCAAATCAATTGTTCCGACAGGTTGCTTAGGTTCACCGGTGAATCCTTGGATCTTTGTTCGACAAGCGGATACGTCTTTCATATTATTCTTCATCTGATCGAACGTGTGTCTGAATAGGATGTTAACAGAGCTGCCATTATCCAAAACAATACTCGTCAGACCATAGCCAGTCTGATTCCTACCAACATGACCATGGGGTTGAGGTTTGGAGCTTTCATTCCTTCAGCGCCTCAGTTCTGAAATACGATGTCATCATTCAGGGTTCTCTGCTGCTTGCAGGAGTTCCATCATTGATCGCAAAGCATGAATCTTTTGGGGCATGTTTCAACGAGCTCGCATATCGCTCCATTTCTCCCCAACTCTTTTGCGCGGGATGAGGTCCTCCAGATATTATTCCAATGATGAGTCTTTGGTTGGTCTGTCTGGATCCCTCTTCACTGGTTCCATCTTGGTTTCCCCGGTCTTTAGGAGCTTGAGGTGCAGTAGGCTAGTCAGGATTTTGTGGTTTCCTCACATACTGTTGAAGCTTGTTTTCCCAAATCAGCTCTTCAATCAGGTTTTGTAGGTGTTGGCACTCATTCGTCTTGTGACCATGTGCTTCATGGAAGCGGCAATACTTTCCGAAATGCTTTTGTTGTTCGGTCGCTTCCTTTTTAGGCGGCTTCTTGTACTTCTCTGTCCCTTGTGTAGCTAGGTAGATGTTTTCTAGAGTATCATTGAGCGGGGTGTAATCTCCGGGCCTCAAGCCCTTAAGTTGTTTGTTACCTTCGTTTGGTTTGTTGGAATTCTGGTTTTTCCTCTTATGGTTCTCATCCTTCCCAACGCTTCCAGCAGTGGCCCCGAAGGTGTTTTGCGCCTTGGTTAGCCGCCATACCATTCTGGCCAGCATTGGTTGGTTGTGGATTAGCAGATTTTTCTTCTAGCTCCTCCGCCTCTTCCAATCTCAAGTACTGGCTTACCATTCGGTTAAAGTCCTTCCTAGTGGTAGGTTGTTTCATTTTGATCCATTTTCCAAATTCAGTGCCGGGGTGAATAGTGCGGACCAAGGCCATGAATACCATATCTTCGTTTGGATTACTTACTTAAGTCACCGCAGTGTTGAACCAACTCATGAAGGATTTCAAAGATTCATTTCGTCCCTAGATGTAACACCCCATATTTGGAGGCCAAAAGCTAAGCGCTACAGATGTTGCAGTCATCTATAGTATTAACTTCTGGTGATAAAATACGGTAATTCTAATGGTATCCATAATATCAGAAGCATTTGAATATGAACAAAATCACATATTTCAAAAAACAACATTTTACTGATTACATTTCAAAACAATGATTCATATTCTAGTTATATAATCCCATAACGTTTCCCAGGCAATGATCAAATATATCAATTAAAAAATACGCCGAGAGCGATATACGACGATGCCCCCTTGGTTGACCAGAGTCAATATAGTCATATTTGACTTAATACACACAGCTGAAATAAACAAAATAAACTGTAACTTCTAGTTAGCTATCTGTCAGCCACCTGCTCGTCTCCGGAAGCTTTATTCGCCCAACTTACAAAAACCTGAAAACCTCAACCCTCAGCCTACTCAAATCAATTTGGAGCACCCGAAAGTTTAAGGGGAAACAGAAACTTCGAGTCAGGCATAAAGCCTAGTGTCAATAATACTGTTACATCTCGATTTACTGGTATTAAGTGAGACCACGCCGCTTAGCGGAACGGGTTTCCCCTCACTAATACCCTCTTTAAAACATATACTTTGCGATCTTTTCCTACAACCAAACTGGTTAATCAAATTGATTATAATAATAATAGCAATGTCTGTTAAGTTATAATTAGGTAACTAATGGAATATTTGTCCATACGTAATAAATGGACTATCTGTCCGAAAACTGGGCCGACTGCCCGCAAACTGGACTAACTATCCGCAAACTGGACTAACTGTCCGAATCATTTTCTTAGAGTTAACTATCCTTCATCTTTTTCCTTGAAAACCTTTTCAAAATGATTTAACCTTTTAAATCATATTTATACAAGAAAAATATATTCTTAGCTTTACTCTAAGCTATTTTTCCATGTTATATATACTTTACTCCAAATAACGTTGATGCATTTTAATGAGGATTACCTATCCCCTCAAAATAAGTTAAAATCCTTTTTAACTTAAAAACACTTATGCTATGCTACCTAGTTAGTATATTCGAAACCTTTGTTTAAAAACTTTAAACAATCCTTTCGAAAACCTGGAAAGTAACCCTTTCCAAACCATTAAAAATAACCCTTTCGAAACCATTAAAAATAACCCTTTCGAAACCGTTAAAAGCCTTTCCTTCGAAAGCTTTAAAACATTAAACATCCTTCTTTACAACCTTTAAACCATGCCTTTCGAAAACCTTAGAAAAACCTTTCCTCTTAGGCCTTTCGAAACCATTGGAAACCTTCCTTTAATACCTTTCGAAATCATTGGGGAACCACCCCTTCGAAACCTGCATTTAAAACCCTTTCAAAAGCCTTAAAACACTAAACCTTTCAAAAGCCTTTGGGTTCAATCTAAAACATGTGGAAACCTTTCGAAACCATTCAAAAATTTACTCCTTTGAAACCTTTGAAAACCGTTTCGGCCGAAACCATTTGGATTATGCCTTCAAGTAGAGCAAAAATATCGTGAACCCATTAAAGTCGAAAGCATTCCTTTCAAAATAATTCCTAAGTAAAGAAGTGATGGTGTCTAAACCATCCCTTCGAAAACATTGGAGAAGCGGTCAAGTTTAAAAAGCAAAGCAAAGAAAAGCAACCCTTTCGAAACCAATCTGGGTCGAAAGGAAGAAAGGTAGAAAGAGGCAGTCAAGGGTTTCGACCCAGTCGAAAGAATTTATTTAAAAACAAAGATGCAACCAAATTAAAACCATTTCTTTAAAACCATTTGACCTGGTCGAAAGCCAACCAATTCGAAAGCTATTAATTTGAAAATAAGCAGGCGCATTTTCATTTAAAAGTGAAGTATCGCTTCAACCCCTTCGGAACCCTTGGTTTTGACCCTATACCTTCCGCCTATATCCAATTCACTATGTACCAGTTACCTAATACCATGTGCATTGGTTTCGGTTGAGTCGGAGGCAAAGGTAAGGAGGCGAAGGCCTGGTGCCGAAAGCTTCGAAATAGTAAAAACCATGTAGATTGGTCCATTTTAAACTATTTCTTCGTACCTAACCTGCCTTGTTTGTCAAATTGTGATTGGTTGCAAGTTTATCTTTTCTAAAAGTACTGCCAATTTCAAGAAATAACAATTTTGAATTATTTACAAAATCCCCCTTCTTCTTTTTATAATTATATAAAACATCTAAGTCCCATACCTTTAATAACTTTATATATCCATTAAAACGCTTAGGAAAATTCTACAAAAATTTCAGAAAATCACTTTTAATATGTTTTCTAACATATATTAATTTTGGACCCAAACCATTAATTATTCAACCGTAAATAATTTTTAACCCAAAATAACATTTTCTTCACTAGAAAATTCATATAAAATCTACATAAGTTCATAATATTCAGAAAATTGAAACCCATCTCTAAAATATCATTTCTGGTGTATATAAAAATTCGCAAGGCATTTGGACGTCATTTGACAGGGTTTTCACCTTAAAACATGTCATAAATTCTATATGAACAAACATAAATCATAAACAAGTATATATAATCATTCCATTATTCAAAAACATGGCAAATCTTTGCAAATAGGTTCGGGTTTCATCTTAAAACCGAAAATAATAAGAAACTTAAGATGTAGTCATTATTCACCTTAGCTTTAGAGATTAAGGAACTTGAGATTTGAATGGATTTGATTTGATTTAGCTTCTTCCTTAGCTTTTCTTAATCTTCTTCCTCTTTCTCTAGTTAATGGTGGCCGGCCTCAAGTTTTTTAAAAAAAATTGATAAATGAAGAATGTACGTGCATGGAGATACACGGCCAAGGTTTAAGGATATAAGAATGGCCTCTTTCCTATTTTACCCCTCCTCTATTTCAATTTAACTCTTATTTTAATTCATTGGTTAAATGGCATGGCTACCCCTTAATAAAGATCAAATCTCAATCCCCTAATTAACACATTATTTTATATAATTTAACTAATTAAATATCCTAAATAATGTTACCAAAAATATAGGGTGTTACAAACTCCCCTCCTTACAGAATTTCGTCCTCGAAATTATGATAAGATACAAAACAAATCAATCAAAGAGGTAAAACATACCATCAAACAAGTCAGGATAAGTATCTCTAATCCTGCTTTCAGTCTCCCAAGTACAGTCTCTCTCATCGTCACTCCATTGGACTTTCACTAATCTAACTGTCTCGTTTCTAAGCCTCTTCTCATCTCTCGCAACAATATGAATCGGCTTTCTAACTATGGTCAAATCTGGCTCCACTACTAAATCATCCAACACAGTCCGCGCTATAGTAGTCTTCGGATCTCTAACACACTTTCTGAGATGAGAAAGATGGAAAACATCGTGGACTCCTTCCAAACTGCTCGGTAACTTGACTCTATATGCGAGTTTCCTGATCCTCTCAACAATACGAAAAGGTCCAACGAATCTCGGTGCCAACTTTCCTTATCTTCCGAATCTAATCACACCCTTCATTGGTGACACCTTAACAAAAACCTGATCTCCAACCAAGAACTCTAAATATTTCCGTATTTTATCTGCATAACTCTTCTGCCTAGACTGAGCCTCCTTCATCCTATCTCGAATGACCTCAATCTTTTCTGCAGCTTCTTTAACCAATTCTGGACCAAGAACCAACCTATCCCTGGTCTCTAACCAACATACGGGAGATTTGCATGGCCTTCCATGCAAAGCTTCAAACGTTGCCATCCCAATACTAGTCTGATCACTGTTGTTATATGGAAACTCGACTACATGCAGATGGTCTTCCCATAATCCACTGAAATCTAATACACAAGATCTTAACAAATCTTCCAAGATTTTGTTAACTCTTTCCTTTTGCCCATCTGTCTGGGGATGGTAAGCAGTACTCATCTTGAACTTGGTTCTCAAAACTTCCTATAGACTCTTCCAGAACTCGCTAGTGAATAAGGAATCTCTATCACTTACTATACTACTAGGAACTCCATGCGGTCTAACTACAGGTTTCATAAACAACTTTGCTAAATCAGGTGATGTTATGGTTGACTTAACTAGAATGAAATGGGCACTCTTGGTCAATCTGTCCACTATGACCCATATACTTTCATTTCATCTATTTGACCTTAGCAACCCATCAATAAAATCTATAGAAATAGAATCCCATTTCCATACCAGAATATCTAATGGCTGAAGCAACCCACTCGGCTTCTGATGTTCGGCTTTTACCCGCTGGCAATTCAAACATAACTTCACCCATAAGCCCACATCTCGCTTCATACATTCCCAGAAGAAACTTCTCTTCATATCCTGATACATCTTAGTTCCTCCCAAATGAATAGTGAATTTCGAATGATGGCATTCCTCCAAAACTTCTTTCCTTTTGTTTCCTACACTCGGAACACATAATCTACCTTTCTTTCTAACCACCCATTCTAGTCAAGACTGAAATCCTTCAAATCATCGATCTCGGTTCCATCTCTTAACTTCTTGATCCATTCAGCTAACACCGGATCCTCCTCCTATTTAGAAGCAAATCCTTTCGATCACTGGTCGGACTTCCAAACAAGATAATATAACAGTCTATCCATTAGACCCAGCCTCGGATCCCCACTGAACTCCACAAGCTATCAAGGCTTCCAAATCCCTCCACTCAGCAATCATCGCCAACATTGCATTCTGATGCTTTCTGCTAAGTGCATCTGCTACCTTATTACCTTTCCCCGGTGTGTACTCAATACCAAAATCATAAGCAGCAATAAACTCTAACCACCTCTGCTGTCTTATGTTTAGCTCCTTCTGATAGAACAAGTACTTCAATGACTTATGATCTGTATAAAGCTCGAACCTCTCTCCCAAAAGGTAATGTCTCCACACCATCAACACAAATATCACTACAGCTAATTCCAAATCATGTATCGAATATCTGATCTCATGCGGTCTTAGCTGTCTAGAAGCATAGGCAATCACTTTACCTTTCTGCATCAATACAGCTCCCAATCCTATTCCACATGTATCTGTATAAACCACCAAATCCTGATTTCCCCCGGAACAACCAATACAGGTGCATGGGTCAATAAGTAATTCAAACTCTAATGCTTCCTCACACTTATCGGTCCACACAAACTTCACATACTTCCTTGTTAGCTTGGTCATCGGTGCTGCTATCAGCGAAAAATCCTTAATGAATCTCCGATAATATCCAGCCAATCAATAAAACTCTTTATCTCGGTCACTATCTCGGGTCTCTTCCAATTATTCACCGCTTCAATCTTAGTCGGATCTACTGACAACCCTTTCTCTGAGACTACATGACCAAGAAATTTCACTTCCTTCTTCCAGAAATGACACTTTAAAAATTTCACCTTTAGCTAATGCTGCCTCAGCCTCTTAAGCACCACTCTAAGATGAACTTCATGCTCTCTTTCATTCTTAGAGTATATCAATATATCTTCTATGAAAACAAACATGAACCTATCCAAGTGCTCTCGGAAAACCCGGTCCATTAAATCCACAAAGAATACCGGCGCATTAGTCAGTCTGAACGTCATAACTAACCATTCATACGATCCATATCTGGTCCTAAACGTCGTCAAAGGTATACTATCCTCTGCTACTCTGAGCTGATGGAAACCTGTCGCCAAATCCAACTGGAAAAATACCTTGGCTCCGCTTAACTGATCGAACAAATCGTCAATCCTTGGCAGTGGTTATCGATTCATTATCGTCCTCTCATTCAACTTACGATAATCGATACATAGCCTTAATGATCCATCCGGCTTCTTAGTAAACACTACGGCTGCTCCCCAAGGTGAACTACTCGGTCTGATAAAACTCTTACCTTCCAGATCCACTAACTGCACCTTCAACTCCCTCATCTCTATAGGGGTCATCCTGCTTGGTGGCCTACTCACTGGTTCTACTCCCAAAACCAAATCTATCTGAAACTTAATGGCTCGTTTTGGTGGCAATCCAACTATAGGCTCAAAAACATCCGCGAATTCTCTAACCACGAAAGTCGATTCAGGTAAGGAGGTGAAGGCTTGGTGCCGAAAGCTTCGAAACAGTAAAAACCATGTAGATTAGTCCATTTTAAACTATTTCTTTGTACCTAACCTGCCTTGTTTGTCAAATTGTGATTGGTTGCAAGTTTCTCTTTTCTAAAAGTAATGCCAATTTCAAGAAATAACAATTTTGAATTATTTACAAAATACCCCTTCTTCTTTTTATAATTATATAAAACATTTAAGTCACATACCTTAAATAATTTTATATATCCATTAAAACAGTTAAGAAAATTCTACAAAAATTCCAAAAAATCACTTTTAATATGTTTTCTAACATATATTAATGTTGAACCCAAACCATTAATTATTTAACCGTAAATAATTTTAACCCAAAATAACATTTTTTTAACTAGAAAATTCATATAAAATCCACATAAATTCATAAAATTCTAAAAATTGAAACCCATCTCTAAAATATCATTTCTGATCTATATAAATATTCACAAGACATTTGGACGTCGTTTGATAGGGTTTTCATCTTAAAACATGTCATAAAATCTATATGAACAAACATAAATCATCAACAAGTATATATAATCATTCCATCATTCAAAAACCTGGCAAATTATTGCAAATTGGTTCGGATTTCATCTTAAAACAGAAAACAATAAGAAATTTAAGATGTAGTCATTATTCACCTTAGCTTTAGAGATTAGGGAGCTTGAGATTTGAATGGATTTGATTTGATTTAGCTTCTTCCTTAACTTTTCTTAATCTTCTTCCTCTTCCTCTTGTTAATGGTGGTCGGCCTCAAGTTTTTTTTTTAATTTTGATAAATGAAGAATGAATGTGCATGGAGATACACAACCAAGGTTTAAGGGTATAAGAATGGCCTCTTTCCTATTTTACCCCTCCTCTATTTCAATTTAACTCTTATTTTAATTCATTGGTTAAATGGCTTGACTACCCCTTAATAAAAATAAAATCTCAATCCCCTAATCAACACATTATTTTATTTTATTTAACTAATTAAATATCCTAAATAATGTTACAAAAATATGGAGTGTTACACTAGAATATGCCAGATAAGGACATCATGTCTTTTGGTTGTGTCGTGTGAAGTCTAAACTATTTAAGGAATTTTGTTGCTAATTCATTAAAAGTGGAGATGGATTTTGGTGGAAACCTGGTGAACCACATAGAGACAATTACCTCTCGGAAGATTGGAAAACATCTACATCGAACATCATTTCAAGTATTCGCTTTATCCATGTACCAACTATACTTGTACAAATGAGGTTTCGAATCTCTAGTTCCACCGTAAACTTTTCAAGGTACCGTTAATTCAGAATGGCATATATGAAGGGAGTCTGGCTTAGAGCGGATCCCCATTCGTCATCTCTCCTATCCTTACTTTCGTTCATCAAGCGCTTAATCATATCCGTGATATATGCCTCTGATGTTTGGTGGTCCGTGGGTTGGCTGTCAGTGACTATGCCAAGTGTTTGATTTTGCAAACGATCTTGGTAAGTGGGTTAAAGCCTAGGCTCTCCTATCTTTGGGAGAGCCATTCCCTTGGAGTTCCGTTGGCTTGCGGTTGGTCAGGTAGGGGTAGTTTGGACCTCACTGTCGGTATTGAGTGCATTAGTATTTTCTTCCAACTTGTCGTCGTCAAGTTGCTCACCATCTTCAGAGTCGGAGAGATCCACTGCTATATCTCCCCATGGGGTTTTCGCCCCTAGATTTAAGTTTGAAGCAGGTTGCTTTGCAGTTGATTAAGTGCTTGTGTTTCCTTCTATGGCGATTCCTATAACTCCACCCACTACTCCTTTTTGCTTGTACCTTCTGCTTTTCCTGTTTAGGCCATCTCTTGCTCTGCTGTAGCCACAGCTTCAGGTGTCGTTCTGGGAATAGTTAGTATTGGAGCGCTAAGAGAATATCTATCTTGTCCATAAGAGCCTTTTGACTATTTGCCATTTTCGGGTTAATTTCGTCAACCATCTGGTTCAATTCTCCCTTAGTCACAACTTCATGCTGATTGAAGGAACCTGGTACTTGATCTCCAGTGTTAACCCCAAGTTGCAAGTTGTTGAGGTTGTTGAATTCAACTTGCTGAGGGCTTGTTTCTTCTCGAGCAATAATTGCTCCTATGGATCTTTCGGAGGTAGTTCTCTATCTTCCTGGTGCCATTGATTCTCAACAGCAGATCTTCTAGGCAGAGATTGAGGATCTATCTCCTGAACCTATCTGATCCAAAGTAGACAGCTAGATCTAAGCTTGAGTTGGGTTCTCGATAAAAGCACCAAAATGTTAACCGAAAAAATGGATCAACACCTTGGATTGAGTGTGAAAGCACCAGCCCTGTTCTTACAAAGCAATAATATAGAAAAATAAATGTAAATGAGCAGAGATAGTAAAAGACAAGAAGATTATTATAGTGGTTCGGCTATTAATGAAGCCTACGTCCACTTTATAAATTTCTATTTACTGACCGTTGTTACAAGTTGAATCAGATTATAGTATGATTG
The DNA here is from genome assembly GCA_030737815.1 of Allium fistulosum. Taxonomy (NCBI): domain Eukaryota; kingdom Viridiplantae; phylum Streptophyta; class Magnoliopsida; order Asparagales; family Amaryllidaceae; genus Allium; species Allium fistulosum. Next base: position 343,331,560 of record CM060904.1, read on the forward strand.
AACCTTCTAAGTTAGATCAAGTCACAAGTACAAGAGTTCACTGGAGAATCACAATGAACCCCTAGATGACTACTGTATTGGAGGAGAAGAGGGAAGAATAATTTCCGCAGAGTTCCAGCAGTCAGTCCCTCAGATCCCGTTTATGTTGCAAGTAGGATTGTATTTATAGGCGTTAGAGAGCTATTGGGCTAGGCCACTTTGCCAGAAGCCTGCACATGATGCCACGAAGGAGTTCAGAGAGTTTCATGACGACCCGAGCTAACCTGATGGATCGCTAGCGATTCATAGGTGATGGATCTCTAGCGATCCAATAACTTGAAGTATTTTTGCTCCCCCTTTTCCAAAAGCCTACACTCGACAATACAAAGGTGCTCTAAAAATTTCATAACGATCCAACATAATCCCATGGATCACTGGTGATCCATAGGGCATGGATCGCTGGCGATGCATGTACTTAGGAGATTTTTGGACTTCTTCCTTTGGATTGCACTCCTTGTCTTATGTAGGTACTCTCCATGTGATTTCGTAGCTAGTTACCTTGTTTTGACGATGATTCATACATGAGTTAGATTGATCTATGACTAGAATCAGATGGGTCGTCGCTTCCCGAACTAGGTTGCTTGGAATACTATGGAACTTGGAAAACATCCCTATAAAAGATATTGCTTCATGATGCAAGAGCCTAAAATGATCAATGGAGCTTCCTTATGGATCGCAAGTGATCCACGGGTCATGGATCGCTAGTGATCCATCACCTTAGTAGATTTTTGGGTAATTCTTCTTGAATCCTTCTTGGCCTATTCTTCTGGTCCTTTTGGTAGATTCTTGAGTTGTTTTGGCTTGGCCTAGATGTTCTAACTCATATGCATTCCTACTTGGGTAAAAACCAATTAATATATATATATATATATATATCTGTGTGTTTATTTATCATAATTCATATGTCGTTAGACTAGTCAAATATATCATAAATCTTTATATATATATATATATATATATATGTATGTATGTATGTATGTGTGTATGTATATGTATTGTCAATCTAAGATGTGTGTTTATAAATGTATTGTTATTATAGTTACAAATAATTTTTTATATTTATTGTGATTGTATTTTTGACCATACTATAAAAAAATTGAATCAAATAACATTTAAAATTATTTTTGAATCAAAAATTGATTTTTAAAACAAGTAAACATATATATTGTAAAATTATGGTTAAAATTGTATGCATATTTTCTTTTTGAAAAATAAATACGTATAGAAAATTAACGTGATTTCTGATGTGCACGTCACTTGAATCACTTGAGTTTTATAAAAAAATACATTATCCCAAAAGTCGATTTCACTCAATTAAATATATTAAAGATTGTGAATTTTAATATAAATTTGTCCTCTACCGTCTATATATTAATAGATTGCTTGCATATTCCTTAGTTATAGATTTTCTCTAGCTAAGGATGTTATGTTTAGTACTATTGATATACTAAATATATGAGGTAAGATATATATATGTATTTGTTGATATTCCTCAAGGTACGTACATTTATGCCTCGGCCATCGCGAAATGGTAGGTACGAGGGAGTAATACTTTTTGATTTATTGACATTCCTTTAGGTCAAAATGAGATTAGGATAAGTAACCAAGGGTTAGGAGTTGTATATGATACAACTAAAAATGTGCATCCATCATTTTTGGGAGTATGATTTGTTGATATTGCTCAAGGTCAGAATCCTACGACATTAGAGTCCCAACACTCGCTAGTGAAGATGAAAGACTTCTATGTTTCATCCGAGTATTTGGAGAAACATAAAAGACTAGTGGGAGATTACTAGTAAAATGAAATATAATGTTAAACCTTGCTAATAATCTAAGAACATCTATTGTGATAAATGTCTTAATCTGTTAAGTTGAAATTTGTAGAAAATATCTACACCCAAGTTGTTTTCTGAAAACGACAAACTCACAAGACCAAACTATACATACTGGCTAAAGGCAACAAAGATGGCATTAATATTCGGACGTCTTTGGTCGTTGATAACTAAAACCCTAAGAGTAAAAGCCGTTGATAATGCGTACCCTAAATTACATGTTCCCTATAAAAAATGGGTCGTTGACCTCAAAGTCGCCTAAGTTTACGTGTTGTCTATGTTAGACAAACCATTGCATAGACAGCACATAAGCATGACTGTCAATCAAATTTTCGATAGCCTCAAAGCTCTGCTTGAGGAACAATCTCATTTTGCAAGGTACAAACTTATGAAGAAACCATTCAATACGAAAATGACGAAGGGGCAAAAGGTGGACAGTTACGTTCTAATGATGAAAGGCTATATTGATAGACTTTCTCAGTTAGATGCGACGATAGGCAATAAGTTGCAAGTGGATTGGATCCTAGGATCTCTTACTCCTCAACTTAAGTCATTTAAGTTAACATATAATATGAACTAGTTGAACGTAAGCCTTGTGAAGCTCCTTAATATATCAAGGTCACATGAGTCTTTGTCCAAGGATCAGGGTTCGATACTTGCAGTTAAAGGGAACGCGTCATCTTCGAAAGGTTTGAAGAAGCGGAAATAAACTAATAAGAAGGACAAGAAGTCTACTCCAACTGCCAAGAGTGAATGTCATCACTATCATAAGAAGGGTTACAAAAAACAAACTCTCCGAATTACCTAAAGATTGTCAAAGAGAAGAAATATAATAGTTCTGCTGCTCATACAGGTATATGTATGATACATAATTGTTTTGCAATCAATAAATTATCTTGGGATTTAGATATTAGATCTGGAGCTTACATTTGTAATTTGTTGCAAGGTCTTAGGAACAGACACCATCTCGCAAAGGGAGAGATGAGGCTTTTAGTTGTTGATGGATCTCTAGTAGATGCAATGATAGTTGGATATTTTCATTTAAGCTTGCCTAATGGATTAGATTTAACATTAAATAATTGATTTTATATAAATGGTTTTATTTGTGGTATTAGTCTGAAACTGGTTATATATTTCACTACTCTAATAATGTTATGAATATTATGTTAGATGGTAATAAAGTTTGTGATTGTATTTTGGATAATGGCATTTATATGATCAATGATTATATATGTTCTATAAGTAATTCTTCAAATTGTGAGATAAATAAAAATTATCTTTGGCATTGTAGCCTGGGTCATATAAGTAATAAACGACTACATAAATTAAAAATTGTGGTTTTTCTGCCGTCATTTGATTCTTAATCATTTGGTACATGCGGGTCGCGTCTTAAAGTAAAATGACCAAGCACCCCTTTGGTGTGAGCATGAAAGAGTTAACAAACTCTTGGGTCTTATACATAGTGATGTATGTGTCTCGATGCCTATAGTTACTAAAGGTAATTGTTCTTATTTTCTAACCCTTATGGATGATTTCCCAAGACTAGGATATGTGTATCTTATGAAGAACAAATCTGATGTCTATGAGAAATTTATTGAATATAAAAACGATGTTGAAAATTAGATGAACCAAAAGATTAAAATACTTCAATCCAATCAAGGAGGTGAGTACATTGGACAAGAACTCCAATAATGCTTAAATGATAATGAGATTTCTCTCAGGTTACTCCACTTTATACTTCACAACACAATGGTGTTTCAATGTAGAGGAATCGAACCTTATTAGATATGGTTCATTCTATGATGAGTAAGGCTGAGTTACCTCTATCCTATTGAGGATACGCGCTAGAAACTACAGTGTATATGTTAATTTGATGCCCACTAAATCTTTGGCTAAGACACCATATGAGTGTGATGTGGGAAGAAACCCCAACTCAAGTAATTAAGGTATAGGGTTGTCCAGCGTACGTTAAGAATGTTGGTCCCAATAAATTCGAGGTGAGATCGGCATTGTGTAAATTTATAGGATATCCCAAAAACTCGATGAGATATATTTTCTACAATACCGAAGAACAAGAAGTTATTGTTTCTCAGCATGTTAACCTTTTAGAGAAGGAATTTCTTTCAATGGAAATTAATAGTGAAGTTGTAAACTTGGATGAGATCCAAGAAGTTAACACAAAGGTCGAACCAGTACCAAATTCACCCATATATGAAAACACGCTATCTATTAGAAGGTCTAATAGGGAACCTCACGTACCAGAGAGATATGACGGTTTTCTCTTGGATGATGAGATAGAGGACTGTGTCTTAGATGATGACATTCCTCTATCATTCCAAAAAGCACTACAGATTAAATACTTTGCACTTTAGCTTATCTAAAATGGATTCCATGTATGAAAAATGGGTGGATTTTGGCTAACATACCCAGGGGATAAAACCCATCGATTGCAAGTGGATTTTTCAAGAAAAAGCTAAATGCAGATGGACAAGTAGAGACTTATAAAGCAAGGCTAGTTGCTAAAGAATTTCATCAAATTCAAGGTGTTGATTATGGCAAAACTTTTTCGCCCATAGCAATACTTAGGTCTATTCGGATAATGCTATATATTGCTGCATTCTATGACTACGAAATATGACAAGTGGATGTAAAGACAACATTTCTAAATGGTGATTTAAAAGAGACTGTCTATATGTCGCAGCCTGAGGGTTTTGAGGTCAATGGGAGTAAGGGCAAGGCTTACAAGTTGTTATGGTCCGTTTATGGATTTAAGCAAGGTTCAATGAGTTGAAATAAGTGTTTTTGATACGGTAATCAAACAGTATGATTTCTATCAGAACACAGAGAAGCATGCGTATACCGAAAGAAACAGGGAAATGCTATTGTATTTTTAGTTTTATATGTTAATGATCTTATGTTGATTGGCAATGACATTTTTATTACAATCAGTAAAAGCTTAGCTATCCAAGAATTTCTCTATGAAGGGATTAGGAGAAGCAACCTATATACTAGGTATAAAGATCTATAGAGAAGATCTAAGAGGCTATTGGGATTGTCCCAGTCCCGATACATAGGTACCATACTGAAAAGGTTTAGTATGGAGAATTCCAAGCTCAAAAATATTTCGATGCAATCTGGAATCTTCCTTTATAAGAAGGATGCTCCTCAAACTGATGAGAAAAAAAGATTGTATGAAGAGGATACTATAGCTTCGACAATCGGTTCCATAATATATGCAGTGCTATGTACTAGACCAGATATGGCATACTTATTAAGATGCATAAGCCTATACTAGTCTAACCATGGAGAAAAGAATTGGGCAATTGTAAAATGTATATTTAAGCATGTGAGAAATACTAGGGACTTATTCCTAATATATAGGAATGAAAACTTCTCAGAAAAGGGTATAGTGACTCTAGCTTTCAGAGTGATATCAACGATAATAATTCGATATCAAGTTGCGTCTTTACTATTAACAGTGGTGCCATTGGTTGGAAAAGTTCTAAACAGAAAACGGTTGTTGATTCCATAATGAAGGTCGGGTATAACGCTTAATGAAACAGCTAAGGAAGCAGTATGGATGCATAAGTGTTTAAGTGGGATAGGAGTGATTTCCGACATGGAGAATCCAACGGCATTGTTTTGTGACAACAATGCAGCGATGTAGATTGCAAAGGTTCCTAGAGCACATAAGAAATCACGACACATTCTTTGAAAGTTCGACCCAATTGGAGAATTCATTGAGAAGAAAGAAATCATAATACAAAGAGTATATACTAAGGACAACATAACAGATCCATTCACGATGGGACTAAATCAGTCGGTTCTTATCAAGTTGATCGAAGGGATGAGTTAGAGATTTCATAGTTAGTCCCAAGTGCAGGTGATAGATTGATAGAGTTTGGGTGTGTCTTAGGGGCAATTCTATAATTTATTATAAATTATTAACTCTGTAATAAAATCTCGTTCGAAATAAAATGTGTTTTTCTTTCTATTATATACTTATTGTAAAGTGTTATATTAAGTTATTATTTAATTTAAGTATATTTAATAGGAAATCCATAAATGGTGTGTTTTGTGATAGTAATTACAGTATGTTGTAATCATGAGCAATTATCACAATATAATAAATACATCGTTTTAAATATTAATAGGCAAGATGTACTGAGGCTACATATCAATACATCTACTGAGACTAAAGTACGTAACGTTCTCCAAATTTTGGGCAGTGTATTACTCATGACTGCTAGAAGGACCAAGGGGTTACATTCTGATAGTTATTGGTTAACTATAGAATGACTCATTCGATAGTTTTCTGTTGGTTATATAACCAAAGTCAAACATAAAATATCGATGTCACAATAGTATGTAATTTCTTGATATGAGAATAATGTCAAAGCTTTAATGTGGATACTCTGCTTTAATTATACTTAAATCGCGACATGGCATCCAACTAACTATTATAATTGGGTTGAGTGAAAGCACTGGAAGTGAAACACTATTCAATAAATAATTCGTCTCCTCGGTTATATGAGTTTAGCATCATAATCAACTTATGTCAACTCAAAGTCAATGTCTCTTGCCAAAGTAGTTCAGTTAATAGTAATTGTTATTATTGAACCAAAGACTTTGTATTTAGACCATAAAAGTTTAATGTGGACGATACTGGAATTTTGACCATTGCCAAATTCCTTAAATTCTAATGTGATATAGTTTTGAAGAAGAGAATTGGTGTAAATAATTGTCACTATGGAAGCCACTTAAAATAAATAAAATTGGGTTTTACTAAAACTGTATTAGCAATAAATTTGGCCATAATGTCACACCATTAGCTAAATTAACGTGTGAACGTTAATATTCAGATTGTTCGATATTAATCGTTGACGAATTTACACCTAAGAGTCACACAACCAAAATGTTGAATACTCCAACTACCACCTAATTTAATTAAATTATAATTGTTATAAATTAATTAAATTAATTAATATATGTAAAGTATTAATTATAAAATTTTATTTGATTTGTTTCAATCAGTATAGAAAGTAGTGCATACATAAAAGTTGTATACATACGTATCGATAAACGATATTGATGTACGTTAGAATTAGATTTAAATGAATATTATCCAGTCAAGCATGAAGTAGCATGGAGCTCCATATAGGGTCCTTGTATGGCCGGCTAGAAATGGACGGATTAGGGGTTGGTTTTGAGTTTGAATTAACAGTGGATATAATGGATCCAGATCCATAATCTGCTCTTTCCTTCTCCTATTTAAACTCCTTTAACCTCTCATTTTGTGCGCTCTCCTTTTGGCTTCACACTTAGTCATTTCTGGCTGAAAATTCTCCCTAGTCCTCCATCATTTCAAGCTTTAAAGCAAAAATTAAAATAAAACGGTGCAACTATGTGTAGATCCTTCGATCGGGTAGCTCTTTCTAGAAGAGATTAGATTCAAATCCAAAGAAGTCAATCAGATTCAGCATTCAAGGTATCATTTAAGGCTATGGTTGAGGTAATAACCTTATTTACATTCATATACATACATTTTCCTTTTATCATGATTCATATATGGTTAGATTAGTCAAATATATCACGAATCTTTATATGTACTGGCATGTGATCCATGCAATACACATAGTAATGTTATAAAAAAAATTATATTGTAATCATTGTTAAAAACCAAATTTTAATATGTAAATTATGATAAATTTAGCGAGACAGATAAATTAAGAATCAAAATGACATGCATTGCTCAGATATAAGATAGAGGGTTCAATCCTTACAAAACCTATATATATGGGAAGTAATGCTCTAACTCAATATAGATATATATATACATATATACATATGTATATATGTATGTATGTATGTATGTATATTAAAATTGTTATTATTGTATATGTAAATAGTTGATGTTATGTCATATGCATATTTTTTATATGAATGAAAAAGTAACTTTACCACTTCTGTTAATATGAATATTTTATATATACTAAATTATTTTTTAAGAATTTATAAATGAATTAATGATATTACATAATTGAATTTATTTAAATAATTTATGAGGAGTTGAATGTAAAAATGTAGGAGAAAAGAGGGAAGAGCTTTGTACATAATTGTAGTTCAGAAGAACATCTTATGGGCACCTTATCCACAGATGAACCTTTATCTATTATTTGAGATTTCAATTATGAAACCATTTTAACTTCGCAGCTAACCTTGGATTCCATGTTGTAAGAGTGTCATGTTTACAACTTTGATGATTTCAAAATAATGTTGTGCAACATTTAGTTGAGTTATGAGTTTGGTAAGGTTTAATATCATGTTAAAAATGAGAATTTTATATAACCTAATTTTTGTTGGTGTAATTCGTGCATTTACATTACATGTTGTAAAAATGAAATTTACCCTTTAGAGGTTGTTAAAAAAAAATATTTCATGCAATGGATGATGATAATTTTATTGAGATAAATGAGTTATAAATCAAAAAAATCATTATTTTTTATGTATATTTTTATATTATGTAATTTATATAACTTTATATCTGAATAAAAAAATTCTCATTTTTGCTCATATATATGAGTACTGTATACATATTTAAATATATGTATACATATTTAAAATTCTAATTTCCACTATTTAAATTGTTTTACTTTTGGATTTATTATATGAATTATTGAATATTAGTTAATTGAATTTACTTAAATACTTTAAATTTAAGATTACATAATTAGTTAAATATATTAGCTTTAATATAAAATATTATGAGAGAATTGAGAAGAGTTTGTAAGTAATTGTAGAAATTTTAAAATGTAGGTATTTGAAGTTGAAAATAGAATTTTTCAATGCAATGCATGATATGATAACTTCATTAAGTTAAATGAATTATAAAAATAAATGTATTATTATTGTTAATGTATATAATTATGTGTGTGATAATTATAACTATTTCACATTCATACCCAAAAATAAATTAATTTAAATTTGTGGGTATGAATGTGAAATAGTAAAATAAAATTGAGAAGTGATTTGTAAATAATTGTAATTTTTTGAAAAGTAGGCATTTGAATGTAAAATCGTATAAGAAACTTAGTAGAATAATTATAAAGTGGTGAATTACAAAATTTTGAAAATAAAATATTTGAAGAGAATTAAGGAGAGTGGAGAAAACTCCTAGAATTAATAAGAGAACTAGATATTCTTTTACTTTACTATTATACTAGTGTGTAACCCGTGCATTTCACACGGTAATATTATTAAAAAAGTAGTATTTATATTTTAGCTGTTGCAAAAAAACATATTTTATTATGCAATATATGATAAATTTACTGTGATATAAATGACATGTGATGATCGGATATAAGGTTGAGGGTTCAATTCTCGCTAACTATATATCTTGGTAAAAATTAATGCCCCAACTCTTATAAATTAAAATTATCAATATTGTATATGTAAATAATTTATATTATATATCAAATATTTTCATATGTATAAGCGAATAAATAACTTTATCTCTTTAGTTAATATGATTGTTGTCTATATATTGAATGTCATTTTTTCAAACGGTTAATAAATGGATCAATTGAACATTAAATAATTAAATTTATTCAATAAATTGAATTAATGATCAACATAACTAATTAAAGATAAGGAGTTGAATGCAAAAAAGCTGGAGAAAATTGTGAAGATCTTTTTACATATTTGTAATTGAGAAGAGCATCTTATGGTTAGCTTATCTATATGTGAACTTTTATCCCTTATTTAGTTTTCATTTTAATTTTATCCCTGTAGTCAACCATAGATTTCATGTTGTTGTAGTATGGTCATATTTACAACTTTGATAATTGCGAAATAATATTACGTGGCATTTAGTTGAGTTGTGAGTTGGGTATGGTTTGATAACATGTTGAAAGTGAGAATGCTTACATAATCTAATTTTTGTTGTTGTAATATGTGCTTTCATGTCGTAATGTTGTAAATTATAAATTTATCTTTTAAAGGTTGTTAAAAATGAAATTATGTTATGTAATATACGATGAATTTTTTAAAATTAATAAACCACAAATTAAAAGAGTTATTATTATTTATGTATACATTTTATGTTATGTTTTTTATATATCTTTATATCCGAATAAAGAATTTTTTTATTATTTTTCTCATATATATGAATATTGTATATACTGAAATTCTTGTATTTTTAGGATTTTTTAGATGAATTAATAAATATTAGCTAATCATATTTATTTAATCATTTAAATTTAAGATTACACAATTAGTTAAATATATGGACTTAAATGTAAAATGTTAGAAGTTAATTGAGATGGGTTTTTAAGTAATTATAAAAAATATAAAATCTAGGTATTTGAAGTTAATAGAATTTTACAGTGCAATGTATGATAAATTCATTCAGTGAATAAATTACAAAATAAATTTGTTATTATCTATAATATATATAATTTATGTTATGTTATTTACATATATTTTCATCCAAATGATTTTTTTACCAATTTGTTGATGCACCTTTAGTAACATAATGAATTCATCTTTTAAGATTTATTATTAAATATTAGTTACCTAACTTTATCAACCAATTTAAAGTTTGGATTATGCAATTAATTTAAATATGTGGACTTTAATGTAAAATTTAGGATTGTTAAAAATTCATAAATAATTGTGGATTTTTTAAAAGTAGGTATTTGAATGCAAAATAGTGTGAGAAGTTTAGTAGAATAATTGTAAAAGGGTAAATTATAGGATTTTGAAAATAAAATATCTAGACTTTGAAAGAATTAAGGAGAATCGAGATAACTCCTAGAATTAATAAGAGAGCTTCAAATTCTCTTGCTTTACTATTATTTAACAGATTAAATGTCAACCTAGGATGCGTGCACACATACACGTACATACACACATACATACACACACGTACATACATACATACATACATATATATATATGTATGTATGTATGTACGTGTGTGTATGTATGTATGTATGTGGGTGTATGTATTATTATTATTGTTAAAAATAATTATTTTATATCTATTTGTGATTTTATGTTCGGGCATTTTATCAAATTAAAAAAATTGAATTAAATATAATTTAAAATGAATTTTACTCGAAAATTGATTTTTAAATCAAATTAACATATACAATGTGTATATATATATTGTAAAATTATTGTTAATACCATACGCATATTTTCATTTCAAAATAAATAAATTTATGTATATTTTATTAAAACTGAAACATTTATATATATATACACAATATAATGCATTAAATTAGTTTTGATATATTTTAAATACATAGATATGCATAATTTATTTATTTTTGATAAAAAGGATATGAGACCTAAGTTGCAAAGCCATACCATGCATAAAATAGAATAAATATCCGACTAACATGCTTGGTCGGTAGCCAAAAGTACATCAAACTAAAATAGTTCTAACCCAAAACAGAAGCACATAAGTACTAGAGAAAAAAAATATAGCCCATACAACTACGATTCGAATAATGTACATATATTAGATAGCCATGATAGCAAAATACTAGATCCTAGGGTCAACCCTGCGCATTGTTGTTCCCTGCTGACTTTTGGGCATCGGTTGCTTGTATGAAGAAATGAGGCACACCCACTTGATTACCTGTCCATGAAGAATACAAATATAAAATTTTGTTAGTGATAGAAAGAAAGCTAGTAGATTTTGAATCGAAACGCATCATGTTTCTTTCCATCCATGTTGCCCAAGCACAAGCAAGAGTCAACAAAGCTTTCGAAGATGTGCTGTCATAAGACTTCCATAAATCAGCTCGTTTACTTTCAGAAATAAGTAGATCGATGTTTAAATTGGCAGCATATGTTTCCCAAATCTGATAAGAGAAATCTCATGAGAAAAATATATGCATGCATGAGTCGGTGCATGTCGAGCACAAGAAATAGCTCTGAGTCAACCCAATCTACTTTTGTGCCAGATTAGAAGTAGTATTTAGTTTCTTAAGCATTATGAGCCATATGTGCATCTTGTACTTAGGAGGAGCCTTAAGTTTCCAATGGTGCTTGAAGTTTATGTACATACCAGAGAAATTGTAGAAGCAATATTGAGATTTCACTATGAAAATACCTGAACCAGCTCTGCCCCAACTATATGTATCCTCTCGCAAGTTTAAAGAGACATACCTGGTTAGATGAAGCAAACTCAAAACAGAAGCAATGTTTGACCCAGTGAGGACGTTGTTAAAATCTATGTTGCACTTCCTATTCTAAATTTTTTGCTTTACAGATAGATATTTGTTGGATGCCATGTCGAATAATTAGGGAAAAAGAGATTTGAGGGGCACCTTTTCCAACCGTAGGTCGCACCAGAAAGAAGTGTGCTCGCCATTTCCTACTTTAATAGATGTGTTGATGTGAAATTCATGGCAGCAAGAGACGATATCCTTCCAGAATGAAGATGCAAAAAGGAGGAGGGGTTGAGGAGCAGCCAGATAGATTGAAGACCCCATTGTAATACCTAGCCAAAATCCATTGAGCCTAGGGCTTTGAGCAGCCTGAAGGCAATTCCCATCCCCATTTTCCCAGAAAGGCCTTGTTAAATTGATATAGGTTAATGACTCCAAGCCCTTCATATTTCTTCAGCCTGCACACTTTATCCCATGTTATTAAACAATTGGCAGGCGAGACTGGGGGGAGCCTTTCCAAAGGAATGCTCGACGAATATAACTAATTTTTGTATTACCCAATTCGGGGCTAGATATGCATAACTTAATATATTTAAGATTAATGTGCATTGTAAGGTATTTTTTCATGAGTTAAAAAAATTATTTTTGATTTCTATTTGAAAATCTTTTTTAAATTAAAAAAAAATCTGTACTGATTTTAAAAAAAATGTATTTTTTTCAAAATGTAAGTATGGTCGAAAATACAATATATAAAAATATATTTTATTTATTTATATACTTAATTTTACAACAATATTTATATTATTAACTATTTTAAAATATTAATTATTATTATTATGTGTATATGAAAAGAATAATTTCGTATATACAATTATTATTTATTAAATATAAATTTATTAAATAAATTTAAAATTTAAAATTAAAAGGCATTTTCAAATTTAGATCTAATTTTAAAATTTGAATTTGAATTTTATTTATCTATGTATTTATATATTAAGATTATTTTATAAATATATGTGTGTGTATATTAGGAATGTTCATTTACATTATTTATTTATATATTTATTCAATTATGAACATAATATTATGTCACGTTAATACACACATATACACATTAGGCAGTACATATGTATATGGAGGAGCTAAGATGTCTGTCACGGTGTAAATACCAACATTTAGATACAAACATGTTAAACTTTACGCACTGTATATGTTGCACGTGCACGTTCATGTATATGTGTATATAATACACATGTACACATTATATAATACAAATATAATATCAAAATAAATCTTATGTACAAATTGAAGGAACTGGGCCAGCCCGCAGTAGAAGAAATGGGTGAATTTCAAAAAAATTACCATTTTGGATATTTAATGAGCCTATGAAGTCTAAATGTATAAATGTATATTAGATCTCATCTAATAAAACATTAAATAAAGTCTTATTTTATTTAAAGTTGGTTAAAAGGATGTTTAAAATTAATTTAGTTTAAATGTATAGTGCATCAAATACACTCAACAATTGTTTATAAGAGTTAATTTAGGGAAGGAAACCATTCATTTCTTTCCCTAAAAAGAGGTAATTAATTGAGAGTATAATAAAAATTATATGAAGAGAGAAACATTCCATTTTCTCTCTCTCTCTAATTAAATTGATTAGGTCATTAAATGATATTAATTGGCAATTTAGTCATGGCATAAAATGTAACTATTGTCCAAATGTACTTCAATGTAAATTATGTAAGTGCAACAGATCTGATAATGTATAAAGATGATATTTCCTAAATATGTGTCTTTATTGTCCATAATATTATTTAAAATACATATACATACATATATATACATTTATATACATTAAACATATACATACAAATGAGATAAAATTAAGTGTCACTTTTATAACTCCAAAAGGTCACCAATTTTGAACCTAGTTTCAAACTGAAAGTTTTTAAGATTAAAAAATTATGATTTTACATAAACGTCCATCATATAAATTCAATTCAAATTATATATATATATATGTATGTATGTATACACACGCACATAAATTTGTGTGCATATATATACACATACAAAAATCATTATAAATAATGTTTTAAACTTAATACATCTTTATGTTAAAATTTATAATTTAGTATATGTTCCAATATAAAATAACAACTAAAGTATTTTAAAAGGAATCCAACGGTTTATGATATTTTGCAATAAAGGCCAGTTATGTTTATAAAGAAAACTTTTTTTTGTAACTTTAAACAGAAGTATGCAAAAACCAAAAGATTGAATTTGAAATATTGAACACAAAACATACATGCAAACATAAATAAATTACATATGTTTTCTATTTGAATCAATAACAGAAATATATCATTAATTAAGACTTAGATTTTAATCGAAGAGTGTTTTTTTTAAATAACAAACTTGAAACAACAACAAAATAGATAGGACGAATCAGACACATATGTATATGTTGCAAAGGTTTCAGATCTAAATAATTAAGCAATATGAAAAATAATTAAATATGGGATAAAGTGAACATATGTATCTTAAAACAGATTCAAATTAAAATAATATGGTGAACATATGTAATTAATTAAGATGGAACAAAAGGGATCTAATCTATATTACCAAATAAACAAATACACATATGAGATGAAATAGGAGATGGATCTAAATTACATAAACGAGTTGAATGTTGAATATATAAAATTATAATTATCACCTTGAGATGTTGCCAAGAGAATGCACCTTGAATGATGAATCAAAGGCCCTTAGATTCCATGAATCAATCTCCAAATTTTGCAAGAATTAAGAGATTAGAATCACCTTTTGTTATTAATTTTATTTGATATTTTATTTTGGAAATTTAGAGGTTAGGAAGCCATGAAATTTCAAAATTCTCTAATAGAAGAGAAAGAGGGATGATTATGATAGGAAAAAATAAATCAATCGTATAAGAAAATAAAAGGAGATGTGTTTTAAAGGAATGATAGAAACCTTTTCTATTCCTTCCTTAAAAATTTCCCCTATTAATTCCTTTTTAAATGTTAATCAGATCCTCTCTCTCTTCTACATGCATGGCTAGCCATAGATGGTACCACATGGACCCTCAAAATTTTCCAAAATCTATTAGCATCAATCCCATTTAAATCCAATTTAAATGTGCGCTCGTTTATAACTTTTATATACACACACCATTAAATGCTAATGTTATTCAAATAAATTAAAATAAAATTTTAATAATTAATATTTCACAAATACTAATTAATTTAATTTATTTAAAGCTCCCTTTTTAGTATTTATCATGTTTAAATAAAATTTAAACACTGTAAAGATATCTTATATCAACATGCGCATTTATAACTCATATATATACGCACTTACTAAATGCTAAGGGCATTCAAACAAATTAAATAAAAATTTAGTAATTAATATTTCATAAATATTAATTAATTTAATTGATTTACAACAATTATGAATTAATTAAATCATGTGGTTCATTTAGAGCATTCATCATTTCGGTTGTGCGACTCAAAGGTGTAAATTCAGTCAGCGATTAATATCGAACTATTCGAATATTAACGTTCACACGTCACTTAGCAGGTGGTGTGACATTTTGGCTAAATTTATTGCTTACACATCTTTTAGTAAAATCTAATTTTACTTATTATAAGCAGTACCTGATAGTGACAATTATTTACACCAATTCTCTTCGTCATAACTATATCGCTTTGGATTTATGGAATTTGGTAATGGTCAAAATTACAGTGTCATCCACATTCAACTTTATAGTCCAAACACAAAGTCCTTGGTTCAATAATAACAATTATTATTAACCATAATGCTTTGGCCAGAGACTTTGACTTTAAGTTGACTTGAGTTGACCATGATACTAAACCCATATAACCGAGGAGACGAATCCTCTCTTGAATAGTGCTTCACTTCAAATACTTCCACTCGACCTAACTATAGTCACTCGATGGAACGTCATGCCATGATTTGACCATAATCAAAGCGGGGCTTTCATATTGAAGATCCATAGTATTCTCAAGTCGAGAGAACCATGTAAATAATTCACATCGATATTTTATGTTTGACCTTAGTTCTATTAACCAACGGAAAACTATCTAGTGATTCGTTCCATAGTCATCCAATTATCAGTACGTAACCCCTTGGTGCCCCCAACAGTCATTAGTAATACACTGCCCAACATTTGAAGAGCGTTACGTACTCTAGTCTCAATGGGTACATTGATATCTAGTCTCGATGCATCTTGGTATATTTGTTTCATTGTGATAAATTACTCACGGTTACAACACTTTGTAACTACTATCACAAAACATACCATTTATGGATTTTCTATTAACTATACTTTTAATTAAACAGATTAATTAATATAACCACATTATATCAAGTATATAATAGAAAGAAAATACCTTTATTTTGAATAAGATTGGTTAACGAGTTAGATATATGTAAGAAATTACATAATTGCTCCTAGGGCATACCCCTAACTCTATCAATCTCCCACTTGCAATTGGGGTCAATTATGGAATCTTATTCCAACTTCTCCAATTAGTTTTCTCAAAACCAATTGGGTCAGTCCCTTAAACGGGTATCTATTATGTTTTAATTATCTACTCCGCCAATCAACTCTCTCCGATGGTGATAAACTATTTTATCATGGGGAACAATTCAGAGTATGTCTCTCAACTTCACGTGAGTTCTAAGTTCTGTGACGAACTATATTACGACATTGTTATCATATAACTATGTAATGAGATTCTCAAAATTTGGAATCGACTCAGCTATAAATTTATGCACATTTTTTTTATAGATTGTTTGTTGCTTCAAGGCAATGTACCTAGCCTTTTTTAATTGAATCAGTCATGGTATTTCATTTGGAACATTTCCAACTTAAAGATTTGTTATTGACATATTACACTCAATTTTACTTGTGAAAGTTTGAGTCTAAACATTCCTTCATAAGGAATTTATTGTTTCTGTAAACAATTCTCTAGTATTTCATAAATACATGAGAACATTTCAAACAACCATTTAGTGATATCAATTTGAATTTGTTATTTGCTTCATGTATTAAATACATAAACAAATCATGATATCGTAGACAACATAACATGTATGACAATTCCTATTGCCAATGCAAAGGAATCAATCTTAAATGTTTCATACTAAACATTTTAATAAGGTGTCCCTGCATATCATTTGCGACATTCCCGACATCTTTTATACATACTATAAAAGACATCATTTATTGATCCAATGTTGAGTATTAAAACAACTTAGGTTGATTTTGACACAAGTACATCGTTAAAATCAACAACGTGTTGTTTACTTATAGTTTAGAAATATCAATGTACCTTTTAACATTCTTTCTTATGAACATACGCTTCCTTTGCACTTTGATTGAAAATCAAACTATTTGATATTTCTATCAAAGTACTTATTCAATCTCAATGCTTATAAAATGATACTTTCGTGTCATTTCTTGGATCATATCCAAAGACTCACAAACTCAATATCGCTCCCACTGACTTTGAGACATTTTTTGTTAATATGTGTAAACAGCTTACTCTAAATCATTATTTAGAATTTTCTATTTCAATACATATGTATCAAAACACTAGGACTTACCAAGAGATAATTTTGTGAGTAAATCCGAACTGACTTGAATATATTGGATATCGAATCTATTATGCTAATTTTAACAATTGAAATTTGTGATATTATTCTTATCAATATTGCTCATTTAATTCCAACTGCATTAGTCTTACTCATAAAGACACGATTGAAGTCGATGGATCATATCCCATCAGTTACGACCACTAAAATCTATATTTTGACAGTGTACTTGGAATTCTTTCGAATTTGTGCATCATACCATATAGAGTCAACACTCTCAATGGTTTAATTAAACAATCTAGGATTGTATATTTTCGACATTAAGAAGAAACTCATAGTTTCTCTTTGATGTGCGAGAATACTTATTAGACATTCTAATACTATGTGTTCATTTAGGTTAGTTAATTTCATTTCATCTCATATAATCAGTTCTATCCATGGATCGTATGCAATTTCATTTTACTACCAATAATTCCTCAAATGTATTTCTTCACAATGAAGTTGGTATATCTTGAAACAACAATTGTTTCTCAATGCAATAGAATAAGTATTCATAAACATTTTATGAATTTCTTTATTTATAAAACTGATTTGGTTTTAGTTTACAAAAATTATGTTCGAAATATAAATATGTCATCCAATGACAGTCTTTCCAAAATCCTTTTGGGGATATTCATACAAGATCCCTCATGAACAATTATTACGTGCAATCTTTCGACTCGCACAACCTGTCAATTCCTTGGTCTAGGATATGTTGGAGTTTCTTATAAACCCTTATCTTGTAAAATTTTATAAACTGTTATTTAGATGAAATAATATTAACCTTGTGTACTACCCTTAAGTACATTACCTTTTAGAAAGAAACTAACTCAACTTCACTCACAATTAATCGTACATTGTCCAACAAAGTTTGATTACTCAATATCGATGCATCATTATGTATCACATGGAGGAGTAATTTTGAGATTGAATCTTTATTCATTTTAGGTACGTTTGGAACTTTTTCCAATATACTCACTCATTCGATCAAATCAAATCATTTATATCGCATGTTATTTTATTTACTTCTGTTTTATATTTTATAAGTTTACCGTAGACATACTACATGCATGTAGCGACCCGCAGTTCTGTACCCTTTGAGTTGATAATAATTCACCCTTGTTCAACCCAAATTGTACGAAAGAGCGAATAACTAGGGTAAATAAGAAGAAAAGAAAGAAGAAATAAGGACAATAACATAAAATCTCACATTCGCAGCGGAACAAAATATAATATATAATAACAGATTTTTATACAAAAGAATATGTATCTGTTTATACTTACAATAATCAGAGTACAAAAATCAATACATCAATCTGAACAGTTATAATCACTTGTCCTCACACGGCGGAAATATAACCAAGTACGGAAATACGTCTGAACTCCTCCAACTCGTCTCCTGAGCTCCATAGCATTCTAATCCTGAAACTGTAATACTTGGTCTGACTGGAGTATTATAATAAAATAACACTCGAGTCAGTCTGGAAAACCAGCGTGAGAAAACACACTCAATTTGAATTATTAGAGTTATCAAAATCCTTTGAAAAACAAAGGTATCTCGTAAGACCGCGTCACACATAAACACAATGGGTTTTTCCCTACGATAACCAAAACATTTTATAGAAAATCCAGTGATATTATAATAGTGTCTAAATATAAATACTTATTCAAATAGCCAAAATTGTTACATCAATTAAATTCCAGCATACTAGGCTCTACAAACAAAACCGTAAGGCTCGTATTGGAGAATGGATCCCATATAATGACTGGGCCACTGGGGTACCGCCCATCACA
Source organism: Allium fistulosum (assembly GCA_030737815.1). Lineage (NCBI taxonomy): Eukaryota > Viridiplantae > Streptophyta > Magnoliopsida > Asparagales > Amaryllidaceae > Allium > Allium fistulosum. The sequence goes on from CM060904.1 coordinate 343,351,088, forward strand.
GTACACCTCTAGAAAAATGTATCGAGGACCTCGTCGGGATCCCCTGCTACACAAGACCGACCTATCCCTAACCTAGATAGACCGAATATGTTATCACCCCGGGTGTTCCCACCCTTAAAAATCGAGCGCTCCCTTTCTATGCACAACCATATCCATAGTTAATATATTTCCGAGGATATCTAGAAAAGTGATAACATACCGTAATTGGGTGCGATCTACTTAGCCTTGCTGCATCTCCCATGTTTTAGTCATTCTCGGTTGATGAGGCTTAAGGCTAAGCATTACCTTTCAAGAAATATTCCACTTAGAATGCTCATCGTCCTCCAACGACGATGTTCTGATGGCATTCGTCCATACAAGCTGCCCTGGGTCTGGACAAACCGGTCCACTATCTTCACTATCTTCATGGTATCCATTCATATAGTTCAAACTGGATCGAAGTGGTTTTTGGATAATTAAATCTGATCCCGGTCTCTTCGAAACGATTAACGAAATTGGCCAATATTGATAGTCGGTTATTTAACTATCAATAAAACATCCATAAACAGTCATTAGGCCTTATTATAAATTTTTTCCAAAATATTTATTTTTAAAATATCTTTATAAGATATATCAAACCCTTCCAACACTTGAAAACAATTTCAAATACTTAGATCCGTAACAGGCTATTTCCAAACCATCTCAACACTTAGAAATATTTCCAAATTTCCATTTTTATACTTAGGAAAATATTATAAGTCTTATTTTCCAAAATCTTTCAAATATCAATATTTAAGAGAATATTTCGTAACTTATCTCATAAGTCTTCGGAATTGCTAAAAATTCCCTTTTTCCATTTCCAAAAACCAGTATACTTATTTATAACCCCATTCAACAATTTACAACTTCTTTATGAATTCAGAATCCATTTTCGAAGTTCCCATATTCAACATTTTGAAATTCCATTTCCTGCAAATCCCTTATAAAATTCCTCTCCTTAAAATCATATCCATTTATAAGCCCTATTTACGAATCTTGAGAGAATTTATATATAAAATTTTCAATCACTTTAAAACTCTATATATATATAAAATAAGTATTTAAAAAGGATAATAATTTATTTTTAAAACATGTTCAAGTAATTATTTTAAATATCAAAAACACTTTTATAGACATCAATAACTCATTTTTAGATAAACAAATAAATTTTCAAAGCTGATTTTAAAAGTTGGAATTTACTAAAATAAATACTTCTTAGAATTTCATAGTTTTAAAAATAAAATTTTCCCTTTAAAAACAAACTTAACTTCTTAGAGTTTAAAAATATATTTTTAAAACCCCAATAACCAATTCAATTTTATAAATTCCTCTCGAGTTACATCACATATCTTCCATTACGATCTCCTTAACCATTTTCACTTTTCAAAAATAGTATCCACTATTTTTCTCACCCTATTTCCATATTCTAATATAAATTCTCCCTGTAAATTTATATTTCCAATCTACCATCTGATATCGATTTCCCTATTTATAAACATCGTTTATAAATTTTATAACTCCTTTGAGTTTCACTTTTATAAAACTAATTCCGTTTATACAATTCCATTTTTGTAAATCCATTCCTTTATAAATCTCACTTATAACTTCCAATCTATTTTTTTTATATCGACTTCAACTTCTTTATATATTTCCAGAATATCATTTATATAACACATTTTCAAAATCTCCATTTAATAATTCACAATAGTTAAGTATAACCAAAAATCAAATATATTTTTCTAACTCAATTTCTTTAAAATAATCCCAATTCCAATATAAACACTTTTATATCAAAAATTCCCTTTAATTCCTTAAATTTTAAAAATATATTTATGGTATTTAAAATACCAAAATTCACTCCAGTGCTACAATAGCATCCAAAAAATTCCAATCACTACAATAATCTATAATAGAATTTTCTACACAATCCATATATCACAATATATGAAATTAAATTCAACATTTTGAGGAATCCAGTTGGATCTCTCAACCTGTTTTCCTGCATTCACAGATGTTAATACAACATAAAAATACCAATCCCACTTTGAGGAGGATATCGCGGTATGTAAGGTCATCCGCTATTATGCGGGGTGCATAGGGTCTCATCCGCTAGAATATGCGGGAATATCAATCCAACTACTGATATATACACCACTATATATATAATATATCATTCAACAAATAACAATTTATAAATTCAACCAAGCATCGAATAATTTATTTTTAACTATTTAAAATTAAATTAGGCAATCCAAATGAGTGAGAATTTTCTCACCTTGATTTTATTGCAATCCGCTCTAATTCTATTTCGTATTCTACAACATTACAAATCCAACAATTCTGGTTCATGCGATTTTGACCTCGTAAAATGCATTACGAATTTTTTATAAGTTAATTATTTCAATTTGTAATTAATAAAACTAATAACAATTTAAACTTAAATTTCAAATTACCTTCACCGACTCGTACGTTCCTACCTTCCCTTGTACGCGCTTAACCATTCTTGCATGCAAACTGACAATCACACGACCCGGTGCCTACACACGTCCAGGCATCTTCGTCTTTAAGCCGCTCCCTATCACAGCCAAGCACAGTCGCGATATTTCCCTCCTCACGAACGCGGCCTTCACTGAACATCGCGACCTTCACTGAACATCTCGACCTTCACCGAACGCATCTTTGTCTTCGTCTTCAAGCCTTCGATTGCGACCTCAAATCCAGCTTCCCTCCTCATGACTTCGAAACCAACACCCGATCGACTTCCCCTCGCCTGCCCCTTTGAACGCGAGTGCGTTTTTATTATTATTTTTTCTTCGAGAACGAGATTCAGCCTCGTTTTTCCTCGATTTCATGAATTAACTGAAGAGAGGAAGGACGCGATTTCCTTTTTATCTCAATTTATTTCGAACAGTTTCCTTTTCTTTTTTTTCTTTTTTCGAGCAATCTAATTCGAATACCAGAGGAAGGCAAGGGATTGATCGCGATTTGCCTGCCTTTTTTATCTTCATTCATTCGAATTGATTGAGAGGAGAGAGAAATGTCACGTGAATATAAAGAGGAGGGGGATGTGATGTTGGTGTGTAGGGAGAGGCTACAGTGTTTTGAGGTGAGCAAAAAAACAGCTGATGTGAACAAAAGTTATGTCAAATAAATAAATATATATACTATATAAAATTTCAAGCCGCCTCAATTTTCACAACTCAAAATTTCAAACCCCTATCGAGGCGTGCCGCTAGGCATTTATAATGTTATACCCCTATTCTGAATGCAATGGAAAAGGTTTCGAGTCCTAATTCGATCGTATGGAGAAGATAGCTTTTTGAACACAATTATTATATTAAATTCAACGCATTTGTATCCCGTACGATCAAAGGATAACTCCAAACACTACAAAATTTGAAATCCGATAATAATACAATATTACGGATCCAATGAAATTGGTTTCGTCGAATTCCGAGACTGTGTCCCGGATCGCTATTTTAACGCGTCGATTAAATCGACGATTTCAAAAATTGGCGAAATCGCTTGAAATTCCCGTTTTAAAATCTCACTAACTAAATTATAATTAACAATCCAATATTTAAACCATTTAAATATTCACAATTAACCATCGAAAAATCCGGGTCGTTACATTCCTCCCCCCTTAAAAGAATTTCATCCCCGAAATTGCTAAGGTAGGAAAAACGCTCCAAACCCATTACTTTTTCCAAAACCCACTTAGCTAACTTGCTTATTTCACATTTCTAATCCTTTAGTTTCAACCATGCAATTAGTTTCCATTTCTAGTTCAACCCCCTATATTTTTGTTACAATTCAAAGATCAGCTTTTTAGTTAACAAAAATTTTCCAAAAATTTTCAGAATTTTTCTAACGCCTAAATTTCCAAAAAATTTTGGCAGAGTCTCCTTTGTACGGAGGACCTTTTGCAATATGACAAGAGAAATAAATATATAAACATCGACCCACACGGTCGGAAAACAAAATATATATATCAATATTTATATTTTGTGGTATTTAATCTGAAAACCTACCTTATTTTAGCATTTTTAAGCATTATTAAGCAAGCAAGTTTATTTCATATGCAATTACGCAACCCAAATCTAGCCCGCTAGCCTCCGGGTACCTGTACTTACTCAATTTTAAACCACGTAAGTACCAAAACATGAAAATTTACTAACATCTCATTTATTTCACTAGTTAAACACAATATTTTATAACCAAACATGCTATACATGTATATTTATTAGCAATTTTAATATTCCATCATTCGATTATTCATTTCAATCGATTTATATGCCATTTTATCCAATTCAAGTGATTTACAACCAAATTTACTTGCAATCACTTCATAACTACACACATTATATTTATATCCATTCCAAATCAATTCAATTGCATTCCATCCATATCCATATTCATTATATCCAAATCTATTTTATTAAACTCGGAATCATTCCATGTCACTTTATTAAATAACCATTTCTCAATTTATTTAAGCCATGCTTCCATTCAAAATATTAACTTAAGTTTATTTTAAATTATTACCACCTTATAACTTGAGTTTATTTTCATTTTAACCAACTTCCATTTCATTTACTAATTAATTAATTAATTAGTTCATTCATTTAATCCACTTCAATTTTAATTCCATACTCGAATTTATTTAATTCGTATCCAAGGCCACATTCAATTTATTTATACTTTAAATTGAATTTATTTATAACTTAAGTCGTCACAATTTCAATCCATTTCAGTTTTATTCGACGACATTTCAAAATATATTTAATTTGCTTACTATTAAGTTGAACTCTATTTATAACTCAAATTTCAATTCCAATATTCAATCTACTAACTAATCCATCTAATTAGTTAATTCCATTTTCCATTTCACAATTAGATTTTTACTCCAAAAATCACTCCATTTAATTTACTTGAGTTCAATTTCATTTTAAAATTCAAGTTTGGACTTTATTTCTTCACTTTAAAATATTACCCCATTTTTATTTTGGGTTTTCTATTTCACTTTTCAATTTTATAAGTCACACAACTTTTTTTCAAATTTCCATCAATTTTATACTCGAATATATTCACATTTTATTTTTAACTTGAGATTATACATTTATTTATAGCCTAAGTATATTTTTATTCAATTAATTATAATTTTTAATAGCTATTCCAATTTATTTATTCACAATTCCAGATTTTCACTCAAATTTTATTTCATTCCAGATTTATACCTTATGGTTATATAATATTTCACAACTCAAAATTTATATTTACTTTAATTCGATATTATTTCCAATCCAATTCAAATTTTATAACTTATAGTTATATAGTCACTTTATAATTCACACTTACATATTTAATTCAACTCCATATAATTCAAATCCAATTCACTTTTTATTTAAATTTCAATTCCTTTTAACCAACATTTCAAAACCAAATTCGAGTTATTCATACTTAAACTAATTTCTCTTCAAACAAATTTATTTTAATTCATTCAATTTAAATCAAGTAAGAATTCAATTCCAATTTCAAAAAAATTACCAACTTCCTTACTTATATTCATATAGCAATTTCACCATTCGAGTTTATTATTGTCTCAATTCCCAATAAATTTATTTAACTTTCCTTAAGTTAAATTCAATTCACACAATCTATTCTAACTTACTTAAGTTAAAATTTGTTTCCCAAAACTCGAATTCCATATTTCCCTTTCTTATTGAAATCATCCTCTCTTTATAAGTTCATAACTTATTTCTGAGGTTTTTCCCAACATTCATATTAAAATTCCAGAATTCAAACACCCGGTATATATTTCAAATCACTCTGAAATCAGATACACACACACACTCTCTCTCTCTCTTTGGTTTAACAAACCACTTCCTTGGATTTTCAAAATAAACCTAATTTTATCCAAAACAATTCCCTTGGAATTTTCAAAACAACACTTGTTTTCACCGAAAAATCTCCATATTAATTTACTACGGTAGCAATCCGTCACCTGGAAACTCGAAAATGAATATTGATGATGCTGCAGTCATCACCGGGATTATTTTCCGACGACTGAAGTGAGTTCAGTGCTATATCACTTCCAAAATCCATTTAAAACCATTTTCTATTCAAACATATCCCAAAATAATAATATTATTATTCATTTTCAAATACTTTGGAAAATATTTCCAAAATCTCCGGGATTTAATTTTTCCAAATTCTGGTTTGAATCCATTTTTAGTTCTTAACTCATTTGTATAATTCATACTTATACAATCTAAATTGGTTTTAATAAACCATTTCCAATTTTATAATCTTGTTTTGGATTATAACATCCAAACACGTCAATTTATAATATAATAATTTTAGAAAATTATTTCTTTTATATCAAATATAATTTGGGTAAAATTATTTCATTTACCCGCTTCAAAACCATACTGTGTCAGTTTATCACGTTCAAGTGTTTAGAAACTCCTATTGATTTAAGTGGTGTCCCACTATCGATCAGAATTTATATACCACTCGACCAATAAATCAACACAATATAAACCATTTTATATTCACTAACAAATACGCGCTCATATCTATTAATACACTCAACTCATTCTAGAGTACTACTGACCCTATCTCTAATGATTAATCCCCACCAGAGACAAGGTTCTCGCTTAACCTTCAGCTCTGATACCAAGTGTAGCGGTCTAGGCTTTTCAACCATCGACAGCGGCCACTCTCCGCCGTGGCATACACTGGTACCTCGAATTTGCTTATACGACCATCCTCTCGATTGCAACCAACCACTCTGGGACATGTAGGGGTAAGAGTCTCCTACTCGCCACCAACCACGAAGCGAGAACCCCCTATCATGCTGTAATGAAGCAACTCCGATCCCGGTCTCTTCGAAACGATTAACGAAATTGGCCAATATTGATAGTCGGTTATTTAACTATCAATAAAACATCCATAAGCAGTCACAAGGCCTTATTATAAATTTATTTTCAAAATGTTTATTTTCAAAATATCTTTATAAGATATATCAATCCCTTCCAACACTTGAAAACAATTTCAAATACTTAAATCCGCAACAGGCTTCTAAACCATCTCAACACTTAAAAATATTTCCAAATTTCCATTTTTATACTTAGGAAAATATTATAAGTCTTATTTTCCAAAATCTTTCAAATATCAATACTTAAGAGAATATTTCGTAACTTATCTCATAAGTCTTCAGAATCAGTAATAAATTTCCTTTTTTCATTTCCAAAAACTAGTATACTTATTTATAACCTCATTCAACAATTTATGACTTCTTCATGAATTCAGATTCCAGTTTCGAAGTTCCTATATTCAACATTTTGAAATTCCATTTCCTCCAAATCCCTTATAAAATTCCTCTCCTCAAAATCATATCCATTTATAAGCCTCATTTACGAATCTCGAGAGAATTTATAAATAAAATTTTCAATCACTTTAAAACTCTATATATATAATAGGGGGAATTAGGCAAAAGGACAAACTTTGAAAAAAATTTAGGCTGAAGGACACAAAGTTTCATTTTTGGGCTGAAGGACAAACTTTGAAAGAAAATTAGGCTAAAGGAAAATGCTAAATATAGTTAGCATTTTGTACAGTGCAAACATTGTACAAAATGCTAATTATAACTAGCATTATATCCAATTTTACATTGTACAAAATGCTAGTTGTATTAGCATTGTCCTTCAGCCTAATTATCTTCCAAAGTTTGTCCTTCAGCCTAAAAATAAAACTTGTTGTCCTTCAGCCAAAAATTTTATGAAAATTTGTCCTTGTGCCTATTTTCCACTATATAATAAGTATTTAAAAAGGATAATAATTTATTTTTAAAACATGTTCAAGTAATTATTTAAAATATCGGAAACACTTTTATAGACATCAATATCTCATTTTTAGATAAACAAATAAATTTTCAAAACTGATTTTAAAAGTTGGAATTTACTAAAATAAATACTTCTTATAATTTCATAGTTTTCAAAATAAAATTTTCCCTTTAAAAACAAAATTAACTTCTTAGAGTTTAAAATATATTTTTAAAACCCCAATAACCAATTCAATTTTATAAATTCCTCTCGAGTCACATCACATATCTTCCATTCCGATCTCCTTAACCATTTTCACTTTTCAAAAATAGTATCCACTATTTTTCTCACCCTATTTCCATATTTTAATATAAATTCTCCCTGTAAATTTATATTTCCAATCTATCATCTGATATCGATTTGCCTATTTATAAACATCATTTATAAATTTTATAACTCTTTTGAGTTTCACTTTTATAAAACTAATTTCGTTTATAAAATTCCATTTTTGTAAATCCATTCCTTTATAAATCCTATTTATAACTTCCAATCAATTTTTTTTATATCGACTTCAACTTCTTTTATATTTCCAGAATATCGTTTATAAATTCTTTTATATAATTCATTTTTAAAATCTCTATTTAATAATTCACAATAGTTAAGTATAACCAGAAATCAAATATATTTTTCTACTCAATTTTTTTAAAATAATCCCAATTCCAATATAAACACTTTTATATCAAAAATTCCCTTTAATTCCTTAAATTTTAAAAATATATTTTTGGTATTTAAAATACCAAAATTCACTTTAGTGCTACAATAGCATCCAAAAAATTCCAATCTCTACAATAATCTATAATAGATTTTTCTACATAATCCATATATCACAATATATGAAATTAAATTCAACATTTTGAGGAATCCAGTTAGATCCCTCCAACCTGTTTTCCTGCATCCACAGATGTTAATACAACATAAAAATACCAATCCCACTTCGAAGGGGATGTCGCGGTATATAAGGCCATCCACTATTATGTGGGGCGCATAGGGTCTCATCTGCTAGAATATGCAGGAATATCAATCCAACTACTAATATATACACCACTATATATGTATATAATATATCATTCAACAGATAACAATTTATAAATTCAACCAAGCACCAAATAATTTATTTTTAACTATTTAGAATTAAATTAGGCAATCCAAATGAGTGGGAATTTTCTCACCTCGATTTTATTGCAATCCGCTCCAATTCTATTTCGTATTCTACGACATTACAAATCCAACAATTTCGGTTCATGCGATTTTGACCTCGTAAAATGCATTACGATTATTTTATAAGTTAATTATTTCAATTTGTAATTAATAAAATTAATAACAGTTTAAACTTAAATTTCAAATTACCTTCACCGACTCGTACGTTCCCACCTTTCCTTGTACGCGCTCAACCATCCTCGCACGCAAACTGACAATCACACGACCCGGTGCCTGCACGCATCCAAGCGTCTTCGTCTTCAAGCTGCTCCCTATCACAGCCAAGCACAGTCGTGATATTTCCCTCCTCACGAACGCGGCCTTCACTGAACAACGCGACCTTCACTGAACGCGTCTTCGTCTTCAAGCCTTCGATCGCGACCTCAAATCCAGCTTCCCTCCTCACGACTTCGAAGCCACCACCCGATCGACTTCCCCTCGCCTGTCCCTTTGAACGCGAGCGCGTTTTTATTTTATTTTTTTTCTTCGAGAATGAGATTCGTTCTCGTTTTTCCTCGATTTCATGAATTAACTAAAGAGAGAGAGAGAATGTGATTTCCTTTTTATCTCAATTTATTTCGAACAGTTTCCTTTTCTTTTTTTTCTTTTTTTTGAGCAATCTAATTCAAATACTAGAGGAAGGCAAGGGATTAATCGCGATTTTCCTGCCATTTTTTTTCTTCATTCATTCGAACTGATTGAGAGGAGAGGGAAATGTCGCGTGAATATAAAGAGGAGGGGGATGTGATATTGGCATGTAAGGAAAGGCTACAGTGTTCTGAGGTGAGCAAAAAAATAGCTGATGTGAACAAAAGTTATGTCAAATAAATAAATATACTATATAAATTTTCAAACCGTCTCGATTTTCACAACTCAAAATCTCGAACCCCTATCGAGGCATGCCGCTAGGCGTTTATAATGTTATGCCCCTATTTCGAATGCAATGGAAAAGGTTTCGAGTCCTAATTCGATCGTATGGAGAAGATAGCTTTTTGGACACAATTATTATATTAAATTCAACGCGTTTGTATCCCGTACAATCAAACGATAACTCCAAACACTACGAAATTTGAAATATGATAATAATACAATATTATGGATCCAATGGAACTGGTTTCGTCGAATTCCAAGACTATGTCCCGGATCACTATTTTAACGCGTCGATTAAATTGACGATTTCAAAATTGGCGAAATCACTTGAAATTCTAGTTTTAATATCTCACTAACTAAATTATAATTAAAAATCCAATATTTAAACCATTTAAATATTCACAATTAACCGTCGAAAAATCTGGGTCGTTACAATGCATATCAAATACACATGTCATGTCGACGATAACTCATCGGTGAATATGACGAAGTACATGAAACTGTTTTGGTATTTATAGAATTACGATTGCATACATCTATATGTATTAATCTGAAGAGTTCATCAACTCTTATGATACTCCCACTAAATGGGTGCATAACACTTTATTGTTTGAGATATAATTAACAAATATCATATGATTCAAAATCATACAATAAAATTATTTCTCAAAACTACAGCTTGGTCTATAATTCCAAAACAACTATAAATAATAATAGATACTTTTGTATTTTCTAATGCATCACTTTTGTTATAACTTTTTTACCACATTATAGTTTTATTTCATAAAGAATATTCATATTGAAATATAGCTATGTCTATTTTTTTCAACCGATGCCGAAAATAATCATTATTTCATAAATAATGTATGGTAAGTTTTATGGAAACAATTTTCATACTATAATGCAATTAATAAGTGCTATATGGTTGCTCCCACTATTTCCATCATTACTGTAATAGTGTGCCAAATTTGAAGGTCCATCATTCACTTAATACAATTTGTTTATTTCATACATTGCAACTATTTACAGTGGAGAGTACGTTGATCAAATATCTTGAACTCAAAGAAATAAATCTCATAGAAAACAATTTTCTATATGAAAATACATTTCGGAATAGAAATCATATTTCTTGTTCCAGTATTAAGTATCAATTATTATTACAATTCTCGTTTCCAATGTTTCTCTATGAAGCAGAAGTGACTATTCATTCTCTTCATCCCAACTGTACCTTAAATTACATCTACTCTTATACATTCGTTTTCCTTTCAAATGGTCAAACTATTCAAAAGAAACCCATAATACAATATCATAACAAACTCTTTACAAAAGTGCATTCGATTATCCTTAACATTTAAGGACATCGAATATGTTGCACTTTACGTAAAGCGATCAAAATGACATTTCAGCGATCGTGTTCTTATATCTATCTTGTAATTTTTGGTCTTGTGTTACATTAACACAATATGATCCCTTTTGTAATTAATCAGATTGAATACTCAATCTCACACTAAGGTTTATTTGGTTTTTCAAATGAACTAATTTCATTGAAATATTGTACATTACAAACTTTGACCATTCACCATATAATATATATATGCAATTGTATATGGATCAAATATCCATAGCCTTGTATTGCTTTTAGAGTTCGAAACTCATAGAATTTAATACATGGTCTTGACTAAATAATTGCATAAGTGACCAAACCATGAATGTATTCAGTAGTTGTAAAATTAGACACTTGCATGGGTGTTGAAACGTTAACATGCAATAGGAATTTAATAGTGGGCATTATATTTCCATTTGTCAACTTTCAATTCAGTTCGTTTGTATATGTTAATTGATAAACATTTTATCAATCATATTAAATGCACAAATTTATCATTGTAGATAATTATAACATTATTTAGCATATGTTCTTACAATATTAGAAATGTTAAATGTTACCATTTCATTTTTCTAATAAGGCTCCCACTAGTCTTTTATGTTTCTCCAAACCATAAGATGAAACATAGAAGTCTTTCGACTTCACTAGTGGTTGTTAGGACTCGTCTGCCTTTGTATTCTGACCTTGAGTTTGCTCAACAAATCATAGCCCCCACAAACGATGGATAACTTCTTATCAGTTGTATCACATACAACTCTTGACCCATTTTTCCTTGTCCTAATCTCATTTTGACCTTGAGTTTGCTCAACAAATCGAAAGAGGTTATTCACTCGTACCTAGCATATCATGATGGACTAAGTATAGTATATGTACCTTGAGTTTGCTCACTAAATACATATAGTTATCTCACCTCATCTGTTCAATATATTAATAATACTACACATAACATCCCCAGCTTGAGTTTGCTCAACAACTAAGGAGTATGCAAGTAATTTATTAATATATATATGTGGTAGAGGACAATATTATATTGAAGATCCATAATCTTCAATATATTGTATTGAGTGATATCGACTTATGGAATAATATATTTCTTATGAAATACCCTCGTGATTCAATTGTCAGACACATCAGAAGTCACAGTACACGTACATTTACATATGTGTTTATTCCTTAAGTCTATTTGGATTTCATTAATTTTCCATCTTTAGTTTATACATTCATAATTTCATATAATATAAGTTTTATTGTTATATAACTTTTATATTTCATATTACTTATATGAAAGTCTTATGTATGATATTTTATTAATTAAATCTTATTTAATTAATTTTAATTAATTAACTCTTTAATTAATTTTAAATTAGTATTTCAATACAACTTTTATATTGGACATGTCTATTATAAAATTTATAGTGTATACTACAACCTTTACAGTATAACACATATATCTTATATATGCGTATTTTTTATTTAATTAATTAACCTTTAATTAATTAATTTAATTAAACAATTTTAATTAAATCATATCAATTTCAAATTTTATCTTACATACATGTATACTTATGTTATCTTAACACTTTAAAATAACATAACATATATCAACATATATAATACATGCATATAAGTATTAATTAACTCATTTAATTAATTTATTTTATCAATCTTATTAATAAATTTTAAATTTTGAAAATAATAGTTTCAAACATTTTGAAATTTTCATTACATTTTTAAACATATTGAAAATTTATGTTATATAATAACCTTTTATAATAAACATGATTTTATTTTAAATTTAAAATCATGTCTTAATTTTCAAAACTATTTTGAAAATTAGCCCATGGTCCAATTCAAATTGGAGCAACCTTTGGGCTCACATCACCTTTCAGGCCAAGCAGGTAACCAGGTAGGACAGGGTACTTGATTACCCAATTCCAATTCTAGACATCACCTTTCTAGACACCGTACTAAGTGCACAAGCTTAATTAGTTAACCCTAACATGACTAATTTAGACCGCATAGGCTATTGGGCTCCGATACCATTGAAGGAATTGGCCAACCCGCAGCAGATGAAATGGGTAAATTTCAAAAAAATTACCATTTTGGATCTTTAATGAGCTTATGAAGTCTAAATGTATATTAGATCCAATCTAATAAAACATTAAATAAAGCCTTATTTCATTTAAAGTTGGTTAAAAGGATGTTTAAAATTAATTTAGCTTAAATGTATAGTGCATCAAATACACTCAACAATTGTTTATAAGAGTTAATTTAGGAAAGGAAACCATTCATTTCTTTCCCTAAAAAGAGGTAATTAATTGAGAGTATAATAAACATTATATGAAGAGAGTAACCTTCCATTTTATCCCTCTCTCTAATTAAATTGATTGGGTTATTAAATGATATTAATTGGCAATTTATTCATGGCATAAAATGTAACTATTGTCCAAATGTACTTTACTGTAAATTATGTAAGTGCAACAAATCTGATAATGTATAGAGATGATAATTCCTATATATGTGTCTTTATTGTCCATAGTATTATTTAAAATACATATAGATACATATATACACATTTATATACAATATACATATACGTATAAATGAGATAAAATTAAGTGTCACTTTTATAACTCCAAAAGACCTAGTTTCAAAACTGAAAGTTTTTAAGATTAAAAAATTATGATTTTACATAAAATTCCATCATATAAATTCAATTCAAATTATATATATGTATGTATGTATGTATACACACGCACATAAATTTGTGTGTATGTATATACACACACAAAAATCATTGTAAATAATGTTTTAAACTTAATACATCTTTATGTTAAAATTTATAATTTAGTATATGTTTCAATATAAAGTAACAACTAAATCCTATCTTTAATTTTAAAAGAAAATCCAAGGGTTTATGATATTTTGCAATAAATTCTAGTTATGTTTATAAAGAAAACCTTTTTTGTAACTTTAAACATAAGTACGCAAAAACCAAAAGATTGAATTTGAAATATTGAACATAAAAGATACGTGCAAACATAAATAAATTGCATATGTTTTCTATTTGAATCAATAACAGAAATATTTCATTAATTAAGACTTAGATTTTAATCAAAAGGTGTTTTTTTTAAATAACAAACTTGAAACAACAACAAAATAGATAGGACAAATCAGACAAATATGTATATGTTGCAAAGGTTTTGGATATAAACAATTAAGCAATATGAAAAATAATTAAATATGGGATCGTATAATGTAGATCTAATAATGACAACTAGAATTGGCAAACAATCAAAATATATCTTAAAACAGATTCAAATTAAAATAACATGGTGAACATATGTAATTAATTAAGATGGAACAAAATGGATCTAATCTATTTGACCAAACAAACAATTACACATATGAGATGAAATAGGAGATGGCTCTAAATTATATAAAAAACTTGAATGATGAATATATAAAATCAAAATTATCACCTTGAGATGTTGCCAAGAGAATGCACCTTGAATGATGAATCAAAGGCCCTTAGATTCCATGAATCAATATCCGAATTTTACAAGAATTAAGAGATTAGAATCACCTTTTGTTTGATATTTTATTTTGGAAATTTAGAGGTTAGAATCTATTGGGAGTTCGATTTGAGTTGTTTACAGATCATAAGTCGTTGAAGTATCTTTTCTCCCAAAATGATTTGAATCTTCGGCAGCAACGATGGCTAGAGTTTTTAGCATCATATGATTTTGGTATAGCCTATACTCCGGGAAAGGGTAACGCAGTGGCAGATGCGTTAAGTCGAAGACATGCAGGATTGGGAGCCATGTTTTCAGAATGGAAGAATCTCGAGTATTTAGCTGGATTTGACTTCAGGCCCAGATGTGAATTGGAACCTGAGATGTTGGCAAACTTATCGATTAGACCGACTCTTGTGGAAAGAATTGGCGAGAGCCAAAAGCGAGACGATAAGCTTGTCAAGATTATTCATGATTTGGAATCTGGATTGGACCCAGAAAAGGATAAAGGATTCGAGGTCGATCGAGAAGGTTGGCTTCGGAAGCAAGGACGACTAGTTGTTCCCGATATAGATGAATTGAGGAGTGAAGTCCTGAAGGAAAGTCATCACTCGAAGCTGACAATTCATCCAGGTGGAAATAAGATGTATCGGGATATGAAGAGAACCTATTACTGGAAAGGTATGAAGAAGGATGTTGGAAATTTTATCTCCAAATGTATGAACTGCCAGTTGGTAAAAGCCGAACAGAAGAAGCCAAGTGGATTGCTTCAGCCATTATAAGTTCCTACATGGAAGTGGGAGCAAGTATTGATGGATTTTATCGATGGGTTACCTAGAACAAGAACGGGAAATGAAGGGATTTGGGTCATCGTAGATCGTCTGACTAAGAGTGCAAGATTCATTCATGTTCGATCGACTAGGACTGCATCAAAGTTGGCTGAGTTGTATGTTAAGTGGATAGTTCGATTCCATGGTATTCCGAAGAGTATAGTGAGCGATCGAGACTCATTGTTCACTAGTGGATTTTGGAAGAGCTTCCAGGAAGTTTTGGGAACCGAGTTGTGTTTGAGTACGGCTTATCACCCTCAAACAGATGGTCAGACCGAGAGAGTCAACCGAGTTTTGGAAGATCTCCTCAGAGCTTGTGTTTTGGATTTCGGAGGATCATGGGAAGATCACCTTCATTTGGTGGAAGTTTCATATAACAACAGTTACCAGTCCAGCATTGGTATGGCACCGTATGAGGCATTGTATGGAAGACCGTGTAACTCTCCGACATGTTGGTTAGAGACCGGAGAAAAGTTGATACTTGGGCCAGAGATGATTCGACAGACTTCGGATTGCATAGAGATCATTCGGCAACGAATGAAGGCAGCCCAAGACCATCAGAAGAGTTATGCTGATAAGCGTCGTAAGGATTTGGAATTCGACGTAGGTGATATGGTTTTTGTGAAGATTTCTCCACTGAAGAATGTTATTCGGTTCGGGAAGAAAGGAAAATTGACTCCGAGATTTGTTGGACCATTCCCGATCATCGAGCGAATTGGAAAGCTCGCCTATAGATTGGAGTTACCAGAGAAGATGTCGGGTGTGCACAATGTTTTTCATGTATCGTATCTACGGAAGTATGTGCACGACTCGAATTCAGTGGTTTCTGCTGATAGCTGTGAAGATTTCGAAGTTGATCCAGTCAATAGGAGACCTCGTAAGCCGCTTCGTGTTGTGGAAACCGACACGAAACAGCTTAGGAGAAAGATAGTTAAGTTGCTCAAGATACAATGGAGTGATGATGATAACGACTGTACATGGGAGGTGGAAGAGAGGATGAAAGCAGCTCATCCTGAACTCTTCAAGGTATGGCCCTAAGGTGTCGTGTCATCTAACGAGATTGTAACTTGGTCTAGTTTTAGAATTCTGCATGCTAAGCTAGAATTGGATGCATGGTTTGTTGATTGCTATGGATGGTAGGCATGCAGAATAGTCTTTGATTGCTCTGTTTGTTTGGAATTTCGGGGGCGAAATTCCTAAGGGGGAGAGAATGTAACGACCCGTATTTTTACGGATCGAAACATCGTAAAACAGTTGACATTTGTTCGCATTGTTGATAAGTCGTCCAGAGTCTAAGTCTTAGGTCGTATGAGAGTTTGGAGCGTCCTAGGGAAGTTGGCGAGTTAAGGGGTGGGCGGCTTAGTGAAGTGAAGCGACCTAAGGATTAGAACGACCTAAGGAGTTAGGTCGTGTAATAGTTAGGTCGTATAGAAGATAGGTCGTGAGTTGGCTTAGGTCGTGGGGTAGGTTAGGTCGGGTGAGCGACCTAGGAGATTGGAGCGACCTAAGGGAATTGGCGACCTAAGGGTTTGGGATAGGTCATATAGGAGATAAGTCGTATGGTGGCTTAGGTCGTGGAGTAGGTTAGGTCGGAGGAGCGACTTAAGGAAAGGCAGCGACCTAAGAAAGTTAGCGAGTTAACGATCTAAGAGTTTGCGAACTAGTGGTTAGCGACCTAGGGGTGAGCGACCTAGTGGTGAGCGACCTAGTAGTTAGAGTGTTAGCATAGTTAGGTCGTAGACGACCTAAGTTAGTTAGGTCGTGAGCTTCTGTGTTGAGTTAGGTCGTAGGCGACCTACGTTAGTTAGGTCGTGAGCTTCTGTGTGTGTTAGGTCGCGTGAGTGTTAGGTCGCGTAAGGGCTTAGCAGTTAGGTCGCGGATGCGCGTAGGTCGTTGGATATGTTAGGTCGTAGGTCGCGGATGCGCGTAGGTCGTTGGATCTGTTAAGTCGCATGGATGCGCATTCGTTAGGTCGTAGAAGCGCATCTGGTTAGGTCGTAGAGGCTTGGGGCTGTTAGGTCGAAGGTTTTTAGGTCGTAGGGTTTTAGGTCGTAAGGTTTTTAGGTCGTGGACGACCTAACTCCGAGTGGACGACCTAAGGTGGATTTCAGCCTATAAATAGGAGGGTTTTTCTTCATTTTTGGGATCCGGATTTTGAAGCGACGAAGTGCTGCCATTTTGAGAGCTCGACTTCTACACTTCTTCACTTCTTTTCTCCACTTTAATCTTGTGCTTCCATCCATCCAAATCGAAGATCGAATTGAAGATTCAAGAGCTTAGATTGAAGATCTTCATCCATTGAAGAGAGATTTCATCGTTTGAAGCGGATTTGTGATAGATCGAGTTAGATCCTTCGCTGTCCAGATCTGAAGTGGGTTTCTTTTAGGGTGTTTAGGTGATTTGGTGAGTGGTGATTATCTCTCACACGGATCCAAAGGAGTATATCGGATCGTTGGCTTGATTTGGTGTTAAAGTAGTGATTTCCATGCATTTTCCTAATCCTAAGTATAGATCCATATAGATCCATTGTTCATGATGATTTGACAACCATTTACTACATGTTAACCTATGCAAGTTCATTCATCAAGATTATAGAGATATTGCTCATGTTTTCATGCTCGTTAGACTTTTGACTCTTTAATTACGAAATTGCCATTATTGTGATAATTGTCTATTTAGATCATATTTGAATGCTTGTTTACTTGGATTAATGTTTGACTTGATTGATTGCTATGAATTAGATGATTGATGATTTGATTTAGACCGAAGATGATTCAAAAGCTAAGGGAAAGGCTCTTGAATTGGGAAAGCTGCTCGTGGCATATGTAGCGAATGATGAAGCTCTTATGCATAGATTTGATGATGGTGATGTTGAGATGAGGCTTTGCGAGGATGTGATGAAGCAAGGCAAGATATGAGATAGTCTTGGTCTAATCCAGACGGGATCATTCCAAGCATGTTGATAACTCGGTGAAATGGTTCGAGTTTGAGGATAATGGTTTGCTCGAGAGGCGCTTGAGCTAGTATGGAGATAGTCATCGAGGAGGATGACTAGAAGGCTGAGATCTCATCATTGTTGAAGGTTCTAGCATGCTCAAAGAAAGAGTACGTTGGGCAGATTCGATAGTCCCTGAAGGCTACTGATTGGTAGTCAAGTACTCTGGGCAGATTCGATAGTCCTAGGCACGGGTCACGACGACGTGCGGGAGTAATGTCTAGAACCGGGGTTTCCATTAGCCCTTGACGGACGGATGAAAGAATGAGCCGGTCATTCAATTAACGATGATATCGAAGCAATGATAACAGTGATAGCCAGAGTCATGGATGTTTGGTTGTATCGTCATTCGGTCTCAAGAGCGGTATTTTCTGGGTGCTTATCTGATCTTGGTTTAGGCCTTGGGGGTTTGTACTTGGAAAACATCACCTTTGACTCGAGTGATAATTTCTTTACTTTAAATTGTATGCTTTGCTATGTTTGCTTCTGCTTAGTGTGTGTCTGGGGGCTATCACTGTAGAAAGAGGTGGAGTGGGAGGGTTGTATTCCTATTCCTTTTCCTTTATGCTCTTTTGGTATGTTGTTAGTTAATTTACCGCTCACTAAGACTGATGTCTGACTCAAGGCTTTATGTTTTAACTCTTATTTCCTTGGGTTGTTCGTCCATTTTGGGACGGGCAGACTAGGTAGCAGGTGACAGGTGCTGTTCTTGCTTTCCACGATGCTGATGTCGAAGACGAGCTGGAGGCTTGCATATTATCTTCTTACTATATGTACTGGATGTTCCGCTGCTTGTATTTTCTCTGAGTGTTATGTAGTGAGGCTTGATGTATTGACTGTTCAGATGTTTGTATTCAACTATTATGAAGTTTATTGATGAGATTCTATTCTGTGGAGCTTCACTATATATATATATTCTATTGTATTTTGTCCATGCGCTGTGAGTAATACGATAGATTCTGTTGTTTAAATTTACCCTGGCAATCGTCCATGGTCGCCTGGCACACTTTACAGCGCACTATCTCTGATTCGGTGCAGGGGTCATGGGCGGTCGTCACATTTGGTATCAGAGCATTGGTTAATCGATTTTACCCAACGCTCGCTGACGCGACTATGTATGAGAGACGTAATTGTATTTTGATGGATGATTACTATATGTAATATAGTAGCTTAGTAGAGTTTGAGTCCTTTATGCAGTTGTTTCTCAAGGTGTGCTAATCATTCCTTTTATAGATATTAAGGATGAGTCGAAGAGGGAGACCAGCTGCTAGGGAAGGCCGTGCTGCTGAGGGGACTGCTGATTATGCAGCTATGTTCGAAGCTATGATGACTTCGATCATGAGAAGGATACCAGTTCCGGGGACAGCAGTTGATGTTGGAGTTCAAGTTCAAACTCCAAGACCGGTGGATTTTGCTAAGCTATGTAAGGACTATACTGCTCTTGGAGGAAAGGTTTTCTTGGGAACAGAATCAACCATTGAAGTCCAGAGATGGATAGATGCTTGTAGAAGGATCTTTAATGATTTGGGAATTAAGGATGCAACTAAGAGGAAGTTAGCATCAAGGCAGCTTCAAGGGAGAGCTTCTGATTGGTGGAATTCTATCACCATTGATACTCCAGATGAAGAGATTACTTGGGAGCAATTCCAAGCCAGATTTGAAGCTAAGTTCATTTCTACAGCTCAGAAGTCTGTTCTGTTCAAGAAGTTTGTGGAGCTCAAGCAAGGTGGAAGACCAGTTCTTGAGTATGTTTCTGAGTTTGAAGCTTTGTCCAAGTATGCCCGGTCGTATATCGAATTTCTGTATCAGAAGAATGAGAAGTTTGTGACAGGCTTGGACAGTTATCTTGGGAGACAGTTGGTGGATCATTTGGACGATTCATTTGAGAAGCTTGTGGAGAAAGCTCTCAGGCATGAGAATATGTTTCCTAAGGAAGGGTCTGTTGTTGCTGTGACCAAGGAAGAGTTTAAACCACAGCAGGGTAGAAACAAGAAGAGGAAGCAGCAGCAGCAGAAGAGTAAGGATGGCCAGAAGAAGCCAAAGGGCGAAGTGACCTGCTACAATTGTCAGCAGAAGGGCCATTTATCTAGAGATTGTAAGAATCCGAAGGTGCCGGTGAAGTGCCACAACTGTGACAAGCCGGGGCATGTTAGGAGGAATTGTCCAGAACCGTGGAGGGACAAGCAGATTGTGCAAGCTTATGCTTTGGGGGCTGTTCCATCATCTTCGAAAGCTCCTACCGTTGAAGATAAAGGAAAGAGGGTGGTGGTTCAAGGTACTCTTTTCCTATGTGGTGTTCCAGTAAGAGTGTTGTTTGATACTGGGGCGTCGCATTCGTTTGTTTGTAGTGAACTTGTAGGCCGGTTGGGTTTAGAACCGGATATTGTTGATAGGCCATTGGTTGTGACTAATCCAGTTGGGGGTTCGTCTTGTTTGTGTATGTTATGTCGTGGTCTGATTGTATCGAGTCATGGTTGCTCTTTTGTTTGTGATTGTTTTGTTCTGAACTTTGCGGGGTTCGGAATTATTTTGGGTATGGACTGGCTTAGGAAGTATGCGGCAAAGGTTGATTGTGAAAGGTTGGAGGTGACAGTTGAGAATGTGGAGGGGCGAAAGATTGTGATACGATGTAAGCATGAAGAAGGCGTCTTCATGAGCTTCATGTATTCGCTGGTTGTTCCACGGGATGGACTGTCATCTGTGCTAATCGCTAATGGATTTGAGGATGTCTTTGACGAGGTCAAAGGGTTACCGCCGCATAGAGAGATCGAGTTTCGTATAGATCTAGTTGAAGGAGCCAGACCTGTTGTGATGCCTCTTAGGCGGATGGCGCCTAGGGAACAGCAGGAGTTGAAGGTGCAGGTTGATGACCTTTTACAGAAAGGATTCATTTGGCGTAGTGTGTCCGAATGGGGAGCACCAGTTGTGTTTGCAACCAAGGCAGATGGATCATTGAGATTGTGTGTGGATTATCGTGAGCTGAATAAAGTGACTAAGAAGAACAAGTATCCATTGCCGAGAATAGATGACTTGTTTGATCAGCTTCACGAAGCTAGGGTGTTTTCTCAGATGGATTTGGCAACGGGATTTCACCAGTTAAGAGTGGCTAAGGATAGTGTGCCGAAGACTGCTTTTCGGACACCATCCGGTTTCTTTGAGTGGCTAGTAATGCCGTTTGGATTGACTAATGCGCCAGCATATTTTGTGGATCTTATGAATAGAGTGTTCAGAGATCAGTTGAACAAGTTTGTGCTAGTGTTCGTGGATGATATTCTGATTTATTCCAGAACTGAAGAAGAGCACAAGATGCATTTGCGTATTGTTTTGGAAATCTTACGGAAACATCAGCTGAAGGCTAAGTTTTCGAAGTGTCACTTCTGGAAGAGTGAAGTGAGGTTCTTACGCCATATTATTTCTGGAAATGGAGTAGCGGTTGATCCCGCTAAGGTGGCAGCAATCCAGGATTGGGTTAGACCTAAGAATGCATCGGATGTGAGAAGTTTTCTTGAATTAGCAGGATACTATCGTCGGTTTATCAAAGACTTCTCCAAGGTAGCTGCACCGTTGACAGGATTGACGAAAAAGAACCAACTGTTCAGATGGGATGATAAGTGTGAGCAAGCTTTCGGAATCCTGAAAGAGCGATTGACGAGTGCTCCTGTTTTGATTATTCCTAGTGGAAATGATGAGATGGTGGTTTACACCGACGCATGTGGTACTGGACTTGGAGCAGTGCTGATGCAGAAGGATAAAGTTGTTGCGTATGCAAGTCGACAACTGAAGCCGCATGAAAGGAATTACCCGACTCATGATTTGGAGTTAGCGGCAATTGTTTTTGCTCTGAAGATATGGAGACATTATCTATTGGGAGTTCGATTTGAGTTGTTTACAGATCATAAGTCGTTGAAGTATCTTTTCTCCCAAAAGGATTTGAATCTTCGGCAGCAACGATGGCTAGAGTTTTTAGCATCATATGATTTTGGTATAGCCTATACTCCGGGAAAGGGTAACGCAGTGGCAGATGCGTTAAGTCGAAGACATGCAGGATTGGGAGCCATGTTTTCAGAATGGAAGAATCTCGAGTATTTAGCTGGATTTGACTTCAGGCCCAGATGTGAATTGGAACCTGAGATGTTGGCAAACTTATCGATTAGACCGACTCTTGTGGAAAGAATTGGCGAGAGCCAAAAGCGAGACGATAAGCTTGTCAAGATTATTCATGATTTGGAATCTGGATTGGACCCAGAAAAGGATAAAGGATTCGAGGTCGATCGAGAAGGTTGGCTTCGGAAGCAAGGACGACTAGTTGTTCCCGATATAGATGAATTGAGGAGTGAAGTCCTGAAGGAAAGTCATCACTCGAAGCTGACAATTCATCCAGGTGGAAATAAGATGTATCGGGATATGAAGAGAACCTATTACTGGGAAGGTATGAAGAAGGATGTTGGAAATTTTATCTCCAAATGTATGAACTGCCAGTTGGTAAAAGCCGAACAGAAGAAGCCAAGTGGATTGCTTCAGCCATTAGAAGTTCCTACGTGGAAGTGGGAGCAAGTATCGATGGATTTTATCGATGGGTTACCTAGAACAAGAACGGGAAATGAAGGGATTTGGGTCATCGTAGATCGTCTGACTAAGAGTGCAAGATTCATTCTTGTTCGATCGACTAGGACTGCATCAAAGTTGGCTGAGTTGTATGTTAAGTGGATAGTTCGATTCCATGGTATTCCGAAGAGTATAGTGAGCGATCGAGACTCATTGTTCACTAGTGGATTTTGGAAGAGCTTCCAGGAAGTTTTGGGAACCGAGTTGTGTTTGAGTACGGCTTATCACCCTCAAACAGATGGTCAGACCGAGAGAGTCAACCGAGTTTTGGAAGATCTCCTCAGAGCTTGTGTTTTGGATTTCGGAGGATCATGGGAAGATCACCTTCATTTGGTGGAATTTTCATATAACAACAGTTACCAGTCCAGCATTGGTATGGCACCGTATGAGGCATTGTATGGAAGACCGTGTAACTCTCCGACATGTTGGTTGGAGACCGGAGAAAAGTTGATACTTGGGCCAGAGATGATTCGACAGACTTCGGATTGCATAGAGATCATTCGGCAACGAATGAAGGCAGCCCAAGACCGTCAGAAGAGTTATGCTGATAAGCGTCGTAAGGATTTGGAATTCGACGTAGGTGATATGGTTTTTGTGAAGATTTCTCCACTGAAGAATGTTATTCGGTTCGGGAAGAAAGGAAAATTGACTCCGAGATTTGTTGGACCGTTCCCGATCATCGAGCGAATTGGAAAGCTCGCCTATATATTGGAGTTACCAGAGAAGATGTCGGGTGTGCACAATGTTTTTCATGTATCGTATCTACGGAAGTATGTGCACGACTCGAATTCAGTGGTTTCTGCTGATAGCTGTGAAGATTTCGAAGTTGATCCAGTCAAGGAGACCTCGTAAGCTGCTTCGTGTTGTGGAAACCGACACGAAACAGCTTAGGAGGAAGATAGTTAAGTTGCTCAAGATACAATGGAGTGATGATGATAACGACTGTACATGGGAGGTGGAAGAGAGGATGAAAGCAGCTCATCCTGAACTCTTCAAGGTATGGCCCTAAGGTGTCGTGTCATCTAACGAGATTGTAACTTGTTCTAGTTTTAGAATTCTGCATGCTAAGCTAGAATTGGATGCATGGTTTGTTGATTGCTATGGATGGTAGGCATGCAGAACAGTCTTTGATTGCTCTGTTTGTTTGGAATTTCGGGGGCGAAATTCCTAAGGGGGAGAGAATGTAACGACCCGTATTTTTACGGATCGAAACATCGTAAAACAGTTGACATTTGGTCGCATTATTGATAAGTCGTCCAGAGTCTAAGTCTTAGGTCGTATGAGAGTTTGGAGCGACTTAGGGAAGTTGGCGAGTTAAGGGGTGGGCGGCTTAGTGAAGTGAAGCGACCTAAGGATTAGAACGACCTAAGGAGTTAGGTCATGTAATAGTTAGGTCGTATAGAAGATAGGTCGTGAGTTGGCTTAGGTCGTGGGGTAGGTTAGGTCGGGTGAGCGACCTAGGAGATTGGAGCGACCTAAGGGAATTGGCGACCTAAGGGTTTGGGATAGGTCGTATAGGAGATAAGTCGTATGGTGGCTTAGGTCGTGGAGTAGGTTAGGTCGGAGGAGCGACTTAAGGAAAGGCAGCGACCTAACAAAGTTAGCGAGTTAACGATCTAAGAGTTTGCGACCTAGTGGTTAGCGACCTAGGGGTGAGCGACCTAGTGGTGAGCGACCTAGTAGTTAGAGTGTTAGCATAGTTAGGTCGTAGACGACCTAAGTTAGTTAGGTCGTAGACGACCTAAGTTAGTTAGGTCGTGAGTTTCTGTGTTGAGTTAGGTCGTAGGCGACCTACGTTAGTTAGGTCGTGAGCTTCTGTGTGTGTTAGGTCGCGTGAGTGTTAGGTCGCGTAAGGGCTTAGCAGTTAGGTCGCGGATGCGCGTAGGTCGTTGGATCTGTTAGGTCGTAGGTCGCGGATGCGCGTAGGTCGTTGAATCTGTTAAGTCGCATGGATGCGCATTCGTTAGGTCGTAGAAGCGCATCTGGTTAGGTCGTAGAGGCTTGGGGCTGTTAGGTCGAAGGTTTTTAGGTCGTAGGGTTTTAGGTCGTAAGGTTTTTAGGTCGTGGACGACCTAACTCCGAGTGGACGACCTAACTCCGAGTGGACGACCTAAGGTGGATTTCAGCCTATAAATAGGAGGGTTTTTCTTCATTTTTGGGATCCAGATTTTGAAGCGACGAAGTGCTGCCATTTTGAGAGCTCGACTTCTACACTTCTTCACTTCTTTTCTCCACTTTAATCTTGTGCTTCCATCCATCCAAATCTAAGATCGAATTGAAGATTCAAGAGCTTAGATTGAAGATCTTCATCCATTGAAGAGAGATTTCATCGTTTGAAGCAGATTTGTGATAGATCGAGTTAGATCCTTCGCTGTCCAGATCTGAAGTGGGTTTCTTTTAGGGTGTTTAGGTGATTTGGTGAGTGGTGATTATCTCTCACATGGATCCAAAGGAGTATATTGGATCGTTGGCTTGATTTGGTGTTAAAGTAGTGATTTCCATGCATTTTCCTAATCCTAAGTATAGATCCATATAGATCCATTGTTCATGATGATTTGACAACCATTTACTACATGTTAACCTATGCAAGTTCATTCATCAAGATTATAGAGATATTGCTCATGTTTTCATGCTCGTTAGACTTTTGACTCTTTAATTACGAAATTGCCATTATTGTGATAATTGTCTATTTAGATCATATTTGAATGCTTGTTTACTTGGATTAATGTTTGACTTGGTTGATTGCTATGAATTAGATGATTGATGATTTGATTTAGACCGAAGATGATTCAAAAGCTAAGGGAAAGGCTCTTGAATTGGGAAAGCTGCTCGTGGCATATGTAGCGGATGATGAAGCTCTTATGCATAGATTTGATGATGGTGATGTTGAGATGAGGCTTTGCGAGGATGTGATAAAGCAAGGCAAGATATGAGATAGTCTTGGTCTAATCTAGACGGGATCATTCCAAGCATGTTGATAACTCGGTGAAATGGTTCGAGTTTGAGGATAATGGTTTGCTCGAGAGGCGCTTGAGCTAGTATGGAGATAGTCATCGAGGAGGATGACTAGAAGGCTGAGATCTCATCGTTGTTGAAGGTTCTAGCATGCTCAAAGCAAGAGTACGTTGGGCAGATTCGATAGTCCCTGAAGGCTACTGATTGGTAGTCAAGTACTCTGGGCAGATTCGATAGTCCTAGGCACGGGTCACGACGACGTGCGGGAGTAATGTCTAGAACCGGGGTTTCCATTAGCCCTTGACGGACGGATGAAAGAATGAGCCGGTCATTCAATTAACGATGATATCGAAGCAATGATAACAGTGATAGCCAGAGTCATGATGTTTGGTTGTATCGTCATTCGGTCTCAAGAGCGGTATTTTCTGGGTGCTTATCTGATCTTGGTTTAGGCCTTGGGGGTTTGTACTTGGAAAACATCGCCCTTGACTCGAGTGATAATTGCTTTACTTTAAATTGTATGCTTTGCTATGTTTGCTTCTGCTTAGTGTGTGTCTGGGGGCTATCACTGTAGAAAGAGGTGGAGTGGGAGGGTTGTATTCCTATTCCTTTTCCTTTATGCTCTTTTGGTATGTTGTTAGTTAATTTACCGCTCACTAAGACTGCTGTCTGACTCAAGGCTTTATGTTTTAACTCTTATTGCCTTGGGCTGTTCGTCCATTTTGGGACGGGCAGACTAGGTAGCAGGTGACATGTGTTGTTCTTGCTTTCCACGATGCTGATGTCGAAGACGAGCTGGAGGCTTGCATATTATCTTCTTACTATATGTACTGGATGTTCCGCTGCTTGTATTTTCTCTGAGTGTTATGTAGTGAGGCTTGATGTATTGACTGTTCAGATGTTTGTATTCAACTATTATGAAGTTTATTGATGAGATTCTATTCTGTGGAGCTTCACTATATATATATATATTCTATTGTATTTTGTCCATGCGCTGTGAGTAATACGATAGATTCTGTTGTTTAAATTTACTCTGGCAATCGTCCATGGTCGCCTGGCACACTTTACAGCGCACTATCTCTGATTCGGTGCAGGGGTCATGGGCGGTCGTCACACGCCATGTCATGATTTGACTATAATCAAAGTGGAGCTTTCATATTGAAGATCCACAGTGTTCTCAAGTCGAGAGAACCGTGTAAATAAATCACATCGATATTTTTTGTTTGACCTTAGTTATATTAACCAACAGAAAACTATCGAGTGAGTCGTTCCATAGTTATCCAATAACTATCAGTACGTAACCCCTTATGCCTCCAACAGTCATGAGTAATACATTGCCCAACATTTGGAGAGCGTTACATACTCTAGTCTCAACGGATACATCGATATCAAGACTCGATGCATCTTGACTAGGAACATTTAAAATGATATATTTGTTTCATTGTGATAAATTACTCACGGTTACAATACTTTGTAACTACTATCACAAAACATACCATTTGTGGATTTTCTATTAAATATACTTTTAATTAAATTGATTAATTAATATAACCACATTATATCAAGTATATAATAGAAAGAAAATACCTTTATTTTGAACAAGATTGGTCAACGAGTTAGATATATGTAACAAATTACATAATTGTCCATAGAGCATACTCCTAACTCTTTTACAAATAAAATAATGATTTTATTTGAAATTAATTTAGATCAAATCTTCATCGTTTTAGAGTTCATAAGCCTAATAAGATTCAAATAAAATTTCTTTTTGAAATTCACTCATTTAACCCACTTCGTGTTGGACGAGATCCAACAGTATCGTTCGTGTTGTCCAAGTTGTAATTTTCAAGCTTAGTACAAAGTAAAGCAAATTGGGTTAAGGAAAAACCTTCAAGAGCACGGTTGAAATGAAAGCTCCATAGAAATTTGTTGTAAGATCTAAAAACTTTTGAAATCAAAGCACGTTTAAAAATTGAAAATAAAAAAAAACTCTTTATACTCAACTCTAAGGAGTATAACAAAAATCCAGCTATAATGCTATAATGATGTGTCGTTGCTTGAATGAACTATATTATTAACTACTAGATTAAATACATTTCAAGATGGTTATAGGTGTCATGAGTTGAAGCGGACATGCATAACTTAATCCCCCTTGGACTTGGTCGGTTCGTCGTCCCTCCCTTAGAGGTCCTCTTTATTGGGGAATTTCTAAAAAACATTAAAAAATTTCAAGTTGGCTTTCCAAAAGTGAGACTATTAGAAATAGAAGTGATATGATGAAGGATACATGTTTTACTATCAAATTAATTCGAAATCATTTCTTTTCATACCAGGTGTTGTTGTTATTATTAAATTTCCAAAGTCATTTTCATAATAAAAACACGTTAAAGTTATGTAGATTTATAATTTCTAAGCCTCTACCTCTTTAGATTTACAAATTGTTTCCGAGTAATAAGATAATTAATACTACCACATGAATTATTCTAGATAATTAATACTACTACATGAATTATTCTTATTCCAAAGAAAGTTTCTTTTTATCTATATTATCAATTAACCACTTTGGAAAGAGATAAAAAGACATATAATAAATGGGTAAGACCGATAAAACATATAAAATTAGAATATTGTACACGTTCTAGATAAAAATCTATAGTTCCAATCAAATAATTTTTTATCATTTTTGTTAATTATTATTTTTCAATCTTCATTTTTTGCTTAGTCGGTCTAATAAAAAACCCTAAGTAATTTATCGAAATTCATATTTTTACAATCAAGTGTATTAGCAACAAGATTTAAATATTATCTACATCATTCAAGACTAAAAAAAATCTCTTATCAAAATTAATTCTAAGTCCTAAAAGCATTTCAAAGCTATATAAAATAAACTTAAGAGTTGTGATGTGTCGAGGTAGATGCGAGGTAAAAAGCATGGTATCATCGGCAAATTGAAGGACCAAAAGATCATTGCTAGTGGTATCATTACCAACACTACCCAGAGCCCCATTTTTAATTGATAACTTTATAATTCTAGTAAATACAACCGATGCTAAAGTTGAACACTAGATGCGATAAATGGTTGTCTTGTCTAAGACCACATTTAGATTGAATTTATTTCCTAGAATTTCGTTAACCACTATACTCTCGAGTTTCCGATTTGAGCAAAGGTCTTATCCAACCTACCTATCTAAAACTATATCCTCTAGCCAATATTTATTAATTTAAATTCAAACTCCTAATTTCTTATTTTAAATTATTAAAAGAAGTTTTGAATCGTATAAATTGTTTTCAAATTGAATTTATGGATTTTAAAATTTGATGAAGAATTAAATATTCTTTTGAGATTAAATTAGAGGTTTTCAAATATTGGTTTTCGAAACTAAATTGAAAATCGTGGAAATGTGTGTTTTATAATAAAACCCCTTTTGAATTAATCGAATTGGATGGAATTGTGTTATAATTTGTGTAATGAGATTTTTGAATACACAGAGTTATAATACCGAGCGGTATTAGTCGTTCGATAACATTTCTCCGTTTATTCCTTGGCTCGTTTCGTTATGTAGAATATTTATGTGATGACGAGTGTAGTTTACAAACATGGAGAAAATGAATGAACACCGGATGGTATGAGATATCCTAGCTTATTCTTTTTGATTTTGAATTTTTCTCAATGTTATGAAGTTTTTTAATGTTTCATTTGTTTTTCCATTTTTATGAACCTTTATGAATATCTTTGATTTTTTTAATTTTTTTATGAAATTTTTCCCCCCTTTTTTTCCTCTAGTTTCTTGTGTTTATTTCAAAAGAGATTTGACTTTTTTTTAGTTTCAATTTCTTGGTGTTTCTCAAATTTTTGTAAATTTTGTGAGTCTTTATCATTTCCAACTAGTATTCGCATATATCTCTCGTTATGTTCATTTTTCAAAAAACTAAAAAAATAAATAAATAAAAAAAGACAAAAAAAACCGATTTTATTCAGTTCTTTTGAATTGTCAATTTTATATCTCCTTAGTTTTTAATTTGAACATCAGCACTCATTCACAACTCATTCACTAAGACGGAGCTAAGCAAAACCATATTACGCAACTCAAGTAGCTCACAAACAAATGAGTGCAATATATACGAAGAATGTAAGTTCACAGATTAAGCAATAAACGTCAGGAATTACTTCAAATCCGCGGTGGCTATAAACTGCACAAGAATTCCAAGAGCAAACAAATTACATTAATCCAACTTTCGTTTTGAGATATGTAATACATTAATGACTATTTACAAGAGATTTTGATACCATCATTAAAGTAACTAAAATTTTAACAAGAGCTAAGATCTTATAATCATCATTAGAGACTTCTGTGGTATAAAAGCAGTTTTCTGCCCCACAATTGAGCACACAGCGATATATCTGCTCATTACTGAGTATTGTCATGGAAAGCCCAATGTGGTTTTGCTGGCTTACGAGCAAGCGCTGGAACACCAAGAGGGTTGTTTGTGCTCTGCGTATTCAAAAAGTAATAACATCAGGCTTCTATGGTTGGTTACAATGAATTGTATTATCTATTTCAACTTTTCAAATATGGCATATGTTAAGTATTAAAGTCCAATAATAAGAGACCATCTGTTTAAACAAGAATATATCCAAATTCATACTGTTTTGACTATAAAAATAAGCAAATTCCACTTTGCATGATTACTTATTCATCTGTGTTTAGTCAAGTACTTTGATGAAAAAGACTGGAAACATAAAACAGTTAATTGCCATTAATTTCAACTTCATAAGACATTCAAAGAAAAGTTAAGTAAAGAAAAGTTAAGCATAGCTGTCAAATTATTTCATTTCAACTGGTTGGCTAGTGGTCTCAAACACTTGTTGACATTCTAGTTCACTATTTCGCTTTGAACTGGCTGTCATCATTTAAACCAGTCTTCTGAAATTCTAATAACTCTGACGTCTAATATGGTCATTGCATGGCCACGAAAGAAAAAAAAAACTACTTGGAAATTAGAAATTTCTTAACCTGCAGCATCCTTTTTATTTAGACATCAATAAATAAGATCAACTCTTCTTCTTATTTATTTACACTACTAACATCTTCTTCCAAAACCCAAAAAATTAGAACGCTCAAAACTAAAATGATTAATTAGATCACCACTGATTTTGAAGAACTTAATTAATTTTTTCTGGTGAAGAAACCATAAATATTTAGCTAAGATAGCATTTGCATCTAGCCCTTTCGATTTCAACTTAAATACCTATTTCGGAAAATTAAAGTCCTTTATGTTGGAAATGAATACATTTAACATATATAAATAAAAACGCTACAATTTGTTTTATTGGATTCCAGTTTAATTTAACACTAAAAACGCTACAATATGTCAATAAACGTTCGAATCACACTACGTAAGTTTCAAACTTGTGACCTCTCACACCAAAGCCGAATCACTTAACCACTGGGACAATGTGTGAGTGTGATTAAAGTTTGAAGACGAAAGATGATTAAAGATAATGTTAAGGGTAATTTAGAAAAAAGTCAGTTGTATATTATGTAATTTTTGATGTATATGTTCTATATTCTTGGTGTATATTAAGTAAACTTTGGTTTGTGAACAGAATTTTTCTTGAAAAAACAGACCTTTATTATATCAATACATCCTGCCTAGACCCAACTCAGAGGGCAGCCCATCGAGCCGTTGAGTTGGGGAAACCAAGGATTTTAAAATGGTTTCAAATTGCAGGTCATAAAGTTTGAACTTAAAATTGAAAATGGTACTTAAAATTGAAAATGGTTATTAAATCGTATATTCAAAGGATCCATGAATTAAGCTTTGTACACACATCCAAATTGATTTAGTTGTTAGAGCATATATATAAACCTAAAACTCAATTTTCTCTTTTCTTCCATCTTTATTTTATCTAAAAAAACATTAAAATTGAAATTATGGATCCAAGCAAGTAATTTGAACGTATCATCACTATGGACCAAGCTTTTTTTTAATTGCAATTTTAACCAAGTTCAAATTGAAATTTAGTCAAAAGGGAGGAGGATCGGCTCCACCTCATTTTTGCTACAATTCAAATCCTCTCTGATTTCAACCTCATGTTCCAATTTAAATAATATAGTTTTTCTCTCATGAAGTGATAAAAGAGAAAAACTATATTATTTAAATCGGAACATGTGGTTGAAATCAAGGGTATTTGAGGTGTACCAAAAATGAGAGGTAGCTGATCCTTACTCGTGTGTGTGTATGAGCACTTCATGACACCCCTATTTGGCAGCACTTCAATTGCCCCATATTTTCAGCCACAAGTTTTTATTTAAATAATGGTTTGAGAAAAGAGAGAATTGGTGGAAAGAGAGAGAAATGGAAACTTAGGGTGGATATCGGGAGGATTCATTGTTTGGGATGCAGTTGAACGCTCTCCATATGTATGTGTGTACACATACATATATGTGTATGTGTGTGTGAATCAATATTAAAAAACATTAGTCATATAAAGTTAGTTGGTCGTGTTGGTTAGCCATATCTAGCTTGTGAGCATGGAATGAATCCGATAAGGGCAACGTATATTTTGTTAAAAGATCTCATTCTATGTAAAAGAAAAAAGGGGTAAAAAAAATGGGTTGGGGAAAGGCGAGTTCTGGGCCAGCCCTGATCCTACAATATACTTTTAAGTTCTGAAATGATAAGCTTTATAACTTCTTCAAAATTAAAAGAAATCAAAATAGAAGTTACCGCTAGGCAAGTTCCAGCCATGGTATTGCAAACAGGATAATCCCGAGGGCAGCAACTATAATGATCATCGCAGCAAGTAGCACCTTCAAGAGGGCAGCAACCCCAAGCAAAGCATGAATTACCATACTGATACATGCAACAACAAGTGGTATCCTCAAGGCAAGAGTAATATTTGTCGCAGACAGTGGGTGGTGTTACGGGTGAAGGAGGAGTGGGACCCGGTTTAGGTGGGTTCTGACCCTTCTTCACAGGGTAAGAAGGTTCTATAGCAATGCCACATTTTCCAGATGGGTCTGCAATGTTACGCTCCATTCTGATGTATCCTTCTTCTCCCCATTTTGGACCCCATGAATTTCGTACAATCCAGTAGTCTGTGCCGTTCTCTGTTCCATACCCTACGGCTACCACTCCATGATCTAGGTCTGTGCCACATTGTCCCGTGAATATACCCTGTAAGTACAACTGTACGAGTTAGTATGCAAGAATTGGAAGGTAAGCAGAATGATATTTCACTTAGTTACTTATTATGTCTATTCATGTGATTATAACTCACCGTCAATTCATTGAGATCAAGCCAAAGATAATGACGATGATTGGTTCTGATTTTTAGAGTCGAACAAAGTTAAAAGTATGTATATGCGAATAGATGCTACTAAAATCTGCTCTTATGTAAACTAATGTCCACAAGTCAGAATCATCACCTACTTATTACAAGTGGTTGTAAATGTGGGTGAAAACCGAAAGGAACATACTCAGTTCCACTGGTACCAATACCGTTATTACTATCAAAATTTCTAGTTGAGGTTTGATAAATGGGTTGAGTAGTCTGTCTAATTTTTGGATATGTAGCTCAGTAGGGGAAAGAAATAACATATTTATTTATAGTTTTATATGCCATGCCAAATTGTTAATGTATTATTATGTTTAAAAAAAAAGTAAAAACTCCGAATCAGTTTTCTGCTGACAGACTAGTCAGTCAATAATATACAATTTCCCAAGTGGACATATATATACACACATACGTAAGTGCGTGCGCGTGTGCGTGTGTGTCATTATCAATTAATCGCTTGTATGGCCTATCAAGATCTGAGTAAATAAAGCATCAATAAGAAAAAAATCAACTGCACACTTTAACAAGAATTATGAACCAGCTTTCTGCTGAGACAAATCAGTCCGCAATATACTATTTGCTAAGTGGGTATATCTAAGATTGTCATTATCAATAAATCACTTGTATAGCCTTTCAAGATCCAAAAATAAATTATTATAAAATAAATTAACTGCACTTGTTAACCATACATATATGCTAGTATTACTGCTATACAGAGGAGAAAATTCACCGAACAATATTTTTTTATACTGGAAACTTGCCATACAGCTTCACATAATCAAGAAACACTAAATGCATAGCATAACACAAGGGACAAAAACTGTTAAAAGAAGCACATGAATAGACATACTTTAACTAAGTGAAATAGACATTTAAAATGATGACATGGTAAAGAAGTTGATATTGTGGGTTATATCTAATTCAAATCCAATTACAAAACGCAAGGAAAGCAACGGCGTACTCTTTTTGATGGATTTAGTGGAAAACACAACATGAAAGTAAAAATTTCATATTTGATCCAGGTGGTAAATTCAACGTGGAGAGTGTTTTTTAAATGAGATCCATATATGGTGATGCTCATCTTACGAACCGGAGGACAAGGTCGATTTCAAGAGGACGACAATGGTAGAGCTTCACACTAAATACATGCACAAGGGACAAAAACTGTTAAAAAAAGCTTCTTTAATCTTTATTTCAGTAAATTACAAATATTTAAATGGCTGTAAATGTTGTAAGGACACTTGTCCATTTTGCTGTTATAATTTGTTCTGGATGTACTGTCTATTTAGTTGCATGATGAATGAAGGCAAAGGAAAGAAAGTTTTAAACAAAATTTTCTTCTAAAAACCTCCACTGTTCCCTCTATCTTTATTCTATACACCCAACTTCTCTCCTCCCCCCTTATTTATGCAATAAAATCTATAATATAGTTATATCCATATCACAAAAGCATTTCGCCTCATCCGGTTGGACATGAGCTACGCATACAGATCCTGGGAAAGTTCCATCGCACAGAGCCGGACACGAAGCGAGAGGTTCGTAATTTTACAATTTCAACACTACATGTATATTATAGAAACAAGATCATGGCTGATGATTTTTTCAAGATCAGGACTGTTAATTTTTTTAAGCTCACACATGCGTATTCTCAAACATTACATAAACCTGTTGTTATTTAATAATGAAAAATGAATGCTTTAGTTGACTTTTTCATAGAAATGCATAATAATTGCAAAATTAAGTTAAGTGGGATTCAAACCAAATCCACATTGTCAGATTACTCATTTTGTAATTAATAGATCAATTAGGATGCAAGCCATGACAGATCAAACCGTCTGCGGAAGAAAATCTATAAAAAAACAATGTTATATTATATTACTGTTATGTACCGATTCATATAGTTGGAACTCCCTACCA
Source organism: Allium fistulosum (assembly GCA_030737815.1). Lineage (NCBI taxonomy): Eukaryota > Viridiplantae > Streptophyta > Magnoliopsida > Asparagales > Amaryllidaceae > Allium > Allium fistulosum. Next base: position 343,386,602 of record CM060904.1, read on the forward strand.
CCAGCTTCAATAGCAACACTAACAACCTGGTTGGCAACAGCCTTCTGCAGAGCTTTCTCATTCTTCTCAGGAACATCTTCATACGAATCTATTGACACAACCTTTGCATTTTTCTGTAAAAAATTAAATATGTGGAATCAGGTTAAAATAAAAGAAAAGTATACTTTATATGATTCTCAACATTACGCTTTGGACGCTAACAGCCATCATCCATAGAATCTTTGAACATGGCAGAATGATTAAGGTTTCATCATTCGTCACTCTATCCAGTGCACATGGCAGAATGATTAAAGTTTTCGATTATAATTGCTATATAATTTAAGTTTCTTAGTGATAATAAGTAGAATTAGCATCAATATCATCAGCTGTAAATACCTAAACAGGCCACCACTGAACTATGCCAAACATGGTATATTACTTCTAACCAGTGCAAATTTATATATATATATATATATATATATATATATATATATATATATATATATATATTAGTGATCTCACGCCTTCCCATTTCTGATTCTATCTTATTCTAATGAAAACGTTTTTACACTATGTGTTAAATTGCAACCTCTGTCAAAGTGTAAGTAACTAGCAGTATATATCAATGATTTACATAGAATATATACCCTGTTTATATCGCATCTTCCATCTACAGCTTTGTACGGGTAATCATCTTCTGTGTCAATTCCACCATTGTTAACAATAAATTCGAAACCATAGTCCATTAGACCACCATTGCATCCTTGGTTGTACGATGTGTCACAATCGACCAATTCTTGCTCCGACAATGAAATCAGCTCGCCAGTCACAATCTTGTTGATCCCTTCTACTGCAGCTATGGTTGAGAAAGCCCAGCAACTCCCTATTAAAAATGAAACAAGAATGGTTAACTTTTACATAAATTGTAAACTACCAAATGTTTGATGTGTATTGCTAACCAAATCATACCATAACAAAGTCTTAAAATTTGATGGTGCAACAATATAATTGGACAACAGAATTAAATATAAATGTGTCCAATATGAATTATGATATAAGGATAGTGACTAAAGTCGCAAAACCTTATGTATAAGTACTGTAGTTTGCATATTAATCACAAACGAATGCTGTATTGCTTTTGCGGGGACCAACCAACTTGTTACAAGAAATGTCAAACATGTTTAATGAATATTTTGATTATTTGATCATCTTCATGTGGGTCTATCTAACAATTTATTTTCACAAGTACAACGCCATCATTCAAATCAACTTTCAACAAACTGTGCCATAATTTATTCTTAGCGTCCATATAGTCATTGTTTGTGTGGCCAATACGAAATATATAGTTGTTATTAAGTCTTTTTTATAAATATTTTTAACAGTCCCAACTTAATAGCTATAACCATGAATCAAGCTTATGAGGTAAACCCCAAAAAAGCTCTTGAAGTTACGGGCAAAAGTATTGGATTTACTGAAGGGGTTACTATTAACACACACCAAATGTACACATCTCGTCCATTTTTCTTCACACCCACTAGATTGTTCCACACACTTACCCACATCCACCAATTTAATTTTTGTTTCTTCATCTCGCGTTTGCTTTTCCCAAAAAATAAAAACACTTACGTATTTGTTTACCTCTCTTCCTCCAAAAATACAAAATGACCGAATTTATTTACCTCTTGAATCTGCAGAAACCAAGCCCATTCAACATAAATTTTAAGAAAATAACCAAATTAATCAACCTATAAAGTGAAAAAAAAGTAGCAATATTTTTAATAAATAATGCAAACGGTTTTGGAAACTACAACGAAATACACAAAATACGATCTTGCAAAACCGTTTAAATTTGAAACTTAGTTTTTTAAATAAAAATTAAATTGCTATTTATGATATTGTTTTAACCAAGATTAAATTTATATTGTATACTATTTTAAAATAAACATCAATACATACTAAAATACATTCAACTTTAAATTTACTGAGAGTAGAGCACACATAAATACTTTGTATAGTTAGAATTGTAATAGAAAAAACAATCAATGTATACAATGATTTGTTCAAAAACAATAAAATAAGTCTTATTTAAACTATTAATTTTCAATATGCTCTAAGATTAATTGCTGACAGGGAAGCTGTTACTATATTTTATAATTAGAGTTTGGTTTTTCTCATATAAACATCGTTCGGTTATGCAAAACCGTGTGTCGATTTTTTCATTCGGTTTTGCATAATCAGTCGAAATGGATTTTTGTAGTATAATTTTAGTATCTATTTAGTGGCGCTAGAGATAGTTTGTGCGTAATAGTAACACCCTTGCTAAAATCCTATACTCCCTTTCACTGGAAGCAACAGCAACTTTATTCTACATACACACAGTGTTCAATTTCCGATTTACACGAAAATATTCAACTTATAATAACCCGAAATGCCCGTACGGCCGTACCAATCAACATCAATATCCACAACAAGAAAAATAAAAACAATAAATCACGCAGTTAGAAGAGTAAGCCCAAGAATAGTCATTCCAGAAAAGATGTATATATTTATCTTACCACAACCACCCTGATCCTTGACAGGAGTAACAGCTCCGTTCTCCCTCCAATCAACATTCTCTGGCAAATTCTCGCCAGCGGTGACCATATACCGATCGCTCTTATTCGCTCTGCTCCTTACCCGACCCTCACGTCCCTTCACTCCCAGATACATAGATCGGTATTCCTCGTTCGTCAAATCAGCAAATTTGTTCAAACCCAGCCGATACACATGCCCTTCGCTGTTATGCGCCTCGATGAATCTCAAATTATCTTTAAAATTTTCAAACCTCTTTTCCTGTTCACCAAGCGCATTGTACAGCTTCCCGTGTTCGGCAAGCCATTGGTTGTAGATATGACGGATTTGCTCATCGGTGCGTCGGAGGCCTTTGAAATTATGTTCTTCGTTGTAGGAGATGATGGACATGTCGCTGGCGAAGACGCCAGAGACTGCGGCGGCGATAATGAGAACGAAGAAAGAAAAGATTTTCAAAGGCGACATTTTTATTTGGGAAAGAACAAGGGGAGAGAATTAGTTTGAAATTTAGGAATGGGGACTGGTCTGCCTAAATAAAGTTTTGGGATAGGTGAATATCACGCATAATCTTGAGATAGAATAACGAGGTTGAGCAAATTAGTTTCTTAACTAATTTCACTTTCTAAGTCCAACTGTACATAAGACCGGTTTCATAAGTTTATGGTACATTTGATGTCAGTTTAACATGTTCCAACGTTTGACGTGTCAAATGGATTGGACATTGAACGAGATAATCCAATAAAATATGGGTCGCTAGGGGCGTTCGGTTTCTCTTGCTAAGTAATAAAATATCAAAGTCATTTTACACGGAAATCAATCATCGCGAAAAGCCGTTATGCAGAGCAAATAACCACCGATCAACACTGTTTTCCACAGTCATCAACCACTGAACTACCGTTGTTCGATGGTTGATTGTCGTGAAAAATAGTGTTGGTCGGTGGTTATCCACCGTACAAAAAAAGAGTCGAAAATGATGTTTTTGATAGCTCCTTAAAAAGCATGCTATTAGGATGGGTATAATGAAAATTTTATCATATTTTTTAGCAGTAGTATTGGAAAGAGAAAAATAAGATTCTCTTAGTAACACACTAAAATGTTCTTTTCCAACTTGTAGAGTTCGTTAACTTTGATGATACTGATGTGTCGGATGCATCTAGTCGTAATTGTTATTTAATCATTTTCTAAATATTAAAAAAGAATTCTATAAATTCTACGACCATCGTTATCTCTATCTTTTTTTTACCACTATCATCTATACATTCATCTCTTCACATATACCACTACGTTGAAATATTGCAAAAACCGTCGAATAACACATTATTCAATAGAAAGTTTTTACCTTAGTTTGACAAAAAGGAAACCGTTGATATACCTATATATGTGCGTATATAATTAATGCAGATATATGTATATATACGTTTTTAAAAAAAGTGAAATTCCTCATTAATCTCGTCAGATTAATGAAAGGATTTCAGTGAGATTCTCCATTAATTTCGTCTGACTAATGGAAGAATTTTGGTTCTTAAATTCTAAATGCAAGTATGGATAAGGAATTTTAGTTTTTAAATTCTGAATGCAAGTATGATATACAAAAGTTATTAAGGAGAAAAAACATACCAAAAGGGAGACCGTGAATATCTAGACTTGAATATCCCCTCAGAATCGGAACCCTGGACAAGGTTATGTCAAAGATAGATGTAACGAGGCCCACTAATTAAGCTTTCAGAGATCCGAAACTATAAGGTGCCCTCCTCCTTTGGAGTTAAGACTTTTGAAGTTATAACCGAGATAGGTTGGACGAAGCTAAGTATGGAGTTGGTGCCGGCTTGGCTTTTTATGATGGAACTAGGGTCTTTTATTCGTCTGTGGGAATTTGACTTATGAAAAGAATTCTTCTTGTAACTTCATCTTTTGCGGAAAGAAACAACTTATGTATTTATTTGACAAGGGTTACATGGAGTTCTTCTGAAATCATAAAAGTAAAACCAAATGAATAATTCTAAAACAGGATATTTAATCTATTGCTTACTGAGTTAACTTTCCTTTTCGTATGAATTTTTCGATCGCGTAAGAGAGCTTTCGACATTTGTCTATCTCATGTCCCTTCGTCAAGTGGTAAGCGGAATACTTCTCACTCTTCGAATTTTCTTTCTTTAATAGGGGGTAATCGAGGTAAGAGACGTCATTACGGGTTTACATGAATATCCGAGACAAGTTTTGATTGAGTAGGGTAAGGTTTTGATCACGCTTCAACTTCTTCCAAAACTTACTGTCTTGGACATTCGGACGGGCTCTCTTATCAGTAGAAACTATGCCTTCATATTTTAATAATTCGATGCCAAGTCCTTAACTTCATCATTCAGGGTCTTGACAATCTTTCGTAGCTAGACTGATTCATGAAGTGATTCTAGGAGATACCCCGAAAGTTGTTTGACCTGAGAGACTTGAAGTTCATAAACATGATCATACTCCTGACCGTTTTCTTTCTTCGAAATGAGGATGACCAATCTTTCGTTGTTGTCTTCTTTAATGAGCTGAATGCGAAGGTTGAGGGGTAGTTCCAAGATGACTCTTTTGTTTTCGAAACTAGACATAACTGTTTGAAAGACTCTTTTTGAATGTCCGAAAGGAAAAGAAATGCCAAGATTCGGGATCTTCTTCTAGTGCCAAAAATGTTAGTACAGAATTTCGTCTACACCAACACCTCAAGGTTTAAAGATATAGCTTTGGAAGTTGGTTTAATTACAGGTCCCGGATATAGGAAAATCAAGATGTGATGTTGTATTGTTAGAGGTACTGGACGTTGAACAACTGAATTAGGACAATAAATAGGCTAAAAGTAAAGTGCTGAAAGTAAATAACACAAAGACTTTTACAGTGGTTTGGGCCGAAAGTCCGTACGTTCATTGTCCTTTTCTTATTTAATCACTTTTATATAGCCGAAAGCCTTATTACATTGAATTTAAGCGTTTCTACCATTAATGAATTTTTTGATGGAGCTCTATATATAGGAAAATACAATTATGATTTTTATGTCAATTTCTGTTATGCCAGAAGATCCCTTGTGCCTTGAGTTTACACTGAGTTTGACATATTCTAATTTCTAACCATTTAACCAAATCCAGCAAGTTATATATGTTTTCTGATTGTAAATGGCAATTCCGGACGCAATGTGATAGGTCCTAAAACCTATTCCAACTCTTGTAGAAATTTACTATTATGCCCTTTATGTAAAATTACGATTTTACCATTTTAATCTAATTATTTAATTACGTTAAATTATGGAGTGTTACATTCCTTCGGCCTCGTCCTCGTCCGCACTCTAAGCTTACGACCGGCCGCTCAATTCGATATGGCCTCAACAGCCGGTCCATCTTTGGCCCGGCTTCATCACGGCCTTCGTTCACCGATCTCAGGCAGCCCGTCTTATCGCCTCATGCTCGGCTCGGCAAATCCTCCCTAGCTTGGTCCTTAGCAACCTTTTGTTTTCTTCATGTCTTCGACTATCCACCAACCAGTTCAGCAAGCCTTGCCACATCAGTATGTAAAAGTAAACGATAAGAGACGCAACTAGGTATGCCTACTTTTGACGGCAAGCATATCGTAGTCATGTAGCATGCCGCCACAGTACACATACATTAGATGCACAATAAAGGCAAGATGTCCGCCTTTTTCGGCTTTCCTATTGACACTTATCTCAACCGCATATTTCTTTCACCATTCCAATTGCCCCCATCAACCCACATGATCAAACCAACATCCATGCTCTTTTCCCTCCTGTTTTACAACACAATCATAATCCATCATCCACTTTGGTCACTATAAATATTTCATGCGTTGCCACATCAAAAGGATTGGACAACACTAGCTTCCAAGTATCTTTGTATTATCATTATCTTATAATAATAATATAAGTTGTTGTAATAGAAGTGAAAGTAATAAGAAATTTCTCATACCGGATGTAGATCATCTTTTGTTGAACCACTTTAGACTCTTGTTTCTTTACTTTTCAATTTACCCATATCCCTTCATTTTTTCATTTTTAACTAAGGTTATTACTTATTAGTAACCAACCTTTTATAATATCACATCTCAAACACACTATGGAGGTTGACTAAAATTCTAGTTAACACTACGGCTTCTCTAGTTGATTTGACCAGACTGCAGCTACGTCTAATGCAAGAACCCTAAATCCGCCGATTTGAACCCTAGATTTGGAGATAAGCGGTTAATCTACTGTCGTAAGGAAGCACTAAAGCTCAATAGCAAGCCCTTCGCCTTAGGGCATCTCCAATCGTTCATATTACGCACGTAATATTACGAATTCGCACTCCAGTCGTCAATTACAAACGTAATATTAAGGGTAATATTACGTTTTGAATTCAGGATCTGTAATTGGGTTTGGGCGCCCATTTTATGGGCGCCTGATCTCAGGCGCCCATTTAATGGGCGCCTGACCTCAGGCGCCCATTAAATGGGCGCCCTGACATTTAAAAAAAAAATAAAAAAAATGCTTTAAAAACAGAAAAAAAATTCTAATATATGTCAGGCGCCCATTTTATGGGCGCCTGAGGTCAGGCGCCCATTTTATGGGCGTCAGAGGTCTGGCGCCCATAAAATGAGCGCCTGACCATTGGGCTTTCTGTGCGATTACGCACGTAATATTCAGCCTCCTGAATATTACGCACGTAATCCACTGGAGATGCCCTTATCAGTATGGGAGAAGGGTGAATGCAGTTACGTAAGTTCTGAGGGAGGAATATTAGCTAAAGATAAAGTAGCGGTAGAAAATCTTCGACCGTCATGAATTTTCTGAAGGGATGGTTAGATTTAGGATTATTGTGATGTAAATTTTAGTTCCACTCTTCATATTGTGTGAGCACGGTCCGGTGTTAGCAGTTTGATTTTATGGGCTGGCTTCTTTTGTGTTAAATTTGGCCCATAAACATTTCAATAGAGAAAAGAAAAAGGTTAATACTCCAATATTAACTTTGACCTCTTAGAATTACTTCCATATTTTCTCCAAAAAATTAGTTCCATATTTTCCTCTTTGTAGTAGTTTTGACTTTACAACTGTTTTGATCCAAAACTATTAATTTCAGTAAGGTTTTGAGCACGAATTTGAGTCTTCGTTTGAAAATGTACGCAGTCTACTGGTAAAGTTAACTGGCTTGTTTATATGAGATCTGGACTGAATTTCTAATTTATTGCTATTTTGTTGCCACTTACACTGGACTGGGTCACTGATTATTTTGGACCTTTAAAACCTCCAGGGCAGGCCTCTAATATACACTAGTCAGGCATACCAATTGCTGGTATGTGCGTATCTGCCCTTGTTAACAGTTGCATCCAAAGCCAGTTGAATTTCAATTTGTTTACGGGGTTATATGTGTAAACAAAAAGACAAAAAATCTTTTTAAATACAACAGATAGGGTAGAAAAGCAACTTCACTCTGCTCTTTCAGTTCAAAACCAACAAATCTCCATTAAAAAGGAAGAAAAAAAAAACAATGGCGCCTCTCTCTTCTCTCTTCTGCACCGAACAACCATTAAACACCACAAAAGCAAAAGAAGAATCACAAAAGCACAACAAAAACGAACGCAACTCAATCTCATTCAACTACTTATCTTCTCTCATCACAAACCAACACAAAACAAACGACTTCTCTTCCACTTTCACTTCTCCAACCAACGCATACCTTCACTTCGCTCGCAAGCAGTCGGTTGAATGGATCAAAACCGCAAGTCAAAGTCTCAAATTCAACTCATCAACAGTCCTGCTAGCAGTCAACTACCTCGACCGTTGCTTTCTAATTCCAAATGGATTCTGTCTGAAACAAGACAAGCCTTGGATGAGTCAGCTTGCAGCAATTGCTTGTCTTTCCTTAGCTGCTAAATTTGAAGAGAGTTATGTCCCATTGTTGCTCGATATTCAGCTTTCAAGCGGTCCAGTTAGCAGCTTCGTGTTTGATTCTAAAACTGTTCGAAGAATGGAGTTGTTGGTTCTTTCCACTCTTAGCTGGAGAATGGGTTCTGCTACTTCTCTTTCTTTTGTTCAATGTCTTTTGTCCATTTCTGATATCTGTAATGGCAACGAGTTGGAGATTGTGCGAAGATGTGAGTGTCTTCTTCTCGATGCTTTGACAGGTAAGTTCAGTGTTCTAAAAATCTGCAATAGTTCAGAAAAATAGTTCTTTCTTTTTTCAATTTATTTTCCGAATTCAGATAGCAGATGGTTGCAGTATTCTCCAGCTGTGTGGGCAGCAGCAGCAATGCAGCATGCAATGGGAAAAAACTTGGATGAAATGTACTATATATTCAATCAACTTGAAGTATCCAAGGTGTGTATTTTTGATATTATATAGACCGTTTATTTGCATTATCAAAACATTAACTGAGATAATTAATTGGTATGCATTTTCCTTATCGCAGGAGACTGTACACGAGTGTTATGTGATCATTCTTGAAGTAACTGGCAGTGGAAGCAACAAGAGAAAAACAATGTGCCACTCTGAACCGCAAAGTCCTATTGAAGTAATTGGCTCATGCTTTAGTTTTGAGAATACATCTATAATTTCATCTTCGCATGAGCCACCTCCACCAAAAAGATCAAACTGGGCCATCATTTAAAATTATGGTAAACGAATCGCCACAAGTAAACGCTATTGAAAGTCTTAAAGAAAGAAATAGTTGATGTGGACGACTCGATCTTTTTCTTTAACTCTTTTATCTTCTTTATTTGAGAAATGGAGACAGGGAGGAAATAGTTGGCCCTGTAGTTGAACAGTGTGAGGCTACAAGTCCTAACGCTAGAAGTCCGCTGTTTTTTACTTTATTTTATTTTCCATGGAGAACCACTTTTATGCAACATCTCAATGTGTGAACTGTATGTTGATTAATATAGAAGATGGTGAAATTGAATGTAGACAAGTTATTGTATCAAAAAAGAATGAACAAGACTTTGCTACATAATGCAACTTGTTTCACTTCTTCCCATCTAATAAGTGCACATATTTATGAACCTGATGCCCTTCTTTAAACTTTGCTTTTAACGTGCCTTTAGTTGCATTTTCCATATTTAGAATCTTCTTTTTATTATAGTGGTAACAAGAATGCAATATAACAATTCACAAGTGGTTGAGGATGTATGGATTATGGTCTTCTTGAAGCCGTCTTTTTTTTATGGTTGAATATTGCGACCATGCTACTCTCATATAATCTCTAGTAATCGTACATTATCCTCTGCTTCGACATTGCCAGATTGGGAGGATTACTACGTACAAGGATGCTAAATAAAAATAGAGATGATCAGTGAAAGCACACAAACAGTAAAGGGTTAAATGCCGGGAATACAAGCTTACCTCATATGGCGTCAAATGCCAATATGATTCAATGGTCATTTCATAAATAATAAAATATCTACCTCTACATAAACCTCACCAATAGATTTCAGCCACTAAATCTAATCATGTAGTGTATATTTAATCTGATACAGGCGGAGAAATTCATTGTGTCAATTTTTTGTCTCTAAATTTATATTTCAATGGTTGTTCTCGAAAATAGAGAAAAAAATTTGAAACAAAAATTGAAGATACGTTTGTACTAATAAGCATCAAAAAGTAAAATTTACAAAAAATTGTGCTCAATTCACAAAAAATATTATTTCGTCTTTCAACTTACACGGAAATCAAATTGCTAGAATGAAAGAAAGTAGGATTATTTCGCTTGTTAAAAAAAACAAAAACCAATTGACCAGCATCATTGGGACACCACTATCCCAGTGGTTACATGCTTCGATATTGATACGAGAGCTCATAAATTCGAAACTAGCATAGCGTGATTCGAAAATATATTGACTTGTACTATATTGTATACTACCTAAGACTTGTGGTACTAATATGTACTACCATCTAAGTACTCAATTTAAAAAAAAAAATCTAATTGTCCAATAGATAAATACAACAAGAAAGTTCACAACACTATGATGGATAAATACAACAAACTATAGAAATTATTTTCCATGGTTATCCAAATAAATGCATCATGAATATGACACAAAGTGTAACAACCCGCTTTGTACTATTTTGCAATTAACTAAATAAATTGCTTTAGTTGAATTAAACGAAGGAATGGCCGAAAAGATTTTTTTTTACAGATAAATGAATTAGGACTCGATACATATTTTATTGTGTTTGTAACATCATTTACATGTGAAATATACATAAAGTTAGTTGAAATCGGATAGGATTCATGAAATGAGAAGAAAAGAGAAGATATGAGCAAAACGGTTATTTCATCAAAATTGGCCGTATTAATTTTTGAATGAACCTTCGTCCATTTCATTCACTATCCTCCTCTTATTCATTCTCTTGAGTTAGAAAAAAAGGGTTTCAAAAGTAAAAAACCTAACTTCTTTAGCTCTTAAATTTTTTAAAATAAATATCTAAATTCAAGTTGAATGATAATTTACAAATCTATCTCTTCAAATTTAAATTTTGGAAAAATTTGGAGCTAGATTTCAAAAATCAAAGGAGAGCTTAAAAGTGGGTTTAATTGAAGTTCAGATTTTGTGATATTGGATGAGTGCGATCTATTTCCTACCATATATAATTACTAAATATGCTAAAAATCATGTTAAATATCCAATGTTGGTTAGGACTCGAGTAATGATCTTAAAGAAGGATTGTAGAGATACAAATCCTGTTAACAAATGTTTTAAATGAATTTGAATATAGAGCAAATTTGTTAAATAACCTGATATGAATTGTTGGAATTATTGCTGGTTTCAGAATTGATTAAATGATAAAAAGGTGATTCATGACACTAGTAATTGGCGTTGTGGAATGAATGTAGAGTTTGAATGGTAATCGAGTAATTGAACCGAATGGTTGCGAAAATGGTTCATTGCCTCAAAGTTGTTCGTCGGGTGCGAAGTTACACTCATTGGAATGTCGAACGACTTACAACAAGGGTGCCAATCCATGTCCAACAATGTTAATGCAAAGTGTCTTGGTGAAATGGAGTCGTGAATCGAAGATGAGAAAGAGAAAGGCAAGTAAGGAATAGGCGGGGAGAATTCCACTAAGGAAAATTCCTCATCCAAATTTTGGTTCGGTCTGAATCAGGCATTCTAACATCTGAATGTCAAATTCAAATATTTGAAATTCGGAGACTTTATCCTGCAATATTCACGTGTAATTTGGACATTTTAAAACATCAAAAATTTGGGTTCAGATGTCTAAAATAGTGTCCAACGTCCAAAACCTTATTCCAACGCCTGAAAGGCTATGTTAGAGCAGTTGAGTTTTTTGTTTTGGAGATTGATGTTCTAGAAGTTTGGGCTCATTTCAGGGACCCATGTATGTGATGCTTATAAGGACTGGCATGACTATAGAGCAAGATGATGAGTTCGAGGGCTCTATTCAGGAAATGCACGGCTGATTTCGGATGAGACAGAGATTATTGCAATGGTTTGGGATGCGATTTGATTCATATGGTGGTTTCTATAGAGTCATCTACTCGTTTTGAGGTATGACGATCAGGGTATTGCAATCTATGATTCCATATGATTGCATATACAGAGTAGTCCTTGTCCCTTAGCTACGGCTTTGGAATTTGATATTTATAGACCATTATTGCATGAGGCATTGTTGCTCCTAGTGCATGTCTTTGAGCAGTATCAATTCGTCGATAGAAGACATTCTGCCTATGGTATAGGTAATAGACTACCGGATACATTGTACCAAGGTTATGGGTCTTGAACAGCTAATAGAAAAAGCAATGGACCCGAGGTCACGTTGTGGTAAAGGTTATTGGCCTCGAACTACATTTCTATTCCTTATGGTAGACAAATGGTAGTGGTTTGGAATGTGTATATCTATTTGGATTTGGTATGATAGTAGGTGGTGGACAATTTGCTGAAGTGTCATAGTATTGGTTTTACATCGGTGATCATGCTTACTGGGTCTTGGTCTTACCAGGAAATCTAAGACCCATTGGCCTAGTGTATGGAAGTTGAGTCATAATTGGTGCCATGTGAATTAGTATATGATAGACTTATCACATATAGTGTAGCATCGTAGTAAAAATGTATTTGCTTGACGGATGTAGGTAAAGATGCAGGTTAAGGTATGGTCTATTACGTAGAGTATTACCATTTGGTATTATTCATGATATAGTAGTGTACTAGTAATTATGTAGATTAGTGATATTTCCTTTTCAAAAGACTTCATATCCAACCCTCACTTTGTTGACTCTTTTGTTATCTATTCTTTGATTAGGTTGACTTAGAGAAGGGGATTTCTACAAGCTCGAGGTGAGATACGAAGCCATAACTATTTTACCAATATGATTATATATATATCCAATATTTTGAGATATTGACATGTTAAACTATGTATTTATTTTGAAATATAATGTGTACGATACTTAATTTATTGTTTGCACGTTGTATTATGATATTAATCTAATGTCTTTGGATACGATGTATTCTTAGTCTTTTGCATGTTTATATTGATATTATATTTTATTCCTTCCGCTGTGAGATTTAGTATGATGATAGATGAGATAGATATGCTATGTGTTATTATTTTAAATTCTAACCTTAGCGAACCATCATCTATGATACTTATGGGATATGGTTGCTTGTACTCATAGATCATAGGTGTTAAGGATGTTCGGTAGTTACATAAATACGACCTTTGTAGAGGATAAAAATTTGATAAACTTTGTAACAAAATCAATATTGGTTGAAATAACAATAGAGGAATGGTGTATGACACACAAAAATGTTGGAGTGATGCTTCAAGTTGTGTTTCTAAATTTTAACATAGGTTTGAAATTAATATTTTGTATCTTTTTATACTATAGGTGTTTGGGATAATGTTTTAAAGTGTCAGAAAACTCAAATCAAAAGCTTCCACCTAATGCAAACAATATTTTAAGGGTTGGCTGTTGGAAAATGCTGTGTTATATTACAACCCGATAAGTAGAAGGGTAAAAAATCATCTTACTACAAAACTCGAATCTATACAAATTGGGATTAATTTTGTTTTGTAATCCTCTTGAACATGCATTTTCACCTTAATGGTTAAAAATATACAATATAATGTGTTGTTTTCAAAGTAGCGAAGTCACGTGAAGCAATAGAGAAGATGAGAGGTGAAAAGGAGTTGAAATAAAGAAGATAAGGTCAAAATAATGCATGAAATTATGTTTTCCATGAATCGAAAAGTAGAACTAGTGGACATCCATAGAGCACTGTTTAATCGACTGCCCAATTCAACCAATCGACAACTACTACCGTTGACCGATCGATTGTTGCAGTGTATTAGACTGGAATATTACTAGCAGCTGATCGTTACCAACTACTGATTGACCACAATCGACTAATATTTCCAAAATAGGCTTCACCCTGGGCATGTTTTGGCACTATGGATTCTTTCCTCTTCCATTTGACTACTCACAATTATTAAGGAGTGAATATGAAATATAATCATCATTATTATAGACACCCAACATATTGTTTTCTGCAAGGTGAGTAGAGTTGAATGGCTCTAACCATTATTATTTGTTTGAAAAATAATTTGTAAACAAGCTTGAAGGATACAATCTTCACCTACTGAAAACGATCAAAGGATAAACAAGTTATCCTAACAACAAGAACTAAGAGATCAAAAGGCAGAAAGCCAAACTAAAAGTTGCAACCCCGATGTTTCGACCCAGTTGATCTAGATTATCCAAGTGTATACCTAATAATGTCGGATCCTACATCCCAAGAAAATTTGACTTGTAGTTTGTTAATGGTGCCATAATGTCTCCACCGGAAGCTTTAGAAGCTAGTTTTGGTTTTTGAAAAGACCACATATGTGATTTTTCTTGGATGTTGACTTATCATACTCTATAGTTAAAAACTATATCTTTCAGAATTAAAAGTTTAGAGGAATAAAGCAAAAATGAAAAGTTATATCCTTCTTTGAGTTTTCTTGTTCGGAGGACTTCCTTTACATCCTTGAAGTTGATTTGTTAACTATTCAAAAGAAATTATCATCACTTAATGGAGTCCACTTGTGGACTTAGCCCGAGAATGTGTTCTCTCCATTCCTGTTTGAATTATATTTTCTAATATATATTTTTAGTTATCCATTCATTGGTGTTAGCTAGTTGCCTATTCAAATTGGCAATCTTGTTTGTTTTAATGAGTTTACAAAACATTAAGGTAGATTTAGTTACGTGAAATAGTTGGTTAAGATTACTCTTAACAAGCTTCCACCAGAGCTCCTTCCAGTGTACTTACATGTAGACAAGATTAGTTATGTCGATGTGACTTATATATAGAAACATATCATTCACTCTTTCTATCACTCTTTTTTTATGTCGCCTCATCTTGTATTAATGCTTCTCCTGGCTCCATTCAAGATAATGTTCAAGTAACCTAGGCTACTCATGTTACTGCTAAAATCACTCTATTTAAACCTTTGGTTCACTAGTAGAAGATTAAAATCAATCACCCTTCAACTAATGTTGTGCAAGCTCTTGCTTCCTATTTCTTGGAGTATAATTCTATATCTCTTGAATTTCCTGCAACTCATGTTGATCGTGTTCTTACCACAAACTTTCTCAACTGTAAAATTTCCTTTTTAGAACCTCTTCTATTGACTCTCTTTTTACCTCAACAAGTGCTTGGCCTTTATCCACTTTTACATTCCTCCTCCCCCTCCTTCCTTGCCCTCAGTTAGTGATTTTCTTGATGAGGGGTTGATTTGTCTATTGATGATGTCCATCCTATCTCTTGACCTTTATTTATTCCTCCTTAAGCCTTGGATTTGTTTACATTCTCATTTCCACCCCCTCCTCTTATTCCACTACCTATTAAGATCCATGTTTATGGTGATGTCCTCGATCCTAGTGTGGTTTAACTTGAACTCTTCTAAGGTTGAGTCATGTCCTCTTTGATTTGTTATATGCTTGTCTTCTTCTATAATATATCCATATTATGTGTTTCTATTGTACTACGAGAGTTGCATCATGTGATTTGTAGTAGCTAAAGTCCATTTTCCTCAATCATAGGTATACTTGTGCTTTATAACATATGGTTGGGGACTATTTAACCCTACTTGCCTTGCTAAATAAAAGTTATCCCGATCGAGATCATTTAGATAATAATCCCAACGAAAATATTAGGATGAACGTCATCCTAAAATGATATACTTAAAATCCTCAATCTATTCCTTAAACCTCATGAAAGTGGACATACGAGTTTAGAAAATTTATATAATATTTACCTCCCTTCGATTCCTGCAACGCCATTGGCTATTTTTTGGTATACTAATTCCATTTAGTAATCGGTATATGGAACCTACACTCTAAACTAGTGCTAAGGTGTCATGCCTCAAGTATGGGTCATATACCAACTGAAATATAGAGTGATGTCTCATACTAGATGGTGAAGTTATTGAGCCAGCTTAGTTCTTGTATGTGTTTGATCGAGGTCTGCCATACCTAAATAAGATCCAAGGAATCACTACCTTCCTTTAGTTAAGAATCTAAATGGTGTCCTCGGGTCATTATAATCACGTAAGATATGAACGAGGTTTTCCCAAATTCAATGGGTTCTTAAAAATCACCTCCTTAAGTGTTCGAATATTTGACACATCCAAATATAAGATTAATAATCAATATGGATAATAGAGCATTAGCATTCCATTTCTCGTCCCTTTAATAGTTATAAGGTAACATGCTTGAAGCAATGGCCAACATATTCTAATAGTGTATCCTGAAAAGTATAGTCCTTTGAAATATCCTGAAACTTCATATGATTCCTGAGATCATTGCTTGACGTTTCATTTAAATTACACTTTGAACGAAGAAGATATGGATGTATCAGAATCGACAGTGTGTGTTGGTAGATTTCCCTAAAGAAATAATCATGAAGCCTCGGGTACCCTTCTATTTGCGTTGAGTTTATCATGATATGGCTCTATCGATAATGATTGATATCGATTGGTATCAGCTGATATACTTAGCCAGTTTCTCTAGTTCTTTCATCGTTTTATCCCATTTCTTCTACTTGGAATTACCCTCTTTATATTCCCTTGGTTTCCCTTTGTACATCCATGCATTGCTCCATTATTGCTATCGATTGGTATCAATCAATATACTTAGCCAAAATCCCATTAGCTCTTCCATATCGACCGGTATAGACCCATATGGCTAAATAGTGAAGTTAGCCAATTTACGGACAAGTTTGGTATGTTCTAGATATGATCTTTTGCACACCTTTGCCCAATATTCAAGCTACTTTTGGCAACTATTTCGTACACTCTAACATAACAAATGCATTGGTTCCATCCACTTAAGCATTCCGGAAAACTCCTTCAAAGAATTTCCTAAAACATCTATTGTTAGATCCTGCCTTTTCAGTTTCACTGAGACAAATAGTATACTTCCACATACACACACACACAATCATTATATATATAGGAATATATAAGGATATATGACTATCAACATCAAAATCAAGTTGAAATTAAAGAAAACAAATAAGTTTTATATCTTATTTTTGTCGGTCTAGATTTTATATACAATCTCCAATTTGTTGATTACACACACACAAATATTTTTTTTGGAAATTATCTTTGTAACTTAACTATTTTATAATACATATTTTTCAAAGAAAGAGAAATCAAAATATCATTTTATAAAGAAAATATAACATTTCAACAAAAAATGAACAAAACAGTTCAATATCAGACGTTTGGAAATTTTACCCCAGACGTCTGTGTACGTTTCATCTAAAATACAGTAAAAATAGAAAAAAATAGTTCATCCTCAGACATTTGCAACTTTTATCACGGACGTCTGTCTAACTTCAATTTAAAAGAACATTTCGGTTCAATTCTAGACGTCTGAACTTTTCATACTAGACGTCTAAATTAAATCTAGACGTTTGGCACAAAAACTCCAAACGTCTGAATGACTTGTTTTTTTCCTGTGCTTTCTGTAATTTTTTATATTCGTCCACACATCTGGGTACTTTTACTCAGACTTTTGGACCCGACGAACAGAGGTAACTGTTCGTAAAAATGCAAATTTTAAAGAGTCGTCTTCCTTCACAAGAGTTGCAATTATTCAAATGATTGCAACTACTGATTTAGAACCTTCCAAAACTATAAATAGAGTTGAGATTTCGCTTTATAATTAACTGATATACTTTCTATCTTTCTAATCAATATTTACTTGTGATTTATAAATATTCTCAACTATTTACTTCCTACAATTACACATTCAAATCATCATCTCAAGGAGATTATAGGAAGTGTGTACTCAAATAAACTTATCCGGGTTAATTGAGGAAGTTTGTTATTTAATTCCAAAAGGATTCTGGACTAGACGTAGAATGGGAAGTTCAAACCAGTATAAAAATCTCTGGTGCACTTTACTTATCGCAATTTTTATACTGCAAGTTTTATATGAGTTTTATTTAGTAGCTATAATCATATTACTCGATCCGTATAAAGTTTCATTTGGTTTCAGAGCAAAGCTATCACTTAACCAACGCAGATTTTTGATATTCAAGTAATATGGATAATAATTCCGCATCAGCTTTTGTTGAAGGTCAGTCTACAGTACGACCCCCACTATTTAACGGACTAAATTACAATTATTGGTCAACTAGGATGAGGATTTATATGCAAGCAAATGGATATGACACTTGGAATATCACTCAACAAGAATACACTGTACCTAGCACTACTAATGAAAAATGGTCAGACACACAAAAATTAGATGCTGTTGCAAATGCTAGAGCAATGAATATGTTGTTTTGTTCTTTAGATAAAAAAGTTTAATAGAGTTAGTATGTGCACATCAGCATATGAAATTTGGCGTACTCTCAAAATTACTCACGAAGGTACAAAAAAGGTCAAACAAAGCAAATTTTCAATGCTTAAAAATCAATTTCAAAATTTTAGAATGAAGCAGGATGAAACTATAAATGATATGTACTCTAGGTTTCAAGACATATATCACTCACTTCTGGCATTAGGAGAAAAATACACTGATTTTGATATGGTTTCAAAAATCCTAATGACATTTCAACCATTAAACCAGAAGAGTTAATAGGAAATATCATGTCATATGAAGTAAATTTGCAGGCAAAATGAGTACAAGCTCAAGATAGAAAAACAATTGCATTCCAGGCAGAAAATGAAGACTCTGATGAAGATGATGAAGATATTGCATTTTTGGTAAAAAAAATTAGAAAATTTCTAAAATTCAAAAAAAAAGAAGTTTGGCAACAACATAAACAACAATAACAATCTGTCAACTTCCTCGCTTAAATGCTACGAATGTAACAAGATGGGTCATATAAAAAGAGAATTCCAGAATGAAAGAAGAACGGCTTCAAAAACAAGAACAAAAAATTTTATAAGAAGAAAACGCAGGCATTCTTAGTAACTTGGGATGATTCAGGCTCCTTTTCATCATTAGATAGAGACAGTGATTTCGAACAAGAAAATGTATGTTTCATGGCTACAAATAACAATGTAAGTGAACTTTCATTCGATGATCTAATTGAGATAAATTCTGAGTTATTAAATAAGCTAAAAGATTTGAATAGAAAATATAAAGATACATTAGCAAAATTAAATAGAAGTGAATTAGAAATTAACATGCTAAAAGATGAAAAGAAAGTACCAGAAGAAGAATTAGTTAAATCACAGGATTCTTATAGTAATATATAAACACAATTTACTATGTTAAGTGATGAAATAGAAACTCAGAAAAATAAAAATGATATATTGATAAAAAATAATCACAATTAAATTCCAGTAATAAAATATTAGAATTAGAAATAGATAGTCTTAAAACCAAGTTAGAAAACATTACTAGGAATGTTTCTAATTTTAATAAAGGTAGAGAGAATCTATCTAAGATTATAGAAAATTCACAATCTACTTCTAGTAAAAGGGGATTTGGATATAACAAACCTGAGAAAGAATTTAAAACTAAAAACTACACTTCACTCTACATTAATTTTAAAAGGGATGATAGTCAAAGTAAACAATCAAATAAGTCTAAGACTATAAAAATTTGGGTTCTAAAGACTACATTATTTGATAAGAAATAAGTATATAGATAATTTTATTGCAAATGTTCATAAAAGTTCAAATTTCATTTATAAAGATAATTCTAAACCTTATTGGGTTTGGCTTCCTAAGACCTAACTTTTAGGACCCTAGCAGAGATAGTGGGTACCAATATCATTTCAATATTTTTTGCAGGTACCTGGTAAAAAGAGGGGGAAATGAATACTTGACAGTGGTTGCTTCAAGCATAGGACGGGGAACAAAGACATGTTAACAAGTATTATCTACTCAAATGGAGGTTCTGTTACTTTTGGAGATAACTCTAAAGGATACGTTATCGAAAAAGGATACGTGAGCAAAAATGGTATATCTAATTCACCTCTTATTAAATGTTTTATTAGTTAAAAATTTAAAACATAATTTATTAAGTATTAGCCAATTATGAGATAAAGGTTTTTAGTAGATCATTCTTAAAAGATAAATGTGAAATTTTCGATCAAAATAAAAATCTAATTTTCGAACGAATTAGAGAAAGAAATATTTACATTTTAAATATGAAGATCAATCATAATATAGATATGTGTTTAATAGCTAAAGATAATGATCCATGGCGGTGGCATAAAAGATTTTGTTGTATTAATTTTAAAGCTATTAGTAAATTATCTAAAAATAATCTAGTAAAAGGTCTTCCAAAAATGAATTACAAAGTAAATAATATTTGTAATGCTTGTCAATTAGGAAAACTAAATAAAACTTCTTTTAAATCCAAAAAGATCATTTCTACATTACAATCTCTTGAACTAATACATTTGGATCTATTTGGTCCCACTCAAGTTTAATCTATAAATCATAATAAATAAGTTTTCGTAATTGTAGATGATTTTCAAGATATACATGGACATTATTGCTGAAAAACAAAAGTGATACTTTTGACTCTTTTTTTTACTAAAAGAATTCAAAACTTAAAAGATCAAATAATAACAAATTCATACTGTATATAAACAACAGTTTCTTTTTAACCAAACTCATATAACATACCATAAATAAATTTTCAAATGGATTCCAGCTATGATTCAACTTACTCCGCAATCGATTATAGTTCACCATCTCCTAAAAGTAATCATTCAACTCCAAACAAAACAACTCCATCATCAAATAAATCATCTTCAGTTAATATCATTTCATCACCTTCATATTACACTGCCTACTCTCTAAAGGGTAAGAAAGTCAAATAGTCAATCAATCGTGAATCACCATCTTCCTATACCAAAATTGATGAGATTTTTCACTATCAACAAGAAATGATGGGAGTACAGAAGGAGATGTATTGAGAAAAAGAAAGACAAGGAGCACATCTAAATTTTTTAGAAAGATGTGTTCTGGTTGTTTGCGGACATTCTCCAACAAAAAATAGCATATGGAAAAATTCCCCTCGACTAGCGGAAACATCGGTAAATAAATACAATTCACCTCCAAGAAATTCATAGGAACAAGGACCATCAAACAACGATTGGAATCACGCTCCAATTCATACAAACATATGGTCTTCACTCAAACCTCTAAATGAGAACGCAAATATTGAACCTAGTTCATAGGAGCATTTTCCTACCAATGAATCTGAGCCAAAAGAAGAAAAATAAAGAATTTCCTTTATTGATCTTTTATCTTATATTATATATATATATATATATTTGTTGTAATGATATAATAATAATTTATTAAATCAATGAAATTATTTACACTGTCATTAAGAATCAATTATAGAAAAACAAAATTTTAATCTGTACACTTAAGTATACGTATCAGAAAATTGCAGCATGTCAGACGCCTGGATAAAGGTTCGAGACGTTTGGAATGTTGTAGATACTAAAATTTTCTAATTTTTCCTCAAACAAACGTCTGGATCAAAACTATCAGACATTTGGAAACAGTTTAAATTGTTACACTGTTCTCTGTTTTGAAACTTGCCTCTAACAGACGTCTGATTATTTTAGTCCAGACATGTGGAAGATTATTCAAATTCAAAAAAAAATATTCAAACCTATTTTTTCACCTACCCTTTCATAAATTACCCTATCTTTTCATTATAAACTGCTATCTCTTCAAATCATTTTCTTGGTTTACCCCTTTTATCAAACCTTAGTTTTCAAAATCAAAATTCCCAATCTCAATTTTTAAACAAAAATGCCTCCTAAAACAACAGAAAGAAAGAGCAAGAATGTTGAATCTTCACATGCTCCTCCTCCAAATACATCTCCAACAGAAGATCAACTAGAAACTTAGCTATATCATGAAAAAAGGTCTATGGCTATGCTCAAGCATCTATCATAATTGAAGGCTTTCCATGGTATTTTTCATGATCTCCATAGATATCCTCAATATAATCTATTAGCTTTTACGGATCAAGCTCAAATAACTAGTTTGATAGATTATAGAAATAATCAAGTTCAAATTTGTTACCTTAGTGTCCTTTTCTTAGCCAACATAGATAATCCGGCTATTAGATTACATCGAGATAAAGATGTTCTTCGGCTAGTGCTTTTGGAACCATTCTCACTATTAAAGTTAGCGACGTAGCTCAAATTCTTAAATGTTGTCGTGATGGCATTGATTCAGATGATGTAGAGTTCGTAAAAACTCATGATCCAATTTCACATCATTTATGGGTAGACGATAAAAACGAATTCAAATCCATCAACCTTCACCCTAGTCCTAGGCTCCTCCTCTGAATGTTGATAAAAACTATATTTCCAAGACAAGGTAGCCATGGAGTTATCTATGATAATGAATTTAAAGCATTATATGCTATTTTTGGTAACATCAAAATAGATTGGGCATAATTTGTTTACGATGGGCTACAAACATATTTTGATATTAAGAAACAAACCTTGGTCTACACTTCATATATCACTAGAATACTAAATGCCTACAACATCCAAGGTAATGGAACCGATCGTAGCATAATTCAACTTGCCGAAAATAGATTCTTTATCTTAATGCACCTCCCGGAAACTACTCCTAAATATCCCTCTTTGGAGCTATACAACCAACAATGAAAAGGAAAAGGTCCATTGATCGAAGAAAATAGGGAAATCGAGCTTGATGAGGAAGATGTTGTTAAAGAAGCAAATATAGAATCGCAAGAAAAAGGTGACAATGAATCCATGAAAGTTATCAAGGGTGATTACAAGTCCTATACAAAAAAAGAGAAGATTCAATCGGATATCACTCTCTTCAAAATTAAAAGAAACTCGAACAAGAAATTTCCAAAGGATTTTCACAAGTCAAGTCCCATTTTGACCATAGTGAAACAAGTGTCGGTCGAAACGAAAAAGAGATAAAAAAATGTTAAAACAATCCTTAAAAGGATGTGGAAGAATTTGAGCGGACGATCACCACCACCATCACCAACTTGGGGTGATTGTTAAGGTAAGCGTAACAACCCAAAATTTAAGCTATAATAATTAATTAACGAATTAATTAAATAATAAAATAAGTTTGTGAAATTATCAAAATTGAGCCACGGAAGTTGCACCATTGTGTCCATGGTAATTTTCTGGTCAATTTCCATATAAATTTGTCAAAATCCGAGCTAAAACGAAGAAGATACGCAAGAAACAAGAATTCAGAAAATAAAAGAAAAATAAAATAATATATAGGCAAGGTCGACCCTCACCTTTGCTAGGTCGACCAATAGGTCGACCCTAGCATATGTTGGTCGACAGGGAGATCGACCCGCCTTGCATTCTTCACGTTGCTTCGTCCAGTTTTGATTCGAACACGCCATTTTGCTATTTTCTTCAAATCCTGTGCATTTGTGCTTCCATCCGACGGTTCCCAGCGAGCCTATGACGTGGTTGCACTAGATTTAATCTTCAAATCCAATGGCCTAAGATCCCTAAGTGACACTATAAATAAGGCCCTAGGCCTAGCTATTTTTCTCATTCAGATTTTCTTCCAATAGGTTCATTGCCTGAGGCTGGACCCTAGCTAGAATATTTTTCTAAGGAGAAGATCTTTTTAATTAAAATATTTTACACCCTAGAAGTGGATCCGGGAAGGCCAAGGGAAAGAGCTAAAGACCACAGGTGAGTGTTTAGTAATTATTTTAGATTTTTAAGTAATTTAAAATAATATGATTCTCAATAGTTGTAGTTTTTCTGCAATTTTGAGACAACTTTTGTATAAGTTATTTACAGCTAGTTTTTAAAGTTCTTTTCAGTTTATTTTATTCAGTTATCTTTATTCAGCTATTTTATGCAGTTATTTATAGTTATTTACTGTTATTTGCATTTATTTACGTCTGTTTTACGTTAAAATTTAGTCTGTAAATATTAGTTCCTTTTTATTCCTTTTTACGCGAATATAATATTAAAAAGAGAATAATTCGCTAATATGGATTAAAATAGAATAACATTAAATTTACAGAAATTAGATGTAAAATAAGAAAGACTGTAATAAAAAGAAGATAGACTGAAATAGGCAAATTTGAGACATTTGCAAGCAAGTTTATAACTAGTAGTTATAACTAAAAAGATAAAAAAAAGAATAACAATTATAACGTAGGTTATAATTAAGCAGAAAGAATAGTAAAGGATTATTTTAAAATTTAGAATAAATTAATAACCAAATATAGTAGAGATAACAGAAGAGGCTTATTTTAAGACTTAGATAAAATTAATAAGCAAATATAGCAGAAATAACAGAAGAGGATTATTTTAAAGAACTTACACTAAGTTAATAAGCAAAGATAGAAATATGACCCATAACCAATAGCATTTCCTTTCAATCAGGAACTGATGGTCTCACAATAGAGTAGGTGAGGCTGGGGCACGCTTATGCTAACTAGGTAAATAAGTGGCCAATAGATAGAAGCTCAAATCGGGGGATTTGGATGAGGGGTGCAACTAGACTTTATTTGATATGACCCATACCAACAACATCCCCTTTTCAGACTAGTACTGATGGTCTCACAACACACTTAGGTGAGGCTGGGCAGGACCTATTCAGGCTAGGACTGTGGTCTCACAACAGATTAGGTAAGGCTGGGCACGCTTATGCTGACTAAGGTTAGTGTAACGACCCAGAATTTTGGATATTTGAAATTGAAATATTTAATTGATTTTAAATATTTAAAAGTTAATTTTTAACTTGAATTTCAAATAACCATTTATTTGATAATTTGATTATTTAATTTAATAATTGGAAATTGGTTAAAATATTGAATCTAGAGTTTTAAGCTTGTTAAAAATAATTTAAAGGTTTATAAAATTTATATTGATAATAATGAAGATAATAAAAGTTTTAAAATTGAATTTGAAAGTGATTTGTTCAGTTTTAAAAATATATCGTTTGAATTTACATTTAAAAATAACCTTCCGGGGAATAGTCTCGGAATTCGACGAAATTAGATCCATTGGATCCGTAATAGAGTATTATTATCGGATTTCAAATTTTGTAGCATTTGGAGTTATCGTTTGGTCGTACGGGATATAAACGCGCTGAAATTTATATCGAAAATTCAATATAATAATTGGGTCCAAAAATCTATCTTCTCCATGCGATCGAATTAGGACTTGAAACCTTTTCCATTGCATTCAGAATATGGGTATAACATTATAAATGCCTAGTGGCATGCCTCGATAGGGGTTCGAGAGTTTAAGTTACGTAAATCGAGACCTTTTGAAAATAAATTAATATATATTAACATGTCAACCTTTCCTTTCAGTTGTATACTCTATCTTTGCACTGTTACTTCTATAACATGCCTCTTTCTTTTCTCTTATATCAACAAAACATGAAACATTATGTTCTTCCCTCTCTATTTAAAAAGAGTACAGCGGAAAAAAAATTGTTCGCTGCTTCAAATTTTCGCATCCCACATTGTCTGCCTTCATTTTATTTTTGGTTCCTCACTTAACAATAAAACAAAATCAAGTTCCTCAATTCGAAATTCAAATAAAGTTCCATACTCATTAAAAAAAATCAAAATCTCTAATCCTTTGAACTCGCGCGACGATTTCTACGACCCTACGCCCTTCTTCGTGCGTGCGATCTGGTTGGAGGAGGCTCGGTTTGGAGGAGGCCGACCTAGGGCTCGAGGTGGGAAGATTTTTTGAAGGAGATTGTCGAAGGGGAATTTCGTTTTTAATTCGCGACATCAAGAGGCACCAGTGACCGAGATACGAAGTCATTCGGTGGAGTGTAGTAGATCGTGTTCGATTATGAACGATGGCAGGAGAGGCTAAGTCGCGATCTACCTAGGGGGTTCGGAGGTGATGTCATTCGCAGATGATGTCGTTTGGAGGTGATGGCGTATGTCTTTGTTTCAAAGGGGGAGAGGTTACGCATGCACGTCTCTGTGCACGTATCAGTGAAGAGAGGAAGCAGAAGAGAAAGGGAAGAAGAAGAAGAAGGGTGGGTTCGGGTTTTTGTTTCGTGGGCCAGGCCGAATGTTTTGAGGTATGGTTTTTTTAAGAAAAAATAGTAATAATTATTATTATTAGTGTTAACTTAATTTTATTCAAATCAATGAATTAAAAATTTAATATCTCTCTCTCTCACGAGGTCTGATTCGGACGATTCAAGATGCGTTGGGATCGTATTGCCATCGCCTACACATAAAAAATGGTTTGGATGAATTTGGAGCTTCTGAGATTTTTTAACTAAATTCGAACGCCGTTCGAATTTAGTCGGAGATCAGAAATGAAGGCGATAACTGGGATAAAGGTGAGTTAATCTCACTCAATTTTGGATTACCGTAATTAATTTTAATAGTTAAAATTTATTATTGATTGATTGATAGGATTGATAAATTATTATCAGTTGAATATGATATTATATATAGTAGTGTATATATATATATTAGAGTGATTGATATTCCCGCATATATATAGCGGATGAGACCCTATGCGCCCCGCATAATAGCGGATGACCCTATATACCGCGATATCCCCCTCGAAGTGGGATTGGTATTTTATATTGTATTAACATCTATGGATGCAGGGAAAAAGGTTGGAGGGATCCTACTGGATTCCTTAAAAATGTTGAATTTATTTCATATATTGCTATATGATTTGTTGGATAATCTGTGGCATTATAGTGTGATTGAATGTATTGGATGCTATTGTAGTTTTGGCTTAGACTTTGGTATTTTTAAATACCAATGATTAATGTTTTAAAGTTGGAAAGAAATCAAAAAGGAAAATCTAAAGTAAAAATATTTATAGTGCCCTTTGGATTTATTAAAAGAAATGATTTTTGGGTAAAATAAATAGTTACGATTTTAATATTATACATGGTAATTTCAGAATATGGAAAAATAGACATAAGCATTGAGCTGTGAATCCATGGTTTGATACCGTAGTGGTACTTTCCAAATTATTTTAAAGGTTTTCCAAATATCTTTGAAAGAATAGTTTTGGTGAATTTACTTAACTCGATAAGATAAGTATATATTTTGGATAAAGAGATTTAATTTATTAAAATTAAATTAAAAAGAGATTTGGTGTTATTCAGTGGAGAAATGGAATATTTGGTTGAATGATTGTTTATTAGATAGTTAAATAACCGACTATCAAATCTGGACACAAAAATATAACTTTAGGAATATCTAGGAGAAATACAAGAATTATATGGTATAGTTACCGTTCGAGGTGCTATACTGTACGTATAAACTCGTTTCGTTCTTCTAGGACGTTTATAAGGAAATTCGTCCACTAATGGTTAGGAGGTGATCTCCAATCTTATTTCGTCTGTTTATTTCCTAAAGAACCGGGGTTGAGTTTACCGAAAAATATCAAACGTTGTTTCGAAGAGACCGGGATCAGATTTGTTACCCGAAAATCACTTCGATCCAACGAATACGTTTTCGATGTGAAAACAAGAGCATGGATTCGAAGATGGAGCAGTGAAGTGCAATGGCTAATCGCTACTAATCATGAGGATTATTCCAAAATGGATGTAGTAGGAATTGTGCCTTCGGTTCCGTTCGGACCCAGAACGGACTTGTATGGATGAATGCTATCGGTACATTGTCATCGGAAGACAATGATCATTCTAAGTGAAAATTCCTTAAAAAGGTAAATCGTAGCATCTAGCCTCCAACCAGGAATGACTAAAAATCAGAGGAGATGCAGCAAGGCTAAGTGGGTCGCACCCAATTAGGGTATGTTTATCACCTTTCTAGATAACCTCGGATATTATTTATTACTATGGTATATGGAAGGAGCTCGAGAGAGGGTGGGAACACCCGAGGTGATAGCATATTCGGTCTATCCAGGTTAGGGATAGTCCGGTCTTGTGTGGTAGGGGATCCCGGCGTGGTCCTTGGTACAATGTTTCTAGGCATGTACCGTGACAAGTGGTACCCCAGTGCCTAGTCATTCGTATGGAATCCATTCTCCAATACGTGCCTTTACGATTTTGATTGTAGAGCCTAGTATGCTGGAATTTAATTAATGTAACAATTTCGTATTTGTACTTAGACACTATTATAATATCAGAGGATTTGATATGAAATGTTTTGGTTATCGTGAGATAAAAACCCGTCGTGTTTATGTGTGGCATGGTCTTACGAGATACCTTTGATTTTCAAAGGATTTTGAAAACTTTAATAATTCAAATTGAGTGTGTTTTCTCGCACTGGTTTTCCAGACTGACTCGGGTGTTATTTTATTATAATGCTCGGGTCAGACCGAGTATTACAGATACAAGATATGATGCTATGGAGCTCAGGAGATGAACTGGATGACGAGGACGTATTACACGTATCTGATTTATATTCCACTGTGTATTGTAGGCTGTATATTCAGCTTTTGTGAGGACAAGTTATTATAATTGTCCAGTATTGTGTTATTGATGTATTGTACTCTGATGATGTAATGTATAAAAACAGGTATAGTTCTTTTTGTATAAAGATCAGTTGTTATCTATTATATATTGTTCCACTGCGATTGTGAGATTCTATGATGTTGTTTCTATTTTCTTCTCCTACCTCTTTCTTCTTTTCCCTAACGATCTAGTATTTCCGGCATTCGATTGTTCAGCATGTAATATGGTGGACGTATTGCTGTCGATTTTCGAAGGTCGAAAATCTCATTCGTGACAGTTAGTAAGAGGTCAAAAGGGGAAGCAACAGATAGTGTGAACCGGCAGTGACCGAGCATGCGGCATCGAATTAGGGAGATAAGTCGCTATTGAGTTCCAAAGCGCTAAACATGTGACTTTTTGCTGTGGGCCCACATGATGGGACTAGCTCATAATAGCACAACAGAGATAGAATGCCGATCAAAAGGTAGAATTAGGATTTCAGCCTAATTAAAATAGGATTAGCATTTTAGCCTAATCAAAGCGGCTATCTAAGACGAGTGAAAATAATCACAATCAAAGCAAACAGTTAAACGGTATTTTATTCCAGCTTTATCTTTTCCTTTTATATTAGAACCGTTGCTAAGTCTATTACCTTTATCTTGCTTAAAAATGTTAGTAGTTACTTTCACTCACCAGAATTATAGTCTGACCCGCTCATCTATTTCCCCTTTTCCCCCCATAGGCCAGCAGAGGCAAGGACAGTAGATTTGGATTTCTTGGAGACCCTTTTGCAGAGCTTTCTCCTTCTTCATGTATTCGTTTTCTTTTCAGTTTTCTTTTCGCTTGAGTTTGGATGTACTGGTACTTTATGAGAAGGATGATTTTTATTATTATCTATTTACTCTAATGATGTGACTGAGATGGTATTTTTCACGAGACATATGTATTTGGTTTTCAAGACATATTATGTATTTGGTTTTATGACTCATTTTATGGAGAAATGAAGTTTAATTTAAATGTTTCCGCTGTTTTTTTTTGTGAATCTTAGTTTCTGTAAAGATTTTAGCTATACCTATAATGCACCATATCCTTTAGTGTGTCCTTTTGGGTATATACTAAGGGGTGTGGGGTGTTTCACTTGGTATCAGAGCCTAAGGTTACATGATTCCTAAAAAGTTTTTTTAAAAATAAATTATTTTTCCAAAAGCAACCTATTTTTAAAAGAAGCATATCTTCAGACTAGAAATATTTTTCAAAAAGAAACTCTTATTATAGAAATAGTTTTTCAAGTATAAAAGAGAGTTTTTATAAAAATCCCCTCAAAGTCCAGTTCAACCTTCTTTCGATTCTTTTGAGCCTAAAGTTTCTTTTCTTTGCATAGTATGGATGACTGGTTCCGTAGAGCTACGGTACCAGAAGTGAAAGGGCAAGCACCCAATACAACACCAGCAGGTGGAGATCCCATTAATCCACCTACAACAGCCAATTTTTCCGAGCTATGCAAGGACTTCGCTAGTCTAGGAGGCAAGACATTTTCTGGCACAGAGGATTTCGATGAGGCATGAGCTAGGTTGAAGGATACGGAGCGAATGTTTGGACTGTTAGGATTGGAGGATCGACAGAGAGTTCAGCCTATAGCTTGGCAGTTGAAGGGAGAGCTTAAAGAGGTTCCTAAGTCAGAAAGCTCTAAGAAGCCACGGTGGAAGAACAAGAAGGAAAAGGACAAGAGGAAAGAAGGATGACTTTAGAGGTGGATTAAGAAAAGTGGGAAATGTCATAGCTGTGGATTGGTTGGTCATTAAACAAAGGACTGTAAGAATAAAATGATTAAGGGGAGGTGTTTCAACTGTGGTCAGCCTGGTCACCTTAGTAGAGCTTGTCCTCACAGGACGGGGCGGAGAGCAGGCGCACCTATAGCGCAAGTACAGGCTTTGGATGCAACACCTTCTAGTAGTGAACCGGATCGAGGTAGGAAAGTCTCTGTAGAAGGTTTGATTTCTATTTCAGATTTTCCTATTCGGACTCTTTCATTTCTAGTTCTTTGGTTGATTGTTTGCACTTAGATATTTCTCTTGTAGTAGACCATATAGTTGTTTCAAACCCCATAGGAGGATCAGCACATTTATCCATGATTTGTGGGGGTTTGAAAAAATTTATACTAGGCGTAAAGTTTGACAGTGACACCTATGTATTGGGATTTTCGGAGTATGGGATGATTTTGGGGATGGATTGGGTATCCACTTATGGTGCGATATTGGACTGCGAGAGGAGAGTCGTTAGACTAGAGACATGCAGCAGTAGGACTCTCAAGGTTTCTTGCAATCCATAGGGGTCAGTCATGTTGAGCTTCCTTTATTCCCTTGATTCATCACTAGGAGAGTTAGATTATGTTCTAGTTGTTAGAGATTTCCCAGACATTTGTGAGGAGGTTAGGGGACTACCCACTAAGAGAGAGATCGACTTTAGGATCTATATGAATGACAATGCTAAGCCAGTGGCATTGCCAGTGAGATACATGAAAGGAAGGAGTTAAGTAAGCATATTGGTGAGCTATTGGAGAAAGGCTTCATCAGACGGATTCTTTGAGTGGTTGGTTATGCCGTTTGGGCTAATCAACGCCCCAGCCTATTTTGTAGATTTGATGAACCGTGTTTTTGGAAATGTCCTAAATGAGTTCATAGTAGTATTCATGGAAGACATTTTGGTGTTTTCCAAGAGTATGGAAGAGCATGTTATTCATCTAGAGAAGGTTCTTCGTACACTTCGCGATCATCAGTTGAAGGCAAAATTCTTGAAGTGTCACTTTTTGGCGTAAGGAAGTACGTTTCTTAGGGCATAGAGAAGGACAACACATGGAAAGAGTTTGAGAAACGGTTTTGTACATTTAGGTTTAGATTGTGGAAATCCAAAGAGTTGTAGGCAATGAATGGAGATGTACAATAGATTCAGTTGAAAAAAAAGGAAAGCCCATGTGTAAATAATTGCAAAAATTATAATTGTTTCAGATAAGTGGATTTAACGGTGGTGCCTTGGAATAAATATAAGCATAAAAAAGGGATAGGAATAAAAGACTTTAGTAAGGAGATGAGATTTCCAAGTTTTAGGAAGGGTACTCCTAGGGTAGTAAGAAGAAAATCCACTTTATGTCTAGCCCAGTGAAATGAAATTGTTAAATTGAAAAGTTGAAAAATGTCAATTTTGTAAAAAGTGAAATTCTTTTTTTTAGAATTATAGAGCATATATAGCTCACTAGTTTCTTTGTAAGTAAACAAAGATTTAAAAAATAAATAAAAACCTAGAGTGTATTATGTATCAGAAACATAGGTTACAACATTTATTGTTGTAATAGATGTTTTCGTGAAAAATAAAGGGAGCATAGACTATAACACTACTGTTATAGTATGTGACTCCCAAAGGAAATGTTTTTACATAGTATTTGAGATTTATAAGTATTTATTTAACCCATACACTAGTATTTTTGGGCAGTAGTAATGGTGTTTTATGCAACATCTGTTTTGACCCAAATAAAAATGTGTTTTGAAGATAATTTCTAAGTATAGAAATAAAGTGGTTTATAAGTACACTTATTATTTAAATAAGTACAAGGAAATGTTTTCTAGTTATGAAAATATTAAAACAGTTTTGAAAATGAGTTCTCCTGAAAAAAGGGGTGTAAGTTAAATATTAGGAAATTAATAAATTTCATAGAAATTGTCTATCGTAAGAGAATATAGATTAAACATACTTTAATCTGTTGGAATGAAATGAATAATGATATAATTTTCTATGAAACCAAATCACAAATAAAGATTTTTTGTGCAAGTTATAAGGAATACGTGAAAGAGATGTACAAGGTATGGAAAGCACCATATTTTGTATAGCCTATTTCAAAAAATATAAAAAAAGTTTCTTATAATTTCACATAAACATGAAGTCCTCTTTTAAAGGATTCATAGAAGGTTTTAGCGTTTTTCCTATAAAAGAAAGTAGTTCCAATATATTAAGGTATAAAACCATTAGGTGTAATAAAAAGTGTAATAATTAGAGATAGTGTTAGTTAGGGGAGATATTATAGAGGGCCTTAATAGAAAAGGCTGAGCAATGGAAATTTCATATTATTTTTTTTCCATTGATTATGTGCATTGGTTGCTTGCCTTTGTAGAAAGTCCCAATTTGTAGTAAGTTAGAAACTCCTCCAAGGTTAGGTAATTGGAAAGTTAAGGGTTTTTAATAAAATAATTGTTCTTATCTACTCCGGTTTTTGCAAAATTGAAAATCTATGAAAAGAAGATGTTTTGAAAACATGTGAGGACATTTTAATGATATCTTAAAGAAAAATGGTTGGGTAAAAAATTAAATAAGTTTTTGGAGCGAAAAACTTAGTAACAGTTAAATTTAAAAATCCAAATTTTTATGGAAAGTTGTAAAGGTCTTTAAAAGAAAAGGAGGAATAAGTTTTGAACTTAGAATTTGTAAGTTTTCCCCTCTAGGTTTGGTGAATAATGTAAATTCAAAAAGCTGTAAGGATGCAAGTCTAGAAAGATAAAATGTTAAGTAACCAAGTACCTTTGAATTTAATAGAAACTTGAAAATAACACTTTTAAAGGTAAAATTTTTGGGATTTGATGTTTTAAAAATTTAGAAGCTTTAGTTTTTGAAATGAAATAATAAATCAAACCAAACTTTTAAATGTGGAGTAGATAGGAATCATTTCCTAGGTGTGACGGAAAAAGTGTAAGGCTATATAGGATATAGCACTGATTACTTTTAGAAGTAATAATAGAAGATTCCGTAAAGTGTATAGGACACTAGTGAGAACCTAGCATTGTTGCTTCATGTGTGTAGACTATAGAAGAATAGTAAGGTGATATTAGTAAGATAGTAAGACGCATGTGGTTGAGGATGTGTATTCTTGATTTTGGAGGAACTTGGAAGGAGCATCTTCCTTTAGTGACGCGTATAATTATAGTTTTCAAGCTGGCATTGAAATGGCACCTTTCGAAGCTCTTTATGGAAGACCGTACAAGTCGCCTTCATGTTGGTTAGAGTCCACAGAGAGATTGCTGCTTAGTCTTAACATGGTTAAAGAGACTTCGGAGAAGATTGATTTGATTAGGAGAGAATACGTACCTCTTATCCACATCTCTTTAATAATAAATTTTGAATTTTTGGTTTCCATCTTTAGTTTTGAATAGGTTCTTTCCTTTATTATCCTTTGGGAGGGTAGATCTTAGGATTTAACCTATGGATGGTAGGATTTGATGTAAACATGTTATTAGAACATGTTATGTATGATGGATGCTAGTGGTTGCAAGTGTTTGCTAGTGGATGCTAATGGACGCATATATGTACACTAGGCACTATTATCTCTTAGGGATCGGCCTAACTAGGTCACTAGAGCATATGCATATGGATGTGTGCGCATTTGCATTTTATTATATTCCATGGTTGCTATAAATGGATGACTATCATATGATTGTTGCATTTGGATGATGATTGTAGCACACATATAGAACTATCAGTAATCATTAGGAAACTTGCATTCATTTGGATACATAGCACAGACATGATTGCATAAAAAGGAGGTCAACTGAATCAGTAGACCGTTTAATCTTTTGCATTAGTTAGGGACATTGACACCACACTATTTGCATATATATCATAAATTGCATTAGAAAAACTTAAGGACAATGGATGTAATGGATGATGGTTGAGTAGTTGGTTGTAGAATTTGGATGAAAATATTTATTTCATTCTTCTGTCCTTGGAGATTTCGGGGACGAAATCCTTTAAGGAGGGGAGAATGTAACAACTCATAGTTTAAGGTATAATAATTAATTAACAAATTAATTAAATAATAAAATAAGTTTGTGAAATTATCGAAATTGAGCCATGGAAGTTGCACCATTGTGTCCGTGGAAATTTTCTGCTCAATTTTCATATAAAGTTTGTTAAAATCCGAGCTAAAACGAAGAAGATACGCAAGAAACAAGAATTCATAAAATAAAAGAAAATAATAATAATATATAGGCAAGGTCGACCCTAGCATATGTTGGTCGATAGGGAGGTCGATCCGCCTTGCATTCTTCACGTTAGTTCGTCCAGTTTTGATTCGAACACGTCATTTTGCTATTTTCTTCAAATCCTGTGCATTCGTGCTTCCATCCGACGATCCCAACGAGCCTATGACGTGGTTGCACTAGATTTAATCTTCAAATCCAATGGCCTGAGATCCCTAAGTGACACTATAAATAAGACCCTTGGCCTAGCTATTTTTTTCATTCAGATTTTCTCCCATTGGGTTCATTGCCTGAGACTGGACCCTACATAGAATATTTTTCTAAGGAGAAGATCTTTTTAATTAAAATATTTTACACCCTAGAAATGGATTCGGGAAGGCCAAGGGAAAGAGCTAAGGACCACAGGTGAGTGTTTAGTAATTATTTTAGATTTTTAAATAATTTAAAATTATAGGGTTCTCAATAGTTGTAGTTTTTCTGCAATTTTGAGACAATTTTGTATAAGTTATTTACAGCTAGTTTTTAAAGTTCTTTTCAGTCTATTTTATTCAGTTATCTTTTTTCAGCTATTTTATTCAGTTATTTACTGTTATTTGCATTTATTTACGTCCGTTTTATGTTAAAATTTAGTCTGTAAATGTTAGTTCCTTTTTATTCCTTTTTACGCGAATAGAATATTAAAAAGAGAATAATTCGCTAATATAGATTAAAATAGAATAATACTAAATTTACAGAATTTAGATGTAAAATAAGAAAGACTATAATAAAATGAAGATAGACTGAAGTAGGCAAATTTGAAACATTTTCAAGCAAGTTTATAGCTAGTAGTTATAACTAAAAAGACAGAAAAGAAGAATAACGATTATAACGTAGGTTATAATTAAGCAGAAAGAACAGTAAAGGCTTATTTTAAAACTTAGAATAAATTAATAAGCAAATATAGCAAAGATAAAAGAAGAGGCTTATTTTAAGACTTAGATAAAGTTAATAAGCAAATATAGCAGAAATAACATAAGGGGCTTATTTTAAAGAACTTACACTAAGTTAATAAGAAAAGATAGAAATAGGACCCATAACCAATAGCATTCCCTTTCAGTCAGGAACTGATGGTCTCATAACAGATTAGGTGAGGCTGGGACACGCTTATGCTAACTAGGGTAAATAAGTGGCCAATAGATAGAAGCTCAAATCGGGGGATTTGGACGAGGGGCGCAACTAGATTTTGTTTGATATGACCCATACCAACAGCATCCCCTTTTCAGACTAGTACCGATGGTCTCACAACACACTTAGGTGAGGTTGGACAGGACCCGTTCAGGCTAGGACTGATGGTCTCAC
Organism: Allium fistulosum; assembly: GCA_030737815.1. Classification (NCBI taxonomy): domain Eukaryota; kingdom Viridiplantae; phylum Streptophyta; class Magnoliopsida; order Asparagales; family Amaryllidaceae; genus Allium; species Allium fistulosum. The sequence continues at coordinate 343,422,411 of CM060904.1, forward strand.
AACAGATTAGGTGGGGCAGGGCACGCTTATGTTGACTAGGGCTTATAAGAGGTCAAAAGAGGGAGCAGCAGATAGTGCGAACTGGTGGTGACCGAGCGTGCGGCATCGAATTAGGGAGATAAGTCACTATTGAGTTCCAAAGCGCTAAACATGTGTCCTTTTGCTATGGGACCAAAAAGATGGGACTAGCTCACAATGGCACAATAGAGATAGAAAGCCGATCAAAGGGTAGAATTAGGATTTCAACCTAATTAAAATAGGATTACGATTTCAGCCTAATTAAAGTAGCTATCTAAGACCAGTGCAAACAATCACAATCAAAGCAAACAGTTAAATAGTATTTTGTTCCAGCTTTATCTTTTCCTTTTATACTAGAACTGTTGCTAAGTCTATTACCTTTATCTTGCTTAAAAATGCTAGTAGTTACTTTCACTCACCAGACTTATAGTCCGACCCACTCCCCTATTTCCCATTTTCCCCCTATAGGCCAGCAGAGGCAAGGACAACAGATTTGGATTTCTTGGAGACCCGTTTGCAGAGCTTTCTCATTCTTCATGTATTCCTTTTCTTTTCAGTTTTCTTTTCGCTTGAGTTTGGATGTACCGGTACTTTATGAGAGGGATGATTTTTATTATTATCTATGTACTGTGGTCTGTGATGATGTGACTGAGATGGTATTTTTCACGAGACATATGTATTCGGTTTTCAAGACATATTATGTATTTGATTTTATGACTCATTTTATGGAGAAATGAAGTTTAATTTAAATGTTTCCGCTATTTTATTTATTTTGTTATGTGAATCTTAGTCTCTGTAAAGATTTTAGCTATACCTATAATGCACCATATCCTTTAGTGTGTCCTTTTGGGTATACTAAGGGGCGTGGGGTGTTTCATTAAGATTCTAAGACTGATATTCTTCCTTCCTTTTGCACTTTACAAACACATATTACTCATACTCAAACATTCATTTTAGTTAGCTTTCATGGAAACTAGCCTTTCATTTCATGGATGGATTCTATGCTGCTTTTTGGACATCCCGCATTGTCAAGTTGTTTTTTGGTTCTCATATATTTATGTTAAAATTGTTTTATGTTTATGTTGTCATTATGTAAGTTCTATGTTTGTAATGTTTTTAAGACTAGCTTAAAAACTTCTGTTATGTTTGTATCAAATGCGATAGATTTGTTCTACTTTTGAGTAAGTTTTTTTAATCATTATTATGTTATCTAATATATGCATCATATCATCATTTCATAAGATATAATGTTTTAGTTATAAATAAATTGAGGATATCATTACTTTTTGTTAATGACAAAGGAGGAGAAAATCCGAGCATATTGATAGGGGGAGTTATATTTACTTTGCATTTTTTTAATTGAAATATATAGTTGTCATCATCAAAAATGGGGAGAATGTTAGATCCTACCTTTTCAATTTCAATGAGACACTATTATTTCCATATATATATATATATATGCATAATCATTATATATGTAGGAATATATAAGGAGATATGATGATCGACATTAAAATCGAGTTTGAAATTAAAGAAAGCAAATAAGTTTAATATCTTATTTTTGTCGTTTAGATTTTATGTATAATCTTCAATTTGATAATTATACACACACATACAAAAATACTTTTTGTAAATTATCTTTGCAACTTAACTATTTTATAATACACGTTTTTCAAAGAAAAAAAATCAATATATCATTTTATAAAGAAATATAGTATTTCAACAAAAAATGAACAATACAGTTCAATATCGGATATTTGGAAATTTTACCCCAGATGTCTGTATATGTTTTATCTAAACTACAGTAAAAATAGAACAAAATAGTTCATTCCCAAACGTCTGCAACTTTTATCGAAGACGTCTGTCTAACTTCATTTAAAAGAATATTTTAGTTCAATTCCAAACGTCTTAACTTTTCATACTAGACGTCTAAATTAAATCTAGACGTCTGGTACGAAAACTCTAAACATCTGAATGACTTGTTTTTTGTTCCTGTGCTTTCTACAATTTTTTATATCTGTCCAGACATCTGGGCACTTTTACTTAGACGTCTGGACTTGACGAACAGAGACAACTCTTCATAGAAATTCAAATTTTAAAGAGTCATCTTCCTTCACAAGAGTTGCAATTATTCAAATGATTGCAACTACTGATTTAGAACCTTTCAAAACTAAATAGAGTTGAGATTTCACTTTATAATTAACTAATATACTTTCTATCTTTCTAATCTATATTTACTTATGATTTACAAATATTTTCAACTATTTACTTCCTATAATTACACATTAAACCATCATCTCAAGGAGATTATAGGAAGGGTGTACTCAAATAGACTAATCCGTGTTGTCTAGAACAAACTCAGTCAAGAAATTTACTATAATTTATAGTCGAAGTCCCGTTGAAGTTGTTACAGGCACGAAGTCCTATTCGGCCACTCAGGCAGTTTGTAAAACCTGTTCTTCTGGGTTAAGTGAGGATTTTTTTTAATTCCAGAAGGAGTCTGGGACAGGACGTAGAATAGGAAGTTCGAAGCAGTATAAAAATCTCTGGTGCACTTTACTTATCGCAACTTTTATACTCCAAGTTTTATATAAGTTTTATATAAGTTTTATCTAATAGTTATAATCATATTACTCCATCCATATAGACTTTCACTTATTTCCCTATGATGAAATTGACCAAACAAAACAACAATCAAATCACGTTGAACATATATCAAATCAAGCATATAACAACCATATAACATATAATATAATCAAATGCACATTGAACTCAATATTCGTAGCCCTAGCTTACTAATTGCACATTATTTAATGTTTAGGAATTTGTTTTACCATAAATTCTACTCATCATGAATATCAAAAGTGTGGATCTATGGCTTAAGATCAAAAGCTCTATTATGTATATATAGTTCCTCATAGGAATTAAATACCTATCCAATATCAAAAGGATAATAGCCTATGAACCAAAAGCATGTTGATGAGACTCAAACTGAGGACTATTAGTGTCACTCATATCGAATGCAACGGCTACCAAGCTAACCTCAAACCAAAAGAATAGACCTTAAGGTAGGCTTCAACTGAAAGACTAAAGGCATCTAAGCATGCTACAGTTCGAAGGCTACATACTACCTTCAGACCAAATACAGAGATCTTTCTACGATCATCACCTCAAGATAAGGCTTCCAACAGTCATAACCGAGTATGCATGCCAACAATACCCACCTCACTCAACATAGGAGACCGAAGTTATTTCTATTCAAGGACTAAAGTGCCTTAATACGAGGTTGAGATCAACCGCTAAGATAGCCTTCATCTACATCAACGGCACAGATAGCCTAAAGCTTATACAAAGCATATGGGTTACAACACCCAAAGCTATTTATAGAATTGCTACATTACAATCCACGTTAATTTGGAATTAACAAGATAATGACATATGTCCAAATCTTGGCCCTACAAGCAGGCCAAGTCAAAATCTAAGAGAAGCGCTGCACATTAATGATAGAACTACAAATTGCCTATAAATACAAGGTATAGATCCCTATAAATGAAATTAGAACTTTGAAAGCCCGACCGCATACCGTTTAGCTCATTAGTAACCATCTTAATTCTCCCATACTCAATCTTTTTCAAAGAGTCATTAATGCAAAATAGAGCCAATTTGACCTTGTACAACAACTTGCATCATATTTGACAAAGTACAAAGACTTAGCAACAATGGATGTAGGGATCCATTCCCGAACCACTATAAATTCTCTATGTCATTATTTTCGGCATATTATTTCAATACTTCTTTCGGCTTAAGTATCTTGCCTTTGGCTAAAATTTTCATTTACCTTACTACTTCTAGAACTTGCTTTTGGAAATCTGGGGTGTTAGTTTGTGATTAAAAATCACATTAACATTTTTGGCGCAAGAAGGAGGGCCCCATTAACCTCTAATCCGGTATTTTACTTTTCTCACTGATTCCTATTAATTTTTTATTTGAAAATAAAATCTAAGTCTTATACAAGAAATAATCTTCAGTCTCTAATAGTTGAGAATGATGTTCAGGAAATAAACACCAAGATGGTGAATCAAACTGCCACTAGAGGATCGCCTCTTCACTTTCGACCGATGAACAATTTTGGAAAATGATGTTCACTTTTGTTGAAAACAGCACCAAGCACTTGGACGATTAACAAGGTGAATTAAAGAAGACATTTGAAAATATTGAAAAAGGAGTCGCTGCTATTATTGACGAAGAAAGTCAACCCCTGGTAGTTAGTCGAAACCTTGGTAAAAAGCCAATGACCAGGGAAGAAATTGAAGCTGAGTTTATTTGAAGTGTTGCTAATTAATGAAAGGAAGAAACGTCCTAGGAACCCAAAGAGGTCTAACAAGAAAGTGCCCCAACACCGAGCATCGAAAGGGTAAGCCTTATTGGGTCTAAAAGGGTACAACCCGAAAGCATAATTATTGATATCGAGTCAACTGAGCATCCAACTCTCAGCGGCGACCGAAGTTTGGAGAAATTGTTACTGGAGTTGTCTAAACATACCAAAACCTTCAAGATGAAAATTTGGGTTCTTATATGGAACCGAAAGTAAAATATATCCAACTGTTTCTTGTTGATATTATGAGGGCTCCATTATCCAAGGGATTTCGGATCCCGAAACTATCTTATGATGGATCAACTAATCCAGAAGATCATGTAGCTTTATAAAAAATATAGATGCAGACCATTCGGGCCTCAAATGAAATAAATTATAGTCCTTACTAGCCACCTTTACTAGGCCAGCATTGAAATGGTTCCAAAACTACCCTTCGAACTTGATCCATTCCTAGGATCAGTTGTCTACTAAGTTTATTACTCAATTTTCTACCTCGAGAGACACCTGAGCAGGGATGAGCCTGCTTGTTGATATTCAACGGAGGAGAGGTGAGTCCCTTAAAGACTACTGCAGACAATTTAATGATATTGCTGCTAATGTCAAAGGTAAGTCAAATGATTTCAAATCGATTGTTATAACTTACAAGCTCTAAAGGAACACTCCATTTTGAAGTGATTTAATAAGGTAGAAATGCATACCTTGAACGAGTCCTTTTTCAGGGTTCAAGGAGAAATTAGGATTGAAGAATTGAAAAGTGCCATGTGTAAAAGTCAAGAATGGACTAATTAAAGCCGAAAGTTCGTCCTAGCAAAAAAGAAAAAGCGAGAGTTCTAGGTTGTAAAAACTCTTCCTCTAATCGATTACTATATCTAAATATATGCTTTGACACAAGATAGAATTATGTATCCTCCACTAAGAAATGCGCATGATCCAAAGCCAAAACGAAGGGGCAAATACTGCTCTTTTTGTAGGTAATGAGGTCACGATGTGGAAGAATGCAAAACACTCAAGAGTTTTATCAACAAACCTGTCAAAGCCGCAAAGCTTGAAGAATTTTTGAGAACCAATAATGTGCAGGGGAACACCATCGATCGAAACTGAAATGTGCAACAATTGGCTTAATTTCTAAGATCATTGCCAACACCTTGAAACTTCATCAATGTGATTATAGGTGGCCCACATGTGGTTAAAACTTCATTACTTATTTTAAATTTAAAATATTATTTTTATTTATTTTAAATTTAACCTTTTATATTTAAAATGTTATTTTAATTTCAAAAAAAAATCAATTTAGGCCTTTATTTTAAGGATAAGCCTTGGTCTTACCTAATCTTTTTGGACTAGGCCAGTAGACAGGTAAGGCAGAGTACTTGATTACACAAACCCGACCTCAGACACTACTTTTCTAGACACCTTACTATATGGGTAAGCTTTAATAAGTTAGCCATAATACTGCTAATTTAGACTGCATAGGCTATTTAGCTCTGATATCTTTGTTGGAACTGGGCTAGCACGCAGTGAGGTTAATGGTTAAATTTCAAAAAAAGTATTCCATTTTGGACCTTATTTAGCCTATGAAGTATAAATTTATTTAGGTCTGATCTAAATTATTTTAAATAAAACAATATTTTACTTAATTTATAAATGAAGTATTGTTTATTATTAGCTATACATTATATAATATAACATGTGTATCATACACACATGTGTGTATACATGCATATGCAATATAAATAGTGTACATGGTTTAACATGCCCATGTAAAACTGTTGTGATTTACACCACAACGAACACATTAGCCCCTTTATATACATATGCTTTCTAATATATATGCCTACGTATACGTAGTTATATATATATATAATATAAATAATGTTTGTAAAATATAAATATTTACACACACATATGTACGTATAATTGAAATTATAAGATAAAAGTAATTATAAATATTGTTATAAATAATTTTGAATGCAGAATAAATTCAAAATTCAAATTTTAGATCTAGATCTATGTAATAAAATATCTAAATATTTCAGATTCAAATCAATATATTAGTGTTATATATATATATTATGTTCATTTCGGAATGATAAAATCTTTTTTTTTTAAATTCATATACATATATTTTATACATACATACCTATATATATAATTATATATATATATATTTAAAGATGTGCAAGGCCTTTATAATGTTAATAAAAATTTAATTTTTTTAATTACAAAATGATTTCGGCTTTAAAATAGTTTTTTTTAATAGTACGGAAATAAACCATCCTAAAAATTTAACAGAAATTTAATAACAAAATTAAATTTAAATAAAACAAGGACTAAAACGAAATTTTTTACAAACGTGCGAATTTGGCTATGAAACTTGCACCATTGCATTTGTAGCGATTTTCCAAACGATTTTCATACATAAAACTTTGAAATTAAAGTTAATATGAGAAGTTACGGACGTTGGAAGGATTGAAAATAAAATAAGAATTTTAAAAAAAATCATAAAAAATTCGCTGTGACTGGTCGACCCAAGATGATCGATGGTCGACCACTAGCGGTCGACCCAGTTGTCAAGTCGATGGACCATAGCCTGTGCATAGTCGAGCGTTGCGTGACGTGTTACAATGACCGAGATTCATTGCTTCGTCGCCAAGCTGAAATGTATGTAGCTGATAACCCTGAATATTCTCCAAGCTAAATCCAACAGCCTGAACTTGTTTCCAACTCCTATAAATTCAAGCCTAATCTAATCCTAAAATTCGCATAATGGTTCACTGTAACAAAACTCTACCCAATTCCAACTCCCCTCTAACCTTAAATTCTTCAAAAAATGAAATAAAATCAACCTAGAAGAACACTAGCAATTGGATCTAGATAGAACAAGTGGCGCTAGCGTACGGAGAGGAAATTCTCAGGCAAAACAAACATGAAGAGCTTAGGCTTGAGGTGATTAGAAAGAAACTTAATTAGATAATTATCTACAGTTAAATTTGCTATATTCTATATGATCTAGGATGCTAAAAATCTAATTTTAAACTATAAAACCCTAAAATTAAAATTTGTAATCTAGTGTAGAAATAAAATTACCTTGAATTGTTAAATTTGATATTGATCTAGCAGACCCCTTTAATTTAGTTAACTGTAAACCCTAAAATGTATAAACCCTAAAACGTGAAAACCCTAGATTGAAGAATTGAAATGGAAATTTGAAAAAAATTGGCTGGCCATGTTTACTGTAAATGGCGATTAACATAAACCTAAATTAAATATCAAAATTAGGAAACAGTGAAACCCCAATTTTTTTACCACGACCGGTCGACCCTCTCCTCGATCGGTCGATCGCTAGCGGTTGACCAGTTAGGGCTAGCAGCCGACTAGCTATCACCTGAAACCTGTGATTTGAACCTTGGCTTAAGGCCCAAGTTAATAATTAAAATTTATATGGACGTTAATTGTTTGTGGGCCTATTTATGGCCAGTTAGATGTATGTTAGGAGTAGTAGGGAAGCTAGTTCCCTATGAGAGGACGCTAGGTCATTGCGGTGTTGGGTAAATGTTCTTTACCCAATTGGAGGTCGATTATTTGAGTAGAAGCAATGTATATTTGCAAACGACACTCATAGGAGGTTCCGTAATGGAAACACAGCACTAGTGAGGATGCCTGATGGAGTGTGGTTCAACATCACTGGAACCCTAGTATGCACGATTTTTTGACACGACGTGATACAATTTAAATGGAGGATCCTGGCGCATGCAACAAGAGGTCAAACTACAATCGAGAGGTGGAAGCGGGTGCAAATGATGAGACACACTGGCGAGTCGGCATTTTGGGTTCTTCCTCTCTAGACATAGTGAGAAATGGGTAGTCGTAGTTAGAGAAAAATTGGTTCCTTAGTAGCCTAGTGCGGTGCCAATAGTGGGAATTTATTTCCCAGTAGCCTAGTAGCGGTGTTTTCATGCTTAGTAGCCAAGGGGGCAGTGTTTCCTTGTTTAGTAGCATTGTGGTGGTGTTTCCATGTTTTAGTAGCCAAGTGGCAGTGTTTACATTAAGTAGCTCTAGGAGCGGTGGCCAATCGTTAGTTATAGAGGTTCAATCTGTAATTCGATCCTTGTAGTAGCATACACAAGTTATAGTGTAGGTATATATTAGACAAAAACCCTAAGGTAATAGCCTTAGGAATTCATAGACACTTATAGTACGCCCTATGTCATCTAGCATAAATTAAAGTTAACTGCACATGATCATCACATATTAAGCTTATACACATTCGCCGGACTTTTGTCTGACCTACCTCCTTCTTTTCATCTTTCCCCACCATAGGATGACAAGTTAGCAATTGATTGGGCATAATACATGGAAAAATGAGCTTCACATTGAAGTTCTCATATTTTTTGTAGTCCATCATGTAGTTACTCATTGTATTAAAAGTCTGTAAAACATATATTGTGTTTTGAAACAGTGTAAATGGCAAATAAGTATTTTAGGGAGCTTTGCTGAATTGTCTATTTTTCAGTACTTATATTTTAATTCCTTCTACTGTGAGATCTAAAAATTTAGAATGTCTTAGAATTTACCCTTATAATTATGCTCTGTGACATTTTAATAATCCAACGGCTCATATTTCTTGGCATGACATGAGTCTTGAAGTCATACTAGGCTTTGGATCGGTGTCTGGAAGTGCAGGTTGTTACATTTGGTATCAGAAACACATTTAAGATTCCCTAGGTTTTAGAGAGAACGTACTTGAAAAGTTTTGAAAAAGGGGTTTTCCAAAAAGGTTTTCATAAGTTTTTTCAAAATAGACTTTTGAAAGGTATATATATATATATATATATATATAAAAGGTTTTAAAGGTTTTTCATATATATAAGTATAATAAGAAAGAATGATATCAAGTATTCTTGCTAAATACTATCTTTGGGAAAGTTGGAAAATAATTTCCAATCACATAGTGAGAATGAGTACAAGTTTTAGAAGAATGGCTCTAGAAAAGCAACTAAGATTCTGAGCACGAAGATCCACATATGGTTTCATCAGTATTTAAAGCGAGGAGATAAGATGAGCCTAACCCGATTAAGAGAGTGTAATTATAATTTTTTGATATGTGTATTAATACACAACAACCTATATATTTTGAATCATAAGGTAATTGTTGGCTTATCCTTTATAGAAGCGGGCACTTGTGGGTCAGAATAAGTGTTAAGGTTATAACAATTAAAGTGAGAAATAAACTTTTCACATTGTTTGGAATTTACCACGTAAAGAAAGGCTAGAAGAGGTTCTATACACTAACTAGTAGTAGCAAGTAAATTAGGGACTTAAGGATGAGCAAAGAATACTAGTACCACGAGGCCCATATAATAGGAATATGATATTGACTGCATGAAGGAGGACTTTACAGATTAAAGGAAGATTTCCCAATTAAAGTAGAAACAATATTCTCGTATTAGTAGTAGTCAAAATGACTCCTACTTATTTAAAGGTATGGCTCGAGCATTTCCATATTGGAGTTTGACACTGTATTGGAAAATAAACACGAGTTAACCATATTTGAAAAGAATAATGGAAACCTTATGCACTTAAGCATTGTCAGGTATAAGTGAGCTTAAGTAATTAGGTTGCTATTGTCTACTCCGATTTAAGTGATAAACCAATGAAAATGTTTTGTAAAAGTTAGAAACTGTAGATGTCTGATATTTTAAATAGAAAGAGAATGTTGGATTATGATATTATATAAATAAATCAGACGAACTTTATGGAAATTGTTTAAAAGAAAAAGTAGAGAATTTGATAAAAAATTGATTTGTCAATAACTATTTTAAAGCTTTTATTTTTCCTTTTAAACACATTGTTACGCTTGCCCTCCATGTGTAATTTGCTTTTAACAATAGAACTTTAGAAAATAAAAATAAAAGTTGAGAAGTAAGTAAGATCCGACTTTTGAACTCTTTTTATAAATAAGAAATGGTTGGTATCTGAAAGTGTCCATTGTTGATGTTTTTGTTAAACTCTAAAATAAAATAAAAGGCAATAAGTTAAAAAATTACATTTTCTTTAAAAATACATTTTTGTGAAAATTTCTTATTTATGAAAGAAAATTTTCAAATAGTGTGTTTTATGTGCGTTTTTCTTAGTTAAGCTCAATCGTTTTGATAATTTAATTAAAGAAAAATATCGTGATCTTAGTAAAAAGAAACGCTTGTTAAAATGATAAGAGAGTTTACAGTTCTAAAACTTACTGGTTTTGTGCATATAAAGTTAAAATCAAAAGTTTTGATTTAAAAGGGTAAAGTGAAAATATTATGACTGTCACTTAAACTTAAAAAGGAAAGAAATAGATCGAAGTTAGGCAAATAGGATTAAATAGCCCACTAGAACAGAATTGACTATGGAATATGAAAACCTTGAAATGGTTGAGACAGAGATAAAAAGGAAACATGGAAATTTAGTAGCCTTTTCAATCAATGGTTGAACTGGAAGGACGGAGTATTAGGTCAAACTTCCTGTAGTAGTGAAGGGTGAGCACTACCTTGTATCTTTTTACCCAAGTATGGTTTGATTCGTAGAATCTTTATGTGACGAATTTTTGAAAGTATGATTTGGATAAAACATATTCCCGAATAAGGAAAGAGTAAGTTGGGATGTTTTATTTTACCAAGGGATGTTGCTAATGCAAGAAGTTTTTCGATTTAAAGTGTAAAAAAAGGCCAAGTAGGGCCTACTTCAATTCTTATATAGTGAGTAAAGTGACAAAAAGGACAATTCCTTGATTTCATTAGGCAATCTAAATTGGAATGGTAAGTTCTACGCTGTAGCAGTAAGATCGATACCATATATGTGAGGGTATGATACTGTAGGCTATGGGTGGACCATGTGGACATGAGTGGGAAGTCGTATTAGTAGGAAAGTAGTTCACACAGTAGCATTATGCGGTGATCTTAGTGGAAATTGGTTTCCATAGTAGTCTATTGGTGATGTTTCCTTATTGGGTTCATCATTGTAGATGTGTTCTGCGTATGCCTATGTAATCTTGGAATTGTGGGGTTAGAAATTTGCACATATTGGAATTTGGAAAATGTTAGGTGGTAGTAGTCCCTGAAACTTATAAATTATGTGATAGTTCCAGATTTGTAAATTTAAATGACTAGTGCAAATAAAAATGAAAATTTAGTTACCATAGTAGATTGTTGGGTAATTAATATGGATTAACAAACACAATTCGGAAGCTGTTATAAAAATGGGAATAAGCTTAAGTAATATTTTAATTCATTAGAATGAAGAGGGTTGCAATGTAAATTCTTATGAATCATTAAGTTCGGATCTATAAAAAAAATCATTTGAAACGATAAGGAATACGCCTAAAAAGAAAGAGATGTATAAAATAGGGACATTTACCATAATTTGTACTGTCTATTTCAATAATTATGAACAAGATATTTCCTTGTAATTTCAAATGTAACACAAGTTCCCCTTTTGGGATAAGACATAGGAACTTACACTATCAACCTTTCCTTTGGAAGAGATGTAGTTCCAATGCATTAAAATACATAAATCCATAAGTATAAACCTAAGTATTAATCATCATATTATTGGATTAAAATGGCAAGGCGTCATTTCATAGTGAGTTGTCCTAACCATGGAATAATTGGAATAAAGTGATAAGAAGTTATATTTGGTAAAAAGTTCTCATTTATTGGAGAACATTTAGAGAGGGTAAAGTTTTGGAAGTTCAAACCACAAAAAGTATCCTATATAAGATTATAGTCAAGATTTTGTGAGGGATAGTTAATTCAAGGATTTGGGTCTCAATCAAGAAATAGATATTATTATTTGCATCCATTGAGAGTGCGAAGGCGATTTTCATAGAAAAGTAGATTAGAAAATTTTTGGTAAAATTTGGAGGAAGTGGTAAAAAGGATTCTTCGATCATCCCTCGGATTGGATGAAGACTATTTACTTAAGGAAATACATGGAAGACTAACTTAGAATACATTGTTGTGTGCATAACAATCACATGTAAATGAAGTATCACTTAGGTGATTATCACCAATGCTAGAGTGATTCTAAGTCATGACCTCAATTAATTTTAGATAGTTGAGTGCTGGCTTGTCGAACTTGGGATAGATCTATATAGACTCTAAATGTGATGCCTAGGTCTATGAATTTTAAAGGGCTAAAGAAACCATTTTGAAGTAATATGAGATTATTTAAAGTTGAATCGAAGTGGAAAAAAGTTTTTCTTTTTTCAACAATTTAAGAAATTACATTTTTGGGTACCCTTCGGTAAAGTAGAAAAATAGCAAAGAGCTAAGTAGATAATACCATAGAAGGAGACACCGTCCACATTTGTTTTGGCATACTTGGTATCTAGAAGTTAAGGTGATTAGGTATACACTTGATGAGTTAAGTTAGTATGTTCCGCATTAAGAATTTTATAGAGCTACAGTTTCATGAAAGCATACTTATGCTCAAGTTATTTAGCAGGGTGCATGTCGACACCATTTGACTTAGTAGCAAGGGTTGTCGAGAATCACTTATGCACATACATTGGGATTAAAGTTTTATGCCAGTGGTAAAGGATGGGAAATGCAATTGAAAAATATGGATAGATTTGTTTCATAAAAAGGATAAGGACTGCACAAGGTAGGCAGAAAAGCAAGTACTAACATGACATATGGGGTAGTCCGTGGAGCTGAGTCCAGTATAGTCCAAGGAGCTGAGTCCTCTACAGTCCGTAGAGATGAGTATGCAATTAGGAAGAAGACTAGTAGAAAATCCCCAAGGCAAGATAGTTTATGGATAAATGATTAGGGAGCCGTCATTAGGTACTTGTGGAATTGTCTATGCGATGCAGTTACCAAGGTCAAGCTGTGTCAGTTAGGGAAAGTTGGAAAAGATAGATGAGTCTTTTGTTCACCATGCACCTACCCGTATTTTTGGACATGGGACAAATCAACTTTATATTGAGATAATTAAACTGGTTAGAATCCAATAGGGAGACTGTGATGCCTCGGCTCCAGTAATCGAAATATAGAGGGAGTTTATCGTTCGATAACTCGGATCAATGGGCACAGAAGGAGCGATCTCTCATATACACTACTTAGGATCAACATAAATATGTTTCAATACCTGAATACATCTGAATAATATATATCTCATCTTGGTGCAAGAAAATGTACACGAGTTATAGACTTGAATAATATAGTATTAGAGACAAAAATAAAAATTTCTCAACTAACAGAATTAGAGTGAATAAAATAATGAATTTTATGTCATATCCAAATGTTTGATACATCATCTCATATATATACAACTCTTCAAATCCACAACAACCAATACAATGTCATTTCAATATAATTATAAACAAACTCCATACCACAAACCACAAAGCATATACATTCATATCAAGCCTGTAGAACAACCTTAGTCTGACCCGAGGAGTTGTCACAAAACAAAACCTTGAGTCGGGCTAGACATTCAGCTATGAGTATAATAGTGCAATAGAAATAGATGAATGTGTTGTGTAGGGTTTTATGGAGCATATAAGTTACACACTGGGTCAAACACAAAACAAATTCTCAAATCCTCATTTTCACAAATCAGTTATAACACCTATTTTCACAGCAATATTGAATATAATATACACAATTGCAACTCTAATCAACTGGGATATCATATCCTATCATTTTACTTATGAGTTGCCTTTTTTTGTATAAATTCAAACCAATATACGAAAACAGTCATTTTCAAGTTAAAACGGCATTTCTACTAATGCTTATGAGAAGGCTAAAATATCTTCTTATCTTGTAAATCCCAAGAGGATTGCGCGCTGATAATCTCATCTGTGGATTTACCATCTACATAAACAAATCTACCCTGGCAAGTCATCTCAGATTATTTCACCGTATACTTCTGATTCGTTGTGATGTGCACTTCACACGATCTCTTAGTTACCGTACCCTTCACGTATCTAGAGACATGATAAATCTTACTAGTATTATAGTTCACTGCATCAACTGCATCATATCTCCATCGGTGGTGCTACTTCTCCTCGTTTGCATTGCGTCTCCGATGACCTTCATTATATTTGATAGCTTTAGATGTCCTGGCAATAGATTATTTGGACAAAGTGACGAGGGACATGGTCGTCACGATTTGGGTTGTAACCCTCGAATCAGTAAGCTAGGACGAACACTAGCAGTCTAGTAGTCAAATCCTATGCTGAACTCGAGAAATGACATTCATTCCCGAAATATCATTTTAAACCCATCATATAGCCCGTTGAATTAGTCATGTTAATGAATATGGTTTAATTTGCAGATAACATCATTATTTACAACAAATTTAAACATGACATTGAGTATGAATAATTGGTCTAAAAATGAAATAAATAACTTCAAACGATGGAATTTGAATTAAATAAACGTGTATGATATCATCTAAATAAGTATATAATCATACAAGACCAAATTATTTCAATCAATGTGGATTTTGAATTAATTGACTAGGATTTATTCTTTAATCCTAGTATTAATTCTAAGTATTAAATAATTTGAATTTAATCTTTAAAAATATGAAATTTTCTATAATTCTATAATTTCTCAAATGGGTAAATAAATTATACTAAAATATTCTATGTTTCATAACGACCCTAATGACGCGAACCGCGTCCCGAACGGATCTTATATAAAGAAGGTATAGTCGATTCAAGTTTGGGTTTTAATTGGAAATTTATAATATACAATTTGGTAAACGTTATTATAACTTCATTATTATATTTATAAACTTTGTAGGGGATTTTCAAATCTTTTCCATTCTTTTTTTGTTTTATTTTTCTTCTTTTAATACACATTTTCCTGTTCATGAAATGTAACCATTTTCCCTTCTTTTCTTATCCAATTTAGCTCCTTCCCTTGTGCATGAAACATGCACACGTCCCTCTCCTTTTCTTTTCTTAGCCACTACATTACATATATGTGTGTGTGTGTAGGCGTAGGTACATGTATTAAAAAATTCCTTCGCACATCATCACTAGCTCTCACTTTCTCTTCTTCTCTTTTTTCTTCTCCTTCCCTTCATCAGCTTTTCGGCCATGGTCCCACTTCCTCAGGCCACCGGCGACCGAACCTAGACCATCGTTCCACTCAACTACCCAATACGATCCTACCGGTATCTTATATTCTAACCGTAACGCATCCATTTACGGTACGGATGCGAACATGATGGTGTCGAGGCCCGTCGGTAAGGCAAAAGCTAGTCAATTTGTTCGTCTCACTTCCTTCTACATATTACCATTTGGTTGCATGCCCAAATTCATCTTAAATTTTGAGTTATAGATGACTGAAGTTTGGTGATGGTATGTGTAATTCATATATATCTTTACGTGTAGTCATATATATATATATATATATATATCATGCAAAGTATGTTTTCATACCACCGACATGATACCCTTAATATATATTATATTCACTTTTCATATATATAACACAAGTACCGATATCTGTAGTAAATTATGAGAATAAAACGAGGTTTACTCACGAAAATGCAATATTATATTTCACTGACTTTGTTATGTATGTACTTATATATTCTATTGCTGACCAACGTACACAGAATGGAACAAAACAATTACCAAAAGGAAGTATACTCACTAAAAATGAAGATGGAGATAAATACACTCGTTTTGTTGACGAAGAAGATGAAGCAATAGAGGAAATGAAGGAAAAAAATGGCAGCGTATACGTATTGAAGAATTATGGTTGAAAAGATTGAATGATGCATGGGTGTGTATATATAGGCTGGGGATGGAAACTTTAACACTATGGTTTTATAAAAAGTTAACTTATAATGATGGTTTGGATAAGGATTAGAAACTGCGGTCAAATAGAAAATGTCCAATTTATTTTATTTTACTTTTAAATAATTTTACACCCTTTAAATACTTTTGCACCCTTAAACGCGTTATTATCCTACCGCGATTTGATCTCCGATTGAAATTCCGTTCGAAATGTTTTAATTCAGATTTTATTATATAATAATTTTTCTTTTTGAAAAATATTACTTTTGAATTTCAGCAATTGTTTTACTTTTCAAAACAAATCCAAATAAAATTTCCAAAATAAAATTCTATTATTATTGATTAAATAGTGGGATGTTACAAACTCCCCTTCTTAAATAAATTGTGTCCTCGTAATTTTAGAAGAGTACTATAATCGATCTAACCGATAAAGTTAACTAGAAAATATAATATACACATATCATTATTTACTACGGTTTCGCTGCGTCACTCTGATAAAATTAGATATAAGTATCAATTTCCTTTAAAGAATAATTTAAACTTTCAAATTTTATCGCAAGTACACACATATATATACATACTTACATATATATTCTACCTTGATGATCGACCCTTTCGATCATTCAATGACTCGCACATCACATGTGAGAGTCAAATAAAAATGGGTAAACATCCTAAGTCTCATTCCTCTAAAGTCAAAATGTATCTCTATCTCTGTATTATTTCAACCTAGGCTCTGATACCGACTTGTGATGCCCCGGCTCCAGTGATCAAAATATCAGAGGGAGTTTACCGTTCGATAATGCAGATCAATTGGCATGGAATGAGCGATCTCTCGTATACACTACGTTGGATCAACGCGGATACGTTTCAATACCTGAATACATCTGAATAATATGTATCTCGTCTTGACGCAAGGCAACGTACACGAGTTATAGACTTAAATAATACAACATTAGAGACACAAATAAAAATTCCCCAACCAACAGAATCAGAGTGAATAAAATAATGAATTTTATATTATATCCAAATGTTTGATACATCATCTCATATATGTACAACTAATCAAATCTACATCAACCAAAACAATGTCATTTCAATATAACTGTAAACAAACTAATTACTCGCCATCATCATCGGCACCAACTCCATATAATTATAAACAAATTAATTACCTGAAAATAGAATAAGAATATTTTTTAAATCACAAAAAATTCACCATGACCGATCGACCCAAGATGATCGATGGTCGACCGGTAGCGATTGACCAAGGTGTCAAGGCAGTCGAATGTAGCCTGTGTAAAGTCGAGCATTACGTGATGTGTTCCAACGATTGAGGTTCATTGCTTCGTCGCCAAGCTGAGATGTGTGTAGCTGATAACCTTGAATATCCAAGCTAAATCTAGCGGCCTAAACTAGTTGCCAACTCCTATAAATTCAAGTCTATCCTAACCCTTAAATTCGCATAATTGTTCACTGTAATGGAACTCTGCCCAATTCCAACCTCTCTTCTAAACCTAAAATTCTTCAAAAATCAAAATAAAATCAACCTAGAAGAACACAAACTATTGGATCTAGACGAAACAAACAAAGCTAGCATATGGAGGGGAGATTCCCCAACAAAGTAAATAGAAGAGCTTAGGCTTGAGATGAGTGGGAACAAATTTAATTAGATGATTACCTATAGTTAAATTTGCTCTATTCTATATGATCTACGATGCTAGAAATCTAATTTTAAACTGTAAAACCCTAAAATTGAAATCTGTAATCTAGGTAGACCTAAAATTACTGTGAATTGTTAAACCCGATATTGATCTAGGAAACCCCTTTATTTAGTTAACTGTAAAACCTAAAATCTATCAACTTTAAAATATGATAACCCTGGATTAAAGAATTGAAATGGATATTTGAGAAATATTGGCTGGTCATGTTTACCGTAAATGCTAAAACCAGCAAACGCTGAAATAATTGATTAACGTAAATCTAAATTATAAATCAAAATAAAAAACAGCAAAACCCCAATTTTTGACCATGATCGGTCGACCCTCACCCCGAGCGGTCGACCGGTTGTTACTTGAAACATACGATTTGAACCTCGGCCTAAGGCCTAAGTTAATATTAAAATTTACATAAACATTAATTGTTTGTGGGCCTATTTATGGCTATTTGGATGTATGTTAGAAGTAGCAGGGAAGCTCTTCCCTATGAGAGGACGCTAGGTCGTTGCAGTGTTGGGTAAATGTTGTTTACCAATTGGGAGTCGATTATTCGACTAGGGGAGACGTATTTTCGTAAATGACACTCATGGGAGGTTCCACGGTGGATGTGCAGCACTGACGAAGATGCTAGTTGGAGTGTAGTTCAGCATAATGGGAATCCTAGTATACACGATTTTTGATGACGCGACGTGATACAGTTCAAATGGAGGATCCCGACGTGTGCAACAAGAGGCCAACACTACGATCAAGAGGTGGAAGCGGGTGCAGACGATGAGACACATCGACGAGCCAGCATTTTGGGTTCTTCCTCTCCAGGTATAGTAAAAAATGAATAGTCATAGTTAAGGGAAAAATGTGATCCCCAATAGCTTAGTAACGGTGATAGTAGTTGGAATATATTTCTGCATTACTCTGGTGGCAGTGTTTTCATAGTTAGTAGCCAAGAGGGTGATGTTTTCACGTTTAGTAGCATTGTGGTGGTATTTTCATGTTACAATAGCCTAGTGGTTGTGTGCGCATTGAGTAGCTCTAGGAGCGGTGGCTGGCCGTTAGTTATAGAGGTTTGATCCGTAGTTTGATCCTTTTAGTAGCCTAAATAAATTATAGTGTAGGTATGTATTAGACGAGAACCCGTAGGTAAGAGACCTTAGGAATTCTTGGACACTTATAGTACACCCTATGTCATTTAAAGTAGAATTGAAGTTAGCTGCACATGATCATCACATATTAGCTTGTACTTCTGGACTTTTTTCTGAACCACCCTCTTCATTCCATTTTTACCCACCACAGGAAGACAGATTAGCAGTTGATTGGGCATGATACATGGAGAAAGGAGCTTCACATTGGAGTTCTCGTATTCTTTGTTGTTCATCATATAGTTGCTCACTGTATTAAAAGTTTATAAAACATATATTGTGTTTTGAAACAATGCATATGACAAATAAGCATTTTGGAGACCATTTTTCTGAAATGTCTATTTTTCAATACTTATATTTTAATTCCTTCCGCTGTGAGATCTGAAAGTGTAGAATATCTTAGAATTTACCCTTATAATTATGCTTTGTAATGTTTTAATAACCCAACAACTCGCGAGTTCGAAAGTCACATTAGGCTTTGGATCGATGTGTCGGGAAGTGGGGGTTGTTACAGGAAATTTTTACAAAATTTAATTATTTTTCTAATTTTCAAAAAAATATTTTTAATACATGTACATAATTATATTAGATATTTTATAATATATACATTTACATCATATAAATTATGTGTAATATTTAAAATAAATTGTGTTTATTTTATTCGATTTATATATGTATATGGAAAAATTCCTTATTTTCGAAAAGTAAAATTCTCTTAAACTAATAAAATAAATATACATAATTTTATAAACTTATGTTTGATTTTAAAATCAATTTTTAGATAACATTTTGATATTACTTAAATACGATATTTTTTATTTACAACCGTGACACACACATGTGTGTATATATATTACCATATACATATATATATATAATTAAATATATACACCTATATTATCAACTAATGTAGACAACATAGACATATGTGGATTCGTGATAATTCGTATATTATCTAAGCATATAATGACGTATGAATAATTATACATATAAATGTATTTGTAAATAAAAGATTTACCTAGTCTATAGCCTAGATGAAACATCATGAAATGCCGAATCAAAGAACTCCTTCAATCAGTATCCAGAATCTAGAAAGAGCTACCAATCTAAAAGCAACAACCACCGATCTTCTATTTGTATTTAAATTGTGTTTTCAATGCTTTAAAAATTAGAGGAGGAGGGAAAGTATGGTCGGCTTTTGCTAGGCAAGATGGAGCAACAATTAGAGAGGAGAAAGTGGAGTTTTGAGATATATAAATAGTGTAGATCTAGGGAGCAAAAGGGGAATTCAGATCCACTTTTTCCCCCTACTATTTCATCTCAATTTGAATCAATATTCAACCACCAAACTCCTATAATGACCGGCCATATCTAGGCATCCTTGACTTCTTTAAATGCAATCAAATAAATATGCAATTAAATCCAATACAAGTACATATCGATATCGTATATAAATAGGTCTATCTATAACTTTTATACACACACTATTTAATATTGACTGACACACATCAAATAAAATTTTACAATTAATATTTCATAAATATTAATTAATATAATTAATTTATAATAATTATAATTAATTCTACTATATATTTATGCTATGTATGGTTGTGCGGCTTCGTACCGCGTATCCTTCTTATTAAAAAAACAATTATAATTAATTAAATCAGGTGGTATTATGAGTATTCAACTTTTTGATAGTATGAGTCTTGGGTGTAAATTTGATCATCGATTTATATCGAACAATTCGAATATCAACATTCACACATCACTTTAGCTTGTGGTGTGATATTATGGCTAAATTTATCACTTACATAGCTTGTTAAAATCCAGTTTTACTTATTTTAAGGGTTACCCATTAGTGACAATTATTTACACCAATTCTCTTTGTCAAGACTATGTCACGTTAGGACTTATGGAATTAAGTAATGGTCAGAATTCCCATATCCTTCATATTCAAAGTTTTAGTCCAAACACAAAGTTCTTGGTTCAATAATAACAATTATTATTAACTAAAATGATTTGGTCGGAGACTTGACTTTTAGTTGACTTCAATTGACCGTGACACTAACCTCATTTAACCGAGGAGACAAATTCTCTCCTGAATAGTGTCTCACTTCCAATGCTTCCACTCGATCCCATTATAGTCGTTCGATGGATGCTATGCCACGATTTACTATAATTAAAGCGGGGTTTCCATATTAAAGCTCAATAGTATTTTCAAGTCAAAGGACTTGTGTAATATTGTCACATCGATACTTTCTGTTTGACCTTAGTTATATTAACCAATAGAAAACTATCAAGTGAGTCATTTCATTGTTATCCAAAAACTATCGGTACGTAACCCTTTGGTGTCCCTAGCAGCCACGATTAATACACTGCCCAACATTTGAAGAGCGTTACATTTTCTAGTCTTAATGGATGTATCGATATCCAATCTCGATGTGTCTTATTTAGGAATATTTAAAACAATATGTTTATATTATTATAATAAATTACTAATGATTACAACACATTGTAACTACTATCACAAAACATACCGTTTATGGATTTTCTTTTAAGTATGTACTTCTAATTAAATTAATTAATTAATACAACACATGATATCAGTATATAATATAAAGAAAACACTTTTTATTGCGAACAAGATTAGTTATCGAGTTAGATACATGTAACAATTACATAATTGCCTCTAAGGCATACCTATAACTCTATCATCTACTCAGTAGCACTTCAGGTCGATGGCTGGTCGACTCTCCCCAAGCGGCTTTAACGGATAACTCATCTAACAAGGACAAGATGACTAAGCACATCCTAAACTAGTCTACATTGGCCCGGTTCAACTACAAACGATTCTCTCATATCGGCTCACACTAAGTTTGGCTCCAGGTCAGCATCGCCTACTCAACATCACTCCAAGTCAATTGCCAGCCATGTCATTAGACAAAATCAAATAAAGCATGATCCGTCTTTGGTCCGGCTTCATCACAACCACCTTTTATCTATCCCAAGCAGCCTGTCTCATCATCTCATAATCAGTTTGGCACCTCTCTTGCAACCTAGTCCATAGCACCATTCAACTCTCCTCGGAAAACTTAGGCATTAAGCAATTGACCTACTTGTTAGGAACTCCTATCTACAAGTTTTGATGATGACAAACCACATTATAATAATTATTCATATATCTCGTATCTTAGTTTTTTTGCAAATTCTCAAGGATACAAATCAAAGTATGGAACATAGATCACAGCAGTTGAAAGTTAAACATTTTATACAAATCTTAGAAATAGAATGTAAAAATCTCCCAGGATTTTGTACATAGAAAAATATACATACTTCCAAATATAATAGAATTCAACATCTACCAGACGTCTGGTTTATTACTCCAGACGTTTGGTCGGAGCCTCTGGAAATTTTTCCACACAACGCATGACCAAACGTCTGGTCATCATAATCCAGACGTCTGGATTTGGCTCCGGGAGTTTTTTAAAAATTACAACTGTCAAAATATGAAAGGCTACTATATGCATCTCTTCTTCAATTCAGTTCTATTCAAACAGAAGCATCTCCAGAAACGAAGAGAAATGGTAGCAACACTTCAAACCAACCTTTTTAACAACTATAAATACATCACAGATTTTGCAATCAAATAACTAATTTTCTGATTTCTATTCTCTACATTGACTTTGCATTCAAATTCAAGATTACTCATTCTTTGCTATCAATATTTTAACCAAAGATCATTAACTTTGGTTCAATTATCTTCCATATTTTCAAAGCACACATAAATTTATATCTATACATATCCAGTGGAGATTATAGGAAGACTTGTGCATATTGTCAGTGTTATTCAGAGCACATTTTTGACGAAAAATCTCTATTGTAACAAGCCTATTCGTCCGGGTGAAGTAAGGATTATTGATTAGTGAAATTCCGAAGAGGAGCTTCGGGGTTGGACGTAGGACGGGAGGTCCGAACCAATATAAAATTCCTGGTGTTATTACTTTTAATTTTACCTGCATTATTACTCTGTGCAATTCATACTATCATACACCCACTTGTCATATACTATATACATATACGATCCACATAGACTTTCAATTGGTATCAGAGCAAGGTTAGTTCAAATCACAGTAACACATGTTTGAAAATTGTTAATATGGCAAGTATCTTTCAAAAAGGTTAGTCAACTGCACATCCTCCACTATTCACCAGATCTAATTATGCATATTGGTCAACCCGAATGAGAATTTTTATGGAAGCAAATGGTTTAGAAATATGGTCAGCAACTCAAAATAAGTATGAAGCACCCAAAACAAATATTAGCACATGGACAGATGCACAAAAAACCGCTGCTTCTAATAATGCTAAAGCTATGAATGTACTATTTTGTTCTCTTGATAAAAATGAAGTCTCACGTGTTATGTTATGTACTACTGCATATGATATATGGCGCACTTTTCAAATTACACACGAAGGTACAACCAAGGTCAAACAAACAAAAATATTAATTTTACAAAATCAATTTTCATCTTTCAAAATGAAACAAAATGAGTCAATTGTTGACATGTATTCAAGATTTCAAACCATACAACACGATCTTATGGCACTAGGAGTTAAATTTACTGATTTTGATTTAATATCTCGAATTCTCAACTCTTTAACAATTGAGTGGGAAAGAAAATTACTAGCTAACGAAGAAGCTAATGATCTCTCTGTACTCAAAGTTGAAGAGTTGATTGGAAATTTAATGTCATATGAAGCAAATTTGCAGGCCAGAAAGGAGCAAAATCATGAAAAGAAGAACATAGCATTTCAAGCAAGCAATGAAGATTCTGAACTAGATGAAGATGAAATTGTTTTTATTGCCAAGAACTACAACAAATTTAAGAAATTCAAGAAAATGACTAGATTCCAAAATAACGGAAGATCAAACTCATCAAATCAAACTTCTATTAAGTGCTTTGGATGTGATCAATTTGGACATATGAAGAAGGATTGCCCAAAACTCAACATCGAGAAGAAGAAAAATAATTTTGAGAAATTTAAGAAAAAGAGAAAGGCATTCCAAGTCACATGGGATGACTCTGACTCTTCTTCTTCATCCGATAGTGACAGTGAAAGTGATATAGAGCAAGCAAATCTATGTTTCATGGCACACACTAATGAGGTATGTCCCAATCTTAGTTATGATGAAATTTTAGAAATAAGTATGGAACTCGATGACAAATATAGAGAAACTAAAAAATTAAATAAGGAATATGTTGCTAAAATAAATCGATTAGAACTTGAAATAGGGTTACTAAAAGAGGAAAAATCTATTTTAGAAGAAGAATTAGAAAATGCTCAAGAAAAATGTATAGATCTTTCTATTGAAAATAATGCTTTATCTTGTGAATTAGAAAAGGTTAAACTAGAAAATAATAAAATTAATAATGAACATACTGTCTTAAAAGATAATCTTGAAAATTCAAAGTCTGAAAATATTGATCTTAAAAATAAGTTAGATAAAATTACAAATAATGTTGCAAAATTTAACAAAGGAAAACAAGACTTGGAGAATTTAATTAAAATTTCCAAGCCATTCAAAAATCGAAATGGAATAAGATTTTAGAATAAAACAAAAATTACAAAGTATAGTAAAATTTATACTAAGTCAAAACCTTCTTTCAAAAATAAGAAATTAATCATAAATTCAAAAATGATTAAAATATGGGTTCCTAAAACAAATAACAACCTAATTAAACAAAAATATATAGGTAATTATATGAAAGAAGTAATTCACAATAATAATTACATTTCTAAAGGAACCAAACCATCTTGGGTATGGTTAGCCTCACAAACTAACACTTTGGATCCAAAAATAAAATGGGTACCAATTTAAATATTTTTATTTTTTACAGGTATCCAAATACAAAAATAAAGAGAAATGGATATTAGATAGTGGATGCTCCAAGCACATGACAGGAAATGCTCACATGCTGTCAAATATAAAATACATTGATGGTGGCACTGTAACTTTTAGTGATAATTCAAAAGGGTTCGTCATTGGCATTAGAGACGTCATTAATATCGGTATCTCTAACTCTCCTATTATTACAAATTTTTATTAGTAGAAAACCTAAAACATAATCTTCTTAGTATAAGTCAGTTGTGTGATAAAGGTTTTGAAATAAAATTTAAAAAGGATAAATGTAAAAATTTTGACCAAAGCAAAAAATTTACTCTTTGAAGGTTTTAGAAATCGTAATATATATATCCTAATTATGAACATTAAAAATAATTCAGATTTATGTCTATCCGCAAATCATGATGATCCTTGGATTTGGCACAAACGTTTTTGTCATATAAATTTTAAATATATCAACAAACTAGCAAAACATGATCTAGTTAGAGGTCTACCTAAAATTAATTATAAAATTAAAAATTTATGTGATGCTTGTCAAAAGGGTAAATTAAAGAAAAGTTCTTTCAAATCTAAAAATAAAATATCTACTAAGCAACCATAAGAATTACTTCATTTAGATTTATTTGGACCAACACAAGTACGAAGTATAAATCATAACAAATATGTGTTCGTAATTGTAGATGATTTTTCAAGATATACTTGGACATTATTTTTAAAACATAAAAGTGACACTTTTGGAATGTTTAAAATCTTTGCAAAACGGATTACTAACTTAATGGATTTAAAAATAAAAAATATACGCAATGATCATGGAGGAGAATTCAAAAATGAATTTTTTACTAATTTTTGTAACAAAAAGGGAATTAGTCATAATTTTTCGATTCCACGAACACCACAACAAAATGGTGTAGTTGAAAGGAAAAACCGAACTTTACAGGAATGTGCACGAACACTACTAAATAGTAGTAATCTACCCAAACATTTCTGGGCTGAAGCCATTGCCACTGCATGTTATGTATTAAATCGTGTCACACTTCGACATATGAATAAAAATACATGTTATGAAATATTTTATGGAAGAAAACCAAAAGTTTCGTATTTCAGAACTTTTGGGTCAAAATGTTTTATTTTAAATACTAAAGATAATCTTGGAAAATTTGATCCCAAATCGGATGAAGGAATTTTCATTGGTTATTCAAAACGTAGTAAAGCTTATAGAATTTATAATAAACGAACAAATATTATAGAAGAAAGCTTACATGTGTCTTTTGATGAAAATTTCCAACAAACTATTAAAGAAGAAAAAGATGAAATTTTAACTCAAAATCAAACTGAAAATATAAATAATATGAATAATTCATCCTCTGATAATAATGAAAATATTTTAAGATCACCCACACGAACATTAAAAAATCATCCTTTGGATAATATAATTGGAGACTTAAATTCTCGAGTCACTAGAAATAACTTAAATCAAATGAGTCATGTTGCTTTTATCTCAAATACAGAACCTAAAAATTATAAAGAAGCATCTAAAGATGATTCTTGGATCTTAGCAATGCAAGAAGAATTAAATCAATTTGAACGTAATAATGTATGGGAACTCGTTCCTAGACCAACAGATCAATCTGTAATAGGAACAAAATGGGTTTTCAAAAAAGAAGAAGATGAAAATGGAAATATTATTCGTAACAAAGCAAGATTAGTGGCTCAAGGCTACAACCAAGAAAAGGGAATTGATTATGAAGACACATTTGCTCCCGTAGCTCGTCTCGAAGCAATTCGCGCTCTACTTGCTTTTGCATGTCATCACAACTTTAAATTATTTCAAATTGATGTTAAGAGTGCCTTCTTAAATGGTTTTATTAAAGAAAAGGTTTCTGTAGAGCAAACACCATTATTTATTCATGAAAAATATCCAGATCATGTTTTTAAACTCAAAAAAGCTCTATACGGCTTAAAACAAGCACCACGTGCTTGGTACGATCGACTAAAAACTCATCTACAAAATTCTGAATTTAAGATAGGCAAAATAGATACTACACTATTTATAAAACATAAAAATAATGATATATTAGTTGTATAAATATATGTTGATGACATCATATTTGGATCGACTAATGAAAGTTTATGTAATGAATTTTCTGAAATAATGAAAAATGAGTTTGAAATGTCACACATGGGCGAATTAATTTTTTTCCTAGGATTACAAATAAAACAATTGGACAATAGTATTTTTATAAATCAAGAAAAATATTGTAAAGATTTACTAAAATGTTTCGGAATGGAGAACACCACTAGTAAACCAACTCCTATGAGCACAACTTTATATTTAGATAAAGATGAGAATGGAAAAGACTATGATCAGAAATCTTATCATAGTATGATCGGCTCTCTATTATATTTAACAGCTAGTAGACCTAATATAATGATAAGTGTCTGTCTGTGCGCTCGATTTCAAGCTCAACCTAAGGAATCACATCATTGAGCAGTCAAACGAATTTTACGGTACTTAACTAACACCACAGATTACGGCTTATTTTATCCTAAAGATACGGCCTTTCAACTCATATCATATAGTGATGCAGACTTCGGAGGATGTAAAACAGACAGAAAAGGCACAAGTGGTACCTGACGCTTTATCGGACAATCTTTAGTTTCATGGCTTAGCAAAAAACAAAATTGTGTTTCCCTCTCTACATGTGAAGCAGAATATATCTCTGCCGCCTTAGCTTGTGCTCAAGTCATCTATATGCAACAAACACTTAGAGATTTCGATAAAATAATTGAAAAATCTCCAATATACTGCGACAATACTGGTGCTATCAATTTATCTAAAAATCCAGTTAACCATTCTCGAACTAAACATATTGAAATACGACACCATTTTCTTAGAGATAACGTAGAAAGAGGAGTAATATCTTTAGAATTCATTAACACCGACAACCAGATAGCAGACATTTTTACAAAACCATTATGTGAAAAATCATTTATAAGACTTAGAAGAGAACTCGGAATATGCTCCTTATCTGAACTTTAAGAAACACAGGAATAAAATTTAGAATTTTTTTTTACCTCTCAAAATTTTAGTGGCTAACAGGCCATCAAATATTCTATACCCAGTTTTTCTGCAAATCACTAATATTTTGTCAAATAAAACAAACAAATGTTTAAAATAGAAAATTCTATTCTTATATATATATATATATCAAAAAAAAATTTCAACCAAATCACAGTAAATTTCTAATATACCTTTGTTAATCAATATCAAAGTTTTCCAACATGTCATCTGATCACAACTCCACTTACCCTACCATTGATTTTTCATCTCCATCATCGGATTATACATACACATCTCCTGCAAAAACAACTCCAAAATCATCTCCATCCCTTCACATTGTTCCCTCGCCTACATACCATACTGGCTACTCTCCATAAGGAAAGAAAGCCAAACGTGGGATTAATCTTCAAACATCCTCTCTTTCGGACAAAGCCGACGAAATCCATCATTATCAAAAAGAAATGATGGATGTACAAAGAGAAATGTATTACGAACAAAAACGCCAGGGAGCTCATTTAAATTTTCTGGAGAAATGCATCCTTTCCATATGTGGACATTCTCCTACTAAGGATTGTGTTCATGTATGATCTCCTCGTCTAACCGAAATTCCTCCGCATGCTCGTCATATAACTCCACGTAAGCTATGGGGAGAAGGAACATCTGAAGACCAATTCAGTCCAGTACCTCTGTTTTGGTCTCCGATACGAGCATCAAAAGAAAATACAAATGCAAAACCAAATTCATGGGAGAAAAAGTAACTTTGTTCTTCTAAGTATCATATTTCGTATATATATAATATATACATATGTAATATTTATATTCTAAGTTGTAATAAGATTCAATCCATTCAAGCATATATCTTATATCTTGTTATTACTATAAATAAAAATCTGAAAAATCTCCAACTAAGAGAAAAATAATCAAAATATCAAAAAACTGTCACAACAGACATCTGAAATGTATGACCAGACGTCTGATTACACGCTCGGAAGTTTCTTTCAAAATTTCTGCAACAACCAGACGTCTGGCCTTGTTTTCTGCCTACTATAATATAAAACATTTCAAAGGCCAAAACGTCTACCTTATCTATCCAGATGTCTGGACTTTGTTTCTGCCTATAATGATCTGCTGTCTTTCAACTATATTACAACATCTATTCATTTTTTAGCTCATCCTTTCATTCTCTACAAAACCCCATTAAAACCCAGATCTAAAAATTTACTTCCAATTTTCAGAAACAATGCCTCCAAAATAAAAAATTATAAAGAAACAAAAGAAAGATCAAGGATCTGCATCTCAATCAATTGTTGTCACCGATTCTCATATCAAATCATGGCTTGATCAAAGCTCTAGTTCCATCAAAAGATTTGAAGATTTGAAAACTATGAAGTTTCATCTAGGCCCCTTCTACCAACTACTACGATTTCCTCTCTGTGAAATGCACTCATTATGTGAAGATGCCGAGGTTAACTATCTTATTGAACAAGGACCAAATGAGGTAACCATAGATCAGCTCGCTATTTTTCTCTTTTACTCAAATCTATGTAATTCTTCCATTTGGAATCCTGAAGATGATGAAAATTGGCTTTGGACTAGTGTATATGGTAAAGTCATCAAACTTACTCCTGGTATGTTAGGACGAATCCTCCATTGTTCTTACACAGATATCGAATTAAAAGACATACCGGACAAAAGATTTTTACCCTGTGATGAGGTCACTCACCTCCTTTGGGAAGATCATATGGAACAATGGAATACAAAGAATCTTCGACCTAGGGCAAGATTATTAAATCATATGATTATTAACACTATAATACCAAGAAAAGGAAGTCATGAGCAAATATATGAAACTGATCACAAAGCCATGTATGCTATATTTGGAGGTATTCCTTCTTATCTATCATATTTTGAAGAACTACAAATTAAAGAAAGTGGGTCAAAATACTTCAAACTTATGCATCTACCGGACGAACCGCCACCGATAATATCATTTCCTCAATGGACACTACAGTAACAAAAACAACATCAGCAGCAACCTCCACAACCCCCTCCACAACAACTAGGTCCATATGTTTTCCAACAACATCCTTCCGAATATCACTCAGACTCAGAAATTTTAGAAGCCCGAGGAGAACCTACTTCAACAGAATCATATCGTGACTTATCCATTCGAAATCAACAACTTTTATCTCGTAATCAATAAATCTTAGGAAAGAAAGTTATTCGTCTTGATAGATCTATCTCAAGCATATCTTCTCGAATGGGTAAAGTCGAGAAAACACTAGATAAGGTTGTATCCACTCTTCGGAAAATAATGAGGAAAGTTCGTGGTCGATCATCATCCCGGTCTTCATCATCGTCACCATCAACTCCTTCACCTGCTCCATATATCTCTTCTCTTCTAGGGTCTTCAACGCAATTACGAGGAAAAGAACCCATGGAAGACAAACCATTACAGGACACAGATGAAGAGGAAAGTGAGGAATTCAATATGCAAGATCCTTCCCATCATCGGCAAGGGTACTTGGCTTTTTAAGGGCTATCTATTCACGAGGATGAAGAGTATAATGATGAACGTCACTGGTCAAAGAATACTTCTAATCCTTCAGCTTTTTGGGAATCATATAATAAAACCCATGAAAGTTTCTTTGATTCAACTAACTATTACCATTAGTTTTCATTTTTTTTCCACTATGTGTTTATTTCTGCATTTTCTCACTTTATGTACTCTTAATTCAGATATTATGTCCTCCAAATTCTATGGTTTACATTTCATTTTCTTTTTTCTCGATTTTCTTTTTGATAAGGCCAAAAGGGGGAGAAAATATGCACACACATAAGGGGAGGATAACATATAATATACATGTATACAGGGGGAGTAAAATATACATAGTTTGCCATCATCAAAAAGGGGGAGAATGTTAGGAACTCCTATCTAAAATTTTTGATGACGACAAACCACATCATAATAATTATTCATATATCTCGTATCTTAGTTTTTTTTGCAGATTCTCAAGGATACAAATCAAAGTATGGAACATAGATCACAGCAGTGGAAAGTTAAACATTGTATACAAATCCTAGAAATAGAATGTAAAAAATCTCCCTGGATTTTGTATATAGAAAAATATACATACTCTCAAATATAACAGAATTCAACATCTACCAGACGTCTGGTTTATTACTCCAGACGTCTGGTCGGAGCCTTTGGAAATTTTTCCATACAACGCATGACCAGACGTCTGGTCATCATAATCCAGACGTCTGGATTTGGCTCCGAGAGTTTTTAAAATATTGCAACTATCAAAATCTGAAAGGCTACTATATGCATCTCTTCTTCAATTCAGTTCTATTCAAACAGAAGCATCTCCAGAAACGAAGAGAAATGGTAGCAACACTTCAAACCAACCTTTTTCACAACTATAAATACATCACAGATTTTGCCATCAAATAACTAATTTTCTGATTTTTATTCTCTACATTGACTTTGCATTCAAATTCAAGATTACTCATTCTTTGCTATACAATAGGGGAAGTAAACGACAATAGGCATGCAGAAGTAAACTCATTCTTTGCTATAATATAGGCATGCAGAAGTAAACGACAAGTTATACAATAGGATGTACTAGGTACTATAGCAAAGTGGCCAGCAACATGCTTACTTCTGCTCACCGTCAGAATTTAATGTGCATTAAATGAAATGCATGCACTTAGTACGAAGAGACAACTGGCATACTTCTCAGCCATACATTCCAGCCTTCCTTTACAACTATTTTCAATTAGCTAGGCTACTAGATCAATGACCAAGTGTCCTTCTCGCTATTTTCCTACGTGATCTCAGCCATCCTTCATCTTCTACAGCCATTATAATTAACCCCAACAATGTAACTTCAAAGGTGTTGAAATTACTAGAATTCTAGTTATTATCTCCTTTACAGAGTCAATGACATAGCAGATCAAAGCCCTAAGCTCTTAAGTTTAGCTGTTTTTCACCCTTTAGTGCTTTGTTTATTATTATTCTCTTGTAATTTATTGTAACTGTAAGAAAGAAACATAGTAAGAGATCTTTATCGTGGATGTGGGCAAGCTTGCTAAACCGCACTATATTTGGTGTTATCTACTTTGCTTTGCTTGCTTTCTTTCTCATTTTACATTTTAAGCCTAGTGATTAGCATGTAACATTTGGTTTCACAATGCATTAGTCAAATTTCGAGGTTGGCTAATTCTATAGTCAACACTAAACATGATATTGCATGTTGTGAGTAACTTAAGTGGATATGCTCTCAATTATTTTGATGAACATTGGAATATGTAAGACTAAAGAGGAACTTGTTAGAAAAGTTTACAAAATGATGGTTAAGGGAAGTATTCCTTAAAACTTCCAAAAACGTGACATTGACGCTAGATTAGAGGAAAGTATGGTGGATAGGAGGTCCTTCGATGCCATATGAAAACTCTTTGCACTATGTTTTCCACCTTATTTTTTATGTTGTTGGGTTACACACTCTTATAACTACATAAACAGTCTTGGTAATGCTCGCGCGATGCACTTGATGGAATTTTTTTATCCTAGTCTTGGTTTTGTGCTTTATGCTTATTATTAATTCATAGTCGGTTTTAGCGGTGCTAATGTAACGTATTAGATGGATTATTTTGTTATTGTCCTAAATTTAAGCTCTATGCTTATAGTGAATCCATAGTCGGTTTTCGTTGTGCTCATGTGACGCACTTAATGGATATTGTTATAATATATTCAATTCTTTTGCTCCTATCAAATTTATAACCAGTTATGGTGGTGTTATTAAGATGCACGCAATGTATTTTATTAGCCACTCTAATATCGAGCTTCTTGCTTTTATTAAATCCATAACTAGTTTTGGTGGTGCTTTTGAGATGCACTTGATGTATTTCATCGACTATTAAGATTGAACTTCATGCTCTTATTAAATTAATAACTAGTATTGGTGGTGCTTTTGAGATACACTTGATGTCTTCTACTGACTTTTCTAAAATTATGTCTTATTGTTCTAAACGAATCTATAACCAACATTTGTGGTGTTTTTGAGATGCACTGATGGATTTTAAGTTTTGATTCGAGGTTGAGTGTTTTGCTCTTAATGAGTCCATTGTCGTGATGGTGCTAGAGTGAAGCACTTGATGGACTCACCTACTTGGATGTGAAGGTGGACAACCGTATATGCGAGGTTTGAGCTCTCCAGAGCACTAATGAGTTTTCAAAGTGCTTGCATGGTCATTAAAATTGTATATTTATCAAAATTTGCAGAGATTGAAAGTGTAATATGAGTTATGAGATCCCAACTGAAATCTTTGTAGTTTAAGAGAAATTTACTTTCTAGACTAAATTGATCATCCATAACCTTTAAAGTTTAAGAGAAATTAATTATTTATGTTAAGTTGTAAACTCACTTCTTTATGCATCAATTTAGTTGAAATATATTGGCACTTACATGCGAAACTTTCCATTTTCTCACGTTATTTTTCATTCATTTTGTTTGAATTTTCTTGTAATCGGTAAGGAATTGTTGAATAACTGTAATAAAATTCAAAATCTTTTTGTTATCTGGTCTTTTGTATTATAAATTACTGAGCAAATGTTTCCATTTTTGAAATGTTTAATTATTGAAATTGATTTGTTTAAGAGAAATACTGGAAAAATCTACTTTAGTTTTTTCGTTCTATCCTTTCTCTCTTTTCTTTTAAAAAATAGTACAAGAATGCAGTAGAATTTTTTTTTATCTTTTTCCTCTTTTTGTCTCCACAAATTCCTCGGAAATTAAACCACCTTTCAAATATACTTACAACTATTGGGCTATATAAATCTTTCAATCTTGAGTGCACAAGTTTGAAGGGTTATTGTGTTAACTTTGATGAGTGGAAAACAATTATCGATTACGACATAATTATATCAAATTTTGATTTTGCAGTAACCTCGTCCATAACATAAGACCATTACCAACCATCTGACATGTTCACTTCACTCTCTTTCATGCTTTTGGACTGAGCGAACGAGCTGCGCACCCAAATAACTGCGGAACCAGCCATGGGTTAGTTATTTAAAAAAAGACATTATTTATAATAGCAAAGTCTTCGCCGTTATAAATTTATAACGGCGATGACTTCGCTGCTATAAATATATAACCCTAGACCACGCAGCCGCTAGTCTCCCTCCCCATTTCATCTTCCCTCCTCATTTCAAATTGCCAAGAGCAATTTTCACCATCCCATTTCAACATTTTCAACCTTTAATCCACTAAATTCATACCTCTATACATAAATTAAAGCTTGTTTTTGAGATCTATACATATTGAAATGTCTAGATTCACAAAAATGTTTATGCATGGAGAAAGTAACGGTGGCGACGGTGGTCCCGGCATCGATGGTAGTGGTCAGCATAGGGAAGATACTATTACTGTATCATATGGACAGGAGCAAGGTATATAAGACCTACTTGAGGTCGTCGAAAACCTCGAGCAACAGGGCGAAGGCGAAGGCGGTTGATGGGGTCATGGAGGACGCACGGTTAGTTGAGCGGGTAGGAGGTGCAAGGGAGTGGGGCAGGTTTCTGCTAGAGTTGCCGAGCTCAGTGGTTTTGAGGATCCGCACTAGAACACGAAGAAGGTTCTTTATGATTTTCGCATGCTTCCAAAAGGGGAAGTGCATGTCAGTAAGAAAACGAGCTTGGCTGTAAGTATTTTTTCCATGGCGTAGTTAAAGTACGTTATCATTTTTGAATGAATATTTACTAATTTGTTTAACTTAAACAATCACGGAATATTCGTTCTCGGGGTTTGTTAACGAAAACCCTCAAGTATTTTCATAAGAATTTGGTACATATTCCTAGAGTCATAGAATTCTACATGAGCTTGGATTCCATCATTTCTTAGGTAGGTTGATTAATCTTTTAAGTTAAAAATATCTGTTAATTTATTATAGTTTAGTTTAACTTGTTATGTAATTTAATATTCTAGGCATCAACAACGTTATTAAAGGAGATGTGCAATAGTGTGATGCTATTGCTCAACATTGGTAAACAATAACTCATACATTTTATTTTCGTTGCGGTGAGTTAGGAATTATACCGTTCGACTTTTCTATGCACAGTGGAATTAGCATAGGAGTGACCTCTTATCCATCTGTCCCATGTGACGATCGATGGTGTAATACCACACTTATATGGGATATTTTTCCATATTTAGACACTTTGCCTGCATCCTATCAAACCACTACTTCTATTAGAGTCAGCACTATCACAGCTACCATGGACAACATACTGTCATAGTATTCTCCAAATCACGATTTGGAGCTTGCAAGACTATTTGTTTTATACTTTATGGGGAACTTGTTTTTCACCACCAGCAGCAATGGTTTAGTAGTCTCCTTTATTAAGGTCGTATCTGGTTTGGGTTTCGACTACACTGTTTGATACGATTGGGGTAATCCTATTCTTGCGTATCTATACAGATGTCTTGATGCATAGTGCATCGTGTCTGAGTCACAGGTTTCTTTATATGGTTTCTGGGAGTTATTACACTACCGATATTTTGAGTACTCTAGGAAATTTTATTTCGTCACGGTGAGTCCTGATAAATCTAGTGTTTTCCCTCGTTTATTATTCTGGTGTGCAAGCAACAAGAAGACAAGGGATAATGAATCCCGCCATGTATGTTCAGTTGCCAGTAACTAGATCGACTTGAGGATGTACAAAGGGAAGATTATAGGCATCCATTTGATGATAGTGAGTCGATCGATCTTAATTATATCCAGATAGCTAAGATGCTTAGCATGTGGAGATTTCCAGTTATATCGTATCCTTCGGTGCTTAGTGCATATTGGTATCTTAGTTAAAGGTATTGGAGACAGTTTTACGACTTTGATGCCTTTCCTGATG
Organism: Allium fistulosum; assembly: GCA_030737815.1. NCBI lineage: Eukaryota > Viridiplantae > Streptophyta > Magnoliopsida > Asparagales > Amaryllidaceae > Allium > Allium fistulosum. The sequence goes on from CM060904.1 coordinate 343,458,336, forward strand.
ATCCACACCCTCATACCTATTGGTGTATGATTTATGATGTAGATCGGCTAGCCTAGGCTACAGCAGTAGGTTGGTGGCTAGCAGATAGATTTATTATTCCCGGTCATTTATACAGTCACTTCTGGCAGAGATTTTACAGTGCATCTAGTGATACCATTACACATGCGGCGTCGATAGATTTGGTAGGGCCATCTGCTATACATCATGGTATAACAACTCTGGTTATCGAGGATCATACCCAGTCTAGTCAGGGTTATCGTGCACCAGATCACGTGTGTAACACCCCGTAAATAAACCATAAATAAATGAAAAATATGGAATTAAATATTATAAGGTTTGAATATGGAAATTTTATAAAAGACCACGAAAGTTATTTTGTTGCATTCATGGTGAAATTCTAATATGTTTTCATTTATAATATGTTGAAAACGGAGCTCAAGCGAAGAAGTTATGAGCATTTGAAGTTTTTAGATTTAAATTAACTTAGTTTGAATTCAAATTCAAATAAGAAATCAATTTAGGGTTTAAATTTCAAAAATTAGCTTGGGGGCTATGTAAACGTTTAACGGTAAAAAGATAATTAGGGAATAAAATAATTGTGCAACGGAACAAAATAAACATTCCTCGAAATAGAGGAGCGGTTGCACATAGGCGGTCGACCGCTTGGCAATGAAAGTTGCCAGTGGCGGCTAAGGTTTGGAGCTATGTTATATTTACTTGTACACTCCAAATTTATTCGTTTCTTACTTACTTCCATCCTACGGTTCTGGTGCGTTTCAACCACTATAAATAGAACCCTATCCTCTCCACTTTTTATTCATATTATTCTGCAGAATACGATGAAATTCTGCCATTGCTATCTCTCTAATAAGATTCAGAAACTCCATAGAGAATTCAGGTAAGAATTCAACTTATTTGTTATTTGTTTCTTCTTCCTCCAATCTATTCTTATTATATTCTTCTCCAATTATTCTGAATCTAGCGAATATATATACATCTTCCCTATTGTCTGTAAATATATCAAAAGAGAGAGATTTTGGAAGAGATTGAAAGGCCACAAATCCATTTAAGTGAAGCTAAGACTAATTTGTGAGTGGAAACCTTAGTATTTCTTTTTAGCCATTGTTTAGTATATTTCTTTTTGGGTTTGAATATGCCTTAGGGATTTCAAAAATATGATTGATAAAATCCTACAAAATTTCTTTTTATTTCAAAATGACAATTTTATGTTGAGATTCTCAATTATTTACATTAATTTGGTGAAATTTGTTTCGTTTATGCAATTTTTCATAATTTCATAGTCTATTCCACTTCTCCTTCTTCTTTGGGTCAAGTTGTGATTCTTTAATAAAATAAGAGGCTTAGATTACGAATTCTATTCGTATTTTACACCATTTTATTCTTATCTATTTCTTTGTAAAAGAGAAGTTGAATAGGATATGGGGTTTATATTGCAATTCTTATTGTTAGGATATTCCATTGAATTGGTGTAATAAATTGAGTTTCTATTTTATTTACAAGTCTGTTATTGCGGTTTTGATTATGAATATTCGTTCCCTGTTTTGGATATTAGAATCCCATGAAATCTTAGAAATTCGAAGACAAAGTACTTGTAATAATATTTGGTTAGTGAATTGACATTTAACGCTAGTTTAGAGCATAAAATCCGTGCGTTTAGAACTTATTAGGCGCGAATATTTATTTATCTCTATTTGCATAATTAAAATATAATTATTTCGTATATGGCATAGTTAATTAGGCATTTATTTTCATTTGTTTCCCCCATTAGAAAGGTAATTGATTGTTAGGAAAAAATAAGAATAAACTCTTACTATAGCCTAGTTATTATTTTTATTATTTTAAGGCGTAATAAGAAAGATTCCTTATAAGGCCTTATTTATGAAACGGTGAGATGAGAGAGGGAGTGTGTATGTGCGTGCGCGCGCGCGTGCGTGTGTAGAGGGTAATTGATGTATGGCTAAGTTATAGACATGCGAGGTCAATATAGTTACATGATGGAAATCAGCCCTTCATTTGAGGCTACCAGCAGTTGTGTACACTTTAATAGATGTGAGATATCCTTATGATAAATATTTGTAATGACGCGGGGTTGGTCCCAAATTCTATAGGGGAAATTTGCGCAGCTAATCTGGTTACCAGTTCCTATGAATAGTGGACTAATCTAAGACGTCATTATGAGTATGGCCATAAGAAGAAGGGCCTGCTTCAGGGTCTTGAGGTATTAAGTGGTTGGACTCGCCTCATTTCCCTAGATAAAGTATTAAATGGCCAAGGGGACACGTTAGGTGGTATCTCTACAGGGGTTTGCTTCTGGAAATAGGTATTAAATGATGGGGTCTGCCTTAATTAAGGTATTAAATGACCAGAGTCTGCCTATTTTCCACATCGAAGTATTGAGTGGCCTAAGAGATTCCATATGATGTCAGCTAAATAGTACCATTGAGGAGCATGCCTTAAAATAGGTATTAAATAATGGGGTCTGCCTTAATTAAGGTATTAAATGACTAGAGTCTGCCTATTTTCCAATAAAAGGTGTTAAGTGGTTTGGGTACCGTCTCTCACATCATTAGCTGTTTATGACGTATGATTGGGATATGGGATTTTAGAAACATACTTTTGGAATGGAAGGTATTAAGTGGTTGGACCCACCTTCTTTCCTTATAAAGAAGTATTAAATGGTTTTTTGTTCGTATGCATGTTTTTATTTTGAAATATCCTGCCCAAGTACTAAAAAGGTAAGACTCGAGGTTTTTATTCACTAGACACTTGTTGTTCTGATCCCTCTTCATTACAACACAGGCTAAGGATGGAGTGATGGTGGCGACGATATTTAGAGATGGAGAAGCTTGGCTTGTGGTGGTATTTGTTATTATTACTTGCTTTTATATGTACCCATGTACTTAGAAAATTGTTATAACGGATATTATGTTACGGTCTTTATGGAGTTTTGGTATTATAACATTTTTATGGTTTCGAAATAAATGGGTACACTTTGCTATTATATTTTATTCTATCCGCTGTGAGTTCTGAAAGTTTAGTTATGGCTATGTAATGTTATTTCTTTTTACTACCAATAGCTTACCTTAGAATGTATCTAAGTTTCGATGGGCCTTTTCTAGATCAAAATTTAGGCACGTTCTGGGTGGGTTATTACAACGTGCCTGCCACTAGTCACTTTGGTTGGACCACAGCAGTACCTATATCTTCTGGAGCTGACTGTTATGTTGACATGTATCACCCTCCTGTATACGATCAGTATCTGGATCCCACGCAGATGTCATATGGTGATCTATTTGACATGCAGATAGGACTGCACCATATTGGATATGTCGAGCACTAACATAGCATTGATTTTTTCGAGGTTGAGATGCGCCGACAGGTAGAGGAAGAGATTCAGTGACTTTAGCATGTACTTTCAGCACTTATCTACCAATCGTGATGATGACGAGACATGTCCCCGTCGTAGTCCCCATCTACGTAGGGACTGATGTTCATATGTTATGTACGTACTTTGATGTATGTTATATTCATTGTATTCACTATTTATGTATTGTAACCGATATCATGTTCATGTTATATTAATCATTTATGCATGTTGTTCTTTTGTATATGTCACTTGACATATCGCTACTATAGCCATGTTGTTCTTGTGTACACTTGCTTTTAATTTATCTGTGCAACATGGTTAATGATTTGAATTGAGCATTACTTTATGAGTACATTATTGTATCAATTTTGTCAGCTATCATTCAGTGACTTGTCTTATCGCTACTGTAGCCACGTTGTTCTTGTGTACACTTGCTTTTAACTTTTCTATGCAACATGGTTAATGATTTGAATTGAGCATTGCTTTATGAGTACATTGCTGTATGAATTTTGTTAGCTACAATTTACTGACTTGTCTTATCACTACTGCAGCCACGTTGTTCTTATGTACACTTACTTTTAACTTTCCTGTGCAACATGGTTAATGATTTGAATTGAGCATTACTTTATGAGTACATTACTGTATCAATTTTGTCAGCTATCATTCAATGACTTGTCATACGGTTACTGTAGCCACGTTTTGCATCTTTTTTCAACAACTTGTCTTACCATTACCACTGTAGCCACTATAGCAACATGTATTATCATCTTTTTTCAACAACTTGTCTTACCATTACCACTGTAGCCACTATAGCAACATGTATTATCATCTTTTTTCAACAACTTGTATTATAAATTCCATCCTTCTACTATTGAGATTTACACAAACTCTTCTTCAAATTTTCTATCTAGTATATTATCATGGTGGACTACAGCCACATTTATTTGCCTTCTTCATACTCCTTCGAAGGTCCTTTAAGTCACGAACAACCTCCAAATCCTTCTTCTCCTCAACCATTAACCGAGTGGTGTGTGGAAATGTAGGAACAACACTACGAAGACCTACAGAAGCATGGGAGAGAGGAATAAGAGCGTCGGTTAAGAGAAGAGAGAAGAAGATGTGGAGATCAATGCAGAATGCAGCGATAGAGGCAGATAAGGAAGGCATGAACTCTGTAATCAACGGATTGAAATAGAACATGAGGTGGACCCTCGTCTGATATTTTGTGTTTGTTGAGTTATGGTTACTTATTCCATTATAAGAAGCGGAAACGACATTGGATGGCGCCACTACAGATGCTCCAACTTTCCAAACGGCTGTGGTTATGGGAATGGATTGACAATCCATTCCCTCGCCGTGCTCTGGAATATGCAATGGAACTTGAACAAGAAATAGAGGTGCTTCGCCATAGGCTAAGCTCATTGGAGTTTCAAGGTGGTGGTGGATATAACTAAGCTTTGTTGATTGTTTTTGTGGTTAAGTATGTTTAGGTATGTTATATGATTAAGTATTTGGTATCTATAAATATATTGATGTTTAAGTATGTTGTGTGTTTAAGTATGTTGATGTGTGAAATCCATGACCATTCAATGCATTGTTATATAGTATATAGCTAACGAAGAAATTTAATTATATAGGACTGCATGGCCCTATTATCAGAATTGTATTTATATACTATATAGCTGATGGAAAGATTCGAAAAGGCAGGTAAGAGGTTGTAATTAGTAATATTGATTTGCATATTTATTGAGAACTAGTACAAGTCTGATTTGCATATTTATTAATATTCAGGGATAAATATAACACTTATATATGAACATGTACATAGGAACACATAGGAACACTTACGTAGGACTAATGAAATCACTCAATCAGAACTTACATCGAAATACATAACATAAGAAGGACCAATATAACACCTAAAGACATATAGAAATCACTCAAACTGTCTAATATAACTAACCCACAGATCGTACGTGGCATGAACAACGAAAGTTGTCTGATGATCCATAAAATATAATGAGTCAAAAGTTGATCTAGACATTTGAAAAATATTTTCTCGTCCACTTCGGCTATAATTTTCCCATACCATCGACATGCTCTAGTAAATGTAATATATGTGCTTCTAGTGTCCAAGTTTCAGCTTCTTATCCTACATTCCGGATGGCTATTGTAAGCTTCATTGACGGTGATCCAAAAAAATTCATCGACCTCCTCTTTCATGTGTTGTTGATTAGCCTGTATATAAGCTTTGATCAACACTAAATAGTCATGGGGAGTCCAAGTCTGATTTTCCATTTGGAATCCTATGAACTTCTCATACCAACACTTACAGTATAAATAGTAATCATGGGGAGTGCAAGTGTAGCCACACTATTCATTTCATAACAATTCATTGCCTTGTCTAAACATACACTATAGCCATTTATGCCTTGTCATATCCTACACTATAGCCACACCGTGAATCTGTAACCAATGAATGTCTTCTGCAAACATACACGGTAGCAATTAATGCCTTGTCCAATCCTAGCCACGCGGAGCATACCATAACCATTCAATGTTATGTCCTATCCTACACTGTAGCCATACATACACTGTAACCATTCATTGTCTTGTCCAATCCTGCACTATAGCCACGCTGATCAATTCTTAACCATTCATTGCCTGTATATAGTGTGATATTGAAATACTCAGGACACAACTACTACAACCAAAACAATAATCAAACCACTTACTTATGTGAACAACAATGGATCCTTACCTTTACCACTACAACCAAAACATGAACCCAAACTTTGATGATGAAGAAGAGTTGGATAATGAAAGCGTGGAGTTTGAAATGCAACAGCTTGAAGTAGGGTATTCTTATTTTTTTTAGGGAAGGATCTACCGGTAACCACCATGGTAGTATGCCTGGACAAATTGACCACCATTATAAAAGAGACTATAGAGATGGACATGAAAGACTGATGAAGAACTACTTCATTAAAAATCCAATCTACGATATCACGTTGTTCTATCGTCGATTCCGCACGAGCCCCGATGTTTTCACCAAAATTTATCCCGCATTCCATGAAAACAACCCCTATTTTACCTACAGGTTAAATGCAGCACTGGAACCCAGAATTTCACCACATATCAAAATCTCAGCTGCATTACGAATGTTGAGATACGGAACATCCGATGATCAATTAGACGAATATTTCAGGATTGCATATCAACATCGATAGAGTGCATGAAGGAATTCTGCAAAACGGTGACCTCATGGTTCGGCAGTGAATACTGACATACGCTGGGACCAAATGATGTTGCCAAAATACTGGCTAGAGGAGAAGCTTAGGGTTTTTCAGGCATGCTTTGTAGTTTGGACTACATGCATTGGGCATGGAAAAACTGCCCGATGGGCTGGAAAGGAATGTTCCGCGGACATAAAAAGGTGCCAACAATGATTTTACAAGTTGTAGCATCCGATGGTTTATGGATTTGGCATGCCTTTTTTGGAGTGCCAGATTTGTTAAATGATATAAATGTTTTAAAGCAATCATACTTGCTTTCAGAACTGTCCAATGAACTGTCAACGGAAGTTAAATACAAAGTTGGTAATATTGTTCATCGAATGGGATACTACCTCATGGATGGCATATATCCAAAGTGGAGAACCTTAATGAAAGGGTCCCAAGAAACGATAAGGAGAAGTATTTTACTGAGAAAATGGCAAGCTATAAAATGAACATTGAACGTACATTTGGTGTTTTGCAAGCAAGATTTCAAATTTTATGAAACCCCGCCCGATTTCATAATGCAAGAGTTCTTTCTTATATTGTATATATATGTATCATAGTTCACAACATGACTTTTGAGTCTGAAAGAGGTGGGTATAAGAACCAAATAACTAATTACCTAGGCATGTTTAAGGGTTTAAATACCAGACCTGAAAGAAACGTTAATTCGATGGAGAATATATTTCAACGATGCAGCATATTGAAGATCAATATGCACATTTTGAATTACGTAACCAATTGGTGGACGACTTATGGACCCATAGAGGAAGGAATGTGAGAACTACTAAGCAAAAATAACAAAGTAGTTTATGAGCTGGTTGTCTAAGTTATTTGTTGAAGTCGTTTATACTAGATTTTTGAGCTGGTTAACTAAGTTGTTTGTACTAGGTTTGTTGAAGTAGTTTATGAGTTGGTTGACTAGGTTGTTTAAGTTGTTTGCTAAAGTGTTTTATGTACTAGGTTTGTGCAATAAAGTGCTTTGTATACTAGATCTTGTTTACATAAGTTGTTTACTTCTTAGTACTACAACACATTTCTACTTAGTTCAAAATACAAATCATACAATAATATTATAGCTAATACAATATACATAAATACAAAACTAAAACAACAACCACTAAACAACAAATACAACAACCACTACAACAACCACTAAACAGCCACTAATCAACTAATATAACAGAATACACAACTAATACACACCTAATACCCATTTCCACTTGCACTGCTTTTCTCTCTCTTATAAGCTTCTACTTATTCGTTTACCAGTTCTTATTGTAGAGGAGAAAGCTTATTAAAACCATAAGTCATCAATTTAATCATGTTCCTCTCTCTCATCATAGCTTCCTTCCATGCTTGGGCTTGTTGAAACTCCAAATCTGAATGTTGCCTTTCTGCTGAATACTTAGCTCTATGTTGTCTTATTTCACCAATAAACTTCCCCTGTGTCTCTAAGAATCTCAAAAAATCTATGTTTCGCTGCTCCAATTGAATTGACATGTTTCTTCCAATTGGAAGACCGTCATCATTTCCATACAGCGGCGATCTATCTTGAGAACTTGGATCGCTCCCTAGACTAGAATCAGAGTAATTCATTCTTCTAGCCTTATTCTAATGCTCAAACATGATATTGTTTGGGTTCTTCCATTTTGATAGAGAGGATGGAACATCAAAGCATTCTTGAAACTTGAGCGAATGATCGTATTGCGCTTGGTAAGCCTTGCGTGCTTCTTCTATCTGTTCAACACAAGCATAGGTGTATGAATATATAATACAGTTTGAAAACTATGCAACAAAAATAAAACCAAATTTACAACATCATGAGGAGCAGCACTGCTTTGTTGTCTATTTTGTAGCCTAGTTAGTATTGCCAAATAGTTTTGGCAGGCAAGGTTCATAATCCGATATCCTCCTCTTAAAGAAGTCCACGTTCTCTTAAACAGCTCTACAGTGTTATAGTAATCCGCAACTCTTTGCCAAAAAAAATTCGCCTTTCATGTTGTTGTCCATGATACTATCATTAGAAATTCGTATCCATGATTTAGCAAGCAAAGCAGAGTAAACTTAACTTGCTTTTTTCTACTTTCATTTGCTCCAGCGTCAACTTGGGTGGGTTCAACTTTAATGTCCTTTATTCCAGCATTAAATTCAGTTGAAGTTGATCCCCTATGAAAGATACCGCTTAACGATTTCCACTTTTTCCTCTTTTTGTTGTATTTTGAACTTTGAGGTGGATTCATCTCTTCAACGGGTTCCTCATTGCTCTCTTCTACATTTTCTGCATTGGCATTTTGATCTTCTTCCTCAGAACAACTACTATCATCAATAGTGGTAGGATCGTTGCACACATAAGAATATAGTCATGAGAGATTCTGCATAGCTTCTCTGTCGCGTTTCTTTAACTATTGCGCACTAAATAATGATGTTGTTGTAAGTTGCCTTGCATCATCAATGACATGTACGATGAATAATCTTCGTATGCTCCAAGGGGTCGTTGTTGGTAGTATGCTTGTGGAGTGGTGAGATGGAAGTACGGTGGTTTTTGAAGAGGGAATGGAGCAGAAGCATGGGTAGGATTGACTGTAATGCACGTTTGAATACGACGAATAGCCATATTCGTATTGTCGCTGTAGCATTTGTTGTTGATTTGGTGGCGTGGATGGAGCTCGAGAAAGCCTGTAGAAGGGTAAGATAGATCGAGTAAATGACTTTATGATGCGGATATGGATTTTTTGCTCATGACCATTTTTATCGAAAGTTTTGTTGAAGAAGACATGTTGAATTTGTAAGTAGAGGACAAAGGAGTGAAGAAGTGTTGGTGTGGTGAAGGAAGGAGATGGGTAGTGTTTATATTGAAGTGAACTTAGGCCATTACCAACCATCCGACCTATTTACTTCACTCTCTCTCATGCTTTTGGACTGAGCGAACGAGCTGCGCATCCAGATAACCGCGAAACTAGCCACGGGCCACTTATTTTAAAAAAATCCTAGGTTTATAACTGTAAAGTGTTTGTCGTTATATTTACAACGGTGAAGTCTTCACCGTTATGAACATATAACCCTAGACCACGCAACCGCCACTCTCCCTCCCCGATTCATCTTCCTTCACCATTTCACCTGCCAAGAGCAATTTTCACCACCCCATTTCAAAATTTTCAAACTCTAATCGTCTAAATTCATACATTTGTACACAAATTGAAGCTTTTTTTTGAGATCTACACCTGTTGAAATGTCTAGATTCCTCAAAATTTTCAAGAAAAAGTATACGCACGAAGAAAGTAGCGGCGGCACCAACGGTGGTAGTAATGGTCAGCGTAGGGAAGATACTATTATTGTGCCGTATGGACAGGAGCATGGTATATAAGACCTACTTGAGGCCGCCGAAACTCTCAAGCAGCAGGGCGAATGCGAAGGTGAAGGCAATCGATGGGGTCGCGGAGGCCGCAGGGATGGTCGAGCAGGCAGGACGCGCAGGGAAGTGGGGCGGGTTTCTGCTAGAGTTACCGAGCTCAGTAGTTTTGAGGATCCGCACTTGAACACGGAGAAGGTTCTTACTGATTTTCACGTGCTTCTAGAAGGGGAGGTACATGTCAACATGCAGACGAGCTTGGCTATAAGTATTTTTTTCATGGCATAGTTAAAGTACATTATCATTTTAGAACGCATATTTACCAATTTGTTTAACTTAAACAGTCACGAAATATTCGTTCCAAGGGTTCGTTAGCGAACGCCCTCAAGTATTTTCAGAAGAATTTGGCACGTATTCTTAGAGTCGTAAAATTTCTACATGAGCTTAGATTCCATCATTTCTTAGGTAATTTAATGAATCTTTTTAGTTAAAAATATTTGTTAATTTATTATAGCTTAGTTTAACTTGTTATGTAATTTAAAATTCTAGACATCAAAAACATTATTAAAGGAGATGTGCAATTGTGTGCTACTATTACTCAACGGTGGTATAAAACCACCAATACATTTCATTTTCCTTGCGGTGGGTTAGGAATTACACTGTTCGACTTTACTATGCTCACTGGCATTAGCACATGAGTGATCGCTTATCCATCTGTTCCATGTGACAATCGATTGCATGATATCACACTTGTACATGATATTTTTCCTCATTTAGACACTTCGCCTGCATCCTAACAGACCACTACTGCTATTAGAGTCAACGCTATTACAACTGCTATGGATAACATACTATCGTAGTATTCTCCAGATCACGATTTGGAGCTTGCGAGATTATTTATTTTATACCTTGTGGTAGCACCAGTAGCAATAGTTTATTGTTCTACTTTATTGAGGTCGTATCTGGTTTGGATTTTGACTACACTGTTCGATACGATTGGGATACTCCTATTCTTGCGTACCTATACAGATGTCTCGATGCATAGTGCATCGTGTCTGAGTCACAGGTTTCTTTATATGGTTTCTTAGAGTTATTACAGTACTGGTATTTTGAGTACTCTAGGAATTTTCATTTTGTCACAGTGGGTCCTGATACATTTAGTTTTTTCCCTTGTTTATTATTCTGATGTGCAAGTAATAGGAGGACCAGGGATAATGAATCCTGCTATGTATATTCAATTGCTAGTAACTAGATCGACTTGAGGATGTACAGAGGACAGATTATATGGCATCTATTTGATAATAGTGAATCAATCGATCTTGATTATACCCAGATAGCTCGGATGCTTAGCTGCGGAGATTTACACTTATACCATATCCCTCGGTGCTTGGTGGTGCATACTGGTACCTTGATGAGAGATGTTAGGGATAGTTTTACGACGTTGATGCAGTTCCTGATGATCCAAACCCTCATACCTATCGCTGTATGATTTATGACGCAGATCAGCAAGCCAAGGCTAGAGCAGCAGGTTGGTAGCTAGAAGAGAGATTTATTATTCCCAATCAATCATATAGTCACTTCTGGTAGAGATTTTATAGTGCATCCGGCGATACCATTACTCATGTAGCGTCGATAGATTTGGTAGAGCCAGCTGCTATACATCATGGTATAGCTCCTCCGGTAGTCGATAATCTTACCCAGCCTAGCCAGGGCTATCGTGCACCAGATCACGTGCATGTTGCTAGCCACTTTGGTTGGACCATAACGTTACCCACATCTTCTGGAGTTGACCGTTATGTTGACATGTACTATCCCTATGCACATGACCGGTATCTGGATCCCATGCAGATGCCATATGGTGATCTATTTGCATGTATATGGGACTGAGCCATACTGCATATGTCGAGCACCGACGTAGCATTGATTTTTACGAGGCTGAGATGCGCCGATAGGCAGAGGAGGTGGCTCGAGCACGGGCCCTGCTATAGGCCGAGATAGAGGCAAAGAGGAAGAGATTTAGTGACTTTAGTATGTACTATCAGCACTTATCTGCCACTCGTGATGGCGACGAGACACGTCCCCGCCATAGTCCCCATCCACGTATGCATTGATGTTCTTATAGTATGTATGGACTCTGATGTATGTTATATTCATTGTATTCACTATTTATGTACTGTAACAGATATCATGTTCATGTTATCTTTATCATTTATGCTTGTTGTTCTTTTGTATATGTCACTTGACTTATCGCTACTGTAGCCATATTGTTCTTGTGTACACTTGCTTTTAACTTTTCTGTGCAACATGGTTAATGGTTTGCATCTTTTTTGTTAGTTATCATTCGATGACTTGCTACGATTACTGTAGCCACGTTGTTCTTATGAATTTTCTGTATAATGGTAAACTCTATTTACTCCTTTATCAATACATGATTGTGTATTTTTTGTCAGATATCATTCATTGAAAAGTCTTATCAACACTGTATCCATGTTGTTGTTGTGTAAAATGTCTTGTGAAATTTCTATGCAACGGTAAAATTTATTTACTACACATGCTCTTCTTCCACTATAAATAACATCCTCGTACCATTGACATATACACAAACTCTTTTTCCAATTTTCCATATAGTATATCATAATGGTGGACTACAACAACATTTTCTTGCCTTCTTCATACTCATACGAAGGTCCATTGAGTCATGAACTCCCTCCGAATCCTTCTTCTCCACAATTCCCAATGGAATGGTATGTGGAAATGCAGGAAAGGCACTATGAGGATCTAAGGGAGCATGAAAGAGAGGAGCAGGAGCGTCAGTTGAGAAAGGAGAAAAGAAGACATGTAGATGAACGAAAACTCCAATGTAGAAATAGAAAAGGACGTCAGGAAGTCCATAGTTAACGAATTGAGAGGGAGCAGGAGGTTGACTTTCCTCCAATATTTTGTGTTTGCGGAGTTTCGGTTACATATTTCATCGTACGAAGTGAAAATGACATTGGACGGTGTCGTTATAGATGCCACAATTTTCCAAATGGTTATGGGTTATAGGAATGGATTGATGATCCATTCCCTCTTCGAGCAGTGGAATATGCAACCAAACTAGAACAAGAAATAGCCGCGCTTCACAACAGGCTAAGTTCATTAGAATTTCAGCATGGTGGTGGAGAGAACTAAGCTTCGTTTATCTGACGTATGTTAAAGTATATGGATGTTAGCTATGTTGTTTTTTTATGTATATTGTATGTTTAAGTGTGTGGATGTTTAGCTATGTTGTTTGTTTAAGTATGTGCATGTTTAGCCATGTTGTTTGTTTAAGTTTGTTGTTTGTTCAAGAAATACATAGTACAATCCCTAAAATACATAGAACATACACATCTCATATTAATACACGTAGAAATACGCTGAACTAACACAACTCATAAAACAGTGACATAGTAACAAGCACAACTCACAGGAATACCTGACATAGTTACAGGCACATAGAAAATAGAGAGTGTTTGATATATACTCACCAACAAATCATAGAACTCACTCAAACTTTCTAATATAACTCAACCACAAATCATATGTAGCATGACCAACAAAGTGTGTTTGATGGTCCATAAAATATAGAGAGTTAAAAGTTGACCGAGTCATTTGAAACACATTTTTTTGTTCCACCTCGGTTATAATTTTGTGATACCTTCGGCAAGCTCTAGTAAACGTAACAGATGTACTTCTAGTATTCAAATTTCTTCTTCTTAATCTACATTCTAGATGGTTATTGTAAGCTTCATTGACGGTTACTTAAAAATCTTCATCGACCTCCTCTTCCATATGTCTCTGATCAGCCTGAATATAAGCTTTAATTAACATAAACAATCGTGGGGAGTCCAAGTTTGATTTTCCATTTGGAATCCTATGAACTTCTCATAACATATCTTGTAGTATATATAGTAATGAAGTTATCCTTAACCATACATTGGCATGTGCAATCCGTAATCATTGATTGGCATTGATGTGCAAACGTACACTATAGCCATGCATTGCAAATGTACAATGTAGCCATTAGTGCCTTATCCAATCCTAGCAATGCGGAGCAATCCTTGACCATTCAAAGCCTTGCCATATCCTACACTATAGTAATACGTACACTGTAGCCATTAGTGCCTTGTCCAATCCTAGCAACGCGGAGCAATCCTTGACCATTCAAAGCCTTGTCCTATCCTACACCGTAGCAATACGTACACCATAGCCATTAGTGCCTTGTCTAATCCTAGCAACGCAGAGCAATCCTTAGACATTCAAAGCCTTGTCCTATCCTACACTGTAGCAATACGTACACCGTAGCCATTAGTGCATCCTAGCAACGCAGAGCAATCCTTAGACATTCAAAGCCTTGTCCTATCCTACACTGTAGCAATACGTACACCATAGCCATTAGTGCATCCTAGCAACGCAGAGCAATCCTTAGACATTCAAAGCCTTGTCCTATCATATACTGTAGCACTACGTACACTATAGCCATTAGTGCATCCTAGCAACGCAGAGCAATCCTTAGACATTCAAAGCATTGTCATATCCTATATTGTAGCAATACGTACACTGTAGCCATTGGTGCCTTGTCCAATCCTAGCCACGTAGAGCAATCCTTAATCATTCAAAGCCTTGTCTTATCCTATATATGGTGTGCTTTTGAACTACTCAGGGCACATCTACTACAACCAAAAAAATAATCAAATTACTTACTTTTGTGAACAAAAGATGGATCCTTACCTCCACTACTACAACCAAAACAGGAACCGAAACTTTGACGAGGAAGAAGAGCTAGACAATGAAAGCATGGAGTTTGAAATGCAATAGCTTGAAGTAGGGTATTCTTACTTTTTGGGGAAGGATCTACCGACAACCACCATGGTAGTATGCTTGGATGAATTAACCATCGTTACAAAAGAGACTATAGAGATGGACATGAAAGACTGATGAAGGACTATTTCATTGAAAATCCAACTTACGATATCACGTTGTTCCGTTGTCGATTCTGCATGAGCCTCGATATTTTCACCAAAATTTATCTCGCACTCTATGAAAACAGCCCATACTTTGCTTACAGGTTAAATGGAGCACTTGAAGCTGGAATTTCACCACATATAAAAATCTCGATTGCATTACGAACGTTGAGCTACGGAACGTCTAGTGATCAATTAGATGAATATTTCAGGATTGCATCATCAACAGCGACGGAGTGCATGAAGGATTCTGCACAACGGTGATCTCACAGTTCGGCAATGAATACTTACGTACGTCGGAACCAGATGATGTTGCCAGAATACTAGCTGGAGGAGAAGTTCAGAGCTTTTCGGGTATGCTTGGTAGTTTGGACTGCATGCATTGGGCATGAAAAAACTGCCCGACTGGCTGGAAAGGAATGTTCACCGAGCGTAAGAAGATGCCAACAATGATTTTAGAAGTTGTAGCATCTAATGATTTATGGATTTGACATGCCTTTTTTTGAGTACCAGGTTCATTAAATGATATAAATGTTTTAAAGCAATCATACTTGTTTTCAGAACTATCCAATTTGAATACAACATTGGTAATGTTGTTCATCGAATGGGATACGACCTTGTAGATGGCATATATACAAAGTGGAGAACCATAATGCAAGGGTTTAGGGACCCAAGCAACGATAAGGAGAAGTATTTCATTGAGAAATTGGCAAGGTACAGAAATAACATTGAATGTACATTCGGTGTTTTACAAGCAAGATTTCATATTTTATGAAATCCTGCCTGATTTCATGATCCAAGGGTTCTTTCTAATATTGTATATACGTATATCATAATTCACAACATGATTGTTGAGTCTAAATGAGGTGGGTATAAGAACCAAAGAACTAATTACCCAAACATGTTTAAGGGTTCAAATATTAGACCTGAAAGAAACGTTAACTCGATAGAGGATATATTTCAATAGTGCAGCATATTGAAGATCAATATGCACATTCTGAATTACGTAACCAATTGGTGGACCACTTATGGGCCCATAGAGGAAGGAATGTGAGAACTACTTAGTCATAAATAACAAAGTAACTTATGAGCTGGTTGTTTAAGTTGTTTGTTGAAGTGGTTTGTACTAGGTTTCTGAGTTGTTTGTCTAACTAGTTTGTTGAAGTCGTTTGTACTAGGTTTGTTGCAGTAGTTTATGAGTTGGTTGACTAGGTTATTTAAGTTGTTTACTAAAGTGTTTTATGTACAAAGTTTGTGTAATAAAGTGATTTGGGTACAAAATCTTGTTTACATAAATTTTTTACGTCAACTGCTTGCAATTGTGTACTACAACACATTTCTACTTAGTTCAAAATACAAATCAAACAATAATAGCTAATGCAATAGACACAAATATAAAACTAATATAACAACCACTAAACAACAAATACAACAACCACTAAACAACCACTACAACAACCACTAAACAACAACTAATCAACTAATACAACATAATATACACACCTAATACCCACTTCCACCTGCACTGCTTTTCCTCTCTTATAGGCTTCCAGTTGTTCATTTATCAGTTCTTGTTGCAGAGGAGAAAGCTTATTAAAATCACAAGTCATCAATTTAATCATGTTCTTCTCCCTCATCAGAGCTTCCTTCCGTGCTTGAGCTTGTTGAAACTCCAAATCTGACTGCTGTCGTTCTACTGACTGCTTCCCTTTATACTGTCTTGTTTCACCAATAAACCGCTCCTGAGTCTAAGAATCTAGAAAAATCTACGTTTTTCTGCTCCAATTGAATTGATCTGTTTCTACTAATTGGACGACCGCCAACATTTTCATAAAGCGGTGATCTATCTTGAGAACTTGGATCGCTCCATGGACTAGAATCGGAGTAATTCATTCTTCTAGCCTTATTCTGCTGCTCAAACACGACGTTGTTTGGGTTCTTCCATTTCGATAGAGAAGATAGAAGATCAAAGTATTCTTGTGACTTGAATAGATGACCGTATTGCGCTTGGTAAGCTTTGTGCGCTTCTTTTATCTGTTCAACACAGGCATAGGTGTATGAATATCCAATATAATTTGAAAACTATGCAACAAAATGAAATCAAACTTACAACATCATAAAGAGCAGCACCGCTTTGTTGTCTATTCTTTTGCCTAGTTAGTATTGCCAAATAGTTTTGGTAGGTAGGGTTCATAATCTGATATCCTCCTTTTAGAAAAGCCAACGTTCTCTTGAACGGCTCTATAGTATTGTAGTAATCCGCAAATCTTTGCCAAAAAAATTCGTTTTTCATGTTATTGCCCGTGATACTATCATTAGAAATTCATATCCATGATTTAGCAAGCGAAACACATTGTTGCAGAGTAAACTTAACTTGCTTTTTTTTGCCTTCACTTCCTCCAGCGTCATCTTGGGTGGGTTCAACTTCAATGTCCTCTATTTCAGCGTCAAATTCAGCTAAAGTTGATCCCCTATGAAAGATGTCGCTTAACAATTTTCACTTCTTCTTCTTTTTGTTGTATTCCGGACTTTGAGGCGGATTCGTCTCTTCAACAGGTTCGTCATTGCCATCTTCCGTGTTTTCTGCATCGGCCACTTGATCTTCTTCTTCTGCTTCAGAAGAGCTACTATCATCAACAGAGGTAGGATCGTTGCGCGCATAAGAATATTGTCGTGAGAGATTTTGCATAGCTTCTCGGTCGCGTTTCTTTACTGTTGCACACTAAGATAATGGTGTTGTTGTTGGTCGCCTTGCATCATCAACGATATGTACGATGAATCTTCTTCATATGCGCCAAGGGGTTGAAAGTCTGTAGGACCGTGTAATATGGATATATGATAATACAGAGTATAGTGATGACAGTAAAACTATAAATAGTGCGGAATATAAAAAGCAGTAGTAAAATAACACCAGATATTTTATACTGGTTCGGAGCACCGTCCTACGTCCAGTCCCAGACTTCTTCTGGAATTAACCAACTAACAATACCCTCACTTGACCCGGAGGAATAGGTTTAAACAACCCTTGAGCAGCCGAACAAGGACCTGAGCAGCAGAACGGGATTTTGCCTCAGCAGCCGAAGAGTACTTCACACGCCTGAACAGCAGAACATGACTTCGCTAATACAAAAGAATATCTGACACTGTGTGTTCTTGAAAACACTGATTTGTCTCTGATAGTACAAACTTCCTATAATCAAATCCTCAAGTGTATGAAGTGTATGTGAAGATATGAAGAGAAGGTAATGCTAAGAATCTAAGATTATGAAAGTTTATTTGAAGATTCAAAGCAATAAAATGCTTGTTTGCTGTTTGAATGTAAGTATGAGAGCACAAGAAGAGTATAAGAAATTTAGAATGATTTTCGGTGAATGTGAATTGTTTGGGAACATGTATTTATAGTAGTTAGAGAGTTGTTGCCATTGGTGAAGGGTTCTGACCAAAAGAAGCAACCATTCCCGTTCAGAGAAGGATCGCAACCTTTCGCAGAATGGAAATGTCTTTTCAAAATATGGCAGTTGGGTTCAGGTCAGTCGACTGGTCAAAAATGGTCAGTCGACTGAATTTAAAAATATAAACGTGTATACATATGCGCACAAGTTTAATAGGCTGTTTATAGATATTCAGTCGACTGGTCGATCTTGGTCAGTCGACTAAATTCTAATGATAATCAAAAATCACCATAGCTCATTTGGTTAGAGCACTTGCCTTCTAAACTTGTGACTCGGGTTCGAGCCCCGCTTCATGCATTTTTTGAAAACTTGATTTTGATTAAAATATGCATGCAAGTTTATTTGAATGTGAATGATGTTTCTTGAGGAAAGATTTTAACAAAGCACTAAACTAGACTCTATATACATATATGAACCATACTTTGAGTCGTTGAGTCCGGATGTTGTCGTAGTCGTAGATTCGTGAATTGTTATCTTGTCAGCAATCAAAACCTATGATCCAACATTCTCCCCCTTTTTGATGATGACAACTCCATTTGCTACGGACGAATCTTCGACAAGCTTTGTTGACTTATCTCTCCCCTGAATATATTCTTGTAATTGTGCTATAGATTTCTCCTCGTGAATCTATGCTATATATTCCTGTAAATAATTAATCTTTTCTCCCCCTTAATCTGTGCTTGCATCGTTTATTCCTGCAAATAGTGTTAGAGCAATATCTTTCTCCCCCTTTGTCATCGACAAAAAGGAGAGTTTATATGATGACATAAATTATATTCCACATAAGTGTTAATATAGAACAATATAAAACAAAATAACTACTACTTATAATATAAGGTATCAAAAAATTTAACATTTAAAGCATGCGATACCCAAGGTTCTTATAATTTCCTAATTTTTAGGAAACCATACCCATTTGGGTGTGGTTGAACCTGTATAAATATAATTTTCATTATTAACTACCATATCAAAATAATCATCAATGTATTTTTCTCTATTTTTCCAATTAACAGGAGCCCAAATACTTAGATAATTTTTATTCATATTTCCCGTCAATGATTTTGTACTTCTAGAGAAATTATAAACATTATTGATCATAGCAGTATTTGAATTTCTATTAAAATTGAATTTAGACTTTACTCGAAATTTAGTACCAGCGCTAATATTTTTACTATACATGAAAGCATATCTAGTGCTATTTCTACGATCAGTTATATTATATCCTATACCACTTTTATCATTGTGAGCTTTTGAATTCTTAACATAACCTAATCCCTTCTTATTTGAAGCAGGTTGAGAATTTTCAATAATCCTGGATAAATTTTCTCTCCCTTTATTAAAATTGGAAATATTTTTAGTAATGTCATCAAGCTTAATTTTAAGACTAGTGTTATCTAACTCAACAATTTTAATTTTTGTTTTTAACTCATGATTCTCAGAAGCTAGAGCATTATTCTTTTCTTTTTGAGCTTCTATTTCTTGACTTAATAGAGCGAGTTGAGAATTGTCTGAATCTTGAATTTTCTCAAGTTCTTCTTCTAAAATTTTCTTCTCGTCTTTAAGCATATCTCTTTCGAATTCCGCTTTCTTCTGATTTTCTAGAGCTTCCTTATATTTTCTTTTGAGACTTTTTAAAGTGTCTAGAAGTTCTGAATTTATTTCTATCATATCATCAAAAGTTAGATCACTAACCTCATTATCTTTTGCCATGAAGCATTTGTTTGTTTGCTCCTTTGATTTTTCTTTATTGCTTTTCCTCTTCCTATTGCCTTGACTAGATCTCTTTATAGCCATTTATTCTAGGATGTTGTTACGATCTCTAGAATCCCAGGCTCTGATACCAAATGAAAGTCTGTAGGACCGTGTAATATGGATATATGATAATACAGAGTATAGTGATGACAGTAAAACTGTAAATAGTGCGGAATATAAAAAGCAGTAGTAAAATAACACCAGATATTTTATACTGGTTCGGAGCACCGTCCTACGTCCAGTCCCAGACTTCTTCTGGAATTAACCAACTAACAATATCCTCACTTGACCCGGAGGAATAGGTTTAAACAACCCTTGAGCAGCCGAACAAGGACCTGAGCAGCAGAACAGAATTTTGCCTCAGCAGCCGAAGAGGACTTCACACGCCTGAACAACAGAATATGACTTCGCTAATACAAAAGAATATCTGACACTGTGTTCTTGAAAACACTGATTTGTCTCTGATAGTACATACTTCCTATAATCAAATCCTCAAGTGTATGAAGTGTATGTGAAGATATGAAGAGAAGGTAATGCTAAGAATCTAAGATTATGAAAGTTTATTTGAAGATTCAAAGCAATAAAATGCTTGTTTGCTGTTTGAATGTAAGTATGAGAGCACAAGAAGAGTATAAGAAATTTAGAATGATTTTCGGTGAATGTGAATTGTTTGGGAACATGTATTTATAGTAGTTAGAGAGTTGTTGCCATTGGTGAAGGGTTCTGACCAAAAGAAGCAACCATTCCCGTTCAGAGAAGGATCGCAACCTTTCGCAGAATGGAAATGTCTTTTCAAAATATGGCAGTTGGGTTCAGGTCAGTCGACTGGTCAAAAATGGTCAGTCGACTGAATTTAAAAATATATACGTGTATACATATGCGCACAAGTTTAATAGGCTGTTTATAGATATTCAGTCGACTGGTCGATCTTGGTCAGTCGACTGAATTCTAATGGTAATCAAAAATCAGCATAGCTCATTTGGTTAGAGCACTTGCCTTCTAAACTTGTGACTCGTGTTTGAGCCCTGCTCCATGCATTTTTTGAAAACTTGATTTTGATTAAAATATGCATGCAAGTTTATTTGAATGTGAATGATGTTTCTTGAGGAAAGATTTTAACAAAGCACTAAACTAGACTCTATATACATATATGAACCATACTTTGAGTCGTTGAGTCCGGATGTTGTCGTAGTCGTAGATTCGTGAATTGTTATCTTGTCAGCAATCAAAACCTATGATCCAACGGGGGTTGTTGGTAGTATGGTTGTGGAGCGGTGAAATGGAAGTATGGTAGTTCTTGACGAGGGAATGGTATAGTAGAAGCATGGGGTGGGTAGGGTTGACTGTAAACGTTTGAATACGACGAGTAGTCATATTCGTGTTGTTGTCGTAATGTTTGTTGTTGATTTGGTGGACGTTGGCGAAGCTCGGGAAAGCTGGTACAAGGGTAAGATGGATCGAGCAAACGACTATGTGATGCGGATACATATTTTTTGCTCACGACCTTTTTTACCGAACGGTTTGTTGAAGAAGACATTGATGAATTTGTAAATAAAGGAGAAAGGAGTGAATAAGTGTTTGCGTGGAGGAGGAAAGAGATGGGTTGGGTTTATATGGAATTGAAGTTAGCCGTTGGGTGTGCAACCGCTAAGTTTTATTTATAATATCATAACGGCGAAGACTTCGTCGTTATAAAAAACAGTCTCCTTAGCCATGAACTCACACAAAAACAGCTACAGGAAAGTGAACAAGTCACGTTTGTTTACTCCGTGGCTAGTTTTTCAATTGGAGAAGCCGTTGTTGGTTGTGCTTAACACTTCAAATCACTTGCTCTTCATTGTTTGTTCCAGTCAATTCGAAGAATCATCCATTCCAAGAGAGTATGACTTGGCTAGAGTTTCTTTACATTTTATTTTTGTCAATATCATTGTCAGATTTCACATTTGATACCTCTCTGTTACATGCCGTTATTCTCTTTTATATATTTGCTAGTAAATGGAATTGAATTAAATTGCTCTAGGAACAAAAGGACCAGTAGGCTGAAAAGGATCATAGTTTAATATAGTAAGAACACATGAAGAAACAACCAAATGCATACATATATATACACACTTTGATGTTGATGGGGTTGGTTGGAGAATTGAGGGAAGCTTTTGATTTTTATTCAACTTTGAAATTGGAGGAAAAGGAGGAAGATCTTAATTAGCATTATCTTTACTTTGCATGTTATGCCTATGCTGTACTGTTGGCCCCTATTCAATTATTACCGAATAACAGTATCCCTGCTGAGTATTCATGTCTCGCCTTCTTTTTCTTACTTACTGCCTATGAGTTCAAACTACATTGCCCGCCAATATTCATGTCTCGCCTTCTTTTACTCAAATGTCTTTTACTCTAGTTTGTATTTAAGCCACATACTCAGATAAATATTAAAGCAGATGATCCAAATTTGTTCACATGATAATATTGCGCTGTTTAAGCTTTATCTAGATATCTTTCTAGCGTTTCATATATTTACATCATACCTAGTTTAAAAAGGAAAAGTTATGATTGATATTTCATTGTTTTCAAGCAAGTGATAAAATATAAGTATAGAAATTAACTTTTCCAGATAAGATGATGAATGCTGGATCGGAGTGGAAAGGACCACAAAAATATGGATTTGCTAAACTCATGGTAAAATCCATATTAGCAAAAGTAGACCAGCATTCTTATGTTTAACCACTCCAAGTATATATGTTTTGTTACTGTGATTTCTGATGCAAAATTTCATTTTGAGAAAATAAGGAAAATATGCAGATTATGTTGATTGGAGATGATTATTATTCATCGCTGACCAATGCAGTCTATTAGAACTGAAGGTCAAAAGACACTGTACATAATGTTAGGAGATTAGGGAACTGCATATCAAGTAATTAAAGCCAAACGAACTCAAATAATGGAGCTAATTGGTACATGTATAGTCAGAACTGTAAGCTGTACAACTCAACATAAGCAACTTATTAAGCGTATTCCACATTAAAGAGCTCAAGGTAGAATTCTAGAGACATGTCGAAGGAAAAAAAGATAGTAAGATCTATAACATATATAGATTTACTGTAGTTTTCTTTCTACATTAGTAGAAGATGGGAGTACCATATCATTTGCTGGAAAAATTTGGTCAGAGCAAATGATTTTCTGGACGTAAGAAATTCATGATTGACATGTGCAAAAACCTAGTCCAACAAACAACGTACAAATATGTCGACGTTTCAGACTAAAAATATGTTAGCTGCAGCCTGGCAATGACATGGAGGACCATATTTTTTGCTCACGGGATTTCTTGCTTTCACTTAAAAAGTACGTACATATTTTAACCATTTGGTTCTGTGAATTGACTTCTCACTTTATAGCTTAGCATTGCCTATCCACATGCCTTCCTTACAGAGGCCAAATATAATTATGAAGAGTAATAACTGCACGTTCCAATTAATTCTCCCACTTTCTTTTACCACTTCTAATGTATATGTATATGTACTTCATTTAATGACAAAATCATAATGCAATATGTACCATTAAGTGTTATGGTTTCTAATGTGTGGTCCATCGGTGTAATAAATACGGTCTGTCTCAATAGTTGGGGCTTAAATGAGCTGTGTCAAGTTCAGGATATCCAAGAAATAGCAAGCTTTTCATGATTGTAATAATCATGTACCAACAAACATACGTAAGTTCAGAATTTATGATAATAATATACAATAGTTTATATGGTATTATCAAGTCAGTCATGTATATGGATTTGTCCCACAATCTAAGGTGATGAGCTGGAACTGCAATAGTGTATCCATCTGAGGTTTAAATGACTCAGAAGAACGCATACATTAGTTACCTGAACAAAATAAATGAAAAGGCCAATGCATGAGAGAATTCAGAGTTTTGATGTGGACTGGACTAGTGTGATTTTATTAACAGTACTGTTTAACAGAACAGTAGTTTCTATAATTGGTTGATGCTAGCTCACTACATAACAAATACAATGCTTAATTGCATGCACTAATTGGTTTATTCCCAGATTATAACAAAACTACATTCATGTCTGGACATCCAATCTTTCTGGATATTTCTGAACGATTGAATGTTTGAAAATTAATAAATATTAGGCCTTTAATAGAAGCTTTGAGGCAAAATAAGATTTACATTAAACAAAACAGCTAGGTGACAATAAATTATTGCTCTACCAAGAACTTAATGTTTGACAATAACTTATAGCACATCCAATAACAATGGCTTGTTCATTCGAACATTCGAAAATTTGGTCTGAAGAATGCATCATGCACTTGGATGTGTCTTGTTCACTTGTTTAAACTCGTCATGATCTAACTCTATGGCTAGCGAACCAATTAAGCTGATTGGTTGTTAAAACGTTAAAGTGTTTGCCGTTTAAATCCAAATGGCAAAGCCTTTGCCATTCTGAATAAACAGCATATTGTTTGCTAAAATGACTTGTCGCTTTAACCCCTGATCTGACGACCCCTTTGTCCTCTGCAACCACTCATGCTATAACATCACCACTAGAAGACTCAAAAATGAACGTTAATGATACTGCAGTCATCATCAAAATTATTTTCAAACGATCAAAAGTGAGTTCCGTATTATTCAAAACAATCTAAGTAAACGGAACAACAAACTATTTTCATTTCAACAAAATTTGTCTTGATATTCATTACACATGCCCCCGTTCGCCTATGTCTTCGTAATTACGTTTGTTGTCTTCAATCGTTTTGGTCTATGCTGCATTAAAAAACTCTTCAATTTTGTAATTGTACCTTAGAAACGCAATCAAATTATCCCCTTTCAAGCCTTTTCTTCCACCACCACTATTTTCTCCACGCATGAATCTTTTGACCAAATTTTGTTAAGCAAACTCATTTCCAAATGCATAGACTACAATAATAACCTTTATTTTGGTTGATTTGAAGTGTAAAGTGGTGTTATGAGCTGAAATTGTAATTTTTTTTTTTTTTTTTGGATCTAAGATGTAGAAATGGGGAAGAAGGGGCAATTCAATTTGAAAAATAAAATGTTAAGGTAGTGTTTGGTTTAAAAACAAATTTTGTGTTTTCGGTTTTCAATATATATATCAAATATGAGAAGAATTAAGGGACGATGGAAGAATGGATTGTTTCACGTGCTTGTGTTATTTTCCAAAACACGGAGAATATAAAAAAAAAGTTGTTTTTTATTGTATATGTTAACTTCGTTTTTTAAATTGGTCGTTTTCGACAATATACATGCATCATGTGCATTTTTGTATGGACGAAAATGCAAAACTAAAAATAACAAACCAAACACTACCTAAAGTTTTGCCGTTTCATTTTTGGCAAACTCCTTGTTGTTTTATCTGTTCGAACTGTTTTCAGATTGATAACGTTGATAAGTGAGGAAATGAGAAAACAGCTATTGGGTTTGGTTTTATAATTAGAAAAATAACTTTTACTCTGCATTTTTAACTTGAAATGTTTTTAAATTTAACAAATAAATTAATAATAAGGTACAGATAAGAAAAGGTTGTTTGTAATATATTTTATTTTTTTACATCCACTTATATAAAAAAGTTGTTCCCAACAAATTCTTGGATAAAAGTCGTGAGACTCGACATAAGGTGGAATCAAGTAGGACTTGTATCAGGCCTATTACTGAGCTAAATTCTACGTATGAAACAAACTACAAAGTATTAGGTGTCATACGATCAGTATACAAAAACTGAGATGAATCACTTATAAACTCCTCACACAAGTTTTCCAATCAGATTTTTACTATTTTGGAATTGTATATCAGTAATTCTGAACAATAAAGATTGTTGTAATGAATTTACAACAAGAAACTATAGCAATAACAACAATAAAGCGCTGTGTTAAACTATAGTGATAAACAATCGTTGTACTACTTCGTAAAAACAGTACAACTTCGAAACGGAAAGATTACATAATGATGTGTATATATATAAACACACAAGAAATCTAACCGGATGAAGAAGGAAATTTCGTCCGAGACTTGCCGTAACAATTTCATTAAGACTTTATTCAAAGTCTCCCAAGATACAACAGACGTGATCTGCTCGATATTGTGGTGTGTATGATCTTCTGTGTGATACGCAGGACCGCTTGGATTTTAGAAGTTTCAGAAACGAAGAGGAAGAAGAGAAAAAAACGGAGTTAGAAAATGATCGAGTTTCCTGCCCCTTTTATAGGCGAATTCTGCAACGGCTGTTTGAAAAAAGTGGCGTCCATTCAATTAGTTGCAACGGTCGTTTCTGTTGGGAAATCAAAACTGTTCACTTTTGTGCAGCAAAAATATAACACGGTCCAGCCTTATTGCACCCAGCCTG
Source organism: Allium fistulosum (assembly GCA_030737815.1). Lineage (NCBI taxonomy): Eukaryota > Viridiplantae > Streptophyta > Magnoliopsida > Asparagales > Amaryllidaceae > Allium > Allium fistulosum. The sequence continues at coordinate 343,484,910 of CM060904.1, forward strand.
GCCCGGCTCGGGACAGCGGGCGGCGCGCACACGTTAGTTCATGGCCATATAGGTCCACCCCCTCGCACAAAATTACCCGACTCTAAGGGCCAATATGGGTTTGAGGAAAGTAGTATATAAGCATGAATATTAACTTATTTTTGGCGATATGGAACAATATCTCATTCATTATAAAGAGCCTCTAATAATCCCCCACATGGATGATGATATATGTCTCCTCCACACAAAGTATAATATCATACAGTTCATATGAAAATAATGCTATATCGAGGATAAGTAGATATTTCACTTTGAACTTTTCCTAGTTAAAACTTATCGGATATACTTGGCTAATCGGTAAATTATTCCATCTTGAACCGTCAGCCGTTTGTGCATAACCAGACAATAAGCTTTACAAAGCATTGTTTCCCCTTACATCCAATCTCTTGGTTGTGTTCATTTTGGTCCTAAAAAAATTTGGTTCTGCGAGTGTTTTAGAGAATTTAAGCCTTTAATATTCTCATAGAGCCGACCCAGCTCACACTAATATAGGTGATCGTAACCATTAAAAGTATCCTACATATACCTCATTTGTTATTTTCAAGATATGGTCATCACTAAAAAAGCATAGCTTTAACCTTTTAATACTTCTATAGGCATGCATTCTATTGTGCATCATAGGAATGGAGTAGGACTAAGTCCAAACAAGTGCATTACTTCTTGAGTTACTCATAGCTGGTTTGCCTATTGATCCTATTCAGTGGGATCTCCAGTCGCTAGGATAGGTTTTCGTATAAGATAACTCTTGTTAGTTTAGGCTTTTAAACTCATTCCCCTCGATGCGCAGTCTATTTTATCTCTTGATAAATCTTTAGTAAATGGATCCGCAAGGTTATCAGTGGTTCTCACATAATCAATGAAAATAGTTCCATTTGAAAGTAACTGCCTAACTGTGTTATGGCGTCGACGAATATGTCGTGACTTTCGATTATACACAAAGTTTTGCGCTCTGCTTAACGCTGCTAGATTATCACAGTGTATGCATATGGTAGGTATAGGTTTAGGCCAAAATGGAATACCTTCTAAAAAATGACGAAGCCATTCTGTTTTTTCGCCTGTTTTATCTAAAGCGATGAACTTTGATTTCATAGTGGATCGAGCTATGCATGTTTGTTTAGTAGATTTTCATGACACTGCTGCTCCTGCTAAGGTGAAGACATAACCAGTAGTTGATTTAGATTTCTCTGAATCAGAAATCCAGTTTGCACCACTATATCCTTCTAAGACGGCATGATATTTCCCATAATGTAGGGAAAAGTTCGTGGTACTCTTTAAATATCCCAACACTCATTAGACATCCTATTACAATTTTTCAATTACATAATGTAGGGAAAAGCTATATCTGGTCTTGTGCAATTCATGAGGTACATTAGACATCCTATTACACGAGAGTATTCCAGTTGCATTACACTCTCATTAGTGTTTTTATGCAGTACTTTCGATGGATTAAAAGGTGTTCTTACTCCTTTAATTCTGTAATTTTGAAATTTTTCAATCACTTTTTCCACATAGTGTGACTGAGATAATTCAATTCCATTATGTGTTTTTATTATTTTGATTCCCAAAATAACGTCTGCAACTCCTAAATCTTACATATCGAAATTGTTTGTAATGATTCGATCTTTCGACGCTCGAAAGTCGACATTAATACGTCCACTGTATCAAATGTCACACAATCGAATGCCGGAAAACCGAATCATTAGGGTTAAAGAAAGAAAGAGGTAGAAGAAGAAAGAAAAAGAAACAGAAACAATATCAGAATCTCACATTCGCAGCGGAACAATATATAATAGATAAATGAATAATCTTTAAACAAAAGAACTATATCAGTTCATACAATACATCATCAGAGTTTACAACAACAACACACAACATTGGACAGTTATATAAACTTGTCCTCATCACAGAGTACACAGCGGATAATACATAAGTGATACGTCTCGCCATCCAGCTCGCCTCTTGATCTCCACAGCATATTTTTCTGACTTCGCTCCAGAACAACTGATAACCTGATACTAGGCTGCCCGTGTGGAAAATTATGGGCACCCAGAGTTTAGAAAGGGAACAATAAAATCCAGGTCAGTCATGGGACTGGTGTGAGATCTCAAAAACAGTTATTTTCACAAAGAAAATAAAAGAAATTCGCAATGCTTTTGGAAAATGAAACTACCATAAGGCCTCCCGCCACACACACAATGCAAACGCAGAATTGGAGGAGATTTCTCCTTATGATAGTCAAACATGCTTGATACGCAAAATCTTTTTAATATTATCATTAGTGCCTAGTGTGGAAAACATTTTCGAAAGTATAATATTAATCTTAGCCAGCATACAACCATTATTGTATGCCTACTATAGCTATCATGTTCAATAGCAGGTTACCACCACATTCCATGGCAGGTTATACAACTAAAACCGTACAAGGTTCGTATTGTCTTTGGATTTTCCAAAAAATGGTCAGGCTAAGGAACTTCCTATGCCACATGGGTACGCCTCTGGAGGGACGTCCCGAGAACTTAACCAGCTCTCTGCCAACACAAGGCCGGGTTACCTCTGTACTTAGGTAACTACTGCTCGAGTATGCAACCCCCCGGTCGTTTGCGACCTTTATCCGAGGGCCCTCGATCACAAAGCAACAACCACACAGTAAATGAGATTGAAGCAACCACATAGGTAAAGTATCTGGGCTCCATACCATGATACCATCTTTTTCCAAAAGGAAATGACATACCCTAAAGGGTGCGACCCTCATAACCTTGCTGCATCTTTCCTGTTTCGACCATTTCCGGGGTGTTAGGTCCGATGAGGTCTCGTCCACAAAGATATGCTTTACACGAAAGCCTTGCGTTGATCAACAACACACAGCGGCACTCAGCATGCCACATTACCAAATTGGGAGTATATCACTGATAACCTTCCACTACATAACCTCTGAGCTCGTACGTCTCAGAGAAGGGTGTTAAGCTAAGAGAATAAATTCTCCGCCACCAAGCAGAAATGTATTTGAAAGAAATCTGCTTTATATCTCAAAGTGTAATGTCAGACATACGACCATATAAGTTTGTTCCGGGTTCGAACAGAATCGAAGGCACTTCGTCCAATAAAGGAAGAAGCCCTTGCAGATCCGGGTATCCACAATCCCGATCGGACTCCCCATCACATGAGGAGATCTATACCGGAGCAAATCAGTGCAGAGACATTCGATAGGTTATCCTATTGTTTTCGAAGACACCCGGTCTTCATCACCGTCTTCAATTGCAATCCATAACGTCGTATCATTATTCGGAATGGGTTATATGACACAAAGTCCTCTCCCGGCTTAACCGAATAATGAGCGCTTGTTTTAAAAACAAATTCAAGTGCCATTTCTAAGGCAAATATTGAAAGTCGGTTATTTAATTATCAAACGACATTCACAACAATCAAGCCTCAATAATTTCCCCAAATTGTTTATACTGATAGTTCGATATTTTACTATCAAACAATATTCACAATAATCATCCAATCTAAAAAAAATTCCAAATTATTAAATCTCAAAATATCTTTGCAAGATATATATTTTCCACACTTCATCACTTTGAAAACCAATTTCAAATCACATTTCACTCGCGGAATCAAATTCCCGATATTATTTATTTCCACTGGAAATCTGCCAAGTCTGAATACCTTAAAGTAATTTTCAACACAAAATCAATTTTTCATTCAAACACCAAATCAATTTTCATATTGATTTTCCAAAGATTTATTTTCCAATACCAAATCAATTATCAATTGGATTTCAAAAAAATTTATCACCTTTTAAATAAATCCCTTTATTCTTTCCAAATTATTTAAAATTCCATTTTCAATAAATTCTTCAACTTTTAAACAATATTATTCAAACCCATTTATTAATATCTTTTCCCATATTTTGGAAATAATTCGATAAGATTTCAAAAATCAACTTTATGCTTTTAAATTCCTTCTTTTAAATTCACTCAATTCTTTCAAAAGGAATTTACTTAAAATTTCCTACTTTAATTTCAAAAAAATCCAATTTTATTTATTTCTGGTATCCAACGATACCAAAAATATATTCGGCTAAATTATAGCCTTCAACAAATTCAATCATCAATATAATCATTCATAGATTATCAATAAATCATCACACAACATGTGAAACAAATTCATACAATTTGAGAAATCCAGTTGGATCCCTCCAACCTGTTTTCCTGCATCCACAAATGTTAGCACAACCAATAATATCGATCCAATCTGATACTAATATTCATATTCAACCAACCACGCAATTTTTTTTTAAAATATTAACTATTTAAATCAGCTGAAATTCCAGATGTGAGTGAGATTACTCACCTTGAATTCAAACGCCGAGCATTCAAATTTTACATTAAATCGAGCACGTTCGAATTAATGCAAAATTTTCACTTGCTCGAAACAATTTCAGATCTGCACCATAGCGGGCTGCTCGTCGCTGCGATTCCGGCGCCACCAAATTCGTCAGAATCTGATAATGTACACAACGGTTATGAATTTTAAACTTTTGAATATAATTTAAACCAAATTCATTTATTTTATTTTTTAAACCTATCAGATCGTGGCCGACAGATTCAAGATGAAATCAAGGCCGTAAATCCTTTCTTCCATCTTCGTTTCCCCCCCACGACAAACGAAACCCACCATCGCCAATCGTTCGCGACCACCACTCCTTTCCTAAAGCACTAGAACCCGATCAACAACCTTCACTTGAAAGCCCTTCGTGCCTCCCCCCATCGACCAAAACCCGGTTGAACTCGACCTCAAACTCAACTCGAAAACTGAACTCGAACGCGGCCCCTTCGTGGCATGATTTCCGTCCATCCACACAATGATTTCCGATCACCACCGTTCGAGACGTAGTGCTCAACGAGCTCTCGATCTTTGCAGTTGAAGATTTCGTCAAAAATTTGATGGATCTCGAGATATCTGAGGGGAAACGAAGTGTTTTCTCGACCATTGAAGCTTAAGCTGGCGGCTGAGAGAGATAGATCTAGGGTTTCGGTATTATACGTGTATATATATACGTTTATTAATAATTATTTTAATATTAAATTCACTTTAAAACAACTTTTTCAAACGATCTCCAAACAACGCGTGCCGCCTGGCGTTCATAAGGTTTTACCCACGATCCGAACACAATGGAACGTGTTTCAGAGGCTAATTTGATCGTATGTGGAATATAGCTTTTTGAAACAAGTTTAAATATTAAATTATTTGATTAAAATTTCAACGCGTTTCTCATCCGTACGAACAAACAGCGACTCCAAACGTTCCGAAATTTGAAATCCGATAATAATTAACTATTATGGATCCAATGGAACTGGTTTCGTTGAATTCCGAGACTGTGCCCCGGAAGGCTATTTTTAACTCGTCGATTAATTCGACCGATTTCCCAAATCGTTGAAATCACTTAAATTTTTACTCTTAAAATTTTACTAATTTAATTATAAATCAAATAGAATTTATATTCACATTAGAAATCATTCTGATTCATCCCGAACCAAAATCTGATTATTTACATTATTATAATATTAAATTCCATTATTATTAAATTAATATAAAATTCCAAATTTAACTCATCGACTTTTGATTCCGTCCAAAAGTCCAATGCTAATAATTCTGACCCAAATATATATTTTAAATAAATTTTAGAAGCCATTTTCATATCTAATTACACCAGATTTACAAACTATCTCAATTTCAAATATTTAAATTATTGTTATCCAAATCCAATTGAACTGCCATATTTGAAATTTTAACTAATCTTAATGATTTAACCAAAATTTTCTTGTTTCAAAATCAAATTAAAATTCACATTCAACATTTAAATTGAATTAAATGTTCAAAATCTAACGACCAAAATTCCGGGTCATTGCATTGTTGATTAACATTTTCTTTACGGTCTCTATTATCTTACTATTTGGACCAAAGATTAGCATATCGTCTACATATAAACAAATCATTACTTATGATTGTCCAATTTGTTTATAATAAACACATTTTCACATTCATTTATACGGAAACCATTTTTCATCATGGCACTATCAAATTTTGCGTGCCATTGTTTTGGAGCTTGTTTTAGTCTGTATAATGGTTTTACTGATCTACATACTTTGTTTTCATTTCCTTTGGAAATAAAACCCTCAGGTTGCTCCATGTAAATCTCTTCATCAAGATTTCCATTTGAGAATGTTGTCTTTACATCTATTTGATGAATCTCTAGATTATATATGGATGCAATTGCTATTAAATTCTTATAGAGGTTGTTCGTGTAACTGGTGAATAAGTATCAAAGAAGTCTATACCTTCTTTTTGACGATATCTTTTGGCTACCAATCTTGCTTTATATTTGTCAACAGAGCCATCTGGTTTCATCTTCTTTTTGAAGATCCATTTACAACCAATCGGTTTTATTCCAGGTGGAAGATCAACTATTTCTCAAGTTTTATTACTTAGAATTGAATCAATTTCATTTTTGATTGCTTCTTTCCAATATGAATATTCAGAAGATGACATTGCTTCCTTGTACGTTTGATGTTCATGTTCTAACATGTATATTATAAATTCTGAACCAAATGTCTTGGACGTTCTTGCCCTTACGCTTCTTCTAGGTTCAACTTCCTCAATTTCACGATGAGTTTCATCTTCATGTGGCTTGCTTGATTCTTCTCGTCCTTTTAGGGACATAATTTCCTCCATTCCTTTTGTGCGGAAATACATCTTCAAAAAATGAGGCATCTCTCGACTCTATAATTGTATTTACATTAATATCAGCTATATCAGACTTGAATACCAAAAATCTATAGGCACTATTATTTTGGGCTGGTCCTAGATAGTAACAGTCTACGGTTTTTTGTCCAAGTTTGACTTTCTTGAGAAGCAGAACTGAAACTTTTGTCAAGCACCCCAACACTTTGAGGTATTTGAAACTTGGTATGTGTCCTTTCCATAATTCATATGGAATTGTTCATGTTTTATTATGAGGAACCTTATTTAATATGTGATTAAACATATTTAAGGCTTTCCCCCACAAGTTCGTCGGTAGGCCAGAGGTCAATAACATTGCATTTATCATATCCTTTAATGTTCTATTCTTTCTCTCGGCAATACCACTTTATTGTAGTGATATGGAGCTGTTGTTTGATGAATTATACCATTTTCTACACAGAATTGTTCAAATGGTGATTCATATTCTGCACCTCGATCAGATCTCAATATCTTGATCTTTTTATTTAACTGATTTTCTACTTCAGCCTTATATTTTATAAACGATGTAATTGTTTCATCTTTACTATTCAAAAGATATACATAGCAATATCGTGTATAGTCGTCAATAAAAATGATAAAGTATTTCCTACCTCTTGTAGGTAATGGTTTAAAATCACATAAATCAGTATGAACCAAACCCAGTGGTTCAGTACTTCTATCTACAGCATGAAATATATTTTTGACCAATTTTTCTTCTACACATGTCTCACATTTGTAGTTTTTATCTACTTGGAATTTAGGGATTAAAATCCCAAGTTTGCTAATTTTTTCATTTTTCGAAAATTTATGCCTTAATCTATCATGCCATAATGAAATTTCATGCTCAATCAAATAAAAAACTTCATTTTTATTAATAGCACAATCATAATACATAGTTTTGTTGCCGACTACGGCTACATTTGCCTTAAATAGACCATCACATAAATAACTCATTCTTATATAAATTTCAGCCTTAGAAAGAACTACTTTATCTGACTCGAAGACCATTCGGAATCCTTTCTTTGAGAGTCCAGAGATAAGATTCTTGCGGATATCCGGAACATGAAGAACTTCATTAAGTGTCACGGATGTAAATTTGAGGATGAAGGTGTCGTTACCTTCGATCATGGAAACTGCAGAATTGTCCATGTAGAGTTTTTCTTCCTGATCGTACTTCTTGTAAGTGGAGAATATAGATATATCAGAACAAACATGACGAGTAGCGCATGTGTCCACCCACCATTGTGCAGGGTTTTGTACTAAGTTGCATTCTGAAACAACTCCTGAAAAGTTCATCTCCTCAATGTTTGAACTCAAATCTTCCACTATATTTGCCACCAACTTGTCATTCGCCTTCTTGTGCCTACAATCTTTAGCTGCATGCCCAGTCTTTCCGCAGACCCCACATTCGTCTTTGAACTTCTTGGTTTGCTTATCTTTGGATTGATTATCTGGTGCCTTTCTCTTTTTAGAGAAGTTTTTCTTTTTGTTGTTGAAGTGTCCTTTCTTCTTTGACCCTTCTGTAACAAAAGCCTCTTCGCCTTTAGGTTGTGTTATTTCACGATTATATGCCTTAATTTTTAATCTGACAATGAAATCTTCTAATGAAATCTCCTTTTTCTTATGTTTTAGATAGTTGTGGTAGTCTCTCCAGAATGGTGGTAATTTTCTTGTTATCGCTTCAACAAGGAACGACTCTCCAACTTTATGTCCTTCCGATTCAAGTTCATGAATTATAAGTTGGAGTTCCTGCACTTGACTAGTTACGGATTTGGAATCCACCATCTTGTATTCCATAAATTTGTCTACTATGAACTTCTTCAAACTGTTGCGTCTTGTATTTTTTTGCAAGTGCAGTCCATATGGATTTTGTTGTCTGGTGTGGCTGATACACTTTATACAGTACTTTATCCAAACAATTCAGAATGTCATTTCGGCACAGAAAGTCCGAATGCTTCCATGAGTCAATTTTGAGAAAAACATCTGCGTCTTTTTCTCTAGTCTGTCCATCTTTGGGCTTTGGTTCATCCTCCTCAATGCACTTTTGCAGCCCTAACATGGTGAGATAAAACAACAGTTGATTCTGCCATGTCAAGAAGTCATCACCATCTCCTCTAAACGGATCAGGTCTGTTGTGGATTGCAGTCTTTGCTGATAGTTCAACTGCCGCCATCTCTATTTTAGTGAAAACACGAAAGTCTTAAAATGTTATACGATCAGTATACAAAAACAGAGATGAATCACTTATAAACGCCTCACACAAGTTTATAAATCAGATTTCCACTACTTTGGAATTGTATATCGGTAATTTTGAACGATAAGTATTGTTGTAATGAATTTAGAACAACAAACTATAGCAATAACAACAACAAAGCGTTGTGCTAAACTATAGCGATAAACAATCGTTGTACTACTTCGTAGAAACGGTACAACTTCGAAACGGAAAGATTACAGAATGATGTGTGTATATATAAACAAACAAGAAATCTAACCGGATGAAGAAGGAAATTTCGTCTGAGACTTGTCGTAACAATTTCCTTAAGACTTTATTCAAAGTCTCCCAAGATACAAGAGACGTGATCTGCTCGAGATTGTAGTGTGTATGATCTTCTGTGTGATACGCAGGACCGCTTGGATTTTAGAGGTTTCAGAAACGAAGAGGAAGAAGAGAAAAAACAGAGTTAGAAAATGATCAGGTTTCCTTCTCCTTTTATAGGTGAATTCTGAAATGGCTATATTCGTTGGTAAAAGTCTCATCTCTTCGTTTCATATATGTTCAAATCTGCAACGGCAATTCGCAACGGTAAGGTCGCGTCTCTTCGTTTGCAACACTTTTTGAATTCGCAACGCCAATTTCTGTTTGAATAAAGTGGCGTCCATTCAATTAGTTATAACGGTCGTTTCTGTTGGGAAATCCATGTCCATTCAAATATGACTGTTCAACAATCAACAGTCGTTTGAATTTAAACAGTAGAAAACTGTTCACTTTTGTGCAGCAAAAGGATAACACGGTCTAGCCTTATTGGACCTGCAACCGCACCCAAGCAGAAGGCACGCGTGCATGTGTATTAGTTCATGGCCATATAGATGCTCCCCTCGTACAAAAGTACATAACCATAAGGACCAATATGAATTTGAGGAAAGTAGTATATAAGTAGTATATAAGCATGAATATTAACTTATTTTTGACGATGTGGAACAATATCTCATAAATAGATGGCCTCTAAATTTAGGTAGCATGCAAAAGCTAGACCTACTATATATACCTGCAAATTCTAACAATTCTTAACGGATACTGCTCCAACGGCTGCAAGCACCAATCCAAATGAAGAGGTGGCATTGTTATGCTAGCTAAATCAATTGAACAAACTCCAATTAAAGAGCTGATGCCTGTCCACTTAGCAAAACCTTAAAATCACCAAAGCAGAAATGAAACAGGAGACGAGAACATCTTCTTTAGAAGAACCTCCTGATCAGGAAACATGACAAAGGACCCTGGTCCGCAGTTACACTGGTCGGCAATTACGGCATGTTCAAACTTCAAATGACCCTGTAGACATACACTCAAAGCAAAATTCTGAGCAAATAAGGTCCATGTATAGTATTCCTGAAAGTCTGATCATCATATACACTAAGCTTTATGCAAGACAAACAATAGAAAAAAATGGATGTGCCACAAAAAAACTATAGTAAACTCTTTCTTATTCATACCAGAAAAAAAAGTCATGGAATGGTATCGAATGCAGAAAACATGATAAAGGTTATCCATATAGAAGATAATAGTGTTTATCTCTATTTTTAGAGGAAAAAAAAGCAATCAACTTAAGGTTCAAGTGCCAGCATCATTGCAGAAAAGGATCGATTCCACATGAATGCTGCAGCATGTTTCATGCATTAATAGTTAGGCTACAAATTTAATAAAAATTCTGATAATCAACAATGCTTCCGACAGAAGCTAGCATAAAAAATTATGAGTTTTTCACTCCAATTCTTTGCTTGAGCCAATAAAATTAACTTTCCAACATGGTGAAACCATTGAGCCCGGTATACGTGGTCTGATAATTACATCCCATCATGTTTGCATACGGAGAGAAATATATATATTTGTGAAGATGCAGTGTTTTAGATACAAATATACTTGATCAACGTGTAAATAATATGTAATATTATATCAATTTTCCCATCTTAACTGCACCTTTACTTATGTGCTCTATGGGTTCCACGACAAATCCATAAATCAACATTTCTTGCTGATATCATCATCGCCAGTTTCTGTTTTCTTTGTAGGTGTGAACTGTTATCACCATCGTTTGTTTGCATTAACCAACAAAAGGCATGGTGGTCGCAGATCAATACAGTAAACATGGTTTGCCTGGCCTCACGCTTTCTAATTGGCTTTGAAGATCACTGGCAGCACTTGGTTTTTGAAAAAAAGGATGAGGTAACAACCCTCGGCCGATAATTATATAAAATTTAAGCTTTCAAAAACACTGTTTACATTACACAACTGCAATAAAGAAAAATAAAATAACATCAACTGGGCTGCCACATGATAACAACTTAACAAGATGTACAAAGTAGGCTCATAACAAAGATACCAAAAACAAGTTACATAGCTCATATTCTTCCGATTGAGGTGTGTTCAATATTAACATCTTAATTGGCCTTGACATTATCTTCTGCCATTACTGTTGGAATTTGATTATTGCAGACATCTTCAAATTTTAAAAACTTAGAGCTTTCGTTCATCTTACCTGTTCATGTTTCAGTATTAAAGGCGAAAAAAAGAAAAAATTGAGCACCTTGAGTTCTTTTCAAACCAAATAATCAATAAGGAACAAGCCATGTTTACATAACCTCACCAGCCCAATATCTAAATCAAAATGTTCCAAACATTCCTCCAAAATCGGATTTGTAATGCCACAAAAACTACAAATGTTATAAATCTTCACCTTCAACGCTACATAAGGCTCTATTTTCCATCTATATTCATATTTTTATGCTGCAGTAAAGCCAATGAATTCAATTTGGTCTGCATCACCAACCACGTATGAAACTTACTTTTGGAGGGACATTTTAATTTCAAAATTCTTTGTAATATCTGAGTCATCTGCCACGAAGTTATTGAAATTATAAAGTGAGTGAACAGTAAAGACTTTTTGGTCAGTAAATCTCTGCTTAAAGATTCTCTGTGCCCGTAGTTGCGTACTCTTTGTCCCATGAGATCAAAACCACTCGTTCTGAGCGTAGATACAAACAATTACTATTTTTTATAAATAACGAATGGAAGAGTTAGATGTTAGGATTTTCATCCAAGCCCCATTCCCTCGATAAATGACAGAAAGTAGCAGACATTGAATCTGAGTCTTTTTATCAAAACCCAGACACCTTTTCCACTGTGCCGAACCCGCGGACGTAATATATTCAAAGTTAAACTCATTTGAAACTTGCATTAATGGTTGCATCATGATTACTAATCATAGCATACACATTAGGGAATTCAACTTGAAGTGGTAGATCCTCGTGCCAGAAAAAAGTTCTTACAACTCCTATTTTGAAAGCATGTAGCAATGAGCAAATGTATTCCATAAAATCGACAAATGTTTACATTGACTTGAAGCATCCATATAAAATTTCCGCCATGGTAAAGATTAAGAATTCAAAATCTTTCCATTTAGTTTTCTTACTTCTAATAAGCATTCAATAACCATTTTGACAGCAAGCACTTGTTCACTTTACTTCAATTCAACACATGAACACACCAGTATGATCTATTGCCTTAATAGACCATACCCCTGGCTACTAAAAAACTAATAGAACTAGCTTCTCTTTCTCCCTTCCATAAAAAGTCTCTTTCTTATCATGTATCAATCTTTTCAATAACCCGTATCGAAATTTTAAAATGTTTTTCCATTCCCAACAGAACATTTGTCAATTATGAGTTGAACACATCATGAACAACTTTAGTAGATCTAATTGTTATATCAACGTAAGTTAGAGGGAATGAACCACCACTTTTCTAAATCTCTACCTTTACTAATCAAATATTATATTACTCTTGTGAAAATTGATTTGGAGTTTAAAAATGTTTTCACAACTGTACAAAATGACTTTCAAAGATGCAGGAGTATTGTGCCAAATGATTGGTGAATAAAAAAGCATCATCAACATATAGTAGGCTAGCGATACCACTTTCAGCTATTTCCTTTCCAGCTTAGGCAAAATATTGTTACAGTAACTGAACAAAAGTTTTATTCAGCACATCTACTACAATTGTGAATAAGTGGGGGATACAGGATTGCCAAAGTATATAAAAATATCACTCCAATGCATTAGTTGATCATTTTCTCCATTCATAAATCACAGAGTAGAACAAAACATTATTTCAAAATACAATGAAGATTAGTCGTGCAAATTATGATTATTTGTACAAATAAAAAAACACTCGAAATACACTAATGATGCTTTATTTATTTTGTAATTCGAATAAAAATACTAAAATTGAGATTTTTCCTGACGAAGTATGGTTTATATAAGGAGAGTACTACAAATATGTTCGTTGACGTCCGACTTCAAATTCAAACGCAAACGAGATACACCATTTTTGGAAGGGAAAATAGCCTGCATCCCGTCAAGGGACAAGTCTCCTAGACCATCGTGACCTGATAGGCCGTGTTGGCCACCATCGACGGAGACGTTACCTCCGCACTTCCACCTAAATGAATTGTCGCCCTCATTCCTTTGTAGTGCCAAACACGATAGGAAGAAATTTATAAAAAAAACTTCCAACAAGGATGCCCATGTATCTAACGCAAGGGGTTGTTACCCCTGCACTTTCACTATTTCCACCTTGTCACCCTTCCTGACTCTATGAATTTACCACAGTTGACATTCATCATTATTGTTGATATGTTGGGTTTAACATAGATTGTATCTAATGCAACCATTTGCTTTCAAAACTTTTAGCCTCCATTGCTTCTAATAAACATGCCAACAGAAATTAAAGCCTTTGCAAAATACAATTTTAGCAACACAACAGGAATTATCCTTCAAGTACAAAACAAAATCACACTTCTTAAGTAGCATTAACACGATCCAATATAAACTATTTTTGATAAAGGTAGATTGAGTGTTATCAATTAATTCATCCATGTTACTCATTAATACAACAGCTAAGGATTAAGAGATTAGCTTGAATATGCAATATAAACTATTTTTTATGAAGGTGGATGAGGGATCCAGCATTATCAACTGGCTCATCCATGTTACCCATTAATATGATAGCTAAGAGTTTTGAGATGAGCTTGAATATGCAACTGAGGAGACTGCTTGACTTAATATCTACAATTTCAATAGATTCCTCCTCCTTTGGGATAAGTACTACAATGGAGTAAATAAGTTTCAGAGTGGGTAAAGAACCTGCATACATTTCTTCGAACATATTTAACATATCAAACTTTTGAACTACTCACAATTGAAAGGAAAAAGAAGAAAGAATAATAGATACCCCCTCAATATCATGTAAAACTCTGAAAATCTCATTTTCGGTACTTTTTTCAATTCTAACAAATTATTCTTCTCCTCAAGATAGTCTCTCCCAATCAACTTGAATTTTGTGCTACCTTTTTCCACCGAAAATGCTGTCATGTTGTCAATAAAAGCATCATTCATATCAGACAGATCAGACTATTCCATACCTTTATAATTACCAACGACAATTGGATTTTCTCCGCGACCCTTAATCGGTTTATAAAAATAGACAGGGTATGATCTCCTTTTAACCATTATGCTTCCACATCAACTCTTCTGATGACTAATTTGTTCAGTTCCATCTCTAAAGCATTCAAATGATGTTTTACTTATTTCTGTTGATTCTCTGATCTCCTCTAAACATTGAGTTTCAAAACTTTCACTTGCAATCTTTCTATTTCTTCATGCAGTAAAAGTTCAACACCACCGTTTCTTCACTAAACAAAAAAACAAAAGTCTCAATCTTCTAACTTTTGTAACCATAGCATCTGAAGCATCATCATTAACCTGTATTGAATTCCACTGATTGGCTATTATATCATCAAAATCATCTTCTAACGTCCGCATTTGTTCATACTTGAAAGTTTTTGTCTCTTCTTATCATCTAGTAGTGTCAACCATAATTGGACAATGATCTAATATTAAAGAAGATACCCCAAGCAATTAGATAAAAAAAAAATCTATCTCCTCAGTCTTCATTGGTGAGGAATCTATCAAGTTGTGCCAACACCGATAAACCCCTCTTTTTTGACCAAGTGAATTTTTTGCTACTAAGAAGACTATATCCATCAAAGAGGGGTCTCTCACAAAGTTCCTAAAATCCTCTTAGGTTGTATAACTTCCTTCCCTTTCTTTTCTCCCACCCAAGGTTTTAAATCTTGCTTGTCTCGGCCGAGATCTCGTTTTCGAGCCTGAGCGATTCGAAACTAGTTGTTTCGTTATAATCTCGCCTGATGTATATCTCGGACGATATTATGGTATCTCGCCCGACATTTCGGACGAGATTTGATTACGAGATATCGGCCGATTTTTAGAATTTTGTTAAATTAACTCTTTAACTTCTACCCGTATAAAAGCTTTTGTAGCTAAAATACAACTTTGACTTCCACTTATTTAGAAGCATTTGTAACTACGATATAACTATGATTTCTACTCTTTTAGAGGCTTTTGTATGTAAAGTATAACTTTAGCTTCTACTTGTTTAGATGATTTTGTAATTAAAAGTCTAAATTATAACTTATGGTAAACTTGGTCTTGTTTTAACCAAGTATCATGGTCTTATACATGTGTCTTTTTTGCATGTATATTGTTTGAATGTTTGTTCATTTTTACATCTAGTCATTTTTTCCCCAAAAAAAGATGTAACTCGCTTTGTGATGGTTTGTTTCATGTATATTTTCATATATAATATTATATTGAACATTATTCACAAAATCTCATTATTTATTTGCATTAATATGAGTAAATTACTAATGATAAGCATGTGGTAAATTCAAAGTAAATGTGTAAAGTTTTCATTTAGGTAGTGACTAATATTTATAAGTTTCGGTGTATGAAGACTAATTTTCGACATGACATATACTCCAAGATTACTCCGAAATAAATTTTAGGAACCAAGAAGTAAATCCGATATGGACGACCGAGATGGACTCATCTCGTCCGAGATCTCCCCCGGTATGAGATCGAGTCTCTAAAATCTCCGAAACGAAACGTGACCGAAATCCGAGATTTAAAACCTTGCTCCAACCAACAAATCTGATCAAACCAAAGTCACTGTCGAGAACTCAAGCACTTAAATTCTACTTCCAAAATGTATTGCATTCTTCCCATAACTTCAATCATTCAACTCTTGTTTGCGTCCAATGAACTTTTGTGACGAAAATTTGAACGACCGGATAAATTCTTCCACTTCCTGAGTTAATTTGCACTTGCCTTCTCTCCAACTAAGTCAAAATACATCCAACATTGCCTTTTGTTTCGATAAAAGACCACCTAGTAAAAATCTTTCCCCAAGTCATAATGAAGAGTTTAGACCCCATTTGATTTCATTTTGTGTTGTGTGTTTTCAACATGCATTACAAGAACATATGAGAAGATTTAAATTTTAAGTCATTACAACATGAAGGAACGACAAAGGGGAGGGATTGTATTCTGTGCTTTTATTATTTCTCAAAACATGAAAAACAAAATAAATTTGTTTTTTATTTTTATGTTAAATTCATTTTCCAAATTAGTTGTCTTCCAAAAATACATGTACCGTTTGTATTATTGTTTGAAACGAAACCTATGACTAAAAATGGCAAACAAGTCAAGAACCTCTAGCTCAAATGTTTAGAGGTACGACGCAATAGACATAGATCTAAAGGTCATGAGTTCGAACTTCTAAGACATTATAATAAGTGCTGCTTTGAATAAAGTATGACTCTTGTTATAAATAAAAACAGCAAACCAAATAGGATCCTATTATCTGGATTTTCACCTTCGATTTCTTGCAATTTCACCTTCGATTTCTTGCAATAAAATCATTTCTAAAACTAAATAATACCCAAAAAAAAGATGATGATTCTAGAACACTTTGCATTTCGAGTCCTCTCACATTTCAACTCAACAACCTCATAAATATACGAGGATGTCTTTCCTTTACCATTAATTAATTCAACATCACCATGCATTTGGGTATATTTTTGATTCTTGCTTTAGAAATTATTAAACTAATTTATGCCATTTATAGGCATAAGATAGGTTTTCAAGCCTATTCTTTTTTATACGTAAATTTCAAAATAAAAAGTTCTTTCTAGACTAGGAAAACCACAGTTTTAAAAGGCAAAAGGATGTGTGGGCTTTCTTAAATCCTGGAATGAGACTAAAGTCTCAAAGTGTTAGTTTTCCAAGTAAACGTTACACGTATACATATCAACAACAACAACAACTAAGACATTATCACAAACAAGTCGGAGTCGGCTAGAGATGGAACCCAAAACTAAATGACAAAGTCAATTTAAAAGTCATAATAATAACAATAACAATAATAAAATAAAGTCAAATAAGTAAATTAATAATAATAATAACTAAGTAAAATAAAAATAAAAATAAAATATATTTTTGAAAATGAAGATATATATATATATATATATGATAATTATAATAATAAAATTGATATTAATAATGATACTAATAGTAATATTGGTCAAAGACCAAACGCTACTTATACATATCAAATAATCAAAAATAATAAATGACACAGTAAATAAGAAATGTCCAACACTCGAAGTGATTCAAATAATATACAGTCAACTGCATAAAAAACATTTCATTTAAGAACTTTCCATATTATACATCATTTACTACCATATATATGAACATATACTTAAAATAAATAAATAAAACTAAACACGGTTGTATTTAAAAGTAGAATATTACAAACAGTGGCAAAAACACCATCCAATCTCCAGTTTGGGACTCATTTTGATGACGGGGATCCGAAACCAAAATCTATAGAACTTCAATCTAGAGTGTCTTACCACTTGATATTTGAGCTAGTGGTCATTGACCAGGTAGCATCCAATTAAAATACAATAAAAACACATTATTACAAGGAATAGAACACTTAATTAGTTATTATTGGTACTATTATTCTTTTTCCCTGGTTCAAATGTGTTTAAAAATAAGTTGAATCAAAATCGAATTTTGATTTCAGCTTGGAAACTGATTTGAGATCGATTACAAAATTCAATTTGAAAATAAAAAAATTATTTGATGTTTCCTTATGTTCTTTTTCTCTTGATGTAAAATAATTATGGTTTTCAAAACTTTATCGAACATAATTTCTATTACAGTTGGAGGTTGTTTCAAAAAAAAAACTTTAAGACGTACGTCTCTACAAACTGATGTTAGGGAGGCATATGTTTTAGATGTTTTACATGCCTTAGGTTGGTAAGACCTAAGTCTTAGGTGTAAAACCCCTTTCAAAGCAAACCCCAAGGGCGTTTTTGCTCTGTCTTGCTTTGAGATGCACTTGAAACAAGGCCTTTTTTAAAGACCTGAAGAACCAAGCTTTTGCTTGTAAACTCTAAGGAAGTATGTACCGAACCAACAACACAGCCTTCGGGTAATTTGAAACAAGCGTTATATTAAAACGATGAAGCTATATTTTACTTTCTCTATTCTACAACTTAAGGCTAATTTTGTATCTACTATTCTTTCTACTATTGTCATCTTCATGTTGCTCATGTTTACGCGATAACTTCGACATGCCAAACATATCCCAAAGTAACTCAAATCGGATTCAAGCTTCAATTTTAGATTGGAGTCCAAACCAATTTCACATCCAATGAGTTCTTTACTTGCTCTAGAGCTTCTGCTGAAAAGGTTAAATCTAATACTTGTGGTATTTCTACAACAGATCTAAATTTCATAAGGAATGAACTGTATAAAGTAATAAGGATCATAGACATGATACAAGATAGAATAAAAAAAATGAAACCGTCAATCTAAAATTATGCTCATACAATGTCTTAGGGTTCTAAGTCTACAAAGCTCATTAACTCCATAGTCATGAAAGGTGTGTGCCATGATGCAATGCGCGACGACCACATATTTTCACCCTAAAGTGCGACGTACATTGAAATGCACATTGGATGTCGCATAAGGCACATGCCACAAAAGGACATGCTTTTTCGATATTTTGTTGTTTCACTTTATTTTTTAAAATTTTCACGATCGAAAAGTACATAAAGATTAGTACATATCATATGATTAAGCATCCTATTATTAGTATTATTATTACTAATTATTATTTTGCATGTTCTAATAGATAGATTTTTTCGACAATTCTTTTTGCTCGAAAACAAGAATATGTTGTAATTGACATGGAAAACCTATTTCTTTTTATGTATATCCCAAAGCAAGTTGTGATATAAAATCTATTATGTATATGTATGAATTAGATTTAGATTTCTAGTTTATCTGTAATATGTATTATTAATTTAAATTCTGAATTTTGAATTTAAAAAGAATTGTACTTGAAATTCTATGATTGTGACATCATCCTTACTGATGTTTTTGCAAAATGATTGAATGAAATTTTTGTCATATGTTTTTAGTAAAATATTAATTAGGGAAAATTAGGGAATTTTGTTAAAGGACTGTTAACCAAAAAATGAACCAACACTCTGAATTGAGTGTAAAAACAACAGTCATGTTCTTACAAAGCAATAATATAGAAAATAAATGTAAAAAGAGCAGAAATAGTAAAGAGACAAAAAGATTTTTATAGTGGTTCGGCTATTAACGAAGCTTACGTCCACTTCATAAGCTTTATTATCGACTGACTCTTACTACAAGTTGAATTCGGTTACAAGTTGATGAAATTATAATAAGTCACAAGTGCAAGAGTTCACTGGAGAATCACAGCGAACTCCTAGATGACTGTTGGGGGGGAGAAGAGTGAAGAATAATCTTTGCAGAGTCCCAACAGCCAGTCCCGAGAATCCCCTTTGTGTTGCAGGTAGAATTGTATTTATAGGGGTAGGAGAGCGGTTGGGTCAAGACCGACTTGTTAGAAGCTTCAATTCAGTGCTAGGAAGAAGTCCAGAAAAACTCAAGACGACCCGAGCTAACATGTGATCCATGCCCTTAAACTATTTTTGAGTATACCCTTTTGGGTTGCCTTCCTTTCATCTATTTGAATGCCTTGTCCAAATATCAAGTCGTTTGGAGTGTGTTTGATATCGTCTTTATGGGTCATCTAAGCCAGAAGAATCATCCATAACTCGCTCAAAACTTAACAAAATCGGATGAAACTTTGCAAGTACACTCTAGAGGGTGTCTGGGACCTACCCTAAAAATTTCAAGTGATGGGCCCAATCTATATGGATCGCTCCATCTAGTTAGGTCCCAGCGATCCATCTAGCCTTATCCAATCAAACCCATTTTTGGTGAATGCCTTCTTTTGTCTTCTAATTGTTCTAAAATTTTAAGTCAACCTGTATGAGTTCTCTAGGTCTGTTTTAAGTTAGCTACTTTGGTCAAACATCGAATAAACATTCGCCGTCCAAAGTACGCATTTTGAATGAAAGGTGTGTTTTGCTTAAGAACAAGTTCATATCTCCAGTCTTCGGTAGTTTAGCTTTCAAGCTGCTTCAGCCTTGGTGAATTGTCAAGTTCATTCGGGTTCTTGTGCCAATCACAAGTCGTTCCAAACTTATTACAGCCTAAAACTCTAGACTATGCCTAAGTGTAATCTATACATCACAATCATTTTGATTTCGTTCGGAGTTATTACATCACACATCTTTAACTATCCTATGTCCATCCGGGATTTACATTATTATCAATTCCGACTCTCATTCAGAGTTATAACATCATATATCAAAATCATATTATATATTAAAATCACATCACATCATATATCAAAATCACATCAAATATCGAAATCATCTTGTGTTCTTCCAGGATTTATCAGTTTTATTCTATTTATAAGGCATTCAAATCCTTTTATTAATTCAAATCGATTCGCTCCGGATCGTTTAATGTCCAAGTTAAGGGGGTTGATTTCTCCGGATGCTTTGTTTGTTAAGTTAAAAGGGATTAAACAGGCGCATCACCTCACTCTTCGGTGAGGGGACTTTACTTCTTGCATTCTGGTCTCATCTCTCTGGTCGGGACTTGCACCTTGCACTCCGGTCCCGTGTCGGGACTCTAACAGGACTCTAAGGCGATAAATATTGTACAAGTCCATCCACTCGCTTTTCTGGCAAGAGGACTTGCACCTTGCACTCCAGTCCCGTGTCGGGACTCTAAACTGATCAATATTGGTCATCACAATCAAAGTGGATTTTTCAAATTCAAATATTCAAATCAAAACAAACAAGCAGATATCTTAAATGTTTACCTCGGAGATCCGACTCGGAGCGTGCCTAGAGACCAATCTGGGTCTCGTACACGTGTAAACAGTCCGAGGTTATTATTGTCCTAAATAGTCATCTCGGGCATCCGACTCGGAGCGTGCCTAGAAATAGTTCGGGATCTCGTACACGTGTAAGCGGCCTGAGGTTATTATTGTCTAAATATCAAAAGAAAGTGCGTAAAAATAAACGAAAAAGCAAAGCATGGGAGCCGGATTCGACTCCCATCTACCCCGATCATGGGATAATTTGTTTTGGCTCAAATCCCTAGGCGTTTCTTGATGCATTTGCCGCGGATGATGGTTGTTCTTGCAATTGTACCACAGTTATGTTCCTCACGTACTGTGGCAGCTGGTTGTTCTGAACCAGTTCTTCTATCAGATCCAAGGTGTCGGCACTCATTCGTTTCAGGCTCATTTAGCTTATGGAAGATGCAAAACTTTACAAATCATTTCTCTCGATCAGTGGGCTCCCTCCTATGTGGCCTTCGGTAGAGGTTCTGCCCTCTAGTATCCAAGTATATCTTCTTCGGGGTTTCAGTCAGGTTAATGTATGAAAAGAATCTCGACTTCTTCCTATGTCGTTTCGGCTCCCCGAAGTCGCCATTGATTTTCCTCTTCCCTTTGTCTTTTCAAATTTCAGCTCTGGACGGTCCCATGTCCTCCACAGCATTTATTTCAGCATCCACATCTTCATCCTCGACTTCAGCGTCTTTCTGGCGCAAATATCTCTCAACTTCGTAGTAGAATTCCGCAAGATCCATCGATGGATCTCTTTTCAATGCAGCTTTGAAATCAGTCTTACTCGCGACACCAAATACTGCTGACATTAAGATAAACGACGAATCTGGCTTGTCAACTGCAGCCGTCGCCGCATTGAATCTTGTTAACTTATTAAGGACTCTCCAAGTCTTTGTTTTACGTGTGAGAGCGTAAGTGCATTCCTCGGTTATGAAACGTGAACTTTGAATTGTCTTCAAAACTTGCTCACCAAGTTGATCCATGTGCTTATGGACTCATCCTTCAATTGTCTGAACCACATTGCAGCCAAATTCATTAAGTAATGGGAAGCACCGTCTCATTACCTCCTCAGAAGCACCCAACACCTCCATATGTTGGATGTATCTCATCATATGAATCGTCGGATGTCTTCCCATCGTACATTTCCAGCGTCGAAAGCTTGAAATCTGGAGGATTTCTCGCATTCCGGATATTAGCAGCAAACGGATTCATGTTCACATCTTCCAAACCCTGATCAAGGGGCCCTCCTCTAAAGAACCTTTGTACCAATTCAGCAATTCGGTTCCACCGTCCAATGAAGGTCTCCATCTTAAAACAATATTTTACCCCATGTTCCAGTGGGGGTATGGGATGCACTCTTCCGACCGCACGCATGTGTTCTGATTCATAATTCTAGCTTTATTCAGACTTACGTTTCGTCAAGGAAGTTCTGGTACACATTCTTCTGTTGGTTGCATCATAGTATTTGGATTAACTCCCGTACCACCCGTTCCTGGTGTTTCACCTGTCACTCCGACATTGGGATTAATCCCCATGTTGATTCCAGCGTTGCCCCAAGTATCGGTTGCTCTGAGCGTGGGGGCAAGACTCCATCTTGTTTCAATCCAACTCCGGCAGCTCCTGCGTTGTTCCCTGAAGTATGATTACTATTCCCTGTAGATCTAGTCATCCATTGCTGCTCCATCTTCTGGAAGAAGCCGTCCATCATCTCTCGTTGTCTAGCAAAGATTTCATCATGCATCTCTTTCATCATTATTTCCAACTCCTCTCTAATCACATAGTTGGGTCGATGAGAATTTGAGAACACGTCCTGACTGCCCCCAGGCTTTGGTCATTTTTGCTCCGGCTCTAGATCTGGTATTAGACTTGCTCATCTTCTCTAATTCTTAGATTCAAAGTTCAAGTCTTTAGATCTAGCCCTGAGTTCAGTTTTCTCGGTGAAAGCACCAAAATATTAATCCAAAAATGGATCAACATCCTGGATTGAGTATAAAAGCACCAGTCTGTTCTTACAAAGCAATAATATAGAAAATAAATGTAAAAGGAGCATAAACAGTATAGAGACAAGAAGATTTTTATAGTGGTTCGGCTGTTAACGAACCATACGTCCACTTTATAAGCTTTATTATCGACTGACTGCTATTACAAGTTGAATTCGGTTACAAGTTGATGAGATTAGAATAAGTCACAAGTGCAAGAGTTCACTGGAGAATCACAGTGAACTCCTAGATAACTGTTGTAAGGGAGAAGAATAGTGAAGAATAATCTCTGCAGATTTTCTCTGCAGATTTCCAACCGCTAGTCCCGAAGATCCTTTTTGTGTTGCATGTAGGATTGTATTTATAGGGGTAGGAGAGTAGTTGGGCCAAGGCCGACTTGTCAGAAGCCTCTACTCAATGGTAGGATGAAGACCAGAAAAACTCAAGGCGACCCGAGCTAATATGCGATCCATGGAACCCTTAAACTATTTTTGAGCCTACCCTTTTGGGTTGCCTTTTTTTCATCTATTTGAATGTCTTGTCCAAATATCAAGTCGTTTAGAGTTTGTTTGATCATCCGTCTTCATGAATCATATGGTCTAGAAGAATCATCCATAACTCGCTCAAAACTTAACGAAATCAGACGAAACTTTATAAGTACACTCTAGAGGGTGTGTGAGACCTACCCTAAAAATTTCAAGTGGTGGGGCACAATCTACATGGATCGCTGGCTTTCCATCTAGTTAGATCGCCAGCAATCCATCTAGCTTCATCCGATCAAGCCTGTTTTTGGTGAGTGCCTTCTTTTATGTCTTGTATGTGTTCTCCCAAAGTTTCAAGTCAATCTGACTCCGTATGAATTCTTTAGATCCGTTTTAAGTTAGCTGCTTTGGTAAAAAAACAGGTAAACAAAGACAACTTCCAAAGTTTTTTAGCCTCTAAGACAGCCTCTTCAAAATTTAGTCATAAGGACGTAGTGGGTAAAAATGATACCGTACAATATCATTATATGAAAACATTATGTCCGTGGGTGCGACGTAGTGGAAAGAAGGCTTGGGTTTTGGTAAAAAAAACCCAGATTCGATTCCTACCATGCGCTTCCCTATCCTATATAATTTACCCGAGAGTATTGGGGCTTGGATCAGCAGACGGCTTTACTATACCCTCCTCAGGAGTTTACCAACCCGCCGAGTTTTCAAAAAAAACATTATGCAAAAAAAAACTATCAAGTAAAAAAAATGTTATTAAGTCATATCATTTGAAATAAAATGCTACCAAAAGATAAGATCAACTATTACATGATAAAATTGAAAAATAAGTATTCTATCATTCTTTTAATTCAGTAAATACAAAACTGATATTACATGCTAGCACTGTCATTCTCGCTGAATTGTTGTCGTTTTGCTATATTTAGTTGAAAAGTTCTCTTTGCTTTGATTATTCCAGTTTAGTGAATTTTTTTCAATGGAATTCTATGCACAAGTCACACTTCCCAAAATAATACTAGTTATTCATTATTCAAGTGATGTATAATAGATTAAATAGAAAAGGTTTAAATACATACCTTGTAAATTTTATGTATTTCGAATTAGTTATGTTTTTCAATGATGCAACTCATTATTAAAAATAACATAAATACAAAATATGTTATTCTCCTCAATTTAGGAGTTACATCTAACTGACATATTTTTTTTCCCAAACTATAATGGTATGACAAATAAAAGAACCAAAACTACTGTATAAGATTAAGATAAGGATTCAGAACTTAAGTACAATCTAAGCTTAGACATGACTTGAACATATATCTCATATGACTTAAGTTTATGTTTGAAGTGATGCATGTGTGTGTCCAGAAGTATACTTACACATGAAGCAACGTATGCTTACAACCCATGTATCACTTTAAAAAGTTGTGTTTACAGATTTTTAAAGCTTAACGTGTCACATCAAATGTAATGACTGGAGCACTCAAATTGCCTATGAACGTACCATCAATTGGGTAGTGCACAAAAAACTCACTCGATATGGACAGCCGAAAGCTCTCAAAATTTCCAAGACTGCAGAATAAGCAGATAACTTATTTCATTGGTAGCCAGAGACATAAATAAACACAGATTATTATTCATTAGTAAATGTCACAATGATAATTATAAAGGTTCATAAACTGGCATTAAACTAACTTAACGTGCAAAAAGCCTAGGGACAGCCTAATATGATTGATCAATTAGCCAGAGAAATGAAGACCTTCACAAGCTAACCGCTTTTTAGGAATCTTCAAAATGCTTTCTTCTCATAGGAAACTAAGCCATGAATACCTCCTTCAGCCTGCGCAGCCCCAGTCCTAACCTGAATTGACATAAATCATAGATACTAAAAGATTACACACAAAAACCAAGTGATAACCCTCTTAATAGAGAAACGAACAAACCCACCCCCCCCCCATCCTCGCTATCTACTGAAATAAGCCAGTGTGGGACAAGCGGCAATTGTTATATTATGGTATTAAAAATTGAAATAAATTAACGATGTTGTGCAGGTGAAAATTACCATCTGTAAGCATCAAAAAGGCTAAAGAATTCAGTACGAGGAATATGGTTATGGATGAAACAAAATTGAATTGTCATACAGATCAAATACTACATACCTCCATTCTAAGCTCTCCAGATCTCAAAAGATCATGAGCGGACTTTATAGAAGAAGCGCCGAAATCTTGAAAACCTTGTTTCACAGCTTGCATCGTGTAAGGAATAAGTCTCAAAACTGAGCCCTTGTCGGGGACTGAACCAACTACACCCTGAGCAATTTTCAACTTCAATGTGTCACCAAGGTAACGTGCATCACTTCCCTTTGTCATGGCCTCGAGTGAACCCATTCCTCTGTACTTCTTTACTCTGTTACCACCCTGAAAAAAAATCCAGTTAAGAAGATAAGGATAAGGTGGACTGTTACTTCAATCTCTCCCTCTTTTATTTACTCTCAAATTGATTAACGGTTAACAAGGTTGAAGGACACTTCTACATACAGATGTGTTTATGCTGTGTAAGATTTTAAGCATATAAAATGTGTTACCAAAGTTATTAGATAGGGAATGATGAATAATAGATAGAAAACAAGGAAAAGAAATGTTAAATGGGGGTGGGTGTGTGTGTGTATAGAGAGAGAGAGAGAGTCTTCGTTCTACAATTATCTTTATTGCGTTCAAATATAGTAATAGTGGTGCATTAAGCGTGTTGGCATGAATTATAAAAAGTAAAGGATGTTACATCACAATTTGAACAGGATAACGAAGAAGATGCTAGCTAGTACACGGAAATTAACATAAATAGATATTGTTTTCCTTTTCTTTTTTTTGTAAGAATTTAATCTGAGCACACAAGAAAATTACCTGATATTCATAAACCCCAGGAGCCTCATGACTTCCAGCTAGGAAACCTCCCATCATAACAGTAGAAGCTCCAAGTGCTAAAGCTTTAACTATATGTCCAGAATTACTGATTCCACCATCAGCAATGATTGGAACACCATATTTGCTAGCTAATGATGCAACCTTATAGACTGCTGATGCCTGTAACAACCCAAGTAAAATAAAATAATGGAAATTCATCTCAAAGTCCGTAATATTATTCTTAGTCAAAACAGAGTAAAATTTCTATACTCTGCACATAACTTTAATGAAAGAATATCTGAAGTAAATCTCTAAAGTATTGTGAATCGAGTACTAACTAAAGAGGAAGCTTTTTTTATATGGAAAATGCAACTTTTATGGCTGAATCAAAATTAACATCAAAACATTTTATCAGATGAACTTGTTAGGTAAAATCAAGTTGAATGCTTAGGTACAAAAACCATTAAATATTCCAATATCGCATGAGGTTAGCGTTAACTTCGTCCACAATAATACTCTTTGCCATACATTTTTCTGGCACTAATGACATCACTTTACAATTCAAACAATTTACAGATTTCTCATCTACTGCAAATCTGCTTCCCAACTGCATATAATGCTAATTCAACTTAACAGCATACATCAAAGATAAGGTTGCACGCCACTCTGTTGTTCAAGCAACAACACAACTGACCAGTGGAATTTAAGCACAAAACTCGTTTTTAAGTTAAATCTATATCTATATGACAGAGGGCAAGAACTTTAAAAGTAAAACACCAAAGTAACTAGGATATACCTGTCCTCTCCCAACAGCACAAACCTCCTGAGTGGTACAGATCGACCCAGAGCCCATCCCAACTCTCAACCCATCGACCCCAGCCTTAACCAAATTATCTGCCTGTGCCATCGTAACTACATTTCCACCAATCACATCCAAACTCGGAAACCGGTTCTTCACATGCTTAATCAACTCAATCTGATAAGTCGAGTTCCCTTGCGAGCTATCAACCACGATCACATTTGCTCCTGCCTTAACTAATGCCTCTACCCTCTCCTTATCTTCCTCTCTAGTCCCAATCGCTACCCCAACTAATAACTTCCCATCTGAACCTAGTGATGGAACCCCAGGTTTTGGATAACTGTTAATCCTCTTGACAATCTCATCATTTACATAGTCAACAACCACACGATTTTCCTCATCATAAATTGGTGCAAACTCCAATTTCTCATCAGCTAAAAATGATGCAACCTGATTAAAATAAAACATTAAATCAGATTAGACTTACACCTGAGTAAGAACATATTTTTGTTCTTGGTTTCCCAGTTCACATTACCTCGTTCATATCACTAGCTAACTACAGTTATACAGAAAAATAACCTAAATATTAGAAGGTAACCAAGAACTTCACCTGCTCAAAATTACAGTCAGCACTGACAAATTTGTCAACCTGTTTCATGTAGCTTTTCACACCTTTGAGCTTAACGTCATCTGCTAAACTCTCCCAACTAGATTTTGAAACAACGCCAACTGCTTTTGATTTCGAGCTCCCTGTTTCAGTAACGATCACCAAGCCCTCAGATCCAAAATCTGCTTCCGAACTGATAACATCATTCTTGGAAACAAAAACCGGGTCGGACGCAAAAGGAACTTTTCTCGACTTAGCGGACCGAACAATCTCAGCTTGCCTAGCGACGGTGCAATTGGAATGGATTATTGAAACGCCTCCGAGGCAGGCCATGGAAACGGCCATGGCGGTTTCCGACACGGTGTCCATGGGAGAGGAGACACATGGGATAGAGAGAGGGATGTTTTTAGAGAGCTTTGTGGAGATATCTACGGATGTTGCAGGGAAGTCAATGTAACCTGGAAGCAAGATGCAGTCGTTGTAGGCGTATGTTGTGCCTTGGGAGAAGAGACGGGCTGCTGTGAATCCATCTTCTTCAAAGTTATGAGAATTCGCCATTGATTTTTTATTTTTAAATTTTTTAGTTAGCTTTTTGGTTAGCTTTTTAGGGTTTTAGAGATATAAAGGGAAAAGAGAACGAGATTTAAATAGCAACTGGATTTTGGGTGATTTTGTAGATGGCCCTACAATCGAAGGACTTTCCTAGTTCTACACGATTTCTCCATCTAGATTTTTATTGTTGAAAATAGGCACAATGACAAATTTTCATAAAATTTTTGACTGAATGACAACAAGTTTTATTTTTAGGCTGAAGGACAAACTTTGAAAGATAATTAGGCTGAAGGACAATGCTAATACAACTAGTATTTTGTACAATGTAAAACTGGATATAATGCTAGTTATAATTAGCATTTTGTACAATGTTTGCACTGTACAAAATGCTAACTATATTTAGCATTTTCCTTCAGCCTAATTTTATTTCAAAGTTTGTCCTCCAGTCCAAAAATGAAACTTTGTGTCCTTCAGTCTAAATTTTTTTCAAAGTTTGTCCTTATGCATAATTCTTCGAGTATGATTAGCGTCGGAAGTGGTGGAAAATGGAAGTTTGTCATAACAACTGTCTAAAGTATAAGGATATTTTAAAAACCGCTTAAGTGTCTAAAATTATATATTTTAATAGATTTTCTTATATATTTTAATAGATTTTCTTAATTTTTCTGCAAAGTAAACCGACAAAATTTTAATGTTTAGAGTACGGAAATACACTAGTATAACCGCACAACGGTGGAAAACCGACCGTATGATTGTATAATTAAAAAAAAACTATAATTTTACACACACACACACATATATATATATATATATGTATGTATATCAAACGTATAATGATATGTATATGACAAAATATTGTTGCACTATTAGAAATAAAAACAAATATAAAATTAGAAATAAAAAATTAAGCAAAAATGTCTAGTAAAGAATAATTAATAATTAAGTATAGAAATTGATGTATATATTCACACATACATACATTCAGTCATACACACACATGTATATAATAGTTAAAAAGACGAGGAATAAAAAAAAGTGTTATAAACAGTTAAAGAAGATGCAAAATAAATAGATAATAGATATGATGGTAAAAATAAGGGGAAATCGATAGAATAAACCTCACTACAAGAAAAAAGCACTACTGCAATGTTCTATAAACGTTGTTGAATTACCATTGTAATATCCATAGTTGCAAAAATATTATATTTTTTACAACATTTATTTACTATTGTGCAAAATGTTGTAAATGTATTTTTTACAAAACTTGTAGATGCATACTTTTGTACAACATCTCACAAACATTGTAATACTTATTTCAATCATGTTGTAAACATTGTATTGAATGCAGTTTCTTTATATCACCGATCTTACATTCACAGGCCTTTACGAATATCTAATACACTTAAAAGACAACATTATTCACTGTTATTCAAACATTATTTACATTGAACAAAATAATGGCAAAATCTAACTAGAAAAACTCATGGAAGGAACAACTCTGACGACCCACACTTTACTTTCTCCAATGTGGAAGCAAAATTTTTATGACAATCCAATGCTTCGCCCTTGGTTTTATGCCAAACTTTTTCCAAACTGTCAATTAAAATAGATTACTCTCTATAGATGTAAACCCTCTACTGAGAAGAAAACTCAAATCATTCTCCCGAGGCCATCTTCCATTCATAAAAAACTTCTAATGTTCCCATAAGAGCAATTTGTGGTCACGGCGCAAGTAAACTCTTCAATAAATGACTGTAAATAAAAATAATAATCAAGGATTAAATTTCATGCATCCTGCAATAGTTTGATGGTATAACCACTATTGTAGATGCACATGATATCACCTATACTAAGGAAAAAAATAACAAGTCGTGCATGTTGTATAAACCCCAAATTCCAACTCGACGATAATACCTGAAAGTAAATAAAAATCAATAAACTACTTAAAGTCTAGATTCCTAGAACTACAATCCATTCTAATTATGCATATGCAAAAGAACATGCGTATACAAAAGAACTAAATTTGACCAGAGAAGCAATACATAAAGGAAATCACACTATATATGCTAACATTGATGGCCGCAACGATTTCTATGTACAACTCAGTAAGGCGACTAGTAACACATCAAATTAAGTGTGTTAGGGTTCTCTTTATATTGGCCCATAACATTTTTTTTTATAGAAAAACGATGGATGAAGTAACTGTAATTGCGCACTTTCAGACAAGTTTTAAGAGTTCCTTCAAATTGATAATTTATAATGTATGTACATCATGATAAAGAGAAGAACTAATAATATCGTGTGAGAATCATTGCATGACTATTAAAGCCCAACCTTACCCGCTTCTTTTCTTTGTCATTATATTTTTGATATATAAGGTGTATAACTACACTATTATTGAGGTCTTGGTATTGGTGAGAGACAACAAACAAGGAAGTTTCTTTTACTCCAATTGATCAGTCAATGGCCTATCCATGAATACATATCAGTCTGACAAATTAAAGCCAGTTAAGAGTCAAAATTCAAGTTATTTGGATAAGCACAAGTCTATAGAAAGTTGAAAATATACATCATATAAATAGACATACTAACTCTAAGCTATTACATCATTATATTTATTGCATCATATGTATGTACTGAGTTAGTCAAGCTACTCAATCTTTTGAGAAATGCATTTGGTGTAGTTTAGTATAAACATTAAATGACTAAGTAGACGTGTATATGTATATCATAGCATAAATACATTCAATAAGCGATTAAAGTAACCGTATATGCATAATAACACTACTAATTCCATTTTTATTTAATAATTTATGGATTTCATAGAAGAGCTCTGATTTTAAGGTGCATTTTCCTTTAAAGCATTGTATTGCATTAGAGAAAATAATAGTTTTGTACACATGTCATATTTCCTGCAGCATACAGTGATCTTATTTTGAAATAAAGTCCGGATAACAATATAACAGTAGCTAATAGACTAAGTTGAATGGAAATTAGTTTGACTATATCTATCATTAGCTCCAGCTAATGATATTAGGGATGTGCTCATGGATTATAAAAATCATATTAACAATGTAAAAAGGTTCAAAGACAACATAATTACTTGTATGAATTCACATACCTTAGAGCTATCGAGTCGTTCTTTTGCTCCTGTACATGGTTTTGTTAGTGACTTTTGGATTGAGCATATAAATCCTAGGCATATAAAAGAATAATTCCACATGATAACAGAATTGATGCAAAAGTCAAATCAACAATTATACCAAGCCTACCTTAACTGGAGAATTAGTGTAGTTGCAGCATTGATATCACTGATCAATAATAAAAACTATGTTTGAACTGAAGCCATTCCGCCAATGGTTCTTATAATCCCACCAAAACCTCGATCGCAGAAGCCGTGATAAGAGGTATGCCATTTTATTATATCTAATAGAACATCAATTAGTGTTGATTAGTATTCTGATCGTCTTATGATACACACACAATTCACTGTGTTATATATATATATATATTGTTTACAACTGAACTGGTGTTCTCTAATAGTACATGAGGGCTCTGATTTCGTAAAACATTTCTGAAAAAAAATTATAGTACAGTAGAGAAAATAATAATCTATGCACATAGTAGATTTCTTGCATGCATGGGGTTATCTTATTTTAAACAAAATTTGCAAGATAACTGGAGCTGTATGAGAGACAATGTTATATGGAATTAAGTGTGACTATCACTATGGTCACCAAATTTTTAGATATTTGCAATATAATGCTTCTATCATTATAAGTTATTTAAAAGCTTCAATTGGACAACAAAGTTACTCAAAGCTCAAACCTCCTGATATGAACTGAAAAGATATCCACAAGAGAGTACTGCAAAAGAAGTCACCAAAGATGGATTACTTTTTGAGAGCAAGATACTCAATCCAGTTCCTAGCTGCACTATTTCTAAGTGTTAATGGTTTCGATCATAAAATACAACAAACTATTACTGCACATCGTTAAGAGACACTATGGCTAGATGTAAGAAACATTAGATTTTTAAAAGCTTAAAACAAATTAAAATTTATAATGACACTAAATTAATAACAGAACAAAATAATCTATAAATAATCACCCATTTCAAACAACAGAAACACAATCTCCATTCACTTCACATTCTCCTTTTAAAGAAACAGAACATGTTCAAAATAATGGGTTTGAATTAACTTTATTGAAGGAACAAATAAGTAATCTTGAGAGAGAATTGCTGAAGAAGGAAGAAGCATTAAAATCAGCAGCTGAATCATTAATCCAAACGAGTGCAACTTCTGCTTCAATTAGAGAATCGAATATTGTTAAAATCAGCTATTTCAGAATTATATAATGTAAAGGTTTGCTCGGTAAACAAACTAGATATGACGTACTCTAATCCAGTGAGTGCCGTGAATGAACAATGAAGGCATCGAATCAGTATTGCTGTAAGATCTGCTGGTTGGAGGATATTTGAAGCTTCTTTTCCGAACCAATGCAACCCATTCTTCAAACGAGAGTCCTCATCTTTTAAAATGCCTATAATGGGATCGAGTTCCTGGCAGAGAGCGGAAACGACGGTAGCTTTACTTTTGGGATCGATCCAATCAGAATCGAGAATCAGATCCAGAATCTCGACCGCCTTCAGATTCAGCTACTGGGTTAGGGTTTTATTTGGGGGAGAAGAGGAGTATGCGGAAGAGAGGATTGAACGGAAAGAACGGAGGTGAAATTGTCAAAGTGATAAAACGCGGTGAGGAAGAGAAAATTCAGGGGGAGAAGGAAACGGGGAAAAAGAACGAGTACGGGGGAGAAGGAAAAGGGGAAAAAAATAACAAAACATGGGGAATGTTTTTTTGGCTTCAGGAAAATTGATTTTGGCTATTAGAAGTAGGCAAACCTCCCTACGGTCGGTTTGATAATATCATTCGATCAACATGAAGTAGTCACGACAATTAAAACTTATCGGTACGAACTACGGTAAGGAAATATGAAAATAATTAGACAAAAACAACACAACGTTACATCAAATCTTCACATCTGAACTTCTCTCTTTTTCTTGGTGTCTTTGACGTTGACCTCTTAAAATATTAGGTCTTTTGGCTAAAACATACTCTAAATGTTCCTCGGATAGAAGATAAACGTTTTTTTTGTTAAATATTCTTCTTCTTTCTTATCATGTATACGTCTTCCACGGATGTAACAACCCGTATTTTTTTTATAATTAAAAATATTAGATTTAATAAGATTTTTGTAGTTTAATATTGTGAGAAATTAAATTTTATTATTTATAAATAGAAAAAATTATCAGAATATGATTTAATAAGGCTGATTGAATGAAATTGATAATTGTTTAAGGTTATTCCAATTAATGGTAATAATAAAGGTAAATAAGGATTTAAATCAATGTTGTATCAAAAAGAGAAATTATATGTAATTAATTGAAATTGGTTAATATAGAATGGAATCAATATTTGGTAAGTAATTTATCAACCTTTTTTTGTAAACAAAGTTAATAGAGGTGAATTATTAATGTATACCAATTGTCAATTGATTTATTATCATCTTGATATTTAATCCATTTGAAAATTAATTGTAAATCAATTGAAATTAATGTAATTAAATATTGCAGTTAATATGAATTAAGATGATAACGGTAGAAAATTGAATGTAATAAAATGTAAACTAATGTTAATTATATTCATAAGGTAATAGTTGATTTAATTTAAGAATGTAAATCAAAATAAAAGAATATGTTGGGAATTAAATTATAATAAACTTATTTCTATTGTAATTCAGTGGTGAGATTAATGTAATATTTAAATCTTGGATTTAATATGGAAATTTAATTTTAAAAGATTATTAATTTTAGTTTAATCAAAATGGTGATCTAAAACTTTTAAGTTTGAATTTAAAAGTGATTAAATTGTTTTTTAATTAATAATTCATTTAATTAACGTGAAAAATTAGCCTTTTTGGCCATTGTCTCGGATTTCGACGAAACCAGTTCCATCGGATCCGTAACAGTGTTATTATACGATTTCAAGTTTCATAGCGATCAGACTTATCATGTGAACGTGCGAGCTCGAAATGCATAGAAATCAATTAATGGAATTTAAATGAATATAATTTGATTTTAAAAGCTAACTTCTATATACAATGGAATTAGGGTTTGAAACTAGTTTCATTGAGTTTAAAAATATCGAAAACCTATATTTCGATACATTGGATGACCTATTTACGTTTCAGGGACGAAATGGGCTTTTCGGGTTCACGTAATCGTTTCGACCAATTCGATCTGTACCATCCATTCTTATCCATCGTTGGCTATATATAGGCTACTATAAACCCTAGCAGCCTTTTAATTTTCTATTGTCTGTACGTGCATTTCTTTCTCATCTCCTCTTTCTAATGGCAGACAACCCAAACCCTAGTTTTAATTTCAAATCAAAATCCAAAAATTCAAACTCCTCAAACTATGTCATATTATATATCGTTGGAAAGCTCTCGACAAACATAATCTACTGCTAAAATTCGTTTATCGATTAGAGGTTTGGTTGGCCAGAAATTGGCGAAACAGTTTCGACCGTCCATATTAGGGTTTTGGTTTCGACAGTGGATCGTCGACTATTTGACGATCGGGGAGTGCCGTTTGGAAGAGGGACGAAGCGGAGTCGATCCATGTGGTTAGTTTTTCGAGATCGTCAATAATCTCGCCAGAATTCGAGCATAAAGGCTGGCGGTGGCAGAGCTCCGGAGGGCGAAGTGGTGGACCGCGGTGGCAGTGTTGGGCACGGCTTGAGACGAGCTTCCCTTCGGCGATGGTGGATCTGTTAGATGGCGGACGTAGCGGCGGTGGTTGGTCTTGTGACGTCGGCAGTTGTGTGAATCTGGAACGAACATATCGCGTTCGTGTAGGCTGTTAGGGTTTGGAAGGAGGTAACGAGAATTACAATTTGCCCCTAGTTAATTTTTAATTTAATTTAAATTTTCCAATCTTCTAACTTGAATAACTTTCTCATACGAGCTCGGGTTTGGATGTGGTTTCTTGCGTTGCGATCGTATCGAATTTCCGGACAACATTGAACTAATTTGGTTGGATTCTGAGACTATTCAAATTTTGGGTTTTATTTGGATTTTAAATCGACGATAAATCAAAGGTGAGTGATTTAACTCACTCGCAAATACTAAACCATCTTATGGTAGTTAAATTAAATTTATGATGTGATAAGAATATTATTGGTTGTTGTTTATTAGTTTAATTTGACATTTTAATTGAAATTGAAATTCTTTGAATTAAATTGCCATTTAAATTAATATTGAATTTAAATTGTTAGTTAAACAACTGATAATGATAACTAGTTAATTGTTGTGATTTATTGGCTGATTTGGATGTGATCGTGATGGATGTTTATTTGTTGATATTTTGGATGATTGGATGTTTGTATCCCTGTTATCACTATGGGTTGAAATGATACATACCCGAATGATCTTATAGATTTGGGAAAATCGTTATGGGTTGAAATGATAAGCCCGAGCGATTTTATTGATTTGGGATACGGATTGAAACGATATACTCGGACAATTTAACTATTTTTGGGGTTGAAATGATACATACCCTATCACTTGACCATAGGGTAGAAAACTATATACGGACACCGTTGGTCGGTTTTAAATTATTTCTAAATAGTAAAGTATGTTTGATTTATAAATTTTATTTTTAAATTTTATTTTATGGTTTTATTTAAAATTTATATTTGGAAACTAATTTATTTTATATGTTTTAAAAGTTTCAAATTATAAGTTAATATATGGTTTTAAATGTAACTTTAAAATTTTAACTTAAAATTTATTTAGTTTTAAAAATATATTTTAAATAGTTTAAGATTTAATTTAATAAAATATTTAATATATATATTTTAAATTTAATTTAATATAATAAATATAGTTTTGATTTAAGAAAATAAATATAGACTTTTATTATAACTTTAATAGATAAAAGATTTTTGTAAAAGATTTTAGATTTTTATAAAGTATTTTATAAAAGATTTTATAAAGGATTTTATAATTATTTTATAAAGAAATTATAAAGGTTTTAAAGGATTTTATAAAGGGTTTTATGAAAGAACTTGTGTAAAGGGATTTGGAAGCGTTTTAAACGAATTTGCATAAAAGTTATGAAAGGGGAAGAGTTGTAAACTATTTTGGAATTTATAAATAGCTTTATAAATGGTTCTAAAGCATATAAATAGTTTATATATGGTTTAAGAGAGATTTATAAATTATTTTCGAAATTGATTGAAAGAAATCTTCCTCGGTATTTGAAACGACCCTGAATTTTTGATATTTGAAATGTGAATATTTAATTTTTTTTTTGAGATCATGGGGAACCTTAAGATCATGGTATTCATTGATACTCACTTAAGTAAACCCCACGCCGTGTGTCTACCCCGCTTTTACTTATTCGTCGCACACGGATGCGTAACGTTGAAACTCCCATTGATGGTTTGGCGCTGGGATTCGAACCTGCCCGGACACAGTCCTTTTGGTCCCCATCTCCCATCTCCCAAACCAACCGAGCTACGAACGGCGGGTATGTGAATATTTAATTGAGTTTAAATATTCGAATGATTGTTTAATTTGAAATTCAAATATCAGAATGAATTTGGTGATTAAATTTTTGAATTTAATTATTGGAACTGGGTAAAAATTTGAATCTTCAGTTTTAAGCTGATTAAAAATATTATCAAGGCTTGGAAAATCTATATTGATTATACTGAAGATAATAGAAGCTTCAGAATTGAGTTTGGAACTGTTTTGTTCAGTTTTGAATTTTATTGTTTAATCGATATTTAAAAATAGCGTTCCGGGGCATAGTCTCGGAATTCGACGAAACAAGTTCCATTGGATCCGTAATATGGTATTATTATCGGATTTTAATTTTCGTAATGTTTGGAGTGATCGTTTGGCCGTACGATAAGCAAACGCGCTGAAATTAAATCGAAAATTTAATATTTTAACTGGTCCAAAAAAGCTATCTTCTCCATACGATCGAATTTGGACTCGGAACCTTTTCCATTGCGTTCGGAATAGGCGTATAACATTACGAATGCCTAGCGACATGCCTCGATAGGATATCAAGATTTTGAGTTGCAAATTGGTGACGATTTGAATTCGAAAATAAATTGAATGATTATACTAGTCATCTGCAGTTAAAATTATTTCACATCGATACTTTTTCCTTTCCATTCAAGATAATGTAGCCTGTTAACTTCAGCACGCAAATGTCTACTCTTGTCCCCTTCGTTTCTTTTATCACGCAAGCAGACCATTTCAAAAGAAAAAATATATCTGTCATTCAAATTAAAAGTTAATGGCCACGAGAAAAGGAAATCATTTCGTTCCTCTTCAATTTCGTATTTCTTCCCGTTCCTCCTTTTTAAAATCACGAAAGAAAATCCATGCCTTTATTTCAAATCCAATTCCTCTTCAAATTCATCATGGAACGATTTCGTTCGAAACAAAAACAAAAATAAAAATAAAAAGGAGATCTGTGTCGCGAGAGGGAAGCTCGAGGTCTCAGGTGGTCGCGGCGGCAATCTCGATTCGCGAAGAACTGGATCGTAGCTACGTCGTCAAGCGACTTTTGCAAGGGGGGTGTGGACCGAGTTCGAGAGCAAGGTAGGCTCGCGCGCGTGGAAGTTAAGGCGTATCGCGAGCGCGTGCGGTTGGTGGAAGTGAATGGCGAATACGCTGGCACTTGGTGGTTCGTGATGTTCGAACGCGAGAGTTGAGGATAGGGTTTCGTTGGGTTGTATTCGAGCTCAGCTGGGTGGTAGCGATGCTGGGAAGGCGAGGGAGCGAGGTATAGCTAACTTCACCCGTTTTAATTTAATTTAATGTGTATATATATTAAAAAAAATAAGAACGGTCGAGAGATATATATATTGTTAAAATAGAATTTCCTTGACAGTAGGATATATGCAACAGTTCTGTTTTAACTTGATAAATGCAGGCTAGAAAGGAATTTTTATTTTCTTAGAATTTGGTAAATATATATATAGGTAAACAGAAAATATGTATATAAGATTTTGGAGATTAATCTATTTGATTAACTTATTTAATTATTTTAGCCTCTAAGAAATTATTAAAGAAAAAATTAGTTAAAATAAATTATTAGTTAATCAAATAAATGGTCATTTATTGTTGGATTATTCCAAATGTTAATAAACCGTAAATGTTTATACAAGGTTTAACAATCGAGAAAAAGAAACTGGAATGTAAATGGATTGCAAATAAAAGCTAAGGTGAGATCTTCTCACTCAAAATGAAAAGTGTATTTTTTTTGCAGTTATTGATTGATTGCTGTTTGGATTGTGATGTTAGATATAGTAGGATATATCTATATATAGCAATATATATATATTGGCATATGTATATATTGCAGTTGATGATTTCCCGCATTATATAGCGGATGAGACCCTATTGCGCCGTTAGTAAGCGGATGATATTTTATAAATCCCATATACCGCGATATTCCACCTCGAAGTGGAATTGGTATTGTGCTAACATCTGTGGATGCAGGGAAACAGGTTGGAGGGATCCAACAGGATTCCTCAGAACATTTGAATTGATTTCATATGTTGTTTTATTGATTATTTATAATCTGTGTATGATTATATCTGTGATTGAATTTGTTGAAGGCTAAAATTTAGCCGAATGTATTTTTGGTATCGTTGGATACCAGAAATAAATGAAATTGGATTTCTGAAATTAAAAATTGAATTTTAGATGGTTTAGAAAAATAAAAGAATTTATTTAAAAGGAGGTAAATTTGTTTGAAATCAAATTGATAATTGATTGGGTATTTGAAATAAATCTTTGAGAAATCGATATGAAAACTTATTTGATGTTGAATGAAAATTGATTTTTGTGTTGGGAATAAATTTGGAAATCGATTTGTAAAATAATGATTTGGTATTTGGGATTAAAAGTTAAAATCAATTTGAAATGTGATTCGGTATTGAAGTAAATTCAGAAATCAATTTGGAATTCGATTTGGGATTTGAAATAAATTGAGAAATCAATTTGAAAGTTGAATTGGTGTTGAAAATGAATATTTGGGAAACGATTTGAAAATCGTGTAAAAGTGGTTTTTTTTGGGAATGTAAATTCCGAATAGAATGGGTAAAGGAAAGGGAAATTTGTTTTAAAAATAAATATTGATTTATTTTTAAAGTGTGGAAAATATGATTTGAAATCGATTTTCAAAGTGATGAAGTGTGGAAATAAATTTACAAATTTGAAATGTAAATTTGAAATAAATCGATAAGGATTTATCTAATTGGTTTAAATGGACCATTTTGTGATTTGAAATTGATTTTCAAAGGTGAAGTGTGAAATATGATTTGAAATTGATTTTCAAATGTGAAGTGTGGAAAAATATATATCTTGTGAAAAGATTTGAAATTTAATAATTTGGGAAAAATTATTTAAATTGGATGTTTGTTGTGAATGTTGTTGATAGTTAAATAACCGACTATCAATATTTGCCTTTGAAATGGCACTTGATTTGTTTTTAAAACAAACGCGCACTATTCGGGTTAGCCGGGAAAAGACCTTTGTGTCATATAACCCATTCCGAATAGTGATACGACGATATGGATCGTATTGAAGACCGGTGGTGAAGACCGGATATTTTCGAAAATGAAAGGACAACCTGTCGAATGTCTTTGCACCGAGTTGCTCCGGTATAGAGATTCATACCACTCTTTGTGATGGGAAGTCCGAACGTGATTAGAAATTTTCCGGATTGCAAGGGCTTCTTTGGAAGTGCCTTCGGTTCCGTTCGATCCCGGAACGGACTTGTATGGATGTGTGTCCGACGTTACACTTTGAGATGTAAAGCTGGTTTCTATCAAATACATTTCTGTTGGTGGCGGAGAATTTATTCTCTTAGCTTAACACCCTTCTCTGAGACGTACGAGCTCAGAGGTTATGTAGTTGATGGTTACTAGTGATACATTCCCAATTTGGTAATGTGGCACACGAAGTGCTGTTGATCATTGGTTGATCAAAGCGTGGCTTTGTGAAAAAGCGTAGCTTTGTGGACGAGACTTCGTCGAGCCTCACAACCCGGTGATGGTCGAAACAGGAATGTTGCGACAAAGGTTTGTAGGGGTAGCGCCCCTAGGGTATGTCATTTCCTTCTGGATAAAAGGTGATATCATGGTATGGAGCCCAGATATTTTACCTATGTTGATTATATTTTGTGGTTGTTGCTTTGTGATTGAGGATCCTCGGATAAAGGTTGGTTACGACCGGGGGATGGCATACTTGTGTGTTAGTTACCTAGTTATAGCTGTACAGCGTGTAGCGTCAGTGTGTTAGTTACCTAGTTACAGCTGTACAGCGTGAAGTAGTGTCGGCCTTTTGTTTGCAGAGATCCGGTTAGGATCCGGGGCGTCTTTCCAGAGGCGTTTCTATTTCGGTATAAGGAAGTTCCTTTGCCTGACCATTTGTTGGAAATCGAAAGAAACAATACGAACACTGTACGGTTTTTAATTGTATTACCTGCTATGGAATGTGGCGGTGACCTGCTATTGAACGTAGTAGCTATAGTAGACATACAACAATGGTTGTATGTTGGCTAAGATTGATATTATACTTTCGAAATGTTTTCCACACTAGACATTAATAATAATATCAACTGATTTTGCGTAGTAAGCATTTTTGACTATCATAAGGAGAAATCTCCTCCAATCCCGCGTTTGCATTGTGTGTGTGGCGGGAGGCCTTATGGTAGCTTCATTTTCCAAAAGCATTGCAAATTGTTTGATTTTCTTTGCGAAAATAACTGTTTTACGATCTCACACCAGTCACCATGACTGACTCGGAGTTTATTGTTCCCTTTCTAAACTCTGGATGCCCATAATTTTCCACACGGGCAGCCTAGAGTTATGTTATCAGGATATTCTGGATATTCTGGAGCTTTGGAGATAAGCTGGATGGCGAAGCGTACTACCGTACTTGTTTATTATTTCCGCTGTGTATTCTGTATGTGGACAAGTTTATATAACTGTCCAGTGATGTGTATTGTTGTAAACTCTGATGATTGATGTATGTATAAACTGATATAGTCTTTTGTTTTAAAGATTATTGATTCATCTATTGTATATTATTCCGCTACGAATGTGAGATTCTGTTGTTGTTTCTGTTTCTGTTCTTTCTTTTCTTCTGTCTTCTTCTACCTCTTCTTTTAACCCTAATGGTTCGGTTTTCCGGCATTCGATTGCGCGGCATTTGATACAGTGGACGTATTAATGTCGACTTTCGAGCGTCGAAAAGTCGAGTCGTTACAGTATTTATGAATATATTTATACTTTTGGAATAAGTATATGGATATCTTGTTATGAAAGTATAGACTATTTCTGGATTTATTATTATAAATGTTTTATAAAATGATCACGGTGTGAAAAATATAATGATTGGTTGTTAAAGAGACCGGGGTCGGATATTGCCATACTCTCTGCCAATTCCGAAACCACTTCAACAACTGTGCACGTGGTGGAGAATACAGAACGAAGTAGGATGGTTTGGCGAACGCTACTATATGAGGTATGAATGCAGCCCTAACCCCCTCGGGTCAGCTTGATATGACTAAACCAGGAGTTATCCCGGGCCAAGTGAGGTCGCTCCTCCTATCGGATATGCTTCTTAGATACCATATCTGTTACTTTGTGATTGATTGGTAGCCACCCTCGATTTGATTATGGGAGTGTGTTCCGAGGTGGGCGGTAGTAGTTGATATGCGTTACCACCAGTTTGAGCATGCAAAATGGTAGAATCCTACCTTGGGCATTGCCTCGTGTGCCTTGTCATATGCCTTATCGATCCCACTACGATTTTGGTTTGTGTCGTACCTATGGAGTGCTCCCTGATAGCCCACCAGTTTGGTAGAGTTTACAATACTGTATAGACTGCGACATTTATAAAATGTGTTAAGGGGGATATGGGTAACGCCTTAACGCTATTTTAATACATTATTGTACTAATAGACACTACATATATAGCGTATATTACTACATATAAATAGTTTAACGGATCCTTAGGAGATAGAAATCCTGAAACATCTCTTAAGTTATTGCACGCACGTTATACACTAGATAGGAGGTGTAAAATCCCGTAAACATCTCTGAAGCCATTACACTCATATTTACTTATTGTTGATTTAACTTACATAAGATCTTTTAGTTTTGACTTAAGTGTTTTGTCTTTTTATTACGCTCGGGTCAGTCTGAGCTTTTCAGTGTTGAAGACTCTATTTCTGGAGGACGAAGACGGAGTTTGGTATATATTATATTATTAGTAATTTTTCCCCTGCACCATTACTGATATGTCATTGTTTGTACTTTGATTGTTGTAAAAAAAATATGTAATCAAATGTATATTATAAAACAGCTTCATGAACTGTTTATTTGATTATTATATTTTGTCATTCCGTTGTAAGATTCTGTATTTTGTTTTTTTCCTTCTTTTCTCTTATTTTCTTATTTACCCCATTGACAACCCTCCCTTTTGAATGGTTTGAGTTTGGCATGTGTGGTATATTGTCGATTTAAACCATCCAAAAAGTTGGGTCGTTACAGTTAGTATCAGAGCTTTGGTTTATGGATACCTCAGCCTGTTCGAGGTTAACTCATTTAGGGTTATTAATACCTAGAATGAGTCTGAGTGTATATATATGAGAGAGAGTATTTTTTAGTGCTATTAAAATGTTTTTATATTGTGTTAATTTGTTTTGTTTAGTATTTATAAATTTTGGTCAGTATATAGGACGCTATGGCATCGATAGGGATTTATAAACACTTACTAGGGTAGACCGACACAATATTATTTTCGAAATATAGGTAAATGAAATAATTTTACCTAGTATTATATTTTGTATATAAACGAATAATTTTTATAAATGAATATAGTTGTATGTGATATGTTTGT
This sequence comes from Allium fistulosum, assembly GCA_030737815.1. Taxonomy (NCBI): domain Eukaryota; kingdom Viridiplantae; phylum Streptophyta; class Magnoliopsida; order Asparagales; family Amaryllidaceae; genus Allium; species Allium fistulosum. Next base: position 343,528,511 of record CM060904.1, read on the forward strand.
TTGTTAGGAAGTGAAATTTTATAAATATTGGTTGCAAAATAGGATTTACCAATAAAGTGAATATGAATTGGAAATTTGAGAACTTAAGTTCCGGGGTTTTGAAATTGGTTTTCAAAGATTTTGGAATATAATATTAGTATTATTTGGAAGTATTTTCGGATATAAATATTTTCAATGTGATTTGAAAGAAATGTTTTAAAGGAATTTTAAAAGGAAATAAGTTCTGTACTCCCCTCTTCTATCGGTGGAAAATAATTTTGATGATAACCGCGACATCATCAACATTCATTTTCGAGTTTTAAAGTGGGAAGACCACTATAGTAGCTTTGCTACACATTTATCTTGATAAACAAATTTTATTTTTATTTTCTTAATCATTATTTGATATATATAAAAGATATGGATATATATATTATTTCAAAATGATTTGAAATGGAACCTAGTATTCAATTCTTAAGTTTCTATAAATTTAGGATTTCAATTATTGTAATGAAATGAAATCTTAACTATTTTAATAGTTGGAAATTTCTGAAATGAGAAATAAGAAATAGAAGCTAGGTGTTCAATGAAAATAAAAGGAAATTGGGGATTTGTCACGTGTAAATCAAAAGATAATGAAAATTAAGAAGATGTAAACTATTGAACATTTTTGTTAACTGAAATGAATAAGATAAATTTGTATAACATTCAATTACATTCTAAAAACATATATAAAACTTACCAGAAATGTTTAAAAGTTGAAATGTTAATATGAATATGTAATAGAATTTTATACAAGTAAAACTTAAGTAATGGAGTTATGTCTACAAATAAGAATCATGATGTACAAGAAATATTTTAAACATAAGTTAATATTTTGTAACACTAGTAATTAAATTAAATAGGAAAAATGAATACTATCTAAGTAAATGATTATAAACTCAAGAAAATGATTCATAAGTAAGTTTATTATTAAATGATATTGTATATGAAGAAATGAATGTAAATTCAAAAAAGGAAGAAAAAAAACTTAAGACTGAAATGGTTCGTTTATGAATATTAATATTAAATGGAAATCAAGTATATAAGAAAATAATAAATGTGAAATAAACTGCAATGAAATGTACGTAATCCATTGCTGAAATTCGTTTGTCGATTGGAGGTTTGGTTTGGCCAAAAATTGGCGAAACAGTTTCGACCGTTCATATTACGGTTTTGGTTTCGACGGTGGATCGTCGACCATTTGGCGATCGGGGAGTGGCGTCTGGAAGAGGAGATGAAGCAGAGTCGGTCCATGTGGTTAGTATGTCAAGATCGTCAACGATCTCGCCAGAATTCGAGCATTAAGGTTGGCGACGGCGGAGCTCCAGAGGGCGAAGTGGTGGACCGCGGTGGCAGTGTTGGGCGCGGCTTGAGATGAGCTTCCCTTCGGCGATTGTGGATCCTTTCGATGGCGACGTAGCGGTGGTGCTTGGTTTTGTGATGTTGGCGGCTGCGTGCATCTGGAACGAAATACCGCATTTGTATGGGCTGTTAGGGTTTGGAAGGAGGTAACGAGAATTACAATATTGCCCCCAATTAATTTTTAATTTAATTCAAATTTTCCAATCTTCTAACTTGAATAACTTTCTCATAAGAGCTTGAATTTGGACGCGGTTTCTTGCATTGCGATCGTATCAAAATTCCAGACAACATGGAACTGGTTTGGTTGGATTCTGAGACTGTTCAAATTTTGGGTTTTATTTGGATTTTAAATCGACGACAAATCAAAGGTGAGTGATTTAACCCACTCACAAATACTAAACCATCTTATGTTAGTTAAATTGAACTTATGATGTGATAAGAATATTATTGGTTGTTGTTTGTTAGTTTAATTCGACATTTTAATTGAAATTGAAATTCTTTGAATTAAATTGCCATTTAAATTAATATTGAATTTAAATTGTTAGTTAAACACCTGATAATGATAACCAGTTAATTGTTGTGATTTATTGGCTGATTTGGATGTGATCGTAATGGATGTTTATTTGTTGATATTTTGGATGATTGGATGTTTGTATCTCTGTTATCGTTATGGGTTGAAATGATACATACCCGAAAGATCTTATAGATTAGGGAAAATCGTTATGGGTTAAAATGATAAATCCGAGCGGTTTTATTGATTTGGAAATTATTGATTCGGGATACGGGTTGAAATGATATATACCCGGAAAATTTAACTATTTTGGGAGTTGAAATGATACATACCCTATCGCTTAACCATAGGGTAGAAAACTATATACGGACACCGTTGGTCGGTTTTAAATTATTTTCTAAATAGTAAAGTATGTTTGATTTATAAATTTTATTTTATGATTTTATTTAAAATTTATATTTGGAAAATAATTTATTTTATATGTTTTAAAAGTTTCAAATTATAAGTTAATATATGGTTTTAAATGTAATTTTAAGATTTTAACTTATACATTTATTTAGTTTTACAAATATATTTCAAATAGTTTAAAATTTAATTTAATTAAATATTTAATATAGTTTTAATATATATATTTTAAATTTAATTTAATATAATAAATATAGTTTTGATTTAAGAAAATAAATATAGACTTTTATTATAACTTTAATAGATAAAAGATTTTTGTAAAAGATTTTAGATTTTTATAAAGTATTTTATAAAAGATTTTATAATGGATTTTATGAAGGATTTTTATAAAGTATTTAATTAAAACTTCCTTTATTAATTAATACTCTATCAATTAAGCCTCTTTTAACTAAAGCACGATTAAGTCCCTTTAACGATTTTTGAATCCCCTTTTTATTCAATTAATCCTCTATTTATCAGATCTCTTTTATTAGTAAAACTTATTTTTATCTAATAAAACTTCCTTCATTAATTAAAACTTCTATATCAATTTATACTCCTAATTAATCAAACTCCTAATCAATTAAACTTCTATTTATACTCCTAACTAATTAAAACTTCCTTTATTAATTAATACCCATTATTAATCAAAATTCCTTTATTAATTAAAACTTATTTATTAATTAAAACTTTCTTTATTAATTAATACTCCTTTATTAATTAAACCTTATTTTATATACTTATATATATATTTAATTTCTCATTATAAAAGGTATATGCTTGTATTCTACTATTTCACTATTCATATATACTCTTTTCAATACTTCAAAAAATATTCATATGTTTATCTCAACAATATAAGTGTATTCACAAATCAATTAACAAGATTTACTTACTTTAAAGTATAATCAAAGAGGTTAAAAATAAATGTTACTTAAACATTGTTTACTACAAATCCAAAATATTTCATACTTTAAACATTTTGTTTAAAACTCTCTTTTAATGATCTAATTATATTTATAAAGGTTTAAGACAATTGTTACTTAAACATTGTCACAACAACCCAAAATATTTCATGCTTTAAACATTTACCTTTAAAAATCTCTTTTAAAGATCTAATTACATTTATAAGGGTTTAAGACTGCTACTTAAATCGTTACAACAACCACCAAAGCATTTCATACGTTAAACATTTATCTTTAAAAATCACTTTTAAAGATCTAATTATATTTATAAGGATTTAAGACAAGTGTTACTTTAACATTGTCACAACAATCCAAAACTATTCACTTATAATTATCCTTAAAGCATTCCTTATTAAAGTCCTAATTATTTTCCTAATTATAGTCCTAATTATATCCTAGTTATAGTCTTAATTATAATCCTAATTATAATCCTAATTATAATCTTAATTATAATCTTAGTTATAGTCCTAATTATAATCTTAGTTATAGTCCTAGTTATAATCTTAATTATAGTCTTACTTTTAGTCATAATTATAATCCTAATTATAATCTTAATTATAATCTTAATTATAGTCCTAATTGTAATCCTAATTATAATTAAGAATGGTTAAAAATAAATGTTACTTAAACATGATTTACAACAACCCAAATTTATTTACTTATATTATTTGGTCAAGTTCAATAGTTGACTAATCAATTATCTAGTCCTAAAAATGATTGCTTATAGAAATCAAGCTTCTTACACTTAACACATTTCCGATATTTCCAACTTAATTATTCCTCGATCAAGTGGGAAGTTGGTAGGTTGGACCATTATTCCTTCTATCCCCACTTGAACATTAATTTTAACTCTCACAAATAGATAAGCCTACTTCATCGACTTTTAGTTTTAAGTATAGTATTAATGAATTTCCATAAACAAGTTAAAAAACACACATGCTTAAGCCTCTAAGAACTTTTAAAACACTATGTAAAACATTTGTTTTAGGTTTAAAAAACCTTTTAGGAATGGTGTATACACACACATAAAATTTATTTATAAGACAAGATATTTAATAATAAAAACAATTTAAAACGATATTATGTTACATAAGCTTTTAATACTAATAGAATAATTAACTAATTTTCTAAAAATTATATATACTTTAAAATGCTTATAATAAGGTTTAAAACACTTACTAAAAATATTACTTAAAAATACATATTTTATAATTTATTTTAAAAGCTAAAAAGAACATGTTTCCTTTGTTCAAAATAAGCCTTCTACTTCAAAAATTCATAATTAATTTTAAAAATACATAAAAATTCCAAATGAATTTTAAAGTAATTTTATATGTTAAAAAAGGCTTGTAAAAAAATTGGAGAAGAATAATTAAGTTTGTTGTCATTTTGAAGCATTTAAAGTTAAGGATAGCAATTGCAACACTTAAAAAGTGCAGTCTTAGAGTGCTATAATAGGCTTAGAAATTTGCAATTATACACACTTTTAAGTTTTGTCGATTTTCGATAACCTATCAATCGTTTTAGATTCTAAAATTTGTACTGCAGGTAATAAACACGTAATACATTATGATTATGAGGAGAAACCCCTAAGGATCTCTCTATAAAAATTCATAGAAAATGTCGTACATGAGGCATTTTCAAAATGCGTTACAGCGACTATCGCTATAAAACCATAAGCAAATCAAGTCTGATTCAAATCAATCCCCTACTAAACCTTATGTGCTTTGTTTCAAGGCTATACAACAAGTCATACAAGTCCAAACACATCATTTACAAATGTCTTTACTTTCCGAAGCAAGAATCACAATAATATTCAATAATAATAAGCAAGCAAAAGTTATAAAGTTTAAACAACATATTTTTATCACTTCATGTACTTTTCAATAGTGAGAACTCACCCATAGTCATTCCAAACACAAGCACAAGCCAACCTAAAAACAAGAACACTTCCTACCTCAACTAAAAAACCACCAAAACACCTTCCTACCATCGCTCACGGCCTTGACTAGACCCCTCTATTTTGCTCACGGCCGTGGTGATTTTTGAGGAGTTGTGCTTCTTTTTTTCGATCTTTGACTTGCTAGATGTTGTTTTTATGTTGTAGTAAGGATATAAAAAGATTTTAGAGGAGAAAGGAGGTGTTTTACATTATTTTGTATTTAGGAGTCTAAGAAGAGAAAAGGAATGAAGAAAATTGATTCATGTTGAAAATAAATTAGCGAACCTTCTTCTTTCCAAATGAGATGTATTTATAAAGTTGGAAAATATGGCAAAAGACCCCTCATACCCCTCTATGGCCAGCCAAGAGGAAGTTTCCCCCTTCTTCCTCTCCTTGAGAGAAGCCTTTGTTCTCTCCACCATTTGCTCCGCCTTTTACTCTACTTTGTCTCCTTAATTAATCATTTTTAACTTAATTAATTTGCTTAGGAAGTTAGGTGATTTAATATTTCTAAACTTCTTCATATGTTACTATACAAGTGCAAAAGAGTTCAAACAACTTTTATTTAATAAAAAGTCGTTTATCGATAAACGATTTTCGTTCACATTATCGATATTTCTTCAAACTATTTATTTTTGTAAAAAAATTTCAAAAACGAATTTCCTATCATTAATTATTATTTAAACAGGGGTTAGTAAGGTTATAAAATCACATTTATTCATATTAAATCCAAGATTCAAATATTTAAATAATTCAGATACTTAAATACGAAATGTTCGAAATTCCGGGTCATTGCATATTTGGTGCATATACAATTCATGGCATACCACGCTACCTTAGTTGCTTTGAATAAACCCCTTATTTGACATTCTGGGTCTTGGTTGTGGTTCTCATTCACTCTTGCATATAAGAAATTCCCACTAGAACAACGTGTAGAACTTCATAAGCTACAAGCTATCCGTGAGCTAACATCTTGTAGTCATGTGATCTCCATGTCTTCCTGACATCATCGTTTACATCAGCATATTTTTTAGCTTGAGGATCCTTGGGTTTTCTTTTGTTATAAACTATGGTTTTCTTGCTTTTCCCCTTATCACTAGTAGTTGCCTTGATGGGCTCATCTTTTGTTTATTGAAGGAGGAGGGACAATTGGTCGTGCACCAAAATGTTTTGATTCATTAACATTCAATAATGTAGATAACCAAATTATCGAGCAAAGTTCAATTGTTCATTAACTGTCTTTTTTGAGTTAGAAATTAAGATCGTGGAACCAATAAAGCATCATTTTGTGATGGTAGTTCGGTGAAGTTTGCTATACTTCCATCGTACATGCTCAATTGTGGGACGTTGTTATCATTAAGGTTTGTTGTTATTTGGTAAGTTTGGTTGGAAAAGGAAGATATGTTTTAAAAGATGAAGAATATATAGAATACGTTTTTCAACATTCATGTAAAGTTTTGTAAACGACTTAGTAGACAAGTGTTAGTGACATGTGTACCATTCAACTTATTTCAGAATATGTTTTTTTGGTACACTCGTCCATCTACCAAAGCTTTGTTAAAGAGTTGTCAGTTTGATATAAATTTCTTTTTGTTTCTTTCCATCTAATATTAGTTCAACTATTTTACCCAGAGTAACGTCATTTCAATATTAATTTATCTTGTTTCTTTGCATTTTAGTGTTAATATCACTGTTATGTGCGGGGTTGGGTCACGTTAGCATAAATGTCTTGTATTTTCTTGCATCGAAATGCCAAATTCATTATTTTGCACAGGGTACGGTCATTTCATATTTAACATGTTCTGTTTTCTTAAAATTAAATGTCAATGTCACTATTTTGCATAGGGTATGGTCATTTCATCTTCAATATATATTTTTCTCTTGCATTGAAATGACACATTCATTATTTGTGCAGGCTAAGGTCATTGTTTTATGCAGGGTGATGTCGCTTCATCGCCGAATTCATTTGTTTGCATAAGGTAAGGTCATTGATTTGTGCATAGTAAGATAATTCAACATTGAGCTATATTGTTTGTTCGCAATGCATGGGCCAATACATTAAAATGGTTTGGATTACTAGTAACTTCATACACACATGCGCGCGCGCATATGATTGCTATGTTGCTATGAAATATATTATTTGGCAATGGAAAATGAAGTTTGGACTCTAATAGATTATTTACTACCGATTAAAGCATATATAGAAGTTGATTATCAGCATAAGGAAGAAGATATTGAACAAAATTTCTATGTTACTATCAAAGAAATTTACCGCACTCATCTGGATTGTACATTAATAAGGAGAATTTTGGTAACAAAAAGTATGTTTATCGCATTTAGTAGGTCATGTAGAAGATACCGCAAACGATCTTCGAGGTGAAAGAGGAGGCATTTTTGAATTGTCTTGGAAAACCTACGACTTAGATTACCAGTTCGAATATCAAACTAGCTTTATTGAACACACTGCATCCAAGCTTTAGTATAACTATATGATGCAATTTGAATAACAACCTAAAGTGTGCCCCTTTTCCTAATATATTTTCATCCATGTTTTAGCTTTTTATACCAAGGCAAGCCCTTTTTTAGTGGACCACCACTTTTTATAAAGATTAAAATATGTGCGAGGTAGAAATACCTCAACAACTTTGAGTTATAACACACACTTACAATGTTTGAGGACAAGCACACTAACACAACGCTATGACATAATACAATCACATGCTAACACCTAAGTAGTTAATATCAGTATCGAATACGTATTGGTCAAGTACTGATATGAGATATTTTAAAATATCGTGATAATATCGGACAATATCAGTAAAATATCGAATATGTGTAGAATATGTTATAAATGATATTGTACTATTTTTTAATGTTATATTGATGTTAAATTTCCACATATTTGGATTAATAATGCCAAATTACTATCAAAGACTGATTGCATATAGTTTACAGATTACCATATGTTTTCTTGGATATTCTATTAAATTCAAATCATAATGTAGGCCCATAAAAACTGTGAAATTCATATAATGTGCATCTTTATTATTTTCTTTATTATTATACTATATTCATTGTTCCTTCACTCATTAATCATCTATGTTACTTTACCGAATTTTCCATATTTATAGTTTCTTTGTTTTCATTTTCATTTAATTTTCGAATAAGCAATGTTGATTTGATACAAATTACTACTTTAGCTCGTTCCTTATCGATATATCAGATGTGTAACTTTACTGCTCTCCAACTTTTAGTTCTTGGTGCATGACAATAACTAATCGTTGATGCCAAAATTGGCCATCAACACCCAATAATATATAGTAGAGGTTAAATGAAGATGAAATTAAAACAGAGCAAAAATCATAAATGAACACACAGATTTTTATAGTGGTTCGGCAATCTTGGCCTACGTCCACTTTATATTTTTATTGATCTTGCACTTGATTATGATTAAAAGAATGTTTGGATCAGCTGGGATCCATTAGTATAAGAATAGAGAATAAAAATGGAAGAACATTGACAGTAGAAAGAAGGATCCCTTTTCTGATGCCATGCCTGCTGTATTTATAAGGGAAGACGTGCATGGATCGGGTTGACATTTCGGTAGAAGAACCTTCAGGCCAAGACGAGGCCACACAAGAATTTTGAGGCCCATTGGGGCCCACAATAGGGGTCAGCCCCAACCCCTATTTTGGCGTCCAAATGGGTTGTGATCCCTATGGTGGGTCCCTCATGATGTTAGTTACTTCCCTTCGAAATTTCATGCCATTATGACTTACCATTTGTGAGATATTGCATTTTCCGTAAAGTTGTATTGCATGCATTCTGATTTCAGTCGATCCCTCTAGAGGGATAAGGGCTGATCCCTCCAATCTCCTCTGATTAGGGTGTGATCCCTAGAGGGTATTCCCCATGTTGTAATATGCTTATACTCTAAGTTTCATGTTGATAGCTTCTGTAGATTTTGAGTTATTGACCGATCATTGTTGCAATATGTAGCGAAAGCTGAATATGGCCGATCCCTCTTGAGGGATAGGGGCTAATCCCTCTAACTTCCACTAATTGACATGTGATCCCTAGGATAGGCTCCCTAGGGTCCCCTCATCTTGTTCCCAAATTTTTACCCTAATCCTCCTTGTGGTCATTGAGTTATGGAACGATCATCGTTGAGTTGAATTGTTGGACTGATTACAATCTGATCCCTTTGATACGATCCCTTCTATATCGATCCCTTTTTATAGGTGAAGTAATTTCCCCATAACTTGAGCATACGAACTTTAAATAACTTGAAATGTAGCCTCATGGGGCCTTTCTTGTCACTCCATGTGGATCTCACCCATTTTGGGACGAAAATGGAGGATAGGTACCGATCCCCTAGGGAAAGGGATAGACACCGATCCCCCGCCTAGGGAGACATTATTCCATACTTATAATATTTTAGAGAGTCTACCTCTTGGTCTCGGTTGATCGTTGCTTCATATCATTGCCTACGCTTGATCTCTAAGCCTAATAATAATCTCTCTGGGCTGTCTTCCTTGATGATCGTCCAATCTAACTTGTCCAGTCAATCTGAATATAGCCAGGCCAAAAGGCCGGATTACATTTGCCCCTAAAGTACATCTTGTTGCATACATGATGTGCTTTGAATTGATGTGCGGGTCATCAAAGAGGTTTCCACTTAGTGTCTCGAATGGTCATTATCCTTCCGTTACCGTTGAGCTGCTTTGCGGAGGGTCGAATATCTCTCTGTTCATCGTGACACTTGGTCGTTATCAAACGATTTAAGTTCTTGAGTAGAATCTATCGGTAATCATCTACACTTAGTTCCATTGAGCTGATTAGTCGAGTTAGTATGTCGTGGTTATCTAATCCAATTCTTTCTCTAACTTTCCCATATAAGAATCCAATTTCTGACGATTTCTAGAGATTGAATTTTCAGGATATACACATGCACGTTCAGGTCCACGTTTTTGTTATTGGCTCCTGGATGCGTTCATACGCTCGTGAGTCGTTGCCAATTTGATGGAATGCAATTTAATCATTTGCATTTTTTTTGTCCACCGATCCTTCTCGCTCCACATATTTGTGGATACAAGATGAAGGGATTGGAGAAGTTGATGTTGAAGAGATTGCTGATGACGATCGATTATGGAGTTGAAGCATATGGGTCGGCCTTGAGGTTGAATGTGGCATGTTGCATTTGATCACCTAGGAGATGAAATGAGGGGCGGCTTCGATCAATTGCAGGCATGATTGGGCTTGGATATTGATGGCAATAGGAATGGTGTTTCTTCAAAAATGATTTTGAGTGTAGGACTTTTCTCGATATTCATTTGATTTTTCTGTGGGCAATTCACTGAAGCAGGGGAATGGATAAACCCTTCCTATACATGATTTTCTCGGATGACACAACGTGAAGCTTTGCGGAGGATCTATCATTTTTCATTCCTCAATTCGGGAAGGATTCCCCATTATAGGTTGTCTTTCATAGCAGTCATCCATGACTCCTTGTCTGACTCCATCTCCAAGATCTGCTCGATCTCCATCTGGTCAATGCTTGGAGCACTAAGTACTTTGATTGGGACTAAGCCCATTTGTTATACATTCCCTGAACTGGCATACTACTGGTTGGGAATCGCAAAAGATCTACAAGGTTTTTACTCCCAGTTCTTTAGCAAGCTTAAGCTTGGAAATCAAGGCTTCATTATTTGTCACAGGGATTGAGTTTCAAGGCGTAGCAGATCGATCGTTCCTCACGAGTCGCTAACACAACTCTAGTGCCAGAACATTAGTCATTGGATGCTCCATCCGTGTACATCTCCCACCAGATGGTCGGTTCTACACTGCTCCCTAAAGAATCATCTAGTGCAGTAAATTCGACTATGAAGTCCGCCAATGTATGCCCTTGGATAGCTCTCCGAGGGAGATAAGTGATGTTAAATTGGTTCAATTCAATGTTCCACTTGAGTAGTCTTCCAGACGTCTCAGGTCGTCGTATGACTTGTCGTAACGGCTGGTCGGTATAGACGTTAATGGGGTGAGCCTGTCAGTCGATTGCTTACATAATATACTGGCATTTGGATCCGATTCTCTTCACATAGTATTGTGGCGCTTATGGGGTGTACGACTTGGCTAAATAGATGTATAAATATTTGTGATCCGGTGGCTTGGATAGGATGAGAGGTCTCCCTAAGTGATCTATTAGAGCTTGAAACGCGTCAACGCAGTCCTGCGTTCATTCAAAGTTTCTTTTCCATCTCCTGATTAGGTCGAAGAAGAGAGTACACTTGTCGGTAGCCTTGAAGATGAATCGACTTAGGGCAATGACCTACCCATTTAGGCTCTATACCTGCTTGATTGTCTTCGGTACCTGAATGTCTCTGATTGATTGAATCTTCTTGGGGTTGGCTTCAATTCCACGAGAGTTGAGCATTAAACCCAAGAACTTCCCTGATGCAACGCCGAAAGAGCATTTCAAGCGACTGAGTTTCATTCCACATCTTCGAATATAACTGAATATCTCTACCAAGTCATCGATGTGGTTGTTTGATTTCCATGACTTCATGAGCATATTATCCACATATACCTCCATTGATCAACCGATCTAGTCTTTGAAAATCGGATTGACCAACCTCTGGTAAGTAGCACCAACGTCCTTTAGTCCGAATTTGAATGGCATTACAATGTTGCAATATATCCCCAGGTCAGTAATGAAGTTGGTGTGTTCCAGGTCAGGGATGTGCATCAGGATCTGTTTGCATATGGAGTACCCATCCATGAATGAAAGTAGTTCATGTCCAGCGGTTGAGTCTACCAGCTGGCCGATCTTTGGAAGTGGAAAGTTATCCTTTGGGTTCACCTTGTTTACGTCTAAATAATCAATGCATATCTGCCACTTTCCATTTTATTTTCTCATAATTACAGGATTGGATACCCATTTTGGGTAATGGGCATTGCGGATAAGCCCATTTCTTTTGAGTTTGAATCTACTTGTGCATTTGAGTAACGAGCTTTCTATTCAATGTTCCCACGATCTGTTGCTCGTAGTTTGGGTTGGAGTGATGGTCAGTTGCCCATAAGCTTGGGCATCGATTCGATGATTTTATCTCTAGGCATCCTTTCGGTCATAGCCTTGAGTCATTATAAACACTAAGCATGAGTTACAATATTCAACTATTGCATTCATCTTTTGGATGATCACACTTCTGCCCTCGGTCTTGGGTTGATAGACGACTGCATGGACGGTCGAGTCTCGTCCTAGTCGTGTTTATACTTCCGTATAAGCTTCGAAGACTTAGAGTTGATTAGTAAATGGTCAATTCACATTTACCTTATTTCTTACTCGTGCCCTCAAGTCTGGGGCATACGTCGATAAGTGGGAAGGCAGGTCATGTTCGCTTTAGTTTTATATTCTTTTTCACCGAATCGTGTGGCCGAGTTAATTGATGGAAGGTTGAGTCGCGCCTACCCTGGATTGTATTCTGGTTTTCCTTCTAGGGGAATACTTTGATGCTTCGTCGGATTTCGAGTATAATCTGGGTATTGGACGGTCACTCACGCCAACTTTTGGTGCGGATGTCGCCAAACTCTAGGCAGGATTGAGGAATGGATGGCTATGTCACATCTAATATATGATTAACGCTCCCTCTGTCAGACCAAGGTCAAGGATCAGCGTGCAGACAGTCGAGTCATGTCCATTTCGTATTTCTCTTCTAGTCGGATCATGGTAAGAGTCAGCGAATGAATGGTTGCATCGCATTCATTTGGTGCTGGACGGTTAGTGACGTCCACTTTGATTTATATTCTCCCATCAGATCTAGGGACAAAGTTGGCTCAGGTGTAGGCGGGTCATGCTCATCTGGTTTTATACTCTTCCCGATGGATCGAAGAAGGGTGTTGGGGAATGAATGGTCAAGTCACACTCATTCATGATTTATTCTCCTATCCACGCTCTGGTGATCGATTTATTCGAAGGATGTTCCGATCTCATCCGTTTGTGTTTGGTGTGGGTCAATATTGACCGTTGACCCAGCGGCATGATATAGAAAGCTCGGATCACATTGCATGTCGATCCGGTAGTATGATATAAAAAGTTTGGATCGATATTTTCCATTGATCCGGCGGTACGATATTGTTAGTCAACCGTAACTTCGACGTCGTTCTGATTTGTTTTATATTAAGGCCTCCTTGTAGCCATTGTCTTAAGCCGTAAAGAACACTGAGCTGGAGCTATTGTGAGCTGTCGTATTCAACTTTTAGTGGTTTGTACTCCTGCCCCCAGTTTCGGGTCAGTGGAGTTAGTTTGTGGATGGTCGAACCTCATCTGTAGTATGTTTATACTCTTTATGTCGAGTTCAGGTCAGAGTTTGCTAATGAATGGTTGATCGCATTCATTTGTTTGCTTATGCTTTGATCCACACTCTAGGGATCGAAGTTAATTGATGAGCGATTAATCACACCTGTTTGATGTCTATACTCCAGTCCATGCTCTGGGGATTTAGAGTTATAGCAGAAAATGGTCGAACCACATTTTCCTTGTTCGGTTCCTTTGCCTCCAGTCAAGGGCAAAAGTCGAGGAGTGGTCGATCGTGTCACGACCACTTTAATTTCAAGTTTCTCCCATTGAATCGTGGGGAGGAGTTGATTAGCAGATGGTTGAGTCACATCTGTCCTGTGTTTTATACTCATCCTATCATATAATAGGCGAGAGTCATTGGATGAACGGTGGAACCGCGTTCAATTTTCATCACTACTCTTGTCCATGCTTTGGGGACCAGAGTTTGCCAATGTGTAGTTTGTCGCGCCCGTTAGGTGTTTATACTTCAACTCACACTCTGGGAGCTGGAGTTATCGATGGACAGTTGAACCGTGTCCAGCTTTTTGACATATGCTCCCTCCGTCGAACCGAGAGTGAGAGATAGTGAGCGGATGGTCGAACCACGTCCAATTGGTAAGTTTATAATCCATCTGTCAGGGCATAGATTAGAGTTGGTAAGTTTACGATCATGTCGCATCCGCTTTATACCGGATGGTCGAGTCGCATCTGATATTGTCGCTTATACTCTGGTCCATTCTTGGGGAACTGTGTTTGTTGGTGGGCGATCAGATCGTGCTCGTTTAGGGTTTATACTCTAGTTCACGCTCTGGGAACTAGAGTTGGCCGATGGGTGGTTAGTCACACCCATTTGGTGTTTATACTCCAGTCCACGCTCTGGGGACTAGAGTTGGTCGATAGGTGGTCAATCACACCCATCTGGTGTTTATACTCCAGTCCGCGCTCTGAGGGATAAAGTTGGTCGATGGGGGATCAGTCACACTTATTTGGTGTTTATATTCTAGTCCGTGCTCTAGGGATCAGAGTTGGTCAAAGGACGGTTATACCACATCCATCTTTTTTGTGTTTATACTCTGGTCCGCACTCTGGGGACCAGAGTTAGTCAATGAGTGGTCAATCATACCCATTTTTGATTATACTCCAGTTGTCAAGTCAAGGTAAGAGTTCAAATGAGCAGTCGAACCACGTTCATCCATGGAATGGAATTCTTCCCCCAGCATCAAGGACAAAACTTGACAAATGAACGGTTGATTCATGTCTACTTGGTGATTATAGCTCCTCCAATCAAGTCGAGGAAGGGAGTAAGTGATGGATGGCTAGATCACATCCATGCCTGTGTTGGACGGTCAGGTCTTGTCCAATTTACTTAGTACTCCTCCCAACAAGTCAAGGGAGAGAGTTTCGGGTGGACGATCAAGTCACATCCACCTCAAGATGCAATCATGTCCACTATTAAGGGCGGTTGTTGATGAGCAGGCAGGTGGTCACTCCTACTTTAAGTCAAGCTTCTGAACTGCCCCCTGTGTCCAGGGTAGAAGTCGATGTGTAGACGATCAAATCACATCCACTTTAGTTGGATCCCGACATCGCTGAGCTTCGGGAGAGGCATACCTATTTTGGTGAACTTCAAGTATGAGCCGGGGAGTGGATGATCGGGTCACATCCATTCCAAGTCTTTCTTTGGTCTCCAAGTCAAGTGTAGAGGTTGATGAGTGGACGACCGGTTGTGTCCACTTTATATTGGAGTTTATCCTTGCTAAGCTCTAAGCAAGGCATTGATGTCCTGTCAGGATTAAAGTACAAAATAAGAAATGGATGGTCGAGTCACACCCACTTTCCATTTTAAGTTCCTGCCCTCGAGTCAGAGGCATATGTAGCCGATGAGCGATCGAATTATGCTCATCATGATGATACTCCAAAAGTCTGATCATGGTCCACGAAGGTCGGTTGGCGCCTAACTCTGGGTACCTGGTCACCTGCATCCTTCACAAGTAGTTTAATTCAAATTGGTTGTAGGTCACAACATAATTGAAATTGAAATAAATCTTATTGATCAGTGAAGCAGCGTCGTATTCTTGCTATTCCATTTTGTCCCAGCCCTCTTCAGTTAAGAGTCGACCGTAGGTGGTCCAATTGATAATCAAAGTTCTTTATTGATAGGCTTCAGATGTTCCCTGCCCATTCTGTGGGGCTTTCACATATTGTTGAAGCTTTCCATTCTGGATTAGCTTTCCAATCATATCTCAAAGGTGTCCACAATCTCCGGTGTTATGACTGTATGTATCTTGAAATATACAACATTTCTTGGATTTCTTCTGCTTTCGATGGACTCTCTCGAGGTTGGTTTCTAGTACTGCTTCAAGTCGTGAGTCTTCATATGGATGTTTTCGATTGAATCGTTCAAAGGAGCATATGAGTCGAATTTTAGTATTCTAGGTTGTCTCTTAGAATTCGAGTCCTCATTTAGGGCATCATCGTTACTCTTATTTTGAATCCCTTCGACCATATGGCATTGTTTCCTATCAATGTTAATCTCGCATCCTCCTTGCGTAAGCATTGATTTGCTTTGTTATAGAAGTGATCCAAGGTCGTAGGAGGCTTTCTAGCTAACTAATCGTTGAAATCCAACTTGGGGTCAATTCCCCATATCAATGCCATCAGTTTGATATCCTCGTAGGGAGTGCTCACTTGAGTTACAGTGACGTTGAATTCATGCTAGAAGTCTTTATGCGGCTTGCATGGCATTTGGAATAAGTTGGATAGTGACAGCATCCTTGGATATTCTGCTCATAGAACAGCTTTAGTGAACGGGTTTCGATGGGGGGAGATGCTCCGATCATCGTCGGTCTGGTCTTGGCTCACTCTAACAAGCCGCCATACCATAGCTGCCAAGTCAGGTGTTTGGAAGTTGGTAAGTTGAGGGCAGTCGCAATCTATCCTGAGAGCTTAACCCGGTAACTGATCCTAGTTTGTGTCATATCGTCTTAGTTCTCCTACCTTTGGAAGTACCATTTGAGTAGAAGTTCCTTGCTGGCAATTCAGCAGTTTCCACTTGATCCCTTATTCCCTGGTCAATCACAGACGTAAGGGGAGTGGATATAATGCACCTCTTTAAGTTGAGTTCCGAATCCGGAATGCGGGAGCACTGAAAAAAAAATTAAGCTCTTTTTTTTAAAATGGATCGTACCTGATCATTTTTTATTATTATTTCACAAGCGATGCTTTATTTTTATTATAGGCCGATCCCTTTAAATTGCGCACCAGTCCCTTTTCTGTTTATATAATACGGTCCGATCCCTTTACATTTCACACCGATCCCCTCCTCTTTTTCACTCTTTTTTTATTATTATTTAGCCAAACCGATCCTTATTTTTTATATGCTCACCAATCCCTTTGCTTCTTTCACTATCTTCTTTTACATTTCTTTTCACGGATCCCTTCTTTTATTTACCCACCGATCCCCATTTGGTTCTTAATTCATTCTATTTTTATTTGCGCTATCGATCCCTATTTTCAATCATTCACAATACATCTGAACCCTCCAACTACTCCCCCACTACCAATATCCAAGCTCAAGAACCAAATCAACCTCCTCAAGCTCGTCGTCGCTCTGATCATCAATCCGCCCAGCAACTCGTGTCGCTTAGCTTACACAAAGTCTCGACC
Organism: Allium fistulosum; assembly: GCA_030737815.1. Classification (NCBI taxonomy): domain Eukaryota; kingdom Viridiplantae; phylum Streptophyta; class Magnoliopsida; order Asparagales; family Amaryllidaceae; genus Allium; species Allium fistulosum. The sequence continues at coordinate 343,545,757 of CM060904.1, forward strand.
CAATTTCAAATCGAATCTGAGTCCATACTTCATCTCAGGCTGATCCATCGAGTCCCAACCTCGAATCGCTCTTCATTTTTGCATCTTTGTTTGGGATAAGATGGATTTAGTTGATGGGAACAGTGAGATTAATTAGGAAGTATAGTGCGAACGGATTTGGGTTTATGGTTTATTGTGTTGAGATAGTTGCATTGGTTGGTGAAAGCGAGCTTAGGGGTCGGTCATGCATGTTGGAATTGATGATGTGGAGGAGCAGCCTAGAATGGGGTTACTGATGAGATGCAGATCCGTTGTGCACTGACATGGGATCGGTCATGATAAGGAGGGATCGGTCATGATCTGGTTTCTCTGGTTGTTGCTTGCGAACGTGATGGAGCACTGCTTTGTTACTGAAATGGAAACGTGCTTTGGTTGATGAAACGATGTTGTCTCACTATTCGGTGGATGTTTGCTTGGTTTGATTTAAGGATTAAGAGCTTTGGAATTACAGATATGTACATAGTGAAGATGGAGTGGCTGTTGCAGCGAATGAATGGATTAGTGTTGTGGCCTTCTTTGTGATGCTTGCACTATCACTAGGAGATGAAGTCAAGGATCTGGAACTTATATATTGTTCAAGTTGATGCACATGGAATTGATGTAGTTTAATGAAGCTGAATTGGAGATGATGTTGCTTTAAGTGTAATCTAATCTTGCTTATTTGAAAATGATTTAGATAATAGTCTGTAAATGTTATTGATGTTGCAAAGTATTATTGATGTATGGGATCAGAGAAAATGAGGTGGAGAAGCAGCATGAATGAAGGGATCAGTGTATTTTTGTTTTTTCTTTACCGTATGAATTTGTACATGGATAAAGGCAAGGGATCAGTAGCTGAAGAATATAGGGATCGACGGTGATGTTTGTATTCTTCAGACTATTTGAGTTGTTTTGTTCAATGGGTAGATCACATTAAGGATTCTATTTTGTACCTTTGCATATAAATTCGGTTATTTCTCTTGTTGTAGTGGGAATATACAGGACTTGAAATATGCAGTTGTACATGTTGGCATTTTTTTTGAGGATTTAGAAGGGAGAGTACGATCCCTTGTCATAAGAATTTTTTTGAATTGAGCTTGCATGTAATCAACTTGAGCATCCTATTTTGCTTTAGCACTTGAGCTTAAATACGTGAGTTTCATTTATATGAGCTTGGATATTCACATATGAGTTATTTCTTGTACTTAGGTATTTATGCCCGGTTACACTTGAACTTGCGCAACATTGCATGCAACTTGAACTTGAAATTTCGAACATATCTTTGAGCTCGAATGTATGTGCATATGTGGGCTTGAACCGGATTGAACGCATGTGTAAATGTACATAATCTGAAAGCGTACATGTATATGTATACTTGAATGTTAACTCTTAAATGTGGCTTTGATTTCCAAAGCACAACCATTGACATGTTAGTTGGTTGAACATTTTGCTCTCCTTGTGGAACACTAGCATCGTCATTTCCTTCAACTCCATGGGAAATAGATTTAGTTCATCTGATCACGACGGATAGTCCTCTTTAGATTTCCTTCAAATCTGAGTAGAATAGGAAATTTTTTGAAGATGAATCTAGATCTATTCTCACGGATACTGGAATCCACTAGTAGATAATGATATCCAATCAAGCTGAGAACTCATTTCTTAGTAAGCACCAAATTGTTGATGCCAAAATGAGAATCAACATCCAATAGAATCTAGTAGAGATTAAATGAAGGATGAAATTAAAACAGAGCAAAAATCATAAATGAACCGTACATTTTATAGTGGTTCAACAATCTTGGCCTACGTCCACTTTATATTTTTATTAACCTTGCACTCGATTACGATTACAAGAATGTTTGGATTAGCTGGGATCCATTAGTACAAGAATGAAGAGTAACAATGAATCCCTTTTCTGGTGTCATGCCTGCTGTATTTATAGGGGGGACGCGCACGGATCGGGCTAAAATTTCGACAGAAGAACCTCCAGGCCAAGATGAGGCCACACAAGAATTTTGAGGCTCATTAAGGCCTACAATAGGGGTCAACCTCGACCCCTATTTTGGTGTCCAAATGGGGTGCGATCCCTCTGGTGGGTCCCATACGATGTTAGCTACTTGCCCTTCAAATTTCGTGCCATTCCGATTTACCGTTTGTGAGATATCGCATTTTCCGTGAAGTTGTGTTGCATGCATTCTAATTTCAGCTAATCCCTCCAATCTCCGCCGATTGGGGTGCGATCCCTAGTGGGTATTCCCTAGTTGTAATGTGCTTATACTCTAAGTTTCATGTTGATAACACCTGTAGATTTTGAGTTATTAACCGATCATTGTTGCAATACGTAGTGAAGCTGAATATGGTCGATCCCTCTTGAGGGATAGGGGCTGATCCCTCCAACTTCCACTATTTGACATGCGATCCCTAAGATAGGCTCCCTAAGATCCTCTCATCTTGTTCCCAAAGTTTTACCCTAATCCGCCTTATGGTCGTTGAGTTATGGAGCGATCATCATTGAGTTGAATTTGTTGGACTGATTACGATCTGATCCCTTTGATACAATCCCTTCTGTACTGATCCCTTTTTATATGTGAAGTAATTTGTCCATAACTTAAGCATAGGAACTTCAAACGACTTGAAACTTAAAATGTAGCCTCATGGACCTTTCTTGTCACTCCATATTGATTTCATCCAGTTTAGGACAAAAATTGAGGATATGTACCGATCCCCTAGGGAAAGGGATAGGCACTGATCCCTCGCCTAGGGGAGGCATTATTCCATACTTAGAATCTTCTGGTGAGTCAATCTCTTGGTCTCGGTTGATCGTCGCTTCATATCATTGTCTCCGCTTGATCTCTGAGCCTAATATCATCTCTCCAGGCTATCTTCCTCGGTAATCGTCCAGTCTAACTTGTCCAGTCAATCTGAATACCGCCGGGCCAAAAGACCGGATAACACTAATAAAATGAATTTTCATAAGCTAACTTACCATTAGGAATGGTGAACCAAAAAATAACTAAATGGAGAAGTAACTCTTTCATGATCTTGTTTTTTTGGGTAAAGTCTTCGCGGAAAATAAAACATATAAAATAGTGGAATAAGTAGAGTTTTCTTTATCGAAAGACTAATGAAGAAGACTGAAAGTGTATAGTTAATACTAAAAAATAGCTCATTGGGGTTTCTAATATAGTCTAATATTGTCATTCACCTTATACAAAAAATATATTGAGAACGTGAAGTAAATATATTATTCCAACACATACAATGATGAACGATATTTTTAAAATATATCGAGTATTTTAGACTAAATACTGAAGCGATATATCGACAAGTATTGGGTGATATCAAGTGGTATTTTCAAAAAATATCTGCTTAGAAGCGATATAGGATATATCGGCGATATATCAGCGATACTATCTGATATTAACTACATCGGCTAACACTATGATAAACACTTTGACAAATACAAAATATTTGACAAAAGAACAACCAAATTACATGCTCAGGTCAAGCCTACAACTTTCCAATAGACCAGCAAGCACCAGTAAGTCTAATTTAGTGTCTAAACCATCTTCCAAAGTTCACACCAAGCTAGAAGCAAAATCTTAAATCATATTACAATAGCAGCTGCAACAAGCAAGACAACCTCAAAAGTAACAAAAAAACATAATAACATATGCATTAATTTGACAAGCTAACAAAAACTGGGAAAGACATGCTTTAGCAGCCCTGTTATGCCACCATCCAAAACCTGCCCATCAAGGTACAACACTCAGCAACAAGATAGACACTCATATGCTAGCAAGACGGTCCTGAAGTGTTGTTTGTAGTGAGGAGAAAAATTACAAGGCAATGGAAAAATAGAGAAGTAAGAACACGGCTGTAGCACCAAAAGTCGTCGATACAAAGCCAAAATGAGAAACTTTGTAGAAAATCAAAAGGGTAGACCAACACCACATAGCTACCCAAACCAAAGGACTAAAACCAAATAGTGCCAACCTAATCAAGTATATGAATCATGCACCTCAAATATTTCCAGAAACTGGTAGTCGATGCAGAGGCATGCGAAAGAATGACGATGTCTTCCTAGTATGTTACAACTCCTAGTAGACGTCTAAAACTGGAGGAAGGCGAATAGCAAACACCAAAAATAAAAGGTTATAGGAGGAGTAAAATTTGGGAAGCATAGTGGTAGAATTTGTACGAGAGATGAGGCGGGAGGATACTCTTATCAAAAAACATTTCATTTGTCTCATTAATAACCCAAAAACCCCCCTGGAGGATCAACTACAAACACCAAAAACAACTTGACACACCAACCCAAAAATCCACTGAAGAATAAAAGAACTTCAGATACCAACCACCAGCATAAGAAACAACAAAATAAGCGCACTAACCTGAATCCAAAAAATGGTACATCGTAGGCCAAGACTGCATCATGGCGGTGGAGAAGGCAAGGAACTACAAGACCAGATCTGGGAGACTGCAATCTCGAGAGGTTCCAACGATGCTGGAAAGCTTGTGTAGAGAAAAAGTACTTCAACTTGCATTGCGAAAGTAGGTGGGGGAAGAGACCTGGAAAAGGTAAAAGTGGAGGCCTATTAATATATTGGATAAGGGAAGGCTGCGAGAGGTGAAGGGAGAGAAGCTGAAAAAAGTTGCCATAAAATAGTGGTATGGGGAGAGGAAAAAGGCAAGAGCAAGTAAAGGAGAGTGATGAAAGGAGGAGGAACATGATGGATTGGATGATTGATTTTGTATAGGGAGAAGCGGTTAGACGTAAAATAGATGGGGCCAAAGAACCCTAACTCCCTATTAGCTCCTCTTAGATATAGACGTTTGTATTTTGCATCGCTTATGATTGCTTTTTATTTCTATGTATCTTTTTTTCATTGACATATGGATGTATGTTTGTTTCTATTTCATAGACATGTTTCTATTTCATAGACATGATTAATGTAATTGCACATAGCCGCTCGTTAACATACAACATCATACTTAACCATAAATAAGCAAATTTAACCTTTCTTTCATAATTGCACATAGACACTGTAAAACATTCATAATCATATTTAAAATTATGTAGACATGCGAAGACAATAAAATAAGCATTTGAAGATTAGTTTTTTTCTATGAACTTCCCGAATATGTAACAATGAAGCTAAGTGCGAAGTGAATTAATCTCATTTTTTCACGTAACAGCTTACATCTGAAACATAGTTACATGATACTCTATTTCATTAGTGTACTCAACTACTTGTTGAGTAAAAGGATCGTCAACCCACACCCTAAATCCCATTTAGGTACATGTAGCATTCAAAATGACGACACCCAATGTCATTTCCACTTCGAATGACAAATTATGCAGTGACCCATCCATAAATGCAGATAATATGCGGTGGTTCAACATCTTATTCTATTACTAATCATTGGATTCGTTGTTCCTGCCATCCTGAATTATGTCTTTGTTGATGTCTTTGTCTTTCTTCATGATGGTATCATCTCTTTCATGCTTATCAATTCTTCTAGTTCCCTTTCATTCTCTCTTAAATCTTCATAGTGTCATTCTTGCATATCAATATGAAAATCAATATTAGCTTTCAATGATGACCGATTAGAAGGTACCTGGTGCTCAAAGGAACCTTCATAGTCGAACGATGAAGGAAGAGATATATGCAGATGATCCATCATAGTTGAATAGCTTTGTATTTTAGAAGTCATAGGTGTTGTGGCAATATAATACGAAGAGGTGGAATTTATAATAGACATACTGTAATGATCCACAAATTCATCACTTTAGAATTTTTTAAAATAATCAAATATAGGTATTGTAACATAAATGATAATGTTTTGAACAATAAATAATATTAGTAACCTTCTTTTGAATAAATATTTACAAAGATATATACTTTGGAAGATATATCAATAAAACGACCGAAAACCATTTTATCAATAAATGGCTCTTAAACCATCCGACATTGTGCACGGAGCAGATACATACACTCATTTACATATACGAGTGAGAATATGTAATAAAATTATTTATTTTATTTTTGAAAATAAAATCTCTTTAGGAGATCATCGATGATATCGCTATTTTGGAATAAATGATTTTTGAATTTAAATGATTTAATAAAAATTTTAGTTATTAAATAAGCCCTTTTAATTATTATATAATGACAGAAATATTATTATCAAAATTTGTTTACAAATATATATATATATATATATTAAATAAGAAGCGAAAATATGACCACAAATCGAAATCGAAATCCGTAACGATTCAACGTAGAAAAGTTGTGCAACATTGTGAATCATTTGAGATAAAAATATGCACACATACATGTACATATACATAAACAAATTCACATGCACATAAACACATATACATATACAGATATATTTATACAATTATATATATATATATATATATTAGAAAATATCTAAGATATTATCCTAAAACATAACCCTTAAGTAAAACCAAAGTCAACATCTTACACCCACTACAAGCACATGGCCACACACATAGGGGGCATGCTCGGTCGGGAATAATGAGAGGAGAGGGGGAAGTGGCGGTGATGAAATGGTGATGTATTTGTGTGTAAATATCATGATATATTTATTCTCATTTTTACATATAAATTGCACCCACCTCTCTTCACTTCATTCACACTTTTTCTTCATAAAATTCCTAAGCTCTTCATCCTCTTCTACTCTACAATATTGGCTTTCATAGCCTAAGAAAGAAAATATTACAAAATCTATACCACTTCAAGCCACATTCAAACTAGTAATCCCTACCTTTTCCTCCACCAAGGGCGTGTGCAACCAAGCCCTCCACCACCATTTTCCAAGCAAGGCTGATCCTTTCTAAGCCTTCTAGATCAAGGCCAAACCCCTTAAGAGCATTCGTGCTAGTAGTCACGAGCTCCAATTTCTAGATAGCGGAGCTATAGCCATTTTAAAGTTAGCCCGAATGAAAATCTAGTGAGAAACTCTATTTATATATATACACACACATATGGTGATGATATGATATGATTGTTATGGATGTTTACTTTGCTTTGATCATCAAGTATTGGTTGTTTTAATAAAGTTGCTTAACTGTGTAAACAAGTCACATTAAATACACGTCGATATTACACAAGGAAATCACTTTTCGAATCAAGTTATAAAAACGATATGAAATTATTAAACCTCTTTGAAATGATTTATAAATGTTTTATAAACACTAAAACCTAATTTGGTGAAATTTGGACAAGTCATGAAAGTTGAGTCAAAAATAGGCGCGTCGCGTAACGGTAGTTTGCGATTTCACGCTGTAGAAAGTTAAATCCATTTATACGATGAATTCGAAGTCGGAATTCTTTGTAGTAAGAATTTTTTGAACTCTAATAATCATAGTTTTCAAACAAAAGAAAACGATCGAGATTTTATTGAGTAGATTTTGAAATATGAGCAAAATAAGTTTTCAAAATAGTCGCGGTTTGGCAATTCAAAAATCAAAGCGATAAATTCTTTATAAATGATATTTTTAATTCTATAAAAATATGGAATAAATTTTATAAATATTTTGAATTGTTTTAAAAGATATTTGAGTTATATAAAGGGATTTCTAAATGACAGAAAAGTTGTTTGATCAAATAAACCTTTAAAAACACTATTCGCAGCACTATTCGCAACACTTTTTGCAGCACTTTTAATAGTTTTTGTAATATAACTTTTAAATTAAGTATTCTTTCCCAAATATTTTATAAATGTTTTCAAATAAATAATTAAGTATTTTAAAGTTGATTTGAAGGTTTTATAATTTATTTGAAAAAGTTTAAATAAATGATTTAAAGAAAAGCTATTATAATCAAGTGATTAAATCTTGGCTCTAAAAAGCCGATGAGTAGACTGGATTTTTCTATTCGCGAGTTCCGGATGTGAGGTGCTTAAACTAAGGAGATGTTTAGGAGAAACCAGTGTCTGGCTCACCTGGCCTCTTTCCTTGACGAGGAATGGATATGGTCGAAATGTCGAAAACGAGCCAAGCATAAAAGATTTAATTTTTTTGAATTTAATACAACTTGGATCGTATAGAAATAATCTTATTATACTTGGTATTAAATTCCAAGGAGGGAACACGTACTATCCATGTGAATTTAAAAGATGATTTCACCGTTATTCGGTGGATAGCAAAGGTTGAATACAAATATTGATGTTCAGTAGAATTGGTATAATTCCTATCGACCCTTTTTAACTCAATAATGTTTTCAAATATGAATTATGAAAATTATTTGATATTTCTAAAGTTAAAGCGAGGTTTAATGATTTCATATATACTGGAAAAGTATATTATTTAAAGAGTTATATCTCTATAAAGGATAATTTGTTTGATAAAAGATATTAATGAATGAAATGATAATCCCTTAAACCTTAACATCTTTTTATTAATGATTGGTTCGAAGGAACCAAGATCGAATTTGGATAATTCCTATCCAAAAACCACTTTGAACCAATTTACGAGTTCGAAAGTGAAGATATGTTAAAGACAATGAAGTTTAAGGTGGGGATCTTCATAACAGAAGGAGTACTTGTTGATAATTTCAGAGTAGCTCCTAAGATAAATAAATAGTAGTGGTCCCTTTTCTAGGATATTCGTATGTAAGGACCACTCGCTACTAATCCTAGGGGTAATGCCTGATAGGATGTGGTAGGAGAGTTCCTTCGGTTTGTCATGTTCTTGGACAACTTGTATGGATGGATATCTGACATTGCATTGATCTCTACAAATGTACATCTGTTTGGTGGTATAGAAGGTAACCCCTCTTATAATTAACACCTTCTCTAAGACTACGAGATCAAGGGTTGTATTTTTGAGGAAATCAATAGTGTGTTGTTGGAAATGGTAATGTGGCATTTTAATTGAAAATTTTCTAAGAAAGGTAAACGTTACCTCAAGCCTCACACCCATGGAATTGTGAAACATGGGTTGCTTTAAGGCTAAGTGGATCGCAACTATTAGTGTATGATATCACCTTTTTAGATCTATTTATTTCTACCCGCTATGACGTCGGGTTTAAATTATGTGGTGTATGCTTTGGGATCCCGGATAGGTTTGTAATGGCCGGGGTGATATCATATTCGGTGCTATCCGTACCATTTGTTGGTGTCGTGTAGGCCGGTCTTAATTCACAAAGGTTTCAAAGGTGTCGATCCTCGATACATTCCTCTAGAAATGTACTGTACGGGAGATAGTCCCTTACCTTGTTATTCATTAGAAATATAAATCTTCAATAAGTCCTTCGGTTTTAGTTGTAAGCCTATTATGTCGTCAAATTTAACCAATGTAACAATTTCAGCTATTTGAATATGTTTATTTGAAAAGTTTTTCAAAATGTTATTAAAATTAGTATCATTGAATTTTATGTAGAATGATTTGGTTATCATAAGGTAGAAACCCGTTCCATGTTTATGTGCAGCGTGGTCTTATGAGATACCCTTTTGTTTTTCAAAAACTCGTATATTAAGTTTCTCACACGAATCCCATGAGTGACTCGGAGTTTATTTTCCTTTTCCCTTAAACTCTGGGCGCCCTACAGGCATCCAAGTAGTCAGGTAGCTTGGAGCATTTTGGAAGGAGCAATGGAGCATGAAGACTGGAGAGTCCTTTTGTCAATAGTGATCTATTTCAAATTTTTGCTATATCATGTAGTCTGTATTTAGTATCTACTAGCCTCTATAAGGATAGGTAGTTATAACTATCCCTAGCTGGGTTAGTACTTATCGTATAACTCCGATGAATCACTTGGAGTGATTGTATGTACTTTCCATATGTATAATTAATGCGAATGTGAGATCTATTGTTATTCTTTCTTCAATCTTTATTTCTTTTAAAAACCCCTGATTACCTGCCTCTCTAGCACTTGAATTTGCGGCACGTGAATACCAAGGATGTATTAGTGTCAATCTTCGAGGGTCGAAAAGATGGGTCGTTGCAGTTGGTATCAGAGCTTAGGTTGAGCGAACACCTAAGCCTTGATGGGGTCAACTCATTAGAGATAGGGTTAGTAATACCCTAGAATGAGTTTAGTCAATGAGAGAGCGTATTTGTAGTTTTATCCAAATAAATCCATTCATGTCATTTTATGCTTAATACCCATTCCTTAAGATAATTTCATCTATAATTCTAACGATGTTTCCTTACTATATGCAGATAGTAGGAGATGATTAATAGAAAAGGACGAAGGGGAGGTAGTAACACTATGTCCACAAATGGTCGATCAAATGTTACAGTAATTGAGGAAGCGGTAATCCCTTTGCGACCTCAAATTAACTTTGCAACTCTTTGCAAGAATTACACTAGCTTGGGCGGGAAACCATTCCAAGGAACCGAGTCTATTGTTGAAGTGCAAGCATGGCTCCGCTCAAGTGAAAGAATATTCTGGCAATTACATGAAGGAGCTCTAGCATGTTGGGAATCCATCACTTTGAATGATTCTAAAATAATTTCTCATGGAACAGATTTAAAGAAGTATTCGAAGAGCAGTATATACCTACAGGCGGAAAATCCCGTCTTTATGGAAATTTTATGGACCTGAAATAAGAAGGTATATCCATGGAGGAATACTAAAATAAGTTTACCGAGTTATCTCATTTTAGGCCAGGACTAACAGACACGCTATTGAAGAAGAATGAGATGTTTATTATGAGAATGAAAGAGCAATATCAGGACCGAATGACTGCACACGCGAAGGGAACTTTTATGGAGCTATTAGATATGGGTTTCCGATATGGAGTATTAGATAAAAGGAATCTGGTGCTAGCCTAAGGAAATGACAACAATCAGAACAAGAGAAAGAAGCCGTGGCTGGGAAAGAATTATGGAGGATCTCAAGAGAACCGTTATAAGGATGTTATTTGTTATAACTGCCATAAGAAAGGTCATCTTGCAACACACTGTAGGAGTCCTAAGGTGCAGAAGCAGCAGCAAGTAACCGTCTCTCTTATGGTTCAGAAGAGTATTAATTACAATTCCCATTAGCCGGGACTTTGGAAAAACAAGTGCTCATTAATGAAGAGAGGAGAACAGATCAAGGTTTATGTATAAATAATGAGCCTTCAACCTATGAAGATGTGAAGGGCAAGAGAGTTCTAGAAGGTAATTTATGTGTTAATGATATTTTAATTAGAGTATTATTTGATACTGGGGCTTCCCATAGTTTTATTGCTAAGAAATTGATTGATAAGTTAAACCTTACCCCAGAAATGGTAGAAACCCCTATCCGCATATCTAATCCCATAGGTGGTACGACCAATCTTTGTATGGTCTATGTAAATGTACAAGTTACCTACCAAATAAACCAATTCTTATGCAACCTATTTGTCCTTGATTTCATTGGATTTGATATCTTACTCATAATGGATTGGCTATCCAGGTATAGAGCTATTCTAGATTGCAACAATCAAATGATTAGATTAAAAACCTTAACTGGAAGGGTGTTAGACAAAATAATATGTTAAGAACCTAGTCCAGTAAGAGACAGCTTCATGTATGCATTAAAATCATCTCAAACGAACTTGAAAAGAATATCGATTGTTAAAGTATTTCAAGATGTTTTCGAGGAAGTTAAAAGTTTACCCCCACCTCGAGAAATTGAATTCCATACTGACTTAATCCCTGGAGGAAGACCCGTTATTTACCTTATTCGTAGGATTACTCCAAAAGAAAATATTATGTTGGCAAAACAAATTGATAAATTATTAAAAAGGGGATAATTGGACCAATTTGCTCGAGTTGGGGCATAGCTGTGGTTTTTCTGGCAAAGTCTAATGGCTCCCTTAGACTATGTTTTAGACTACCGAGACCTAAACAAGCAAACGATTAAAAACAAGTATCCTCTACCATACATAGATGACTTATTTGATCAATTGCATGGTGCTCGGGCAGTCTCAAAAATGGATCTAGCTACCGGATTCCTTTAGTTGAGAATAGTAGAAGATTGCATTCCCTTGACTACATTCCGAGGGCCAGATAATTTCTATGAATGGTTGGTTATGCCTTTTGGGCTAACCAATGCACCTGCCTATTTCGTGGACCTTATGAATAGAGTATTGAGAGACGTACTCAACAAATTCGTGCTGGTCTTTATTGATGATATTCTCATATATTCGAAGATTGAAGAAGAGCCTGAAAGGCATTTGGAGATTGTGTTGGAGATATTGAGAAGGAATGTGTTGAATTTTTTCTCTTCAAAATATCTTTTCTGAGAAAAAGAGGTAAGATTCCCGAGACATATTGTGTCAAGGGATGGAGTTTCAGTAGACCCAGGAAAAATCTCAGTTATACAAGATTGGAGATAACCATAGACTCCAAAGGACATCCGTGACTTCTTGGGATTAGCCAGATATTACCAGAGATTTATTCAAGACTTCTCCAAAATTTCCTCTCACTTAACGAAGCTAACAATGAAGGATGCTAAGTTTTAGTGGACGTATAAATATGAAGAAACATTTCAAGAACTCAAGAAGAGGTTAACACTTTTCTCGTATTAGCTATTGCTGATGAAAGCGACGGTTTAGCCATCTATACTGATGCTTGTGGGGAAGGAGTAGGTGCAGTTCTGATATAGCATGGAAAGGTCATCGCATATGTAAGCGGGCAATTAAAGATCCATGAAAAGAATTTTGCGACAGATGACTAGGAGCTATTAGCCATTGAATATAAGGCAACAACATTGGCTAGAATTTTTCGCATCGTGCGACTTGGATATTCTATATACACTAGGAAAAACCAATGTTGTGGCAGAAAGCATGCCATTATAGCTCACTCAGTGGTGCGTCCAGCATTGATTTTTCCTACAAAGGAGAATTAGCTCAAGGATCCAATTATTGCAAGGATAGCCAGGCAAGTAGAGGAGAATGTGATACGAGGAAGATGGATAGGATTCAAAGTAGATAAGCAGGGAATTCTAAGAATGAATAGAAGGATATATGTTCCCAATGTTGATGGGATTAGATAGGAAGCTTTAACCGAATGTCATAATTCTTCACTTGCAATACAACTTGGAGTTACCAAGATGTATAGAGATATGAAAAAGACTATTTGGCAGGGTGGTATAAAGAGAGACATTTCCATCCATGTAAGTAGATGTGCAAATTGTCAGCAGATCAAGAGTGATCAGCAAAAGGTTGTCGGACTACTCCAATCACTCGAGATTCCAAAGTAGAAATGAGACCAAATATCCATGGATTACATCAATGGCTTGCCTCAGTCAAGGAAAGGGAATGAAAGCGTATGGGCTATCATTGATAGATTGACTAAAAGCGCACACTTCATCCCAGTAAAGCCCATAAGGACAACCTTAAGCTTAGCTAAGATATATATGAGGGAGATTGTTCGACTACATGGAGTTCCAACTAGCATCATAAGCGACCGAGATCGAATCTTTACCAATCAATTATGGGAAGCCTTATAGATAGCTTTGGGAATGATGCTAGATATAAGCACCGCATATCATCCCTAGATTGATGGGCAAATCGAAAGAGTAAACAAAGTATTGGAGGTTCTTCTGAGAGCATGTGTATTAGACTTTGGAGGTTCATGGGAAAGCCACCTCCATTTGTCAGAGCTCTCTTATAATAACAGCTATTAGACCAGCATTGATATGGCACCTTATGGAGCCTTGTATGATCTCCCGTATAGATTCCCAGCATGTTGGATCAAAACCGGAGATCAATTAGTACTTGGTCCTAATATGATCAAGAAGCTTTAGAGAAAGCAGACATGATCGGAAAGAAACTGAAAGAAGCACAAAAAAGACAGAAGAGTTAAGCCGATAAAAGGCGTAGAAATTTAGAATTCTCAATTGGAGACAAGGTATTTCTGAAGATCTCTTCGATGAGGGGATTTGTGAGATTTGAAAGAACTGGCAATCTAGCTCCTCGATATATTGGACCTTCTCCCATTTTAGAGTAGATTGACCCATTAGCCTATCGAGTAGAACTACTAGAGAGGCTGTTGGGTGTACACAATGTGTTTCACATATCTCATTTATGTAAGTATGTGTATGATCCAGAACCAATCATAGAAACTGCTGCCTAGGTGTACACAATGTGTTTCACATATTCCTTTTGAGTTATCTTCTTCTCGGTTTTAATTTCGAGGACGAAATTTTTTTAGGAGGGAAGTTTGTAACGACCCACAAATTCATCACTTCGAAAAAAATTTAAAATATTCAAATATTTTTTTAACATAAATGATAATGTTTGGCAATGAATAATATTGATAATCTTATTTTGAATAACTATTTATAAATATATATATACTTTGAAAGATATATTGATAAAATGACCGAAAACCGTTCTATCAATAAACAGCTCTTAGAGACATCATGTGCGAAGCTGGATACATAAATTCATTTACATATATGTGTGGGAATATATAATAAAATTATTTATTTTATTTTTGAAAATAAAGTCTCTTTACGACATCATCAATTATATCGCTATTTTGGAATAAATGATTTGTGATTTAAATTGAGTTTAAATGATTTAATAATTATTTTAATTATTAAATAATCCCTTTTAATTATTATATAATGATAGAAATATTATTATCAAATTTGTTTATATATATATCAAATAAGAAGTGAAAATATGACCGAAAATCGAAATCGGAATCCGTAACAATTCAATGTAGAAAAGCTGTGCAACGTTATGAATCATTTGAGATATACATATGCATACATACATGTACATATACATAAAAAAATTCACATGCACATGAACACATATCACATACAAATATACTTATACAATTATATATATATATATATTAGAAAATATCTAAGATATTATCCTAAAACTTAACTCTTAAGTAAAACCAAAGTAAACATCTTACACCCTAAGTACAAGCACATGGCCACACACATGGGGGGCATGCTCGACTAGGAATGATGAGGGGAGAGGGGGAAGCGGTGGTGATGAAATGGTGATCTATTTGTGTGTAAATATCATGATATTTTTATTCTTATTTTTACCTATAAATTTCACCCACCTTTCTTCACTTCATCCACACTTTTTCTACATAAAATTCTTAAGCTCTTCATCCTCTTCTTCTCTACATTAATGGCTTCCATAGCCTAAGAAAGAAAATATTACAAAATTGAAACAAAGTTATGCCAAAATCAATCAAAATCTATACTATTTCAGACCAAAATCCAAACCAGTAATCTCTTCCTTTTCCTTCACCAAGGCTGTGTGCAACCAAGCCCTCCACCACCATTTGCCAAGCATGAGCCCATCCAAGCCTATAAGATGAAGGCCAAACCCCCTAGGAGCATTAGTACTAGTAGTCGTGAGCTTCGATCTCGAGATAGCGGAGCTTTAGCCATTTTAAAGTTAGCCCGATCGAAAATCAAGTTAGAAACTCTATTTATATATACATAAATATTGATGATGATGTGATTTGATTGAGATGGATGTTTTCTATGCTTTGATCATCAAGTATTGGTTGTTTTAATATAGTTGTTTAACTGTGTAAACAAGTTACGTTAAATACATGTCGATATTACACATGGAAATCACTTTTCGAATCAAGTTACAAAAGTGATATGGAATTCTTAAACCCTTTTTAAATGATTTAAAATTGTTTATAAATGGGTTATAAACACTAAAACCCACTTTGGTGAAGTTTGGACAAGTTATGAAAGTTGAGTCAAAAATAGACGCATCGCGTAACGGTAGTTCGCGATTTCACGCCGTAGAAAGTTAAATCCATTTATATGATGCATTCGAAGTCGGAATTCTTTTTAGTAAGAATTTTCTAAACTCCTATAATCATAGTTTTCAAAAAAAAAATATAGAGATTTCATTTAGTAGATTTTGACATATGAGCAAAACAAGTTTTCAAAATAGTCGTGGTTTGGCAATTCGGAAACCAAAGCGATAAATTCTTTATAAATGATATTTTAATGGGATAAATTCTATAAATCATTTAAAATATTTTAAAAGAGATTTGAGTTATAAATGGATTTCTGAATGATAGAAAAGTTGCTTTGATCAAATTAGCCTTAAAAACACTATATGTAGCACTATTCGCAGTACTTTTTGCAGCACTTTTAATAACTTTTGAAATATAGCTTTTAACTTGAGTATTCTTTCCCAAATCCTTTCTAAATTTTTTCAAACAAATAATTAAGCATTTTAAAGATGATTTGAAAGTTTTATAATTTACTTTAAAAAGTTTAAATAAATGATTCAAAGAAAAGCTGTTATAATCAAGTGATTAAATCTTGGTTCCAAAAAGCCAATGAGTAGACTGGATTTTTCTATTCATGAGATCCGAATGTGAGGTGCTTAAACTAAGGAGATGTTCAAGAGTAACCAATGCCCTGGCTCATTAGGCCTCTTTCCTGGGCGACGAAGAGATAAGGTCGAAATGTCGGAAATGCGGCAAGTATAAAAGATTTAATTTTCCAAATTTAATACAATATGGATCGTATAGAAATAATCTTCTTATACTTGGTATTAAGTTCTGAGGAGAGAACCTATATTTTACGTGTGAATTTAAAAGGTGATTTCATTGTTATTCGACGGATAGTAAAGGTTGAATACGAAAATTGATGTTGAGTGGAATTAGTATAATTCCTATCGACCCCTTTTAACTCAATAATGTCTTCAACTATGAATTGTCAAAATGATTTTGTGCGGGTTTTTAACCCAACAGAATTCAAAGGAAGTCGGAATAGTTACGTTGAGTCAGAGCAACTCAAGGGCAACCAAAAGGACTAGAAGGATCAATTAAGAAAGGTTAGAGAAAAAGAAAAAAAACATGCTAAGGTGATGGATCACTTGTAGGTCCTCCAATCCTCTAGCATCATGATCCAATAGGTATTCTAGGAATGATTGCTAAGTTTGATGGAATTCCAAGCTAGTTAGATCGAGAAGTGAGCATTCGTCCGATTCAATCAGTAGTCCAATGCAACCAGTGAATGGATCATCATCACAACAAGGCGACAAGCTACAAAATTACATAGAGAACTCCTACATGAGACAACAAGTGCAATCCAAAAGACGGAGTACAAAAATCCACTAAGTACATGGATCGCTAGCAATCCATGCACTATGGATAGCCAGCGATCCATAAGATCGTGTTAGATTGCCAAGAAATTTAAGGAAAGAATGAAGGAGAGTATTCTAAGTAATTGGATCGTTAACAACCCAGAAACTATGGATCGCTAGCGATTCATCACCTATGGATCACCAGCGATCCATCAGATTGGCTCAGTTCGTTGTGAAATTTCCAGAGCTTCTTCGTATTTCCAAATGCAAGCTTCTGGCAATATGACCTAGCCCAATAGCTCTCCAACCCCTATCACGATCCTACCTACAACATAAATAGAATCTTTTGGACTGGCTGCTAAAACTCTGCATAAACTATTCTTTACTCTTCTCCTCCCACATAACAGTCGTCTAAAGGGTTCATTGTGATTCTCTAGTGAACCCTAATGCTGGTGGCTTGGTCTAACTTACATAATTCAATCGCATTGTAATCAGATTCAACCTATATTAGCAGTCAGTCAATAATAAAAGTTATAAAGTGGACGTAGATTTCATTAACAGCTGAACCACTACAAAAATCTCTTGTCTTTTTTACTTTATCTACAAGTTATTATTTCTTGTCCCTATTCTAATTGCCTCGATAAACAAGGCTGGTGCTTTCACATTCCATCCAAGGTGTTGGTCCATTTTTAGGTTAATTTTTTGGTGCTTTCACTGAGAATCCAACTCGGGAAAAGATCTAGCTATCTACTTTGGACAGATAGGTTCAGAAGTTAGATTCTTAATCTCTTTTCAAAAGATCTGCTGCTAAGAATCGATGGCTCCAGAAAGAAAGATAACTACTTCTGGAAGACCCATAGGGGCGGTAATTGCCGAAGAAGAAGTGATCATCAACAAATTGAAGTAAATGGCACCAAGGCAAGAGTTAGAATGGAAATATACTAGTTTATAACTGATGAAAGTTAGGAAGAATGGCATGGAGATGAACCAGAACATAAATACCTCCGGGACCGCTGAAGGAAGTGTGGGAAATGACGGAAACCGAAAAAGGAAAATTCAGAATTTCAACAAACGAAATGGTAACAATTAGCGGCTTAAAGGCTTCAGGCCCGAAGATTACACCCTGCTCAATGACACTCCTGAAAACATCTATCTTGAAAAATAAGGGACAGAAGAGTACAAGAAACCCCCTAAAAAGGAAGCAACTGAACAACAAAAGCATTCCGGGAAGTACCGTCGCTTCCATGAAACGCCTGGCCACGATACGAACGAGTGTCGTCACCTAAAGAATTAGATTGAGGAGCTGATCTAGGAAAACAAGCTTCAGCAATACGTGAGAAAATCGCAAAATCCTGACCAACCCACGGTTCCCCAAGCTCCTAGGGATCGACGAAACCAAGCTGGAACCAATGAAGAGGGATCTAGACAAACTGACGAGAGACTCATCATTGTAACGATATTTGGAGGACCTCATCCCGCAAAGAGGAGTTGTGGAGAAATGGAGCGGTATGCGAGCTCATTAAAACACGCTCTGAAGGAGCCTCGCGATCAAAGGTAGAGCCCCTACCAAGCAGCAGAGAACTCAGAACGACGATATAGTGTTCAGAAATCGAGACACCGAGGGAGTAGAGGCTCCAACTCTTGCTCCCATGGTTGTGACAGTAGGAATTGGACCTGCCATGGTCCAATGAGTGTTAGTGTACATCGGCAGCTATGTGAATATTCTCTTCAAATGCACCTTTGATCAGATGAAGATCTGCATGAAAGACGTATTCGCCTGCTGTTAGCGCCAAAATTGGTCACTAACCCCCAAATGCAAATGAAAGCACCAAATAACAATCACCGCTCACAGATAGAATGTATGTAGAGGATGTTAATATGAAGAATAATAGAAATTAAAATGAAAGAAGTAAAGACAAAGAATTTATAGTGGTTCGGCTGACTCCGGCCTACGTCCACTCTAGAAATTTCCTTTTTATTGATGTTCGAATCAATTACAGTTACAAACTGGTAGGATAGCCTTAGCCTTAGGAAATAGAAAGTTAGAGAGTAGGAGAGAGGATCCCCTTTTACTGTGCCCCTGCCTCTCTATTTATATACAAAGACGGGTTGGACTTCCCTGGTGGGCCTGGCAGCCGAGTACCTCAGCCCAAATGGAGTGGTCTCCATATGCCAAACCATGGATGCCGAACGCTGAATGCCGAACGTTGGGAGGTGCGAGGTATAGAGGTATGGAGGTGCGAGGTACTGAGGTATGGAGGTGCGAGGTACTGAGTTATGGAGGTGCGAGGTACTGAGGTATGGAGGTGCTGAGGTATGGAGGTGCGAGGTGCAATGCCGAGCGATCCTTAGTGCCGAACCTCCATCATGCCGAACGTCTCCAGATGCCGAACGATACTGGGGTGAGGTGTGCCGAACGGTCTTGGAGTGGAGGTATGCCGAACGACATTAGAGCGAGGTGTGCCGATCGGCATTGGAGTGGAGGTATGCCGAACGATCTTGGAGTGGAGGTATGCCGAACGATACTGGGGTGAGGTATGCCGAACGGTCTTGGAGTGGAGGTATGCCGAACGACATTAGAGAGAGGTGTGCCGAACGATACTGGGGTGAGGTATGGCGAACGGTCTTGGAGTGGAGGTATGTCGAACGACATTAGAGTGAGGTGTGCCGAACGATACTGGGGTGAGGTGTGCCGAACGGTCTTGGAGTGAGGCCGGACGCTCTGCATGCCGAACGACCTTAAATACCAGTTGACCCATTCGTGTTGAATCGTAGAATAGCCGAACGTTCATGGATGCCGAACGTTCCTTATATGCCGAACAAAGCAGTTGTGCCGAACGTCATTTGAGTGAGGTGTGTCAAGCGACACCCGGGTGAGGTGTGCTAAGCGACACCCGAGTGAGGTGTGCTAAGCGACACCCGAGTGAGGTGTGCTAAGCGACACCTGAGCGAGGTTGATTCCTGAAATTTGTATCGATCATAACTTGAGCATATGAAGTCCGATTGACTTGAAACTTGCAACTTTGGATTCCTCCTCTTTGATCGTCGTGTCATATCAATTCTAACTTGATTTGGACTTGGACAAAATTCATCGATGTCCATAGTGAACTTGCAGTATACAACTAATATTCAGAACAAGTAATCATTGATTTTTTGCTAATTCCTTGATATCTCGACCTTGCCAAAAAGTGGGTTAACACTTTGCCCCCCAAAACATGCCTTTTGGTAAAAGGCGTGTTTTGAATAGCTTCAGATCGAATGCAGTGAGCTTATGTTCTATTTATTTCTTTAGTATTGTCAATCAGATTTATGGCTGTTCGAAGCCGAATCAGTATCTACTTCCACTTACGGAAGTCAGTAACCAAATTCTATAGCCTCTCTGAACTATCGATGGTCACTCCGGACCCTTGCTAAGTCCATTCCAGACTTAACGATTGAATAGAAAGATCATGTTGCACTCCGGCGTTGCTTTCTATCCCTTGCACTCCGGCCCCAGTTAGGGCATATAGCGATGTCTTGGTTGTTCTAAACCGATCATAGCCTCTTCGGGCTCTTGCTGGATCCCATCCTGTCACTCTCCGGTGAAGGGGAAACAACGTTGAGTGAGCTGATCCTGTCGCTTTTCGGCGAAGCGACTCACTTCTTGCACTCTGGTTCAGTGTGTATGAACATTAAGCGATATCTTGGCCTAAATCGTCGGCTGATCATAGCCTCTCCGGGCCCTTGCTGGATCCCATCCTGTCACTCTTCGGTGAAGGGGAAACAGCGCTTAAGCAAGTCGATTCTGTCGCTCTCCGGCGAAGCGACTCACTTCCTGCACTCCGGTTCAGCGTTTCTGAACATTAAGCGATGTCATGGCCAAAATCTTTAAGCCGATCATAGCCTCTCTGGGCTCTTGCTAGATCCCATCCCGTCACTCTCTGGTGAAGGGGGAAATAGCACTCAAGTGAGTCGATCCTGTCGCTTTTCGGCGAAGTGACTCACTTCTTGCACTCCGGACCCCGTTTCTCCGGGTAGGGTCATAAAGCGATCATTATTTTGTATCAGTACGTAATATTCGTCCTTTAACTCTCCGGTCAAAGGCTTATTCAGGAAATTCAAGTTTATTTATTAAATTCAGACCCTAGATGTTCAATCTCAAACATCAGGGAAAAACTAAACAACGCCTCTCCGGGCTGAACGGTCTATACCATCTCAGAGCATGCCTAGGGATCTCTCTGGTTCCCATACATGAGTGAGTGGAATAGCCATTTTATTTTGAAAGCAAATCTAAGAAAAGTGATTGACCAGAGTTCATATCTTGAACTTGGCCCTTGCCATCATGATCAGTTGATGACGAGTCGTGATCCCGATCCCGGATCGTTCCTGTTACGTGGAGGCGGTGGCTGTTCAGGCCTTACCGCTGCTGTCGGTTCTCTGACATATTGTGGCAATCTACCACTCCTAGCATGTTCTTCCACCTCATCCTTTAGGTGGCGGCATTCATCGGTCGTGTGCCCATCCAGCTCATGGAATAGGCAATATTTTCCAGTTCTGCGTTCCCGCTCTGTGGGATCTCTTCTCGGCGGCTTTCGATAAGGGAGCTGCCCCCGAGTTTCAGTGTAAATTCGTTCCAGGCTTGCCGTCAAACCGGTGTATTGCCTGAATCTGGGTTCCCGGAATTTCTTCCATTTATCAGGACCGTCCTGTGCATCGTCCTGCTTTCTCTTTCCTTTGTCTGCTCCAGACTGTCCTCCTACGGTTCCTTCGCTTCGTGTAGTGTTTATTTCCTGCCTCTCAGCTCGTGATTCCTCTAGTCGAATGAATTTTTCAGCTTCATGATAAAACTCTCCTAGATCTTGCGGTGGGTCTCTGGTCAGAGAATCTTTGAATTCGGTGCCTTCTGCAATTCCTGCTACTGCCGCCATCAAAATCATTGATGGATCCGGGCGATCTACAGAAGCCACCGTTGCATTGAATCGCAATAGAAAATCTTTTATGGACTCTCCGGTCCTTTGCTTTATCGAGGCTAAAGTCATCACACTCTTGGGTCGCGTCACATGGACCCTAAACTGTCTCATAAAGCATTCCACTAGCTCACCCCATGTCCTGATTGATCCAGTCTCTAGTTGTCTGAACCAAAGCGCAGCCAAATCTGATAAAAATAAAGGGAAGCATCGTGCCATCACTTCCTCGGATGCCCCCAGCACTTCCATATGCCTGATGTATCTGGTAATGTGCATGGTCGGGTCTGACTTTCAATCATAAGTATCCAGCGTGGGTAACTTGAACTTTGGAGGATTCCTCGCATTTCTGATATTCGGAGTGAACGGGCTCCGACCGACATCCTCTAAGCCTCCGCTTGACAATCCTCTTCTCATTATTCGCCGCACTAATCCAGCCATCCTTTCATCTCCATCAAGGGGTTGTCCCCTCAACACGCCTCTATCCTGCCCCCCAGGTCTCGAAGGGTATTCTGGGTAATATTCTTCATGTGGTTCATTAATGTTGGAGTTAGCTCTAGCCTGCTGAGCTCCGTCCGTGGGTCTTCCAATGTCAGATCCTGAGGGTCTGCCCCCAAGTCCTTGTTGATTGCCTTCGGGCACTGCATTCTGTTCTTGGTTCTGACCTTCAGCGTTCTCTGTAGCTCTAGTCTCCTGCCCCATATCGGCAACAACTGCAGCCGGTCCTAAGTTCTGTGCTCCGGCTGTTCTCATCTGTTCAAAGAAGCTCTGCATCGCTTCTTATTGGCTCTTCATCAATCTTTCGTGAATCGAGTCCATCATTGCCTCCATCTCGTTTCGAGTGATGTAGATCGAGGCTCGGCCCTCTCCAGCTCCAGAGGAAGCTTCTTGACTCCCTTCTTGATTGCTCCTTCCTGTCGCTTGCTTCCTAGTTGATGGCCTGGCCATTGCTTTCTAGAATCCAAGTTCCTAGCTCCAAAATTCCCAAGTGTTTGCGTTCTCGGTGAAAGCACCAAAGTGTTAGCGCCAAAATTGGTCACTAACCCCCAAATGCAAATGAAAGCACCAAATAACAATCACCGCTCACAGATAGAATGTATGTAGAGGATGTTAATATGAAGAATAACAGAAATTAAAATGAAAGCGGTAAAGACAAAGAATTTATAGTGGTTCGGCTGACTCCGGCCTACGTCCACTCTAGAAATTTCCTTTTTATTGATGTTCGAATCAATTACAGTTACAAACTGGTAGGATAGCCTTAGCCTTAGGAAATAGAAAGTTAGAGAGTAGGAGAGAGGATCCCCTTTTACTGTGCCCCTGCCTCTCTATTTATAGACAAAGACGGGTTGGACTTCCCTGGTGGGCCTGGCAGCCGAGTACCTCAGCCCAAATGGAGTGGTCTCCATATGCCGAACCATGGATGCCGAACGCTGAATGCCGAACGTTGGGAGGTGCGAGGTATAGAGGTATGGAGGTGCGAGGTACTGAGGTATGGAGGTGCGAGGTACTGAGTTATGGAGGTGCGAGGTACTGAGGTATGAAGGTGCTGAGGTATGGAGGTGCTGAGGTATGGAGGTGCGAGGTGCAATGCCGAGCGATCCTTAGTGCCGAACCTCCATCATGCCGAACGTCTCCAGATGCCGAACGAACTGGGGTGAGGTGTACCGAACGGTCTTGGAGTGGAGGTATGCCGAACGACATTAGAGCGAGGTGTGCCGATCGGCATTGGAGTGGAGGTATGCCGAACGATCTTGGAGTGGAGGTATGCCGAACGATACTGGGGTGAGGTATGCCGAACGGTCTTGGAGTGGAGGTATGCCGAACGACATTAGAGAGAGGTGTGCCGAACGATACTGGGGTGAGGTATGGCGAACGGTCTTGGAGTGGAGGTATGCTGAACGACATTAGAGTGAGGTGTGCCGAACGATACTGGGGTGAGGTGTGCCGAACGGTCTTGGAATGAGGCCGGACGCTCTGCATGCCGAACGACCTTAAATACCAGTTGACCCATTCGTGTTGAATCGTAGAATAGCCGAACGTTCATGGATGCCGAACGTTCCTTATATGCCGAACAAAGCAGTTGTGCCGAACGTCATTTGAGTGAGGTGTGTCAAGCGACACCCGGGTGAGGTGTGCTAAGCGACACCCGAGTGAGGTGTGCTAAGCGACACCTGAGCGAGGTTGATTCCTGAAATTTGTATCGATCATAACTTGAGCATATGAAGTCCGATTGACTTGAAACTTGCAACTTTGGCTTCCTCCTCTTTGATCGTCGTGTCATATCAATTCTAACTTGATTTGGACTTGGACAAAATTCATCGATGTCCATAGTGAACTTGCAGTATACAACTAATATTCAAAACAAGTAATCATTGATTTTTTGCTAATTCCTTGATATCTCGACCTTGCCAAAAAGTGGGTTAACACCTGCCAAACAAAAATTCAAGGATTCACCGACGAACCCAAACAACCCGTCAGGATGATTGACTTGCCTGTATAACTTGGAAAGGCGACCGAAGAGTCACCCTCATCCAAATTTTCATGTTCGTAGATGAAACTTCTACATACAATGCCTTCTTAGGATGGCCCGCACTAGCGGATTTCAAAATCACTTTAGCTCAGTGGTGCCTTACCATGAAATTCCCAATGGTGAATAGAACTAGAGTGATCAAAGGAGATCAATGTGCAGCAAAGAATGTTATATCACAGAGCTGCATGAATCTAAAAGAAAGGAATGTAGAATACAATAGCATATGATTTTTTTTGATGATAATAAACATATATATATATATATTTGTTTAAATGTATTTGTTATTGTACTATTTTATTTTTCCACATAATTAAATAAATATTTGTTGAATAAAATAAATAACTCAGAATTCATATTTAAACAAATATTTTATTCAAACAAATATTCTATTACAAATTCAAATAGTATAAATTTGAGCTCTCACTTCATTTACACATTTTCAATCACTATACAAGTTTCAATTACAACACAATTTTCAATATACAATTTTTCATACATAATTCACTCAACACTCATACACTTGATCTTAACTAGCTTTAGCTTGTGTCCAGCCATCTATTTTACCCGTTAAATAACTAACACAGTAAAATTGAAAAAGAAATATTTTTTTGTAGTGCAAAATAAGGTGTGCGTTTTGAAAATATTGTTTGCCTCAGTTATTTCGGTTGTTCGTCATCATTTATTTTTTAATTCATTACACACGAACAATATAACGATCCAGTATTTTGGACCATTCAAATCGACAATAAATCCACACATGTCCGACTTGAATAATTCAAAATAATAGATCGTTAATTTAAATTTGGCAAAACTCAGCATACACAGTAAATAAAATAACCACAGATCACAAACACAGAGTAATATAACAGTAATGCAACGGAAACAAAAGAATAGTAGTTCATGAAGCTACTATAAATATAACAGAGTTAAATAAGTTACAACGGATCTCGAATATAATAGATATCTCAATACAATAGTAAAATACAAGATCTGAATACATCACTGGAATCAACTGGATAACTGATAGTAGAATCGATAGCTGGATCTCCAAGCGAAGCTCCAACTCCAAAGGTGAGTCTCGAATACTGGTACACTCAGTTTGACCCGAGCGTAAAGAAAACACAAAACACTCGAGTCAGGATTAACATTCTTATATCAATAAATCCAACCGAAGTGAAATATCAACTGAAATACAAGTAACTCAAAGGATGTTTGGGATAACCATCCTCTAAGGATCCGTTAAACTATCTACTATGTAGTAGTGTACGCTAAGTAGATAATGTCTAATCAGTAAAGTACGATATCAAAATAGTGTTAAGGCGTTACCATAATCCCCCTTAACACATTTTATAATGCCTTAGTCTATACATCACCGTAAACCCCACCGTAAACTAGTGGTTATCAGAGGGTACCCCTAGGTATAACACAAAACAAATCGTAGTGGTCGCGATAGGATAAACAGTATGACAAGGTACATGAGGCGATACCAACTAGGACACTAGTAGTTGCCTGATCCGGACTTATGTTGGGCATAGCAGCTACTACCCCAACACCGCGAAACAACACTCCCAAATCAAGGGGTGCACCCAAATCGAAATCACAAAAGTAATAGATATGGTAACGAAGAAGTGTGTCCGCTAGAGGTGGCGAACCTCAATGGCCCGACGCGGCTCCTGTTTTAGTCATGTCAGGGGTCATCCAAAATCGTTCTCTTTCTTCAGTCAACGCGTTCACCAAACCATCCACTTCATTCTGGATCAACACTCCGCGTACATTAGTTATTAAAGTGGTTTTCGGTATCGACATAGAGTATGTTCATATCTGATCCCGGTCTCTTTAATAACTATGTATTAATTACACCGATGGTCATTTAGTAAACTTCAAAATAGTTTATATTTCAAACCGAAATATCATTGCCATTTCAAAACCATATCCATACGATATCAATTTCACTTTAAATAAATCCATTTCCAAAATCATATCACTTCCAAAGTTATAACGCTTTCGAAATCATAGTCTTTTAAAAATCAAAACACTTTGGAAATCACAGCTTTGAAATCATAGCATTTTGGAAATCATAACACTTTTCTTTTAAACAGTTTAGATATTAAAATTAGTATATATAATAAAATAGTTTATAAATAAAATAATTTATATTAAAAATGATTTATATTAAAATAGTTTATATTAAAATAATTTATAAAGTAAAATATCAATAGTTTAAATATAATTTAAAATTACTTTATAAAATAAAATAGTTTCCTCAAATTTCACAAATCGATTCAAATTAACTTGAATTCCAAAAAATTTAATTTAATCAAATCTCAAATCATCAATTTCAATTCGATTCAGTTTCTAAATAACCATTTCAATCTATCGATTTCAAATACATATTTAAACCATAAAATAAGCCATTTTAATTTTAATATATTTCAAACTTTAAATATTCAACATTTCAATAACATCTAATACAACTTCAATTCACAAATTTTAAATAAACAAAATATCCCATTTAAATTTATATAAATTTGAAATATTCATTAAAGTCGCTTTTAATCAAATTCAAGTTAAAAACATATCTTTAGAATTTCAAATTTTATGAATTTCAAATCAAACTTATTTAAGTATAATTATTAAATAATTAAGAATTCCAAATCAATTTCAAATTTATCTTTCAACCTGAAACATTTTAAACTTTATATTTGAAAATATAAATTTTCATAAATACTCGAAACATATTTTTATATTGATTCAAATCAACTTTAATAAATCTTTAAAATCAATATTTATTAAAACCATATATTTCTTTTCAAAACCATAGAAATCATTTCAAATTATTTATATATAGACCAACGGTGTCTGTATATAATTTTCTACCCTATGGTCAAGTAATACGGATATTTATAATTTCAATCTGTAATTTAAATATATATACGGGTATATATATATCATTTCAACCCGTAATCCCAAATTCTATTCAATTGAAAATCGCTTGGGTTTATCATTTCAACCCATAACGATTTTCTCCTATTCTACAGATCGTTCGGGTATGTATCATTTCAACCTATAGTGATTCTATATTAACAGGGAACTTGCAGAGTGATAACAGATTTGATAATAAAATAACAATAGTAACAGGCATATATCATCAATATAAATAACAGATAATGGTGTCAGATGTCACAGGTGAACAGATACAGATAATGGCATATATATAGCAATATAAATAACAGATAATGGTGTCAGATGTCACAGGTGAACAGATATAGATGATGGCATATATATAGCAATGTAAATAACTAGAGCAGCATATTTCAATTGTCGTTTCAATTGAAATCAAATTTAATAAATAAAAGAACGTTAATCGTGAGTGATTGCTTACCTTTCGAGGCTATAGAGACGAACGGGAATGAATTGAGTTACGGATCCAAGCACGAATACCAAAGCAAATAAAAATTGGCACGAATTGGACGAACAAGGTTGAAAATCAAGAATTGTTGAACTGAATCAGAATTAGTTTGATATATACAGAAATATTTGTTATTTTATAAAAATCAATATTTAATTTAAAACAAATATTAAATAACACATATACAAAATCATATTCTAATTCCAAATACATCTAAATATATATATATATATAATTTGAAATCAAACCTATCCATACTTACACGTCAGCTAACAGATTATATATATATATATAACTTTTTAGTACATGTGTGCAGACCAAAAATGTACGACATAGGTATAAAATCAGCTACTTATAAAATAATATATATATAATAATATAAAACTAAACTCACATATAACTTACGTTATATAATATTATAAACAAATGTGTCCAAACAGAACAGAATATATATATAATTCGATAAAATAGAAAATTTATATAAACTGCAAAATGTATACAGTGGACTTTTATAAAATAATGGAGCTTATATATATATACAACACATTTAATATATGAACTCTAAATATACATATCTACACAACGGGTTATATACAAACTAGTATACGAAAATATATAAACTAACATATAAATTTATATATATATAACAAATCAATATCTTTGTAAAAAAAAATCAATCAACTAAGATCAATATATATATGACATGCAGACTTTTCCTTATATATACATGCGGTTGTATAAAGACTTGCGTTTTAACAGACAAATTATACTCATAAAAATGAATAGGTTATTTGTAACTTGTACAAACATGCCTATACAACATCTCGTATATACGTAACTTATATAAATACGTTTATATAAATATATTTACGTATAACTTACACAATATAACAATATTATATAAAGAAATCAATATTCAATAAGCAAATATATTACCCTTTTAGCAAACTTCATGCATATATATACGCGCACACATACATACTTTACAAACTTTTATAAACTGCAGCATATACTTTAACAATATATATATATAGAGCTAATATAACTTATAACATCAAACAACCGATTAAACTAATATATATATATAGCCGACCGGATCCCAACGTTTATCCCTTACATATATTCTGTAAACCAGTCACATATAAAATTTATGTATATAGACTGATATATAACATATATATAAACCCATATGCCTATTATATTTTAAATCAATATATGAGAAAAATTTGAACTTACTTTATTGTACTATGTCTATACTAACACAGATCAAGTATATAAATTTATATAACTTATATACACCCCAAACAGATATATAAAATAGCAAAGTAAACTTGGGTGATGTACAGAATAAGGAAATAGGCTCAAGGCTACAACATATAAAACTATATATCTTACACTATATTTATTATAATAATATATATATATTAGATTAAGCTCCTCAGTCAACACAAACAAATTTAAACCATACATACGTTTGAAATAGGGATGGCCGAACAAAAGAAGGAGATAAGCGGCATCAAGGGTCGGCAGAAGTAAGCACGCAAGAATGAATGGTGTCTTGATAGAGACTGTTGCTGTCTCGGGCTCTGGAAATGAAGGCTGAGGTTATAGAATGGGGTTGTGGTGAAAGGCGGTTGCATTGGTCCGTCTTCGATGACATGATGATGGAGACGCACGCGAATGCAAGGGAGAACGACCATTGGTGGGCGAGATGCTTGCGTTGGAGAGAGAGGAGAGAGAAGATGAAAGATGAAGTAAAATAGTAGAATGGATTCAATGTAAAAGAAATGGATGAGCCGGTGGTTCAAGCAATGTACAAATATCTTTTTATTTGAAAAACGAGAAGACTAGAAGCTATTTTATGAAAAGCAACGGTCAATGTTAAATTTCTTGGGAAAATAAAAAGGCTAGAAGCTATATGGTTAATAGACAGTGGGATACGAAGAGTTAGGAAACCAAAAGACTCGGTTGCAGAACCGATACGCTAGGCGTTATGCAGATAGCACCGCACACCGGACTCCAAAATTGACAATCGAATATACCGTAGAGATTAGCACGATGGGACGATCACAACGGTATACAGATATCAGTGGTATGATTGAATTATAAAAATTCGAATTTTCTACTACGGAAAATGCAGCAAAAACGCAGAAAAATAAGATCGACGGAGCTAAAGAAGTCCGAATTTGGGAAAAAGAAAAATGACATCTTAGTCAAAAGATGAATTAGAATTTTTCTATGTAAAAATATCCAGGTTTGGAAAACATTTTATTATCATCAATTTTAACTAATATAAATTGGAATAAAATTACACTAGAAAATAAACTTCCAAATTATCTGATGAAAATTTACCAACTGCTATGATTAATTAGACGCATTCCAAATATCAAAATTTTATTTTAAAATTTTATCGTTTAAAATTTCACAAAATTTCAAATAATTACGTTATTAAAATAGTTAAAATTTATGGGTCGTTACACTCTCCCCCACTCAAAACTTTTCGTCCCCGAAAAGGAATGAGGTAGGAGAATAGAAACAACCAGAAAGAAAATAGATTAAAAGACAAGATAAAACAATTAATTTAAACCCATATAAATTTCAATTTAAATTAATTAATATTTAATAATTTGGTTAAATCCCTTTGAGTTCACTTAAGTTAAATCAATCTATCTATTTCTAAATTCATTATCTTATTATCTAGTCATCTTTAATTAACAATTTCTAGATCATCGATTTGTATAATCATTTATGGTAACCATATTTTATTCAACAAATTTAATTCTTTTATTCCAAATTATTATTAAGTTTATTCCACTTAATATCTCTTATTACATATATTTAAACCATATAAATTAATTTAAACCATATAAATTTCAATTTAAATTAATTTATATTCAATAATTGGTTTAAATTTAAGGTATTTCCATAAGTTGATCTAATTTCAATTTGTTAATTCTTTCAGAACAAAATTTATTATATTCATCTCATTCAATTAACTTATTATTCTATCATCTTTATTAGCATTTTTTTTATTAAAATCTATGTGTATGACATTTATTATAAACACTCAAATTTTATTTATAAATCATTTTATATTGTATATTATCCGATTACATTTTAACTTCTGAATAATTTAGGTAAGTTATATTGAAATGCAATTTAGTACTATACAAATAAAATTTTCAAATTCGATTATTCCAAGTTTAATTATTTATCCAAAAATTTTGACCTCAGTTTATAATTGAAAACATCTTTAAATCATAAACTTAAGAATTTAAATCTCCGATTTACTTCAGACAATTTTGAGATAAATATATATAGTATATATCAGATCAAAATTAAATCTTTATATATATAATAAATCAGGTCATACCACAGAAATTCAAATCAAATTAAATTTCCGAACAAAGTGTAGCAAAGCTACTGAATGGTCTCTTCACTTCGAAACCCAAAAATGAATGTCGTTGATGCGGCCGCCATCACCGAAATTATTTTCCAGCGACAAAAGAGAATAGTACTGATTTAAACATTAAAATTCTTTGAAAATCATTTATATTCGAAAATACTTTATATAATATACATTTAAAATTTTAAAATCAGAGTTTGGAATCATCGGAAATTAAATTCTCAAGTCCTGATTTAAATTTATTTAAATTCCAAATCAATTTATACCATGTTTATAAATTCATTTAGAACAATAAATGATAATCAAATATTATCATTTCAAACAACCAATTAATTAACCTCTCAAAATTTCATAAAATTATACTTATATATAATATACAAAAATTTATTCATTTTGAAAGCAATTGTGTCAGTTTGCTCTGTTCAAGTGTTTTAGAAATCCTATCGATATCGCTGATCAGATGAATCGATCGAAGACCCAAATCAACATCAACAACTCAAACAACACAATATATATAACATTTTTACTATAAATTTATAAATACACACCCTCACTCGAATGATTCCAAAATGGATTTCAAAGCAAAGATGGGATTCAAAGTAGAGGAACTCTAATCAAATAGAATTCAACTAAAAGATAGACTTGATAGGGAGATAAGATGATTGAATTTCAAATTGGAAGATGGATAAATTTATATAAATCGTGGGTAACCTTAACCGGGTCAACCGTGACTTCAAGAATACGATCGATGCGGAATTATGAATCAAATCGACATCAGATCACAAGAGATAGAATTCGGGTAAAGAAAAAGATAGCAGCATCTAAACCGAGGATACAGAAATCTTCGGTGAATCAATACCGATTGTAAAGGAGTTTCACCCCTGTACAAATTATTCAAAGATTGACAAGACCGCCGATTTATTATAGAGATTATTCAAAGTGGAGTTATGGGATACTCCAGAATCAAGAAGACACGAATAAGGGAGACACGAATGGACTTTGGAACCGAAGGGAAAGTTCCAAAATTCAAAGAAACCGAGTCAAAGAAGAAGGAATTCAAGCTCGAACGAAAGTGATTCTGTAATTGAATTTTACTCTATATGCTGAGTTTTGCCTAAAACCAGAGCTCTGATACCAACTATAATGACCCAGTATTTTGGACCATTCAAATCGACAATAAATCCACACATGTTCGACTTGAATAATTCAAAATAATAGATTGTTAATTTAAATTTGGCAAAAATCAGCATATACAGTAAATAAAATAATCACAGATCACAGACACAGAGTAATATAACAGTAATGCAGCGGAAACAAAAGAATAGTAGTTCATGAAGCTACTATAAATATAACAAAGTTAAATAAGTTACAACAGATCTCGAATATAATAGATATCTCAATACAATAGTCAAATACAAGATCTAAATACATCGCTGGAATCAACTGGATAACTGATAGTAGAATCGATAGCTGGATCTCCAAGCGAAGCTCCAACTCCAAAGGTGAGTCTCGAATACTGGTACACTCAGTCTGACCCGAGCGTAAAGAAAACACAAAACACTCGAGTCAGGATTAACATTCTTATATCAATAAATCCAACTGAAGTGAAATATCAACTGAAATACAAGTAACTCAAAGGATGTTTGGGATAACCATCCTCTAAGGATCCGTTAAACTATCTACTATGTAGTAGTGTACACTAAGTAGATAATGTCTAATCAGTAAAGTACGATATCAAAATAGTGTTAAGGCGTTACCATAATCCCCCTTAACACATTTTATAATGCCATAGTCTATACAGCACCGTAAACCCCACTGTAAACTAGTGGTTATCAGAGGGTACCCCATAGGTATAACACAAAACAAATCGTAGTGGTCGCGATAGGATAAACAGTATGACAAGGTACATGAGGCGATACCAACTAGGACACTAGTAGTTGCCTGATCCGGATTGATGTTGAGCATAGCAGCTACTACCCCAACACCGCGAAACAACACTCCCAAATCAAGGGGTGCACCCAAATCGAATCACAAAAGTAATAGATATGGTAACGAAGAAGTGTGTCCGCTAGAGGTGGCGAACCTCAATGGCCCGGCGCGGCTCCTGTTTTAGTCATGTCTGGGGTCATCCAAAATCATTCTCTTTCTTCAGTCAATGCGTTCACCAAACCATCCACTTCATTCTGGATCAACACTCCGCGTATATTAGTTATTAATGTGGTTTTCGGTATCGACAGAGAGTATGTCCATATCCGATCCCGGTCTCTTTAATAACTACGTATTAATTACACCGATGGTCATTTAGTAAACTTCAAAATAGTTTATATTTCAAACCGAAATATCATTGCCATTTCAAAACCATATCCATACGATATCAATTTCACTTTAAATAAATCTATTCCCAAAATCATATCACTTCCAAAGTTATAACGCTTTCGAAATCATAGTCTTTTAAAAATCAAAACACTTTGGAAATCACAGCTTTGAAATCATAGCATTTTGGAAATCATAACACTTTTCTTTTAAACAGTTTAGATATTAAAATTAGTATATATAATAAAATAGTTTATAAATAAAATAATTTATATTAAAAATGATTTATATTAAAATAGTTTATATTAAAATAATTTATAAAGTAAAATATCAATAGTTTAAATATAATTTAAAATTACTTTATAAAATAAAATAGTTTCCTCAAATTTCACAAATCGATTCAAATTAACTTGAATTCCAAAATTTTTAATTTAATCAAATCTCAAATCATCAATTTCAATTCGATTCAGTTTCTAAATAACCATTTCAATCTATCGATTTCAAATACATATTTAAACCAGAAAATAAGCCATTTCAATTTTAATATATTTCAAAGCTTTAAATATTCAACATTTCAATAACATCTAATACAACTTCAATTCACAAATTTTAAATAAACAAAATATCCAATTTAAATTTATATAAATTTGAAATATTCATTAAAGTCACTTTTAATCAAATTCAAGTTAAAAACATATCTTTAGAATTTCAAATTTTATAAATTTCAAATCAAACTTATTTAAGTATAATTATTAAATAATTAAGAATTCCAAATCAATTTCAAATTTATCTTTCAACCTGAAACATTTTAAACTTTATATTTGAAAATATAATTTTTCATAAATACTCGAAACATATTTTTATATTGATTCAAATCAACTTTAATAAATCTTTAAAATCAATATTTATTAAAACCATATATTTCTTTTCAAAACCACAGAAATCATTTCAAATTATTTATATATAGACCAACGGTGTCTGTATATAATTTTCTACCCTATAGTCAAGTAATACAGATATTTATAATTTCAATCTGTAATTTAAATATATATACGGGTATATATATATCATTTCAACCCGTAATCCCAAATTCTATTTAATTGAAAATCGCTTGGGTTTATCATTTCAACCCATAACGATTTTCTCCTATTCTACAGATCGTTCGGGTATGTATCATTTCAACCTATAGTGATTCTATATTAACAGGGAACTTGCAGAGTGATAACAGATTTGATAATAAAATAACAATAGTAACATGCATAGATCATCAATATAAATAACAGATAATGGTGTCAAATGTCACAGGTGAACAGATACAGATAATGGCATATATATAGCAATATAAATAACAGATAATTGTGTCAGATGTCATAGGTGAACAGATACAGATGATGGCATATATATAGCAATGTAAATAACTAGAGCAGCATATTTCAATTGTCGTTTCAATTGAAATCAAATTTAATAAATAAAAGAACGTTAATCGTGAGTGATTGCTCACCTTTCGAGGCTATAGAGACGAACCAGAATGAATTGAGTTACGGATCCAAGCACGAATACCAAAGCAAAGCAAAATTGGCACGAATTGGACGAACAAGGCTGAAATTCAAGAATTGATGAACTGAATCAGAATTAGTTTGATATATACAGAAATATTTGTTACTTAATAAAAATCAATATTTAATTTAAAACAAATATTAAATAACACATATACAAAATCATATTCTAATTCCAAATACATCTAAATATATATATATATATATATATAATTTGAAAACAAACCTATCCATACTTACACGTCAACTAACAGATTATATATATATATATAGATAACTTTTTAGTATATGTGTGCAGACAAAAAATGTACGACATATGTATAAAATTAGCTACTTATAAACTAATATATATATAATAATATAAAACTAAACTCATATATAATTTACGTTATATAATATTATAAACAAATGTGTCCAAACAGAACATATATATAATTCGATTAAATAGAAAATTTATATAAACTGCGAAATGTATACAGTGGACTATTATAAAATAATGGAGCTTATATATATATATACAACACATTTAATATATGAACTCTAAATATGCATATCTACACAACGGGTTATATACAAACTAGTATACAAAAATATATAAACTAACTTATAAATTTATATATATATATATAAAAAATCAATATCTTTGTAAAAAAAAAATCAATCAAATAAGATCAATATATATATGACATGCAGACTTTTCCTTATATATACATGCGGTTGTATAAAGACTTGTGTTTTAACAGACAAATTATACTCATAAAAATGAAAAGGTTATTTGTAACTTGTACAAACATGCCTATACAACATCTCGTATATACGTAACTTATATAAATACGTTTATATAAATATATCTAAGTATAACTTACACAATACAACAATTTTATATAAAGAAATCAATATTCAATAAGCAAATATATTACCCTTTTAGCAAACTTCATGCATATATATACGCGCACACATACATACTTTACAAACTTTTATAAACTGCAACATATACTTTAACAATATATATATAGAGCTAATATAACTTATAACATCAAACAGCCGATTAAACTAATATATATATATATATATATATATATATATATAGCCGACTGGATCCCAACGTTTATCCCTTACATATATTCTGAAAACCAGTCACATATAAAATTTATGTATATAGACTGATATATAACATATATATAAACCCATATGCCTATTATATTTTAAATCAATATATGAGAAAAATTTGAACTTACTTTATTGTACCATGTCTATACTAACACAGATCAAGTATATAAATTTATATAACTTATATACACCCCAAACAAATATATAAAATAGCAAAGTAAACTTGGGTGACGTACAGAATAAGGAAATAGGCTCAAGGCTACAACATATAAAACTATATATCTTACACTATATTTATTATAATAATATATATATATATATTAGATTAAGCTCCTCAGTCAACACAAACAAATTTAAACCATACATACGTTTGAAATAGAGAGGGCCGAACAAAAGAAGGACATAAGCGGCATCAAGGGTCGGCAGAAGCAAGCACGCAAGAATGAATGGTGTCTTGATGGAGACTGCTGCTGTCTCGGACTCTGGAAATGAAGGCTGAGGTTGTAGAACGGGGTTGTGGTGAAAGGCGGTTGCAGTGGTCCGTCTTTGATGACGTGATGATGGAGACACACGCGAATGTAAGGGAGAACGGCCATTGGTGGGCGAGATGCTTGCGTTGGAGAGAGAGGGGAGAGAAGATGAAAGATGAAGTAAAATAGTAGAATGGATTCAATGTAAAAGAAATGGACGAGCCGGTGGTTCAAGCAATGTACAAATATCTTTTTATTTGAAAAACGAGAAGGCTAGAAGCTATTTTATGAAA
Source organism: Allium fistulosum (assembly GCA_030737815.1). Taxonomy (NCBI): domain Eukaryota; kingdom Viridiplantae; phylum Streptophyta; class Magnoliopsida; order Asparagales; family Amaryllidaceae; genus Allium; species Allium fistulosum. The sequence goes on from CM060904.1 coordinate 343,582,848, forward strand.
AGCAACAGTCAATATTAAATTTCTTGGGAAAATAAAAAGGCTAGAAGCTATATGGTTAATAGACAGTGGGATACGAAGAGTTAGGGAACCAAAAGACTCGGTTGCGGAACCGATACGCTAGGCGTTATGCAGATAACACCGCACACCGGACTCCGAAATTGACAATCGAATATACCGTAGAGATCAGCACGACGGGACGATCACAACGGTATACAGATATCAGTGGTATGATTGAATTATAAAAATTCGAATTTTCTACTAGCGGAAAATGCAGCAAAAACGTAGAAAAATAAGATCGACGGAGCTAAAGAATTCCGAATTTGGGAAAAAGAAAAATGACAACTTAGTCAGAAGTTGAATTAGAATTTTTCTATGTAAAAATATTCAGGTTTGGAAAAAATTTTATTATCATCAATTTTAACTGATATAAATTGGAATAAAATTACACTAGAAAATAAACTTCCAAATTATCTGATGAAAATTTACCAGCTGCTATGATTAATTAGACGCATTCCAAATATCAAATTTTTATTTTAAAATTTTATCGTTTAAAATTTCACAAAATTTCAAATAATTACATTATTAAAATAGTTAAAATTTATGGGTCGTTACAAACAACTTATGACATGCACAACGTATCACTGTCATGCCACAAGGCCGTGCATACCGATATACACTTGCTTGACAAAATCGCAGGGACATGTGAGCATACGGTCAAACCCAAGAAAAAACTGGATTCAACTCAATGTGCAAACATCATGTTCAAACCAGGTCAATGAAATGATTTGGAGTAATGCATAAAGCCACAGCAATACAAAGTAAACAAATGTAGCTACCACCAGACTCAACACAATAACAAGACACACATACAAGTGATCACAACAACTCAATGGATGCAGTAGCATAAGTAATATAATGGTTGATTTACAATGACATCAAACTATACTGAGGTTCAAAATGAAATGACTCGAAGAAACTGCACACTTAAATCGAAGTATGAAAACAATATGCAACATGATCTCAGGATAAACCAGACAGTAGCTCAAAGGAGCAAATTCAGACAAGACCAAGTCATAACCAAAAGGAACTTCACATGAAACCAAACATGCTCAAATCCGCAAACCTTCCACCAGACCAGATACAGAATCTCAAAGCAACCAAAACCAGTCATGCACAAGAATAAAGCAATGGCAAACAAGACTTCAGAAAATGCAGACCACCAAACATTGGTCAGAGCAATACAACATGACAATACATAAACACATGTATACATATATGCATATATATATGTATACACATGCATATATATTGATGAAGCAGACCAAATCACCCATGGTGTACAAACAATAAATTAAAATGTGAAACAAGAACACAATGGCACAAGTACATGAAGTACACAAGCATTCAAATGGAACCGGTCACAATGCAAACCACAAAATGCAATCAGATATATACAGAGGATGATACCGGTCATAATCAACATGAATGTAATGCATCATATATATATACAGACAAAGACATTCAGCTTCAAGTGCAGACTCAAAATGTATAAAGATTGGAGCACACATATATCATTTCAAGTAGAAGACATTAAGTGCACCAGTTGTACATATGAGACAGAGCATAGGCACATCACATCACATATATACATATATGTATGTACATACATGGAGGTGACACACATCAAATCAGACTCCAACAAGTGATTACGGCTCAGAAATTCAACAGTAGGTAACTCAAGTGAAAATTTCGAATTCATCTTTTCTGAGTTCAAAATTAATGTGAACAGTCAAGTGCAAAATTGTTCAAGCATCAACATAGAAAAGTTGGATAGAATTCGAAATATGTAGCAATTTTACCAAGGAAATATATTCAAAATATATATACAGAACTTTCGAATATATGAATACATCAGAGAGTCGTAGATTTCAAAATGAACAAGTCAATTTTATCTCAAACTTCAAAGTGCTTAAGTCATAGGAGAAAAAGAAGGAACCGACTCAAACTATTCAAGCAATATTCAACTAAGAACAAGTCATAAATCATCACCAACGTTCGATTACAAATCAATGGCCAAGCATAGCAACGTGAAGAATTCAAACAAAAAATACGAACGAAAATATAGGGTTTCGATCCCTATTTAACCCAAATTCATCATCGGCATTTTCTCATATGAGTTCAAGCAAAATACCAGAGCGGGCCATTGAAGTAAATCACAAAACCAATAACTCGAATCGAAGTCGAGCATAATCGAAATCGAAAAAGGAATATCACGTACCAATTTAATCCAAGCATTCGAGCTTGACATAATTGAAGATACCACAAGCTATCAAGACCGGAGAGTTGATTGACAAAGCAATTCGAAGAAAAATCATCACATCAATCAAACGATTTCAAGCGGTGCTTCAATTTTCACGAAATCCTAAATTGTTGAAGAGAAACAAAAGGAAAAGGAACGGCCAGAGTTACGAATAATAAAAGGGAGGTGTCTTCTATTATTTACTATATTGGGTCGGCTCTTGTTAATTCTAATTTGGGCTTGAATTTTAATATAGGGTTTTTGTTTAGTTTATTTATTTTCATTTGTAATTTTTTTTTAAATTGTGTAACTTTCTAGTCGTGTGACTAGGTACAAACTACGGGGCGTAGTTTGAGAATTCGCAACTTAGTGGCTGAGTTGTGGTAGGGTTTTGAGCATAGAGTTAGGTTAGTAAATTAGCGGGTGTTACAAGTTTACGTGTGTAAGCGTCTGACTACTTAATTTCTAGTAGAAACCTTGGGGGCAGCACGTAGACAGGTTATTGCCGCTGGGTAAATCTGTGTGTGTTCTCTACTACATTACTTTTTGTTACTGTTTTTATTTCCGCATTAATTTTTATTATTATTAGTATCACCCTATTCACCTCCCTCTAGGGTGAAAACGATCCTACAAGGAAAATGGGAAGAATGTGGGGAGAACTCTCCATATTAACGATCCTGCCGAATAGCAACTATAGAGCCACCCTTGGCTTGGGGACCATAGACGATTTGACAAGGCTTTAGACCCTAGAAAGAAGAGCCCAGGGAAGGATCGGGCAACACCGACAGAATTGACGGTGTCTATCCCAGTCAACATGGACGACCCGACGCAGGTCTTGAAAATTGGATCGCACATTGGAAACAAGATGCGATTGGAACTCACTAAATTTCTTCGTGCCAACTTGGATGTGTTCGCTTGGACCCATTCCAATATGTGTGGGGTATCACCGGAAATTGCATTCCATGCACTCAACATTATTCCCAAGCATACACCGGTAAAGCAAAAGAGGCGCAACCTGGGTCCGAGATGGTCCAAGGCGTTGAGAGAAGAAGTAGACAAGCTGATGGCCAATGGTTTTATCTGTGATGCGACCTACCTCAAATGGGTATCTAACCCAATTTTAGTCAAGAAATCCAATGGGAAATGACGAACTTGTATCAACTATTCAGACTTAAACAAAGCCTTCCCAAAGGACAATTTTCCTCTGCCCAAAATCGACCAGCTTGTGGACGGGATGGCTGGACATGAACTACTATCATTAATGGATGCGTACTCGGGGTACAACCAAATCATGATGCACGAACCAAACCCAGAAAATACCGGTTTTACTACCGACCTGGGACTGTATTGCTACAAAATAATGTCATTTGGCTTAAAGAATGCTGGGGCAACTTACCAGCGACTAGTAAATGCCATGTTCAAGCAACAGATCGGGAAAACCATGGAAATCTATATGGATGACATGTTGGTTAAATCGCAAATAACTGCCAACCACTTGGATAATCTCGCCGAAATGTTTGAGATACACTGAAAATATGGGATGAAGCTAAATCCACTCAAATGTCACTTTGGGGTAGCCTTCAAAAAGTTCTTGGGATTCATAGTGAGCGCCAGAGGCATTGAAGCAAATCCAGAGCAAATTACTGCCCTACGAGAAGTCGAAGCCCCAACGAACAAGGAGTTACAAAGCTTGAATGGGAAAGTCACAGTGCTAAGCCGGTTCATCTCAAAAGCCACCAACAAATGTATACGTTCTTTGATGCACTAAAGAAAGGAAAGAAGAACTTCAAATGGAATGAGGCTTGTCAAACTGCGTTTGAAGAGTTGCTACGACATATGGAAACCCCACCGATCCTATCAAAGCTCATAGATGGAAAGGACTTATTCATCTATTTAGCAGTCTCACCTCACGCATTAAGTGCTGCTCTTGGACGTAAAGAATCTAGGATCCAATGACCTATATACTACATTAGTAAACGGTTCACTGGAGCCGAGAAAAATTATCCGAAACTGGAAGAGCTAGCGTACTGTCTCTTGATCGCATCTAGGAAGTTACGACCATATTTCTAGGCACACTCGATCAAAGTATTGACCGATCAACCCTTAAAGCAAGCATTGTACCTCCTCCAGACTTTCGGGCGACTAATCAAATGGAATATCGAATTGAGTCAATATGAAATCACTTACCATCCTAGAAGGCAATTAATGGGCAAGCGTTGGCAGATTTCATCGCCGAATTTACCATGAGGGATGATGAAGAAGAAATTATACCATAAGTGGAAACACGATGGAAGCTCTTCGTCGATGGCGCATCTAATAACTTCTGCTCGAGGGTAGGGGTAGTGCTCGAGACTCCCAAAGGATGAGCCGTTTGCTATGCCTTACAATTAGAATTCCCGACAACGAATAACGAAGGAGAATATGAGGCAATGATAGCTGGGCTAAAAATTGTGAAAGAGCCGGAGATAAAATCCATACACATCTATAGCGACTCTTAGTTAGTCGTCTATCAAGTGAAAGGCAAATACCAGGCTCGAGGGTAGAACCTTGCCCCGTATCTATCTAAAGTGCAGGAGTTGCTGAAAGACATCGAACATTACACCATAACTCATATCCCAAGGGAGCAGAACACGAAAGCTAACTACTTGGCTAAACTGGCCAATTCCAGAGAAGCTCAATCGTAGGGACTAGTCCCGATTGAAACCCTGACCACTCCAAGCATAAGCGAAATGGATATCAACTAGATTTTTGAAACCACATTGAATAAGAAACGTGGATGACGCCAATCAAAGACTACTTGCTTACAGGAACTCTTCCCGTAGATAGAAAACAGTGGAAAGACTACTTGCTTACAAGAACTCTTCCCGTAGATAGAAAACAGTGGAAAAAGCTTCTCCAGAAGGCATCACGATTCATAATACAGGATGGGATACTCTACCAAAGGTGGTTCTCTACCCTCTTGCTCAGATGTGTGACCGATGACGAAGCTCAAAAGATCCTGAGAGAAGTTCACAAAGGCGACTGCGGAGACCATACCGAGGGGCAAACCCTTGCAAAGAAAATCCTTCGATATGGGTATTTATGGCCAACAGTAAACGCGATGCAGCGGATTATGCCAGATAGTGCGATCGATGCCAAAGATTCAGCAAGATTAAAAGAACTCCCTCAATAGAGCTAACGCAGATGGTTAACTCATGGTCGTTCGCGATATGGGGAATTGATCTGATTGGCATATTGCCAATGGCTAAAGGAGGGGCTAAATGTGCTATAATTATCATCGACTATTTCACCAAATGGGCCAAAGCGGAATCGCTGGCCACCATTACCACAAAGAAAGTCATTAACTTTGTTACTAAAAACATTATTTGCAGCTTTGGTGTGCTATAGAAAATTATCACTGATAATGGGACCCAATTCGAAAGTGTCGAGTTTAAAGACTTTTGCAAACGCTTCCGAATCAAGAATAGGTTTTCCATGGTCGCTCATCCGCAAGCAAACGGGCAAGTTGAAGCAATAAACAAGATCATCAAGTCCACCATCAAAAAGCGGCTAACTAAAACTAAAGGAAATTGGGTTGATGAACTTCCACTCGCACTATGGGCTTACTGAACGACACACAAAGCAGCAACCGGGCACACCCCATTTGCCTTGGCGTATGGTTCAGAAGCAATGATCCCCATTAAACTAAAAGTCCGCTCTCATCGAAGGTAGAATTTCAGTCAGATGCAAAACGAGCAGCTCCAACTCGAGTCGCTTGACATGATCGATGAGAAGAGGGAAGAAGTCGAGTTAAGGACCTTTGCTCACCAAAAAGAGTTGCGTGGTACTTCAACTCCAAAGTTCACAACTGATCCTTCGAAGTAGGAGTCCTCGTCCTCAAACAAGTCTATCTCGTACTGGGAACCTTAGGACCAAATTGGGAAGGGCCATATGTGATCATCCAAAAGCTAGGGGATGGAACATTCAAACTAACAACCATATGGAATCCAAATTCCTCGAGCATGGAACAGCGAATCGCTGCGTCATTACTTTCTATGAAACTATTTTATGTACTTCTTATTTTCAACAAATAAGCCATCCTAGAACACCGAAGGCATTGTAAGTAGGCAAAACTTGTTGAACTTTTCTTAATAAAATTGCTTTGCTTTATGAACCAATAAAACGGTGTTCATAAAAGTAACCTGCTTAGTCGATGGGGTCAAATCGGCTTAAGACCATCCAATCGCTGCTTAAGATAGTGGAACCATGCTCAAGTACTCCCCACTTACCCGCCGGGTCCATGGAAGCAAATCGACTCAAACTGCTGGATCGGCGAAACCCGATCCTCGCCTTTTAAGAACGGTGTTGCTCCGGCGACACCGAGAAGGCCCAAATAGAAGCCGCGCATTCCATAAGCCACACATCACATTTTGGAATATGGAATCACATCCAGGCAACACAACCTTGAAAGCCACGCATCCCATAAGCCACGCATTACCTTTTGAGTCATGGAATCACATTGCCCGAAGATTGGTAACGTCGAGAAGTTCCAAACCGTTCCGGGTCGATGGGTCATATTGATCCCAAAAGTCGTGCATCCCATTAGCCACGCACACTCTCAAAAGCTATGCATTTCATAAGCCGCGCACACTTTTAAATACCGATATTGCCTCGGCAATACCGAGAAACTCCTCCATTGTAGGAATAACAAGAATCAACCGATTTCCACTATCAGGAGCAACTGGTATGAATCCAACAATATCAAACAACTACGAGCCAGCAGAAAATTCTAATTGTTGACTGACAATATATTTGAAATCAAGCCATTCAAATCACAAGTTCCTGAAGATATGTAACATCCCCTATCTTAAGGCCCAAAGCTAAGCGCTACAGATGCTGCAGTCATCCATAGTATTAACTTCCGGCGATAAAATGCGGCAATGTTAATGGTATCCATAATATTAGAAGCACATGAATATGAAATAAAATCAATACAGAATTAAAACATCTTTTCTGATTACATTTCAAATCCATATTTCATATTTAGATACATAATCCCAAAACGTTTCCTAGGTTTTGATAAATATAATTATTACAATTTATGCCAAGAGCGACATATGAAGATGCCCCTTGGATGATCAGAGTACTAAATAGACATATCAGTCTTAAATACATCAAAGTGGAAATAAAACTAATTACCCCTATATAGCTCATTTTGCCTCTTGCACGTCTTCGGAAGCTTCTTCGTCTAACCTATTAAACCTGAAAAACCTTAACCCTTAATCTACTCAAATTAATTTTGAGCACCCGATAGTTTAAGGGGAAAACATAAACTTCGAGTCAGACATAAAGCATAGTGTGAATAATACTATTACTTCTCGGTTTACTGATATTAAGTGAGACCACGTCGCTTAGCAGAATGGGTTTTCCCTCACTAATATCCCTTTTAAAACATATCTTTTGCAAATCATAATCCTGCGATCAAACCGATTAAAGCAATAATAGCAATATCATAAATACACATAAATCAAGTAATCAATGAACTATTTGTCCAAGCAGTATAGTTTTGTTTGGCTAACTACTAACCATTGGCTGACTCGGGCTTACCAGACAAAATAAATAATCTAACTTCTGTTAGACACACTTCTCGAAGGTCTGTCCTTAACTTACTTCTCCTAGGGTCAATTGATCCTAATAGTTTTACGGGCTCACCAATAACCTATCTTTCTCTATATATATTCCTTTCTGTGTGTAACATCATTTTAGTCTTACCTGTAACAAAGCCCTACACTCTAGAATTTTGGACTTATATTAGCTAGGGTCTATTAGCTAAAGTATAGGCGCGACCCTATACCAGTCCCATCTAGTATTCTAATATCCGAGTCATTTGCTTAGGGTTAACTACCCCATCAAATTTTCCTTGAAAACATTTCTTTAAAATTGATTTAACCCTTTAAATCATACTTAAACAAGAAAATTATACTTTTTGCTTTACTCAAATATATTTTCCATGATATATGCGTTTCACAAAACAATGTTGATAAAAACCTAAATCAATAGGGTCATTTATCCCTTTAAAATAAGTTAAAGCCCTTCTATAACGTAGAAACATTAGGTTTTAAATTCAAGATATCACCTTCGAAACCCTTGTTTAAAAACTTTAAACAGTCCCCTTTGAATCCATTGAAATTACCCCTTTCAAAATAAGCTAACTACTATACCTTGAAACACTAAGCCGAAAGGCCCAAATATACTTTTCGAAACCTTTAAAAATAGATATTTCAAAATCACTAAAAGTATCACTTCGAAAGCTTTATAAAACCTTAGACATCCGCTTTTCATAACACTTCAAACTTGCCTTTCGAAAGCATTGGAAACCTTCCATTTAAGTACTAAAAGTAAACCTTTCGAAAACATTTGGGAATCTCTCCTTTGAAACCTTCATTATATATCTTTCGAAAGCATTAAAGTTCTTTACTTAAAACAAACATTTCGAAAGCACTGGGTTCAAGTAAAAGTTTATGAAACATAGCTTCGAAACCATTTAAAACCATTCCTTTCAAAACCTTTGGGTTTAACTTTCAATGCATCTAAAGGTCTTAAAAGAACCAGGGCGAAAGCATTATTCCTAAGTAAAAGAAAGGGGATGGTTTTGAAACAACCCTTTCGAAAGCATGGAGCAGCGGCTTTAAGTTTAAAGGCAAAAGCACCTTTTCGAAAGCACTGGTTTGAAAGGTAGAATGCGACAGCGGGGTTTTGACTCCCTCGAAAGTTTGTTTTACAAAAAAAGGCGGCAACCCATTAGAAAGCCCTTCCTTTATATAAACAGAAGCAAGTTGGTTAGGTCGAAATCTCCAACCCCTTCGAAAGCCTTATTTATAACCAAAATAGTTCCAAGTTTACAAGAGCTACTTGTACCTCTTCGAATGCATGTTTCAACTCTATACCTTCCTCCTAACTCCAATCCACTACGTACCAAGACATTGATACCATATGTATTGGTTTTCGACTTGGTTGGGGGCGGATGTATGGCGTCGAAAGGTGGCTGTTGTAAGTGGCAAAGCAGTAATCCTTTACAAAACTGATTTTTAACCTTTTAAAGTAATATCTTTCCAACTAACTTGCCTTATTTGTCAACATATAATTGGTTGTAAATTCTTCTACAAAACCTTTTCAAAAAGTGTCGCCGAATTCAGTAATTAACAATTTTAAAACAACTTTTTCTAAACATATAAAACATTTAAGTCTCGTACCTTAAATAATTTTATATCTTTAATAAACTACTTAGGAAATTCTCCAAAAATTCCCATAAATTACTTTTAATATTTTCTCTAACATATTTAAATTTCTGACCCAAAGCTAACATATAATAGTCGAAAATAATTTAAACCCAATTTAACCATTTTCTTTACTAGAAAATTCATAATAAATCCACAACAACTTAGAAAATAATGAAATTTGAAACCCATCTCTAAAATAACATTTATGACCTTATATCAAAAAGTGGGCCATTTGGATGTCATTTAATAGGTTTTTCAAATCAAATCTTATCATAAAATCTATATGAAACAACATAATCATAAACAAGCATATATATATATATATATATATATATATATATCCATTTAAACAATCAAAACATGGCATTTTCTTGCAAAATAAATTCGGATCTCATCTAGAAATCGAAAACAATAAAAATGAGATGTAATTTATTATTCATCTTAGCTTGTTGTTAAGGAGTTTGAGATTTGTCCGTGAATTGATTTGATTAAGCTTTCTTCTTGAATTCTTGCTTATCTTCCCCTTGTTTTCCTCTAATGGTGGCCGACCAAGCTCTAGGTTTAGTTTTTGTTTGTGAATATTGTAAATGAAATAGGATTATGGGTTTAGGGTATAAGAACTTAGTTTATTCCTATTTTGCCCTATCTTATTACCCCTTTTTTTCTTCATTTTAATTCTCTTTGGCTTATTAATTAGTTAAGGAACCGGCTACCCTATAATCATACAAATCTTAATCCCTTAACCATTTATATTATTTCATTTAATTTATCTAATTAAATGTCCTAAATAATATTAGTCAAAATTAGGGTCGTTATAGACTCCCCTCCTTAAAAAATTTCGTCCTCGAAATTATGATAAGGTACTCATAAAACCAATCATAAACGTAAAATATACCATGAAACAAGTCAGGATAAGTATCTCTAACCATGCTCTCAGTATTCCAAGTACAGTCTCTCTCGTCGTCACTCCAGTGGACTTTGACTAATCTGACTGTCTTGTACCTTAGTCTCTTCTCATCCCTCGCGACTATACGAACGGTTTTCTAACTATAGTCAAATTCGGTTCCACTACTAAGTCATCTAACGTTTTCGGTGCTATAGTAGTCTCTGGAGCTCGAATACATTTCCTAAGATGAGAAATATGAAAAACATTGTGGACTCCTGCCAAACTACTTGGTAACTCCACTCTATACGCAAGTTTCCCAATCCTTTCTATAATAGAAAATGGTCCAACGAATATCGGCGCCAACTTTCCTGATTTTCCGAATCTGATTACTCCTTTCTTCGATGATACATTGACAAAAACCAGATCTCTAACTGAGAACTCTAAATTTTTCCATCTCTCATCAGCATAACTCTTCTGCCTAGACTGAGCTTCCTTCATCCTAGCTTGAATTAACTCAATCTTTTTTGTAGCCTCTCTAATCAAATATGGACCAAGAACTAACCTATCCCCGATCTCTAACCAGCAAACATGAGATTTGCACGGCCTTCTATACAGAGCTTCAAACGGTGCCATCCCTATACTAATCTGATAACCATTGTTATATGAAAACTCGACTAAATGTAGGTGGTCTTCCCATGACCCCCTAAAATCTAGTTCACAAGCTCTTAACAAATCCTCTAAGACTTTGTTGACTCTCTCCATTTGTCGATCTATCTACGGATGGTAAGCGGTACTCACCTTGAGTTTAGTACCCAAAGTCTCTTGTAGACTCTTTCAAAACTCACTAGTGACTAAGGAATCTCTGTCACAAACCATACCACTAGGAATTCCATGCAGTCTAACTATATTCTTCATGAATAATTTACCTAAAATAGGTGTCGTCCTGGTTGACTTAATTGGAATGAAATTGAAACTGTCCACTATAACACATATACTTTCATTTCCTCGATTCGATCTTAGTAACCCGTCTATAAAATCCATTGAGATAGAATCCCATTTCCAAACTGGAACATCTAAAAGGCTGGTAACCCACTAGGTTTTTGATGTTCAACATTTATCTGTTAACAGTTCAAACACTACTTTACCCTTAAGCCTACATCTCTCTTCATGCCCTCCCAGAAGAAACTTCTTTTCATATACTGATACATCTTAGTTCCTCCAGGCTGAATAGTGAATTTTAAACAAATGCATTCTCCAGGAACTTCTTACCTAATGTTTCCCGCATTCGAAACACATAATCGTCCTTTCTTCCTCAACCACCTATTCTGGTCAAGACTGAAATCTTTCAAGTCATCGCTCACAGTTCCATCCTTTAGCTTTCTGATCTGTTCAGCTAAAAATGGATGTTCCCCTTGCTTAGAAGCAACCATTTTGATCATCTCCGGTCGAACTTCTAAATATGACAACAAAGTCGTTTCCTTACCAGATCTAGCCTCAGATCTCCACTGTATTCTGCATATAGTCAATGCTTCTAAATCTTTCCACTCAGCCATCATTCCAATACTGCATTCTGATGTTTTCTGTTAAGTGCATCAGCAACCTTGTTGCCTTTTTCCGGTGTGTACTCAATACTAAATTCATAAGAGGCTAAAAACTCTAACCACCTATGCTGCGTCATATTCAGCTTCTCTTGAGAGAATAGATACTTCAATGACTTATGATCCTTATACAACTCGAATCTTTCTCCGAAAAGGTAATGTCTCCACACCTTCAATGCAAAAATTACTGCAGCTAATTCCAAATCATGGGTTGGATATCTAACCTCATGGGGTCTGAGCTGTCTAGAAGCATAGGCAATCACTTAATCTCTTTGCATTAACATAGCTCCTAATCCTATTCCACATGCATCCGTTTACACCACTAAGTCCTAATTTCCCTCTGGAACAACTAACAACGGTGTATTCGTCAATAAGTGTTTCAGCTTCTGGAATGCCTCCTAACACTTATCAGTCCAGACAAACTTCACATCTTCCCATGTTAGTTTGGTCATCAGTGCCACTATCCGTGAAAAATCTTTAATGAATCTCCAATAGTAACAAGCTAATACAAGGAAACTCTTTATCTCAGTCACTGTCTCAGGTCCCTTCCAATTATTTACCGCCTCAATCTTAGCGGGATCCACAGACAACCCTTTCTCTGAGACTACATGACCAAGAACTTCACTTCCTTCTTCCAAAAATGACACTTCGAAAATTTCTCTTTTAGTTGATGCTGCCTCAACGTCTCAAGCACCACTCTAAGATGAACTTCATGCTCTCTTTCATTTTTAGAGTATATTAAAATGTCATCTATGAATACCAATATGAACCTATCCAAGTGCTCTCAGAAAACTCGGTTCATCAAATCTACAAAGAATGCTGGCGCTTTAGTTAGTCCGAACGACATTACTAATCATTCGTACGATCCATATTTGGTTCTAAATGTCGTTAAAGGAATACTATCCTCAGCCACTCTAATCTGATGGAACCCAGTTGCCAAATCCATCTAGGAAAATACTTTGGCTCCACTCAACTAGTCGAACAAATCGTGAATTCTAAGTAATATCGATTCTTTATCTTCTTCTTATTCAACTTACGATAATCGATATATAACCTTAACGATCGATTTCCTTACAAACACTATGGCTGATCCCCATGGCAAACTACTTGGTTTGATAAAAAATTTGCCTTCCACATCCACCAACTACACCTTTAGCTCCCTTATCTTGGTTGGTATCATTCTTCTTGGCGGTCTACTCACTGGCTCTGCCCCCGGTACTAAATCTATCTGAAACTCAATAGCTCGTTTCGATGGCCATCCTACTATATGCTTAAAGACATCTGCGAATTCTCTAACAATGAAAAATCAATTTAACTCGTCTTCTGCCTCTACAACACCCAATAAAGCATTATCCTCAAAACTAGGGTTTTCTACAGAGTATATTAATCGATCATTACAGTCAGGGTGTTTAAATGAGACTTTCCTATCATTGCAAAATATCATAGCATAGTATTTACTTGACCAATCCATTCCCAAAATAATTTTGAACCCTACGAAATCAAACACATGCAAACTGCAAATAAATGTATGACCTATCAATTCAAACTTTAGATGGTCACATCTCATCCCAAGAGTCACATAACCTCTTATCGGATTTGCAGCCCTTAAGGAAGTAACTAGGCATGAGGATTATAAGTTAAGCTTATTTACCAAACAACGAGATATAAAAGAATGCAATGCACGAGAATCAAATAGAACTCTAATGAATACACCATGAATCAAAAGCGTACCTTCCAACACAACTTTTCCCTTCTCCTCTGCTGTTGGTCTCGAGGTAGCCGGTTCCAATGCAAACATCTTGTCTTTTCCATCCTTGGTTGGCTCCTTGCACTGGTTCTTATAATGTCCAATGTGGTCACAGTTGAAACATCTCACTCCTTTCTTGTCAATGACTTTCTTCCCTTTGCCTGTCCAGCACTCATGAACATAGTGTCCCTCTTATCACACTTATAGCAGATAACTTATGTCTTTCCTTTCTTTGCAGCTCCACTCTTCTGAGCTCCCTTCATATGGAAAAATTTCCTCTTTTGGTTCTGCCCTCCTTCTGCTCCCCCGCCTTGTTACCTTCAAGAAAAGCAAGCATCTCTTCCTGCCTCAAAGCCATCTCAACAACTACATTGCACGGATCTCTAATATACGATAACGTTGCCTTAGCAAACTCAAGCTTCAACCCACAGATGAACTTTTCATTCCTTTTAATAATTGTATCAACTATAGCGTATCCATATCTTGATAGCTCCTTAAATCTGGTTGCATACTCAAACACTATCATATCTCCCTGCTCCAACACAGCAAACTTCCTGAGTAGAGTAGACATAGCAATCTCCAACATAAATGTTTCTTCAAACCTCCTCCTAAACTCAGCCCAAGTCATAGTCTCTTCATTGACTCCAACCGTAACACTATTCCACCAGTACAGTTCTGCTCCCTGTAACTGCCTAGAAGCAAGCCTCCTTTTCTACTCATTATTGAGTCCCAAATCAGCAAAAATCCTCTCGCGATGAAGTAACCAGTTCTCCACTTTAATTGCGTCCTCAGTATCGATAAACAGTTTTCCTCCCAGTCTAACATAATCTCAACTCAATACAGAATAGTTATTGACCACTGGAGCTCCCTGATTTCCTCCTTCAACATTTCCTCCAACTAAACCCATAGCAACTTCAGCCTGCGTCATGTTAACAAAGAACTGATACATAGCTCCCGTATCTACTTGCGGCATTCCAGCACCCACATTAGCAGCTTATGCCTGACCTATATTCCTTCTAGTATTTGGTCTTGCATTCCCATTAGTTGTGGTGCTTCCCCCACCAATGTTAACTCTTCCACTTCTAGCATCGATGTCTTACATCTGTAAAATCTGCATTCGAGTCTTTGTAAAATATAGAAGAATAACCTAAGAGAGATGGGAGAATAGAGATAAAGCGTATACTTATATATAGCAAATACAAATACGTTACTACAACGTTATCCCATACCCCAATCTTTTTTTCTAATTCCTTAGGATTTTGTTTTCAAAATCATTTTAAGTTAGAATTTCTTTTAAATTTTTCATAAACTTATGCTCTGATACCAAGTTGTAACATCCGGTGACAAAATACAGTAATCTTAATGGTATCCATAATATCAAAAGCAAATGAATAGAAAATAAAATCAACATTGAATTAAAAGATTTTTTCTGATTACATTTCAAATTCATATTCATATTTAGATACATGATCCCAAAACGTTTTCCAGGTTTTGATCAAATATAATTATTACGATTTACGCCAAGAGCGATATATGAAGATGCTCCCTTGGATGATCAGATTACTAAATAGACATATCGGTCTTAAATACATCACAACAAAAATAAAGCTAATTACTCCTATATAGCTAACTTTGCCTCCTACACGTCTTCAGAAGCTTATTCGTCCAACCTACTAAACCTTAAATACCTTAACTTTCAATTTAATCAAATTAAATATGAGCACCCAAGAGTTTAAGGGAAAAATATAAACTTCGAGTCAGACATAAAGCCTGGTGTGAATAATACTATTACATCTCGGTTTACTGATATTAAGTGAGACCACGCCGCTTAGCGGAACGGGTTTTCCCTCACTAGTATCCCTTTTAAAATATATCTTTTGCAAATCAGAATCCTGCAATCAAACTGATTAAAACAATAATAGCAATATCATATATGCACATAAATCAGGTAATCAATGGACTATTTGTCCGAGCAGTATAGTTTTGTTCGGCTAACTACTAACCATTGGCTGACTCGAGACTACCAGACAAAATAAATAATCTAACTTATGTTAGACACACTTCTAGATGGTCTGTTCTTAACTTACTTTTCCCAGGGTCAATTGATTCAAATGGTTTTACGGGCTCACCAATAACCTATCTTTCTTTATATATATATATATATTCCTTTCTGTGTGTAACATTATTTTAGTCTTGCCTGTGACAAAGCTCTACACACTGGAATTTTGGACTTATATTAGATGGGTTCTATTAGCTAAAGTACAGGGTGCGACTCTATACTAGTCTCATCAGTATTCTAATATCTGATTAATTTACTTAGGGTTAAATACCCCATCAAATTTTCCTTGAAAACATTTCTTTCAAATTGATTTAACCCTTTAAATCATACCTAAACAAGGAAAATATACATTTTCCTTTACTCAAATATCTTTGCCATGATATATGCTTTACAAAAAAATGTTGATGAAAACCTAAATCAATAGGGTTATCTATCCCTTTAAAATAAGTTAAAGCCCTTCTTTAACTTAGTAAACATTAGGTTTTAAATTCAAGATATCACCTTCGAAACCCTTGTTTAAAAATTTAAAAAGTCCCTTTTGAATCCATTGAAAGCACCTCTTTCAAAATAAGCTAGCTACTTTACCTTGAAACACTAGGCCGAAAGGCCAAAACATACCTTTAGAAACCTTTAAAAATAAACCTTTCGAAATCATTGAAAGTGTCCCTTCGAAAGCTTTATAAATCCTTAGACATCCTCTTTTCATAACACTTCAAACTTGCTTTTCGAAAGCATTGGAAACCTTCCATTCGAATACTAAAAGTAAACCTTTCGAAAACATTAGGGAATCTCCCCTTCAAAACCTTAATTATATATCTTCGAAAGAATTAAAGTCCTTTACTTAAAACAAACCTTTCGAAAGCACTGGGTTCAAGTATAAGTTTGTGGAACGTAGCTTCGAAACCATTTAAAACCATTCCTTTCAAAACCTTTGGGTTTAACTTTCGATGTATCTAAAGGTCTTAAAAGAACCGGGGCGAAAGCATTACTTTCGAAAGCATTATTCCTAAGTAAAATAAAGTGGATGGTTTTGAAACTAACCCTTTCGAAAGCATAGAGAAGCGGCCTCATAGTTTAAAGGCAAAAGCACCCTTTCGAAAGCATTGGTTCGAAAGGTTGAATGAGGCAACAGAGGTTATGACCCCCTTGAAAGCTTGTTTCAAAACAAAAGGCGACAACCCATTCGAAAGCCTTTCCTTTATATAAACAGAAGGAAGTTGGTTAAGTCGAAAGATCCAATCGCTTCGCAAGCCTTTTTTACAACCAAAATAGTTCCAAGTTTACAAGAGCTACTTCTACCCCTTCGAAAGCATATTTCGACTCTATACCTTCACCTAACTCCAATCCACTACGTACTAAGACATTGATACCATGTGTGTTGGTTTCGACTTGGTTAGGGGCAGATGTATAGTGTCGAAAGATGGCCACTGTAAGTGGCAAAGCAGCAATCCTTTATAAAACCGATTTTTAACTTTTTAAAGTAATACCTTTCCAACTAACTTGCCTTATTTGTCAACATATAATTGGTTGCCAATTCTTTTACAAAACCTTTTCTAAAAGTGTTGCCGAATTCAGTAATTAACAATTTTAAAACATTTCACAAATTGCCCCTTCTCCTTTTCTAAACATAAAAAACATTTTAGTCCCATACCTTAAATAATTTTATATCTTTAATAAAATACTTAGGAAAATTCTCCAAAAATTCCCATAAATCACTTTTAATATGTTTTCTAACATATTTAAGTTTCTGACCCAAAGCTAATAAATAATAGCCAAAAATAATTTAAACCCAATCTAACCATTTTCTTTATTAGAAAATTCATAATAAATCTACAACAACTTAGAAAATTATAAAACTTGAAACCCATCTCTAAAGTAATGTTTCTAACAAAGCCATTCGGATGTTCGTTAATAGGTTTTTCAAATCAAATCTTATCATAAAGTCTATGTGAAACAATATAAATCATCAACAAGCATATATATCCATTTAAACAATCAAAGCATGACATTTTTCTTGCAAAATAAATTCGGATCTCATCTAGAAATCAAAAACAATAAAAATGAGATGTAATCTATTATTCACCTTAGCTTATTGTTAAGGAGTTTAAGATTTGTCCTTGAATTAATTTGATTAAGCTTCCTTCTTGAATTCTTGCTTATCTTCCCCTCGTTTTCCTTTAATGATGGCCGGCCAAGCTCTAGGTTTAGTTTTTGTTTGTGAATATTGTAAATGAAATTGGATTAAGGGTTTTAGGTATAAGAACTTAGTTTATTCCTATTTTGCCCTCATCTTATTACCCTTTTTTTCTTCATTTTAATTCTCTTTGGCTTATTAAGTAGTTAAGGCACGACTACCCTATAATCATACAAATCTCAATCCCTTAACCATTTACATTATTTCATTTAATTCATCTAATTTAATGTGCTAAACAATGTTAGTCAAAATTAGGGTCGTTACAAGATAGGAATCACAAAATAGTTCCAATTACAAACATCCAGAAAATCACTAAGATCAACCGGTCATTTGTTAAGTGTCCGAAGTAAGCAGCCCCGTGAACTAGGGGCACACGTGAAAAAAATACTAAAAAACAAAAACCAAGTACTTCACAGTTCTGTTACTCGAAATAAAGAATTCTGGTGGTAATTACAGGACTAGATAAAATAGTAGTAAATCAAATTGACATAAGTACATGAAATGCAGATAAGTACACAAATAAAGTTACAATCAAAATGTCAACATTGTATTACTTATAGCATTTTCTATACTGGTCAAAAATGTGTTGGGCGTACCCACACAATATCGGCTCACAAAAATAAAAAAATACAAATGCTATAACAATCAAAGCAGTAAGTGCAGACTCTGCACTTGAACAAAAACCTGTATCAAACAAAACAAAATGTCCCAAAATCTGACTCCACCACAACTCGAGCCTATCAATGCCTCTTTCCACTATTCCCCTTCCCACCTTTATTCGGAGGTTTCTTCTTCCTCTCAGAATCCCCGCCAGGAGTAGTGTCATTGCCCGAAATATCTACTATCTCCTCGGCTCTGATGTCTCCTCCCCGTGCTTCAACTTTCTCGAAAGATTTCCCCTTGCTCTTGCGTTTTTGGGATTTTCGGGAGCTCCTCTAAGATTTTACCTCCTCAACCTTTTCTTTCTTAATGGCAACCATTTGCTGTTTGGATTTATGTAGCTGGACAGTCTGATCCTCCTGCTCTCGAGCTTCAGCTGCCGTGAAGTCGCCCTCCAATGGTACGGAAGGGTCGTCTCGACCATGCAATGTAGAAATCTTCTCATATTTCGACCCTGGCTGTGAGCCAGACACAGGTGCAGCAATCGGAGCAGCTATGGAGACAAGCATCGAGGTAGTTCGAATAGCGACAAGCTTGGGCATTGAGCAAATCGATGGGTCGGTAGATAAAGAAGACAAACCTATAAGATCAAAAATGAAAGTGTTAAGTTCGTCTTCTTCGTGCGGCATGAGCTGAAAATTCTCAAACTCGGGGGAAACAAGAGGGTTACCTGCATCAGAGGAATGGCCGAGAATGTCAATCTCATATTCTACGCCTTCTTCTTCTTTTGATGGCTGCACAATCTTCGAAGAAGTTCCGGCACCACCTGAAGTTTCAAAGACAGCCGCCGGAGGGAAGACAACAAAGGAGCACCGGCAGAACTCACCAATTGATCATGAGGCTGTCTTGATGATTCACCAGGCCCAGAAACGAGAGGCTCCGACAATGTTTTGGCAGTTAAAGTCATAGCGGCATCGGCAACCTCATTTCCTTCTCAATTCACAGGACCTCTTGGCCCTCTATCAGTGCTTTCTTTGATTCCTCATTAAGGTAGGCACCCTCCAACTCTTGCTCAGTATAGAAATACCCATTCTCTTGGAAACGGGCCAGAATTTCTTCCTAAACCACGACAAGAGTACGCGGAAATTTGGGGCCCAAACAATTGAGACTCCTCTAATGCAGCAAGTAGTTGACATAGAAATTTAAGATGGTGTCGTCCATCTTCTCCATTTTTTTCAAAGGTGTCCTGCAACTCCAAGTAATCGCTGTTATGGTGGCCTTCTCAACTTCAACTTGAATTTTCTTGGTTCTAAGCTGCGAACTCTTTCATGAAGCGAAGCAATCGTCTGGGCTTGATAAGAAACGGTATTGTCATGAGATTCCATAATTCTTGCGTATTCAGCAATTGTCTTGTTGTTCCCTTCAACAATTTTATCATGATCAGCAATAGTCTTCTTTTGAGCTTCAATATTCATGTCACAAGCTTCGAGCTCCTCTTTCAGCTTAACTTCGTTCATATGGGCCTTCTTAATTTCATCTTGAAATATGATCTCTATTTTTGCATGGGCTTCTTTCAGTTTCTTCGGAAAGATGGCACCGTTCTTACTCTCTCGGAGTGCGACGTCCCTCTCTTGTAATAGTTGCTCAATTCTGGCATCACGTTCCGCTAACGCCCTCTCAAAATCATCTTTCTTCAATTCAAAGGAAAGTGTCTCTTGATAATTATTGTGATTTGTGTCGGCCAGCTACTTGCATAATTTTCCCCATCCCTCAGCGTGATCTAAATCACTTTGAATCATCTGAAGGTGGGCATATAGGAATCTTTGCAGACTGGACGAAGGTCACAGTCAAACTTAACTCCCTTTAGAAACCACCCGGGAGTGCAGCTTCAAGCCTAGGGGACTGGACGGAAGAATATAAGCCGACCTCCTATGAGGGCACAAGGAACCAGAAACGGGCACCACGTGAGTTGATGGGACTCTAGATGAAAACGGAGCCTAAGCAGAAGAAACCGAAACTTCAAGACCGATGAAAATTGGGGCCAAGGCAAAAGCCTGATGCTCGGATGGGTGAGAACCATGATTAGTCTTCGGTTTCTTGGACGATTCCTCTCGATCGTCAGGGGTCTTTCTCTTCTCATAACCACTCTTATAAATATGACCCCTTTCTCTGTCATCCCAACGACGAGCTTCAGTCTCTGAGTCTTTTCGCCTTCTCTATTCCTCCTCGGTCTCATAGGGCTGGTGGTGGCTTGTAGACCGTCTTGACCAACGTTGCGAATCAGTGTATTGCTCGAGATTGTCGTAAAGTCCACGACCTCTTAGGGTACCTGATATGAAAATAAATAAAAAGCTTTAGCAACGAGAAATAGGCCTAAATAATGCATGTGTGAGTGAATGTAACCCTAGCGAAATATGTAATATGTCTTAGGTAGCCTAAAAGGACGTCACAAACCAGATTGGGAAGCCACCGTGGTAGAAATCGAGCTGACTCTAGACACAATATGACTAGGGCGAGGAAATGTTTCCTCGAATTCGAAATCTTCACCAATAAGTTCATCGATATCCACGTAAACGTTGCTCAAGTCCCTAATGTCCACACCGGTATCTTTAATCGGGGAACCCAGACGTCGCTCGGTGGTTGGGGGAGCATCTTTATTACGAATCTCTTAGGGAGGCAAATCCAGGAGAATGGGACTTATTCCCGGAGTCTCATCACACGATTCGAAGTCTCCATCATCGTAGCTTGCATCGAAATCATCATCACTAAAGGAGGAATCTTAACCGCTACTGCCAACAATTTCAACCTCCTCATTTTCTATTGCCACTGCAGCCTTGCACTCTCGCTGCTTGAATTCTTCTTTCCCTTCCTTTGGACCTGGGGACATTCTGGCTGGACAACTGGCTTCAATCATGACATCCCTTCCTTCATCAGTTTTGTCAATTGACTTGCCAAACGGGCCTTCTTTTTCTAGGAAAACACCTTCTTCAGAGCCATGCGATGAAGAAGTGGAGCGTGTTCATACTCTGGAACAGGAAAGAGACGGGACTTCAACGGCCACGGTGGATCTCCTAGAAAGCAGTGCCCCACATCGAAGCAAGTTTTTCGTCCATTAGCAAAAAATTAACTGATCTATCCTTTGCATCTATGGTCTTTAGAGTATGGAAAATCTAATCAAGTGATGGGTCTTTATTCGGCCTTGGAATAATTGCAAGGAGTATTTGATCAATTAGAAATCCCATAGCGACGTATCGAAACTCAATAAGTAAAAGTGAGAGCTTACCCTTTGTCGTCCAAAGGCGGTTAAACCTACGGGGCATCTAACAAAGAAATACCGAGTCACGAATTGAGATATATTGTTTTGGAGCTGTAGCACAATCTTGCGGTTCCTTTGGGCCTCGACGATGACAAGTGTTATCCCGCCTTTTGGCAAGGCCGAGATATCAAGAATCTGACTAGAGAATGTGGATTACGCATCCTCGACATCGAATAACCACTGGATGTCCCCAGATATCGATGAATTTTACCCGAATCTGGATCGGGCTGCAATTGGTAAGACACGTCAAGCATAGTCATGCAAACCAATATTCCAAGTCACGAGTCAATCCGAGTTCGTACGCTCAAAATATTATTGATACAAGTTGGAGGAAATGGCCCTAAGTTCGACTCCATCAAGATTGACTCCATCCACTTCGTATCCATCAGAGCAGACCCTATGTTCGAATCCATGGAACAAGCTTTAGATCGAATCCATCAAGTTTGCCCAGGTTCGAATCCATCGAGTTTCCCCACTTCGTATCCCTCAGGCAGGTGACCTTCGAATCCATCAGGGGGAAGTACTTCGAGTCCACGGAACTGCCTTGCTTCGAACCCAACGAAACCTTCGAATCCATGAAGTGGAAGGAGCTACGATTCCAAACTATAATTGTCTTCAGATCCATTACCTCGAATCCATCGAAGCATTCCCATCTTCGAATCCATTCGGCAGTAAAGTCTTCGTATCGATCCACTATGGAATGCCCTGATCGATACGAAGGGAACGTATGATTCGAAGGAGCATACCTTCGAATCCACTACTTCGAAACCACCAAGTCATAATAGCTAAATACGAGGATTCGACCCAGTAAACTCGGAGAAAAAGGAGGATCGACCCGAGGAACACGCACCACGTCATCTTTTTCGCATGCAGGAGCATGGAGTCGAACCTATCGATTCGAACCATATCGATTCGAAGGAATCGATATAATGGAAAACACAATCTTGAATCGATCATAACTCGAGATATGCAAGTCCAAATGTTATGAAATTTTCACAGTAGCTTACTGGAAACCTAAGGAATGTTCATGCCAAATTTCACATCAATCAGAGCAAATCTTGATCGATTCGAAGCAAGGGTCGAATCGATCCCAAAGTGGGCCCGGATTCCCAGAATTCGGGCATGTGGGCCCCCTCACGTACCAGAACTGGTCTCCCCGAATTTTAGGCGAAATATCTGCCTCCTACACCTATAAATAGAGCCCCTGGTCATTCAGAAAAAGGGGTCGGATAATTTTAAGAGCTAAAGAGCGCCCAGATTCTGCCAGATTTACTCCAAATCACCACTGCTACCTTAGTTTCAGACTTAGCTTATAAAATCAGTTATACTACATGATAAGAAATTGTGATCTTCAAGTATCAAGCAATAAAGTCATCAACTTCAGAGTGGACGTAGGCAAGATCGCCGAACCACTATAAATCTCGTGTCTCTGTTCATTATTTCTGAATTGTGATACTCTGTTTGCTTAGATTCAAGATTTGTGTGTGAATATTGTTGATTTATATTCATACACTGGTGCTTTCACGACATTTGGGGTTTGTGACCAATTTTGGCACAAACACTTTGGTGCTTTCACTGAGAACGCTAATTCAGGAGTTCTATCATTTGAAAGTTGAATCAGAGGGCTAAGAGATTTAGATCCGAAGAATCATGACAAGACAAACAAGTAGGAGGCAGAGACCAGAGCGAAGTCAGCACGAAGGGAGTCAAGAGGCTTCCTCAGGAGCAAACCAAGCTTCAGTCTTCATCACCAGGGATGAGATGGAGACAATGATGAAGAGACAGGAGGAAATAATCCAGAATTTGCTTCAACAGATTGGACAACTTGGAGCGCAAAATCGAGGAGCAACCAGAGTCGAGAACGGAGCCGGACCATCTGGCGCAGCGCCGGAGCTAGGGGGCACACACTTAGAGCATGTTGATCCAATCCCGGGAAGAGAGACAAGAACATCCGAGCAACCTGGCAGCAATAGAGGGATGAACGCTCAGCCAGGGGGGCAGACACCTGAAAGCTCACACGGACTCGGTGGGCAGATCGAAGGTAGTGAGCGAGGACTACAACTTGGAGACAATGATAGATTGGCAGAGATGGTCAGGCGAGCCATGAGAGGCGGATTAGTAAACAGAGATCTTGAAGACGTGAACATGAGTCCCTTTTCTCCTGCGATTAGGTTGGCTAGGAACCCACCAGAATTCAAACTGCCAATAGTGGATAGGTATGACGGGAGGATGGATCCTGCGGTCCATCTAACAAGGTATATAAGGCACATGGAAGTGCTGGGGGCATCACAGGAAGTCATGGCCTGGTGCTTTCCATTGTATCTGACAGACATAGCAGCTTTATGGTTCAGACAGCTAGAGAGCGGCTCCATTGGGACATGGACCGATTTGATTGAGAAATTTATGAGACAATTCAGGGTTTACATTTCAAGACCCAAGAATGTGATGAGTTTGGCAACGCTAAAGCAGAAAGTGGGAGAGTCTTTGAGGAATTTCCTGACGCGGTTCAATGCGGCAGCAGCATCGGTGGATCGGCCAGATCCATCCATGGTTATGATGGCAGCTGTGTCTGGAATAGCTGACGGCACAGAATTCAAAAATTCATTAACTAAGGATCCGCCTATGGACCTAGGAGAATTCTATCACAAGGCAGAAAATTTTTTGCGATTGGAAGACACTAATGCTGAAAGAGAAGAAGGAGAAGGAATAGAAGTTTATGCAATTAAAGACAAAAAGCCTCTCGAAAAGGACTCAGGCAAGGATAAAGGAAAACGAAAGGCTGAGGAAAGTGGTGACGGGCCAAAGCGACTGCGGAGAGAGCCACGGTTCACCACCTACTCAGAGTTGAATGAGAGTTTGGAGCGAATCTACCGAGATACACGAGAGCAAGTTCCCTACCGTAGGCCAATACGAAGGGACCCCACTGTTGACGAAAGGAAATCAGACAGATATTGCTTATTCCACGAACGGTCACAAATCGCCTCGAACGGCACCCGACCACGAACGGTCACAAATCGCCTCGAACGGCACCCGACCATGAACGGTCACAAATCGCCTCGAACGGCATCCGACCACGAACGGTCACAAATCGCCTCGAACGGCACCCGACCACGAACGGTCACAAATCGCCTCGAACGGCATCCGACCACGAACGGTCACAAATCGCCTCGAACGGCACCCGACCACGAACGGTCACAAACCGCCTCGAATGGCACCCGATCGCGAACGATCACAACTCGCCTTCAACGGCATTCGACCGCGAACGGTCAAATTTCACCTCAAATGGCATACGATCCCGAACGATCGTCATTCGAGGTCATATGAAAATATCGAGTTCTTTTCAGGTTGATGATAGGATACGAACATCCAGCTTATGGAATTACAAAACACACCTTCCTATCGCAAGGCATGTTTTGGGGGGCAAATGTTATCCCGCCTTTTGGCAAGGCCGAGATATCAAGAATCTGACTAGAGAATGTGGATTACGCATCCTCGACATCGAATAACCACTGGATGTCCCCAGATATCGATGAATTTTACCCGAATCCGGATCGGGCTGCAATTGGTAAGACACGTCAAGCAGAGTCATGCAAACCAATATTCCAAGTCTCGAGTCAATCCAAGTTCGTACGCTCAAAATATCATTGATACAAGTTGGAGGAAATGGCCCTAAGTTCGACTCCATCAAGATTGACTCCATCCACTTCGTATCCATCAGAGCAGACCCTATGTTCGAATCCATGGAACAAGCTTTAGATCGAATCCATCAAGTTTGCCCAGGTTCGAACACATCGAGTTTCCCCACTTCGTATCCCTCAGGCAGGTGACCTTCGAATCCATCAGGGGGAAGTACTTCGAGTCCACGGAACTGCCTTGCTTCGAACCCAACGAAACCTTTGAATCCATGAAGTGGAAGGAGCTACGATTCCAAACTATAATTGTCTTCGGATCCATTACCTCGAATCCATCGAAGCATTCCCATCTTCGAATCCATTCGGCAGTAAAGTCTTCGTATCGATCCACTATGGAATGCCCTGATCGATACGAAGGGAACGTATGATTCGAAGGAGCATACCTTCGAATCCACTACTTCGAAACCACCAAGTCACAACAGCTAAATACGAGGATTCGACCCAGTAAACTCGGAGAAAAAGGAGGATCGACCCGAGGAACACGCACCACGTCATCTTTTTCGCATGCAGGAGCATGGAGTCGAACCTATCGATTCGAACCATATCGATTCGAAGGAATCGATATAATGGAAAACACAATCTTGAATCGATCATAACTCGAGATATGCAAGTCCAAATGTTATGAAATTTTCACAGTAGCTTACTGGAAACCTAAGGAATGTTCATGCCAAATTTCACATCAATCAGAGCAAATCTTGATCGATTCGAAGCAAGGGTCGAATCGATCCCAAAGTGGGCCCGGATTCCCAAAATTCGGGCATGTGGGCCCCCTCACGTACCAGAACTGGTCTCCCCGAATTTTAGGCGAAATATCTGCCTCCTACACCTATAAATAGAGCCCCTGGTCATTCAGAAAAAGGGGTCGGATAATTTTAAGAGCTAAAGAGCGCCCAGATTCTGCCAGATTTACTCCAAATCACCACTGCTACCTTAGTTTCAGACTTAGCTTATAAAATCAGTTATACTACATGATAAGAAATTGTGATCTTCAAGTATCAAGCAATAAAGTCATCAACTTCAGAGTGGACGTAGGCAAGATCGCCGAACCACTATAAATCTCGTGTCTCTGTTCATTATTTCTGAATTGTGATACTCTGTTTGCTTAGATTCGAGATTTGTGTGTGAATATTGTTGATTTATATTCATACACTGGTGCTTTCACGACATTTGGGGTTTGTGACCAATTTTGGCGCAAACAACAAGCAATGGACACTCATCTCTTTTCTTAAACAAGAGAAAATATCTTAATTCATCGAAACTCCAGGCACGATTAAATGTCCGCATAAACAGGACGTGAAGGCAGGTCAAAATTGCATATCCACTAGGATGAATTTGGAATGAAGCAATTCCCAAGTTTAGAAGAGTCTCTTTCAACAAGTTATTGATGGGGGCACCGCTCCATTTAAACACATACCGGTGGCAAGTGATGTATCCGGAAGGCGACATATGGGCAAACTCATTCTTCTTTGGAAGGCGCACATCGCCCTCTGGAATGTCGTGTTGTATGCAAATGTTATGTAAAACCTTAGCGGAGATTATGGACGAAGCACTCTCTAGAGGATTAAGTAGAACTCTGAAATTCAGAGGAGTTTGGTCTACAACCAGGCCAACCGGGACTAGTTGACCGTATTCAACTTGCGGAACAGAAGGGGAAGGCACAGTGGATAATGATTCTTCTTCTGAAAGCGCTGGACTTCCTCCACTGGACTTACGGCGAGATTATGGATGCTTCAATCTATACAACAGAACTTGCATCTAACACGGTCATGTAATTCTATCTTTAACTACAAATTCCTCTACAACCCTTGAATTCCGAAAGAATATCGATTTACACCAACAGATCGTATTTCAAGTATAGACTGGGGCAATTGCAGTCTGTGATCTATGTGGGGTGGGCTCGGTGTCCTAAACACTACAAACGTTCTATCCTGTGTAGATAGTTCACTTGCAATGAAGAATGAAAAGGGATTCTCGAACATTTATTGAAGTTATTTCTCCTACACTTACCCGTTATCGATAACGGATCCGTTGTCTGAAGCGATGCGGGAAGCTCTTTCCATTTCAGGTACACCTAAAGTGCAATAACGGTACCGATCCGATCTCTTCGGAAGGCGATAACAACATAAGCTGCATGCAAAATGCTACCCCAAGCTGTTATTCCCCTTCAGAAAAAACTAAAACCAATTCGCGAGACGTCATGTTGGATCAACAATGTAATTTACTGCAAGTCAATTCTGATTCTGTGGACGAAGATAGAAAAACATGTCAAGCACTAGGGCAAAGCTCGAGCATCATTCCATAAAGAACTCAAGACTCAATTTACTATCTTCCTCCACAAAATCGCAATCAACTCGAATTTACCACAACAATCATCACCAATACAAGCTCGTCATCAAATTGCTAAACGAACGTCAAATTTCAAACCTCCCACCTCAAGTCAAAAATCAAAAGGCAAGAATGGTTGAAGTTTACGATAGTAGGGATCCAAGGTAAGCAGATCGATGGCAATCCAAAGAGGCAAGGTCGGGTCGATGGCGATCCAAATCGACGGAGTCTCAGGCGATAAAGGCTGGCCTAAGGCAACGACGAACTTCCAAACGGTCAATGGTAAGAGGAGTCGACGGTGGATGGTCGGTGATGCTAATGGTATGAATGGATTTAGGGTTTAGGTGAATTTGGATCGGGTCATAGAGCAGAAGAGTCGAATAGAATAAGAAAGCATGAATGGGATAGGGTCGGCTCGAATAGATTAAGTAGGGCATAGTAGGAAGAAAAATAGCCATGCAATTATGGCCAAAATTTTCCCATTCTCCAAGCACAATCTAGGTGTCTTTTGCAAGCCTATTGGAAGTTGTTAGATTGAAATTGATTCATCATTATAAGCAATGACGATTCCCCATCAGAATGCAACAGACGGCTAGGTGACCAGAACCAAATTCGCTTAATGGCCTCAATGCGATCACATGAACCTCACTAAACATGAACTCAAAAGAAATTACTTCCAAAGCATGCATTATTTCCAACGAAGGCATAATTTGGGGGGCAAACGTTATCCAGGTTTTAACTCAACGGAATTCAAAGGAAGTCAAAACAGTTACGTTAAGTTAGAGCAACTCAAGAGCTAACCAAAAGGATTATAAGGATCAACCAAGAAAGGTTAGAGAAAAAGAAGGAAAAATATGCTAAGGTGATGGATCGCTAGCGATCCATCTTCTATGGATTGCTAGCAATCCATAAGGATCGCTTGTAGGTCCGTTAATCCTCTTACATCATGATATAGTATGTATTCCAAGAATGATTGCTGAGTTTGATGGAATTGCAAGCTAGTTAGATCGAGAAGTGAGCATTTGTCTGATTTCAATCAGCAGTCCAATGCAACCAATGAATGGATCATCATCACAACAAGGTGATGAGCTATGAAATTACATGGAGAACAACTATATGAGACAACAAGTGCAATCCAAAAGACGGAGTCCAAAAATCTACTAAGTACATAAATCGCTAGCGATCCATGCACTATGGATCGCTAGCGATCCATTAGATTGTGTTAGATTGCCATGAAATTTGAGGAAAGGATGAAGGAGAGTATCCCAAGTATATGGATCGTTAACAACCCAGAAACTATGGATCGCTAACAATCTATCACCTATGGATCGCTGATGTGTACGTAAATGTGCATATTTTTACTTCCATATTTTATTGAATTTAATTAAATAAATGAGCATATAGGGTATTTTAACACGTTTAAACCAATATTTCAATTATTTTCAAATCATCATTTATTCATCTTCATATAAGGGAAAATGGTCATTTTTGTGCATATATTAATTTTAGAAAATTTACTTGGATATTTTAATGTTGTTTTATAGGAATTTTAATGAATTTTGGAAGAGGCTTCATGGAAAATATAAGCCCTCTTTCTTTTTCATGGCTACTTAGCCATTTTCAAAACTTGTATAAATACCCCATATGTTCATGTAATTAAGCTCTTAGCCTTCTCTTTAGTTAGTTTAGTTTTAGGCTCAAAAATAAATATAAGCCCTCTTTCTTTTTCATGGCTACTTAGCCATTTTGTTCTTTCCTGTAATTTTCTTTTTTATGCAATTTTAATTCATTCTCTTTTCTATTTACAAGCTTTCTTTCCTCTTATGTTAGTAGCTTAGTTTCATTTCTTATGCAAGTAGATTAGCTTTTATTTTATTTTAATTAGCTCTCTTTTTACTTAGCTTGAATCTTCCTCTTGTTTTTGTTTCATCTTGAATGCTACATTTGTTGAAATGATAACAAATATGAGAGGCTAAACCCCTTAAATTTAGGGATAATGAAGCCCTCTTAATATGTAGATTCAACATTTTGATAATTTTTATCTCTTTTTGTGTTTAATGGAAATGTTTGATGTGGTTAAACTTTGTTGTTTAGCTTTGAATTTGATAGCCTATGCTGTTGACAACAAATAGGCTATGCTTAAACAAACAAAAACACAAATTAACTCTTCATCTACATATGATTATGGTAATGAAGTGAATGTTAAAATCAAAATTTGATGGTCTATATTCCTAATCAATAATTAATAGATCATGCTTAGAATAGATTTTAGTTTCAAGTTCATTGTCATTTTCATGAGAGTTAAAAAGTGGTTTAGTGGGTATGTTAAAGTTTGATGGTTTATATTGGGCTAACTAATAGCACAAATATTCCATACTTATTGGTAAACATATCAAATAAACTCACTAATGAACAAAAGAGAGATCATAATTTCATATACGTTGATTTATGTGATCTTGAGAAGGACATTGCCTATAATTTGCCTTCTACTCTCATATTTTTATCCATTCTAGCTTAGTTTTTACATTTTTAATCTTAACACCACTTCAAATCTTGGTTTAATTTGATTGAATAGAAAATTTAAAAATCTAAACAATTCCATGCAGATCGACCCGTACTCGCCACGTACTAACATTGTACGCCATGGGATTGCGGGTAATTTTTAATTTAAAATTTATCAACTATTTTCTAAACCGATAGAAAATTAGTCATTAAACAAGTTTTTGGCGTCGTTGCCGGGGAATTTATTTGATTTTAATTTTCTATTCTTCGAATTATTTTTGTTTGGTTTTATTGTGTGTTTGTTTTGTGTGTTAACTTGCATTTAAAAAAAAATTGTGTGTGATTTTTGATTGCATTTTGATTGTGTATTTCTTGTTTTCTAGTTGCATTTGCATATACATTTCTATTAAAAAACAACATACAATTTTTTTTTATTTCATTTTCATATTACAATTTACAATACATTACAAAACTGCTGATTTTACAAACTTCAATGTTTCTATTACTGTGCACGTCTTTTGGGCACATATCACTACTATTTACAAGTTTCTGTGCACTCCTCCTCCACCAGTACCACCAATAGTCACCAATTCCAAAGGCTGCCCATCCACTTGCTCCTTTCAACCTCACAGTAGAGTCATTCCATCATCGCCAATTCATACAACAGTTACACCTTCCCTTGACATACAATTTCATCACATACAAACTTCATCCACAACCTTAAACACTTCATCCACAATTCTGTCAAATAGATCACTACTGAAAGACTTCCTCTGATCAAACACTTCCATCTTCCTTCACACCCCCTGATCAACATCAGCTCCCCTGTAGCAACCTCATACAATAATACATCACCTGCCCACCATCGACATACCTGCATTTAGTCACTCCCTCTACTGCCACTCTTCAACTGTGCACAACTGCTCTTCCATTCACTTACATCAAAACTTCCCTGTGCACTTCAACCAATACCTTGCCATTTTACCGTGTTACACATCTATCTCTTCACAAACTACTACACATCAACCCTGTTACACTTGTGCACCATTACAAACACCTCACTATTGCCTATCCTCTACCTTACTACAACTACTGCATCACAATCATTTCTTCTTCTCTGACCAAACATCCCACTTCTTCTTCACTAACCAAACCATCTTCTGCCTCACTCAACCACACATCAGTGCACTGCCACAACTTCATACTTCCAACTACCTTTTGCCTGACATCCTATCATATTTAATACAAACACACTTTACTCACTGACCTAAAACCCCAATCATCAACCATTTCCCTCTGTCAAATAACCAACTGCAACAATACAATCACTCCATTGACCATCACAAACCACCACCCCATCTTGCTCATTAACATACCCAAACCATATCAACAATCTACACTTCAACAGTTCATACAAGCAACATTCATTTGCATATACATCGACTATCACATCAAAATCTCTTCTTACCTCTGCAGTAACACTTCCACAAAACTACAAACATCACACAACAACTTCAGATACAACAACCTACCTTTACCGTACCCGAACCTCCTAAAACCCACTTGCATACAACACTCTCATGCCTTCTGACTTCTCCCACCCATCAGTGCACACTAATCACCTTCTCCCTGTAAAAAATTGCAAACCCACTCATTCATCATCTACCTGACCATCTCCCTGACCGTGCACTTACTTCAACAGTCACTACACCACATCAACCACCACCACATAACCCCCGGCCATCACTCCATACATAAATCCCACAACATCAAACTAATACTGCTGCATCAACAAACAATGCACCCTGACTTCTCACAAACCTCTGTTCAACTGCAACAATTCACCGCCCTGCTCTATACCAAACACACCAACCACTTTCTACATCACTGTCTACCCCACCACAACCCTGTCGACCACTTGACCAAGCTTCATCAGAAACCGCAACTTCACTTGTAATCACCTAGAACCGCCTCCAATCCAACCGCCTTCGCGAAAACCCCCAAAACCACAATCAAATCTGAAACTGCCTCACCCAATCGCAACACCAATTCACCACCACAAATCCTACTACCAGCAATCAATCGCCAACAATCCTCGACCGAACCCAATTTCGCACCATAAATCGCCTGTTTTTCATTTTATTATTATTTAGGTTCGATTCTAGTTTCAAGCATAAGCGATTTGTGATTTTCGAAGTGGAAGTTACGTTTGAAAGTAGGATAGAGAATATTTTAAATAGGGTATTGGGTTTTGTTTTGCGGGCCGATCATTTTTTATTTTATTTTAGAGGTTCATTTGTTTTTTTAGTTCTTCTTTCTCTTCTTAAAAAAAATGAGTTTGTTTTTTTAACTTTTTTGTTTAGTGAACTTGGTTTCTGGCAAGTGAATTTGGTTTCGTTTGTTTTAAGTTGCTTCTTTGATTTTAAAAAAATACTATATATATATATCTTGTTTTTAGTTTCAGGTTGCAAAAGCAGAAGGAGAAGATTTGCTTGCCAAAAATAATTTGCTTGCTTTATAAAAAATCGCTGCTTAAAAATAAATTGCTAATAATTCTGCATGCGCTGGTATCGTGCCTCTATATCTCGTTTTTGTTTGCCCTGCATTGTTGGTTGCTTGAATTTTATAAAAAAAATTCGATAAAAGTAATAATTTCATTTGTAGTTGCATCGTTAATTCACGTTTAATTTCAGTTTTGCATTTCATCTTAGAACTTCACTAATAATAACGGTTAGACATCTTAAGGGTGTCACGAGTTCACCTAGGGCTTAATTGTATATTGACAAGTTGTCCTTTTTTGACAATTTAATTTCTTGGTGTCTAGGCTACAGCAGAGCAATAACCATTTATAAATATTATGTGATTCATAAATATTATAGTGGTTGTTTCTCTGAAGGTACTTAAACCTTCAGCTGCATTGCTATGGTGATTCGTGTTGCACCAATAAATCCTGCCTGTTACCTGGCTAAGAAATATATTGTTGAATTAAGACAAAGTGTGATTATACAATTTTGGGTTAGGAGCTACTTAGGATAAAAAATTTGTTATTGATCCATTGCATTCATTTAGTTGCATTAGTTCATGCATATTTAAAAAAAAAATTCAAAAGTCCAAACTAAAAAATTGTAAATATTTCTAACTTAGTTTTTAAATTCTTTGAAATTTTTCAATCAAAAAAAAAATTAATTTAGTTTTTTTAGAAAAACAAAAATCTAAAAAAATCTTTTCAAATTTTTTTTTTGAAAAACCAAAAAAATAATAATCAAATTTCCCTTTTGAAAAATAAATTCCTTTTGGCAAATAGTTTCCCTTTATAAAAAATATCCAAAAAAAAACTTTTGAAAATGTCTGAATTTCCCCACTCACGGGAATTTTACAATAGTTGTGAAAATCAATATAATCCATATAGTTTCACATCAAACTCGTATGGATATTTAATAACAACTTTTGTATAAACAATTTCGGTTTTGTGCCAAGTTTTCAAAATGATAACCAACCTTCAACTCTTGAAAATAGCATTGAAATGATTTCGTCTTTACTTGAACTCTCTACACAACAAAACCAAAGGATAAATGAATTGTGTAATTCATATTTGTGCAATGATTCAAGTCAAGGATTTCAAAATGATCAAAGTTTGAATTCGCTTCAAAATTCAAATACTATCGATTATAACCCATGCCAATTCAATTTTGAACTCAAAAATGAATTTCAAAATCAAAACGAAAATGGAAACAATTATTTAAATGATTTTGGCAATGGGAATTCTTTCAATCATGATGAAATTTTTTGTTCTCAACAAGTTCAAATTGAATATTCTCAAGTTAATAATTATAAATTTGATTTTGTTGAGCAAATGGACGAAATTCAAAAAGATCACATGGATTTATTGTTTGAAAC
Organism: Allium fistulosum; assembly: GCA_030737815.1. NCBI lineage: Eukaryota > Viridiplantae > Streptophyta > Magnoliopsida > Asparagales > Amaryllidaceae > Allium > Allium fistulosum. The sequence goes on from CM060904.1 coordinate 343,617,222, forward strand.
ATATTTGAAACAATGAGAGAAACAAAATCAAATCCCAATGTATGACGAGTCAAGCGATAATCCACCTTTTACCAAAATTGACGATTTTTAAATAACAACTTTTGAAATTGAAAACGACAATCTTAATGAAGTTGTTGAAAATGCGGTAATTGAATTGGATTTTAATTCTTTTGAAAATGTGGAACCAAATTTAAAATTCGATCTTCCCTTTTCCGATTTTGAAAAATTAAATACAACAACTTTGGATGAACAAGATATATGCAATGAAGTTGTGAATAACCCAACAAAGGAAGATGAATTTAGTGAACACGATTTCTTTGGACTTTTCAAAGATGAGTTATTAAATTCCGAAGGGGAAGATTTAAATCACTAATTTGATTTTGAAACCAATAATTCTGAAGAAGTTTTCAATGATAAGTTTGAATTTCAATTTGGTGAAAATAAACTTGAACTTCAACAAATCATTCTATCTACCCCGAAAATCATTGAAAATAAAACTACTCATACGATATTTAATAAAACGACATTCGATTTTCCAAATCAACTTTCAATTTTGAAATCTTTTATGGTTTGGTTTTCTAAGCTTAATCTATGTCTCTCATACTTGACGAGACAAATGAATTGGTCTTTGGAAGACCGTTTCATTTACTCATTGACGATATATTTTCTGATGTCGTGTAAATAATAATCATTTCATTTTCATGTAAATATAGGTCATTTTTATTTTATTTTTCTCCTCTCACTTGGGTTGACTGTGGGGACATAGTCAAAATCAAGTGTGGGGGGAGTCCCATCTTCTTTTTGATTTTTCATGGTTTATATTTTGCATTTTCTCTCCAAAACTAAAAAAATTCCAAAAAAATATTACAAAAAATCCAAAACAAATTTTCATTCTAGTATTTTGATTCACTTTTAAACAAACACTATAGGATAAGTATAGGATTTTGGTTATTAAATTGAAATTTTTGAAAATTTATTTGTCTTAACAAAAACAAAAATAAAGTTTGATTACAAGTAACTATGGTTTATCTAGTATATAGGTAGGTTCATAGGTGATAACTATGTAGTATATCCTAATTAAAATCTTTGTTTAAAAAGTGGTGGATTTAAAGACAAGGATATAACATTTTTTATCTTCTAAGTTAAATGGTGCTAAGATGATTTTGCAAAACTCTCTCTTTAAAAAACAAAAAATATAAAAAAACACAAACAAAAGATTTTTTTTGTATATATGTATATTTTTTTTATTAACACCTAAAGTCATGTGTTCACACGCAAGTGTGTACACTCGCCATGCTCTGTACCCTTCTCACTTAAGCCCGAAAGGCAGTGCACGATCGGTATATATGGCCTCAGTTTATCTGAGTTAGGTGTATATATATAAGAAATCTTTCAACAATAATGCCTACAATTGATAGGTGTACATACTTGTGTGTACACTCGCCACGCTCTGTATTCCCCTCACGCAAGCCCGCAAGGAAGTGCATGGGTAATATATCTGGCTTCAGTTTTCTGAGTTAGGCATATGCAAATATTGTTAATATCAATAAAAACTTTCAAATAAGAGAGAGTAAGCAATTGAAATCTAAGCACTATTTTAATTTATGAGATTTGACTTTTTATTCAAAAGAAATGAAAATACCACTTTGAAAAACTTTGATAATCAACTAAGGATCCATTTCATAGTTACACTATGTTATCAACCGAAACAACTAGCCAAACTAGAGTCAATTTGTTATGATAACTTAATTTTTATTGGGAATTTTGATAAGTAAAAGGACTTAAATTTCTTGAAAATGACCTGAACTTATATTTAACTTATTTGTGTCAAGTTAAAAGTAAATTCTTCATTTGTAAATATTTTCAAAAACTTGCATTCATATCTTTGTAAATAAATCTTGCATTTAGGAATCATGCATGTTGCATTTGAATTTTGTGGGTAGTATTCGCTGAAAACCCCCATGAGACAACACTCGTCCTACTAGGGACACCTAAAGGTTTAACGGCTTGTTGCATACGCTTAATGCAATCGTACTCCCTACGAAAACGGATTTATCTTAGTTTTAGTTTATTCGAGGACGAATAAAAAGATAAGTGTGGGGGTATTTGATGTGCATGTAAATGTGCATATTTTTACTTACATATTATGAAAGTGTGTATGTTTACGCTTGTGCACACTGATTACGGATCGTGTAATATGGACTAATATATGCGGAATGTTATTTACAATTGCTATATAAGTAAATATTCAATAAACTAACTATATAGCAATTCACAGATATAGAATAGTAAATGCAGTAAACAGTAAAATCACACCAGGGATTTTTATACTGGTTCGGACCTCCCGTCCTACGTCCAGTCCCAGACTTCTATCTGGATTTCACTACCAACTACCTCGCTTCACCCGGAGGAACAGGTTTATAATACCCGAACAGCCGAACGGGATTTCGTGCCTCTTACAACACCGAGGACTTCAACAAAAATAAATACAATTGTCGTTGACAACTTGTGCTCTTAACAACACTGATTTGTCACTTGTAGTACACCCTTCCTATAATCTTATCCTCAAAATATGTGAATGATGTTTGTGAAGATTGAAGGAAGTATATTACTTATTTGAATCAAAAGATATGAAATAATTTCAATGATTCAATAAGCAATTTTGAAGTAGAAAGCTTTTTGAATGCAAGAGTATTTAGAAATTAAGATCAGAATTTTAAAGCAAAGAATTGTTGTATTTCAATCAATGATTTAGATATGTTTATATAGAGAATAAATGGTTGTAACTCTTTGTGAAGAGTAGCCATTAACAGATGTGATCATTGATGAAAGGAAAGAGAAGCAACCATTGAAGAAGGAAGTGTCTTTTGGGAAAGGTTGCTTTCTGTTTAAAAACGGTCGACAGGTCAAAAATGACCAGTAGACGAAAATTTCAAATATATAGACGTTATGTGCATGTGTGCACGTTCATTGTGCAATTTATACAGGAACGGTCGACCGCCTGGTTTTGGACCGGTCGACCGGTCGCTGTTAAATTGCACAGTGAATGTGCGCTGTCATCCAAAACGTTTATACATCGATTCTTTTGAGATGCATGATTATTTTGAGGATAGATTTTAACATAACTAATATTACCAACATAACAAATAATCCACCTCTAATGTATGAAGCTCGTTGTGTCTCAATGAATGATTTCTTTTTGGCGATCACGGTTTATCCCTTTGTCAGAAATCAAAACTATATAAAAATCTTGACTCAACATTCTCCCCCTTTTTGATTGATGACAACATAGTTATGAATCTCCCCCTGTATTTGATCTCCCCCTGAGATTGTGCCTGTAAACTTTATATTTTCCTGCATATATACTGTTAGCACAATTTTCTCCCCCTTTGTCATCGACAAAAAGGAGTTTATTAAAATATAGGATATAAAATATATAATTCAGAGTATAAGCAAAATAAGACTACTTCCATAGATCAAGAGTTAAGAGTCACATAATATGATAATGCCAAAGAGTCTAGTATGAATTAAAATGCGACACTATTTAGTACAAGTGCCAGATAATGTCTTAAAGCAAGAACTAAGTCATAATTTACACATAATAGTAGGGTTTCTTTGATTTGGGGGAAGAAGACTGGTTATGAAGAAGAAAAGAGTGATAGGGGTAAAAAGAACGGACGGATATATTAAAAAAAAAAGAATGCTCGTAACCGGTCGACCGGTGAAAATGGGGCGGTCGACCGTTTTTATCCAGAGAGCAAAAACGGTCGACCGGTCCATTTTGAGCTGTCGACCGGTGCTGTTCTGGAAGCTCAGTTCAGCCTGTTTTCAATATAGTTGTGTCCTATAAATTGTATATCACTCTTATTATAATATTTAATTGTTATTAAATGAGTGATTACAAAAGAAAATAAACAACGGTACAATATAAAAATAAAATTAATGAAGAGTGGGAGAAGGAAGATCGGTTGAATCTTCGTTAATATCATCAATGCGAGCCTTCCAAGATGACCATTTTTCAGTTGCCCCTTCATTCTGAGCATAGTTTCTGTCCCATGAGTTTGGGGTTCTAGAAGATGAAGGTGCATTTGGCATTGGCTCATGAACATCTCGTTTGTTTGATCCACAGAAGAAGAATGCCATTCTTTCTAAAATAGATAATCGTGCCGAAGTCTGCTGTTGTTCATGATGGAGCTGTTGTTGTCCATAATGAAGCTGACGTTGAAGATCTATTTGATGTTTTTGATAGTGATGAATTTCATTGATCTTCTCTTTGGTTTGAGGAGAATAGAATAGCACTTTCTTTGCCTTTTTTGATTTAGGCGTACTTCCAGGTGTACGAGAGCATTGATGATGGCACTTTGGTTTATATTTTGGTGTTTCAGGAGAAAGATATTCTTCTGATTCAGAACTTGTAATGGAAATGTGAGTTTTTTGAGCACACTCATCACAAATATGTGCCATAGAAAAATTTGTATTTATGATTAGATAAGGGAAGATGAATAGAACGAATATTTTTGACAACTTATATAGACAGTTCTTATATATAAGCCTATGAATAAGAGTAAAAAGAGGAATTTGATGGTGTAAAATAATCAGAGGCTCAAAATTAAAAAAGCTTAAAATAGCTATAGTTAAAAAATAATCAAACGAAAGAACTTAAAAGTTTAACATCAGTAAATATTAGACAAGGTTTTTTAAAGAAGTTAAACCAAGCTCTCTTCTTAATTTAATAAAACTAGATTCGAGCAAGGGTTTAGTAAAAATGTCCGCTAATTGATTATCAGTTTGGACATATTCAAGACATATATTTCCTTTTTCAATATTATCTCTAAGGAAATGATGACGGATATCAATGTGCTTGGTTCTAGAATGATTCACTGGATTTTTAGAAAGATTTATAGCACTCGTGTTATCACAGTATATAATAGAATTTGATAAATGAATATCAAAATCTTGAAGTGTTTGTTGCATATATAATACTTGAGTACAAGCGAGAGCCGCTGATATATATTCGGCTTCACATGTTGATAGTGAAACACAATTCTGTTTCTTACTAAACCAAGAGACAAGTGATTTTCCAATAAAATGGCACGTACCACTTGTACTCTTTCTATCCGTTCGAGAACCTCCAAAATCAGCATCACTATATGAAACTAATTCGAATGGACATTCTGTTGGATAAAAAAGACCGAAATCTTTTGTATTATTAAGATAACGAATTATACGCTTCACTGCTCGTAAATGTGATTCCTTTGGATTTGCTTGAAAACGAGCACATAGACAAACACTCATCATTATATCTGGACGACTAGCTGAAAGATAAAGAAGAGAACCAATCATGCTTCGATATAATTTCTGGTCAACACTCTTACCATTATCATCTTTTTCAAGATGTGTAGTTGTACTCATAGGAGTTGGTTTACCAGATGTATTTTCTAATCCGAAGCGCTTGATAAGATTTCCGCAGTATTTTTCTTGATTAATAAAAATACCATTCGGAAGTTGTTTGATTTGAAGTCCAAGAAAGTATGACAGTTCTCCCATATGAGACATTTCGAATTCTTTGGTCATAATACTTGCAAATTCCTTACAGAGTTTATCATTTGTTGAACCAAAGATGATGTCGTCTACATATATCTGAATAACAAGAATATCCTTTTGAGAATGTTTGATAAACAAAGTTTGATCGACTCTGCCTATTTGAAATCCTGAGTCAATAAGATAGCTACGTAATCGTTCATACCAAGCACGAGGTGCTTGTTTTAAACCATAAAGAGCTTTCTTTAGTTTGAACACATGATCAGGATATTTTTCATGTACAAACAAAGGAGGTTGTTCGACATATACATTCTCTTTGATAAATCCATTAAGAAATGCACTCTTGACATCCATCTGATAAAGTTTGAAATTGTGGTGACAAGCAAAAGATAAAAGGATCCTAATAGCTTCTAGTCGAGCAACTGGTGCAAAAGTTTCTTCATAATCGATACCTTCTTCCTGATTATATCCCTGTGCTACTAACCTTGCTTTATTTCTGGTGATATTTCCTTGTTCATCAGCCTTATTTTTATAGACCCATTTAGTACCAATCACTGACTGATCAGTTGGTCTTGGAACAAGTTCCCAGACGTCATTGCGCACGAACTGATTTAGTTCTTCTTGCATGGCAATGATCCAATATTCGTCGGTAGCTGCTTCTTTAGGATTCTTAGGTTCGATATTTGATAGAAATGCAACATGTCCCATTTGATGTAATTGACTCCTAGTTCTTACTTGTGAGTCGACCTCCCCAATTACATTTTGAACCGGATGGTGTCTCAATAATCTTGGAGGGGAACGTATTTCACAAGCTGGATGTTGTTGAGAAGTATTTTCAACAATATTTTCAGAGTCAGAGTCATAATTTGTGATGATAGGAGTGTCAGAAAGTATAGTTTCGTCATCATCAGATTTTGGTTGAGAGGGCTGAAAGATTTCATCGAAGGAAACATGAAGAGATTCCTCAATAGTTTTGGTTCGTTTATTAAAAATACGATATGCCTTGCTTCTATTTTGAACCAAATACTTTGAAGTAAGATATATTTGGCTTCCTTTCGTTAAATAATTCATAAGATGTATTCTTGGTGAGTGGTCGAATGGACACACGATTCAAAACATAACACGCAGTGGCTACGGCTTCTGCCCAGAAATGTTTTGGTAAAGTAGATCCATTTAATAACGTTCTTGCACATTCTTGTAATGTTCGATTTTTTCGTTCTACAACTCCGTTTTGTTGTGGAGTTCTAGGAAACGAAAAATCGTGGTTAATACCTTTCTTTGTACAAAAATGTTCAAATTCGTTATTTTCGAATTCACCACCATGATCACTCCTTATGTTTTTAACTTTTAGCCCTTTCGATTTTTGAATTCTTTTGACGAAAGATTTAAAATGTTCAAAAGTATCACTCTTGTTTTTCAGGAAAATAGACCATGTATACCGAGAATAGTCATCAACTATTACAAATACATATCGATTATGGTTTATCGACTGAACTTGTGTTGGTCCGAATAAATCCATATGTAGTAACTCAAGTGGTTGTAGTGTTGATATGACTTTCTTGGATTTAAAAGATGATTTGGTTAATTTTCCTAATTGACATGCATCACAGATATTGTTGACCTTAAAACTCATTTTGGGTAATCCTCTAACTAGATTGTTTTTGGCTAGCTTGTCAATAGTTCTGAAGTTTATATGACAGAAGCGTTTGTGCCATAGCCATGGATCATTATCATTAGCTATAAGACACATATCTGAGTTATGATTAATATTCATATTCAGAATATATATATTTCTGTCTCTATAACCTTCGAAAATTAAATTATGATCTTTATCTAGAATACTACAATTATTATTTGAAAAAGAAATTGTAAAACCCTTGTCACATAATTGACTGATACTAAGTAAATTGTGTTTTAAATTTCTAACTAGCATGACATTTGTAATAAGAGGTAAGTTAGATGTACCGCAATTGCTCACATCGCCTTTGCCGATGATATAGCCTTTTGAATTATCTCCAAAAGTGACGGAGCCACCATCTGAGTATGTAATATTTGTTAATAAGCTCTTGTCTCCAGTCATGTGCTTCGAGCAACCACTGTCCAATATCCACTTTCCTCTTTTCTTAAGTGGGACCTGCAAAAAATAAAATTAAGTCCATGGTACCCACTTTTTATGGGGTCCTAAGAGTTAGGTCTTAGGAGTCCAAACCCATACGGGTCCGGTATCCCCTTTATATATATAATTAGTATTAAGATGTACAGTATTCATGAAATTCTGAATATATTTATTCCTAATCAAATTGTTATTTGTTTTAGGAACCCATATTTTGATAGTCTTGACATTTTTCTTCTGAAATTTCACAACTGGTTTTGGTTTGGAATATAATACACTAAGATTTTTCTTAGTTCCAGTCTTTTGTACTTTCTTTTTCCTTCCATTACCAAGATGTTTCTTGGTTTCTGGTTTCCTATATCCCAAACCTTGTTTATTTGAAACAGATTGTGAACTTTCAATGATTTTTGTCAAATTTTCTCGACCTTTGTTAAAGTTAGAAACATTTTGAGTTATATCATCTAACTTAGTTTGTAAGCTCGCCTTTTCTAGGTCCAGATTTTTGACTTTTGCCTTAAGCTCATGATTTTCAGTAGCGAGAGCATCATTTTTCTCTTTTTGAGTTTCAATTTCTTGACTCAAAAGAGATAATTGAGAGTCAACATTAGATGATGATTCTTGAAGTTTTTCAAGTTCTTCTTCTAATATTTTCTTCTCGTTTTTTAACATATCTCGTTCAAACTCTACTCTACTCAAATCTGCTTTGGCTACTTTTAATTGACGTTTTATGTCTTTATATTTGACTATCAACTCAGAATTTATATCAAGTAATTCATCAAATGTAGGAATTTGTACCTCATCTTCTGTTGCCATAAAACAAACATTAGCTTGTTCATTTTCCTGATCACTTTCACTTTCAGATGAGGATGAGTCTGAATCATCCCATGTTACTGAGAAGGCTCGTTTCTTTGACTTGTCCTTCTTATGTTTGAATTTATCATTTTCTGACTTCTTCTTCTGTTCTGGACAATCCTTCTGCATGTGCCCCTTTTTGTGACAGTTGAAACATTCTATAGTTGATGAAGATGGTTTGCTTGATCCAGGTTTCCTTTTGTTGTAGCGACTGGCTTTTCGATATTTTAGGAATTTTTTGAATCCTTTTGCAATGAATGCCAAATCTTCATCTTCAGAATCTGATTCATTTTCATCTTTCTCAGCATGAAATGCTACATTTTTCTTCTCTTCTTTCTGTTCTTTTCTAGCCTGCAAATTTGCTTCATAGGACATTAAATTTCCTATCAATTCATCTGGCTTCATGATGGAAAGGTCATTAGCTTCTTCAATTGCTAATACTTTTCCTTCCCATTCACTAGTCAGAGAATGTAGGACTGTTGAAACAACATCAAAATCTGAATATTTTTGCCCTAATCCGATAAGTGCATGATGAATAGTTTGAAATCTTGAATACATATCATTGATTGTCTCATTCGGTTTCATTTTGAAATTTTGAAACTGACTCTTCAGCATGGCTATTTTGGCTTGTTTAACCTTGTTAGTACCTTCATGAGTGGTTTTCAGCGTTTGCCAAATTTGATATGCAGTAGTGCAGATACTAACACGGTTATATTCATTTTGGTCTAATGCACAAAACAACATATTTATTGCCTTTGCATTTACAGCTGCTGCTGTTTTCTCAGCCGTTGTCCATTCTGAATATTCAGTTGTTGGATTTACTATTTCTTTTTGAGTAGCATTCCAAGCATCATAGCTATTTGATTGCATGAAAAATGACATACGTGTAGCCCAATAGCTATAGTTGAGACCATTAAAGAATGGAGGTCTTTGTGTTGATTGACCTTCCGTGTAAGTGCTAGAGCTAGTACTTGCGTTATTTGCCATATTACAAGAATATATCAAATAACGGTTTTACGGTTATATGATGACCGTGCTCTGATACCAAATGAAAGTGTGTATGTTTACGCTTGTGCACACTGATTACGGATCGTGTAATATGGACTAATATATGCGGAATGTTATTTACAATTGCTATATAAGTAAATATTCAATAAACTAACTATATAGCAATTCACAGATATAGAATAGTAAATGCAGTAAACAGTAAAATCACACCAGGGATTTTTATACTGGTTCGGACCTCCCGTCCTACGTCCAGTCCCAGACTTCTATCTGGATTTCACTACCAACTACCTCGCTTCACCCGGAGGAACAGGTTTATAATACCCGAACAGCCGAACGGGATTTCGTGCCTCTTACAACACCGAGGACTTCAACAAAAATAAATACAATTGTCGTTGACAACTTGTGCTCTTAACAACACTGATTTGTCACTTGTAGTACACCCTTCCTATAATCTTATCCTCAAAATATGTGAATGATGTTTGTGAAGATTGAAGGAAGTATATTACTTATTTGAATCAAAAGATATGAAATAATTTCAATGATTCAATAAGCAATTTTGAAGTAGAAAGCTTTTTGAATGCAAGAGTATTTAGAAATTAAGATCAGAATTTTAAAGCAAAGAATTGTTGTATTTCAATCAATGATTTAGATATGTTTATATAGAGAATAAATGGTTGTAACTCTTTGTGAAGAGTAGCCATTAACAGATGTGATCATTGATGAAAGGAAAGAGAAGCAACCATTGAAGAAGGAAGTGTCTTTTGGGAAAGGTTGCTTTCTGTTTAAAAACGGTCGACAGGTCAAAAATGACCAGTAGACGAAAATTTCAAATATATAGACGTTATGTGCATGTGTGCACGTTCATTGTGCAATTTATACAGGAACGGTCGACCGCCTGGTTTTGGACCGGTCGACCGGTCGCTGTTAAATTGCACAGTGAATGTGCGCTGTCATCCAAAACGTTTATACATCGATTCTTTTGAGATGCATGATTATTTTGAGGATAGATTTTAACATAACTAATATTACCAACATAACAAATAATCCACCTCTAATGTATGAAGCTCGTTGTGTCTCAATGAATGATTTCTTTTTGGCGATCACGGTTTATCCCTTTGTCAGAAATCAAAACTATATAAAAATCTTGACTCAACATATTATACCGAATTTAATTAAATAAATGAGCATATAGGGTATTTTAACATGTTTACATTAATATTTCAATTATTATCAAATCACTATTTATTCATCTTCACATAGGGGAAAAATGGTCATTTTGTGTATATATTTATTTTAAAAAATTTACTTGGATATTTTAATGTTGTTTTGTAGGAATTTTAGTGAATTTTGGAAGAGGCTTCATGGAAAACATGCATGCACAAGAGGATACAAAGGAATGAAGATGGAAATAATTCAAACGCATGTATCATGGAGGACCCCACCTACCCACTTACCATGATGTACAATTAGGAGCTAATGCACATGCTAATGAATATTAAAGCTACATGCACATTTATATGGAGGATTAATTCATGCTAATAATAACTTGGTGGCCATACTTCCTCATGGGCAATTTGGGTAGTTCCCAAAATATGATTCGGGTTTCAAAACTTGTGTAAATACCCCATATGTTCATGTAATTAACTTCTTAGCCTCCTCTTTAGTTAGTTTAGTTTTAGGCTCAAAAATAAATATAAGCCCTCTTTCTTTTTCATGGCTACTTAGCTATTTTCTTCTTTCATGTAATTTTCTTTTTTATGCAATTTTAATTCGTTCTCTTTTCTATTTACAAGCTTTCTTTCCTCTTATGTTAGTAGCTTAGTTTCATTTTTTATGCTAGTAGATTAGCTTTATTTTATTTTAATTAGCTCTCTTTTTACTTAGCTTGCATCTTCCTCTTGTTTTTGTTTCATGTTGGATGCTACATTTGTTGAAATGCTAACAAATACGAGAGGCTAAACCCCTTCCATTCAGGGGTAATGGAGCTCTCTTAATTATATAGATTCAACATTTTGATAATTTTTGATCTATTTTTATGCTTAATGGAAATGTTTATATGGTTAAACTTTGTTGTTTTAACTTTGAATTTGATATCCTATGTTGTTGACAGTAAATAGGCTATGCTTAAACAAACAAAAACACAAATTACCTCTTCATCTACGTATAATTACGGTAATGAAGTGATTATTAAAATCAAAATTTGATGGTCTATATTTCTAATCAATAGTTAATAGATCATGCATATAATAGATTTTATTTTCAAGTTCATTGTCATTTTCATGAGTGTTAAAAAGTGATTTAGTGGGTATGTTAAAATTTGATGGTTTATATTGGGCTAATTAATATCACAAATATTCCATACTTATTGATAAACATATCAACTAAACTCACCAATGATCAAAAGAGAGATCATAATTTCATATATGTTGATTTATGTGATCTTGAGAAGGACATTGCCTCTAAATTGCCTTCTACTCTCATAATTTTATCCATTCTAGCTATTGTTAGTTTTTACATTTTTTTAGCTTAACACCACTTCAAATCTTGGTTTAATTTGATTGAATAGAAATTTCAAAAATCTGAACAATTCTCTACGAATCGACCCGTACTCGCCACGTACTAACATTGTACGCCGTGCGCTTGCGGGTAATTTTTAATTTAAAATTTATCGGCTATTTTCTGAACCGATAGAAAATTAGTCATTAAATAGTCACTAGCGTTTATCAGATTGGCTCGATTCATTGTGAAATTTTCAGAGCATCTTCGTATTTCCAAATGCAAGCTTCTAGAAAGGTGGCTTAGCCTAAAAAGCTCTCCAACCCTTATAAATACGATTCTATGTGCAACATAAATGGGATCTTTTGGACTGGCTGCTAAAAATCTGCAGAAGCTATTCTTCACTCCTCTCCTCCCATACAATAGTCATCTAAAGAGTTCGCTATGATTCTCCAGTGAACTCTAATGCTGGTGGCTTGGTCTAACTTACATAATTCAATCGCATTGTAATCATATTCAACCTATAATAACAGTTAGTTGATAAAAGTAATAAAGTGAACATAGGCTTCGTTAACAGCCGAACCACTATAAAAATCTTTTATCCTTTTACTTTATCTACAAGTTATTATTTCTTGTCTCTATTATGTTTACCTCGATAAATAAGGCTGGTGCTTTCACATTCCATCCAGGGTGTTGATCCATTTTTTTTGTTAACGGATCTGATATTTCCAAAGTTAAAGAGAGGTTTAATGAAATTGTATATACCGGGAAAGAATATGATTTAAAGATTTATATCTCTAATAGAGATATTTATTTGATAAAAGATACCAATAAATGAAATGGTAATCCCTTTAAACCTTAACATCTTTTTATCGATGATTGGTTCAAAGGAACCATGATCGGATTTAGGTAATTCCTATTTGAAAACCACTTCGAACCAATTTACGAGTTTAAAAGTGAAGACATGTTAAAGACAACGAAGTTGAAGGGGGACACTTCATAACGAAGGATTTCTTGTTGATAACTTCGAAGATGCTCCTGAAACAAAGAAATAGCTATGGTCCCTTCGTTCTAGGGTCTTCGTATGCAAGGACTACTCGCTACTAATACTAGGGGTAATGCCTGACAGGATGTGGTAGGAGAGTGCCTTCGGTTTGTCTTGTTCCTGGACAACTTGTATGGATGGATGTTTGACATTGCATTTCTAAAATCACAGTGCATTGATCTCTACAAATGTACATCTGTTTGGTGGTATAGGAGGTAACCCCTCTTATGCTTAACACCCTTCTTTGAGACGTACAAGCTCAAAGGTTGTATTTTTGTGAAAATCAATAGTGTGTTGTTGGAAATGACAATGTGGCATTTTAAGTGAAAATGTTTTAAGAAAGGTAAACATTACCTCAAGCATAACACCTAGGGGATTATGAAACAGGGGTTGCTTTAAGGCTAAGTAGATCGTAATCATTAGGGTATGATATCACCTTTCTAGATCTATTTACTTCTACCCGCTATGACGTCGAGTATAAACTATGTGATGTATGCTTTGGGATCCCGGATAGGTCCGTAATGACCGAGGTGATATCATATTTAGTGTTATCTATACCATCTGTTGGTTTCAGGTATCGATCTTAATTCGCAGAGGTTTCGAAGATGTCGATCCTCGATACATTCCTTTAGAAATGTACTATACAGGAGGTAGTCCCTTACCTCGCTCTTCATTGGAAATCAAAATCTCCAACAAATGCCTTCGATTTTAGTTGTAAACATATTATGCCGTTAAATTTAACCATGTAACAATTTCGGCTATTTGAATATGTTTATTTGAAAAAAATTTCAAAGAATGTCACTGAAAATAATATCACTGAATTTTACATAGAGATGATTTGGTTATCATAAGGTAAAAACCTGTTCCGTGTTTATGTGCAGCGTGGTCTTATGAGATACCCTTTTGTTTTTCAAATACTCGTATTTTGAGTTTCTCACACCGGTCTTATAACTAACTCGGAGTATATTTTCTTTTTCCCTTAAACTCTGGGTGCCCTATCTTACGGGCAACCAAGTAGTTAGGTTGCTTGGAGCACTTTGGAAGGAGCAATGGAGCATGAAGATTGGGGGGTCCATTTGTCAATAGTGATCTATTTCAAATTTCCACTATATCATGTAGTTTGTATTTAGTATATACCAGCCTCTGTAAGAATAGGCAGTTATAACTATTCCTGCCTGGGTTAGTACTTATCGTAACTTTGATGAATCACTTGGAGTGATTGTGTGTACTTTCCATATGTATAATTAATGCGAATGTGAGATTCTGTTGTTATTCCATATTCTATCTTTATTTCTTTCAAAAAGTTCTGATTACCGGCATCTCCGGCACTTGAGTTTGCGACACATGAATACCGAAGATGTATTAATGTCAATCTTCGAGGGTCGAAATGGCGGGTCGTCACACTTACATAATCATTGTCAAAAGACGAACAATACAAATATGCTAAAAGCATAACATGACACTGTCATAAAGGCAAATATGATTAGATCTCCCTTAAAATAAAATAGGATTAGAGAATGTCTCGTTGTTCAGGTACATAGGACAGTGGAGTAAAAGTGGCAAGCTTAAAAAAATCATTTTAACTAATTATGCACTAGATTTTTTGAAGTATTATCATGAACAATGTTGATAATATTAAATCACACATAATGTTTTATTGGATGATTTTTATTTGAATATTTAATTATTTGTGTGCCATTATAATATACCAATATAAATTTAATTATAATGTTATTATTTGCTCAAAATTATATAACAACACAATTTATTATTAATTTGGAAAGTTAACACACCTCCTAAAGCAAAATTGCACATATAGTTAATACTATATAAGAAATTAAATACAATCAAGTTTCTAAAGAAAAAATTTACTCATAGGAAAAAAACCTATGTTTTCTACAATGTAGGACTAGAAAACGTAATACACATGTGTTTCAAATGTCCATTTACTAACTCTATTCTTATAAATACACTTAATATTTTTGACTATAACATGACGAACTTTGAATTTAACAGCGACTTCTACTGGAATGACTTTTGACCTACATACGTCAAAGACTAAAGAATTTTACTTTATACTATCTTTATTATTATTTGTTGGTATCTATGGTCCGAAAGGAACCAAAGATTGTTCAACAACTTTAATATTCCCTTTGATAGTTTGACCTATGCTATTGCACTTTTTAGTTATAATTGGGTTACAAATTCTAGCTTTAAACCGACTAAAAATATTTACTTTAAGGGATTTCTTAAATAGTACAAAGCAACATTAATATCTTAAATTAAAAATCATCTATAGCAATGAGAGATACAATATGACCTTAAGCAATGTCCTATAAAATACTTTTAATAATGATAAATTTTTTAGAACTCTTTTATGGTTAAAAAATTAATTATGTTCCATTTTTCATTCACACTTTACTTTACTCACACACACATATATATGTGCAAAGTCATTTGACTACACACACATATGAGTTATTCTCATGCTTTCATTAAGCTTTTCAGTTTTAGCGGTTGTTGTGAATTGGTGTGCTTATGTTATGGTGTTTTCGATGATGGATGTTGATTGTGGATTTCTATAATTATTTACCTATTGGTAGCTCACCACAGAGTTTTGGGTCATCGTGTTTCTATTGATTTGATTTGCTTGTTTCACTTAGTGTATTCCTATTTGTGTGCTAAGATGATATAGCTTCTTTGATTATATAGATTTATTCATTTACAGCTCCTATTTTTGTAGTTCAATGGATGTTATAACTTATTTGCTTGTACCTCTAGCATTTTGATTTAATTTTACTACTTTACACTCTACTCCTTAGGTTCGTGTAACACCCCGTAGAATAAACGGTAATTAATGTATAATATTAAGGATCAAAAATGAAATTTTAGTAAACATCAAAATTTGGCCACAAACCTTGCACCATTGTGTTCGTGGCAATTTTCTGAGCAACTTTCATATTTGAAGTTTTGCGATTGGATTTTAAATGCCGAATTTATCAGTGTTTGAAGTTTTCAAAGCGAAAATAATTAAAAATGAATTAATGGAAATACATAATATTAACCACATATATGGAAGTGGTCGTCTAGTTAAAGGCTGGCTGCTAGGGTTGAACCTTGATCGAATGACCTGGATTTAATTTTTTTAAATTTAACGGATACGATTGATTCGAGCGCCCATATATGCAGGTCTTGCCCTTTGCTTCTCTTCTCATATTTTCTGATCAAACAGTGGAGCTCTGCCATTTTCCCTTTTCCGCTATTTCTATTAATTATAAAATATTATATATATATATATAATCGAAGAAGAGCATAAAATAAAAGGAAAGAAGAGAAGGAGAAAATTGTAACGCCCCACTCTGAGACCCACTGTAACAAAGAGTATTACGGGAGTAATACTGTCTGTTAAAGCGGAGAATAGAGTATAGTGGAAGCGACCATTTGTAATCAAGCTATAACTATCTACTGAATACGTCGAAAGGTGGAATCAATTTAAATTTTTCTCAAACAGGTGGTTCGACAATAACTGAAAATGATCACTATTGTAAAACAGTTTCTGGGTGCTACTTCGGCAATAGAAACGAAGTATCTAATGCACCCAGATCTAAACCAAACTTTGCATGGTTAAAGATCTCGATCTCATCTTTTTAACGAGACAAAAAACGATGAAATCCGACAAAGGACGAGCCCGGGATGACGTCGCAAAGTCGGGGTTCTACGCTGAAAACAACGGGAGAAAAGAGACTAAGGCCTATAGCTATGCACTAACTAGCCAGAGATGAAAAACCACAATTTTGGCATAGTAAACTTCAAATTCTGGCAAAATGAATAAATCGAAAGTTGTAGCTTAGTTTCTAAGCTTTCCGGAATGACCAAGATCGTCAAATTCTGACCAGAGATGAAAATTCTATGACTAAAACAATTCTCAGATCTAAATTTTATATCACTGTCGTTGTGCTCTCGGGACAGTGGTAAGAATGCACAGTTTTGACCAAATTAACTTCCAAATTTCATGAAACTCAAAACATGAAAGTTTTAGCTCTAAATCTAAGCTTTCCATAACATCTAAAATTATTATATTTGGATAGGAAACGAGTAACTTATGGCCAAATAAATTTCAGGTTTTTATTTTATCAACCCGGTAGTTTGTTGTCAGGTCAGCGACAAACAAGCATGATTTCGACCATTCAAACCTCAAAATTAGGCAAAGCACAAAACATAAAAGTTATAGGGTACAGAATAAGATTTCCAGAACTTCAAGAAAATCTTAATTCCGATTTAAGATGAATGAGATATGCCTAATTTACTAACAGCAATAAACTAATTATAATTTCAGCTAGCATATATTACAAGCACCTTATGTGCACACCCCAAAATGAAAGCAAAGATGATCAAAGAGCTATGATTCACATGTTACAAAATAAAACATGTGTTACTAACTGATTACCGAAATCAAAAGATTATTAAACACATATTAGAAGAGGTTTTTAGCAATATACCTCTCTTGAAAGCAACAAAGACTATTATAGCATCAACCCAAGTTAGCAAAAGATGATTAGGAGGCTATAAGATCAAAAAAACACATAAAACATGTGTTACCAAATACATTTCAGAAATGAGAAAGATATAAAAATGGATTTGAGGTGGGTATTTGCATTACCTTTGCATAGAATGACTTGCATAAGCTAAAACTAGAAGGAGATGAAGATAGAGGCCATTTTTGTTATGAAAGCTTTAGGAAATGATTAGGGTTTTGATTAGGGTTGAATGAATGAGGTTATGAGAGTATGAGATAATTTATAGAGGAGGTTTAGGGTGGGTTATTGGGTTAGGTTTTGTAACCCAATAAGAAGAGAGTTATTTACATGTTTCCAAAAATTAGTCTAAGTGTTCATATATGTTTATAAAACTCATTTTTTCTTATCCAAACCCATTTTAAAATCTCTCCTCAAATATTTAACTTTCCAAAAATAACATTTTATCCTCATTTTAAAATCCCATATTTCCCATTTAATTAAAATAGCCTTTTCAAATAATAAATTTTATTATTCCATATCCTTTTATGCTTCATTAAAATAAATAAAAAACCTAACTTTTATTTATTAATTGGTAATGCAAATCCCGGGTTGTTACAGACTCCCCCCCTTAAGAAAATTGCATCCCCGCAATTCCTTAAGATAGATGTCGTCAATAACGTCAAATCCACAAAAGAAGTGATAGAGATAATATAGAGAATTCTCACCTGCAGAAGAAGATGGGAGAAAGCCAGGATAAGAGCGTTCGATAGATTCTCTGGTCTCCCAAGTGCAGTCCTTAGGATTCGGTGACCATTGAATCTTCACGAGTGGAACCTCTTTGTTGCGAAGGCGTCTAACCTCCGAATTAAGCACACGAAAAGGTTGTTGCTCCAAAGATAATCAGGTAAGATCTCTAAATCAGGCATAACATGTGGCTCAATGATAGAATCAGGATCGCGGACACACATGCGAAGCTGGGAAACATGGAACACGTCGTGTATTCCAGAGAAGTGAGCAGGTAGATCCACACGATAAGCAACGGGGCCAATGCGTTCCGTAAAAGGAAATGGTCCAACATAGCGAGGAGCCAACTTCCCGGTAGAGCTGAAATGCACAACCCCCTTCATGGGAGAGACCCGAATAAAGACAGAATCGCCAATGGAGAACTCAAGAGGCTTCCTACGGTTGTCCGCGTAGGATTTCTGGCGGTTCTGCGCCTCTTTCATTCTCTGACGAATAAGAATAATCTTCTTCGAAGATTCCCGAACTGAATCTGGACCAAGAAGGAGCTTCTCGCCAGATTCTAACCAACACGCAGGAGAACGACATGGCCTTCCGTAAAGAGCCTCAAAAGGAGCCATGCCAATACTAGACTGAAAGCTGTTGTTGTAGGAGAACTCTACAAGCGGTAAGTGATCTTCCTAACTACCTCCGAAATCTAGAATACAACAGCGCAAAAGATCCTCTAAAACACGATTCACCCTCTCTGTCTGACCGTCGGTCTGAGGATGATAAGCAGTCGAGAAATTTAGCTTTGAGCCCAAAGCTGATTGTAGGCACTTCCAGAAGTGACTAGTAAAGTTAGTGTCTCGATCACAGACGATAGAGCTAGGAATACCATAAAGTCGAACAACTTCCTTCACATATATCTTGGCAAGCTGAGGAGCAGTCCGAGTGGACTTAATAGGAATGAAATGAGCTGATTTGGTCAAGCGATCGACGATGACCCAAATAGAAGTATGGCCTGACCTCGATCGAGGCAGACCGTCAATAAAATCCATGGATATCTGATCCCATTTCCACAATGGAATCTCTAGCGGCTGAAGAAGACCAGATGGACGCTGATGCTCAGCTTTGATCTGTTGACAAGTCATGCAACGGCTTACATAACTTGCAACATCACTCTTCATGCCCTCCTAATAAAATAGGCGACACATGTCGGCATACATCTTACTCGACCCGGGATGTATAGTGTACTTAGTGCGATGACACTCGTCTAGAATGTCACGCCTAAGTGATAAATCAGATGGTACCAAAATACGGTTCTTCCTGCGAAGACACCGATGAAAATCAAGAGAATAATCCAGCAATGTCTCATCACTGGATCCCGAATCTAGAAGATGAATAAGATGCAATAAGTCTGGATCCTGCCACTGAGCATGGGCAATGCGATCCAATAAGATAGGTCGAGCTTCCATGCTGAATAACAAGATCTGAGGATCAGAAGACGGAGCTCAATTTCGAATATCACACATAGAAAGAGTCTCAAGAATATCCCACTCGGCTATCATCATAGAAACTACTGCCGAGTGTTTGCGACTGAGTGCATCAGCCACACGATTACCCTTGCCAGGGGTATACTGAATGTCTAAGTCATATGAGGCGAGAAACTCGAGCCATCGCTGCTGCCTCATATTGAGATCCTTCTGACTGAATAAATACTTCAGAGACTTGTGATCGGTGTAAAGAGTGAAGCGTTCGCCTAATAGAAAGTGATGCCACGTCTTCAAAGCAAAGACGATAGCTGCCAACTCAAGATCATGAGTCGGATAGCAAACCTCATTCGGACGTAGCTGCCTAGAAGCGTAAGCAACTACCCGATCTTTCTGCATAAGCACAACATCGAGGCCGCTACCACAAGCGTCGGTGTCAACAACAAGATCCTGGTTACTCTCAGGAACTACAAGGATAGGAGCATGAGTGAGGAGTTCCTTCAATCGCTGGAAAGAAACTTCACACTTATCAGACCAAATAAAGCGAACCCCCTTACGAGTTAGAGTCGTGAGGGGAAGTGCAACACGAGAGAAATCCTTGATAAATCAACGGTAATAACCCGCCAGCCCAAGGAAGCTGCATATATCATGAACGTTCTCGGGCTGTTTCCAATTCTGAATAGCTTCGATCTTGGCAGGATCGACAGAAATACCCTCAGATGATATAATATGGCCCAAGAACTTGACCTTGCTCTCCCAAAAATGGCACTTGGAGAGCTTGGCCTTAAGCTGATGCCGATAAAGAGTATCCAAGACAATCCGCAAATGATGAGCATGCTCTACCTCGGATCTAGAATAAATAAGAATATCATCGATGAAAACCAGAACGAATCTATCGATGTATTCCCGGAATACTCGATTCATGAGATCGACGAAGAAAGCCGGAGCGTTCGTCAAGCCGAACGGCATGACTAACCACTCAAAAGAACCATAACGAGTGCGAAATGATGTAAGAGGAATGTTGTCTTCGGCGACTCGTAGCTGATGAAATCCGGTGGCAAGGTCAAGCTGAGAGAAGACCTTCGCACCGCTCAACTGATCAAACATATCGTCTATCCGTGGCAATGGATAACGATTTCTGATGGTCAACTCATTAAGCTTGCGATAGTCAATGCAAAGCCTAAGAGAGCCATCAGGCTTCTTAAGGAAGACCACAACAGCACCCCATGGCGAAGAACTAGACCGAATGAACTGCTTCGCTTCAAGCTCAACTAACTGCTTCCTAAGTTCCTCATTCTCCTTAGTAGACATCCTCGTGGGAGGACGCCCAACTGGGTGGGAGCCTGGAATGAGATCGATGCGGAACTCAATAGCTCGCTTTGGCGGCAGTCCGGATACTGGCTCGAATACGTCGGGGAAATCTCGAACAACAGGAATACGAGATAAGTTCAAATCCTCATCTCGTGAATCGAGAGAGAATAAAGTAACATCAGAAAGCCCAACATCTTGAAGAACAATAGCTAACGGAGAGGACGAGTCAGGGTGATGAATGAATAATATCCGCTCCGAACAAATAATTTTGGCGTCGTGCTGAACGAGCCAATCCATGCCAAGAATCATGTCAAAGCCCAAATACTCCATAACGTGGAGATTTGCACGGAAAGAAAAGCCACAAAGATCAATATCTATATTCTCACAGAGCAAGCTAAGGGTCGTGGATCCACCAATGGGATTCACAATCCTTAGTGAAGAAACCATACAAGTAACATCCAAGGATAAAGCATCTACTAGCTCCTTTGATACGAATGAGTAAGAGGCACCTGTATCAAAAAGAACTCTAATAGATATACCATGAAATAAAATAGAACCTTCGAGAACGGAAGGATGCGTACCTCGAGGCTGAGCTGAAGATTTAGGAGCCTTGGCAGCATTAAGCCTGCCAGGCTTGGCACTAGCTGGAGCAATAGGACAAGCGGTGATCCCGTGTCCCTCCTTCTTACAGAAGGTGCAATAGAGAGGTTTGGGACACTCTCGAATAAAGTGATCTGGAGAACCGCAGTTGAAGCATTTCTTCGGAGGACGGGTTCCACTAGGCTGAGCAGGAGTCTGGGACTGAGGACGAGTCTGAGGCTGAGTCTGAACAGTGGAAATGCCAGTCTTCTTCTTCTTGTGCTGAAAAGAAGAGTCAGACTTGCCAGGAGGAAACCTCTTCTTGGTGGGGTTTATGGAACCCCCACCACCATCATCACTATGCTCCATCTCGACTGACTCAAGATGTAGAGCTGCATCGACTAGCTTCTCGAATGAGAGCTCAAGCTGTAGCATAAGCTGCCTATTCAGATATTTCTTCAAGCCCTCAACAAATTTGAGGTTCCTCTTATAAGGAGTAGCAATAAACTCAAGGCCGTACTTGGACAGGGCCTCGAAGGAAGAGACATAATCGGATACGGAGGACTTCCCCTGCTTGAGATCAAGAAAGCGGCGAGCAAGGGAGTTCTTCTCTAACTCTGGGATGAATTTGAGCTCAAATCTCTCACGAAACTGAGTCCAAGTAAGCAAGGTCTCATCGATCTCGATAATAAGGAGTTCGTAACAATCCAGGGCACGACTCTAAAGCTGACTAGAAGCAATAAGAACACGGTCATGATCCGGTATATCCATATGAGTGAAAATGCGCTCGCATATCCGAATCCAAGCCTGAACCTCTAAGACATTCTCGGAGCCACTGAACGGCTTCCCTCCGAGATGGGTAAAATCACTGTAGAGACGCGCAAAAGCAGACTTGCCCGGAGCATCAGCAACTGGGGCTGGAGACTGAGAATGAGACTGGGAATTCCGAACCAGCTCCATGATCTGGTCGGTGGTCATGAACACGCCTTCTGGATGAGTGTTGCTGGACTGCCCAGCAGCACTGGTCTGACGTGTGGCTCTCCCTCTTCCCCTTCCAGACATACTGAAAGTCAAACGGGAATTAGAGTTAGACATGATTCAATGATAGATAATTAATTAAGGAATACTACGGAATATAACGGATTCCTAAACATATTCCTAACTTATCTATCAATAAACATAAGGAAGGGATTTGATTTAATTCGGATCTAATGAAAATGTATTGTACTAAGTGTATCTGTTCTGTGTTTATTATGCTTATTCCTGAAACCAGGCTCTGATACCAAGCTGTAACGCCCCACTCTGAGACCCACTGTAACAAAGAGTATTACGGGAGTAATACTGTCTGTTAAAGCGGAGAATAGAGTATAGTGGAAGCGACCATTTGTAATCAAGCTATAACTATCTACTGAATACGTCGAAAGGTGGAATCTATTTAAATTTTTCTCAAACAGGTGGTTCGACAATAACTGAAAATGATCACTATTGTAAAACAGTTTCTGGGTGCTACTTCGGCAATAGAAACGAAGTATCTAATGCACCCAGATCTAAACCAAACTTTGCATGGTTAAAGATCTCGATCTCATCTTTTTAACGAGACCAAAAACGATGAAATCCGACAAAGGACGAGCCCGGGATGGCGTCGCAAAGTCGGGGTTCTACGCTGAAAACAACGGGAGAAAAGAGACTAAGGCCTATAGCTATGCACTAACTGGACAGAGATGAAAAACCACAATTTTGGCATAGTAAACTTCAAATTATGGCAAAATAAATAAAATGAAAGTTGTAGCTTAGTTTCTAAGCTTTCCGGAATGACCAAGATCGTCAAATTCCGACCAGAGATGAAAATTCTATGACTAAAACAATTCTCAGATCTAAATTTTATATCACTGTCGTTGTGCTCTCGGGACAGTGGTAAGAATGCACAGTTTTGACCAAATTAACTTCGAAATTTCATAAAACTCAAAACATGAAAGTTTTAGCTCAAAATCTAAGCTTTCCAGAACATCCCAAATTATTAGATTTGTATAAGAAACGAGTAACTTATGGCCAAATCAATTTTAGGCTTTTATTTTATCAACCCTGTAGTTTGTTGTCAGGTCAGTGACAAACAAGCATGATTTCGACCATTCAAACCTCAAAATTAGGCGAATCACAAAACATAAAAGTTATAGGGTACAGAATAAGCTTTCCAGAACTTTAAGAAAATCTTAATTCCGATATAAGATGAATGAGATATGCCTAATTTACTAACAGCAATAAACTAATTATAATTTCAGCTAGCATATATTACAAGCACCTTATGTGCACACCCCAAAATGAAAGCAAAGATGATCAAAGAGCTATGATTCACATGTTACAAAATAAAACATGTGTTACTAACTGATTACCGAAATCAAAAGATGATTAAACACATATTAGAAGAGGTTTTTAGCAATATACCTCTCTTGAAAGCAACAAAGACTATTATAGCATCAACCCAAGTTAGCAAAAGATGATTAGGAGGCTATAAGATCAAAAAAACACATAAAACATGTGTTACCAAATACATTTCAGAAATGAGAAAGATATAATAATAAAACTACATTCCTCTTACCCAAATCTCTTCTCAGATCTGTAATTCTAATAGTATGTATGCACCTTATTATACATATTCTTTTGAATTAGAATGGAAAATGAGTCAAGTAAAGGGATGAATTCAGATTTGTGGATTTAGAAAGCTGGCAAAGTTAGTGAGAAATTATATGATTTATATATAATATTGAAATTTATCTCATTGAATTTTATTTAATTATTATGCCTATGTAATGTCTGTGGAGTTGTAGGCTTTGGAAGAACTTACTCACTTGAAATCTCGCCTACATATTTTGTAAGTTAGATAATTGGAATACGAATGGTATTTACACCCTAATTTGGAAATTTAGAAATCAGTCCCTATATTTGTTAAAGTAGTATATTGATAAGACTGTGAGATTTATTCCAGATTTGTGATGATTGGGTTGTAAATTATTAATGTTAATTTGGATTATCCTAATGTGACTTGAAATGTGGTTTTTTATGTTTTAATTTATTAGAAGTGTTGTGAGTACAATTTAGTTGTGTCTATTTTCATGTATTTCCATAAATTATCTAATTCCATAAGTATGTATAAAAAGTGTGCCAATTGAAATAAAAAGGAATATACCAAAAAGATAATAGATTGTAAAGTACAAATGTTCTCCTCCGTAGTTTGCACTATCTATTTTAATAAAAGAGAAGAGATAATTACTTGTAATTTCAAACGAAGCAAAAGTCTCACTTTTTGATAATTTATGGAAAGTTATAATGGTAATCCTTTTTGGGAAGGATAGCTCCAATATATTAAAATATGGAAATAAATATTCCTTACAGAATATACATATAAGTATATGTTTGGGAATTCCTAAGCATAGGAATTAATGAGTTTGAATAAAAATAGATATAAATATATATACCTATAGCCGCGCCTACTGATTAAAGATATAAATATATGTATAGCGTAATATACGTCAATATTGTATTAGTTATAATTAGGACATCTAGTTAGCGTAGTAAATTATATGACAAGGAGGTATAGATGGAAAAGATATAGTAAGTCCAAAATTAGTAGGGCAATAAATGTGCAGTCAGTAGGAAATTACTGGAATTAAATGGAGACATAAATGCGTTTAATGAGACTGATTAAGAAGTTTATTATGGTATTTATGAAGAAATCGAATAGACATAATAGGTTTAATTAGAACGAATAAATAAATGACACTAGCGATTGTCCAATTTGAATAATAATGACCCATTATTATGGACAATAGACATTTATGGGACGTAAGAGGGAAATAGAGAATTTAAGAATAAGCGTATAAGATAGGAATTAAATGCTAGGAGGCAGTATAATTTTCATAGTAGGAAATTATATAGACTTAATAATATGTTTAGGAAAGGCGTTGATTAGTGGGCCTAGCCTAAAATTTAGGCCTATGATAGTTGGCTTGGTTTAGTATGGGTTTGGATATGAGGTTAGTAAAGTTACATAACAAAAGTATGCCCTTCATCTAGAGGCTACCGGCAATTGTGTATATTTACTACCAATATGGGACATCTCCAACCATAGGGCCCAGGGGAAGGGATATGCGTTTGCATATAGGTAGAGGAAAATATACCAAGGGTTCGCCTCAGATTTGAAATATTAAATGACTCGATGCCTTTAAGGATGTCAATAGGTTTACTTTGGGGTGGAAGGTATTTAATGGTCGTGGAGTCTACCTCCTTCCTATATAAGAAGTCTTAAATAACTTACGATGGCACCCAATAGGGAAATGGGTTCTGCTTAGTTTATAACAAGATGTATTAAGTAATGAGCATTTTTCTTGACTTACATTAGGTTAGTCGAAACAGAATTTCGGCTATGGGAGGTTGATGGGCTATGTCAGTATTGTTGTTGTACAAGCATTTAGTAGTAGCATTGACATATAGGCTATGACACCAACAGTCCCAAATGATCGTTAGCAAAGACTTGGGTTATGCCCTATCAGATTTTACTTCCTACTAGTGTAGAATCCATATGAGATACACAAAGGCCTCATTATTTAATTAGTTGTTCGTTTATCGGAGGTGGACTAGTAACCCTTAGATAAGTTTTTGAGATGACTCGGTAATACGGTAATTAAATTATTAAGCTGTATCTAGGGCTCGTCGGTCTCTACTGCTAGAACGGATTGACTAGCAATTATAGTATGGAGAGCCCGCTTCGTATTTGAGGTATTAAATGGCTGTTGGGTCCGCCTCCTTCCTATTTAAGAAGTATTAAGTGGTCAGGGTTTTCTTTTGGGTAGTACAATGTTTAGATATATAAATATGTATATAGGCATATATATAGTTTTACCTCGGAGAAGGTTAGATGTATCATATGCATAGATGGAATTATACAGAATAGCCATGAATATTGGACATAACACTTAAATAGAAGTACATCGGCATAAATTACTGTTATGGATAAAGTATGTAATTTTACAGTCACAAAAACATTGGTTAATCCCCTTATAACAACCCATAAGATAGATTTAGAGGGACGGACCACTGGTATAAGACGGGGACTGTAGATGGTGAAGTCTTCTCATGCATGCTGGGCACTGGCAAGGTAATTAGATACTAAAGGAAAAATACCGATTCTAAGGTAGTAGCCATTGCAGCATATATGTTCTATTATATTTTTCTGTTCCACCGTGACTCATGTAGATAGCTCTCTGATATACTTATGTTTACTGCAGATTACCAAAACCAGCGTTTAATGGCCATGGGTTTCGATTTAGTCGAAATTCTGACCTATTAAGGCGCAGGTTGTTACACTTTGAGAGGGGATTTTTCCTTTTTCTTCATTGTACGAGGTGGGGGGGGGGTATGATTTGCTTCTACTAGGCTTGTGGCAGCTCTTAAGTGTAGAATAAAATTATACGAGTGCCATCCTCCTTCGGGGATCTTCTTATTTTCTAAAAAACATAATTTATTACTGATTCGAATAACCTTATTTAATTGTAAATTTAATAATAAAATAATTCATCAAATATATAATGATACACACACACACATACACACACATATATATATATGTATATGTTTGTATATGCTTACATACATATGCATACATACATACATTTATTAAAATAATAATAAAATTTAAACAATAATTGATGAAATAATTTTACCATAAATTCAGATAATAATTTTTGAAATTTTTATTTTTAAATCAAATATCAAATATTCAAATTAAACGTATAATGTCTTAGTATATTAATGTTAATCAATGGTGTTGATACGTAAATATTTATCGACAATACTAATATTAAATGATTAATGCACAATTTGTAGAGATCCACAACAAGCTCTAAAGGACGAAGAAGAAGTATCAAGTAGCTAGAAGAAAACTTGGGTTCTTGAGGGAAACCCTTAGAGATAAAAACATTGCCTACTTCCATAAGAAACTTAAAGTTATAGAGGCCAAAAGAAGCATCCTATCAATTCAAGATATGAACGGAGAAATGTTCACATCTCAGGCTGATATTTTTATAGCTTTTATTAGTTACTTCTCTAACATATTATGTGACAACCCACCTTTTTAACCCTTGGGAATGACACTTAATACATCCATGACATTCGTGTGTCATTGGCCAAGCATCCGAAAGATGAATTGTCGAGGGTAAAAAAAATAAAGAACAGAGTAGAAAATCTCACAAAGAAACCGTTAAATACATTATAACAGTGAAATAGTACATAAGGTTACTCACTAACATGAAGTTATCAAAGTTACACAAAAGTACTGCTAACGACCTAGGCGGTTATAGAAACCTACCTTTACATTTGCTGAATCAAAACATACATAGACAAACAAACTGAATAAACAATAGAAATAGATAGCTAAGTAGATAAAAGCATCCTGCTCGGACACCGTCTTTAAAAGAGCCCATAAAAGATCTGCTACTCTCGGACTACTCAAATAAAAAAGAGTACCCTAGAGTTTAGGGAAAACAAACAACTCGGTTCTAACAATATGTTTGGTATGAGTAAAACTCTAAACAATAGGTGTAATTAAACAACAACATATGAGACCACGCCGCCAAACGCGAAGCGAAACAGGTTTCCTCTTACAAGAACAACATCCAAACGTAAAGAATGGAAACAAACACTACACCACAAAGCTGTTTTAGCCACGCCCCTATCCGCCTTATTTGATACGGCTCAAAGCCGTATCAAATTTGATACGAGTAAAAGCCGTATCTAAACGTTTAGATACCGTTTTTAGCCGTATAAAATTTGATATGGCTTTGAGCCGTATCAAATTCGTTCCTTCCCTCGTTTTTTTTCGTTCTCCCCCAAATTCATTCCTTCCCTCGTTTTATTTCATTCTCCCCCAAATTCTTCCTCTGACTCACGACCACGCCTCAATTGAAGTTAATTACCGAAATTACCATTTGTTTCGTCAAATCTTCAGCGACTAATTCCGGCTATTCTCTCCTTCTTTCTCCTTAAATCACGTTTTAAAATAACAAGTTTCTTCAGCTCAAACTTCTATCAGCCGCCTTTCTTTTTCCTTCACGTAATCGGTGCTTTCAGGTATTCTGATGTTGTTTATTTTCCTTTCCATGTATTAGTATTTTTTTATTTTTTATTTATTTCTACTATTACGAGCATCAAGTACTTTATGCGGCTATGGGGGAAGAGTATAATTTGGTTATGGTATGATAGTCAGTAGAGCACAATATGTAGAAATTCTTGGTAATAAGCACAGCAAGTACGATAAGTGCTTGCACTTGTTTTTTTTTCAAGCTTCTTTTACTTTTATTTAACCACCAAGTTATATGACATTCCTAGAACAATATTTGAGGTGGTAGATTTCATTAGTTGACATGTTAAATTATTTGAATCAACCACGATGCCAATGTTCAAATAATATCGAAAGCTAGATCTGTAGGCAGATCATGTTTGCACTCATGCCTCAGAATTTGATGTTTCACCTACGTTAATTTGTTGGGGCAAGTTACTTTCTTGTTGTTATAATGTAGTATATGTAAGCGTTTGTAGGTTTCATTGACATGAATGCATTATATGTTAGAAATGACGGCAAGTTTTTTTTTTTGAAACGCAATTTTTCATTAAAATATTTACTCATAATATCCAAAAGAAATGTCAGCCTCATCAAGCAATCTCATTAGACGATAATTTCTTTCCATAATTTTATTTCATTTAAAATAATTCAATCAACATTTGAATCAACCTTTAAATTTGAAAATCACCAATTGAATTTAAAAAAACTAATTAATATTTAATTTTGATTTAAAGAGATTAAGTTGAAATATGGTTTAATAGGGTTTAATCGACGTCAAAATTCAACATTTTAACTTGAATTTGAACTCAGTTTAAATTGATTCAACCAGCATTTTATTACCTTATGTTTCACTATTACTACAATGAACCCATATAATAATAAGTTCTTGTTAATTTAATTATATTTATGCATAGGAAGTTAGATGTCCGAATTGGAAAATAATTAAAACATACTACTTAATGCATTTGGTCCTTTTCTGTTCGAATTGGAAAATAATTAAAACATACTACCATATAAGTCTGATCAAAAAGCTTCATGTATCTTGATCCTTTTCTGTTCGATTTGCTGCAATGTTATAACTGACATTTATGCCCAGCTCAAATAGCAAAACTGCATTTCCACTAATAATAGTCATCATCTAAAACATTCAAATTGTAAAGAGCTCTTTAAAACAAATCTTTGAACCCAATTTCTGATGAACTGATACTCAACAAAATTAACTAAGTTAAGCCAACACATGTAATACTGAATATACCGACGAACCGTATGGAGTCAAAGTGTAACGAGAATAGTCATTATTGAAATAACCCATCTTCCACAAAAAATATCATATTCCTTGTTATTTAATGTCCTAAAATTTATTTGTAAAATATAGGATTTTACATCAATCATGCAACAAAAGCTGCGGAACATTACTTGCATTACCCAAAATTATTTGTAATATATTTAAGCTCTCTGTTTTTTTAATATTCCATGTAAATTATTGTTTTTCTGAAAGATAGTACAATGTTAGCTTTCATAAGCAAAAATGTTTATGTATTTATTTCGGACTTTGAATCACTATCTTTGGAACTGGTTGAATGCTGCATTTGCTGGGAAAATGCTCTTTGTAATTTATATATTTGATAATATGTGTTGTATTTAGACCGTTATAGTTGTAATTTGTAATAGTCTATGTATGTTGAATCATTAATATTTTGTTAAATCTGTACAATTTCAAAATTAAGTTTCGGTTAACCATTTATACGTTAACAGCAAACCAATAAAAAATTTCGGTTAACCATTTGTTCAGTTAACCATTCAAACAAAATGGTTAATCAATTTAATATGATGGCTAACCGTGGTTAATATTAACTAGTTCGGTCGGTATTGACCACCCCATACTAACGGTTAACCAAACCACTCATGAATTTCGGTTAATCGAAAATATTAACCGATATGATCGGTTAACTGACCGTGCCTACCCCTAGTAAATTCCACTCAACCAAAGTCAGTTGATCAACTGAGTCGAATCGAAGATCATGAAGTTGCATCAACTGGTCAACTGGTCCACTATCACTGGTCGATCGATGGAGCTAATTACTGGGTATTAAACCCAGTTTCTAATGCAATTTGCTTTATATTTAGTTGCTTTGTTTTGTGGATCCTCGAGCTTGTTATTGGTTATGATGTCCTTTGATTTTAAATGGCTATTAATTGTTGAAGATTTAAATTATAGTGAGATTGATTTTTAGAAAATACATCTACCATTATGTAAATAAAGAGTTTTGTTTTAAAAGAATTGAGAATAAGAATTTAACGTTTATAAATAATTATGAATAGTAAATATATATACTATTATGTATATAAAGATTTTGTTCTAAAGGAATTAAAATAATATTTTAAAGTTGATAAATAATATTTGTATATCTTGTTTAGGTTGTAAGATTTCATTTCAATCTGTCATCTTTGTATATCATGTTTGTACTTAATAAAGTACATGTATTTTCTATTTTTAGGAATTTTGCTAAAGTAATTTCTGTTCTTTTCATAGATTGGGACTGGATTTTATTTAATCTACTTATTAGGAGGTAGCGAGCAACCGTATCAAACTTCTTACTAAGGTGCTACGGCAAAGTTTATTTGATTAATACACTGAGAACTGATATTTGTATTTCAGGATCCATTGTTCTGCTAAGCTACTTTGTGAACAACATGCAACCTTTAGTCATCCTACTAGCTTAAACTACGTTTTGTTAGCTCCCATGTCTTTTATCTATGCATTTAAAGCTACACCTTTATGCATCAGATTTGCAATATACCAACCGTTGTTGTCAAAATCTGAAACTCTTACAAATTCAACCCCATTTTAAATCAAATTCCTTCCATTAAGATTCAATTCATAAATTTAGATTCAAAGCTAAACTAAACTATAGTTGATTAAAATCATTCAATCCATGTTGAAATAAAAAATACCAAGATGTTCGCTTGAATCTGTATTAAAAAAAAATCTTTCTGTAAACAAAATAAAGATGAAGCAACAATTTTTTTTTGGGTTTTTGATTTACCGTAGAAACTCAAACATCAAAATCAAATCTATACTATAGGATTAAAATTGAGTTGTTAAACTCTTTTCTCCTCAACAATCTATACTATAAGATTAAAATTGAGTTGTTAAACTCTTTTCTCCTCAACATGTTGCTTTTTTCTTCCTGCGTTACACATGTCTCGTTAGAATTCTCAAATATTTGCCTTCTCAAATGCTAATATAACAATGTCACCATTTCATTTTCTGTTTCTTTAGTATATGGCCTAAAAGCTGTAAATTATTAATCAAAGTAGAGGTTTTTTTATAAAGAAAAATGATAACTCTATGCGTATTTTGATTGAGCGTTCTATCAAATGTGTCAAAAGATGATTACTATCTTTTCCACTGTTGCAAGTTAAAGTTTGAATTACTTTTATATATATACTATGTTTTGCAATAGTTCATACTCTGATATTTTATTATTAAAAGTTTATTAATAGTTCATACTCTTTATTATTAACAAACACAACAACAACAAGTTAAAGCCTTTAGTCCCAAAAGGCTTTAATTTATTTTAGAAAATACAACAACATACCCCTTGGATGCAAAGTTATGCGTAGAAGAGAAAGAAGTGAAGTGCTGTCGAAATTAAAGCATTTAGTCCCAAAATGGCTTTAATTTGTTTTAGACAGAAGTGAGGTGTTGTATAAATTTTTTTGATTGTATGATTAATTAAGATAATGTTAGACAGAAATAACTTACCAAAACAAAATTCGTTGGTTTTCGTTTATATTTAAGTTGATTACATCGCAAATATATTATATTTACATCTAATGTTCTAATATATATGATATAGGAGGGCAATATGTCTTTCAGTATAGACAAAAAGTGGATAAATGAATCTGATCAAAGATCTACATACTATATAGACGGGGTGAAGAAGTTTATTAGTTTTGTTGATGAAAACGGTGGTAAGAAAGGAGTGTATTTATGCCCATGCACTCGGTGCAAAAATATGAAGACGATCAAATTAGATGACATTCATTTTCATTTGCTTAGATGGGGTTTTATCCGATTATATACCGTATGGTATTTTCATGGGGAAAAAAGGGCAGAGAAGGAAAAACAACAACCAGTTAGTCATGCCACAAGTACCGACGAGTTTGAATATATTATGATGGAAGATCTAGTCAATGATGCAGATAGATTTCATCATTTTCAACCTGAAAATCCGTTGTTTGATCATGCTAATGTTGGAGAGCCGTCTACGGTTGATGGAAATTGGCAGGCCAATGAAAGTAAGAAGTATAAATCACTTTTTGGTAGCGCAAAAGAGCCACTGTATCTTGCATCTTGGGTGAAAGTTTCTATTTTGCATTATTTGTTGCTTTTATATTGATCGTGGGAGCTTGTAATACATTTTGCAACTATAGGAAGTGTGAGTGCAAATATGCTTCAGAAGGTACAGCTCAATTGCAACTGGCATTCGTGCATGAAAGAATATCATGTTTCATTATTTTAGCTCATTTTTCAAAGCATAAGAATCAATTAACATGCCAAATAACTCACAGTCATCAGAAATTCCATGTCTTATTGCTAGTTTAGTTGCTTTAAGTTTGCTCAGTAACATAAAAATTGGATTTCCATGAACATTTGTACTTACAGATTTTTGTATAATTTCATTATAATCCTGAATGCTTTTTACTCAGTCTAGTCATTTTAAACTATTAGTAGTCAGTGCACTAGCAGTTTGTTTATTTTGTAACTGTAAACATGATGATTACTTTTTCATTTAAATTATGTAATTAGTTACATTAGTTATGTATGCTACTGACTGGGATTTGTGGTTTATTTGAATATAGGCGGCGGATGTAATAAGGTTGTAGCTTGGGTCTCGTTATTACATCACTCTAATTTCGATCATTAAAATAACCTTCTGCTGGATAGAAACTTAAAATTCTTGATTTTTTTACTATTTACATCTTCCACTATCATTTGATCATAATCTGGAATTGATGAATCTGCCTTAACATGTTGATTAGCAGGTGTAAGGATAGTTTCTAAAGGTTGAAATGTTGATTCGGAATCTCCAGATGCTACTGCCGTTGAGGTTGATGGTATATTCTTTGAATTCAGACAGTCAAAACAGTTAGCAAGTGGAATGGTAGATGTAGTATTGTACTTATGTAGTATGGTATATTCTGTTGTTGGGTATTTTATCTCTGTTCATGGGTAGTTGTATTATCCGCATGTTTATAGGCAAACATGGACTTCGCATCAGACTGTTTGACTTTACTTGTAATTTCATTATTCAAACTCATTTCTTCATTCTGTACTATTTGTTTTGGTTGCCATGTATTTATAGTGATAATTGTACAATGTTCTACATCATGTCCATATAGTTTGCATGCTGAAAAATATTTCAGTTTATATTTATACTCTAGCAATACATAATCCATATTGTTATCAGACCTTTGAATATGCACTTTGTCTGGATAATTGAAAGATGCATGCATATTGTTATCAGACCTTTGAAAGATGTAATATCTACTTCACTAATTAGATACGGCCCATGGCCGTATCTAATTCACTAATTAGATACGGTCCATGGCCGTATTTAATTCCATATAGTTTGCATGCTGAAAAATATTTTAGTTTATATTTATACTCTAGCAATACATAATCCATATTGTTATCAGACCTTTGAATATGCACTTTGTCTGGATAATTGAAAGATGCATCCATATTGTTATCAGACCTTTGAAAGATGTAATATCTACTTCACTAATTAGATACGGTCCATGGCCGTATCTAATTCACCAATTAGATACGGTCCATGGCCGTATCTAATTCACCAATTAGATACGGCCCTTGGCCGTATCTAATGAATAAACACGCTTCCATTTGATACGACTTACGGCCGTGCCTAATGGCATTAGATACGGCCCTAAGCACTGCCTAATTCGCCTTTCTGGTGTAGTGAAATAATTAAACACCACGAAGAATGTTGGACTCTTCCTGATGCAATTAAGGAAAACAAATCCTAAGGTTCGAATCAAACAAGGAGAAAAGGAATTTTCCAACAATGACTAAGGGTGCACCTCCTTACTGAAAGTATACCTATAGAATATATACTTGAGAACTACGATGGCTCTCGAACACGTCCAAGCCGGACCCCGCTAACGGTTATCGAGAATCTGAGTATTTCCCATATTAATACGTAAATATCCAAACCAAATCTAGAGCAGATATGACAATACCCTAATGGGAGCAACCCCATATAGCTTAGCTTCCACTCGCTCTTTGGGTTTAGCCATTTTCGACAAAGGACAACAAAGCCCAAGTGAGCAACACATCATCTTAGAGTGATAAAATACAAAGAAGTCCGAGGTAATCGATAGTCGACAAATCGACTATTGAAGATAAAAAAATGATCATATATGGAAATTAAATCTTATATACTCACCACCACTCATTGATTTCAAACTTTTACTATCCCTTGGTTAACAATGATGTTGGACAAGTTAAGGTAGTGTTACCTCAAAGTCATGTCTCAACGTACATTCATAACTATCGGGACATCGACGAGTCTCCCCCTTCGACGTTTAGTGTTAAGTATACAACTAAATCCTTTCCATATAAGTGATATCGCTTTATGATTAATTCATTCCTATAAACGAATCATACTTTTACTTTTAAAATCGAATTCGTGCTTAGGCTTCACTTTCACAATTACTAACCTTAAACAGCTTTGTTAAAAAGGGTTCATCAACTTAAAACCAACATTATTAAAAGATTTAATAACTTAAAACATCCTTATTAAATTTATTAATTAGCTTTAACTATCATTAATAAGAATGATTAATTATCTTTAAAACTTTGTTAATTAATTTTAAAAACCATCAATAAAGGGGTTAATCACTTTTTAAAACATCATTAATTAAATTAATTAATTAAATTTGAACATCGTTAATTAAAGTGATTAATTAATTTTAAAACAACATTGATTAAAAATGATTAATTAATTTAAAATATCATTAATGGAAAAGATTAATTAAATTTAAACTAATTAATTAACTTTAAAAGTCATTAACTAAAAAGGGTTAATTAATTTTGACAACCATTAATTAACTTTAACCCACCATTATTTAAATGACCAATTAACCTTAAACATCATTAGATAAAATGATTAATTAATTTTAAGTATCATTAAAAAAGTAATTAATTTTAAACACATCATTATTAAATTAATTAATTAACCTTAATCCTCATTTATTTAAATGATTAGTTTAAATTTAAAAATCATTATTAAAATGGTTAATTAAATTTAAACTCATCATTATTCAAAAACTTAATTAACTTTGTAAAACAAAACCCAAGCTCGAGAATAAACCAAAAGGTTTCATAGAAATATTGTTTTCCAAAAATGCCGATACAGCGATAGTCGCTATACCGATACTTTTTATAACTACTTTTATGTCATTTGACTTACATCCAAACATCACATCACATAACACAAGTATGACATATGCACAACGGTAAACATATCCAAAAACAAAGAGAAAGCATCACTTAAACAATTTACATCAAACTTTATAACCAGTTTAACTTACTAATTGACTACCAAAAATATCATCTTTTTAAAGCACATATCAAGTCAACAACATTACATCCAAATATAACTAATCAAGCAACTAAATTAGTGATAAGATTATGAAGAAAAATAAAGTTCAAAATTTTAGTTAAAAAGCGAGCATTACTCACCAAAACGACCACTAAATCAAACCGAACTTTCACTAAAAATCGGATCAGCCTTAGATCTTGGTTTTGCTTTGGAAAGACTTGATTGTTATGAGCTGGGGGGGGATATGGTACAGTCTAGGGTATGGAAATGCTCTGCTAGGGAGTGGATGAGGGGTGTATGGAATTGTTTTGTGAAGTGGAATGTAGAAGTGGATGGAAGAGGTTTTAAACAAGGTTTTAGAGTTTAAAACTGAATGAAACTAAGATTTTTAAATTTTAGAAATTCATGAAAGCCATGAAAGTTTTGTGACGTTTCTGGAGGAAGTTAAAAAATGAAAATGGAATGATAAAAATGAGAGGAAAATGAAGGAAATTGGTTTTATATGAATTATATTAAGGGAATTACCAAACTACCCTTATGGTACATAACCTCCACTTAAATTTTGCCACCTCCCTCTCATGCTCCCTCCTCCCTTTGACCATGTGAATTTGGTCCCTCCTTCATATGTTGAGCCAACATGCATTAATAACCAAGGTACTTTGTGTTTTTAGATGTTTTTATGGATGTGACACTTGCTTTTTCCATTTTCATTTTTATTTTAAGTTTTGAAAATCAAGTCACATTTAACTTTCATTAACTTAATTAAATGTATATTACTGTATATAATCCAAATTTATTTATATGAGTATGTTTATAGGCACACTATAGTGTTTAAAATATTTTCGACAACTTGTAGATGATGAAAAGCAGAAAATTCGAAAAATGATTTTCGATCATATTTTCGATTTTTCTTCGAACTAAATATTTTTGTAAACAAATTTTGAAAACTATTTCACAATCACTAGTTATTATTTAAAACATTTTTATTTTAGTTATAAAATTAATTATTTAAAAATATATTAAATATCCATATTTTAAAGTGATTAATTTACAAGTCGTTACACTCTCCCCCTTTAAAAGAATTTCGTCCCCGAAATTGACACTCAAGGAGATAAATAAAATAATTCAAAAGGGCATATATTACATCATGAAACCCATAAAACAAATACACACAAAGCAACTATATCACAGCTGTGCATACATAATACATAAAAACAAACAATCAAATATCCTAACATCAACTCACGATATGCATCCTCGTACAATCTTCAGTCTCCCAAGTGCAATCTCTAGGATCTTCGCCCCACTGAACCTTCACAAGATTCTCATCCTTCATCCTCAATCACTTCATATCTCGAGCGATGATACAAATGGGCTGGTTAAGAATGGTTAGGTTAAGCAGAAATTCCAAATCAACTTGTTGTGTCGGTTCCACTATCGTTGAAGGTCATGTACATACTTATGTAAATGAGATACGTGAAATACGTTGTGCACATCCAATAGTCTATATGGTAACATCACTCTATAAGAAAGTCTACCAACCCAATTTAGAATGGGAAAAGGGCTAATAAATCGAGGGGCTAGTTTCCCTGATTTTCCAAACCTCACAATACTCTTCAACGAAGAAACCTTAACAAACACCGAATCTCCCATTGAGAACTCAAGATCCCTATGCCTTTGATCCACATAACATTTTTTTTCTAGCACCTCCTTCATCTTCCTTCGGATATTAGCTGCCTTCTCACTTGCTTCTAAGATCATATCAGGTCCATGAACAATTATATCCCCGCATTAAATCCAACATGAAGGAGAACAGCATGGACGACCATATAGAGCTTTAAAAGGGGCCATGCCGATACTTGCCTGATAGCTGTTGTTGTAAGTGAACTAGACCAAGGGTAAATAATCTTCCTAAGAACCTACAAAGTCAAGAATGCATGCTCGCAATAAATCCTCCAAGATCCGGTTCACTCTCTCCGCCAGCCTATCTATCCGGGGATGGTAAATTGTACTCAGACTCAGCTCCGTCCCTAAGGCAGTTTGCAGTCCCTCCCAGAACCTGCTAGTGAATGTTGGGTCTCGGTCACTTACAATACTACAAGGAATACCATGAAGTCTCACATTCTTCTTCACATACAAACTAGCCAGACTCTAAGCAGTCCTAGTCGACCTAACAGAAATGAAATGAGCGCTCTTGGTCAGCCGATCTACTATAACCCAAATACCTTTGTTCCCTATTCTTAACCTAGGAAGTCCATCAATAAAATCCATAGAGATGTGCTCCCACTTCCACTTCGGGATTTCAAGTTGCTGAAGCAGTTCGGCTAACTTCTATTGGTCATTCTTAACCTGTTTGTAGTTTGCACACTAATTCACAAAGATCGAAACATCTCGCTTCATCCCCTTCCACCAGAAAACTCTATTCATATCCTTGAACATCTTGATTACTCCTGGACAGAAAGATAACTTTGATCGGTGACATTCAGTTAACACTTCTCTTCTAAGACCATTAACATTTGGAACACAGATATCTGTCCATTCTTAATACTCCTCAAGGATCAATCTCAAAACTAGAAACAATACTTTCTGAACATCCTTCTTGAGTTAAGCCAAAATAGGATCTTCTTCTTGACTAGCTGCAATCTTAGCCATCAACACTGGCTTGACTTCTAAGTTGGAAACCATCACAAAATTCCTACTCAATGCATCCGCAACAGCATTCGCTTTCCCAAGGGTGTGTAGAATTTCCAAATCATAAGAAGCAAGAAACTCCAGCCATCCCTGCTACCTCAAATTCAAATCTTTCTAGGTAAAAAAAACACTTTAAAGATTTATGATCTGTGACACTAAAACTTTTCTCCCAAAAGATAATGCCTCTATATCTTAAGTGCAAAGACAACTGCTAAAACCTCCAAATCATGCATAGCATAATTTTTCTCAGATAGCTTCAGCTGTCGACTCGCATAGGCAATAACCTTCCCTTGTTGCATTATAACTGCTCCTAAACTGTATATACTTAAGCCTTCACTCCCATCTGGAATAATCAAAAGAAGAGTGCTAGTCTACTTCTCTTTCAATTGCTTGAATGCTTGATCACACTTAGATTTCCACATGAACTTAACATCTTTCTTTGTAACTTTGTCAGACAAGAAGTAATCTTCGAGAAATTTTTGATGACTTTCGGTAAAAACCAACCAATCTCAAGAAACTTCTGACCTCTGTCGCATTTTCGAGCTTCTTCCAGTCTTGATCCATAACTACTTTAGCTGGGTCCACTGATATGCCTTCTCCCGAAACTACATGCCTCAAAAACCTAACTTAAGTTTTCCAGAAATGGCACTTAGAAAACTTTGCTTTCAAAACATGACTTCATAAAGTATTTAGAATGACTCAGAGATGATACTTGTGCTCTTCCTCCATCTTAGAATAAAAAAGAATACCATCAATGAAGTTGAGGGTAAATTTATTAAGAAAATCCTGGAATACTTGATTCATTAAGTCCATGTAATAAGCGGGTGCATTAGTCAGTCTGAGTGGTATGACTAACCACACATAAAAACTATCAAGGGTACGAAAAGCTTAAGGGCACACTCTCTTCTGCTACCCTTAATTGGTGAAAACCAGTGGCAAGATCCAGTTGAGAAAATACCCGAGCACCGTGGAGCTGGTCAAACATAACGTCAATCCTAGGTAAAGGATACTTATTTTTGATAGCCCTCTTATTTAACTCTCGCTAGTCTACACATAACCTAAGAGAACCGTATGCCTTTGTAACAAAAACTATTGGCGATCCCCAACTCGATATACTACACCAGATCAAACCCTTCTGCAATAAGTCAAACATCTGCTTCTCTAATTCCCTTCTCTCTTTCGGGACCAACCTTTAAGGAGGTTGTACAATCGGTCTGGTTTCTGGAATCAAATTAATATAGAACTTCACTTCATAGTGAGGAGGTAACCCTTGCACTTCATCGAAATATCCTTGAAGTCCAAACAATCGGTATATCTCTTATCTCCTCTTTAGCCACTTCAAGAAAATTGTGGGAACTACTTATTAGGCCTCTTACAACGTATACTAATGCTTCTTCCTACTGCATCCTTTACTATGGTTGTTCTCCTAACACAATCCAAGATAGCTTCAAACTTAGATAACCAATCCATACCCAACAATACCCTAAACCCCATAAACCCAAGAAAAAATAAGTCAGAAGAAAAGGGCTGATCTCGATAATAGATGGGCACATTCAAACACATAATGTCAAGATTCGTCGGACCCCCAATTTGGTTTGACATACAAAGAGCGTATTCAGAAGGATGGATATAAGGTTAAGCTTAGCAACAAGATCAACTGAAATAAAAATATGGGAGGCACCGGTATCAAACAACACTATTATAGGAATATAAGAAATGAATAATGTACCGTGCAACACCTACTTTCTCTTTTGATCCATAGAAGTAGGTGGTATCTCCTCAATAGTGAAAGCTTGTCCTTGCGACTTCTTCTTTGGGAAGCAGCATTCATTCTTCATATGTTCCAGCTGGTCGCAGTCGAAACAAGAGACACTTGGACACTGATTTGCATAGTGGCCCATCTTGTTGTATTTAAAATAAAGAACATTGACCAAGTTGGGCTACTTCTTTTGAGTTGGAGCCCTATCCCTGGGTTTCTTTCCTACCCGCTACTTCTTCCCTTTAAGCTTGCACTTGAAATTTAGCTTATTTGCAACTGGGATAACTGATAAAGTTTGGGCACTAACTGGTGGAACTACCCCTTTTGAATACCTTGCTTAATATCCAAAGCTTTGATCTTTAAAGCCATACTGATAAGATTGGTAAAGCTACCATTAACATGATTGGTCATCTCATGATAAAATTCTAGCCGCAGTCCTTCCACAAACATCTCATTCTTTTTGAGTGGCGTGTCTATCAATCCTGGATCGAAGTGAGATAGTGCATTGAATCTATGCTCATACTACGTCACTATCATATCACCTTGCTTCAACTCCATGAAACTCTTGAACAACCGAGTCCTCCTTGCTTCCAGAATAAATCGAGCTTCGAAAACTTCCTTAAAATGAGCCTAAGGAAAATCATCCTTTGGGGTATTAACTGTCATCGAATCCCACCAATCCATTGCTGACTTTTAGCGCTGTCGTGATGCCAATAATCACTTCCTAGCATCTTCTAACTGCAGATCTCCAAAAACCCTTTCATAAGAACGGAACCACGTTTGAACTCCGAGAATATCTTTAGTCCCAAAGAAAGGTTTACCACCCAAAGAAGTATAATTCTTGCAAAGAGCCATAAAGTTATGAGACGGTTGAACTTGCACTACTGCTTCTTCTACCAGCTCTACAACTAGCATATTTCTAGCAGCTCTACTATTTATAGCTATGCTGATTCTAGATTCTCTCCCTCCTCTTCCTCTTGTACTCATTTTCAACCACCTAAACAATGACAGGTATCATTAGAATACAAAGATAAGATCAAAATGATTTAAGGGAAACAACTCCAAAGGATCGAAAACGAATCTTTAGGATGGGTGATACAAACGCACTCTCAAGATTAACTCATTTTAGGGCTCTTCTCACCCTATCTCTAATGAATTGTACCATAATCAAGCAAAGGTGTTCGTTTAACCAAAGCTTTGATACCAATTGTGATGACCCACCTTTCTGACCCCTGGAAACGACACTTAATACATCCAAGGCATTTGTGTGCCGTTACCCAAGCATCCGAAAGATGAATTGTCGGGGGTAGAAAAAGAAAAGAACAGAAAATCTCACAACAAAACTGTTAAATATATCATAACAATGAAATAGTACATAAGGTTACTCCCTAACATGGAATTTGTTACATAAGAGTACTACTAACAGCGTAGGCAATTATAACAACTTGCCTTTACACTTGTTGAATCAAAATACACATACACACATAAGCTGAATAAACAACGAAGATTGATAGCTAAGTAGATAAAAGCCTCCTGCTCGGACGCCATCTTCAAAAGAGCCTATAAAATACTTGCTACTCTCGGACTACTCAAATAAAAATGAGTAGCCAAGAGTTTAGGGAAAACAAACAACTCGGGTCAGATAATATGTCTAGTGTGAGTAAAACTCTAAATAATATATAGGTTTAATAAAAAAAATAACATGTGTGACCACGTCGCCAAATGCAGAACGAGTTTCCTCTCACATATACAACATCCAAATGTAAAGAATGGATATAAATAATTAAAGTTCGCGAAGAGTGCTGAACTCTTCTGGATTCAATTAAGGAAAACAAATTAGAAGGTTCGAATCAAACAAGGAGAAAGGGAATTTACAACAAGGACTAGGAGGGTGCACCCTCTTACAAAAGTATACCTCTAGAATATATACTTTAGAACTACGATGGCACTCGGACACGTCCAAGTTGGATCCTGCCAACGGTTACCAAGAATCCAAGTATTTCACATCTTAGTGCACAAATATCCGAACCAAATCTAGAGTAGATATGACAATAACCTGATGGGAGCAACCCTATATAACTTGGCTTCAACTCGCTCTTGAGGTTTAGTCATTTTCAACAAAGGATAACAAAGCTTAAATGAGCAACACATCCTCTTAGAGTGACGAAATACAAAGAAGGCTGAGGTAATCGAATGTCGACAAATCGACCATCGAAGATAAAAACGATCGTATATGGAAATTAAATCTTATATACTCACCACCACTCGTCGATTTCAAACTTGTACTATCCTTTAGTTAACAATGATGCTGGACAAGTTAAGGTAGTGTTACCTTAAGGTCATGTATCGGCGTACATTTTTAACTACCGGGATAGAGACAATTATCTTACTTCGACGTTTAGGCTTACGTATACAACTAAATCCTTTCCACATAAGTGATATCACTTTATGAAAATTAATTCATTTCCATAAACAAATTAAAATTTTACTTTTAAAACCGAATCTGTGCTTGGGCTTCACTTCACACGTATTAACCTTAAACAGCTTTGTCAAAAAGGGTTCATTAACTTAAAACCAGCATTATTAAAAGGATTTCATAACTTAAAATATCCTTATTAAATTGATTAATTAGCTTTAACTATCATTAATAAGAATAATTAATTATCTTTAAAACTTTGTTAATTAATTTGATTAATTAACTTTAAATACCATTAAATAAATGGGTTAATCAATTTTTAATACATCATTTTTCAAATTAATTAATTAAATTTAAACATCATTGATTAAAGTGATTAACTAATTTTAAAATATAATTTATTCAAAATGATTAATTAATTTAAAATATCATTAATGGAAAAGATTAATTAAATTCAAACTAATTAATTAACTTTAAAAGTCATTAATTAAAAAGATCCTAATTAATTTAAACACCGTTAACTAAAATAAT
This sequence comes from Allium fistulosum, assembly GCA_030737815.1. NCBI lineage: Eukaryota > Viridiplantae > Streptophyta > Magnoliopsida > Asparagales > Amaryllidaceae > Allium > Allium fistulosum. Next base: position 343,661,039 of record CM060904.1, read on the forward strand.
TTATTAACTATAACCCATCATTATTTAAATGATTAATTAACTTTAAATATCATTAGATAAAATGATTAATTAATTTAAGTATAATTAAGAACAATTAATTAATTTTAAACACATCATTATTAAATTAATTAATTTACCTTAATCCTCATTTATTGAAATGATTAATTTAAATTTAAAAATCATTATTAAAATGGTTAGTTAAATTTAAACTCGTCATTATTCAAAAACTTAATTAACTTTGTAAAACAAAACCCAAGCTTGAGAACAAACCAAAAGGTTTCGAAGAGATGGTGTTTTCCAAAAGTGTCGATATAGCGATAGTTGATAACCGACATTTCTATAACTACTTTCATGTCATTGACTTAGATCCAAACATAACATCACATAGCACAAGTATGACATATACACAATGGTAAACATATTCATGAACAAAGAGAAAGCATCACTTAAACAATTTACATCAAACTTTATAACCAGTTTAAGTTACTAACCAACTACCAAAGCTGTCGTTATTTTAGAGCACATACCAATTCAACAACATACATAAAAATATAACTAACCAAGCAACTAAATTGGTGACAGGATCATGAAGAAAAATTAAGTACAAAATTTTAGTTAAAAAGGCGAGCTTTACTCATCGAAACGATCACTAAATTAACCGGACTTTCACTAAATCTCGGGTCGGCCTTAGATCTTGGTTTTGCTTTGGAAATAATTGGTTCTATAGGCTAGAAGGGCAATATGGTTCGACCTAAGGGATGGAAACACTCGACCAGTAGTGGATGAGGGGTGTATGGAGTTGTATTGTGAAGAGGGGATGTAGAAGTGGGCGGAGGAGGTTTTAAACAAGGCTTTAAAGTTTAAAAGCGAATGAAACTAAGGTCTATAAATTTTAGAAATTCATGGAAGCCATGAAAGTTTTGTGAAGTATTTGGAGGAAGTTAGAAAGTGAAATTGGGATGTTAAAAATGTGAAGAAAATAAAGGCAATTGGTTTTATATGAATTATATTAAGGGAATTACCAAACTACTCTTCTCGTACATAACCTCCACATAAATTTTGCCACCTTACTCTCCATGCTCCCTCCTTCCTTTTCCCATGTGAATTTGGTCCCCTTCGTATGTTGAGCCAACATGCATTAATAACCAAGGTACTTGTGATTTTATATGCTTTTGGGAATGTGACATTTACCTTTTCCATTTTCATTTTTATTTTAAGTTTTGAAAATCAAAAGTCACATTTAACTTTCATTAACTTAACTAAATGTATATTACTATATATAATCCAAATTTATTTATATGAGTATGTTTATATGCACACAATAGCATTCAAAACATTTTTGACAACTTTTAGATGACGAAAAGCCAAAAATTCAAAGAAAGATTTTCGATCACATTTTCGATTTTTCTTCGAACTAAATATTTTTGTAAAAAAAATTTGAAAACCATTTCACCATCACTAATTATTATTTAAAAAAGTTTTATTTTAGTTATAAAATCCTTTAATTAGTTATTTAATAATATATTAAATATTCGTATTTTAAAGTGATTAATTTACGAGTCGTTACATATTGGGAAACCCTAATCTTGTGCATATTGACCTCAATCTAATCAACTCTCTAAATATCCCTTATATGTTAACCAAAGACTCTAATCTTCTAATTCAAGCACTACTGAATCAAAAATAAAGTGAGCCTTATTATCTCTAAACACTTTTAGAATGGAGGACCTGATGAGTTTAACACCCACTTCTTCATTAAACGTTGAAACGTTATTGACCTTAGTTTTCCAAAAGCCTATCATCACTTCTTCAAATATGGAGTATTGCTCGGAGGTATCAGTGCATTTAATAATTTTTTAATTCCAAAAGTGGATAATCCTTCTAAATTTTGTGATTATTGACCAAAAAGTTGTTGCGATATCATTTATAAATACATATCCAAAAGCATAGCTTCTAGAAACCGTGTTTTCTTCAAAAGAAAATATCCAACAATCAAGCAACCTTTCTCAAAGGTGGATCAATCAATGATAACATTCTACTGTCTCAGGAGTTTTTAAGGGCATGTAATAGAAAATCATTTCTTCTAGATGCTTGATCAAGCTGGATGCGAATAAAGCATTTGATACCCTCCAATGGTCTTCTATTGAAGCAATTCTATCCTGCATCGTTTATAACTTGGATTTATGCCAGCATCCACACTCCTACTTATTATATGGTAGTTAATGGTTCAACTAAGGGTTACTTTAAAGGCACATAGGTTATTAGGCAGGGTGATTCCCTTTTTTCCTATATTCTCATAGTTGTCATGGAAGTTCTTAATCGCTTAGCGAATAAAGAAGTCGAAGCTAAGCAATGTAACCTCATCCTAATTGTAAGAACCCTAAAAATAACATTCCTTTATGTTTGCTGATGACTTGATATGCTTCACTAAACCCAATCATAAGTCCTTATTATTTTTTTGCACATTCTTGAAAACTTCATCTTCTTATCTGGTCTATCAACAAAAATAAACCCAGTCATACACAACTTTCTTATGATAGTAGTGTTGACGCCATAAATGGGAATCAACACCCAATAGAATCTCATAGCGATTAAACAATGAATGAAATTAAAACATAACATAAAAAGTAAATGAACACACATATTTTTTATAGTGGTTAGACAATCGCCTACTTCATATTTTTATTGATCTTGCGCTTGATTAGGATTACAGAAATGTTTTTATCAGATTGGATCCATTAGAACAAGAGTGAAGAATAAGAATGGCAGAGCCTAGGCAGTAGAAAGAAGGATCCTCTTCATGGAGAATGGTAGTTATATTTATAGGGAGAGATGATGAGATATTTCGCTAAGGTCTTGGTAGAAGGCTCTCTCAGTCCACATGGCCTACCATAACGATCGGTGGCCTTAACTTGATAATTTGGAACGATCGGCTAAAGTTCCACTGATGGATATTTTGGCTTCCAATTCATGTGTGAACGTTTTTAGGGGGTCCCACATGCCCTTTGAACTTGTCTCTAAAATACGAAGTCAATATGAGTTGCAGATTATGAGATATGGATCAACTTTTTCTATACTTAGAATGTTCACCGATCGTTATGAAGGATCAGCAAATAATGATCAGCCAAAAACGATCGGCTATCTTCATATCTCAAGATCTTGACGTGTGATCGTTTTTGTAGGCTCCACTCTTCAAAATACCAAGGCTCTAAAAGTCTCAAGTGAATTGGCCTTGTAGATTTTGAGATATCGATCGATCTCCGCTGATTTGAGCTGTTTTTATGGATCGATCCATATAAATCCTTGCTTTGTCCGTAACTCGAGCATAAGAACTCCGATCGACTCTAAATTTGAAATGTAACTTCATAGGGCTATGCTAGTCACTTTATGCTGATTGCACCACTATTGGGATCCGGTCCAAATCTTCTTGACCATTGTTCATAGTATTGTATATAATCATTCCCAAGGTTGATAACCATCCGTTCTTAGCCAAGTCGATGGTATCACGGGCTTGCCAAAAGGAAGGATAACATTTGCCCCTCAAAGTACGTCTTATTTGAACATGACATGCTTTGAATCACCATAAGCTTCAATCGTTGAAAAGGATTCCTTTCAGTTTATTGAATGGTCTCTAGCCTTCCATTGAGTCGCCTTTACTGATTGTTGCATTTTTTTTGCTCTTCATGAGTATTGGTCGATTTCTAACAGTATAAATTCAGGATTGTATACTATCAGTTACTATCTGTGTCCGGTTCTACGAGGCTAGTAAGCTTTGGCTATCTGATCCATCTTTTCTCCAATAAATCTAGATGAAAATTCAATTTCTATCAGTTTCAAGAAATTGAATTTTTAGAATGTACACGTGTACGTTCAGGCACACATTATTATCATTGGCTCCCGGATGCGTTTGTATGCTCACAAGTTGTCACTAGTTCCTTATAGTTTATTTGTTATTGGATTGCAATTCCTTGTTTTTACCTTTTTTATAATAAAGTGGGGGTCGTAATAAGTCACTTGATGGGAAGGGATTTTAGGTTCTACAGGAATGACGGCCTCAGAGCTGTAGGCAAGGGCCAATGGAGTATGGCTAGTCATGGACTTATGGGTGGTTCTGTAAGCCCATAATGCTTGTGAGGCTTCATCTACCCACTTGCCTCTAGCTTTTTCCAAATGTTTCTTCATAATCGACTGTATGATTTTCTTGAGGGTGAGAAACTGCCACAAATCTATTTTCAATATAATGCCGACAACAGAAGTCTTTGAATGTGGCACTATCGAATTGGGTTCCATTATCAGTTACAATGGTTCATGGAAGGCGAAAATGATAGATGATGCTATGGACAATGAAGTTGATTACTTTCTTCATCGTGATTGTAGGTAAAGGTTCAGCTTTAGCCCATTTGGTGAAGTAATCCACTACTGCAATGGCATACTTCGCTCCATCTTTAGAGATTGGTAAGGAACCGATAATATTAATGCCCCAAGTGGCAAAAGTCCATGTACTGACCATTCATGTAACTTCTATTGGCGGAGCTCTTAGAACTTTTGGCAAACATCTAGCACTCGTCGCATTGTCTAGTGCGATCAACTGCATCTCATTTGACAGATGGCTAGTAATATCTGTAGTGGAGTATTTTCTTTATCAGGGTTTGCCCCCTGGTGTGATCGTCACCTTCTCCTTCGTGGACTTCTCTCGAGACTCGTTCTATTTCGTGATGGGCGATACACCGAAGTAGGGGAATGTAGAAACCTTTTCTATATATGACTCCTTCTTGGATGATGTAGCATGAAGCTTTGTGGAAGATCCGTTATTTTTCATTCCTCCATCAAAGGATCCCTCATTGCAAATAATCTTTGATAGGAGTCATCCACTACTCCCTTTCTGACTCCGCCTCCAGAACCCAATTAATCTCCATCTGATCGATGTTCGGAGCATTTAGTAATTCAATCGGCAAAAAATCTATTTGTCCTGCGTTCCCGGAACTGGCCAGCTTGGCCAGTGAGTCACCTTTTTCATTTTGTATCTCTGGGGGTGTAATACTCGAAGTCAGCCAGTAGCTCTCAGACCCGACTAACATAAGGAGCAAGTCGCTGCCCCTTTCTCGATAATCTCCCCTGACTAACCGAAAATCACAAAAGATTTGTAAATATTTCACTCCTAGTTCTCTGGCAACTTTGAGCCGACGATCAAGGTTTCATATTCAGCTTCATTATTTATTGTAGGAAAGTCGAATTTCAAGGTTGCAGTAATAGCGCCACTATGGTTTGGGTTATGGCTATCGAGTTCCTTACATACTGCTACAATCGGTTGCTCTGAACTTGCTCCACTATAAAACCTTTGAGGTGTCAACACTCATTTGTCTCATGCCCATCCAGCTCATGGAATAGATAGTATTTCCCAGACTTTCTATCCCATTCCATGGGTTCTCTCTTAGGAGGTTTCCTGTATTGAATCTGCCCTTTAATATTTAGATAAACCCTCTATTGAGTTTGGTTAATTCAATGTAAGAGGCAAACTTTGTTTCCCTCTTTGGACGCTTTGGAGCTACGAAACTTTCATCAACCTTTCTTTTTTCTTTATCTCTTTTGGGTCCTGCCTTGGATGGTCCTCATCCTCTATAGCATTAACTTTGACATTCTTAGCTTCTACGTCTTCCTAACGCAAATATCTTTAATCTTGGTGATAGAAACCCACTAGATCCACTAGCAATTACCTTTCCAGTGCCCTTTTAAACTCAACCTCACCAGCGACTCCTACAACCACTACTATAAGAACTATTGATAAATCTTGTATCTGAATTGTAGCAGTGCTGGCTTGAATCTGGATAAATAATTTTGCAAAGATTCCTTCTTCATCTGCTTCATGTTTGAAGTGTCATCACATTCATTTGTCAATTAATATGAACCCTAAATTGACTCATAAATCTCTCAACTAGTTCAGTCCATGTGCTAATGGATCCATTACCGAACCGATGAAACAACATGGTAGCCAAATCAGTTAAGTACAATGGAAAACAACGTCCTATCACTTCCTCCGAAGCTCTAAACACTCCTATGTTTTAGATTTATCTCTTCAAATGAATTACAGGATAAGTTCTTCCATCATAACGTCCCAACGTAGGTAGCTTGAAATCCAATGGATTCTTATCATATTGAATGTTTAGGGTGAAGGGGTTTCGATAAACATCCTCCAAACTTCAATCTGGGGCTCCATCTTGAAGTGAATGTAATACCATCTTGAAGTGAATGTAATACCATCAAATATATATATGAAGAATCGACATCGCCTCCATAGAATGCCCCAACTGTCCTGATAGCATATCCCCAAATGCACCTGATTTCCAAACAACTCGATTGAGTATCTAAGAGTTGTCATGACATAAACAGATAGACAAAACACGGGTCAGACAAAGAAGTGGATGTGAGGGAACTATCTCAGAATACAATATTTCAAGACTATATACAAATAAATATGAGACAACTAAATCACAGCTGGCCCTCTCCATAAACGCGGCTTAGTGGTAATCTGGACTTCTCATAAACAAGTACAGTAAACCCATATCCAAATAGGGAATCAAACCATGTTAGCACCAAAATTGGTCACTAACCTCGTAGAAGAAGATTGTGAAGAGATATAAGTGATGAAATCAAATTAAACAGAGAAGACAGTGCTAATCTAAATACAGAAAGTAAGAACACCAAATTTATAGTGGTTCAGCGTAATTGCCTACGTCCACTTTGAGGTTAAACTTTATTGATCTTCTTTATAGTTGATTACAAATACAATTCGTGAATCAAATGTTTGAATGAAGTTGTTAAGTAGAGAAGATGAGTCTTGAAAATGGCAGAGTCTCCCCGGTGTTTTCTCTCCCCAAAAAAGGATCCATTTCACTGTGACCCTGCCCCTCTATTTATAGGCAAAAGTGGGCTGGACTACCCAAGTGGGCTTGATAGCCGAACGCTCTAGCCCAGGCGCTGCATGCCGAACCAGGTACGCCGAACGCTTCCATGCCGAACGGTCCTTCCCATGCCGAACGGTGCTTCTGATGTATGGGAAGTGTAGGATGGTTGCAGTGAAGCCGAGCGTATCTCTGTTCGAAGCTCTTGACCGATCAATGTATGTAGGTCGAATGATATCGTTACCTTGCGTAGTTGTGCATACTGAATGCCTTCTGAATGCCGAACGCTCTCGTTGCCGAGTTATCCTATCGCCGAGTTCTACTGACGCCGAGTGCCTCTGGATGCCGAGTACTCCGGATGCCGAGTACCATGGGATACCGAACACTAGTTGACGCTGAGCATAGGTTGTTGCCGAGTGCCAGTTGATGCCGAACACTACTTGACGCCGAGTACCCTTGTTGCCGAGTACTACGCCGAGTAGTCTCGATGCCGAGTGCTCTTGATGTCGAGTGCTCTCGTATGCCGAGCAGTCTCGTATGCCGAGCAGTCTTGGTGCCGAGCAATCTTGATGCCGAGCGTTGGTTGACGTTGAGTGCCAGTTGACGCCGAACACTGCTGAGTACTACGCCGAACACTCCTGGACGCCGGACACTATGGATGCCGAGTACTACGCCGAGTACTCATGGATGACAGTTGCTTCGCCGAACACTCCTGGATGCCGGACACTCTCTGATGCCGAGCACTTATTGCCGAGTACTAGTTGCCTGGTCAAATCCCCAGGAAACACTTGCCCCCCAAAGTGTATTGCGTGGCCGAACGTGATGCGCTTTGAATCTGGTACAATCTACCTCGGAGATACCTCTTCAAGAATGTTAGCGAAGGAGGTGCGAGACGAACAAGGTTGGGATGCCGAACGATACGTTCGAAGCCGAGCGTACCTCGTGTGCCGAACGCTCTGGTATTGACCGGTTCTACCGGGTATAGCCTCTTCGTCTTCTACCTCCCTCTATATAACCAGGCGCCCTTCCACCATTTTTTTTTACGTCTTCTTTATTATCACTCTTAGAGATTTGCAATCCTATCAGATATAAAGCCTATATAATCCATTCTCAACTTCGATCGTCGAATTAGGTATCCTTCCTCTAACAATTGCACTACTTCCATTTTAGGTTCATCTTATGGAAACAGAGTATTTCCTTTAGTTGTAAATGCGTGGCTAGTGGGAGTGGTTCGCTCGTTTGAAATCGCCGAACGGTGCACGGGAGTTGAGCCTAGCTCCTTTGCGCTGATCAAGATTGGAAGAAGAAAAAGGTAGATGGGGAGTCGAACGGCGTAACCTGCGTCGGGCGATCTGTCTCTGTCGTTCGGCGTAAATGGAGTGGGAGCAGGGTGGAGTTATGATCTAAGGCGGAGCTCTACTCTAGCCGAACGAACTTAAGCCGAACACTACCCTAATGCCGAATAGACGCATTCGCTGAATAACCTGTAGCCGAACGACATAATCGCCGAACAACTATCGTGCCGATCAGTACTTAGACATGCCGAACGAACGTATACACCGAACAGGACTTAGTCACGCCGAACGCACATATACACCGAACAGGACTTAGTCACGCCGAACGCACATATACATCGAACAGGACTTAGACATGTCGAAAAGTAGTTATATGCCGAACAAACATATATATGCCGAACAATTTTAATGCCGAACAGAACCTTTGACTGGACAATGTCTTTAACCGAACGAGGCTTTTAGCCAGGCCAGGACTTTAGCCGAACACTTGACTATGACTTGACCGAACCAAGATGCATGCCGAACAACATTTAAATGCCGAACGATATAAATGTCAAATTAGACTTACGCCGGACACTTCATAAATCACATGTTTTCTGAATCTGGAACTGTAATCGCCTCAAGGCAAGCTTTTTGGGACGGTCAGCGATGACGGTCTTCGAAGGCGGCGATTCGAAGCTAATCATTATATCTTTAAAATCTCACTGCTTGTACACAATTGTTTTCACTAGTTCACACACCACGTGGGGGGGAAAACTCGTGTTGCTAATTCTAACGTTCAACGTTTTTTGAGTATAGCTCTCTCAAGCACTTAGTTATTTATTTGGGATGTCGAGAAAATCTAGCTCCGCCACCATATCCGACGGGCCTGGGCCGTCAGCGAGGCAAGGAGCCGCAGATACTTCTAACCCGTCAACCTCTCCCGCACATAACTTGGCGCCTGATGCTCTGGAGTCAACCATCTTACTAGACAATCCGATCGATTCTCAAGCCTCAAAGATCAACGAGGCTGCTCTGCGACGGATATGCTCCATTCACGGGATTCCCTTTGCTGACGTGTTAGTTCCTTCGAGACACGACCGCCCTCATCTGCCCCCAGTCGGGTACACTGCCTGCAACAAGTTCATGTGTTGGATGGGCAGCGTGCCTCCATTCAATTTATTTCTCCGGGATGTGCTGCAGTATATAGACATAGCTCCGTCGCAGCTGCACCCGAATGGCCATGCATTTCTATATGGGACTTATTTACTTTTCATGGCCGTCTTTTCCAGACCTCCGACCCCCGGTGATATCCGATACATTTATATGTTCAAGAGACGGAAAGATAGCCCTTCTTTTATGTTCCTCGAGCCATACCACAAGTGCCAGATCTTGACAGGGGCCTGTAGCAAATTCGCCCTGTACAAACAGGAATGGTTCTATGTGCGCTGCCCTTCTGGTTTCGCTAGGAGATGGGTTGAAGGCAGTAAGTCTCTCTGCCGAATCGTTATTCGTATTTAATTGGAGTCATGCTTTTCCTAACTCTTCATTTCATCTTTTCAGGTATCAACCCGCGTCCGGAAGGCCGAGGATATTCTGAGGCTGTTGAAGCCATTAGAGCTCTTCCTGCTGAGGATCGAGACATCCGGACTATCATTTCAAATGAATCACTGTCGGGGTTCGGCTTGCTAGCCCCTGGTCGTCGGATCAGCCTTCCAGAAGGTGTTTCAATTCCCAAACCTCCATCTGGTAAAGGGAAAAAACTTGTCGGACCGTTGTCGCGTCGCGCTCCCGACATGCACGAAGAAGGCGAGCGTAAAGAGGATGATGCCCCCGAAACTCAGGGCGAGAATGTGGGTCCCGCTTGGAATCCGGCAATCGAAGTTCAGGATATTGAGACATCATCCTCCCCTTCGAAGGGAAAGAAGAAGTTGAAATATACAGTTCGAAAGGAGAAAGTTGGTGGCACCTCAAAAGTTACGCCTATCTTTCCTGAGAAAGAGGCTTCTTCGCTGCACCTGGAAAGTTCTCTGAGGGGTCTGTCCAACTTGTCCATTCCCGATGATTTACTTAATTACGGATTCGATGATCCTGAAGCTCTCAAATTCTCTTCGCCCGCTAGAGGCAATGTAGGAGTTTAACTCCCGGCTCAAGGAGACAATACTCCGATTAGCAAAGATAAACGAACGGGTCCATCGGGGGGAACACTAGGACACACACGCACATGCGCATTCCATAATATACTTCAAGTCTTTTTAATTCGTGAATTCTCCTTAACTCGTTGTTATCTCCATTCTTTGCAGGTGATATGGGCCGCTCACACGGACTTGATCGCCTTCAGGGGTCTTCTATATTCCATCACTCCGGACGGGATTCCGGTTCAGGCAGACACAGGGACCGAGGTGATTATGAAGATAGGGACAATCGTCCTCGCGAGTCGTCTCACCGCAAGAAAGCACACTCTCAATCTTCCCAGTCCCGCGATCTTCCTCCTCCAACTGAGCCGGATAAAGAGAAGTCTTTGCAGAAGGGTTATCAGTCTGATGCTGCTCGAGAACAACATTCCAGTTCATCGAGTACGAGGCAAGTTCGAGAGCAACGTAAAAGAACGGAATTCTCTAAGCCTCCTCCTCCTATTCCTGCCGTGGACCCAACTGTTGCGGAAAAGATGGTCGACCTTAAGGCCAAGTTTCCGAAAATCTGTTTTGACGGCTTGAAATTCCTCCCAGCCATCCATCACATTCCTGGGCACGTGAAGCAAAGTGCCATTGCCTGCAACAATGACGTCTATGTTCAACATGACGCATTCATGCACTTGGTGGAGAAGATCTCGGAAGTATCTGTCGAGCGTCAACACGAGATTGACCGTCTGAATCTAGAGGCTGACAGCGATAAGAAAATCATCAAACTCCAAGACGAAGAGCTCGCTTCGTATAAGTCAAAGCTAGAAGCCGCTGAACAAGGTGCGAAAGATACTGCTGAGGCAGTTACTCGCTTAGAGGTGGCTCACAAAAAGGAGCTTGACGAAGTAGTTCAGCGCAGCGGCGCCCTTGCCCTAGAAAAAGACTCTGTCCAAAAAGAAAGGGACGCGCTCGCTACTCAAGTCAAAGAGCTGAAAGAACAACTCTCCAAGGAGAAAGAAGACAAAATAGCTGCTCAGGAAGAATCACAGCGATATTGTGATGAGATTGTTGCTACCCGACTCCTGAAGACAAAGCTCGACAACGAACTTGCCGGGGTCGAGAAAATGAAGGATGAGGCCCGTGAGGAGGGCAAAAGAATGGCTGTGGAGGAGCTTGATTCTCGCCTTGAGGCGGCCGCAGAGGCCGGCAGGGAAGAGGTCAAAAGTATGTTTGACCCGTTGATCGCCGAGTACGGAGCCCGCGTCCTTATGCACCGTGACTTAACATTCTTGGGCGACGGCTACCTCGAATCCCTGGCTGAGGCATGGGAAACTCTGATAAAGATCAGGAAAGTCGAGTCGGGCCCCGAAGAGGTCGACGAGGATGCATTGGTGAAGGAGTTCTTGAGGGGGAATGAGCCATCGGACTTATCCGCAGCATTGGCTCTTTATGGCAAAGGCTCTTCCCCTTCGAAAGAGAAGAACGACGAGGCCGGCCCATCAGAGGCCGATGCTACTACTCCTCACATCGCCGCTCCTTATGCTGCTCAATCGGCCGGTCGGTCGACGCTTGATCCATTCGAGCAGCATGCCAGTTATGATCCCGAAGATCCCGGGCTCGGCGTTCATGTGCTGTCACCTATCCTGGAGGGTGAAACCCCGCACGCCACCGATAGCCAACCAGATCCTGGTAGGAAATTCTTCTTTCCCTAGAAGTCGAAGAGATCCCGTCATTTTTCAGCAACGGTTATTCGTTCTAATGCCCATTTCTTATATTTTCGTGCATGTTGTTCTGATGCCGAGCCAACTCCGAGGAGCGATGACGCCAAGGAGGAAGCGGGGAAAACAAGCGACGTTGCTCACGCAGGGGTAACTCCCGGTCCTGACGCCCAAGTGATCGGGGCGCTTGATGATGACAAACTTGATACTTCGTCTCCTGTCGAAGGAAGCGATGAAATTAAAATCACTGGCGCCTCTGAGCATACTTCAGAGATGAGCATGAAGGACCGTCTTGCCGACGAGGAGAAGAGAAAAGTCAAAGTCAAAGTCGAGTCTGAAATATTGGAACTCACTGACCCGCGGAACAGACCTTTGAAAATCATTCTCCCGGGCAGGTCCAAACCACTAGATGTTCCGTCTCCTACTCCTGACTCCGTTTCTCTAGCAAGCAAAAAGTCCAAGAAAAAACGTGAGGGAGAGGAGTCGTCGGAAACATCAAAGGAAGACAAAAAGAAGAAGTCGAAGAAATAATCGATACACTCGTTCAACGAGTTTTTTGCTTAAGTCTTGTAGTTGCTTTTATCTTTCACAACTTGCAGTTTGTATAGAGAGGTCTGAATTTTGTAGGAGTGATCATGTATCCCCGTTTTGGACTTATCGAATAAAATTTTAGTTTCTTTATTGCTTGAATGATTCTCTTGTCTTTCTTTGGTTTGTTGACTAACTGTAGCCATAACTCAAGTTCTCATGAGTTGCATTATCTCCCGGTCCGTTCTTGAGTACTTGGACTCTCTCCGATTCTGCGCTCCGGGAACTCGGAGATTTGAGACCGATTATACTCTAGTCCACGCTCTGGGGACTTAAAGTGCTCCGCTCCGCACTCTGGGGATCCGGAGATTTGAAATCGTTTATACTCTAGCCCGCACTCTGGGGACTCAGAGTACTCCGCTCCGCACTCTGGGGATTCGGAGATTTGAAGTCGTTTATACTCTAGTCCGCGCTCTGGGGACTTAGATTACTCCGCTCCGCACTCTGGGGATTCGGAGATTGGAAGTCGTTTATACTCTAGTCCGCGCTCTGGGGACTTAGAGTACTCCGCTCCGCACTCTGGGGATTCGGAGATTGGACGTCGCTTATACTCTAGTCCGCGCTCTGGGGACTTAGAGTACTCCGCACCGCACTCTGGGGATTCAGAGATTGGAAGTCGTTTATACTCTAGTCCGCGCTCTGGGGACTTAGAGTACTCCGCTCCGCACTCTGGGGATTCGGAGATTGGAAGTCGTTTATACTCTAGTCCGCGCTCTAGGGACTTAGAGTACTCCGCTCCGCACTCTGGGGATTCGGAGATTTGGAAGTCGCTTATACTCTAGTCCGCGCTCTGGGGACTTAGAGTACTCCGCTCCGCACTCTGGGGATTCGGAGATTGGAAGTCGTTTATACTCTAGTCCGTGCTCTGGGGACTTAGAGTACTCCGCTCCGCACTCTGGGGATTCGGAGATTTGGAATCGTTTATACTTTAGTCCGCGCTCTGGGGACTTAGAGTACTCCGATCCACGCTCTGGGGATTCGGAGATTCGGAATCGTTTATACTCTAGTCCGCGCTCTGGGGACTTAGAGTACTCCGATCCGCGCTCTGGGGATTCGGAGATTCGGAATCGTTCGTACGAGTCTGTATGTCGTGCAGGATAATGTAATTTATCATCCAATTAAGAGATATAGAAACTTCATAGAAAATGTGGCTTCAAGCCTTTATTAATGAAAATCAACTAAATTGCTTGATTACAACTTTAAAAGGAAACTAAGTCATTATTGAATGGAAACATGCAGGAAACAACAGTGCCTACAACAAGAAAGGAAAACATGCTAAATGTAATAGTGCCGCAAATGTTCACTGTTCCATGCTCGGGGGAGTGTCGCGCCATCAACGATCGCTAGCTTGAATGTTCCTTCTCCAAGCTTCCGTTCAATGGCGTATGGACCTTCCCAGCTGGGATTCATGCGTGATGGTACCGGGAAGACTCGTTTCAGAACGAGATCTCCCACATCAAAGATTCTTGGGCGGACTCTGTCGTCGTAGTAACGCTTGACTCGATGTCTGTGCGCCGCCGCCCTTAATTCATCTTCTTCCCGCTTTTCATCGATGCAGTCCAGTGATTCCAGCAAGAGGTTTTGGTTCGTCTTGGGATCATAGTATGTCACACGGTGCGATGGAACTTCAAGCTCCACGGGTATAACGGCTTCAGAGCCGTATGCCAAGGCGAACGGAGTGTGGCCGGTCGCGGACTTGTGGGTAGTTCTATACGCCCATAATGCTGTCGGGAGCTCATCTACCCACTTGCCTCCAACCTTCTCCAGACGCTTCTTCAATATGGACTTGATTATTTTGTTAACGGCCTCGACTTGTCCGTTAGCTTTTGGGTGCGCAACGGTGGCGAACTTTTTCTCGATGCCGTACTTCAAACAGAACTCTTTGAACTCTCTACTTTCAAATTGCGTTCCGTTGTCCATAACGATGGTGCGTGGAAGGCCAAAGCGGCATATAATGTTTCGTACAACGAAGTTAATGACCTTCTTAGAGGTGATAGTGGCCAAAGGTTCTGCCTCAGCCCATTTCGTGAAATAGTCGACTGCAACTATTGCATATTTCGCACCACCTTTGGATAAAGGCAAAGAACCGATTATGTCGATTCCCCAGATCGCAAATGGCCATGGACTGATCATTTGTGTGAGTTCCGTTGATGGAGCCCTCGGGATTTTTGCATATCTTTGACATTTGTCGCATTTTCTTGCGTAGTCCGCGGCATCCCGGTTTACGGTGGGCCAGTAATATCCATAGCGGAGGATCTTCTTTGCTAGTGTTTTCCTCCCAGTATGGTCGCCGCATTCCCCTTCGTGAACTTCCCTCAAGACTCGCTTTGTTTCATCATGAGCGATGCACCGTAATAATGGGACTGAGAATCCTTTTCGATACATGGATCCACCCTGCATTACGTACCGTGCAGCCTTTCGAAGGACCTGTCGTCTTTCGCTTCTTTTTTCTAGTAAAGCCCCGGTTGTCAGGTACAGTTTGAATGGGGTTATCCATGACTCCTTCTCGATTTCTGTTCCCAACACGCGATCGACTTTCATCTCGTCTATGCTCGGGGCATGCAAGACTTCAACGGGATACAATCCCATTTGTTGAGCATCGTCGGTACTTGCGAACTTAGCCAACAAGTCGGCTTCTTTGTTATGTTCTCGCGGGATATGTGAAATGTCATAACTCTCAAGATTTGATAGTAGTTCTTGGACCTGAACGAGGTACGGAGCAAGCTTTCGTCCCTTTGCTTGGTAGTCTCCTCGTACTTGGTAAACCACCAACTGTGAGTCACAAAAGATTTCGACTGATTCGATCCCGAGTTCTTTGATGAGCTTCAAGCCAGCGATCAGTGCTTCATATTCAGCTTCGTTGTTCGTAGCCGGGAAATCGAGCTTCAGGGTATAACAAATTGATCGGTTTTCCGGAGTTATAAGAACCACGCCCGCGCCGGAACAACGGTCGTTTGATGCACCGTCAGTGTATAATTTCCATCGAACGGGGGGAATGATGTCGTGATCGTCCGGTTTGATGGGTATGGTAAATTCAGCGATGAAGTCTGCTAACGCTTGCCCTCGGATGGCTCTCCGTGGTAAGTATGCGATATCGAACTGGCTCAACTCGATGTTCCATTTTAGCAATCTTCCAGAAGTTTCCGGTCGTTGGAGTACCTGCCTCAGGGGTTGATCGGTATAAACACCGATTGAATGCGCTTGAAAGTATGGGCGCAGCTTGCGTGATGCAATCACCAAGCAGTAAGCCAATTTCTCGATTTTAGGGTAATTCTTCTCTGCCCCCGTTAAACGCTTGCTAACATAATACACCGGCTTCTGGACTCGATCCTCCTCACGAACCAAAGCTGCGCTTATCGCATGAGGGGATATAGCCAAGTAAACGTACAACATCTCATGGTCAACTGGTTTTGATAGCATTGGTGGGCTTTCCAGATGCCTTACCAGATTCCGGAACGCTTCCTCACAGCTAGACGTCCATTCAAAATTTCTCTTTCCTTTCTTTATTATGTCAAAGAACGGGATGCACTTGTCAGTTGCCTTGGATATAAATCGACTCAGCGCAGCTACTTTTCTGTTCAAGCTCTGTACCTGCTTTATAGTCCTGGGCACTTGTACATCTCGAATAGCTTGGATCTTTTCTGGGTTGGCTTCGATTCCCCTAGCGTTGACGATGAATCCCAAAAACTTCCCTGATGCAACGCCAAAAGAACACTTCAACGGGTTGATCTTCATTCCATAAAACCTGAGTATGTTAAACATTTCAGCTAAGTCTTGAATGTGGTCGTTTGACCATCGTGACTTCACGAGCATGTCGTCCACATAGACTTCCATGGTTTTACCCAGTTGGTCCTTGAACATTCGATTCACCAAACATTGATAAGTCGCTCCAGCATTCTTCAATCCAAAGGGCATCACTACATAGCAATACAGTCCGACATTTGTAACGAAGCTGGTGTGTTCTTGATCCGGAATATGCATTGGGATTTGGTTGTATCCTGAGTACGCGTCCATGAATGACAACAGCTCGTGTCCTGCGGTGGAGTCGACCAACTGATCGATCCTAGGCAACGGGAAACTGTCCTTTGGGCATGCTTTGTTCAAGTCGGAATAATCTACGCAAGTCCTTCATTTGCCATTCGCCTTCTTTACTAGCACGGGGTTGGATACCCATTTAGGGTAGAGGGCGTCGCGGACGAACCCATTCGCCTTGAGTTTGTCCACCTCCTCTCCAAGAGCGGCGGATCTCTCCGGATCCATTCCTCTCCTTTTTTGCTTGACTGGGACGTATTTCGGGTCTCTGTTCAACATATGACTCATGATGGCGAGAGAAATCCCACACATATCAGAATGCGTCCAGGCGAAAACATCAAGATTCGCCCGGAGGAAGTCGCCAAGGTCTTCAGTCATTGCGGGGCCAAGCTGTGATCCGATCTTCAGTATTCGCGAGGGGTCGTCACGGCTAACTGAAATGTTAATTGTTAATTCAGCTGGTGCCGCCTTCTCTTCCCTGGGTTTCTCATCGTCGTCTCTCGGATCTATATCTCCGTAGATCCGAGAACTATGCCCGAGCCAGGGCTCGGGCGCTACTTGTCAATTATCCGCATTGAGGATGCGGACGGGGTTGTCCGCAACCTTTCCCTTCTCCCTCCGGTGGGCCTCTCGGAGCTCGGCCACATAACAGGAACGACCAGCTGCTTGGTCACCGTGAACAATGCCTACTCCTTTGTCAGTCGGAAACTTCAAAGTTAAGCACCACGGGGCTAATGCTGCCCTAAATTCAGCCAGGGCCGGCCGACCCAAGAAAACATTATACGGAGAGTCCACATCCAAAACTACAAAGGGTAGAATTCGTACCCTCCGACGCTCGCCTTGTCCCAGTTCAACTGGTAACTCGACATATCCTACTGCATCAGTCGCAGCGCCGTTAAAGCCGTGGATACGAGCTTTGGATGGTTTCAAGTCTTTTGTCTCTAGCTTCATCTGATCGTAGGCCTTCTTGAAGATGATGTTGACTGAACTTCCACAATCAATCAAAATTCTTTTTACATATGCTGGTCCGATCGTTGCAGATATGACCATGGGATCGATGGTCGGAGCCTCTACCTAATCAGCGTCTCTGTTCCTGAACACAATATCGTCTGTCATCACGCGCTGCTGCTTAGCAGGGGCCCCGTCCTCTACGTTCGAACAGCACTCAAAATCTGCATGCTTCAAGGAGCTTGCATATCGTTCCATCTCTTGCCAGTTCTTATCTGCGGGATGAGGTCCGCCGATAATTGTATTTATGACCAGTCTTCCAACAGTCCGGGCAGGCTTCTCAGGATGACGTGGAGCTGGTGCATGACCTGGGTTGGACATCCCCTGTCCTCCTTCCTGTGGATCCTTTACAAATTCTTGCAACTTCTTTTGTCTGATCAATTTCTCGATAGCGTCATGCAGGTGTCTGCACTCTTCCGTGTTGTATCCATAAGTTTCATGGAAGCGGCAATATTTCCCAGTCCGCTTCTGTTCCTCGGTTGATTCTTTCGGGCGCGGCTTTCGGTATTGAAAAGTATTGCAGGTGGATAGGTAGATGTTCTCAAGTGGGGCGTTTAGCGGAGTGTACTCGCTATAGCTGGGAATTCTCGACTTCCACTTTCCCGCTTCTTTCCTCTTTCCTTGACTTCTTCCTCCGGACTCTTTGGGCTGCACAGGCTTACTCTGGACATTGACTTGGACCTTTCCCGAATTGTCTCCAGATTGCTTCACAGCAATGTTGCTCTTGATTGACTCTTGGGCAGGTCCCGGTGCCTTATCTCGTCGTACCCACCTAGCTTCCTCTCTTCTTATGAACTGGTGTGCCTTGGAGTAGAAACGCTCTAGCGTAGCCGGAGGTTTTCCTGCCAGCCAGTCTCCAAACTCAGAATCCGGATCTACACCTCTCATTACAGCCATTAGAATTGCATGGTCATTGGGATTACTGACTTCAGTTGCCACAACGTGGAATCTTTGTAAGTACTCCTTCAGCAACTCTCCGGGATTTTGGATTACACTTGACAGAGACATCACGTCCTTCGGGCGTGTAGTGTGTATCCTGAACTGCTCAATAAACTTCTTTGCCAACTCCTCGAAATTTGATACGGATCGCGGAGGAAGTCGGGTGAACCACATAGTAGCGATCCCAGATAGAGTAATCGGAAAGCACCTACACTTGGTGGCATCATTTGCTCTGGCTGAATCCATCATCCATTCATACCTCATTACATGTTGTCTGGGGTCAGTCTTTCCTTCGTATGCAGGAATGGTTGGCATGCTAAACTTCTTGGGGTACGTCGCTTGCAGCACAACATCCGTGAACGGAGTATGACTTCTTGACACTCCCCAGTCGTCATTTGATAAGCCCTGATTTTCTTTCATCAGTTGCCTGATCATGGCTGTCAGATCGGGTGTCTGTATGGAAGCTGGGAGGTTGGAGTCAGTTCTACGCGCCTATCCATGCTGATGCCTCCTTTCTTGGCGATCTGCCAATCGTGCGTCTTGAGGTTCAACATTGTTAGCATTTTGATGATCTGGAGCTCCATCCTCCATCTGTACTCCGGTTCTGAAGCTTCCAGTTCTGGCTTGGTCGCGGTCTCCAGCTGTTCGAACAGCAGCATCCGCCCTTGCAGCTTCAGTCTTACGGCGTCTACGCCTGGGTGGTTCATCAGAAGAAGTAGAGCTGTCAGATGAGGAATAACCAGCTGGATTGCCCCTAGCATTCTGTTGCTGCTGTTGAGTGAGTTGTGCCATCAGGTTGGCATTAGCTTGCATTTGTTCTCCCAGTTGTCTCCTGCTTTCCCTAAGTTCTCTCATCAAGTCATTGAACTCTACTCTGGTGACAACTGGAGTCTGTTCTTGAGCGGCAATCCCTGCACTCGGGATCGCTGGTTGATTGCTAGGTCCTGCTTGTTGCACGCTAGCAGTCTCTCGGGCATCCGCATTAAGAGAAGCTGACCTGGTACGTGGTCTTGCCATTGTAGAGTTATTGGTATGAACTCTGAGTAGAATCAACGGATGTCCTATCAGTAAGTCGGATCTTCTTTGGGGGATTTGTTCAATCTAGTAGCTTCAAAGCAGATCCTTGAGGTCTGAGAATTCGATTCTCAGTGAAAGCACCAAAGTGTTAGCACCAAAATTGGTCACTAACCTCGTAGAAGAAGATTGTGAAGAGATATAAGTGATGAAATCAAATTAAACAGAGAAGACAGTGCTAATCTAAATACAGAAAGTAAGAACACCAAATTTATAGTGGTTCAGCGTAATTGCCTACGTCCACTTTGAGGTTAAACTTTATTGATCTTCTTTATAGTTGATTACAAATACAATTCGTGAACCAAATGTTTGAATGAAGTTGTTAAGTAGAGAAGATGAGTCTTGAAAATGGAAGAGTCTCCATGGTGTTTTCTCTCCCCAAAAAAGGATCCATTTCACTGTGACCCTGCCCCTCTATTTATAGGCAAAAGTGGGCTGGACTACCCAAGTGGGCTTGATAGCCGAACACTCTAGCCCAGGCGCTACATGCCGAACCAGGTACGCTGAACGCTTCCATGCCGAACGGTGCTTCTGATGTATGGGAAGTGTAGGATGGTTGCAGTGAAGCCGAGCGTATCTCTGTTCGAAGCTCTTGACCGATCAATGTATGCAGGTCGAATGATATCGTTACCTTGCGTAGTTGTGCATACTGAATGCCTTCTGAATGCCGAACGCTCTCGTTGCCGAGTTATCCTATCGCCGAGTTCTACTGACGCTGAGTGCCTCTAGATGTCGAGTACTCCGGATGCCGAGTACCATGGGATGCCGAACACTAGTTGACGCTGAGCATAGGTTGTTGCCGAGTGCCAGTTGATGCCGAACACTACTTGACGCCGAGTACCCTTGTTGCCGAGTACTACGCCGAGTAGTCTCGATGCCGAGTGCTCTTGATGTCGAGTGCTCTCGTATGCCGAGCAGTCTTGGTGCCGAGCAATCTTGATGTCGAGCGTTGGTTGACGTTGAGTGCCAGTTGACGCCGAACACTGCTGAGTACTACGCCGAACACTCCTGGACGCCGGACACTATGGATGCCGAGTACTACGCCGAGTACTCATGGATGACAGTTGCTTCGCCGAACACTCCTGGATGCCGGACACTCTCTGATGCCGAGCACTTATTGCCGAGTACTAGTTTCCTGGTCAAATCCCTAGGAAACAAACCATAACCTGCTCTTCTTTTGCAATCAACGAGTCAGGACAACTAATATAATGTGACTAATATGTAACAATTTACAAGTGTAGGGGTAATAAGAGTGTCGTAATATAAGTCTACACTATGCTATACATAACGATAATATCAATCAAATAGTATAGCATAAGAACAACATAACAATATATGAAATATCATCCTGAACTGAATGAAATATATAAATGGAGCAACAACACCTGATGCGACCTCTGGATTTAGATACATTATTACCCTTGAGAGTTCGCGAATGGAATTGAGCATCCC
Source organism: Allium fistulosum (assembly GCA_030737815.1). NCBI lineage: Eukaryota > Viridiplantae > Streptophyta > Magnoliopsida > Asparagales > Amaryllidaceae > Allium > Allium fistulosum. Next base: position 343,682,146 of record CM060904.1, read on the forward strand.
CGTATGACCTCTTGCTTGTACAAGTCCCACATATAGACCTAGACTGCTCTTCTGGCAACAATGAAAATCCCAACCACTATAGTGCTCCCTAGCATCTATATATACGCTATTGGGTATGAGTACCCCTTAATTATCGCTTCGGACCTTCCCGAAGGCTTGGTCCGGAACCATCGAAAAACATCTAAATGGATGCGTAACGCTGGAACCGCACTATGATCCAAATCTAATCACCTACCTCATGATTACTTCATCATGTACTAGCTTTGACCCCAACAGATTACTCAAGCACAGTGATGCTTTGAACCATAGAGTCTATGCTAACCATCAGTCTATATGTCTGCCTAATCTACGACTAATCGTTGCCATCACGTGCTCCCTCCAATTAACACGCTTATCATATGTGATCATAAATTCGGTCCACTCTTGATCTGCTACTATTCCCATGTAGAATAGTCAGTGCCTTGCGCTCCTTGCCTCGATCGCTTGCCCGAACGACTTACCGATCGTTATCGATGCATCGCCTTGCATCCACATTTGATCTAGTGCTTTGCCTTGCATCCCACTTTCCCAAGTAGCCCAAAGCTTCTCCAAAGCCGTGCCAAGACCTCTTGAAGAACTGCGTCCAAACCGAGGAACGAACTCCCCGATAAACTCTTCCTGCCCAGGCACTGTTGCCTGGGACACCTCCCTATACGTGGATCGGTAGGGTTCCACCGGTGGACCAGTGGGGACTACTCCCAAGCAGTAAAGCCGTGACAGTGAGCCATCGAGCCCTACTATCTGTTGTTTCTCGTGTCATCTCCTCCATTGCTTCACATGATGAGCCGCCTTACCTTCCAAACCTGCCTTTACCCCATTGGATTCTCTCTAGAGTTAATTAGTTGATGTTATGAAATTGGTTCCTTAAAGGAACTGAGCCAGCCCGCAACGAAAGAAATGGGTGAATTTCAAAACTTTTACCATTTTGGATCATTAACAGGCCTATGAAGTCTAAATGCATTTAGATCTTACCTAAATTTTCTTTTAAATAAAATTAATATTTTATTTAATTTGGTAAAATTATTTCAAAGGAGTTTGAATTTTATATAAATTTATATGAATGAGTGTATAAAATCTACCTATGTGTATAGTAGTTACTTATTAAAATAAATATGAGAAAGTAACCTTTAGTTTCCTTCTCTAATAGTTATGCAATTAATTAAGAAAGTAAACAATATTAATTGGAGAGAGAGAGAAATATCATATTCTCTGTCTTTGATTAGATTGATAGTATGCTGAATAAACAAGTTAACATTTCAACTGAATGTTTTATTAGGAAAGCATTAATTCAATTTCATTTTATTAATAGCAAATGATTATGAGCACATCACATGCGTCTATCTGTAATGGAATGAATGTACCAAATACATTCATGTTGTGAAATATAAGTGTAACATATAAGAAGTGTATATTTGTGTAACTAAGCATGAGAAATTTTAGAGAAAGAAAACATTTGGTTTTCTTTCTCTTAACATGAATAATAAATTGAGGAAAGACAAGGCTATAAATGTAGAGAGATAAACCCTTATGTTTCTCTCTCTTTTTAATTACATTGAATGACATATTAAATGGCATTTACAATAGAATTTGCATAAGCCTTTGTTGTCCAAGTTTTATTTTAGTAATAAAATATACATGTATAACAATCGATAAGTTTACACATACATATGTTAAAATAATTTTTCCTGTATATACAAGTTTGTCAAAACAAGAATCAACAATTGTAACAAAGGTTTCAATTAAGAAAGAGCTTGAAATTAAATTCTACAGTTTCATAGAAAGGTCCTTTTTGATTTAGATTAAAAATAACATAAATACATGTATATCTATATGTATAAATAATTGTGATGAAAAAAAAATATTACAAAATAAATTAGTTGTTGGATCAAAAATGGCGACACCAGAGAATCCCAAAACCCTAGGAGATCAAGACGATGATGATGGCGGAGGATGGAAGACGGTTAAGCATAAGGGGAAATCGACTTTCGCTGACATTATAAAGCAAAAACCTATACAGGAGACGTAAGGATAGGTTAAAACCCAAAACCTTAGGGGGAGGCGGTTGATAACAATATCGAGATTCAAGGTAAAATCGATTATTTTGAACCGATTATAGATGAAACAGATTTATACCAGGTAATCGATGAACAAGACTACGAAGAATCAAACTAGATGTGGACGAACTCTATATATATGCATACATGGTAGGGAAAAGGCCTTATTTCGTATACTTCAATGCATATATAAAAAGGGTCTGGAGACCTAAAGAATCGTGGGATATCTTTCCTAGAGAAAATGGATTCTATCTAATTAAGTTTGAAAACGAGGAAGATTATGAATGAGTACTGAAAGGAGGACCGTGGTTCATGGACATCAAATTGATAATCATGAAGAGATGGGAAGCAGATTTCAATTTCGAAAAGACTATGCTAACTACTTATCCAATATGGATTAAGTGTAGCAGTCTTAACCTAGACTATGGAATGTAAGATGCATCAGTAAGCTAGCAAGCATTATTGGAAAACCGCTTGACATAGATAAGAATACAAGGAAGGTAAAAAGTATCAAATATGCAAGAGTTTTAGTTGAAATAAATGCATATGCTGAACAGCCAAAAACTATAAAAGCAATTGATAAGAAAGGCAATGTGTATACACAAGAAGTTGAGTATGAATTCATACCTCTAAGATGTGTAGAATGCAAGTGTTTTGGGCATGCAGTAACACAAGAATGCAGTGAGCAAAACAAACCTAAGCAAGTATGGGTTCCAAAAACCACAAATGCTATAACTAATACGAACATAGATACTTCTGTTGATTCCCTGGTGACTGATACTACTAATTATACTAGGATAACACCCCAAAAAATTGTTACAACTACAAAAAGTTATACACAAAATGCTGTAACAAGCGATCCAGAGTCAGAATATATACAACCTAAAGATAATACTGCTAAGGAGTCTGAAGAAGGGATATAAGCATCTCATCAATCTCCGAAGTCACAGGAGGAATGTTTAAATCTGGAGGCCCATAGGCAGCCACAGCAGAGTCAGAATATGGAGGAAACAAGTGGATTTGATGAAGATCCTGAAACAATGAATGAAATACAAAAATTATATATACAAATAGAAACATTAGAAGAGGAGACAGAAGAAAACTTATGTAAATATACATAAATTAATGAAGAGTATGAGAAAATGTTTTCAGAAAAGAAAAATAATGTAACTGACAAAAAGGCTAAGGTAGTATCAGCTCCGATTACAAGGAGCAGAGCTACAAAATCATAATGTCAGTTTTATGTTGGAATGTAAGAGGTCTAAATGGTGATATTAAAAAATTAGACCTCTGTATTCTAAGAAATAAGTATAAGCCTTCAATATTAGCAATATTAGAATATAAATTCATACAATATAGCCTGGAAGCATTTAAAAATCAAATGGGAAATAATTGGGATGTTATTCACAATAGCACTAATATAATAAAAGGTAGAATCATGGTGCTACGGGATACCAATATATGGGCATGTAATTTGATAAATATAGATGAACAACAAGCTACTATAAACATGAAGAATATTGGAGGATTGGATATTGTTACAACAGCAGTATATGCAAGTAATTTGGCATTAGAGAGGAAAAGTTTATGGAAGAAACTGGTAGACAATGCAGAGATTATGCAACAACCATGATTAGTGGCTGGGGACTTCAATGCTGTACTAAAGACCAATGAAAAACAAGAAGGACTTACACTAAGGGTTTGTCAAGTATCAGAGTTCAACAATTGTGTATTGGCAGCATGGCTAACTGAAGTGCTCCATACAGGCCTGAAATACACATGGAAAAGTGGTGAGACAAAAAGTATTCATTCAAGACTAGATAGGGCTTTAGGCAATGCAGAGCTATTGAATAAAATACCAAATATAAAAGTTATAGTGTTGCCAAGTTCTACCAGTGATTATTGCCCACTATACATTCAGTTTAATGATGAAAAACAATCTCAGAAAGGAAAACCATTCAGATATGAAAATCATTGGCACTTAATCGAGGGCTATGAAGAAGTAGTAGATTTCAAAAAGATTCAAATTCCTGAAGGTAACCATATGTATCAATACATCATGACAGTCAAGCAAATGCAAAACAGACTGAAGGAATGGAATAAAAAAAGGCCCAAACCAGAAGATGAGGTAATTAGACTACAGGAGAAGCTGGAAAATCTACAATATCAATTAGAAGTTGACCCTTAAAATGAAGAACTGAACTCAGAATACTACTCCAGTCAAAAGATACTAAAAAACAGTTGGAAAAACAAGCCATTGAGCTAAAGCAGAAAGCAAAAGGAAAATGGATGATGGAAGGGGATAAATGCAGTAAATTTTTTTATACCAAATGTCTCAAAGGAAAAATCAAAATAATTTATTGAATTGTCAAAATGAACCGGGGAGATCACTGAAAACATACAGGAGGAGAATAAAGCTATAGCTTATTTTACAGAGACTTATAATGGAGACATGCACAACAAATACCTCACATCCACTACCAAAGATGAATATCCAGAGAAGGAGCTTGCATGCTGACAGCTAACATTACTGAACGGGAATTGAAGCGTGCCACTTTCTCTATCCACAATGACTCCAGTCCTGGACCCAATGGTATGAGTGAAACTTTCTTCAAAGTGCACTGGGTAAACCTAAAAGAAAGCATGTTAAAAGGTTACCAAGAAGCTTTTAATATAGGTGAATTTATTTAGGAAATTAATCATACTTTAACCACCCTCATTCCTAAATTTAACAAGCTAGAAAGAATAGAAGAATATAGACCTATAGCATACTGTAATGTTACTTATAAAATTCTTAGCAAGGTTATATGTATGAGGCTAAACAAAGTGTTACCAAAGATCATATCTCAATGTCAAAGTGCATTCATTAAGGGGAGATTCATATCTGAAAATTCGCTAATGGCTCATGAACTAGTGAGAGAGTTTAACAAGAAAGGATCTGATAGAGTGTGTATGGAAATTGATCTACACAAAGCATATGATAAAGTCAACAGACAATTCATTCTACACATGTTGCATGAAATGGGTGTTCCAGCTAAACTATTAAAACTTATCACTCATTGCATATGCACACCTACATTTTGCAGTGATAATTAATGGAGTTCCTATAGGATTTATCTAGTGCAACAAAGGGATTAGACAAGGAGATCCTTTATCCCCCTATTTATTTGCAGTTGCTATGGAATGGTTTTCTTTACAAATGGAGTTAGCTAGTCATCAATCCCTTATCAAACCCATATACAAGATACAACCTGAAGTCAATCACTTGATATATGCTGATGATTCGTTGGTAGTTTTTAAAGCTAATGATATGGGACTGAACACAATAAAGGAAATATTTAAACAGTTGGAATCTCTAGCTAGTCTTAAAGTCAATGAGCTTAAAACTAGATGCATATGAATAAATATTGTAAGAATAAAGCATAGATCTTATCATAACTTGGAGTGGGAGAAGGAGAACTGCTAGTAAAATATCTAGGAGTGCCATTGTCAAACAACACAATAACAGATGTAGAATGTGGCAAACTCATAGACAAGATTAGAGAAAAGTTACAAGGATGGAGATCGAAATTACTATCTTTTGTAGGAAGAGTAGAAGTAGTGCATACTGTTATTACTTCTAAGGTCAGGTTCTGGCTACAAACATTCCAAATCCCAGATTGTTCTATTGCTAAAATCAACTCAGTTTGTGCCAATTTCATATGGAAAGGGGGAATGCACAAGGTAAGATACAAAGAATTATGCAGGCCTAAAAAGGAAGGAGGTGTGGGCTGAAAATTTTGTTTGAACTTAAAAAAGCTTATGGCCTCAAATTAGCTTGGAGAATTCTTGATTTAGAAAATTTATGGGTCAAATGGATGAGAGCTAGATATCTAAAAGATAATTTCTGGACAATAAAAACAGATGATAATGCATCAACTAAATGGAATAACATTCTCAGATATAGGGAGATGTTAAAAGAGCTAGTAGAAAGGCAAATAGCTGATGGTCAAGACACTGACTTATTGAGAGACCCTTGGATAAATAATAAAAGCCTATTGGATAAACTGGGATGGGAAAGTTATTCAGCAAACACCACTCCAAAATCTCAAGTTTCTATCATTATTCACAATCAGAGCTGGGCACTAGAAAAACATATAATTACCAGAAGTTTAAAACAAGAAATCGAGGAACTGCCACTTTACACAAATAGAGGAAAAGGTAAATGGGCTTGGAAAAGTAACAGCAGAGGGCAATTTATAATGAAAGATGCATGGGAAGATAGTCAACAACACTACCCAACTGTTCAGTGGCACAAGGTAATATGGAGCAAATCAAACTGTACCAAAATGTCTCACACAACTTATAAAGCCATTAAAAATGGACTGACTACTAAGGATAGGCTTAAAAGTTAGGGGATTATTGAAGAAGATACATGTAATTTATGCAAAAAAGAAACCGAAACCCACAAACACCTATTTTTCGAATGTAAATATAGTAAACATGTTTGGGCGATACAGAAATTAAAGAACTTGCATGCAGAAGCAGTAATGAGTTTAGAGGAGGAAATCAAGTACCTGAGTGACCGGGCAGACATCACAAACTTTATGAAGGAAATCAGCAAAGTTTCGCTGACAACAATTGTCTGGCACCTCTGGCGTGAAAGGAATGTACGGGCTTTTACCAACAACAAAGAAAAAACATAATAAGAAATATCAAAAAACATAGTGAGAGATGTAGCTATAAATATAAGAAGAATACCAGCTTAGAGGCACGAGAAAAACTACAACTGGCAAACTGGAACTTGATGGCTGAGAGGCGAGGAAATCGAGTAGAGATCATGAAACCGCCATAGCTCTAGAGATGATGAACCCTAAATCAAATTAGGAAAGTGTTTGTTATGTTAGTTTGTGTCGAGTTGTATGCTGGGTTGCTACTATATTACATGTAATGCGGATGTTTACTAGCTTTTGGGCCGCATAGCCCATTTATAAAATCATTAACCAATTTTCAAAAAAAATATGTATAAATAATTGCAAGTTATGTATTCATTTTAAAATAACACATATATTTATATTTATGTATGAAGATTGCAATTTAAGTAACATATATGTTTAAATTTAATGCTAACAAAATGATTCAATCTTTTAATCTTAGGTATGAAATAAAAGTCTATAACTTTACATAAATGACCACTAATGAATTCTAAAACAAAAGGAAATTTTTACTTTTATGACTAAAACAAGTAAAATTAAATCATTTTGGAAATTAACTATGCAATATTGGAAATTAATTTTACTATATTAAACCGCCAACAAATATAGTTTAGTAATGTTTATGTATATAGATGTTACAAAATTTTATATACAACATAATAAAATATTTTCATATTCCTTTTTTTTCAGTTCCAAAACAATGACAGAAAAAAATATTGGACAACTTAGGCATATACAAATTTGTTGTATTATAAATCAGATCTGCCTATACAAAAGGGACACAAAATAAAACAGATAAAGGATTTGAAGTCAACCATAATAAACATATAGTCAATGGATATGTAAATAAGGAGAGAACTAGAAAAGTAACAACAGAAAGAAGAATGAAAAATGAGAAACTCAATTGTACGTACAAAATGAATTAGAGAATATGTTTTATTTGAAAGAAGGAAACCTTTCCCATTCTTTAATTAAAACTTCTCTAATTAATTCTCTTGATTAACTTGCTCTTTTCACTCTTATTTCTTTACATGGTATGGCTGAAAATTACGTGCCATCAAATGACATAAGATTCCATAAATTAACACATGTAATTATCTTTTATTCAACTACAATGATATCATATATCAATGCAAGCAAATATAACTTTTATAAATGCATTCATATAATTACAAATAACTCCCAAACATCAAATAAAATAAAAAATAATTAATATTTCTCAAAAAAAACTAATTAATTTAATTAATTTACAACTTTTATAAATTAATTAAATCATGTGGTTTTTCGTAGAATTCATCATTACCGTTGTGTGACTCAAAGGTGTAAATTCAATCATCGATTAATATTGAACAATTCAAATATTAGTGTTCACACGTCACTTAGCAGGTGGTGTGACGTTTGGCTGAATTCATCGCTTACACATCTTTTGGTAAAATCCAGTTTTACTTATTATAGCGGTACCTAATAGTGATAATAATTTACACCAATTCTCTTCGTTAAAACTATATCATATTAGGACTTATGGAATTTGGTAATGGTCAAAATACCAATATCGTCCACATTCAACTTTATAGTCCAAACAAAAGTCCTTGGTTCCATAATAACAATTATTATTAACCAAAATCCTCTGGCCAGAGACTTTGACTTTGAGTTGACTTGAGTTGACCATGATACTAACCCCATATAACCGACGAGACGAATCCACTCTTGAATAGTGCTTCACTTCCAATACTTTTACTCACCCCAACTATAGTCACTCGATGGAACGCCATGCCATGATTTGACTATAATCAAAGCGGAGCTTGCATATTGAAGATCCACAGTATTCTCAAGTTGAGGGAACTGTGTAAATCAGTCACATCGATATTTTCTATTTGACCTTAGTTATATTAACCAACAGAAAACTATCGAGTGAGTCATTCCACGGTTATCCAATAATTATCAATACATAACCCCTAGGTGCCCCCCAACAGTCATGAGTAATACACTGCCCAACATTTGGAGAGCGTTACATACTCTAGTCTAACCAGATACATCAATATCCAGTCTCGATGCATCTTGACTAGGAATATTTATGATTAATTACTCACGGTTACAACACTTTGTAACTACTATCACAAAATATTCCATTTATGGATTTTCTATTAAATATACTTTTAATTAAATTAGTTAATTAATATAACCACATTATATCAAGTATATAATAGAAAGAAACACCTTTATTATGAACAAGTTTGTTCAACAAGTTAGATATATGTAACAAATTACATAATTGCCCTTAGGGCATACCACTAACTCTATCATTCCTTATGTGTTTGAAAACTAATTTCGACATAAAATCAACTCATTGCATAACTAGAGTCAACGGGCAATTATAGCGATTCGGCTTCCTCTAACAATGCAAAAATACACTCAACTAGCTAACTTGCCTCATGTGATGCCTACACATGCTAGTGCAATCATTTGTGCACATTCACACAGCATACACAAATACTTCATACACACTAATTGCAACTTGGGCTTCACCGGAGTGATTACTTGGCCCGGTATATTCTCACGTAACTTAGGGCACACGCTAGTCACTATGGCTACGTGAAATGCCCGCAACGTGCTTATATGCTAATGTATTAACACGCATCCATGTATACTTACATACACACAAATACACACATTCACTCAAACAACATATATAACAATTCTAACAACATTACACAAATTGTTATATATCTCTAAATACACGTATGTGTATACTCACCCATACTCATATTCATACATGTGTATTTAGATAAGTAATCAATTTATTACGTGTCAAATCTTACTTTTATTTACTAAACCTTTCAATAAAAGTTTAATATAATTTCATACTATTTTATAAAATCTTACTACTATTTTATAAAATGTATTATTAGAATCACTTTTAAGCCTTTAAATACTTGATTGCTTCATAAAATTAAGTACACATCGTATTATTTTATAAAATTTCATTTCCATTTTATAAAATATATACTTCATTTATGAAATTGCATAACCATTTTATAAATACGGGTTAAACTTCATTCATAATATTTTATAAAATACCATTCTATAAAATACCTCTTTTACTTATAAAAATGATTTCTTTACATAAATAATATTTATAAGTAAACTATTCATAAATAAAGATCATTTCTTCATTTTTAAATAATATTCACAAGTGCCAATTAAGCTTAATTAACCCTCTAATCACTCTAATAATAAGTATAGAGTTCTAAACTCACTTAATTAGCTTACTAGCTTTTCCAAAACCATTTAAATTAGGTTCTTTGTTATAAAATAATGACATGCACTTACTTATCTTATGTAATTAGTCTCTAATCTATCACAACATTCCATGTAATCATTCAGTTAACCTAAAATCAAATTCTTAGGTTACCAACTATTTCCAAAAATAGTCGTTAAGGTCTTAAAAATAATAAGTTAATATAAACATGTTTATAACATAAATACAAGTCATGATAAATCCATACAATCTCCAAATCACTTTATGTAATCTCACACTAATTAATAAACGAAAATATGAAGATTAACACATAAATGTAGATGAAGAATAATCCCACTCACCTTCTCTTTCCCTAAATCAAGCTCTAATCACCAAAACCCACTTCATAGCTCTCTTTAAATCATAGATGAAGCTCCAAATCACAACTTCATGCTAATCCCTTGATGGACTTTATAAAGAATAGGATGAGAGAAATTATGGTGATTTTTATTTGAATTTAGGAAATTTATTTAAGGGGTTTAGGGTTTGGAGATTAATAGGGGATTAAGGAGAGATTATGAAAGTAATTAGGGAAGAGAAAGAACAATGAAATGTGAAATGAGAATGAAATGAAAGTAACGAAGAGCTTAGCTACATATAAGCTAAGTTAGGGCAAGCTAGTGGGCTTAGCCCAATTCAGTTTTCATTGCTTTCTATAAATCACTATTCACTCTAAAAACAAATCGACTCCAAACCTAGTCAATTTTATACTCATTTTACTCACGTCAAAAAAGCAAACTCAAATATGGGTGTTTCGTGTCTCAATTGGCTCATTTATAATAGTCGAGTACAACGGGCGTTCCGTTACTTAACGATTGAATATTTAAGTTAATCGTTTAAATATTTGATCGTTACAATTGCGGGGTGTTACATTCTTCCCTCCTTAAAACAATTTCATCCCCGAAATTCCTATGCGGGTGAAAAAGTAACAAGACTGATCAAACTTCTCGAATCTCAATTCTGGAAAATTCCAGTAGTACTTTCCCTTATGCTATCAGCATCATGGAAATTCCCAATTTAGAATGCATCAAACTACTAGGGAATATGTGATAACCTATGTTATCCCATGCATATTTCCTAAAAATACACACCCATTTCTAAGAAAGCTTCTCCCATTTAAATGAAAATCGGAAAAAATTAAGCATTTAAATACTATCGTTCAACTTTCAAGTACCTAATTGTACTATACAAAGAGGATTATGCACTGATTAGAGAATTTGAACATGTATAACTTAATGTAATAACCGATACTACTATAATCATACATGAGAATCTATTGGAGAGTAAGCTCAAATGAGTCGGTATCAAAATATATCACAGGCTCTAAATCACGTCAAAAGGCAATAGACTCATGTATATCCCATCTCGACCCCACAATGAGCATGTATGATATGCGATCTATCCCAGATAGGTACTGTTATAATTCTCCAAACATACTATATTGGAAAATTAAAATTTGCATACAGGAAACAATTAAATAGTAGCAGACAACAATGAACAACAATCAAACAACAAGCAATAACAAGCAACGATCAAATCATAGCGAGCGAGGAAAAGCAATAACAACTAGCATACAAGTTATCAGATATAAAACAAGCAACAAAATCAACCAATAACAAAATCAAACAATAAACAACATCAAATAGCAGCAAGTAAACACAAGTAGTAGCAACCTACAACAAGCAGCAGCAACCATCAACAATTAAAAACAAATAATCAACATACAATCAACATACAAACAACCAATCAACAAACGACAAAATGAATACAAATCAAATAAGAAATTTAGAAAGAGATCCACTGACATGCGTGGTAACCGATTAATAGTCTAACACACATGTCAAACCATAAACTCCTATGAGTTTGTTCGACATCCAAGATGAATAAAATGCCTAAGTGGTGTAACTCTTTTCATGGATACTATACACGAAAGCTATTACATCTCTCGCTATGAGAAAGAAAACTTATACAATATGCTAGATCCTCAAGTCTCAAACCCTCGAATAGACCAAGCACTCTAAATCTCCATTTTCCTTTCCTTTTGGATGAAACTCATTCTCCAAAGAAGGAAATTCTATTAATTAATTCCTCATCAAATGAAGACCTACAAATTCTTGGGTTTGCTCGGGTTCAAACTCACCTCAATCGCATAATGTTAATAAGGGTAATACATTAAGTGCACCATGATCCTCACCTAGGTAAGTATCATCTTGTCACTTAGAAGATTATCTGAATCACCACAAAATCAGTCAAGAAATCCCTCCTAAACCATCCCATAAAACCTTAGCAATGATATACATAATTTACAAAGACTAACATCTAAAATGAAACGACGCCCATTTCAACACTTCATTTGCTCGAAGAATTCTTTATTAAATTAGTATCAACCACCTGACTCTTTTTGTGCGAAATATGATCCAGCTCCTTGTTCCGACCATTGAAATCTCCTTGCAGAACTAAGACCGTACTTTGAAAATCTCTCAGTCATATCAAGAATCCATATCAAGTGCTCGTCCATCAGAATGAAGTTAAAAACCTTTTCCTAACTAGTGCAAATTGCCTAAAACTCTATGATCAAACTAAGGGTTAAGAACTAACACGAGAGTGGACCAATCTTTAGAAAATATCCCTTTCGGCAGATGGGATTACTCCCATCACCTATGGTTTACTAATACAAAAGGAAAGAAAATAATTCGAACATGAATGACTCTAGGAAAACACCTATAAATCACCTGCTCTATCTTTGCTCATTACTGGGCATCCACCGAACCCTACTTGGATACAAATCCAAGTCACACTTCATTAACCAACCCTACTCGACTTAAAAGCTCGTGTATCATGGTCGAATGATAGTACTCTCGATCACTTCACCTCAGTTTTGCAACTAATGTTACCCAAGCAAGTTTTATCTTTACCAAAAAAATTACCTAATATAAAGGTGTCAGGTTTAGCCTACCCACCGAGTAACCAGAGATACATAAAATATACCACTCAAGTGTCAGACGGAACAAAAGTGAGTTTTCGAAAAATAAAGCATACCTCACTACATAAGCTCCTTCTGTTTCTCCTGAGCAGTAGGCCCATTAGGACTCGGTAATGCTTGTAAGGCATTAGTCATAATTACTTACTTATCCTAAGAAAATGTAGGTGTTACACCTGTATTACCCGAACCTTGTTAAATGTGAGATGACGCTGGTACCAAAATAAAAAAAGGACTACTCTATGAAAAGCTTGGCTACAAAAAGAGGAAGAAAAGACCAAGGAAAAGTCAAGAGAATACTATTCTCAATTATCTAAGCATAGTCTTGGCACTATACCCAAAAATGGCTACCAGGTAGGGGAACCGACATGTAGCCACAATATGCAATCAGATAAAAAAACCGCAATGCAATACTGAAGTGACAACAAGACAGATATGCTGCGCCGCTATACCAAAAGCTTTACTAATTATGCCAGAATATAACATATCCCCCCTAAAAGGCTATATAAAAAAGGGAATGTGTTGCTCTCGCATAATAATGTACAAGAAATAACAGGCTTGCGGTAGCAAAGGTTGTGGGGATGCACCGCCCCTTTTTTACATTAAAAGATGGAATAGCACCGTAGTCCAGCATTAAAGCCAGGCTATTAAAGAAGTGCGCCACCATCAGAAAAGTTGCACCGCTACCAGAATAGGCTAATAAAGAAGCACGCCGCCATCAGAATAGGCTAATAAATAAACGCGTTGCCATAAGGACATAAGAAACATGTGAGTGTAATGAGGGGGATAAAAGAGGAGGACTGCGATACAATCAAAAGGCCAAATAAGCCCTAACATAGCTCCTAAAGCTTATGCATTACAAACACTTTCAAGTATGGATCTGTACTGCACCCACTAAGGAATCCCTAAGCAGTACCGTGCGGAATCAAAAACAGTCCAAGGGCTGCACAGGTCCATTCAAACAATTCTACAGCACAGGTCCATACTTACAAGTAGACAGCAAAGATATAAGCCTCCCTAATCAATTACTTGCATAGTGCCATATCAAGGGCATGTTAGCATGGAACTAGGTAAGGCGAATACCCCTACAAATGGCAAGTCAACCCCCTTACCAAATAATGCATCTTGACTTTGATTATCTCCATCTCCAAAGCAGTATATGCAAACGTGACACACTAGACATCATAATCCATCCTCGTAAGTATCAACAATACACAATGCAGAACAAAGGCATAACATTCAACGCTCTTAAGGAAAAATGATAAAGGAAGAGTTCGCCCAAATTTAGAGTCTCCCGCCTCAATTTCAAGCGTTCATGCTTCAATTTCAAAATTTCTGCCAAAGCCCAGATTCAACCGCTTGAATCATAGTATTCCTCCAAAGACACATCAGCGATCCATGCACATCAAATAAACAACACAGATGGATGACACGTGGCATGATCCAAAGACGAAAGCTAGAAAAGTGGAAGAAGGACTGTAGTGATCCATGCACATCTTTGTACTATAAATAGAAAAAACACTGTAGCTAGAAGGGGATCTTTTCGAATTTGGCAATTTTAAGCATAATGACGAGAAGCTTTGTTCTCTCTGCATTAATGTTTGTACCAGAAACATAAAGGAAGAAAGTGATATCCCCCTAGACATAGGTTTCTTTAATATTTGAACCATGTAAAATTCTCCGTGTCTTTACTTTTTTCTGCATTTTTCCTACCTAGTTTTCAGTGTTGGATTCCCTTTGTTACTTGAATTGCATGTAGATTTGATTTGACATTTTAAAAAATAGTTAAAGTGCAACTGCTTAATTGTATAAGCATCTAGCAACATAGTAACTACTTAAAGGAAAATTTAATATTACTTAAGTTTGTTGATTCCAATTCGAGGAAGTACGCTATAAATACTTTCGTGAACATTTAAGGTGTTGTGAGATGAAAAATCTCGCCAACATTTTTGGCACTAAAAGGAGGGCCTTAACCTCAGTTCCTCATTTTCAATAAAAATTTACCTAGGTTTCCTTTGCATACCATGAATCCCACCGATTCATCTACTCTTCCCATTGAAGAACAATTACATCTAGCTTCAAAAATCCTAAAGAAGTCACAAACCTCAAAAGCTAAAATTAAGGTGGGAGCATCAACCGAGGGCCCTGTAGATCCCATCCTGGCCGCGATTTGATCCTTCACTAACCAAATTAACTAATGTATAGAGGTTTTGCAAAAAATAGTGGCCCAACATACCACTCTGAAGTCAACCCCTCCTCCACCATCCACAGCTCACCGCCATCACTCTCCGACCGTGCTGGCTGTACAACGAGTGAGTGACGTGTAATAACCCTGTTGTTAATTAGCTAATTTATTAAGTTTAATTATAGATAGTTAATTCTAATTTGTGGTTTGTGAAATTTAATTATGAAATTAAATCTAGTTTTGAGAATAGTTAATTCGATTTATTTAAGGAATAAGTTTCATTTCTTGAGAAGGATTTCAATTTAAATTTGAAATATTATTAAATCGATTAATTAAATTTGGCATTTAGATAAATTTTTAATATTGAGATTTATTGCTTTAAATGAGAATTTGCAACTAATGGTTTATTTTATTTTATTAAAAATAATGAGATTAACCTGTATTTTCGAAGTTCAATTTAATTGTACAAAGTATTTCAATATCAATAGAAATGGAAATTATAAATTGTTGATTGGTTTTGATAACTTTGAGAAATTAAATTAGGTGAAATAAAACATTGTTTAAGGAGAAAATAATGTTTTATAATACGTAAAACAAAGGGAATTATTAATCTTTTCTTTTATTGGGTTCATGTATAACCCATTGCCCCAAGTGATAGATATTGTGAGAAGAAAATGAAATTTACATTAATTTCCTTCTAATTTCATTTACAGTTCCAAAATATGAGAATACGAGCTTCTTATTCTCAAAACCCTAGCTCTATTCTCAACCGAAACCTTAGGAAAATCAAAGGGCTTTTGGCTGATTATTGTAGGAATAGAAACAAGGTAGTCTTCTCTATCTATTAGTGTGCCTATTTTAATTGTTGATCACATCCTTTTGATAATCCCTTTTTGCAATTTCTAAAAATAACCTAGGAAGTTATCAAAAGAGGTTAGCCTAGTAGGATTCAACTTCTTAGCTTTAATTCAAGTGCTTATAGGATAGCTAAACACTCACACAACTATCTCTAAATTTATATTAAGTGCATGTGTTGTTTTGCATGAATTGTATTTAGAAACTATTAATGAAATGATCTATATTCCTTGTGTTGTTTGCATTAACTTTCTGTTTGCTGAAAACCCTTGATGTTTAATCTCTTGATTCATCAAATTATAGTTGGAAATATGTTTGCATGACATCAAAATCAATACCCTTGAAGCCACAATCATTCGTCGCTTGAAACTCACCCTCGACGGACCATTAGGAAGCAACAAACACTCCTTGGGGATCTCAGGCAGTACCACCGGTGGACTGGTCGCACGTGACCGGTGCACCAGTCCCGACCTGTACAGAGCCTCAAGTTGTGTCTGTTTTCTTCCCGATCGCCATATTTGACCATTTGTTCCCCCGGTGTTCTTTGATTGTTATTTGCATTATTTTGTGTTAATGGTTGCTATGATCTTGTGATGTGTTGTAGTGTATTCTCTTGTGTTATGGACTCTGAATCACTTCGATTCAAGGGTTTGGAATTTTATAAACTTATATCTATATATTTTATTTATATAAATAATTTTATAAAAGGGAGTTTATTTTAAGTTTTCAAATATTAAACTTGTTCCCAAATTAATCTAGTTCCTTTATAAATGATTTTTCGTAAGTATTTACTATATATTATGCATTGTTAATAAAATAGAATGGGTTTTGGAAATATGGTTTTGGAAATATAAACTTAAGTTGTTTTTAAAACAATTGTTAGAATACCAAACTGGGTTGGAAAATGAGTTTATGGTTTCGTTAATAAATGGGTACTTGTGTAAGTGGCTTTGGAATAGAGGTTTATGGAAAAATACAAAACTTAATTTATTTCCAAATAAAATGATCATATATAAAAATGGGTTTGTAAGACTAATAAATACAGATTTATAAAATAAATGGCTACTTAAATATATGTATATGGAATTTGGAATATGGTTTGTGAATAATATAGAATTTTTGAGATAATCGTACATATATTTTGAGATCAAATGGAGTGGATGGTTATATTATCTAATGAAAAATAAAGTATTTAGAGATCATTTCTTATATGGCAAATTATATTATTGGATTTCTAAAATATAAACTTTTATAAGATAAATGTTTTGAGAACCTTAGTTTATAATATGGAAAGTGCTAATAATCGACTTAGTGCTACCGATTGGTTTAAATGCTCTCGAGTATCGGTTTATCGAATATAGTACAACTCATTGAATAGAATGTTTGAGTGGTACTTACTAGCCCATTAGCGAATACTCGAATTTCACCGGGTAGTATGAGATGTCTTAGTTAAGTTCTTGCGGTTGCTTTTAGGAAGTATTTAAAACTTTAGGGTTGTTTTCTCTTTCGGTATTTGGTGGGGCCGATAGACCCGTAAGAGAATATAGTTCAGATTTCTAGTGTTATCCGTAGTAAGTGAGATTTACTAACTTCTAATACTTGAATTTCACCAGGCGGTATGGGATGTTTTGGTTAAGTTCTAGTGATTACTGAAATTGATAGTATTTGCCTTTAGAGTATATTTCCTTTTAGGGTTCGGTCGGGGGTCGATAAATCCTTAAGATATATATTCATGGATTTCTTTACAATATATATATAATAATGATGAATAATCTAAAATCTTCGAGATGGTCGCCACGATCCTTGTGATCGGTCGAGATTCTGTGTTCCACAATCCTTGTGATCGATTGAGATTCTATGTTCATGATCCTTGAGGTCAGTTGTGATTCTGTTTCATGGTATGGACAATCCTTGGTACCAGATTGGCACGAGTTGTGCCACATTTTGTTTGCCATGGTATGGAAAATCATTAAGATTGGTATGGATGATCAGGGTGATCGATATGGAATTGGTTTCTTTGTGTTAGGAATATTAAGCTTTATTCTGTAATTCTTTGTTTAGTGACTAATCCGTGTTTGTGACCAATATATATGTAACATTCCCCATTTGGAGGCCTAAAACTAACTACTATGGATGCTGCAATCATATATAGTTATTAATTCTCAGTGACTAATACGGTAATGTTAGATACATTGATATACTAGAAACACATGGATATGGAAAAATTTTAACTCAATTTTTAAAACAAATTTCTCATTCCACTACAAATCATATTTCAGAATCATTACATGATCCCACCTCATAAACCACATTATGAGAAATATAATTATTACAAAATGCGCTAAGAGCGACATATGAAGATGCCCCCTTAGTAGATCAGAGTCTAAATATAGGCAATTAAACAACTTTGCCATTACATCCAATTACACAGCGGAATCAAATAGAAAGAACTCCTAATAGCTAGATGCCTCCTGCATGTCTCCGAAAGCTTATTTGTCTAAAGGAGAACCTGAAAACCTTAACTCTTAAACTACTCAAAACCAATTAAGCACCCGAAAGTTTAAGGGGAAATCATACACTTCGAGTCAGACAAAAATTCTGGTATGAATAATAACCTACCATCTCGAACTATATAGATATATATAGTGAGACCACGATGCTTAACAGAATGGGTTTTCCCCTTACTGGTATCTTAACCCAATTTATAATAACCATATACTATGCACCTGCATCCACTATGGTTAAGACATAACATAATAAAATGTATCATGATGATATGCAAACATGCAATATGCTTTGGATTTTCCATCCCCATTTACGTGACTACCCATCTCAAGTTATAGTTTCTAGGGTTAATATTAATCTATTAGTTTTCATGAGCTAATTAATAACCTGTTCCAAGCTTACGGACTATCTGTCTGGTTACATAGTTCTTATAGGATCACTAAGAACCTACCGGTGCCTACTGATAACATCACCTAATCATAGTTTTCATGGGGTCATTATGAACCTATTGGATTCTCCATTAACATCTCTCATGTCATAGTTTTAATGGAACCACTAAGAACATATTGGCCCCTGCCAATAACAATCTCTACATAGTTTTCATGGGCTTACTAAGAACCTGTCTAAACAAATAATCCTTTGATCAGTCTTGGGCATCCTATATTCTGGTCTGTCTGACCTCTTAGATTCACACAAGAGTTAAATTCAATATATATATACATAAAATCACCACTAGGTCTACCTAGCCTGTTATTCTGCCCTTACCCCCAATATGTAGTTATGGGTTATAAATGAAGTGAATATAGTTACACAAGCATTAATGATAACTGATCAAATAACATAACAACATAAACATCCATGGTTAAATACCTTGTAATCATCTTTCTAATGAAATATAGTTAATACCCTTCCCTTAACCCACTATCTTTATCAAGGAAAACTTCCTTTAAAAAAAAGTTAAATGCTATTTCCAAATTCTTTCGTATGGCCATGTATTTACTTTAAAAATGAGAGGGTTCGCAAATTTGAAAACTATGGCTTTCGACTATATCCTTTGTATCATTACTTAAAACCTTAGATGTTCTCTTTTGAGACCATCCAACATATCTTTCGAAAGCATTGAAACCTTCCTTTCGAAACACTTAAAGATATACCTTTCAAAACACTTGAAACATACCTTTCGAAGGCATTTAGTTCAAGCAAGAATTTATGGAAGCATGGCTTCGAAACTATTTAAAAGTATTTATTTTGAAATCATTGGGTTTAACATTAAGTATAACTACTAGGTCAAAGAGAACAAAAGCAAAAGTATCCCTTTCGAAAGCATTGATTCAAGTAAAATAGTTGAGGAAAAGGATAGCTTCGAAACCAACCTTTCGAAATCATTGGCCCCGAAACCATTGATAAAAGCGGCAAAAAGGACCCTTTAGAAGGCATTGGGAAGGAAGCTTCAATATTAATAAAAAAAGCCTTTCTTTTGAACTCACTATTATAAGGCTATAAAGAAAAGCGTCCTTTAAGTATGAATGTCGTAGCTAGGTGTCGAATGAGTTCAAAATGCGGCAACTCTTTCGAAAGCTTCTTTTAAAACAAAGGCAAGTTGGATTGATTTGAAAGCTTATAAAAATGGCTTCAACTCCTTCGAAAGCATGCTTTCGACACAGTCCCTTCCGCTTTTCTATAATACACTACATATCAATGGATATATACCATATGCATTGGTTTTGAATGAGTGTGAAAGGTCAACGATGGAAGTTTGGTGACGGAAGCAAGCAAGTGGTAGTAGCGAAGCTGTAATTCAAACGAAACTGATTTTTATGCCTTTCAAAGTAATCACTTTTTACCTAACTTGTCTAGTTTGTCAGAATATAATTGGTTGCCGGTTCTTTATCAAAAATTCTATTCTAAAAGGCTGCCGAATTCATAAATTAACAAATGAAATCATTTTAACAAATAAATCCTTCCTCTTAACAAAACATTTAAATATTTAAGTCCTCTAACTTAAATAATTTAATAAACATAGAAAAACTCTTAGAAAAAATGCCCAAAAATCATAATTATTCAATTTTAATATGTTTTCTTCATATATAAATTTTAGACTCGAAACGATACTTGATTACCTTAAATAATTTAAACCCAAAATTATCTATTTCTTCCATTCAAAATTCATAATAGATTATCCATAGCTTGGAATATTATGAAAATTTAAAACCATCTTCAAAATAATGTTTTACATAACATATTCAAACATCATGGCATTTGGAAATCAATTTTTGCGATTTTAACCTTAAAATCGAATTATATTATCCCATAAAATTCCTTGTATAAATTATAACATGGCATATAAATCAAAGCATATCATCATTCATCCATCCAAATGGTTTAAAACCTTAAACCCAAATTAAAACGTTCAATAAGGCTTATATGAAATGGTTTAGATCATTATTCACCTTGTTTGGATAAGTAAGTTGATATTTTTTCGTCACTTTAATCTTCCAGGCTTGAATCTTAGCCTCTAATTGATTTTGAGGTCCTCTTCTCCTAGGGTTATGGCCAGCCTTGTTTATCCTTTGTTTGTTCTTTTGGTTTAAGAAAATGTGAATGAGAATGAGGTAAGGGTTTAGAGGTTAAGGGTTCGGATATTCCTATATTACCCTTGCCTTATTCTCTTAAGTATTTAACTAATAAACCATTTTTTATATAAATCCATTTGGTTAAGGCACGACCCTAATTAGATCTCAAATCTTAATTCCCTTATCACTCTAATCTCTACATTATTCTATTTGATTTATCTAATTAAATCTTCTTATTAACGCTATTTAAAATTAGGGGTGTTACAGGCTCCCCTCCTTAAAGAATTTCGTCCTCGAAATTCAGTAAGGACTAAATACTAAGCATAGAAATCATCTGTAGCATCTTATAATTACCGTACTAGCCTACCTGACTAGCAACCAGTCTGCATAAAGTAAATATAGAACATACCCTTAATGCGGATCGGGATAAGTATCTCTAATCTTGTCTTCTGTCTCCCAAGTATAGTCCTTCTTGTTGTCGCTCCACTGAACTTTCACCAACATGGCTGTCTTGTTTCTTAACCTCTTCTCATCTCTCGCTACAACCCGAACTGGTTGCCTAACAAAGGTCAACTATTAAGTCTTCCAATGCAGTCGGAGGAATAGTAGTCTCTGGATCATGCACATACTTACGAAGATGAGACACATGAAATACATTTTGAATGCCTACCAAACTGCTCGACAACTCTACTCTATATGCGAGTGTTTCGATCTTCTCTATAATTGGGAACGGTCCAACATATCTTAATGCCAGTTTCCTTGACTTTTCGCATCGTACCACACCCTTCATCGATGATACTTTTATGAAAACCCCGTCTCCAACTGAGAACTCTATATCTTTACACCTCTTATATGTGTAAATATTTTGTCTAGACTGAGCTTCCTTCATCCTACCTCGGATCAATTCAATCTTCTCTGTTGCCCTTACCAGATCTGGACCTAAGACTAATCTGTTGCCAATTTCCAACCAACTTGCTAGTGACTTGCATGGCCTTCCATACAAAGTTTCGAAAGGTGTAATTCCTATACTAATCTGATAACTGTTATTATAGGAAAACTCAACTAAGTGTAGGTGATCTTTCCATGATCCACCAAAATCTAGCACATAAGCTCTTATCAAATCCTCGAGTACCTTGTTGGCTCTCTTTGTCTGTCCATTAGTCTGAGGGTGATAAGCGGTACTCATCTTGAGCTTGGTACCTAACACATCCTGTAGACTCTTCCAAAACTCACTAGTAAACAAAGTATCTGTATCACTTACTATACCACTAGGAATTCCATGTAGCTATGTTCTTCATAAATAATTTAGCTAAAACAGGTGTCGTCCTGGTTGACTTAACTTGAATGAAATGGGCAACTTGGTTAACCTGTCCACTATGACCCATATATTTTCATTTTCTCGATTCAACTATTGCAACCCGTCTATAAAATCTACTAATATCGAATCCCATTTCTGAACAGGTATCTCTAATAGTTGAAGCAACCCAGTCGGCTTCTGATGTTCGGCCATCACTTGTTGATGGTTCGCACACTGCTTTACCTATAAGCCAACATCCTTCTTCATACCTTTCCAGTAGAAACTCCTTTTCATGTCTTGATACATCTTCGTTCCCCTAGGATGAATCGTAAATTTGGATCGATGTCATTCCCTAAGAATTTCTCTCCTTAAGTCCCTAACATTCGGAATACACAACTGTCCCTTCTTTCCCAACCTTCCCCTCTGGTCAAGATTAAAATCTTTCTGATCATCAATCTCGATTTCGACCTCTAGCCTTCTAATCTTCTCTATTAATAGTAGATCCTCTTTATACTTAGAAGCAATCCTTTCGATCAGTACTGGTCGAACTTTCAAGCAGGATAACATGGTTGTGCTCTGACTAAAACTAGCAGTCAATCCTAACTGCACACTACAAGTAGTCAAAGCCTCTAGGTCCTTCCATTCTGTTAACATAGCTATCACCACATTATGATGTTTTCTGCTAAGAGCATCCGCAACTTTATTTCCTTTTCCAGGTGTATACTCTATACCAAAATCATAAGCTACTAAAAACTCCAGCCACCTCTATTGTCTCATATTCAACTACTTCAGAGAGAATAAATACATTAAGGACTTATGATTTTTGTATAACTCAAATCTCTCTCTTAAGAGATTATGTCTCCATACTTTCAATGCGAAGATCACCGCATCCAACTCTAGATCATAAGTAGGATATCTCACTTTATATGGTCCAAGCTGTCGTGAAGCATATGCAATAAATTTACCTTTCTGCATCAACATAGCTCCTAATCCGGTTCCACGTGCATCGGTTAAACTACTAATCCTTGATTCCCGTCTGGAACTACAAACACAGGCGCGTTGGTCAACAGATGCTTTAACTTAAGTAATGCTTCCTCACATTTGTCTACCAAATAAACTTCACGTCCTTCTCATTAGCATAGTCAAAGGCGCTGCTGCCCATGAGAAATTCTTAATGAATCTTCGGTAATAACCAGCGAGTCCAAGAAAACTTCTGACCTCAGTCACGTCTATGGTTGTTAACAGCTTCAATCTTATTTGGATCAACTGACAAACCCTTCTCTGAAACCACATGACCAAGAAATTTAACTTCTTTCTTCCAAAAATTACACTTTGAAAACTTCGCTTTTAGTTGATGCTGCCTCAGCATCTCAAGCACTACTCTAAGATGAACTTCATGCTCTCTTTCATCCTTAGTGTATATTAAAATATCATCTATGAATACCAATACAAACTTATTCAAGTGCTCTCGGAAAACATGGTTCATCAAATCAACGAAGAAAGCTAGTGCATTCGTTAACCCGAATGGCATTAACCACTCATACGAACCATACCTAGGCCGAAATGCCGTCAACAGAATACTGTCCTCTACCACTCTTAGTTGATGGAAGCCTATCGCCAAATCCAATTGTGAAAATACTCTGGCTCCACTCAACTGATCAAATAAATCATCGATTCTCGAGAAAGGATACCTTTTCTTGATCGTTTTCTCGTTCAACTTAAGATAGTCGATACACATCCTTAAGGATTCATCCGGTTTCTTCATGAAAACCGCGACCGCTTCTCAAGGTGAATTGCTTAGTCTTATAAAATTCTTTCCTTCTAAATCCACTAGCTGCACCTTCAGTTCCTTCATCTCAGCAGGTGTCATCCTGCTAGGTGGTCTACTTACAGGTTCTGCTCCTGGCGCAAGATCTATAAGAAACTCAACGACTTTCTTCAGCGGTAGTCCTGTGACTGGCTCAAAAACATCTGCAAACTCTCTTGCAACCAAAAAATGATTCAACTCTTCTTTTACTTCCATAGCATTCAGCAAAGCACAAGCACTTGAGTCCAACTTCTCCGCCGAGTATATAATTCGGTTATGACTATTGGGTGTCTTAGTGATATTTCCCTATCTTGGAAAAATATCCTAGCACCATACCTATCTAACCAATCCATACCCAAAATGATCCCTAGCTTACGAAATCAGATGAATACAAACTGCATGCAAACTTATGACCTTACAATTCAAGTTCTAACTGGTCACATCTCATCCTTAGAGTTGCATACCCTCCTATCGGATTCGCAACCCTTGAGGAAGTAACAAGGTGTGAGGGTTCTAAACATAACTTATCTACCAAACACTGAGATATAATGAATGTGATGCACCGGTATCAAATAGTACCCTAACTGGCATACTATGAATCAAAAGCTTACCTTCCATCACAGTCTTTCCCTTCTCAGCAGTAGTTGGTCTAGAAGAAGATGGTTCCAAAGTAAAAACCTTTCCCTCGTCCCCTCTGGCTAGTTCTGGACACTGATTCTTGTAGTGTCCAATCTGGTCACAATTAAAGCACTTCGCTTCTTTCTTATCCGCAACCTTCTTCTCTTTTCTAGTTCGACATTCATGGGCATAATGTCCTTTCTTATCACACTTGAAGCAAACTACATCATCCTTTCCTTTCTTGGTAACTCCTCCTTTCTGTGCTCCTTTCTTCTTAAAGAATTTCTTCTTCTTGCCCTGAGAATTTGGGTTCCAACCTACTTCTCCTTCCCATAAGTAGAAAGCATCTCTTCATTCCTGATTGCCATATCCATTACAACTGTACTTGGATCATGTAGATGTGGCATAGTCGCCACAGCAATCTCGGGTCTTAACCCTCGAATAAACTTCTTGTTCCTTTTAATGACGGTATTAATGGTAGCATATCCGTATCTGGACAACTCATCAAACTTCATAGTACACCGATATCTCACCTTGCACTAAGTCCATGAACTTTCTCAGCAATACTGACTTGGCAATGTCAAACAAGAACCTCTCTTCGAATCTCCTTCGAAATTCTACCCAAGTCAACCCTTCCTTAGGAACTCCCATGGTAACACTATTCCACAAATAAAGTGCTACTCCCTGCAACTGTCATGAAGCAAGTCTCCTTTTCTGCTCATCATCTAATCCCAAGTCAGCGAAAATTCTTTCATGGTGCAATAGCCTATTTTCTACTTCGACAGCATCCTCTATTCCCAAAAAGGGCTTCCCACCAAGACTAGTGTAATCCCTGCTCAGCTTAGCATAGTTATTGCTAACTAGGGCCACAAGATTAGCTCCTCCAACATTCACAGCATTTCCCCAAGCTACTCCTACAGCTGCTCTAGCTTGCATCAGATTGATGAAGAACCGATACATCATCCTTATATCTACTGGCGGGGTTCTAGCTCCTACATTAGTATTTGCATTTGGATTAGCATTTGCATGTCGACCTGGATCTCTTCTAGTATTGGGTCGAGCATTTCCATTAGTTATGGTGCTTCCTCCACCAAGATTTCCTCTTCTGTTTCCTACCTCCATATCTTCCTTTCTCATAAATCTACTTACGAGCCTTAGTAAGATACAGATGAACGGTTTTAGAGAGAGGGGAATACATACTTATAGATATACATATAACAAACGCAAGTATGTTACTATAACGTTAACCCAAATCCTGGTCTCATTTTCTGATTCATTGAGTTATGATTTGAAAATCTTATAGGTTCAAATTTCTTTTAAATTTACATATACCTATGCTCTCATACCAACTTGTAACATCCCCCATTTAGAGGCCCAAAACTAACTGCTACGGATGTTGTAGCCATTCATAGTTATTAATTCTCGATGATCAATATGGTAATGTTAAATACATTGATATACCGGAAACACATACACTACGCCATAAATGGCCTTCTGCAACACAAAAAAAATGTTGGATCAGGACCGAAAAATGTTGCCATAGGTCTATGGCAACACTTTTAGGGTTTGCAATTTTTGCCATTGCCTTAGACCTCAAAGGCAACATTGTGACTATCTAAGGCAACATAAGTAATATTGTTGCAATAGAACCCTATTTGGGTCTATGGCAACACCCATAGGTATCTGTAGCAACATTCCAAAAATGTTGCTATAGATATTAACTTTTTGAAGTTGTGGGGCCCACAATGTGGGGCCCACGACCCAACTGGGTCCATCCCTATGGCAACACCTTGAATGACTATTGCAACATTATTTTAAGCAACATTTATAACCCGGTGGCAACACTATTATGAAGCTACTGCAACACTATTCTGAAGCTACTACAAGATTATTCTGAAGCTACTGCAACACTATACTGAAGCTACTGCAACACTATACTGAAGAGACACTAAGAGCACATAGAACAGTACAATATCACATAGAACACTTGCATAATACACAGTACAATATCACATAAAACACTTGCATAATACACAACATAATACACAGTACAGATAACAATTCATACAGCAGTACACATCATAATTCATGTCAGTTACCCCAAAATATCCAGTTACCCCAAAATACTAC
Source organism: Allium fistulosum (assembly GCA_030737815.1). Taxonomy (NCBI): domain Eukaryota; kingdom Viridiplantae; phylum Streptophyta; class Magnoliopsida; order Asparagales; family Amaryllidaceae; genus Allium; species Allium fistulosum. The sequence goes on from CM060904.1 coordinate 343,709,181, forward strand.
AAAGCTACCCCAAAATATCCGGTACACATAACAATTCATAAATGAGACTTAAGAGCTGGTGCCTCCAGTCAGATTATCAGTCTCACTGGACATGATTGTGGAAGTTAGATCCTCTACATTGATGTTCATCTCCGGGTTGGCATCACCTAATTTCTTAAGCACCCTAGCCAAATTCTCTTGTACCTTCTAATTTACCTTGGATTCTAGCTGTGCTTCAATTTCTTCGACAAGCCTTTGCCTTAAGTCATGTACGTAAGCATTTGTTAGAGCCTCGGTTGATTGTTTTGCACACTTTGCACGCCTCCCTATAAGCAAAGGATGACCCTGTGATTTTCCATTCGAAATTACTGTTTCAACAGTATTTCCTCCTTCTCCACTGGCCATTGCCTTTTGAACTAAGTCCTACAAAATAAAGCCACGTCAAAATTACCCTACAGTAAATGCAGAGAATGCAGCAAATTCTTACATATGGATTGTGTACAGCAAATGCAAAGAAAGCCACATTTTGGAAAACAATTTGTTTATGTGCATGTAATTAGAAAATAATTTGTAACATATATACTAGTAAAAACTGGAAAACAATTCCGTCGACAGCCAGCTACGGCTTCGTCATCTGGATTCTGAGGCTTCAAACGGCCATTCATTTTATTTATGCACATATGTGTATTACTATAGACATATATTTTTATATAAACCAAGTCAGTAATCCCTTTAACCAAATTCATTTCTTCGTTTCCAGTTTTTGTGTCATTTCTAGCCAAACGCAAAAGCAAGTCCTCTTCATTCGACTAGAAAAGAAAAAAAATGGCTGAGGGTTCAAAAATCTTAATCTCACAATATACTCAATTACAATTTCCAAAGCAAACATCTATGCCATTAGTACGTTTGCGAAACTCAGGTTCAACAAGTGTTTTAAGGACAGTTTCAAGGACATGAGCATACATGCACATGAGCAAGACATGAACAATGTGCAGCATGTGCAAAACAGAAAAAAATTATTACAAAAAAGAATTATTACTTACAAGTTTGTACTTCATTACTTGAGGATTAGACACGTACTCACGCCCATCTCTTCTCTTACGACTTTTAAGAAAAAGTGCTGCATCGGATGGTGTCTCCTGATACAAGTTCAATAGATAGTTTAGCATACACTCTCTTCAGTAAAAAATGTAAAGTATCACATACCATCTTATGACGAAGCTGGGCGAACGACTTTGGACCAGCGGTGTGTGTGTCTTGATACGACTTACGACTATCAGAATTTTTCAGGGCTTTTTGCTAAAAAATACACAAAAAACAAAGTACTCGTTTATCTCACAAAAAATAGTACTCGTTTATCTTGCGAAATAAATAATATGTACGTATACCTGAATCTCATCATCTGCCCAATACCTCAAGAGCACTTTAAAATCCTCCACTGGGATGTTGTCCGGCTTGTTTTCTAGCCTCTCCTCATCAATCTTATAAGCTTTATAATGAGCTATTTTTATGCGACTCTTGTACCCCCTCCAACAGTCACAAATAGACTTCAACACCCGGTTTTCACATTCATCCGGAATAATATACTGTTGCTTAAATATAAATCAAAGATAAAAAGAATAAATAAATCAAAATTCAGCTACATTTTAGTTAATAGATCAATATTACTTATTAAAGTAAAATTCAGCAACATTATAGTTAATAATAGATTACCTTAACATAATCCCATAAAGATTTCTTCAACTTTTCAGGAACATCCGACCAAGATTTATACGTAAGTGGCACAAACCTTTTCAATGTTCCTAAAAAGTTGCTTAGTTCAGATATTACTTTGTCATCATCTGAAATAGGTTGGAACCACTGGTTCATCATAATTACAACTCTTTTGTCATTCTCCCTTGTATGAACATTAAACATCTTTGTGTGACCTCTGAGTCTTTTAGGAACTTCACCTTTAATTAAAATGAAAAGTCCCGTCAAATAATAACATAAATCATAATGTAAATCGGTACTTAAATATTAATCCTACTGTAATATTAAATATTATTATCACATCAATTCAGTACTTGCTTCAACTTCTTCATTTTCAATGTTTGGCAAGACATTCTCCGCAACATACTTATTTGCCATACCACTTGCACTAGCTTTTGCAGCATTTTTCTTTTGTCGTTCCCGTAGAGCCAAATAATCAGCCATTGTTCCTTTTCCTTCAGCATCTTTCTCAGTTGAACTTACTACCAGGCTTGGGCTTGGGGTTGTGCTTCTCAACTTTTCCTTTTCCTTTGCGATACCACTAGCTGAACGAGTTTGTGGTCCACTAACAGGCTTGGGCTTCTCAACTTTTTTAGTTCTCTAAATTGTATATATAAGTAGGAAATAAGATTGGATTTTATAGTTATTATCTTCATAAGCAGAAAAAATAAGATATGTAGCTATCACACACCTTTCTTGGACTTTGTGAAGTATCATCTTCACTATGCTCCTCATGGTCCGGATTATATTCCTGATCACTATCCACATCCTCTTGCATCTTTTCTTTTCCTTCAACTTTTTTTGGTTTGCATTTCTCAGTTCAGCTGAAATTGCAGGCACACCTAGAGAAGCAAGAACTTCGTTGTTCCTCATCACATTAACAGCTCTATGTACTTCATAATCTTTTAGGTTCATCATCAACTTAGCAGCTCTCTGTACTTCATAATCTGGTAGAGATAGTGGAGGTGTAGAATACTCATTTGGAGGTGGTGGAGGTGGTAGATGAACATCCTGCAAGTATATAATAAATAGGAACATCATAGTAAGTATGCTGCAAGAGTGGTACAAAATATTCAAATTACAATAAGATCATCATAATAAGAATTCTTCAAACCTGCATGCCATTTTCATCCATATCTTCTTCTTCCGATGTTGGTAAACGTGATTCCAACTTCCTCTTAACACTTGATGAGTTCAGATTCACTGTTGAATCGCTGATTTTTGGTTTTTTTTTCTGTGTCATCTTCTGAGGATTTACCTGATCAGCTAACTTTAGATTCACGGTTGCATTGTTGGGTTCTGGATTATTCAGCCGTGTCGACTTCCGAGGACTCCTCACCTCAGCTAACTTTAGATTCTCGATTGCATTGCTGGGTTCTGGATTATTCAGCCGTGCCGACTTCCGAGGACTTTTCACCTCAGCTAACTTTAGATTCACGGTTGCATCGTTGGGTTCTGGATTAATCAGCCGTGTCGACTGTCGAGGACTGTTCACCTCACCTAACTTTAGATTCACAGTTGCATTGCTATTCAACCATGCTGACTTCCGAGGACTGTTGACTTCAGCTAACTTCTTGTTTTTTTGGTTCTGTTTTAGTTGATGAGCAGTCACGTACTGTCGTTTCACTGGTTTTGTAGCTACAACAATACAATGATATTATAATCATAATCTTTAAATGTTATAATCAAAATATCACAATAAATTTTTTTTTGCTATATCAAAATATCACAATCTGTAAATGATATTAATTATCCATTTATATATACCTGTAACCAGATTCTGCCTTGGCCGCATGATTACATGCGGCTGCATTTGCTTCAGTGGCTCAATTGCAGTATCGACAACGTTGTCGATATAAAAATCCAAGTTACCACCACTGTTAACTCCTTTGACTAATTCGGAGAGGTCCGCATCATTCGTCACTAACTTCCACCCACCCTTCTCACCGTTTCTCATATAAATTCCTCCTATTTCGGTGTATTGAAGGTCATCCTTCACAAACTCCATGAGCACTGTGTACGAGAAGTAGTCAGGATCAACCCTCTTTACCACAGTATCGGTTCCACCAACATATTGTGCCTTCTGAAATGCACCCTTGTGATGAAATGTGAGCTGCATGAGTTCCCCCATCCTATACAAAATGGATACAGAATGCTGAGTTTACATTGGAAGCAAGATATGAAATAATAAAATGGGCAGGTATATTAAGTACATATGTGTATGCAGGTATATAAAGCACTAGAAACAACAAAGGAACACATAAAATCAGAATAACTTACAAGCAGTCAAGTAATTAAAAAGTAGTAAATTAATTATGAAAATCAATAGATACAGAAGTCGTCCCTTAATTAAGAACCAATACATAAATAGAAGTCACTTGATATTGCTACATAGAAATCAAGAGGAAGTTTCCTCTATGCTAGGCGGAATGAGGATTTGTGTTGCCGGGACGTCATCTCTATACCACCTAACATCACTAACTTGATTTCCTATTCCATTACCACATTGAATATCATGTAAAACTGGATCATCTTCATTTCCATTTTCATTTTCGACATCACACCAGTCCCTCGGCAATTTCTTGACAACATTATACAGTGCCGTATCAGTTGGATCTTGTACATAAAATACTTGTTGTACTTGTGAAGCCATAACATACAAATCAGATTTCTGACACAATCTATTAAAATTAACTCGAGTCATCCCATACAAATCTTTCTCTTCTTGGTACCAGCAACGCTTAAATAAAACCACTAAAATTTCTCCCCAATAATCAATTTATAGTATTTCTTCAATTGCTCCATAGTAACTAACATTACCAACCAATGGATTTTGATCTTTTGAACTTGCAAAGCTAGTGGTCAAGGTAGTCAAGAATACACCACTATTCTGTGTTTTACACTTAGCATCTCTATATTTTGTATGGAATCTGTATCCATTAATAACATATCCACTAAATTTCCTAGCTGTCCGATTAGGGCCCATTGCAAGCACTTCTAGCTCTTTCGAAATGTCCTCTTTCTTCCCAACCTTATCCTTCAGCCATTTCCAGAATTCTTCAGTATGTGCTCTCTCTCTTTTATATCTTCTCGATATTGCATGACCATCAATTAAAGCTCGATGTTCCCTATAATAATTATGATGGTATTAATATCAATAAAGAAATATTCTAATTCTTTAGTACTTGCTAGAATAAAATTAAAACATAAAAACTTACTCTTTTAAATTATCTATTTCCTCGTTACCACAATTGAATAGAATGTACCGATGACATGCCATCCACTCAGAATCTTTTAGATGAATAGCTTTTCCGTCTTTATTTCTTCTTGTACCAATAGCATATTCCATATTTTGTGGACAACTTTCAAATTTAGGTACTGCATCACCACCGCTTAAGAATCTTGAGCAGAATGTCAAGCATTCTTCTGCCAAGTAACCTTCGGCGATGGAACCCTCCGGTTTAGATCTGTTGCGCACATAAGATTTGAGTTTAGCTAGATAACGCTCAATCGGAAACATACATCGAACATGCACAGGTCCACCGTATTCAACTTCCTTGCACAAGTGAACCGTCAAGTGAACCATTATGTCAAAGAAAGCCGGTGGAAATATCATCTCAAATTGGCAAAGAATTTCGACAATTTCTTGTTGTTGCCTCTTCACATCTTCCAAATCAATTACTTTGCCCCAAAGACCTCTTAAGAATGCACCAAATCTTATCAGAGGCAATGCAACCTCAGGCTTCAATGTTTTTTCACAGCAAATTGCAACAAGTAGTGAAGTAGAAAATGAGCATCATGGGTCTTGTACCCTGAGATTTTCCTTTCCTTCATGTGAACATACCGACTGATATTGGATGCACAACCGTATGGCAATTTAACATTCTCCCGTACTGAGCAAAATATTTCTTTTTCTTTATTCGTCATGTCAAATATGGCAGCCCTAGTCTCAAAGTGTTTGCCCTCATTTGATAAAACGGGATGCAGGACCTTCCTGATGCCCATTTCCTGTAAATCAAAACGAGCATTCAAATGGTCTTTTGACTTGCCACTAATATTTAGCAAAGTACCGAGTATGTTGTCGCATATGTTTTTCTCTATATGCATAACATCAAGGTCATGTCGCAATAAATTGTGGCTCCAATACGGTAAATTGAAAAATATTGACTTCTTTTTGAAAGGGGAATCCTTTTTCTTCCCAAAATTATTTTCAAAGTCACGCAACAGTTCTTCAATGTCTGTTCCTGATAAATTTCCCGAAATTTGTCCTATTTCAACTTCACCATTGAACCTCCTCTTATCAAACCTCCACTTGTGTTTCGGATCCAGAAATTTTCTATGGTTCATGTAGCACATTTTTTTACTATGTTTCAAGTACATTGAAGAAGTCTCATAACGGCATACAGGACAACCCAATTTACCCTTTGTGCTCCAACCAGATAACATTGCATACCCCGGAAAATCGCTAATGGTCCACAACACACTTGCACGTAACATGAATTTTTGATCAGTAAAGGCATCATAAGTTTCTATGCCTAGATCCCATAATTCTTTCAACTCTTCAATTAGAGGCTGCATATATACATCAATTTTATTCTTTGGAGACTCTGGATCGGAGATGAGTGTTGAAAGAATTAGATTTTCGGGCTTCATGCACAACCAAGGTGGAAGGTTGTAGTTAACTAATACAATTGGCCATGTATTGTAAGTTGTACTCATTGTACGAAAAGGATTGAATCCATCAAAGGCTACACCCAATCTGATATTTCTATTTTCTGATGAAAAATCATGATACATAGCATCCATCGCCTTCCAAGTCTCGCTATCAGCTGGATGTCTAAGTTTTCCGTCTTTTTTTCGGCCCACAGAATGCCATCTCATAAGTTGTGAATACTCCTTGCATATAAACAGCCTTTGCAGCCTTGGTTTTAGCGGAAAGTAACGCATCGCTTTTGCCGGGACTTTGTGAATCAACTTCTCTGGATCATTGTCACGGGTGCCTTTCTTTTCCTCTTCCCACCTCCAAATACCACAAGAGTTACAGACATCTTTATCTTCATTTTCTGCCCAATAAAGCATGCAATCGTTTGGGCATGAATGTATTTTTTTGTAATCAAGACCTAAATCTTTAATGATTTTCTTCGCGGCTCTAAAAGATAAAGGTATGTGGGCCTGTGGAAAAGCCTCTCTCATCAACTCTAGTATATCCCCAACTGCAGACTCTGTAATTCCATGTACACATTTTAAAGAATAAAGCCTGATGATAAAACTTAATCTTGAAAATTTTGAACAACCAGGATATAATGGCTGCTTTCCATCTTCGACAAGGCGATAAAATCTTTTAGCATCGGCATTTGGTGCATCAGAATTCTCATCTTCACGGTTCTGCATATTTCCACGAGTACGGTGCAACATTTCACCTAGATTATCTCCAAAATCACCAGCATCACACTCTATATCTTCATCACGCCTTCCAAAATTTAGGTGAGAAACCTCACAAATCCATTTCACATACAATAGAGATGGACCATTGCAGATGAGATGATCATAAATTATATCTGGACGACGCCACTTGCTATTTTTACAATTCTTGCATGGGCACGTCATTTCATCGCCTACGGCGAATTTAGAAAAACCGTTTTGTATAAAGGCTCTTATCCCGCTAATATATCCTTCACTAAACTTTGGAAGTTCTATCCAAATGTTTTCGCTGTCCATCACTACAATTATGAATATGAGTATTTTAACATAAAAAGATAAAATTTGTGTGTGTGTCCAACAAGAAGAAACCTAGACAAGTCGAATTGTTAATTCAGGCCGAATTAAGAATTTATAAGTAGTTTAAATCGAAACCCTAAAGTAAAGGGAGAGAGTGTTATACCTCAAAATCGAAATTGAAGCCCTAAAGTGATGTGAACAATGCTTGAACCCCAAATCGAAGCGAAATCGCTGAACAAAGCTTGAACCCCCAAATCGAAGCCCTAATCGAACCGAAATCGCTTGAAACTTTGTATGAAGACAGAGAAGAATGAAAATAAAAGGTTATTTGCGGGGACTTTTTTTCTTCGCGGCTCTAAAAGATCAAGGAGTGGTGTTCGGATTGATGAGGTGTCACGTTCTCCAACGTAGGATTTGCCTCGGTAGATTGGCGCGGATCGGTGCGAAAGATATGCAAAGGTCTGCTATAGCAACACTATAAAAAAATGTTGCATCAATTACACTTGTATAGCTAGAGCAACACATTTTTATGGCTAAGGCAACACCAAAAATTCAACATTGCAGTAGGACCAAAATTGTATAGCTATCGCAACATTTTACTTGGCAACACCTTGCAAAAATGTTGCAGAAGGCCATCTATGGCGTAGTGATAGATAAAAAAAAATTTAACTCAAGTTTTAAAAAATAAATCTCATTCCACTACAAATGTGACGACCGCCCATGACCCCCGCACTGAACCTAGAGATAGTGCGCTGTAAAGTGTGCCAAGCAGCCATGGACGATTGTCAGGGTAAATTAAAAATAGCAGAATCTATCGTATAACTCACAACGCATGGACAAAATACAATAGAATATATATATAGTGAAGCTTTACAGAATAGGATGTCATCATATAAAACTTCATAATAGTTGAATACAACATCCGAATAGTCAATACATCAAGCCTCACTACATATCACTCAGAGAATTATACAAGCAGCGGAACATCCACTACATATAGTAAGAAAATAATATGCAAGCCTCCAGCTCGTCTTCGTCATCAGCATCGTCGAAAGCAAGAACAGCACCTGTCACCTGCTACCTAGTCTGCCCGTCCCAAAATGGACGAACAACCCAAGGCAATAAGAGTTAAAACATAAAGCCTTGAGTCAGACATCAGTCTTAGTGAGCGGTAAATCAACTAACAACATACCAAAAGAGCATACAGGAAAAAGGAATAGGAATCCAACCCTCCCACTCCACTTCTTTCTACAGTGATAGCCCCTAGACACACACTAAGCAGAAGCAAACATAGCAAAGCAAACATTTAAAGTAAAGCAATTATCACTCGAGTCAAGGGCGATGTTTTCCAAGTACAAACCCCCAAGGCCTAAACCAAGATCAGATAAGCACCCAGAAAATACCGCTCTTGAGACCGAATGACGATACAACCAAACATCCATGACTCTGGCTATCACTGTTATCATTGCTTCGATATCATCGTTAATTGAATGACCGGCTCATTCTTTCATCCGTCCGTCAAGGGCTAATGGAAACCCCGGTTCTAGACATAACTCCGCACGTCGTCAAAACCTGTGCCTAGGACTATCGAATCTGCCCAGAGTACTCGACTACCAATCAGTAGCCTTCAGGGACTATCGAATCTGCCCAACGTACTCTTGCTTTGAGCATGCTAGAACCTTCAACAACGATGAGATCTCAGCCTTCTAGTCATCCTCTTCGACGACTATTTCCATACTAGCTCAAGCGCCTCTCGAGCAAACCATTATCCTCAAACTCGAACCATATCACCGAGTTATCAACATGCTTGGAATGATCCCGTCTGGATTAGACCAAGACTATCTCATATCATGCCTCGCTTCATCACATCCTAGCAAAGCCTCATCTCAACATCATCATCATCAAACCTATCCATATGAGCTTCATCATCCGCTACATATGCCACGAGCAGCTTTCCAATTCAAGAGCCTTTCACTTAGCTTTTGAATCATCTTCGACCATCTTGTCTAAATCAAATCATCAATCATCTAATTCATAGCAATCAATCAAGTCAAACATTAATCCAAGTAATCAAGCATTCAAATATGATCTAATGAACAATTATAACAATAATGGCAATTTCGTAAATAAAGAGTCTAAAGTCTAACAAGCATGAAAACATGAGCAATATCTCTATAATCTTGATGAATGAACTTGCATAGGTTAACATGTAGTAAAATGGATGTCAAATCATCATGAACAATGGATCTATACTTAAGTTTACAAAAATGCATGAAAATCACTACTTTACACAAAATCAAGCCAACGATCCGATATACTCCTTTGGATCCATGTGAGAGATAATCAACACTCACCAAATCACCTAAACACCTCAAAAACAACCCACTTCAGATCTGGACAGCGAAGGATCTAACTCAATCTATCACAAATCCGCTTCAAACGATGAAATCTCTCTTCGATGGATGTAGATCTTCAATCTAAGCTCTTGAATCTTCAATTCGATCTTCGATTTGGATGGAAGGAAGCACAAGATTAAAGTGGAGAAAAGAAGTGAAGAAGTGTAGAACTCGAGCTCTCAAAATGGCAGCACTTCGTCGCTTCAAAATCCGGATCTCAAAAATGAAGAAGAACCCTCCTATTTATAGGCTGATTTTACCTTAGGTCGTTCGCTCTTAGGTCATTCACGACCTAAAAACCCCACGACCTAAAATCCCACGACCTAACAGATGCGCGCGACTTACAGATTCGCCCTTTCGCGACCTAACTAAGTCGCGACCTAACACACATGCGCTTCCACGCGACCTAACCATCCTCACGACCTAGCGACTTAACACATAAGCGCATCCACGCGACCTACGACCTAACCCAGATGCAGCTTAGCTCTTACGCGACCTAACACTTACACGACCTAACTGAACACAGGAGCTCACGACCTAACTATCTTAGGTTGCTTACGACCTAACTAACTTAGCTAGGATACGACTTAACACCTTAGGTCGTCTAACGACCTAACTACTCCACTACTGAACTTAGGTCGCTCACGACCTAACTACGCTAACTCGCTAACTCTTATACCGTTAGCTCTTAAGTCGCTAACTAATAGGTCGTCCACTTCCTTAGGTCGCTAATTCCTATAGGTCGCTCCAATTCTTAGGTCGCCAACTTCCTATAGGTCGCTAACTCCTATAGGTCGCTCACTCTCTTAGGTCGCTCCATCCTCTTAAGTCGCTCCTCCGACCTAACCTACCCCATGACCTAAGCCACCACACGACTCCTCTCCTATATGACCTATCCCCAAAATCCTTAGGTCGCCAACTTCCTTAGGTCGCTCCACTTTCTTAGGTCGTCTACTCCGACCTAACCACTATACGACCTAGGACTTAGACTATGGATGACTTATCAACAATGCGACCTAATGATAACTGTTTTCCGATGTTTCGATTCGTAAAAATACGGGTTGTTACATTCTCTCCCCCTTAGGAATTTCGCCCCCGAAATTCCAAACAAACAAGAGCAAACATAGACTATTCTGCATGCCTACCATCCATAGCAATCAACAAACCATGCATCCAATTACTAGCCTAGCATGCAGAATTCTAAGACTAGAACAAGTTACAATGTCGTTAGATGACACGACACCATAGGGCCATACCTTGAAGAGTTCAGGATGAGCTGCCTTCATCCTCTCTTCCACCTCCCATGTACAGTCGTTATCATCATCACTCCATTGTATCTTGAGCAACTTAACTACCTTTCTCCTAAGCTGTTTCGTGTCGGTTTCCACAACACGAAGCGGCTTACGAGGTCTCTTATCGACTGGATCAATCTCAAAATCTTCACAACTATCAACAGAAACCACTGTATTCGAGTCGTGCACATACTTCCGTAGATATGATACATGAAAAACATTGTGCACAACCGACATCTTCTCTGGTAACTCCAATCTGTAGGCGAGCTTTCCAATTCGCTCGATGATCGGGAATGGTCCAACAAATCTCGGAGTCAATTTCCCTTTCTTCCCGAATCGAATAACATTCTTCAGTGGAGAAATCTTCACAAAAACCATATCACCTACGTCGAATTCCAAATCCTTACGACGCTTATCGGCATAACTTTTCTAACGGTCTTGGGCTGCCTTCATTCGTTGCCGAATGATCTCTATATAATCCGAAGTCTGTCGAATCATCTCTGGCCCAAGTATCAGCTTTTCTCCTGTTTCTAACCAACATATCGGAGAGTTACACGGTCTTCCATACAATGCCTCATACGGTGCCATACCAATGCTGGACTGATAACTGTTGTTATACGAAAATTCTACCAAATGAAGGTGATCTTCCCATGATCCTCCGAAATCTAAAACACAAGCTCTAAGGAGATCTTCCAAAACTCGGTTGACTCTCTCGGTCTGACCATCTGTTTGGGGGTGATAAGCTGTACTCAAACACAACTCGGTTCCCAAAACTTCCTGGAAGCTCTTCCAAAATCCACTAGTGAACAATGGATCTCGATCGCTCACTATACTCCTCGGAATACCATGGAATCGAACTATCCACTTAACATACAACTCAGCCAACTTTGATGCAGTCCTAGTCGATCGAACAGGAATGAATCTTGCACTCTTAGTCAGACGATCTACAATGACTCAAATTCCTTCATTTCCCGTTCTTGTTCTAGGTAGTCCATCAATAAAATCCATCGATATTTGCTCCCACTTCCATGTAGGAACTTCTAATGGCTGAATCAATCCACTTAGCTTCTTCTGCTCGGCTTTTACCAACTGGCAGTTCATACACTTGGAAATAAAATTTCCAACATCCTTCTTCATACCTTCCCAGTAATAGGTTCTCTTCATATCCCGATACATCTTGTTTCCACCTGGATGAATTGTCAATTTCGAGTAATGACTTTACTTCAGAACTTCATTTCTCAATTCATCTATATCGGGAACAACTAGTCGTCCTTGCTTTCGAAGCCAACCCTCTCGATCGACCTCGAATCCTTTATCCTTTTCTGGATCCAATCCAGATTACAAATCACGGATAATCTTGACAAGCTTATCGTCTCGCTTTTGGCTCTCGCCAATTCTTTCCACAAGAGTCGGTCTTATCGATAAGTTTGCCAACATCTCAGGTTTCAATTCACATCTGGGCCTGAAGTCAAATCCAGCTAAATACTCGAGATTCTTCCATTCTGAAAACATGGCTCCCAATCCTGCATGTCTTCGACTTAACGCATCTGCCACTGCGTTACCCTTTCCCGGAGTATAGGCTATATCAAAATCATATGATGCTAAAAACTCTAGCCATCGTTGCTGACGAAGATTCAAATCCTTTTGGGAGAAAAGATACTTCAACGACTTATGATCAGTAAACAACTCGAATCGAACTCCCAATAGATAATGTCTCCACATCTTCAGAGCAAATACAATCGCCGCTAACTCCAAATCATGAGTCGGGTAATTCCTTTCATGCGGCTTCAGTTGTCGACTTGCATACGCAACAACTTTATCCTTCTGCATCAGCACTGCTCCAAGTCCAGTACCACATGCATCGGTGTAAACCACCATCTCATCATTTCCACTAGGAATAGTCAAAACAGGAGCACTTGTCAATTGCTCCTTCAGGATTCCGAAAGCTTGCTCACACTTAGCATCCCATCTGAACACTTGGTTCTTCTTCGTCAATCCTGTTAACGGTGCAGCCACCTTGGAGAAGTCTGTGATAAATCGACGATAATATCCTGCTAATCCAAGAAAACTTCTCACATCCGATGCATTCTTAGGTCTAACCCAATCCTGAATTGCTACCACCTTAGCGGGATCAACCGCTATTCCACTTCCAGAGATAATATGGCCTAAGAACCTCACTTCACTCTTCCAGAAGTGACACTTCGAAAACTTAGCCTTCAGCCGATGTTTCCGTAAGATTCCCAAAACAATATGCAAGTGCGTCTTGTGCTCTTCTTCAGTTCTGGAATAAATCAAAATATCATCCACGAACACTAGCACGAACTTGCTCAACTGATCTCTGAACACTCTATTCATAAGATCCACAAAATATGCTGGCGCATTAGTCAACCCAAACGGCATTACCAGCCACTCAAAAAAACTGGATGGTGTCCGAAAAGCAGTCTTCAGCACATTATCCTTAGCCACTCTCAACTGGTGAAATCCCGTTGCCAAATCCATCTGAGAAAACACCTTAGCTTCGTGAAGCTGATCAAACAAGTCATTTATTCTCGGCAATGGATACTTGTTCTTCTTAGTCACTTTATTCAGCTCACGATAATCCACACACAACCTCAACGATCCATCTGCTTTGGTTGCAAACACAACTGGTGCACCCCATTCGGACACACTACGCCGAATGAATCCTTTCTGTAAAAGGTCATCAACCTGCACCCTCAACTCTTGCTGCTCCCTAGGCGCCATCCGCCTAAGAGGCATCACAACAGGTCTGGCTCCTTCAACTAGATCTATACGAAACTCGATCTCTCTATGCGGCGGTAACCCTTTGACCTCGTCAAAGACATCCTCAAATCCATTAGCGATTGGCACAGATGACAGTCCATCCCGTGGAACAACCAGCGAATACATGAAGCTCATGAAGACGCCTTCTTCATGCTTACATCGTTTCACAATCTTTCGCCCCTCCACATTCTCAACTGTCACCTCCAACCTATCACAATCAACCTTTGCCGCATACTTCCTAAGCCAGTCCATACCCAAAATAATTCTGAACCCCGCAAAGTTCAAAACAAAATAATCACAAACAAAAGAGCAATCATGACTCGATACAATCAGACCACGGCATAACATACACAAACAAGGCGAACCCCCAACTGGATTAGTCACAACCAATGGCCTATCAACGATATCCGGTTCTAAACCCAACCAGCCTACAAGTTCACTACAAACAAAAGAATGCGATGCCCCAGTATCAAATAGAACTCTAACTGGAACACCACATATGGAAAGAGTACCTTGAACCACCACACTCTTTCCTTTCTCTTCAACGGTAGGAGCTTTCGAAGATGATGGAACAGCTCCCAAAGCATAAGCTTGCACAATCTGCTTGTCCTTCCGCGGTTCTGGACAATTCCTCCTAACATGCCCTAGCTTGTCACAGTTGTGGCACTTCACCGGCACCTTCGGATTCTTGCAATCCCTGGAGAAATGGCCCTTCTGCTGACAATTGTAGCAGGTCGCTTCGCCCTTTGGCTTCTTCTGGCCATCCTTACCCTTTTGCTGTTGCTGCTTCCTCTTCTTGTTTCCACCCTGCTGTGGTCTAGACTCTTCCTTGGTCACAGCAACAACAGATCCCTCTTTAGGAAACAGATTCTCATGCCTGAGAGCTTTCTCCACAAGCTTCTCAAAAGAATCGTCCAAATGATCCACCAACTGCCTCCCAAGATAACTATCCAAGCCTGTTACAAACTTCTCGTTCTTCTGGTACGAAGATTCGATATACGACCGGGCATACTTGGACAAAGCTTCAAACTCAGAAACATACTCAAGAACTGGTCTTCCATTTTGCTTGAGATCCACAAACTTTTTGAACAGAACAGACATCTGAGCTGTAGAAATGAACTTAGCTTCAAATCTGACTTGGAATTGCTCCCAAGTAATTTCTTCCTCTGGAGTATCAATGGTGATAGAATTCCACCAATCAGAAGCTCTTCCTTGAAGCTGTCTTGACGCTAACTTCCTCTTAGTCGCATCCTCAATTCCCAAATCACCAAAGATTCTTCTACAAGCATCTATCCACCTCTGGACTTCAATAGTTGACTCCGTTCCTAAGAAAACCTTTCCTCCAAGAGCAGTATAATCCTTACACAACTTAGCAAAATCCACCGGTCTTGGAACCTGAACTTGAACTCCAACATCTACCGATGGCCCCGGGGCTGGCATCCTTCTCATGATCGAGGTCATCATAGCCTCGAACATAGAAGCATAATCTGCAGCCCCCTCAGTAGCACGGCCTTCCCTAGCAGCTGGTCTCCCTCTTCGACTCATTCTCAATATCTATAAAAAGGAATGATTAATACACCTTGAGAAACGACTGCATAAGGAATTCAAATCCTTCTAAACTACTATATTATATATAGTAATCATCCATCTAAATACAATTACGTCTCTCATACGTAGTTATGTCAACGAGCGTTGGGTAAAATCGATTAACCAAAGCTCTGATACCAAATGTGACGACCGCCCATGACCCCCGCACTGAACCTAGAGATAGTGCGCTGTAAAGTGTGCCAAGCAGCCATGGACGATTGTCAGGGTAAATTAAAAACAGCAGAATCTATCGTATAACTCACAGCGCATGGACAAAATACAATAGAATATATATATAGTGAAGCTTTACAGAATAGGATGTCATCATATAAAACTTCATAATAGTTGAATACAACATCCGAATAGTCAATACATCAAGCCTCACTACATATCACTCAGAGAATTATACAAGCAGCGGAACATCCAGTACATATAGTAAGAAAATAATATGCAAGCCTCCAGCTCGTCTTCGTCATCAGCATCGTCGGAAGCAAGAACAACACCTGTCACCTGCTACCTAGTCTGCCCGTCCCAAAATGGACGAACAGCCCAAGGCAATAAGAGTTAAAACATAAAGCCTTGAGTCAGACATCAGTCTTAGTGAGCGGTAAATCAACTAACAACATACCAAAAGAGCATAAAGGAATAGGAATCCAACCCTCCCACTCCACCTCTTTCTACAGTGATAGCCCCCAGACACAAACTAAGCAGAAGCAAACATAGCAAAGCAAACATTTAAAGTAAAGCAATTATCACTCGAGTCAAGGGCGATGTTTTCCAAGTACAAACCCCCAAGGCCTAAACCAAGATCAGATAAGCACCCAGAAAATACCGCTCTTGAGACCGAATGACGATACAACCAAACATCCATGACTCTGGCTATCACTGTTATCATTGCTTCGATATCATCGTTAATTGAATGACCAGCTCATTCTTTCATCCGTCCGTCAAGGGCTAATGGAAACCCCGGTTCTAGACATAACTCCGCACGTCGTCAAAACCCGTGCCTAGGACTATCGAATCTGCCCAGAGTACTCGACTACCAATCAGTAGCCTTCAGGGACTATCGAATCTTCCCAACGTACTCTTGCTTTGAGCATGCTAGAACCTTCAACAACGATGAGATCTCAGCCTTCTAGTCATCCTCTTCGACGACTATTTCCATACTAGCTCAAGCGCCTCTCGAGCAAACCATTATCCTCAAACTCGAACCATATCACCGAGTTATCAACATGCTTGGAATGATCCCGTCTGGATTAGACCAAGACTATCTCATATCATGCCTCGCTTCATCACATCCTAGCAAAGCCTCATCTCAACATCATCATCATCAAACCTATCCATATGAGCTTCATCATCCGCTACATATGCCACGAGTAGCTTTCCAATTCAAGAGCCTTTCACTTAGCTTTTGAATCATCTTCGACCATCTTGTCTAAATCAAATCATCAATCATCTAATTCATAGCAATCAATCAATTCAAACATTAATCCAAGTAATCAAGCATTCAAATATGATCTAATGAACAATTATAACAATAATGGCAATTTCGTAAATAAAGAGTCTAAAGTCTAACAAGCATGAAAACATGAGCAATATCTCTATAATCTTGATGAATGAACTTGCATAGGTTAACATGTAGTAAAATGGATGTCAAATCATCATGAACAATGGATCTATACTTAAGTTTACAAAAAATGCATGAAAATCACTACTTTACACAAAATCAAGCCAACGATCCGATATACTCCTTTGGATCCGTGTGAGAGATAATCACCACTCACCAAATAACCTAAACACCTCAAAAACAACCCACTTCAGATCTAGACAGCGAAGGATCTAACTCGATCTATCACAAATCC
The DNA here is from genome assembly GCA_030737815.1 of Allium fistulosum. NCBI lineage: Eukaryota > Viridiplantae > Streptophyta > Magnoliopsida > Asparagales > Amaryllidaceae > Allium > Allium fistulosum. Next base: position 343,726,548 of record CM060904.1, read on the forward strand.
GCTTCAAACGATGAAATCTCTCTTCGATGGATGTAGATCTTCAATCTAAGCTCTTGAATCTTCAATTCGATCTTCGATTTGGATGGAAGGAAGCACAAGATTAAAGTGGAGAAAAGAAGTGAAGAAGTGTAGAACTCGAGCTCTCAAAATGGCAGCACTTCGTCGCTTCAAAATCCGGATCTCAAAAATGAAGAAGAACCCTCCTATTTGTAGGCTGATTTTACCTTAGGTCGTTCGCTCTTAGGTCGTTCACGACCTAAAAACCCACGACCTAACAGATGCGCGCGACTTACAGATTCGCCCTTTCGCGACCTAACTAAGTCGCGACCTAACACACATGCGCTTCCACGCGACCTACCCATCCTCACGACCTAGCGACTTAACACATAAGCGCATCCACGCGACCTACGACCTAACCCAGATGCAGCTTAGCTCTTACGCGACCTAACACACACACACGACCTAACTGAACACAGGAGCTCACGACCTAACTATCTTAGGTCGCTTACGACCTAACTAACTTAGCTAGGATACGACTTAACACCTTAGGTCGTCTAACGACCTAACTACTCCACTACTGAACTTAGGTCGCTCACGACCTAACTACGCTAACTCGCTACTCTTATACCGTTAGCTCTTAAGTCGCTAACTAATAGGTCGTCCACTTCCTTAGGTCGCTAATTCCTATAGGTCGCTCCAATTCTTAGGTCGCCAACTTCCTATAGGTCGCTCACTCTCTTAGGTCGCTCCATCCTCTTAAGTCGCTCCTCCGACCTAACCTACCCCACGACCTAAGCCACCACACGACTCCTCTCCTATACGACCTATCCCTAAAATCCTTAGGTCGCCAACTTCCTTAGGTCGCTCCACTTTCTTAGGTCGTCTACTCCGACCTAACCACTATACGACCTAGGACTTAGACTATGGATGACTTATCAACAATGCGACCTAATGATAACTGTTTTTCGATGTTTCGATCCGTAAAAATACGGGTCGTTACAACAAATCATATTTAAAGTTTACATGATCCCAATTCATAAACCAACTTCAAAGAAATATAATTATTACAAAATACACCAAGAGCGACATATGAAGATACCCCCTTGGTAGATCAGAGTATAAATATAGTCAATTAAACAACTTCGCCATTAAATCCAATTACACAACGGAATCAAACAGAAAGAACTCCTAATAGCTAGCTTGCTTCCGCATGCCTTCGAAAGCTTATTGTCTAAAGGAGAACCTGAAAACCTTAACTCTCAAACTACTTAAAATAAATTGAGAACCCGAGGGTTTAAGGGAAACATAAACTTCGAGTCAGACAAAAAGTCGGGTATGAATAATAACCTACCATCTCGAACCATATAGATATCTAGTGAGACCACGCCGCTTAGCGGAACAGCTTTTCCCCTCATAAGTATCTTAACCTAATTTATAATAACATATACTGTGCACCTGCATCCGCAATGGTTAAGGCATGACATAATAAAATGTATCATGATGATATGCAAACATGCAATAGGCTCTGGATTTCCCATCCCCATTCACCTGACTACCTGTCTCAAGTTATAGTTTCTAGGTCACTATTAATCTATTAGTTTTCATGGGCTAACTAATAACTTGTTCCAAGCTTATGAACTATCTGTCTGGATTTATAATTTTCATGGGATCACTAAGAACCTACTGGTGTCTACCAATAACATCACCTAATCATAGTTTTCATGGGGTCACTATGAACCTATTGGATTCTCTAATAACATCTTTCATGTCATAGATTTTATGGCACCACTATGAACCTATTGATCTCTTTCAATAACTTATTCTAGATATAGTTTTCATGGGATCATTAAGAACCTATTAGTCCTTGTCAATAACAATCTCCATACATAGTTTTCATGGGCTTACTAAGAATCTGTCTAAACCAATAACCCTTTGATCAGTCTTGGGCATCCTATATTCCAGTCTGTCTGATCTCCTGGATACATTCTACTCACACAAGTGTTAAACTCAATATATATTATATACATACATATATATATATACATACTACTGGGTCAACCTAGCCTGTTATTCTGCCCATACCCCAAGATGTAGTTATGGGTTATAAATGAAGTGAATATAGTTACACAAGCATTAATGATAACTGATCAAATAACATAACAATATAAACATCCATGGTTAGATTCCTTGTAATCATTTTCTAATGAAATATGATTAATACCCTTAATCCACTATCTTTATCAAGGAAAACATCCTTTATAAACAAAATTAAATGTCATTTCCAAATTCTTTCATATTGCCATATATTTACTTTAAAAATGAGATTGGGTTCTCGAATTTGAAAACTAAGGCTTTCGACTATATCCTTTGTTTCATTACTTAAAACCTTACATGTTCTCTTTTGAGACCATCCAATATATCTTTAAAAAGCATTGAAACCTTCCTTTCGAAACATTTAAAGATATACCTTTTGAAACACTTAAAACATACCTTTTGAAGGCATTTAGTTCAAGCATGAATTTATGAAAGCATAGCTTCGAAACCATTTGAAAGTATCTCTTTTGAAATCATTCGATTTAACATTAAATATAACTACTGGGTCAGAGAGAACAAAAGCGAATGTATCCCTTTCGAAACCACTGATTTCAAGTAAAATAGTTAGGGAAAAGGATAGCTTCAAAACCAATCTTTTGAAACCATTGCCTCCGAAACCATTGATAAAAGCAGCTAAAAGGACCCTTTCGAAGGCATTGGGAAGGCGACTTCAATATTAATAAAATGAACGCCTCCCTTTCGAACACGTTCTTATAAGGCTATAAAGAAAAGCGGCCTTTATCAAATTCGAATGGTATGAATGCAGCAGCTAGGTATCGAATGGGTTCAAAATGCGACAACTCTTTTGAAAGCTTCTTTAAAAATAAAGGCAAGTTGGATTGATTCGAAAGCTCGCTTTGAAAGCATGCTTTTAACATAGCTCATTCCGCTTTTCTCCAATACGCTACGTATAAATGGCTTAATACCATGTGCATTAGTTACGAATGGGTGCAAAAGGTCATTGGTGGAAGTATAGTGTTGGAAGCAAGCAAGTGGCAATGTCGAAGTTGTAATTCAAAACAAAACTAATTTTTATGCCTTTCAAAGTAATCCCTCTTTACCTAACTTGCCTAATTTGTCAAAATATAATTGGTTGCTAGTTCTTTATCAAAAATTCTTTTCTAAAAGGCTGCCAAATTCATCAATTAATAAATGAAATCATTTTAACAAATAAGCCCTTCCCCTTAACTAAACACTTAAAACATTTAAGTCCTCTAACTTAAATAATTTAATAACCATAGAAAAACTCTTAGGAAAAATCTCCAAAAATCACAATTATTCACTTTTAATATGTTTTCTAACATATATAAATTTTCGACCCGAAACGATATTTGATTGCCTTAAGTAATTAAACCAAAAATTATCTATTTCTTTCATTCAAAATTCATAAAAATTATCCATAGCTTGGAATATTATAAAAATTTAAACCCATCTCCAAAATAATGTTTTACCTAGCATATTCAAACATCATGGCATACGAAAATCAATTTGCACGATTTTAACCTGAAAATCGAATTATATTATCCCACAAAAATCCTTGTTTAAATTATAACATGGCATATAAATCAAAGCATATCATCATTCATCCATCCAAATGGTTTTAAACCTTAAACCCATATTATAACATACAATAAGACTTATATGAGATGATTTAGATCATTATTCACCTTGTTTGGATAAGAAACCAGAGATTTGTTCTTTACTTTAATCTTCCTAGCTTGAATCTACGCCTCTAATTGATTTTGAGCTCCTCTTCTCCTAGGGTTATGGCCGGCCTTGTTTCTCCTTTATTTGTGTTTTTGTTTTATGAAAATGTGAATGAGAATGAGGTAAGAGTTTAAGGGTTATCGGGTTCGGCTATTCCCATATTACCCTTGCCTTATTCTCTTAAGTATTTAACTTATAAACCTTTTTTTTAAATCCATTTAGTTAAGGCACGACCCTAATTAGATCTCAAATTTCAATTCCCTAACTACTCTAATCTCCACATTATTTATCTAATTAAATCTCATGAATAATGCTATTTAAAATTAGAGGTGTTACAATATATAATCCGGTACCTTGAGATAAATTATGAGTTAAATTAATTTCATGACTTGTTATTTCTTGGACATCCAGATTTACTTATATGTCATTTGTTCTTGTGTTATATCTTATTCTCACCCTTTTGGGTATGTAGAGATAGTCTGACTTGTTTATTTTATGATACTCAGGTTAAACCGAGACTTTTCATGTTTCAGGACAGGTTGATCTTTGGATGGTTGTGCTAGCAAGGAGATAAACATTTTTGACTTTTAGCCTATCTCATTTAGGATTTTGTGTTTGGTTATGAGATCTATATTTCAGTTAGAGATTTGTTAGGGATTTTCATTGAATGAATATTATGTGAGTCTAGTGTTATATCTGATAAACTCCCTATTTTGTATATGCATATAATGTTTATTATTCCATTATGATTTGGGATTGTTGTTTATATGAAATACTATTCTGATTCCGAGAAACCGTTGTGCTTATTACTTTATACTGAGACTGTACACATCAAATTTTATTCCAAATATTAAGTAAAACAATAAGTATGATGTGCCAGTGGTAGTTTAAAGATATATTCACATTCGGTCGCCCTTAACGAGCCGTATTCTATGTATTATTAAACGACATTATTTATAATGTTCTTTAATAATATGGTATAATGGTAGGGTTGTTACACAACGGCACTCTCAAGAATGGAACGGTGACTTTAGTCTAAAAACTAATGCCAAATTAAAAGGCAAAACTTAGATCAACCCACAAATTAAATCCAAGCAGGTCAATATTATTCCACTACTACTGAAGAAACAAGCCCAATCTACCCTCGATGATAATGATGTTACCTCCCTTTATTAGTATAACTTGTCTCAGATGGACCCAAAAGAAGACTGGATTTGACAGCTAAAAGCTCGAGTAGAGTAGGTGGTTAAGCTTTACTAGCAAAACACTGGAGAAAGAATAAGGGAAGAAGGCTCTACCCCCATTTAGTGAAACAATTATAGAGGCAAACTTCTTGGATAAATTCAAAGCTCCATCAATCGATAAATTTGATGGGACTTCCAACCTTGGCAACCACATCTACACCTTTGAATATTATATGGACATTCTAAAAGTGAGAAGAATGGCATGATATAAGCTCTTCCTGGTCTACCTAGCCAGTGTAGCTTCCTGATGGTTTAGGAGGTATGGACCTAGAGAAGTCCGTTCTTAGAAACAATTATCCACTGATTTTCTAAGGCAATTCAATTCAAGGAGAGAAGCCTCCCCGAATGTGAATACAATGTCATGTATGAAATTGGGTAAGAACGAAAGCATGCACAACTTCATTAAACTCTTTAAGTCTGAAGCACTCTGAATTGGGGTAACCAACAAAGAAGCACTGCTGATGACAGTGCACTTGGGATCAGAAAATGTGCCTATTTGTGGGACAAAAACGGCCAAAAGTCATGCCACAACATGAAGGCTTTCTACGAAAGAGTGGATGGTCATACTAGGATGGTGGAAGATGGATCTGTTGTGCAATCCTAAAAATCTTCTGCCCCTAGCTATAATAAGAAAAAGGGGGTAGAAGGGTATCACCCACCTATGAGGCGATAAAAGGAATCACGACAAAGACTCCCCTCACTCACAATCCTGGACAGGTATATGAGATGACCGGTACTAATCTTGCGTATAACGTACCAAAAAAAGGAAGGAAAGTAGAAAAGAATCAACATGGAGCATACTGCCGGTTTCACAGAACCAATGGCCATTATACAGATACATGTAGATATTTAAAGAATGAGATAGAAAGACTAAGATGGTCTTCCATACAAAGCTTCAAACGGCGCCATTCCTTTACTAGTCTGGTAACTATTATTATAGGAAAACTCAACCAAATGTAGGTGATCCTCCCAAGATCAACAAAAGTCCAATACACAAGCTCTCAATAAACCTTCGAGTACCTTATTGACTCTCTCTGTCTACCCATCCGTCTGAGGGTGATACGCGGCACTCATATTAAGCTTGGTACCCATCACTTCCTATAGACTCTTCCAGAATTCACTAGTGAACAATGCATCTCGGTCACTGACTATACTACTAGGAACTCCATGCAGTCTAACTATGTCCTTCAGGAACAACTTAGCTAAAACAGGTGTCGTTCTGGTTGACTTAACTGGAATTAAACGGGCACTCTTGGTCAATCTATCCATTATAACCCATATACTTTCATTACCTCTATTTTACCTTGGCAAACCATCTATAAAATCCATAGATATCGAATCCCATTTCCAAATTGGAATATCTAAAGGCTGAAGCAACCCACCAGGCTTCTAATATTTAGCTTTCACTTGTTGACAGTTTGCACACTGCCTAACCCACAAGCCAACATCCCTCTTCTTGCCTTCCCATTAGAAGCTCCTCTTCATATCCTGATACATCTTGGTTCCCCCAGGACGAATCGTAAATTTGGACCGATGACATTCTCCAAGAACTTCTTTCCTCAAGTCCTCCACATTTGGAACACACAACCGTCCCTTCTTTCTTAGCCATTCTTTTTGGTCAAGGCTAAAATCCTTTAGATCATCGATCTTAGTTCCAACCTCCAATCTTTTGATCCTTTCAGCTAATACTGGATCCTCCTTCTGCTTAGAAGCAATTTTCTCGATCAATACTGGCCGAACTTCTAAACAAGATAATCCGGCGGAAATCTGGCTAGAACCAGCAGTCGATCTTAACTGCACATCACAACAGACTAAAGCTTCTAAATCCTTCCATTCCTCCAACATAGCTAACACCACATTCTGATGTTTTTTGTTGAGAGCATCTGCTACCTTATTACGTTTCCCTGGTGTATTTTCTATACCAAAATCATATGCAACCAAAAACTCCAGCCACCTCTGCTGCCTCATGTTCAACTCCTTCTGAGAGAATAAATACCGTAAAGACTTATGATCGGTATATAACTCAAATCTCTCCCCTAAGAGATAATGTCTCCAAATATTCAATGTGAAGATCACAGCTGCCAACTCCAACTCATGAGTAGCATATCTAACTTCATGTGTGCTAAGCTACCTAGATGCGTAGGCAATGACTTTACCATTCTGCATCAACATCGCTCCTAATCCAATTCCACAAGCATCAGTATACACCATCAATCCTTGGTTTCTGTCTGGAACTACTAACACGGGTGCATTGGTCAACAGATGTTTTAACTTAAGGAATACCTCCTCACATTTGTCAGACTAAACAAATCTCACCTTCTTTCTTGTTAGCTTAGTTAAGGGTGCTACTATCTGCGATAAATCCTTAATAAATCTCCGGTAGTAGCCAGTAAGTCCAAGAAAACTCCTGATCTTAGTTACTGTCTCTGGTCTCTTCCAATTATTCACGGCTTCGATCTTATCTGGATTAACTGACAATCCTTTCACTGAAACTATGTGACCAAGAAATTTTACCTCTTTCTTCCAGAAATGACACTTGGTAAATTTCGCCTTTAGCTAATTCTGTCTTAGCATCTCAAGCACCACTCTAATATGAACTTCATGCTCTCTCTCTTCCTTAGAGTAGACTAGAATGATGTCTATAAACACTAGTACAAACCTATCCAAGTACTCTTGGAAAACTCGGTTCATCAAATCCACAAAGAAAGCAGGTGAATTCGTTAATCCAAATGGCATCACCAACCACTCATATGAACCATACCTAGTTCGAAATGTTGTCAAAGGAATACTGTCCTCCGCCACTCTTAACTGATGGAAACCTATCGCCAAGTCCAACTGGAAAACACCATGGCTCCATTCAGCCGATCAAACAGATCATCTATTCTTGGCAAAGGATACTTATTCTTGATTGTCCTTTTGTTTAACTTGCGACAGTCAATGCACATCCTTAACGACCTATCTGGTTTCTTCACAAACACCGCAGTCGCTCCCCAAGGTGAACTGCTTGGTTTAATAAAATTCCTTCCTTCTAGATCCACTAGTGGCACCTTTAATTCCTTCATCTTAGTTAGTGTCATCCTGCTAGGTGGTCTACTCGCGGGTTCGGCCCCTGGCACAAGATCTGTTCTAAACTCAACAGCTCTTTTCGGGAGTAGTCCAGAGACTGGCTCAAAAAATCTACAAACTCTCTTGCTAACCGACCCTGACTTAACTCATTTCCTACCTCCATAGCATTATGCATAGCACTAACACTCCGATCAGTATTCTCTACTGAGAATATCACTCGGTTATGACTATCAGGGTGTCTCAGTGATATCTCTTTATCGTGGAAAAATATTCTAGCCTCATACCTACCCAACCAATCCATACCCAAAACGATTTTGAAATCTACGAAGTCAATAACATATAAACTGCATGCAAACTTATGACCTAACAAATCAAGTTCTAACCGGTCACATCTTCACCCTAGAGTCGAATACCCTCCTATTGGATTCGCAACTCTTAAGGAAGTAAAAAAGTAGGTGGGCTCTGGACATAATCTATCAACCAAGTACTGAGATATAAATGAATGTGATGCACCGGTATCAAATAGTATTCTAACTGGAATACTCTGAATCAAAAGCATACCTTCCATCATAGTCTTTCCCTTATCTGTTGCGGTAGGCCTAGCTTGTCCTATAGTAAAGACTTTTCCTTCGTCCTCCCTAACTGGCTTTGGACACTGATTCTCGTAATGCCCAACTTGATCACAGTTGAAGCATTTCACATTCTTCTTAACTGCGGCTTTCTTCCCATTTCCTGACCGACATTCATTAGCAAAGCAACCCTTCTTGTCACACTTATAGCAAACTACCTAAGCCTTTGACTTCTTAGTAGTATCTCCCTTCCGGACTTCCTTCTTTTTAAAGAACTTTCTCTTCTTCCCTTGAGAACCCTGGGTTTCCACTGACTTCTCTTTAGCTAAATCAGTAAGCAACTCCTCATGGCGAATGGCCATCTCCACCACTATATTACAAGGATCACGGACATGTGTCATAGTCATTCTGGTAAGCTCGGGCCTCAATCCCCAAATGAACTTCTCATTCCTTTTGATGTCAGTATCGATAACAACATATCCATATTGAGACAAGTCTTCAAACTTAGTAGCATACTTGACTACTGACATCTCTCCTTGAACTAAATCCATAAACTTCCTCATCAGCTCAGACTTAGCAAACTCAGATACAAACTTCTGCTCAAATCTCATTTTAAATTCAGCTCAAGTTAACTGCTCTTCCGGCACTTCGGTAGTGACACTATTCCACCAATGTAGTGTTGACCCCTGCAACTGTCTAGATGTCAACCTTCTCTTTTGCCCATCATTCAGACCCAAATCAGAAATATACGCTCGCAATGCAATAGTCAATTCTGAACTTCTATGATACTCTCTGTTCCTAAGAATGGCTTCCTACCCAAACTGGTGTAATCTCTACTCAGCAAAGCAATATTCCCAACTAGAGCCACAGGATTAGCTCCTCCTGTAGTTGTCCTGCTTGCATCAAACCAGCAAAGAACTGATACATCACCCCCATATCTACTGGTGGATTTCCAGCACTCACATTGGCATCAGCATTTTGATTACTATCATTAGCCTGTCGACCCGGATTCCTTATAGTAGTGGGTCGAGCATTTCCATTAGTTGTAGTGCTTCCTCCATCGAGACTTCCTCTTCCGTTTCCTACTTCCATATCTCCTTTCTCATAAATCTTCATAAGGGCCTTAGTAAGATACAGAAGAATGGTCTAAGAGAGCGGGGAATATGTACTTATATATACTATATACAGCAAATACAAGTACGTTACTATAACGTTAACCTAAAACCCAATCTTATTATCTGATTCATTGGATTATGTTTGAAAAATCTTTTAGGTTTAAGTTTCTTTTAAAGTTTCATAAACCTATGCTCTGATACTAACTTGTAACATCCCCTTACTTGGAGGCCCAAAACTAATGGCTACAGATGCTGCAGTCATCCATAGTTACTAATCCTCGGTGACCAAATATGGTGACATTAGATTTGTTGATACATAGAAACACAAGAATATGGAAAAAAAATTAAACAACAATGTTTGCGCCAAGATTGGTCACAAACTCCCAATTGTCGATGAAAGCACCAGTTCACAATCATAGATTACAGATAACAAGTATGTAGAGAATTAAAAATGAAGAACACTCAGAAAATTAAAAGGAAAGCAGTAAAGAACACAAAGTTTATAGTGGTTCGGCAATCCGGCCAACATTCACTTTGAAGTTAATGATTTTATTGATGTTTGCTTGCTGACTACAACGAGTTACAACTGATTACAACAGCAAATTTTGAGTACAATGATGGTTCCTGCAGAGTCTGGACGTAGAAGAGCCAAAAGATCCTTTTTCTATAGGCTCTGGGATGCTATTTATAGGCGTAGGCTGCAAATATCTCACTCAGATCTCGGGAGACCTCTTCTGGCACGTATGCGGGCCCACTCGATCGATCCCGAACGATTTCGACTCGATCCACGAACGAGATTCGTATCGATCCAAATCTTTCCCAATCGAGTCGAAATTGAGCAGGAACATTCTTTAGGTTTTACCTAAGCTCCTGTGAAAATTTCGTAGCATTTGGACTTGTAGATTACGAGTTATGATCGATGCAATTTAAGGTTTTCGGTAGGCTGTGCAATTTGTATCGATCCTCTTCGCTTCGCTCTGTTCGTATCGATCAGGGCATGTGTCTGTTAGTTGACGTGGCACTTGTTTTTAGGATCGATCCACTCTTGATGTCGAATCGACTGAGTCCTTCCGATGTTTACGCCTCGTTCGTATCGACCTAATGGACTCCATACTTCGTATCGATCCTAGGATGCTTATTTCGTACCGATGATTCAATAGCCTTCTCGTATCGATCGAAAAGGGATGACATTCGTATCGATCCATTACGTGCTCTTCGTATTGTACAATGGCTGATTGATACGAAGTACGTGGATGGGTGGATCGATACGAAGTACATGGAATGATCAACATGAAGCGACAATTTCTCATGGATATATACGAATTAGCCAGTGATGATGGATGCGAAGTGGGATGAGCTCGGATCGATACGAAGTGGGGCATGCTTGATGGATACAAACAGTGTATATTTGGTGGATACGAATAGTGTATGCTTGGTGGATACGAACAAGGCCTATGAGTCGATGGCTACGAAGCAACATATTCAATGGATACGAATGCCGGGGATTTCTCAGTTTGCATCGATCATATCTTAAGCATACGAACTCGGATTGACTTGAAATTTGAAATGTTGGCTTCCACGGCTTTGCTTGTCATGTCTTGTCAATTGTAGCTCGATCCGAACTCGGACAAAATTCATCGATATCGATAGTGAGCCTGCGTATATCCGATCTTTGGGACGAATTGTCTTTGATTTCCAGTCAATTTCTTGGTGTCACGGCCTTTCCAAAAGGCGGGATAACAAGCAAACAAATTCCACATTCCATTTCAAAATATTCCAAATTGATTCCATGATCCCAATTTGCAGACCACATTCAGATAACATATAATTATTACGAAATATGCCAAGAGTGATATATGAAGATGCCCCCTTGATAGATCAGAGTATATAGATAAGCAAGAAAACAATTTTCCTTTACAAACAAAACACACAACCGAAATAAAAGAACTCTAATAACAAGCTTGCCTCCTGCACGTCCTCGGAAATTTTATTCATCTAAAAGATCACATGGAAACCTTACCTCTCAACCTACTCAAAATCAATTGAGTACCAGGAAAACAAAAACTTCGAGTCAGACATAAAGCCTGCTATGAATAATAATTTACCAACTCAAACCATTTAAATATCTAGTGAGTCCACGCCGCTTAACGGAACGGGTTTTCCACTCACTAGTATCCTAAAACATTTATAAAACCGTATACTATGCTCCTGCATTTACAATGGTTAAAACATAGTATTTCAAAACTTTATGATGATATGAAAAATAAGTAAATCAAATCTGGATTATCCATCCCCTTTCATTCTGACTATCTGTCTTTTTTTGAGCGACACGGTTGTGTAGCGTGGCACTACACAGCCGATTAAATATCATATAAATAGGTAAATAGTGCGATCAACAAGCCTGATCGCTGGCCAAAAGGTAGTAAGATACAACAAGCTAGTCTTTGCGAGACAGAGTTTTATATACAGAATACATATTGCGAACAACAGGAATGAAAAAGGCCAGAACTATATCGCGGTTAGTGGTGCCCACGATGCCTGCCAGGAGGAACTGCTGATGTGCTGCCCGAGGATTCAACTGGTGGGGAGCTGGGGTGTGGCAATCTCAGCCTAAACGGAGCGGAGAAGCTACGACCTGATACAGATGAGAAATAGTGAATAATACGTCTACAAGTTCCTTCAAAGTTTAATATGGGCTTGCAGAATACACGTGCATTACGCTCGGCCCAGATGCACCAACTGAATATAGCTATAATGAGATCTAAGTGATAGTTGGGGGGGTTGTTCTGCCAGTGATCGAAAAACGAGGTGAACGTGGGAATGTGTCCAAGAATGTGAACCGTCGTCGCCGCCCAGACCCTAACAGCAAAATCACATTCAAAGAAAAGATGTTGTAAACTTTCTGTTGTGGTGGAGCATAAGGCACAGCAGGGATCGACTACGATGTTATGGCGAAGGAGCCTGTCTCTTGTGTTGATTCGCCCGTGAATAAGGCACCATTGTAGGAAAGCGAAGCGGGGCTGGATCCTGCACTTCCAAAGTCTAGGGAAGGTGAAGAGGCGTCCAGGGTTGTTCAGGTGAGCATAGCAGGAGGCAACAGAGAAGCCGGTTGATGGGTTGGGGGCCCAGGTGAAGGAGTCAGGCCGGGGGTTAAGGTGGGTGATACTGAGAATAAAGGTGACAAGGTGAAGCTCGGAGAGGGTGGTGAGGTCAAAGTAGGAGGTCGGGAGAAGCTGAACTGGGCCCGAAATAGAAATGTCTAGGGTGGAGGCGAAGATGTTAGTTGTGTGAGCGAAGAGGTTGGGCAGGATGGAGGAGAGGGGAAGCTGGTTATGCCATGTATCCAACCAGAAGAGGCAATTAGCCCCGTTGCCCAGGTTGACGTGGAAGAGCCGTTTGACACGTGGTAGGGTTGAGACGACCCCAGACCAGAAGGGGGATGGTTTGATTCCGGTGGGGGCATGGAGGACAAGGTGAGGGTTTGAGTGATAGTGGAGGGAGGTAATCCAAGATTTCCAAAGGTAGGAGCCGGGGGTTAGGAACCGCCAGAGCCATTTGGCGAGGAGCGTGATGTTGAAGTCATGTAGATTAACGATTCCAAGGCCGCCGTTTTTCGGGGGTAGGCAGGCGGTCTGCCAGTTTACGAGTCTCTTTATATTACTACCATTCCAAAGAAAGGAGCTTCTGATCGAGTCAATTTTTTTGATTACCCAGGAAGGGAGCTTGTACAGTGACATCCAGTATGTGGGAATCGCTGATAGAACAGATTTAACAAGGACAAGGCGCCCTGCTGAGGACAAGGAGTGAGCTTTCCATGAATGGAGTCTGTTTTCGATTTTGGCGATGAGGGGGAACCAATCAGATCTATGTAATTTTGTTGGACGGATTGGGACTCCGAGGTAGGAGATGGGGAAGTGTGCGATCTTGTAGTTGAGCAGGCTGGAACAGGTTTGCCCGAGATGGTCAGCGTTTCCGAGCATGATGATGGAGATTTCGCTAAAGTTGATGGACAGGCCGGATATGAGTTCGAATGAATATAGGGCTACTTTGAGGCAGTGGATGTGGTTGAACATGGGTGATGCGAATAGAATGGTGTCGTCGGCGAATTGGAGGTTGGATATGGTTAGGTTAGAATTGGGGAGGTTGATGCCCTGAAAGATGTTGTTCGAAATTGCTAATTTGATCATACGGTTGAACACATCGGCCACCAGAATGAAAAGCAAGGGAGAAAGTGGGTCTCCTTGTCGCAGTCCACGGGCCGATTTGATTAGACCCCCCGAGGCTAGGGATGGCAATGGGGCGGGTCTTGGGTCCAAACCCGGTTGACCCGCCCCTGTTTTGGCCCGCCTAGACCCGCCCCATTGGGTCATTGGGGCGGGTAGACCCGTGACCCGTTCTTGGAAGCTCGGGTCTAGGGTCGGGTCGGGGCTTGGCTGACCCGCCCCAACCCGACCCGCACTACTGAGATCTCATAAAATCGGTTTAGTATTATAATGATGGTTTGTTAATACACACACACATGTATTTGTGTGTGTGATTATGACATGGATATTATAATGTTCCAATCAATAAGCTATAAAATTTTATAGTATTAAACTGCATCATTGATATTATACAATAACATATGCATATATTTTTGAACTATTTGGTACACCATATTTTTATTATCTTCCCTTATCATTGGAAATACATTGTTATTTGTATTTAATGTATCATTTAGTAACAACAAATATAAATATATGTACATTAGTACACAATTTTGAATCGATAAAAAAACCTCATCGGGTCTCGGGGCGGGGCGGGTCTACCCTGACCCATATGGGTTTCGGGTTTGGGGCAAAATTCCGGACCCGTACCGGGTCTACGGGGCGGGTCCGGGGCGGGGTCTAAAAAACCCGGGGCGGGTCTGGGGCACAGGAAACCCGCCCCATTGCCATTCCTACCCGAGGCCCCATTAATGACTATCGAGGACATGCTTGAGTTGAGAATAGAGTATATCCAGTTGCACCATTTTGTGGGGAAGCCTCTGTGTTCCATTAGCTCCAAGATGAATTGCCAGTTAACTGAGTCAAAAGCTTTTGAGTAGTCTAGTTTGAGAAGCATTCCTGGTGTTGAAGTAGAGTGGCAGAAGGATATGACCTCCTGGGTCATTGCTACGCAGTCCATGATGTTACGGCCCAAGATGAAAGCAGATTGCTCAATTCCAATTAGAGGGGCTATGAAGGCTTGAAGGCGGTTGGCCAGGATCTTGGTTATGATCTTAAAGGTTGTGTTAAGGAGACTAATGGGACGAAAGGACGAGAGGGAGGTGGCGCTGGGAGATTTTGGGAGTAGGATGATATTTGCGTAGTTGATGCGGGCCACGGATGATGGGTCGGCATGAAATTCAGAACACATTTCGATGATGTCGAATTTGACTATTTCCCAGTAGTGTTTGAAGAATAGGGACCCAAAACCATCTGGGCCAGGAGCCTTGTCATCGGACATGCTTTTAAGCACTGCCCAAATTTCTGCTTCAGTGAAGGGAAGGTCAAGAGGGATGGGGGGCTTCTCCGGGTAGAGCAGTTTCCAATCAATTGGGGGAAGAGGGGGTGGTGATTGCCTAGAATGGTTCGGTAATAGTCAGTGAAAAGTTTAAGGATGGCTGATTGATCAGAGGTGGTGTTGTTGTCTTGGGTGATTTCAGGAATAAAATTGGATCTGCGTCTGCCATTGGCGAGACGGTGGAAGTAAGCAGTGTTCTTATCGCCGTCATCAATCCATTTCTCTTTGGAACATTGTTTCCAGCCTATTTCTTCTTGTAGTGACAATCTGTCTAGGTCAGCTTCCAGCACTCTCAGGCGAGATCGGTCCAATTCGGAGAGCGGAGAGGATTCTTCCAGGATATTTAGGTCTAGAATCTCATCTTGGATGGCAGAGATGCGCAAGCGAATGGAGCCCCAAACTGATTTGGCCCAAGGTTTGATGATTTTTCGAAGGGAACGGAGCTTGGAGACGACCCTGGCAGTGGCTGATTGGATGAGGGAAGGCTGAGACCAGATTTCTCTGATGAAGTTATCGAATGATGGCTCGAGGAGCCAGAGGCGTTTGAACCTGAAGGGTCTGCTATGACAAGCGAGGGATCCCGTGTCTAGGAGGAGTGGGCAGTGGTCGGAGATAACTGTGGCTAGACCCGAGACAGTGGAGAGGGGGTGTAAATCTTCCCAGGTCGGGTTGAAGAGGAAGCGGTCCAATTTAGCTAGTGAGGGATCTGATCTGCGATTAGACCAAGTGTAAAGGCGGTTACTGATGGGTGGGTCTATTAGGGAGCAAAGATTGATAAGCTGGTTGAAGTCTTCAGAGTCTTGGGATAGATTGCCAGAGTTCCTTTCTGTTGGGGATTTGGTGGTATTGAAATCACCTCCGACAATCCAAGGGCCATTAATATGAGAGGATAAGGTGAGACAGTTCGTCCAGAGTTCGTTTCGATCTCGAGGGTTTTGTGGGCCATAGATATTGGAGAAGAAGAAGGTTGTACCAGATTGTAAGTGTCGAAGGGCTACATGTAAGGCTGAAGTGTGATAGAAGGTTTGGCAGTGGGACCATACGGATTCATTCCAGGCTGTCGTTATACCTCCGCACGAACCGATAGCATTTATGTGGGCCCACCCAGTTAGGAATGGCCTACCAATCTGTCTGAGCATGATGGGGGTTGGGTCTGACAGTTTGGATTCTTGTAGGAAGAGGATGTCTACTTTTTGGGGGGATATGACAAGGCTAACAGAATGTCTTTTACTAGGGTCCCCCAACCCCCGTGTATTCCAGGATATTAGCTTCATTAGGAGAATGATAAGCGCTCCGATTCTAGTGCCTGCATGGAGGAGTAATGTTCTCCATGTAAGTTTACTCCCATGCAACGTGCCATTTTCTTATTTAAGCTTTTGTTAAGAGAAGAAAAGACTACATGTTTAAAGAAACTACCAGGATGAGATGCTGCTCTGTCCAGTCTGGAGCTACGGCGCACAGGTGTTGGGGTGATTGGCTGGGACCACTGAGCAACCGCTGGAGTGGCTGGCTGAAGCTCTTGACCAGTCTTTGGGTGAGCCGCTTGGCTTAATTCTTCTGGGCTAGGGACGGGGAATTGATGAACGGGAGAGGGTGGGTCAGCTTGGGGGGTGGGATTAAGGATCTGCACCGGGAGTGATTGGGTATCAGTTTGGGGGGTAGGAATAGGGTGAGGACGGGGAGGGGCAGCGGAAGCTGGAGGGGTAGGGATCTGCTGGAAGAGCGGGGATGAGAGGTCTAGGTCAGAGAAAGGGTCCCACCTGTGTTCTTGGGTTGGCCATGGGTCCCAGCCCCTTGGGCCCACCACTTTGAATGATTGATCATAGAGTTGGCCGGGCACCGGTGGGGAGCCGGAGAAGATTGGGGAGTAATTCATGACGTCGAATCTGTCTTTTGACTCTAAATCTTCGATCTGGATGTGTTGCTCAAATAGGGGGAAGTGTCTTTCGTAGTCAAATCCCAGCAGATGGTTCTCCGGGCGCCTGTTAGGGTGTTCGTGCTCCCATCTTTCAATGCGCAAGAGGTATTCTGTGTTATTGAGGACGGAGACAAAGGATGATGGGGAGATGATGCCACTGTAGAACTGAATTTGAATGTATAAAAAACGATGGTCTAGTTCAGCCCATTCGCAGTCGTCCTGAGCCAGGAACCTACCCACTGGCTTAACTGCTTCAGTGATGGCTTCTGTGTTGAAGCGTAGGAGCTCTGGGAACCCTGAGATTCGCGCCCATGAGGGTGGGTCTAAAGATGGCGCGGGGCGGTCGAGCTCAGACCAAGGATGGAATTGCACGGTTCCACCGACCGTAGTGATGGTCGATCTCTGGAGAATTTGGTCTCTGATTGAGAAAGAGTGGCAGTAGAAGATGAAGCTGTTGTCCGACTGAAGCCAAAGTGGCCAATCTCTGTGTTGGAATGTGGAGGATAGAGTATGGTGAAGAGAGTCAATGGACCAAGTGCCAGAGATAATGTTTGCGATGAGGAGCAGTGATGTGTCCGCCATTGAGAAAATTTTAGGGTTCAAGAATGTGTTATGATGTTGCATCGGGGATTGGGGTGGACTATGTGGAGCTACAGGGGATATGATTTGCATTGGGGAGCTGAAAGGTTTCGTGTGAGCTGAGTGGGGATGAGACGTTGGGACCCATCGGGCAGAGGGGGGTTTGTCTTTAGTGGAAGAGGAGGGGAGTTTACTAGTTTTTCGAGCCAGGGACTGGTTGGGGGTTATATCGGGACAGTGAGTTTGAGGATGCCCAAAAAATCCGCACTTATAGCATATCTTTGCATCCCTGCAAGACTGCGCCATGTGTCTCAGGCCAGCACAACGAAGGCAACGGTTTTTCTTTTTTAGAAATTCAACCGTTTGGCGAACGTTTTTGAAATGTGGCAGGGGGTGGCGCCTTTTGGCCGGAGGATTGGGCAGGAGGGGGGCGAGGTGCAGAACCCACAACCTGGGCATAAGTCTTGGCGGCGGGAATCTCGATACAAAGTGGCTGGTTGGGTCCGGATGGAGGTGGTGGGGCTCGGGATGGGATCCCATGCTGGTTGGGGGCGGTAGAGGAGGAGGGAGTGGGGGATGGGTTAGACAGGACGGAGTTGTATTTATTGGGGACGAAGGAGATCGGGGGTACTGCTGGGAGGACAGAGGACGAAGGGGATCTGACTATCTGTCTTAATTATAGTTTCTAGGATTACTATTAACATGTTAAAAGTTAAGGACTATCTATCCAATTCATAGTTTTCATTGGATACTAAGAACCTATGGGTAAGTCTAATATCTTATCTCTTATCCTAGTTTTCGTGGGCTAATTAGGAACATATTGACCGGCTGTCAATATCTTAATACGGATATAGTTTTCATGGGCTAACTACAAACCCTAGCCCCTGCCAGTATCAAATCATAGTTATCATGGGCTGACTAAAAACCTATTGGCCCCTGCCAATATCATACTATTTTCATGGGCTTACTATAAACCTATTGGCCACTGCCAATATCTTTAATTAAAATTTTAACATCTGTTAAGTTATATTCACTACTGGGTCAACCTATATGGTTATTCTGCCCTTTTCCCCAAAATACAATTATGGGTTAATAACAATGTGAATAAATATGTGAAGAAGTAAATATAGCAACAAAATAATACCAACACCTGTAGTTCATTATCCTTGAAAACCTCTTTATCTGTATATCCTGGTTAAACCCTTTAACATTTTTAAATCAGGGAAAACTTCTTCATTTCAAAACACTTTGTCTATTTATGCCATGGTTATTACTTTAAATTGAGATTAGGTTTATGTTTTGAAATCTTAAAAACATCTCTTTCAAAACCTCTGGATGACCTCCTTCGAAAGCTAACTTCTTTTCAAAACATTATATATGTGCTTTTCAAAGCCCTTGATAAATACTCTCTTTCGAAACCAATTATACCTTTCGAAGGTATCAAATCATCTTTTAAAATATAGTGCTTCGAAACAAATGAAAATATCCCTTTTGAAAGCATTGGGTTTACTCCTTAAAAAAACACTTAGGTCAAAATGGTTATATACAAAAGTATCTCTTTCGAAACCAACTAAAAATTTATTTGGGGAAAAGTTGATGATGTCATAACCATCTATTCGAAAGAAACGACCTTTAAAAATTAAAACTTTGAAGAACAGAGTCGGAACCCCTTTCGACTCCATCACCTTCGAAACCCTCGACCCCTTCGAAAGCAATTAGGAAAAAGGCTTGGTTTAAGGTAAAAATAAGGATAACCTTTCGAAAGCATTGTTGGTCAATATAGTTGAAAGGTAGAGTAGCGGCTAGGTTTCGACTAGGTCGAAACCAATCCAATCGAACGCTCTGATTTTTAAGAAAAAGGTACCCTTTCAAAAGCTACTTATAAAACCTTTTCGAAAGCATATGTTTCGACTATGTCAGAAGCTTTAGGTAAAACAAGGCAAGAACTTAACTTTTGAAAATGAAGCAGGGTTTCGACTCTATCGAAAGCTTACCTTTCGACACCAAGGCTTCTGCCTTCCTTCCAATTCACTACGTACTATCTAGGTGATACCATGTGCATTGGTTTCTACTATATAGGTTTTGACTAGGATGGGGCGGAACTAATGGAGTCGAAGGGTACTTACTAATAGAGGCGGAACACCTTTTTCTGATTTAAAGGCTGAAATATAGCTACTTTTAGTAATTACTTTCTAACAACTTGTCTATTTGTAAACCATTGATTGGCTACCATAATTTTTTTTCAAGTACCTTAGATATAAAACTGCCGCATTTATACCAGATCTAAAACATAAAAATGTAACGTTTGAGCCCTTACATATACTAAAACCAATTATTTCAGAAAAGTCCTTGTTTAAAAATAATTTATTTCCCCAAGTAAATCAATTGGGAAAAATCCCCAAAAATCACAGAAATTCGATTTCATCATGTAATCAAACATATTAAAAATTTAGACCTAGTTTCTTCTGGAAATTCTCGAAATAAATTTTAAACCCAATTATATCATATTTTCCATTAAAAATTCATAATAAAACTTCCATAGCTTTGAAAATTTTGAAAATTTAAAACCCATCTCCAAAATCATGTTTTACTTAACATAAAAATTTTCCATGGCAATCTGAAATCATAGATTCTCAGTTTTACATTAAACCGTGCAAAATCATATGTGTATGAATTAAAATAAAACAACATAATATAACTCAAGCATATCATCATCATTTTATCACAAAAACGAATTTAACTCATAAATCCAAAACCATATAATCATAGAATAAAAATAAAGATGGTATGAGATTATTATTCACCTTAGACTTGATAAGGAATTTGAGATTTGTTGTTGATTAATCTTCTCTAGCTTTTGATCCTTAGCTTTAGATAAATTTCTTTCTTGGTAATGGCCGGCTTTGGTTTAGGTTTTAGATTTTTCATTTGTGAAAGTGGAAAATGAAACGTAAATGGACAATTACAAAAAGATAAAGCCATGTATAATAAATTGACTAATTTACTAATATGCCCATGTGTAGTTTAATTAACCAATAAACCAATTTAAAGCCCATTTATCTTATTAACAAGCATGACCCTATATACATAATTTATTCAAATCTCAATCTCCTTATCATCATTATTCTATTTAATTTATCTAATTAAATTTCCTGAATAATGTTATCAAAATTAGGAATGTTACAATAACTGTACCATATAATTCCCGTGTTTCTTCTAGATATTTTCAGAGTTATATTTTGATCACTTTCAATAATAATGAGAATGAATCGCACAAGGGAAACTAAGTCCCGTATACTTTCCATAAGCAAGTAATACACCAATCATGACCAACTTACAAAAGCATGATCAAATCACATAAACGACTTCTAATCCCTTTTTTATTTAATTAGTCCTTTTTTAATTAAAACCTCTTTTATTAGTAAAACTCCTTTTTATCTAATAAAACTTCTTTCATTAATTAAAACTACATTTATTAATTAAACTTCATTTTTAATTAAAACTTCATTGTTTATTTCTACACATTTCAATACTTTCAAAAGTATGCGTATAGTTATCTCAACGCTATAGTATATTGACAAATCGTTAACAAGTTTTACTTAATTTAAACACAGTCAAAGAGTTTAAAAACAAATGTTACTCAAACATTGTTACTATAAATCCCTTCTCCCTTTTATACTTTAAAACTTATAATTTCGTATCTTTTATCAAAGATTCCATACTTGTAATCATGTTTAAAATTCCATTATTAAGGATCTAATTATTTTTCAATATCATTTAACAATATTTTACCACTTTAAAATATTAATAAAGGGTATAAAAAAATGTTATTAAAACATTGTTTACAAAAAACCCAAAACACTTCACTTAATCATTATCTTTAAAATTTACTTTAAAGATTAAATTATATTTATATGGGTTTAAAAACATTGTTATTCAAATAATGTCATAACAAACCCAAAACCATTTCTCTTTTATTACCTTAGAGTATTCCTCATTAAAGTCACAGTTATAATCCCAATTATAATTAATTATCTCTAGTTTAATTTAACAAATTAATGTAACTTCACAATACCACTTATTTTAACAAAAAGTGTTAAAATCCAAACTTTCCTTTATTACTTTATAAAAGGCTTAATTTACGTTTTCCCACTTATGTATTTACCAAAAGACCTCTTTAAAATGATTTATATTACATAAGCTCAAGATTACTTTAATAAAATAATTACCAATTTTCTAAAAACTATATATACTTAAAATAGACTTTAAAATACTTATACTATAATTTAAAACATTTATTTTAAATATTAATTGAAAATACTTATTTTGTAATTTATTTAAAAATCATAAAAACATGTTTTTATAATTTAGAACTCTTTACTTTAAAAATTCAAAAATAATGATAAAAACATATTTTAACTTCAAACTACCTTTTTAATATTCTTTAGTAACTTTTCACAAAACTACTTTAAAGGATTTAGAAGAAAAAAATCTAAAGTAAAAGCCTTTTTTACTTAACCAAAAACCAGGATTATCAACACAACTTTGTTTCACAATTTCAATAACTTTCCAAACCTATCCCTTTAGGTCAAACATACTCAAAGCATGTGTATAGAACAACCCAATATATCTTTCCATAATACATCAACATTTAAACCAATTTAACAAGTGTTAAATACAGGGGATTTCAAAGTGCGTTCATAGCAACATTTCGCTTCAACCATTCACACAAATTTTCCTACTTTATCAAACACCAACATCAAACATGTAAACATGTCCAGGCCCCGATACAAGTTTTATAAGGTTATAAGAGAGAATATACTACATATAATGCTGTTACTTGCTTTCCAAAGCAAGAAGGGGTCCAAAAATAATAACTTGCATTGTTATCTATTTTAATTTATATTTTTCACAACAAACATTATATCATAATAATATACAAATCAACATGTGAGTAAACTCACCCAAGCCTAACCTAAGTCATAGAAAATCCCACTACGAATGCAATGGTGAAAATGGCGTCTCGATTGGACCTCGTATGCAAAATTATGATTTTTATAAGAATTGAGATTTGAAACTTAACTAATTAACTTTATTAATTACTAATCAACTTACTAATCCCCAAATCCCTCTTCTCCCCCAATTCACTTTGCACGTACATGCACATACAAGATATGCATACCACACCCATTAGGCCGATCCTTCACCCCTCCTTCTCACCTTTATCTCTCCATGAAATCACGCACAAACTTCTCCGATGAATTCCCTTTGAACTCTTTTCACATCCCCCACCTTGTGCCGAGCTCGACCAGCCCTAAAAAAATATGACATGCCTCCACCACATATGATAAACACATGTCACGATCCACCAAGTCGATCCGCACCTCTCCAAATTACTCCCATAAGTACTCCTTCACACGAGAACCCCAAATCCACCGTTGCCATAGCCAAACTCCTCCTCAAGCTCCTCTTAGTTCAAATGCTAATCATGGAAAGCCAGGTCAACCATCCCCAAGTAGCGCTGCACCCAACATCACACACACCCATGCGATGCCCTCCTTACCACGATCACAACAACCCAACTGCATCTCCTATCGACACACGAAGCTCCATGAAGAATTCAACTTAAGGTGAGACTACTTATTTTGTTCACAGGAAAATGGAAAATGAAAAAAAAGTGGAGGAGAAATGAGTAAAGGGGTTAACTGTTATAGGGGTATATATAGTAAATATATATTATATTTTAAATTTTCTAAAACTAATCGCTATGCATTTCAGGCTTGTACGATCACACAGAACGTCCGGTTGCCACGGAACTCATCGGTGCACAACATTTCAATATTTCGGTCCCAATGACACCGGTTTCATCAAAATCCAAGACATGCCCTGGGATGATAATTCCATGTTTTAATTAAAAAGAATTATTATTAACACAAAATAATCCCATTAATTATTAATTAAAAGCTTAGCATTACCATTTATTATTTAAAAAGAGTTTAAATAGGCTTATTAAATCAACTTTTATTGTATTAAATCTAATATTTAAATATTTAAATAATTTCGATATTTAAATATAAAGCATTCGAAAATCCAGGTCATTACAATATGTATATCTTATTTTAAATTTAACTTTCAAATTTAAAGTCTTATATTTTAATTTTCAAACAATTTTGAAATTGAGCCTAAGGCCCAATTCAAATTGGACCTCTTGTGTTAGGAGCAACCTTTTGGGCTCACATATTTGTTCGGGCCAGGCTGGTAGCTAGGTAAGGCAGAATACTTAATTACCCAAATCCAAACTTAGACACTACCTTTCTAGACACCCTACTGTCTGAGTTGTGGCTTAATTAGTTAACCCTAACATGACTGCTTTAGACCACATAAGCTATTAGTCTCTGATAACATTATTAAAACTGGGCCAGCCCGCGGTGGAAGTCATGGGTGAATTTTAAAAAAAAAATCCCTTATTGGATCTATATTGGGCATATGAAGTCTAATTCATTTAGAACATTTCTTAATATTATTTAAATAAAATCTTTTTTTACTTAAATTTATAATTTATATAGTTTTATTTAATTTATACTTATATATATATATATGTGTGTGTGTGTGTGTGTATGTGTGCATGTATGTATCATATACATATATATGTGTTTGTGCATGTCTAACATATCAACCCATGTATGATATTACATTCCCTCGTATAGATGTTGGGATTTACATCGCAACGAACACGTTGGCTCATCCAATATGCAAGTATATGTTGTATAAATATATGTATGTATATAAACTATTATTATATATATATAATATATATGTATATGATAAGTTAGTTTAAATAAATATATATATATATATATGTGTGTGTGTGTGTGTGTAATATATTTAAAATATATAAATAAATATTTGTACATATAATCTTATAAATAAAATATTAATATTACATATATACATATTATTATAATATATTGATTTAAATATATAAGTTATTCTAAATATTAGTATATATATTTATATTTTATAAGCCGTTATGTGTCTACATATATATAATGATAAAATAATTATATATATATATATAAATATTTATAATATACATACATATATATATTAATTAATTAAATTATTCAAGATAAATATTTATTTATGTATTTTTAGGCCATGCGCACAGCTCAAAAAAATTATTTATTTTTTTAAAATTTAAAATTCATTTTTAATTGGATATTCATTTAAAATTAATAAAAATTAATTTTAAAATATATATTTCATATTTTAAAATTCCAAAAAATCCTAACTGATATTTTATACTTCGAAAAAATTTGACATTTTTTGGCTAAATTTATTTTATAGTAATTTATTTGTTTTCGACTGTTTTAAACAATTAATTTTTAAAACTTGGAAAAGTTATTTTTTATGTTTTATTTTTTGGTTGAGAGCTGAGTTAGAGCTAATATAATTTTATAAAATATAAAAATTAATTTTCATAACATTTTCAAATTAATATAATTTATTAATGAACTAAATTAGTTTAAATAATAATACAATATTAAAAAAATATTTTTATCCCAAAAATAAATATTACTATAATACATTATAAATAAAATTATATGACAAGTTTTAATCATGATATGATGTTGTAACTAACTATAAACTATATATATTTAATTAAACAATGAATATTTATTTAATAAAATATAAAAATTATATTATTTTTCATATGGCTACACTGACCAGGTATATATGATAAAATAAAACATTTTTTATTAAATATAAATATATACATGCATATAACCAAAATAATTTGCAACGACATTGCTTGCATATTAGAATCATCACCTAACTAACAATATAATATACATAGTCATATATGATAAAACATCATACTAATAATTGTTAACTATAAAAATCATGCATTAATCCCAAAGCCTTGAAGTATAGCTTGAAAGATAAACTCTCTTCATGAAACTCTTTCCGAGTTAGTAGATTGTTAGTACTTGAACCGTTGGCCCTCAGCTATCGGATGGTGATCAGATCGGACTTTACTTGAGCTTGTAGTGATCGAGGGCTTAAGGAAAATTTTCGACCAGCAAGCTATGGCGGAGAAGGCGATAAAAAGATTTAATCAAATTAGTTTAGATAAGCCTATATAGTGGACGACAAAGAGGAAAAAGTGGATCTCATCTCATACTAATTCTCCTTCAATCTGAGCCATCCAAAATCAAGTCTATCAAACTCAAAATGAGCCGCATCTACCGATTATCTGTTGCCGAAACTAATAAGCGCTATGATGGGCCTTAAACCCATATAAAATTATCACCCAATTAATTCCAATTTAATCGCTTATCGAATCGTATATCAATAATGCATTTATAACTATTATAAATATATTTTGTAATATTTATTTCTCGGATCATAATCAAATTTTATATTTAACATTTCATAAATATTAATTAATTTAATTAATTAATAATAATTATAAACTAATTAAATTATTTGGTCAAAGGAGAATTCACCGCTTTGGCTATGTGACTCGTCAAGTGCAAATTTGGTCAGCAATTAATATCAAACTATTTAAATATTAACGTTCATACGTCACTTAGTGGGTGGTGTGACATTCTGGCCAAATTTATCGCTTGCTTGGTTTTGGTAAAATCCAATTTGGATTTGTTAAGCATTGTCTAATTATGATTTTTATTTACACCAATTATCTTCATCAAAATTATATTACTTTGGACCTATGGAATTTGGTAATGGTCAAAATTCAAATATCATCCATATTCAACTCTATAGTCCAAATATAAAGCCCTTAGTTCAATAACAATAATTATTATTAACCGAATTACTTTGCCCAGAGATTTTAACTTTAGGTTGACTTGAGTTCACCATGATACTAACCTCGTATAGCCGAGGAGACAAGTCCTCTATTGAATAGTGTTTCACTTCCGATACTTCCACTCGACCCAACTATTGTCACTTGATTAATGTCATGCCATGATTTGACAATAATCAAAGCCGAGCTTTCATATTGAAGATCCATAGTATTCTCAAGTTGAGAGATGTGTAAATCAGTCACATCGATATTTTCTGTTTGACCTTAGTTATATTCACCAACAGAAAACTATCAAATGAGTCATTCCATAGTTATCCAATAACTATCAGTATGTAACCCCTAGGTGCCCCCCAATAGTCATGAGTAATACACTGCCCATCATTTGGAGAGCGTCACATACTCTAGCCTCAGCAAATACATTAATATTCAGTCTAGATGCATCTTGACTAGGAACATTTAAAATGACGTGTTTTATAATATCATAACACAAAACTCAGATTAAAACTATTTGTAATTACTATCAAAAATACACCATTTGTGGATTTTCTATAAAAAATATTTTAACTAAACTTTTAGTTATTTATAATACATTATAACAAGTATATAATAGAAAGAAAAACACCTTTATTACGAATGAGAATTGATTATAGAGTTAACTGATTTTCAATAAATTACAGAATTTCCCATAGAGCATACCTTAACTCTATCAGGGCCCTACTTTGAAAGCTAAACGTGCAAAGGCATGGGAGTATTTATCCTCTTTGCCTTTTCCATGCTAAATCAAGCAAGCACTTTCTAAATATATTCTTTCTATGTCAATCTCAACACCTTCAGCTATCTTTCATAGGATTTCCACCCTTAAAATATTTTTGCTTCTCCAATGTCTTTCATCTCGAATTACGCCTTTAGCTTCAATTTTAACCCATCAATTTTAGTTTTCCCTTGGAAGTAATTAGCATATCATCCATATATAAGAGTAAATATATCCACTTAACATCATCCATATGCTTAAAATAAATGCAAGCATTTTTATTACTTCTATCAAAACCAAGAGTAAGCATAAAAGAGTCAAACCTCTTGTATCATTGCTTAGACGACTACTTAAAACCATATAGAGACTTCTTCAGCTTGCAAACTCATTCCTTCTTATCCACTACAAATCCTTTTGGTTGTTTCATATAGATGGTCTCCTCTAAATCTCCATACAAAAAGGTTATCTTTACATCTAATTGTTCCAACTCCATGTCGTGAGTTGCAACTTGCAACTATAGCTAGAAATATCCAAATAGAAGTATTTCTAACAACTAGAGCAAACATCTCATCTTACTTCATCCTCTTCCTCTGTGAAAGCCCCTTCGCAACAGGTCTACCTTTTATCGCATATTGTCCTTTACCTTATATACCAACTTGCATCCTATGGCTCAACTTCCTTGAAGGGGTGGTCCAATTCCCATGTCTAATTCTTCTTCAATGAATCCATATTCACCTCTATGCATCCATTTCAAGATGGCACTCAAAGTCATAGCTTCTTCAAGGTCAAAAGGATCATCTTGCACTACATGCAGTGTGTAGTCAAACTGATCATCAGGGCTAAGATATTCATAGTTCCAGTCTACATACCTATTTGGTGACCTTCTAACTCTAGAGCTACCCCAAAAGGTGTAACTTTGCCTAGCTTCTGTCAACTCCACCTTGAGCATAATCGTCTCTAGCTTCACGACCATCACCATCATTTCTTGAGGAATTATATGGACCTTCATGTGATGTGTCAATGACTATAATTATTCTATCTTCTTTTGCAGCTCTCACTCTACCACTAGGATGATATATGGGAATAGTTTCCATCTCCTAAGGCATTTCAGCTTCTGAATCTACTAAACTAGGTGGATTCTCCTTCAGCTTGAACATAGCAAATTCATCATTTTTTTATTTTACAGGAACCATTTTTGTCAACTTTCTGCTTCTCATATTAAACCTTAGAGAATTTGGCCATGGATTACGTTTGTTGTTCTAATTTCATTTTTTTCTTGGTAGGATATTGCACTTTTGAAGAAGTCAAAATTGGATTTTCCACAATTTATATCTTTCTTTTCTTAATAAGGTCTTTTTGCCAAAATGTATTACTATCATCTTTGCTTAGACCATTTTTTACAAAATGTAATATATGACTATTGTCTATTTGGTGCACGGAACTAGTGTAACTTTAATTGTGTTTATTATATAATGTGCTAAGGTTATTAGATTATATTGTTCATGTTATTTAAATTGGGTGATGCCTTTGAATATATATTTTTATAGTGGATGTAAATGTGTATTGGTACAAAAATTTAGTACGAGTACGTGGTGGTTTTAAAAAGATGCAAAAATAGAAAGGAACTGATTAAAAAACTGTTTGATAAGTTAAACTGCCGCGATAAGTGAAAATATAAATATATAAAACCTTATAAACAATATGAAACTAAAAACACTACAGAATAATTAACATGACAATGGAGAAAACACTGTGAAAAACATAACAAGATAATAAATAAAGCGTTGTCAAATTACTAACATAATAGTGATTAAAATGTTGTGAAATCATTAACATGACATCGAATAACTGCTACAAGATATTTAACATGACAACAAGCTTGCGATAGAATATAAAGAATTTATGTAAATAAATAACAGCATATGGAAATTGGTGTAGTAACCAATAATAAAGTAAAAACTCTCTACAAAAAGAATACATCGGTGAGATAATAATGTTTTAACAAATATAACATAACAATACGAAAAAGGCTATAAAAACTTATACACAACACCAACTAAAATGGTATAAAATGTTAATTTTTTTTAAAGTTTATCAATGTGCTATAATATGTTAAGGTCCTATTACAACTTGTCGTTAGCCAGCACACTTCAAAATGCTGCAACATGATTTCAACATTTATAAATTCAATAAAATGTCTTTTTTGTTGTAATGCACCCACTAGTCCAATCATACGATGATCGATCACCTAAACTGCCCAAGCTGCCATGACCCTCCACCATCGATTGCCCAACGATATGCCTTGGGTCCTTACCAAATCTTGGATTCCTTCTACCTTCCCTTAGGTGCTTTACTACTCACCTCGAAACTGCACCAAAATCCCCTCGAAGCATTATGCCAAACCATGTGGTTCTATACCAAACTATTTGAGTTCGGACTTGGCCAAATTTTGGCTAAGTCCAACTCCTCTATTCTAAGCCCTGTTTCCACAACTTAGTTCTGGAGCCTCACTCTTCCAAGCTCGAAGTTTCCTCCTTAAAACCCCGAACCAACCAAGGCTTCAACCAAAACTCCAACACCTAGCTTACAACCATTCGGTTTTTGCTCATATCTTCAAATCCACTAATCCAAACCCAACACGACCGATCATATAGTATCTCTACACCAACCTGATCCCCTATTAATCGCATGTCATTTTGATCATTCTTGATCGGTTGGTGGTCACCGATCACCCAAGAAACTTGTCTTCTTTTCTGCATTTTTTCAGTTGATTCTTCCTCTGATCTAAATGCCTTAACACCCTACGCAATTCATTTGTGTTGATGGCTCCAAACTCCCTAGAAACCATGAAACTCCAAAATACATACAGAAATATCATATCCAATCCTAAGCAAACAAACATACCAAAACTACCAAACAAGTATCGTGTCATCATGATACAATTAATGCACTCGTCGTATCATCGAAATCAAACTATAAACACAAAATAGCACATCTATAAGAACAAATATGCAATCTTTTACATTTTCAATTATTTAAAGATGTGGGTAAATTAGATATAGTAAAATCATGTTTCTAACTTTAAAACCATTTCAAAAGCATTGTTTAATATTATACTAGAAATCATAATATAGAGAGAGACATTAACCACTCACCTAGATCTCATATAGCACGAAAATCGAGTTATATCTAAGATGGACAGTAAGTGACTCGAATTTCAAAGTACCCAAGCAGTAATTAGCTAATCCCTTGTTAGTCCCTCTTTAATTACTTAATTGGCTATAAAAATTAAGAATTTAAGATGGTTTTGGCTAGGAAGATGATTAATGGAGGTTTTAGAAAGTTTATAGGAAGTGTGATAATGGTTAGGGGCTGTCCCACAAGGTCTAGTTAGCTCAAATCCCAAAATGGATTATTGGGATAATTATAGGCTTAGTCTAATGGCTCACTAATCCGTCAAAAACTGTCTAACTTAAAATGATCATATGTTTTAAACTTTAAGTCTAAAGAAAGAGAAACCACCATATCTTTCATTTGGAAGTGATCTCAGACTCTAATTCGCCACCTATCAAAAGTTACATACCTTACAGGTTTTTAGGGTCAAAACCATCAATAATTATTCTAAAGTCAAAAATATCAATACTCAACATCTTCCAAAATTATATTTAATTTTGACCCAGTTTGGTTTTAAAAATAATATTTACGATCCATCGATACGTAAAAATGTGGGTAGTTGCATTCCCCTCGTTAAGAATTTCACCCCTTAAATCCTAATTAGTCAAACATTACGAAAAAATGTAAATACCATGCATGCATAACAATAAAATAAGCATATCAAACATCAACCATCCACACATAAATGAGAAATAAAACATAGGTCAACTTTAACATGCAAGATACTAAACTAGCAATATAGAATATCAAATGTGATAGTAAATGAGGTAAATGGAATCTTACCAAGTAAAGAGCTCCAGGTAAGCAATGCTCATTCTCGCCTCGATCTTCCAAGTGCCATCGATCTCACTTTCACCCCACTGAACCATTACCAACCGCATTTTCTTCCTCCTAAGCTGCTTGATACTCTATTGACTATATAGATCTGCTTTTGAAACCTTGATGCTTCAAGTTCAACTTCTATATCATCTAGTTGATTTAGTGTCATAATCACGTCTAAGTCATGCACAAACTTCTTGAGATGTAAAACATGGAACACATATGTACACCTGCCATCTTCTGAGGTAAGTCAACTCTAACAACTTCGATTTCTACATCGTAAAATAAATAAATTCAGTTAAAATAGAAATATTCGAATTTGATTTTTGAAATTATTATTTTGAAAATAAATTCTTTTTTTGGATAATATTTTGGGATTGAATAAATTGGTTTAATTGAATAAAATATAAAATATCTTTAAAGTGGAATTAATTTTTTATGTAATTGAAATAGTTAAAAATATAAATTTACTTTATATTGGAAAAACGAATAATTAAATAAAAATAAACGGATATTGAAATGAATAGAATTGTTCGGTTATCAAAATATAATATGTAAAATGAAGTGCAAATCAATTCCAACTAGATCGTGATTTATTTATGAATAAATAATTGAGGTATTTGAAAAGAAAAGGAAAATTAATTAATTAATATAAGGCCTAAATGTAATCCAAGCCCATTTAAACTTTTATCTTCTTTTCTCTAGAATAATAATCCTCATCCTACTTTATATATGCCCAAACCCGAACCCACATTACCCTATATTTTCCATCTTCTACCCTAAGCCCAAATCAGAAATTGTGACAACAATTAAAAAAGTAAATGTCATGCACGAATGCGCTTGAGCCTGGCACAGGCAAATGCCGCAAGGAAAGGACAATCGGAGGCCGATGTCGACTAACAATACAGTGAGACCTAGGGGGAGATGCGTGAATTTGGGCAAGGCCGTTAGAGTCGATCGTGATGTAGTTGAAGGCAACACAAGAGAGAAATCTGATGTGGTAGCTAGTGATGGAGAGATGTGTTGTGTGTCAATGACATGGCAGAGCTAATAAGGATGAAGGCTTGTGGTTTTGGCGGCGGTGATGGAGGTTTTGATGAAGTGTGGCTACAGCGACTACGGGTAGCTATGACGAATGTCTGGGCAGAGAGATTGATATCGGTATTGTCATCATTTAATCGCTGCTTCGGATATCTGAAGCGTTATTTGGGTGGGTTTTAACATATATATTTATATCCTCTTGCATATATATATATATATATATTATATCCTGATTATTTATGGA
The DNA here is from genome assembly GCA_030737815.1 of Allium fistulosum. Classification (NCBI taxonomy): domain Eukaryota; kingdom Viridiplantae; phylum Streptophyta; class Magnoliopsida; order Asparagales; family Amaryllidaceae; genus Allium; species Allium fistulosum. The sequence goes on from CM060904.1 coordinate 343,759,240, forward strand.
ATCGTCTTCGTGTATGTTGGATTGCAAAAATGCAAAGGAGAAGTTGTCCAACTGCATTTTGATGTGTGTTTATTTTTATATATGTGTACGTAGTATGGATGGTCGGAATTCAATGTAATTCGACTCAGCTACGTGATAAAATTTGTATAGATAATTAGTTGATGATTGGAGAATTTTGCTCCATGATTTATATTTTTGGACGTTCTATTGATTTTGTGGTTTTTAATTTTTTTTGAAAGCTTCAAAAAATTATTTTTGGTGTATTAATAATTAAATTGAAATATATTTATAAATAGTAAAAGTGGTTGGAAAAATAAAATGATTTGTTGAAAGTTGATTGGATATAAATTTTATTTGGAAATAAAAATAGTGAATTTTCAATACGTTAAATATATGAAATTTTTATAAGTATAATTGAGAGATTTTTAATAATATTTTCGAAAGGGAAATTCTTTTGATTGAATTTTTAATAAAATGGATTGACAAAAAATTTAAAAAGGGGATTTTTATTATAAAAACTATTCCTAAGATTTTTATAATTTATTCCCTTTTTTATTTATCGGCTCGGAATTAGTTTATTTGATGAATTTGTATAATTGAAAGGTGTTAATAATATTTTTGGAAAGGAATTTTTTAATATATGAGCCTATTTTGAAGATAACTAATTTTGAAATATTGTTGAATGGTTTTAAAAGTATTATAATATAAATCCATTTTCGTATATATATTTTGGTGATTTGAAATTGATTTATTGATATTATAAGGAATTCTATATGGTAAGAAGATTTGATTTGCATTTTTCTAGTTCTATAAAAGGAGGATACAGAATAAACAAACTAGAAGTACCAGGTGGTATGGGATGCTCGGTAATATTTTTCAGCTATTCTATTGACTCATATTATAGAATATTTTTTGTTTGATGTTTGTATTTTACCAGCTTTCAGTAAACGATCAAGTAACACTGAAAGGTATGGGAAGCTCAAGCAATAAATGTTCGATTACTGTTGGAGAGTAGATGTCACTTGTATTCTGGAGATAGGTTAGGAACTTGTGATATTGTCTAAAGGCAACTCCTTAAAGCTTAGTACTCGAAAGTACTTTTACTCTCCAAATGCTACAACCTGGAGATATGTTGGGATTCATAGATTTATCCTTCTGGGATTAACTAGTCAAGTTATATTATATTACTCTTAGGGATGGTATTCAAGGAATTAATATGTTGTACACTCTCATCAAGATGTGTGGAGTCGAGTGTACTTATTATTATTCTTATCAAGACTCATATCATTGAGAATATATTTTGTTGCATCCTCTAAGGACTAGCTAGTCGAGTATCATTATCCAATCTTTTGGCTAATAGTCGAGGAATTGTTATATTGAGATTACTCTCATTGGGACTCCTAGAGTCGAGAGTATTTGACGTGGCTCTCATTAGGAATCATCAAGTCAAGAGTAATAGTCATCACTCTCGATAGGACTTATCAGGACGAAAGCAGTTGATGTCACTCTTATCAGGACTCCTAGAGTCAAGAGTACTAGTTATCACTCTCACTAGGATTTATAGAGTCGAGAGTATTTGTTAGGAATCTACGTTATAGGGTTCAAGCCACTATGGAGAGCACGTGAATTAGGACCACAGATAGGCTAGTTATTCATCCTAGTGGTCCTGATTGTGGGGTTGTGCCCTAGATCCATGATGTCACCTTGTTGAGTTTGTAGGCTGAGAGTTATTTCTCTCATTAAAGCCATTGCATCGATGCCACTTAAGGACCAACTATCCTTATCAGGGGTAAGTAGGGGCTGTGGCCAATGCTTGCGTAGTCCTTACCAATGACAGTATGTTTATGACATGCGATGGATACGAGTGTCAATATTCTAGGAGTAACTTTGGGACTGTAGGAAATAGCTGCGGTCATTAACGTTTCCTAAAGGGAGTGTTGCGGTACATCAGTCTCCCATCTGGATGACTTAGGTTGATCCATTATTTATGAGACACTTGATATTTTCACCTCATTGGAGACAATAATTGTTTGACATTAGAGATTGGTTGCGTGTCCATTTGTCATTTGAGATGCCCTAATCCAAGACAGTTGGATGTTATCTATACATGACATTATAGACTTGCTGTGAGCTTGTCTTTCATTCTCTCATAAGAACAAATAGTTGAGAGATCTCCTTTTTTCTGATGTGTTGTTTCTATCTCATAGGACATTTAGTCAAGAGTTTTACCCCTTTAAGGACCGAGGGTCGAGATATATGATTTTTGCATTGATATTTGAATGATTTTGATATTGATTGAGTTTGGATTTCTTGATATCTCTGATGGCTTAATAGTCGGAAGTTATCACCTCCATTAGGACAATAGGTCGAGTTAATTATTTGGATATTATTTTTGATATACTGTATTAACTGTGTTTTATTTGAGATTTGGATTTCTTGCTATTTCCTGGGACTAATGGTCGAGAGTATTTACTTTCATCGTGACTATAAGTCGAGATAGTACCCTTGGATATTGATTTTTGTATTTTGTATAGATTATGTTCTATCTAGATTCCACATCTTGATTTATTCTACAACTTATCAGTCAAAAGTTACTACTTACATTAGGGTTGTAAGTCAAGATTGGATACTTTGGTTATTTATTAGGATTATGCCTTCCTGGATTTGTATTCTAGGACTTGACAGTTGGAAGTCTACACTTCCATTAGGACTGCAAATCAGCACCTATATTTTGGTTGTTGACCCTTGGATTTGGTTTGATTTGGGATTCATTCCTTCATTATGGATTTTCTAGATATGTCATGTGCTTATACATAGTATTTTGAGATTTTGATGTTTACAATAGTTATCACCCAAGTTATATATTGTCATGATTCTTGATTGTTTATATGTATTTCATGGGTGATATTTGAGATATGTGTCATTGTATTCTATGATAATGTTATGATGGGTGCTTTGTTGAGTCATATTCGTACTTTGCTCTTATTACCATGCTGATTGTCATGGGTTCACATTAGATTTAGATTAGTCTGACCATTTATTATTTATATAATACTCAGGCTAGTCTAAGACTTTTTAGGTATAGAGACATTAGCCATTTTGGATGATTGGGCTTTAGAGGAGGTAATATATATTTATTACATCGTATTTTGAGATGATGACTATGCATATGTTCTATTTGAGTGTCTTTCTGTGTTTATTTTCATAAGATAGCTAAGGGTTATATATAGTGAACTAGTCTGGGTATATACTATAGTATTGAGACAGACATTGGTTGGTATTAGTCTGTTATATATTATATTTTTCTACTACAATTCTCCGACTCTATGTTCATTTGTATATGTTTTATATTATTCTGTCCTGATAAGCCCATATGTTTGTTTCTTTGTGCCGATACTGGTTACATATATTGTTGACAAATTTGTAGGTGAGATACGTACTGGTGTTAGCCTAAAGGAATACTCACGTGTTGTCGCTCATAATCAGCCTCATTCTCCGTATTACTATATAGGTTTACCTAGTAATTGTCTTTGGTAGCATGGGTATAGTGCTGGGGCGTTATAGTTTGGTATCAGAGTAGGTTTAGAAAAATATAGAATGTTTGTGACACGAGTCTTGGCCTCAGAGTGCCTTTAGAGTCATTGTTCCCCATTGATGTATGGTAGCTACCCGATTAAAGGGATAGTTGGAGTATACGATGATTACTGGGGTAATCATCTGAGGACGTACTTATAATTTGTCCTACTATATATGTATATATCCATTATCTCTACGTCTTCTGTGTTTTGTTTTCAAGTGAAATGGAAGTTGTTGAGGGAGGTACTGAAGTAAGAAGTTGTTGGCCCGATGAGTAGTGTCGGCATTGATGATGAGGAGTGAACCTTTGTGTTGCTTGATGTGAATGAAGTAGTTCAGTTAAGGAAACTGTAAAAGTCCTTAGTCCGAATCTCACATTACAAATACTTCACGATTCTAGATTGTGATGAGGCAAGTTCGAGTAAAGAATCCAATAATGATTAGAGTTCCACAAATGAAGCTAATAGATAACATTCTGTTGAAGACGTATGTTTGCTTGTTTGAAATTGTGTGTATTGGTGTATAATGCTTATGTGATGTTATGGATGTTGTGTGATGATTTTCATTGTTGTTAATAGTTGATGAATTGGACGTATATACGAATTTCAAAAATAAATATTTTCTTCCAAGCAAACAAAAGATATGATAAAATATGTGCTTGATTTTATAAGGTGATTGGAAATATTTTAGTAGTTTATTTTGGTGTTAATTTGTTCATCGAGTGCATTAAGAATTCTGATCAATGCAGGTGCACACATATTCAATTGGGATTCCTAAACACTAGGATAAGGCATCTCGACATAATTATTTAAAAAAATTCTTTTCCAGTATAAAATTATTTGCTACTATGCTTTTACATTTGGTTAATCGCATGTATCCTAACATGTTTAGTGAATTAATTGGATGTATAATTTTTATGTGTGAATGATCTTACATTAAAATAGTAGCTTCAATTATTTTATTTTAGTAGCTAACTATACCACATTATGGAGATTATACTACTTTTAGGTCTCCTACAATCCAATGAAAAGTAAACGCAGTGACACATGCTATAATGAACCAAAATATAAATCAAACTTGTAGAAACAGTTTTAACTTAAAAAGTAAGAGCCATATGACACAATGAAATAGTTATCATGGTTAGAGCATAAATTTCATGTAAACATCGCATATTATTCCATTTTCTGCAACTTTCAATTGATCTGCATAATTCAATTTTGGAGAGAACATTTTTAATTTTATTTAAACTTCAGGTTCGATTTATATTTTATGGTAGATTTTGGATGCTTCAAAGTTACATAGCACTCTTTAATAAATTTTTATGTAAGAAAAATAACCATAACTTTTAATTTTCTAGTCCAATTTTGGTGATTCCTTTTTCCTTTGGAAGGTAATTTGAAATAGAACAACTTTTGTGTTTATTACTTACTGAAATTTTGAAGTTAGCTATGTTTAGAACATGAATTAAAAACGTTGTATGTCATTGTCTTGAAAATGCAAACACCACATAATAGCGGTGACTTCATTTGACTATAAATTTCAAATAGTTTTTCCAATTTCAACGATCTTGCCCATTGTGGGAATCTTAGAACTTAAGCACCAATTATTATTCTAATAGTTTTGCAAAATTTTGATGTTTACTAAGCTAAAATCGCTGATTTAAAAAGTGGGCCTGCACATTTTTGGCATTTTCAGTTCTTTACTTTTTATAGGAAAAATGTCATAACTTGAATTGTGCTTGATATTTTTGTGATCCGAAAATTATTTTGGAAGGCTAACACATTATGAAACAGATCACTCTCTCAAACCATAACTTGATTAAGTGTTTTCGACCCTTGAAAGTTTGTCAAAAAATGGCTTAAAATATAAATAATGTGTTGTTTTTATATTAAATGAATGTATACTTCTCATATTTCTTCATATGAGCTAATGTTTAAAGTTGAATTGAGATAGGTACTCAAGAAGCTATTTTGAATGACTAATTGGCGATGTTGGCTCGCTTTTGCTTGCGTAAAAGCGAAATAGCTTGCTTAAATTGCTAATTAAAAGATACGCTTGACTTCCTTCCTGATTGCTCCTTTCCACCGCTTGCTTCCTCGTTGGTGGTCTTGCCATTGCTTTCTAAGATCCAAGTTCCTAACTCCCAAATTCCTGAGTTCAACTCTCAATGAAAGCACCAAAGTGTTAGCGCCAAAATTGGTCACTACACCCAAATCCAGATGAAAGCACCAAATACCAGTCACAGCTCAGAGATAGAGTATATGTAGAGAGTAATAATGTGAAGAACAGTTAAAACTAAAATGAAAGCAGTAAAGAACAACAGATTTTATAGTGGTTCGGCTAACTCCGGCCTACGTCCACTTAGAAGTTTGCTTTTTATTGCTGTAATAATCGATTACAGTTGCAAAATGGCAGAGTTGCCTTAGCCTTAAAAAAGAGAAAGTAAGAGAGCAGGAAGAAGATGAAGAAGATCCCCTTTTCTGAAGCCCTACATGCTCTATTTATAGACAAGTTCAAGTAATTGCTGGGCTCTCTGAGTAACCTGAGCCCATCAAGGCCGAACGGCCTATGCCGAACCAGAATGTCGTGCCGAACGCACTTGTGTGCCGAACGGGGTAGCTATGCCGAACGTACTCGTATGCCGAACGAGGTAGCTATGCCGAACGTACTCGCAGGCCGAACGAGGTAGCCATGCCGAACGACCCATCCAATGCCGAGCCATTGTCTTCATGCCGAACGTGTTGATGTGCCGAATGAAGGTTGGATGCCGAGCAGAACTTAGGCCGGATGATACTCTAGCCGAACGCTATCAAGGCCGAACCATCTCTTGGCCGAACGATACTTAGGCCGAACGATACTTAGGCCGAACAATTCTGCCATGCCGAACGTTCGTACATGCCGAACGTTATACCCTACCGAACGTCTCTCGATGCCGAACGTTCCTTGATGCCGAGTGCTTCCGAATGCCGAGCGCTTCCGAGATGCCGAGCGTATCTTGACGCCGAACGCCACCTGGATGCCGAATGCTTCATGGAATGCCGACTACTCTTGAACGCTATTCGAACGTGAATGCCAGACGAACCATATATGCTGAACCTCCATCATGCCGACCCATGTTTAATGTCGAACCATGTTTCCTAGACCCAAATTATAGTTGATTCATCTTTATCCAATCATATTTCCATCTCCTAAGCACATTGCATCATTCATCCATCTAGTCGACTGAATCCATCGTACTATAGCCTTGACGAACATGTAGTTGATTAAGTTAAACCCGTCTGTCCGCGGCCTTACCAAAAAGCGGGTTAACATATATCAATATATTATGTTATATTGTGTTGTTTCCCCATGTTTTAGGATGTCCCGTGTTGGGATGTACATATTTATTATGATATATTGTGTTTTTATTTTTCAAAATGCTCTCCATACAAAGGTGACTGCCGAATTTTTTTTAAATATCCGACACTTAGAAAAACTTTCATAAATGATCGTATATGAAAAATACAAAGTTATTGAATGAATATGTAGCATACGATAAGAGAAGTTTGTGTAAGAGCCACATAGTGGATTGTATGAGCATTTAGAAGTTTGTAGAATACATAGAAAGTTTAGGTAAAAGTTGTGTATGAAATTTCCCCATAAGAAAATACGAAAACGTAATTTTCTAAAGGGGGAAGTCTGTAATAATCCTGACTTCTATGTCATAAAATAAATAAATTCAATTAGAATAGAATATTCAAATTCAAATTTTGACAATTATTATTTTGAAATAAATTCTTTTTTGGATAATATTTGGGATTAAATAAATTGTTTTAATTGAATAAAATGTAAAATATCTTTAAAGTGGAAATAATTTTTTATGTGATTGAAATAGTTATAAATTTACTTTACGTTAGAACAAAAACTAATTAAATGAAAATAAACGAATATTGAAATGAATGGATTGTTCGGTTATCGAAATATATTATGCAAAATAAGGTGCAGATCAATTCAAACTAGATCGTAATTTATTTACAAATAAATAATTGGGTTATTTGAAAAGAAATGAGAAAATTAATTAATTAAAACAAGGCCCAAATGCAACCCAAGCCTATTTAAACTCTTATCTTATTTTTCTCTAGAATAATCCTTGCCCCACTCCTTATAGGCCCAAAGCCGAACCTACATTACCCCTTATTTTCCATATTCTACCCTAAGCCCAATCAGAAATCGCAACAACGTTTAAAAAAAGTAAACATTGTGCACGAATTCATTTGAGCCTGACATAGGAGAACACCGCAAGGGAGGAACAATTGGAGACCGATGTCAACGAACGACGTGGTGCAACCTGGGGGGAGATGTGTGAATTTTGGCAAGGCCTTTATAGTCGGTCGCAATGTGGCTGAAGGCAACATGAGAAAGGAGGAAGCCGATGTGATGGTTGGTGATGGAGCAATGAGTTGTGTGTCAACGGCATGGCAGAGCTGATGTGGATGAAGGCTTGCGGGTTTGGTCGTGGTGACAGAGGTTCCAATGAAGCGTGGCTACAATGACTACAGACAACTATGATGATTAGCTCGGCGGAGAGGATGGCAGTGGTATTGTCATCGTTTAATCGTTGTTTTGGGTAGCTCGAGCATTATTTCGGTGAGTTTTATATTCATACGTTTATATTTATATCCCATTGCATACACACACACACATATATATATATATATACATACATATATATATTGTTTGCACCAAAAATTGGCACAAACACCCAAGAGAAATTTTAAAGAGAAAAAATGAAGAATATAAAATGAAAACAGAGGATTATAACAAAGAAATTGCAGTAAATTGAGAGAATAACACGCACACAATGATTTATAGTGGTTCAGCGTTGTTTACCTACGTCCACTTTGAACAGATTGCTTTATTTAATCACTTTATAAACTGATTTACAATGGGCAGGGGATGAAAACCCTTAGTTACAAAAGAATATAAAGCAACTAGTAGTGTAAAAGTCCTGAAAATGAACAATAAAGCCTGTATTTATAGACGTAGATGACCAAATATCTCCTTGAAAATTCGCTAGAAGGTCCTTCAAAACTATATGGACCCATAAGAGGGATCGCATGGCCTAATTCCAAGAGGGATCGGTACCGATCCCTACTTTGGTGGAATTTTGGGTGAGATCCCTATGGTAACTCCCTTATGCTAAAATATGCTTAGCAGCCAAATTTCATGCCAATTAGATTAGTATAACTCGAGTTAATGCTTGATCTTTGCTTTAATATGGGCTTCTTGCTGATTCCTATCGATCCCACCCAAGGGAAGAATACCGATCCCTCTAACTTCATCTTCTTGAGGTGCAATCCCTAGAGTAGGTAGTGTAGCGACCCGAGATTTTCGATCCTCGAAAATCGACATCAATACATTCACTGTATAGCATGCCGAATATTCAATTGCCGAAAATACCGATTTCTAGGGGTAAAGAAGAAAAAGGATAGAAGAAGAAATAGAAACAACACATAGAATCTCACAAATCGCAGCGGAACAATATATAGTAGATAAATACAGATCTTTATACAAAAAGAAAATGTAACTGCTAATATACATGCAATCATTAGAGTACAATAGTCAACATAGCAATCTGGACCGTTATAATAACTTATCCTCACAAGTACTGAATATACAGCATAACACACACAACAGAAATTACTAAGTACGTGTAATACGCCTGAAATCCTCCAGCTCGTCTCCTGAGCTTCATAGCATCCTAACCTGGATCTCCAATACTCAGTCTGACCCGAGCATTTTAATAAAATAACACCCGAGTCGGTCTGGAAAACCAGTGTGAGAAAACACACTCAATTTGAATTTAAATATCTTCAAAAATCCTTTTTGAAAAACAAAGGTATCTCGTAAGACCACGCCACACATAAATACGACGGTATTTTACCTTAAGATAACCAAAACCTTTTATATCAAAATAATTTGATATTATAATAGTGTCTATAAAAAAATAAACTATAAAATAGCTGAAATGCTTGCATCTCACGTTTCAGATTATTTGGTATATAACGAAAACCGTATAGCGCTTATTGGAGAATGGTTTCCATACAATGACTGGGCACTAGGGTACCGCCCATCACAGTACACCTCTAGAAAATTGTACCGAGATCGAACCTATCGATCCCTGCCAACACAAGACCGGTCTACCCCTTACTGGATAGTACCAAATATGTCATCACCCCGGTTGTTCCCAACCTTTTGAGATCTCATGCACAACCAATCCATAAATATATAGATGTAGGGTATTTAGAAAGGTGACAACATACCGTAACAGGTGCGACCCACTTAGCCTTGCTGCATCTTCCCTGATTTTCAGTCATTCCAGGTTGATAGGCTTGAGGCTAAGTTTTACCTCTCTGAATAGCAATCCCGTTTGGAATGCTAATCATTGCCTTCCAGGCAACAATGCAATGATAGCATTCATCCATACAAGTTGTTCTGGGTCTGAACAAACGGATCCTTCAAGATCACCGTCTCCATTATCTTCGAGATATCACAATTCGTAACGCACAAATCCGATCAAAGTGGTTTTCAGATAATCAAATCTGATCCCAATCTCTTCGAAAAGATTAACGAAATTGGCCAGATTTGATAGTTGATTATTTAACTATCAAATTACACACATAAGCTGTTACTAGGCACAATTTTATAAATCTTTCAAAACATTCATTTCAAAATGTCTTTACAAAGATATATATTCAATTCTCTTCCAACATTCCAACATTTGAAAAACAATTTCAAATACTTATCCATAACAGGATATTTTAAAACCATTTCAACACTTCGAAATATTTTCGAATTCAATTTATAACACTTAGAAAAATATTTATATACCATTCATTGCACACTTAAAATATTTCCAAAACCCTCCTTTCAATACTTAGGAAAATATTTATAAACATATTCTCCAAAATTATTTTTATATCAAACTTAGGAAATATTTCATAACTCATCTCATTAATCTCTGGAATTATTAAGAAATTCCTTTTTACAATTTCCAAAACCGATTATACTCTTTTATAAACCCAACCAACAATTTATAACTTCTTTTATGAATTCAGATTCGTTTTAGAAGTTCCCATACTTCAACATTTTGGAAATTCCATTTTCTCCCAAAATCCCTTATAAGATTCCTCTTACAAAATCATATCTGTTAAATAAACTATGTTTACTAATCTCGAGAGTATTTATAAACACATCCCAATCACTTGCCTTTACATTCCATATATAAAATAATAAGTATTTTTAAAGAATAATAGTTTATTTCCAAAACACGTTTAAGTAATCATTTAAAATGTCCAAACACTTTTAAACAAACAACGATACCAATTCCAATTCCTTTATAAATAATACTAATCGATTTACCAAGCTTATTATAAAAATTATAATTCATTTCAACTAATATCAGATATTTAAATATCCAACCTTCCGAAATATTTTCAATACTAAAACAGTTTTTAAACTACCTAGTTTAATAAATAAAAACCCCTTTCTAAAATAAAACTTAACTTCTCGATGAAAATCTATTTTTAAAATCCAATATAAACATTTTAGCATTTATAAATCTCTCTCGATTTATCACAAATCGACTCGCGTCTCCAATTTCATAACTATTTCCAAATTCAAAAATAGAATCCACTATTTCTTTCCAAACCGATTTCTATATCTCATTATAAATTCTCATTGCGAATTTATATTTCTAATTTATCAAATGATAATCATTTGACTTTATTTATAAACATCGTTTATAAATTTATAAACTCATTCGGGTTTCACTTGTTTATAAAACATTCCCATTTATAAACTCCATTTTTAAATCTATCACTTTATAAATCCCATTTATCTTTCAAATCTATTTTAAATACTAATTTCAACTCCATATCCATATTTTTAGAAATATCATTTAAAAATCCATTGTTTAAAATCCCTTATATAAATTATTTTTAAATCTCTAATTAAAACATTTTACGAATAGTCGAGTACAATCCAGAATCAAATCATTGTTTTATACAAATCAATTTCCTTTAAAATAATCCAAATTGTGATATAAATATTTTTATGTCCAAAATCTCCTTTTAATTCCATCAAATTCAAAAATAATATTTATGGTATTTAAAATACCAAAATTAAGTCCAGTGCTACTATAGCATCCAATAAATCAAATCAGAACATAATCTATAACAGATTATCCACACACATCATATATCACTATATATGAAATTAAAAACAACAATCTTGAGGAATCTAATTGGATCCCTTCAACCTGTTTCCCTACAACCACAGATGTTATATAACATAAAATAATAATTCCGCTTCGAAGCGGGATATCGCAATAAAAAGGGGCCATCCGCTATTATGCAGGGCGCATAGTGTCATCCGCTCCAATCGGTGGTAATATACCCAACTACTAATATACATACTGCTATATATAATATAACATCCAACTGATAATTATTTATCAATCCATCCAATCAGATAATAAATAATTTTAACACTTTAAAATAAAACCAGTTATCCAAAGTGAGTGAGATTTACTCACCTTGATTGAAGTCGTCGTTGCAGCGTTTTATTTGGAATAAAATTAAACGTGTGTTTAATTTTACCCAAAATTCCTAGCAGCTCCAAATCCGTTCAAACCAGCTCAAAAATGAAGTGCTCGTCAATACGAACCCAACCCAATTCGTTTTGTGTGATTTTGTACTCGTATGGAGAAGTTACGAATTTTTAAACATTCGATAATTAAAAATATGATTAAATTACTAAATATTAATTAACTTTTAGACCTCGTTCGTTTTCTTCCTCATGTGAAATCCCTCACAGGCATAGACGCACGCGCTCGAACCCATAATTCGCGTTCGATTTCCTTATGACGCACCCACCTTCAATCATCTACACGTCGATCAGACAACACCACGTCAAAGCTCTCCACGCCACGCACCTCCGCTTGAAACCACATCCACTCCGGTCACGGCTATAGCTCCCTACGATGAGCCCTAACTCGAACGAATGCGGCCAGTTTTCTAGCGATCCACCTCATGAAACTCCATCACAGCCGTTGGATTTGTAGTATTCGACGAGCTCTACGATATTGTAGTTGAGGGTTATTGATAATAGTTTACGAATTGAGAGAGATTTGAGGGGAAGGAGACAAATTTTTGTCCATTAAAAGGTGGAGGCGGCTGTTATGTTTTAGGGTTAGAGTTTGATAGTTTTAGGGTCCTTGTATAGGCAAGTTCAAAACACTATTCATCGCCAAATTTTCCGAACTCAAATCGAAGCATGCCGCCTGGAATTTATAATGTTTTTCCCCTATTCTGAATACAATGGAATATGTATCGGAAACCAATTCCATCGTATTTGGAAGATAGGTTTTCAAATCGAATTATTTTAATTAAATTTCCTTAAATAAATTTTTTTGCGTTTCAGCTTTGCACGACCAAACCGTAAGTCCGATTGACACGAAATTTGGAATCCTATAATAATATACTATTTTGGATCCAATGAACCTGGTTTTGTCGAATTCTGAGATTGTGTCCCGGATCACTATTTTTACGCGTCGATTAAATCAACGATTTCAAAAATTGGCCAAATCACTTAAAATTCCAGTTTTAAAAACTTACTAACTCAATTCTAATTCAAATAGAATTTATATCAACATCAGAAATCATTTTGATTCATATTCAACTCAAATTTCAATTATTCATCATTTCTGTATTACGATAAATCGCTATATTTGAAATTTTAAATTCATTCTATAATTTCAACCAGAATCTTCATATTAACAATCAGTTTTTATTCCAAATCCGACATTTAAAATAAATTAAATGTTCAAAATCAAATGGTATAAAATCCGGCTCATTACATTCCTCCCCCTTAAAAGAATTTCGTCCACGAAATTGCTAAGGTAGGACGAATGATCCAAACCCATTACTTTTCAAAACCCACTTAGTTAACTTACTATTTCAATTTTCTAATTCCTTTAGTTCAATTCAAACAACTAATTTCCATTCCTACATCAAAACTCTTTATTTCTCAGGTAAATTTAAGAATCAAATTTTAGTTAACAAAAAATTTCTAACACCCTAAATTTCTGAATTTTTTTGGCAGAGTCTCCCTTGTACAGAGAGCCATTTACAATTTCACAAATATGATAAAAAGATATACATCGGCTCTCATGGCCAGAAAATGCTATATATATATATCAATATTTATATTTTTTTCATGCGCTAAATTTGTAAGCGTACCTTATTTTAGCGTTATTAAGCGAGTTTACTTAATTTATATGCAATTGTGCAACCAAAATCAAGCCAAATAGTCTTCTTGTACCTGTACTTACTCAAACAAAACCCATAAGTTTCATAATTTATGAAATTAAATAACTTCACATTCATTTTACTATTGCAAATACACAGACTGCATAAAACAAACATGTTACACATGTATTTATAAACAATTACAAGTTTCCAATATTAATTTAGTTACTTTCAATCAATTAATATACCATTCCATGCATTTCAAATGATTCACAAACAATTTACTAGCATTCAATTCATATTTTCACACATTACATTCATATCCATTACAATTTGATTCTTATCAATTTGTTCATTTTCCATTGATTTGCAAAATTTTGTTTACTTCTATTTATGTCCAACGACAATTCAATCCATGCTATTTGATGATATTCATTTAAATAAATAACCACTTTAAGTTTATAAGCCAATTGATTCTAAATCAATTTATCAAGCTCTATTGATTCACATTCAGTTCCTTCACAAATCTTGTTCGCTCTATTTTATATTCAACAATAATCCAATCCATGCCAATTTATTTGTGAATCATCTCATAAATTAGTTACTTAAATTGAATTTCATTCTCATCAACAATATTCCCAATCATATTCAATTTATTACACTTAAATTGAATTCATTGATAACTTAAGCTATCACCATTTCAATCCATTCTATTTTATTCGTCAACATTTCAAAATATATTTAACTTGCTACACATAAGTCGAATTCCATTTATAACTCTAGTTCCACATTCAATTTCAATCCACAATTCATTTTACTTAACCAAGTTGAGTCTCATATCTATATTCAATTAAATAATTAATTTATCTAATTAGTTCACTTCCATTTATAATTCAAAATCTGATTTTTATTTCAAAAATCACCTCATTTGCAGTATGACCTGAACTCAACTTTATTTTCTACTTCAAGTTGGATTTTCATTCCTTTACAAAAATATCAAACCACTTCCATTTTTCCCATTTATAAGTTACAAACTTATTTTCCACATTTTTATCAATTCTATATTTGAGTTGACTCCATTCAAAAATTTATATATGTAATTATTTTACCACTCAAATCTATATACAATACAATTCAATATTCTTTCAATTCCAATTCGAATTTTATTTTAACTTAGCTTAAGTTAAATTTCAATCCATACAATTTATTTTAACTTACTTAAGTTAAAATTCAATTTCAATTTCCAATTTCCCACTTTCCCTCCATGTTATACTTTTTAAATTTTTTTAAACCCTAAACTTATTATATGATGCTTCCATACATCATTTAGATGAAATCACAGAATTTAAACACCTAGATTTATTTCAAATCATCTTGAAATCATACCAATATATTATCTCTTTTGTTTCAACAAACCATTCCTTAAGAAGTTTCAAAATAATTTTGGTTTTATCCAAAACAAATTCCTTCGGAGTTTTTGAAACAACACTTGTTTTTCAACAAAAACATTTCCATTTCAAATCACTACGGTAGCAATCCGTCACTTAGAAACTCGAAAATGAACACCGATGACGTCACGATCATTATCGAAATTATTTTCCAACGATCGAAGTGAGTTCAATGCTATATCACCTTCAAAATCCATTTAAAACCATTTTTAACCAAAATATTTCCAAATAAACTATTATTCTTTGCAACAATTTGGAAATGTTTCCAAAATCTCCGAGGTTTAAATTTCCACATCCTGGTTTGAATCCATTTTTAGTTTAACTCATTTTTATAAACCATATTTATACAATTTCTATTTGGTTATAGAAACCATTTCAAATTTTAAAATCTTATTTGGATTATAATAATAACAACCTACACTCCAAATATACAATAATAATTTTAGAAAATTATTTCCTTTATATCAAAATACAATTTGGGTAAAATTATTTCATTTACCCGCTTCAAAACAATATTGTGTCGGTTTACCTAGTTCAAGTGTTTAGAAACCCCTGTCGATATCATGGCGTCTCACATATCGACCATAATTCATAAGCTACTCAACAGGTAAATTAACACAATATAAAATATTTTTATATCCACTAACAAATACATGCTTATATTTATAATACACTCAACTCATTCTAGGATACTACTGTCCCTATCTCTAATGAGTAATCCCCACCAAAGCCAAGGTTCTCGATAACCTTGTGCTCTGATACCAAGTGTAGTGACCCTCGATTTTCGACCCTCGAAAATCGACATCAATATGTTCACTATATAGCATGCCGAATATTCAAGTGCTGGAAATACCGATTGCTAGGGGTGAAGAAGAAAAAGGATAGAAGAAGATATAGAAACAACACATAGAACTCACAAATCATAGTGGAGTAATATATAATAGATAAATACAGATCTTTATACAAAAAGAAAATGTAACTATTAATATACATACAATTATCAGAGTACAGCAGTCAACATAGCAGCCTGGACAGTTATAATAACTTGTCCTTACAAGTACTGAATATTAAGCATAACACACACAGCGGAAATAACCAAGTACATGTAATACACCTAAAATCATCCAGCTCGTCTCTTGTGCTCCATAGCATCCTAACCTGGATCTGCAATACTCAGTCGGACCCAAGCATTTTAATAAAAATAACACCCGAGCCAGTCTGGAAAACCAACGTGAGAAAACAAACTCAATTTGAATTTAATTATCTTCAAAAATCCTTTTTGAAAAACAAAGGTATCTCGTAAGATCACGCCACACACAAATACGACGGGTTTTTACCTTACGATAACCAAAAACTTTTACATCAAAATCATCTGATATTATAATAGCGTCTATATAAAAAATAAACTATAAAATAGCTGAAATGCTTGCATCTCACGTTTCAGCATATTTGGTATCCAACTAAAAACGTACATCGCTTATTAGAGAATGGATTCCATACAGTGACTGGGCACTGGGGTACCGCCCATCATAGTACACCTCTAGAAAAATGTACCAAGATCGAACCTATCGATCCCTACCAACACAAGACCGGCCTACCACTTACTGGATAGTACCGAATATGTCATCACCCCGGTTGTTCCCAACCTTTTGAGATCTCATGCACAACCAATCCATAAATATGTAGATGTAGGGTATCTAGAAAGGTGACAACATACCCTAATGGGTGCGACCCACTTAGCCTTGCTGCATCTCCCCTAATTTTCAGTCATTCCCGGTTGATGAGGCTTGAGGCTACGTTTTACCTTTCTGAATAGCAATCCCGTTTGGAATGCTAATCACTGCCTTCCAAGAAACAATGCAACGATAATATTCATCCATACAAGTTGTTCTAGGTCTGAACAAACTGAATCTCCTTCAAGATCACCATCTCCATTATCTTCGAGATATCACAATTCGTAACGCACAAATCAGATTGAAGTGGTTTTCGGATAATCAAATCTGATCCCGGTCTCTTCGAAACAATTAACGAAATTGGTCAGATTTGATAGTTGGTTATTTAACTATCAAATTACCCACGTAAGCAGTCACTAGGTCCAGTTTTATAAATCTTTCAAAACACTCATTTCAAAATGTCTTTGCAAAGATATATATTCAACACTCTTCTAGCATTCCAACATTTGAAAAACAATTTCAAATACTTATCCATAACAAGATATTTTTAAACCATTTCAACACTTAGAAATATTTCCGAATTCAATTTATAACACTTAGAACAATATTTCTATACCATTCATTTCACACTTAAAATATTTCCAAAACCCTCTTTTCAATACTTAGGAAAATATTTATAAACATATTCTCCAAAATCATTTTTATATCAAACTTAGGAATTATTTCATAACTCATCTCATAAATCTCCGGAATTATTTATAAATTCCTTTTTACAATTTGCAAAACTGATTATACTCTTTTATAAACCAAACCAACAATTTATAACTTCTTTTATGAATTCAGATTCATTTTCGAAGTTCCCATATTTCAACATTTTGGAAATTCCATTTTCTCCTAAAATCCCTTATAAGATTCCTTTTATCAAAATCATATCCGTTAAATAAACTCTGTTTACTAATCTCGAGAGTATTTATAGACACATCCCAATCACTTGCCTTTAGGTTCCATATATAAAATAATAAGTATTTTTAAAGAATAATAGTTTATTTCCAAAAAAACTTTTAAGTAATCATTTAAAATATCCAAACACTTTTAAACAAACAACGATACCAATTCCAACTCCTTTATAAATAATTCCAATCGATTTCCTTTATAAATAATACTAATCGATTTACCAAGCTTATTATAAAAATTATAATTCATTTAAACTAATATCAAATATTTGAATAACCAACCTTCCGAAATATTTTCAATACTAAAACAGTTTTAAACTACCTAGTTTAATAAATAAAAATCCCTTTCTAAAATAAAACTTAACTTCTCGATAAAAGTCTATTTTTATAATCCAATATAACCATTTTAGCATTTATAAATCTCTCTCGATTTATCACAGATTGACCAGCGTCTCCAATTTCATAAATATTTCCAAATTCAAAAATAGAATCCACTATTTCTTTCCAAACCGATTTCTATATCTCATTATAAATTCTCGCTATGAATTTATATTTCCAATTTATCAAATGATAATCATTTCACTTTAGTTATAACATCGTTTATAAATTTATAAACTCATTCGGGTTTCACTTGTTTATAAAACATTCCCATTTATAAACTCCATTTTTAAATCTATCACTTTATAAATCTCATTTATCTCTCAAACCTATTTTAAATATTGATTTCAACTCCTTATCCATATTTTCAGAAATATCATTTAAAAATCCATTGTTAAAAATCCCTTATATAAATTATTTTTAAATATCTAATTAAAACATTTTACGAATAGTCGAGTACAATCCAGAATCAAATCATTGTTTTATACAAATCAATTTCCTTTAAAATAATCCAAATTGCGATATAAATATTTTTATGTCCAAAATCTCCTTTTAATCCTTCAATTCAAAAATAATATTTGTGGTATTTAAAATACCAAAATAAAGGACAGTGCTACTATAGCATCCAATAAATCAAATCATAACATAATCTATAACAGATTATCCACACACATCATATATCACTATATATGAAATTAAAAACAACAATCTTGAGGAATCCAGTTGGATCCCTCTAACATGTTTCCCTGCAACCACAGATGTTATATAAAATAAAATAATAATTCCACTTTGAGGCGGGATATCACAATAAAAAGGGTTCATCCGCTATTATGCGGGGCACATAGTGTCTCATCCGCTCCAATCGGCGGGAATATACCCAACTACTAATATATATACTACTATATATAATATAATATCCAACTGATAATTATTTATCAATCCATCCAATTAAACAATAAATAATTTTAACACTTTAAAATAAAACCAGTTATCCAAAGTGAGTGAGATTTACTCACCTTGATTGTCGTCGTTATAGCGTTTAATTTTACCTAAAATTCCTAGCAGCTTGAAATCCATTCAAACCAGCTCTAAAATAAAGTGCTCATCAATACAAACCCCACAAAATTCTTTTCGTGCGATTTGGACCTTGTATTGAAAAGTTACGAATTTTTGAACATTCGATAATTAAAAATATAATTAACTTAATAAATATCAATTAACTTTTAAACTTTGTTCATTTTCTTCCTCATGCAAAATCCCTCCCAGGCATAGACACACGTGCTCGAACCCATAATTCGCGTTCGATTTCCTTATGACGCACCCACCTTCAATCATCTACACGTCGATCAGACAACACCACGTCAAAGCTCTCCACGCCACGCACCTCTTCTTGAAACCACGTCCACTCCGGTCGCTGCTATAGCCCCCTACGACAAGCCCTAACTCAAACGAACGTGGCCAGTTTTATGGCGATCCACCACGCGAAACTTCATCACAGCCGTTGGATTTGTAGTATTCGACGAGCTCTATGATATTGTAGTTGAGGGTTTTTTATAATAGTTTATGGATTAAGAGAGATTTGAGGTGGAAGGAGAAAAATTTTTGGCCATTAAAAGGTGGAGGTGGCTGTTGTGTTTTAGGATTAGAGTTTGATAGTTTTAGGGTCCTTTTATAGGCAAGTTCAAAACACTATTCATCGCCACATTTTCCAAACTCAAAAGTGTGCCGCCTGGCGTTATAATGTTTTACCCATATTACGAACACAATGGAATATGTATCGGAAGCCAATTCCATCGTATTTGGAAGATAGGTTTTCGAATCGAATTATTTTAATTAAATTTCCTTAAATAAATTTCTATACGTTTTAGCTTCGCACGACCAAACTGTAAGTCTAATTGACAAGAAATTTGGAATCCTATAATAATATACTATTATGGATCTAATGGAACTGGTTTTATTGAATTCCAAGACTGTGCCTCGGATCGCTATTTTTACGCATCGATTAAATCGATGATTTCAAAAATTGGAGAAATCACTTGAAATTCTAGTTTTAAAAACATGCTAACTCAATTCTAATTCAAATAGAATTTATATCAACATCAGAAATCATTTCGATTCATATTCAACTCAAATTTCATTTATTCACCATTTCCGTATAACGATAAATCGCTATATTTGAAATTTTAATTCATTCTATAATTTCAACCAAAATCTTCTATTAACAATTAGTTTTTGTTCCAAATTCAACATTTAAAATAAATTAAATGTTCAAAATCAAACAACAAAAAATCTGGGTCATTACAACTCCCTAGAGCCCCCATATCTTGCTTATAAAATTTCATATGCATTGGACTTGAGGATCTTGAGATTTTTTTTACTATTGAAATGCACTTGTTCCTTGAAACATACCGATCCCTATGATAGATGTCAATTTATGTTGATCCCTCCTATGTGTTGAACCATATATCATACTTCGAACATTCTACCTTGCATATCTATCAACTACATTCAACCTTGACTTCATGTTATCATCTGCACTTGACTTCTGGGCCCCACAATCATCATCTTGGACTCATCGGCCTTGATAGCAGTCGAATCTAACTTGTGCAATCAGTTTAATATAGCCGAGTCAAAATGTCGGATAAAACTCTTGCCCCCTAAAGCACGTCTTGTGATGAACATGACCTACTTTGAATCAAAGCAAGTTAGAGTCGTTGAAAAGAAATCCATCTAGTTTTCTAAATAGTCACTATCCCTCTGTTAAATTAATTTCCCAAAGTTTTGTATCCCTCTTTGTTCGTCGTGACGCTTGGTCGATCTCCGATAGTAAAAATCTAGGGTTATATTTCGTCGGTTGATATATATGTCCAGTTCCATGAGACTAATAAGCTTTGGTTATCTTGTCCAGCCTCGAACTTGAAGGTTTTAATTTTGATTTGAATTTCTATCGATTTCAAAAATTGAACTTTTAGACTATACACGTGCACGTTCAGATACACATTCTTGTCATTGGCTCCTGGACACATTCGTATGCTCAAGGGTCGTTGCCAATTTTCATCGAGTATAATGCAATTTCATTTCATTTTGAACATACATGCTTTGAATAATTTCCATTCCTACGTTAGTTTGCATACATGCTCATAGCCGATCCCTCTTCACTACCTCCCCTTCGCTTCAAGTCGAAACCATGGGTCGATCCCCTCGTCCCTATATATAAACTAACATTCCTCCTTTCCATCCTTACTTATTTTCATTTTCCTATCATCCCTTAAAATACCGAACCTTCCTCGTTCCTCTATTAAAATCGATCCCTCCTTTCCTTCTTCTTCCCTTATCTTCGAAATGAAATCTTTCTGCAATTCAACATGCCCTTACGAACCCACTTCCCCTTACCTTCCATCTCGATTAGCTCCGAGCCATTCGCCGCCGCCTGTAATATATCACACATAAGTAGGTTTTCTAGTTTTTAGCTTTCGGTTTTATGATGAGATGATGGATTCCATGCCATTGGCAACTAGGGTGGAGCTTGACGTGGTAATGAAATGACGGTCGAAGTTGCTTGGAGGAGATAAGATGTGGGATATGGAAGGGCTCGGCAGAGCAGAAAAGGAAGAGAAAGAAAGGCGTTCACGTTATAGGGTTCGGTCGAGTAAGTTGAAGGATAACATGTTAGGTAGAGGAGGGATTGGTTGGAGTTGGTTAGCGTGGTGGGATCAGCATTTTTGTTAAAGGAAAGGGATCGGCATCTTTCATCTGGAGAGAGGGATCGGTTGTACTACTCTGGGATAGGGATCGGCATATAGGGATCGGCTAATTCTAGTCTTCGAATTGAACTAGAAAACTAATCCATAATCACTTGTTTGAACAATCCAAACTAATCCCATGTCAATGAACTTGAACATATGACAATGGTGAACAACAGGACTTGCAAATTAACTAGTGAACTTAAAATTGAACGATCAAATCCTTGGGACTTAGAACATGAACTAAAACTTAACATATGGACTTTAATGATGTATTTCTCACTTCAATATGCCGATGATCGATCCCAAACCTTACACAACCGATCAATATTTTCACCAGTTGAGACGGTCAGCGATGACGGTGACTCTGGTCGAAATCTAAAGTCTCGTCATTTAACTTTGCTTTCTTATTTTAAGTTGCTTATCTTTGCACTACATGACACTACACCACACTAGCTTGCACTTAGCACGAGGGGACAGGTAAACTTTTCTAATCTTAATTACCTACCAAGTATAGTTGACATGGACTTCAGACGTTCAAAGCATCTAGCTGAAATGTCTTCCGAACCAGCTTCACAGCAAAGTAATCCCTAAGTTAAGTCAAATTTCGCAACTATATCCGGCAGGCTTTCCCCTGGTCGTCAAGTTGAACAACCGGAAGTTTTCAACCCATCGGTCGACCTTTTCTCCGACGTTCCCATCCTCCCGGCGGAAGATATAAGTCTTTCCCCGATGCTGTCAAAGTTGCTATATCTTAGATAACCCGATAGATTCTCAAACCTCCAGAATTAGTGAGGCCGCTCTTTGCAGACTATGTTCCAGACATGGAATACCATTCGAAAATGTTTTGGTTCCTCTGATAAACGACTAGGCTAACTTGCCCCCAAAGGGGTATAATGCATGCAATAAGGTCATGTGTCGGGCCGGATGCATGCTGCCATTTAATTCTTTTACCTAGGAGATGCAAAAATACCTCGGGATAGCTCCTACTCAACTACACCTGAACAACTATATCTTTCTCCATGGCACTTTCTTATTATTCATGAGCGTTCTGTTCTGCGCCCCAACTCTTGAGGACATAAGGTTTATTTATAACTTCAAATGACAGACAGGGAGTCTTTCCTGCATTTTCCTGTAGCCTTCTCCCAATTGTCAAGTCTTAACAGGCGCTTGGAACAAACTCAGTCTCTTCAAACATGAATGGATTAATGTCTGATGTTCATCTGGCTTTGCAAGACAATAGTTAGAAGGACGTAAGTGTCACCTTCGCTCTATTATCAAATTCTTTAACCCAGGTCATAACCCAAATCAACTAACATTCTGGAAATCTACAGGTGTCCGTCCACGTCCAAAGGGTGATGGTTTTTCATGGGCAATCTCTGCAATTCGTGCCACCCTGGTCAAAGACAGGGACATTAGACTTCTTGCAACCGATGAATGGTTATCTTTATTCAAGTTGATGGAGGAAGGTCGCAGCACTGGGCTTCCAGGAAGTGCTGTGCTACTAGGATATGTTGCGGAACAAAAAGTTGATGTCAATAACCCTATCGTGCCCCCAGTCAAGGGGACTCAGGATGACGTCAAAGAGGGCGAAATTAGACCTGCCGAGATCAACGAGCCTGGCGATGCCGACGCAGGTCCAAGCAACGCACCTGTGGTCGAACCGTCACAAGGCGTGCAACCTCACACTCCAACTAAGAGAAGAAAGAAGCTTGCATATAAGCTCTGTAGAAGGAAAACTACTAAGGAGCCTGAATTTTGTATCACTTCCGTCGATGAAGAGTCGTCTTCCCAACGTTTAGAAAGCTCGGTGAAAGGGTTTTCTAATCTCTAAATCCTTGATGACATCATGACTTATGACTTCCCCAACATCATTATTGAGGGGCTCAATTCTCCTGCCAGAAGTGGTGATGGCATTCTTCCCACCGGAAAAGGAGAGAAAACTCCTATGAGCAAGGCTACAGCGACTGGTCTGGCGGGGGGACACTAGGACACTCACAATCACGTGCACTTCGCCACATGATCTCCATTTACCTTTTGTATAATGGTCACTTATACATTCTTGTTTGGATTTTCAAGTGCAATGTATCAATCTCGAGCTTTTGATCGCTTGAGGCGCTCCTTGATGCAATATGGATCCAAACATGATTCAGAATCGGGTAGGTATAGAGAGGGGGATGGCGATCGAGAAAGAAGTCGTCATTCGAGGGAATCTTCATCTTCCAAGTACAAGTCCCAGTCTCGGTCATCCCATTAGGAATTTCAATCTAATCTTCGTGTGCACAGTTGCGATCAGACCTCTTTCCATAGTCCCTATGTTGTCATACCGCCTAAGCAGTACTTCGGTACCTGCAGCTCCAAGCAGTCCCGTGACCGCAGGTCAAGCAAACGTCCAATCATCGCTTATGATCCATCTTTGCTGACTACAGCTCCTAAAGCTTTTAAAGTAGAAAAATTGGCCAAACTTAAGGTCAATTTTCCAAAGATTTGTTTCGATGGGCTTAAGTTCCTCCACTACATTCAAACAATCCTAAGGAATGCCAAGATAAGTTCTCTTGCATGCGTCAATGATATTTTTGTTCAACATGAATCATTCCAGCACTTAGCAGAGAAGATCTCCGGAAATCGGTCATCTCAAGCTAGATGCGATTCATGATAATGATATAATTAAACACTAAGACACCGAGATCTCGGATTTAACAGTGAAGCTCGCCGAGGTAGAAAAAGTGCTAAGGAAACATCTGAAGCGATAAGTCATTTAGAGGCCGCCTACAAAAAGGAACTTAATGCTGCCCTCAACCGTAGCGGTGCGCTTTCCTTGGAAAAAGATACCTTGCAAAAGGAGAAAAATATTTTGGCCCACCGCGCTAAGGATCTTGAAGAACTTCTTAAGAAGGAGAGAGAAGAGAAAATTGAAGCTCAAAAGGAATCGCAAAGAAATTGCGAAGAGGTTGTTGAAGCTCGGACTTTGAAGATTAAGCATGATGAGTAACTTACTCAAATTGAAGTCCTCAAAGAAAAGGCGAAGGAAGCGGGCCGCAATGAGATGAGAGAATAGATTGAGGCCTAGGTAGAGGATGCCAAGGAATCTGGTCAAAATGAAATTAAAGACATGTCCAATTCCATGATCATTGAATACAATGCTAAAGTCCTTATCCACCACGATTTGAGCATTCTTGGTAAGGGTTATCTTGAGTCCCTTGCCGAGGCCTGGGAGTACATTGTTGAAATCGAAAAGCGAACGAAGCTGATTTAGATGAAGAAAAACAAGTACGGGAGATTCCCTATGGGGACGAACCGCTAGACCTTGCTATTGCAAGTCTTCAATATTTTGACATTCTAGAATCCTTCGACAAAGGGAAAAACACTATCGAACCTTCAGAGTCCGATCGTAAAGCCTCTCTTCTCTTCAAGCAGCTGTAGCGTCAGTTTCTCTCGACTTGGGATAAGATCTAAGCTATGATCCAGATAAACCTGGTTATCAATCTAAGGTGCTAACCCCTGTTCTGGAAGGAGGGACTCCGACGACAACTGAGAGTCAGTGGGAAGTAGGTATTCCGCTCTATTCTTCACTTTTCGAGAGATTTCGTTCTTCGTGTCTAACAATCGTGAGTTATGTTCTTGTTTTCACAAATCTACAGGTCTTTTGGGTCCCAGCCAAAGTCCAAAAAGTGGTGCTGTTGTGGAGAAAATATCGACATCAACTGAGATTCTTGCGGCTACCAATGCTCCAGGACCCAACGCTCAAGTTATTGGAGCGCTTGATGATGATAAAGCTGAAGACCCACCGTTAGCTGATGAGTCATATGAAGTTGTAATTATTGGCACGAGTGAACATACACGATGAGCTCATCTTAAAAGAGCACATCGAGAGGGGGGAATTGTTGAAGGAAAAAGTAAGGTTGAACCAGCCGAAGTGGACATTAACAATCCAAATCTAGTCCCATTACAAGTCATCCCACCTAGTGGGTCGGTTCCTCAAGAACTCTCTCCATCCTCCAAAAATTCTCCTGCCAGGGAATGACAAAGGATTAAGGAAAAGGATAGGCGAAAGTTCAGGTGGTGGTACTCCTAAGAGATCCAGAAAGGATAAAGGGCTGAAGAAATAGTCATCACTCCAACTTAGTCTATATATAGTTTGCATAAATGTTTTTCTCTTTTGTTTGCCATGATTGTTTAGGTGTGGTCCCCGTTCTTGAATAGACATGTATCACAATTTTTGAAGTTTATAATGTAAATAAAAATTCATTGTTTTCTGTCGAACTCTTGTTTGAGTTTTTTTATTTAAGTGGTTGAGTTATTACTTTCCATTCAATGTATTTGTAATTCGTTGCTTATTGCTTTGGATAATAATCCGTTAATTCTATCCAAGGCCTCTATGTGGCCGTAGTCTTGAGTCATACCAAATACGGGGATTAAACCCTAATGATACGCTATCGAATTCAGCGGTTTGAATGATTATACTCCTGCCCCTAGTCTTGGGTTAGCGGAGTTAAACGGTGGATGGTCGAACTCCATCCTTTGGGAGTTTATACTCCTCCTATCAGTTTCAGGCCAGAGTTCATGGAATAGTGAGTGGTTGAACCACACTCATCTATTTTTTATACTTATATTCACACTCTGGGGATAAGAGTTAATTAGCGGGTGGTCGAATTGCACCCGGTTTGCATTTATACTTCGGTCCACACTCTGGGGACTTAGAGTTGTTTCGGAAAATCATCAGATCATACTTTCCTTAATTGATTGATTTATCCCCAAGTCTGGGGGTTAACTTAGTGAGCGGCCGATCATGTCACGATCATTTTTTATTCATATTTGTCCCATCATTTGATGGGATTAAGTTGGTCATTGGATGGACGAACTACGTCCTTTTCTCGTTAGGCATTTCATCCATCGGGTTGTGAGCACAAATCATCAAATAAATGGTCGGACCATTCTCATTTCATTTAGTTCAGTCGTGAACCTATGTAATCCGCTAGTTCCAAACTTTGGGAACCTACTTGGACATGTCAATACTATTTAGCCTGGTATCATAACTAATATGTAATGCTACAGCAAACACAAACATGAAGGAAATTCAAAACTTTATTTACCAAACAGATAGAAATGACATAATTTTTCTTATTACATATCTTTGAAAATCAAATCCTAAAATTAAATACAATTGAATGAAAAAGAAATAGGCTAAGTGAAATAGCATCGTAAATGCTTGCTATTCCACGCCCTTGGGAGTGATGCCATCAACAGATGCTGCCTTGAAAGTTCCCTCTTCGAGCCTCTATTCCATGATATATGGTCCTCCTCAAGTAGGACTCATATGCGATGGGGCAGGAAAAACCCATTTCAAGATGAGGTCGCCGATTTCAAAGATTCTAGATCAGACTTTAGTGTTGTATTATCGAGTGACTCGGTGTCGATGCGCAGCTGCCCTCCAATCAGCTTCTTCCCGCTTCTCGTCTATAAAGTCTAGAGATTCCAAGAGGAGTTCTTTTTTCATTCTAGGATTATAGTAGGTCACTCGATGAGAAGGAACTTCAAGCTCAGCAAGAATTATGACTTCAGAACCGTAAGCAAGGGTGAATGGAGTATGGCTAGCCGTGGACTTATGGGTGGTCCTATAAGCCCATAGTGCTGTCGGGAGTTCATCATCCCACTTCCCTCTAGCTTTTCCAAACGCTTCTTCAGAATGGACTTTATGATTTTGTTCACAGCTTCAACTTGTCCATTGGCTTGAGGTTAAGCAATTGCTGCAAATCTCTTTTCAATATAATGTTGATGGTAGAAGCTTTTGAATTCAGCACTGTCGAATTGACTCCCGTTATCTATTACAATAGTTCATAGAAGACCAAAGCGACAGATGATGTTTCAGACAATGAAGTTGATTACTTTCTTTGTTGTGATCATAGCTAATGTTTTCTCTTAGACCCATTTGGTGATGTAATCAACTGTAACGATCGTGTACTTCACACCACCTTTAGAGATTGGTAAGCAACCGATATTATCTATACCCCATGTAGCAAATGGCCATCGACTGACCATTTGTGTAAGTTCCATCAGCGGAGCTCTTGGAACTTTTGCATATATCTGTCACTTGTCGCATCACCTTACATAATCAGTAGCATCTCGATTGACGATCGGCCAATGACACCCGTAACAGAGTATTTTCTTTGCTAGAGTTTGCCCTCCAGTGTGATCGTCACATCCCCTTCATGAACTTCTTTCAAGACTCATTTTATTTCATCATGGGGGATACACTGGAGTAAGAGAATGGAAAAATCCTTTCTGTATGATATATCGTGAAGCTTTACGAAGGACTTGTCATTTTTCATTCCCTCATTCGGGAAGAATTCACTGGAGCACTAATCGGAATCATCCACGACTCCTTCTCAGGCTCTGTCTCTAGTACTTGGTCGATTTCCATCGAGCTTATGCTTAGAGCGTTTAATATTTCGACTGGAACCCAGCCCATCTGTTGTGCATCCTCAATGCTAGCAAACTTTGTTAATGAATTGGCCTCTTTGTTTTAATCCTAAGGAATGTGCGTAATATCATAGTACTCAAAGTCAGTCAACAACTCTTGGACTTGGGTAAGGTACGGAGCAAGTCATTGTCCCTTAGCTTGGTAATCTGCCCTGACTTCGTATACTACCAATCGTGAGTCGTAAAAGATTTCAAGAGATTTTATCACCAGTTCTCTGGTGAGTTTAAGTCCAACAATCAAAGCCTCATACTCGGCTTTGTTGTTTGTTGTAGGGAAATCAATCTTTAAACCTTAACAAAGTGACCAATCTTCGGGAGCTAAAGCACAATTCTAGCTCCAAAAAAATGGTTATTGGATGCTCCTTCTGTATACAACTTCCATTGTATAGTAGGGGTTTTACTGCTTTTTGGGAAATCATCCTACGCAGTAAATTCTGCTATAAAGTCCACCAGTGCCTGACCATGGATAGCCCTTCAGGGAAGATAAGTGATGTCGAATTGGCTAAGTTTGATATTTGACTTGAGAAATCTTCTAGACATCTTAGGTCACTGCAGGACCTGTCGTAATAATTGGTCGGTGTAAATATTGATAGGATGTGCCCGAGAGTAAGGGCGGAGCTTTCATGATGCAATCAACAAGCAGTATGCTAGTTTCTCTATCTTCGGGTAACTCCTTTCGGCTCCTGTTAATTGCTTGCTAACATAATAGAACAGTCTTTGGATCCTATTCTCTTCGCGAAGTAGCACGGCACTTATAACATGTACTGACACAGCCAAGTAGATATTTAAATCTTCATGATCCACCGACTTTGACAAGACATGAGGTCTCTTTAAGTGGTTTGCCAAAGATTGGAATTCGTCTTTACAATCCTGTGTCCATTCAAAATTCATTTTTCTTATCCTAATCAAGTCAAAGAAAGGAATGCATTTATCGGTAGCTCTAGAAATAAATCGGCTTAGGGCGGTAACCTTCCCATTCAGATTCTCTAATTGTTTGATAGTCTTTAGAGCTTGGATGTTGCAAATAGCTTGGATCTTCTCAGGATTAGCTTCAATTCCATGGGCATTAACGATGAAACCCTAGAACTTTCCTGATGCTACGCCAAAATAACACTTCAAAGGGTTAATCTTTATTTTGTAGTATCAGAGAATATCAAACATTTCTGCCTGGTCTCTAATGTGTTCATTAGACCATCGTGACTTCACAAGCATATCATCCACATATACCTCCATTGTTTTTCTAACCTAATCTTTAAACATTCTGTTGACCAAGCGTTGGTAGGTTGCTCCTGCATTCTCTAGTCTAAATGGCATTACCACATAGAAATATAATCCAACATCGGTAATGAAACCGGTATGCTCTTAATCAGGAATATGCAAGGGGATTTGGTTATATCCTGAGTACGCATCCATAAAAGATAGCAATTTGTGTCCCACGGTTGAGTCTACCAACTGGTCGATCCTTGAAAGGGGAAAGTTGTCTTTTGGGCATGCCTTGTTCAAGTCTGAGTAATCAACGCATGTCCACCATTTCCCATTCGCCTTTCTCACAAGTAAGGGATTGGATACCTATTATCCCAACTTTTAGCAAAGCTGAGATACCCAAAACTGACTGAAAATCAATAATAACTAGCCATGAATATCAACTATGCATTGCAGGATAACCATGAATATCGATGAATTTTGTCCGAGTTCGGATCGGGCCGCAATTGACAAGACAGGACAAGCAAAGCCATGAAAGCCAACGTTCCAAATTTCAGGTCAATTGGAGTTCGTACGGACGAGATATGATCGATTCAAATTAAAGAAAGTATGTCGTTCGTATCCATCAAAAAGTCGAGAAGATATTCTGTTCGAACCCATCGGATTCGTATCCATCAATATTTGTTTTGTTCGAATCCATCAGGTTCCATATACTTCGAATCGATCGAGTTCGAATCGATCAAATAGACGTCGCCTCACTCTGTTCGAATCCATCGGATTCATATCCATCAGGCATTGGCTTGTTCGAATCGAGTGGTTTCGTACACCAGAATGGCGCCACCTTCATGCAATTCGTATCCATCTTGTTCGTATCATGCCGACGCATCGATATTGTTTGCATCCTTTTGAACCACGCATTTCGTATCGATCCCCAGACCCACAGTTGATCGGTGCGAATAAAATAGCGAACAATGAAAATGCTATCGATGCAGAGTCAATGCGAACAAGATGCAATATGATTTAAACTTCAATCTTGGAACGAACAAAGTGAAAGTGAACGTGCAGTACTAAGGATCGTGTAATACGGTATATAAATGCGGAAACTGATAATAGCAGTAAAATAAAAATTAAAGTAAGCACACCAGGAATTTTTATACTGGTTCGAACTTCCCGTTCTACGTCCAGTCCCAGAATACCCTCTGGATTTAAACTAAACCCCTCACTTAACCCGGAGGAATAGGTATACGACACCTGAGCAGCCAAACAGGAATTTTTCCGCCTCAACAGCCAAAGAGGACTTCAACTTAATATAAATAGTTTTTTGACGAATGTGTTCTGAATAACACTGATTGTCTTTTGATAGTACAACTTTCCTATAATCAAATCCTCAAGAGTATATATGTGTGTGAAGATTTAGAAGGAAGATAATCACGTAGAATCGAAGTATATGAATTAATTCAAGGATTCTAGTGATATTGAATAAGAATGAATGCTTTTATTTGCATAAATAAATAGAGAATAGATTTCAAAATTATAAACAAGAATCGGTGATTGTAGAAGTGAATTGAACATGTTTATATAGTTGTAGAATAGTTACAATCTTTCATGAAGAGTTTCAATCAAGAGTTGTGTCCATATCTGTTGGATTAAAGGACATTCCTCTTCATGAACAATTGCACCTCTTCAGAAAACTAGCCGTTATGTTCTGGTCGGTTGACCGAGAAACCTGGGCCGGTCAGCTGAGTTTACAGACATGAATAAAATGGTGCATATCTGTGCACTGGACACAAAGTCGGTCGGCCGAAGATTCTGGTTGGTCGGCCGACCTGCTGTTAATTGCACAGTGACACTTATTTTTATTAAAATCAATTTGTGTGTATTTGTAACTACTTGAGGAATGATTTTAACAAATTTCTAAGACTCAATAAAATAAAATACTCATACTAATATCTGGATTGTAGTCTTGTCTCCTTTGTAGTGTGCATAAATGGTTATTCTCCTTTTTGTCGCTTTCGTATAGTATTCTCGTCGTATGATCTCTGAAGCTTGTGTCATGAATCAAAACTCATGAATCAACATTCTCCCCCTTTTTGATTGATGACAATACTTATGTGACAAAGTAGTATTTATCTATATTATAATTCTCCCCCTGAATATATGGCGACTTTTCTGCAAAAAATTTGTTAGCTTTCATACATTTCTCCCCCTTTGTCATCGACAAAAAGGAATACTTACTATATGTAATATGTAAAGAAATGCGAATCATTGAATTTTAAATATTACATATTCAAACCAAAATAGGAATATTTAAAGATGTTTGCTTAATACACAACATTTTAATAAAAAAACATATTGTTCATAAAGAAATTCTTGAAATTAAATTGTAAAACAATACGATTACTCCTCATCATCATCGAAATCCCAAAATTCTGGACGAATATTTTCATCCAGAGGAGCCGGTTCCTTACCCCGTCTTTGAGTGGGAGGTACGTGAGTTGCCGATGTGCTGGAACTTGTGTTATCTGAAGTAGACCAAGAGAAATTTGGCGCTGGTCTTTTTCCGGGAGCAACAAAAGAGGCACCGGCTTCGGAAGTACATGATAAGGCATCCCATAAATTTACGAAGAAGCCTTTGATTTTCTTGACATGCCCATTAATTTTTCGTAGTCGGACATCCAAAGCTAGTTGATTCCGAGCCAAAATATCAATGGCCGCCTCCGTACTAGTACCGGGAGTTGGTCGTTGAATTGAGGTTTGGCAAGTTATATGTTCCGTAGCATGAGTAGATGGTTGAGGTGTAGAATAGCTACGACGTAGTTGTTCTCTCGGAGTATCACTCCATTGCTCAAATCTTATAAATCTAGGTGGAGCATCAGGTAATTTCATTAACTTTATGGTCCGTGAATCAAAAATACGGACTTTGGAGGTTTCAGATTCCGGAGCATTGATGACGAAGCTATTGATCAATCTCATTATGTATTCTCCATAATAAATATGGAGCATCTTTCCTTGGTTAAAAGAGAGAAATTCATCCATAAGAAGTTGTGACCAATTAACTCGTATTTTCCTACAAATAGCATACGATGCTTTAAAATTTTTGGGATATACGAGATGATATGAACCACCTCTAGGAACTAAAGATTTCATCATGAATCGATGAAGAAGTCGAGCTTTTGGTCTAAGTGATGCTGTTTGTCGAAAATCCGTTGCATCATCTTCGAAGAATAGATGGCTTATTTGGTCACGACTTGATATATTACAATCTACATCGTGTAATGAGATACCACCCGGTCTAGCATCCAAAATGTGGTTAATTCGATCAATGGAAAGGAAAATCGAAGTACCACAAACCGATGTCCAAATACAATTTTCAGTGTTTCTCGGCGGATTGACAAGGTTGAGGTTTGCTAGAAACAACTTGACCATAATATGATTGATTTTCAAGTTATTTTTCCTATGGTCAAGGAATGTATCAAGACCACTCTCAATAGCGGCATTTTCAATACCGTAGGAAGCAAAATCAGGATAACTTACAAATGACTCTTCAAAGATTTTGGCATCTTGAAGTTGTATCCATCTTTGGAGAGCTATATCATTAACTAGCCATGAAGCAATTTGAGTATCCATTGGAGTAGATGAAGATGAGCCACCGGTTGTCTTTGATTTCTTCTTGGGAGCCATTTGTTTTTGGAAGAAAAGATTAAAAATTTGAGAAGTTTTAATGGGGGCTAGGTTAAAATCTGAATTTGGGAAAGCAAAAGTGAAGAGGTAAGTGGAAAAGGTGAAAGGATGAGTTGTTAAAAAGGAATATAAACAGCAGTTTTGTATGTTCGGTCGACCGGAAGTCTGGGTCAGCTGACCGATCTGATAATCTGAAAGTTGCTGAAACTCTCGGGAGGGGTTTGGCTGACCAACTCAAGGTCTTCGGTCGACCGACCCTGTTGTAAATGTATGTTTGAAATTCTCGGGAAGGGTTCGGCTGGCCGATTCAGTTTTTCCGGTCGACCGACCCTGGTAGAAATGAATATTTTTGCTGTTTTTTTTAACAGAAAATTATAGAAATATAAATTATATTATCATATCATTATATTTATACATCTTATTGAAAACAACAACATATATATATATATAAAATTTAGCCACCGTTCGTTAAAATCTACGTTCCCATGAGTTTGGTGACGGAACGCCTTCTATTGGTGACCATCTTGGAGTTATTGGAGTTTGAACAGGATTTGAGGAGGATGAGGGTCTATAAGAAGGTTCAGCAACATCATCCTTCTTTGATGAACAAATTTTCATGGCAATCTTTTCTAGAAAACTTAAACGTCTTGCATGACTTTTTGTTCATAGTAGAGTTCCAGTTGCATATCCATTTGTTGTCGTTGGTAGTGATGTATTTCATCAATTTTTTGTTTGGTGGTTGGAGATATTACCATCGTATTCTTCCCTTTTTTCTTTTCAGGTGTATAGCATGTATGGGAGTCTTCCCATGGTTTCCACCCATGTCGGGGGTCTTTATCTAGAGAGGAGAAGTCTAGAACACGTTTAGGCATGGGAAAGGTAGGATAAGGGCCATTTTCAGGGATGCGGTCGGAACCATCATCGTCTGGAGATGTGTATGATAGATGGGAGTTTTCGGAATTATAGTAGTCATTGTTTGAAGACATTTTTCAAGTTTTGTTTTTAAAATTTTCTTAGTATATGTTTTGAAACATAAGCAAAGTATATATAAACATCTGTTTGCTGAAAAATTAGTGGATAGGAACTAACTTTAAATATGATCATAGAAGTTTAAGAATAAAATTGTTTGTAACTGTATGATTTATAACATAAGAGCTAAATACAGTTTATCTGAAAACAAAACAAATAAAACAAACTTTAAAGAGAACTAAAACAAGAAACACCCATAGCTCAAGTAGCTATAACACAACATCTAACAAGCAAGTCAGAGGTCATGAGTTCGAGTTCTGCTTTGGTCAGAAATAAAACAGTTTTTGTTTTTCGATATTTTTGCATATTTTTATTCATAAATCTTTGAACGACATTATACCTAAATCACGTCTAAGTTTTATAAAAATATTTTCATTTAGTGGTTTAGTAAAAATTTCAGCAATTTGATTTTCAGTATTGATAAATTCTAAATTTATTAATCCTTTTTCCAAACAATCACGAAGAAAGTGATGACGAATATCGATGTGTTTTGTTCGTGAGTGATTGACCGGATTTTTAGAAAGATTTATTGCACTAGTATTATCACAATAAATTATAGATTTTTCAAGATGACAATTAAAATTTTGTAGTGTTTGTTGTATATATACGACTTGTGCACATGCCAAAGCAGCAGATATATATTCTGCTTCACACGTCGATAAAGAAACACAGTTTTGTTTCTTACTAAACCAAGAGACTAAGGAACGTCCAATGAAATGACACGTTCCGCTCGTACTTTTTCGATCCGTCCGACTTCCTCCAAAATCAGCATCGCTATAGGAGACTAATTCGAAAGGACATTCTTTCGGATAAAATAGTCTGAAATCTTTGGTTTTAGTTAGATAACGAATAATGCGTTTAACTGCTCTCATATGTGACTCTTTGGGATTTGCTTGAAATCGAGCACATAAACAAACACTCATCATTATATCGGGTCGACTCGCTGTTAAATAAAGTAAAGAACCTATCATACTACGATATAGCTTCTGATCGACACTTTTGCCCTCCTCGTCTCTATCAAGATGAGTAGTTGTGCTCATTGGAGTTGGCTTGGCAGAAGTGTTTTCTAGACCAAATCGTTTAATTAAATTATAACAATATTTTTCTTGATTAATAAAAATTCCATTTTCAATTTGTTTAATTTGTAATCCAAGAAAATATGACAATTCTCCCATATGAGACATTTCAAATTCATTTGTCATTATAGTCGATAATTCCTGACATAGTTTTTCATTTGTCGAGCCAAAATAATATCATCAACATATATTTAAATTATTAAAATATCTTTATTAGTTTTCTTAATAAAAAGAGTTTGATCTACTTTACCAATTTCAAAACCAGATTCTAATAAATAGCTTTTAAGACGATCATACCAAGCACGTGGTGCTTGTTTTAAACCGTATAATGCTTTTTTGAGTTTATAAACATGATCTGGAAATTTTTCATGATTAAAAAGAGGTGGTTGTTCAACAAAAACATTTTCTTTTATGTATCCATTTAAAAACGCACTTTTAACATCCATTTGAAAAAGTTTAAAATTATGAAAGCACGCGAAGGCTAATAAGATTCGTATTGCTTCAAGTCGGGCGATTGGAGCAAACGTTTCTTCGAAATCAATTCCTTCTTCTTGATTATATCCTTATGCAACTAATCTAGCTTTATTCCTGGTTATATTTCCTAGTTCATCTGCTTTATTTTTGAAAACCCATTTAGTACCGATGACTGATTGATCACTAGGTCTAGGAACGAGCTCCCAAACTTCGTTTCGTTCGAATTGATTTAGTTCTTCTTGCATGGCAAGAATCCAGTAGTCATCAGTTGAGGCTTCTTTTATATTCTTAGGTTCTATGTTAGAGAAGAAAGCTACATGACCAACTTGATTTAATTGATGTCTGGTTTTAACATTCGTATTAACTTCTCCAATTATATTTTGCACAGGATGATCTCGTAAAATTCTAGGTGGAGATTTTATTATATTAGGAGTAATGTTTGTATTTTCATTTGTTTCATGAATACCAAAATTCTCATTTGTATTACTATTTTCATTCTGAGTAGTTTCATCATCAGAATCAATAGTAACAATTGGATTTATATTTTTAAAATTTTCGTCAAATGAAACATGTAGGCTTTCTTCAATAATTTGAGTTCATTTATTATAAATTCGAGAAGCCTTGCTTCGTTCCGAATATCCAACGAATATTCCTTCATCGGATTTTGGATCGAATTTGCCTAGCTGATCTTTAGTATTCAAAATAAAACATTTAGAACCAAAAACTTTCAGATATGAAATATTTGGTTTTCTTCCATTTAGAAGTTCATATGGAGTATTCTTAGTTAATGGTCGAATAGAAACACGATTCAATACATAACAAGCAGTAGCTACAGCTTCTGCCCAAAAGTGTTTTGATAAAGTGGTTCCATTTAATAAAGTTCTTGCACATTCTTGTAACGTTCTATTTTTCCTTTCTACAACTCCATTTTGTTGTGGTGTTCTAGGAAACGAAAAATTATGGTTAATACCTTTCTTGTTACAAAATTGCTCAAACGCTTCATTTTAAAATTCTCCTCCATGATCACTTCTTATATTTTTAATTTTCAAACTTTTAATATTTTGAATTCTTTTAACAAAAACTTTAAAATTATCAAAAGTATCACTTTTATTTTTCAAAAAGAAAATCCAAGTATATCTAGAAAAATCATCTACAATAACAAATACATATCTATTATGATTAATAGACTGCACTTGAGTTGGACCAAAGAGATCCATGTGTAACAGTTCAAGTGGTTTTTTTGTAGATATTACTTTCTTTGATTTAAAAGAGGATTTTGTTAGTTTTCCTAATTTACATGCATCACAAAATATATTAGTTTTGAATTTTATATTAGGTAATCCTTTAACTAATTTGTTTTTAGCTAGTTTGTTGATAGTATTAAAATTGATGTGACAAAATCTTTTGTGCCAAAGACAGGAATCGTTTTCTTTAGCTACTAAACACAAATTTGAATCATTATTAACATTCATATTTAAGATATAAATGTTTTTCTCTCTTTTTCCTTCGAAAATAGTGTTATGATTTTTATCGAAAATATTACATTTATTTTCTGAAAAAGTTATATTAAAACCTTTATCGCATAGCTGACTAATACTTAATAAATTGTGTTTTAAATTTTTAACTAATAAAACATCAGTAATGAGAGGTAAATTAGAGGTACCGTTGCTACTGACATCGCTTTTGCCGATGATATATCCTTTTGAGTTATCTCCAAAGGTGACTGCTCCTCCATTTGAGTATATAATGTTTGACAATGTTTCTTTGTTTCCAGTCATGTGTTTTGAGCAACCGCTATCTAAAATCCATTTTCCTCTCTTATTATGTGGTACCTACAAAATGTTTATAAAAAGTTGGTACCCAATCTTTTTAGGGTCCTAAGAGTTAGATCTTAGGAAGCCAAACCCATCGGGTTCAGAATTCCCTTTATAAACATAATTCTTGTTATTATGAACAGTTTCCATAAACATTTTGATATGTTTATTCCTTATTAAAACATTATTTGTTTTTGGAATCCATATCTTGATGGTTTTAGTATTTGGATAAACTATTTTCTTAATATCTTTCTTAATATTATTATTAATCCTACTTTTAGCAAAATTATTTTGTTTCTTAAATCCTAGTCCAGATTTATTGTTAGAGGATTGAGAATTTTCTAGTATACTAGAAAGATTCTCTCTTCCTTTATTGAAATTAGATACATTTTTAGAAATATCATCAAATTTTATTTTAAGACTAGATTTTTCTAATTCTAAATCCTTAATCTTAGAGTTTAAACTATTATTTTCGAAAAGTAAAACATCATTTTTATTCTTCTGAATTTCTAGTTCTTCAGATATTGACGAAATTTGAGAAGATAAGTTATAATTTGATTGTTGAGAACTTTCAAGTTCATCTTCTAATATTTTCTTCTCATCTTTCAGCATATCTACTTCTAAGACTGTTCTATCTAACTTTCTTTGCAACTCCTTATTTTTCTTTTTAAGTTGCTTTGCTAAATTTACTAATTCAGAATTTATTTCAATTAAATCTTCAAAAGTAAAATCACTTACATCGTCTGACAAAGCCACGAAGCACACATTTGCTTGTTCATTATCACTTTCACTCTCTGATGAGGATGATGAGTCAGTGTCGTCCCAAGTGACAGAAAAAGCTTTTTGTTTGGTTTTGTCCTTCTTGAAATTACTCTTTTTATGCTCTGGACAATCCTTCTTCATGTGTCTTTTCTTATGACATTCATAACATTCCATTGCTGAAGATGATGGTTTGCTGCTATTGGAATTGTTGTTGGAATTATTTTTGTTTCCCTTGAATTTGTTTCTGTTGAATTTCAAAAACTTTTTGAAATTTTTAGCGATCATTGCCATATCTTCATTATCTGAGTTGGAATCATCTTTTTCTGCTTGGAATGCCACATTTTTCTTTTCTTGTGCTCCATTTCTTTTTGCTTGCAAATTTACTTCGTAGGACATTAAATTACCTATCAATTCCTCTGGTTTTAATGTTGACAAATCACTTGCTTCTTCAATGGCTAGAACTTTTCTTTCCCATTCGTCCGTTAAAGAATTTAAGATTTTTGTAACAACATCAAAATCAGTAAACTTTTGTTCTAGTGATAGTAAAGCATGATAAATATCCTGAAATCTAGAGTACATGTCATTTATAGATTCATTTGGCCTCATATTAAAATTTTCAAATTGATGTTTCAAAATAGAAATTTTGCTTAATTTAACTTTGTTCGTTCCTTCGTGTGTTATCTTAAGTGTTCTCCAAATTTCATAACCAGTAGTGCACATGCTAACTCTATTGAATTCATTTCTATCTAATGCACAAAATAAAATATTCATAGCCTATGCATTTGATGTAGCATCTAGTTTTTGTGTGTTACTCCAAGTTGAGTATTCTCCAGTAGGAGTTGTGTACTCACTTTGTATAATATTCCAGATATCAAATCCACTAGATTGCATATAGATTCTCATTCTAGTTGACCAATAATTATAATTTATACCAATAAAAAGTAAAGGTCGTGAAGTTGATTGACCCTCTGTGAAACAAGTATTAGTGTCAAAATCGTTAGTATGTGTTGTTGCCATATTAGTAGAAATAGATATCAAATAACTTTGTGACGGTTATAGGATTTCCTTGCTCTGATACCAAATGAAAGTGAACGTGCAGTACTAAGGATCGTGTAATATGGTATATAAATGCGGAAACTGATAATAGCAGTAAAATAAAAATTAAAGTAAGCACACCATGAATTTTTATACTGGTTCGAACTTCCCGTTCTACGTCCAGTCCCAGAATACCCTCTGGATTTAAACTAAACCCCTCACTTAACCCGGAGGAATAGGTATACGACACCTGAGCAGCCGAACAGGAATTTTTCCGCCTCAACAGCCGAAGAGGACTTCAACTTAATACAAATAGTTTGTTGATGAATGTGTTCTGAATAACACTGATTGTCTTTTGATAGTACAAATTTCGTATAATCAAATCCTCAAGAGTATATATGTGTGTGAAGATTTAGAAGGAAGATAATCACGTAGAATCGAAGTATATGAATTAATTCAAGGATTCTAGTGATATTGAATAAGAATGAATGCTTTTATTTGCAGAAATAAATAGAGAATATATTTCAAAATTATAAACAAGAATCGGTGATTGTAGAAGTGAATTGAACATGTTTATATAGTTGTAGAATAGTTACAATCTTTCATGAAGAGTTTCAATCAAGAGTTGTGTCCATATCTGTTGGATTAAAGGACATTCCTCTTCATGAACAATTACACCTCTTCAGAAAACTAGCCGTTATGTTCTGGTCGGTTGACCGAGAAACCTGGGCCGGTCAGCTGAGTTTACAGACATGAATAAAACGGTGCATATCTGTGCACTGGACACAAAGTCGATCGGCCAAAGATTCTGGTCGGTCGGCCGACCTGCTGTTAATTGCACAGTGACACTTATTTTTATATAAATCAATTTGTGTGTATGTGTAACTACTTGAGGAATGATTTTAACAAATTTCTAAGACTCAATAAAATAAAATACTCATACTAATATCTGGATTGTAGTCTTGTCTCCTTTGTAGTGTGCATATATGGTTATTCTCCTTTTTGTCGCTTTCGTATAGTATTCTCGTCGTATGATCTCTGAAGCTTGTGTCATGAATCAAAACTCGTGTGCTTATCCATAGTATTTTAAGATTTCGATGTTTTCAATAGTTATCACTCGATTTATATATTATTGTGATTCTCACTTCTTCATATGTATTTCATGGGTGATATGTGAGATGTGTGGCATGGTATTCTATAATGATGTTATGATGGACGCTTCGTTGAGTCGTATCCGTAATTTGCTCTTATTACCATACCGATTGTTATGGATTCACATTGGATTTAGATATAGTCTAACCCATTTATTTGTTTATATAATGCTCGGGTTAGTCCAAGATTTTTCAGGTGTAGGAACATTATCCATTTTGGATGATTGGGCTTTAGAGGAGACAATATATATTTATTATATCATATTTTGAGACGATGACTTTGTATATGTTCTATCTGAATTTCTCCCTGTCATTATTTTGATAAGATAACTAAGAGTTATGTATAGTGAACTCGTTTTGGTATATAGTGTAGTATAAAGATAGACATCAGTTGGTATCAGTTTGTTACATATTATATTTTTGTTCTACGTTTCTCTGACTCTATGTTCCTTTGTATGTGTTTTATATTGTTCTGTCCTGGTAAGCCTACGTGTCTACATTTTGTGTCGATACCGTTTACGTATATTGTTGGCATATTTCTTGATGAGATACGTAACAGTGTTAGCCTGAGGAAATATTCATGTATGGTCGCTTCTAACCAGCCTCATTCTCCGTATTACTAGACAGGATCACCTTGTCATTGTCTTTGGTGGTATGGGTATAAAGGTGGGGAATTACACCAACTCTATATGCAACGTTCCTAATCCCCTCAAGTATCAGAAAAACCTACAAATCTCGGTGCCAACTTCCTCTTAGTACCAAACCGAACTGTATTCTTCAATGGAGAGATCTTTACAAACATCATATCATCGATAGAGAACTCAAAATCATGTCTTCTCTTATCGACATAACTGTTTTGTCTGTCCTATGCAGCTTTCATTCATTGTTGAATGATCTCAATCTTCTCAGAGTCTCTTTAACCATATTTGAACCTATTATCAGTTTCTCACCTGCTTCCCGCAAATATGAAGGAGCGTTGCATAGTCGACCATAAATACCTCAAAAGTACCATATCAATGCTCGATTGAGAGTTATTGTTGATCACAAACTCAAAAAATGCAAATGACCATCCAATGATCCTCCAAATTCAAGTATGCAGGCTTGCAAGCGATCTGTTGTGATACGATTCACTCACTCAGTCTATCCATCAGTTTGTGGGCGATAAGCTGTACCTAAATGCAGCTTTGTCACCAAAGCCCTTTATAAGCTCTTCCAAAATCCACTCGTGAATAATGGTGGTAATTAGACTCAATCCAATGGACATAGACCCGATCCAATGGGTCTCGATTCTAGGCGAGTTGGTTTTTGTCGGGTTCAAACTATATATTTTAAAACCTAGACCAGACTAGACCAGTAACCCTAGACCCGACCCGACCCAAGGTTCCTGGTCCGGTCTGGTCTATTTAGGTCTGATTGGGTAATAACACTAAAATGCATATGCTTTAATGTTTTCTAATTGGATTAGTTCGGGTTGGGTTTGATCGAGTCTTTATGGTATTTTTCATCATCCAGATGCAATCGAGTTCCATCAGGTTTGGTTCAAGTTTGAGTCTTCTCGGATTGGTTCAGTTAGGGTTTGCGGTTATTATTGTCATCCATGCTCATGAATAATGGGTCTTGATCGATTATAATACTCTTTAGCACACCACAGAATCATATGATCCTTTTCTCATATGACTCGGCCAACTTCGATGTCGTTCTACTTTATGGGTATGAATAAAGCACTCTTCGTTAATCTATCAACCATGACCCAGATGTTATCACACCCTCCTATAGTCCTTAGCAATCCATTGATGGAATCAATAGACGTCTATTCCCACTTTTATTGGGAAATTCCAAGCGATTGCATCAAACCACTCAACTTCTTCTATCTAGCCTTCACTAGCTGACGGTTTATACACTTCGATATGTCTCTATGTTCTTGTTCATCCCTTCCCAATAAAATGTTTGCTTCATATTTTGATACATTTTATTGCCTCCAGAATGTATAGTCGATATCAAATGATGGCACTCATATAGTACCTCATCCCTCATCCCATCAACATCAGGTATGAATAATCTACCAACCTTACAGTGCCAACCATATTGGTCGAATCTGTATTGCTTCATCACTTTGCAGTCTACTCCAATCTCTAGTTTAGTTATACTCTCCGTTAGTCTACATCACGTCTCTGACTAGAACGAATCCACGCAATTAAGGTAGGCCTGATGGTTAAGCTCACCAACACGTCTGGCTCTAACTCACATCTCGGATATAAATCATATCCAGTTATATACTTTAAATGTTTCCACTCTAGAAGCATAGCTCCCAAGCTAGTATGTCTCCTACTCAAAGCATTAGCGACTACATTTCACTTACCAACATACAGAAAATATCAAAGTATGGTAGGCCAAGAACTCTGACCATCACTGCTGGAGAAGATTAAAGTCCTCTGAGAAGAGATCCTTCCATGAGAAGAGGTACTTCAGCAATTTATGGTCGGTTAATAAGTCGAACCACTTTACAAAGTAGCATGAGGTCTATTGTCTTTGCTACCAACATAGAATGTCTTTTATCTCCAAAATAGTATCAACTAAGATGCATAACTGGAAAAAACATGCCTCATTCTACAAATGATCTATAAATGTTGTATTCCAAAGCCATTGCGAAGGGATGTAGACTTACTCCATATATGCAATATCATATGGAATCATATATCACAATACCTTAGTCATCACATCTCAAAGCCATCGAACGACTCCATACAAGCCACCATACTAGCTGAATAGCGTTTCGAATCATCGACGTAGTTTCTATCGCATCCAACCTCAACCGCGCTTTTCTCAAGATAAGGCATACCCCTTCACTCATCATATTTCTCTATAGTTACCTTGGACCTTACAAGCATCATGCTGGTCCCCAAAACAAACCCGAACTACCGAAATATAAAAAAATTAAATACAAATTCCATCATCTAACAAACATCATTTAAGACGTCTGAATATGGAATCGAACGCCCGACTCTGATTTTAAACATTTGGTCCCTTATTTCAAATGTTTAAAATCCTTGAAAATACATAGAAAATTTGTAAGATAAAATCCTTGAATTTCAGATTTCTGAATTTTCCACAACAGAAGTCTGAACGTCTGTTGTGATTAAACCTGAACCCGGATGGGAGAATTTCCCTCAGTGGAAATTCTTTCCATACTTTTCTCGTTTGTTTGTCTTTCTCCCATCTTCAATGTTCGGCTCCTTGTCACTGAAACATTTTGCACTAATATCGTTCCATACGAACTCACATACTTGTTATAAGTCATTCATCATTCGGACGAGTACTACTTTGCACTTAACAAATAATTTTAAGGTGATGAATATTTTCATCTTTCATTCAAGCTTAACTACTCGATTATCATCCTAACTCTACATTCATTTAAAATGTTATGAACCATCCTCTAATCATTATCTATTAATTCTCAAACCAACAATCAATCCAACCAATCAAACCAAACATATCAACGTTCATTATCAAGCGTTTTATAAATATTCATTAAAGTAAGATTTTCATCTCTAAAATCCCAATTCAAGTTCATCAATCAAGTCCTAACCAACATTGGATATTTAACATGATTCCTAGCATAGTTAGTGATTATATATCATAGGAAATTAATCCCACTCACCAATTACTAAGAAATCAAAACTCCAATTTAAGTCACGTTAAAGTTCTCCCATGATTTCTAAAATCCATCCCCAAACTTCTCAAAAATACAAACGTAAAGAGATAGATTTATAGAGAATCCTTAACTTGAATTTTTATTTCTCAATTTTTAGTCGAGAAATGAAAGAGTTATGTTGATTTTTGAAAACATAGTTTTCTCTATTGGAGAAGATGAAGAAGAGGGATGAAATAAATAAAGGAGGAGGCCTACATTTCAGAAATATAAGGCAACTCTGGTTGAACAACTTTTTGTCCCTAACTTTTCTTTTCTTCTCATTTTATCAATCTTTTCCCATTTTTACATAACTTTGTATGTTTCAAATGTAAAAGACATTACAAATGAAATGGAATAGGTCTGGAGTCCTAATTCATTCGCATTTTAAAAAATCATTTGAAGTGATTAATTTGCTTTAGTCATTTAATGCAATTAAAATGAATTATTTTGTTAATTA
The DNA here is from genome assembly GCA_030737815.1 of Allium fistulosum. Classification (NCBI taxonomy): domain Eukaryota; kingdom Viridiplantae; phylum Streptophyta; class Magnoliopsida; order Asparagales; family Amaryllidaceae; genus Allium; species Allium fistulosum. The sequence goes on from CM060904.1 coordinate 343,804,153, forward strand.
CTTAGTGTTAAAATATAGGTTGTTATAGGCAGACTTCTTCCACAAATGCAATGACCGTTGGTACCTATAAAAATGGGTAGATCGCTTTTATCAGAGATGTTTTAGTGAATGCTGGTTGCCACATAGATGGATAGACTTTTAGTAGACATACCAAGTCAATCCCGCACATATTTATACTGACCCATTCTACATAATTCACTAAATAAATCAACAACACATGGTATTCGCTAAATTGCATGATAATAAACATTTGGGGTCCATTGTCACAATAAGAAACTATTTTGACATATTAAACCAGTAAATGGGTTATATGTTGTTTCTTTAATAAATATAAATTTAGACCAATCATATGTTTCCTATATCAGCCAATATAAGGTTTATTAAATGTTGCTACAATATATACATATAGGAACTAAGTCATATAAAATTCCCTTAATTAATTAAACACAAGTCTAAACCCTTTATAATTAAATTCCTCGAATAATATGATCTCATGCATTTTCCCGCTACGTACAAAATTAGACCCAAACTATAGAATTTCCTAAATTATATATTAAATATTTAGGTTTTAACACAAATGGGTCACCAAATTAATTATAATATGGAGTGTCATTAAGAAATCAAAATAAGGGATCATTTATCCATCTTTAAATATTAGAAATTAGTTATGTGAAATTTTCTATAACAATATATATATATATATATATATATATATATTTGTCCATTAACAAAATTCAGTACTTAACCACATTTAGTCACATGTCACTGATTTTCAAATATTTTTAATTATGATATTAAGGTGTATAATTTGATTATACAATTTCCCTTAATTAATTTCAATTTAAACCCTTGGTTAAAAAAAATATTCTCTCATTCATTAGTTAACCAATATGAAGGGTTCACTAATTCGTAGTTATAACAATAGCATATTATTAATTGTAATAATACTATCAAAATGATCGTTAAATAATATTTTTATGAATTGTCCAAATTCACTATCATTTATACGAAAATATCTAGCATATTGATATAGAGAAACAAGTTGTACTCAAATGTTCTAGACTTTATAATGTTCCTGATAACGCAAAGGGGTATTTTGTCTAAAGGACAAACTTCCAAAAAAAATATTCTCTAGGATAGCCTCTTAAAAATTTAGTCATAAGGACACAACCGGTAAAAATGATACCTTAAAGTGTCGTTGTATGAAAACATTATGCAAAAAGAAAACTATAATGTAGAAAATGATATTAAGTCATATCATTTAAAAATAAAATGCTACCATAAGTTAAGATCAACTATTGCATGGTAAAAATGAAATATAAGTGTTTTATCCTTCTTTTAATTCGATAAATACAAAACTAATACTATACATCATCATTGTCCTTCTCACTGAATTTTTGTCCTTTTGCAACACTTAGTTGAAAATTTTGTCCTTCTCACTAAACAATTGAGTGCATGTCCTTGAAGTTAAAAAATTGATGAATTTTGTCCCTTACACTATTTTTCTATTTTTTAAAATAACAAATGTTTCCAATGCAAATCCCAAGATCTCAAGGTCTTTTCAGTAAAAAATAATCTCTTTCTCTAAATTTCCCGCTTATTTCTTAAACGAACTGGACTTCTTTTTTGAGCCAACCGCTCTTCCGATTTGGGGTGTTTTTGAGTCCGCCACTATTTCCTTCAAACTCAGCACATCCAAACATGCCGACTAGTTCCAATCTTGACGAACTCAACACCTTCTCTGACAAACCCTTTATTTCCTTGATGTCAATTATCTCCATTGTTTGCAGCCAGTATATACCACCAGACGATAAGCAATGACCACTACTCGACTCTCCTCACCATTATGAGCACAAAGGTATTACTCATATTGACTACAGGCTTAGTCAACATCGATCATCGTCTAAACCCATTGTCATTTACTACCTGTTGATGCCACCTTCGACTATTTCAACCACCGAGATGCCCACCATTCTTCACATCTCGTTGAATTACACATGATGGTGCCACTCTCTTTAACTCTAGTAGTGACTTTTGAACCTTAAAAATGGGTTGTCTCTCATTCTTGCCATTTCCAGCTACCTTTGACCATGGATGGAGCCAAGATTTTATATTTCCATAGGCTAGGATTATACTTATGCGAAATGACATTGAATGTAAAAACTATAAAAAAATGATATTAATAGTGTATTTGTTAATTATTCACATAAATATTGTTCTATAATAATTAATTATATAGATATTAGAAAGATATAAAAAGATTCCATGCAAAGAATGTGAAAATGCAAACAAATATACTTTACATAGAAATAGGAATTATAAAATTTGATAATGGATCACTTCTAGTTTTTTGTTCTTCTTTGGATTTTCTTCACTTACCATTATGCTTTTATTATTCTTTATTAAATATATTAGACTAGAAGATTTGAGCATAAGCCCGATGATGGACTTAATCGAAGAATAAATGATACACTTGTTTTATTGGGAGAATTTACACTAAGAGTATAATTAAGCCGAGATTATTATACGGGTTTATCACTATACATAATGCATGTTTACAAATCCTACCTGAGCTAACCTAGAGTGTCTCATCTGTAGAAGTATTCAATAGCTTCTTAAAAAAGATATTTTGTCAAGACTAGTATAAATACAGATGCATAGGGTTCGTTAGATGTGTGCGGAGAAAAGTTATTTTTTAAGGTTTTGGAACTGAGATATCTTCTCAATTTTGGCTTTCTTTTGTAATAGTTTGGTGAATTAATAAAGGTTTTGTTTGAAGGAATTTATTTTTCATTCTTTTTTCTTCACTCCTTATCTCTTCTAAAATCTAACTTTGTAGGGATCCAAGGAAAAACCATAACAGTTGGTAAGGGTGGGCATTTAACCGACTTAACCGACCATAACCGAACCGACTTAACCGCTAAAATCGATTAACCGACATTATTAGTTAACGGACTGACCTTAACCGAATATTTTCGGTTCGGTTAACGGTTAACAAAAATTATGTCGGTCGGTTAACTGTTAACCGACCATATTATTTTTTAATGTATTTAATGATTTTGATCATCTATCTTGCAGCCCACAACCCAGTGAGCCCACTACCCAATTCCAATTGAATACCCAGTAAGGCAGTAACCCACTCTACTCATGTGCCCTAGCTAGGAATCTCATGCCTTTGCAATCAGTATTTCAGTTCCAATTAAAAGAAAACCCTAGATCTGTAAAACTTTGTCGAAGACTCGAAGCCTTAGCCTCCCAAATCCCAATCGTTCGACAATCGACAACTTCAACTTCGAGCGCATCTGCCGAGCTCGACTACTGCTGCACTGCAGACGATGGAATGGCAACGCCAACCCCAACGATTACGAATCCATCGAGGACGAAGAGAAAGAGAAACCATGTGAGTATATGATTTTATTTTTATTTTTATGTTGTTAGTTTGTATGCGTTTTATGTACTTTAGTGCAATAATAACCGGCTTTGTTTTGACTACTTTTCAGTTTTTAGTTATGTTTGTTAACATTTTATAGTTAGTGGAAATAATTTGTTAACTTCCACTTTCAAATAAATTTAGAAACCCAGTTGTATGAAACCTATCCATTAGAGTATTTTGCATGTGTTTTCGATAATCAAGTAGTTTATGAATTGAAGTGAAGTGTCACATATGAACTTGTTCAGTTAAAATTTATAATTAGCTGTTTCATGGTTGATTTAAGAAAAATGCGTTGGTAGAAGTAATAATAAAAGTTGATTTAAGAAAAATGTGTTGGTAGAAGTAATAATAAAAGTTGCAAATGCTTCTACAGACCTAATATTTTATGAATTTGGGACCAATTTGATTTTGCTACATGGAAATTGAACTTTTTATTGGGTTCAAACAAAAGCTTTGAATAAGTTTGCATAATATGCACAAAACATGATATGCTAATATGACAACATGTAGATATCGAGGATCTATACAACAATTGTCTGAGCACCAACAATTAGTTTTTGGGAATAAAAAGTTCAGCTTGTATGTTGTATGAATAAAATGTTTGATCATTGTCTATATTATTATTTTCAGATGGAAGTTGGCACTGCTGATGCTTTACTGGATAGAGATTGGGTGGAAGAAGAGACGGTTCATGAGGTTAGTGATGACGAAGAAGAACCGGTCGTAGAGGCTATTAATGCAAGAAAGCCTCCGTTAAATCTCAAGCGCAAAGCCTCTACTAGAAAACCATCTATGGTATGGGAACATTTTACTAAAGAGAATCCTTTAAATCCTAAGTGTGTTTGCAACTATTGTCATGCACCATTTGCTTGTGATGGTAAAGCGAATGGTACTTCACATTTAATCTATCATATAAGGCAAGCTTGTTGGTAGATTCCTCGAGAAAGTGATAAGAAACAAAAAAGTTTAGCTTTTACAAAAAACAGTGAAAGTGAGGGAAGTAACACCCTTATTAATGGACATTTAACAAAGATGAGTGTAGAAGGTCTCTAGCTCAAATGTTAATTATTGATGAGCTTCCTTTTAGTTTTGTTGAGGGCGAGGGTTTTCTTGATTTTTGTCGAAACATGTGCCCTAGTTTTGAAGTGCCTTCACGTAGAACAATTTGTAGGGATATGCTTAACTTATATGGAGACACAAAGGATTATCTTAAAATCATGTTTTCTAATTGTTTGCATAGAGTATGTCTTACTACTAATACATGGACTTCTTGTCAAAATGTGAATTATATGGTTTTAACCGCGCATTTCATTGATAATGATTGGAAATTGAATAAAAGGATTTTAAATTTTTGTGTGATCACTAGTCATAAAGGGGAGAACATTGGAAAACTTATAGTTTCTTGCATTAAACAGTGGGAACTTAAGCGAATAGTGTCTATGATAGTCGATAATGCTAGTGCTAATGAAGTAGTAATAAATTATGTGAAAAATGCGTTGAATGATCATGATGGATGCAATGGTTGTGTTTTGAACGGTGAATTCCTTCATATACGTTGTTGTGCTCATATTGTTAATTTAATTGTTAATGATGGTTTGAAAGAAATTGGTAGCACTATTGCTGGGATTCGTGCTGCCGTTAGATTTGTAAGATCGTCTCCGGCTAGATTGGCTAAATTTAAAGAGGTTTGTATTAATTTGAGAATTAACGATAAGTCTATGCTTGCTTTAGATGTCCCTACTAGATGTAATTCTACATATTTGATGTTGGAAGCTACTTTGAAATATAAGAAAGTTTTTAATGAAATGAAAGAAAGCGATGGTATTTATATTGCCTATTTCAATAATGAAACCCAACCTCCGAATTTGCTAGATTGGAAAAATGCTGAAATTTTTGTACAATTTTTGAAATTTTTTTATGGCATTACTTTAAAGTTTAGCGGCTCTTTATCTATTACCTCAAATGTATGTTTTACGGAGTTAAGTGGAATTCAAGAAGAATTGCAAGAGTTGATTGAAAAAATGGATCCTAATCTTTCACGAATGGCAAGAAGTATGAAAGAGAAGTTTGATAAATATTGGGGGAATATTAATAGTATGAACAAAGTTTTATTTATTACTTGCGTGCTTGATCCTAGATATAAATTACAATTTTTGAGGTTATGTCTTGAAGACATGTATGACAAAGAAGTGGCAGAAAGTATATTAGCAGACGTGAAACGTATTTTAGTAAGATTTTTTTATTTTTCTGTTACTGATTCTACTTTTGGGACGCAAAGTTGTGATGAACCACAACTTAGTTCATTCATTGCTAGTGGAAGTACCGATAGTGGTGGTAGTGTTTATTCTAGAAGAATGAGTAACTTTCTAAAACAAGTTCAACAACAAGATAATGAAAGTAATGAATTGGAAAGGTATTTAAATGAGCCAGTTGAATTGCCAAAAAGTAACTATGATATTTTATTATGGTGGAAAGTAAATAGTCCAAAGTATCATATTTTATCTCTAGTTGCACGAGATCTTCTTGCAATTCCGGCATCTACGGTCGCTTCAGAATCTGCATTTAGCACCAGAGGACGGGTTATTGATCCGTTTCGTAGTACTTTAAGTCCAAGGATGATTGAGGCATTGGTTACTACCCAAAATTGGCTAAGGTCTAAACCTATTTTTGTAGATCACCGAATAGAGGTCCCTTTAGACGATGTTGTTTTTTCAGGTAATATTTCTCTATGGTTTATAAATTATGATTATTTAATCATCACATACTAAATACAACCTTTTGTTAACTTGTTTGGTTTTAGAGTTTGTACATGGGCGTGGTTCGAAAACTTCTTCAATTGTGGAAACGTCAACGGAGAATCGATCACCATCCATAGACCTACATTGAAGAGGTCATATGAGTAGCCACTTAGGTTCTTTTTCCATTCATCTTTTTTATATGTTTTCAGTTCGGGTTCTTTTTCCATTCATCTATTTACATCTTTGATCTTCCTGCAATTTCTTTTTTCCCAAATTATATTGTAGGTTACTGACATATTTACAAACTTATGGTTTGTGGATCTTTTCATACAGTTCAGTTTATAAGAAATACAGTTCAGTTTATAAGAAACATATAATATATGAATTGTGAAACATGAAATCTGTACATACATGAAAGTATTGATCAGTTTGTATTGCTACAGTCTATTTATTGCCTCATTTTGTCATGCTTTTAGTTTTTAACAATTTAACTTACTGATTTCATTGCTCCACTTCTCACTGCAGTAACGTGGAGAATCGGGAACCGGTAGTGGTCTGCTGGAGTATCGGTTTATCATGCAGTTTCGACAACTTCGAGCACATTTGTGCCAATATGTTTGTGTTATTGTATGCTTCTTACAGCAGTAACACATATTGTATGTTTATGTTATTTATTTGAACTTTGAAACACTATCTTTGGGACTTGTAATTTGTTGTAATTACTAATTTGTATCTGATAATGTGTTGTATTTGAACTGGGAAAATAACTTTGGACTTTGTAGTTTGTATCATGATGCTATGAACTGTTATGTTAAATTTATTCAATGCTTAACAGTTGATCTATGTATATTTATTATCTGATGATGAGAATCTATTTTGTTTGATAAGCTATGTATATTCTGTGTATATTTAATCATTCTGTCTCTGATAACCTAATGGAGGTGCAGTTTACCACGGTTAACCGATAATATTTTTTCGGTTAACCATCCAATGGTTAACCGAGTCAATACAATGGTTAACCGCGGGTATAGTCGGTTCAGTCGGTATTGCCAGATAATATTAACCGACCAGTGGTTAATCGAACCGCTCACGAAGTACGGTTAACCAAAAATATTAACCGATCGGGTCGGTTAACCGACCGCGCCTACCCCTAGGTATTAGAGCCTAATACACAAATTTTTTGAAGAGAATTTTGGTTATGGAGAAGATAAGTATTAAAAAACTTAATGGGAGAAATTTGGGGTTATTAAAGGCAAAGATGGAAGATTTTCTATATCTCAATAATCTTCACCAACCATTGAAAAACAAAGGGGAGAAATCTAGTACTGTATTTGAAGCATAAATGGGAAACTTTGGATAGGAAAGCTGTTGTGGCTATTTAGTGTTTTTTGAAGAATATAGTGTTTCATATTATTGCTAATGAAACCTATGCTTTTGGGATTTGGAAGAAATTGGAAGGAATCTATGCAAAGAACTCCACAATAAACAAGGCTTTTCCAATGAGAAGATTAATAAATCTAAAGCTTAAGGAAGAGGGTCAATTGAAGAGCATCTCAATGATTTTCAGGTAATTGTGAACAAATTGGAAGCCGTAAATTACAAAGTGGATGACGAAACAAAAAGCCTTGATATTGATGAGTTCATTATCGGAGAGTTGGGAAACGCTTGTGGTTGCATTGAACAACTCAAATTCAGATGGAGTTGTTGTAACACCCCTAATTTTTAATAACATTATTCAGGAGATTTAATTAGATAAGTTAAATAGAATAATGTAAATATTAATGTGATAAGGGGATTGAGATTTGAAAATTTATTTAGAGGTCATGCTTAAATAAACATAGAGAATGAGTTTATGGAACGGTTTATAAAAATATTAATAAGAAAATAAAACAAGGGCATTATGGGTAATAGCCGCACCCATAATCCCATTAAAATCTCGTTTCCATTTCTTTGCATGTTCTTTTTTCAAAACTCAAAAACGTAAATCAAAGAAGAGCAAGTCGGCCAAAAACTAGTAAAGGAAAAAGGGGAAAATCAATTAAAGCTAAGCAATCAAGCAAGGGGAATTGATCAAAGATCAAATCTCAAGTTCCTTATCCTGAGCAAGGTGAATAATAATCAAAACCATCTCTATTTTCATTTTAAGAGCATTTGATTTCATGTTTAATTTTAAATCCATTATGATGATTTTTGACGATGATATGCTTGGATTTCATGATATGTTATATTCAAACAAATTTGTTTGATATATGTTTTATTCATTTTAAGACTAAAATCATTTATATTGCATTTCAAATGCCATGAGGATTTAATATGTTATGTAAAACATTATTTTGGAGATGGTTTTAATTTTTATAATTTTCCAAGCTATGGAAAATTTATTATGAAATTTTGAAGGAAGAAATGAATATTTGGGTCTAAATTTTATTTTTGATGTTAAATAAAGGAATTTGGGTTAGAAATTTTTGTATGTTAGATAACATATTAAAAGCGAATTTCTAAGATTTTTGGGGATTTTTCCTAAGTAATTTACTATGAAAATTAAATTAATTTATTTGGAGGATTTAAATGTTTTAATTGTTTTGCTTAAGGGAATGGCTTCTTTGCTAATTACCTTTATTTAGATCTGAAATGAATGCAGCGGTTTTTAGAAAAGAATTTGAAAAGTTTGTGGCAACCAATTAAATGTTTACAAATAGGCAGGTTAGTTAAAAACCAATTGCTTGAAGAGGCATAAAACAATTTTTGTACAGAAATATGGTTTCACCACTTCCAGTAGTACCTTTCGACCCTATACTTCCGCCTCAACCAAGTCGAAATCAATACAAAAGGTATCAATGCATTGGTACGTAGTGGATTGGAGACCGGCGGTAGGTATGGAGTCGATACCATGCTTTCAAAGAGGTTGAAACCCATTTAAATAGCTTTTGAATATGCCATTTGCCTTGTTTGCAAATGAATGCTTTCGAAAGGGTTTAAAACAACTTTCGATGAGGTTGCCGCCTTTTGGTTTAAAGGGTAGCTTTCGAATGAGTTGCCTTGTTTAAATCAATGCTTTCGAAAGACTAGTCTGAACCCAGTCGAAACCATGCTACCGACCTTATACATCTCGAATGAATTAAAGTCATCAACTAGCTTGAAAGGTAGCTTTTGTTTTATATATATAATAAGCCACTTCCCAAAGCTTTAGAAAGGGCTTTAGTAGCCACATAAGGATTTCAAAGGCAATGGCTTCGAAAGGGGTTTCGAAGCTATCCTTCCAAATGTTTTACTTAAATGATTTAAGCTTTCGAAAGGATGGTTTTGAAGCCATCAGTTTTCCCCAAACTTTTTTATATGAAGGTTATTTATTTCGAAAGGAATACTTTCATTTATATTCACTTTGACCCAAAAGATATTTTAAGGATAAACCCAATGGTTTCTAAAGAGATACTTTCAAATGGTTTCGAAGCAATGCTTCTATGTATATTTTAATACTTTCGAAAGGATTGTTTTGATTGTTTCGAAAGGAAGGTTTGAATGCTTTTGAAAGTCATATGTTTTGAGTGTTTCAAAAGGCATATATTTAGTGTTTTGAAAAGAAGATTTGAATGCTTTCGAAGAAGGTTTTCTAATGGTTTCGAAAGTAAAGGTCTAAGGTTTCGAAAGCCTTAGTTTTCAAAACAAAGAACCCAATCTCATTTTTAAGGAAAACCCATGGCAAAATAAATGAGTTTTGAAATGGCTTTTAAGTATGGAGTTTTTGAAGAAGCTTTCCCTGATAAAGTAATAGGTTAAAGGGATTAACCATGTTTCTAATGAAAATTATTTCGAGGATACTAAACCATAGATGTTGGTGTTATTATATTTGCTTCTTCTAATATACGTATTCACTGTAAAACGGATCCATAACTGTATTTTGGGGAGAAAGGGAAGAATAACCAGTTAGGTTGACCCAGTAGTGAATATAAATCGAGTTAACTTCTGAATGAGTAGAATTGCATCCAGGAGGTCAGGAAGACCAGAACATAGAATGCCTAAATACTATTAAAAAAGTTGTCAGATAGACAGGTTCATAGTGAATCCATGAAAACTATGTTTAGAAAGAGTAACTGGCAGGGCCAACAGGTTTGTAGTGAACCCATGAAAACTATATCTGGATTAAGTTATTGAGAGAAGCCAATAGGTTCATAGTTAACCCATGAAAACTATGATATAAGAGAAGTTATTGGAGATACCAATAGGTTTAGGGAGAACACATGAAAAATGAAGTTATTGGCAGGGGCCAATAGGTTCTTTGTGATCCCATAAAAACTATGAAACCGGACAGATAGTCCATAACTTGAAACAGGTTATTAGTCAGCCCATGAAAACTAATAGGTTAATAGTAACCTTAGAAACTATAACTATGATAGATAGTCAAATGAATGGGGATGGGAAATCCAGGATATTTTGCTTGTTTGCATATCATCATAATATTTTAAATTGTTATGTTTTTAACCATTATGGATGTAGGAGCACGGTATATGGTTATTATAAGTTTTTGATAGGATACTAGTGAGGGGAAAACCCGTTCTGCTAAGCGGCATTGTCTCACTAGATGTCTAAATAGTTTGAGATGGTAGGTTATTTTTCATACCAGGCTTTATGTCTGACTCGAAGTTTATGTTTTCCCTTAAACTCTCGGGTTCTCAATTAACTTTGAATAGTTTGAGAGTTGAGGTTTTCAGGTACCTCTTTTGGCGAATAAGCTTCCAGAGACGTGCATGAGGTAAACTATCTAGTAGGAGTTCTTTTCTATTTTGATTTCGCTGTGGTTTGTTGTAAAGGCAAAGTTGTTTAATTTCCTATGTTTAGACTCTGATCATCCAAGGAGGCATCTTCATATATCGCTCTTGGCGTATGTTGTAATAATTATATTTTCTCTGAACGTGGTTCTCGAATCTGGGATTATGTAATGAATTTGGAATGTTTTGACATGGATTGTGAAAGTTGTTTAATGATTTCAAAAAATTTCCATATCCATGTGTTTCTGTTATATTAGTGTCTCTAACATTACCGTATTTGGTCGTTGAGGATAAATAACTATGGATGACTGCATCATCCATAGCCATTAGTTTTGGGACCCCAAGTGAAGGATGTTACAAGTTGGTATCAGAGCATAGGTTTATGAAAACTTAAAATAAATTTAAACCTAAACGATTTTTAAAACATAATTCAATGAACCAGAAAATAAGATCGGGGTTTAGGTTAACGCTATAGTAACGTACTTGTATTTGATATACATACATACATATACTATATATATATAAGTACGTGTTCCCCTCTTTCTTAGACCGTTCATATGTATCTTACTAAGGCTCATATGTAGATTTACGAGAAAGGAAGATATGGAGGCAAGAAACGGAAAAGGAAATCTCGGTGGAGGAAACACCACAACAAATGGAAATGTTCGACCTACTAGGAGGAACCTGGGTCAACAAACAAATGCTAATCAAAATGCAGATGCCAATGTATGTGCTGGAAATCCGCCAGTGGATATGGGGATGACGTATCAGTTCTTCGTCAATCTGATGCAAGCAGGAGTTGCTATTGAAGTTGCTGAGAATATTGGAGGAGCTAATCCTGCTGCTCCAATTGAGAATAATTATGCTAAGTTGAGTGGGGATTACACCAGTCTTGGTGGGAAGTAGTTTGTGGGAACGGAGGATGCCATAGAAGTTGAGAATTGGCTGTTGCATTATGAGAGAATCTAGGCTGACTTGGGATTAAATGATGAGCAGAAGATAAGACTAGCCTCTAGGCAATTGCAGGGGACAGCGCTCCATTGGTGGAATAGTGCTACTGCCGGAGTTCCTGAAGAGGAGTTGACTTGGACAGAATTTCGTAGGAGATTTGAGTAGAGATTTTTGTCTGAATTTGCTAAGTCGTCATTGTTAAGAAAATTTATGGATTTGGTGTAAGGAGAGATGTCGGTAATTGAGTATACCACTAAGTTTGATTAGTTGTCCCGATATGTTTATGCTACTATTGACACCATCATCAAGAGGAATGAGAAGTTCATTCGAGGATTGAGACCCGAGATTGCTAGGGCAACCCTGCCACATCTTCGTGATCCTTACAATTTTTTTGTGGAGATGGCAATCCGCCATGAGGAAATGCTTGCTATTTGTAGGAAGGAAAAGCCGGTTGAAACCCAGGGTCCTCGGGGAAAGAAGAAAAAACTCTTTAAGAAGAAGGGAACCCAGAAGGGAGAGGTTGACAAGAAGGCGAATGCTAATCTGGTTTGCTTTAAGTGTGATAAGAAAGGTCATTATTCTCATGAGTGTCGTACAGGCAACGGAAAGAAGGCTGCAAATAAGAAGGGTGTGAACTGCTTCAACTATGACCAGGTGGGGCATTATAAGAATCAGTGTCCAGAACCAGCCAGGGCGGACAAGGGAAAGGTCTTTGCTATTGGACCATCATCTGTTAGGCCAATTGCTGCTGAGAAAGGAAAGACCATGATGGAAGGCACACTTTTGATTCAGGGTATACCAGTTAGGGTACCATTCGATACCGGTGCATCACATTCATTTATATCTAAGTGTTTGGTTGATAGGTTATGCTTAGACCCACACACCTTGTTACTTCCTTAAGGGTTGCAAATTCGATAGGAAGATATGCAACTCTAGGGATGAGATGTGACCAGTTAGAACTTGATTTGTTAGGTCATAAGTTTGCATGCAGTCTGTATGTTTTTGATTTCGTATATTTCGGGATCATTTTGGGTATAGATTGGTTGGGTAGATATGATCCTAGGATATTTTGCTAAGATAAGGAAATATCGTTGAGACACCTTGATAGTCATAACCGAATCATATTCTCAGTTGAGGATTCTAACTGGAGGGCTTATGCTTTGTTGAATGCTATGAAGGTAGAAGAAGAGTTAAGTCAGGTTCTAGTGGCAAGAGAATTTACAGATGTCTTTGAGCCGGTTACAGGACTATCACCGAAATGAGCTGTTGAGTTTCGAATAGATCTTCTGCCAGGATCCAAACCTCTAAGTAGACCACCTAGTAGGTTGGCACCGACCAAGATGAAGGAATTGAAGGTGTAGCTAGTGGATCTAGAAGGGAGGAATTTTATTAGACCAAGCAGTTTGCCTTGGGGAGCGGCCGTGGTGTTCGTGAAGAAACCAGATGGGTCGTTAAGGATGTGTATCGACTATCGTAACTTGAACGAGAAGACGATTAAGAATAAGTATCCTTTGCTGAGGATTGATGATCTATTTGATCAGTTGTGTGGGACCAGAGTATTTTTCTAGTTAGATCTAGCAACAGGTTTCCCTCAATTAAGAGTGACAGAGGACAGTATTCCATTGATGACATTTCGAACCAGATATGGTTCATACGAGTGGTCACTAATGCCGTTCGGGTTAACGAATGCATCTGCTTTCTTCGTGGATTTGATGAACCAAGTTTTCTGAGAGTACTTGGATAGTTCATGTTGGTATTCATAGATGACATATTAGTATACTCTAAGGATGAAAGAGAGCGTGAAGATCATCTTAGAGTAGTGCTTGAGACGCTAAGGCAGCATCAGCTGAAAGCGAAGTATTCCAAGTGTTATTTTTGGAAGAAAGAGGTTAAATTTCTTGGTCACGTGATTTCAGAGAAAGGCTTGTTAATCGATCCAGGTAAGATCGAAGCTGTTAATAACTGGAAGAGACCAGCGATGGTGATTGAAATTAGAAGTTTTCTTGGACTTGCCGGCTATTACCGAAGATTCATTAAGGACTTTTCGCAGAATAGCAATGCCTTTGACTAAGTTAACAAGGAAGGATGTGAAGTTTGTCTGGTCCGACAAATGTGAGGAAGCATTCCTTAAGTTAAAGCATTTGTTGACCAATGCACATGTGTTAATAGTTCTAGATGGAAACCAAGGATTGGTAGTGTATACCGATGCATGTGGGACTGGATTAGGAGCTGTGTTGATGCAAAAAAGTAAAGTTATTGCCTACGCTTCACGACAGCTTAGACCGCATGAAGTGAGATATCCTACTCATGATTTGGAGTTAACTACGGTGATCTTTGCACTGAAGATATGGAGAAATTATCTCTTAGGGGAGAGATTTGAGCTATACACAGATCATAAGTCCTTAAGGTACCTATTCTCTCAGAAGGACTTGAATATGAGACAACAAAGATGGCTGGAGTTTTAGCTGCTTATGATTTTGGTATAGAGTATACGCTTGGGAAAGGAAATAAAGTAGTGGATGCTCTTAGCAGAAGACATTAGAATGTGGTGTTAGCTATGTTGGTAGAATGGAAATATTTAGAAGCCTTGACTACTTGTAGTGTGTAGTTAAGATCGACTGCTAGTTCTAGTCAGAGCACCGCCATGTTGTCCTGTTTAGAAGATTGATCAGTGTTGATCAAAAGGATTTCTTCTAAGCAGAGAGAGGATCCATTATTAGCCGAGAGGATTAGATGGCTTAAGGTGGGAACTAAGATCAATGATCTAAAGGATTTTAGTCTTGACCAGGGGGATGGTTGAGAAAGGAGGGATGGTTGTATGTTCCGAATGTTAAGGACTTAAGGAAAGAAGTTCTTAAAGAATGTCATCGATCCAAATTTACGATTCATCCCGGAGGAACCAAGTTGTATCAAGACTTGAGGGGGAGCTTCTATTGGGAAGGTATGAAGAAAGATGTTGGTTTGTGGGTTAGACAGTGTGTAAACTATCAACAAGTGAAGGCCGAACATCAGAAGCCGAGTGGATTGCTTCAACCTTTGGAGATACCAGTTTGGAAATGGGATTTGAAATCCATAGATTTTGTAGACGGGTTGCCAAGGTCAAATAGAGGAAATGAAAGTATATAGATCATAATGGATAGGTTGACCAAGTGTGCCCATTTCTTTCTAGTTGAGTCAACCAAGAAGGCACCTGCTTTAGCTAAGTTGTTCATGAAGAACATAGTTAGACCACATGGAATTCCTAGTAGTATAGTCAGTGACAGAGATGCTTTGTTTACTAGTGAATTCTAAAAGAGTCTACAGGATGTGTTAGGTACCAAGCTCAAGATGAGTATTGCGTATCACCCTTGGATAAATGGGTAGACAAAGAGAGTCAATAAGGTAATCGAGGATTTGTTAAGAGCTTATGTTTTGGACTTTGGTGGATCATGGGAAAATCACTTACACTTAGTGGAGTTTTCTTATAATAACAGTTATCAGACTAGTATAGGAATGGCGCCTTTTGAAGCTTTGTATGGAAGGCCATGCAAATCAATAGCATGTTGGTTGGAGACCGGAGACATACTAGTCTTTGATCTAGATCTGGTTAGAGAGGCGATAGAGAAGATTGAGTTAATCCGAGAAAGGATGAAGGAAGCTTAGTCCAGACAGAAGAGTTACGCAGATAAGAGAAGTGACCTAGAATTCTCAGTTGGAGATAGAGTTTTCATTAAAGTATCACCGTTAAAGGGTGTGGTATGCTTTGGAAAGTCAGGGAAACTGGCACCGAGATATGTTGGTTTGTTACTAGTTATAGAGAGGATCGGAAAGCTCGCATACAGAGTAGAGTTGCCGAGCAGTATGGTAGGGGTCCATAATGTATTTCTTGTATTCATCTTCGCAAGTATGTGCATGATCCAGAGACTACTATTCCTCCGACAGGGTTGGAAGAGTTGATAGTAGAACCGAATTTGACTTTTGTTAGACAACCAGTTTGGGTTGTAGCGAGAGATGAGAAAAGGTTAAGGAATAAGACAAACAAGTTGGTGAAAGTTCAGTGGAGCGACAACTAGAAGGACTGCACGTGGAAGACAAAAGACAGGATTAGAGATACTTATCCCGATCTACTGTGGGGGTATGTTCTATATTTGTTTTATATAGATTGTTGCTAGTCAGGTAGGCTAATATGGTAGTTAGGAGCTGTCACAGATGATTGCTATGTTTTATATTTAGTCCTTATTGAATTTTGAGGATGGAATTCTTTAAGGAGGAGAGCTTGTAACACCCTTAATTTTTAATAACATTATTTAGGAGATTTAATTAGATAAATTAAATAGAATAATGTAAATATTAGTGTGATAAGGGGATTGAGATTTGAATGTTTATTTAGAGGTCATGCTTAAATAAACATAGAGAATGAGTTTTTGGAACTAGTTTATTAGATAATTAATAAGAGAATAAAATAAGGGAATTATGGATAATAGCCACACCCATAATCCCACTACCCTTAAAATCTCCTTTCCATTTCTTTGCACATTCATTTTTCAAAACTCAAAAACGTAATCCAAAGAAGAGCAAACCGGCCATAACCTAACGAAGGAAAAAGGGGAAAATCAATTAAAGCTAAGCAATCAAGCAAGGGGAATTAATCAAAGATCAAATCTCAAGTTGCTTTTCCTAAACAAGGTGAATAATAATCAAAACCATCTCTATTTTCGTTTTTAAGAGCATTTGATTTCGAGTTTAAGTTTAAATCCATTATGATGATTTTTGATGATGATATGCTTGGATTTCATGATATGTTATATTCAAACAAGTTTGTTTAATATATCTTTTATTCGATTTTAAGGCTAAAATCGTTTATATTGGATTTCAAATGCCATGAGGATTTAATATGTTATGTAAAAAATTATTTTGGAAATGGGTTTAATTTTTATAATTTTCCAACCTATGGAAAATTTATTATGAATTTTTGAAGGAAGAAATGAATATTTGGGTTTAAATTTTATTTCTACGGCTAAATGAAGGAATTTAGGACAGAAATTTTTATATGTTAGATAACATATTAGAAGTGAATTGTTATGATTTTTGGGGATTTTCCTAAGTAATTTTCTATGAAAATTAAATTAAATTATTTGGAGGATTTAAATGTTTTAATTGTTTTGCTTAAGGGAAGGGCTTCTTTGCTAATTACCTCTATTTAGATCTGAAATGAATGCAACGGCTTTTAGAAAAGAATTTGAAATGTTAATGGCAACCAATTAAATTTTTACAAATAGGCAGATTAGTTAAAAATCAATTATTTGAAGAGGCAATAAAACAGTTTTTATATAAAAGTATGGTTTCGCCACTTCCAGTAGTACTTTTCGACCCTATACTTCCACCTCAACCAAGTCTAAACTATTACACAAGGTATAAATGCGTTGGTACGTAGTGGATTGGAGAATGGCGGTAGGTATGGAGTCGAAACCATGCTTTCGAAGAGGTCGAAACCCATTTAAATAGCTTTCGAAGATGCCACTTGCCTTGTTTTCAAAAGAATGCTTTCAAAAGGGTTTAAAATATCTTTCGATGAGGTTTCCACCTTTTTGTTTAAAGGGTAGCTTCCGAATGAGTTGCCTTGTTTTTAAATCAATGCTTTCGAAAGGGTAGTTTGAACCCAGTCGAAAACGTGTTGCCGACCTTATACCTTTCGAATGAATTGAAGTCATCATCTAATTTGAAAGGTGGATTTTGTTTTATAAATATAATAAGCCACTTCCCAAAGCTTTTGAAAGGGCTCCGATAGCCACATAAGAGTTTCGAAGGCAACGGCTTTGAAAGGGATTTCGAAGCTATTCTTCCAAATTTAAGCTTTCGAAAGGATGGTTTCGGAGTCATCATTTTTCCCAAAACTCTTTTTGTATGAAGGTTAATGATTTCGAAAGGGGTACTTTCATCTATATTCAATTTAACCCAAAAGATATATTAAAGATAAACCCAGTGGTTTCGAAAGAGGTACTTTCAAATGGTTTCGAAGCAATGCTTCTATGTATACTTTAATACTTTCAAAAGGATTGTTTTGATGGTTTCGAAAGGTTTTGAAAGTCATATGTTTTGAGTGTTTCGAAAGGCATATGCTTAGTGTTTTGAAAAGAAGATTTGAATGCTTTCGAAGGAGGTTTTCTAATGGTTTTGAAAGTAAAGGTCTAAGGTTTCGAAAGCCTTAGTTTTCAAAACAAAGAACCCAATCTCATTTTTAAATGAAAACCCATGGCAAAATAAATGAGTTTTGAAATAGCTTTTAAGTATGGAGTTTTGAAGAAGCTTTCCTTGATAAAGTAATAGGTTAAAAGGATTAACCATGTTTTGTACGAAAATGATTTCAAGGATATTTAACCATAGTTGTTGATGTTATTATGTTTGCTTCTTCTAATATACATATTCACTGTAAAATGGACTAATAACTGTATTTTGGGGAGAAAAGGCAGAATAACTAATTAGGTTGACCCAGTAGTGAATATAAATTGAGTTAACTCTTGAATGAGTAGAATTGCATCCAGGAGGTCAGGAAGAACAGAATATAGGATGCCTAAATACTGATTAAAGAAGTTGTCAGATAGACTGGTTCATAGTAAATCCATGAAAACTATGTTTAGAAAGAGTTATTGGCAGGGGCCAACAGGTTTGTAGTGAACCCATGAAAACTATATCCGGATTAAGTGATTGACAGAAGCCAATAGGTTCATAGTCAACCCATGAAAACTATGATATGACAGAAGTTATTAGAGATACCAATAGGTTCAGGGAGAACCCATGAATAATGAAGTTATTGGCATGGGCCAATAGTTTTTTAGTGATCCCATGAAAACTATGAAACCGGACAGATAGTCCATAAGCTTTAAATAGGTTATTAGTTAGCCCATGAAAACTAATAGGTTAATAGTAATCCTAGAAATTATAACTATGGTAGATAGTCAAATGAACGGGGATGGAAAATCCAGGATATGGTTATTATAAGTTTTTGATAAGATACTGGTGAGGGGAAAACCCGTTCCGCTAAGCGGCGTTGTCTCACTAGATATCTAAATAGTTTGAGATGGTAGGTTATTTTTCATACCAGGCTTTATGTCCGACTCGATGTTTATGTTTTCCCTTAAACTCTCGGTTTCTCAATTAACTTTGAGTAGTTTGAGAGTTGAGGTTTTTAGGTACCTCTTTACGCGAATAAGCTTCCGGAGACGTGCAGGAGGCAAGCTAGCTAGTAGGAGTTCTTTTCTATTTTGATTTCGTTGTGTTTTGTTGTAAAGGCAAAGTTGTTTAATTTCCTATGTTTAGACTCTGATCATCCAAGGGGGCATCTTCATATGTCGCTCTTGGCGTATGTTGTAATAATTATATTTTCTCTGAACGTGGTTCTTGAATCTGGGATTATGTAACGAATTTGGAATGTTTGGAAATGGAATGTGAAAGTTGTTTAATGATTTTTAAAAATTTCCATATCCATGTGTTTCTGTTATATCAACATGTCTAACATTACTGTATTTGGTCGCCGAGGATTAATAACTATGGATGACTACAACATCCGTAGTCGTTAGATTTGGGTCTCTAAATGAGGGATATTACAGTTCTTTCAATGGGTTCGGTGGTTAGTAGCTACTTAATGAGGAGATGCAAAGGATGAACCTCATAGAAGGAAAGGATAAGGAGGAAAGGAAAAGTAGACATCTAATTGAAGAGGTCTATCTTACAAGTAGGGTTAATAGTCCAAATATGGAAAGACGGTCAAATAGATCGGACTTGGAAATGGATTTTATCTTCTATTATTGTGAAAAACATGGTCATCAGCTGAGATTTTGCAATAAGCTTAAAAAGGAGAAGGGGAGGACGAAGGCATTGAAAGAAGACCAAAATGAACAATAAGATAATAGTAATGATGAGGTGCAATTTGATGAGGAATTTAATGATAATGTCATATGTGTGGATAAAAGCAAAAGCAAAGATTAGGTGCTCGATTCAGGTGCTTACTTCCACATATGCAATCAAAAGGAATCATTTATTGATTATAAAGACCAAGTTGCTAAGGTGGAATCTACCAATGGTGGAGATTTAGATGTTAAGGGCGTAGATTCTGTTAGTTTGAAGATGCATGATGGAAGGGTAGTGAAGCTTACAGGAGTTAGTCACATACCGGAGATTACAAAGAATCTTACTTTAGTAGGACAGTTTGAGGTAAAAGGCTACAACTTTTCAACTCGAGGTGGAGTCATAAGAGTTTGAAATGGTACTAAGGAGGTGATGCGTGCAAAAGGAGGAAGCAACAATGTACACAACTTGCTTGAGAAAATGGTGGAGAATGAGGGGATTTCTCAAAATAGTGTTGGAGAAACAAATTTGTTTGAATCAAGGTAGAACATGCAATGTAAAATCACAAAGTCTGCTTGGAGACCTTAGTGGTATTACAAGCAATTCTGATTTATTGATAATAAGCATGCTCAATTAGGAAGCGTGCACATATAGGTGGTTTGGAGGTTAATCGGTTTTTGGAATGATGATATTTGTTTCCACGGTAATATTGGAGATTGTTTAGAGTTTGAGGTTTAAGATGGAGCTTGGATGACACTTATGGAATGTCGTATCAAGGTGGAGATTTTTAGATTTTGATGATATAAAATTCCATATTTAAGTAGATTTTGGAGATATTTCAGTCTTTGTAAAATTATGACTCAAATTCATTGCCTATTTTATAAATTTTTAAAGATTTTAGAGAGTGATTAATTGGGAAAAATTATTTTTCTCAACTTTTCTAAGGTTTTGGGATTGAGATATCTTCTCAACTTTTGGCTTTCTTTTGTAATAATTTGGTGAATTAGTAAAGATTTTGTTTGGAGGAATTTGTTTATCATTTCTTTTTTCTTTATTTCTTATCTCTTCCAAAATCTAATTGTGTAGGGATCCTAGGAAACCCTAAGACACTGCCATGTTACTAACCATAAAAATTGAACCTTCCTATACCCTTAATTTTCTCCCAACAACGAGCATTCCCACCCAATATAATGGTCGTAGACGAACTCCACCACCACTACCCTCATTACTAAACTAGCATGCACTTGACGCTAGATGAGAGTTGTTATCAACCTCCATTGTTCTCTTTAGATGTCACTTCATATTTGTGGTGTTTGGTGAGGTATAATGTAGTGGAGTTATATAAAGATAAAGGAAGTGATGAGATGTTATTTTCCATTGTACTTAACTGATTGGGCTGCCATGTGGCTTTATCAACTTGATAATTATCCATTAGCACATTGACCCGGTTTGTTGAGAGATTCATTAGCTAGTTCAGGGCTCATATCCTTCGGCCGAGGAATATAATGACATTTTCAAATGTGAAGAAGAGGGAAAAGGAACCTTTATGTAGTTATTTAACAGACTAAACGCAGAAGCCGCTATAGTTCAAAAATCAAATTTGTAAATAGTTCTAATGGCGGTAGTTGCAGGAGCACTAGTAAGACTGAGATTAAGAACGCAATGGAAAGGGATCTGCTAGTGGATCTAGCAGATTTCTACTATCAAGCTAACAGATATTTACATCAAGAAGATATGAAAGCTGAGAATGTCAAAGTTAATGCTGCAGAGGATAAAGGACCATCTAAGGCAGGATCAATAAAGGATAGAGAAAGGCTGATGATAGTTTCAAAGCTCTAAAGTATCTTAAAAGGGAACAAAAGTTTGCCTTTTTTACATATTAACCAAAACCCTAAAGAGGATTAATTTGGATACTGGGGCAAATTCAATACAAGAAACCTCCTAAGAAACCTCCTAAGAAACCACGAAATGTGAGAGAAAGTCTTAGAAATACTATATATTCCATGAGTGGATGAACGCGAGAGGAAGAGTGCAAACACTTGAAAGATCTAATAAAGGAGAAGATTTGGAGCAACTGATTGCAACAATATGTAATTAACTCAGTAACCATAGTACAAAATGTAGTGGTGCCGCAGGTGCAACCACCAACTATGGTGGATGACCCTGGCTGCAGCCGGGGATATGGATCGAGCATGATTATCCTATGATCTGGATGGATTGGAATTCACTTATTTTTCCGTCTTATTTTTCTTTGAATAAACTATACAGGTTTATGATCAGATTACATACACGTGTATGCGACATTGATCGATCTTATAAACATGCTCTGAGTTAAATTCTGGGCATAATCCTTGATTGGACTATTTTCTTAGATTTCTATTGGATGCACTTTGATTTAGATTCTATGAACGATCTATTGATTGATATATAGCCATGACCTCATTTGAACACGATACTTGATTTTTAACATTGCTATGGGATATTGACAGAACTTGGTTATCCCTAATATTTGATACATAGACGGATAGATTATGGTTTCCCCGACTGAAGGGACGAGGTGATGAACTATGAATTACAAGTACCCTCACCGGAGAGTGAATGGATGGGAGTGAGTCCCCTCATCGGAGAGGGGATGGACTCATCTTAAACTTTGAGCCCCATTGTTAGAGAGTGAGTGGATGAGCCCAATATAGATTTACAATCATCTAATCCAGAAGGATTAAAATTTAACTTCAAGGTATGAACACATTTTGATTCAATGACTTGGTTATGATTATTGAATGATTGACCTATTTTATTGCTTGACCATATTATTACTTGACCCGGTTGGACTTACTTATAATGGGGTGCTAGGGAGTACTAGATGATTTATAAGTAATGCTTCAATCAAGACCAATACATCAACTTGATATAAGTTTGCTTCTTGGCATAACTTTAATCTGGTCCAACTTTCTTGTTATGGAATGTTGAAAGATGTCAACTGATGTGTAAGTAATGCTCCGACCAAAATTTCATGATATCATGATATATGATTTATTTATGTCATATGAATCCTAGAGAACGGGGACGATGACGACTCGTGACTGACATTTAGGCAAGGATATGAATCCCTGACCCGAAGGGTCTAGAATGACCTTTGATTTGCAGGTGGATACGTGAGAACTGGGCAATTCACCACGGTTGGTCTACTAGGTAACATGAAAACACAACTAACAATTTGCCAGCATCTATACATGTTCTTGATCAAAACGCGCTTTGTACCAACAAAAGCATGCTTTGGAGGGAAAGTGGTATCGGTAAATTTTCCACGGTCTTGGAATTGATTCGAATCGGTGATATTGGACTACAAAATGATGAAGGAATGAATCAAGAAGCTCGAAAGATGCTAAAATTGAAGATTCAAGAAAACTCAGTAAGTATAGAGGCATTCATATCGGTCGGTACTGATCGACTGTGATTAGTACCGAACGATTAAATGATCGTATTGGGACACACTCCACTCTATCCATATGGTTGAAGTTGAAAAAAGATGCAAGTGTATGATAAGGCATCGATCAGTACAAATCCATATGGATCAATACCATACGATCTTGCTTTCTTCCTTGGAATACCAACTTCAAAAATTAAAGATATACGGTGGATTTAAGGTCAACCATATTGATCGGTGTTGATCCATATGTATCAGTACTGATCGATTAAGGTTATACGAAATCATGCAATTTTACCTGTTCTTGTCGTTGAGACATCAGATCTAAAGATATTTGCTTGTTAAAACTAGATATAGCAATTCTCGTGCTCAATTTTCCTATAAATAAAGATTCTTCATCAACAAGAAAATAAATTTGGCTAATCAGAGATCTAACTTTTGTAATTTGAGATTCATAGTAAATTGAGTGTTTTAGAAGTGATAATAAAATAATTAAGTGGATATTGGTCCAAGATTTTGTCGAACTACTATAAAATAGTGCATCTCTCTTCTCTTTTTCTCTTTGATTTCTTACTTCTTTCATTTATTAACTACGCCATTATCAATTTGGGGTGTTACCCCAAAAAAGAGGCTAAAAACGCATTTGTTTATCTCAGTGTTCTGAAACTATTGCTATATAGATTTTATTTCAAATCATTGACTTTTTTTATATAGTCGGACGCATCAAGTGGAAATTCTTTGTATTTCAATGAATAAAAATAGAGTTAATGTCTGATAAAATATGGTAAATAATAAGGTTATTATAGAAGTCGCTCCCTCTTACAAAATGGAAAAAAATTGCATCCTCTCATTTCACAGTATAAACATCAACAAAATCGATCATGCGACTTGGTAGAATCATGGTTCTACCATTAGAAGTTGCGCAACTCTAATACAGAACAAAGAAACAACTGGCTTCACTTCAAATTTCTCACTATTTTTTCCTTATTAACAACTTTTTTGGCATTCACTTTTTCTTTCACAACCACATGGACATGTATCGCCAACAATCATTACCGCTATAAAGTGACCACCTTACAAGAATGAGATAGAGATACGAAGCAAATATCATAAATATCAAGTAAGTCAAACGAATATACGTTACTTATAATCAATCGCAGGCACGATCCTTTATCCAAAATGTCTTATTTATCAGATTATGGATAGCTTTATTAAGTCATCCTCGGTTATTTTATTAACCTATGTGAGATGAACTTAGACATCTTACCTAAGCTCCGATACTGAAAATGCAACACCTTAGTTTTCGACCCATGTCTAAGGCACCAAAAACGAGAGTGCTAGACCCAAACAAAGGACTCGACTATCCAATAATCATATAATATGATATGTGATATTGCTCTTAACATCAATAAGATTGATTCAATTGTGATATGAAACATATTCAATAACAAAATATCTATCAAAGTGCTATGGAGTTATTGGTTAAAACTGTTGTACTTTAATTATCTCATAATATAAAATCCTATTATTTATATGCACTACTCATAGAGGTGTTCCCTCCAAGTCTCTTTCAAAATACAAATCAACACTAATCTTACTTTATGATATCATTATATAGACAAACACAAGTATATAAATTAGATGGAATGTGTCACACTACCAATGTGCAGGTGACTTCTTGCGTACCCTTACGTGATCAAATCTATGTAGTTCTTTTTCATATCTACTAACTAAACTAAAGGATCAAAGAATCAGCACATATATGTAATATATGATAATAACATACAGCATATGATCAATGTAAAGTAAACAACAACAATATGAATTAAAAAACTCATAACTACATGATTTCATGTTATTCTCTTGCATCAAAGGCTTATCACATATACACATTAATATATAATATATCACCGGCATAATGTAGATAACAACAATACAAGTTAGAAAACTTCTATGCACATGCTCTCCTATAGCGATATGCATGAAATACAGAGGCTAACTGAACCCTCAACACGGACTGAGTAGAATTGTCGTGCATGAATAATTATACAACGTCTATCAATATGAAGTATGTTGATAAAATACATGTCTCACTTTATAGAGCGGACATGACAGGAGTAACTGCATCTTAACATTCCACTCTAATACTATCTAGCACTACAATGATGCCAGCAGACGACAACACAAACAAACCATCAGGTATAGTGGTAAATGTCACACGATACACTAATCTACCCATTTCATTGATATTTTCGGAAATTTGTATGTTATTTGCTTCAGCTTTCACATTATATTCCGTATTTTTTATATGTATATTTTCATATATTGCAATTTTTGTTAAATGAGTCGGTCTGTATATTAAAAAGATGGATCAATTTGACCTATTTGATAAATGGATCAAATAGGTTAGGTTCGGAAATGAATTAGATCGATCTTCGGTCTATCCATGCTTATGATTCAACTCGACCCATTTTATAATCCTTAACCAATCAATCATATCCTATGAATTTCACATTCATCTTCAAAATGTAAGACTAGGATCTAACTCCAGCAATTAAGATTCACGGGTTCCTAAATTTTGTGTCTTCATATCATAACAACTTAACATTTTCTTATCCATTAAATAACTAAAATTATTATTAAGTATTTTTATAGCATTAAAATTTGATGGCCTACATGAATATAGAATTTAAGAACAACTTTGCTCCCATTTTTCAATGATGAGATGACTCATTCAATGGTTTTAGAAACTTCAATAAACGGACCATACACAAAAACAGAAATACTTCAATAAATTTCTTGATATACATATTCATAGCAAACTGCACGTAAAAAGCTTTAATCATTTCTACACATACAGCCTTTCTCAGAAACACAGGAAACGAACAACTCAACAAATAACAGTGAGAGTATATACTGAAACAAAATTTACAGTACAAATACCATGAAGTTAAACAGTCTGATGAAACATAAAATATATGAAAAACAACGGACAAATCTTTGATTTTCATCAGCATAGGAAAAAAATCAAAATCCAACTTAAAATGCACATACAGATGATAATCAAAATTTCAGAATCAACAGCAGAGAAGAAAAGAGGAAGAAAAAAAAATGCAAACGGATTCCTGTAACAAACTTAATACCCATTAAACTAAAAAATTATATGCGATTCAATCATATTATCCACATCAGTCCAATTACATCCATAGTATACCCAGCAATATAAAAGGTCAATCAGAGTTACCTAAATCTTATTAAAAATGGAGTTGACATCTGTACATGCATGGATGATCAGTGGCTTAACCATGCCAAGCTAACTACAGCCGAAAGCAGGTATAGAAGGGCATTAACAGCAGCGGCAGGTGGCTGGCCGCTGGGTTTAGCATCAGCAGCTGGTACAGGTGCTGAGTCTGCTGTGGTGTTGACTACTTTAGGCAGAGGCGGGTCTTCTATATTAGTTGTAGAGAGAACCGGTGCAGGAGCTTGTGCTGGAGAGACAGCTCCGGCTGGAACCGTAGATAGAAGATCCCCAGCTTTGACTGGCAGGATCGTGTATGGAATGTCCGCGTCTGGATTTACACATGGACTCTCTGAAATTCATTATTTTAACCATGTTAGAATCTTGACAGCCACACAATTTGCCTTAAATTCCTAAGAATGCTATGAACTTTATCTTCAGTGATGGAGGTAAGAGTGTGTATATTCACTTTGCTTTTCAAGAGGAGCAAGTAATCAAACATTGTTATAAATGCCCGTATTTGGACTTCAGTTCAGAGATGGACAATTTTGATATTTTCTGTTGAACCATAGAACAGTTTAATACTTCAAAGGTTATTACATATTTATTACTGCATTTTTCCGCTTCTGATCAAAGATTTATGTAGATTTCATGCAATGGCATTAGTACTTACTTAGATAGGCGCTTGCAGTGCCGGGGAACTCAGTAACAAGTCCATCTACCCCCAAGCCAGCAGTGTATGTAGCAATTTCAATCACAGGATCAGAAAAGAAATCGAATGCGACGTTCATGAACTCATTCCTGAACACTGAAACATGAACTGAAATATTGGCCGACTGCATCTCAGAAACCACATTAGTTGTACTTGCAAGGAAGAAGTCTACATTGGTGAAGACAGAAGATCTGACTATGTTCACCGCATCTGCAAATTTCTTGATTTCATCGACGGAAGGTTTGGGGACATCACTGACTGTATCGTCGATGTCAAGAACTCGCTTGTAGTTAGTACTGCTGAATGCTGATAAAACCGATGTGTCATCGGATTGGATGAATACTTGTTGAGTGGTTGATTTGTCGTATGTTGCATTAGTTAAGGCTGATGAAACTGCATCTACTACTCCTAGACCCTTCTTTGATGCAAGGAAGGCAGCATTCTGCACATATGGCAGCAATCTAATAAGACTATGCACCTAATTTAACTAAAATTCCTTGGAATTTATTTTCTTTCAATATTTGAATAAACCATAGGTTACATGTAAACCTCTGAAAAAATATGTGCCAACAACATAGGACTTAATTCAAGTTGGGGGATAACACATACTAATTGTTTTGTTGTGAATTTCTTTGTGGTATATACTCTGTGCTCTAGCTTTGTGCAAATCATCATCGGTTAGTACCCAACTTTCCAAAATAGGGAATTTACATGCACCAACTTGCAAACGATAAATAAATTTAATAAAACTGAGATTTTCATGATTAATATCCTGAGTAACAATCAATGTCCAACACATTATATACTACAACAATGATGCATGAGAACACACAACCCATTCTTACAATGGAGTAAAAGATGTAGGATTGTATATCATTTATGATCTTACCTTTATGTTGATTAGAACACCTTGTAAAGTTGTATTTTTAGCAAAGTCCAAAAACTCAGACAACGCCATCAGCTTGCCTTGATTTTTCGCTGCTGGGTTTCTTGCTAGTCCAGACTGATACAAGGGGCTTACCAACTGAGCTGTAATAGAAACGAAAGCACAATGCATAATGAAACTCAATCTATACGCAATAATATATTCTTATCAAATGTTGGATGAATGACTGAATAATTACGTTTCAAGGTTTGGATCTCGCTCCATGTGAGATCAAACGAGAAAATTCCATTAGTCTTTTGTATTTCAGGCACATTAGATGCCTTTGACATGAAAGTGGTCATAGCAGTCGTATCTCCCATAAGATCAGCTGAATCTAAGCAAAATGGAACTCCATCTTTTGACATTTGAACTGAACAATCAATGACATCAGCACCATCTTCAACTGCTTTTTGATAGGCAAGGTCGGTGCTTCCTGCATATATTCCACTTGCTCCATTGTGTGTTATAATTAGTGGTTTCTCTGATGAACAAGAAATAGATATTTAAATGAGGCACAAAGTGTTTGGTTTCCTTGGCAATCCATGAAATCGATAAGACTGGATGTTAAACTTACTGTTGCTGCGAACAGATTTCTGGTTATGGGCAAAACAAGCTGCATTCAGAAAGGAAAAAAAAATTAATGAAAAAATGTACAAACTTATGACATTTATACATCAAAATTTAAAATGTGTGGCATAATCTCCACACTTCAGGCTACTAATAAAAGAAGTTATTGTCATTTTGAATTCAACACTAGCATTTCTAATGACATCTTCGTGTTTTGGCCAAATAGTCTATAAGGGCTGTACTAAAACAATATATATACAACAACAAGAGATTATGAAATAAAAAAGATTACCTATGGCCTCAGATGCAGTTGAAGGGAAATCAGTAAGCACACCATCAACCGAAAAAGCACCATTATCAACAAATTGCAAATACTCAGCAGTAGGATCATAGCTATAGTTATAGCTAGCAGGAACATCGTTTGCGAAATCAGATGCATAGACTTCAAGTCCCAACTTATGAGCATCTTGTACAAGAGTTGTAGAAGGAGCTAAATACATATCTTTACCAACAGGCCAAATGTAGCTTTTGGGTACAAGTATTCCAG
Source organism: Allium fistulosum (assembly GCA_030737815.1). Lineage (NCBI taxonomy): Eukaryota > Viridiplantae > Streptophyta > Magnoliopsida > Asparagales > Amaryllidaceae > Allium > Allium fistulosum. The sequence goes on from CM060904.1 coordinate 343,833,281, forward strand.
AAGCAAATGACTTTACAGTGTTCAAACTCTTCACAAGAGAGCCATATGTCGATTTTGTTGATGGTTCAACAGCATTTTCTTCTAGAAATCTGAAAATGAGCTTTGTTTTACCGGTTTTGAAACTTGGGCCGATGGATTTCAAGAAATCGATTTCTGGGGAGGAGATGAAGTCGATCTTGAAGCCCTTAGATGAATCTGCTAGGTACCCAGCGATATCTGCTTTATGCTCGTTGAAAAACGAGGTGTACTGCAAGAGGATTTAAGACGAGTTCAAACACTGAGCTACTGATTTCTGATTTTAGATATATTTTTTCAGAAAAATACCTGAAAATTGAACCAAAGCTGAGGTGGCTTACTCGAAACAATATCATCAACCAACGGAATTTGCATTGTCAAGTCAAATACAGATGGGCGAGAAAGAATGTTCTGAGTAGCTTTTAACAAAAAAGCAACGAATCAAATACTGAACTCGACTAAAATGTTTTTGAGGTATAACACAGATATTAAAAGAATGTGCTTACCAGTGACTTTATTAAGATCATCCAGAGTATAATCAACTGAAAACCAGCCACGGATAGCTTGTCCATTTATGGTATAAGTTTTTTGTCCTTTAGGAAAAACTTGAGAGATATCAGTAGAGTTATCCAGCCTCAAATCACTTCTGCAAAGTGGGGCTCCATCTTTGGTAAACTGAACATTGCAGTACAAAACAACATTTGGCAAACTGGATGATATAGCGAACTGATTTGCAAAAGTGCTAGACTCTGGGAATAACCCTGAATAACCTCCTCGTGCTATCACTAATGGTTCACTACCTATAATGTAAACAAGTTATAGTAATCAGCAAATTTAGAACAGTATAAAATTGATTGTAAAAATTGTTGTCTTTTAACCAGCTAGGATGTAGCATTTCACTTTTACAACTCTGTTTAAAATGCTAACTTCACCGTTATTTTTTCCGGATAAAATTAAATTTAACGCATAGAATAGAGGGAAATTACCGGTCAGAGTTTGCCATTTTGAAGGAGCAGGATGATTGACGCCCGCTTTTTTACCAGCGGCGACATAAATCGATAAAAGTACAAAAAACAGCTCCTTTATCATTCTCATTCAATAACCTAATAGACAAAATAATCAAAAATTTGTTGGAAACGGTCCAAATTTAAAAAATAAATAGATTGATCAAGCATACTGCAAATGAAATATAAAACGAACCTGGAGCTGTAAACCACAAAATGAGAAAATTTTCCGAAGTTGATTTAAAAGAGATGGGTCGATCCGTAATTAGATAAAACTGAAATAGAATTTGAAACAAATTTGAGCTGTAAAAAATTGTGGCATATTTGAACTTCTAGATCTATAATTCCTCTCCATCGTTGATTAATTTTAGCAGTTATGAATTTGTAACCCCCCCGACTATGCCTCTATAAATTCAGCTTAATTATTTGGTTTTAGATTTTCGTTTTCTTGTCTACTGGACTAAGATTTTCTGATTATAACTTTCTCCCGCCACATTGTGTAGATTTTATATACTTTAATATCTCTTCCCTGGTACATTGGGATTTTAACAACTCCACTGTTTAGTACCGAAGCTCCAAAATCTGCAGACAGGAATATTGTAGAAAAACATATTTTAATTACATTAACCTCCTGCGTATAAACATTCTATTGTATAAACATAATATTAAGAACATTGACAATATTACCAGAAAATAAACGAAAATATCAGAAGTTGCAGAATATCATATTTAAAGAATTGCAACAACAAAGGTTTCAAATACAGAAATAATATGCAATAGAATAAAACATTTTAATTATGATAAGCACCATTGCTGGATAAATTACAGCAAAAACTGCTACCAGTGGAAGCTGTGACAACTTTGAAGCATCCAATAGTCAAGCACAACGACAATCAACACTTCAGACTAATTTTTCTAATGGAAATAGTTCATTTGGTACATCACATCAGACATAGTAATATTAACATGAATAGTTCTTTTTGGCAAAATCAGTGGTATGAACATCTTGATGAAAGAAAGGGAATATGGAGTCCAAATGCTGCCGCTAAAACAGCTCTCGTGTAGTTCAAAGAGTATCAAGACATAATCCAGACGCCTGAAATCAAAAATACAAAATGATATGTAAACTCTAATAAAAACCATAAAACTCGCAAATTAAACAAAAGAAACACCTTTCTTTTGGGGTTCTCTTTTTTTTTCTTTTTTCTTTTTTGGGCCCATATTATTTCAAATGCCAACAACTTTTAAGGATGTTTAAACTATATTACGATGATCAAATGAAACAGTTTCTTTAGAAATAATCTTAATTATGATTTTTGAACATGTTTCCAAATCTTGTAGCATCTGAAGCAGCCTCATTCAAGATATGAAAGGAGCACAAAAGGAGTACTTAAGACATCAGAGGAGTGCTAAACAAGAGTGCCACCGAAACTTCCCTCGCTAATCAATCATGTGAACAACTATACAAGAAATTCCTCATCTTTAATAATAGTTTAATAGCTTTGGTGTCATATTTTTTTGGTATCAGCGTGAACTACCAAAAACACCTCTCGTATATTATCAAATATTAATCACTTAAAAATAGGATCTAATATTAAACTTCTTTTACAAATTCAAATGCCCCTAAAAACAGGATCTAACAATTAAACATGCTTTATAAATTCAAAACGCTTCAAAAAATAGGATCTAAAATTAAACTTCATTTACAAATTCAAAATACTTCTTTACAAATATACAAATCTTAATATCACTTGAAAATAAAAAAATTTGATTGATTTAAACATATACAATTTACAAGGAAAATAATTCGTGCCGCAACACTCGTAATTATATAGTGATGTACAGTCATGTGTTCACATAAAATCATAAGACCCTTTGCATATTCCATGACTCTTATTTCCTGCAACTCACCCATATAGCCTCATTTGATGTTGAACATCATTTGATCCAGCAGACTAGTCAGCTGATAAATCATCATTTGGTGCTAGTCGGTTGATTTAGACATGATAATATCCAAATTTTACATACAAAAGATAACATAATTGATGCAGCATATATATATAACTTGAGTACTCATTAAATTTTAAAGAGTCATTTGTTAAAGCATTGTTAAAGAAATGGAATTCATGGAGAAAAAGGAAAGAACTTATATAAGACATTTTACCATATGAATCCCTAGAATAGAGGAATTGTAAATACAGTGAAGCCGATAATATTAAGTCTGCCTCTAATTCTATGTATACAAATTGTTAATGGTTCAGGTAAGTTTTAATTGTAAATTTTGGAGGGTCAACTCATGGAAAAAGAATGTATTCTTTGTGGTAAAACCATCAGATGAAAGGACAAAATGTAATCAAATCACACAAGAAACTATTAACCCATTCTTTATACCAAATAGGTGCGTGCAGGTGTGTATGAAAAGTGAAAGTGTGTGTGCACGCTCACGTGCATAGTAAGTCCCTCCTGTTAAAAAAATTTCCATGATTTTGCATGGTAAAAAAATCTCTATGATTTGAAAAACTATAATTTAATCAACATGTAAAAAATTGTTCCGATTAAACCCCAACATATAAGAAATGCAACACCAGTTGAGCGTTAATTTTTGACCTCAAACGGAAAGGAAATTATTTTGTGGGTTATTAAGTTTGCACGCATGCAATATAAAGAATTTGTTAATTGTAGTATCGTATGCGTCATTTATTCTGGAATAGCTAATTTATTTCATTACCTGACTATGCATGCTTAAGCTAATCAATTGTTCAAATAAACTATAAAAGGAATTTATAGCATGATGTCAGAATATAGTGAAGGATTTGGTTTTGTTTACATAAATTTCATGTAAATTTTTAAAGGACAAGAGCTGGTCTATAAAATTGATTGAACATTGGAGAAAAAACAAGATCCCCATTCGATACTGAATGCTTTTTATACTTATGTTGAATGATTTCTGCACTTACTATCCAATCATAAGGAACGTATTTTTCCTCACACTTGTAATCAGTTTGAGAATAACATTGCTCTTTACCATGAAGTTGATTCTCCAAACTGTTAAATTAATCGAAATAATCTAGTGAAAAGGTTGATTTGAAGATAAGTTTATAACCCTAGAAAATTGGCAAAGAAGTGAACATTCCCAATGTTTTAGTTTGTACTTCAATAACTATTATGTCTAAAGTAAAGCAGCTTATAACTTAAACAAAGGGATTGGTTCTGGATAAGAAGTAATTAATTACCATAAAATTTACTGTGTTTTCTTTTCTTTCTTTGTTTGACCACAAATTTTGCCTAGAACATTGCCGAAATGCTTTATGATCAGATCATGCACCATCTTAAGCTTCTCATCAGCACGATCCTGATGCTTTTCATACAATACAGGAATTGAAAGAGAAAGAACTACACCTGCAAACAGAAGAATGAACTATAAGAGAATCTTCAAGAAAAGCAAGAGTTGTCTCCAACTCAATAAGTAATGTTGTATACATGAATGGATCAAATAAAAAACTACTATTTCTTCATAAGTGAACAGCATTTATTCAACTTACAATGATTATTAATAACTAATCATAATTAACAAGTCCAGAGGCATTATTTTGAAGTACAAAAAAATGTAACAATTGACTCTGAATAAAAGTGAATTGCTGCACAATATATCTATCAGTCTAAAGTTATTTATTTTGAAATAAAAATATTCATTTATGTTTTTTCACAGATTATATGTGCACAGTTTATGAAATCTTGCAATGTGGAACAAATATAGTTTAAACTCACCAAAGTAAACAAAGGTATAAAAGCTAAACAAATTTCCAATGTATGAAATAACCCATAATGCCACAATCACCTAGTGAAGCAAAAAAAAACACAAAGGATTAGCTCCATAAAATTCATTTAGCGTTATATGGAAAAACAATAATACCACACCTGTGCGAAAACCTTTCTATCTCTCTCAATGCCAATTTCTCTAGCAACCGACAAAACCCTATTAATCCTCACTCTAACTTTACTCATTGCCTTCTCAACAACCTCATTTGAAATCTCTAAATTCGGGATGGGTGGAGGAGGCCTGAGACAACCAAATTTAGAAGAAAAAAAAACATATAAGCAACAAATAAGAATTACATTTGATTGAACCCTTTTTGTGCTTCTGAATTACACTCTATGGTATTAGGGGTGAAATGCTACGCATCAAGGTCCCGAAGAAGCCTAACGCATGAATGGAGCTATGGTGGACCCCCATAGCCCCCCACCACAAAAATAAAATAGAGGTTAGTGATATATAGCATCTAAATATTGAAAACAGTCGTGAACTCTCAAAACATAAGTTACAAACTGCTGAAGTATGAAATGATACGATAGTAATATAGTACCTATGGAACATGCCCAAAAACCAAACAGTCAACAAATTTACCAGAGTAAAAACATATTCAACAAATTAAAATAAATATATACAAAGGTATTCATGTCAAAAAAATGAAATATAAAGATTGAGCTTCCAAGGGCACCGAAATGCTGCACGCAAAATCAAGCAAAAATGGGAAACCAAAATGCAAGGCAGGTTTCCCCAAAAAACATTCGCTCGATGATGCACATGACATCATAGATTACAAAATGTAAAGAGGGTTCTCCAGACTCCCTTGATGGTTCTCATGACATTGTAGGTTACACTTTCTCACTCAATTCGCAGATGCATACACTCACATGCAAAATCTAGTCAACTAGTGAACAAAACATAGAATAAAATACAATAGGCAATGAAGGAGTTATGTGTTACTAAAAATGAAGTTAACCAAGAAGCAGAACACATAATGTTAACAAATAAAGGGGTATAAGTATTAGTAAATGGATTGAGGGGGTTTAACTGCAATTTAAGGCAATAAGGGGTTCATAATCAAGTGACAAAATTTAGAACATAACCTCTAAGATTTACTAAAAATTTACATATGTTGTTTTTCGTACTTGGAAATCAGACTCTAGATGAACGAGAGTATATTATAAAAAATAAAGTATACCCTACACACCATTGATGAAGCTGGCTTTTAGCCGACTTGACAACCATATGTCAAATTGTCAATAGTAAATGGCGTGATAGTAAAAAGTGTAATTCCAAGTAACTATTGCAGATTTTGTGCAATTGAAATTTCGAAAAATTGCATAGATAGACCATTTAAGTCAGTCATAGGCACCTTTTCTAACTTAATATTATAACTTTCGTTTCCCTAAAAATAAAGCATGCTTTTGTCAATTTGATTAATACAATAATCAATGATGATGTTCAAAGAGGTTTTAGCAAGTCAAAGGGGATCAAACTTGGCTTTTATATATTAATCTTGACAGATTTTTGAAATTATAAACTCCTTTGCTTAATATTAGATTCTCAAATATATCTTAGTTCATATGCTTCTCAAGAACTTGAGATATTTTTTTTATCATGTTTAGCTCTACTCCACTTCACAAATTTGTCTACCGGTAAAATAAATCTACATATCAAGTATAACCATTAAATAAAGCATTTGAAGCTTATCTCTATGCTAAATTTCAAAAATAAAGTGGCACCATGTGAAGATCCAAAGCATAACATTAACAGAAAAGTACAGCATTACCTATTAAGAAGAGCAGCTGACTTGGCCCAGAAGAAGATAATCGTAACCAAAAGCAAAAACGAATTAGCGATCAAAGAAAGCACACTATATCCAGCAAATTCAAACAAGATCCAAAATGCAGTCGATCCGATCGCAATACAAATAGAAGCTGTTCTTTTCCTCCATAGCATCACATCCGCAACTGCAAAATGATAAATATTAGGGTTTGTAATAAAAAAAACTGAAAATGAACGCAACGAAAGTACCGAATCCAGAGCCGAGAACTTGGTGGATGGATCTCTTAGAAGAGGACGAGGCTGATGAAAGGTTGAGATCTTCGGAAGCGGAAGAGGTGGCGGCCATGAGTTAGAGAGAAAAGAGAAGAGAATCAAAACCTTAAAAGGGTGTAAAACAAAATCACAGAGGAACTCCCGTAATTTAGAAGGGAGGACAAATTATGGGGTCTTGATTAGGAATGGCAATGGGGCGGGTTGGGGCGGGTTTTTAGTGCCCCATACCCGTCCCGGATTTTTTAGACCTTGCCCCAGACCCGCCCCGTAGACCCGATGCGGGTCTGGAATTTTGCCCCGTACCCGCGACCCGTACGGGTCAGGGTAGACCCGACCCGCCCCAAGACCCGATGAGTCTCTATGTATTGATTCAAAATTATGTAGCAACGTGCATATATTTACTTGTTTATACTCGTTATCACCAAATATACATGAAATACAAATAACAATGTGTCTATGGGAAGTTAATAAAAATGATGTCTACAATAATAATTCAGAAAATATATACATATGTTATTGTATAATTATCAATGACGCAACTTAATACTCTAATTTTTTATATAGATATTGACTGGGACATTTTAATATCCATTCTAGAATCACTTATATCTAAAAAGATTAATAAATCAATATAGTAATAAAGCGGTTGCATGAGATGTTAGTAGTGCGGGTCGGGTTGGGGCGGGTCGGCCAAGCCCCGACCCGACCCTAGACCCGAAGTACTCAAGAACGGGTCACGGGTCTACCCGCCCCAATGACCCAATGGGGCGGGTCTTGACGGGCCAAAACAGGGGCGGGTCGACCGGGTTTGGATCCTAGACCCGCCCCATTGCCATTCCTAGTCTTGATTAACATTGGGTAGATGCTAAACGCACCGAGGCATTATGCTAATGAAGAGGAGAACTTTTTTCTTTTTTCTTTTTTCTTTTTTGACACCATGGCCGGCGGCGCCGACTGCAGTGCCATAAGCACAAAACCTGATGCCTTTAGCACCACTTTAACATTATGTGTTTTGGTGTGATGCTAAAAATAATTCTACTTCTATTATCTATCAATTTCAGTTCTAAACATTGTTATGGTCATCAAAATTTATTTTCTCATTTAGTCCTAAAAGACCGTAGCATTTTCCGTCAAAATTCTACGAAAACGAAATTGTCAGACAAGTCAAAAAAAATCTATATTTTTGTCTAATAAATAAAGACACATTAAGGTTTAGTGTATGATCCTAATTTTGATGAACATGAAGTGTTCAATCAAGAAGAAAGATGAATCAATCAACGAGATCCAGATTCAAACCAAAGTTAGGAAGAGAAAAACTTCAAAAGACGAGTGAATTGATTACTACTTTTATGATGATTATAAATAATTAAATTCTTTATAATTCTATATGAGTTGAAAATAAATTTTTTGAATTTGAATAATGATTCCAACTTGGATCTATTTTGAATTGCAATTTCAATTATGAATTAAAATGAATAGTGAGGATGTAAAATCTTAGTTAGTTTAATTGAATAATTATTGGAAAGAGGAAAAAATGAATTAGTGAAATTCATATCAAATTCTATGAAGTTAATCTTTATCTCTAATGTTTGGATAAATCAAATACTCTTTTACTTCACATTGAATTGATTTTGTAATTTGAAATATACACAGATCATTAGAAGCACATACATAGTTTTAAATAAAATGGTGAAAATACACGTATAAAATCGTGAAATTAACAAGTTAAATTTGTGTAAACTAAGGTATGAACTATACACAAAATTCTAGTTGAAAACAAGTCCTTAAACCTATATTTGAAATCACAAAGAACACGAATGAAACAACAAAAATAAAAAAACTTTAAAATTTGGAAAATCACAAACCAGACGTCTGAAATAGAGGTTAGATGTCTTGATTTCAAAAAATTCCAATCCAATAACGACTTGTTCGAAATTGACACGATTTGGAGGTCTGAACCCTTTTTCAGACTTCTGTGATTGAAGTCAGACGTCGGAAAAAGAGAATCAGACGTCTAAATATCTGGAAAACATTATATATATATATATATAAGTGAAGATTAGACATCTGAATTAGAGGACTAGACGTCTGAATTATTCCAAAAAGCATAAATCGAACCTAGACCTGGTGCAGGTCAGGTAGGGCGAAGTAAGGGACATGTATTCCACATTATCAACTATAAGGAGTTCGCATAACTTCATGAAGCAGGTGCAACGATTAGTATCACTTCATGACCGACGTAGCGCGGTACTCGACAGGACAGGCGTTAGCCACGCAATTAAAAGCTCTTATTGTTACTAAGGTACCATGGTCGAATGTTAAACATATAGGAACCAAGAAAGGGAGGTGGGGGCATCCACAATAGTAGGGCTACACGGTTGGGCAATGGTTGGATCTATGGGGAAACCACTATAGTGATTTTTCTGAATACTTCAGGTTGAATGATTCAGAGCATATAACACGTTTACCATTGAGATTTTGACACAAATGCTTAGGTAGGTCATAAATTGTCGAGTAGTATACTCGGCACGAGCCGTGCTACTACAATATTCATTCAGTGTGTAAGTGCAAATATATGTAGTTTGTCATTTAGGAATGTCACTACAAGACGCATCAAATAGCAACGGGACGGTCGATGACCGCCGACAGCTACGTTAATAAGTGTCGATGGCTAGCGACGACTAGTTATTATTTTAATTAACCGATTAAATAATTAATTCTTTTAAATTCTTATTACGCTTTAAAAAAATGTTAAACATACTAATTTAATTCCTAAAAAATAAAACTGATATTTAGCTTAGCCTTTCAACCTAATGATGGCTTGTCATCGGTTAAATTAGTATTTTAGATAATCTATCTTCGTGTAATTTGAATATTTATCGTTATTGAAAATCTAACTTGCACGACCAATCTATGCAACTTTTAGTCGGTCCATTATACAACTTCGATAAAGTCGATTACGTGCAATATTTTTACGAATTAATTTTTTTTTAAATGGTTGGGTAATTAATTATGAATTTTTAAATGCATTTAGTATAATAAAATTATATAAAGTAAAATATTCGGTAGAAAAATAACTTTATTTGATCTTATGTCGATCTAAAGTATTGTGGGCCTATTTTCAAAATTATGATTAAAAAATAAACAACCGTAGGGTGTCGATCTTGAATTTGAAATTATAGCCATTAGCATTCGGACTAAAATTCCTTCGTTCGAATGCCAGATGACCTTCAAATGAGACCAAATTCGAACCACTAATGCTTTGTAAGTGTTATACATGCTTCTGGCAAAATGACTTGTTTCAAGCTAAACTTTTTTCCCGACCATTTTTTAGGAATCCAACCGTACGGATTGGATTAACATATTACAAAGTATCGGCGGTTCGAATTTGGTCTCGTTTTAAGGTCGTCTGGCCTTCGAACAAAGGCTTTTTAGTTCAAATGTCGACGAATGGCTATAAATTTAAAATTTAAGATCGACACCCTACAGTTTTTATTTTTTAATCATCTTTTGGAAATAGGTCAACAATACTTTATATCGACATAAGATCCAATAAATTTATTTTTCTAAATGAATATTTTATTTTATATAATTTTATTATACTAAATATATTTAAAAATTCATAATTAATTACCCAACCATTTAAAAATATTTTTTAATTCGTAAAAATGTTACACATAATCTACTTTATTGAAGTTGCATAATGGACTGACTAAAAGTTGATTCGATTGGTCGTGCGAGTTAAATTTTCATTAACGATAAATATTCGAATTACACGAATATAGATTATCGAAAATACTAATTTAACCGATCACAAGTCGTCATTAGGTTGAAAGGCTAAGCTAAAATTTCATTTTTATTTTTTAGGAATTAAATTAGTAGTTTTTAACATTTTTTAAAACGTAACAAAAATTTAAAAGAATATAAAAGTGAAAAAGAAATAGACATTCGACGACAGCCGTCAGTATGTCGAGTATATAGAATAGCGCTTCCTTCTTCTTCTTCACTTTTCCTACTCCTCTTTTTCTACAAAAACGAAAAAAGTAAAAAAAATTATCTCCAACCGCCGCTACCCCCGGAAGTCGTTGTCGCTGTCGTTGTAGGCCGCCACAACTCGACGAATTCTCCATTTCTTCCTCAATTTGGTAATTTTAAAACCCTCAATTCAGATTTTACCTAATTTGATGTGGATATGGTTGATTATTGGGTACAAATGTTGCTAATTAGTGTATTTGTTGATTTGAGGATATTAATTTGGGATTTAATTGTTTAATTTTAAATTCTAAATTTTAAACTAGGGTTACTGTAAAATTCGAAAATTAGTGTATAATTATTGATTAATATGTATGTTGATTAGTGCATGCGATTGGTTATTATAGTTCAGAACAATTTTAGGGCTAATATTTATGCTTAAATAGTGAATATGTGGAATATAAGCTTGTGGTAGAACATAATTCTATGTTAATTAGTGCATGTGTTAATTATAAGTGTTAGTGGTAAATATAAACTAAAGGTATTTTTAGTGATTAATTATTTTTAGTGCATACATGTGTATGTTGATTAATATACATATGCTAATAAGTGTATGTGTTTTGAAGTAAACTTAAATAATAAATTGCTTTTGAAACAAATATTCAATTAAATTAAATTTGTAAATATTAAGAGATAAATATCAATGTTATGTAGGCACTGTAGGAAATGCGGATTATAGATCTTAAGGCTGAATTAACACTAGAGCGGGGGTGAATAGTATTTAATCGATTTTATGGAATTTTTGAAATCTTTTCAAATTAAACACATACAGATGCAATTTCACAAAACACAGAGACAATCACAGAATCAGAGACAAATGCAAATAGTAAATAAAAGCAATAAAGGAAAGAACACACCGGAATTTTATACTGGTTCGGAGTTACCCTACATCCAGTCCCACACAATTTCTTATGCAGATTTCTTTTCAAATATAATGTCGATATTTCAACCTCGATTTCAAGGCCACGAGATACATCCTCTTGTCTCCGAGTCCAGGGCAAACTCCCTTGATTTAACCAGGCTACAAGATCACATAATTGATTTACGGGCTACAATCATACCCAATTGATTTACAGGCCACAATCACACCATTTCCAATCACACTTTGATAGAGAGAGACTCGATACACTTCGATCTTTAATTACAAATGATCCTATAACTCTGAATAACACTAAGATCTTTGAGAGAGAGTGGCAGAGAATCAAACTAGAGACAATCGAGTTTGATTCACTTAGAATTTCGGTAGAGTTTTGTTAAAGCATTTGAAATGTAAGAGAATATTTGAGTGGAGAAGAAGGAGTGAAGAAATGAAGAAAAATTAACTTAAAATTCGTTGAAAACAACTGGTACTCGAGATTAACAGAAGTATTTTTTATATCAAAACTGATTGCAACAAGGTTAATGCAAGTCCTCCCTAATATCATATCGCAAAATCAAGTTACCTTCCTTCCTAACAGAAGTATTTTTGATAACATTCTCCTTGCCCAAGAGCTTCTTTGTGGGTACTCGAGATTAAATGCTCCTCCTTCTGCTATGTTAAAGCTTGACATCACGAAAGCTTACGATTCCATACACTGGACAACCATTGTGCGTATAATGGCCTTAATGAATTTCCCTAAGCCTTTTGTTGGGTGGGTGTATGAATGTATTTCAACTGCAAGATTTTCCATTGTTATTAATGGACGACCGGTAGGTTATTTCAAGAGTAGGCAGGGTATAAGGCAGGGTGATCCGATCTCATCTTACTTATTTCTGCTTGTGATGGAAGTGCTCTCTAGATATATGTTAACCAAGTACACTGCTGGCCTGATCAGGTATCATCCCAAGTGCAAGCTAACAAATGTAACAACTCTGATGTTTGCAGATGATATAATGATTTTTACTAAGCCTCATCTTCCCTCGATCCAATGTGTTATTACCACCTTGTCTGATTTTTACTTGATGACTGGTTTGCATCTCAACTGTTCAAAATCTAGTATAGCTACTGCTGGGATCTCCTCCAATCTATCCGCTGACCTGATGCAACTCACTGGCCTTCAAAGTATGGTATCTAATATGACATATCTTGGCCTCCCGCTCTTAACATCTAGATTGAAATTTGCTGATTGCCTCCCCCTGTTCACCAGGATAGTGTCCTTACTTGACAGGTGGTCTAACAGATACTTAACCCAGGAAGGAAGGCTTGTTCTGATCAAATCAGTTGCCTTTTCTATGATTGTTTATTGGTCTAAAGCTTTTGTCTTGCCTGCTAAACTTTTGTATCAGGTAAGAAGGGCAATGCTTAGATTTTTTTGGACTGGCTCCATCAATAACAGGAAGCCTCTCCCTTGTTCTTTCAGTCTTTTTGAAAAGAGGTTGAATGAAGGAGGGCTGGGAGTTATAAACGTTATCAACTGGAATATAGCTGCTTTCAGTACTCATTTAAACTCCATACTTGTCAAGAAGAATTCTGGGTGGGTAAATTGGGTCTGGGCTCATAGAATTCGTAGGGCAAATTTCTGGACATTGCCTACTCCACAATCATGCAGTTGGTCATGGAGAAGGATTCTAGGATTGCGTGCATCTTTGCTTCCCCTCATTGTTCATAGGATGGCAAACTCATCTTCTGTAAAATTTTGGTATGATCCGTGGGTTGCCAAAGGTGTTTTATTGCATACTCTTCTCACCTATCAACAGATACAACAATCTGGTATTCCTAATGATGCCAAAGCAGTGGATTTCATTAACCAAGGTTATCTGCAGATTCCATACTCTTCTAACCAATTCATAAGGTCAGTTTGGACTGAAATACAAAGAAACTACTACCCTATTGTTGATTTTGATACTGTCCATTGGAATGCAAAGCCTCATTCTGTCCCACTAGTGTATAAGCAACTGCACAGCCTCAGTAACCAAGCTTTTAAATGGAGTAAGGTCATTTGGACTTCTGATTCAACTCCAAGGGATAATCTGATGTTTTGGAAAGTTATTCAAAATTCATTGTTAACTAAAAGTAAGTTGATGGAGATGGGATATGATACTGGGTTGTCTTGTGTTTTCTGTGCAAATGAAGCTGAGACTGTGCACCATTTGTTTTTGCAATGTCCCTATACTATGATGCTATTTAACAGGATGATGCAGGTTGCTGGAAGTAGAGTGTTGGCCGGTCCTAGGTCTATGGATTTTGACATGATATACAAAGCAACAAGGTGGCGAACTATGAAAGCGAGATGCCTTACATTTTGCTTGAAGAAGTATATGACAATAGTGTGGTTTGAAAGAAACAAGATTTGTTTTGAAAAGAAGAGGAGGGATGGGCATGTTTTATGGAAAGTTTTGAAGACTGATATTTTTTTAGCTCTGAAGATGCAACCCTCTTTTCCTTCGATATTCAGAGATGCTTGGAGATAGCTAGTGTTTCTGGGTTGTCGATTGTATTGTTCGCTTTGTGTGTTTGTATTCCTTTGTTTATCCCGGTGGTTTTTCTTTTTTGCTGCTCATTTTCTTTGGGTTAGCTTTGTATTTTATTGTTTTTCTGGCAATAAAATCAGGTAGGGGCCCTGTTAACCCCGCTAGCCTTTGCTATAAAAAAAACAACTGGTATATATAGAAGAACAACAGTCATGTTCATTCGCGAAAGGTTATGACGAATAGACACTTCTTTTGAAAATTTGAAATTTGAATTCTACGGTCACCATGTCGACATGGGGGATGAGGGATGTCGACATGCCTATGTGAATTTTGAAAATTAATTTTTCTTTAAAATGATTTCTATTCTAAAACTTGTCAAAATAATTTCTAATCTTAGTAAACCATTTTGAATATAGTTTAAACTTATAAAAGAGATTTAAAAAGTAATCTTAAAAATATATAATCTATAATATAAAAGTAATAAAAGCTCAATATAAATATTTTGAGATTAAAGCTAAAACCATTAAAACCAGAAGATAGTTTAAAAACAAGAAATGATTTTGAAATTAGAAAATAGTTAAGGCTAAAATATTTAAACCTAGAGAGATAACTTTTAAAAAGATAGTTTTGAAAAAAAATCTTAAAAATAAATAATTTTGAAAATTTCATGGATTCCGTTCCACTAGAGAAGGTCGTGGGTTCCATCCCACTTAAGAGGTCATGGGTTCCATCCCACTATTAAAGCGAGAAGATGGATTCCAAATCCGAATAAAGATTTTAGTGCTATTATAAAGTTTTAACATAAATCTAGACTCTATTACTTATCTTGATATCTTGAACTCTTGATACTCATGAGTCTTCAATCTTGATTTCTTCAAACTTGAATCTCTATACTCAGTCTTGAATCTTTATACTGTACAGTCTTCATTCTCAGTATCTGTATATATATACCCTGCATATACATATATATCTAGATAAGAATATTAGTATTTATATTTTATAACAAGTCCTAAGGTTGTTGTCATCAAAACCATCATCTCGGGAACTAACAATCTCTCCCCTTTGATGATGACAACCTTTGTTTATAAAATCTTCTCCGCAAACTTCGATTCTACTCTGACTCCCCCTTATTCCAACAACTCCCCTTTAATCTACTAACTCCCATTTAATCTAAGCCTATCTAACCTATTTTATAATTCTCCCCCTTGTCATCAACGAAAACTAATCCTAAACTTCATACTCCCCCTAAATCTTATACTATAGCATCGTATACTAACATAGTATAATAGAATGTAAATGAGACAGATAATAATATGAGTAAAATATAGTAAGGTAAATGTGAGAGATATGAAAATTTTAAACACAATCAATCATTATATACATCATGTTTTTATCAAACTACCCCACACAATATTCAAATCAATCCAAATCATACTAAATCAAATCAAACCAAATCAAAGTAAATCAACCACATAGGTTAAATCAAACATTTCTTGGAACTTCAACCCATCCTTCTTCACTAAAGATAGGATCTGCTTTTATAGCATCCCATTCTTCATTATCTTTGTTCAAAGTTCATTCTGGATTCGCTTCAAGTACTTCTTTGTTGAGGGCTAAGATCATCCACCGAATGGCATCGAAATGCCTTTATTGTTCTTTTATCATCTTCATTTGGCTTAATTCTAAGTGATGTTGATTACGAAAGATAAAAGTAAGTATGTAAGGAATTGAGAGTTTCCTCAAGATTCTCACTTAGATTATGAATAGGAGAGGCCATTTTTTGATAAAATATGAAGAAATTCAATAAAAATAAGGAGAATTGAAAATATGCATTTTTCTGGAAGAAACGGGTATTTAAAGAGTTAGAAAGTCGTTTGAAATGAAATGACACAAGGTAGTTATGTCAATTTCAATTTCAAAACAAAAACAATTTTCTAGCTGTTACATATCGACATGGGGGGTAGGGGGATGTCGACATGCTCCATTTTATTTTGGCAATTTGCTTTGTTTCTTTATATTATGTACAAGTCTATAGATATAAACTTATATAATATAATAACAAGCATTCCAGAGCTAGTTTAGAGCTAATAAATAGAAAATAAAGGATTTTCATTCATAAATTTAGTTAACATTACATAAACGACACATAACATTAACTAAAGAGAGATACAAATTAATACAACATGAAATGAAACTAGTATTAGTTAGAGGATGATGAAGATGATGATAATCTAAGCTTGCGACTCACTTTCCCAAAGAACTTGTTCATTCTGGTGGAAATCTTGTCCAACTTTTTACTAACGGATCTTCTGAGAATTCGTTGGTTTTCCACGATAATCTTTTGGTTTTTGAAAAGTGTTTTGTTGGATGGATTGTTAGGAGTGATGGGGTATTCAATGCTTTCCAATGAAGTTTCTTCCTCCTCCTCTCCTTCTTCTTCCTCCTCCTCTTCTTCTTCCATCTCTTCATGAGCCAACCTTTCATCCTTTTCAGCAAGTGTTTCATATGGTTGAAACACAAGTGGAATTTTCATGAGAGAGATATTAGCATGGTTAAACACTTTTCTAGAAACGAACTCCTCTCTCTTATAATCAAATCCAAAATAGTTAAAAATCCGAGTAAGATAAATCCCATGATATAAACCGTTTCTCCTAAAGTAAAATTTTTGGGACGAAGTTCATCCAAAATCACTTGCGCCCAATTAATGTCATAGTGCCCATAAATAGAAAAAAAATGCCTTACAAACTTTTAAAGTAGGGTGATTGAAATTTCCCGATCTTGGAGTTATGGTATGTTGCAAAAGAAGGTTTACAATTCTAGCTTTAGGACGGAAATTTCGGTTTATAAACTCGAAGTTACCATCTCCTTCAAAAATGTGATGAAATGTCTCACGATCATGTTCATCAATTTGAAAATCCGGAAGATCCATTCCCATATACTGAAAACCAAGAATGTTACCCAAAATTTCACTATTTAAAACAATACACGTTCCTTTAACGCTACTCCACACTTCCCCTTCATTTCCTTCATAAAAACCACGATTCAAATTTGCATAAAACATTTTAACAAGATTAGGATAACAAACAAAATCATTTTGAGAGTCATCAATTAAACTAAGAATTTGATTCTCTTCGAAAAGAACATTGAGTTCATACGAAGGAAAATCACAAAAGATAGAAAATTTTCCCGTATGGACTTTTCCAAAGTTTACATAGCTTAAGTAAGCTTTGAAAGCTTCCGGATCATTGTAGACGAACTCTTTGATGGCCTTGGACAGTCTAATGGTGGATGGAGTGCTTGAGGAAGCCATTTTTGAAGAAAGTAGAGAGCTTGAGAGTTTGAAAGAGAGTTTGAATTTTAAAATGAAAGTGAAAAGATAAGATAAAGTTAAGAAGATAAATAGATATCCAAGAGTCATGTTCTCTGGTCAAGAGACACCTTTTTAGAGCTTTGGAGTTGGTGAAAAGGTGGAGGAAAATTCAAAGTTTTGAATTCAAATTTGAATTTTAAATTTCTGGAGGGATGTCGACATGGGGGGTAGGGTCATATTGACATGGGTCCTTTAATTCATATGACTTATTTTTCCTATTTTATTTAATATATATATATATATCCTATAAACTAATTTATATTTTATCTGAAATAATATTAAATATAATAACACTTTAATATTAATATTTTAATATTAAAATATTATTAAAATAATATTATTTTGAAAATCAAAATTTTAAATTCAAACAACAAGCAATTTGAAAACATGCAAACAATCAAACATTCAAACAAGCAATTTTAATCAATATAATTTAAATACGTATCTATTTTTAGATCCATATTTCTGAGATTATCAGATTCGTGAATAGTTGTAAAGCACGTTTGAATTTTCAGTCTCTTGATCTTCATCACTAGAGGATGAGTCTGAATCGTCTAGTGTAGCAGTATATGCCCTCTTTCTTTTCTTTGACAAATCATTACTTGGAGGAAATTTCTGCTTATCCGGATGCGGACAATCTCTTTTTAAGTGGCCTGGCTTATCACAATTGTAGCATCTGACGTTGTTGTGGGTCTCATTATTACTTCCAGAATTCTTGTGATCATTTCTCTTGTAGTTGTTCATCTTTCTGTATTTCAGAAACTTTCTAAAATTCCTTATCATCGAGGCTATTTCTTCATCGTCGTCACTGTTTGAGTCTGAACCATCTGTTATTGCATTGAACGCTATTGACTTCTTTTATGAGGCCTTGCTTTCTCTTCTCCCTTGCATTTGTACTTCAAACGACATCAACTTCCCAATTAATTCTTCAATTTTCAGAGTACTAATATCATTAGCCTCTTCAATTGCTAGAGTCTTCCAATCCCATCCGGAGTGAGTAAATTCAGAATTTTTCTAACTTGATCTTCTTCGGAAAAGTTCTTTCCTAATGCAATTAATGAGTGCACAATGTCTTGAAACCTACTGTACATGTCTAAAATGGACTCATTTGGATTCATCTTGAATAATTGAAACTAATTGGTCAAAATGGATATTTTGGTATGTTTAACTTTGCTTGTTCCTTCATGAGTAACTTGCAAAGTTTTCCAAATCTCATATGCAGACTTACAAATAGACACTCTATTAAACTCATTCCTATCAAGTGAACAAAACAGAATATTCATGGATTTGGAATTGTTTTGTGCAACAGTCTTTTGCTCAACAGTCCACTGTGCAAAATTAGTTGTGAGTTCAATGTACTCAGTTTGTGTGATATTCCAAGTGTCTAATCCTATTGATTATAAATAGATTTTCATCCTACATGCCCAATATGCATAGTTACTGCTATTAAAAAGTGGTGGTCTAGCAGTAGACTGACCCTCTACAAATGAACTAGTGATAGTGTTGACATTACCAGTGTTGGCAGCCATTTGAAATTTTTTCAAAAATCAGATTATGAAAACGTTGAAAACCAATGCTCTGATACCAAATGTAGGAAATGTGGATTACAGATCTTAAGGTTGGATTAACACTAGAGGGGGGTGAATAGTGTTTAATCGATTTTATGGAACTTTTGAAATCTTTTCAAATTAAACACATACAAATGCAATTTCACAAACACAGAGACAATCACAGAATCAGACACAGATGCAAATAGTAAATAAAAGCAGTAAAGGAAAGAACACACCAGAATTTTATACTGGTTTGAAGTTACCCTACATTTAGTCCTACATAATTTCTTGTGCAGATTTCTTTTCAAATATAATGTCGATATTACAACCTCGATTTCAAGGCCACGAGATACACCCTCCTATCTCCGAGTCCAGGACAAACTCTCTTGATTTAACCAGGCTATAAGATCAACTAATTGATATTCGGGCTACAATCACACCTAATTGATTTACATGCCACAATCACACCGTTTCCAATCACACTTTGATAGATAGAGACTCGATACACTTTGATCTTTGACTACAAATGATCATATAACTCTGAATAACACTGAGATCTTTGTGAGAGAGTGGCAGAGAATCAAACTAGAGACAATCGAGTTTGATTCACTAAGAATTTCGGCAGAGAATTGTTAAAGCATTTGAAATATAAGAGAATATTTGAGTGGAGAAGGAGTGAAGAAATGAAGAAAAACTAACTTAAAATTCGTTGAAAACAACTGGTATTTATAGGAGAACAACAGTCATGTCCATTCGCGAAAGGTTATGACGAATAGACACTTCTTTTGAAAATTTGAAATTTGAATTCTACGGTCACCATGTTGACATGGGGGAATGAGGGATGTCGACATGCCTATATGAATTTTGAAAATTAATTTTGCTTTAAAATGATTTCTATTCTAGAACTTGTCAAAACAATTTCTAATCTTAGTAAACCATTTTGAATATAGTTTAAACTTATAAAAGAGATTTAAAAAGTAATCTTAAAAATATATAATCTATAATATAAAAGTAATAAAAGCTCAATATAAATATTTTGAGATTAAAGCTAAAACCATTAAAACCATGAGATAGTTTAAAAACAAGAGATGATTTTGAAATTAAAAAATAGTTAAGGCTAAAATATTTAAACCTAGAGTGATAACTTTTAAAAAGATAGTTTTGAAAAAAAATATCTTAAAAATAAATCATTTTGAAAATTTCGTGGATTCTATTCCACTAGAGAAGGTCGTGGGTTCCATCCCACTAAAGAGGTCGTGGGTTGCATCCCACTATTAAAGCGAGAAGGTGGATTTCATTCCACAATTAAAATCCGAATAAAGATTTTAGTGCTATTATGAAGTTTTAACATAAATCTAGACTCTATTACTTATCTTAATATCTTGAACTCTTGATACTCATGAGTCTTCAGTCTTGATTTCTTCAATCTGGAATCTCTATACTCAGTCTTGAATCTTTATACTCAGTCTTGAATCTTTATACTATACAGTCTTTATTTTCAATAATTGCATATATATATCATGCATATACATATATATCTAGACAAGAATATTAGTATTTATATTTTATAACAAGCCCTAAGGTTGTTGTCATCAAAACCATCATCTCAGGAACTTACAGGCACATGCCTAGGCTCAATAAAGGCTCAGGCGCACATGTATAAAATAGTTAAAATATTAAATGAAATTCAAATTTTAGTTTACAAAATAAATAAATAAAAAATTTAAATAGTTAAATGAATTATAAAATATGGTCTAAATTTTAATATGTAGTTGGCAAAATAGTAGATCAAACTTGTATAAAAGGCGCGCAAAAAGGCTCAAGGTTCAAAAAGCCCAAGGCTCAAGTTTGCGCCTTAGCTACTTGATAAATATGATGTTAATTTGAAAATAAATGATAAATATTATTTTAACAAATACAACAACAACAAAGCCTTTAGCTCTAAAAATTTTACTTTTGCAAATATTATTTTGGAAAATACAGCAAGAACAATAACAATACATCTCTTGGATGCAAAGTTATGCGTACAGTACAAAAAAGTAACGTGCTATTGAAATTTCTAACATATATATTTAAATTAGGAAAAAGGTTCAATTATTTTCTCGTCCGTGGTTGGATGTATGAAGATCAAACTAGTATGAAAGGTTCGGTGAATGAACATTTCTACAATGTTGTACATGAATTTATTAGATGCGCTAAATCTAATAATGGAAATGACGTAGAAATTCGTTGCCATTATAGTACCTATAAACATTTGAAGCATTGGAAACCAGACATGGTTATAGTGCATTTTTGTCATGTTGGTTTTGTACCAGATTATTATTTGTGTGATCGTCATGGAGAACTTGTTGCACGTAATCCTGTAGTATTAGAGGATGAGTTGAATAACGATTATGTTATGGTGAATCCAATAGAAGATATGGTGAAAGATGCAGCATGATCAGTGTTCCCTACTGTTCATGTTGATGATGAAGACGTAAATGTCGAAGAAGAACTGACCATGGAAGTGAAATAAATCTATGATTTATTGGATGCTGCTAAGAGGCCATTGTGAGATGATTGTAAAAGCGGAACCGAATTATCAGTAACTGCTGAATACATTACTATGAAATCAAAATTCAACTTTACAGAAGCTGGATTTACAATAATTGTACAAGCTACAAAACGACATATGTCACCCAATAATCCGATGTGCGATAGTCACTATGAAGTGAAAAAACTTATATCCGCTTTCGGTCTGCCATACCCAAAGATAGATACGTGTATAAAAGGTTGAATGTTGTACTGAAAAGATGACATTAACCTTAGGAAATGCAGAATATGTAATGAGGAAAGATACAAACCAAGAAAATGGAAGAAAAGAAAGTTTCATATAAGAGAATGCATTATTTACCCATCACTTCTAGACTTCAAAGGTTATATGCATCTTCTGCTACCACATCACATATGAGTTAACACAATGTGAGAACACAAGAAGATGGAACTTTGACACATTCATCTGATGGAGAAGCATGAAGATATTCGATAAGACTTATCCTGCGTTTGCTGTAGAGAGTCGTAATGTCAGATTTGGTTTATGTACGGATGGATTTTCATCATTCTCTCAGTTTGGTAGTAAATATTCATCTTGGTCTATTATAGTTACACCTTATAATTTACCTCTGTGGATGTGTATGAAAACTCTATATATGTTGCTCACCATCGTCATCCATGGTCCTGATCCAACATAAGGAATCGATGTTTATTTTCGGCCATTGATTGAAGAGTTGGAAACATTATGGCATGAAGAGGTTGATACATATGACGTTTCTAAAAAAATAATTTTTGTATGTTTGCATCTGCCTTATGGATTATTGGTGATTTTTCGGCTTATACAATGCTTTCAGGTTGAAGTACGGCTGGTCATCTAGCTTGTCCTTATTGCTTGGAAGAAACACGAGCATTTTCATTACTGAATGAAAGGAAAATTACATGGATTGCCATCGATGTTTTCTCCATGTTAATCATACTTTTAGAAGATATAAAAAAAACTTTATAGCTAACAGAGTAGAGACTAGACAACGACCAACAATTTTATCAAGCCAAGAAATATATGAACTTGTTAATGAATATCCGATGATACATGAAACTGAAGTATGGACTGAAATTCCAAGTAAATCAATAATTCATAATTGATGCAAACAAAGTATATTTTGGAAGTTACCTTATTGGAAAGATCTCTTATTTCGACATAATATTGACGTGATGCAACAACGAAAAAACGTGTTTGATAATGTATTTAATACAATTTTGAATGTTATGGAAAAAACCAAGGACAATTTGAATTCAAGACGTAATATATCAGAATTATGTAAACATCCCGAACTTCATATGAAACCCAATGACAGTAAAAACCCAAAGCATATTATGAGCTAGACAGCAAGCTAAACTTGTGTTAAAATGGGTGGAAGGACTAAGATGTCCTTCTAGGATTTCTTCTACTCTTTGCAGATGCGTTAACTTTAAAAACAATAAACTGAGCGGGATGAAAAGTCACAATTGCCATGTCATGATAGAAAATTTATTACCCATGCATGGTTTTCAAAGAACTGTTGCCCGTAAAAGTATAGTGTTATAATAAAATTAAGTTTGTTTTAAAAAAAGCTTTGTTCGACTACATTAAAAGTCGAGCGCATACGTAAACTTGAAGATGATATCTCTATACTGCTCTACAAACTTGAGAAAATATTTCCTCTAGGATTCTTTAATGTAATGGAGTATTTACCTATTCATCTTCCGTCCGAAGTACTTCTTCGAGGTCCTGTGCAATATGGATGGATGTATCCATTTGAGAAGTAATATTGAATACCCATAATATAAATTTTAATTTCAGATTTTAATTTACATAAGAAATTAAACTGAATTAATTTTGTAACATGTTGTAACGACCCGTAAATTTCAACTGTTTAATAACGTAATTAGTTGAAATTTTGCGAAATTTTAAATGATAAATTTTGAAATAAAAATTTAATATTTGGAATACGTCTAGTTAAACATAGCAACTGGTAAATTTTCGTCCGAAAATATGAAAGTTTATTTCGCGCGTAAATTTACTTCAATTTAATCAGTTAAAAAGCGATGAAAATAAAATGTTTCCGAAACCTAAATATTTTTACATAGAAAAATTCTAAACCATCTTCTGAGCAAGATGTCAGTTTGTCGTTTTTCCAAATTCGGACATCTTTGGCTCCGTCGATCTTATTTTTCAGTGTTTTTCTTGCATTTTCCGCTATTAGAAAATTCGAATTTTTATAATTCAAATCATACCACTGATATCCGTATACCGTTTTGATCGTCTCGTCGCGCTGATCAAAACTGTATATTTATTCGTGATAATTGTAGTCCGACGAAAATCGACGTTTTGTTTAACTGTTTAGGACGGACCGGTTAATCAAATTGCAACCCAAGATTTTAGCCCGTTTACAAGCAAATGAAATTTGATAAATTTCTCTCAGCCAAGGCATTGAAGTGGGGGTTGGGAGCTAGTAAGTTGCATAGGAAATGTGTAACGTTTGGGAGTTTAATGAAATGTTGACTGTCACTAAATTATAAAGTTTAAGTTAAAAGAAAACACTGTTTCATTCAATTCAATTTGCATCTCATCAGATAACGCCTCTCCTCCCCTTTCTCCTTCCCCATTCGCTTCATTCTGTAAAAAAAAAAACAAAAAAAAAAAAAACAAAAAGGAGTATTGGCCGAAACCATGGAAGCACGCACTCCACCCACCCTCCCGCTTCCATTCCCCATGCTCAGACCACCGCATCTGCTCTCCTCCCCACCACGTCAGACCTACACGCAAGCCCTCCGCAAATACCTCCTCCCTCCCATCAACGTCAACCACCACCCGCCTTCCCACGGCCTCACGACCACCCTGCCTTCCACCACTGCACGTGACAGCACCCAGACCATCACCAACCCCTCCAAGTCAACTTCCCATCCCACTGTTCGCTCCACTCCTCCACTTTTCCACCGCCGAAACCCACAACCGAGGCCGTTCATCTCCCTTCCTCTTCCACCTGACGTCCGCTCATCTCACCATAGGAGCTATATTCGTTCCTTTCGCCTCGGCCTGTAGCAGAACAATAGCCTTCCGATTGTTTATTAAGGTGAAAATATGGGCAGTTATATATTTGGGCTATATTCATATGTTTGGATATGTAAACAAATTTTCTTATTTATTTTAAAGAATCTGTGCAATTTATCTTATGTTCACAATATTTTAATGAATGTTAATATTTTATAATATATTTCTTTTCTTTAAATTATATGTTTATAGCTATCGTATATTTTATACATGTTGTTTGTACAAATATGCATGACAGCCTATATATAGGAACTATTTAGTAGTAGCCTTGTTAAAGTGGTGTAGTTTTTAAAGGTGTTGCATGTGAGTATATATATGTATATCTATTAATATATATATATATATATATATATATATATACATTTGTTTATGTTTTGTTTATAACATACGTATAGATTATTTTATAACCATATATGTGCCTATACTCTGTCATAAGTCTTATAGGCTAGCATTTAATTTTTTTTATACCTTTTGTATCTGTGCCCATGATATAATGTTCGGTAGGTAAGCTTACTTATTATGAATAAATATAGTTATATAGATAGTCCATATAATGAATTAGCTTATATAAAGTATTGCTTTAAATCGTAATATATATGAGTCTGCCTGTGTTTTTTTTTTAAGATATTAAACTTATATATGTTAGTATGTATAGTTTATATATATTAAGATGTAAGTCATATGTGACTTGTGGTCTGTAGATGAGTATATATAGGATTGGTCTGAGCCTATTTATGCTCTATAGTATAGTCACTCGCATTGTTTTTGTTTATTTTATGTTAGTATAAATGTTAGTTACATAATTATTGATTTTAAATACACAACATACATGTATATGTCTGATTTTATATATGTGTTTAATTTAAACAATGATTTTGAAACGCATGTATATTTAAAACTAAAAATGTGTTTGAAAACAAATATGATTTTATGAACATAATTATAGATATTGTCCACTTATACAATTTATCATCATCGATCTAGTTCTGATTTGATTTCGTCAATTCCTTGTTATCGGCTGTATACGTCGAAATTCGTGCCAATCTAGCTATGATTCGGAATTCGTGCTTGGATCCGTAACCTAATTCATTGTCCACCCTCTCTAGCCTCGAAAGGTGAGCACTCACTCACGATTAACGTTCTTTTATTTATTAAATTTGATTTTAATTGAAACGACAATTGAAATATGCTGCTGTTAGTTAATTACACTGTTATATATGCTATTGCCTGTATCAGTTCACCTGTGACATCTGACACCATTATCTGTTAATTATTTATGTGATGATAATACAGTTTGGCTGATAATTGATTGATTGTTGATGTTTATATTGGACGTTAAATTGTTAGTGTTAAATGATAAATAGTATGCAAAAATTGAAATGGATATAGGATAGTTAACGATTTTAAAACTGATTTATATGTTAAATTTGATTTGTTGAATATGACCCCTTTTAATTGTTAAATTAATTGACATGTAGAATAGTGATAATTACACTTTGAACCATTGAACGTATATTTGATTTATTGTTGTAGTGTTAAAATTGAAATCGAATGACAATTGAAGAACCGTATAAATATTAGTGTAATAATCTTTAATCTACATGAAATGATAGTGTGGATTCTAGAAATAATTATATTAATTCGTACAAATAACAATACGAATTAATACGATTATTTCGGGATTATTTAAATTGATTATTGGATTAATATTGATTGTTGTTATTGCTTGTTCATTTACTTTGACACCATCCCAGTTATCACACTGCAAGTTCCCTTTGTTATGCTTTGATTTTGAATTGAATTGGAATCGGGTTGAAATGATAAATACCCAAATTGAACTTTGACCTAGGATAGAGAATTAAATAAAAACCCGATTGGTCAATAATTTGATTTGAAAATAAATTGAAGATTTTATTTGAACAAATAATATGGTTTTGAAATGAAGTTGTAATTTGAATTTTAATAAAAGAAAAATGTTAATATATAATAATCTGAAACAAAATATTAACAATGTAATTGATGAAAGAATGTTGTTTAATTTGAGAAATTATTGAATTAAGTTTGAAATTATAATTAAGTTTAAATTATTAAACTTTGAAATGATTTAATAATTAAGTTTGAAATTATTAAACTTTGAAATTATTTAATAATTAAGTTTTGAATTATTTAATAATTAAATAAGATTGAATTATTTAATGATTAAATTGAATTGGATTCTTTAATAAGAGAAATTGAACTTTTGAATAAGTGAATTTTACTTCATAAATAATTGAAATTGAGTTTTCTTTATTAATTAAGTTTTGGAAAAAATTATTTAAGTAAGTAAATAAGTGAAACTGAATTTCTTTAACAAGAAATAAAATGTGATATTTTTGAAATTGATGTAAGACTTGTAATTTAAAGAATTTGATTTGATGAATTTAATGTAATTCAATCTGTAAGTTTTGATATAATAAAGTTGAATAATGGATTTAATGAATTGGAAATTTAATAGAAATTATTTTGAATGGCAAATTTACTTAATGAATATTGAATGAAATCGATAAATGAATTTAAATGGATTTGAATGTAGATTAAATCATTTTAAATGATTTTCGAAATGATACTTATATACAAACTTGAATCAATATTTGAATGGTTTTAAATAAAGATTGAAATTGAATTATAAGATTTTGAAATGAAAATTTGGAAGTTTTGAAACGTAAATTATGGAAATTGATTTAGAAAGGCAAATGGAATGTTGGTTTACGAATTGAAATTGAAATTGAATTTGATTTGGTTTTGAAGTATATAAACGACCAATCGGTGTAATAATTACGGAAGTTATTAAAGAGACCGGGATCGGATATGGACATACTCTCTGTCGATACCGAAAACCACTTTAATAACTAACATTCGCGGAGTGTTGATCCAGAACGAAGTGGTTGGAATGATGCTCGTGATGACTGAAGAAAGAGAACGATGATGGATAGCCTTGACACTTGTGTCAAATTGGAAATGACTAAAACAGGAGCCGTGCCAGGCCAATGGAGGATTAGCTACCTCAAGTGGACACACTTCTTCGAACTACTCATTACTTGTTGTCGATTGGTGCACCCTTGATTTTGGGAGTGTTGTTTCACGGTGTTGCGGGCGCTGCGGCGTTGCGTTCTCACCAGTCCGGATCAGGCAAACGGTAATATCACTACCTTGGGTATTGCCTCATGTGCCTTGTCATACTTGTATCCCCTATTCGCGACCACTACGAATCTGTTTTGTACCTTTAGTATATGGATTGCCCTCTGGTGACTTCCGATTTTGGGGAAACTACGGTCTTGTATATGCTTTTGGGAATAAAAATGTGTTAAGGGTGGAATGGGCCATGACTTAACACTATTTTGATATCTTTATATTACTGATAGACATTATCTACTTATCGTACACTACTACCTAGTAGATAGTTTAACGGATCCTTAAAGGATGATTATTCCAAACATCCTTTGAGTTACTTGTATTTCAATTGCTATTTCACTTGAGTTGGATTTATTAATATAAGAATGTTAATCCTGACTCGAGTGTCTTGTGTTTTTGCTTTACGCTCGGGTAAGACTGAGTGTACCAGTATTAGAGACTCACCTTTGAAGTTGGAGCTTTGCTTGAAGATCCAGCCATCTATTCTGCTTTCAGCATTCGATGATTCCAGTGATGTATTCTGATTTGTATCTGATGTATCGTATTACTCTTCCGTTGTATCTGTTTTAACTCTGATGTAACTCATATATTTATATAGTAGCTTCATGAACTACTATATCTTTTATTTCCGCTGCACTTATTACTCTGTGTCTGTGATCTGTGATTATTCATTTATTTACTGTATATGTTCAGTTTTGCCAAATTTAAATTAACAACGCGGTATTTTGAGCAATTCAATTTCGGCATGAGTGTCTACCAATACACTTATAATGGATGCGAATGGTCCAAAATGGCGGGTCGTTACACATGTACTTGAATCATCTGGAGAAAAAGGTTAGACAAAAAGCACGAGTTTAGGGTTTGATTTGCAAATCGTATGTTGAAGAAGAAGCTTCATTCTTTTTCTCTCGTTATTTCAGTGACCATATGAATTAATCATTTGTAAGCGTTCCTCGTAATGATGAAGCTGTTAAAAAAGATTCTTCTCAACCAATATTATCTACTTTTAGACAACATGACCAACTTGCTGGAAATTGCGTCGAACTATGGTTAGACGATAGGTATTACCTTGTAGTACACACATATGTTCTTCTTAATTGTGCTGAAGTTGCACCATTTGTTAGGTAATATTAAATCATAATTTTCAATATATGAATTTCCAAATTCATATTTATTTTGATTATAGATAGATTATAATGCAATATAGTATATATATTTGCAGTACTTACGAATCACAACGTCCATGTGGCGATCTTAGTAAAAAAATTGCTAATTGGTTTTCAGACTACATTTATGATTCAAGAAATTGTGTCAGTAATGAAGTATTGAAAATCTTACGGTAGGACCAAAAAGAAAAGTCAAGACTTACCTAATATTCTCCGTCAATGAATTTAAATTCAACACCAAGGAATATGGTGTTGAAAAATTAACCTATAACAGCGGCGTATTTGTCAAAGGTAGTGATGATCCAGATGAACATATAAAAGATTTTTACAGTGCCTTAAACACAGATTTTAGAATTGACATATTTTATATGACTTGTAGAAAAAGTCTTTTTATTCAAATGCAATTGGTTCGGTAATGTTTTTGGTTCTGAAATCAACGTGCACAAAGATTATAAGCTTATCGAAATAAAGCATAACTCACATTACTATAAGTATGATCCTTTCGTATTAGTCAAACAGCATTACAAGTTTATTTTGCTCCGTATCCATCCCTAAAAAGAGATAAAGCAGATTGATCGGCTGTTTTTAAAACAAAGGCAAGATTTACGTTTGAAGGAAAAAATATTCCGAATGAAGCGGCTTATCAAGCAGATCTTGAGCCAAATAATGAAATAATAATAACTGATGATCATAATGATTTAGGGCCTTTGAACGATGAATCAAATATTTTAATAGAAGCATTTAGAGTATAGAGGAAAATGATATGGAGTACGAGACCGAGTTTGAATCAGAAAATAGCAAAAATCAATTATTAATTACTATGTAATGTATACATGATGGATATTTGTATCACTTATGTATAATTTATATTTTGAGTTTCCACTATTAATGATGATGACTATGTTGTGGGCTATATATCATTCTGTTTTATTAATTATATGTATTTAGAAGATCTTGTTCCATTTTTGTAGTTTTAGTGGAAGTTTTACATGATTATTAACCAGACATGTATCTAATGATAAAATGATATGTTTTTTCATTATATGAAATGATATGTTTGTGGCAGATATTATGTCTCATAGGAGACCTTCTAGATCTTATTCTTTGGAATCTCTTGCTGCTAGCGAGAGTACTAGTGGCTCGTTTGATTTGTGCCCAAAGGCGAGTATGACTTCCAAAACTGGTGTGTAAGTATCAAATTTATTGCAACATCATTAATATTTAGGGCATGTATATTATTTATGATTTATTAAATGTGTACATCAAAATTAATACATGGGTTTTAAGCTGGCACCTTCTAATTATATGATGGCTGTCTTTAGGAAGGCATATATGAGTCGAATGTCGAATTTTTGGTCGAAGGAGGATGATATCACATCTTATATTAAAGATGCTACATGTGCCGACTTATTGGTAAGTATAAATTTATAATTCATTTGAAAATGACATACTTGATCTTTTAAAATTAATATACTATGTATAATTCATTTTAAGTTCAATGTATAGACTGTGATTGTTGTAGAGGAGGAAGATCGAGAGGTGTTTAGGAACCATTGGAATAAGAAGGCGAGGAAAAACTGCAAGGACAACCTCTCGGGCGTAAAACAAAAAAATTGATTGGTTGAGTGCTGCTGTTTGGTCGGATTTTCTTGAGTACTGACAAACTCCCATCGTGAAAGTAAGTTTTCTAGTTTCATATGTTTATTATAATTCATTTAAAGTTTGTATAATAATTGAATTAATTCAGTCAATCATATATTTAAGTAGTTACAGACGGTAAATATAACTTTTGTGTTAAATTTACAGGAATTATCCGAGCGAAACTCGGCAAACAAGAATAAAAATCCTGTTACGTACCGCGGCTGATCAAAATCCTTCCAATAATATCGGAAGAAAATGGTAAATTTATAAATTGCGATTATAAAATACTCATAACATTGTTTATTCATGTATATACATTGTTTAGTCGTATATTATTTTAGGCGAAGGAGAAGGGCCTTGACCTTACATATTTGGAGGTCTTCACTCGTATGCACGCTATTGAGCACACTAGTGAAGATGGCTCGGTATGATTTACTTGGAAAGACCCTAAATCATAAGCTATCATGGTAAACATGCTATATTTTTTTCTCTTATTTCACATTGCATAAATTATAAATTGAATATTTATTTTGACAAAATTCTATTTCTAATTGCAGGAAAAGTTTGATATGGAGCGAGCTCGAGCGCTAGAGGTGACTGGCCGATAGAAGTTGACTGTTAAGGAGAAGGATAGGATTTTTGATGCTATGGCCAACAGACCAACGCGGAACAGACGCTACAGTTACGGTAATCAGGCAGTCATGTTTATTGAGTTTAATTACTTCATTAACTAATTTATAAATTTTATTTAATATCACGTATAAATTATAACTAGCTATTAACTAATTTACAGACGAGGACATCTCGGGCTGATTATAGGAAATCACATGCTGAGAAGGAGATAACATATTTGAGAGCTGAGATAGCAGAAATGAACAATTGATGGAAGAGTGGAGGATTGACTATGCAACTAGATGAGCGGGTTGCGTCATACTTGACAGAGCATGAGACATTTCCTTCCCAGGGATCGGGAAATGAGGATTAGTAGGTATAGTTGTGTTTTTTGACGGATGTTCGATTGATTATGTAGTTTAAAATTGGATTATGTAGTTTAAAATTGGATTATGTAGTTTTAAACTTGGTTTTTTGTGGATGTTTATGGATGTTTGGTGGAATATTGATGTAAATATGGATTTTTGTGATATAAACTTTGTTTTTTGTGATATGTATGATATTATGTGATGTATGTAATGTTTGTATTTATGAAATTGGGTTTATATGTGTTGTATATGAGGTGGATAGATGTATGAATATAGATGTGTGGTTTGATGGATGACATAATAGGTGTTTTGTAAAATAGCACTTCCAGGCTTGTGTCGGCTAGTGACGACATAATGGTTCTGGGCTAGCGACGACTAGAACCGGCCAAGTGAAAACTTCATGATGTGTAGAATCTTGACATGTGTCCTTCGGCTAGCGATGGCTTAGCCATCGATAACCGCCGAAACGATGTCAATGAGCCCATCACTAAGGCCATCGCTCCTTCTTTTGGCAACGATCGAGTAAAATAGAGATGGCTATTTTTGTCGGCTAGTAATGGCTAGCGACGGCCCTCGATGGAAATTTGTCATCGCTAAACAATGTGTGTCTAATAGTGGTAACCAACATTGGTTAGAAATTTAATCATCAGGATTCACCTACTAAGAATTAATCTACAGTTATTAGATGTTGGTTGTTCAACCCTTGTTTGGAAACTTTTGTAAGTTGTTTATTGTCGTAGGTCTAATAAGAATTATATCCTTAATTTGTAAAATAACCAATCGTTTATAAGTGAAGTTAATTGCTTGTGAACACCATATACTAGTAATATAACTCATTCACTAGACTTTGTTTGACCCACTCCTTTCCTTCCCCTTTATACCCACTACAGGAAGACATAGCAGCAGGTGATTTTGTCTAGGTACAGTGCGTGAAGGAGGTGACTAGGTGCCTGGAGTCATATTTATCTATTGTTACTCTCCATGTGTTTTTTATTATTTTGTTTCTATTTATCAGACCCCATATACTGCTATTTGAAGATATTTTATGGATCATGCTATTGAGATTATTACCTTATCTGAATTATTTTCAGTATTTATATTTTATTTCTTCCACCATGAGATCTGAAAGTGTAGAATGTTTTAAATTTATATTAGTCTCTGTATTATGAAATGGTCTAAAAACTCCGATGGTTCGTACGTCTTAGTATGGCGTAAGTTCGAAAATCATTTTAGACTTTGGGTCGATGTGTTCAGAGGTGCGGGTTGTGACAAAATATTATTTTAAATACTAACTAATAAATAAATATATTAATTAAATTAATAAATTAAAATATTACACAAACACTTTTATTAAACAATTGCTAAATTTGATTTAGTATAAATAATTTTTTATTCATATACAAAAAATAAGACCTTGTGCGAGTTAATACAAGGAATTTGCTTATAAATTCATAATTTTTACCTCGTGTCAATGCACCTAATCCACCATTACCTCTCTCCAGAATGTCCTGTAGGCACTTTGGAAGTCGCAACCCATGCATGAGCCAACACCTTATAGTCATTTGGTCTCTATGTCTTCTCGGTATCAGTGCTTGCATTAACAAATTCGTTAGTTTGAGGATCCTTGTGTTTACTTTTGTTGTAGACTCTAGGTTTCTTTCGTAGGCCAACATCGCTCTACTACGGCATGAATACATCAATTATCTAAAATTTTGAGTTTTATATTCATAAACATGCCAAATGATTTAACGATCGGATCTCTAATCCATAAGTGTACATTTATTCCACCATTATAAAAGCTTTATGACATCTCATTCTATGTGATTCTATTTATAATATAATTTTAACATAAACGAGTATTGGATTAGAAGAAATCAACAATAACTAATATACTATAACGATAATCAGCGATATACCATAAGCTCTTTCCCAGTCACAAAAATGTGATGTACCTATTCTTAAAGCGCGGCGAATGATTGTCATAAAATGTTTTGTGAAATAACATTCCGAGCATCGACTCCGCATACACCATCATCGACCCCAAAAGCTTTTTTATTCTCTCTTGATGTTTTCCGCCTACGAAATTGAGCAAGGAAGCTAGATCCTTCTTTTTGAACATTCTACATCATCTAAATTTCTTGATTTAGGAATTTTTCAAAAACCTTAGAAATTGGGGAAATGGTAGTAGATTCAAAAACTGGAATGAAGAGAAGGTAATTTAGTATAGATTAATCTAAATCTCTCAAGCTTAGTGGAATTTTATCCGATTTTAGTGGAAATTTTGAAAAGAAAATGAAATTAGGATTAGATCGACATGGTTTTTGAGGAAATCCAAAAGAGGAAGAACGTCTCATCTTATTTTGACTATAGGATTTTTGTAATGATCCGCCTTTTCAACCTTCAGAAGTCGACATTAATACAACCACGATATTCGCGTGCCGAGCATCCAAGTGCCGAAAGACAGATTGTTGGGCAAGAGAAATAGAAGACAAAAAAGAATCTCACATCGTGACGAGTAATATATAATATACAACAGACCTTCATGCAAAGAAAAACTGTAATATACA
This sequence comes from Allium fistulosum, assembly GCA_030737815.1. Classification (NCBI taxonomy): domain Eukaryota; kingdom Viridiplantae; phylum Streptophyta; class Magnoliopsida; order Asparagales; family Amaryllidaceae; genus Allium; species Allium fistulosum. Next base: position 343,867,656 of record CM060904.1, read on the forward strand.
TACATCAATAAAGTACGCTAAACAAATTCATCAACCTAGATAGTTATAACCACCTGTCCTCACAAATGCTGATAAATACAGCAAGAAAATGCAGCGGAAATAAAAAAGATACGTGAATACATCTTGAAGGAATCCAACTCGTCTCCTGAAGCTCCAAAGCATACAATCTAGATCAGTAATATGCTCGGTCTGACCCGAGCATTATTAGAAAATAACACCCGGATGGATCTGGTAAACCAACGTAAGAAAACACACCTCAATTGGATTTTAATATTATAAACCTTTCAAAATAAAAGGTATCTCGTAAAACCACGCCACACATAAACACGGACGGGTTTTCCTTATGATAACCAAACCATTTATATCTAAAAATCTAGTGATATTATAATAATGTCTAAGGATGAAAATATCAATAATCAAGTAGTTGTGATGTTCGTGAGTGTACATCACAACAATACTAAGTATATAATCAAAATTGCTAAGTCGCGTTCGCTAATTGTATAGGATTTCAAGGAGGTGCCCTCAGTACTTCAAGAATGGTCCTCCTGCACAAGGATTAGAGTTATCCTTCCGAAGCAATAATACATCCCTAGTGATGTACAATAGGAAATACATAGCTGGCCACGCAAGGCCGAATGCATCGCTCCATGCATGCATAACAACTGCAGGTAACTCTAGGAAGGAAACGACTGCACCCTTATGGGTTAGCTAAACCCCGTTCATGCATCATATCTCTGGTTTTAGTCTTTACCGCTGGTGAGGCTACGTTCAGCATTCCAGCTCACCAGCTCACGCACCGCCAACTGAATAGATCACGACACCACATATGGATCCTTATACCTCAACAGGTCTTGGAACCATACATGGGTTCCCACATCTCAACAGAGATCTCGGAATCATACATTGATTCCCGTACCCCAACGGGTCTCGGAAAACCACATGGATTCCAACATCCAAAGCATATCTCGAATCTCCTTCAAGCATAGAACCCCCTAACCGTTTATGTAGACGGATCTCCTCATCATTTGTCCTAGAAAAACAAAACAAGTTTATATGTACATTATAGCACCACTAACGTAGCTGTACCATAAAATCCTTATGTTTCTCTTAGATATTTCCAAAGCTAAAATCCTTCGGTGTTAAGTTGGGAATATTTCTGTACCACTAGAAATTAAGAAGGATTACATATTTAGGCCAAGATTTGATAGTCGGTAATTTAACTATCAAATAAACAAACATTCAAACAGAGATTACACTTCCCATGGAAACCACTAAGCCTATCAAAATTAATCTTCCATTAGTTAAATCTCTTTCCAAAAATCTTTACCAAATATTTATATACTTATCTAATCGGGATAAGTATATTCACAAACCATTCTTTTCAGAACTTGAAAAACCTTTATGCATACTTATAAAATGGTATAAGTATATTCACCAACACTTAGAGAGATTTTCTATTCCAAAATCATATTAAAATGGTCAAACCCAAATGTCATTAAGACGGAGATATAAATAACCCGAAACACCATTCCTTTCCATAAATCTCTTTTATTTTATATATATCTCCTTTACAAATCTCCAAATCTATTTATAAGCTTCTTTATAAATTTTCAAGTTTAGTTTATAAAAATACTCTTTTATAAATCTCAAAAACCCATTTATAAAACTTCTCTTTTAAATCACTAAATCATTTACAAACCTCTTTTCTAAAATCATTCAAAACCCAACTTCTTTTCAAATTCCAAACCTCTTCCAAAATTATAAACCCCTTTAAATAAATCCTTTTTATAAAAGAAATCCTTTTATAAACAATTTATTATTTAATTATAATAAATAAAAATTTAAGATCATAAAGATAAATTTTAAACATTTTTAATAATATTATAATAAACTTTAAAACATTTAAAAATATAATAATTAATTTTTAAAACATTTAATAAATATAATAAAATAACTTTAAACAACTTCCAAAATGTAATTAATTAACTTCCAAACCATATTACCAATAAAATAATTCACTAGCTTTAATTAACCAATAATAAAATTATAATTATTTTTAAACAACCTCAATAAGTAATTAATTATCTTTTAACAACATTAATAAAATAATTGGTTATAAACATTATAAATATATTAATTAACTTTACTAAAGAATTAATTTTATAAAACGCTTTGTAAAATAGAAATTAAATAAACACTTTGTCAAAATAAAAATTTAATAAAACATTTTACTTCAAATTATAAATTGAAGTTAATTTAACTCCATAACTTTCCAAACTCCGAAAGAGGCTTAACGACCATAATGATACTTAAATAAGCTACCATCAAATTAAATTTAACTTTTCAAGTTAAATTACAGGTATTACATGATCAGGCGTATATGTAAACCAAATTCATAATTAACAATCAATTGTTAACAAATCACATATCCAGCATTAATCTACTGGCACTTAAATGAATGTCCAAATTAAATATAATAGCAGAACGAGGATTTATTCTTCTAAATAAATGTCATTTAAAATAAACACTTTCGTTTATTATTAGATGGTGTTTATTTGGCCAAATAGATAACACCAAAAAAGTATGCTCAAATTAACTACGTTATTATTTACACAAGGTAATTATATTAATTCAGTATTATTTTATCACTTTATACATAATCCATTTCAAAAATGATAATTTATCCAAACCAAAAAACCAACAAATACCACATCACAGTAGAAAATAAATAATATTTATCTACTATACGTCTTACTGATTAACCAAAAAGGTGAGTTTAACTCATCGAAATTCCAGTTGTCACTTTCACGTTCTGATTCCATCTAAAATTGAACAGCATTCGATTTTAGCGCAATATTCTAATAGCTTTAGTCTTAACCAATCCGATTTCAAGATGTAGATTACATCATTACGAATCCAGTGCAACTGACCGCGTTTGATTTGGATCTTGTATGAGCAAGTTATACCAATTATAAGTTTTTATAAATAAATTGAATCAATTAATTACTAATTACAATTAATTTTCTAATTATCCAATTAAACCAAAAGTCCCATCCTAAATATCTTCTTCCTCCATCAAACCACTCCTGCCTAAAAATATTTCTATCTCCACCATAACCAAACCTCCACCGCACTTATCTCCCTCTATACCACACTAAACCACAAAGCGACACCACCAAACTCTCCCTCTCCGCGAACTCCATCACCCCGTCATCTCCTCACCACGTCTGCATCGCCCGCTTACATTACGACCATAAACTACATCATGACCGTACACAAAAGTCGCGGTCACCTCCAAGATGCCGCACCTCACCGAAATAAAGGGGAAGCCGATCTCTGTTCCAAGAAACCCAAATCTACCCTTCGAATCACCTAAAGCCACCTAGATCTTCCACTATACTAAACCTAACTAAAACTCCTTAAGGCTAAAACTCTTCTTTTCCAAAACAAAATCGAACCTACCTAACCTTATATCACAACGTAGATCTAGCTCCAAGGAATCCAAAGATCCTTGTTTTGTGAATTTTTGTTGAGTATTTCCTTAGATGTAAATTTTTTTAATATCCAACATTGCTTTCATTTTCGTTTTTGATGTTGGAGGATAGTGGAATGATGGATGAAATGGTACGAAGGAAGAGAAACGTGAAGAAACGAATTTTTTTTAGCGTTGACTTTAGTTTATATTGAAGTTTCGGGCATTTCACCATACAGATTTTTATGTGCGTATGAACTCCGAATGATAAAACAAAAATACGATCGTGCTTAGAATAGTGATGCGACCTCAAAACAATAATAGCACACTGGTTACAGATACTATAAAATTACAAAAACACTGTCGTTTGCCGATGAATCATCAAACAATTATCTAAATAATTTCCAAATTAAAAATTATGGAAAAACAAATAAATTAAATTAAAATACGTCAATAAAAATTGGATCGTTATAATAAAAATAAGTTTTATGATTATTTATTTGCACCATTTATTACTGCAAATAAATTTATAAAATCAATTCACCGTTATTATTTATTAATTTAAAGGAGTTAAATATGACCATAAGTCCATCAAATAAATATTAGATTCAAAATTCAGATATTTGAATCGCAATCCAAATATTAATTTCACAATTCAAATATTAAATAAATCTCTATATTTGAATTCCAGCTATTAACTTTTAAAATCAGTATTTCAATATTTAAAGTCAATTAAATATTCAAAATCAAATGACTAGAATCCCAAGTTGTAGGATTCTATCCCCATTAAAAGAATTTTATCCCCGAAATTCCAATGGTAGGAAAAATGTCTTCCAACCCTTAAACTTTTCAAAATCCATTAGTTGAAACTTGTTATCAAATTTTCTAAATCCTTTGAAATTACGGAAAATTTTGGCAGCGTCTCCTTTGCGTGACTCGATTGGAAAAACTACAAATCGCCACTACGGGCTCAAGCCAATCAAAAGATAACAAAAGCCAAGTGGCCTCCCATATCTGGGGCATAAACCATCCACCAACAAAAGTATAAACATGTACCTATTAGTCAAGCAATCTAACACTACTCATGAAACCAAAAGCGCCAAACTAGCCTTTACTTCCATGAACCTGCATCTTACTTACAAATAATATGCAACCATATAATTTTGCATTTTCCAATGGCAAACATCATATTATTATGATAATGCTAGTAAGATGTACATCTACTATCTATACGCAATATCAAATTTGATCGCTCACTCGATTACATAATTTCACTTCTGAACTGGTGTCGCTCACTCGACCACTCTAGTGCGGAATTTGATCTGCAACCTTGATTAGAAACCTCCGTTCTCCTTACATAGCCATAAACTATGATATTAAACTTCAGAATCAAATCAAAAATCTATGGCCAGTGTTCGCCGTCAAGAATTGAGTGAAAAATCCTAACTCGAATCGGTGTAAATCACCTCGAAATCTTGTCCCCGAATCCGGATCAAAATTCTCATACGAATAAAATGATCTACGTACTACTTGTGTATTCATTCCATTGGTTACTTAACTATACCGAATTCTTTTTATTTACATTCATTCTCACTTTTAGTATATTTCTTTTAATACTAAAATCATTTATGAACCATTTCATAAAACCACCACTTAAGTTTATAAACATTTTATAAAACACAACTTAGGTTCATCAACACTTTAAAACCCAAGTTTATACATGTTTCAAAAGGCCACAACATCATCTTTAAAGCCCTTCCATACTTAAGTTTGTTATAAACATTTTATAAAGCACACATATGTTTGTTATCCACTTTAAAACTTAAGTTTATACTTGTATAATACCCCGCTACAATCTAAGAGTATATATATACAATTTCCAGGTTTGTTTTTACCTAACCCAAGTTTTCAACAAATTTAAAACTGGATTTAAATTGCTATCTCTTTAAGTTTATAAGTTACAAAAACTTATTTTTTTTTATAATTTCTCTCAACAATTAGCATCGATTTTTATAACAAATTTGGAAGTCCCGACTGTCTAAAATTATCGGAAGTTCCATTTCATTTTTAACAAATGAAAATTACCAAACAACATATCAAAATGAGATGCACTAACCAAATTACCCTAATGCATATGATACATGCAACCATCAAATGATTTAACTGAGAACTTTAGAATTAATCACCCGGGTTTTATTCCAACTCTATTTTGAAATTATTAATACATACATATCTTCTTTTGTATGTCAGATCATACTTTTGGAATTTAAAACAAAATTTGTTTTATCCAAACAACTCTAGGGCAAAATACTAGGGTAGCAATCCCTCACTTAGAAACTCGAAAATGAACACAAATGATGTTGCAGCCATTATCGGAATTATTTTCTTGCAACCAAAGTGAGTTCAGTGCTTTCTATCTCCTTCAAAATCCTTTAAAAATATTTCTATTCAAAAATACTTCGAAATAATACCATTATTATTTCCTCCAAAACTTTAAAACAGTGGGATTTAAATTCTCAAATTCTAAGCTTAAGGCCTTTTTATTTATAAACTACATTTATAAATCATATTTATATAATTTTCACTTCCTTATATAAAACAATTTCACAAATGTTTATTCAAAAATATCTTCCTTTTCTCTTTATACATTTTTTATTAAAATTAAATTTTAACTCAACATGATCACCGAATGTCTTATAATCAAGTTGTGAACTAAATTCACAAGGTGTTCATTTCAGTGTTCCTATAATTACTATGTACCCAACCCATGTAGTGAAAATGATAAAATTGCTCCTAACCAACCACAATAGTCAATGCCCATAAACTGATCGGGCACAACTACCCAAAATAATAGCCAATGCTCCTAACTGGGTGAGCATGTCTAACCAAACAATAAATAATAATAATTAAATATTATCATTTCCTAACAAACAAACACACCATCATAATTATATTAATTTCTGAAAATTATTCTTTTATATTTGCAAAATATATTATAAGCAAAATTATTTCATTTATCCAATTTCAAAAAAATACTATGTCGATTTGCCTTATTCAAGTGTTTAGAAATCCCTATCGGTACCGTGGCGTCCCACATCTCGACCAGAATTCATAAGCCACTCAACCGATAAATCAACATAATATAAAATAGTTTTATAGCACTAACAAACACACACACTTATATATAATACATTCAAACTCTAAGGTCTCACTTACCCTATCTCAAATGAGTTAACCCCGCCAAAGCCTAGGCGTTCACTCAACCTAAGCTCTGATACCACGTGTAACGACCCACCTTTTCGACCTTCAGAAGTCGATACTAATGCAACCACGGTATTCACATGCCGGACATCCAAGTGTCGGAAAGATAGATCGTTGGGTAAAAGAAATAGAACACTGAACATAATCTCACATCGCGACGAGTAATATATAATATACAACTGATCTTTACATACACTAAACAAATTCATCAGCCTGGATAGTTATAACAACTTATCCTCACAAATGCTAATAAATACAACAAGAAAATGCAGCGGAAATAAAAAAGATACGGCATCCAGCTTGTCTCCTGAAGCTCCAAAGCATCCAATCTAGATCAACAATGTGCTCGGTCTTACCCGAGCATTATTAGAAAATAATACCCGGATCAGTTTGGTAAATGTAACAACCCTAATTTTTGATAACATTATATAGGAAATTTAATTAGATAAGTTAAATAGAATAATGATGATAAAAGGATTGAGATTTTAATAAATTATAACATGGGTCGTGCTTAATAATAAAATTCTAATGGGCTTTAAATTGGTTTATAAGATAATTAATTTACACATGGACATAGTGGTAATTAGCCATTCTATTGTACACGGTTACATACATCTTATTCTTGCCCATTCATGTTCCATTTTTCATTATTCACAAATGCAAATCAAAACTAATTAGAGCCGACCATTAACAAGGAGGAAAAAGGAGAAATTTCAATCTAAAGCTAAGGATCAAAGCTAGGAAGGATTAATCAACAACAAATATCAAATTCCTTATCAAGTTTAAGGTGAATAATAATTCATTCTATCTCTTTTTTTTGTTTCTATAATCCTATATTTCGGATTTGAGTATTTATTTTGTTTCTAAGATATTGGATGATGATATGCTTAATTTATGAGTTGTTTGATTTAAACAATTTATTAGCACATGAAATTTGTACGATTTTAGGGGCAAAACCGTGGACTTTTGATTTTAAAATGCCATGGGAAATTTTTATGTTAAGTAAAACATGATTTTGGAGTTGGGTTTTAATTTTCAGAATTTTCCAAGCTATGGAAATTTTATTATGAATTTTTGTTGATAAATATGATGTAATTGGGTTTAAAATTTATTTTGAATATTTCAGGAAGAAATTGGGTCAAATTTTTTAATAAGTTTGATTACATGATGAAATCGAATTCCTGTGATTTTTGGGTATTTTTTCCTATTAATTTACTAAGAAAAGTAAATTATTTTGAAGGAAGGACTTTTTTGAAATAATTGGTTTTAGTATAAGGAAGGGCTTAAACATTACATTTTTATGGTTTAAATCTGATATAAGTGCGGTAGTTTTAAATGTAAAGTATTTGAAAAGTTTTATGGTAGTCAATCGATGGTTTACACATATGCAAGTTAATATAGAGAAATTACTAAAAGAAGCAACATTTCAGCCTTTAATTCAGAAAAAGGTGTTCCGCCTCAATTAGTAGCCCTTTCGACCCTAATGATTCCGCCCCATCCTAGTCGAAACCTACTTAGTCGAAACCTTCATAGTCGAAACCAATACACAATGTATCACTTAGTGGTACACAGTGGATTGGAAGGAAGGCGGAAGCCTTGGTGTCGAAAGGTAAGCTTCTGATAGGGTCGAAACCCTGCTTTGATTTCAAAATTTAAAGTCTTGCCTTATTTTACTTAAAGCTTTCGACATAGTTGAAACATATGCTTTCAAAAGGGTTTTATCAATAGCTTTCGAAGAAGATTGTCACATTATGTTAAAGTATTAGCATTCGAAGGGGTGTTTTTTCTTTAAAATAAGAGCTTTCGAAGGGGTTGGTTCCGACCTAATCGAAACCTAGCCGCTATTTTCCTTCTGAAGTATTGAAGTCATCAATGCCTTCAAAAGGTTATCTTTGCTTTTACCTAGGTTAAGCCGCTTCCTAATTGCTTTCGAAAGGGGTTGAGAGTTTCGAGGGTAATGGAGTCGAAAGGGGGTTTCGACTCTGTCCCTCAAAGTTTTAATTTTTAAAGGTCTTTGCTTTCGACTAGATAGTTCCGACACCATCAACTTTTCTCCTAATTAATTTTTTTTGGTTTCGAAAGATATACTTTCGTATATAACCATTTTGACCCAAATGATGTTTTTAAAGAGTAAATCCAAAGCTTTCGAAAGGGTACTTTATTTGTTTTGAAGCTATGTTTTAAAGAATGTTTTCTTGATACCACCGAAAGGTATCATTGGTTTCGAAAGGTATATACTTAGAGTTTTGAAAATAGGTTTCTATGCTTTCGAAGGAGGTCATCCAGTGTTTTAGAAAGTGATGTTTTAAAGTTTCAAAACAAATAACCCATTCTCATTTTTAAAGGAAAAACCATGGCATAAATAAAGATTTTGGAAATATTATTCACATTGTTATTAACCCATAACTGTATTTTGGGGAAAGGACAAAATAACCAGTTAGGTTAACTCAGTAGTGAATATAACTTAACAGACGTTAAAATCTTAATTAAAGATATTGGTGGGGGCCAATAGGTTTACAGTAAGCCCATGAAAACTGTATGATATTGGCAGGAGCCAATAGGTTCATAGTTAGCCCATGAAAACTATAATTTGATACTGGTAGGGGCCAATAGGTTTGTAGTTATCCCATGAAAACTATATCCGGACAAAGATATTGACAGTCGGTCAATATGTTCCTAGTTAGCCCAAGAAAACTAGGATAAGAGATAAGATATTGGAGTTACAAATAAGTTCTTAGTGATCCCATGAAACTATGATATTGGACAGATAGTCCATAAACAGTAAACAGGTTAATAGTAATCCTAGAAACTATAATTGAGACAGATAGTTAGAATGAATGGGGATGGGTAATCCAGATTTGATTTACTTGTTTTGCATATCATCATAAAGTTTTTGAAATATTGTGTTTTAACCATTATGGATGCAGAAGCACAATATATGGTTTTATAAATGTTTTAGGATACTAGTGAGGGGAAAACCCGTTCCGTTAAGCGGCGTGGTCTCACTAGATATCTAAATGGTTTGAGATGGTAAATTATTATTCATATTAGGCTTTATGTCTGACTCGAAGTTTTTGTTTTCCCCTTAAACTCTCGGGTGCTCAATTGATTTTGAGTAGGTTGAGAGTTAAGGTTTACAGGTGTTCTTTTAAATGAATAAAGCTTCCGAGGACGTGCAGGGGGCAAGCTTGTTATCAGAGTTCTTTTCTTTCCGCTGTGTGTTTTGTTTGTAAAGGCAAATTGTTTTCTTGCCTATCTATATATTCTGATCTACCAAGGGGGCATCTTCATATGTCGCTCTTGGCATATTTTATAATAATTATATGTTATCTGAACATGGTCTGCGAATTGGGATTATGTAATCAATTGGGAATATTTTGAAATGAAATGTGGAATTTTTTTGCTATTTAATTTTTTTCCCATATTCTTGTGTCTCTAATATCGCCGTATTTGGTCGTCGAGGATTAATAACTATGGATAACTGCAGCATCCATAGCCGTTAGTTTTGGACCTCCAAGTAGGGGGATGTTACAAGTTGGTATCAGAGCATAGGTTTATGAAACTTTAAAAGAAACTTAAACATAAAAGATTTTCCAATCATAATCCAATGAATCAGATAACAAGATTAGGGTTTGGGTTAACGTTATAGTAACGTACTTGTATTTGCTATATATAGTTATATATATAAGCATGTATTCCTCGCTCTCTTAGGCCATTCTTCTGTATTTTACTAAGGCTCATATGTAGATTACAAGAAAGGTGATATGGAAGAAGGAAACAGAAGAGGAAATCTCGGTGGAGGAAGCACCACAACTAATGGAAATGCTCGACCCACTACCAGGAGGAATCCGGGTCGACGGGCTAATGCTAGTAATCAAAATGCTGATGCCAATGCGAGTGTTGGAAATCCACCAGTAGATATAGGGGTGACGTATCAGTTCTTTTCTGGTTTGATGCAAGCAGGGGCTGCTGCTGCTGCTGGAGTTGATAGAAATGTAGGAGGAGCTAATCTTGTGGCTCCAGTTGGGAATATTGCTTTGCTGAGTAGTGATTACACTAGTTCGGGTGGGAAGCCATTCTTTGGAATGGAGAGTGCCATAGAGGTTCAGAATTGGTTGTTGCATTGTGAGCGTATATTTACGGATTTGGGCCTGAATGATGGGCAAAAGAGAAGGTTGGCCTCTAGATAGTTGCAGGTATTAGCACTACATTGGTGGAATAGTGTCACTGCCGGAGTTCCGGAAGAGCATTTAACTTGGGCTGATTTTAAAACAAGATTTGAGCAGAAGTTTGTATCCGAGTCTGCTAAGTCTGATTTGATGAGGAAGTTTATAGATTTAGTTCAGGGAGAGATGTCAGTAGTCGAGTATGCTACTAAGTTTGAAGAACTGTCTCGATATGGATATGTTGTTATAGATACTGACATCAAAAGGAATGAGAAGTTCATTCGAGGACCGAGGCCCGAACTTGCTAGAATGATCATGACGCATGTCCGTGATCCTTGTAATATAGTGGTGGAGATGGCCATTTGCCATGAGGAGTTACTTGCTGATTTAGCTAAAGAGAAGTCAGCGGAAAATCAGGGTTCTCAAGGGAAGAAGAGGAAGTTCTTTAAAAACAAAGGAGCCCAGTGAAAGTCTATAGTATGGTGGATCGATTATACAAATGACAAGTATATGACTAATTTAAACTATAGTGTAACAATAGTAAAGTATGTAAATAAGAATAATCACACCAGGAATTTTATACTGGTTCGGACCTCCCGTCCTACGTCCAGTCCCGAAGCTCCTCTTCGGAATTTCCTTTCACCAAATAACCCTCACTTCACCCGGAGGAACATGTTTACAATAGTAGAGTTTCTTTGTCAACTGTGTGTTCTCTATTACACGGATTTTGACTATATAGTACAAATGCTTCCAATATATATCTAGAGAGTATTGTCTATGAGGAACTGTATATTTGGAAGAGTAGAATACAAGTATAGATTGCTAGAGATCAAGAGTATATGATAGAGTGTATGATCAGAGAGCATAAGTAAGTAAGGTGAGATCTTCTCTTTGATTCTTGATGTTATTTATAGTGGTAGAGAGATTCCTTGAGTAGTTGCATCCATTAACAGGTTTATAATGGTCGCTTCTGATGGTGATGAAGAGTTGCAGCGAAGAGAAGCGAAGATGTCTTTTCAAATGCAGCAGTTGTAATTTGAAGTTTCAAATCCGAGATCAGCACCAGACGTCTGGTAATTATTTCAGACGTCTGTTCATATTTTTTTTTGTGCAGTAGCCTTTCAGACGTCTAAGTACATTAACCAGACGTCTGATCCTTTCTGTTTTATATTCCAGAGGATTTCTTCAGACGTTTGGCTAGTCTCTTCAGACGTCTGAAACTTGTGTATGTTGCTTATGTGCATCTGTGTCATTGCTCCATTGATCCTATCGACTTGTCGTCTCTTGTAATGTTCTTTGAGCCTCGTTCTTGTCTCTTTAGTGATGTTACTTTAGTAGTTACCTGTAAATAGAAATATATATGCATATCTGATTTCCATTGTATAGTTGTTGTTATCGAAACCGTAGATTGATTTCCTAACAATCTCCCCCTTTTTGATGATGACAACTATACAATGTACTTATATAATTTATAAATCTCCCCCGAATATGTGCTTATTTCTAATGTTTTATAAATATACTTATATTTCTCCCCCTTTGGCATTATCAAAAAGAATTATAAAATTTTAGCCAATCGTCAAAGATAACACACAAAAGGAAAATTTCATTAATAATTCATAATTGATTACATTCATAGAATTTGTCAACTGTACAAGAGTTGAAATCTTAAAATCCTAAAATCTATGATTCCTTCAGAGAAGCTTTTTCTTGATCATCCCCTGTTTCTTCTTTTTGGGAAGAGCCAGACTTTGTAGGAGATGTTGAAGCTTGTTTTAGAGGTTCGTCCTCAGAAAGTTTGGAATGTGTCACAGGAGGAGAAGGTACTGGGGTTGTCCAATTTTCAGAAGGAGGTGTCGGACCGCGAACCCATTGAAGTACTTCTTTGAGAACCGATAGGACAGTTGAAAGTGATTCTTCAACTGTTGCTAGGCGTGTAGCAAAAGATGTTTCAAAGCTGTCAATACGCTTAGCCAAAAGCTTTTGATTTTGAGATAATATTTGTTGATTTTTAAGGGTGAGATCTCGAACGCTTTCATTTGGATTTGTTTCTGTTCGAGTCTCCACAATCTCATCCTTGCTTGGATAATCAAATGGTGTAGGAGGAGGTGGAGTTGCTTCATGATGTTGTTCCTCCTATTGAGATGGTTCATTGTGTGGTTGAGGTGGAGGCTCAACTGGTCTGGTTTGACGATTGTGCGTCCAATCTTCAAAAGATATAAATTCCGGGGGAATCTCGGGTAAGTGCATCAGTGAGAAAAACTTGGTGGAAGCATATTTTGGAGAGATTTCTTCAAAAGTTGATAAGTAAGAGGGGATGTTGTGAGCACGTAGAAGTCTCATAATATATGTGGGGTAGATAATTGGTGGTCGTGATCGAGTCCAAAAATGTTTGAGCTCGTCAAAGATAAATTTGGCCCAATTCACCCTTGTTTCGCTAAATAAAGCATATAAGGCTTTATGCTCTAACTCGGTTATTTGCTCATGACTTCCCATACGTGGAACGATGGTATTGATTATCATTCGAGTAAGAAGTCGGGCTTTTGGACGTAGATATTTAGAGGCAAACTTTGGCATTTCATCCTCCTAAATTTTATGTGTTATACTATTCCTTGGTTTGAAGCGCATATCGGGAATATTGTATAAATCTTCGCCCATGTCAGAACATCGTAGAGTTCTACCTATTACGCCAGGAGTAAGTCTAATCATGTTGCCATACACGCTAGACCATAGCCAATTATCTTCATCTTCAGTGTTCCATACTGAAGTGCTATCCAAATTTGCGTAAAAAAGAAATATTGCCAATTGATCGATTTGGGTATCATTGGGAGTGAACAATATCAATGTTTCTAGTCCGGCATTCTCACACATTTCATCCAAATCATACATTTGAAATTTAAGTAGGTTATAAAATGGACCTGTGTGAAGCTTCTTCTTTTGTATATCCTCATATCTCTTGATTGAGTGTGGTGCTCGATTCATCCATCTTTCTATTTGATCGTCAGAGCAAACTTGAGGATTTAAGGATGATGTTGGTTGGTCCTGTTTTCTTTTGGATATCTTAGGATTTTTAGTTCTAGGAGGCATTGTGAATTGAGCAAGCATAAAAAGGTGACTTTGAGAAGAAAATCGTTAATGGGGAAATCGCAGTTGAAAAAATAGAGATGAAAGTAAAAAAAATGACGTTATTTGGGTGTTTTTATAGTGTCGATTGAATTTCAGACATCTGGAAGCGAATTTAGACGTCTGGTTTACCCTAATTCAAGAGCACTAAACAAATTCAGACGTATGGTTTGATTTGGTAGACGTCTAGGTTTGCTCGAGTTATAAAAATTTGATATGCAGAAAGAATTTTCCGACGTCTGGGTTTATTATCAGACGTCTGAAATAAATCGATTTTTGTAATATGGTGGCGGTGACTTTAATCAGACGTCTGGTTCATTGTTCAGACGTCTGAAATAGTTTGGTTTCTATTTGAAGTAAGCATAGACTATTGTCAGACGTCTGTAAAGTTACATCAGACGTCTGACATATGCACAATGACGTAAATTTGAAGAGATATCAGAGTGTCAGACGTCTGAGATCCATATCCAGACGTCTGAAATAGGCAATTTTTCTAATAATAGCCTAAATTTTAATGGTTTTGCTTATTTCTCGATTCTCTATTGGTTGAAACGAAACGTAGTATTATTTGTGTGAAACAAAATTATAAATAAACATAGATACACATACAATAATAAAAATATAATCTATTTAGATGGTGAAGGAGTTTTGTGATCTTCTGACTTGTTATCCCTCCATGGTTTAAGTGGAGACCATATATTTCCACGTTCGTGGGTTCTCGGGGAGCCAGAGAATCGTCTTGGTGAAGGGTCCGAAGGGGTATGATACGAGGAAGAGGGATCCAAGGAACTGCAAGGTTTCGGAAGTGGTTCATGGACATCTTTCTTCCGTGAAGTACAGAACTTCATCGCTACTTGCTCTAAAAAGCTTAGCCGACGTGCTGTAACTTTTTGTTCGAAATATAGTTCTCGTTGTAGATCTATTTGTTGTTTTTGATAGTGATGGATTTCATCAATTTTCTCCTTTGTGTTAGGAGAGACAAATAAAGATCGTTTGGTCTTCTTGCTATCGGGAGTGAATCCCGTGTGATATGAGGACCACCTATACGTTGGTTCTTGATTTGGTGTGGGTGTAGGAAGCCGTTGTGGTGTATCAGCCAAGCTATCCATTGTAGGTGTCGAGAAGGATAGATGAGAATTTTCATAAGACATATTGTAAAAATATGAAATCTATATATTCTTTATTTTTAAAGGTTAATATATAGTTGTGAAAAAGTTATTTATAGATAATTGCAGAAAACAACCACCTAAAAAATTTAAGGTAAAGGAGTTATCACTTTTAGTTTGTGGATAAAAACACTTTTGGCTAAAAGTATAAAATAGATGATGTGGTGTTAAGTTAGAAGATCATTAAGGGAGAATATTCCTAAGTCATGTCGCAATTTAACAAATGTTTGTTCGTTTAGTGGTTTTGTGAAAATATCTGCTATTTGATTTTCGGTATTTACGTATTCTAATGTAATAATCCCTTTTTCGACATTGTCACGTAAGAAATGATGTCGTATATCTATATGTTTAGTATGCGAGTGATTTACAGGGTTTTTTGATAGATTTATCGCACTTGTATTATCGCAATATATTGGTGACTTATCAATAATTTTTCCGAAATCCTTAAGCGTTTGTTGCATATATATTACTTGTGCACATGCTAATGCCGAAATATATTCGGCCTCACAAGTGGATAAGGATACACAATTTTGCTTTTTGCTAAACCATGAAACTAATGATTGTCCGATAAAGTGACATGTTCCACTAGTACTTTTACGATCCGTTTTACAACCACCGAAATCTGCATCGCTATATGAAACAAGTTCAAATGATGATCCCTTAGGATAAAACAAACCGTAATTTCTTATACTAGATAGATATCGTAAGATACGTTTAACGCTTCTTTAGTGAGATTCTTTTGGTTTTGCTTGAAATCGGGCACATAGACACACACTCATCATAATGTCGGGTCGACTAGCTGTTAAATAAAGTAAGGAGCCAATCATACTACGATATAATTTTTCATCAAAATCTTTTCCATTATCATCTTTTTCTAAGTGAACACTAGTACTTATCGATGTTGGTTTGCTTGAAATTTTATCCATTCCAAAGCGTCGTAATAGATTGTTACAATATTTTTCTTGATGAATAAAAATACCATTTTCAAGTTGTTTTATTTGTAAACCCAAGAAGAAATTTAATTCTTCCATGTGAGACATTTCAAATTCAATTTTCATAATATTTGAGAATTGATTACAAAGATTTTCATTAGTTGAACCAAAAATAATATCGTCTACGTAAATTTGCACAACTAAAATATCGTTATTTTCTCGTTTAATAAATAAAGTTGTATCGATTTTACCTATTTGAAAACCAGATGTAATTAAGTGATTTTTAAGTCGTTCGTACCAAGCTCGGGGAGCATGTTTTAAACCATATAAAGCTTTTTGTAATTTAAAAACATGATCGGGATATTTTTCATGAATAAATAATGGAGGTTGTTTAACATATACGTCTTCTTTGATAAAACCATTTAAGAAAGCACTTTTGACATCCTTTTGAAACAGTTTAAAATTGTGATGATTTGCAAAAGCGAGTAATGTTCGTATGGCCTCGAGTCTTGCTACTGGAGCAAAAGTTTCATCGTAATCGATACCTTCTTCTTGATTATAACCTTGAGCAACTAAGAGAGCTTTATTTCTAATTATATTTCCATTTTCATTTGCTTTATTTTTAAATACCCATTTTGTTCCTATAATCGATTGATTTTCTGATCTTGAGACTAATTCCCAAACATTATTACGTTCAAATTGATTTAACTCTTCTTGTATAGCTATTATCCAAAAGTTATCATTTGAAGCTTCTTTGTAATTTTTCGGTTCGAAAGTTAACACAAATGCTATATGGCTTATTTGGTTAAGTTGATTTCTAGTTACTCTCGAGTTAAGATCTCCAATGATATTATCTTTTGGATGATCTTTAAGAATTCTAGGAGATGACAGTAAAGTATTATTTTGCGTATTTATCTCATTATTAGACGGGTTTGTTGTATTTGATATAGAGATAATTTCATCATCATCATTAGTTTGATTATTAAGGAAATTTTCATCAAAAGAAACATGTAAACTTTCTTCAATTTTGTTAGTATGTTTATTAAAAATTCTATATGCCTTACTACGATCCGAATATCCAACAAAGATCCCTTCATCAGCCTTTGAATCAAATTTTCCTAAATTGTCTTTTGTATTTAATATAAAACATTTTGATCCAAAAGTTTTAAAGTATGATACTTTAGGTTTTCTTCCAAAAAACATTTCGAAACAAGTGTGTTTAGTCATCGGTCGTATGGTTACTCGGTTTAAAACATAACAAGCCGTAGCAATAGCTTCAGCCCAAAAATGTTTTGGTAAACCACTACTATTTAATAGAGTTCGTGCACATTCTTGTAATGTTCGATTCTTTCTTTCTACTACACCATTTTGTTGTGGTGTGCGGGGAAAAGAGAAGGTATGACTAATTCCCTTTTTATTACAAAAATTAGTAAAAAGATCATTTTTGAATTCTACTCCGTGATCACTTCGAATATTTTTAATTTTTAAATCTAATTGCGTTTTTATTCTTTTAGCAAAAAATTTAAATATTCCAAAAGTGTCACTTTTATGTTTTAAAAATAAGGTCCACGTATATCTTGAAAAATCATCTACTATTATGAAAACATATTTGTTGTGATTTATAGATCGTACTTGAGTTGGACCAAATAAATCTAAATGTAATAATTCAAATGGTTGTTTTATAGAAATATCATTTTTAGATTTAAATGAACTTTTCTTTAGCTTACCAAATTGACAAGCATCACATAGATTTTCTACTTTATAATTTATTTTTGGTAAACCTCTCACTAGCTCATATTTTGCTAATTTATTAATATTTTTAAAATTAATATGACAAAAACGTTTATGCCACAACCATGGGTCGTTATGTTTGAAGGTTAAACATAAGTTTGAATTTTGATTTATATTCATATTTAAGACATAAATATTTTTGTTTCTAAAACCTTCGAATATAAGTTGATTGTTATTGAAAATATTACATTTATCCTTTTCGAAATTAATTTGAAATCCTTTATCGCATAATTGACTAATGCTGAGTAGATTGTGTTTTAAATTTTCTACCAACAAAACATTTGTAATAATAGGAGAGTTAGATATACCAGAGTTGATGACTTCTCCGATGCCTACGACGTATCCTTTTGAGTTATCTCCAAAGGTTATTGTTCCTCCATCGATATATGTTATATTTGATAACATTTTTGCATTTCCGGTCATATGTTTGGAGCATCCACTATCAAGTATCCATTTCTCCTTATTTTTTGTTTTGGGTACCTGCAAAATCAAAAGCAATTTAATTGGTACCCATATACTTTGTTAGGGTCCTAAATGTTAGGAGGGATAGGTAGCCATACCCAAGAAGGTTTGGTACCTTTGTGAATATAATTTTTATTATAGACTACATTTTCTAAAAAATTATCGATATGTTTTTGCTAATCAATTTATTATTTGTCTTTGGAATCCAAATTTTTATATTTTTGGTATTTGTAATGGGTTAGGTGATCCTTTAGTCTTTTGATAAATAAAACTATATTTCTTAATATTATTCCCTTTTTGTTTAGAAATATTTTTAAAACCTATTCCATTTCTATTACCTGATGGTTTTGAAGTTTTAATAAGATTTTCCAAATCTTGTTTTCCTTTATTAAATTTTGAAACATTTTTTGTAATTTTGTCTAATTTTTCTTTTATTTCTAAATTTTCAATTTTCAATGTTTCAATATTACATTTCAAGTTGCTATTTTCTTTTAACAAGTCATCCTTTTCTAGTTTAGTTTCAATAACTATAGTTTCATTTTCAATTAAACTATTTTTAACTTTTTCTTGAGATAATTCTAGTTCCTCTTCTAAAATATTTTTTTCATCTTTTAACATTCCTACTTCAAGTTCTAACCTATTTATTTTGGCTATATGTTCTTTGTTTAATTTTTTAATTTGTCTAAATGTATCATCTAATTCTATGCTAAGTTCTAATAGTTCATTGTAGCTAAGTTCAGGACATACCTCATCAGTGTTAGCCATAAAACATACATTAGCTTGTTCTCCATCGCTATCACTATCACTATCAGAAGATGATGATGAATCGGAATCGTCCTAAGTAACTTTAAAAGCTCTTTTCTTCTTAAATTTCTCAAATTTGTTCTTTTTCTCATTGTTGCATTTAGGACAATCCTTCTTCATGTGTCAGTATTTATCACATTCATATCACTTGATTTGAGATAGATTTTTTATATTGGACTTCCCTTCTTTTTGGAATTTGGCCATCTTTCTAAATTTCTTGAATTTGTTGTAATTCTTAGCAATGAAAACTATTTCTTCTTCATCCAAATCCGAGTCATCATTCTTTGCTTGAAATGCTATGTTCTTCTTCTCAATATTTTGTTCTTTTCTAGCCTGTAAGTTAGCTTCATAGGACATTAAATTTCCTATCAATTCTTCAACCTTGAGAGTAGAAAGATCATTAGCTTCTTTAATAGCTAATACCTTCCTTTCCCAATCCGATGTTAAAGATTTGAGTATTCGAGAAACTAAATCAAAATCAGTAAACTTAACTCCTAATGCCATAAGATCATGTTGAATAGTTTGAAATCTAGAATACATGTCAACGATAGTTCCATTTTGAATGAAGAAAATTGGTTTTGCAAAATTGAAATCTTAGTTTGTTTGACCTTTGTTGTTCCTTCGTGTGTGATTTGTAAGGTACGCCAAATGTCAAACGCAGTGGTACATAACATGACACGTGAAAATTCATTTTTATCCAGGGAGCAAAATAAAACATTCATAGCTTTAGCATTGTTTGAGGCTAAGGTCTTTTGTGCATCGGTCCAAGTGTTCATAGCAGTGTCAGGTGCTTCATATTTATTTTGTGTGGCAGACCATATTTCTAGACCATTGGCTTCCATAAAAATACGCATACGAGTTAACCAATATGCATAGTTAGAGCCATTAAACAGTGGGGGACGTGCGGTAGATTGACCTTCTTGAAAGATACTTGCCATATTAGTGATTCAAAAACTTGTTATAGTACTTTTGATCAAACCTTGCTCTGATACCAATTGAAAGTCTATAGTATGGTGGATCGATTATACAAATGACAAGTATATGACTAATTTAAACTATAGTGTAACAATAGTAAAGTATGTAAATAAGAATAATCACACCAGGAATTTTATACTAGTTCGGACCTCCCGTCCTACGTCCAGTCCCGAAGCTCCTCTTCGGAATTTCCTTTCACCAAATAACCCTCACTTCACCCGGAGGAACTGGTTTACAATAGCAGAGTTTCTTTGTCAACTGTGTGTTCTCTATTACATGGATTTTGACTATATAGTACAAATGCTTCCAATATATATCTAGAGAGTATTGTCTATGAGGAACTGTATATTTGGAAGAGTAGAATACAAGTATAGATTGCTAGAGATCAAGAGTATATGATAGAGTGTATAATCAGAGAGCATAAGTAAGTAAGGTGAGATCTTCTCTTTGATTCTTGATGTTATTTATAGTGGTAGAGAGATTCCTTGAGTAGTTACATCCATTAACTGGTGTTCTATGGTCGCTTCTGATGGTGATGAAGCATTGCAGCGAAGAGAAGCGAAGATGTCTTTTCAAATGCGAAAGTTGTAATTTGAATTTTCAAATCCGAGTTCAGCACCAGACGTCTGGTAATTATTTCAGAAGTCTGTTCATATTTTTTTTGTGCAGTAGCCTTTCAGACGTCTGAGTACATTAACCAGACGCCTGATCCTTTCTGTTTTATATTCCAGAGGATTTCTTCAGACGTCTGGCTAGTCTCTTCAGACGTCTGAAACTTGTGTATGTTGCTTATGTGCATCTGTGTCATTGCTCCATTGATCCTATCGACTTGTCGTCTCTTGTAATGTTCTTTAAGCCTCGTTCTTGTCTCTCTAGTGATGTTACTTTAGCCGTTACCTGTAAATAGAAATATATATGCATATTCGATTTCCATTGTATAGTTGTTGTCATCGAAACCGTAGATTGATTTCCTAACACCTAGAAGGGAGATACTGCTAAGAAGTCAAAGGATGAGGTCGTTTGCTATAAGTGTGACAAGAAGGGTCACTTTGCTAATGAATGCCGATCAGGAAATGGGAAGAAATCTGCAAGTAAGAAGAATGTGAAATGCTTCAACTGTGATCAAGTTGGGCATTACAAGAATCAGTGTCCAGAGCCAGTTAGGGAGGACAAAGGAAAGGTTTTTGCTATAGAACCAGCTAGGCCCACATCAATGATAAAGGAAAGACCGTGATGGAAGGTATGGTATGCTTTTGATTCAGAGTATTCCAGTTAGAGTACTTTTTGATACCGGTGCATCACATTCATTTATATCTCAGTGTTTGGTTGGTAGATTATGTTTAGAACCCACCTACCTAGTTACTTCTTTAAGGGTTACGAACCCAATAGGAAGATATGAAACTTTAGGGTTAAGATGTGGCTAGTTAAAACTTGATTTGTTAGGTCATAAATTTGCATGCAGTTTGTATGTTATTGATTTCATAGATTTCGGAATCATTTTGGGAATGGATTGGTTGGGTAGGTATGAGGCTAGAATATTTTCCCAGGACAGAGAGATATCACTGAGACACCTTGATAGTCATAACCGATTGATATTCTCAGTAGAGAATACTGACCGGAGTGTTAGTGCTATGCTTAATGCTATGGAGGTAGGAAATGAGTTAAGTCAGGTTCGGGTAGCAAGAGAGTTTGCAGATGTCTTTGAGCCGGTCACTGGACTACCCCCGTAAAGGGCTGTTGAGTTTAGAATAGATCTTGTACCGGGAGCTAAACCTGTAAGTAGACCACCTAACAGGATGACACCAACTGAAATGGAGGAATTGAAGGTGCAACTAGTGGATCTAGAAAGAAGGAGTTTTATTAGACCAAGCAGTTTGCCTTAGGGAGCGGCCGCGGTGTTCGTAAAAAAACCGGATGGGTTGTTAAAGATGTGCATTGACTATCGCAAGTTAAACAAAAGGACAATTAAGAATAAGTATCCTTTGCCAAGAATAGATGATCTGTTTGATCAGTTGATTGGAGCCAGAGTGTTTTCCCAGTTGGACTTGGCGACAGGTTTCCATCAGTTAAAAGTGGCGGAGGACGGTATTTCTTTGACACCATTTCGAACTAGATATGGTTCATATGAGTGGTTGGTGATGCCATTTGGATTAACAAATGCACTGCTTTCTTTGTAGATTTGATGAAATGAGTTTTCCGAGAGTACTTGAATAGGTTTGTACTAGTGTTTATAGATGACATTCTAGTCTACTCTAGGGATGCGAGAGAGCGTGAAGTTCATCTTAGAGTGGTACTTGAGACGTTGGGATAGAATTAAATAAAGGCGAAGTTTACCAAGCGTCATTTCTGGAAGAAAGAGGTAAAATTTCTTAGTCACATGGTTTTAGAGAAAGGATTGTCAGTCAATCCAGATAAGATCGAACCCATGAATAATTAGAAGAGACCAGAGACGGTGACTGAGATCGGGATTTTTCTTGGACTTGCTGGTTACTACCGGAGATTCATTAAGGATTTCTCGCGGATAGCAGCACCCTTAACTAAGCTAACCAGGAAGGAAGAGAGATTTTTTTGGTCCGACAAATGCGAGGAGGCATTCCTTAGGTTAAAGCATTTGTTAACCAATGCACCCGTGTTAGTAGTTCCAGATGGAAACTAAGGATTGGTGGTGCATATTGATGCATATGGAACATGATTAGGAGCGGTGTTGATGTAGAATGGTAAAGTCATTGCCTACGCATCTAGGCAGCTTAGACTACATGAAGTTAGATATCCTACTCATGATTTGGAGTTGGCAACTGTGAACTTTGCATTAAAGATTTGGAGACATTATCTCTTAGGGAAGAGAGTTGAGTTGTATACCGATCATAAGTCTTTACAGTATTTATTCTCTCAGAAGGAGTTGAATATGAGGCAGCAGAGGTGGTTTGAGTTTTTGGCTGCATATGATTTTGGTATAGAATATACACCAGGAAAAGGTAATAAAGTGGCTGATGCTCTTAGTAGGAAACATCAGAATGTGGTGTTAGCTATGTCGGCGTAGTGGAAGGATTTAGAAGCCTTAGTCAGTTGCGATGTGCAATTAAGATCGACTACTGGTTCTAGTCAGAGTATCGCCAGGTTGTCTTGTTTAGAAGTTCGACCAATATTGATTGAGAAAATTGCTTCTAAGCAAAAGGAGGATCCTGCATTAGCTGAAAGGATCAGAAAACTGGAGGTTGGAACAAAGATCGACGATTTAAAGGATTTTAACCTTGACCAGAAAGGATGGCTAAGAAAGAAGAGACGATTGTGTGTTCCGAATGTAGAGGACTTGAGGAAGGAAGTTCTTGGAGAATATCATCGATCCAAGTTTACGATTCATCCTGGAGGGACCAAGATATATCGAGATATGAAAAGGAGCTACTATTGGGAAGGCATGAAGAGGGATATTGGCTTGTGGGTTAGGCAGTGTGCAAATTCTCAACAAGTGAAAGCCGAACATCAAAAACCGAGTAGGTTTCTTTAGCCTTTAGAGATTCCAGTTTGGAAATGGGATTCGATATTAATGGATTTTATAGATGGGTTGCCAAGGTCAAATAGAGGTAATGAAAGTATATGGGTTATAGTGGACAGATTGACCAAGAGTGCCCATTTCATTCCAGTTAAGTCAACTAGAACGACACCTGTTTTAGCTAAGTTGTTCCTGAAGAACATAGTTCGACTGCATGGAGTTCTTAGTAGTATAGTTAGTGACATAGATGTTTTGTTCACTAGTGAATTCTGGAAGTCTACAGGAAGTGATGGGTACCAAGCTTAATATGAGTATTGCGTATCACCCTCAGACAGATGGGCAGACAGAGAGGGTTAACAAAGTACTCGAGGATCTACTGAGAGCTTGTGTATTAGACTTTGGGAGGATCACCAACATTTGGTTGAGTTTTCCTATAATTATAGTTATCAAACAAGTATAGGAATGGCGCCGTTTGAAGCTTTGTACGGAAGGCCATGCAAATCACCAGCATGTTGTTTGGAGACTGGAGACAGATTAGTCTTAGGTCCAGATTTGGTTAGAGAGGCTTCAGAAAAGATTGAGTTAATCCGAGGAAGGACGAAAGAAACTCAGTCCAAACAGAAGAGTTACGCAGATAAGAGATGTAAGGACCTAGAAAGCTCAGTTGGAGATAAGGTTTTCATTAAGGTATCACTTATGAAAGGTGTGGTACGATTTGGAAAGTCAGAGAAGTTAGCCCCAAGATATGTGGGTCCATTCCAGATTATAGAGAGGATTGGAAAGCTCGCATACAGAATAGAGTTGCCGAGCAGTTTGGCAGGTGTCCATAATGTATTTCATGTGTCTCATCTTCCCAAGTATGTGCATGATCCAGAGAGTACTATTCCTCCGATAGGGTTGGATGACTTAGTGGCACAGCCTAATTTGACTATTATTAGACAACCAGTTCGGGTTGTAGCTAGAGATGAGAAAAGATTAAGAAACAAGACAGTCGGGATGGTGAAAGTTCAGTGGAGCAACAACGAGAAGGACTGTACTTGGGAAACAGAGGACATGATTAGAGATACTTATCCTGATCTGCTTTGAGGGCATGTCTATATTAGATTTATGTAGATAGTTGCTAGTCTGTTAGACTAGTATGGTTGTTAGGAGTTATTACAGATGATTGCTATATTTAGTATTTAGTCCTTACTGAATTGCGATGAGGAAATTCCTTAAGGGGGGAGCCTGTAACATCCCTAATTTTTGATAACATTATTCAGGAAATTTAATTAGATAAGTTAAATAGAATAATGATGATAAGGGGATTGAGATTTGAATAAATTATAACATGGGTCGTGCGTAATAATAAAACTTTAATGGGCTTTAAATTGGTTTATAAGATAATTAATTTACACGTGGGCATAGCGATAATTAGCCATTCTATTATACACGGCTATAGACATCTTATTCTTACCCATTCACGTTCCATTTTTCATTATTCACAAATGCAAATCAAAACTAAATAGAGCTGGCCATTAACAAGGAGGAAAAAGGAGAAATTTCAATCTAAAGCTAAGGATCAAAGCTAGGAAGGATTAATCAACAACAAGTCTCAAATTCCTTATCAAGTTTAAGGTGAACAATAATTCATTCTATTTCTTTTTTTGTTTCTATAATCCTATGATTTTGGATTTGAGTATTTATTTTGTTTTAAAGATATATTGGATGATGATATGCTTAATTTATGAATTGTTTGATTTAAACAATTTATTAGTACATGAAATTCATATGGTTTTAGGCGCAAAACCATGGGTTTTTGATTTTAAAATGCCATGGAAAATTTTATTGTTAAGTAAAACATGATTTTGGAGATGGGTTTTAATTTTCAGAATTTTCCAAGCTATGGAAGTTTTATTATGAATTTTTGATGGAAAATATGATGTAATTGGGTCTGAATTTTTTTTTGAATATTTCAGGAAGAAATTGGGTCTAAATTTTTAATAATTTTGATTACATGATGAAATCGAATTTCTGTGATTTTTGGGGATTTTTCCCAATTAATTTACTAAGGAAAGTAAATTATTTTAAAGGAAGGACTTTTATGAAATAATTGGTTTTGTTATAAGGAAGGGCTTAAACGTTACATTTTTATGGTTTAAATCTGATATAAGTGCGGCAGTTTTAAGTGTAAAGTATTTGAAAAGTTTTATGGAAGCCAATCAAAGGTTTACACATAGGCAATTTAATATAAAACAATTACTAAAAGAAGCAACATTTCAGCCTTTAATTTAGAAAAAGGTGTTCCGCCTCAATTAGTACCCCTTTCGACCCTAATAATTCTGCCCCATCCTAGTCGAAACCTACTTAGTCAAAACCTTCATAGTCGAAACAATACACAAGGTATAACTTAGTGGTAGTGGATTGAAAGGAAGGCGGAAGCCTTGATGTCGAAAGGTAAGCTTCCGATAGGGTCGAAACCCTGCTTTGATTTCAAAAGTTAAAGTCTTACCTTGTTTTACTTAAAGCCTTCGACATAGTCGAAACATATGCTTTCGAAAGGGTTTTATAAATAGCTTTCGAAGAACATTGTCACATTATGTTAAAGTATTAGCTTTCGTAGGGGTGCTTTTTCTTTAAAATAAGAGCTTTCGAAGGGGTTGGTTCCGACCTAATCAAAACCTAGCCGTTGTTTTCCATTCGAAGTATTGAAGTCATCAATGCCTTCAAAAGGTGATCTTTGCTTTTACCTAGGTTAAGCCGCTTCCTAATTTCTTTCGAAAGGGATTGAAGGTTTTGAGGGTAATGGAGTCGAAATGGGGTTTCGACTCTGTCCCTCGAAATTTTAATTGTTAAAGGTCTTTGCTTTTGACTAGATGGTTCCGAAACCATCAACTTTTCCCCAAATTAATTCACTACAAGAAAAAGTATTTTTGGTGGCGCACAAAATGCGCTACCAATACTTATGGTAGTGTTTTAATGAACGCCGCGATAAAACCCGCAACTAAAAATCCATGATTTTTAGTTGCATTTATTTCAACGCCACTATAAATCCTTTTATTGCAGTGTTTCTCAAACGCAATCATAAATCGTTTTGTAGCATTTTAAAAATGCCACTAAAAAGTTTTTTGGCTTAGACTTTCCAACTTTACCCCTGCTTTACGGCTGCGTTTACTTAAAGCATTTTTGAAACGCTGTTAAAAGTTTTTGATTATTTTGCAGCATTTTTTCATGCTATTATTCCCTGTTAATAGTCTATTTTATTTCTAGTATATCAATCAACAATCACTCACATAATCATCATATTCGACAATTAAAAAAACATATTAACCATATGATAAAATAAAATATCCATAACCATTTCGATACAATAGTTATTCGACAAAATAACCAAACTCACATATGATAACCATTCGTATACAAATTTACACACTTAGTACTAATAAAATGTTATACCTAACTAGTACTAACAAAACGCTTGACTACCCATAATTCTTTATTGCATACACAATTGAAAGCCAGCACCATAAAAGTCCAACCTTGCTCTCTTCGAAAATCCAATGCCTGGATAAGTGAAAGCACAACATATAGTCAAACAATTATGTTAATTTGTAGGACTTCAAATCTGATATCAAACCTCCACAACATTGTACAAGTATATCATACTATAAATAATGTCATATAAATAATCAAAGTTATAAACGAAATGAAATAAATAAAGTCCAATCATACAGTTATATATAAAACTTTGTTAAATTAGTTATATTATTATTATTTATAAAATTTAGTTAACTTAAACTTAGTTAATTTTATAAAACTTGTTTAATTTTAACAAAACTTAGTTAATTTTTATTAACTTGGTCCATTTAGTTAATTTATTATTAAACTTAATTATATTGTTATTATTATAATAATAAACTTAGTTAATTTTTATAAACTTAGTTAATTTATCATCATCGTTATTTATAAAACTTTGTTAAATTAGTTATATTATTATTATTTTTAAAATTGAGTTAACTTAAACTTAGTTAATTTTAACAAAACTTAGTTACTTTTTATTAACTTGGTTAACTTGGTTAATTTATTATTATTATTATTAAACTAAGTTAACTTAATTATATTATTATTATTACAAACTTGTTAATTTTTATAAACTTAGTTAATTCATCATAATCACCATTATTATTATTTATAATTTTTTGGTAAATTAGTTATATTGTTATTATATAAAATTTAGTAAGCTTAAACTTAGTTAATTTTATAAAACTTGTTTAATTTTAACAAAAATTAGTTAATTTTTATTAACTTGGTCAACTTAGTTAATTTATTATTATTTATTATTATTATTATTATTAAAACTCGGTTAACTTAATTATATTATTATTATTATTATTATAAACTTAGGTAATTTTTATAAACTTAGTTAATTCACCATCATCGTTATTATTTATAAAACTTTGCTAAATTAGTTATATTATTGTTATTTATAAATGTATTGGATGTAATTTTTAATATTTTGGTACAGAGTATATTGTATAGTACATAGTTGTTGATGGTTTTCCGCTTCATTCTAATCTTTTCATTCCAATATTAATTTGTAGCAGTCTTTTCACTTTTCTTTTCGTAACTAAGCAGAATATGATTTTCTATTATGTGTTTTGTTATTGGTTGCTTCATGGTTTCAAAAGTCAGTAATAAGAACAAGCGGCAAATACCTTATTAATTTATGAATAAAACACATTAAAAATTGCTTGAATAAGTTGCACAAACTAACTACCGAAAAAAAACTACTGTAAGAAAAACATATTAAAAATTATAAGGTGAGATCTTATAATGGAAGTTTGGAAATGTTAGTAAGGTTTGTTTTATAAAATACATTAAGGTATTTTATGAAATGTTATGAAAATAATAAAAATGTTTAAGAACTAAAATAATAAAAGAAGAATGTGTTTGTTGACATGAACCCACCACATTTGTGCCAGTTGGAAATCCAGATCCACAGTTAGAAACTGATTGTTGCGCAAATTTGTGCCATGAGAACTAGAAAAAAAGAACAAACTAGTTGTTTGGTTGAATGGCAGCAGTGTAGTGTAAAACTGCAGTCTGAGGCAACAGTGTTGTAACGACCCGTATTTTTGATAATTAAAACTATTAAATTAAATAAGATTTTGTAATTTAATATTGTGAGAAATTAAAATTTATGATCTATTAATGAGAAAAATAATAGACTATGATTTAATAATGTTGTTTGAATGTTATTGACAACTATTTTAATGTAATTTCAATCAATTGATATAATTGTAAATAAGGAACTAAATTAAATATTGTATTAAATGGTGAGATTGTATTTAATTAACTGAAATTGAATATGAAATCAGTGATGTGGTAAGTAGTTATAATCTTTGTTTGTAAACAATAAGTTTACAAATGTGATTAAATTACTTAAAAGTAAGAATTGTTTATTTATCATCCCATTATTTAATATGTTTGAAATTAATTTGGTAATCAACAAAATTAACATAATTGAGATATTGTAATTAATATGGTAAAGGATGATAACTGTAGAATAAGAATGCAATAAAATGTAAACTAATGTTAGTTATATTCATAGGGTATTGTTGAGTGAATAATAAGAATGTAATCAAAATAAATAAATTTATTGGAATTTAAATTATAATTAATGAATTTATTATAGTTGTAATCGAACGTTGTAATTAGTGCAATATTCAAATATTGAATTTGACCTGGAAAATTTATTTTAAGATTTTAAATTCTATGTAATTAAGAATGACGGAAATGATTAACTGTTAAAATTTGAATTTAAAGGTGATTAAATCAATTTAATAATAATTTATTTAATTAACATGAAAATTAGCCATTCTGGCCACTGTCTCGGATTTCGACGAAACTGGTTTCATCGGATCCGTAACAGTGAATTATTGGAAGATTTCAAGTTTCGTAGCGATCGGACGTATCGTTTGACCGTGCAAGCTCGAAACACGTAGAAATCAATTAAAATGATTTAAATGAATATAATTTGATTTTGAAAGCTAACTTTTGTATATAATGGAATTAGGATTTGAAACCAGTTCCATTGAGTTTAAAAATATCGAAAACATCTGTTTCGATATATGGGATGACCTACTTTTGTTTCGGAAGCGGAACGGTCTTTTCGGATCGTGTTATCGTTTCGACCCAATTTGATCTGTCCATTCGTTTTATCTATCTTTGCCTATATATAGGCTGTTATAAACTCTAACAGCTTCTTTAATTCATTCTCTTGTACGTACAGTTTCTATTCTCTTCTTCCTTCTCAAAAGGCTGTCAATTCCAAAAGCCCTAATTCCCAATTTCAATTTCAAATCAAATTTCAAAATCCAAACTCCTCAAACTATGTCATATTATATATCGTTGGAAAGCTCTCGATGAGCGTAATCTAGATCTACAATTCGTTTATGCAATCGAATCACGGTTTGGCCAGAAATTGGAAGTTTATTCTCGACCGTCCATCATAGAGTTTCGATTTCAACGGTGGATCTTCAACTATTTTGCGATCGGGTGGTGCTGCGACGAAGAGGAGACCGAGAGGTGTCGATCCATGGGTTTACATCGTGTCAGAGGTGCACGGAATCGCCACGCACGGCGAGATAGTGGCGGTGGTGGCGCTGGCCCACCAGGGCGTCGCAGGTGGCCACGCGAAGGCCATGGAGGCGGCCTGGGGCGTGGAGTGGCGCGGCGTGCCTTGATCGGGTCGAAGACGAGGCTAGTGGCATGCGTTCATGGTCAGAATGGTGGCGGCTGCTACTATATGGTGCAATCGCGATTGGGGCTAGGGTTCATGATGGTGACCATTTTACTTAAGGAGGAATTAACTTAAAAGGACAAAAATTTGTATATTTTTAGCCTCAAGGACACGACCTCAATTTTTTAACCATAAAGATAAACTTTCTCCTAAAATTAATCATAAGGACAAACATTCTTCCAAAATTATTCATAAGGACAAACATTCTTCCAAAACTGCTGCCGAACTAAAAACTGATACCTAAAAACTGCAATCAATAACTCAAAACTGATACCTAAAGAAAGTTGTCTTTCAGGCTAAAATACTGAAGGTCTGTCCTTGAGGCTAAAACGTTGAGAAATTTTGTCCTTGACAATAAATTCCTGTTTACTTAATTACCCTTATCTTTAATTTAAATTTAAATTTGAATTTCAATCGTTCTAACTCAAATAAATTTTACATATGAGCTCGGATTTACGCACAGTTTTCTCCGTTGCGATCGTATCGAAATTTCGGACATCATGAAACTAGTTTGGTCGAATTCTGAGACCAATCAAATTTTGGGCTTCATTTGGATTTTAAATCGACGATAAATCTAAAGTGAGTGATTTAACCCACTCACGAATACTCAATTTTCTTATGTTAGTTGGATAAAATTTATGTTGTGATATGAATATTATTGGTTGTTGTTTAGTGGTTTACTCTAACATTTTAATTGAATTGAATTATATTAAATTAATTTTCCATTTAAATTAATATTGAATCTTTAATTGCTAGTTAAATAACTGATAATGATAACCAGTTAATTGTTGTGATTTATTGGTTGATTTGAATGATGATTGTGATGGATGCTTAATTGTTGACATTTTGGATGATTTGATGTTATGTTTATTTTATATGTTGTTATCGCACTGCAAATTCCCTTAGTTATTGTGAGGAAAATCACTATGGGATGAAATGATACATACCCGAACGATCTTATAGATTAGGGAAAAATCATTATGGGTTGAAATGATAAACCCAAGCGATTTTATGGATTTGGAAAATTATGATTCGGGATATGGGTTGAAATGATATATATCCGGAGATTTAAATTTATTGCGGGTTGAAATGATATATATCCGTATCACTTGACCATAGGGTAGAAAAATATATACGGACACCGGATTGGTTAAATTAAATGATTTTAAATCCTTAATTTTTGAATCCAGTTAAATGATATTATTTTAAATGAAATAAAAATTAGATATATGAACCGAATTATTTTCAAAATCCGAGCTTTTAAAATGTTGAAATTGAAATTGGTTTAAATGAATTGTTTAAAAAATTTAAATTGAAATCTTAAAGTTGAATTTGAAATTTAATTGAAATTTATCAAAATTTAGTTATTTTAAACGTTTGTATATTTAAACTTTGAAACTTATTTAATTTGAAGTGGTTTAAATCTGTAGTTCAAACCACTACAAGAAAAATGGTCTTTCGCAGCGTTTTAAAAACGCTGTGAAATCCTTTCGCAGCGTTATGAAGAACGCTCTCTAACGACAAGCTGTAATAGAGTCAAGACATATAACAGCGTTTTTCAAAGGCTGCAAAATCAGCAACATATTGCAGCGTTTTCGTTATTACAGCGTTTTTAAAAGGCTGCAAAATCAGCAACATATTGCAGCGTTTTTGTTATTACAGCGTTTCTTAAAGGCTGCAAAATCAGCAACATATTGCAGCGTTTTTGTTATTACAGCGTTTCAATATTAGCTGTAATATGTCCTTACCCATTGCTTCTTCTTTCGTTAGACAACATTTTCAAAAACGCTGTTACAGTTTTCCACAGCGTTTATAAAAGCTTATAAATAAACATTTAACAGCTCTAAAAAAACGCTGCATATGGATTTACATTTCACAGCGTTTTCCTTTTGCCTGAGATACTGCAGCGTTTTTCCGATTCCGCAGGGTTTTTAAAACGCTGTTAAATATGAAAATTACCATGCACAAACTTTTACATTTACAAACATCCCACCAGCTATAAAATTTTATATCAAGAGATAAATATAATCTTTGTATGTTATATTAAACATAATTAAAGTTGCACTAACTCCATACTCAAAATAAACAATAATCGTATACAACATTTAATACATAATGTTTGTAAGCAAATATGATAGTAACATTGTTTTACATAAATAGCATATTAAATTAAGCAAAATATGAGTTGTGAGAGTCCAAGCTAGTCCTCTTCAACAATTCACCCTCCACTAGCTAAGTCAGCCAAATTACATAAGCATGCTCACTTTGGAACTGCGAAGATGTAAGAAAAAACATGTTAATAGGTCATTCTTGCAATTCAAATTCTTCATCAAACAAGCTTTCAAGACAACTGCCTATGTATGTTATCTACAACTCAATTAACCGTAACTAAATCTAGCATAAAACATCACAATAAGTTGCTGCGAAAAAACAAGGGAAGCATGCAAAGTATTATAAGGCACCCCTTTAAGAATTTACAGAAAGGAAGACCGGTACATTTTCGTATCCTTTCCATTTTCGACTGTTCATGGTCTGAGTCATTCAATATCATAAAGATACTGATAAGACAAGCATCTTCAGCAAGGAAACTAAGCATAAAATCCCCTCTTCAGCAGTGAATTGCATTGTTGAGCATAAGGTAAAATATGTAAAGAAACAAACTGAAGCTGTTGCTGGTGATAAAAGAAAATGATCAATTTGAACAACATGAAGTATGTTCAGATATGGGAAAAGAAAAACATTCTGATGCTTCAAAAGATGCAAACTCCAATGAATTAATCTTGATGTTCAATCGGCAGTTCAAAATAAAAGTGTCACTACAGAAAATATGGCAGATTGTATTATAAATCATGCAATAGCAGACAAACAGAAAGTGACAATGAAATATGTGTAACGTAGGAAAAGATATCAAGGGAAAACAAATTCATGATTCAGTCCACTTGATAGGCATATGACTTAGATCCTTGGTTTGAAATCAAATGATAGCAAACCCTATGCAATTTAGTTGCACACACGACGAATCGAAGTTAATCAAAAGAGGCAGCTTACAAAAAGAAAAAAGTTCGATGTGATATTATTCATACTACAATTTTAGAAAAGAGCAGTAGGAACAGTAGACAAATACTAATCGCGCCATTAACAACAATTTTATCCACTTATACAACAATGTCAAAATCATATACAACATTAATACATTAGCACCAAACTATTTCTGAAGCATGCACCTATGAAAAGAGTCTCGAAAAAGAAACTAAAAAGGTAGACAATAACTCAATGCTCCAAATAACAAAACATAATCCAATATGATAATTTACGTGAATACTAGTTTAGCATCAATCACTCATAATCATTTAGATTGTAAGTGTACATGTATCAATGATTTCTAAAGTGTACATGTCCATCCACTAACAAACTCTTTTTCCGCTCTCAAACAACAGGCTATATTATCAGAATTTATACTGCCTTTGGCCTTACTATTAGTGAAGTTAGAAGTTCATTAGATTTATACAGTGACTCATTTCCACCTCTACTTTTGCCACTTATTTTAGTTTGATTCTTCAGTCATATTTCTCCCTCTTTTCCGAGCCTGTTATTTTATGGTAACTGGGGGATGACTTTTCATTTCCACTTTTTTGCTTTTTTTTAACGCTTGGCAGATTGATTTTTCACCTTTTGACAAATTATTCATACTAATTTTAGATATGGAAAAATTTACTGAAATGAATGTGCCTCTTTTAAATATAATTTACCCCTGTTTATTTTAAGAGTTCATATAATATATGGTTCAGATTTTCACATAGCGATATGACTATTTATTCCCACATTAGTTCATTTCCCCTGGTTTCCAATTTCATTCATTTACTTACAATTGTGTATATACCTCTACTCACATCTTTAAGTGCATATACCCTTTGATTTCTATTTTGAATGTCATCAATGTAAAAACATAATTTCTACCTCTGATTAAAATAAGAACCATTTCTATTTTGAATGTCATCAATGTAACACAAAACTCACTTTAACTCATTATCCACAGTTAAACAACCACAAGCTTTAATTTTCAACCAAGTATTGTCACAGAATTACCTCAATATCTCTGGCTTTGAAATCCTCCTGGAGCACAGATTGCAAAGCTGATATTACTGTCTACAAGAGAAAAAAAACATAATAGAGAAAATGACTAGTTCATCAAAAATTGAGTATCTATGCACATATTGTATTCATATAAAGTATTTAATACAAACATGAGTTACAAATAAAGTGAAAACTGAAGTTAAAATTCCATATTAAGCAATAATATGTTGATGAATGTTCAGAGTTTAGAACAAAATTAAAAACTTAAACAAAAAATTAATAAGTTAGTGCTGAATAACTTGGTGTATCTGATTGGAATGGACTGAATCTGATAGATAACCAATCCATATGCACCCCTAACTATTTTTATAACTTGGTGCTGAATAAATACACCATGACAGCAACAAAAAACAAAACTGTATGGACCTGACTTGGCGAAAGAACTCCTTTCTATCAATGCGAGGAGTGCATCCTGTAGAAGGTAACAAACTCGTATTCAAGTAAAGTGTGTTGTCAAATTTAGACCAAGAAGTTATCAGACTTATACAATGGGTAGGGGAATTATTTGTAGAAGATCGTTGACTAGGAAGTGACAAGGAAGTGTAATCTAGCGTACTTGTTTTTATAGGCGATGTAACACCAGATGTCATATTTGGTGTTTCCTAAGTAGAATTATTTTCAGGAGTATTGCTTGTCATATGTGGTCCTTTCCCAACAATTTTTTTTGTACTTTTTCCCTCATATTAATATTTTGCAAGTTATATTATCTGAATAGATAGTACACCCTATCTACTTCCTTCTAAAACCATTTGTTCCTAATTTTATTTCTTCTGTTCTCTTCCTTTATATAGTTATGTTTGTATTTTTAATATTTATATAGTTTATATTCTTGAATATATTAGTATCGTTCAATAAGTTATTGACTTTTGGTTCCCTTAAGCCGTTGAATCTTATTATTTTCTATTCATCTCTTTGTGTTATGCTACACACACATATGTATGTGTGTGTGTTTACATTTCAAAAATAAATCAATTGACTTTTTTTCCTTTACAATTACCTTTGGCCATAAATAAAATCCTTACCCCTCTGTATGCTGCCATATATCTTTAATTCCACTATCAAACCTTACTGTCAAATAATCTTATTATTTTCAGTATATTTATGTTCTTAATACTCCATATATACTGGATTTTATCTCACTGCTGCTGTTAGCTGCTATTTTAATCCATTTGGTGGTTCCATTTAGTAATCTCCATTTATATGCTTAATGATATAATTTTACTTCTTTCTACATGCACTTAATTTTAAATTTATATTTACTTTTACTACCTATGGAATTGCATGTACATAATCTTAATATATATCACATATACCTATGTTTTCAGTACCACTGCTCTGAATGCAGTTTGAATAATTATGAGGCAAATAAGTAAGCCAAATAGTTCGATTTTAACTTCTCTTTACTAACTGATTCCTTTTTTAAATTCAATACTTCCCAATTTCAAAGGGTACTGCTACTCGGTATTATATCAAGTCTTTCTAAAATTTTACCTGACAAATGCACCAATACTACCTTTTTACAACAATCGTACATAGTACTTCTTGAAAATTTTGAAATTTTCTTCTTGCGCAAAAATGATAACCGCGGTTGCTGCATGAATATATTTTATTACATGCCCACCTTTCAAAATGCAGTGTTTCAATATTTTTGAACATTCTATTTTTACCACCTCTATAATAATCTCATATTTCCATTTAATATTATAATCACCTTATTAATCAACTATGAGGTTCTAATTCATTTATGTGATTATTCCATAACATAGCAACATCGACCGCTATTTTATAGGGAAAAATCTTTGCCTTTGAAGCAAAAATAATTTGCATAGGACAAGCACGCTCTACATTTGCGTGGGAGGTTTGGTTTTGATTTTAATAAATTGAACTTCCCACGCAAAGACATGACATGGGAGTCAAAGAGAACCACTTCACAACTGTACATGGTTGATCATTAGATCCACCCATTTCTTCTATATGGGTATGAAAAATTTCCACGTTCTTATCTGGCATGGGTTACCAGCACCACCTAAGCCACTGCTCTTTGTGGATTATGTCATATCCATAAAAAAATTGGCAAACTAAAAGAAAAAATTCATTGTAGATCATTGCAAAGTAAATCAATGTTAAGATTAACAAACTTAACTTCATCAAAATATCATCAAAATTTCATGAGTTAAAGTTAAATTGTACCATGCTTCATCAAATCAAGTTAATACATTACATTAAAATGATTTCAAAGATACAACAGTCAAACAATCATGCAATTTCCTAAGCTTGTCTCTGATCTAGTATAAACTGAAATACTTGTATTCATAAATCTTATTATATCTTCCAAAGTTTGTTAACTTTAAAGCCACACAGATTATTTATATTCAAAGTTTGAAGTAAGAATACTTACAAAATTATATGTGAAACTGTGTCTCAAAACCATGTATATACATCTAAAATCAATATATAACCAAGGTCAAATGATATGTTGATTTAATGCCAAATAGACTTCATATCCCAAATTTAGAAAGTTGAAACTTTTACGTGTTTAAGAACTGCATATGTTCAATTGATACATATGGAAATCCACTCATACACAGAATTGCATTCTTTTGAAAACTTAATTACATGACAATTTCAAAATTCGAATGAAACATATACATGGTTTTAGATTTGACAGGGATAGTGAATGCATACATATAATTTGAGTAAAAAATGCATAAATAAACAACAATGTCAGATTAAGGTGTGAACAGATGTGTGAGTAAAAAATACATATAATTCTGGCCCTGTAGCAAGCTTCTTGTTTTGAAAACTTTTAACAGAGAAAGATTGATCGAGGCTACAATATTTCACTAATGGTAGACGAAGGCCTTAAATTAGTTTTAAAATTCGGAGAAACAACATTCAGGACGTGCCAAGCCTAAAATCCTTTTGTTGCTGTGCAGCTGCTGGTTGGAACGCCGCAGTCAAACAAGTCTAATTGTCGCTTTATACATTCATTTCTCAAGTAATTTTTTCAATAAGTGATGTATCGGGGTTGTTTCCAAATTGCCCCATTTTTTATTTATGAATACCGAGGGCAAAACTACTTATGAACGGTTTCCCGATGGGTAAAAATAGATGGGTTCAGCATTGAAACCCAGTTTGAATATTTCAAGAGGACATGTTGGGGTTCTGTGAACTTAAAATCTTCTTGCTATGGAAACACGTTACTTTGTAAATGGGCAGCTAGTTCAAATTAGTCAGGTATAATTATAATTAATCTTTTTCTTACTTCACCAAGACCATAGTTCCAGCACACTAACCACCACATCAACCAGCTTCTGATCAACTACTCATCGCCAAACACCTAGTCCTACCCCTTACGAAGGCAGTCCAGTAATCAAAAAACCAAACTCCATTAACAAAAAAATCACTACATCAACAATTCATTTGAAGCGTACATCGCATTTATTTCAATTCATTTGAAGCGTACATCCATATCCACGTTAATACGAGGACCAAAGTTGAGTATTCGAATTAAGTGAATTACCTTATCGACGCCAACGACTCGAGCGATGAACTGAAGACGTGAATGATGATGAAAGGGGACGGCGCCAACGACTTGAGCGACGTACTTGCAGAGCGATGGAGCGATGGATTTGAGATTTGCGGGATTTGCAGAGCGATGTAACGACTCGAGCGATGGATTTTCGGAGCGATGGATTTGCGGAGCGATTGATTTGTCAATTTGAGATGAAGGGTTATTTGGTGGGAAGGGAAAAGAATAAAAACGTGGCCGCGAAAACACTCAATCTCCCCGCCAAAAGAAATGTGATTAGGCAGCGTTTTCTTTTTTATATTTAATTATAAATGAAACTAAATTTGAACAATTACAGCTTTTTGAATCAAAGGCTGTTACATGGAGCTGCAAAAAACCATTTTTCTTGTAGTGAACATGGATTAGAAATCGATATAAATTGAAATGGTTTTAATGAGAATTTGAATTGAAACCTTTAGCCTTTTTAAATTGAAATCGTTGAACTGAGATTGATTTAAACTAACTTTTTGGAACTAAAGTTGATTTGAATTGATTTGTGAAATTGGAAAAACAATTCTAATTTGAAACTATTTTCGATATGAACTCTTTTAATATACAAACTCTTTTAACATATAAACTATTTTTCTCATATAAACCATTTTAATATATTAATAATTTTTAAAACACTAACTATTTTTAATATATAACCTATTTTAATATATAAACTATTTTTTATATATAAACTATTTTAATCTATAACCTATTTTTAATATATAAACTATTTTAATATATATATATATATATATTATTTTAAATTTATAAACAACTTTTAATATATATATATATATATTAATGTATAAACTATTTTAGTGTATAAATATTCCAATATATAAACTAATTTCAATATTCAAACTGTTTAAAGTTGGAACTGTTATGACTTAGATTCACTTGATTTAAATGCGAATATTTTGATATGATGGTTTAACCTATTTTTGTGGTTATGGTTTTGAAAACGAATATGATTTAAAGTGAATAATGTATGATTTTGAAGTAAATAATGATTTCGAAAGTGATATGATTTTGAAGTGAATATGATATTTTTATATGAAGTATGAACTGTTTGAAATGTAAAAGAACCATCCGGTGTGTAAAATATAACGATTTGTTGTTAAAGAGACCGGGGTCGGATATTGTCATACTCTCTACCAATTTCGAAGCCACTTTAACAACTATACACGTGGTGGAGAATCCAAAACGAAGTAGGATGGTTTGGCGAATGCTTCTGGTATGAGGTAAGAACGTAGCCCTGACCCCCTCGGGTCAGCTTGAGATGACTAAAACATGAGCAATTGATGGGCCAAGTGAGGTAGCTCCTCCGATCGAACACACTTCTTCGATACCATATCTGTTACTTTGTGATTTATTTGGTGGTCACCCTCGATTTGATTATGGGAGTGTTGTTTCAAGGTTGGCGGTAGCTGCGGCTATGCGTTACCACCAGGCCGGAAGTGCAAACGGTAGAATCCTACCCTGGCATTGCCTCATTGTGCCTTGTCATCTACCTTATCGAGCCCATTACGATTTTGGTTTGTGTTGTACCTATGGAGTGCTCCTTGATAGCCCACCAGTTTACAGTGGAGTTTACAGTACTGTATAGACTACAACATTATGTAAAATGTGTTAAGGGGGATATGGGTAACGCCTTAATGCTATTTTAATACTTCTTTACTGTAGACATATTATAATAGGGTATTGTATTATATATGTAGATAGTTTAACGGATCCTTAGGAGATGGAATCCCGAACATCTCTTAAGTTATTGCACGCACGTTATACACTGGATAGAAGATGTAAAATCCTGTAGACATCTCTGAAGCCGTTACACTCATATTTATTTACTGTTGATTTAACTTACATAAGATCTTTTAGTTCTGACTCGAGTGTTTTGTCTTTTCATTACGTTCGGGTCAGCCTGAGCTTTTCAGGGTTGCAGACCTTATTTCTGGAGGACGAAGATGGAGTTTAGTATTGTATTATTATTATTATTCCACTGTATCATGTTGTTCCGCTGCATTAGTTATTTATTCCTACTGTATGTATAACTCTGATATATTGTAAAAGTGTAATCAAATGTTATTTGTAAAACAGCTTCATGAACTGTTATTTGATTATTATACTTTGTCATTCCGCTGTGAGATTCCGTGTTTTGTTTTTCTTTCTTTTCTATTATTTCCTTATTTGCTCCCATTAACAATCCTCCATTTTGAATGGTTTGAGTTGACATGTGTGGTTTATTGTCGATTTAAACCATCCAAAAAGGGTGGGTCGTTACTAGTGTATCGAATCACTACCGTCTGTGCAATAGTGCAAGACGATTGTACCGAAGCTCGTTCTGGTTGAGCCAGAGCATAATAAGTATGTAATTTGTGTTTCAATCAAACACATTTTTTTAATGAACTTTGTATACCAAACAGTCTCTTTTTCTTCGTATGTATCATGAAATCATGATGTTTTACATTTTACAAAAAACTATTCTCATTAACATAAAAATCGATGGAACACTAATTGGACTTATATTGTATACATGGTTTAAGAGGATTTTACTTTTAATATCTAAATATATTGAAATGTGCATGAGGTATTATTAAGTGACTTATATCGAAATGTTGAATAATAATATAAATATGTAATCTATTTTAGGTAGACTACAGTTGAATGTGACGGTCTGTTCTCCCGTGAATACTTGTATAATATAATTCTTGGCATAATCTATTCTATGGTGGATAGTTTTAGTAACTATACCAACTATATTGAGTGTTGTATCCTATTCCTCTTATATGACAGATAACTTAACAAAAGTCCATGGTTAATGTTGGTTTATTGATAATTTAGTGAACTCAATTCATAAATACCTACTGTGATTTTAGTATATACGACAGATAACTTGATGACCCTCAGTTTTTTCTAACCATCAATCTGACATGCAACGTAAAATTATACCATATAAACTTATATACAAAATTGGCTAACATAGTTGTTCGTTTGCATAATGATTTTAGCAAATGGATCTTTACTGCCCAAAACTTGCCCACCCCACGAAAGTTACCCTGCACTAGGTAGATGAATTTTCTCTTGCTGGTTTATAATGAAATTTAATTCTTAAGTTTAGAAGTAAAGTGTAAACTCAAATAATGAGAAATTTAAAGTACCGAACAGTTTTGAACATTACAGTAAAAAAAATAAGAAAAGTAGCATACCGTATATTTCTAATGACCATAATGCCGATAAACCATTTTTTCTCACTATTTATAAATAAGAATAAAGAATATAGTTTTCAATGTCACTTGTTTCTTCACTCTCACTTTTTTCCCATTTACTTACTCAACCTTGAAATTGTTACACTCAATCTCAAGATGCAATTATACCACCCACTGCTAAATGAATAAAAAAAGGAATTACCCTCCTTCTTGCCCTGATCACCCATGAAATACACCATCAGAATTTACAAATAACTTGCATTAGCATTGAGAAAGTAGCCTTTAACAGCTGTGGGTACATATATTTAACAAAATGGTATATTTAATAAAATGATAAAAATGGTATTAAGACAAGCATATCTGCTTATATATTCAACAATTTTAGGATCCAAAAATAGCAACCGAGAGCGAAATGTATGATCAGTTACCTGTAAAATTATCCGACAATGGCTTTTAAGCATGGATTACTTTTCTACAAGCTTAATGTTCGTTGAAGATGATTCAAATCCTTCAGCTATGATTGTGTGAATAGTTATCATTGCAATTTTTATTATATCAGCAGCTGGGCCCTAATGAAACATCGAATTTAGCATTAGACTAGACAAATGCATTCCATAATGAAACAACCACCAAGTATAAATGCATTTTCCATACCTGACATATAGAATTTACAACTTGTCATTCATGTTGCATCGCATCAAACAGTGCAACGTCTAACTGTCTTGTACACAGTAATACCAATGTGGCAACAACTACTTACTGTCACTTCGATCTAGCATCAGGTACCTGTAATATCCATGAAGCTGCAAATATCCAAAGAAAAGGAAATCACACTATCATGCTACACTATGTAAAGGTTTTAGTTCTAATATAAATAAAGGAAAGAAATAAAGTAATGTGATACTCTATAAAATAGAAAAAATATTTACCCGTAGAATAATTAGCAGGAAAATCACACCAGAATTCCAGAAAACATGAATAGTGATAGGATTCATTAGATTCAGGGTCTAAGCATATGAAAGACCCAAAGCGGTTCCTATTTTAATGTATATGAAACGGTAGAAATGAGGAACAATGTCTTAATGACATTATCAAACCTGGAAATTCAGAGTAAAACATCAACTACATGTCTTTATGGAAATTGTCCAGGCGTGAGATGCGCAAGAGAAAACAATGCAGCACTAACATCAATAGAAATAGATGTTGAATCGAAGATAACAAATGATGTGTTGCGGCTATCTGTTATTCTTAGGGCTACGCAACGTATATCTTATGCCACGAGATCTCTATCTAACGGTGTAGATTATGTTGCCTATGTAATGCAGTTTTTTGGGTCTACCTGTTAAAGCCCAATCATGTTTATTTAAATACAAGATGTTGTTACTCTACATTGTATTGAATTGAATCATTAATACAAGATACTTCTGTTTTACATTCTCTCTTAAGAATTCAGTTAAATTCTTCTTCAAATCACCACATTACTCAATCAGAAAATCTAACATGGTATCAGAGCATTCAGGCTTAACAGCCAAGTATTAAGATCCAATTCACTCATCAGAAAAGTTTCATCATCTGAGTCATCACCACTCATCAGGAGATAGCATCTCATCATCTGAGTGGGGCAGATTCAACTGGGAAAATCAAGTGCCACGCCTGAGTTGTAACGACTAGGCTGCATCAGGACCTTCCCATCAAATCTTGAAGAAATCAATCAAAAGAAAACAATCAGAAGAAATCAAGAAATCAAGAATCATCTCAAAACGAAAGAAAGTGCTCATCAGCAAGACTTATCAGAATTTAGCCAAAAAGGAGGTTCTCATCATTTAAATCTTGCAGTGAACCTGGTTGTGAGCAATTTCTGTTCCTTAACTTCTTGATCTTTATCTTTGATTGACTTTCTTGTTTTATCCCTCTTTTTCCTGTTTTAACTGTCTGAATATTAATTGAATTCATCATGACTGATGATTCTGCCTCGGCTACTTCTGCCAATATGACTGATAATCATCAATCCCAAACTGTTGTTGAAAAATTGGTTAACACTGTTGTCAGTCCTCAAACCAATCTTGTAACTGCACACTTGAGTGAAGATAATTATCTTCTCTGGAAACTGCAGATTGAAACTGCAATCCAAGGATATGGACTTGAAGGTCATATTCTTGGAACCATCTCAATTCCTCCCAAATATAAAACTGTTGAAGAAAACAAAACTG
The DNA here is from genome assembly GCA_030737815.1 of Allium fistulosum. Classification (NCBI taxonomy): domain Eukaryota; kingdom Viridiplantae; phylum Streptophyta; class Magnoliopsida; order Asparagales; family Amaryllidaceae; genus Allium; species Allium fistulosum. The sequence continues at coordinate 343,911,188 of CM060904.1, forward strand.
TTATTAATGAGGAATACACAAAATATCATAGACAAGACAGACTTATCTGCTCTTGGCTATTGTCATCAATAAACACAAAATTATTGTCTCATGTCATTGGATGCAAGACAGCAAACGATATATGGTCTACAATAGAGAAGGTGTTTAATACACAGTCAGCAGCCAAAGTGATGTATCATAAGAGACAATTACATAACATGAAAAAGGATGGCAATACCATGAGAGAATATCTTTTTAAAGTAAAGGCAACTTGTGATCTTTTAGAGGCTGCAAATCATAAAGTTTCTGATTCAGAACAAATCTTAACCATCCTAAATGGGTTAAGTGATGACTATGAGTCAGTAGTTGCTGTTATTTCATCTCAAAAGGAGTTACCATCTGTCGATGATGTTTACTCCATACTACTGGCCCATGAAGCAAGAATAGATATCAAGAAGCCACAAGACTCTGACTTCTCCATCAACTATACTACTAACTCCAAGAACAAAGGTCAAGGCAACAACAGGTCTGATCAGAACATACAAAGAGGAGGAAATTCTAATAGGTCTAGAGGAAGAGGCAGATGGAACAATAATAATAGACCCAAATGTCAGATTTGCGAAAAAGTGGGTCATACTGCTGTCAAATGTTACTTCAGGTACTCTAATCAGACCAATGGCCAAAGGAATAGTAACCCAAGTGCTAACATGGCTCAAGCTAATTCAGAAACTCAATCAAGTGGTGAAAAGAATCATAACTCTAATGATACAACAAAGTCAGAAAGCATTCAGGATGACTGTTGGTATCCAGACTCTGGCGCAACAAATCATATAACAAATAATCTCGATAACTTGAATCTTGGCAACAGGGAGTATAGAGGTAAACAGTCAATTTGCATGGGAAATGGTAAGTGTATCAATATTACTCATATTGGTAATGCTCTTATTAAAGGCAAGAAACAAATGTTTCTGCACAACTTACTAAGAGTACCCAAAATAAAGAAAAACCTCATTAGTGTATCCCAATTTGCCAGTGACAATAAGGTTTACTTTGAATTTTATCCTACATACTGTTTAGTCAGAGACATACTAACAAAAGACATTTTGTTGCAGGGTGATGCTGAAAGAGGGCTATATAAATTCAAATCTATCAATAACAATGTGTCCTCAGTCAACATGAAATACTGTAACATGTGTGTGGGGCAAGACTCCAAGAGTGTATTTGATACATGGCATTATAAACTTGGTCACCCAAGTGTGAAAGTTGTAAAGCAGGTTCTCAATGAAAATAGAATTCCTTTTGATAGTATTTCATTACCTTATGTTTGTACATACTGTCAAATGGGCAAGAGTCATAAATTAGCTTTTAATGAGTCTTCGACAGCCTACTCAAAACCCTTAGACCTGATTGCCATAGACTTGTGGGGACCAGCACCCATATGTTCTGATTTTAATTATAAGTATTATGTCTCTTTTGTTGATGCACACACTAGACATACATGGATTTACTTCTTAAAATCCAAAAATGAAACCAATAATGCTGTTATAAACTTTATAGTTATGGCTGAAAAACAAACTGGCAATCAAGTTAAAATAATACAATCAGATGGGGGAACTGAATTTAAGACTCTCAGTGATTACTTTAAAAAGAAAGGAATAGTACACAGAATCACTTGCCCATACACTTCAGAACAAAATGGTCTAGTTGAAAGGAAACATAGACATATTGTTGAAACTGGGCTTAGTCTATTAGCACATGCATCATTACCACTAAAGTTTTGGCCAGAGGCCTTTAATACTGCTGTGTATCTTATTAATAGATTACCTACAAAGGTAATAGGTGGAATAAGTCCAGTGGAGAAGTTACATGGGATTAAACCTGACTACTATAGCTTGAAAACCTTTGGATGTCTATGTTTCCCTTACTTAAGACCCTACAATGCAAACAAACTTAACTTTAGATCTAAATCCTGTACTTTTCTTGGATATACTACTAATCAGAAGGGTTACAAATGCTTGGATGAAAATGGAAGAGTTTTTGTCAGTAGACATGTTGTTTTTAATGAGAAAGTCTTTCCTTACAATAACTCAGAAATAAAAACAACCAATAAAGTGTACAATCCAAAGGTGTCAATACCTGACTTACCAATCTATTCTGAACATGAGTCTCAGAATGAAGAGGTGAGGTCTACTAGAGATCACCACACTCAAACCACTGTATCAGGTCAGCATAACTCTGAGTGGACAGATGATCCTAGTCATGCCATTCACTCTCCTGTTCAAACAAGTGAAGAAAATCAGACAGAGGAGGATGCTGAACAGAATAATACAAATAACATGTCAAGACAAACAAATGAGGATAACTCACCTGATTCTGAAACTCATACAAAGCCCAGTCACCATATGATCACTAGGGCTAAAAGTGGTATCTTCAAGCCCAAGATATACAATACAAGCATACTCTTGCATGAGCCAAAAACATACGAGCAAGCTGCAAAAGATAAAAACTGGACAGCAGCTATGGATGAAGAATACAATGCACTGATAAATAACAATACATGGAATCTCGTACACCCTCCAGACAACAAAAATATAGTAGGGTGCAAGTGGACATACAAACTAAAGAAAAATCCTGATGGGACAATTAGCAGATACAAAGCAAGACTCGTTGCAAAAGGATATACTCAGCAATACGGTTTTGATTTCAAGGAGACTTTCTCCCCAGTGATCAAACCAACCACTATAAGGCTCATTCTTACCATTGCCTTGCACAAGGGATGGCACATAAGACAATTAGATGTCAATAATGCATTTTTGAATGGGATACTACAGGAAGATGTATATATGCAACAACCACCAGGGTATATCAAGCAGGCAAACCATGTGTGCAAACTAAACAAAGCCATATATGGGCTCAAACAATCCCCAAGGGTCTGGTTTGATAGACTAAAGGGAGTATTATCAGATATGAAGTATCAGCCCATCAAATCAGACAACTCTTTGTTTGTAAAAATTAATGATTCTATGACTATCTACATACTAATATATGTTGATGATTTAATCATTACAGGAAACAGTAATGAAGAAATCAGCAATGTCATCAACTGCCTGAACAAGGAGTTCTCAATCAAAGATCTAGGAAATATCAACTACTTCTTGGGTATAGAAGTGTTGAGAAAAGGAAATTCCGAATTAATATTATGTCAGAAAAAGTATATTCAGGAACTACTCATTAAAACAAAGATGGATGGTGCAAATTCTCAACCAACTCCTATGGTCAGCAATCATCAATTATCCAAAAACAGGGGAGAAGCCATATATAATACTAAACAATATAGAAGTGTTGTAGGAGCATTACAATATGCTACTATAACACGGCCAGACATTGCTTACAGTGTTAACAAGGTGTCTCAATTTATGCAGGAACCACTAGATGAACACTGGAAGGCAGTCAAGAGAATTCTCAGATATCTTAAGGGAACCCTAAGCTATGGATTGCTATTCAAGACATGCAGCAAACTAAATGTAACTGGATATTCAGATGCAGACTGGGCAACAGATCCAGACGATAGAAAATCTGTCAGTGGATACTGTATATATGTCGGAGACAACTTAATATCATGGTGCTCAAAGAAACAAACTACAATATCCAGATCTAGCACGGAGGCAGAATACAGAAGCATAGCTAACGCCACAGCAGAAATTATGTGGTTACAATCTATACTAAAGGAACTAAGAATAGAGAATACAATGAAACCAGTACTATGGTGTGATAATCAAAGTGCCGTGTTCATGACTGCCAACCCAGTACTACACTCGAGAACCAAACATATCGAAATCGATATGTTTTTCGTTCGCGAGCAAGTTCAAAAAGGAAATCTGGAAATCAATCATATACCTGCCACTTACCAGAGGGCGGACACCCTCACTAAAGCACTAAGCACGAAGAACTTCACCAGGTTTAGATCCGACCTTCGAGTTGAAAACGTCGAAGACAAACCTGCCAACAAGGACCAAAGCACAAAAATCTTCACCAAATCCAGATCTGATTTTCGAGTTGAAGACATCAAAGACAAAACTGCCAACGAAGAATCAGACTCAAGACCTCAGCACAAAAAGTTGAATCAAAGACAAAGCCGCGATCACCATTCGCCTTCAAACCCTAACCCTAGCAGCTTGGGTTTGAGGGGGGCAATCGAAGATAACAAATGATGTGTTGCGGCTATCTGTTATTCTTAGGGCTACGCAACGTATATCTTATGCCACGAGATCTCTATCTAACGGTGTAGATTATGTTGCCTATGTAATGCAGTTTTTTGGGCCTACCTGTTAAAGCCCAATCATGTTTATTTAAATACAAGATGTTGTTACTCTACATTGTATTGAATTGAATCATTAATACAAGATACTTCTGTTTTACATTCTCTCTTAAGAATTCAGTTAAATTCTTCTTCAAATCACCACATTACTCAATCAGAAAATCTAACATGTTGGTACCCTGCATAATGAATGGAATATTTAAGATGTAATATGTATAAACAAGTGATAGAAGATATCAAATATAAACAACTCAAAACATTTAAAATAGCGACTGGATTTTATATGGGAAGTAACCATACCACTTAGTTAATGAGGCCAATAAAAATCCTCGGAACGTGGTCTCTACAAGAACTGGTGCTAAAACTCCAATTGCACCTACTAAACATGCAGTGCTAGCATATTGCAACATGAGAAGAAATTCAGATGTCATTAAACTATATATAACTTGTGATTTCTTTTTTAAGGTACCTAATGCTGGATTACCAATCAACGACAACAAGCATACAAGGGCATCAGTCTGAAACAAAGAAAATATAACAAAAATATTAACATGAAATGCATCGGTAGTAGAGAGCTCATTTAAACTCTATTATAAATTGTAATTGCATTTACAAATAAGGGGCAGTGTGATGCATTTATATGTATATATGCATATGTACAACATAGATTGTAATGTTGTTTTAATGCATGATTATTATTTACAGTTGAGAATTTTTTAAATGGGTAGTGTGGTTCATTTGAAATTACATTTAAAGCTGCTTAAATGCTCACTGAGTGTGTACGCATATGTATAGAAATATTTTAGGTATCTATCGATATAATTTAATTTACAGTTGAGAATAAATTTTGTTATTCATAGTTGTAATAGATATATATTAATATATTTTTCCTTTCGTTGTTTATCTTTATATATATAATATAATTTATTTCTAAATATTGGATCTAACTCATAGCAAACATGTATGTATAAATTGAGAATATATTTCGTTATTCACAGATGTTATACACACACACAAATATATATATATATATATCTATGTGTGTGTATTTTGCATCATGGACTATGCATATACCGATGCAGCTATATATATAACATGATTATATATGTGTGTCTATGTGTATATACATATAAAATCAGACAACCTTTTTTTTAGGCTCCTTAGATCGGTACAATTGATACTCAGACTTCCAGCTTCAGTCCACCTTCATTCGCCATCTGCTACAGCAATTCCAGTGATCTGCTGGCCACGTGATGGCTACACGCTTTACGCTTTTCTCTTCCAAATTATGTCCTGTTACCCTACCAACTTGCTGTGCATTCTTTTTTACAATGCCAACTCATTCATTTGCAACTGCTAGCCTATCATCTTGCAACACCTTCAAGCAACTATCTTAGTGTAGTTCAGTTTCTTTACATCCACAGTGCGTGCATTTCAATGCAGTGCAGCTCAGCTTAGATGTGTACTATAATGCCAATTCAAACTAGCCATGCTCTGCAGCCCTTCTACTCTTTATTCTCCTGCACAATAATTATACAATTATATAAAAATATGCATGTAATAAACATTAAACGATCATTTATGTGATGATCTCTTTTTATTCTAACTGTTATGTACTCTTTGCGAATGATTTTTGGATTATATATTGAAAAAACCGAGTGCTCTCCTCTTTTGGGGATCATTGTTTCATTAAAAAAACTCAATTATTAATTGGGTAACCTAATGAACAGTGATCCAGGGTTCATTTCTTGCCATCTTACATATTGCATTGTATGTCATACATGTTTATAGGTTTTAATCAAATAAAAAGCATTTTCATTGGCAGTATCAGTTTGGCTAACCTTTTTTATTTATTTATTTATTTTGCTGAAAAAATGGCATGTTATGGGAAAAATATTTTTTCCTTTAAAACATCATAACAAAGCACTTGTGAGAAATGCGAATTACGGATTTTAAGGCTGGAAAAACACTAGAGTGGAGTGAATAGTGTTTTGTGGATTTTCTAAATCTTTTTGAAACTTATGTAAATTTAATTACCAACAAATGCAATTCACAGACACAGATATAAACACAGAATCAGACATAGATGCAAATAATAAATAAAAGCAGTAAAGGAAAGAACACACCGGATTTTATACTGGTTCGGAGTTACCCTACATCCAGTCCCGCACAAACGTACGGATTTCTTATCAAAAATAATCTCTTACATTACACCCTCGATTTCAAGGCCACGAGGTACACCCTCCTGTATTCGAGTCCGGGGTAAACTCTCTTAATTTACCAGGCCACAAGATCACCTAATCGATTTCCGAGGCAGCAATCACACCCAATTGATTTCAAGGCCCAACCGCACCTTTTACTCAACGGTTTGATTTACAAATAATCCTATAACTCTGAATAGCACTGAGATCTTATGGAGAGAGTGGTAGAGAATCCAACAAGAGATAATCAAGTTTGATTCACTTGGTATTTCGGTAGAGTATAGTTTGGAATTCTTTAGAATAAATGTGGAAGATGAAGAGAAGAGAAAATAAGTGAAATCTGATTATATATTCATTTAAAACTACTGATATTTATAGGAAATCAACAGCCATATCTATTCGTGAAAGGATACGACGAATAGACACTTCTTTTGAAAATTTGAATTATGAATTTAACGGACACCATGTCGACATGGGGGGTTGAGGGATGTCGACATGCTTTAGGCAAAATTGATGATTTTGATTTTATTATTAAAATTGGTTTCTATAAGTTTGTCAAAACGATTTCTAAACTTTGTAAATATATTTGAATATAGTTTAAAAATATAAAAGAGTTTAGAAAGTAATTTTTAATATATATAATCTTAATCTATAAAGTGATTTAAAATCTGAGTAAATAAATATTTTAAAACAAGAGATAGTTTAAAAACAAACGAAGTTTAAAACAAGAGTTTATTTAAAAACAAAAACAAAGAATATTTTAAGGCTAAAATATTTTGAAAAGCAGTTTTGAAAATCATTTTGAAAAACCATTTTGAAGTAGTTTTGCAAGCTTCTTCCTGCAGAATATCTCATCATATCAGGACTCGAGAACTTATACAAAACCAGGATGTTCGAGGGTTTGTAAGCCACTTGTCGTAGGTTTGTAAGCTACTTGTCGTGGGTTTGTAAGCCACTAAGAAGGTAGAAATGAATTCCATCCCAAATGAAATATGGAATGAAGATTTGTATGCTATTATGAAGTTTTAACATAATTCTAGACTCAATACTTATCTTGTACTATTAAAATCTTGAACTCTTGATAACTTGATTTCTTGATACTCATGAGTCTTCAATCTTGATATTTTCGATCTTTAAATTCATCAGTCTTGTATCTTTATACTGTACACAGTCTTCATTCTTGGTACCTGCATGTTTATATCCTGCATATACATACATATATATATATATATCTAAACTATAATGTTAGTATTTATATTTTATAACAAGTCCTAAGGTTGTTGTCATCAAAACCATCCTTCTCAAGGACTAACACTCCTCTATCAAATAGAACAAATGAATTTTGTTAAACCTTACCTTTAGATGTTTACAATAACAACAACTGATAAACTAGATCAAAACCTTCATTGGATGAAAGTGAAAAATATGAAAGGAAATATTGCAAGAAATAGTAATAGCATTATAGGTTATTCCAAATTAGGGTTTGTAAAATTGATGCAGATGAGTAGCAAATCCATATATGAAATTAGTATCAAACCATATAAAACGAAGCGATTGTGGAGAAATCCATACCGGTGAAGAGTGACACGTAGAATTCTTCGACCAATAGAGAGGATTAGTGCGTTAGAGAGTATATGATCGATTGTGAAGAGGACTAGCTTGGGAGAGGATTTGATTGGCTTTGAAAAGGATTAGCACATCAGATGGAAGTTGTGCGATGATGAGGATAGAGGACAAATGAAGTCGATGATGGCGATGAGAGATTTGGACAAGTAAATAATTTAAATTGATGAAAAATGAAGATGCGGGGATTAAAATTAAAAAACGTAACAATAATTTTAGACTTTTTAGTATAGGTGGGATTGGCGGTAAATTTTGGCGGCGTTGAAATTAAAGCATAAAATGATAATAGTTGCACTTACCTCAAAATGCCGCTAATAAGTGCAACTAAAAGTATATTTTCTTGTTGTGATTTTTGTTGGTTTCGAAAAAGATACTTTCGTATATAACCATTTTGATTCAAATGATGTTTTTAAAGAGTAAATCCAATGCTTTCGAAAGGGTACTTTATTTGTTTCGAGCTATGTTTTAAAGAATGTTTTCTTGATACCATCGAAAGGTATCATTGGTTTCGAAAGGTATATACTTAGAGTTTTGAAAATAGGTTTTCTATGCTTTCGAAGGAGGTCATCCAGTGGTTTAGAAAGTGATGTTTTAAAGTTTCAAAACAAATAACCCATTCTCATTTTTAAAGGAAAAACCATAGTATAAATAAAGATTTTGGAAATATTATTCACATTGTTATTAACCCATAACTGTATTTTGGGGAAACGGCAGAATAACCAGTTGGGTTGACCCAGTAGTGAATATAACTTAACATATGTTAAAATTTTAATTAAAGATATTGGTAGGGGCCAATAGGTTTACAGTAAGCCCATGAAAACTGTATGATATTGGCAGGGGCCAATAGGTTCATAGTCAGCCCATGAAAGCTATAATTTGATACTGGTAGGGGCCAGTAGGTTTGTAGTTAGCCCATGAAAACTATATCCAGATTAAGATATTGACAGTCAGTCAATAGGTTCATAGTTAGCCCATGAAAACTAGGATAAGATATTGGAGTTGCCAATAGGTTCTTAGTGATCCCATGAAAACTATGATATTGGACAGATAGTCCATAAACATTAAACAGGTTAATAGTAATCCTAGAAACTATAATTGAGATAGATAGTCAGAATGAATGAGGATGGGTAATCCAGATTTGATTTACTTATTTTTCGTATCATCATAAAGTTTTTAAAATACTATATTTTAACTATTGTGGATGCAGGAGCATAGTATATGGTTTTATAAATGTTTTAGGATATTAGTGAGGGGAAAACCCGTTCCGCTAAGTGGCATGGTCTTGCTAGATATCTAAATAGTTTGAGATAGTAAATTATTATTCATACCAGGCTTTATGTCTGACTCGAAGTTTTTTTTCCCCTTAAACTCTCGGGTGCTCACTTAATTTTGAGTAGGTTGAGAGTTAAGGTTTCCAGGTGTTCTTTTAAATGAATAAAGCTTTCGAGGACGTGCAGGAGGCAAGCTTGTTATTAGAGTTCTTTTCTTTCCGCTATGTGTTTTGTTTGTTAAGGCAAATTGTTTTCTTGCCTATCTATATACTTTGATCTACCAAGGAGGCATCTTCATATGTCGCTCTTGGCGTATGTTGTAATAATTATATGTTATCTAAACGTGGTCTACGAATTGGGATTATGTAATCGACTAGGAATATTTTGAAATGGAATGTGGAATTTGTTTGCTGTTTAAATTTTTTTCCCATATTCTTGTGTATCAATGTATCTAATGTCGCCATATTTGGTCGTTGAGGATTAATAACTATAGATGACCGTAGCATCTATAGCCATTAGTTTTGAGCCTCTAAGTAGGGGGATGTTACAGTAAACCAGCGTGAGAAAACACACCTCAATTGGATTTTAATGTTATAAACCTTTCAAAATAAAAGGTATCTCGTAAGATCACCCTGCACTTAAACACAGACGGGTTTTACCTTACGATAACTAAACCATTTATATATGAAAATCCAATGATATTATAATAATGTCTAAGGGTAAAAATACCAATAATCAAGTAGCTGTGGTGCCCGTGAGTGTACATCACAACAATACTAGGTATATAATCAAAATCGCTAAGGCACATTCGCTAATTGTGTAGGATTCCATAGAGGTGCCCTCGGTACTTCAAGAACGGTCCTCCTGCATAAGGATCAGAGTTATCCTTCCGATGCATAAATACATCCCTAGTGATATATAGTAGGAAATACATAGCTAACCACGCAAACTGAATGCATCGTTCTTTGCATGCATAACAACTCTAGGTAACTCTAGAAAAGAGATAACTACACCCTCATCGGTTAGCTAAACCCTTGGCTATGCATCTATCTTCGGTTTTAGTCATTATGGTTGGTGAGGCTATGTCCGGCATTCCAGCTCACGCACCATCAACTAAACAGATCACGACACCACATAAGAATCCCCAAACCTCAATAGGTCTCGGAACCACACATGAGTTCCCACATCTCAACAGAGATCTCGAAATAACATATGGATTTCTATACCTCAACGGGTCTCGTAACCACACATGGATTCCAACATCCAAAGCAGATCTCGAATCTCCTCCAAGCATAGAACCCGTATATGGTTTTGGAGTAGTTACGGGTTTGGGTCATCTCTTTCGAGTACACTCCCTCGCTTACCGGATGTTCCAAAACCACTTGATCGATTTCCAGAATGCTCAATAACGGTTCTTATGGAAATAATTAGACAATATATAAGAGTAGGGATCACCCCAAAACCGTTTATGTGGATGGATCTCCTCATCATTTGTCCTAGAAGAACAAACAAGTTTGTATGTATAGTATAGCACCATTGATGGTAACTGTACCATATAATCCCCGTGTTTCTCCTAGATATTTCTAGAGTTAAAATCTTACGGTATTAAGTCAGGAATATTTTTGCACCACCGAAAATTAAGAAGGATTACATATTTAGGCCAAAATTTGATAGTCAGTTATATCAAATAAACAAACATTCAAACATAGATTACATTTCCCATGGAAACCACTAAACCTCTCAAAATTAATCTTCCATTAGTTAAATCTCTTTCCAAAAATATTTATCAAAATATTTATATACTTATCTCACTGGGATATGTATATTCACAAATCATTCTTTTCAAAACTTGGAAACCTTTTTCACATACTTGTAAAATGGTATAAGTTTCACCAACACTTAGAGAGATTTTCTATTACAAAATCATATTAAAATGATCAAACCCGAATGTTATTAAGATGGAGATATAAATAACCCGAAACACCATTCCTTTCCACAAATCTCTTTTATTTTTTACATATCTCATTTATAAATCTCCAAATTTATTTATAAGCTTCTTTATAAATTTCCAAGTTTAATTTATAAAAATACTCTTTTATAAATCTCAAAAACCCATTTATAAAACTTCCCCTTTAAATCACTAAACCATTTATAAATCTCTTTTCTAAAATCATTCAGAATCCAACTTCTTTCCAAATTCTAAACCCCTTCCAAAACTATAAACCCCTTCAAATAAATTCTTTTTATAAAAGAAATCCTTTTATATACAATTTATCATTTAATCATAATAAATAAAAACTTTAACGTCATAAAGATAAATTTTAAACATTTTAACAATATTATAATAAACTATAAAACATTTAAAAATATAATAATTAACTTTTAAAACATTTTAATAAATATAATAAACTAACTTTAAATAAATATCAAAATATAATTAATTAACCTCTAAACCGTATTACCAATAAAATAATTTACTAGCTTTAATTAATCAATAATAAAATAATAATTAATAAAATAATTGATTTTAAAACATTATAAATATAATAATTATCTTTACTAAAAAATTAATTTTACAAAACACTTTGTAAAATAGAAATTAAACAAACACTTTGTCTAAATAAAATTTTAATAAAACATTTTACTTCAAATTATAAAATTGAAGTTAATTTAACCCCATAACTTTCCAAACTCAGAAAGAGGATTAACGACCACAATGGTACTTAAATAAGCTACCATCAAATTAAGTTTAACTTCTCAAGTTAAATTACAGGTATTACATGATCAAGCATATATGTAAACCAAATTCATAATTAACAATCTGTGACGACCCACCTTTTTGGACGATTAAAGTCGACAATAAACCACACATGTCTAACTCAAACCATTCAAAGGGGAGGATTTCCAATGGGGTTAAATAAGAAAATAAGAGAAAAGAAGGAAAATAAAACATAGAATCTCGCAGCAGAATGACAAAATATAATAATTAAATAAACAGTTCATGAAGCTGTTTTACAATATACATTTGATTACACAACTTTTACAACATAATCAGAGTACAAACAACAACATACCAATAATGATGCAGCGTAATAATACTAATAATATAATATACCAAACTCCGTCTTTGTCCTCTAGAAATAATGTCTTCAAACACTGAAATACCCAGGCTGACCCGAGCGTAATGAAAAAACAAAACACTCGAGTCAAGACTAAAAAATCTTATGTAAGTTAAATCAATAACACCAATAACAGGAGTGTAATAGCGTCAGAGATGTTTACAGGGTTTTACACATCCTTTCCAGTGTATAACGTGCGTGTAATAACTTAAGAGATGTTACGGGATTTTCCATCTCTTAAGGATCTGTTAAACTATCTATATGTAGTAAGATACGCTATATATGTAATGTCTAATCAATAAAATAAATATTTTTCCTAGCATTAAGGCTTTACATTAATCCCCCTTAATACATTTTTAAGCATTGTCCTACAGTTTGCCTTGTGACACAACTAGTAACGTCCGTAGTCAGGGAGGCGCTGTGATAAGACAACACTAAAACAAAATCGTAGTGGGCGCGAATAAGGATAAAGAGTATGACAAGGCACTTGAGGCGATGCCCAAGGTAAGATACTACCGTTTTGCGTTTCCTTACTAGTGGTAACCTCTAACGGCCCACCACGAACATCCATCCCATAATCAAATCAAGGTGCACCGATCAAGTCAAAATCAATATAGTAATACAAAGAATAGATGTCGCTAGAGGTAGCTAGCCTCATTGGTCAGGTATGGCTCCTATTTTAGTCATTTCAAATTGACACAAGTGTCGGGGTCATCCATCATCGTTCTCTTTCTTCAAATCCAACAAATGCATCCAATTCAACCACTTCATTCTGGATAACATCCACCTTGTACACAGTTGTTAAAGTGGTTCCAATATTGATATAGAGTATGCCAATAAGAGGCCCCGGTCTCTTTAACAACCAAATGTAGTTTTTCACACCGATTGGTTCTTTTACATTTCAAAACGATTCATATTTGATATCAAAATATCATATTCACTTCAAAATATCACTTTATTTCAAAATACCATATTTACTCAAAATATGTCATTTTCACTTGAAAATATCATTTCAAATTCCAACTTAGGTTATAACCTCATTCGCTTTTAAATCGACGATTTAAATATAAACATTCCAACTTTGCACAGTTTGAATTTTTAGAAAATAGTTTGAATAGTTTTAAATTGTTTAAAATAGTTTAAATAGTTTAAAGATTTAAAAACAGTTTGATATAAAATGTTTTGAGTATTGAAGGTGGTTTACATAGTAAAATAGTTTGGAAAATCTAAATAATTTGAATATTAAAAAGATAGATTTTAAACAGTTTATATTAAAATAATTTATTTTGAAAATAGAATCAAATCAAACTGTTTCCTTCCATTTCAACAAATCTAGACCCATGTCCAAACTTCAAATCAACAAAACTCAATCTCCAATCTTTCAATTCAATTGACTCAATTTCGATTTAGTTTCAAATCAACTTGATTTTAATTTCAATTTGAATTAATTTAATTTTCGAAACATTCATTTTTAACTTCAAATTCGATTCAACAATTCAATTCAATTTAACATTCCAATTCAATTCTTATTTTAAACCATTTCAATTCTTATCGATTTCAGGTCCAATTTCAATTTACAGATTCAAACCCCTTAAATCAATTTAAACTTCATTGTTCAATTTAAAGTTCAAACTTAAAAATAATCAGTCTTCCAAAATTAAAGTCATATATCGATTATAACTTCACATTTCAATTTTAATTCGTTAAAACAATTTCTTTTAACTAATTTCGATTCCAACATTTCAAAGCTTGAATTAGAAATAATTCAATTCATATAAATCCACAATTTATTTTCTTTAAAACAAAATCCTTTAACCAAAATCCAAATTCAAGATTTTAAACTATTTAATTTAACCAATCCGGTGTCCGTATATAATTTCTATCCTATGGCCAAGTGAATAGTTATTTCAATTTTTAAATTTCAGGGATGGATATATATCATTTCAATCCAAATCAAAGTGGCATAGGTATATATCATTTCAACCTATTCCTTAATTTATTCGAAATAATTCAAATAACAGTTTATATGCTGTCACTTAATATACAGAGTGATAACAAGGATATATAAAAATAAATAAACATCCAATCATCCAAAATGTCAACAAATAGACATCCATCATAATCAGCATCCAAACCAGTCAATAAATCACAACAATTAACCGGTTATCAATATCAGTATTTAACTATCAATTCAATTTCAATATTAATTTAAATGGCAATTTAATTCAATAAAATTCAATTTCAATTAAAATGACAACTTAAACTATCAAAAAGCAACTAATAACATTATTTTCACTTTATAAATTTAGTTCAACTAACATAAGAAGATTTAGTATTGCGTGAGTAGGTTAAATCACCCACCTTTGATTTAAAGCCCGTTTAGAATCCAATAAAAGCCTAAAATTTCAACAGTCTCCAAATTCAACCAAACTAGTTTCATATTGTCTGGAATTTTGATATGATCCCAAAGGATGAAACCGTGCATGAATCCGAGTTCGTATGCAAAAGTTATGGAGGTTAGAACGTTGAAATTTAAATTAACATTAAAATAAAATATAATGGCAAAAACGTAAATTATACCATCTCCTTCTATACCCTACAGACGCGTTCGAACATGTCCAACCCACGCAACCGCCACTTTTCACTGCCCTGCCGCCGTGCCTATGGCGCTAGAACCTAGATCCGAAGCCATCCCCAAGCGTGCCACCTCCGGCAACCCCCACAGCCCACACGCCGTCGCCTCTGGTCGTGCTCCGCTCCTCTGCCGCCGCCTCCATAAAGTCACAATTTTTGGTGAACTCGCGAACTGTTGCGGCGATCGAACTCGATAGATGAACTCGCCTCAACGCCCTCTACACTCCGGTGCCCTCTGATCGTCGTATGGTCGACGATCCACCGTTGAATTGCAAACCCTACAACGGACGACCGAGAATGTTTCGCAAATTTATGGAAAAACGGAGCCTCCAATCGAAAAATGAATCGCAAATGTAGATTACGTTTGTCGAGTGCTTTGCGATGATATATTATATGATAGGATTTGAGCAGTTTGAATTTTTGGAGTTTGATTTGGAATTGTAATTAGGGTTTTGGCTAATCTCCATTGAGAAGGAGCATACAAGAACATAAATTGTACGTACATAAAATAGAATAGAGCTGCTAGGGTTTATAACAACATATATATAGGCAAAGATGGATAAGAATGGATGGAACAGATTGATTGGGCCAAAGCGATAACAAACCCGAAAAGCCCGTTTCGTTCCTGAAACAAAAGTAGGTCATCCTATATATCAAAATATAGGTTTTCAATATTTTTAAACTCAATGGAGCTAATTTCAAACTCTAATTCTATTGTATATAGAAGTTAGCTTTTAAAATTAAATTATTTTGAATAAATTCCTTTAATTGATTTCTACGCGTTTCGAGCACGCACGATCAAATGATAAGTCCGATCGCTAAGAAACTTGAAATCCTATAATAATTCACTATTATGGATCCGATGAGACTGGTTTCATCGAAGTCCAGGACAGTGCCCAAAAGACTAATTTTACACGTTAATTAAAACAATCTATTTTAAAAATCAATTTAATCACTTTTAAATTCAAATTTAAAAGTTAACAATTTTCATCATTCTTAATTACGCAGAGATTTAATGATCTTCTGAAATTCAATTTTCCATGTTAATTTCAAGATTTTAATATTAAATTAATTCAAACGTTAAATTACAATAGTAATAATACTCCAGTTCATTATATTTTAATTTCAGTTAAATTCTTTTATTTTGATTTAAAAGTCTTTTATATAAAATCAACAATTTCTTATGTAATTTGTTTATTAACATAAGTTTCCATTTTATTTCACTCAAACTCTACAGTTAACATCTTTTTTTATATTAACTGCAATATTTAATTGCATTAAATTTCATTGATTTCCAAATTAATTCCAAACGGATTTAATTAATGAGATAAGAATAAATCAATTGTTACAACTTAGTAATTTAAACACATTTCAGAATTAATTGTCTACAAACAAAAACTAATAAATTTACGTACTAAATAATTGATTTCATATTCTATGTTAGAACCAATTTTAATTAATAACATATGATTTCTCCGTTTAATACAACATTTAATTTATTCCTTATTAACCTTCATTATTACCAATAATTGGAATTACATTAAACAGTTGTCAATTACATTCTATCAACATTATTAAATTATATTCTAATAATTATTTCCATTAATAAATCATAAATTTTAATTTCTGACAATATTAAATTCCAAACCCTTATTTAATTTAATATTTTTAATTGTCAAAAATACGGGTCGTTACAATCTCCCTCACTCAAAACTTTTCGTCCCCGAATAGGAACAAGAAAGAATCAAGAAATTTGATTTTATTCAAAATAATCAATTTATAAATATTAAACTTACATATTTAGTTCAATCTAAATTTGAAAATAACTCAACTTCCACCAAAATTGTCTAAGTCCTAAATTCACGAAAAATTTCGGCAACATCTCCTTTGCGTGGATAGGTCTGAAAAAATAACAATATCAATAATTACATTGTACATATCATATTTTAGTAATAAAACATCTCAAACCATGGGAAAACAATAAAATACCGCTATAAACCGTAATCCGAAAACGTACCTATTTGTCGGACAAATAACTTTATTTATGAAACCAAAAGCAACTACTATTGCTTCCATAAACCTGTATTTTACTTACATAATACAAAAGAGTTAATATTACGTAAAAAGAGTAACATATTAGTTATTTTAATTAATAACACA
Organism: Allium fistulosum; assembly: GCA_030737815.1. Lineage (NCBI taxonomy): Eukaryota > Viridiplantae > Streptophyta > Magnoliopsida > Asparagales > Amaryllidaceae > Allium > Allium fistulosum. Next base: position 343,928,493 of record CM060904.1, read on the forward strand.
AGGAATATACAATATATAATAAACATATGCAAACAAAAGCAATACAACCATTATATACAACAAAAGAATCCATCACACATACATAACAACCAAAACTAATGGTTTGTCCAGGTTCAGAAACTTTTCATCGCATAAGGGTGATAAATAAACTACCAAGTGTACCTTACGCTTAACGGCCTTGGATTATTACTTAATAGATTATTCATACAACCTTAAATAATTAGAAGTATCCTTTCCCAAACTTTCCATAAGCCAACGACATAGGATTTTAAATATTATTTAAGTTTATTTGATTGGTTGCTATTTACATTATTTACCTTCTATTTATTTTCATTCATTCATACAATGTCATCTTTTGTTAATTTACATTCATTACTTACATAATTTATTTCCCATTCAATATTTAAAATCATCAATGAATAAATTTTTAAGGTAATACATAAGTTTCTTGCAGTTTAATTCACATTTATTATTATATATATAACTTGATTTCAATTTAATATTAATATTCATCAATGAAGCATTATTTATGTTCATCAAATTTTAATCCACGTTCATTCCTTCATATATAGTATCATTTAATATTAAATATATTTATGAATCATTTCAATAATTTCTTAAGTTTATAATCATTTACTTAAACAATATTCACTTTTTACTATTCAATTTAATTATTAGCATTTCAAAACATTAACTTATGTTTATACATTCCTTGTACTCTTAATTCATCATTCATAAATATATTTTCATTTTGAAGCATTTTTCTTACTTAAGCTTTTACTTGTATAATATTCTATTACATATTCATATTTAACAGTACAGCTTTTTAAACATTTCTAGTAAGTTTTATATATGTTTTTAGAATGTAATTGAGTGTTATACAAATTTATCTTATTCATTTTAATTAACAAAAATGTTCAATAGTTTACATCTTCTTAATTTTCATTATCCTTTAATTTACAAGTGACAAATCTTCAATTTATTTATAGTTTCATTAAACACTTAGCTTCTAATTTCTTATTTCAATTGGAAGTTTCGACAATTTAAATCGTCGAAAATTCTATTTCATTTCAGTAATTGAAAATCACTAATTAATAGGAACTTAAGAACTAACTACCGGGTTCCATTTCAAATCATATTGAAATAACATATATACTTATATCTTTTATATATATCAACTCATATTTAAAATTTTTAAATCAAAATCTGTTTATTGAACCAAATGTGTAGCAAAGCTACTAAGTGGCCTCCCCCACTTTGAGACTCGAAAATGAATGTCGATGATGCGGCCGTCATCACCGAAATTATTTTTCAGCGACAGAAGAGAGGAGTACAGAACTTACTTCCTTTTTAAAATTCTTTTAAAACATTTGTTTCAATCTTATTGTAAATATTTCTATCCGAAAATACTTTCAAATAATACTAATATATTTTTTTCAAAAATCTTTGAAAACCAATTTCAACACCGAAACTTAAGTTCTCAAATTTCCGATTAAATTCATTTTATATTTGAATCATAATTTATACCGTATTTATAAAATTACAATTCCTTATAACATACAATAGTTAATAGTTTAAGAACCTTGACTAATCAACAATAAATGAAAATAATTGAATATTATCATTTACTAACATCCAACACACCAAAATATTATTAATTTATGAAAAATTATTCTTTTAAATACAAAATATAATACTAGGCAAAATTATTTCATTTACCTATTTTAAAACAATACTGTGTCGGTTTACCCCGTTCAAGTGTTTAGAAATCCCTATCGATGCCATAACATCCTATGTACCGATCGGAATTCATAAATACTCAATAGAACAAATTAACACAATACAAAAATATTTTTATAGCACTAACAAATACGCTCTTCCACACACACACACACACTCTCTCTCTCTCTCAAACTCATTCTGGGGTATTGCTACCCTATGTCTAATGAGTTTTAAACCCCAACAGGATAAGGTATCCCTATACCTGGCTCTGATACCAACTGTGACGAACCACCTTTTTGGACGATTAAAGTCGACAATAAACCATACATGTCTAACTCAAACCATTCAAATGAGAGGATCGTCAATGAGGTTAAATAAGAAAATAAAAAAAAGAAGGAAAACAAAACACAGAATCTCACAACAGAATGAGAAAATAATAATCAAATAAACAATTCATGAAGCTGTTTTACAATATACATTTGATTACAAAACTTTTACAACATAATCAGAGTACACACAACAAAATACCAATAATGATGCAGCGGAATAAGACTAATAATATAATATACCAAACTCTGACTTCGTCCTCCAGAAATAATGTCTTCAAACACTGAAATACTCAGGCTGACCCGAGCGTAATGAAAAGACAAAACACTCGAGTCAGGACTAAAAGATCTTATGTAAGTTAAATCAATAACACCAATAATAGAAGTGTAATAGCGTCAGAGATGTTTACGGGGTTTTACACCTCCTATCTAGTGTATAACGTGCGTGCAATAACTTAAGAGATGTTACAGGATTTTCCATATCTTAAGGATCCGTTAAACTATCTATATGAAGTAAGATACGCCATATATGTAATGTCTAATCAATAAAATAAATATTTTTCCCGGTGTTAAGGCTTTACATTAATCGCCCTTAATGCATTTTTAAGCATTGTGCAACAGTTTGCCTTGTGACACAACCAGTAACGTCGGTAATCAGGGAGGCGCCGTGATAAGACAACACTAAAACAAAATTGTAGCGGGCGCGAATAAGGATAAAGAGTATGACAAGGCACGTGAGGCGATGCCCAAGGTAAGATACTACCGTTTTGCGTTTCCTGACTGGTGGTAACTCCTAACGGCCCACCGCGAACTTCCATCCCATAATCAAATCAAGGTGCACCGATCAAGTCAAAATCAATATAGTAATACGAAGAACAGATGTCGCTAGAAGTAGCTAGCCTCATTGGTCAGGCATGGCTCCTATTTTAGTCATTTCAAATTGACACAAGTTCGGGGTCATCCATCATCGTTCTCTTTCTTCAAATCAAGCAAATGCCTCCAATTCAACCACTTCATTCTGGATAACATCCACCGCGTACATAGTTGTTAAAGTGGTTCCAATATTGACAAAGAGTATGCCAATAAGAGGCCCCGGTCTCTTTAACAACCAAACATCATTTTTCACACCGGTTGGTTCTTTTACATTTCGAAATGATTCATATTTGATATCAAAATATCATATTCACTTCAAAATTATTAGTTCATTTCAAAATACCATATTTACTCAAAGTATGTCATTTTCACTTGAAAATATCATTTCAAATTCCAACTTAGGTTATAACCTCATTCGCATTTAAATCAACAATTTAAATATAAACATTCCAACTTTGCACAGTTTGAATTTTTAGAAAATAGTTTGAATAGTTTTATATAGTTTAAATAGTTTAAAGATTTAAAAAACAATTTCATATAAAATGGTTTGAGTATTGAAGGTGGTTTACATAGTAAAATAGTTTGGAAAATCTAAATAATTTGAATATTAAAAAGATAGATTTTAAACAGTTTATATTAAAATAATTTATTTTGAAAATAGTATCAAATCAAACTGTTTCCTTCCATTTCAACAAATCTAGACCCATGTCCAAACTTCAAATCAACAAAACTCAATTTCCAATCTTTCAATTCAATTGACCAAATTTCGATTTAGTTTCAAATCAAGTTGATTTCAATTTCAATTCGAATTAACTTCAATTTTCGAAACATTCAATTTTAACTTCAAATTCGATTCAACAAATCAATTCAATGATTTAAAATTCCAATTCAATTCTTATTTTAAACCATTTCAATTCATATCGATTTCAAGTCCAATTTCAATTTGCAGATTCAAACCCCTTAAATCAATTTAAACTTCATTGTTCAATTTAAGGTTCAAACTTAAAAATAATCAATTTTCTAAAATTAAATTCATATATCGATTATAACTTCACTTTTCAATTTTAATTTGTTAAAACAATTTCTTTTAACCAATTTCGATTCCAACATTTCAAAGCTTGAATTAAAAATAATTCAATTCATATAAATCCACAATTTATTTTCTTTAAAACAAAATCCTTTAACCAAAATCCAAATTCAAGATTTTAAACCATTTAATTTAACCAATCCGGTGTCCGTATATAATTTTCTATCCTTTGGTCAAGCGAATAGTTATTTCAATTTTTAAATTTCACAAATGGATGTATATCATTTCAATCCAAATCAAAGTGTCATGAGTATATATCATTTCAACCTATTCCTTAATTTATTCGAAATAATTCAAATAACAGTTTATATGTTGTCACTTAGTATACAGAGTAATAACAGGGATATATAAAATAAATAAACATCCAATCATCCAAAATGTCAACAAGTAGACATCAATCACAATCAACATCCAAACCAGTCAATAAATCATAACAATTAACTGGTTATCAATATTAGGTATTTAACTGGCAATTCAATTTCAATATTAATTTAAATGGTAATTTAATTCAATAAAATTCAATTTCAATTAAAATGACAACTTAAACTATCAAACAACAACCAATAAGATTCTTATCACTTCATAAAATTTAATTCAATTAACATAAGAAGATTTAGTATTGCGTGAGTGGGTTAATCACTCACCTTTGATTTAAAGCCCGTTTAAAATCCAATAAAAGCCCAAAATTTCAACAATCTTCAAATTCAACCAAACCGGTTTCATATTGTCCGTAATTTTGATACGATCCCAATGGAAGAAAATCGCGCGTGAATCCAAGTTCTTATGCAAAAGTTATGGAGGTTAGAACGTTGAAATTTAAACTTAAATTAATATAAAATATAATGGCAAAAACGTAAATTATACCATCTCCTTCTAAACCCTACAGACGCGTTCACGCAGCCGCCACTTTTCACTACCCCGCCGCCGTGCCTACATGCATTAGAACCCAAATCTGAAGCCATCCCCACGCGCGCCACCTCCGGCCGCCCCCACAGCCCACGCGCCGCCACCTCCGGTCGTGCTCCGCTCCTCTGCCATTGCCTCCATAAAGTCGCGATTTTTGGCGAACTTGCGAACTGTTGCGGCGATCGAACTTGATAGATGAACTCGCCTCAACGCCCTCTACACTCCGGTGCCCTCCGATCGTCGTATGGTCGATGATCCACTATTGAATTGCAAACCTTATAGTGGACAGTCGAGAATGTTTCGCCAATTTCTGGACAAACGGAGCCTTCAATTGAAAAATGAATTACAGACGTAGATTACGTTCGTCGAGAGCTTCGCGATGATATATTATATGATAGGATTTGAGCAGTTTGGATTTTTGGAGTTTGATTTGGAATTGTAATTAGGGTTTTGGCTAATCTCCATTGAGAAGGAGCAAACAAGAACATAAATTGTATGTAAAGAAAATAGAATAGAGCTGCTAAGGTTTATAACAATATATATATATATAGGCAGAGATGGATAAGAATGGATGGAACAGATCAATTGGGCCAAAGCGATAACAAAGACCCGAAAAGCCCATTTCGTTCCCGAAACGAAAGTAGGCCATCCTATATATCGAAATATAGGTTTTCAATATTTTTATACTCAATGGAAGTAATTTCAAACTCTAATTCTATTGTATATAGAAGTTAGCTTTTAAAATCAAATTATTTTAATTAAATTTCTTTAATTAATTTCTACGCGTTTCGAGCTCGCACGATCAAATGATATAAGTCCGATCGCTATGAAACTTGAAATCCTCTAATAATTCACTATTATGGATATGATGAGACTGGTTTCGTCGAAGTCCGGGACAGTGCCCAAAAAGACTAATTTTACATGTCAATTAAAAAAATCTATTTTAAAAATCAATTTAGTCACTTTTAAATTCAAATTTAAAAGTTAACAATTTTCATCATTCTTGATTACACAGAGATTTAATGATCTTTTGAAATTCAATTTTCCATGTTAATTTAAATATTAAATTAGTTTCAAAGTTAAATTACAATAGTAATAACACCCTAGTTCATTATATTTTAGTTTCAATCAAATTCTTTTATTTTGATTTAAAAGTCTTTTATATAAAATCAACTATTTCTTATGTAATTTATTTATTACCATAATTTTCCATTTTATTTCACTCAAACTCTACAGTTAACATCTTTTTTTATATTAACTGCAATATTTAATTACATCAAATTTCATTGATTTCCAAATTAATTCCAAACGGAATTAATTAATGAGATGAGAATAAATCAATTGTTACAACCTAGTAATTTAAACACATTTCAGAATTAATTGTTTACAAACAAAAGCTAATAAATTCACTTACTAAATAATTGATTTCATATTCAATATTAGAACCAATTTTATTTAATAACATATGATTTATCTGTTTAATACAACATTTAATTTATTCCTTATTAACCTTCATGATTACCAAAAATTGGAATTACATTAAACAATTGTCAATTACATTCAATCAACATTATTAAAAAAATTTCTAATAATTATTTCCATCAATAAGTCATAAATTTTAATTTCTGACAATATTAAATTCCAAAACCTTATTTAATTTAATATTTTTAATTATCAAAAATACGGGTCATTACACAATCAATTGTTAACAAATCGCATATCCAGTATTAATCAATAGATGAATGTCCAAATTAAATATAATTGCAGAACGAGGATTTATTCTTCTAAATAAATGTCATTCAAAATAATCTCTTTCGTTTATTATCAGACAGTATTTGTTTGGCAAAATAGATAACACCAAAGAAGTATGCTTAAATTAACTCTATTATTATTTAAACAACGTAATTATCTTAAATCAGTATTATTTTATGACTTTATACATTATCCATTTCAAAAATAATAATTTATCCAAACTAAGCAACCAACAAATACCACATCCAAGCAGAAAATAAATAATATTTATCTATTGTATATCTTACTGATTAACTAAATAGGTGAGTTTAATTCATCGAAATTCCAATTACCGCTTTCGCATTTTGATTCCGTCACGTTCGATTTTAGCGCAATAATCCAATAGCTCTAATCTCAACCAATCCAATTCCAAGATGTAGATTCATCATTACGAATCCAACACGATTGACCACGTTTGATTTGGACCTTGTACAAGCAAGTTATACCAATTATAAGTTTTTGAAATTAAATTGAATCAATTAATTACTAATTACAATTAATTTTCTAATTACCCATTTAAACTAAAACGCCCCCTAAACATCTTCTTCCACTATCAAACCACTCCCGCCTAAAACTATTTCTATCTCCACAGTAACCAAACCTCCACCACCCTTATCTCCCTCTATACCACACTAAACCATAAAGCAACACTGCCAAACTCTCCCTCTCTATGAACTCCATTACCCCGACATCTCCTCACCATGTCTGCACCCTCCGCTTACATCATGACCAAAAACTGCATCATTACCGTACACAAAAGTCGCGGTCACCTCCAAGATGCTGCACCTCACCAAAATAAAAGGGAAGCTGCTCTCTATGACGACCGCCCCATACCACCCGCACATCAATAACTTAAAAGAGCGCTGTAAGCATACCAAGTTGATATGGGACGATCATTAAGGGTTGAAATGTAAAGCAAAAAAAACCTGTTGCATATCTCACAGTGCATGGATAAAATATAATATAGAAAACATACAATAGAATATAGTGAGCCATAACAAATGAAAATAACATCTCCACTAAATCATGAGTTATGGTACAAATGTCATAATATCTCAATACAACATTTCCTCACTACATCCCTCAGACTACATAGAAACAGACAGCGGAAACTACAAATATAGAGTAATACGCCATAGTTTCTCTAAGCTCGTCTTCGTATAGCAGCTGCGGCTCCAAACCTATCATCAAGTATACTCATTTTAGAGTACCTAAGATGGTAAGAGGAAACATAAAACCTTGGGTCAGACAACAGTCTGGTGTGAGTGGTAAATGACTGTCAAAAGCTATACTGGAATGGTACTAGATTGGGTACAAAAATCATACATGACCTGTCCCTGCAACCAAAAAGTTAGCACATAATAATAAGATATAATATGCTACTCAAATAAACGACAGTAAGATACTGTAATAGAACAGGATAGAAAAATCTAAGCGGACTCCTCCATTGACCCTATTCCCAATCCCTTCTCCAACATTCCTATATATGATAGCCTACCCAAGAGAAATAGAAAACATAGCAACCATAGCATCCATCAATCAAAACCTAGCTATCATCTTCTAAAGCCTTGAATATATGATAACTCGTATGGCCACGTCCTGGCTTGCCAGAAACCAATGGAAATCCCAGCTCTCGACTGTCTTCCCCCATACTTTCAGGTCCGAAACCCCGCACAGTTGTCTCTTGCAGTACCTCTGTACCGTCTAACACTAGACCCTCTCGGAGCGGTCTAGGATATACGACTGGCGCTACCAGCCCTCGGGTGCCCTTGCATATAGTACCCCTACTTGAACACAACTAGAACACTTCGAGTTATCAACGATTCCTTGACACTCCCACATCTTCAAAGCTTTCACAACTCCAATCCATTTCCGGGCACGAGTCCTGCCACTCAACCCAATCCATTATACCACCGCCTCGTTCCATCCCGAGCAGTCTATCAACTCCTTCGATCTACTCCTTATTCGAGCCCCCGACCGAAGAGCCGAAACTTCATCATGCTATAACTTCCAAATCGTAGAAGCAATCAACGATCCACTACCTCTAGCATTATCCTATACGACCCAAGAATCTTCCCCCTGGATCTCACATCCAACAGAGCCACCTATTTGGATCGATATTGATCCGATCTAATTGGATCTGTGCCGATACAAATACATAGCCAATTTTGGCTCTGTTTCTCTTGCATCCTCTAGTGTACTCCCTCTAGATGCCATAGACCTTTAGTCATCCCTCTTTCCCTTCAGATCTTCTCTTCTATGCACCATAACCGATCCAATGAAGATGATTCATCCAATTGTCAACACTTGGCCTATCCTCCGATCCAACTTCATAGAGCAACTGTAGAAACCATGCTCTAGCTCCCATGTGGATCTCACACCATTTGGAGTGAGTAATTTGGATCGGTGCTGATCCAAATAATTAGTCCCAAATGAAGTGGAATCTTCAGGGCTCCATCCCGCCGTGCTCCCGAGACTATCCTCCAAGTTTCATGCAATTCCAACGAACTTTTCTCCCGATATGCTCTGATCATCAATCTAAGTCCTAAAACATGCACAACACTAGCAAACAAATCAAGTATAGCAAACAATTCAAACATAACAATGAATCAAACATAGCAAATCATCCAATTACATCCAATATGAACGTACAAATCATCCAATTCAATCTACCATCACAATTCTAGCATAGATCTAATCTAATACACGGAATTTCATAGCCAAATATACACAAATGACACTAGCCAATGATCTAATCCCAAATACTTGTTTGATTAGGTTAATCTGGGGTTTTTTAATCTGAAATTACCTAAGTCTGGTCAATTTATAGCTTAATTTGACAATTCTAACCTATAAACATCTAATTACAACATATAATCCATCATGGACTAGTGAGAGATCATAATCACTCACCAAATCTACCAAACCTATGAAATAGGATGAAGATCTGATCTGAACAGTGAGAAATGGGTGAAGATGCAACCAAAGTGATGAGATCAAGTTCCTAGTTGAAGATCTAACCTCTAATTTGCAACTAAAGATGATTTGAGATGAAATTCAATGAGATGAATGAAGAATTAGAGAGGAGTTAGGATTTGGGGCTGATACCAAATGAGAGGTAGACTTTCAAATGGTCTCTCTCACCTCATATTTATAGCAAACATAATTAGACTAATGGCTTGCTAATTCAGCCCACTAATCCCCTTCTAATTCTGGTTAGCAGATTTTAAACTTAAAACTACTATAACTTCCTAACCACTTATTCGATTTTCCTACATGCCCACTCTACGGAACGAGAAACCACCATCCCGAAGCAATGAAACAAGTTAGAGCATCTAATTTAGCTTATATCAAAAGTTATAGCTGAAATAAGATCTCCAGGGGCAAAATGGTCACATAGAAATTCAGTAAAAATCATAGATATGTAAAACATCGCTGAAAACCATATCCCTAAATATTAGAATCATATGACCAAAAATGAATTAAATAAAATTATTTTACGATCATCCGATACATAAAATACGGGTCGTTATACTCTGTGTCGCAAAAAACCCAAATCTATCCTTCGAATCACCTAAAGCCGCCTAGATCTTCCACTATACTAAACCCTAGCTAAAACTTCTCACGACTAAAACTGTTCTTTTCCCAAAACAAAATCGAACCCACCCAACCTTATCCCAAAACGTAGATCAGCTTCAAGGAATCCAAAGATCCTTGTTTTGTGAATTTTTGTTGAGTATTTCCTTAGATACGAATTTCTTTGAATCCAACGTTGCTTTCATTTTCATTTTTGATGTTGGAGGATACTGGCATGATGGATGAAATGGTACGAAGGAAGAGAAACGTGAAGAAATGAATTTCTTTAAGTGTTGACTTCAGTTTATATTGAAGTTTCTGGCATTTCACCGTACAGATCTTTATTTGCGTATGAACTCCGAATGATAAAACAAAAATAGGTCGCGCTCAGAATGATGATGCGACCTCAAAACAGTAATAATATGCACTAGTTAACGTATTCTGTAAAATCACAAAAACAGTGTCGTTTGCTAATAAATCGTCAAACGATTATTTAAATAAGTTCCAAATTAAAAATTATGAAAAAAACAAATAAATTAAATTAAAAATACATCAATAAAAATTGGATCGCTATAATAAAAATAAAATTTCTGATTATTTATTCGAACCATTTATTACTGCAAATAAATTTACAAAATGAATTCACCGTTACTATTTATTAATTTAAAGGAGTTAAACAAGACCATAAATCCATTAAATAAATAGTAGATTCAAAATTCAGATATTTGAATCGCAATCCCGATATTAATTTCATAGTTCAAATATTAAATAAATGTCTATATTTGAATTCCAGTTATTAACTTTTAAAACTAATATTTCAATATTTAAAATCAATTAAATATTCAAAATCAAATGACCAAAATTCCGCGTTGTTACAATTTTGATATTTTAAGAATGTATAAATAATTTTCAAAATACCATTTACACGCTAAACAGTTTTTAGAAAAATCGATTTGCACTATAAATATTTTCTGAAAACAGTTTATACTTTTTTTTGAAAAAACAACGAGTCAATTCCTCCCACTTAACCGCATTAAGAGTGGGAGAAATCGATGCTTTTTTAATCTCCCAATCCTAGAGATGCTCTAATAATGAAGAAACCACAAAATGAGATTCTTAAATAAAAATTGCACTTAAACATCAAAATCATATTGGTTTCAAGGAGCCAATAGCTCTATAATATTTTAAAAAAATAAAAATATACGACTTCCCCAACTTTCTAAATTTTAGAATGTATATAAACTTATACCGTAGTTGTTGACTTGTATATAGCAAACAACTGCGAGTTAAAAATAAATGTCAGGATTATAACAATTGGGTGAAAAATTAATTCATCACATATATTATAATCTATTCTCTTTAGAACCACTAATAGAGGGTCCTTGTACCAACTAGCAGTAGTGAGTAAATTGTGAGTCTCAAACTGAATAAAAAGAGTAGTACCCTTGGATTCATTGAAAATAAGTGTGATGTTGATAAGGTGTAATGGAGACATGTATAGTCTTACAAGTTTCTGTAGTATCTACCGATTTTAGTGTTTTAGATTCTACTCAGTTATGACAACTTCGTTTAGGTCATGTTGCTGAGGAGAGTCTTGAAGTATTAAAGAAGTAGAGGTTGACTGATGGTGTTTGTCGGTAGAAGCATGTCACATTTTATGTTGGAAGACGTAGATCTGCAGAGTTTTTAGAGTTTGTTTATTCTTATGTGTGGGGACCCACCTCATTTCATTTTGTAGGTGCGGCCGATTACTTTGTCTTATTTATGGATGATTTCTCACATAAGGTCTGGGTCTATTTCTTGAAGACCAAAGACGAAATTTTACTCAAATTCTACTCCTATTGGGATATTCTTTTATAAAGTTTAAAGCAACTAGTTGGGAACAAAACTAATTATTGCAAGTGGAAATTTGGCTCACATCTTATTTTTAGATTGGATACGTGAAAAACCATTCCTAAAAACTTGTTTTAAATTATACCATATTTTTAATTTCGGTAAAAAAAGTTAGTTTTTTATCAAAAATTAAATTTGAATATTAATCGTATATTTTTTGATTAAAATGGTTTTTTTTCGTTTTTAAGCTTAAAAATAATATTTCTTTTATAATATGTTATTGAGAAAGGACGACCGTGTATTTTGATACTTAAAAATGGTATTTTACAAATTTCCCATGTTTTAATTTTAATTTTACGATTATGATTTTATTTTCAAATACAGTAAGTTTATGCTTTTCTCTCTCGCTCTCTTCTGTCTAGTACATTTACTACGACAAGAAAATAATAGGGATGATTTGCAGTACTTCAAATGGGCTAAATACATACTAGATGTGCACTCTTCACTCGATAGGCAATTTTGATTTATAAGATATGTTTTAAGGGTATTTTTACTCAAATGGCTTCTTTGTGCATGATAATAAGTTTTAAGGACGACATTTTTGAAAAATTAGTTCTAAAGACAATTTACAAGAAAAAGATAAATAAAGTTATCATTTTCAGCTATATAAAAATAATGGTAAATGAATTTATCATTTTTTGTATAACTTTAAAATATAAAAAAATTTATTATTTTTCTGTAAATTGTCCTTAAAATTAATTATTCAAAACTGTTGTCCTTGGAACATATTACCTTGAAATGAGAAGACCTTCAATCTATTTTCCATGTGCTTTAATGTTCACTTAAGCACTAGTCGGCAAAACACGCAGTTAATCTGGAGTAATTGAGGGTAGCTTCTTACAAACAGTGACACAGACACAAGCGCGCAGAAGAAAACAACTTGCATCCCTTTAAACAATTTCTCCAATCTACACAAAAAGCCAAAAGATGCCCTTCAACATTTGCCTACAGAAGTAGTTAAAATTTAGTTCTCTGGTCATCAATCAACGATTGATATGGCAAATAAATTTGCAGTTAATCAAACATCAAAGCCCGAGAAAAGTAAAACCAACTACATTCTACAAAATTTCAATAAGTTTACACAATTTCATTATTTCTCTATATAAATATCTAATCATAATTTAAAACAGCGAATAACTATAATAATAATACATTAAGCATACAAGATATAAAAATTTCCTCTTCTGAAGAAATCTATATCATTCAACAAACTGAAAAATCATCAACAATTCAAGGCTTCCCAGCTCTCTTTCATATATGGAGGAACAGGAGCAACTATCTCAAGCATGTCGAGCTTCGATATATCCAAATACGAGGATGAAGACTCCTCCAGCTGTTGCATAGCATTGAAAATATTTGGCAGTTTCATTTGTCTGCAATGAAGATGCAAGTGAGGTTGCTTTTCATGAACACTTCTTCCAGACTCTAGCCCAAATGGAAGCTTTTCATGTTCTTTTCTCGGATTTGTACGTGCAATTGGTTCGAAGCTTTTGTGCGCTTTCCAACCATATTTGTAATCTCCAACGATAGGAGTACCTAATACTTCAGCGCAATGTACTCGTATCTTCATGTCAATTTTGAAACAAAGAAACAAATGAAATTGTCATGTTTAACTTTAGATCAGTTGAAAACTTCCGATGAATGGTTGAAGATTATTGATGTAAAGTAAACTACCTGATGTTTTCTTCCAGTCACAGGGCGAAGCTCTAACCAAGAATAACCTAAATAGCAAATCATATATAGTAGTATATATAGTACATAAGATGAAGTCTAATGATTGAACCATCCAAGAACATTGTTAAAGATTGTTTATCTTGAAGAAATTGCATGAAAGCATTTTATCTATGCATTGACATAGTACAATTAGACTCAGCAAGTAAACCCTAGACCGTTATATGTTTATATTCTCAGTAGGTAAACCCATTTACACTCAGTTGAAAAAAACAAGGCTATGGAAACTATGGAACTAGCAACACTAGCAACTATGGAAGTGTATAATCAACAATTATTTCCCACTAAAAGTAGCAAGGAAACAAGGCTTCATTCAAATTCTCAAGAGGATATTTGTTTTTTAAAAAACTTGAAATTTTGTCTATTAACTCACCATGAGCAGATTTTATCACTTTATATTCAGTCAATGCATGCTGTGAGGCTACTGATTTATCTCTTGGAATGGTGATCCTATCAGATTGTCCATCTTCAAGTACCATCTGAAAAGAAACGGCTACATAATGTCATTTTATTTGTGTAAATAAAGAAGTAAAGGAAACATGTAGAACATTAAGGCATCAATGCTGAATCAATCATAGAAAGAAAATCCAAGTTAAATGCAAGATGATAAGGTAAAATATACCGACCTTATTCTTCAAATTTACACCTTATGTCATACTTGTATTCTAAGTTTAAAAAATAGAAGTGGAAGAATGGACAGGTTGCTGCATACGAATGGAAATTGAAATTATATTTACCTTTGCAAGTGGAGCATCAATCATTCCCTTAGAATGCTTTGGAGTTCCAATGACAAGAGCCCAATACTTCTTTTCCAATGCACTATCAATATTCCCATTGTCCTTGATAATAAAATTATCAGTCAAGTGTCAACAAAGTTGTTTTCATGCAACAAGGTTGAAAGTTTAAACCATAATCCTTCTATCATACTTGCATGATTCTGTTACCAAAATAAAAGTTGCAAAAGTATTTTAATATAAGAAATGTGCATCCCAAATGCTAACTACTAGTGATCTTAATGAGTGGTTTTCATGTAATCTGAAAATTTTCTATTTGAACCAATAGAAACTGAAGTTTGCCTTACATTAAGCTTAACGCCAGAAGTTTTCTCACGGAAAATTGAATGCATAATGGACGCACTGGTTTGGGTCCTTCCTAAAACTAGAATGCCACTGCTTTCTCTATCCAGCCTGTGTACCTAATATAATGAAAAATTAGCTCATAAATCATATGAGATTAAAGAAGACATAAATTTTGCATGCAAAAATTACTTTAGACAAAGTGTGATTTACTACTACTTTCAATGAGACATTTACTGTGTACGAAAATATATCCTAATGGAGACGTGATGTTAAATACTCAAAGCTACACTTGATACACATGAATACTTAGAGATATTTTCTCAAACGTGCACGGGTGCGCTCACACTTAAAGCCAAAGTTGACAATGTTTTGAGACATCAAACCATTGGAGGTGTATGATAGCATACATCAGTGTAAATTGATTGATAGATTAAGTGCTCATGTTTCATATATACACTCAAACATATTTGAAATACATTTCTAAAGTTGATGTTCATAAAAGGATCATCCTTTACATTTGGATAAGGATTCATGTAAATCTACATCCAATGCACCTTTTACTCACCAATTTAGGTGGTTCTGCAAAATCATATTTCAAGCATGTAGACGCTAATGTATCGATGCAGTGTTTGATACCAACACCACCCTACAGAAAAAATTAATAATTGATTAAAAAGTGTTTTGAAGAGTAATCACAAAAGAAACCTATACTGTGAAATTAGTTACCTGTACGGCCATTCCTTGAGGCTTGTTAATCACAATGATTGCTGGATCCTTATAACATTTAGCATCATAGTCAGGTATCAAGCATACATTATATATATATATATATATATATATATATATATATATATATATATATATATATATGGAATACTAATAATAATTAATGCTCCAACTGAAGCATCAAAAATTCTCCTTCATGCCTAGGTAGTAGCCACTCGTCGATTCATATTACTTTTGACAAATTTAGCAATAACCACTATTACCATGTTGGCAAGAAATTAATGATTTATAGCAAATTTTTCACGACTTAGGGGCATGTTGTATATTCGAATGCTTTCAGCATGATTTTCTAATTATTATTATTTTTATGTGGAACATCATAATATTTATTGGCTGTGAAGGGAAATATCAAGCAAAAAAATCATAATTCAAAATCAACAACTCAACAAACATAACATTTTCTTGATTATTGGGAAAATGTGGTAAACATCTACTGTATAAAATTATGACGATCAGTTTCATACGCATATTTTCTTCTTTAGTTTAATCATTCAAACTTTTTAATGTGGCATGCATGTTTTGTGAAGGTAAAGAAATAGGCAATCTAGATGCTAAAGGACTGACAATTATTAACATTATCCCTTTCATTAGATATTCCTTCAGTGGTGATATAAGAAGAGAATCTGATAAGGGGACTAAGGATCATAACCCGAATGCTGCAACTAAAATAATTTCCAGCTAAAAAATAATCATTGATACACACACATACACACACGAGGAGTGTTCAACAACTCCTCAAACAGTGCAGCATCCCAAATATCCCTTAATTTTGACCAAAAGCTCCGATTTAATTAACAGTGGTAGTAGGAAGAGAGAAAATTGTCTGCAGATGTGGCGTAATGAGGGATGTCTATGTCTAATAACAGACCTATTATTTAAATTAGAGTTTGTGATGGAAATCATGGAGCATTTGGAGTGCTGCACTATTTGGGGTATATATGATCAATAGCACTATTTGGGTACATATGAAAAGAGAGAATGAACTCTATATATATATATATATATATATGATCAATAACACCCTTTTATTTAGCACCAGATGTGACCCCCCGGTATGAGCCATAAGAGCATCTCCAGCAGGGGCTGAATTTAAGAATGAGGAAAAGATTAAAAGGCGTTGATTCCTCTCATCCTTCCAGCAGTCGAGTGGGAGGAATTGATCATTTCTTTTAAACAATAATAATTTATAAACGATTTTCAGTAAACCGTTTATACTGTTTACAACTATGAACGGTTTTCAAAAATCAAAAACCCGTCTATAGTATAATTGGCTTTTTAAAAAACCGTCTAGGGTGTAGATGGTTTTCAAAACTCATGTATAAAATAAATGATTTTTAGAAAATTGTTTATAACTCCATGCTGGAAAAAAAGGGAAGAATCCTCACTTATTCACTTTCTCCACACTCAAATTCACGTTGCTTTAGCGCGGAAAAAGGAAAAAAGAGGATTTCTCACATTTTCCATAGTCATGTTGCTGGTGGAGATGTTCTAAGTTTATATTTAAATATTTGGTTCATGTGATAAGAAAAAGAAACAACAAATATTTATCTAGAAACTTGTGACCGATATTAAAGAACTACAAGATGGTGCTAAATAAAAGGCGCTATTGATCTCAACTCATAGACACACATATACACACATTTATGTATATGAGAAAATATATTGAAACACAAAATATAGACACAATTGGTGACACAATTGATCTTCATCATTGAATTGCCCCTTGTTTTTTATCTCCCATGTAAAAACAAAAGGATCCAACGGTTTAAATCTTTTATGTCACCAATTATATTTTATTTTGTGTCAAAATAGAAGATCAATAGCATCTTTTATTTAGCACCATTTTATAGTCTCCTGATATCAGCCACAAGTTTCTATTTAAATATTTATTTTTTCTCTCTCTTATCACATAAACTAAATATTTAAATATAAACTTGTGGTTGATATCATGAAGCCACAAATGATGCTAAATAAATGGTGTTATTAATCATATATGTGTGTGTGCGCGCGTGTAAGAAATTCTATTTGGACATAATACGTAAACATAAAGGATGACATTAGAAAATTTAACCATTAGATCTTGTGTCAAATTTTATGTCTCAATAGCTGCTCTATACACACACATACACACACACATACATATATATGAGAGCATTCATCTGCACTCCAAACAGTGCAGCACCTCTACAGCCCTCTGATATCCACCCATATTTCCATTTCTCTCTTCCCACCAACTCTCTCCACTCACCCAATTATTTAAATAGAAACTTGTGAAATTGAGATGCAATTTGAGTGCTCCCAAACATGGAGACTCCCATGTTTGGGAGCACTACAATTTTAACCACGAGTTTCTATTTAAATAATTGGATGAGTGGAAAGAGAGTTAGTGGGAAGAGAGAGAAACAGAAACATGGGTGGATATCGGGGGTTGTAACGGTGCTGCACTATTTGGGGTGCAGTTGAACGCTCTCCAAACTCACACATACGCATGCGTGCGTGAGAGGTAGAGATACCTTATACAATACAAGGCTTCGAATAAAATTGATTTCAATTTCATTGCTAGAGAAATCTTCAATCTTTGTGTGATGCTTCTCAACACTAAGAGGTAGAAGGATAACATCTCCAGAAACTAATGTGCCTTTTGCTTTGACCTTAGAAAAATAATAATAATCTGTCAAAAATAAAATCATGAAAGAATGCATATTTCAGTATAAAAGAATAGTAAGTTAATATCACCCTTTTCGCTTTGCGTCTTACAGCTTCAGTGTCAAGTCCATTGGTATCCACAGATTCTTTACGCACCTATAACAATCATATACAACAGAGATGAACCCCGAAAACAGATTGAAAATTTTAAGCAAATAATACATCAACAATAATGTTTTCAGAATCTATTTTCATGCATGCTAATTTCAACCCATGTACAACACGCATCGTATAATAACATAAAACCCAAAATACTCATGTACGCATTTCAACAAACACAGTCCATGCTAAAAGTTCAAAATCACCTGTCTCAGTCTGAAGAGCTTATTGATTTGAGATATAGGAATGTATGGACAACTCTGCTTGACCCACTTCAAAGCACTGATGGGTTCTTCTTTCTCAGAAGAATTTCGACCCATTATCTTTTGACCAATCAAAGAACCACTCATTTTCGGAGAATATGGTGGCAAAGTAACCCATTTTTGACTGTTTTTGCTTAAGCATTCTTCATCTTCTTCTTCACGTGTTGATGATAGACCTGACATAGCAGTGGAGAATGATGAATGTGTGAGGGTTGAACGTGTAATCTGATAAATTGCTTGGTGCCTTTTGTAAAAATGCAGGCTTGTCATTTTCTCGAGATGAAATTGTCAAAATGCAGTTTCTGCGTTTCTTTTCTCGGTTATAACACCTTTAGAGCTTCACAAATCCACTAATGTTTCTTTTGATCTCCCACGCTAATGTTCAACCAACTAAATACAAATTTGATCTGACCGTCAAATTCCAAAAATACTTTTAAAAGTATTTCTTTACTAATAGTTTTACTCCATTTGATGTCATACTCTTTTGACGTCCGTGAGATACAAAAAATGCTTCTCTAAATATTATCAAAATTTAGTATCACTTGCAAATAGAATCTAACAATTAAGATTCCTTTACAAATTCAAACTTTCCTTTGTAAATGATTATTAAATCTTAATATCACTTAAAAATAAGATCTAACAAATAAACTATTTTACGGATTTATTTTCTAATAAAAAGTATTAATAAAATTTTAAACTACCAAATAATTAGATATTACAACTTAGAAAAAAAATCAAATTAACTACATGATTCAATACAAAAATATGGCTAAATATGCGTGGAAAACATTTTCTTTTAAACGTATTAAATAAATACAATTTTTACAAAAACAATTCAAGTGCTTTCATCACGCGCGAAGCGCATGCCGTAACGCTCGTATTAATAACAATGTTAGGATGAAATGGTAAAAAATTTATTAGACACTGTTAGGTACAATATTTAGTTTTAGACATTGCAATTCACAACGCAAAGTAATAAATATAGATAATTGAGTGAAGCTTTTATCTATTATTTTTATTTATTTAAATTTGATTGTGGCACATAGTTATTATTATTTTTTATTAAATATATTTGCATTGGAGTAGTTATCTTTTTTTTATTGTGATGTTTAATTTTTAGAAATTACATCGAGTTAACATTGTGATTTATCTCTTAACACATAAAATATAATTAACATTACATTTTATTTGCATTGGAGATACTCTTATAATAATTCTAGGAGGCCCAGATTTTTAGTACAAAAACTAGCTAGAAAGATAATCAATAGCTCGTCTAAAATTCTAATTTTCAAATCAAAGGACCTCCCTATTTTTCTCTTATCCTGCACTTTCTTACTTTCCCCATTTCGAGCTCTCTAGCATGCTCCAGAACTTTAAGCCGGGCTTCTTTAGACTGGCCTAAGATTAGGGGATTTTAGAACCAGGCCCTCGTGCATTGGCCTACACATAGATTTTATGCTCTAATTAACGTTGAAATTCTATTTCATTACCTATACATTATTTGTAAAACTAACTAGTTGGTGAGATTCATGTGTGAAATTTATGAAGCACATCGAATTGAGTATATAGGAATTGGTGTACTAATTAACCAAAATTAATGTGCATCCTTACTCCTAAAAAATGTGTTCCGGACATCTTTCAGATTCTTCCAATGTTTTTTCAGGAATTGTATAAGGTACTATCAATAAGGTTAAACATAATAGAAGATAAAGGGCGAATTTGAAAGAAATATAAACTTTATAAAAGAAAATTATTACATAATACACAATTAACCTTTTATAAATATTACTCATCTGATTTTGAAAAAGTTGAACAAAAAATATTGGAATTTCTTCACCCAAAGAAAATGGTATGAATTTACCTTCTTTTTTCAATTTTTGTTTTCTTTGAATGCTTTATTGTGAAAATTATCATTATAGAAATTAGTCATTATCATAGGATAATTGTATTTTGGTTGTCGAAATGATCGATATTGTATAAAACCTAAGAAGAATATTCTAATAGATTGACTTATTATTAGAAATTTGATCGCTGGATCATGACATATTCCCCTAGCTGCTTCCAATCGACAAAGACATGGCAGAAGAATTTGAGTTTAATTTATTAAAATAAAAGCACTACAAAAAACTGCTGAAATTCCAAAGTTAAAATACTGTGGTAATGTTGTGGGAAACTATTTTTCTGATGGCATTCCAAGGACAAATTGGTTTTCTAAAATACTCGTGGGAAAACAAATTCCGACGACATTGGGACGACTTCGGTGAGGGTGTTTCTAATGATAAAGCACTTCCGACGCCGTAGCGACGACGACAATATCCGACAACATTACGACGACTTAGCAACAACATTTTTAAAGTGTAATTTTTGGGTTTTCCCACAACTTAGCAAAAAAAAATCTCACGATGTGGCGAAGACTTAGCTACGACATATTTACAGTAAAATTATCGGATTTTCCCACGACTTAGCTATGAGTTAAAGCATTGATAGTGAATGCTATTCAATAGAGAATTCATCTCATCGGTTATATGAATTTGCCATCACGGTCAACTGTACTCAACTCAAAGTCGAAATTTCTGACCAAAGTACGGTTAACGATAATTGTTATTATTAAATCAGGATTGAATTAAACAAGTTGAATGTGGATTATATTTGAATTTTGACCAAAACCAGATTTCATTAGTCCTAAAGTGATATAGCTTGATGAAGAGAACTAGTGTAAATAATCGTTACTACCAGTTACCACTTAAAATAGTGAAATTGGATTTTACCAAAAATATATAAGCGATAAAATCGGTCAAACGGTTACACTACTACCTAAGATGACATGTGAACATTAATATCTGAATTGTTCAGTATTAATCGTTGGTCGGATTTACAACTCTGAATCGCACAACCATAATGTTGAATACTTCGAAATACCATATGATTAATAATTGTTATAAATTAATTAAATTTATTAGTATTGATTAATTATTAATTATTAATTTTATTCGATTTATTTGAGTATCATTAATATTTAATAAAGTGCATGTACAAAAGTTACATATGTACGTACCAATATACGAATATCAATAATTATCTAATTGGATTTAATTGACTAAGTACTGGATAGGTTTGGAAAATTTTGGAGGCTCATCCAGTCTTTGCTATGGCCTACCTAAGGCGAGGAGGGTGAGTTTTTAAATGCAAAAATCTGGATTTGAATGGGTAGAAAGGAAGGAGTAAACAAAGGAGATCAGATCTCCACTTTATCCCTCACCTTGATGTCTATTTAAATCTCACATCTTTGTTCATTTTGTGAACACTTTTTGCCTCTGCTCCACCATATCTTGGCTACAAGAATCAAGGGGATTAGACCACCATTTCCAATGAAAATTTAAATCAAATCAATTTAAATAAGAAGTGATATTCATCTCTAGTCTACTGCAGATTCTGGAGCTGTTTTGGTTAAATCCTATAGGAGATTCATTCATTTTAAATCCTATATATAATTTTTGAAATTTAATATTAATTTTTAAAATAGATTTAATAATTTTACTATGTAACATATGTGTATATATATAATAGTGTATTGTATGTATTAAATTATTTAAAACAAATTTATAACCATATGTATTTTCATTTTAAAAGCACTTTCATATAATATTTATTAACATATACATATATAAGAGCCTGTATCAAAGCCGTATGGATTTGATATTAAAAAAATTTCAAAAACCTTTATAGCCAGAAGTAAAAAAAATTAAAATTTTAATATATGTATATTTACTAACAATTTGTAAATGTATACATATATATACACACATGTACTAAATCAAAATACAAATTATATATGTATGTATATTTCAAATATTGAATATTATTTATACATAAACATACATGTGTGTGTGTGTGTATAAGTTGTAATTTGAATTTAAAATAGATATTTACTTAGATTTGGATCTAATTTTGAATTTTAAACTAACATAAGGTATGTAAAGATATTAATCCAAAATAGTTTGAATTGGTTAAGGCTATTTAAATAAATATCCATAATAATAATAATTATTATTATATATGTATATGTATATGTATATGTATGATCTTCATATAAAACTATAGATAAGAAAGGCTTGTACAAATTGACTAATATGTCCATTGCGGTGTAAATCTCAACACCACATTAGTCATGTATAGTCCTTATATGTTGCATGTGCACTATACACACATATGTGTATTCGATACACATATGTATTATAATTTATATAAATTAAACAAAACCTTTTATATGAACAAATTAAATTAAATTAAGAATTTATTTAAAAAATACTTTAGATTGTATTAAAATTAATTTAGACTTATAGGCCCAATAAAATCTAAAATGTTTTTTTTTCTATATTAACCTATTTAAACCCCGACAACCCGATCTAGTTCATTCAATGATATGAGAGTCTAATAGCCTATATAGTCTAAATTAGCAGTATTAGGGATTACTTATTAAAGTCTACATATTTATTAGGGTGTCTAGAAAGGTAGTGCCAAGCTTGGGTTTCGGTAATCAAGTACTCTGCTCTACCTTGATATTGGCCTGCCCAAAAGATGAAATATCGCCAAAGGTTATCCCCACCAATATTAGCACTTGGAAAACCATAGAATCAATCGAGCGATCTTATCTTGACTTTCTATCATCTTGTGTTGAGGTGAGAAATTTTAAACTCGAGCTTATCTATCCTCTTTTGCTTGATGAAATAATTTGTGTTGAATACAGACTCCCACCTTATGAAAATTGCGTCCTCACAATTTCTAGAGAAGAGCTGTATTACACATTCAAAATAAAATTTAATTCACAATATTAAATTATAACTACCGTTATAATTAAATATTTACAGGTAATCACCAAAACCAGGGTTGTTACAGACTTCTCCGTTTTTCCTTGATTTCGAGCACGGGTTTTTCTAAATAATTTTGATATAATTTTAAAATAAATTGGCTTTTGAAATAATTATTATATAATATTTATAAATTATTTCAAGCTATAAAAACTATATATTCTCTATAATAAGGGAATTTCTAAGTTTGTTTTCCAAATACGATTTCGAAAATTGTTTTAAAAGCTTGTATTCTCAAATAAATTAGTTTATATATAAAATACACATTTTTGCACTATTCGAGCGTATGAGAAGGAGAATTAAACGATTTGGTAAAACACGTGGTATGAGACACGTGCGTTTATCTTTTCGATTAATTCTTGACTTGTCTGTTTGAACGTTTGGACTTTCGGGTCGTATTTGCCGATGAGATAAGGCAAATATTTTTACTGATTTCTGGTGTAGCATTAGCTAGTAGTTAGTAAACCGATTAGTGAGAACGTGTGGTATGGGACACACTGTTAACACTTTTCGGGTTCCTATCTAAGAGTTTGTGACACATTTGACGCCCCATACCACACGTTCTCACTCAACGGTTTACTAACCGCTAGCCAATGCCACACCAGAAAGCAATAAAAATATTTGCCTCATCTCATCGGCAAATACGACCCGAAGGTCAAAACGATCAAACGGACAAGTCATGAAATAACCGAAAAGATAAACGCACGTGTCTCATACCACGTGTTTTACATAGTCGTTCAATTCTCCTTCTCATTCGCTCGAATAGTGCAAAAACATGTATTTTATATATAAAATAATTTATTTGAGAAAATATACTGTTTTTATACTTGTTTTTGTTTCTGTGAAAAACTGTGTTTCGGTTGTTCTTTGTATGTCATTCTCTCTCAATTCCGACAATGAAATGCTGTTCGATTTTCTTTAGTTGATAGTCCATGTGTTGTAGTATAAGTGTGGAAAATTTCATAGCAAAACTCTTTCGTTTGATACCTGAAAACTTTGCTGCAAAATCAATACGAATCCAGATTTTTGCCTGTACACATTTCTATTTTCTGAGTTGCTGCAAACATGGACTCAAGCCATGTTTGCAATGGCTCGGAAAACGGAAATGCCTGACTAATTTTCAAAATCTGTTTTAAAATTTTAAATTATAGTTTTAATGTAAAGGTTAAGTTTAAAATATGAAAGAAATTTTATAAATGTTATAAAATATCTTTCAAAATTAGTTTGAAACTTAACTAATTAATTTCAAAATTTTTATCATAATTAATAAGATTGATTAAATAAATAATTACTTAAAAATTTACTAATTAAATTAAAAAAAGCACACGCACACACACATATGTATGTATGTATATTTATCTTAAAATGTTTGCAATGCCTCGTAAAAATTAATAAGAAACTAATTAATTGATAGAGTGGCTAAGAATGAGAAATTTGTAAATGTCAAAATTTGGTCACGAATGTTACACCATTGCGTCTGTGACAATTTTCTAATCAACTTTCATATATAAAATTTTGTAATCAAAGCTTAAATGGAAATGTTATTAACGTTCGAAGTTTTCGAATTTAACATGTAACGATACGATCTTTCGACGCTCGAAAGTCGACATTAATACGTCCACTATATCAAATGCCGTGCAATCGAATGCCGGAAAACCGAACCATTAGGGTTAAAAAGAAGAGGTAGAAGAAGACAGAAGAAAAGGAAGAAGAAACACAGAAGCAAAAACAATATCAGAATCTTACATTCGTAGCGGAACAATATACAATAGATAATCACTAGTCTTTTATAACAAAGAACTATATCAGTTTATACATACATCAATCAGAGTCAATATACAACTCAATACAACAATGGACAGTTATATAAACCTGTCCTCATATAGAATACACAGCGGAAATAATAAACAAGTACGAGAGTACGTCTCGCCATCCAGCTTGTCTCCAAAGCTCCAGAATATCCAGAATATCCTGATAACATAACTCTAGGCTGCCCGTGTGGAAAATTTATGGGCACACAGAGTTTAGAAGGGAAACAATAAACTCTGAGTCAGTCATGGTGACTGGTGTGAGATCGTAAAACAGTTATTTTCACAAAGAAAATAAAATTAATTCGCAATGCTTTTGGAAAATGAAACTACCATATAACCTCCAGCCACACACACAATGCAAACGCAGAATTGGAGGAGATTTCTTCTTATGATAGTCAAAGATGCTTACTACGCAAATCATTGGATTATTATTATTAATGTCTAGTGTGGAAAACATTTCGAAAGTATAATATTAATCTTAACCAGCATACAACCATTATTGTATGCCTACTATAGCTACCATCTAAACAGTGGGGCGCCACCATAAGTAAATGGCAGGTTCTACAACTAAAACCGTACAAGTTTCGTATTGGGAAATGGATTTACAACAAATGGTCAGGCTATGGAACTTCCTACCGCCACATGGGATCGCCTCTGGCTGGACGTCCCGAGAGACAACTGCTCTCTGCCAACACAAGGCCGGGTTACCCCTGTAACAGGTAACTCACGAATATGTCATCCCCCGGTCCTTTGGGACCTTTATCCGAGGCGCCTCGATAAACAAACAATCACACAATAAATGAGATCGGAGTATCCACATAGGTTAAATACCAGGGCTCCATACCTGATACCACCCTTTTCCAGAAGGAAATGACATACCCTAAAGGGCGCGACCCTCATAACCTTACCGCATATTCCTGTTTCGACCATTTCCGGGGAGTGAGGTCTGACGAAGTCTCGTCCACAAAGCTACGCTTTTTCACAAAGCCACGCTTTGATCACAAATGATCAATAAATGATCATCACACAACAACACTCAGCATGCCACATTACCAAATTGAGAATATATCGCTGATAACCTTCAACTACATAACCTCTGAGCTCGTACGTCTCAGAGAAGGGTGTTAAGCTAAGAGAATAAATTCTCCGCCACCAACAGAAATGTATTTGAAAGAAATCAGCTTTATATCTCAAAATGTAATGTCAGACATGTAACTATACAAGTCTGTTCCGGGTTCGAACAGAACCGAAGGCACTTCCAAAGAAGTCCTTGCAATCCGGGTATTCACAATCCCGATTGGACTTCCCATCACAAAAAGAGTGATATAAATCTCTATACCGGAGCAACTCGGTGCAGAGACATTCGACAGGTTGTCCTTTCATTTTTGAAAATACCTGGTCTTCACACCGGTCTTCAATTTCAGTTCATACACGTCGTATCATTATTCGGAATGGGTTATCTGACACAAAGGTCTTTTCCCGGCTAAACCGAATAATAAGCGTTTGTTTTAAAAACAAATTCAAGTGTCATTTCAAAGGCAATATTGATAGTCGGTGATTTAACTATCAACAATATTCACAACAATCATCAGATTTAAATAATTTTCCCAAATTATTTATTTTCAAAATATCTTCACAAGATATATATTTTTCCACTTCAACACTTTGAAAACAAATTTCAAATCATTTTTCACCTTTCAACTTTTGAAAATAAATTTCAAATCAATTTCCTTACGTGGAATATATTTCCAAATATTTCTTTTTAAAAACCAACTTTAGAACTTTTGATTTATATTTTTAAAAGCTACTTTGGAAATATATTCGGCTTTATAGTGAGAATACACTTTCACTTCAAAATGGTCCATTTAAACTAATTAAATAAATTCTTATCGATTTATTTTAAATTTACATCCCAAATCGGTAAATTTATTTCCACACTTTAAAATAAATCAGTGTTTATTTTTAAAACAAATTTCCCCTTTCCTTTACAATTTCCATTTTGAATTTACATTCTCAAATATTCACTTTTAACCCCAAAATCAAATTCCAAATTGATTTCTAATTTTATTTCAATACCAAATCAATTACAAATTGATTTCTAAGTTTAATTTCAATAGAACAAAACATTGCAAATTTATTTCTAATTTCATTCCAAATAACAAACCATTTGCAAATCGATTTCCAAATTATTTATTTTTCAAACAGTAAATCAATTTCAAATTAATTTTCCAATGATTTATTTTCCATCACCAAATTAATTACAATTTTGATTTCTAAATTTTATTTCAACTTCAAATAAATTTCGATATCGATTTCTCAAAGATTCATTTTCAAATACCAAATCAATTACAAATTGATTTCTAAAAGTTTATCACTTTTAAATACATTCCTTTGTCCTTCCCAATTTATTCAAAATTCCATTTTTAAATGAATTCTTCAACTTTTAATCAATATTATTCAAAACTCATTTATTAATATCTTTTCACCATATCTTGGAATTTATTCGATAAGATTACAAAAAATCAAATTTTATACTTTAATTCCTTCTTTTAAATTCAACCAATCCTTTCAAAAAGAATTTACTTAAAATTTCCAACTTTAAATTCAAAAATCCAATTTCATTTATTTCTGGTATCCAGTGATACCAAAAATTCATTCGGCTAAATTTTTAGCCTTCAACAATTCAATCACATACACAGATTATAAATAATAAATCACACAACATATGAAACCAATTCAAATGGTTTGAGGAATCATGTTGGATCTAGGGATGGCAATGGGGCGGGTCTAGGGTCCAAACCCGGTCGACCCGCCCCTGTTTTGGCCCGTCAAGACCCGCCCCATTGGGTCATTGGGGCGGGTAGACCCGTGACCCGTTCTTGAGTACTCCGGGTCTAGGGTCGGGTTGGGGCTTGGCCGACCCGCCCCAACCCGACCCGCACTACTAACATCTCTTGAAATCACTTTATTACTATAATGATTTATTAATCTTTTTAGTTATAAGTGATTCTAGCATGGATATTAAAATGTTCCAATCAATATCTATAGAAAAAATTAGAGTATTAAGTTACGTCATTGATAATTATACAATAACATATGTATATATTTTCTGAATTGTTATTGTAGACATCATTTTTATTAACTTCTCATAGACACGTTGTTATTTGTATTTCATATATTATTTGGTGATAACGAGTATAAACAAATAAATATACGTACGTTGCTACATAATTTTCAATCAATACATAGAGACTCATCGGGTCTTGGGGCGGGTCGGGTCTACCCTGACCCGCACGGGTCCCGGGTACGGGGCAAAATTCCAGACCCGCACCGGGTCTACGGGGCGGGTCTGGGACGAGGTCTAA
This sequence comes from Allium fistulosum, assembly GCA_030737815.1. NCBI lineage: Eukaryota > Viridiplantae > Streptophyta > Magnoliopsida > Asparagales > Amaryllidaceae > Allium > Allium fistulosum. Next base: position 343,957,375 of record CM060904.1, read on the forward strand.
AAAATCTGGGGCGGGTATGGGGCAATAAAAACCCGCCCCAACCCGCCCCATTGCCATTCCTAGTTGGATCCCTCCAACCTGTTTCCCTGCATCCACAGATGTTAACACAATACCAATTCCACTTCGAGGTGGAATATCGCGGTATATGGGATTTATAAAATATCATCCGCTATTATGCGGCGCAATAGGGTCTCATCCGCTATATAATGCGGGAAATCAACAACTCCAATATATACATATGCCAATATATATATATATATTGATGTATACTACTTATATAGTATCACATCCAAACAGCCAATCAATAACTGCAATTCAAATTTTATTTGAGTGAGAAGATCTCACCTTTGCTTTAATTCGCAATCTGTTTCCCTTTCCAGATTGTTTACTTTGCGATTTTGACCTTGTACAAACAATTTATACAATTTATTAATATTCGAATTTGTCGAACAATTTATTTCCATTTTATAAAGTTAATTAACCAATGATAACTAATTTCCCTTAGATTATTTTTAGTAACTAAAATAATTGAACAAGTTAGTTAACGGTTTAAATCACATAATTCGTTATTTTAAATATAAATTGGTAAGTTCAAATATATATATCCATACTTTGAAATAAATCGAACGATTACGATTTATACATAGATCTTCCCGTAAACAAAATTTCCTGTGTACAAATTTATATTTATATAATTCTATAATTTGAAAAAAAACAATCTACTGGTATTATATTTTCTAAATTATATATACATATACTAAATCAAAAACATAACTGTTTAAAAATATCCTAATGTAACTTTCTTTGACCATACTGTGTATATATATGTGTATAAATCTTCATTTCTGTTTCCGTAAATAATCACAAAAATTTACTTTACTGTCTATCTACAACTATTTAAATTTATTTTCAAATTTACATTGAATAAAATAGACTATAAAACCTTTCCACAAAACTGAGAACCCAGCCCTTGCTCGAGTTCGCACGCATACCTCATTGTCGACATTGAAGTCAACTTCGATTGCCTTGCCTCAACGTCAGCTCGTACGCGAGCGTCAATGGTCGCGACTCAGCATCGAACACGGTGCCCAACATCTCGACGAAGTCTCGCTGCTGCTCGTGAAAACAAACAACGTGCCGAACCACTCGCCCACTTCCCCTAGATCTCGACTTCGGCCACCACGAGATGCCGCCACCTTCGCCGCTTCGAAACCCCTCGACTCGATTTGAAAAGAGGTGAAATAAAGAAGACGAGAGAGGGAAAACTGAGGGCTTCGACCATGATTACTTTTGAGGTTTGGGTTTCGAATGGAAGGAAAATAAGAAGAGCGGCCATACTCACTCTATTCCATTTGAATGAAGAAATCGACTCGATTTGATTGTGAGAGGAAAGAACGCGATTTTGTTTTTGGATTTGAATAGGAGAAGGGCTCGATTTCGTTTTATTTTAAATAGAAGGAGCAGCTCGGCATTTTTCTTTGAACGAGATGATTTCTTTCCTTCGATCGTCTGCCATTTATTTTTCTCTGGCTTTCGATTTAAGCTTCTAAGGAAAGAAAGAGGGTACGTGATGCAGTAGAGAATAGGTCGGCTGATGGGAAAGAATATCGATTGGTGAAATGATATAAGATATTTAAATTAAATCAATAAATTATTGTCTAGGCGCTTTTATCTCGTACGATCACACGACAGCTCTAATCACCACGAAAATTGAATCCGATAATAATATACTATTACGGATCCAATGAAACTGGTTTCGTCGAATTCCGAGACTGTGCCCCGGAACGCTATTTTTTTCAAATATCGATTTAAACGATAATATTCAAAACTGAATAAAACAGTTCCAAATCCAATTCTGAAGCTTTCGTTATCTTCAGTATTATTAATATGAATTTTCCAAGACTTCATATTATTTTTAACAGGTTTAAAATTGAAGGTTCAAATTTTTACCCCAATTTTAACAATTAAATTTACTAATTAAATTGCCAATTTCATATTTACATTTGAAATTCAAGTTAAACCATCATTCAAATATTTAAAAATCAATTAAATATTCTATTTCAAATGTCCAAAAATTCAGGGTCGTTACAATCTTCCCTCCTTAAAAGAATTTCGTCCCGAAATTACAAGTAAAGAAGAATGCTCCAATCCCCGTTTATCATTTTCCCAAAACCAAACATTTTTATCAAATTCTCAACCCAAATCTTTTTATTAAAGATTCGTTATCCCTTTAACTAACTTTCCACAATCAACCATAAGTTCCAAATAATATGGTTTTCTTAACAATTCAAATTTAAATTCAAATTCAAATTTTGAATTCAAAATTTTCTCTAAAATTTTCTAACTCTCTAAATTTCCGAGAAATTTCGCCAGCGTCTCCTTTGCGCGGCTAGCTCAGTACGACTACAAAATGTCCCTACGGACTCCCAAATCCCAAAAGAAAACAAAATGCCAAGTGGCAAAATCAGAAACTCAGTTAAATTTCATACTGAAATTCAAATACATACCTTTTGTTAAGAAATTCAAATTTATCTTCAAAATCAAAATCCAATTCCAAATACCCTGTATATTTTACTTAACAATAATGTCCAATTACAACATTCCAGTTAAATTCATTCACTTATTAACTTAGAATATTTCTCAATTCTAAATTTTACTTAAGACTTTCCTCCATTCCTTTCTTAAGTTCAATATAAGTATTACATTCTTCTTATATTTATTTTCACTTCACTAACAAAGTTGTATATTCATTTCCTTTCAACTTTGCATTTTCAATCCCATTTGAATTCAATTACAATTTCAATTCTATTTGAATTCATTTTATCTTCAAAAACTAAAAATTCGCTTTTCTAGTTCAATTCTTACGTTTCCATTCACAATTTGAAAATCAATTTTCCGTTAACAAAAATTTTCCAAATTTTCAAAAAAAAAATTCTAACTCCCAAAATTTTCGGAAAATTTTGGCGGAGTTTCCTTTGTACGGAGGAGCATTTGCAATTTCACAAAAGATATAAATATATATACATCGACCCACTCGGTCGGAAAAGCGGAAAAACAGTTCATATTTCCTATTTTTATTGCATATGCGTACCTTTATTAGCATTTTAAGCAAAGCAATTTATTATTAACATTTGCGCAACCCAAAATGCAGCCAAACGGCTTCCAAAACCTGTGCTTACTCAAATCAAACACGTAAGTGACACATATAGGAAATCTATTAACATTTCACTTATTTCAATAACAAATATATAGATTTCATAAACAATGTATTCAAAACAATTTCCATTAGCAATTTATAAAATTTCGATACAAATTAAATTGCGTTCATCTAATTTATATTCAATTCAATGGTTTTCAATTCATTTTCTTCCATTCTATTCATTTTTAAGCAAAACGAATTCATATCCATTCTAGTTTATAACCAACTTTAAATTGATACCAATTCAATTTATTTTAATTCCACTTCATTTGCAATTGATTCCATTCAATTTAATTTACATTTCATATTTACAAAACCATTCGATTCGTTTAAAACCATTGTACAAAACTCGACAACAACAATGCAAATATTTATATACACTTCTTGTATTTATTTTCACTTCATTACTGAAGTTATATATTTATCACTATTCAATTTCGCATTTTCAACTCATTAATCAACTAAGTTTCATTCAAACCATTTCAAAAGTTTCACTTAAATCGAGTTATTGTCCAACATTTACTTAAGCCATTTCAATTCAAAACTCAAGTTTATCATTTATTTTTATTTTTTCCATAAACAATTTCCAATTTATTTTCTTTGATTGGTTTTCACTTATCAATCTATTCCATTTACTAATTTAATTCAATTAGTATATCCACTTATCCTTTTTAAATTTCAATTTCCATATTCAATTCATCCTGAATTTACATTATCAATAACAAGGAAATTTTCAATTTATTTATACTACTTGAATTTATATACAAATTCAAACCATTTTTAAACTTAGCTCATCTTTAACTAATTCAACTTCCAATTCATTTATTTCACGAATTAATAAATTATCAAGTTAATTTACTTGAATTCAATCCACTTTATTTTATTTTTTCCAAGTTTGGATTTTTATTCAACTTGATTCAAATCAAATATCATTCCATTTTCCTATTCCAATTCATTTATTTACAAATGTAGCCTCATTTGTTTATTCACAAATTCATTCCTTTAATAAATTTTATTTTCAATACTTTTCTGGAATTCTATTTCCAATTATAAATCACATTTACAATTTACATTTACAAATCTCATTCGTATATGAATTTATTTCCTTATACTTTCAATTCATATTTATAAATTTCATTTGTTAATGAACTTATCTTCAAATCTTTGGTTATATCTTTTTTTTCTTATTTGATTTACATATAACAATGATAATATTTTAATATTATTACTTCCAAACAACCAAGCATCCATATACTATGATAATTCATAAAAAAATCATTTCTTTTCTACACAAAAATATTTTTGGGTAAAATTATTTCATTTACCCTATTTTAAAACAATACTGTGTCGGTTTATCTTGTTTAAGAGTTTAGAAACCCCTATCGATTACAGTTGGCCAGACTGCACCGACCAGAATCTATAAACAATCAACCGATAAGTCAACACAATACGAAACAATTTTTATATTCACTAACAAATACGCGCTCGTATCTATTATTACACTCACACTCATTCTAGAGTACCACTGACTCTATCTCTAATGAGTAACACCCAACAGAGCCAGGGTTATCGCTTAACCGGCTGCTCTGATACCACATGTAAGGATACGATCTTTCGACGCTCAAAAGTCGACATTAATACGTCCACTATATCAAATGCCGCGCAATCGAATGCCGGAAAATTGAACCATTAGGGTTAAAAAGAAGAGGTAGAAGAAGACAGAAGAAAAAGAAAGAAGAAACACAGAAACAGAAACAATATCAGAATCTTACATTCGCAGCGGAACAATATACAATAGATAATCACTAGTCTTTTATAACAAATAACTATATCAGTTTATACATACATCGATCAGAGTCAATATACAACTCAATACAACAATGGACAATTATATAAACCTGTCCTCATATAGAATACACAGCGGAAATAATAAACAAGTACGAGAGTACGTCTCGCCATCCAGCTTGTCTCCAAAGCTCCAGAATATCCAGAATATCCTGATAACATAACTCTAGGCTGCCCATGTGGAAAATTTATGGGCACCCAGAGTTTAGAAGGGAAACAATAAACTCCGAGTCAGTCATGGTGACTGGTGTGAGATCGTAAAATAGTTATTTTCACAAAGAAAATAAAATTAATTCGCAATGCTTTTGGAAAATGAAACTACCATAAGACCTCCCGCCACACACACAATGCAAACGCAGAATTGGAGGAGATTTCTTCTTATGATAGTCAAAGATGCTTACTACGCAAATCATTAGATTATTATTATTAATGTCTAGTGTGGAAAACATTTCGAAAGTATAATATTAATCTTAGCCAGCATACAACCATTATTGTATGCCTACTATAGCTACCATCTAAACAGTGGGGCGCCACCATAAGTAAATGGCAGGTTCTACAACTAAAACCGTACAAGTTTCGTATTGGGAAATGGATTTCCAACAAATGGTCAGGCTAAGGAACTTCCTACCGCCACATGGGATCGCCTCTGGCTGGACGTCCCGAGAGACAACTGCTCTCTGCCAACACAAGGCCGGGTTACCCTTATAACAGGTAACTCACGAATATGTCATCCCCCGGTCCTTTGGGACCTTTATCCGAGGCGCCTCGATAAACACACAATCACACAATAAATGAGATCGGAGTATCCACATAGGTTAAATACCAGGGCTCCATACCTGATACCACCCTTTTCCAGAAGGAAATGACATACCCTAAAGGGCGCGACCCTCATAACCTTGCCGCATATTCCTGTTTCGGCCATTTCCGGGGAGTGAGGTCCGACGAAGTCTCGTCCACAAAGCTACGCTTTTTCACAAAGCCACGCTTTGATCACAAATGATCAATAAATGATCATCACACAGCAACACTCAGCATGCCACATTACCAAATTGGGAATATATCGCTGATAACCTTCAACTACATAACCTCTGAGCTCGTACGTCTCAGAGAAGGGTGTTAAGCTAAGGGAATAAATTCTCCGCCACCAACAGAAATGTATTTGAAAGAAATCAGCTTTATATCTCAAAATGTAATGTCAGACATGTAACCATACAAGTCTGTTCCGGGTTCGAACAGAACCGAAGGCACTTCCAAAGAAGTCCTTGCAATCCGGGTATTCATAATCCCGATCGGACTTCCCATCACAAAAAGAGTGATATAAATCTCTATACCGGAGCAACTCGGTGCAGAGACATTCGACATGTTGTCCTTTCATTTTTGAAAATACCCGGTCTTCACACCGGTCTTCAATTTCAATTCATACACGTCGTATCATTATTCGGAATGGATTATCCGACACAAAGGTCTTTTCCCGACAAAACCGAATAATAAGCGTTTGTTTTAAAAACAAATTCAAGTGCCATTTCAAAGGCAATATTGATAGTCGGTGATTTAACTATCAACAATATTCACAACAATCATCAGATTTAAATAATTTTCCCAAATTATTTATTTTCAAAATATCTTCACAAGATATATATTTTTCCACTTCAACACTTTGAAAACAAATTTCAAATCATTTTTCACCTTTCAACTTTTGAAAATAAATTTCAAATCAATTTCCTTATGCGGAATATATTTCCAAATATTTCTTTTTAAAAACCAACCTTAGAACTTTTGATTTATATTTTTAAAAGCTACTTTGGAAATATATTCGGCTTTATAGTGAGAATACACTTTCACTTCAAAATGGTCCATTTAAACCAATTAAATAAATTCTTATCGATTTATTTTAAATTTACATCCCAGATCTGTAAATTTATTTCCACACTTTAAAATAAATCAGTGTTTATTTTTAAAACAAATTTCCCCTTTCCTTTATAATTTCCATTTTGAATTTACATTCTCAAATATTCACTTTTAACCCCAAAATCAAATTCCAAATTGATTTCTAATTTTATTTCAATACCAAATCAATTACAAATTGATTTCTAAGTTTAATTTCAATAGAACAAAACATTGCAAATTTATTTCTAAGTTTATTTCCAAATAACAAACCATTTGCAAATCGATTTCCAAATTATTTATTTTTCAAACACTAAATCAATTTCAAATTAATTTTCCAATGATTTATTTTCCATCACCAAATTAATTACAATTTTGATTTCTAAATTTTATTTCAACTTCAAATAAATTTCGATATCGATTTCTCAAAGATTCATTTTCAAATACCAAATCAATTACAAATTGATTTCTAAAAGTTTATCACTTTTAAATAAATTCCTTCGTCCTTCCCAATTTATTCAAAATTCCATTTTTAAATGAATTCTTCAACTTTTAATCAATATTATTCAAAACTCATTTATTAATATCTTTTCACCATGTCTTGGAATTTATTCAATAAGATTACAAAAAATCAAATTTTATACTTTAATTCCTTCTTTTAAATTCAACCAATCCTTTCAAAAAGAATTTACTTAAAATTTCTAACTTTAAATTCAAAAATCCAATTTCATTTATTTCTGGTATCCAGCGATACCAAATATTCATTCGGCTAAATTTTTAGCCTTCAACAATTCAATCATAGATATAATCATACACAGATTATAAATAATAAATCACACAATATATGAAACCAATTCAAATGTTTTGAGGAATCCTGTTGGATCCCTCCAACCTATTTCACTGCATCCACAGATGTTAGCACAATACCAATTCCACTTCGAGGTGGAATATCGCGGTATATGGGATTTATAAAATATCATCCGCTATTATGCGGCGCAATAGGGTCTCATCCGCTATATATTGCCGGAAATCAACAACTCCAATATATACATATGCCAATATATATATATTGCTATATACTACTATATATAGTATCACATCCAAACAGTCAATCAGTAACTGCAATTCAAATTTTATTTGAGTGAGAAGATCTCACCTTTGCTTTAATTCGCAATCCGTTTCCCTTTCCAGATTGTTTACTTTGCGATTTTGACCTTGTACAAACAATTTATACAATTTATTAATATTCGAATTTGTCGAATAATTTATTTCCATTTTATAAAGTTAATTAACCAATGATAACTAATTTCCCTTTAATAGATTACTTTTAGTAACTAAAATAATTGAACAAGTTAGTTAACGGTTTAATCACATAATTCGTTATTTTAAATATAAATTGGTAAGTTCAAATATATATCCATACTTTGAAATAAATCGAACGATTACGATTTATACATAGATCTTCCCGTAAACAAAATTTCCTATGTACAAATTTATATTTATATAATTCTATAATTTGAAAAAAAAACAATCTACTGGTATTATATTTTCTAAATTATATATACATATACTAAATCAAAAATAGAACTGTTTAAAAATATCCTACTGTAACTTTCTTTAACCATACTGTGTATATATATGTGTATAAATCTTCATTTTTGTTTCCGTAAATAATCACAAAAATTTACTTTACTGTCTATCTACAACCATTTAAATTTATTTTCAAATTTACATTGAATAAAATAGATTGTAAATACCTTTCCACAAAACTGAGAACCCAGCCCTTGCTCGAGTTCGCACGCATACCTCATTGTCGACGTTGAAGTCGACTTCGATTGCCTTGCCTCAACGTCAGCTCGTACGCAAGCGTCAATGGTCGCGACTCAACATCAAACGCGGTGCCCAACATCTCGATGAAGTCTCGCTGCTGCTCGTGAAAACAAACGACGTGCCGAACCACTCGCCCACTTCCCCTAGATCTCGACTTCGGCCACCACGAGATGCCACCACCTTCGCCGCTTCGAAACCCCTCGACTCGATTTGAAAAGAGGTGAAATTAAGAAGACGAGAGAGGGAAAACTGAGGGCTTCGGCCATGATTACTTTTGAGGTTTGGGTTTCGAATGGAAGGAAAATAAGAAGAGCGGCCATACTCACTCTATTCCGTTTGAACGAAGAAATCGACTCGATTTGATTGTGAGAGGAAAGAACGCGATTTTGTTTTTGGATTTGAATAGGAGAAGGGCTCGATTTTGTTTTATTTTAAATAGAAGGAGCGATCGACATTTTTCTTTGAACGAGATGATTTCTTTCCTTCGATCGTCTGCCATTTATTTTTCTCTGGCTTTCGATTTAAGCTTCTAAGGAAAGAAAGAGGGTACGTGATGCAGTAGAGAATAGGTCGGGTGATGGGAAAGAATATCGACTGGTGAAATGATATAAGATATTTAAATTAAATCAATAAATTATTATCTAGGCGCTTTTATCTCGTACGATCACACGATAGCTCCAATCACCACGAAAATTGAAATCCGATAATAATACACTATTACGGATCCAATGAAACTGGTTTCATCGAATTTCGAGACTATGCCCCGAAACACTATTTTTTTCAAATATCGATTTAAACGATAATATTCAAAACTGAATAAAACAGTTCCAAATCCAATTCTGAAGCTTTCGTTATCTTCAGTATTATTAATATGAATTTTCCAAGACTTCATATTATTTTTAGCAGGTTTAAAATTGAAGATTCAAATTTTTACCCAAATTTTAACAATTAAATTTACTAATTAAATTGCTAATTTCATATTTACATTTGAAATTCAAGTTAAACCATCATTCAAATATTTAAAAATCAATTAAATATTCTATTTCAAATGTCCAAAAATTCAGGGTCGTTACATAAAGTAATACGAACAATTTGAATTTATAAATTTAATTAATGTTAACTTTGAAATTAAAAACATTAATAAATATTTAAACGTTGATGAGAACCTTAAGGTATAAGGAAACGTTGAATAAATGTTAATGTTGATTATAAAAATAGGAAACAAATAAAATAAGTCTACTACAATTAATTTATGTTCTAAATTGGGGACCGATCGACTGCCTCCACTAGGGTCGGTCGACTTCTAGTGGTCAAATGCCTAAGGAGGAGCGGTTGACCGATGAGGGCATAAGGCTTTGTCAGGCACGAACGACCCATATTTTATTATTCTAAACCGACTTAAATCCCACTGTCTGGATGCATTCTACCCACTATAAATAAGAGGCTAGCCCCCTCACTTTTATTCACAAATTATTATGTTAAGCCCTAAATTTCACAATGACTTACTTAGTGACAAAGTGATCTAAATAGGGGATGCTAGAAAGATATAAGGGCGTAGCACGATCATGAAAACCGCTTTGCCTTGAAATGCTAGTGAAACTCTATCGGTCTTCTTCTTCAACTCTATGATTCAGAATCAATTGGATTTTCATGGAAAAGGAATTTAGATATTTATATATACAATTTCTGTTCCTATTCTCCCCTAATCTCTAATTCTAAATCTAATCCATATACAATTTAATTATTGTATATTCCAAAAATTAGAAATCCGAAGGAGAAATTAGGAGGAGGCGTGAATCAAATTAAAAGGAAGGAAAGCAAACTATTTATGAGTGTAAATCTTAGTTTTTTCACAATTTAGTATTTGTATAGTAGAAGTTTAGATTTGTTTATTGCCTTGGCGAATTTGTACTCGAAAATACCAAAAATAAAACCACAAGATTCACCCAAAATGAAATGTCAATTCTTATATTTATTGGAATCTCTATTATTTTATATTAAAATAGTAAAAACTATTTTTTATTGCAATTTGAATATTTTATGTTCTATTCCACTTCTAACTTTTCTATATTGTTGTACTAAAGGGTTCTAAAAAGAAAATAAGTTAGGAAATGGGGTGTAAAGTATGAATTCTCCTATTCATAGTTTGCACTACCTATTTTCGTAATTTAAATATGAATTTCTTTTTCATTATATATGTAAAAGTTTAGTAGAATGTAAAGGGTTTAAATTGTAAGTTTTGTTTCCTTGAAATAAGGGTAGTGATTCTACTATAGTATTATAAAATAAATTTGATATTTGATTTTATTTTATTAATGCAAGCCTATTGTTTGATAAGGATATTAGCATTTTTGTAAATTATTGCATAGAGTTAGACTTACATGAATTTGGAAGTTTTTGTTAGAACCTCATTTCCTGATATTTTGATAATAACAATTATATGTGTTTATCTAACCAAGTTTTACAGGAAAATATTGATGACCAGATTCCAGATTGATGGACGTAATCGTTTACAATGTTATAGAGTCTATGTCTAGTCAGTAATATATGTTAAAATCTCTCCAAATTGGTATAGATGCACAAGCTATTGAATACACGACTTATTTTCAAAAGAAGTTTTAAAGTTGTTTGGATTAACAGAATTCAGACGTCTGAATAATAAATTCAGACGTCTGACTACTGAAGCAAATATTTTTTCAACAGCAAAACCAGACGTCTGAACATACTATTCAGACATCTGAATAAGGTCTTAAATGAACTATTTTGGCGCTTCCTTATTATTTCCTACATTCACAAGGCTGAATTTTAAATTCAAAAGTCCGAGTTAAAATTAACGGCTAGTTTTTTGAAAAGTTGCTTCTCTTCCCTGAACAGAAACAATGTTAATTTCAATAGTTGCTTCTATTCTAATTCATGGAAACTCTTCACTAATCATTGCAACCTTTAACAACTACAAATAGCAAGCAATTTCAACACTATTCTTCACCAATTCTTATTTTGATTTCTAAACTCTATATTCTTAATATTTACTTTCAAGTTTTACAAATCAAACTATTTGATCACCAAACACTCAAGCATACTCTTGTGTGGTCAACTAGACTTCCTTTCTTCACAAATTACACTATATACCATAAAGGAAAAGATTATAGGAAGGGTGTACTTATATTGACTTATCAGTGCTATTACAGAGCATATTTAGTCAGAAACATTTCCACTTGTATTTGAAGTCCTGTTGTAGTATCCTCAGGTAGTAGAAGTCCTATTCGGTTGTCTAGGCGGGAAACTCCTGTTTGGTTGTTCAGGCGGTGTAATACCTGTTCCTCCAGATGAAGCGAGGGTATCGATTGAATTCCAAAAGGAGTCTGGGACTGGACGTAGAACGGGAGTTCGAACCAGTATAAAAATCTCTGGTGTCATTTACTTTACTGCTTTTACTATTTACTTACTTATTCCACACAAGTAGTTTATCCATATTACACGATCCTATAGCACATAGTGACTTTCATTTGGTATCAGAGCAAGGTTTCCTATAACCGTAACACAGTTATTTGATATTTTTAGTAATATGGAAAATAACACCAACACCGGTTTTACTGAAGGTCAGTCCATTGCACGACCACCACATTTCAATGTTTTGAACTATAATTATTGGGCTACTAGGATGAGAATCTATATGCAAGCAAATGGTTATGACACATGGAATATTTGTCAAACTGAACATCACATACCTACTACTGAATATTCACAATGGTCTAACACACAAAAACTAGATGCTACTGCAAATGCTAAAGCTATGAATATGTTATTTTGTGCACTAGATAAAAGTGAGTTTAATAGAGTTAGCATGTGTACTACTGCTTATGAAATATGGCGCACATTGAAAGTTACACATGAAGGCACTAACAAAGTTAAACAAAGCAAGATCTCTATGCTTAAGAATCAGTTCCAAAACTTTAGAATGAAGCAAGATGAATCTACAAATGATATGTATTCTAGATTTCAAGACATATATCATTCACTTTTGGCATTAGGAGAAAAATTCCCTGATTTTGATATCGTCTTAAAAATCCTAAATTCTCTAACGGATGAATGGAAATGAAAAGTCTTAGCAATTGAAGAAGCTAATGACATTTCAACCATAAAACCGGAAGAGTTGATAGGAAATCTAATGTCTTATGAAGTTAATCTCCAGGCTAAACGAGTACAGGCACAAGATAAAAGGACAATAGCATTCAAGGCTGAAAAGGAAGAATCTGATTCTGATGGAGAAGATATGGTTCTTATCGCAAAAAATTTCAAGAAGTTTTTGAAGTTCAAAAGAACAATAGGTTTGGAAATAATAAAAGCAGCTTCAACAACAGTAATAATAAGCCATCGACTTCAACTATCGAGTGCTATGAATGTCACAAGAAAGGTCATATGAAGAAAGATTGTCCTGATCAAAAGAAAGACAAATTCAAAAACAGAAGAGAGAAATTCAAAAAGAAACAAGCATTCTCAGTAACATAGGATGATTCAGAATCTTCCTCATCAGATAGCGACAGTGACAGTAACAATGAACAAGCAAATGTTTGCTTTATGGCTACAAATGATGAAGTAAGTGATCTTACTTTTGATGATTTAGTGGAAATAAATTCTGTTCTATTAGATAAAATGAAAAACATCAAAAGGAAATATAAAGAGGCTAGTGAAAAGTTAAACAGAGCCAAACTTGAAGTCGAAATGCTAAGGGATGAAAAGAATATTTTAGAAAAAGAACTTCAAGCTTCTCAAGAATCTTATTCTAATACAACTTCTCAAATTTTTATGCTGAGTCAAGAAATCGATACTCAAAAAGAAAAGAATGACTCTCTCCAAGTTGAAAATCATGATTTAAAATAAAATGTTAAAATATTAGAATTAGATATCTCTAGTCTCAAAACACAGTTAGAAGGTATTACCAAAAATGTTTCAAATTTTAATAAAGGAAGAGAAAATCTTTCTACAATTTTGGAAAATTCTCAGACTGTGTCAGATAAAAAGGGCTTAGGCTATAAGAAAGTTTCAAATAGTCTGCCTAAGAAAAGGAACTCTTTTGAAAATCATTCTCAGAAAAGTAATCCTATTATAGTCAATATTGTTCCAAATATCCCAAAACATTCTAAGAACATTAAAATTTGGGTTCCTAAAACCAACAATTATTTAATTAGGAACAAGTACATAAAATCTTTTATGGAAAATGTTCACAATAATAAAGATTTTATTTACAAAGAGAATGCTGAAGCCGCTTGGGTTTGGTTTCCTAAGATCTAACTCTTAGGACCCTAACAAAAAGTGGGTACCAATATCATTTTCGTATTTCTTGCAGGTACCACTTAAGAAAAGAGGGAAATGGATATTAGACAGTGGTTGCTCAAAACATATGACAGGAAATAAAGACATGTTGACTAACATTATCTACTCTGATGGAGGTTCTGTCACTTTTGGAGATAATTCCAAAGGATACATCATCGGAAAGGCGATGTGAGCAATAACGGTATATCAAATTTACCTCTTATTACAAATGTTTTATTATTTAAAAATTTGAAACATAATTTACTTAGTATCAGTCAACTTTGTGACAAAGGTTTTAATATCTCTTTCTCTGAAGTTAAGTGTAGCATTTTTGATAAAAATAAAAATCTTATTTTTGATGGTAATAGAGATAGAAATATATATGTTTTAAATATGAAAATTATTCATGACTCAAATATATGCTTAATATCAAAAGAAAATGATCCTTGGTTATGGCACAAAAGATTTTGTCACATAAACTTCAAAGCAATTAGTAAACTTTCTCAAAATGATTTGGTAAAAGGTTTACCTAAAATGAATTTTAAATTAAAAAGTATCTGTGATGCTTGTCAATTAGGAAAATTATCAAAATCATCGTTTAAATCAAAGAAAAACATTTCTACATTAAAACCACTTGAATTATTGCATTTGGATCTTTTTGGACCAACGCAAATTCAATCTATTAATCATAACAAATATGTGTTTGTAAAAGTAGATGATTTTTCAAGATATACTTGGACTATCTTTATGAAAAATAAAAGTGATACTTTTGAAAATTTTAAAATATTTGTTAAAAGAATTCAAAATCTCAAAAGTTTGAAAATTAAGAACATTAGAAGTGATCATGGAGGTGAATTTGAAAATGAGAATTTTGAACATTTTTGTAATAAAAAGGGAATTTCACATAACTTTTCTTTTCCTAGAACACCACAACAAAATGGAGTTGTAGAAAGGAAAAATAGAACTTTACAGGAATGTGCAAGAACTCTTTTAAATGGAAGCACTTTATCAAAGCATTTTTGGGCAGAAGCTGTAGCAACTACTTGTTATGTTTTGAATCATGTCTCCATTCGACCACTAACAAAACATACACCATATGAACTTTTTAATGGAAGAAAACCAAATATATCTTATTTTAAAGTCTTTGGTTCAAAATGTTTTATTCTTAATACAAAAGATCAGCTTGGCAAATTCGATCCAAATTCCGATGAAGGAATATTCATAGGATATTCAGAACGAAGTAAAGCTTATCGAGTTTTTAATAAAAAAAACTAACATAATCGAAGAAAAACTTCATGTTTCATTCGATGAAAACTTCAAAATTAATCATAAAATTGATGATGATGAGATAATTACTAAGACTGTCACAGATACTAATACGGAAAAATCTTTTGATAATTCCATTACTCAAAATGAAAACATTACTAATCATGAAAGTGAGTTAAGATCTCCTCCAAGGAAATTAAAAGATCACCCTGTTGAAAATGTTATTGGAGAAATTAATACAAATGTTAGGACTAGAAGTCAACTTAATCAAATGGGCCATGTAGCATTCCTTTCAAATATTGAACCTAAAAATGCTAAAGAAGCCTCTACTGATGACTATTGGATTATAGCTATGCAAGAAGAGTTAAACCAATTTGAACGAAACGAAGTTTGGGATTTAGTTCCTAGACCAAGTAATCAAACTGTCATTGGTACGAAATGGGTTTTCAAAAATAAAGCTGATGAACAAGGTAATATAACTAGGAATAAAGCTAGATTAGTTGCACAAGGATATAATCGGGAGGAAGGAATTGACTATGAAGAAACGTTTGTTCCAGTCGCCCGATTAGAAGCAATACGAATCTTACTGGCCTTTGCATGTTTTCATAATCTTAAACTTTATCAAATGGATGTTAAAAGTGCATTTTTAAATGGATATATTAAAGAAAATGTTTTTGTTGAACAACCACCCATATTTACACATGAAAAATTTCCAGACCATGTTTATAAACTTAAAAAAGCTTTATATGGTTTAAAACAAGCACCACGTGCTTGGTACGAATGACTTAAAAGCTATCTTATAAATTCTGGTTTTGAAATAGGGAAAGTTCACCAGACACTTTTTATTAAGAAAACTAAAAAGGATATTTTAATTGTTCAAATTTATGTTGATGATATTATTTTTGGTTCTACAAATAATAAATTATGTCAAGATTTTTCTAACATAATGACCAAAGAATTTGAAATGTCACATATGGGAGAATTATCATATTTTCTTGGATTACATATTAAACAACTGGAAAATGGAATTTTTATTAACCAAGAAAAATATTGTAGCAATCTAATTAAACGCTTTGGTATGGAAAATACTTCGGCCAAACCAACTCCAATGAGTACAGCAGTACATCTTGAACGAGATGAGGATGGTAAAAGTGTTGACTAAAAATTATATCGAAGTATGATTGGATCACTACTTTATTTAACTGCTAGTAGACCTGACATAATGATGAGTGTTTGTCTGTGTGCTCGATTTCAAGCAAATCCTAAAGAATCACATATGCGAGCAGTGAAACGTATATTACGATATCTTAGCAAAACCAAATATTTCGGATTATTTTATCTGAAAGAATGTCCTTTCGAATTAGTATCATACAGTGATGCTGATTTTGAAGGATGTCAGACGGATATAAAAAGTATGAGTGGGACGTGTCACTTCATTGGACATTCCTTAGTATCGTGGTTTAGCAAGAAACAAAACTGTGTTTCACTCTCGACCTGTGAAGCAGAATATATTTCTGCTGCTTTAGCATGTGCTCAAGTCATATACATGTAACAAACACTTCAAGATTTTAGAATAAATTTATCTAAATCTACTATTTTTTATGATAATACTCGTGCAATAAACTTATCTAAAAATCCAGTCAATCGTTCACGAACAAAACATATCGACATTCGTCATCATTTTCTTCGTGATAATATTGAAAAGGACGTAATAAAATTAGAATTTGTTTCCTTTGAAAATCAATTGGCTGATATATTTACAAAACCTTTGAATCAAAATATTTTTATAAAATTAAGAAGAGAATTAGGTATTATTTCTCAAAAAGATTTATAACGGGATCGGTCTCTGCACTATTGGCTGAAAGTTCCGTGTAATTACCATTTTACTATTTGTATCTTTTGTTTATAGATTATACTTCAGTTGATTTTATAGATTTTATTATTATCTATTTTTCGCAAGATGATTGTTATACAAAATTGTCTTTCAACCAGAAATTTCACTGGTTGTGCGTTTAATTGGTTATAATCATTTCTACCTGAAACATCTTGTTATTTTAAGCTATATATATTCACTATATATTTGGCTTCAAAAAATTATTTCATATCCAATTCTTTTAATTTACAAACCAAAATTTGTTTTATTCTCAAATATGTCTTCTCACGAAGACTCTGAATATTCTTCTGGCTATTCATCAATCAACTTTGAATCTCCTAGTTCGGGATCATTGTCATTATCTACTCCTACTCCTTATCATGAAAAGGCTCCGATTAACCAGAGTGGTTACACTCCGAAACCAAAACGACCAAGGAAACTTCACTTTGGTTCTCCATAAACCAAAGAAAAGATTAATGATATCCATCATTATCAACATGAAACTTTGAATATTCAGAGAGAACTTTACTATGAACAAAAAATTCAAGGACAAAAACTAAATTGGTTGGAGAAAATGGCTGTCAAATTCTGTGGCTCCACTCCGGTTCAAAATCACACAATCGTCCATTCACCTCAACGTCCTCATGTGTCACCAAACTCATGGGAACATGGACAACCGGTTGGATCACCGGCTCATCAGAACTACTGGTCTCATCTCAAACCACTCAAAGAAAACACTAAAGTCGAACCAAGGAATTTTGATGACTCTCCTTCCAACTATTAGTTTCTATTTTATTCTCTTATTTTGCATGTTGAATTTTACATAAAATCTTGTTTGTTGTTTATTTTTATGATCATGTTTTATAAAAAGTTGAATAAAGCTTTTTTTTTTATATATAGACAGAACTGATATTAGCATCCTGTGCTAATTCAGACGTCTGAATTACCAAATCAGACGTCTGATTTGTCAATCTGGAACAAATTTTACCCAGATTCAGACGTCTGTTTCTATATTTCAGACGTATGAATCAAGCACGAAATACACTATTTTCTTGTTGCTTGACAAAATTGATCAAAACAGAAGTCTGATTTATAAACAGACGTCTGTTTTAACCCAGGCATTTTTTTACAAAACTGTTGTGGGGCCTACATCTTGTCATTCACCTATTTTTTCATCTTTCCTCTCTTATCTACTCATTTTCTTACAGCATTCCTTCATTATTTACTTCATCAACCCATTCTCAAAACCCTAAAACTCCATTAAAAGTCCTAAAATCTTCCTCCACAAAATCAACACACAATGCCTCCTAAGACCAAGAGATCAAGAGAATCATCAACCGGACCATCCGAAGCACAAATTAGATCATGGCTTCACAATGATACGGCTATTGCAAGATTTAACACAACGAAGAACTACAAAATCTTTGAAGGAGCTTATGCAATTTCCAGAATTCAACGGCTATAGAATTAGAGAAATGGCAGAATCAAATCACTTCGATTCATTAATTGGGTATGATTTCAATAACTTGAAAATCAATCATCTACTTATCAAGTTATTTTATGCAAATATGAATTTAGATCACCACAATCTCCAAAATAGAGAAGATTGTGTTTGGACGATGGTATGTGGTGTCAAAATCTTTCTCCCATTACAAAGATTAGGTTATATTTTAAGATGTCCTTACGAAGGAATAGACATTGACCATGTTGATGCGGATATGTATGAACGAGATGAAGTTTCTCATAGATTTCTTTCCAACGACATGACAAATTTGATTTCCACAAAGTTGCGTCCACAAGCTCGAATAATCCATCGTGCATTCATCCGATCTCTTCAACCCCGAACCGTTAGCTATGAGAAAATTTACAAAAGGGATTTCCAAGCACTCTATGCTATCTATTCTAACCAACAAGTCAATTGGGTGAAAATTATATTAGACGAATTTCAAAATGTGACAATTCGTAAGAAATATAAGACTTTGCATTATAGGGCTTATATCAGGAGGATATTAATTCAATGTGGAGTTTCGATACCCGATTCTGAATGCTCATCTATAAGTGTGCTTGGCTCTAAAACTTTAGGGCTAATGCAATTACCAAAGCGACCGCCATCTCATGATATCATTCCCTTTCAACAATGGATTGAAAACCGAAATCGTGGTATTCGTCAACCGTCTTATCCAAACATAGCTTCATCATCTTCATCTCAACCGCATCAACAACAAGAAGAAGAATACTATAATGAAATTCAAGAAATCCGAGAGGATGCTACAACAAAACAAGCCTTACGAACTCTTTCACAAAATCAAAAGAGGCTTCAAAAGCAAATGATGAGCATGGAAAGAAACACGAACAAGAAATTCAACTCCATCAAAGGTTTCTTAAACAAAATTTGGGATAAGCTTTCGTGTGTATCTTCTTCATCTACCAACGTGCAACATAATCCGACACCATTCACTTGGTCTTCCGACCAAGAAGAGGAAGAAGAAGGTGATGAACAAACCGAGGATAGTGAGGATTTCTGAAGTGGTATGGATATTTTTCTATTTTGTTATGTTGTGTTATCTTAGTACTGAAGTGGTCTGGATGTTTTTCTATTTTCTTTGTTATGTTGTGTTTTGAGTTTTATTTTATGTTCTGTGATGTTGTCACTTTAAACATTGTGTTCTACTTTAAATTAGCTATTTGTTTCTTTCCAATCATTCTCTGTGATGTTATCTATATAATTCCTTTTAGTAATGAAAGGGGGAGAAAAAGATAAAAATATTGATGCATAAATTCTTTTATTCAGGGGGAGAAATTATACTAACCAAGTTTTATTGACAGGAGAAGTTCTTATCTGCTAACCAATATTTTCATAGTTGTCATTATCAAAAAGGGGGAGAATGTTAGAACCTCAGTTCCTGATATTTTGATAATAACAATTATATGTGTTTATCTAACCAAGTTTTACAGGAAAATATTGATGACCAGATTCCAGATTGATGGACGTAATCGTTTACAGGTTATAGAGTCTGTGTCTAGTCAGTAATATATGTTAAAATATCTCCAAATTAGTATAGATGCACAAGCTATTGAATACACGACTTATTTTCAAAAGAAGTTTTAAAGTTGTCTGGATTAACAGAATTCAGACGTCTGAATAATAAATTTAGACGTCTGACTGCTGAAGCAAATATTTTTTCAACAGCAAAACCAGACGTCTGAACATAATATTCAGACGTCAGAATAAGATATAAAATGAACTATTTCGCCGCTGCCTTATTATTTCCTACATTCAGAAGGCTGAATTTTAAATTCAGAAGTCTGAGTTAAAATTAACGACTAGTTTTTTGAAAGGTTGCTTCTCTTCCCTGAACAGAAACAATGTTAATTTCAACAGTTGCTTCTATTCTGATTCATGGCAACTCTTCACTAATCATTGCAACCTTTAACAACTATAAATAGCAAGAAATTTCAACACTATTCTTCACCAATTCTTATTTTGATTTCTAAACTCTATATTCTTAATATTTACTTTCAAGTTTTACAAATCAAACTATTTGATCACCAAACACTCAAGCATACTCTTGTGTGGTCAACTAGACTTCCTTTCTTCACAAATTACACTATATACCATAAAGGAGAAGATTATAGGAAGGGTGTACTTATATTGACTTATCAGTGCTATTACAGAGCATATTTAGTCAGAAACGTTTCCACTTATATTTGAAGTCCTGTTGTAGTATCCTCAAGCAGTAGAAGTCCTATTCGGTTGTCTAGACTGGAAAGTCCTGTTCGGTTATTCAAGCGGTGTAATACCTGTTCCTCCGGGTGAAGCGAGGCTATCGATTGAATTCCAGAAGGAGTCTGGGACTGGACGTAGAACAGGAGTTCGAACCAGTATAAAAATCTCTGGTGTCATTTACTTTACTGCTTTTACTATTTACTTACTTATTCCGCACAAGTAGTTTATCCATATTAAACGATCCTATAGCACATAGTGACTTTCAGTTTTAACATTTTAAACGATTGGTATAGGAAGCAAAAATCTTCCCATGCTTAGGAATATTTCGTTAGCCTAAATTACATACGTATAAATGTATTAGCATATAAATATATTAATAACGTATAATTAATTACCTGCGTAGTATAGAATAAATAGGTTAGTAAATAATGTTAAACCCTTAGGAAGAAAGTTAAGTATAATTAGGGAAATTAAGCCATAACTAAAGGCGGAATAAGAAGTTTTTTATATGGCCTAAATGTGAAATGCAGTAAGGTTGTGTGTATATAGTATATATATGGTAATATGTTGGGAGATTGAAAATATGACTAAGTTATCGGGATGCGTGGTCAGTTAAAAGCACACAGAAGTCTGCCTAGTTAATCTCGCTAGCAAGAATGTGACTTTGGGACTGATAAGAGACAACACCTATGATAAGTAACCACGGTGGACGTGAGCTTAGTCCAAATTCTGTAGGATAAGTCTATCCAGCTAATCTGGCTACCAACACCCATGAATAGTCGAACTAATATGAGACGTCACAGTTTGGGTTATGGGTCAAAAGTTGTAGGGCCTACTTTTAGGTTGGGGATATTAAGTGGTTGTTGTAGGATCTACCTCCTTTCCACTTAAGAAGTATTAAATGGTCAAGATTATCTTTTAGGTGCGGTAACGGGGAATCTTGGAAGGGGCCCGCTTTGGGATTGAGGTATTAAGTGGCTATTGTAGCCGCCTCTTCCCTTAAAGGATATTAAGTGGCCTGGTGAGATTTTGTACGATGTTAGTTAGGGTGTACCAGAGAGTGGTCCGTCTTGGGTTAGGTATTCAATGACAGATATCTGCCTAGGGTATAGGTATTAAATGGTCATAGTCTGCCTAGTTCTCATTAAAGGGGTATTAAGTGGCTTAGGTACTTTCTCTCACATTATTAGGACATGATTGATGGTAGTTGCGTTGAACTGGAAAGGGCCTTTGGCCTACTTTTGAAGGTACACTTTGGAGTTGGACTGAAAGAGCTTTCGGGCTTACAGTTGGAGATATTCTTGGTAAGGTATAGTACAAGATGCGCAAGACATATTACTTATATAAATGATACTGATTAAATACTATTATGGTAAGACTTGATTTTTATTCACTAAACATTGTTGTTTTAACACCCCCCTCCTCATTACAACACACAGTTTAGGGGAAAAAGTGCTGATAGAGGAGACGAAGGCGGCGTCGAAGACTTGTGGTAGTTTATCTATCTATTTATGTTTTTGATATATTTTGATGTACCCAGTTTCAGACATGTTGACATTATTTTTATGATATTGTATTTTGGATATTTAGGATGGTATGTATATTGTTCATTGTATCAAATTTACCAAATTAACGGTCAGCTTTGGAATGGGCCTAAGGTCCAACGGGATTTTATTGGATCGAAAATTAGGACTGTTTTGAAGAGGGTTGTTACATTGGTATTAGAGTGTAGGTTACCCGACCAACGGGAATAAGCATATGTAAGGGTGCATACTTGTTATTTTTTAAAGTAATTTTCTAAACCATACTATATATATATATATATATATATATTTCAACATACACAAACACACTAGGTAAATCTTTTATTTCAGAAAATAATACTATCTTAGGAAGTTGTAACTAAAAGCTACTTTTGAAGGTATAACGGTTATTTCTAGGAATACCATTTGTACCTTAATTGACTTGGGAGCATCACTTTCATTTATAACTAGAAATCTAGTTAACTCTTTGTAGGCCTATTAACGGATACTTTCGGATACAGATAGTGCCATATCTATATCGCACTATTCGTATCCGCGTCCGAAATCATTTTCTGATATCGGATATCCACATCCGTTAATACGGATGGATATCAAATAAATTATCATATTCGCTAACGATCGATAACTCAAGAAACATATGTAGAAAATTTTAGTTTAACATAAACTTTTTTCAATCCGATTAATTATTAAAGTGTTAAAAATTAATGAATATGATGATAATAAATAGCTTGAACTGTTAATATGCATTTAGCACATATAATATAAACTTCTAACTTAATAAAACAATAAGTAAATAGCTTCCATTATACTAAAATACACATAATTCAAACTATGATCTTGAAAAATACCGAACAGATAATTTTCGAAAGCGGATGTCTTCGTATCCGCGTTCATTTTTCCAGATATCAGATATTTATTCGCTTTTATGATATGGAAGTGGACAGATTTTTGATTTGTCGGCTGTGGATTGACAGCCCTAACTCCTTGAGCCTAAAAACCCAAGTTGTCAAATCCTATTGGAGGTCGACACATCTTTCTTTGATTTGTAAAGACCTAGTTGTGGATATATGAAACATCGATTTTACATGTAATGCATACATTCTTTATTTTGACGAGTATGGACTTATCTTTAGGATGGATTAGTTTATCTTACTACGAGGCTGTCTTAGATTATGATAGGAGGATTGTATGATTGAGGAGTTGTAAGGGGCGAGATATAGATGTTCATTGTACACCCCTAAAACTCAATCGAGTTAAGTTATTTATATTCGCTGAGCTTATCATAAGATGAGCTCTTGTTTGTGCCTGTAGTTCAAGAGTATCCTGATGTTTTTAAAGAAGTCTTGGGTCTCTTGCCTCAAAAGAAGATAGATTTCGGAATTGATTTGGAGAAGGATGCTAGAATGTCCTACCAATAAGACATATGGCCCAAAAGAAGGCAAGAATTGGATAAGCAAATTTCGAAGCTATTGCATAAAGGATTTATTCGCCATAATACTTTAGAATGGGAAGCACCAGTTGTCTTTGCCAGTAAGGTAGCTTTAAGGCTATGCATTGACTATTGAGAACTCAAAACGTTAACTAAGAAGAATAGGTATCCCTTATCTAGAATGCACAACTTGTTCGACCAACTTAATGGTGCTAAAATCTTTTTCCAATTGGACTTAGCTACCAGATTCCATCATTTAAGGATAGCTAGGGATAGCAAACAGAAGACTGCTTTTCACACTCCAGATGGGCTATATGAATAGGAGGTTATGCCTTTTGGATTGACGAATGCCCCCACATGCTTTGTAGAGTTTATGAGTAGAGTTTTTAAGGGGCAGCTAAATCAGTTTGTCGTAGTATTTGTGGATGACATTCTAATGTTCTCCAAAAGTAAGGGTGAGCATGAATATCACTTAAGGGAGGTATTATGGACTTTGAGAAGGCACCAACTAAAAGCCAAATTCTCTAAGTGTCATTTTTGGAAGGAGGTAAGATTTCTTGGTCATATTGCCTCCGAGAAAGAATTGTCCAATGACCTCGTGAAAGTAGGAGCTGTTCAAGACTGGAAGATTTTGAAGAAAACCAAGGAAGTAAGGAGTTTTCTTGGGTTGGCGAAGGAAGTTCATCAAGGATTTTGCCAAGATAGCGGTCCACTAACTCGCTTAACGAAGAAAAATTTAGTTTTTGCATGAAATGAGAAATGCATGGAAGCATTCGAGAAGCTAAAGGAGCTATTGACTAGTGCACTAGTACTTACATTTCTAGATGGGATGAAGCCTTTCACTGTTTCATTGACGCATGCGATGCATGGTTAGAGCTGTTCTTATGCAAGAGGGCAAGGTAATAGCCTATGCAAGTAGGCAGTTGAAGAACCATGAGAAGAGGTACCCAACTCGCAACTTGGAGTTAGTGGCAACCATCTTTACTTTAAAGATATGGAGGCGCTATCTTTTGGGAGAAAGGTTTGGATTATTCACCGACCACAAATCCCATAAATACCTATTTTTTCAAAGAGGCTTGAATCTTAGGCAGTAAAGATAGATGGAGTTCATAGCATCATATGACTTTGAGACAAAGTACGCCCTCGGAAAAGGGAATGCTATCGTCGATGCCCTTAGCCAAAGGCATGCTACCCTAGGTGCTATATATGAGGGGAGGTCGTTGGAGTTTCTCTCGAATTTCAATTTCCAATCGCTAATAGAACCTGCTCTAGGCTATTTGGCAGAAATGGAGGCTAGGCCGACATTGATGGACCGCATCGAGTAAGAGCAAAAGAAAGATTCGATGATAGTAGATATTTTAGACAAGTTAAGTAGGGGAGAGTATTTCCCACATATTGGTAGATATGGAGTAGACTAATGGGGATTGTTAAGGAGAGATGGATGCCAATATGTTTCAATGGTGGTGGATGTTTTGGAGGAAGTTTTGACCGAGAGTCACCATTCTAGGATGACAATTATCCCCGATGAAGACAAAATGCATAGGAATATAAATTGGATTTTCTAATGGCTGGGAATGAAGAAGAGAGTAACAGAGTATGTTTCTACATGCTTGACGTGCCAAAAAATAAAGGTGGAACAAAGGAAGCCTAGAGCAATGTTGTTGCCATTAGAGATACCGACCTGGAAATGGGAACACATATTGATGAACTTTATAGATGGGCTGCCTAGGAGTCGAAGAGGAAAGAATCTATTTGGGTTATTATGGATGGACTCACTAAAAGCACCCACTTTATTCTAATTAGGACCAATAGGACCGCGACATCCCTTGCGTAAATTTATATTAAAGAAGTGGTATGACTACACGGAATTCTAGTTAGCATTGTTGGTGATAGAGACCCCTTATTCACTAGCGAATTTTGAAGGACTTTGTAGTCAGCTTTAGGAACGACGTTGAATCTTAGCACCGCTTACCACCTACAGACCAATGACCTGACGGAAAGGGCGAATAGTATTCTGGAGGATTTGTTTAGAGCTTGCATCATGGATTTCAAAGGACATTGGTTGCGTACAATAATAGTTATCAAGCGACGATTGACATAACACCCAGCGTTATACAGGACGCCATGTAAATTGCTTAATTGTTATTGGGAAACCACTGACAAGATTCTACTTGGATTAGATTTAATTCGTTGGACCTTAGAGAAAATAAAGGTCATTAGATGATGAATGAAGGCTACACATGATCATCAAAAGTCCTGTGCTGGCAGGTGAAGAAAGGAATTGGAGTTTTCAGTCGGAGACATGATATTTGTTAAGGTGTCTCCTCTTAGGAAGATTATGAGGTTTGGTACGAAGGGGAAGTTATCACCAAGGTTTATTGGGCCTTTCCGATCTTGGAAAGGATAGAGAAACTTCATAACGAGTAGAGCTTCCAGATAAGTTAGCATGAGTCCATTCATGTTTTTCACTTGCCAAAATGCCTTTATAGCACTGCCATCATAGTAGAGCCTGATCAGTTAGTAAATATAAAGGCAGAGCCAATAGCACCTCGTGCCACTGTGGACATGTGGAGCACGGAACTAGGAAGCTTCGTAATAAAGAAATTTGGCTGTTCTGAGTACAATAGGGAGAAAATCTTGTGGAAAGCATATGGAAAACCAAAGAGAAGACGAATGCTTCTCATCTTGGGCATTTCTCTATTAAAATTTCTCTCTTCAAAATTTAGGTTTTTGGTTGCATCGTTCTTGCTAGATTGGATGGTAGGAGATGGTTGCTACATTTTTCACTATTTTTTTTGCACTCTTATAGAATTTTATGCATATATAGGATGCTTGCATACATACATATATGTCGCGATCTTGCATTCATGCTAAGACTGAGCTCATCTATAGTATGTTACATATATATAATCACATTGCATTTTGGTTGAGTAGATTGTTGTGTAGATAAGTTGGTTGTATAACATGGTTGTAGAGTGCATGTTACATTATCTGTCCCTGAAAGATTATGGGGACGAAATTCTTTTTAACGAGGATGAATGCAACACCCCGTAAAAATTGATAAGAAATTAATTAATTATTAAAAATACTAAAAATGAGAATTTTATAAATGTTGAAATTTGGCCACGAAAGTTACACCATTAAGTTCATAGCGATTTTCTAATCAACTTTCCTATATAAGTTTTGTAATCGAAGCTCAAACGGAAAAGTTATTGACGTTTGAAGTTTTTGAATATAAAATAACTCGAATGAAATTAAATTAAAAAGTTTAATTAACGTTATCGTTTGCAATTAAAAACGTTAACAAATATTTTAACGTTGATGAGAAACTTAGGCATAAGACAACGTTAAATAAACTTTAACATTAATTATAAAAATAGAAAACAAATAAAATAAATCCATAGTAATTAATTTGCGTTCTAAATAAAGGACCGTTCGACCGCCTCCACTAGGGCCGGTAGACTGCCTAGGAGAAGCGGTCAACCAGTGAAGGTGTGGGGTTTTGTCAGAAACGAACAGTCCGGATTTTATTATTTTGAACCAACTTAAATCCTATGGTCGAGACGCCTTCTAACCACTATAAATAAGTGGCCGGCCCCTTTACTTTTATACATTATTTATAATGCTAGCAAAACTCAATCAGTCTTCTTCTTCAACTCTACAGTTCTAATCAATTGGATTTTCAGGTAAAGGATTTTAGATATTTATATATACAATTTCTATTTCTGTTGTTCCTTAATCTCTGATTTTGAATCTAATCCATATACAATTTAGTTATTGTATATTTCAAAAAGAAGAAATCTAAAGGAGAAATTTGGAGGGGGCGTGAATCAAATCTAAAGAAAGGTAGGCAAACTATCTGTGAGTGGAAATCTTGGTTTTCCACATTTAGTATTTGTACAATAGAAGTTTCAATTTGTTTTATGCCTTGGAGAATTTTGTACTCGAAAACCCGAAAACTAAAACAGCAAAATTCCTCCAAAACGAAATATCAATCCTTATGTTTATTGGAATCTTAATTATTTTATATTAAAATAATATAATTTGTTTTTTATGACAATTTGAATATTTTACATTTTTTTCCACTTTCAACTTTTCTCCATTGTTGTGTAAAGGGTTCTAAAAAGAAAACTATTAGAAAATAGTGTGTAAAGTACAAATTCTCTTATTCATTGTTTGCACCGCCTATTTCCGTAGTTTACGTATGAATCCCTTTTTCATTGTATATGCAAAGTTGAATAGAATATAAATGGCTCAAATTGTAGGTTTTATTTCCTTGAAACAGAGGTGTTGATTCTACTATATTTGATATAAAATTAGTTTGGTATTTGATTCTATTTTATTAATGCAAGTCTATTGCTTGGCTAAGGATATTAGCTATTTTGTGAGTTACTGTATGGAGTTAGAGTTGTATAAATTTGAAAGTTTTGACATTTTAAACAGTTATTATAGGAAGTAAAAATCTTTGCATGCTTAGGAATACTTAGTTAGCCTAAATTACATGCATATAAATATATTAGCATATTTATATATTACTAACGTATAACTAATAACATATTAATCATGTTGTAGAGAATAAATATGTTAGTAAATAACATTAAATCCTTGAGAAGGAAGTTAAGGATAATTATGGAAATTAATCCATAATTAAAGGCAGAATAAGAAGTTATTTTCATATGGCATTAATGCAAAATGCGGTGAGGTGTGTAGGAGGTGTATGAGAGTGTGTGTGTTTGTGTATCTGTATGTGTAGTATATATATGGTATTATATTGGGGGAGCAGAAATATGATTAAGTTATAGGGATGCGAGGTCAGCCAAAGCACACAGAAGTCTGCCCAGCTAATATGACCATCGGTTGTGTGATTTTGGGATTGATGTGAGATATCGTCTATAATAAGTATCCACGATGGCCGGGAGGTTAGTCACAGTTTTGTAGGGTAAGTTTTCCCAGCTAATCTGGCTACCAACATCTAGGAATAGTCGGACTAATGTGAGTTATCACATTTTGAGTTACGGGTCATAAGACGCAGGGTCTGCTTCTGGGTTGGGGGTATTAAGTGGATGTTGTAAGGTTTGCCTCCTTCCCACTTAAGAAGTATTAAATAGCTGAGATTAACTTTTTGGAGCGGTAGTGGGAAATCTTGGAAGGGGTGCACTTTGGGATCGAGGTATCAAGTGGCTATTATAGGGTCCGCCTCTTCCCATAAAGAAGTATTAAGCGGCCCGATGAGATTTTGTGCGATGTCAGTTAGGGAGTTCTGGAGTGGGGTCTGCCATGAGTTTAGGTATTAAATGACGGGGATCTGCTTAGGATATAGGTATTAAATGGTCAGAGTCTGCCTAATTCCTATTAAAGAGGTATTAAGTGGTTCAGGTACTTTCTCTCACATTGTTAGGACATGTTTGATGATAGTGTCATTGAATTGAAAAGGATCTTTGGCTTATAGTTGAAGGTACGTTATGGAGTTGGATTAGTGGAGCCTTCGGGCTTACAGTTGGAGGTATTCTTGCTAGGGTATAATATAGGATGTGTAAGACGATTACTTATATAAATGATACTTGCCAAATACTATTATGGTATGACTTGAGATTTTTATTCATCAAACATTATTATTCTGACTCATTCCTCATTACAACACATAGGTCAGGGGAAACAATGTTGACAGAGGAGACGAAGGCGGCGTCGAAGACTTGTGGCAGTATCTATCTATTTATGTTTTTGATAAATTTTGATGTACCGAATTTCAGACATGTCGATGTTATTTTTGGAATATTGTATTTTGGATATTTGAGATGATATGTTGTATTTCTGAGATTTGAATTTTTATAAAATGAGTACTTATTTTTGTATAATATTTTATCCCTTCCGCTTTGAGATTTTGATAGCATAGATAGATAGCTCTACATATTGTTCATTATATCAATTTTACCAAACAACAACCAGCTTTGGAATGGGTCTAAGGTTTGATGGGCTTTTATTGGGTCAAAAATTAGGCTCGTTTCGGAGAGGGTTGCTACAATGTTTAAGGTAATAAAAGCAAAATTTTCAAAATGAATTAAATAATTACTTTTTTAAATTAATACATTAATTAAATGTTAATTAATAAATGATATACATGTATAATGATATATATATATATTACTATAAATGTTATTGTGTATAAACCTATTAAATTTTAAAATGTTTAAAATGAATAAAATTAAAATAATTAAACCGTTAATTGAATAATTAATTAACTTCATTGAATATGATTTAATTAATAATATTAAAACCAAAATTAAATGAAATATGATTTACTTAATAATATTAAAACCAAAATTAAATGAAATATGATTTACTTAATAATATTAAAACAAAATTAAATGAAATATGATTTAATTAATAGAGTGGAACAATAAGAAACCCCAAAATTAGATTTAAGGAATAAATACATATGTATAGTAAAAGAAATACGTTATTTCATTAGTCGATATCACTCAGATAAAAATATAAAAGATTATGAATCTTTAATGTAAATGTTATCTCTTATCATTTATATAGTAGTATATTACTTACATACTCTTTAGTTATTGAGCTTTTCTCAAGCTAGAGATGTTATGTGTAGTATCATCAGTATATTGACTGAATGAGGTAAGATACATGCACGTATTTTGTTGAGCTTTCCTGAAGGTACATGCATTATACTTAGACCATCGCGAAATTGTAGTTACGAGTGAATAATCTCTCTTTATTTGTTGAGCTTTTCTTAAGGTCAAGATGAGATTAGGACAAAGACCATGGGTTAGAAGTTGTATATGATATAACCGATAAGATGTTATACTTTGCATGCGGGCCTATGATTTGTTTAGCTTCCTCAAGGTCAAATCCTAAGGCATGGGTGTCCTAACACTCACTAAAGAAGTCAAAATACTTTTATATTTCCCTACGAGTTTAGAGAAATATAAATGTCTATTGGGATCTTATTATTAAAATGAAATATAATGTTTAATCTTACTAATAGTATAAGAACATTTGCTATGTATAATTGTCCTAATCTATTAAATTAAATTTGCAAAAAAATGTCCATGCCAAACTTATTTTTAAAGAGAGCTCACTAGACCTAATTACATAAAATGGCTAAGAGCAATCAAAATTGCACCAACCTATGAATGCTTATGGTCATCAATAAATGAACCTCTAAGAGAAAAATCCACCGAGGATGCGGATTCCAAATTAACTATTGCTTATAACAAATGGGTTGGAGACTATGAAATTGCCCAGATTTTTGTGTTGTCTACTCTAGACAAACTATTCCAAAGATGGCATGAAAACATGTTTGTTCATCAAATCTTTGATAGCCTTAAAGCATAATTGGGGAGTACTCTCGTTCCGCAAGGTACGATATTACCAAGAAATTATTCAATACGAAGATGATGAAGGGCATGCTTATGGATGAATATGTCTTATAAGTGAATGGCTATATTAATAGCCTTTCATAATTGGATGTCACAATAAGTAATGAGCTGCAAGTGGACTTGATCCTACGGTCCCTTACTCTATAGTTTGAGCCGTTCATATTGAACTACAATACGAACAAGTTGAATGTAAGTCTCGTGGAGCTTCTCAATATGTTAGGATTAGTCGAGTCTTCATCCAAGGATCAAGGCACAATGCTCGCTGTAAAAGGAAAGGCACCATCTTTGAATGGTTTAAAGAAGAGAAAGTGTGTTAACAAGAAGAGCGCTCATAACAACAATGGTGAATATCACCATTGTCATAAGAAGGAGCATTGGAAATGGAATTGTTTTAATTACTTTAAAATTGTCAAAGAGAAAAAGAGAATAGTTCTACTGCTTTTATAGGTATATTTATGATTTAAACCTTTTTTGCAATCAATAAATTGTCTTACGTTTTAAATACTAGGTCTGGAAATCGTCTGCAATTCATTAAAGGGACTTAGGAACAGGTAGCATGTGGCAAAGGGTCAAATAAGACTTCAAGTTTTTGATGGATATCTATTAAATGCAACTGTTGTTGGATACTATCACTTGGCTTTGCTGAATGGATTAGATTTACTTTTAAATTATTTCTATCATATGAAAAACTTTATTTATTGAAA
Organism: Allium fistulosum; assembly: GCA_030737815.1. NCBI lineage: Eukaryota > Viridiplantae > Streptophyta > Magnoliopsida > Asparagales > Amaryllidaceae > Allium > Allium fistulosum. The sequence continues at coordinate 343,989,386 of CM060904.1, forward strand.
ATTTATGTGTCTAGATTATCAGAGACTGTATATGCTTTCATTGTGTTGATAATGTTATGAAAATTATGTTTGATGGAAATAAAATTTGCAATGGTGCTTTGGATGATGGCATTTACGTACTTAATTCTAATCATATATCTGCTATGAATAATTCTTCTAATGTTGACATTAATAGTAATGTAAAGACCAGACGTTTCGACCCCCGAATGTGGACACTAATACATCCTCGGTATTCATCAACTGAACAACCAAGTGTCGAAAAGAAAGATAGTTAGGGTAAAATAAAAGAAAATGAACATAACAAAAAAGAAGAACCCAATATCAGAATCTCACATGTGGAATGATAATATATAATATTTGAAAAGTGTAGTACAAAGGGTTACTCCAACATACATGATAATCTCAGAGTAACAAAACCCAAGTACTATATCAACCTAGACAATTATGTCTGCATGTTCTCACAATGCTGATTACATGCATACAGTTCTATGAAAATGAATATATATATATAGGTAACGGAAGTCTCGAGCTCGTCTCTTGAACTTTGAAGCATCCAAAGTAAAATATGCTTTACTCTGCCTATTCGAAAGAGTACACGAGGAATTTAGGGGAAAAAAACCAGGTGTCAAACATAAGTCTGGTATGAGAAACTCAGAAATTCGTGTAAACACATAACAGTACCTTTGAGGCCAGCCGAATCACCAAAATGATTTTTCCCTCAAAGAACCAAGAACATTTGATATTTACATTAGGTGATATAATAGATAATGTCTAAGATGGGAATATAAATCGAAGAATAGCAGTGTTGCTTTCATCTCACAACATAATAATATTAGAGTACATCTACAACCACTAAGGTACGTTCGTATATGGGATTTCTATAGAGATCCCCCAAGTAAATTGAGACCAATCTCCATGATAAGGATCGGAAACTACTTTTAAGCGACGTATATCTCTAGATAAAATATATCACAAAGGTAAAGATCATTGGTCTATGCTCTAACATGTGATACCGAATATCCTCAACTCCCGCTAGCAACATCGATAAGCATCTATAGATATGGAGTTGATATACCCTTGAGGTTAGCTAAACCCACATGGCTATGTGCCTCCTCTATTTTTAGGTCATATATAGCATCACTCATACGATTATTCACCACTCGAACAAAACACAAATCATTCCATGGATTCCTATATAGCCCATTTAACAAATTATAACGCTGACCTCCTCCTTGGACTTAACCTTAGGATAGATGGTTCAACTCCATAGCATAAGTATGAAATGTTGATGCTGATCTCCCCTTGGACTTAACCTTTGGATAGACAGTTCAACTTTATAACATTTCACTTTCATGGCTGCTTCAAAAACGTAGACTCGTATACTAGTTTTGAAATTGTATTCGGTAAGTAAAACACTTACCGATCCTGGACTCTCCAAAAGAAATTGAAGAATTTCTAATTAACTCAATTTCAGTTCTTTTAGAAGTAAGTGAACTATATAAAGAGGAGTCCTCACCGAGGGATCTCGTATATGTAAGTTCTTAAAGAAGGAGATTTTTCATACCAATGCTCCTCCGTAGGGGTTCTCAAAGGGTATGAAGTCGTGAAACTTTTAGATACTTCCTATGTTAATATTTGGTCAAGTTTCGATAGTCAACAGTTAAACTATCTAGTTCTAAAAACAATCGCTTATAGAAATCAAAGTTCATATACTTAACCCGTTTCCGACGTTTCCAATTTAACTATTCCTCAATCAAGAGTGAAGTCGGTAAGTTAGAGCACTATTGCTTCTATCTCCACTCTAACATCAACCTTAACTCTCACAAATAGATAAGTCTAATTCATCGGCTTTTAGTGTTTAGTATAGTATTACTAACATTCTATAAACAAACAAACAAACGCGTTCATTTTCACATAAATGTAAATTCTTATCCCTTCTTCCAAAATAATAGTCTTTCAAAATTACTTGTACATAAGTTAGAAGTCTTTTTAAAACAATATAGAGATGTATACTAATTTATTTATAAAGCTATTATACTTAGTAGAATTTAAAATAAACTTAAAGAAGAAAAATGTAACAAATTTTTTTATACTTTAATAAAACATTAAACTAGTTTTATAAATTTAAATATGTATATAATACCCTTTAAAATACTTATAAATATGGTATAAATATTTATGTAAAATATTACTTTAAAAATAATTGCCTAACATTGATTTAAAACTTTTTTCTACTTTAACAAAATAAATATGTTATATATATATACATAGACATATACATACACACATACATACATATATATATATATATAAACTCTTTACTTTAAAATTACAAAATAAATTATTTAAAAATATATTTAACTTCAAACTTCTTTTAAAATACTTTTATACCTTTTATAAAACTCCTTTAAAAAGAATATTCAAAGTGCATCAATAGCGACCTTTTCGCTATGTAAAACTTTTGCAACTTTATTTTATAAATTTAATAACTTTTCAACTCATTTTTTTACTATATTTTACACCACTATAAATGTAGAAAATAAATAAAACACATCACTCAAAAATATTTGTAAGATAGGGTTTAAAAAGCAAGTTGGAAGAGAGGGGATTCAAAGTGCATCTAAGTGTCTATCGCTATACGCACCATTCCATGTTTAATTCAAACTCAAATTTCATTCATTCATATATACACAAACAATTCTCAAGTTCAAAGCACATCTCAAAGAAGCAGGGAAAAGCATATATACAACTATATAAACATAAAACACAAATGGTAAGCAAGAATAAATACAAGAATATCAAAGTGCTTCTATAGCAACTATCCCTGTATGAGCCATTCCAAACTCTAGTCTAGTACATATGCACTTTTAATAGTCAACTCCAATCCTATGTCATATGCCACTACATATGAACAAATATACAAGTCTAAAGTCCAAATCCTAGTCACATGCCATAGAAGTTACATATGCTCAAATTTACAAGTCCATAGTCCATAATTTTATATATCGTATGTTTTCCAAAGCACCACAAATATACACTAATCAAATGCATTTCGAAGCACAATAATATACATAATCAAATGATTTCCAAAGCACAAATCAAAGTTTATAACTTTATGTAGTTAGTGACTATACTATAGTTTTTAACAGGCATCCAATCAAGTTTATATTCATTCGAAAAGCGAGATAACTCACTTTTAAACCAAAGAACAAGCTAGCACAAGCCTAAACCTTATCACCCCTTCCTACCACAACCTTGCAAACTTCCAGAAATCATCCTATCATCCACTATAGCTCATGGCCCAAGGCTAAAATGGCCTTATTGGTGCATGACCAAGGTAAGAATATGCCCTATTTAGGCATGGCCAAGGATAGATCAAGGAGAAATACTTTAAAACTTCAAGTTCCAAGATGATGAAAGTAGTTTCTATGCTATTTAATTACTATAGCAAGAGTTTGAAGAGATATAGAGTTATTTTGAGTTGCTTTAATTAAAGAGATGTTGAAGAGAAATGAGTGGGAAAGAGTGGTTTCTTTTGAGAGGAATGAGCAACCAAAAAAATTAACTATGGACATGCTTTTATAGAGTTTAGGCAAGTAGAAAATGACCTTGCCTACCCCCTTATGGCCGACCCTAAAGAGGAGATCCTCTCACCTTCCTTTCTTATTTCATGCCTTAAATCCTCTCCTTTTGTCCCCTTAATTTCTACTTATGTTTTAATTAATTTTGTTATGAAAAGAGATGTGCTTAATTATTATTAATGTGTTCATATGTTATTATACAAGTGCAAAAGAATTCAAACGACTTTTATGGAATAAAAAGCCGATTATCGATAAAATGATTTTTGGTCATATTATCGATATTTCTTCGAAGTATATATTTTTTTGTAAATGCGTTTCAAAAACAAGTAATTATCAATAGTATTGTAGACTAGGTCATACTGGTGACAAACGACTTCATAGATTGAAAATTGAAGGTTTTCTGCCATCATTTGATTTTAAATCATTTAATACATGTGAGTCACATCTTAATTAAAAATGGAAAACCACCCTTTAGTGGGAGTAGTCAAAGAATTACTAAACTCTTGGGTCTCATACATACCGATGTATGTGGCCTAATGCCTATAGTTATCAAAGATAATTCTTCTTAATTTGTAACTTTCAATGACGTTTTCTCAAGACTAGGATATGTGTATTTTATGAAGAATAAATTCGATGTCCATGAGAAATTTAAAGAATATAAAAATGAGGTCAAAAGTCAAAAGAACTATAAGATTACAACACTTCGATCTAACCGAGGAAGTAAGTATGTTGGACAAGAGATCCAACGGTACTTAAAAAATAAAGGGATTATCTCTTAGGTAATTCCATCAATACTCTATTATAAATGGTGTTTCAGAAAGAAGAAATTGAACTCTATTAGATATGATTCGTTCCATGATGAGTAAGGCCAATTTACCTCTTTCTTATTGCAGATATGCAATGGAAACCGCAATGCATATGTTGAATTTGCACCCACTAAATCTGTGCCTAAGATGCCATATGAGATGTGGTATGGAAAGAAACCTCGTCGTGATTATTTGAAGGTGTGGGGTTGTCCAGCCTACGTTAAGAACTTTGGCCCTAACAAACTTAAGGCATGATCGACCCTATGTAAATTTATACGATATCCCAAGAATTCTAAGGGATACATTTTATATAACACTGAGGAATAAAGGGTAATTATTTATATATACACTGCTTTATTAGAAAAGGAACTTTTATTAAAAGAAATTAATAGCAAAGTTGCAGACTTGGATGAGATCCGAGAAACTAACAAAGGCCGAACCAGTATGAGAATTATATTCACGAGTATACAAAAACATGCAACATATTAGAAGGTATAATGAGGAATCTTGTGCACTAAAGGGATACTACAATTTTCTCATGGATGGTGAGAAGGAGGACTACGTTTTAGAAGACGATGCTCCTCTCTCTTTCTAACAAGCACTGCAAAGTAAAGACTCTACACTTTGCTTGAAGCTATGAAATTTAATATGGATTACATGTATGACAACAAAGTAAGGAATTTGAATGACATACCTGAAGGGATAAAACCCATTGACTATAAATAGATTTTTAAGGAAAACTAAATGTAAATGGGTAAGTAGAGACTTATAGAGCTAGACTAGTTGCAAAAAAGTTTCATCAAATTCAAAGAGTTGATTATGATGAAACGTTTCCGCTCATAGCCATGCTTAAATCCATTCGGATAATGCTAGTTATTACCACATTCTATACTATGAAATATGGAAAAAGGATGTGAAATAAGAATTTCTAATTGGTGGTTTAGAAGAGACCGTTTACATGTCGCAGCCCATGGATTTTGAGGTCGGTAGGAGCAAAGACAAGGCCTTTAAATTATTTAGATCAATTTATGGTCTTAAACAAGCTTCAAGAAGTTGGAATAGGTATTTTGATAAAGTAATCAAATGGTTATTTTTATCAAAACACAGAGGAAGCGTGCATACATCGGAAATAACAATGAAGTTGTGATGACCGTCCCATACCACCTGCACCAAATGACCCTAAAGAGCGTTATAAACGTGCCAGGCTGATATGGGACGATCATTAAGATTGAAATTTAGAGTAGAAAACCGATTGCATATCTCACAGCGCATGGAAAAAATAAAATATTGAAAACATACAATAGAAATATAGTGAGCCATAACAAATGAAAGACAACATCTCTACTAGAACATCATGAGTTATGGTACAAATGTCATAATATCTCGGTATAACATTTTCTCACTACATCCCTTATAGTATATAACAACAAATATCGAAAACTAGAAATATAGAGTAATACGCCATAGGTCCTCCATGCTCATCTTCGTATAGCAACTGCGACTCCAAACCCGTTATCTAGTCTACTCATTTAAGAGTACTCGAGATGACAAGAGGAAACATAAAACCTTGGGTCAGGCAACAGTCTGGTGTAATCAGTAAACTGAATATCAAAAGCTATACTAGAAAATATGGTACTAGAAGGGTACACAAAACCATACCTGATCTATCCCTACAACCAAAGAGTTAGCGCATAATAATAAGATATAATATGCCACTCAAACTAAACAACAATAGGATACTGTAACAGAACAGGATAGAAGAATCTAAGCAGCTCCTCCATTGGCCCTATTCCCAATCCCTTCTCTAGCATTCCTATAGATGATAGCCTACCCAAAAGCAGACATAGCAATCATAGCAACCGTAGAATCTAAAACCTAGCTATCGTCTTCTAAAGCCTTAAACATATGATAACTCATATGACCTCGTCCTCGCTTTGCTAGAGACTAATGGAAATCTCAGTTCTCGATTGTGTTCCCCCATACTTTCAAGTTCGAAATCCTGCATGGTTGTCTCTTACAGTACCTCTGTACCGTCTGACACTAGACCCTCTCGGAGCGATCCAGGATACACGACTGGAGCTACCAGCCCTCGTGTGCCCTCGCATACAGTAACCCTGCTTGAACACTACCAGAACACACCGAGTTATCAACGATCCCTTAGCACTCCCAAATCTTTCGAGCTTTCACAATTCCAATCCATTTTCGGGGACGAGTCATACCACTCAAACCATTATACCACAACCTCGTTCTATCTTGATCTGTCTATCAACTCCTTCGTTCCTACTCCTTATTCGAGCTCCCGACCGAAGAGCTGAAACTTCATCATGCTATAACTTCCAAACCGTAGAAACAATCAGTGAGCCACAACTTCCAACATGATCCATAACCATCCCAGAGTCTTCCCTCCAGATCTCATCAACTTTGGAGCCCATAATTTGGATCGGTACTGATCCGAATACTAAGCTAATTTTGGCTCCATTTCTCTCGCATCCTCTAGTATACTTCCTCCAGATGCTATAGACCCCAAGCTTTCCCTCTTAGCCTCTTGGTCCTTCCATCTATGCTCCATAGCCGATCCAACATAGATGATCCATCAAATCTTCAATACTTGGCCTATCCTCTGATCCAAACTACATAGAGCATCACTGGAACCCATGCTCTACCATCCCCCTGGATCTCACATTGATTGATGCAGAGAATTTGGATGGTACCGATCCAAATACTTTGCTCCACTTATAGGAAATTTTCAGGGCATCTTTTTTGCATGATCCAGAGCCTATCCTCCAAGTTTCATGCGACTTCGACGAACTTTGCTCCCAATATGCTCTGATCACCAGTCTAAGTCCTAAACATGCACAACACTAGTAAACGAATCAAGCATAGCAAGCAATTTCAAACACAACAATGAATCAAACATAGAAAATCATTCATTTACATTCAATCATAAACATTCAAGTCATTCAATTCAATCAATGATCATAAACAAGCATAGATCCAATATAAATCATAGAATTACATAGCTATATATGCATAAATAACACTAGCCAATGATCTAGTCCATATTACATGTTTAATTAGGTTGATCTAGGGTCTCTAAATCTAGAATTACCTATGTCTAATCAATTTATAGTTTAATTTGAAAATCCTAACTTATAATCACCTAATTACAACATATAATCCATCATAGACTAGTGAGAGATCATAACCACTTACCAAACCAATCAAACCTATGAAAATGAGAGGAGATCTGATTCGAACAGTAGAAAATTGGATATAGATGTGATCCAATCGATGAGATCAAGCCCCTCGATGAAGATCTAGCCTCTGATTTGAGATTAGAGACGATTTGGGATGAAATCTATGCAAAGAATGGATAATTAAAGAGGAGGTAGGTTTTGAGGCGGATATGAAATGAGAGACAAAGGTTTCAAATGGTCTCTCTCACCTAATATATTTATAGCCAAACCTGATTAGACTAATGGACTTACTAATTGGCCCATTAATCCCTTTTCTAACTCTACCCAGCAGTTTACAAAACTTAAAATTGCTATAACTTCCTAACCACTTGTCCGATTTTCCTATATGACCACTCTACGGAATGGGAAACCACCATCCTGAAGCAATAAACTAGATTATAACATCTAATCCGGCTCCTATAAAAAGTTATGGTCGAAATAATATCTTCAAGGGAAAAATGGTCACATAGAAATTCGGGAAAAATCATGGACGTTAAAACATCCCTAAGAATCATATTTCAAAATATTAGAATGATAGACCTCAAATGATTTAAATAAAATTATTTTACGATCCATTGATACGTAATATACGGGTCGTTACAGAAGTGCTATAGTGTTCTTAGTTCTATATGTCAATGATTTACTACTGTTTGGTAGAGATATTGCATTGTTGCAATCAGTGAAAGTATGGTTGTCAAAGAACTTCTCCATGAAGGGTTTGGGAGAAGCAGCCAATGTACTGGATATTATATCTATCAGGATAGATCTAAAAGTTATTAGAGGTTGTCCTCATATAAACCATACTAAAAGGTTCGGCATGGATTATTTCAAGATAGAAATGTCCTGATGCAATCTTAAATCATCCTTTCTAAAAAGGACGCTCCTTATACTGATAAGGAGAAGGAGGGCATGAAGAGGGTACCATATGCATCTGCAGTTAGTTCTGTACTATACGCCATGCTATGTACTGGACTGGATTTGACTTATGCATTAGGTTGCTTGAGCTAATGCATGTCTAATCGAAGGAGAAGCATTGAATTGCTGTAGAATTTATACTTAAGTATTTGAGAAATACTAAGGACTTATTTACATTAAATGTAAATATATGGGAATACGGGTTCCAACTTCCAAAGTGATATCGACAATAATAAGTCTGTTTTTGGTTACGTATTTACATTAAATGTGGAGTTTTTAGTTGGAAAAGTTCCAAATAGGAAACATTAGTCGATTCAATGATGGAGGCCGAATACATCGCCTTTAACGAAGCAGCTAAAGAAGAGGTCTGTATGTGCAAATTTATGGCTGAGCTTGGAGTGACTCCAAACGTTGAAAATCTAATAAAATTGTTTTGTGACAAAAATGTTGTGATGCAGATCACAAAGAAACCAAGAGCTCACAAGAAGTCGGTGCATATTCTTCTTAAGTTCCACCTTATTAGAGAATTCATCGATAATTAAGAAGCAGTGATTGTTAGAGTATATATTATGGATAACATAGAATATCCATTCATAAAAGGACTAGCTCGATCGGCTCTTAGCGAACTGATCGAAGGGATGAGATTGATATTTCATAATTGGCCCTAAGTGCAAGTGAAAGATTTATATATTTATGGGTATGTCTTAGGAAAATTCTGTAATTTATTGTATATTATAAACTCTGTAGTAAAATCTCATTCAAAATAAATGGTGTTTTTCTTTCTATTATATACTTTTCAATTCAAATAAGAAGTGGTAGTCATCTATAGTACACTATAAATTTTGGAGGTGTTTTGATTAGATCTTAGGAGTTCATTCATCATTTAATGTGCTAATTGAAGCAATCAGACCGGTCGGAAGTGGGTTAAATGGGTGGGTTTCAATAAAAAAGCTATTTTGATCTTTGTTAAGTCTACGAAGCCTAAATGGGTTTTAGATCCAATCTAAAAGGTTTTAGATAAAATATTTATTTTATTCAATTTTTTAAAAGTTTTTTTGTTTACAAGTATATCAAATATACCTGTTAATGTGAAGTGCACACATGCTACAGATAAAAGTGTACGTAGTTAATGAGTATATATGTAGGTGCTAGGATTTGCAAAGCAATAGACCTATTCGCTCATTACATATGCCTTTGTCGTCCATGATATTATATTGTATGTATGTGTGAGTATGTGCGCGTGTGCGCACGTGTGTATATATTAAAATCACATTAGATTGTTTATGTAATTAAAATCCAAAATTAACATCAATAATTTGATTTCAATTAAAGAAAGTTTTATCATTAAAAGTTACATAATTATACAAAATTTGTTTTATAGAATTGAGATTAAACAACATATGTACAATTACAAATATATATATATATATACTTGTATGTATGTATGTAAAATTGTAATTTAACATTTTTGGTTTTAAAATATATATTTGGTTTTAAAACACACACATGTGTGTATATATATACACATTAAATACAATATTCATAAATATATGTTTTAAAACCAAAAATATTAAATTACAATTTTACATACATACACGCACGCACACATATATATAAACACACGTGTGAATAAGTTGGAATTAAAAGTAAACAACTTAGAATAAGTTTTAGTTTAGAAACGAAGCTAGAGTTTAGAAAAGTTTGTTGACAATAAATTTAGAAGAGGAGAAAAATATTTAAAATTTGCATAAATGTCCACTTATAAATTTTAGACCAAAAAACTTTCATTCTTCCAAGAATAATATTCAAATGTTTGTATCCAAAAGTTAATCATATGGTTATAGAAATTTATCTTCAAGGAATAATAAATAATTAGAAAAAACAATTCATTTACAAATGTGCATATAAATTTTACAAAAGTATAAAGTAGATCTAATTGAAAATTAACTGTCAACTTTCCTTTTTTAAGAAAAACACCAAAACAAAAGAAAAACAATTAGATGAGTCAGACACATGAGGATTCATTATAAGAACAAACAGATCTAAACATTATATAAAATAACAAAAAATAAGAAAAGGTGATGAAGAATCCAACCAAATCAATTTAAGATAAAAATATATAATATAGGGGTAAAGAATGTATGTGTGTTTAAAATAAAACAACACAATTGTCACTTAATCAATTAAGATAAAAGAGGATTTCAAAAGGATGAATTGAACACAGAAAAATATTACAAAATCCAAGCATATGAATGATAAAACATATATAAATTAATTAATTGAAGAATTCCCTTGGATGTGACTTGTAAATCACACCTTGAAATGGTGAATAAAAAGCTCAATTTACAAGAATTAATAGATGAGAACCACCTTTTGCCTTTTATTTTTATTTGGTTTTGATTTTTGAAATTTTTAGGCGTAGGAGGTTGTTGCTTGTATTTCTCGCAACATAAAGTGAACGGTCGACCCATTTAGGTGTCCTTATCTTGCTTGACCCAAATGCATGATGGCCATGTTTCTTCGCTCGACCCAGCTCAAACAGTAGCAGTCAAAGCCCATGCATCATCCATATCAGTCAGACAGCCCTTTGGTTCTATGTTTCACCTATCAGCCCGATCAGGCTCACTCGTAGAAGCACCTTGTCCATTTTAACAAAACTAGCCGGTTGATCTCCCATACGGATGGCAAGCACAATCAAGGCGGGTTAATCTTGGGGGATAAGGTTCGATGGAGGTTGATCTGCCTGACCGACAAAACCATCAAAACAACATCTTCATTCCTTGTCATCCTCACTCGAACCGGCCACCACTCATAGGAACCCCTGACATCCCTTAACCATGCCAATAAGACCGTCAAAATCCATTGACACAAGAGACACACCATCCATGCCACATTGTTGGGAGGTCGATTTCCACTAGCATGCCTCATTTGACAGAGGCATTGTTGTGCAGTAACCTTTCTTATATTGTGCTAACACCCTAGTACCTTTGTTATAACCATACCTTACTCCACGTCATCTGCGTTTTAATGATGTTTATGTAGTGTAGTTTGCCAACTATTTGCGTCTGCATCAAGCTTGCCATCTAGTATCCCAATTGGCATAATCATTAACTGTACATCAACAACAGTGGCCCAAAGTGTTTCATGGGCTAATTTAGGTCAATCTCAGTCATCCAAACATCGAATTCAGTCACTACAAATACATCATATATTGCCACTTCAAGAAAAGGAAAAAACATTAGCCTAAGACTAGCAAATAGCATCTTTGTATTTTTAGTCACTTAACCCCGAGATTTTGGGCCATTGTAACCAAAGTAATAGAAATAAAAGAAATCTCCTCATAGTGGATGTAGACCATTTTCGATCGAACCACTCTAAAAATTGTTGTCTCTTTACTTTTTCGCATACATGAATCCCCTCATTTTGCTAATATCTCTCCGCAAATGTATTTCCAAAGTTGACGAAGAATACATTCAAATTTTTGGCGCTAGAAGAAGGGCACAACGTCCAAAGCTTTCTTCCCTTGAACACTTATTCCAGTTTGTTACCATAGGACCATCTCCAGGACTCGATCGACAATTCTAATGAGCATAAAACTAACAGTAACATTATTGCTAGTACTACCTTCCCTATCCTAGGGTTTAACGTGGATACATGGTGCACCATGGTGCAACAAGTGACAAACATGGAAAATTTGGCCCATGAGATGGAGAGTTTGAGGACAAGGCTGGATGCCCAGACGACGGTCAACTTTGCCTTACCCATGGTTGAGCAGCCAGTCCCTCAAGCCACATACAACCTTATGATAACCACTAAAGCTTTGGGAAGGATAGCCTTGGAAACCTCGCTTGGGGAGATTCATGCCCACCATAGGAGCTCTTATGTTGTCCTGATGCAAGAGGACATTTGTGAGATACCAGAAGGAGAGCCACTGACATGTCACTAATCTCCATTTCCCGAAATACAGCCTGCATTCCATAGCTTGCGGATAACAAATGGAGACTGTGATCTCCATTTCAAATGCACAAATGATGAAGAACAAGGTAAGGCCGTAGAACCTAGAGAACCATCAGTTCATTCCAGCCATAGCAGGAGAATCCCAGCCAAGATCCCTGGAAAGGCGATTGTATCCACCCAGGTCCCTAATGATAGCTAGGGAAATGTCTTTTACTAAGGACAATCATCGTCATTTTCCCTTTTCTTACAGTGCCATAGATCATGGATGCTAGACAGACGATCAAGAAGCCTCTCCCCTGCGTGGGACAACTGTCATCCACGACATGAGTAATTTGGCCATCGAGAAGAGATGGCCGCCCTAAGTCAGCGGATGCACATGATCCAAGCAAGGAGGCCTGGGGACGAAGAGGGGTATGATGGCTAGAATGGGACCCTTTCTGTAGAGATATCTTAGGCACATACGTCTACCACAGGTATGCCCTATCGCCTATGGACAAGTATGATCAGAGTGCAGACTCATCCAATCACACCACCGCTTTCAAATCCATCAACCAGCCAGTAGAATTCCGGCCATGCAAAGTTCCTCATATTCCCCGCTACCTTGACCAGGCTGGCATCCCATTGGTTCCTTCACCTACAACCTGGCCGTGTCCCTCATGGGCCCAATTGTGTTTCAACTTCAAGGCTCGCTTCTTTACATCAAAGACAAGGGTATTAATGGCCAACGAGCTAGGCAACATAAGGCAAGGCCCGAGAGGATCCCTTTACTCATACATAATTTTCTTTAACAAGGAATAAACAAGGGCGAGAGAGGCCGATAAGAATATCTTGGTGGTAGCTCATTATTCAGGAGTGAAATATCAGTCCCATATATGGAAGGAATTGCAAAAGCAGCCTGCTTCGTCCCTTATCGACTTTCTCCAAACGCCAATGACAGTATAGGAGGCGAGTATCTCCGACGGTGATAATAAGGACAGCCAGAAGGGCAAAATGGGTCAAAGAGAGGAAAATTGCCGAAAGAATAGCCGACAGGATAATGGCAAAAGGTGTTTCGATGATGGAGCATGCTTTAAATGCAAGTGCATAAATTATGCAACTCTGAACTGTGACATGGAAACTATTTACCTTGCCACATGTGACCATGTGGCATTTTAGTGGCCCACCCCCTCTCAATCAGGATGGAGAGAAGAGCCTAGAGGTAATGAAAAATACTATGAGTTTCACTTGTTCAGTGGTCACTCGACCAATGAGTGTCGACACTTTAAAGATGAGATAGAACAACTAAAGTGTGAGGGATTGTTGGTTCAGTATGTTAGACAATAGGTGGAGCAGCATAATGCTCAACAAAATCCACCTGCACCACCTTAGTTGACATACGACAACAACGTAACCACAATCAACACCGAGGTCTTATCAATATGTGGTGGTCCGCACGTGGAGAGGAATAGCTGAGGGACCCATACCCGCTACAGATGGGAGCTCTTGGATCGTGTCTATTCGGTGGATCTCCTAGAACCCAAGGTCCCTCTGGTCGAGGAAAATTCTACGGACATCGCCTTCACTATAGGAGATAGAAGAGATGTTGGCTTCCCCCTTCATGACCCTGTGGTCATTTCAGTCATCGTGGCTAATACAGAGGTCAACGGTGTCTTCATTGACAGTAGCAGTTTTGTCAACGTGGTGTTCAAAGATATATTCAATAGAATGAAGCTTCCCACCTCTATCCTTGATCCCTGCACCTTACCTATTTACGGGTTCAAGGGCATAAGCATAGTACCTATGGGAGTCACATCTCATAAAGTCACTTTAGACAAGGAGACGATGATGGGAAAAATAATGATTTAGTTCATTATGGTGGACTATCCATCATCCTATAATATTTTCGTTGCCATGCAAACCCTACCAGAATGGATGTGATAACAGCTTACCAACGCCTAACAATGAAATTTCATATTTGGATGTGTTTGAGGCAATCAACATGCCTTTAGAGATGTCATAGTGTTTCCCTATAATAGGAAGAAAAAAAATGGTGTACTTAGTTAGTACCTAGATATTTGTTTTGATGATAACAACTATAGGACATTATATAAAATATAGATACTAATTTTTTGTTGAGATATATATAATATATAGTGCAAGATATTAGACAGGTATTTATTAAGAAGACTGTACAGTATCAAGATGCTGATATCAAGAGTAGATTCAAGATATTGATATGAAGTTTTAAAGTTCAAGAATGAAGACTCATGAGTATTGAAGAGTTCAAGATTTCAAGATATTTCAGATAAGTTATAGAGTCATAGAATTTGTGTTAAAACCTTGATAACACTTTCCTTATCTCTCTTGTCTTCTCTAAATTTGTTTTAAATTATTTTCAAATACTTAGGTTTTAAATAATCTTTTCAAAATATTTTCAAAAATGATTTTCAATCTCTTATACTTATAAAGATATTATTTTAATGTTTTAAAGTTTATATATGTATATATATATTGAATTGTTGTTTATACTTTAATAATGTATAACTATATTGATTTTATATATATTATTTAAATTATATTGAATACTCTTATTAAATCTTTCAAAATTATCTTATAAAGTTTTATTAAGTTTTAATATGATTAAAAAAAATATAAACTATGTTTAAATGTTTGTACAAAGTTTCAAAATATTTTACAAAACTTAATATTTTCAAAATAATTTTTATCAAGTGACTTTTTAAAATAAAAAGGGATATGTCGACATATCCTTTGAAAGTATGTCGACATACTAGCCGTAAATTTTAAGATTCAAATTCTGAATGGAAGCGCCTTTTCACCGTATCTCTTTGCTGATGGACATGATCGTTGTTTTCCTATATATAGCAGACTTCCAAACAAATTTTTATCAACTACTTTCTTATTTCTCTCTCCTCTTTTCACTCTCTTGATTTCTAAAGCAATTTCTATCAAAACTCTACCGAAAGTCAACCAGAATCAAATTCCACACTAGTTTGATTCTCTTTAATACACTTTATGATTTCTTTCATCTCTCTCAAGAACAAAGTGCAATTTAAGAGTTATAGGATCAACTGTAATCAAGATCAAAGATCTGAGTCTATAAACTCTATCAAATCATATTCTTATACTCTGTGGTATGCTTGGTATCCCAGAAATACAAATAGGTGTGACTGTAGCCTGTTTAAATTAGTTGGGTGTGCTTAGTAGCCTATAAATCTAGTTGGTGTGCTTGTGGCCCGAAATTCAAGTTGCTCTACCTAAAGACCGGGATTTTGGAGGGTGTCTCATAGCCTTGAAATCGAGATTGTATTTGCATTTACTAGTTGAAAAGAAATTCGTACAAGGAATTATGCAGGACTGGATATAAGGTAACTCCAAACCAGTATAAAATCCTGACAAGTTCTTTCCTTTTTTACTTTTACTGCATTTACTTTTATCTGTACTACGATTCTCTGATTGTTTCTGTGATTGTTAATTCCAAGTAAAATCTTAAAGAATTTGAATAATATTCATATAATCCATTAAACACTATTCACCACCCCTTTAGTGTTAACTTAGCCTTAAAATCCCTATTTCGCTGACTCAAATTTGGTATCAGAGCATTGGTTTTCAAAATATTCATCATCCAATTTTTGAAAAAGTTTAAATGACTTCCAACACTGGTAATAGTACTGTTAGTAACACTGTTAATACACTTGTTAGTAACTCATTTGTCGAAGGACAATCCACTGCCAGACCTCCACTTTTTAATGGCAGTAATTACACATATTGGTTATGTAGAATGAAAATTTATTTATAGACAATTGGAATATCACACAAACTGAGCATACTGAACCCAAGATAAATTTTACACAGTGGACTATTGACCAAAATGCAGTTGCACAAAGTAACTGTAAGGCTATAAATATATTATTTTGTTCACTAGATAGAAATGAATTTAATATAGTATCTATATGTAAGTCTGCATTTGAATTTGGAGAACTTTGCAAGTTACACATGAAGGGACAAGTAAGGTCAAACATACCAAAATTTCCATGTTAACAAATTAGTTTCAATTATTCAAAATGAGTCCAAATGAGTCCATATCTGATATGTATAGTAGATTCCAAAATATAGTACACTCGCTTATTGAACTGGGTAAAAAAATTTCTAAAGAGGATCAAGCTATAAAAATCTTCAATTCACGTACTTCTGAATGGGATCAAAAGACTCTTGCAATTAAAGAGGCTAACAACATTAGCACTTTGAAGAGTTAATTAGCAATTTAATGTCTTTTGAAGCACAAATGCAGGGCAGGAGAGAAAGCAAAACAATAAAGAAGAAATCTATAGCTTTTGATGCAATAACAGATAATCCGGATTTAGACATTGATGAAGATGAAGGAATTGCTTTCATGACAAGAAATTTCAGAAAATTTCTAAAATATAAGAAGATGAACAATTTCAAAAGAAATGATGACAAAAATCCATGAAGTGGAAGTGGAAACGGAAATGGCATTAGATGTTATAACTGCGATGACCCTGGTCATTTAAAACAAGACTGTTCACATCCTAATAAACTGAAAACTAGACCAAACACTGATTCATCCAGAAAACGGAGAAGAGCCTATAGTGCAACATTAGATGATTCAGATACATCCTCAAGTGATAATGAATCAAATATAAAAATTGCTAACATGTGCTTAAGAGCAATACATAATTCAGAACAAAATGGTGAAATGGGTCAGAAATAGGTACGCTTATAATATATCAAAAGTTTTTTAATTTTTTGAATGAATTTTTTTTCTTTGGTTGCTTTATTGGTTATTAGGAATATCCTATAGATTAATAATAATATTGGTTGAATATTGTGTGATTATATTTTAAATATAAATATTCTATTTATTTTAATAAAATAATATAAAATATATTTAGAATTATTTTAAAATTATTTTTCTGAAATAGAATAACTATATATAGATCTATACAATCAAATAAGATATAATTAAACAAAAATCATTTTTGAAAATTTTGACCTATATGTCGACATACCCCACGAGCATATGTCGACATATGGAGACAGAATTTGAATTTGAACTTCAAATTCAAAATTTGAATTTTCCTTCACTTTTTCACCAACTCCTATGTTCTGAAAAGTTGCCATTTGACCAGAGAATATGTCCTTTGATTCTCTGTTTACTTACTCTATCTCCATCCATTCATTTCTCGCTTTCATTTTCAAAAATCATAAACTCTCTTATCTCTTCAAACTATTCTTCAATGGCATCCTCAAGCAATATTAAGGCAACCATGAGGCTTTCTAAGAAAATAAAAGAATATCTTTTCAATGATCAAGAAACCATTCAAGCCTATTAGAGTATTTATCTTTCAAAAAAGTCTTTCCCAGAAGGTTTGTTATTTTTGAAGATTTTCCTACTTATGATCTTTTCAATCTTTATTCGCAAAATGAAATTCTTGGTTTAATCAATGCTTCTCGAAATGATTTTGTTTATTATCCAAAATTAGTAAAAATGTTTTATGCAAATTTAAAAGGAAAGTTTTATGATGGTAGAGAAGGATAAATTTGGAGTAGTGTCAAAGGAACACAAATTGTTTTGAATTGTGAACTTTTGGATCACATTCTTGGATGCAAATCTAGTGGAATAGACCTTTCATCTTTTCAAATTGATTTTCAAAATCATGATGTAATTCATGATACTTTCAAAAGTGATGATGATTTTTAATTCAAAAACAAAAACTTGCATCCAAAAGCAAGAATTTTAAGTCTTCTTTTGCAACAAAGTATCACTCCTAAAACGGGTAATTATAATAACCTGACTCAAAAGGTTTTCAAAGCTTTTTTAATTTATGGTCAATACGACATAAATTGGTCTCAAGTTATTTTGGATGAACTTTTGCCTAAGAATCTTTCTAAACATGAAAATACACTATTTCATGGTGTGTATCTTACTCGTGTTTTCAATTATTTTGGTGTTGACCTTAAAAGTGAGGAAACAATTCCTCAAAAAATATTTGACAAGGCCAAAATTTCACTTATGCATATTTCATCATTTTTTAGCCTTATGAAATGCTTGTGGAAAAGGAACAAATGTTGGTATGGGAAGAAGAGAAAGAAATAAGAGAAGACGAGGAAGAGGAAGAGAAAGGAGATGAAATGGATGTGGAGGAGAAAGAACAAGAAGAGGAGGAGGATACTTCTTTGGAAAGTATCGATATGCCGCCAAATCCATTCAATAAAGATCTTCTCAAAAATTAAGAGAAGATCATCCACAACCAAAGAAAGCTTAAGAAATCATTTTGAAAGTGATTTACATCAATTTTCAACAAAATGGATAATTTCTTTGAAAATATCATCTGCAAGCTTGGTGATTATTCTTCATCTTCATCTGTATCTTTCTAGTTGTTTGTTTAAACTATCCTTGTATTTTGGATTTTCCAGTTTAATTTATATTGAGTTTCATATATTTTTCTTTTATTTCTTGAACTCATTATTATCATCAATGAAAATTCTATTTTTACTGTTATATATTTTCAACTATCTCTAGAAAGTTATACAAATATAAAAGTATAAGACAAATAACATTATAAAGTAAAATAAAGTTGTTTTGAAATTTTTTGTGTATATGTCGACATACAATGACAACTTTTCAAAAAAAAATTAAATTTTAAAATTGAATAAACAGCAAATGTCTATTTATTTTCAACGAATTTCTACCCCTTTAAATATCTATTGAGACCAGAGAATCATTATTTTCTACTCCCTTTCTTCTTCCTTTGCATTCCTAAACTTTAAAACCAAAATAATGGCTTCTCCTATCTAAAAACTAACCAAAAACCTCGAATAAACTCTTGAATCATTCAAGAACATTCTTACCTTCATCCTAAGAAACCAGAGGCACTTAGAATTGAGTCAAATATATATGATCA
Organism: Allium fistulosum; assembly: GCA_030737815.1. Lineage (NCBI taxonomy): Eukaryota > Viridiplantae > Streptophyta > Magnoliopsida > Asparagales > Amaryllidaceae > Allium > Allium fistulosum. Next base: position 344,008,804 of record CM060904.1, read on the forward strand.
AGGAGCAAGAAAGGCATTTCGACGCTATTCGGTGGATGATTTCTGCCTTAAACAAAGAAGAACCAACTACCAATTCAGAGTGTACCATCAATAAAGATGATGAAGATTTGGATGCTATCAAAGCGGATCCAATCGTTGGCGCTGATGGATGGGTTGAAGTTTTTTGAAATGTCTAGTTTAAATAGGTTTGATTGTATATAAATAATAATACTTGGTTTGGTTTGGATTTGATTAGTTTTGATTTGTGTGGATTTGTTTGTATGTTGTGTGACACAAACTTTGTTCGATTAGATGAATATTTGGATTGATTATTTCATGATTAACTAATTTTACATACCACTTATTGTTTTATATAATATTTCCCATCATCATTATATATTTTTGAATTCATATTGATTAGTATTTTATTTAGGAGCATTAGGATTATAGTAAGAGTTAGTGTTAGATTTATAATTTTAGGAGTTTATTTTTTTTCTTGATGACAAAGGGGGAAAAATATATAAAATCTAGGCACGGAATAATGGAGAGTTTTGTAACTCAGGGAGGGTTTTAATATATTTTATATACAAAGTGGTCATCATCAAAAAGGGGGAGACTGTTAGTACCTTAGGTATTGTTTTTGATGATAACAACTATAGGACATTATATAAAATATAGATACTAATGTTTTAAAAAGATATATATAGTATATAGTGCAGGATATTAGACAGGTACTGATTAAGAAGACTGTACAGTATCAAGATGCTGATATCAAGTTCAAGAATGAAGACTCAAGTGTATTGAAGAGTTCAAGATTTCAAGATATTCCAGATAAGTTATACAATCATAGAATTTATGTTAAAACCTTGATAGCACTTTTCTGATCCCTCTCGTCTTCCCTAAATTTGTTTTAAACTATTTTTCAATTATTCTGGTTTTAAATAATCTTTTCAAAGTATTTCCAAAAATGATTTTCAGTCTCTTATACTTATAAAGATATTATTTTAATGTTTTTATATTTATGTATATATATATATTGAATTTTTGTTTATACTATTCTAATTTATAACTATACTGATTATATATATATTATTTACATTATATTGAATATTCTTATTAAATCTTTCAAAATTATTTTAGTTTTAAAACGATTAAAATATGTATAAACTATGTTTAAATGTTTGTACAAAGTTTCAAAATATTTTTAAAAACTTCATATTTTCAAAAAAAAATTATTAAGTGATTTTCAAAATACAAAGGGATATGTCGACATATCCTCTGCAAGTATGTCGACATACTAGCTGTAAATTTCAAAATTCAAGTTTTGAATAGAAATGTCTATTCGTCGTATCTCTTCGCGAATGGACATAACCGTTGTTTCCCCCTATATACCAGACTTCCAAATGAATTTTTATCAACTATTTTCTTATTTTTCTCTCCTCTTTTCACTCTCTTGATTTCTAAAGCAATTCCAATCAAAAATCTACCGAAATTCAACCAGAATCAAATTCAATCATTACTAGTTTGATTCTCTTTCATACACTCTCTGATTTCTCTCATCTCTTTCAAGATCAAAGTGCTATTTAAGTGTTAGAGGATCAATTGTAATCAAGATCAAAGATCTAAGTTTGTAAACTCTATCAAATCATACTCTTGTACTCTATGGTGTGCTTGGTATCCTTGAAATTCGAGTAGGTGTGATTTTAGCCTATTTAAATCAATTAGATGTGCTTAATAGCCCGTAAATCTAGTGGGTATGCTTTTGGCCCAAAAACCAAGTGGCTCCACTCAGAGGCCAGGGTTCTAGAGGGTGTGTCTCGTAGCCTTGAAATCAAGATTGTATTTGCATTTACTAGTTAAAAAGAAATCCATACAAGGAATTGTGCGGGATTGGATGTAGGGTAACTCCGAACCAGTATAAATTCCTGGTGTGTTCTTTCCTTTTTTACTTTTACCGCATTTACTTTTATTTGTGCTTTGATTATGTGATTTTTTCTATGATTTTTAATTCCATCATTCCAAGTAAAATCTTAAAGAATTTGAATAGTATTCATATAATCCATTAAACACTATTCACCACCTCTCTAGTGTTAATTTAGTCTTAAGATCCCTATTCCACTAAACCACATACTTATGTTGCAGCAAGAAATGTCAACCATCGGTGGTGGCATGCCAAAAAGATAACCCGAGTAGCTCGTCACTCCCGTTTGCATTGAAAGCACCCATGTTATTGAAAGTAGGCTGCATATGTTAATTACCTCCGCGGGCCGAGACGACACACGTTATGGAAATGCCCTTCCCTTAGCTAACCCGAGCAAGACCAAGGAGCATATTGCCATATGGAACAGGCTCACCCCTATTGGTATGTGGGAGCAAATAATACTAGCGCTCGTTCCCCTTCAATGTCAGAATCATCTACTAAAGATGGTGTTGGCTTTAGCCTTTCCACTCGGACATAGATGTCTATGCCGATCGAGGATGTTATTGAACATATGATGTACGTATTGGACTAGTATGACTTGAAAGAGGGCATTGAAGATAGTAACGATGACCCGCTTGATCCTCAGATAGCGGATTCCACTCTAAAAAGCAGGCCGACCATGCTGCTAGAATAGGTTTTGATCGATAGCGATGACCCTGGCAAGGTTGTCTATATAAGCAAAGAGTTAAGCCCAGAAGTAAGGGAAGAACTGATTTTCTTTCTGAGGTAGATAAAGGATGTGTTTACTTAGGGACACACGGACTGAAAGGCATCGACCCCTCGATTATATGCCACGCCCTCAACATCAACCCAGCGGCGAACCCCATCTAGATGATCACTTAGCCTCAAGCGGTATAAGGCACTCAATGAGGAGTTTAGAAACTCTTGGTGAATGGTTTCTACCATAAGGCAACATACCCAGTTTGGGTGGCTAAACCGGTACTTATCCTCAAATATAATAGGGCATATGCAACCTACATTGATTTCTCCGATCTTGCAAAGCACGCCCTAAAGACAGTTTTTTTCCATGCATTTACCAGCTTATGGACACAACCATCGGGTATGAACTGATCACCTTCATGGATGCCTACTATGGTTACAACCGATTTTAATGCACGACCCTAACCAAGAGTATACCTTATTCGTCACTAATGCTGGGCTTTACTGCTACAAAGCCATGCCTTTCGGCCTTTGCAGTGCTGGTGCTACATATCATAGGCTCGTCAACCAGATGTTCATCTAGCAAATCGGCCTCTCAATGGAGGTTTATGTGGATGATATGTTAGTTTGGGACGGAGGGCACGTGAAAAACTTAGTCGAGACTTTTAACATCCTCCATAGGTACAATACGAAGCTCAACCCCAAGAAGTGTTCTTTCGGGATATGATCTGGGTAGTTCCTTAGGTTTTTAGTGAGTGACTAGGGTATTGAGGCAAACCCTGATAAGATTTAGGCGATTCAAGAGATGCAAGTGCCATGCACGGTCAATCAAGCACAAAGCCTAAATGAAATGATTGCATCGCTCGGCCGCTTCATGTCAAAAACCACCGACCACTGTGTACACTTCTTTGATCTCATTAAGAAAGGGAAGTCATTTGTATGGAATAAATATTATACCAAAGCCTTCGAGGAACTAAAGATATACATGGCCATGCCTCCTGTGATTTCAAAGCCAATTGATGAGGAGGACCTATACTATACCTTGAGATAATCAACCATGCTATCACGGCTGCCATGACACATGATGAGGAGAATATCCGATGCCATTTCTATTATGTAAGCAAAAGGTTAATAGTCCTTGAGATGAGGTATTCCAAGTTAGAAGAAATGGCCTACTGCCTACTCATGATCGCTCATCGACTACGACCGTATTTCCAAGCCCATCCCATCAAGGTTCTTTCCAACCAGCCTTTGAAGTAGTTTTAAGCCGGCCCGACGCAGTAGGTTGACTGTTGAAATGGTCTGTGGAGCTGAGGCAACACCACATCACCTTCTACCCCGCACCTCCATAAAGGCCTAGGCTATGGCCAATTTCATAGTAGAAAGTTCTAATCAAGACATTGACAATGAGCAAACGATAAGTAGTTCGCCCTTCTGGTAGTTGTACACAAACGGTGCATCTAACGAGAAAGGCACAGGAGAAAATTGGTATTTGTCGTGCCCGATGGGAAGGAACTCTAATTTGCTATCCGATTAAGCTTCAAGACCACAAACAATGAAGCTGATTATGAAGCCGCATAGACCGTTCTCAAGATGGCAACAGTTGCTAGTGCCATCTTTACACACGTTTAGCGACCCATTGTTAGTTGTTAATTAGGCAGAGGAATGCTTCTAGGCTAAGGGCAAAACACTAGCCCTTTATGAGGCGGAGACAAAAAGCTCCTCGGCTCCTTTGCAAGTTTCAAAATAACGATCCCTTGAGAGAGAAATGCTAAGGCCGACCAGATGGCCACGACGGCCAGCAAGCACGAAGATAGCATCCCCTAGGTCTTAATGAAGGTATGACTAACCCTCTTTTTCGAGCTAGGGGTGACTACCATGGAAATCAATGAAGCCTACCCCAATTCTTAGATGATCCCCTTGATAAAGTATCTCGTGAACGATGATCTACCTACTAAAAGAAAAGAGGTCTGAAAGATCCTATATTGGGCACACGACTACACTATTATAGATGCGAAGCTGTATCGATGGGGGTACTTAACTCCCTTCCAAAGGTGTGTGATCGATGAAGAGATTAGTCAAGTACTGGAAGAATTGCATGAGGGTTTTTGCGGAGATCACGCTGGGGGCAGAGAAAGCTACCAAACAAGGTTACTACTAGCCAACCATGATCAAGGACGTAATGGATTATATTAAGAAATGCAAGCACTGCCAAAGGTATGCCCCATGAGCCTCCTCGAATCTTCTAACCCCTATGACGTCTCTCTTGCCACTCAATACCTGAGAAATAGATCTAATCGGCAAGTTGCTGAACGCTAAGGGCGAGTACATCCACGCCATTGTTTTTGTTGAGTGCTTCACAAAGTAGGTCGAAGCAAAGACCCTCATATGAGTCATCGCACCCAAAACTCCTTAACATCGTGATCAATAATATTGTCTGTCGATTCAGGCTCTCAAAGAAAATCGTAACTAACAACAGAACCCAATTTGAGAGTGGGTTGTTCCATGGGTTTGTTAGTTTAAGAAAGATGGATCTTAAGGCTAATTTAACACTAGAGGGGGGTGAATAGTATTTACTGATTTTTGTGAATCCTTTTAAATTATTTTAAGATTATAATTGAACAATGTAGAATTGACAATCATAGATGCAAACACAGACAAATATAAATGTAGTAAAAGTAAACAGTTGGAGAGACCATACCCGAAATTATTATACTGGTTCGGAGTTACCCTACATCTAGTCATGTACAATTTCTTGTACATATTTCTTTTCAAATATCAAAGTCAATATAATCTCGATTTCAAGCCTACGAGACACACCCTTCAGATTTTCCAAGCTCTAAGTACACCCGCTAAATTCGGACGAGACACTAGCACACCCATTTGGATTCAAACAGGACACCAAGCATGCCCACTTGATTTAGACGGGACACAAGCACACCCAATTGGAATTCAAGGACATCAAGCACATCTAAGAGTATAAGAGTATGATTTGATAGAGTTTACAGACTCAATTTCTTGATCATGAATACAAATATTCCTATAATCTCTTGTATAGCACTTTGATCTTGATTTGAGTGAGAGAGACGACAGAGAGGAAATAGTAGTGAATCAAACCAATAGAGCTTGAATTTGATTTTGGTTGAATTTGAGAAGATTTGGAGTACAATTTCTTTTAGAAATCACGAGAGTGGAAGAGGAGAGAAAATATAAGAGAGCAGTTAACAAAAATTCGTTTGGAAAACCCCTATTTATAGAGAAACAACAGTCATGTCCATTCGTGAAGAGATACAACGAAAAGACACTTCCATTCAAATTTAAATTTTGAAATTCCCGGCCTTTGTGTCGACATATCCTTTGTAATTCTGAAATACCACTAAATAACAATTGTTTTGAAAATGTTAAGTTTTGTAAAATATTTTGGTACTTTCCAAAATCATTTAAGCATAGTTTATACACATTTTAATCATAATAGAACTTAAGAAAAATTTATAAAATTAGTTTGAAATATTTTAATATATAAAGTATTTTAATATGAATTTCTTGTGAAAATAATATAGATAAAGTATAAGTGAATATTATTTAAAATCGAAGTATTAATAAATGTCAAAATATACTTTTAAATACTATAAACGTTTATAAAGAATAAAACTAAAACTATATCAAAATACAGTAGATTAAAAGTATATTAAAATATAAAATACTTAAAATATTAATTACCTAAAATATAATAATCTTGTAAAAAAATCATTTGAAGACTATGTTGAAAAATCATTTTGAAAACATGGATTATATAAAATCATTTTTAAAATTCAGGATATTTTAAAATCATGTAAAATCAGAGAATAGATTTATAAACCTTTTTGAAAAATGGAAGAGAGATCAAAGAAGTTCTACCAGGGTTTCAACAAAATAATCTATGACTCTATGACTTGTCTTGATATCTTGAATATTCAATCTCTTGAATCTGCTCTTGATACTATACAGTTTTCTAAATCAACACTTGTCTAATATTCTACACTATGTACTATATATAACTTGATAAAAACACTAGTATCTATATTTTATATGATGTAATATGGTTGTTGTCATCAAAACCAATGCCTAAGATACTACTAATCTCTCTCTTTTGATGATGGCAACCATGTTTATAAAATATGATATAACTCCCCTTGAGTTACAAAACTCTCCCTTAATCTATGCTTGGATATTTTATATATTTCTCTCCCTTTGTCATCATAAAATATATAACTACTACTCCTCCTAACTAAGGTACTATATGATATGTAAAGGTGATAAGAACGATACATAGGAGTGATATGTAAATAAGAAGTGATAACACAAACCAATTTTATTACTTCAACATAATACATTCAAATCAATCCAAGTTAACACAATCATACATTCAAATCATTCCAAGCCAATACAAACCATACCAAAACCAAATCACTTGTAATCTTAAATAAGTCTATACACACCAATCTGTATGTCTTATTTTAGTGTAATCTTTTATTATACAAACTTAAATCAAATCTTAAACAAACCAATTATTTTAAACTTCCTTAGGAACTTCTACCAACCATCGGAATCAAAAATTGAATTCGTTTTAATGGCATTCCAATCTTTATTGTCTTTGTTGATGGCACAATCTGGATTGTCGGCTGGTACGTCTTTGATAAGGGAAGAAATCATCCATCGAATCACGTCAAAATGTTTTTCTTGTTCTTTTATCATTTGCATTTGACTCAATTCTATGTGTCTTTGACTTCTAAAGATAAAAGTAAGAATATTCTTGAACGATTGAAGAGTTTGTTCAAGATTTTCACATAATTTTGGTGTGGAGAGGCCATTTTTGAAAAGTTAAGTTTATGAATGAAGAGGGAGAAGAAATAGAGTGAGAATGGTGTTTTTCTGAAGTCAATAGGTTTATATAAGGGTGAGAAGTCATTTGAAATGAATAGGTAGTTGGTAGTTTATTTTACTTTGAATTTTAAATTTTTTGGTTTCTGCCCGATATATGTCGACTTACGTTATACATATGTCAACATATGTAACATTTTTTACAAAGACAACAATTTTGCTATATTTTTGTAATTAGCATAAACTATTGTACTTGTATGAATTTCCAAAGACTAGTAACAACATATAACAGCAAGGAACATAATTTCATTGATGACATAGATGAGTACATAGAATTTCAAAGATAAACATAAAGATACATGGATTAAAACTAAGATAATACAAAGTAAAAACAAGAAAATCAAAGGAAATACAGCTAGGAAGAAGTAGACGAAGATGAAGCTTTTCCACTAATCTTGTGAATGATCTTTCTAAAGGACTTATCTACTTATTTGGAAAGAGAAGTGAATTTCTTATAAAATGATCTCTTAAGCTTCTTTTGGTTATTAATAATTTTCTCTTGATTTTTGAGAAGTTCTTAGTCGGATGGATGAGTTGGAATTTTGATACTTCCAAAGAATATCTTCCTCCTCTTCTTGTTCTTCCTCCTCCTCCATTTCCATTTTTTCTCCTTCCTCTTCCTCTTCTTCTCTTATATCACACTCCTCTTCCCAAGCCAATATTTCATTCTTTTCTACAAGTGTTCATAAAGCTCAAATATGAATGAAATTTTCATGAGAGAGATGTTGGCCTTGTTGAAAAGTTTTCGAGGAATGGTTTCCTTTCCTCTTCGATCAACACCAAAATATGTGAATATTCTAGTGAGATACACACCATGAAAGAGTGTTCTCATGCCTAAAGATATTCTTAGGAATGAATTCATCTAAAATAGCTTGTGACCAATTTATGTCATAATGACCATAAATTGCAAAAACTGCTTTGAAAACCTTTTGAGTCGGGTTATTATAATTTCCTATCCTCAGAGTTATGCTTAGTTGCAAAAGAAGACTCAAAATTCTTTCTTTAGGATGCAAATTTTTGCTTTTGACTCAAAATCTTCATTTTCAAAAATATCGTAAAGAACTTCACGATTTTGAATATCAATTTTAAAAGCCGAAAGGTCCATTCCACTAGATTTGCATCTGAGAATGTTATCTAAAATTTCACAATTTAAAACGATTTGAGAGCCTTTCACACTACCCTAAATTTCATCTTCATTCCCTTCATAAAACTTTCCTTTTAAATTTGCATATTTTTTACTAAATTCGAAAAACATACAAAATCATTTTAGGAAGCATCAATCAAACCAAGGATTCTACTTTGAACACAAAAATTATAAAGATCATAAGTAGAAAAATCATCAAATTTGGTGAATCTTCCGGAAGAGACTTTTCCGAAAGAAACTATTCCATATAGGCTCCCATTCGATCTTTATCATAGAAAAGATAGATCTTAGTTTTCTTAGAAAGCCTTACGGATTTTGGAGTATTGCTTGAGGATGTCATTGATGAATTGTTTGAAGAAATAAGAGAGATAATGTATTTTTCAATTTTGAAAATGAAATGAATGGAAGGAGGTAAAATAATTAAATAGAGAATCAATAGACATGTTCTTTGGTCAAGAGATACCTTTTCAGGACACTGGAGTTGGTGAAAAGGTGGAAAGAATTTCAAATTTTGAATTGAAATGAAATTTCAAATTCTGAATTCATGTGCATATGTTGATATATGGCTAGGGGATATTTCGACATATAGCCCATGATTTTCCAAATTAAGAGTTGAATAAATTATTCCTAGTTGTATGTATATATATAATGATCCTTTAATTATTACTAATCTATGTATTTGGTAAATAATTTTAAAAATAAAAAATAAAAATATATTTTGTATTATTTTATTTTAATATTGTATTATAAAAATAAATTTCATAAAATATTTAAAATCTACACACACACACACTAGATTATCCAATTTTATTATTAAACTATAGATTGTTCCTAATAATCAAAAGCAACCCAAAACTCTATTAAAAAATTCAAAATTTAAATTTTAAACGCATACCTATTTTTGCTCCAATTCTTCAAACATTTTTGAATTGATTATTGCTGTGAAGCACATATTAGCATTTTCTGTATCTGGTTCGTTATCACTTGAGGAAGTATATGAATCGTCTAGTGTTGCAGTGTAAGCCCTTCTCCATTTTCTGGATGAATCAGTTTTTGGTGAGTTTTTCCAACTGTGGGCAGTTTCTCTGCATATGGCCAAATTCATTACAGTTAACGAATCCATGTTCACTTCCAAGATTTTTGTTATCATTTGTCCTGAGATTATTCGTATTTCTGTATTTTAGAATTTTTTTGAAATTTCTGATCATGAAGGCAATTTCTTCATCATCATTGTTGTCTGAATCCAGATCATCTGTTATGGCATTGAAAGCAATGGATTTCTTCTTTGTTGCCTTGCTTTCTCTCCCGCCCTGCATTTGTGCTTCAAATGGCATTAAATTGCCAATTAACTCTTCAATAGAGTGCTAATGTCGTTAGCCTCTTGAATTGCAAGAGTCTTTTAGTCCCACCCAGAAGTAAGTCAATTGAGGATTTTCTAACTTGATCCTCTTTTGAATAACTTTTACCCAATATAATAAATGAATGTATTAGAAATCTACTATACATATTAGAAATGGACTCATTTGGACTCATTTTAAATAATTGAAACTGATTAGTTAACATAGAGATTTTGGTCTGTTTGACTTTACTAGTTCCCTCATGTATGACTTGCAGTTTTCTCCATATTTCATATGCAGACTTACAAAATAGACACTTTATTGAATTTATTCTTATATAATGAAAAAAATAAAATATTCATGTCTTTACGGTTACTTTGTGCAAGTGCCTTTTGGTCAGAAGTCCATTGTGAAAAGTTTGTCTGGGACTCAATGCACTCATTCTGTGTGACATTCCAAATATCTAAACCAGTTGACTGTAAATAGATTTTCATTCTACATGACCAATACCTGTAACTACTACCATAAAAAATATGGTTCTAGCAGTAGATTTTCCTTAGACAAAGGTGTTACTAACAAGTGAACTAACTGTGTTACTAATAGTGTTTTTAGCCATTTAAACTTTTCAAAAATCAAAATTACGAATACTTTGAAAATCAATGCTCTGATACCAAATGTTAGTTTGCGGAAGATGGATCTTAAGGCTAATTTAACACTAGAGGGGGGTGACTAGTGTTTATTGATTTTGTGAATCTTTTTAAATTCTTTTAAGATTGTAATTAAACAATGCATAATTAACAATCATAGATGCAAACATAGACATATATAAATGCAGTAAAAGAAAAAAGTAAAGCGTTGGAAAGATCACATAAGGAATTTTTATACTGGTTCGGAATTATCCTACATCCAGCTCTGTACAATTTCTTGTATATATTTCTTTTCAAATATCAAGGTTAATACAGTCTTGATTTCAAGGCTACGAAACACACCCTCCAAATTTTCCTAGCTATAGGTACGCTCACTAGATTCGGATGGGACACAAGCACACCCACTTGGATTCAAACGGACACCAAGCATGCCCCCTTGATTTAGACGTCAAGCGCACCCACTTGTATTTCAAGGACACCAAGCATACCCAAGAGTATAAGTGAGTATGATTTGATAGGATTTACAAACTCAATTTTTTTAATCTTGAATACAAATGTTCCTATAAACTCTTGAATAGCAGTTTAATCTTGATTTGCATGAGTGATGAGAGAGATTAGAGAAGAAATAGTAGAGAATCAAAACAATAGAGTTTGAATTTGATTCCGGTTGACTTTGAGAAGATTTTGAGTAGAATTTCTTTTAGAAATCAAGAGAATGAAAGAGGAGAGAAAATATAAGAAATTAGTTAACAAAAATTCGTTTGGAAAACCCTATTTATAGATAAACAACATTTCCATTCATGAAGAGATACGACGAAAATACACTTCCATTCAAATTTGAATTTTGAAATTCTAGGCCTATATGTCGACATACATGATGGGGATATGTCGACATATCCTTTGTAATTTTGAAAAACCACTAAATAAAAATTATTTTGAAAATGTTAAGTTTTGTAAAATATTTTGATACTTTGCAAAATCATTTAAGCATAGTTTTTGCATATTATAATCATAATAAAACTTAAGAAAAATTATAAAATTATTTTGAAATATTTTAATATATAAAGTATTTAAATATGAATTTCTTTTGAAAATTATATATATAAAGTATTGGTGAATATATATATTTAAAATCAAAGTATTAATAAATGTCAAAAATATACTCTTGAATACTACAAACATTTAAAAAGCATAAAACTAAAACTATATCGAGATATAATAGATTAAACGTATATTAAAATACTTAAAATCTTAGTTACTCAAAATATAATAATCTTATAAAAAATTCATTTGAAGGCTATTTTGAAAAATCATTTTTAAAATAGGGATTCTATAAAATAATTTTTAAAATTCAGGAAAGTCATTTAAAATAAGAGAATAGATTTAAAAACCTTTTTGAAAAATGGAAGAGAAGTCAAAGAAGTGCTGCTTGGGTTTTAACAAAATAATCTATGACTCATAACTTATCTTGATATCTTGAATCTTCAATACTCATGAGTCTTCAATCTCTAACTCTTAAATCTCTATATCAGCCTCTTGAATCTTCTCTTGATATTGTACAACCTTCTAAATCAATACTTGTATAATATTTTGCACTAATACTATATATAACTTGATAAAAAAATTAGTATCTATATTTTATATAATGTTATACGGTTGTTGTCATCAAAACCAATGCCTAAGGTACTAATAAGGTTGTGCGACCAGAATGAAATAGAAAAGTGTTTCACCTCCATCACCCATCCCTAGGCTAATGGGTAGGTTGAGGCTATGAACAAAACCATTAAGGTAACATTAAAGAAACATCTCACCAAGGCAAAAGGAAATTAGGCTGATGACTTGCCACTCATACTCTGGTCCTACTACAATGGCAGTCGCATGTCGACCGAACATGTCGACCGAACATTCTCCATTCACTATGACCTACATGTATGAAGTTATGCTACCAGTCAAGGTCGATATACCATATCTAAAGCATCTTACTTATGACCATAAACAAAACTAAGAGCTGCTCCAGCTCAGGAGTGACGAATTGGAAGAAAAGAGAGTGAAACCGCATTACGAGTAGGGCATACAGAAGAAAAGTAGCCAAACACTATAATGCAAGAGTGAAGCTCTGCCGGTTCAAAGTCGGAGACTTGATTTTATGCCACTTATTCATTAACACCAACGATCCAGTTGAGGGAGTCCTGGGGACGAACTAAGAAGGCCAATATGTAGTCATTACTACCCTTGCCAGTAGTGAATGCCATATCTCGAAACCCAACGGCTCCAACGTATCTGGTGCATGGAACCCGAAATGCCTCTGGGCATATTATGTTTAAAGATTGTAAGCCACTATTATAAGGCCGTGAAGCATTACCACTATTATAAGGTAATATCATTTGAATCACTGCTATTTTGGTATCTGAATGCGAATGGGGACATCTTAGAAAATTCATGATTTAACAAATTAGCCTATCTAGGCTCCTACCATCGTCGGGGCGCCCCGTGGTCGACTATCCAGAGGGGCCTAGCTAAAAACCCACCTCTGAAACTAAGGAACCCCCTAGATACCTCCATAGGGACATTCTAGCACTTTTCTTCTTTCCTCAATGGAATCGATGAACTGATGGCGAGACCACCTTCGCGGTGGTCCCGATTCTTTCGCCCGTGATGTTGCCCATTTCCTAAGTGAAATGGAGCATTGATGCCCTGGGGGTGCAGTTACCCATGTTGTAACTCCAAACCAGGCATCTGCAGTGCTGCTCCATGGGGATGCACAACCCACTCAATTCTTCCTTCCTCACTGGAGGCATCAACGACCAAACGGTAGGACCATCCTTGTAGGGTCTTGATTCATTTGCTCCTGATACTGCCCGTCTCCCTGGTAGGGCAGGCACTAGTGCCTTAGAGGCGCGTTAATGACGTTGTAACTGCAAAACAAGTAGCCATAGTACAACTCCGTTGGGATGCGCAAGCCAATGCTTCCTTCTTCACAGGAGGCATCAACAAACTGATGGCAATACCGCCCCCGTAGTGGTCCCGGTTCGTTTACACATGATACTGCCCGTCCTCTTTATGGGATGGGCGCTGGTGCGCTGAAAGCATAGTTATCCATGCTGCAACTCTGAATCAAGCATCTGTAATGCTACTTCATGGAATGTGCACATCGAAGCTGTTAGCGAACCAATGACAAGACCACCCCACCGTGATCCTCACTTGTTCGCCAACAGTCTTGTCCACTTCCCCCTAGTAAGGTAACAAAATAGTGACTTGGCAATGTGGTTACCCATGTCATAACCCTAACATAGGTACCAACCAACAACTCGCACTCGTCATTCAAATATGCGTGCCAAGCATCTCCGTCAAAAGATAAGTGCTACTTTACTTAAATAAACCTCCAAAGGCCATCTTCTGCCTCTACTACCTTCAAGATGATTAACCCTACCACATCGAGTTCATCCACCCTCGAACAGGGCATGATCACGTCCTCCTCGTGCTCATCCACTCCCGAACAGGGCCTGATCACGTCCACCTCCTTAGAAAATTGATAGATCAAAACACTCCTCGAGCTCTGCAACTCCAAAACTCGAGGCCTCTTGGACGACCTCCTCCGCTCCACCTCCTCTTCACCTCTGCCCTCATCAGCCATCACTTCCTCATCTAATGTCATGTCAATCAGTGGAAAATTATGCCCTTTTCCACTTGGCGGATGAGGGCTGGTCGGCATGCTCGGTGGAGTGCAAGGATCAGGTTGATGTGTTTGGGTGGGGTGTGTCTCCCCCACGATAGCATCAAGAGCGGTGCCTAGGTTCATATTGACCACTGCAAAAGACATGAGCACAAGTCAACGAAGGGAAAATTAAAAATTAAAAGAGAAATAGTATGAAACTAAGCTACCCTCTATATGTCGGTCCCCCGGTCACATCCTGGTTGAAGGCGAGTAGCGGGGCCTGTGCTACTGCTCTTAAGTTGTGCCCTCTCATGGTGGTAAGTGCTAAGGGGCAAGTTTTGGGTTACGTGTTCCAGAGAGCTATAGATGGAGAGGTTTCCAAAGGAGGAGCCCTCACTGGTCGGCGTATCTGGCTCTGGTGCCTAATCGCTTGTCCTCCCCATCTCGGGCTTCTCTTCTAAGTTATTGTAATCCGACGACCAATCTATTATAGTATCAAAAAAAGGGACCATGACTTCCTCTAAGAGGTCTGGATTAAAGGAATCCCACTCGCCCTGATCAACCCTTGGTCTCGACCAGAGTCTGACTCGATGGCTCACCTCATACTCATCCTCAGTCGATGTAACCAAAGCTCCACTCCCTTCAATCGCCACCCCCATCATCCTGGCTAGTCACACGGAGGGGGGTCCTATTCATGGAAAATGCTCTACATATGGTTAGCCTCAAGCCTAACAACTCAACCTAATAAAGGTTGACACTGTTTAAAATCATCAAAAGATTCCTGGCATGTTCTATGGTATTCTTGATCAGGCGGAGTTGCCGCTGGTACGTAGAGAGGCTTTTCCAGGAGGTGGCAAGGGTCATTGCAAAAGAAATAGGGGAGATGAATATTAAAAGGACAACAATCAAGTAGAATTCTTTAATGAGTTAAAGAAAGCTTACCGGGTCACTGAAGAACTAAGTGTTTAAGCCTGGGTTGACGGTCATGGGAACAAAATTAATCCTATCTTTATAGGGTGACGCCTTGCTGGAGAGACCATGGATCAAGGTGGGAGAGTCAACAGTCTGAAGATGGTAGTAACTAGTTGGATCATTTCTTTTCTATCGGTAGAGCTTGAAAACCATATGGATAATCATAGGATCAGGTTCAAGGAGGTCCAGCTTGCGACAGTTGACATAGAGCCTAGAAGAAAGCTTCTAATTGTTTGAGGCCAGCTAGATCGACACCAGCCAGTTTGCATTCAGAAACATGATGAAGAATGGATGTAGGGGAAGGGTCACCCCAACTTTCATGTAAGCAAGGGACCAAGGGAAGTAGCCCGACGGGGAGTTGTTGGGCCGGTCCATAAGAATTGGGTACCTGGAAGCAATGTCCTCACAGCCAAAGTCGACCAAAGAATGTTCTAGGTTGGTCCAATCGTCTTGGACCTAAGAAGCCCCAAGGGGCTACCAACCACTTGTGGAAGCATGTTTAGCCATTTGCAATTAATAGCAAGTCATAGGTTATTGAGACACCTCCAACCTATAAAATATGTATAGTCTAAACCCTACACTAATATAGGTGATCGACTAACCTAGTCCTGCCTACGAGTCCAGGCTGAATTTTTCCTACTCCTAGTTGAGCGAAGGTTGTTTAACAATAATGACATCTAAAGGCCTCAATTTCTTCTCGTTGTTTATGGGACTTGACATTTGACAACTGCCATAGGTGGCACAACGACGATCGACAAACACAAAAAAAAAGTTCATTTATAGAGTTCATCAAGGAAAGTTCTTTTTATGACATTAGGTGGATACTTTTAAGGCAATGCTATAGCGGTATGCAAATAATGATGATAACAATAATAAATGACATTTGTGCAAATAACATAGGTTGGAAAATGCATGGATCAAAGTTAAGAGAAGAATTACTTACCAGTGATTCAATTAGACTTGGATGAAAAGATCAATTTTGCTACAGAAGTCAGTTAGGCTTTACAGTTTTCTAATGGTAGAATACCTTCAAAAAACCTAATAGAAATTAAAGCAAAGGAGATGGAATGGATATGTGCAAGAAGGGAAACAAGTGGACTGATGGGTTCATGCGTATAAAGAAATCCAAACCATTTAGGTGTAATCAATGCACCTGTAATATCCCTATGTTAAAAAAGTGAATTGCTCCTACCGAGGCTAGAAAAATGAACCACCTCCATCATCTATCTAACAATGCATGTCATGGCATTAATGCATCATTAAATGCATTAGTGACAAGCCATCCCCATGAATGAGCGTAGGCTTAGGGGTAGAACATTGCTCATTTTTCTCTCAAAATAAAGAGACAGGCTAGCTTACTTAGGCATCCATATCTTGCTTGACCCAAATGCACGATGGCCTTGTTTCTTCGTCCGGCCCAGCTCAAACAGCTATAGTCAAAGCCTGTGCATTATCATCATTCATCACACAGCCCATCGATTCTATATTTCACCTACCGGCTTGGTCGGGCTCACTGGTAGAAGCGCATCCTCCATTATGACAAAATCGGTGGGTCGGTCTCCCTTTCAAACGGCAGGCACAAAGAAGGTGGGTTTCTCTTAGGGGACGAAGTCAGACGGCAGTCGACCGACAAAACCATCAAAATAACATACTTTTTCATCTTTATCTTCACCCAAACATGCCACCACTCATAGGAACCCCCTTGCATCCCTCAACTATGCCAACAAACAGTCAAGCTCACTTGACACAAGAGACACACCATCCATGCCACATTATAGGAAGATCGGTCTCCACTAGCATGGCTCATCTAAATAGGCGTCATTGCGCAGTAGCCACCTCATTTATATTGATGTCCTAGTACCTCTATTAAAGTTACCCCTACTCCATGTCGTTTACCGCGTTCTAGGGATGTTTCCATATTGTAGTTCACGAACTGTCTACGTCTACCTCATGCAGGTCACTTGATGTCCTAGTTGGCATAATCATCAACATCGGCCTAGAGTGTTTCTTGGGCAAATTTAGGTCAATCTCATTTGTCCAAACATCAGATCCAATCATTACAAATACATCATATATTTCCACTTCACGAAAAGGAAAAAAATAGCCTAAGACTAGCAAAGAGCATCTTTGTATTTTAGTCACTTAACCTTGAGATTTTGAACTATTGTAACAAAAGTTGAAGAAATAAAAAAAGCCCCTAATAGTAGACATAACCATCTTCCGTCGAACTACTCTAAAAACTGTTGTCTCTTTACTTTTTCGGATACAAGAATCCCCACACTTCCCATCTCTTAATCAAGATATTAGTTATCCATTCTTACTAATATCTCTTTACAAATGCAATTCTGAGGTTGACGAGGAATACAGTCAACAGAGGCCATTAAAATTCAGCTATGGCATAGGAGAAAAGGAGAGGGAGAGAGGAAAAACAGACAAAATGACTGGATAAATGAAACCTCATTAAGGAATAAAAGATAATTCAAGATAGGGGTAATCACCTTCCTTTAATTATATTTTAGCCCCATTATTTCAAATTAAAATATATTCCCCCTTTTCCTTTGATGGCCGGCCATACAAAGGATGGTATATGCCTCAAAAATTCCAAAATCCCATTAGCGTTAATCTTATTTAAATCTAATTTAAATGTTATACCGATATCGTATATCGCTGCGTGCATTTATAACTTTTATATACACATTTTTTTTAAAAACTATTTAAACGAATCATTAGTAATTAATATTTCACAAATATTAATTATTTTAATTTATTAAGAATCTCACCCAGTATGTATTCTATTGGAATCCAATTTAAATATTCTACCGACATCATATGCTGATACACACGTCTATAACTATTATATACATACATTATTAAATACTAATGAAATTCAAACAAAAAAATAAAATTTAATAATTGATATTTCATAAATATTGATTAATTTAGTTAATATACAATGATTATAATTAATTAAATTGTGTGATTCATCCGGAGTATTCATCATTCCGGTTAAGCGACTCAAAGGTGTAAATTCAATTAGTGATTAATATCGAGCAATTCAAATATTAACGTTCGTATGTCACCATATCTAGTGGTGTGATATTTTGGCTGAATTTATTGCTTACACGTCTTTTATAAAATACAATTTGACTTGTTATAAGTAATACTTAGTAGTAACTATTATTTACACCAATTCTCTTCGTCAAAAATATATTACATTAGAACTTATGGAAGGTAGTTTTGGTCAAAATTCCAAATATCATCCACATTCAACTTTGTAAGTCCAAACAAAAAATTCCTGATTCAAAAGTAATAATTATTACTATTTGTAATTCTTGACTAGAGACATTGACTTTGAGTTAACTACAGTCTATGGTGATACTAACCTCATATAATCGAAGAGATAAATTCTTTATTAAAAAGCATTTCACTTTCAATGCTTCAATTCAGACACAGCTACAGTTATTCGATGGATATCATGCCATTATTTAACTATAATCAAAGTGGAGTATCCACATTGAAGTTCTATAGTATCCTCAAGTTGAGGAAACTGTGAAACATGGTACTTCAAGATTCACTGTTTGACCTTAGTTCTATTAACCAACACCGAACTCTTGAGTGAGCCATTTCATAATTATTCAATAATTATCATTATGTAACCCCTTGATGCCTCCAACGACCACGAGTAATACACTGCCAAACATTTGCAGAGCGTTACGCATTCTAGTCTCAACAGATGTATCGATATCCCGCTTCAAAACATCTTGATTCGGATATTTAAAATAATATGTTATTTTAAATGTAACAAATTTCTCATGATTACAACACATTGTAATTACTATCACATAACATATCATTCAAGGATTTTCTATTCAATATATTTTAAATTATTTACCTAATTAATTATATCACTATATAAAAAGTATATAATAGAAAGAAAAACACATTTTATTTTGCACAGGATAGGTTATAAGCTAGATATATGTAACAAATTACATAATTGCCCCTATGAAACTCTATCAATAATCATGGGCTGCTATTTTAGTAATGTTTCATTTCTAATAATAATTATTATCATATATAGTGAGTATCATGTTTATGTTATTTGGATTGACATTATTACAACGAATTTGTATATAGCTTGTGTGTATAATGATATATTGTATATATTAAATTCTTTAAAACAAATTTATAACCATATGTATTTTTTATTTTTAAAAAGATCATATAATATTTATTAATATATATAAATATTTATTTTTGCAGAAAAACTTTTATCAAATCCTTACGGATTTGATATAAAATAGTTTTAAAAACCCTTTTTGGCCAAAAGTAAAAAAATTGAAGTTTTAATATATATATATATGTGTGTAAATATATATGTATATATATAATTAAAATTTTATAAATGTATACATGTATACTTATAGACATATTTTAAATTAATATATAAATTATAGGTACATGTATATTATAAATTATATGTTCATGTATATTTCAAAAAACTTCATACTATTTCTATACATATACATACATAAGTAATAAGTTGAATTTAAAATTTAAAATAGATATTTACTTAGATCTTGATCGAACTTTGAAGTTTTAACTAACACAAGATATATTAAGATACTAATTAAGAGTAGTTTGAATTTGTTAAAGCTATTTACAGAAATATCTAAAATTATTAATATATGTATGTATGTATGTATTTATGTATGTCCAATTTTCATTTAAAACTATGGACAACAAAGGCTTATACGAAAGGACAAATGTCCCTGTTGAGGTGTAAATCCCAACACCTATATATGATCATATTATCCATGTATATTCATTACATGTTGCACGTGCACTATACACACATATGTGTATTTTATACACATATATATTTTAATTTATATAAATTGAATAAAACCTTTTACATGAACAAGTTCAATAAAATAACTCTTTTATTTAAAAAATACTTTAGTTTGGATCTAAATTTATTTAGACTTCATAAGCCCAATAAGACCTAAAATGGATATTTTTCCAAAACTCGGCCATTTATCCTACTACGACCCAGCTCAGTTCCCTCAACTGTAAACACTAAAAATAACAAGCTAACGCAAACAAAAAATTTCTAATGTGCATTGGAACTGAATTGATCACATCAGCAAATATCTAATAGCTAAATCAAGCGACATACATCTAGCTTGGCTATAGCATAACTTCTAACCCTCTTTCTCTTCTCATTCCCTAATTTATCTCTATTCTATATAGCCGATGTAGCCAACATAGCTATCACACCTGAATCAAAATATTGACCAAAAAAGCAAGAGTATACCCAAGATACTTCTCAACCGACTCCTAAACAAATCACTTTCTTCATTCAATATACAAGTTGATGCCTTCAACAACCCATTTTCACATACCCTTCATCCAATTTCAACTTACTACGGCTATAATTTGACTCCTTTTCCATACTCAAACCTTTAATTACAGCAACTATATAATTTTCTCACGATCAAGATAGAATAAACATGAAGGAACAAAACCTTTTGTTTCATCATATTTTTCTTTGTGTAATACATTGGATTCAATGTTTACATCTAAGTATTATAGACCCATCTTGGCTTGAACCAATGGTTGAAGCTGGCAAACTATTGACTCTCTCCTTTTTACCCTACTTTTATACCTAGATGCATGATGGTAGAACTTAAGTTTATATATCAAGGGAATGGATAAGATGGTATATAACTGACAACTTTAGGCTCTATCTACTGGGATGGAATTTATACACAGGTAGGCATGTATTGAAATAAAGTCTTGAAGATGTGTTGTACTTGAATGGTTTTGTAAAGTTGATGGAAGTACTGGAGTTTGCATCTTTGTAGTAATGAAAGGTGTGAAATGAAGTGTGAGATACAAAAATACACCGATTCACGTCCTGTCATTGATAATCCTCCAAGGAACTATAACCTACATCAAACAGTTTAGTTTATTTCACAATTTACTAAATATTAAGAAGGAAACAATCCCATTAAAGGAAACTACCACTTGAATTATGTATAACATTATGCTATAAAGAAAGGATTATTATCACACACACACTTTTGTGAATCTTAAAAGTTGAATCCATATATTTTAGCAAGCATTATTTGAGTTATGTAACAAGTGCGCAAAACTACCTAGCTATAACCATCAAATTCATAGATCCACTCATCTATATTAAAAAGTAGCATGTGTGAAATTATCAAATTATGGCATGTATTACATCAAAAAATGTAAATATGAAAGATCAACACATATGCTACTGCCATAGTTAGAGAAACCAAGTATTTTCTGATTAGAAATGGTGGTACATTCTTTCCAGATCGAAGAAGAAGGCGTTATAATCTCATGGGTGAAGACAATGCATCATTAGGAGCAGCCTGGAAGATGGAGCGAAGAAGCAACGAAGGAGGGGTAAGCATCTGAAACCTACAGCAAAAGCTATAGGTTTCCTTCCATTGGAAATAGCTACCTGATATAGGAACCCTTTCCAGTTGATTGGTAGCTATTTCAAATCGATTGGATTTATGGACTTTTTGGACCCAAACACACTATTGTGCTCGAAGCTAACTGAAAATCATTTACGGTCGACCGGACTAGCCGATTGGTCAATACTTCCAGTCGAGTGATGTGGCAAATTCTAAAGCAAATGGATTTCGAGAATCTATTGATAATTTTGTCATTTTCTGGGTGTTTTAGAGTTTTCGTAATATATTTATGTAGAGATTTGATCTAACGAAAAGGAAATCAAAGCACTATAAATAGACCCAGCCAAGGTTTAAAATATGTTTGCAATCATAACTAAAGAGGGTCTTCGTTTCTATCTTCTTCTCTAATGTTAGCCTTCATTATCAATATTGTAATTCTTTTTATTACACCTCACCTCTATACTCGTACCATCAAAGAGTATTACTGAGTAACAAAGTCTGATCGGAGAACGAGGCGATATTGTTCTGTCATAAGTGAATATTCCATTGGGTTAACACAAGTACATATTTCAAAATCTCGTATAACTTACCTCTACGTACTCTGTATCGAAAAAAGCAATAAACATGTCTATTTTTAGGATAGAACAATACACAATATAAAATATATAACATAGAACATAGAGTCGTCAAACACGATGATAACATATAATAGATATGACGCATAAGTCCAAGCAGGTCTACAAAATAAGTCAAATATCCACTATCTTTAAAAATATACAAAGTACAAGCCAACATATACCTCTCAACAATATAAACGTACATATAAGAGGCTACACAATATACATATGCAATACATGGCCTAACTGCTATCCTCACCTCCAAACTATGCCCAACAACTACAAGCCGGTCTCTTTGTTTCTATAACTGAAATGTCTCGAACAAACCCTAAGTATTATATAAATAACATACGGGTCAAACTATGTTTAGAATGTAGATCCCAAAATATAATGATAACTGGCATGGAATAACTTGTGTATCTCAAAGTAGTAAGTGAAAATCTCAAAAGAAGCAATATGTCTCAAACCATGTGTATATATCATCACCTATACAAAAGTAAAATCATATAATATCAAAATGGGTTAGCCAACTACGCATCCAACAACAATAAATACACAAAAGTCATCAAACTCTGTCATGGAAAGCTCTATACTATGCTCTGGATTATCTCCTAGATAATCATAATGTACATATCTTAGGTCCATCATACTTAGCAAATAAGGTAAATAACATAGCAAGCATCTATGGAAAACTAATGTCAAACAGTAATACGACATGCTCTCATGCATGCCATGATTATCTCCCATCTAATTGCATAATAGATAAATAAGCACGGGTTCAAACTGCTCAATGTGACCTGCTCATGCCAATGTCATAGATTATCACGTAGATAATCATATAACACCTATGTGTACGAGGTTGACTACCTCATGGCTCTCAGCCTCACAAATAGCCATATTAACCTGCAGTCGCATACACAATGATCTTGAAAAGGTGGATAAGTGTAGTCTATTTCATCACATCAATAACCAGACGGGAGACTGATATGTTCTCAGCTCCACTTCATGGGTTTTCTTCACATGATCTCAGCACTACCACTACAGTATTAAGTAACCTGGACGACCATTGTGACTTAGTATCCATCTTGCACCAATGTGCTTTATGAATATGCAATATATTGGTCATGACCCGGCAAATGCCCCTAAATGGTAATAGATTGCTAGCCTGGGTGACGCGGGGCAGTAGCTCACAGCCATGACTCTCATCCTATACAAAATTATGCTGCCGATCTATGGCATGACCCCATAATAAGTCTGCTAGGATGAATGCTAGCCTAATCTGGTTTACTCCTCATCGAAATAATAGGATAACACTCGCATTGTATAGACATAGTTATGGCTCTTAGCATGCAGCTCGTAGCTCGCAACACCTTACATATAAATACCCCATATTACTCATCCCATATGATCTACTTACAAAAAGTAATCGTACATATATTAGCTCCAGTATCCCATACCACTTTGGGTTACTCGCTCACTTACTCAATGCTCGTAAACTACAATTGCCATCACATAATATTCTATAAAATAAGTCAAAGGAGTAATCAGAAAAATATTACTGAATGTCCTATACCAGTGGGTATTATAGTCCATTTACTTGGAATTCTCATGATGTAGAATTCCATACAAATCACACATCTAACCTATCTATTGATGTAGAAGGGTTTTTATTATAAAATACACTTTTTCTTAAAACTTTCAATAGGATTTCAAATGTATATGTTATAAATTTTCAAAGGTAACAAAAATCCACTTTTCCTCCAAAATCTTCAATTCAAATTCAAAGAGGTTTATGTAATATAGTTCTCTTTTTTTATAAAATATTTATTTAAATCCTCTTATTTAATGTAAAAGCAATCAACATTTTAAACCTTCTTTAAAATTTCAAACCTGCTACTCTTCTTTTGAAAGTAAGTTATACAATACGAAATTTTTCTTTAATATTTTAAAAATATGGAAAAATGGAGTTTTCTAATCCAATAATTTCTTCAAACAACAAATTTAGATGATACAAATTATTTTCAAAAGGATTTTACATTTAAAAATATTTTCCAAAGTCATAATATTCAGTTTTCGAAAACAAAATTTCACACCCTTAATTACATCCAAACCCTTTTAGATTACTATATAAAATACTTATCAAACTAGATTTCTCTTTTATATAGAACCTTCTAAATATTTAACAAGAAAATACCGCTTTAAAAAATTTATTCGTACAACGAATTCAAAAAAATTCCTTTCTACACTAATTCAATTGAAAAATCTCAAATAGATTTTCCAAAGGCTTTTGAAATAATTTACTATTTAATTAAATAATCAAATAGAGTGCATATTACTTCCAAAGTTACCTTTGACAAAGCATAAACTAGATTTTTAGTTATAACAATTTCCATACAATAAAAAAATACATTCATCTTATTATGATTCTGAAATATTATTCAAATCTCATAAAAAATAAAATCATTGCTTTAAATATAAATTTTAAATATTTTGTTTTCATTTAAAAAATAGTTTAAATATTTCGACAATCCTTGATAATTAATATATACTCAAAAAGTCCACTTATTTAAACAAATCCTGAAAATCATCAGTTTCCAAGTTTTTTCACACAATTCTAAAAAGAATATCCCACTATTATATTTTCTACCAACAATAATATTTTTCAATATTAAATAAAATCTCATTTCAAAATTCACTATTTATACCCAAAATATGTTTCTTTCAAAGCTTCGAATTTTAATTCATTCATCACCTTCTAATCAATTTCAAATACGTTTTAAGGCTATCTGCAAAGATCAATTAATTACTCAAATGACATATAATGTATATATAACCAACAATCAACCAACATTTCATCACAATCACAAGTAAGGGATTGGCTTCATCAATATTAGCAATCAACAATCAAGGCAACTCAGTTTCAATCAGTTCATTCTGTATCAACCAAAAGTCATCACTTAACAATCAAATAAAAATCATGGCATAAGAGATCTAAACTATAGGTGTTAGTTACAAAAATAACTCACTTTGTTGATGCTTTCTCTTCCCTCAAACATGCATCCACAATCCTTAAATTAACAGATACCAAAATCCAATCTTGCACCAATTTATTGCACATCAACTTCATATGTGCCCAGAAATTTATCTTGCACAACCTTTGGTTGCCACCTTCTGCCTACAGTCGCGCTTGTCAACACGCCTTCCTCCATCATGTTTCTACCTTCTATCTCAGGTTGAGCCGCTCTCCCCTGTCGTGCTTTGCCTACCCATGCATTACTGATTCTTGTCATCACCCTTACTGATTTGGGACATTGCTCTTTTTTTTAGTGTGTACGTGTTTTATTATTTTTTGCAATGACATTTTTTCCATGTGAATTTTTTTTGTTTGAGCCAAGGAGAGAAAGAAAAGGGCGAGTAGTCAAAGTAAATAGAGAAGAGGAGATCTATCTAGGATGAAGAAGAGAGGAATGAGTTTCTTTTATTTGTTATAGTTTCTTCTTTCACCATTTTTTTCAATTAAGTCCTTTAAGGGCTTCACCGAAGTGATTACTCGACTCAGTATTCGCTCACGCAACTTATCTCACTCGATAGTCGCTATAGCAACATGAGACCTTCGCAAACGTATTTATACACAAATACAGATATATATATGAATAACTATATTTTTATACGAATGTTGAATATATATATATATATATATATCTGTGTGTGTGTGTGTGTGTGTGTTTTCACACAAATATACAACCATTATTAACAATCCAAACCGTTCAACAATTCTAATTACAATACATGAATTTTATTAATTATTGTATAACTTCAAATACACATATACCTATCCACACACACACACGCGTAAATTTAAATAAGTATTTCAGTTATTACTTAATTCAAATCTTACTTTTATTTACTGAATCTTTTCAATAAAATTCCAATCTCTTTTTCTACAATTTTATAAAATCATCCCTCTATTTTATAAAATAAAATACTAGTTCATTAATCATTTAAGACTTTATAATACTTAATTTCTTCATTTAGAATTAAGTATTCATCTCATAATTTTTTACAAAACCTTATACCCATTTTATAAAATAATTCCTTTATGATATTTTATAAAATCTAATACTTTCATAAAATAACCCTTTTATACCATTATATAAAATCTAATTCTATTTTATAAAATATTTCATTTATACTATTTTATAAAATCTCATTCTGTTTTATAAAATATTCCATTTATACTATTCAGTTAAATCCATTCTGTTTTATAAAATATATCATTATTACTATTTAATAAAATATCGCATACTAATTTATAAAATATAACATCTACTTATAAAATTATTTCTTTACGTATATAATATTTATAAGAACTAATTATGCTTCGGTAAACTTCTAATCACTTTAATAATAAGTGTAGAGCCCAAAACTCACTTAATTTGCTCACTATCTTTTCTAAAACTAATTCAAATGATTTAATTATTAAGAATTAATGACATGCACATAATCATATCACCTAATTAGCCTCTAATCCATCACAACATCACATACGATCATTCAGTTAGTCCTAAATTATTTCGTAGCTTAGTAAATTCTTCAAAAATAGTAATCAATGTCTGTAATAAATAATACGTTGATATCATCATGTTTATAACATATACACAAGCCTAAGCCAAACCATATCATTCTCTAAGCCACTATATAATACTCCATAATCATATATAAACAAGTCAATGAAGTATAACAAGTAAATAAGGTAATAGAATCATCCCACTTAACTTCTCTTTGACCAAATCAAGCTTCAAATCATCAAAACCCGTACCTTTTCTCACTTGAAATTTGAGATGGTGGTCCTAACACAAATTCAAGCCAATCGATTAACGGGTTTCATGAGAAATAGGCAGAGAAAGATTGTAGTGATTTTATTAGGATTTTAAGGAATTTATTCCAATATGGATTAAGGGATTAGGGCTTAGGCTTAAGGAGAGATTAGGAAAAAGATTAAGAGAGGAGGAAGAAAAGTAACATGGAAATGAAAATGAAACAAAAGTAATGAAAGAGTTAGCCATCTTATTAGCAAGCTAATGGGCTTTAGCACAACTTCATTTCGTTCTCAAGAAACCACTATTCATTCCAAAAACTTATCGACTCCAAACACAACCAAGTTTATCATTCTTGTGATGGAATTGCGGTCTCAATGATGGGTGCCCCCAAGTTCCAATTCATCCGTTTTTGAAAAATTGAGTATAATGGATGCTCCATCAATTAATGATTAAATATTTAAATAAATCATTTAAATATCCAGTCGTTAAAATTATAGGTTGTTACATTCTCCCTTCCTTAAAAGAATTTCATCCCCGTAATTCTTATGAGTACGACAAAGTAACAGGATTGACCAAAATTCCCAAGCCTCAGCTTTGGAAAATTTCAACAGTACTTCTCTAATGCTGCTAGCATTACAGAAACTTCCAAATTAAAATCCATCTCGCATCTAGGACATACGCGATAACCTACGTTATCCCACATTTTCCAAAAGAACATACCCTTTTCTAAGAAAGCTTCTCACCATTTATGGAAATCTAAACAAATAAGCATTTAAATAGCTATGCTATAGCTCTTAAAATGAACTATCATATACAAAGAGGGTTATGCACCAACACACCAACACAAAATTTAAACATGTGTCATTTTATAGTAGTAATCGATGCTACCACAATCATACATGACTATCTATTGGAGAGTAAGCTAAAATAAGTCAGTATCTAAATATGCCATAATCTCCAAGTAACATCAAAATGCAACCGACTTGTATAGATCTTACCTCGACGCATACAATGGCCATGGATGATATGTGATCTATCCTAAATAGCTATTGCTATCTCTCTTTGAACAAGTTATAATAGGTAAGTATAACTAGCATATAAGCAACCGGACACACAAAACAAGCAACGACAATAAACAAAAATCAATTAACAATCTATCAAAAAGCAATAATAATCGATAACAATCAATCAATCAGTCGACATCAAACACCAAGCAATGAAAAACAATAACAAAAAACAACAATAAATCGCAAGAGACAACAAGCAACAATAATCAATAAAAATCAATCAACAAGCAACAATAATTGATAAAAATCAATCAACAAGCAATAATAATCGATAAAAATCAATCAACAAGCAACATCAACAACAATAATCAACAACAATCGATCGATCGATCAACAAACAACAACAATCAATCATCAAGCAACAACAAGCAGCAACAAGTAATAACAAACATCAAACATCAATAACAATCAATCAAGCAACACTAACTAGCACAAAAACAATCAAATGCACAAAAAGAGTCCATACAAACATGCACCATAACTAAGAATGGTCAAAGACTGTATGTCAAAATATAAACTCCTAGCAGTCTGTTTGACACCCAAGATGAACAAATTCCCTGAGTGGTGCAACCCTTTCATGGATACAATGCGTGAAAGACTATTATACCTCCCGCTACAAAAAGGAAAACTTTTATGATTGCTGAAACATCGATCATCAGAACTCTCGAATAAACCTAGTAATCCAAGTCTCAACTTTCCTTTCCTTTTGAATAGAACTCGTTACCCAAAGGAGAAAACTTTTCTAATTAAATAATTACTAACTGAAAATTTACAAATTCTTAGGCTCGCTTGGGTTTAACCTTAACCGCACAATGTTAAGTGTACCACAATGTTTGCCTAGTCATGTATCACATTGCCACTTAGAAAATTATCCGAATCTTCACAAAACTATTCGAGCAGTCCTTTCTTGTACTATCACAAGCTACCTTAACTTACTAAAAATAGTTCTACAATGAATAAAGATCATTCACAACAATATGCAATGCACATTCCAATCCTTTGTTCCCTCATACAATTTCTTCGTTAAACTAGGGTCAGCTACCATACTTCTCTCATGCAAACTCCGATCTGGTTCCTTGGTTCGACCATTGAAATTTCCTTGCACGACTGGAGTCTTCTGTGGAAATCTCCCAGTTGCCTCAAGAATTCGACTCAAGTTCTTGTATTTAAGAATCAAGTGAAAACTCCTTTCGTGTAAATCACCATAGAAACCCTACAAGTGAATGGATGGATCCTTAGAAAATACCTCTTCAGCATATAAGGTCAACCCCACCACCAAGTGTTTACTAGCACAAGGACAAACACTTCTAACATGAATGACTCCTTAAAAAAAGCATATAAGTAATTCGCTCAGTGTTTGCTCATTACTGGGCATCCACCAAATCCTACTTGGATGAAAATCTAAGTCGCACTTCATCTACCAACCCCACTCAACTTGAAAGCTCATGCATTGAGTTTAAATGGCAGTACTCTCAGTTGCTACATGCCTACACCTTAGCTCAGCAATTAAGGTTTCTCGTACAAGGTTTAACTTTATAAAAGAATTTTCCTACTACAAAAGGAGTCAGGTTTAGCCTATCTACCAAGTCTAGTAATAGATGAACATACAACTCAAGTATTAAAAGAATATATAAGTAATTAACTTACAATTAAAGCATATCTCACTACATGAACCTCTTTCCTTTTTCCTAAGCAATAGGCCTACTAGGACTCGGTAATGGTTGTAAGGCATAAGTTATCATCACTTACTCATCCCTTTGAAGTGTAAGACAATCCTTCTTCAAGTGACCAAGTCGATCGTAATTGAAGCACTTATACTTTGCCTAAGCTAATGACATTTCGTAGTGAAATGCTCCTTTATGCTACAAGAGTGGCACACTATATCAGCTTTTTCTTTGAATAAGCTTGACCTTTCTGTATCTTGGCCTTCGCACTTTGGTTTTCTTTCCACCTTCGCTACCCCATTAATATCTCGCGGGTGCTCTCATAGAGAAGAGCCATTCCTACAAGACTCCCAAAAGTAGCCTCTATTGGGATACGACTACGCAATGAATCTTTAATCGATGCTTTATGACCTTCGACAAACTTTTTTGCCTTCCTCAATGGAGTACTAGCCATTTCAAACCTAAATTTAGCCAAAAGGAAAAATCGGCTAAAATACTCCATCACCGACAAGCTATTTTTATTACTAATGAATGAAACACTCAAATTGCACATCCCTTTTGATCTTAGAATTAAACCAAGACTTAAAGCGATGTCTAGAATTAATCCAAGTCATGGCCTGCCTGTTAACGTCCTCTACTACTATGGCTTACCAAGTCAAAGCCTTTCCCACAAGATGATGGGTAGCAATCACCCTCTTGATAACACCTTATGGGCCCATATTTGTGCAAGCCCTCTCATATGAATGTATCCAAGCCTATACCTTAGCAATAGTCTCATGACACAAATATGACTTTCGGCCAAGGCTAAGGAAATCCCGACATAGCTTTGGAGAGTCTAAAGCTGATGGAGTAGGCAATACTAGTGCCCCAAGGGCTACACCACCACCAATACCTGTCGTGGCTTCTAAAATGTCTATGGTGGAACATCCCATATGATATCTAAATAGTCTCTGAACCAACCAGGCATCTCAAACTACCTATTAACAATTGCTTATGTACCCTGTCTGCTCATTAATAGCGACGAAGATGCCTTAGCAACTAGAAATAGAGACAAATCAAAGTTTAGAAGGCAAGTGGGGTGTGCATTATTATATAGTAAAAACATATAAGTATGCTCTCTCATTGTATCTTCTTCTACCAGATTGTTTAACTCAAACAGGTCTACTTAGTCTTGAGTGTTGAGCCTAAGCTCTGATAATAAATGTAACAACATGTCCTTCATAATACCTAAATCAACATCAAATAACGATGTTTGACTTCCAAATACCACAAAAGATAGTTTGTCGGGGTAAAATTAAGACAAAACACTATAACCAAGGCATATCGATAGAATCCCATAATGGAATTATATCATATAATAGAATGAATATACATGAATGGAAATAGATAACAATATATAAATGACTGCACTAGTAGAAAATAACTGATGAATAAATATCAATACAGAAAGTTGGAATAAAATATATGATACGATAAGTCTCGTATATATAAATTAACATGTCTATCATGTATTGCTACAATACCAAGTAGACATATCCAAAGTATCGATATCGCGCCTCCAACATGCTCCATCTAACCCACTCTGGTAGCGTATCCTCAAAAGCACCTGACTCCTAAACTACTCAATCGAGTACCCGAGAGTTATCATGACATAAACGGACCAAGACAAAACGTGGGTCGGATATAAAGCCTAGTGTGAAAAGAACTATCTCAAAATACTGTATATCAAACTATATAAAATAAATAGGAAATAACAAAAGGACAGCCATCCCTCTTCACAAACGTGGCTCAAGGATAATCTGGACTGCCCATAACCAAGCAAAGTAAACTCATCCCAAAGATAGGGAATCATAGCATAACCTACTCTTCTCCTGTAATTAACGAGTTAGCACAACTAATATAATGTGACAGCCACATAATGGTATACTATTATAAAGAAAACCCAATATATAAATATAGGGTAATATAGATATCCTAATATAATTCTATCATGAAATACTCGATAATAACATTAACCAACTAGTATAACATGCATAATATAACAAAAAACAACAAATAAAGAGTATTAATTTATACTCATCATTGTTGATGCATACGCAATATAATGATAAACAACAAATAAAGAATATTAATTGATACTCGTCGTTGCTGATGAGTGGAGTTCACTATGGACATCTAACGTGCTCCAAATTATTATGATCCAATAATTTTAGTCGAGGGGCCAAAATAAATAAAGTTAGTATCTAATTGTACCATAGACCTCAAGCCACATCTAGCATTGATGGAACTTGTGTAGGTCTTACCGTACCCCTGTATCGAGCATAAGTGATAAATGACCTAATCTAGATATTTGGAACCTATGTGGATCTCATTGTACCCTTATATCGAGCATTAGTGATATATAATCCACACGTAGATTATTGTCATTATCTTCTTCTCTTAATCATCATGGATTTCTTAACACATTTGCATAATGCCTCTATGAAAGAGACGGACGAGCGTATCCCATATAATATGCTATCTGGGCCATTAAAGAGCACAAATGCCGTATAGATATATACACACATCAAAAATAACATCACATAATCATATACTTGTATGAAGAATGAAGATCGAAATATCATCATCATTTATCTACACGGATGACCACTATTATAAGACTAATAATACATACGAGCACTAATATAAGGCCAGTATAATGCATGGTCACTAACATAATACCAATACCATTCATCAAAGCATGCATATCCCAAGGTCGAAACCAAGAGGTATAGACTAACTCTGCTTAAGCGTACATGCTGATAGACATGACCGTGCAACCAATTGTCATAATAATCGCATATCTAACCATTCCTTGATCATTATGGATCACACAAGCATCACTCATATAAGCATCCAAATCCCGAGCTTTTCTTTGCTTTCCACACTCCCTAGTAAACCATAGTCTTTCCAAAGTCATGCCAAAGCCTCACGCTGAACCGCACCCAAAACATATGAGAAAATCCCCATTATCTTACACATTACCAAAGCTTAATGTCTAGGCCTACACCCTATTAGTGCACTAGTGGGATAGCCACCGGTGAATCGTTGGTAGCTTACACAAGGTAGTAAGCCTGGGTAGGTACCTCATGTGCCACTCTGACCATAGATACGAGCATTATTTCCTCTGTTTCTTCACTCGATGAGTCGTCTAACTCCTCTAGCCTACTTCCACCACATCGGACCTGTTATGGAGTCTATTGGTTAATATTTTGGAAGTGGTTCCAAATGTATTCGAAAACCAATTTTGATACATAATCCACTCTCTTACGCATAGAGTTTCACACAGTTCTTTCAACCTGGTTTTGTAACAACCCATATTTTAACAACATGATATTCAAATAATTTATTTAAATATTGAATTATTATTAATGTAAGCTCCAAAATCAATTTTTTTACATACGGTCAAATTATGATTGGAGACCACTTTCATTAAGTCAGGATCAACGTCGCCAATTAAAATGAGTATAAATATCACTATATGTAGAGTCATGGTATTTTTATGATTTACATATTATTGTATGTATTTTGTAAGAATACATGCATAGTGAAGTCCAGTGGGATCTCGACAGATAGCTCACATTTTTGGGATGAGGTTTTATTATGAAATGTAAGGTTAAGGGATTTTTGGGGTCGGCAATCTTATAGCCAAAATGACCTTAAAATGCATGGTACTATCATCCTGGAGTGTTGTCTCAGGTAGGAATGAAATTTATACCATCGGGACTGAAAAAATAAGGTGATGTGCGCTGCCGAGTTTCATGGCGATCCGATGTGTTGTGCGGTCGTACAGCTCAAAATGTGTAGCGATTTGTTTGAGAAATGAAATAATATATATACACCCTTCCCCTTAAAAATATCCACTTTTCATCTTTATCCCCTTTTTATTTTTTCTCATGCTCTTTTCTACCTTAAGCCGCCTCCTTTATGGAATTAATTTAGGAGCTACGTCTACGAAAATTGACAAGGGCGGATATATTGAACTTGTGGAGAGGAGGAAACTACAATGGTAGGTGCGGCTTTGCTTTACCAAGCATTATCCCTCTTGCCATTGATTAAGGTTCAACATTCTCGAAGAAAGAAGGGGTCTTTGGCAAAACGAAGGATACCATTGCATTTCTCATCGTGACGCACGCCTTTCTACACCATCATCTGGAATTCCAATCATCATTAGGAAATTGCATCATTTAGAGACTACATACATTAGGTTAGTTTTGATTTTCTTGGCATGTGCAGGTGTGTTATAGAGAGCACACAAAGAGGGACGCATATGAATCAATCGTTTGATGATTTGTCGAGGAATAAGGGAGAATTGGTGGAAGGAACTATGCATGGTATGGGTAAATGCATGCATATTTGTGTAGGCATGTTAGGAAGAAGGGAAGATGAATTAGAGAGGTAATTAGTTGTTAATTATAATTAATTAATACAGTGATCATCTTGTTTTGTACTTAATTCATATCTCTTGCATACAAGGTCCAATCGAGATGCGGGTCTTCGCCGTTGCACTCGTAATGAGATTATTTACGACATGGTATGAGCTTGAAATAGATTCAGACACTTAGGAATTTTTAGTTCATGTGAGTGAAATTATAGCCATGAATTTACATTTTGGTATAAATCCCTGAAATTATATATATTGAAAAGTATTACATAGAAGAGGTAAAGTAATATATATATATATATATATAAAAGCAATTACTTCCCCATTTGATTAGATTGGATTGGATTGGTTTATATAGATATTTAGGATAATTGATTAGGATCCCGTATATATACATATACATATATATATATATATGTATGTATGTGTGTGTGTATGGGCAAGGATCTGCTACAACAATTTGGCTACACCTCAATTCCTCTTTATTTCCACCGCAAATTCTAATTTAAATAATAGTACTTTCTCTCTCTTCCCACTAACTATATTATTTAAATTGAAACTTGTGATGGAAATCAAGGAGGAATTTAGGTGTAGTCAAATTGAGGTATAACTGAACCTCGCCTTATGTATATATTTTCTGAAAACATGTGTGTGTGTGTGTATCTGTGTGTATGTTTGTATTCTATTCATTGCAAATACAGTTAGATGGAATCGATATTTATTTATAACATGATTATAAATTAATTAAACTCTAATTTGTGGTTAAATTAATGATAGGGATACTATTATATATTTTATTACCAATATTCGAGATAATTGATTGAGATCCCGTATATATAAATATTGCGTTCCATTCGTATTGAATAGAATTAGATGGAGTCCGGATTAATTTATAACATGGTTATAAATTAATTAGAACTCTATTTTGTAGTTATATTAGTGATAGAAATATTATTATATATTTTTCTAATCAAGAATTAAAAGTATGACCTTTAAAATAAGCCGTAAGGCTAAAATAATTGTTTAGGCAAGTTAAACGTATATTAAAATGGCTTTGAAGTTTATTTAGCCTTGGTATTAGTTTATTATGGTGTAATTCAATAATTAACTAAATGGTGAATTGTTATAAAGGTGACTTGAAAATTTAGAAATTCCAAAAGAAGTATTGTATTATTAAATTGGGTTTAATTAATGTTATAAAATGGTTATTTAACTTTAGACCCTAAGGAATGGTTTACGATGTATGTATATGTACTATACATGACCTATATAATATTTAAGACCTTATTAATAGATAAACTTTATTTTAATAGAAGAATTAAGTGATATTAAGCTATAGCAGGTTTGGTTCGGTGAGATTTTTTTTTAAATAAGTGCAAACTTCTATAAAATAATACAAAGAAGATATAATTATTTGATTAGTTACTTAAGATGCATTATTGTTGAATTGTATATGTGATTATATGTGTGAATTGTTATTGATATTAATATGATAGATTTGTTACTTTGATTTTGTATTGCCTTAGTTTATATAAATGTGCAGGATATGTGTTTATTATTCCATATAGTTGGATTGGTTATATATATACATACCTGCATATAATTTATGTGATTTACATATCTCTATATGTATAAATATAGTCTTGGTATGTCTGAAATAGGGCTACTGGGAGATGCATGTAATATTATATATATATATATATATACTGATATGCGATTGACATGTTTATACATAGTTCAGTCTGGCTTAGGGCTACCGATTGGTAAAAAAAGGCATCTATTGTACCATTAGGACGCACGACCTATAGATGCGATTTCAGAACAGGAGTGGAGATAGATTGAGATGCCAGTTTACAGTAGGTCATATATTATTCCGTAGTACTCTTCGGTGCTGCGATAGGACATATACGCCAACTTCTTTTGTAACAATCCATAATTTTGTAAATATTTTTAATTAATTTTTATTTTGAAAACTTTTTTTAAATCATTTAAAATTGAATATTTAGAATTTTCCAATGTAAGTTTGGGATTTGTTTGTAATTCATTTTCCAAATACAATAAAATAAATATTGTCTGAAATTTTATATTTTGGTCAACTGAAAGTCAAAGTTTGACCACAGTTGAAAATTTTTAATTTTGAATTTTAAATTTCTAATCTTTTTATTTGAAGCTGGATATGATTCTGATATCCATTCTGCTTTTCGTTTCATTAAATTCTGATCTATACTTTTTAAAATGGATAAAATACAACGTTTTACATGCAATTAATTTCTGTATTTTATTTTATATTTTCCTATGTCCATCTCTTTATTTTATTTCTCTATTTTATTAGTCTAGACTTTTACGTTGTTTATTGGATTTTACTTGTTTATATCTTTTTATAAATGGCTTGAGAAAATCAAGGAGACATAGGTTACATTGTTTTAAATTCTTGCCTTTTGTTTTCCTTGCATTTACACTCCATAGCCGTTCACTCTTGTCTTTCATGGCCGTGTATTCCTATCCCAATCACGTACAAGAATATTTCATTCTCATCTCAATATCCTCATTTTCATTTGCATTTAAGAATAAAATATATGCAAGATTCTTTTCCTTTAATACAAGGTGTGACTTTTCCTTTTCTTACCATTCAAACTCTTGCCTTTTATTTGCCTAGCCTCTTTATTGCTTTTCTAGCCGTTCACCATTTTTAGCCATGAATTTCTCTTATCAATTCACGTACAAAACTCCTCAAATATCTCATTTCCTCATTTGCTTTCTCCTGGAAAAAAATATTGCAAGTTTCCATGGCTTCTCCTCTCTCTCTTCCTCCTTTTCTTTTATTTTCTTTTGTTCTTCTTCCTCCTATACTCGGCCACTCCACCTATATTTCCGACCACCATCTCTCCACCTCCTCCATGACCGACCATCACCTCTACATCACCTCCTCCAATCATGGCCGTGACCCCCAGATCTAGATCCACCACCAAAACTTGACCAAAACCATCACAAGCCTTTCATTGTTACACTTCCCCCTTTATTAGCCTCGGCCACCCTTGTTCCACCACCCCGTACATGCCATGCCATGACCAAACACCCCTTGCCGTAACCAGTTGACCAAGATCCAACCCAAGCCGAGCCCCTTTGCACCATGGCCGAACCAATTGGACCCAAACCCATTGACCTTTAGCCTTCCATGCATTTGTAACTTCCATCTCTTCATATTCCAAACCATAGCCGTGCATACGTGCCTTGAATCCAACCATGGCCGAGCCTAGCTTGCCTCTAAACATCATGGCCGAGCCATGTAGTGATGTGGTCGAGCCTATTCCTACGGTGGCCGAGCCTACTTGTATAGGTGAAGCCATTTTATCTCACCTTGATTCATATTTTTCCATTGTTTTAATTTATATTCTTTTGTATTGAATCATACACTTATAATTGTTGTAATTGTTTGTGTACAAGATTTGGATCTTGACTCTTCATCCATTCAAATCTATTCGTGCTTTGTCGTGCTTTTCAAAGTATAGTTGTGTGTTTCAAATTGTCATCTCTAACTCTAAAAGGTGAGTTTACCACTCTCGACATTCGTACTTATATAATTGTGAAACAATGACATGTGAAT
The DNA here is from genome assembly GCA_030737815.1 of Allium fistulosum. Taxonomy (NCBI): domain Eukaryota; kingdom Viridiplantae; phylum Streptophyta; class Magnoliopsida; order Asparagales; family Amaryllidaceae; genus Allium; species Allium fistulosum. The sequence continues at coordinate 344,046,746 of CM060904.1, forward strand.
TGTAGAAATTAATATGATATGCTCATATATGCCTGTGATGTGATTATATGATGTTATATACTGCTTATATATTTGTTACATCACCTGATATGATATTATATGCTCAACTGTTATTTTATTTTCTGTATCTCACACTGCAAGTTCCCTTTTCACTATGGGTTGAAATGATACATACCCGAACAGACTTTAGAATAAGGAAAAATCATTATGAGCTGAAATGATAGGCTCGAGTGATTTTTATTTATTTTATTGGACTTGGGATTGCGGGTTTGAAATGATAGAACTCGGATTTTTCTTTTTAAATTACGGATTGAAACGATACATATCTGTATCACTTGACCTAGGCTAGAAAATATTATACAGACCCGTGGTTTATTTTAAATAATAGTTTTCTGAAATTTTAAGTCTTTTGAAATATTAAATATATTTGATTTTGAACTTAAGTTTGATATAATAATTTTCTGTAAATTTTAAGTATTTTGAAATCTTAAAAATATGTGATTTTGAACTTAAGTTTGACATAATAGTTTTTTGAAATTTTTTGAGTATTTGGAATTTAAAAGTTTATGAGATTTTAACTTAAATGGGATTTAAATGATTAAAATAAATTTATGGTGATTTTCTATAAGTTAAAATTGTATGAATGAAGTAATGATAAAAATGTAAATTTTGATTTGACTTAATAATTGAAAATTTAGTGTTAAATGGAATTTTAAGCTTGACTTAGTGATAAGAATATTTTATTTATGAAATGGGTATTTTAACTAAAGCATTAAGTTAGTTGTTAAAATAAAAGTTAAGTAAATTAACGTATTTTGACTTGATAAATGAATTATAATTTAAATTGGATATTGGTTAAATAAATGTTATTTTATTTAAAAATTATAAGTTAAGTAATATCCAAATAAATAATTTTGAAAAGTGAAATAAGTTTGATAAGTTAAAAATGGGAAAAGTTGAAGATATATTGTTTTTAAATTGTTATAGTAAAAACTTATAATAGTATTTGTAGCATTTCTGAAATGCTATGGGTTTCAGGTAACATTCTATAAGTGCTACCGTTGCTGAAATTAAACTGTTTTGTAATACTAATATATCTACTACAGCAGTTTATAAGTGCTGATGTTTCTGAAATTAAACTAAGTTCTGAAATACTAAAATACTTACTGTAGCACTTTATAAGTGCTGTTGTTTTTGAAAATGGACTGTTTTGCAACACTAATATACCTACTGTAGAACTTTATAAGTGCCGTTGTTTTGAATTTGACAATGTTTTTGAAATGTTAATATATTTACCGTAACACTTTATAAGTGCCGTTGTGGCTAAAATTTCAATGAACTTTGGAAATGAATATTATTTTGGAAGATTTTGACATTGAATTTAAATGGTTTAAATGAATATGTTTTGAGGTGAAATATAAACCATTTTTTTTTGAATTTATAAGTTAATACAATGTTTTCGAAATTGGTATAATTGAACGAATGAACTTAATAATGCTATAACTTTGGTAATGAATATTATTTTTAAGGGTGTTATGATTTTTCTAAATATTATGATTTCCAAATGATAACATTTTAAAATTGATATGGTTTCAAAGTGTTTGGTTTCAAAGGTGTTATAACTTTGAAAGTACTATGATTTTGGAAATGAATTTATTTGAAATAGTATTTAATTAAGAATTTTCTTTGAATATATTGATTTGCAATTGAAGATTTAGGGATATGACCTTATAACATGGTTTTGGTTTAAGATGAATTAAAAAGGAATATTTCAAGTTTAAATAAATTGAAAGAAATATTCAGTGATTGGAAATTTGGGTTTGTTCAAATGATATTTTGGTTTTGGAGTATAATCTAGTTTTGAATATGATATTTTGGTTTTGAAGTATAAACTAGTTTTGAAATGGATATGATATTTTGGTTTTGAAGTATAAACTAGTTTTGAAATGGATATGATATTTTGGTTTTGAAGTATAAACTAGTTTGAAATGGATATGATATTTTGTTTTGAGGTATAAATTATTTCGAAATAAATATCCATGGGTTATAATAACGATTGGTTGGCAAAGAGACCGGGATCGGATATGGGCGTACTCTCTATCGATACCGAAAACCACTTTGACAACCGTGTACGCGGTGGAGATTCCAAAATGAAGTAGGATGGTAGCAATGCTCCTATTGAGGTATGAACGTGGACCCGACTCCCGTGAGTTGGCTTAAGGTGGCTAAAACAGGAGCGATCTCGGGCCAATGAGGAAGCACCTCTGATCGGAAACATTTCTTCGATACCATTCTATTACTTTGTGATTTATTTGGTGGCCACCCTTCGATTTTGATTTGGGAGTGCGAGGTGGGCGGTAGTGGCTGCTATGCGTTTCCACCAGCCCGTGTGCGTAATTGGTATATCTACCCTGGCATTGCCTCGTTGTGCCGTGTCACCTACCATAGCGAGCTTTACTACGAGTTTGATTTGTGTCGTACCTATGGAGTATCTTCTTGTAGCCTCCGGATATGGAGGTACGCAGGTACTGTATAGACTACTGGCACTATTTATGTGTTAAGGTGGAAAATGTAAAGCCTTAACGCTATTTAAAAGTAAGTTTATTTTACTATTAGACATTATTATAATAGCGAATATTACTACATAGTAAATAGTTTAACGGATCCTTAGAGGATGGGCGATCCTAGCATCCTTTAAGTCACTTGTACTTTTCTATTACAGTTCACTTGAGTTGGTTTACATTGTATAAGTATGTATGTCCTGACTCGAGTGTTTTGTGTTTTGCTTTACGCTCGGGTCAGACTGAGTGATACAACATTCGAGACTCACCTTGGAGTTGGAGCTTTTCTTGGAGATCCAGCTATCTATTTCGCTTTCAGTTATCCAGTTGATTCCAGTGATGTATTCTGATTTTTAATTGATTATCATATTGAGACTTCTGTTGTATCTTGTTACTTCTGTTGTATCTTGTTAACTCTGATGTATATATATAGTAGCTTCATGAACTACTATTTCTTGCTTCCGTTGCATTGTTATGTTACTCTGTGTCTGTGATCTGTGATCTATTTACTATGTATGATGAGTTTGCCAAATTTATATTTACAATTCGGTATTTTGAGCAATTCAAGTCCGACATGTGCGGATGCGAATGGTTGAAAATATCGGGTCGTTACATCTTTTGAGGTGTTGGTTTTCAAGAAAGTCTACAACATAGTTTTGACTCTCCATAGTTCTCTTTGGTAGCTAATAGCAATTCTACGCGATTTATCAGTATGCAATTAAAGCGTATGCATAGTTCGGTATGCTCGACTTTGGGTTACCGAATAGTGGATGAAATATGTTATATATATATATGTTGTTCAAGTGATTTATATATATGGTTATAGATGAATGGTTTGGACTTAGTGTAGAGCTTGCTTTGTTGTTGCTTGTATTTTACAAGTGTGCTTGTTGTTTTTGATGGTAACATGTTTGTCAGAAATGTCCGTTACATTAAAGATGCTTATTGTATTAAATGTGTTTGTTGTATAGTTAGTTGTAACATATTTACTTGAGATGCTTGTTGCATTGTTTGATATAGCATATTTATTTGAGACGACTGCTAATATAACATGCTTAAATCCATGGTTTAATGTAGCAATTGTGTTTAGTCCACTTTGTTGAGTATATTATTAGGTACATGGAAGCAGTTATGCGTTATTGGGATGCTTATTCACTTGGATTCGCATCTAAATGGCATGCTCTCGCCGTGAAAGAGATACGTATGCTTGTATGTCCACAAAAATTAGATGCCTTGGATATGGGATGCCTTAGGTATGAGATGTGTGTGTGTGTATTGTTTTGATATTTTTTCAAAGCTAGCCGTGCAAAGGAGGTGTTGTCAAATTTTTCCAAAATTAAAGGGGCTTTAGAATCCTAAGGGTTAGGAGTGTATTCCATGCTTGGAATTTTAGTCGGTCGGATTCCATTGTCTTACTTAAGAAATTTTGATGAAGAAATTCTTTTAAAGTGGGAGAATGTATCAACCCACATTTTAAAGACTGGATATTTAAATAATTTATTTAAATATTGAATCGTTAATTAATGAAAGGTCCAAAATCTTATTTTTTGCATATGGTCGAATTAGGGCTCAAGACCACTTCTGGTTAGTCCGGATCAACATTGCGAATTAAAACGAGTATAAATATCGCTATATTTAAAGTCATGATATTTTTACGATTTATGTGTTATTGTGTGTATTTTATAACAATACGTAAGTAGTCGAGTCCAGTGGGATCTCGATTGACAGCTTGTATTTTTGGGATTAGGATATTATTATAAGACGTAAGGTTGAGGATTTTTGGAATGGGAAATCGGATGGCCAAAATGACATTGAAATGTACAGAATTATCATTTCGGCGTATTATCTCGGATAGCAAAAAATTTATACCATCAGGACTGAAAAAATGAGTTGATTTGCGCCGACGAGTTTTATGGCAATCCGATGTGCTGTGTGGTCATACAAGCTCACAACGTGTGGCGATTTATTTGATAATACACACACATATACATACATACATATACATACATACATACATATATGTATGTATGTATATACATACATATATTACTATATATATACTCTACCCCTTGAAAATATCTACTTTTCTTCTTCATCCCTGTTTCATTTTTTCTCCTGATCCTTTCTAGCTTAAGCCAACACCTTCATGGAATTAATTCAGGAGCTACAATCTATGAAAATTGACGAGGCTGGATCCATTAGACTTGAGGAGAGGAGGGTACCAGTGGTAGGTGCGACACTAGTTGGTTGCACACCGTCCATCTTGCCGTTGATTAGGGTTCAACTTTGTTAGAGACAGAAGGGGTCTTGGGCGAAACAAAGGGTACCATCGTGTTTCTCACCACGACGCATGCCTTTCTAAGCCTTCTCCTAGATCTTTGGTCATCGTTGGATAATCACGTCATTTGGAGGCGGTAGAGGGCTCATTAAGTTAGCTTTTGATTGGCTTGGCCGAGATTGGGATGTGCGGGTATGTTGTGGAGAGAATGCAAAGAGGGACATGTAGGAACCGACCGTTGGATGTTTTATCGAGGAATGTAGGAGAATTAGTGGAAGGAAGTGTGCATGATTTGGGTAAAACGCATGCATGTTTGTGCAGGTGTGCTAGGGGGGAAGATGAATTAGTGAGGTATTTGTTAATTATAATTAATTAATAAATTGATTATCAAGTTTTGTATTTAATTCGTATCTTTTGCATACGAGGTCCAATTGAGACGCTGTATTCACCGTTGCACTCATGGTGTGATTATCTATGACATGTTATGGGCTTGGACTGGATTCAGACACTATGGAATTTTTCGTTCTTGTGAGCGGAATTATAACCATGAATTATATTTTAGTATGAATCTCCAAAATTATATATATTGAAAAGAATTACCTATAAGAGGTAGAATTATATATATATATATGTATGTATGTATATGTATGTATGTGTGCATGTATGTATGTATGTGTGCATGTAAAAGCAGGCTGAGTTCAAAAATTGCATGGTGGTGGCTGGGTTGGTCAAACCTATCCATAGTGGCATGAAATGCACATGTGCAAAAAAATTCTTGTAAGTTAGATGGGGTGTTAATAAACTCAGATTGCAAGAACATGTTTTCAAATATTAAAGCTAACATTCTGCCTAATTATACAAGTGACCATAGTCCACTAAATATTTTGGTGGTAGGAAATTCTTCTTCTAAAAAAGGGAAGCCATTTAGATATGCTAATGAATGGTACTTGTGTGAAGGATATAATGAAGCGGTTAATTTTGGTGCGTGTGAACAAGTTAAACGCCGCTACTTTTATAAATTAAATTACATGCTCAAAATAGTTAAACAAAGATTGAAAGAGAGGAATAAAAGCATACCAAAAGACCATGATAATATTTTAAAACTAAAATAGGCATGTGAGGACTATTTATACAAGATAGATGAGGGACCCCCTGATGATGAAATCTAGAAACAATATTATCTAGCATAAGAACAACTCAAAGAAGTCTTGAAGGTGAAATCTATATAGTTAAAACAAAAGGCTAAAGGGAAGTGGATAACTAAAGGAGATGAGTGCACTAAATTTTTCTTATACTAAGATGTTTATCAAGAGAAATACTAACAATAATTTTCAATGTTTTAATCAGGTTAGTATGGCATGTAATAATTTTCAAGTCACTGAGGATGAAGCTATAATGTACTGCAGTGCACTATATAGTGGGCATAGTGAATCAAGCTTACCTCATGTGGAATTTAGAAAGCTGATAAATTCAGTGGCAGTAGGATGCTGCGCTGAAGGGTTACAAAAATAGAAGTTTGGGAGGCCTTGAAGACCATTCACGGCAACTCCAATCCCGGGCTAGATGGCCTGGGATCCGACTTCTTCAAGGGGCACTGGGTAGACCTGAAAAATCACATTGTATTAGTTATAGAAGGGTCTTTTCGAACATGAAATTTTAAAAATAAATAAATCACACGTTCATTTTCGTTATCCTAACAAATTATAAACCTTCCAAGATAGAAAATTATAGGCCTATTGCATGCTATAATGTCATATATAAGACCGTGTGCGAAGTTATTAGTAATAGATGAAGAAAATCTTACCAAACATCATTGTAGAATGTCAAAGTGCATTTATCAAAGGAAGAAGTATATCTATAAATTTTCTAATGGCACATGAACTAATCATAAATTTTAATATAAAAAAAGGTGCTGACAAGTTGTGGTTAAAGGTTGACCTCCACAAGGCATATGAAAAGATAAATAACAATTTATCCTATACATGCTCAAATGTATGCGGTTCCTAATTAAAGTTATTGAGCTGATTAGTGATTATATTACCACTCCTACTTTTTCAATTCTGGTGAATGGAATTCCCAAAAGACGCATTAGCAGTAACCGTGGAATTATGCAAGGAGATCCTCTATTTCCTTACCTATTTGCGATTGCAATGGAGTTTTTTACTCTCTAAATGGAGTTAGCGAGCCACAACAAGCTATTCCAGAAAATACACAATTCCCAACCTAGAGTGAGCCACCTTTTATATGCTGATGACTTGATCATTTTCATAAAATCAAGTAATGAAGTAGTAGAAGCCATTAAGGATATTTTTAAAATTTTGAAGATAAAGTGGGTCTCAAAGTCAATGAACCCAAAACAAAATATTATTTTAATAAATTTTGCAGGAATAAGTCAGAAGTTCTAAATATCTTGGGACTTAAGGAAGGGGAGTTACTGATAAATACTTGAGACTTCCTCTCTCTTCCAACAAAATAACAAACAAACAGTGTGTGGAATTAATTGCAAAAATCAAAGACAAACTTCAAGGGTGGAGTTCGAGATTATTATCATTTGCTAGAAGGATTAAACTAGTACACATAGTAATTTCGATAAAGGTGAATTTCGGGCTTTAAATCTTTCATTTACCAGATGCTTCAATTGACAATATAGTAAAGGTGTGTATTGATTTTATATGGAAAGGTGGTCTCTATAAAATTAAATATCATGATTTTTATCGACCTAAGAAAGAAGGAGGGGTGGGTCTTAGGAATTTGAGAGGCATGAGATATGTGTTCACCATGAAACAAGGATGGAAAATTATTAATTCTTATTTCTTGTGGGCAAGATGGATGAGACAGATGTATATTAAGGATAATTTCTGCTAAATAGCTGTGGATAATAATCCTTCTCCTACATGGAAAGCTATCATCAAAACAAGAAATAAATTGGCTGAAAATTATACTAGATTGATAGCTTAAGGAAGAGAAATAGACTCGTGGAAGGATCCTTGGCTAAATGGTAAGTCACTAATTGATACTTTGGGTTAAGATACCTTCCCTACATATGGCCATCCAAACAGGATGGTAGAAGCAATCATTCAAAACAATACATGGAACTGCAAATCTATACCTTGTAGCATGGACCAAAAAAGACAAATTGAATACATGCCTCTACACTTTAATAAAGAAACTGAAATTTTAAATTAGAAGCAAACTGCAAAAGATTTTACAACCAAATCTGCTTAGGAAGCAACAAGAAGAAAAGATCTAAAGGTTAAGTGAAGTAAAATTGTTTGGGATAAGGTGAATAGCTCTAAAATGTCATTAACTACGTATAAAGCAGTATTGGGTGGACTCCCAACTAGGGATAGATTGGCAAAATGGGGTATCACGAATGAGAAAGTTTGTGTTTTGTGTAATAAAGAAGACGAAAATCACATGCATTTATTTCTTTAAGTGCGAATACTCATAAAAAACTTTTGGAAAATCATAAAATTGTGGCAAACATTAGAAATTCGAGCTCTAATCTATAGGAAATTGTAGAATACCTGGCTAGCAGTAGAAAATCTACAAACTTTGAAACCAAACTGTGCAAAATTGCCTTGACAGTCGCTGGTTGAATATTTGGAAGGAACCGAACCATTGAGTTTTCCAAAGATCAGAAAGAAACATCAAGGAAGCAAGAAAATTAGCTATAATGGACATAAGATTGGTAACAGAACGAATTAAAGGAAAATATCTTAAAAGCAGCTCGGGATCAGTAGAAGACGAGTTTGTAGTAGCGGATTGGAAGTTGCAAGAGGCACGAAGCCAAGGTACAACCTTTCATTGTTCTCGGTTGCCATTATCCAGAATGAGGAAGCAAGAGAGAATATAGCAGATCTAGAAAGTAGTAGTTTAATTATGTTTGATGTAAAAGCAAACTTATGTAACTATTCGAGTTATATTGTGGTTTTGGGCCGAGCATTCTCATGGGCAGAAAAGTCTTAATAAAGTTTTACCCATTTTCAAAAAAAATAAAAAAGCAATTACTTTCCCATTTGATTGGATTGGATTAGTTTGAGTAGATATTCGGGATAATTGATTAAGATCCCGTGTATATATTGTTGTTCTATTCGTATCGAATAGAGTTAGATAGAGTTGATATTAATTAATAATATGGTTATAAATTAATTAAACTTTAATTGTGGTTGAATTAACGATAGCGATATTATTATATATTTTACTACTAATATTTGGGATAATTGATTGAGATCATGTATAATAAATACCGTGTTCAATTTGTATTGAATAGAATTAGATGGAGTTGGATTAATTTATGACATGGTTATAAATTAATTAAAACTCTATTTTGTAGTTATATTAGTGATAGAAATATTGTTATATATTTTACTACTGATCAAAAGTTAAAAGTGTGATCTTTAAAATAAGTTATAATGATAAAATAATAGTTTAGGCGGGTTAAATGTACGTTAAAATGGCTTCGAATTTTATCTACCCTTGGTATTAGTTTATTATGGTGTAATTCAATAATTAACTAACGGGTAAATTTTTATAAAGGTGATTTGAAAGTTAGAAATTCCAAAAGAAGTATTGTATTATTTGATAGGGTTTGATTAAGGTTATAAAATGATTTATTTAACTTTAGACTCTAAAAGATGGTTTGTGATACACACACACATGAGCTATATAATATTTTGAGACCTTAATAATTGCTAAACTTGATTTTAATAGAAGAATTAAGCAATATTAAGCTACAATAGGATTGATTCGGTGAGAATGTTATTTTTTAAAATAATTTGGGAACTTCTATAAAATAATGCGAAGACGATATAATTGTTAGATTGGTTACTTTAGTAAGATGTAATTTTATTGAATTGTTCATATGATTATTTGCATGAATTGTTATTGAGATGATAGATTTATTATTTTGGTTGTATATTTTCTTCTAGTATATAAATGTACATGATATGTGTTTATTGTTCCATATAGTTGGACTATTTATACACGCACACACTATTGCGCACAGTTTATGTGATTTATATATGTCTATATGTATAAATATAGTACTGGTATGTCCGACTTGAGGCTACTGGGAGATGCACAGAATATTATATATATATGTGTATGTATGTATGTATGTATGTATGTATGTATGTATGTATGTATGTATGTATATAAGGACCTATGCTTTAAAGCATTTATACATAGTTTCGGTCCATCTTAGGGTTACGATTGGTAAAAGGAATTATTGTACCATTGGGACACACGACCTATATAACAACCCATACTTTAATAGGCCCAAATTTCAATAAAAATCAAAATCCATGTCCTTCAGAGCATGGATCGTTGGATTTGGTACATGCAAATAAGCATGAGCAATTATCAGAGAATAATAAAACTATAAACTCACAGCGGAAACAATAATAGGATAAATACTGATTATGGCTACTACGTTGGAATTAATGGTATCCTTGGATATCAGATTGCCACATTAGCATCGAGCATGAGAGAAAAGAGGACTTCTTCAACAATCAATCACGTCCAGCTCTAGTGACATGTTCCTATAAACCTTTCCTATGGGTTGTAATGAAGAGGGGGTTAGAACAATGCTCTGGTGATTGGAAAATCTATACGGTGTCAATAACATAAATTTATATTGATTGGTTTCCATTTAATTATTGTGTCTACTATTTTAAGGTTAACCAAATAACCTATTATTGCATACACGATATTCCTACCTAGCATAATTCACTTACATACCCTTCCCAAGGTACAAAATACTGACGTAGGTCTATTTGCCACTTAATACTTCCAAAATATGAAGCGGGCTTCTAGCATCGTCCTTGTTGGTCTATTGGTCCTAGATACCTTTGGCCACTATTTATGGCTTTTTAATATATGATAACCATAACACTAACACATCTATCGTCATTAATGTCTTAGCCATGTGAGAGACAGTATCCAAGCCACTTAATAAGGACTAGGCAGGCCCCTGACCATTTAACACCTATTTATAGGTAGGTCTTTGCAATTTAGTACCTAACCCCAAAGTGGACTCCTTACTGGTACTATCTAGATATTTAATACTTCTTTTTTAAAATAGAGGTGGACCTTATAATCAAACTGTTGCTTAAGACACCAATCCTGAAGCGAGCCCTTCCTAAGATATACACTATCACTCTTAATTATTAATTTGGAATCTCACCAGGTTACTTAATACTTCTTTTTAGGAGAGAGGTGGACCCTACAACCACTTAATACCTCAAACTTGAAGCAAACCCCTCTAGAGATATCCCTCGCCGTACTTTTTGTTTAGGAAAGAGGCAGGCCCTCAAACAACCACTTAATACCTCTAATCCAAAAGTAAGTCATATCCCTTACGTAGTCACGAGTCCTATGATTGGTGATGTCTCACATTAGTAGTAAGTGCACACAACTGCTGGTACCCTCTGAGTGAAAGACAGTCATCCGTCGTGTGACTTTACTGACCTCGCAACAAAAACTATTAAGTCCAAATAACTATCCTAAACATGTACAAAATTTAGGTCATATATCCTAGGTCTTAGTATTATTCCTAGGTTAAACATTGGACTTAGTTTACTAATCCCTTTTTTATTTAAGGCAATATTATTTACCTTAAATACTTAATTACCCATAAATCCCCCTCTAATAATCCGTAAATGACAATTTGTCCATAATAATCCTAACGAACATTTCCTAGGACATTTATGTATAATTACTAATTTCCAATTAGTAACTTTTTATAAATTTTCCATTTTTATCAGTCCATTAATCCGTTTGCATATATTAATTAGAACTCTTAATTCATTCCTCATTTATTTACCAATTAATTGGAGTTACTACCTGGTGTGGCATTTTAATTAATTGCAATCCCCAATTATATTCACATTTATTGTTCATTAATTGGGGTTACAATCTTTTATATCCTATTAATTGTTGGCAACTCTTAATTTTATTATCCATTAATAGGAATTACTACCTTTCCTCATTTCTCCTATTTACTTTCCTATTCTACCTAATAATAAACTATCCTAGCTGAACGTTACGCATAAATAGAGGCTATTGTTTAAATTTACACTTATTTATTAGGGTAATAAATACATATAAACTACCTAATAAATATATGTAAACTACATATTCCTATCCAAATATATTCTAATCATAAATATTGGACTAGAATATTCTTTCCATATTTAATTTGCTAGAATTAGATTCCTTAGGAAGACTTTTTGTTATAATTTACATTAATTAGTTTAAAACAAAAAATAACAAAAGGAAAGATCGACTCGTTTGAAATTACAAGGAATAAATAATTTCTATTTTTATTTGGAATAGACAGTGTAAACTACGGAGAATAAATCTATACTTTACACGTCTCTTCCTTTTTATTTGCATGTATTCCTTATTAAATCAAATGTCATCTTTTTTAATGAAAAGTGGAAAAATAAGCCAATTTATGAAAATCAACGGATGTTCTTTCCATAAATTAAACAATAGAAATCTACAATTCAACATAAAAAGGGCTATATTTAAAATCCTATCAATATTTTACACCCCAAGTACAGATCTGGAAAAAAACTATACATCGTTGTAAATTAAAAATCTTTGGGACTGATTTCTAGATCAAGGTGTAATAATATTTCAAATCAGATCTAAAACAAGAATATGTAAGCAATGGTTTTCTACACTAATTTGAGCATAAAATTCACAAATAAGATAGATTTAGGCATAAAAATCAAACATATGCAAACGGAATAGATTCAAAATCATAAGCAATATATAAATTTCCCACTAACCTTTTTAAAGTGTTTCAAATCTCCAGATATGAAGTAAAACCTTTGATTCAACTCCATTTCCTTCATATTCTAAGAAATATGTATAAAAAGAGTATATACATATATCAAAATTATAGACCTGAGAAGAGATTTAGGGTTGAAGGGAAAGATAGGAATATAAATACAAATATATATATGTATATTACCTCGTTATCGCGTAGTGTTGTTTTGCTCTTCTTCTTCTCTTTGATTTCTATTCTTCTCCAATTTGTATATATACAATTATAAATATTACATTTTATAATTTAGAAAATAACGATTAAGAGAAAATGGCAGAGCTTCGTTGTTTCTTTTAGAAAAATATGAGAAGGAAGAGAGGGTTATGCCTGAATTTATAGACGCTAGAATCAACCACAGCCATTAGATCGAAATATATTAAATCCAGGTCGTTTGGCCTAGGCAAACCCTAGCCGCCGCACATGAAGCGGTCAACTGCTCCAATAGGCAAGTCGACCTGTGGGCCCTAGATAATTTTGTTAATTTCTTATTTTATTTATTTTTGTTTCGGATTCGTTTTTAGTCCATAACTTCTTCTTTTGGACTCCAACCACAAAACTCCAAATATGAAGGTTGCTCAGAATTTCGCCATGAACGTGATGGTGCAAGTTTCGTGGTTCAATTCTATCGTTTGTACAAATTTCATTTTCGGAGATAAATTAACAAAATAAAATAACTAACACCAAATTACGGGGTGTTACATTCTTCCCTCTAAAATGAATTTCATCCCCAAAATTATACCAATGTCTAAGTTATGGTTCTTGCTCGCAATTATCCTAAACTACACAACCAATTAGTATACAACCAATTTTGCAACCAGTGTGCACACGTGCATAGTGTATCACAATATAGAAAATATGCATGCATAATAATTCTGAATCGAAACCTCCTACGAATGAATTTATTTGAAAACTTTTTCAAAAAATATGACGCAAGCAACCTATATATATACTGGCAATTCTAAATGCATGCGGAGTTTGAAAAATCCTTTCACCAAAAATCACCGTACTCCTACGAATAGAAGTATGGTGCAATCAATTTTGCATCCAATTTCCACTCCAAAAATCTAACACATCAAAAAATCGCTTCCGAAACTTTACTCCTATGCCGGAAAAAGAATTTTAGGTAGAGAATTATACATTCTTACCACTCAAATGTTACCATTTCCCGTTGTACAATGGAAATTTCTACGCTGTCCCATATTTACGCCAAATAATCCACACATAAAATGCATAAGGAGGCTTATTTTCAAGTTCTGAAAAAGAATTGAGTCTAAAAATAGACTCGTGCACATTGTCAACAAGGTATGGAAATAGGAATTACAAGAGTAAAACAACACAGTTTTTCCCTTGTTATCGCTTGCGTTTTATCGTATCGTCGATCCTAATACACCACTAAGTTCACAAATTCTAGCTCATTCATCTTCCCTACACCTAACGTGGGGTTTTCAAATTCAAAGGTTTCATAAAAATCTTTCTCACTTTTCAAATTTGTACGTCATTTGAGAAATAAATTCAAAAATATTTAGACATACATTTTCTCTTGAAATCAAATTTTGGACAAAAACTCTTTAAAAAAATTTAAGAGCCAAAAATAACTAAAGCCTAAAACCTTTTTTTCAAAAGAGAAACTTTCTAAAATATTTTTCTTCTCAAAAAATTTGATAGATCAAGCCACAATTCAGTGTAGTCGAAAGACGATTATGCGCTAAGCGCATAGACTAAATTCTAAAATCCTACAACTAAACTTAACCCACAAAACTTGACATTTTACATAAATAAAAACGTCAACACATTTATTATTCAAAATTTTAAGCTTTTAAGGAACATGACCAATAACCCATGATACCAAAATAATTTTACCCCGTCCTTCGTCAAAATTTTCCAACTATTCTAAACTTCCAATCTTATATTGCTTTTACTATTAGTTAAGTGTCTTTATAAGATTTCCATATTAATATTATTTCTTTTCTATGCACAAATAAGAGTGGTTCACATATCCCGAAACAATAACGCAATAAATAAATAACAACATTCTCATAATATCGTGTGTGCATTTTTTAGGAGACAACTAATAGTTGCAACCTAAACGGTCATCCTAAAATAAAAGAACAAATGCTGGAAGGGCAAAGTCAACAACATCATAAATCCTAAAACACCGCCTATGGACTACAAGACATCTCGCTCCATGGTTAGAGCTTGAGCCATTTCCACGACCCCTGAATGGTCATAGCACAGTGGATATACACCAAATCTCGTGATGCTGGCGCTGCTGGTGTTGCTGGTAACTCTAGAATCGCCATCTTCCTAAGGGAGGACCTAATGATGGCAGAAGGAACCTTCTTTTAAACCATCTTTCCATGGAGATTCACCCGCTGCCTAAAGACGAGAGTGGATAGGTGATAGTATGAAAAGTGACTCTATGGAGTGCCAACTCCTTGATCAACAAATTGAATCATATGGGTGCGGATCCAATTGACGGCGATGCTGCCAATAATAGCGTAAGTGGTCTTCCGCATCATGGGATAAATCCTATCATAACGTCACATCTTTGAGATGAAGTTGTGCTAAATGATGGACACAACCAGATGGGCAGTTGAACGTAGATTATCAGTCTTCCAAACACCATTATCATAGGAAAAAATCTAATGTAAAATCTCTACATCGGTCACTTCTAAATCATCCAAGTCTGCATCCTCGATGGAAACCTCTAAAATCTTAACAAGGTTATCATTAGCAAGCTCAATCAGACTCCCTTCACTTCCGAATAATCAAACTGTTGCCTTTATCAAAATTCTATGCTAATAGAGAATCGAAAAGGCAAATGCAATGCGGGTAACATTCCCTCTCAAAGGTCTCGAAGCAGAGGATCGGTGCAAGTCCTACCACGGCAAATAGCTCCTCTAGCCCAAAAGTGGCGAAATTTTCTACTCATTCTGGTCCAGCCAAGCGGCCTCTTGAGAGGTGAGATTAGAATGGCATGAATAAGAACCGTTAGTGCAAAAAGGTGTCTTGGGCTAAGAAGTGGTCGAAGGGAAGAAATAGGGTTTAGATTTGGAGTGGTGTTGGTGCAAAATCAAACGTGTAAAACCCGGTGCGGGGGTGGAGGCGAGGCTGCTGCTCCTAGAGGGAAAAAGGCATCGCCTGGGGGAAGAACAGAGGAGAGAGAGGTTGCTACTTTGGAGGAGGAGGATGAATATTGGGTTCGGTTGGTTAAGGAAGGAGGAACGAAAGAATGCATCAAATGTGACTTTTATAGTTTCGTTCCATGTTCAAGTAGTACCAAACTCGTTAACTGGTAGACCACTCTAGGTTTATCGCTTGGTGGTCAACTTCGAGTCGGGCTTTGAGCATTGGTTGTACTTGGACCCAGTTAGGGTCGGATTGAATAATAATGATCATAATCGTTTCGTGCCGTCTCCTTCGATTTGAAAAATTCCTGTCCTCATCACGGTGGTGTCAAAAACCTACCATCTAGTTCCGAACCATTCTCTAGCAATTCAAAGTACTTCTGGCTTATACTGCTTCAATCATTAGCAATACTAAAAACCCGATATATTCCAACTGCTACTTCCTGCATACTTCGCACATAAATTTTTCTTCCAATAGTTGGTGGGTACAACAACACTTCTAACAACGTACACCAATAAAATTAAATGTCATTCCTATTTTGTCCGTCCCCTAGAAGAGAGAAAATTTTAAAAACTTAGAAAATAAGAAATCACTAGGCTAAATATTTACCTTTTGAAACCCATTTCCAAATTGGAAAACTATATTCTTGCCAAAAATCAAAATCAAGCCTTTACTGATATATATGTACATATAAATATTTAAGGAGTTCAAAACTTACTCCTTTATAAACCAAAAATTTCTTAACACGGCTAAACCTAGTGGTATACGTGTTTCTTGAAAATTAAAATTTAAAAACTTTCCTAAAACAAGATTTCCAGAATAAATCCTTAGGAAAATAATCCTTTGAAAACCCTTTTTATCCAAAATCTAAGGCATTTCCAAAATATATTTTATAAAACCTCTCTCATGGGTTTAGACTAAGGAATTAACTTCAATTCTATAAATAAAAATCCGGTTTTCCATTTAAGGATGCTCGATGGACATTCCCTTGTGAAAACTAGTTTCTGGATGTTTGCGACATACAGAATTCAATTTACCACTTATCTGGAATAATTGTGTATCTTTAACTACAAGTCATCATCAAAATCCAAAATCATTAGGCAGCTAGATCTCAACCATCAAGTCGAACACTCTCCAATCACCAGGATTCTACCATATGTCGTATTCATGCTCTTTATCAATAGTGCCATACGTATCTCCAACATTCCGTGGTGCAATTCGAAGTTGGCATGAAAATATTAACTCTAAGATATTTCCAACCCATAATTGCTTTGACGGTTCCTACGAAGTGGAACTACAACTACTTCTATAGTCGAGATTTGTAGAGTCTAGCATAAAAATAAAATAATACTAGATAAGAAAGTATGAATATGTTATCTTAAATTATCCTAATTCCTCTGATCTACTAGCTTAGACTCTGATACCAAATGTAATAACCCATATTTTAATGGGTCCAGATTTCAACAAAAATCAAAACCCTAAGTCCATCAAAGCACAGATCGTTGGGTTTGGTACCTGCAAATAAGCATGAGCAATTATCATAGATTCATAAAAATCTAAACCCACAATGGAAAATAAAAATCTAAACTCACAACGGAAATAATAATTGGATATAAATACTAATTATGGCTACTACCTTGGAATTAAAGGTATTCCTTGGATATTAGATTGCCACATCAGCATCGAGCATGACAGAAAAGAAGACTTATCCAACAATCAATCATGTCCAACTTCAGTGCCCTATTCCTTTAAATCTATCTTATAGGTTGTAATAAGGAGGGGTAAGAACAATGTTCTAGTGATTGGAAAATCTATACAGTGTCAATAACATGAATTTATACTAATTGGTTTCCATTTAATTGTTATGTCTACTATTTTAAGGCTAACCAAATTAACCTAATATTGCATACACGATATTCCTATCTAGCGTAATTTACCTATCTACCCTTCCCAAGGTACAAAATGCTAACGTAAGTCTATCAGCCACTTAATACTTCTAGAATAAACAACGGGCTCCTAGCATCGTCATTGTTGGACTATTAGTCCTAGATATAGAGATCGTTGACCACTATTTATGGCTTTATACTACTAATGCATCTATCGTCATTAATATCTTAGCCATGTGAGAGATAGTACCCAAGCCACTTAATACCTTATTAATAAGGAATAGGTAGGCCCCTGACTATTTAGCACCTATTTATAGAGAGGCCTTTGCCATTTAATACTTAATCCCAAGGTGGACTCCTCACTGGTACTATCTAGCTGACATCGCTTGGAATCTCATTGGGCTACTTAATTCTTTTTTTACAGGAAAGAGGTGGACCCTATAATCTAACTGTTGCTTAAGACCCCAATCTTGAAGTGAAACCTTCTCGAGATATCCACCATCATTCTTAATTATTAATTTGGAATCTCATCAGGTTACTTAATACTTCTTTTTAGGAGAGAGGCGAACCCTAAAGCCACTGAATACTTCAAAACTAAAGCGAACCCCTCTGGAGATATCCCTCACTGCTGTTAATCACTAATTTGGACCATTTAATGCTTTTTGTTTAGGAAAGAGGCGGGTCCTTAGAAAATCGCTTAATACCTCTAACCACGAAGTAGGTCTTATCTCTCGCGTAGTCACTAGTCCTCTAATTGGTTATGTCTCACATCACAAAATTTTCAATAGCCTCTGAGTGAAGGGCAGTCTTTCATCACGTGACTCTACTAACCTCGCATCCCAATTTACTAAGTCCAAATAGCTATCCTAAACATATACAAAATTTAGGTTATATATCATAGGTCTTAGTATTATTCCTAGGTTGAATATTGGACTTAGTTTACTAATACCCTTTTTATTTAAGGAATAAGATTTACCTTAAATACTTAATTACCCATAAATCCCCTTCTAATAATCCATAAATGTCAATTTCTCCATAATAATCCTAACGAATTGTAACATCCCCCACTTGGAGGCCCAAAGCTAATGGCTGCAGATGCTGCAGTCATCCATAGTTATGAATCCTCAACGACCAAATACGGTAATGTTAGATACATTGATATAATAGAAACACATGGATATGGAAAAAAATTAAATCATAAAATAACTTTCACCTTCCATTTCAAATCATTTCAAATTCATTACATAATACCAATACGAAAACCACATTCAGAGAAAAATATAATTATTACACCATACGCGAAGAGATACATATAAAGATGCCCCCATGGATGATCAAAGTATATAACTAGGCAATTAAACAACTTTGCCTTTACAACAAAACATGACAAAATCAAAATAGAAAAGAACTCTAAATAGCTATCATGCCTCCTGCACGTCTCCAGAAGCTTATTCGTCTAAAGAGGTACCTAAAAACCTCAACTTTCAAACTACTCAAAATCAATTGAGCACCCGAGAGTTTAAAGGAAAAACAAAAACTTCAAGTCACACATAAATCCTTATATGAATAATAATCTACCATATCATACCATTTAGATATCTAATGAGACCACGCCGCTTAGCGGCACGGGTTTTCCCCTCAATAGTATCTTATCTAAAACTTTATAAAACCATATATCATGCTCCTGCATCCACAATGGTTGAAACATAGCATTTCAAAATATTATGATGTTATGCAAACAAGTAAATCAATTCTGGATTACCCATCCCTATTCATTTTTGACTATCTGTCTCAGTTATAGTTTCTAGGATCACTATTAACCTAATAGTTTTCATGGGCTGACTAATAACCTGTTTAATGCTTATGGACTCCCTGTCCAGTTTCATAGTTTTCATGGGATCACTACTCCAAGAACTTAATTGTTTCATGGGTTCTTCCTGAACCTATTGGTATCTCCAATAACTTCACCCTTATCCTAGTTTTCATGGTTTAATTAGGAACCTGTTGACTTCTGCCAATAACTTAATCTGGATATAGTTTTTATGGGTTCACTACAAACACATTGGCCCCTGCCAATAACTCTTTCTAATCATAGTTTTCATGGGTTTGCTATGAACCTTTTGGCATCTGCTAATAACTTTTCCTAGACATATTTTACGAACCTATCTACCTGACAACTTCACTATTTAGGCATCCTACATTCTGGTCTATCTGACCTCCTGGATGCAATTCTGCTCATTCAAGAGTTAATTAAATTATATTCACTATGGGGTCAACCTAATTGGTTATTCTGCCCTTTCTCCCAAAATGCAGTTATGGGTCCATTATAATGTGAACACACACACACACATACACACATACATACACACATATTAGAAAAAGCAAACATATTAACATAATAATACCAATACCTACGGTTTAATATCCTTGAAATCAATTTCATATAAAACATGGTAAATCCCTTTAATCTATTATTTTATCAAGGAAAGCTTCTTCAAATACTCCAATTTAAAAGCATTTAAAAGCTCTTTTATAATGCCATGGTGCCTTTAAAATTTGAGATTGGGTTCATTGTTTTGAAAACTAATGCCTTCGAAACCTTTAATCTTTACTTTCGAAACCATTGGAAAACTTCCTTTCGAAAGCATTCAAATTTATTTTCCATAGTAAATTGCTTAGGAAAAATCCCCAAAAATTATAGAAATTCGCTTTTATTATGTTATCTAACATATAAAATTTCAGACCCAAATTCTTTATAAGATAACCGAAATTAATTTCTAAAACCAATTATTCATATTTTCCTTTGAACATTCATAATAAATTTTCCATAGCTTGGAAAATTATAAAAGTTGAAACCCATCTCCAAAATCATGTTTTACATAACATATAAATTCTTCATGGCATTTGAAATTCAATTTAAATAATTTTACCCTTAAAACTGTGTATAAAAAATTATTTTACAATCTTGTTTGAATCAAATATGTTATAAATCCAAACATATCATCATTAAAAATCATCATAATAGATTTAATATTAAACCCGAAAATCAAATGATCATAAAAACAAAATAGAGATGGTTTTGATTATAATTCACCTTGATTAGAATAAGGAACTTGAGATTTGATTGAGATTAATCCCTTGCTTTAATTCCATAGCTTTTGATTGATTTTCCCCTTTTTTCTTACTCCTTAGTAATGGCCAGCTATTCTCATTTTGATTTATGTTTTTGTGCAATGAAAAGTGAACGTGAATGGGTAATGAAACGTGAATATAAGGGTAACAGAAATGTAGGTGACAATTACCCTAATACCCTTAATTTAATTAATTAAAATATAAGCCATTTATAAGCCCATTTAGATAATTAAGCACGACCTTTAAATATTTATTCAAATCTCGATCCCCTTATCACTTTAATGTTAACATTATTCTATTTAATTTATCTAATTAAATCTCCTGAATAATGTTACCAAAATTAGGGGTGTTACACGGATATTTCCTAACACATTTATTTATAATTACTGATTTCCAATTAGTAACCTTTTTATAACTGTTCCATTTTTATCATTCTCAGTAATCCATTTACACCTATTAATTGTAATTCCTAATTCATTCCTTATTTATTTGCCCATTAATTGGATTTACTACTTTCTATGCCATATTAATTAATTGCAACCCCCAATTCAATTCACATTTATTGCCCATTAATTGAGGTTACAATCTTTTATATCCTATTAGTTATTAGTAATTCCTAATTTTATTGCCCATTAATAGGAATTACTACCTTTCCTAATTTTTTTCTATTTGCTTTCCTATTCTATCTAATAATCAGCTATTCTAAGTGAACGTACGCATAAATAGACGCTATTATTTAAATTTATACTTATTTATTCGTGCAATAAATACTTATAAACTACCTAATAAATACGTATAAACTATATATTCCTATCCAAATATATTCTAATCATAAATATTAGACAAGAATATTCTTTCCATATTTAATTTGCTTGAATTAGATCCCTTAGAAAGATTTTCCATTACAATTTCCATAAATTAGTTTAAAACAAAAGATAACAAAAGGAAAGATTGACTTCATTTGAAAGTATAAGGAATGAATAATTTTTATTTCTATTTGGAATAGACAGTGTAAACTATGAAGATTAAATTTGTACTTTACACATCTCTTCCTTTTTATTTGCATATATTCCCTGTTAAATCAAATGTCATCTTTTTCTATGGAAAGTGGAGAGATAAACCAATTTATAAAAATCAACGGATGTTCTTCCCACAAATTAAACTATGGAAAATCTACAATTCAACATAAATAGAGCAATATTCAAAATAGGAAATTATTGTCAAGGACAATATTTCTCAGCGTTTTAGCCTCAAGGACAGACCTTCTGTATTTTAGCCTAAAGGACAACTTTTTTTAGGTATCAGTTTTTAGTTATTGATAGCAGTTTTTATGTATCGGTTTGTAGTTGTCGGTAGCAATTTTTAGATATTAGTTTTTAGTTCGGTAGCAGTTTTGGAAGAATGTTTGTCCTTATGAATAATTATTAGAAGAATATTTGTTCTTGTGGTTAAAATATTGAGGTCGTGTCCTTGTGGCTAAAAATATACAAATTTTGATCCTTTAAATTAATTCCCCCTATTCAAAATGCTATCAATATTTCACATCCTAGGTACATATCTGGAATAAAATTATACATCATTCTAAATTAAAAGTCTTTGGGACTGATTTTCAGATAAAGGTGTAAAAATATTTTGAATCAGATCTAAAATAAGATTATGTTGGCAATGGTTTTCCACATCGCTTCGAACCTATAATTCACAAATAAGATAGATTTAGGCATAAAAATCAAACGTATGCTAATGGAATAGATTAAAAATCATAAAAAATATATAAATTTCCTACTCACCTTCTAAAAGCATTCCAAATTTCCAAATCTAAAGTAAAACATTTGATTCAATTCCATTTCCTTCTCATTCTCAGAAATATCTATAAAAAGGGTATACATATATTAGAATTATAGATCTAAGAAGAAATTTTGGATTGAAAAGAAATATAAATGTATAAATACAAATATATATATATATAACCTCGTTATCATGTAGTGTTGATTCACTCTTCTCCTTCTTCTCTTATTTGACTTATATTCTTCTCCAATTTGTATATATACTAATATAAATATTATACATTATAATTTAGAAAATACTGGAGAAGAGAAAATGGCAAAGCTTCGTTGCTGCTTTCAAAAAAAAATGAGAAGAGAAGAGAGGGTTAAGCCTGAATTTATAGGTCCTAGAATCAATCATAACCATTAAATCGAAATATATTAAATCTGATCCTTTTGGCTTAGGAGAACCCTAGCCTCCACACATGAAGCGGTCGACCACCCTCTTCATAGGAGTCGACTGCCCCTGGTTGGTCGCTCCGATAGGTGGGTCGAACTATGGGCTTTAGATAATTATGTTAATTTTCTTATTTTATTATTTTCGTTTCGAATTCATTTTTCGTCCTTAGCTTCTTCATTTGGACTCCGATTGCAAAACTCCAATATAAAAGTTGCTCAGAATTTCGCCACGAATGCAATGGTGCAAGTTTCATAGTCACATTCCATCATTTGCACAAATTCCATTTTTGGAGCTAAATTAACTAACTAACTAATTAAATAACAACGCCAAATTACGTGGTGTTACAACCTGCAGACGTAATTCCAGAGAAGGGGCGGAGGGAGATTGGGATGCTAATCTAGAGTAGGTCATATGCTATCTGTAGTACTCTTGGGTATTGCGATAGGATTACACGTCAACTTTTTGTGGTGTTGTTTTTCAGGGGAGTCCATAATATAGTTGTGGCTCTCAATAGGTACCTTTTGTAGCTAATGGCAATCCGGGATGGGAATCGGTTATAGGTATAAGTATTTTGGTTTTGGTATAGAGATGCTTTGTTAGTAACATTATTATATTATTATATTTGTTTTACATTTCAAATGCTTCGATAGGGATCATTGAATCAATTTGTGTCTGTAGCAGACTCCATCCATCGGTAATGATGGGTATTGATTTATTCTCTGTTTGTCATTTACCATTATGCTATGTGGAACATATTAGTTGGTTGTTAGTGTTATTGTGATATATATATATATATATATTTCCATTGCATTTGTATATTGGGTTACCTTTAACATGGTATACAATTACATATCAGCCACACTATATTAATGTGTTGACTCATTGGTGATGGGAGAAGAGCGGGTTATGGTATGATTCCCTACATTTGAGTTAGTTTTACTTTACTTGCTTATGGGCAGTCCGGATTATCTCCTAGCCACGTTTATGAAGAGGATCGGCTGTATTTTAGTAGTTTTCTGCTTATTTGTATATGTATTTGATACACGGTATTTCTCAGATAGTTCCCTTTCACACCAGGTTTTATTTCTGACCACCATTTATTTATGTCTGTTTGTGCCATGACAACTCTCGGGTACTCGATCAAGTAGTTTGGGAGCCAGGTGCTTCTGGGGATACTATTCAATGACAACTGGAGTACTTTGGAGGCGAAGTCGATACTTTGGACATATACTTAATATTGTGGTTGTATATGACAGATATATTATTATTATTTATATATTAGAATTATCATATTGGATATTGTATTTTGGCTTTCTGTAGTGATATTTATTTATCAGTTACTTTCATCGGTACAGTACCTTATATATTATTTATTCTATTATGTTCATGTATATTTAATATATTATATGTTATCATTCCACTATGAGATTCTATCAATGTGCCTTATTATGGTGTTTTTTTTAATCTTAACGTTGACAAACTTTCTTTTCTAGTATTCAGGAGTCGGACGTTATCATTCGAAGTTGATTTAGGGTATTACGAAGAGCGGGTCATCACAGGTTTCCTTTAACATGCCATACTGAACACAACCGGCCATCTAGGTGCCTCTCGTGATGCTTATACGTGTGTCGATGCACCTTCTTGTGCATACATATGCACACATGTATACACAAACATACTTATACTACACAAATGATGTTTGGGGCTTCACCTGAGTGATTACTCGATCTGGTATTCTCTCATGCAACTTGACACACTCGATAGTAACTATAGCTTCATGAGACGTTCGCAAACGTATTTATATACAAATATAGATATTCAGATATATATTATTCACATAAATATACGACCATTATCAACAATCCAAACCATTCAACAATTCTAGTTACAATACATGAATTATACTGATTATTATATAACTACAAATATACGTATACGTATACATATACCTATCCATATACATGCACATACACATATATGTAAATAAGTATTTTGATTGTTACTTAAATACAATCTTGCTTTTATTTACTAAATATTTTCAATAAAATCCAATCTCTTTTTTTACTATTTTATAAAATCATTCCACTATTTTATAGAATACAATATTAGCTTATAAATCGTCTTAACCCTTTATAATACTTAATTTCTTCATTTAGAATTAAGCATTCATCTCATAATTATTTTATAAAACCTTATAACCATTTTATTAAGTAATTCCTTCATACTATTTTATAAAATCTCATGCTTTTACAAATATCTTTTTTATACTATTCTATGAAATATTTCATTTGTACTATCATAAAAAATCTCATTCTATTTTATAAAATATTTCATTTATACTATTTTACAAAAAAAATTCACTTATACTATTTTATAAAATATCTCATACTGTTTTATAAAGTATACATCTACTTATAAAATTATTTTTTATGTAAATAATATTTGTAAGCACTAATTATGCTTCATTAAACCTTAAATCACTTTAATAATAAGTGTAGAGCACAAATCTTACTTAATTAGCATAAGAACTTTTCTAAAATCAATTTAAATAGTTTAATTATTACTAACTAATGATATGCACGTAATCATATCACATAATTAGCCTCCAATCCATCACAATATCACACGTAATCATTCAATTAAACCTAAATCAATTTCATGGATTACTAACTTCTTCAAAAATAATAACTAAGGTTATAATAAATAATGTGTTAACATAATCATGTTTATAACATAAACATAAGCTTAAATCAAACCATATCATTCTCTAAACCACTTCATAATACTCCATAATCATATATAAACAAATAATGAAGTATAAAAAGTAAATAAGGTAAGTGAATTATCTCACTCACTTTCTCCTTCACCAAATCAAGCTTCAAATTACCAAAACCCATACTTTGCTCCTTTGAAATTTGAAATGGAGCTCCGAACACAACTTCATGCTAATCCATTGATGGGTTTCATGAGGAATAGGTAAAGAAGAATTATAGTGATTTTACTGAAATTTTTAGGAATTTATTTAAGCATGGATTTAGGGCTTAGGCTTAAGGAGGGATTAGGAAAAGGATCAAGTGAGGAGGAAGAAAAGTAACGTGGAAATGAAATGAAAGAATTGACAACCTTATAGGAATGTAAATGCAGACCAAATTCATTTCATTCTCAAGAAATCACTATTCACTTCAAAAATTTATCAACTCCAAACACATCCAAGTTTATATCATTCTTCCCATAATAGAATTATGGTCTCAACGGTGGGTAGCTCGAGTTCCAATTCATCCACTTTCGAAAAATTGAGTATAATGGGTGTTTCGTCAATTAATGATTAAATATTTAAATTAATTATTTAAATACCCTGTCGTTAAAATTGTGGGTTTTCTTTGTTACATGTACTCGTGCATAAACCCATTGTTGTAGGTTCATTGAGGATACATAAGCACATGATAAAATGTTGGATAAATATAAAATTCCCACCTTAAAGTGATGTCACCATTAAAAAAGAGCAAGCTCGAAGTATTTTAACATCATTTTCATTTAAAAGGTTTCAAGATGAACTAGGAAAAGTTGGTCGATATCTCATCTATTTGAATTCAGAAAACATTTTCACCACGAAATAGTTAAAGGACTCTTGTGGTAGAAAGCATAAAGTATATTGGGATGGTAAGATAGCAAAATGAAGTTGTAAGCAATTTGAGCTTTGGGGAATACTTTGTCGACATATATTGAGTGTGCTTTCCCATAAGGATTGCTTTAAAATTCCCATATATTAATTACCTTCTCAATGGCATCGTGATGTCTTACACAAAAAATAAGAATGTTGTTCATTTCATGGCAATAGTACAACGTCTAATATTCCCATGAATTGAAAGTTTATAGGATCTAGTATAATATAGATTATATTATAACTATAAGCAATTGAGCAGAAAGCAGATAAAGTAAAATAAAAATATGATCACACAAGGATTATTATACTAGTTCAGTCCTCCTATCATTTGTCCAGTTCCTAACCTCCACTTAGGAATTTCACTAACAATAATCCTCACTTCACCTGGAGGAATAGATTTACAACTGTACGAACACTCGAACATGAATTCAGCCAACTCTAATGCAAACAGCTTGCTTTTTGATTTCAATGTAATCTCAATAACACAGATAAGTCACACTTCAATACATCATTTCTATAATATCCACTGACAATTGTGAATTGAATGGTCAGAATATATAAAGCAGAAATAGTTTTCGATTTCTTTTGATTTTAAACATCGATGGTCAGACTACGAATTAAAGAGCAAGAAAATTGATTGATTTAAATTAATAAATGAATATGGTCTCTATTTATAGCAGTGGAAAGATCAACTAAAAGATTATGATTATTCAAGAGATCGTACCTTTTTGTTCAAAGGTTATATCATTTTAGAAATAATGTCCATTTAAAATATAGCCATTTATTCCTTCTCAAACATCTAACTCATAAGGTTAGTTGTCCGGCTATGGTATTTTCAAGACTTTTAAAAATAGGGTCAGATTTCTGAATAAATAGGGTCGAACGTCCGAACAAGAAACAGAAAAGAATACGTTCATTTTTAACTTGTTTCAGATGTCGGGCTCTAAGGTTCAAACGCCTGGTTCTTGCTATACAAAAATTGGTTTATATAGAGTCAGACGTTGGGTTGGTTCTAGTGGATGTTTGATACACTCATTAGATGTCTTGTTGAACCAATCAGACATCTAACTTGCATTAGAAAATAAAAATAAAAGGTACCTTAGACATCTTAAATAATAGGTCAGACATCTGACATCAAACATCATACAATACTTATTTTTGCATACTATCACTCGATAATAAGACATATAATACCACAAAACTAGACATAATGTTTCATACCACACCATACCACATAATTACAAAATGAAACACGTATTGTTTTAATACATCATAAATAGAAAAACACTGAAACATCGAAGCTAACACAAAGTCCAATACTTCAACAATGCAGTACTATCAAGCAAACATAACCAAGACCGATGCATAATAACCAACCAAGCAAACTTAATGCAATATTATATTGCAAACTCTAAGTAATTCCTAATAAGAATATATGAAGGCAGTGTAAATATAAAGTGAAGAAATAAATATTTATAATCTAAAAACAAGTTATATATTATCTCTATTAACTATCAAGATGTGGAGACTCCTTATCATCTTTGCTTCTTATTTCATATTCACTACCACTTTCATTATCTCCTTCTTTGGAGGGTTGCATTGGAGTAGTAGGTACCTTGGTGTGGAGGCGGCGGAGGTAAGGAACGGATGGAGATGGAGATTGTGACTTGCCGGATAACTTCTTCCAGATTTTTCCTAGAAAGTGCTTTATACCTAAAAGCTCCTTTTATATCCTTTTCATTCTAGAGTGGCTTCCGCTTTTCCAAAATTTATTTGTTTTAGGATACTAAAATTTGAGTTTTATGAAGATATGGCATTTTAAAAGTGGCAATGTTTGAAGAAAGAATCTTAACCGACTCAATAATATCATCACTTCTGGTTTCTTCCTCGCTAGATTCTTCTCCACTACCTTCGTCATGAATTTATAGTTCTTTCCCTTTCGAAGTAGCAGCCATTGAGGAAGTTTGTTGTTGCAAGCATTGTAAATATTCATTCTAGGAGATATACGATAGGATCGTTGTTGGAAGTTTCATAGTGAAATTTACTTCTTACCCGTGTAAGTTGCAATCTCTCTACATCATGAAGCATAAGAGGAAATTTTTTTGAACATCATTAGATGGTTATGTAAGGTCTATAGAAAATGGTATTTCTAGGTGCTTGAAGAATGACAACTTTTCATCTTGAAGAAATTTTGCCCAATTTATATTGATATTTTTAATAATAGAATATAATACCATATAATTCTTGTCATAAAATTGTTCCTAACTTTCGATACGAAGAATAAAGGTGTTGATTATCATTCATTCTAATAAACGGGGCCTTGGGCACAAATCTTTAAAGTTTGCTTGGGTAACTTGATTTTCCCATAAATGATAACCAATTTGATTTCTCCTATGGTGTTCGATATCTACGTCTTTTTATTCAATCCCCTTTATAACCAATTTCTAAAATTTGGCCAATGTGATTGTTGTGGAGTTTTATAACCTTGCTATAAACATTATTCCATAGATATCTCTAATCATTGTGCAATTGAACAAAATTTCCACCTATGTTAGCATAGAAAAGTCTTATAGCTAGGGTGTCGATTTAAACATTATTAGAACTAGATTCAATTAACAATGTAAGTGTGCCCTATCCATTTGACATTCTCATCTTGATATGTAAGTCTTATGGCAAGGGTGTTTATTTTCTTTGGCTAATTTGACATTCTCATCTTGATATGTTTGAAATTCATTTGCTAAAATATTGATTTAAGAAGCCAAATTTGTACAAGAATTTTGAGAATTTTGAAGTTCTTCTTTGAAAATATTTTTCATCCTTAAGCATTTCTATTTGTAATCTAACTCTATTTAATTTTGCACTAGTTTCTTTATTTATTTCCTTACTAGCTTTCCATTTATAAGTAATTTCAAATTTATTTCAAATAAATCATCATAAGGGATATTCGAACTTACATCATCACTTGAGGCCATGGAGCATACATTGGCTTGTTCCAAATCACTCTTTCTATCCGACGAAGAAGACGAATCCGAATCATCCCAAATTACTTAAAAAGCTTGCTTTTTCTTTCTAAATTGTTTGTCATTTTTAATTTTAAAGCTTTATTTTTCTTTTTGAAGATTTGGATCCTCTATCTTAATGTGACTGCTCTTATTGCATTCATCTCACTTTAAGGAAGATGAATTGTTGCTATTCTTGCCAAAACATCTGTTCTTTCCATATTTCAAAAACTTTTTGTAGTTGTTGCTATTCTTACCAAAACATCTGTTCTTTCCATATTTCAAAAAGTTTTTGTAGTTTTTAGCAAGAAATACAAAGTTGTCTTCCTCAAAATCAGAGTCATCTTCAACTTGAAAAGTGGTGATCTTTTGTTCTTGAGCTTGCATTCTTTTAGCCTGCAAATTTACTTCGTACAACATTAGATTTTCAGTTAACTCCTCTGGTTTGAGTGTCGAAGGATCTTTGGCCTCTTCCATAGCCAATACTTTTCTTTCCCGCTTATCCATTAAAAAGTTGAGTATTTTCGGTACTATATCAAAATCTGAATAATTTTCTTCTAATGCTATTGGAGCATGAGTAATATCTTGAAACCTTGAATGCATTCAGCAATGATTTTATTTAGTTTCAAAACTGATTCTTTAGCATAGAAATTTTGCTCTGCTCAACTTTATTTGTGCCCTCATGAGTATTTGAAAAGTATGTTGTACTGTTGAAACTGGGCCAGCCCGCAATGGAAGTTATGTGGGATTTTCAATTTTTTTTATCCAATTGGATCTTTATAAGGCCTATAAAGTCTAATTTGTTTAGAACATTTCTAAATTTTATTTAAATAAAATCTTTTATTTTATTTAAATTTATAAAATGATATAGTATTATTTAACTTATGTTGTGTTATATATATACATATATCATATACATATATACATGTTATACCCATATTTTTCAAACATTGATAAAGTAAAATTAGTAACAGCGCCAAGCCAGGATGAACACCCCCACAATAGGATCAAAATATGGAAAGGAAGTAAAATCGAAATACAGATAGTAATGTGCCCAAAATCCTTGAGCAATGGCAAAATATACAGCCGCACTTACCCATTGAGCATGGCTACAAAATGCAAAATCCAATCTGCAGACTTTGTAGTCACTTCAATATGTAGAACTACAGCATGGATTTCAAGTACTAGATATGAAGGTTGTGCTACATCCCTATAAAGTGATCCTAAAATTACGATATCGCGGCACACCCCGATAAGCGATTACATGTGGAAGGAGATGCGACGTAATCTTAAACTAACATCTAATGTGGCAGATCTGCATCGCAATTTGATATCAAAAGGCTACAAGGAATGTGCCACCATCTTGATGTGGCGGAACAGCGCTGCAATCCTTAAAAAATACTATCCACAAACATGAATGACTTGAGGGATGAGGCGATGTGAAAAGTCTGTCTACAGCCAAGAGCTGAACCTCACTCCTCAAAGACCAACAAAGAGACCCCAACTTCATCCTCAAGACCGTTAAACCCAGCTTAGAGACAAAGGCAAGGGCATAGTCCTCTAATGGAGAGAGCGGCTTGGAACAAGTACATACAAGACAATTTCCTTTCAAATTAGTGGCTCAGTCTCTTCAACTAAGACATGCAACTCAACTTAACTAGCCCCAATACTATACAAACATCACAGACTGGATAGTGCAGTATAGCTTCTCAAGTATTAGCGCAGTTCGAAGGCTATATGGCATCACTACCCAAGGTATAATGAAGGCATAACTCCCAACAAAGTACAGTTAAGTTTTAAATTACTGATAGTAATAGCTATCCCTAAAAAGAAAGGTAGTTCGCGGTTGCAGCTTCGTCTACAGGTATGTGGCATGTCGCTTCGTAGAATCGAAAATGCACAATTTATTCAAATTTTGATCTTCCCACCTCAATTCCAAACATTCCCGCTTCAATTTCAAGCTTCCCGCCAAAGTTCAATATCCAACCATTCAAATCATAATTTCCCACCGAAGGCCATATTGTCAATCTGTGCATGACAAATAAGTGAGATGGATGCTCGACACGTAGCGCGATCTAACATCTGAAATCAAGAGAGCTGAAGGGTAACACTGGAAATCCTCTTGAATCACTATGTACTATAAATGAATATTATATTATAGCAGGAAAGGGGGAATTTCTCTTTATTCTTTTTTTATAGACAAAATCAGAATTTATGCTCTGTTTCCCATTTTTTTGTACTAATAAATCAAGGGAGAAGAATAGACATGTCACCCATGGACGTTGAATTCTTAACATTTGAACCGCATAAATTTTCTATATCCTTTCTATTTTTTAGTAATTTATTTTACTATTTAAATTTGTCAGTGATAAAATTGAAATAGATTCTTTTTAACGAACTAATATTCTGGATATCTTCTCTCATAATTGTGTAAACATTTAAAATAATATAATTACTCCCTTAAAGGCAAGATTAATATTACTTAATTTTGTTGATCCATAGTCATGAAAGCGTTCGACATCGTGGCTATTTCGTAAAAATACTTGGGTGTTTTTGAGATGAAAATCTCGTTAACATTTTTGGCACTAGAAGAAGAGCAAATTTCCCTCTTCAACAAAAATTATCTGCTCTTTCTTCAAAATACCATTATAATACCATGAATCCCGCAGATTCCACTACCCCCCTCCCCAAGAACAACTTCACCTTACCTAAAAAATGTCTAAAAAGCTACTCCTCATCTCCATAACCCTATTTAAGGCAAGCGGCTCTATAAAGCCTACCTCAGACCCTGTCCTAATAGTACTTCAAGCCTTCATAACCCAAACGAACCAATGCATAGAGGGATTAGAGAGATCTATGGCCCAACATATTGCTCTAAGGCCGACCTCCCGTCAAAAATCCACGGCTCACCACCATCACTCACCAACTGCGATGGTGATGTAGCGTGCGAGAGATAACGACACCCTTAGACATGAGAACGGTGAAGCTGGCCCCAAAACCGATGCTAAACTGAAAGCCAAAATCAAGATCAATCTTAAGATCAAACCAAATCCCACTAAAATCAATTAATTATTATTAAAATAACAACCATGAAGGGCTCCGAATGAGGATGATGTTACTTCATTCTACAGGGATAGTTCATCAAAAATGGATCCTAGAGAAGATGAGATCCTTCAGTTGAAGGTACGTATAGAGTAGTTGGCAAAACTCTATTAGCAAAATAATGGAGAAGAAGTAAGGGAGAAAGGTTGTTCCCTATTTAGTGAAACCATCATGGAAGCAGATTTTTCAAAAATTTCTAAGCTCAGTCAATTGATAAATTCAATGGAACCACAAATCCAAATGGCCACATCTGCACCTTTGAGTACTATATGGACATCTTAAAAGTAGGGGGGATGGCATGATATAAAATCTTCCAGGTGTACCTAGCCGAGGCTGCCTCAAGATGGTTCAGGAGATATGGACTAACGGAGGTCTATTCTTGGCGGTAGCTATCCGTAGATTTTGCAACGTAGTTCAACTCGGGGAGAGAAGTTTCCCCAGATGTAAACATTGTGTCCTACGTAAAACAGGGGAAAAATGAGAGTCTATGCAACTTCATAAAATGCTTCAAATCCGAGGTGCTTCAAATTGGAGTAACTTATAAAGAGGCCTTGCTAATGGCAGGGCATGCCGGATTAGAAGGGACACTGTGATGTAGGAGAAGAACAGTAGAAATCCATGTTATAGTTTGAAGGCCTTTTATGAAAGAACAAGCAACTATATCAGAATGGAAGAGGCTGGCTCCAAAGCACAGCTTGAGAGAGTTTTTGCTCTAAATAATGAGAAGAAAAAGAGGCAGAAGGGTACCATCTGCCCATAAAGCGATAGAAGGAATTTAACCTCATAACAAAAACTTCAGTCACCCATACTCCTGGGCAGATATACGAAATGACCAGGACTGATCTAACCTATAATGTCCCAAAAAAGGAAAAGGTGGAGCAAAATAGAGGTAGAGCATATTATCGCGTCCATAGAGAAAAGGCCACCACACAACAAATGCTGGCACCCGAAGAATGAAATAGAAAGGCTAATTTAGAAGGGGTACTTAGGCTGCTTCTAGAAGGAAAACAATGGAGAAAGGATAGGAAACCTTACATCGGACCTGAATGAAAACCTAGCAGGAAATCCCTCTTACCTTATAGCCTCAATTCATGGAGAACCACATCTGGTAGGAAAAAGTAAGAAAGCACAAAAGCGATATGTGCAAAAGGATAAAGTGTAGCAGAGGGCCATTTTCCATGTTAAAAAAAAGCCGGTACATGACATAATCTTTACAGCAGCCAATGCTACTGGAGTTGTGTTCCCACATCAGGATCTGCTCATTATCATGGTGTAGATCTCAAACTATTTCGTCAAAATCTACATCTGACCAAATGAACCTTCCAGTGAGATATTAAAGCCAAGTCATGAGCTGATCTATGGCTTTAACAATACCGCAACCACCCCTATCGGAGCAGCACACCTACTTGTCACTATCGGAACTACACCCCTTCACAAATCATTTTACGCAAGCTTCTTGATCATCGACCAACCTTCACCATATAATGCATTCCTAGGAAGACCCACACAGATAGATTTGGGAGCAGTTATTTCTCAAAAGGATCTACTTATGAAGTTCCACATCCCTGGTGGGATAGGATCAATAAGAGGGGAACAATTATTAGCTAAGGAATTATACAATGTAAACCTTTACTCTAGCAATAAAATTGTTCAAACTACTTTGTTGACTCTTCTTATACATGTGATAATAATAATAATGAAAAGGAAATCAAGCCAGTTCCTAAAACTGCATCGGTACAAAGTACCAAGGTTGTTGTTGAAATAGATCATTCTACGACCATAGCATTAGTAAGGAAAGATAAGAGGGGGTATATGCATATGATCGCCAATGATGAATACAGCTCAACCCACGCACGGTATTTTTCTAAAGAAGCTCAGAAGAAGATCTTCTTCACCACCTCTCAAATCGAAGAGAAAGAAGATGTAACAACACACCCTAACATGGACCTAATTTCGACCCAATAAAAGCCCGTTGAACCTTAAGCCCATCTTAAAGCGAGTTGTAAAGTTGATAAAATTAAAACATTACACAGTACATAGAGCTATCTATCTATACTTTCAGAATCTCACAATGGAATGAATAAAATGTAATATCTGAAACAAATACCCATTTCATAAAGAAAACCATTTCAGAAACATAACATATTAAACATTACAACATATTTACATAAAGCCTCCAAAGTACAATAACATAACATGTCTGACCTGGTACAATAAAATACTTAAAAAGCATAAATAGATAGATAACTACCACAAGTCTTCATCTCCACATCCATCTCCTAAATTAGCATTGCTCTCTCTAACCTGTGTTATAATGAGGATTGAATCAGAACAACAAATGTATGGCGAAATGGAAATCTCAAGATTTACCATAATTGTACTTGGGTTGTATTATTTAAATAAGAAATGTGTCTTACGTATTAAGATCATAACATACATATAAAGTCAACTGTAAGCCCAAACGCTCTTCCAGTCCAACTATATAACATTCGTATAGTTAACTGTAGGCCCGAAGACCCTTTCAATCCAACTACAAAAAAGTCAACTGTAAGCCCAAAGGCTTTTCCAATCCGATTACACAACATTACGTAACTAGCGTATGTGATGTAAGAGGAAATACCCAAACCACTGACTACCTTTTTGATGGCGCTTAGGAAGACTTTGATCATTTAAGACTGATAAAATAGGCAGATCCTTATCATTTAAGACCTAACCCAAAGGCGGGTCCCTACATGGTTCTTTCTCACTAACACCGTAAGAAATTCTAATAGGTCACTTAATACTATACCTAAGAAAGAGGCGGACCCTACCATGGCCACTTAACACCTCAAACCTAAAGTGGACCCCTCTTAGGGATTTCACCTACCGTATTAGAATGCAATTTATAACCCATAACCCACTTGTGACATCTCACATCAGTCCAACTATTTGTAGGTACTAGTAGTTAGATTAACTGCATAGGTTTATCCTACAGAATTAGGACTAACCTCGCGTTCATTGGAGTTATTTATTATAGGAGATGTCCCACATTAGTCTGCAAAGCCAAACCGCTAGTAGCCAGATTTAACTGGGAAGACTTCCATGTAGATTTAGACTAACCTCGCATCCCTATAACTTAGTCATAAATTATATGTATATCCACTATATACATACATTACCCTACACGAATAATAATTGAGGCGTACAGGTAATAATTAAGGCTATATAAGGCATCCCCTTATTACGCCCCTGATTAAGGATTAGTTCCCTAATTTACTTTAACTCCCTTCCTACATATTGATATTACTTAACTATTGTAATAATACTAATTATCACATTCAATACACTATATTATATACATACACACACGTGTGGAATTTAATGTCTAATCATTATGTTACAATAATTCGATAATAATTCACTTATAAGGTATTTTGAAATATCAATCTCAAACAAATCTATAATTCCAACAATAACTGCTACTACCATAGCCAAGTAAAATAGATTTGTACAAACAATGAATATTTACACTTGTTCTATATTAGTACACTAGAATCCCTTTTCTATTTTAAAGAATAGATCAACACAAATTAGATCGTCTATATTCAATTTAACCTTCGTACACAACATTTTGAAGTGAGAAAGTAATTCCTTATTTATTTAAGGGGTACAAATAGGTGGTGCAAACTATAAACAATTCAAGTCAAAATTTACACACCATTTCTAATTTATTTTGTTTTTGAACACCTTAACAGTTCAATTCAAAAGAGAGAAAATAGGTTAAATTCACCATAGATTATCTAATTCTAACAATTAATTAGATTCTAGCATACCAATACCAAAAACAATTATAATTTCAACATATATAAAGATTGATATTTACTTAGAAATTTTTTGGGGTTTTAGATGTTATTTTTTTGTTTCCAAAATTTCCCAAGGCATACATCAAATCCAAATAAATACCATTCAATTACAAAAATGCGAAAAACTCGATATTTTCACACATGGAGAATTGTTTGCTTCCTAACTGGATTTGATCCACCATGCCTAATTCTCTTTCAGATCTCCCTCTTTATACAACAAGGTGAATTGTATATAGAGATTAGATTAATATTTAGAAACTAGAGGAACAAAATCACGAATCAAAAGAATTAACATCTAACCCTCTTACTTGAAAATCCTAACTTATTCTAAAACCCAAAGAAAAGGAAAAAGAAGAGATCTAATTTCTACCGCTCTAAATTCTCTGTTAGATCTTTCCCTTTTGAATATACAACATAGATTATGTGTGTGTGTGTAAGATTGCAGTTATCAGAAGATAGCGAGAAGAAGAATTAATTTAAATTAGAGATTAGAAACTAGAATTACTTATAAGAAAATTTTACTATTTTTGATACCCTAAGGGGAGAGATTTGACAGAGCATCATCGGCATCCCCAAAATTTTATGAAGGAAAGTAAGGGTCTAAGGGTCTATTTATAGATGTAAGAAAGAACTAGAACCATTGGATCAAAATCAAACAAATCCGGACGTTTAAAATAATTAAAACCCTAGCCTCCACCTTCAACATTTCACGTTTTTCGCTTCCATCGGTCCCTCTTCTGATCGTTGATTTTCTATTTTAGTTAACTTTTAGTTAATATATTAATTACTCAATTAATTTATATGTTAATTCACGTTAACTCAAACCTTTTCTCTAATGTTAATCTCAGCAAGTATTTTAAAATTCAAAATTCCAACTTTTAATTTCAAATTCAAATATTCAAATTTAAACTCATTTGAATCAATTCAATTTTGAAACTACAAACATCCATAGCCTTTTCATTTTAACTTCAATTTTAACATATTATATATGAAAATTGATCCGAAAATTTCTATGAACACAATGGTACAACTTTCATGACCAAAATCCGACATTTACAAAATTTCCATTTTTAACCTTATTTTAATTACTTAATTTCTTATTAAATTTTACGGGGTGTTACATTCTCCCCTCTAAAAAGGATTTTCCCCTCAAAATCACCAAGGGAAGATAGTGTAATGCACACTCAATAATGGTGTTATACTACCAATTATTTACTGTAACCTATACAACCATCTACTCAACCAAAAATGCAATGCGATTATGTATGCAAACATACTATTGTGCTCAATCCTAGCGTGCATGCAAGATCATGACATATCGGCATGTATGCAAGCATTCTAAATATACATAAAATTCTTTACGAGTGCAAAAATAACTGTAAAAAGTGTGATAACCATCTCCTATCATCCAATTTAGCAACCACGATAAAACCAAAAACCTATGTTTTTGGAGAGAAAAGTTTACCAGAGAAAAGCTCGGGATGAGAAAACTTCTCCTTATATTTTGTTTCCTATGTGCTTTCCATTGGGTTCTCTCTCTTTCTCTAATCAACTTAATTTCTTCATTACGAAGCCTCTCAATACCTTGCTATGCAGGCGGGAGCATGAGGGGGCAATGGGCTATATTTAAACATCAATTAACCGATCAGGCTCTGCTACAGAGGCAATGCCATGTAGACATTTCCCTAATTGTGGGACATGAAAGACGTCCTAGATTCCTGCTAACTAGTCCGAAAGCTCCACCTAATAAGCAAGTTTCCATCACCAACTCTAAAATTAGGAAAGGCCCAACGAACCTAGGTGCCAACTTCTCAGAAGTACCAAACGTCATAACCTTTCTAAGAGGGAAACCTGAACGAATACCATGTCCCCAACTAAAAACTCCAGTTCTTATCTTTGTTTGTCAGCCTATGACTCCTGACGGTCCTATGCGGCCCTTAACTACCGCCTCAATGCTTCTACCTTCTCCAAGGCCTTCCAAAAACCATGATTCAAGCTTTCCATAAATCTCAAAACTCTTATTCACCCTTTCCGTCTAACCGTCGGTCTGCGGGTGGTAAGCGGTGCTAAGATCCAAAGTCGTTTCCAAAGCAGATTGCAAGACTCCTCCACAATTCCATAATGAACAAAAGGTCTCTATCACTAAGAATGCTAGTTGGAACTCCATGTAGTTGCATCACTCCCTTAACACAAATCTGTACTAGAGATGCTACAATCCTATTACTTTCAACATAAGTAAAATAAGCCAATCTACTATAACTATAACCTATATAGCTTCATTGCTTCTAGGAAACTCATCTATAAAGTCCATCAATATATGGTCTCAATTCCAAGTTGGAACCTCCAATGGTGAAGACAATCCTTTGGGCAAGCCTTACTTAGCTTTAATCCTTTGGCATATTAAACATCTAGAACTAATTCAGTGGCTCATTGTTCATCCTTAACCAATTAGAAAATTCTTTTCATATCCCTATACAACTTATCATATTCGGGGTGAATGGCGACACTATACAAGCTTTACAACAAAATCACCTTTTTACAACTTTTTTTACAACGTTTGTTAACAAAACATTGTAAAAAAACTATTTTTACAATGTTTTAGATAAAAACGTTGTAAAAACATCCTATTTTACAACGTTTTTAACAAAACGTTGTAAAATAGGACTGTTTACAACGGTTTGTTAACAAATGTTGTAAAATAAAGTTTTTACAACGTTTGTTTGTAAACGTTTTATATTCACCTTTTAACAATTGTTTTAAAATGTTATAAAAACATTGGTTTTTTTCAACTACAGATTAATTTACAACTTTTTTTTTCTTAAAAGTGGTTTTACTTTACTCATAGGTTTATGTCAAAATTTTCAACTATGATTGGTATTGCTTAAAATATTATAATAACTAATAATTTATAGTTAATAATAAATATTGAATACTTACTTAATAAATGGTAATTTATAATTAATAATTTGTAAATAACTTAGACGGGTTAATTATTTATAATTTATAACTAATAATTATTAATAAATAATTTATAATTACTAATTATTATCTATAATCAATGATTATTTTTATATTTAATAATTTATTATGGTTAATTATGAATAATTAGTAAATTATACTTAATAATTTATACTCTAAAATATTGTTCGATGCAATTTTTCTTAACTAATAAAAGAAATACCAGTTCATAGAATATCAAGGACTTACTAAAAAAATTCAGAGTAACGGTGGTAATATAACTATTTTAATTGATGTAACCAACATGAAAGACATTCACTGATTCGACTTATCTACTATAACAATTAGCCGATATTAATAGCTTGTTGACCAGTTCTTAAATAATCAACTACAATTTGGTAATTATTAAAAATTATGGTCGGTTTTTTTGTTGTTGTGAATTCACTAATATTGTTTGATTTGTTAAATAATGCATATTTTCCTAGTCTTATATATTATAAAGCAAAAGTTTGGTCAGCAAGGCCAAAGTGAATTATTGTTAACTCGTTTATCACCCTCTATTTGGTTCACTAAACTTATTGCATTCCCAAAATTATTAATTAGTATTTGATTTGGTTAACATATTATCATACCCGACTCGCTTAATTCCCAATCCTCCACATCGAAACCCCACTCAAAAAAGGAAAATCCAATAAAAAAGAAACGCAGACGCCAATTGAAAATCATCTCATCCTAATCGAAAAAACCCTAATTTGTAAACCCTAACCTAATTCTCCAGCTACTGCAAATTCGATCCAACAATATTCAAGTATCGTCAATTCCTTTTATCGATTCTTGCTTCATTATCGATTTGATTTTACGACTACACTTTCAATTTTTAAGCAAGCCTATGTTATCTAAATATTTTTATCGGTGTATTTAAATAATTTAGTTTTCAACTTGTTTTTCTTCATTTTAGTCCTTATTTTCACCAAATTTTTGGAAAGATAAAATTAATGGTCTTAAGCGTGTTATTTATGTTTAGCTTGTCTTCTGATATTGCCATGAAACCAACTTTATGTTGCATTATTAGAGATATAATTTCTTATTTCTTAGAGACATGATTAGCTCCCCTGATAATCCAATGATATTCCAACTGGCAAGTTTGTCTATCATTTTGGAGGCCGAGGGTTTGATTTGTGGTTATGGACTGTCACGGTGGAATTATATTTAGAGCATAGAGAGAGACATTGAAGAGTGGTTTAGAGGTTGGAAGTACTTCATCTTGGTGTCAAAGGAGATTCCTAAGTCGCTCTCAACATCGAGAGCTTTTTTCATAGCTTTGGGTTTGAAGCATTCTATTCTAATTTCCTCACTAACTTCAAGTCTTATCTTCAGTTTATCGCTATTTAAATGTTCTTATGAAATTGCCTTATTTATGATGTTCCTTAATATTTTTCTATTTAGTGGTCTGATCCCACTCCTAAAATCAACACAATAATAAAACAGGAATATGCCTTATACCATACAGATACTTTTCCCTAAAGGGGACAACTAACGTTTTCAGTTCAAAAACTCTAAAAGAAATTTTTATTGGAAGCTACCATTAATCATTAACTAGTGTTAATGATGTTGGGGTCCTAATGCTCTTTGCTAAGCTAAGATGGACATTCTAAAATGTCATTCCATCATTACCCACCTTTCTAAATTTTCCATCTTTGTTTTAATAATTATCCATTACCCATGATAACTGGTCATTAATGTCAAATTGACAATCTCTGATCAATTATTATTTAATCTCTTTAAATCCATTTACCAGTTTCAAAATTTACTTATTATGAGTATTTGATTCTTCCATAAATACCATATCAGTTTTCCTAAATCAATCCCTTATCTAATTTCCTTTTTATTCTCTATTAATTACAAATTTTTTGCCCATTAAATCTATGATTAATGTACATAAATTCTAGTCCTATTACTACGCTATTTATAATTAATACGAATACCGTTATAAATTTGCTCTTTATATGTTTCTTATTTCTAATTGTTAATTTCTCAACCATAACATTCTTTTTCATATTTTATTTTATCAGAGTCATCCTTCCAAAAAGGATCACAGTTATAATCTTCCATAAATTAATCACAAGTAATATTTGTGCTTTGTTTGAAATTATAGAGGATTATTTCATTTTCTTTTATCGAAATAGACAATGTAAACTAGGGAAAAGAATATCTACATCTTACACATCTCTATTCCTTTTGGTATACCCTTTGTCAATTCAAATGCCACACTTTTATGCATTAAGGGAATGAGGTAATTTTTGGAAATTACACGGAGCCTGCTCCCAATAAATCAAAATATATGGAAATTCATATACTAAGGGCCACCTAAATTATAACCCAATTTTAGATCTGGAATATCTTAACAACTTTACCAAAAATTTACAAATAAATGATTGGGACTGATTTCAAATCGCAGATTAGGTTGTACCTACCATTCTTATTTCATTCATATTCTAGAACTTTTAACCCTTCTTACATAGATAGTGGTCCTTATCTACTCCATAAAATATAAACTTAGAAATCCATATTACGTTATTATGCGGCACTTGCCAAACTTACAAAAGAATTTTCACATCTCAAAAGAAGACTTTTAAGCATAATTTTTAAAAGAATTTCCAACTTGTAAAGATAGTTTGGAGGATAGAATTCCCAAAAGCATCTAAACCTCACATTTTATATTATTCCATATTTCTATTCCATTTTTATTAAGAACTTAGACAAATCTTTCTAAAACTATTTGGACCCAACTTTTCATACTTTTTCAAAATATTTACCACTTTATCCTTAACCCTAAATTTAAAGGTTCTAAAATTGTTTAGTAAAATAATTTCCCTTTCCTAATACATTTACTTTGAAGGCTTACTTTTTTAAAAGTAGGGCCTTTAATCCAAAACATTCAAAAATTCAATTGCTAAATCAAACCACCAAAAATTCAAAAAGGATTGTTTACTCCTAAAAAGAAGCAAAGTAATTTTCCTTTTTTAAAAAAAAAATTTCTACATCAAAGACATATTCCTTTGAAAGTTAGTCTTTTAGTTCAAAATATTCACAAACATCTTCTATAATTTTAAACAATAAAAAGTGGATTAGATACGGTAAACTCATATCCCAACATTTTCCTATCATATTCCCATTATTTCTCTCCTACATTATCTCTAAATAGAATACTGATCTTATTTTATAAGTTCATAGCGCTATTCCTATCCAAATCTCCCACTATCGCTTTTTTATATATATTTTCTACCTTAATTTCTCCTTCATCGTTTTTAATCAAGTTTCATTTACATTTAAAAAAAAGAATCTAAAAAACTTCCAAATTTATGAAATAGGAAAAAAAATCATCACGTCAAACCTACGCTCTACTTTACATTTATTTCAAAAAGAAAATTCACTTTATCGAACAACCTTTAAACTACGAACTTTTTTTATCCCAACAAAAATTTTAAATTAAGAATTTCAAAATTAAAAAACAATTTTTAACAAAAACCTTTTAATCAAAACTTTTGACCCCACAACTCCTTTTTATTCCCAAACCTTTGCCTTAACAAAATTCCTAATTTATGAATTTCCAAAATTACATTTTTTTTTCAAAACAACGGCTCCTCAATTAATCCTTTGAAAAACATTTCAAACATTTCAAGGAATTCTCCAAAGAAAACCTTTTTATCAAATCTTTCATGTGAAGTTAGATTTTAGAAAATCTTTTTCAAAACAACTTCTTCATAATTGTTTTCTTTATTACATCTTCTTTTTCTTTCATCTCTTACTCATGAATGTTTACAACTATACTATCTTGTAATATTTAATCAGTACCATATGTTTTTATTTATCATTCTCATAAATGTCACTTAGTCCACATTAATGGTTATTACTTAACGGACGTTTCCTAAAGACATTTATTTACTTATTCAACTTTTACTTTAATAGTCTTATTAATCTGTTTAATTCCTTGTAACTCCTCACTTATTACACATTCATTGTCTATTAAATTTTAGAGTTACAACCTTTCCACTTTTACGATCCCGTAATTACGTTAACGCTCTCTTTAATTAGTCCATTCATATCCTAATTAAATTCTTGTGACCCCCTATTTCACATTTATTATACTATAAATTTTAGAGTTACAATCTTTTCCATTTACATTCCTTATAATACGACCTTCGTCGTCCATTCCCTAATCTATTCATTTTTCTAACCATAGTCGCCTTGCCCATCCTTTCAGGATATAGTCGCAATTACTTTTATGGTCGGAAACTATAGAGTAAATTATATGTGTGTATGTATATATATGTGCATGTATGTATGTATGTATGTATGTATATTTATATATAGTAATTTTTGAAAAATACTTTCAAAGTAACAAGTACACCACTTATAAAATACCTATCCTCGTTGACCGAGTAACCTAAGCTCTGATACCGAATGTAACAATCCATCCTAAAATGGACCTACTTTTGACCCAATATAAACCCTTTGAACCTTAGGTCCATCTCAATGCGAGTTATTAAATGGATAAAATTAAAATATTACATAGTACACAGAGCAACTATCTATACTTTCAGAATCTCACAGTGGAATGGATAAAATATAATATCTGAAACAAGTACCCATTTCATAAAGAAAACCATTTTAGAAACATAACATGCTAAACATTACAACATATTTACATAAAGCCTCCAAAGTACAATAACATAACTGTCTGAACTGGGTACAATAAAATACTTAAAAAGCATAAATAGATAGATAACTGCCACAAGTCTTCATCTCCATCTTTGTCTTCTAAATCAACATTGCTCTCTCTAACCTGTATTGTAATGAGGAGTGGATCAGAAAAACAAATGTCTACTGAAATGGAAATCTCAAGACTTACCATAATTGTACTTGGGAAGTGTTTTTTAAATAAGAAATATGTCTTATATATTAAGATCATAACATATATATAAAGTCAACTGTAAGCCCGAAGGCTCTTCCAGTCCAACTATATAACATTCTTATAAAGTCAATTGTAGGCCCGAAAGCCCTTTCAGCCTGA
Source organism: Allium fistulosum (assembly GCA_030737815.1). Classification (NCBI taxonomy): domain Eukaryota; kingdom Viridiplantae; phylum Streptophyta; class Magnoliopsida; order Asparagales; family Amaryllidaceae; genus Allium; species Allium fistulosum. The sequence continues at coordinate 344,091,431 of CM060904.1, forward strand.
CTATACAAAAATCAACTGTAAGCCCAAAGGCTTTTCCAGTCCGACTGCACAACATTACGTAACTAGCGTATACGATGTAAGTAGAAATATTCAAACCACTTACTACCTTTTTAATGGGGCTTAAGCAGACTCTAATCATTTAAGACCAATAAAATAGGCAGATCCTTGTCATTTAAGACCTAACCCAAAGGCAGGTCCCTACATGGTTCCTCCTCACTAACACTATAAGAAATGCTAATGGGCCACTTAATACTTCACCTAAGAAAGAGGCAGATCCTACTATGGCCACTCAATACCTCAAACCCGAAGCGGACCCCTCCTAAGGATTTCACATACCGTATCCAAAACACAATTTATGACTCATAGCCCACTTGTGAAATATCATTTCAGTCCGATTATTCGTAGGTACTAGTAGCCAGATTAACCGGGCAGGTTTATCCTACAGAATTTGGACTAATCTTGCATCCACTGGAGTTATTTATTATAGGCGATGTCCCATATTAGTCCGCAAAGCCACACCATTGGTAGTCGAATTTAACTGGGCAGTCCATGTAGCTTTGGACTAACCTCGTATCCTTATAACTTAGCCATAACTTATATGTATATCCACTATATACATACATTACCCTACACGAATAATAATCAAGGCCAGATAAGGTATCCCATTATTATGCCCCTAATTAAGGATTAATTCCCTAATTTACTCTAACTTCATTCCTACATATTAGTATTACTTAACTATTCTAATAATACTAATTATCACGTTCAATACGCTATATATATACGTGTGGAATTTAAGGTCTAATCATTAAGTACAATAATTTGATAATAATTCGCTTATAAAGTATTTTGAAATATCAATCTCATACAAATTTATAATTCCAAAAATAACTGCTACTACAATAGCTAAATAAAATAGATTTGTATAAACATGGAATATTTGCACTTGTTCCATATTAATACACTAGAAGCCCTTTTCCATTTTAAGAACAGATCAATACAAATTAGATAGTCTATATTCAATTTAATCATTGTATACAACATTCTGATGTGAGAAAGGAATTCCTTATTTATTTGAGGGGTAGAAATAGGTAGTGCAAACTACAGACAATTCAATTCAAAATTTACACACCATTTCTAATTTATTTTCTTTTTGAAACCCTTAACGGTTCAATTCAAAAGAGGGGAAACATGTTAAATTGACTATAGATTATCTAATTATAACAATTAATTGGATTCTAATATACCAATACCAAAAATAATTATAATTCCAACATATACAAAGATTGATATTTACTTAGGGAAATTTTGAGGGTTTTAGATGTTATGTTTCATGTCCAAAATTTCCCAAGGCATACATCAAATCCAAATAAATACTATTAAAAAAATGCGAAAACCTTGAATTTTCCACTCATAGAGAATTGTTTGCTTCCTAACTGTATTTGATTTCACTATGCCTAATTCTCTTTCTGATCTCCCTCATTATAAAACAAGGTGAATTCTATATAGAGATTAGATTAATAATCAGAAACAAGAGGAATAGAATCAGGAATCAAAGAAACTAACATCTAACCCTCTTACTTGAAAATCCTAACTGATTCTAAAACCCAAAAAAGGGAGATCTGATTTCTATCACTCCTAATTCTCTGTTAGATCTTCTCCTTTTGAATCTACAACAAACATATTTTGTGTGTGTGTGTATTAGATTTTAGAAATCAGAAGATAGAGAGAAGAAGAAATAATTTAAATTAGAGATTAGAAACTAGAATTACTTACTATAAAAGTTTGTTGTTTCTGAAATCTTAAGGAGGGATATTTTATAGAGCTTCACTAGTGTTCCCAAAATTTTATGAAGGAAAAGTGGGGGTCTAGGGATCTATTTATAGAGGTAAGAAGGAACCATAACCATTAGATCAAAATCAAACTAATTGGGACCATTTATAATAACCAAAACCTTAGCCGCCACTTTCAACATTGCATGTTTTCCACTCCCACCGGTTGACCGCTGACCATGGGCGATCGACCGCTGCCCATAGGCGGTCGAACGGTCTTGCTTCTGACCATTGCTTTACTATATTAGTTAACTTTTAATTAGTATATTAATTACTCGATTAATTTATATTTTAACTCAAACGTTAGTCTCAGCCAATAATCTAAAATTCAAAATTTCTAATTTTTAATTTCAAATTCAAATATTCAAATTTAAACACGTTTGAATTAATTCAATTTGAAAACTTCAAACGTCTATAAAAAATTTCATTTTAACTTCGATTTCAACATGTTATATGTGGAATTGATCAAAAAATCGCCAAGGATGCAATGGTGCAACTTTCGTGACCAAAAACCAACATTTACAAATTTTTCATTTTTAACTTTATCTTAATTACATAATTTCTTATTAAATTTTAAGGGTTGTTATTGAAGACAATGAAATAGACCCAAGATTAGGGGCAATATTGAGAGAATTGAAGTAGTAAACGATCTTAAAGATGTACAAATTGATCCCAAAGACCCCGCAATGGTTCTCGATAAAGGAAAGAACCTCAGTGCAGAAACTAAAATTGAATTGGTAGCCTTATTGAAGAGATCAGTGGATGTTTTCGCATAGACGCACTCAGTCATGGTAGGGAAAGATCCATCCATCATCTGCCACTCACTCAACATCGATCCTAGTGCACATCCAATCAGACAAAATTGGAGGACCCTAGACCAGAAAAGGTATTATGCTCCGCATGAAGAAGTCAAAAGGCTAAAAACAAATGGGTTCATCGGGGAAGTATACTACCCAAAATGGATTGCTAACCCTGTTCTTGTAAGGAAGCCCAATGGGAAGTGGACAATATGCATTGACTACACCAATCTAAACAAGGCCTGCCCAAAGGATAGCTTTCCATTACCTAGAATTGACCAATTAGTGGATGCAACTAGTGGACATGAACTGTTCTCATTCAAGGATGATACTGGGTTACAATCAGATTATTATGTTTGAACTAGACTAGGAGCAAATCAGTTTTATGATAGACAAAGGCTTGTACTACTACACAGTGATTTCATTTAGAATAAAAAATGCGGGAACAACTTACCAGAGGTTAGTTAACATGATGTTTCAGATCATATTGGAAAAAATGTTGAAGTATATATGGAAGATATTTTAATCAAGGCAAAAGTGGCATCGAGTCATATACATGACCTGGAGGAAATGTTTGTGGTCTTAAGGCAGTATAACATGAAGTAAAACCCTATGAAATGTACTTTTTCTATTTAGTTGGGGAAGTTCCCAGGATACATAGTGAGCGCTCGTGGCATTGAAGCAAACCTAGAGCAAATTGAAGCCGTAAAGAATATAGGGGTCCCAAGGAAATCAAAAGATATCATAAACCTAAATGGTAGGGTGGCTGCTCTAATTAGGTTCATTTCCAAAGCAACTGATAAATGCATAGCGTTCTTCAACCAAGTAAAGAAGGGGTGAAGTTTTAAGTGGATGGAGGAATGCCAAATTGCATTCCATACTTTAAAGGACCATTCGGTCAATGCTCCTATACTATCAAAACTTGTGTTAGGTGAGGACTTACATGTAAATTTTGCTATAACTAATAAAATTTTTAGTGGTGCAGTGGTCTGAGAGGATGAAGGGGCCCAGAGGCCTATCTACTTTACAAGAAAGCGTTGGTCGGGGGCAGAACTCAACTATTCATTCATAGAAAAGCTAGCTTACAACCTGATTCTCATGGTAAGAAAGTTGCAGCTCTACTTTCAAGCACATCCCATCAAAGTCCTTATAGATTAATCGCTAAGGCAAATACTAGAGAAACTAGAGACATTGGGTCGCTTACTAAAATGGGTGATGGAGCTCAGTTAGTATGATATTTCTTACTATCCAAGAAAAGCAATCAAAGGTCAAGCATTAGCAGATTTCATTGTGGAATGCAAACTACCTATTGAGGCCCGACCCGAGGAAGGAGCGCCCACTCCTCAGTTTTGGCAATTATTTGTGGTGGAGCATCAAACGAATAAGGAGCAAGGATTGGGTACATGTTAATTACACTCAATAAGCAGAAACTATACAGAGCACTACAGCTTGGATTCAAAGCTACCAATAACGTGGCAGAATATGAGGCTCTCTTCACAGGCTTAAAGATGGCTCAGTTAATAAAAGTAATTCATATTAAAATTCACATTGATTCCCAATTAGTTATGAACCAAATGCAGGGTAATTACCAAGCGAAAGATCCAACTCTAGCTAAATATGTGGAACTTTCTAAAAAATTGTCAGAGCAGTTCAAATAGTTTGATAATGAGCAAATTCCATGTGGGAACAACTGTTATACTGACTTATTAGCCAAACTTGCCAGCATAAAAGTAGCAAAAAAATGAAAGTTATTCTAAGAGGGCATTAAGCTGAACTAAGCATCAGTGAAGGTAACCAAATATTGATCCTAACTGGGGCCCAACGGGCAAAGATGCGGGAAGCTCAAGACCAGGAAACAAAGGAAAATTGAGATCAATCTCCAACTGAGCCTGCGCCTTAACAGGCAGAAGAAAACTCATGGATGACTTTAATTAAACAATTCTTAATAGATAGAATCCTACCCCCAAGTAGGAACGAAGCCCGAAAAATAAGTTATCAGGCCTCATATTACACCTTTTTTGATGATATATTATACAAGAGAGAGTACTCTACCTCTTATCTTAGATGCATTTCCAAAGAAGAGGGGATACAGGTCATGAGCGAAGTACATAAAGGGATGTACGGGGATCATTTTGGAGGGGCCAAATTAGCTAAGAAGGTACTGAGGCAAGGTTACTACTAGCCCACAACACTTCAAGATGCAAAGGAATATGTGAGATCTGACATATGTCAAAGACATTTAAGTATCCTAAGGCAGCCTTACCATAAGCGCATCCCATTAGCTTGCTCATGGTCGTTCGACGTGTGGGGTATAGATTTTATAGATCTACTTCCTATGTCATAGAGATGGGCAAAGTATGCTATAATGGCAATAGACTACTTCACCAAATGGGTAGAAGCAGTACCCCTAGCTACAATCACCACTAAGAAGAGAGTCACTTTTATAGTAAGAAACATAATCACTAGGTTCGGGATCCCCTACAAAATAATTTTATAAAATGGGACCCAGTTTGAAAGCAAGGAGTTCACAGAGCTCTGTCAAAGGAATGGGTTAATAAAAAGTTTTTCCTTAATCGCACACCCATAGGAAAACGGGTTGGTCGAAGCAGAAAATAAAACTATCAAAAAATTGCTTAAGAAAAGACTGCAAAAGGAAAAAGGTAAAAGGAAAGCGAGTGAAGGAATTACCTTTAGTGCTATAGGCCTATAGGAGCTTATCCAAATCCCCAACCTACCATACACGCTTATTACTAACCTACGGCTAGAAGCCATGCACCTCGTTGAAGTAAAGGTCCCATCACATAAAAGAATATTGTATGTAGAAGAGTAGTATAATGAATTAAAAGAAGCCGTAGTCGATCTTATTCAAGAAAAAAGAGATAAGATGGTAGTTATGTGCCACATACCGAAAAAGGATGGTAAAAACTACAATGCTAGGCTCAAGGAGAGAAACTTCTACAAGGAAGACCTAGTCTGTGCAGTTAATGCCCCGCTATTACCCCGCTATAACCCCGCTATATCTCATATCGGATTTATACCGCTACGATTTTTTCATATAGCCCCAAAATATAGCCTTTCCGCTTTAAGCCCCGCTATTTCCGCTATATCCCGTTATTCCCGCTATATTCCGCTATTTCCGCTATATCTTCTTTAATAAAATGAATTGAAAAATTGCATTTATACATTATAAAAATTATGAAACTAGTTTATTTGATTTAATTTTTAATATATTTTTAGAAATGAAAATACTCTAATATTCTACTAAATTCAATTATGTTATATAACAGTTTTATGTTTATTTAAAGTATATTTGCGCATGTTTTTATTAAAAATTATTTATGTATTAATTATAATTCAATTGAATGATATTTTTTCATTTAATTACCATTTATATATTTGAAAAAACACTAAGTACGAGTTTTATATGCTATTTTAGAGCCATCCGCTATATCCCGCTATATCCTCGCTATATCCCCGCTATGACTTTTTGCACCTCCACCGCTTTGAATCCGCCGAGCGCTTTAACTGCACAGGACCTAGTACGTATGAAGACTAATGGCCAACATCAAAGACCCCAAAAATGGGGCTTTGAGCCAAAATTGGGAGGGTCCTCTGGTTATAGAAGAAGCCTTAGCTAACAGGGCATACTGGCTATAAAAACTTATGGAAATCTAGTTCCGAGAATATAGAACTCAGAGAACCTCAGACCTTATTTTGTATGATCCATGTCACTTGCATAAAAAACATTTTAATTATTATGAGGAATAGTAATACAATAAACTAAATGTAGGGACATTAGACGGTCCAAACCAGTATAAAAATCTTTCTGTGGTATCTTCACTAACATAGCTAATAACATTGGATTGTATAACACATGATCCAGTTTCTCAGCTTAATAATTACATTGGACGTAAGAATATTAGACGGTCTAAACCAGTATAAAAAACCATGCGCATGAACTAAAAGGTTGTAAAATACGCGACCTAACTTTATAGTCAAAATATAGTCCGCTTCCAAATAGTGGGGCAGACCATGCCAAGCGCACAAATAAATATAGACCGCCCCCAAATAGTGAGGTAGAACATGCCAAGCATACAAACAAGGCGCTTACATCAAAGACCCTATTCAGGGAACATGAATTACGCAAGAAATTAATCAAAATGTTGAGGAAAGATAATTCATGAGTTGCAATACAACCTACAAATAAGGTGCAATTCTAGAAACTACTCAAATCTTGCCTGGTAAACATTAAAAACTAAGATTTATTCATATTTACCGAGTCTACTTATATCCTTTAAGCCCCACACATATTTACATCTTTCCCACATTCATATATACGAGTAAAGATAAAATTATCACCATGCAAAATCACATCAAAAGTTACATCTCAAGGAATAAACCACCTTATGATTCTAACTCGCCCTCAGGAGAATCGTCAATTATGACTTTTTTCGCAACTATAGGATCTTTGGCCACCCAATGAAGAACATTGACCAGAACTGCTCCTACCTCGAGGAGTCAAAAGTGAACCCTTTTCGTAATAATCCTTTAACTCATAAAACTTGGCCTCATATTAATGCTTCAAATCCTCCTTCCACTTGAAAACAATATGGGGATCATCCCCTATCAGAGGCAGAGGAATGGCACTAGGCCTCGATACAACATCGGGGGCCAAGGATGCAATATGATCATCTTTAACACTAGTTTGCTTAGAGACCTCAACAGATAACTCTTCGACTTTATCATTTAGTACTTTTATCATATCTTCATAAAATGCCTTCCTCACACCTTTATCAACTTTTAATAATCCCTCAAATTCAGAGATTTGAACCAAAGCAGACCTGAGCTTCTCCCTCAAATCAGCTACCTCCGTACACAGTTCAATAGTGCGAGGCTATAAATAAAGCAAATCCAAACGGATAAAATTAAAAGTAAGTTCAATTAAGTCAAATCTCAAAAAATACTCATACACAATTACACAATAATATTCTCTTATAATATCTTCCTACAAAAAGTGTGGACCTTGAAATACTGCACTAAACATGAGACATTTAACCTAAGGCATACTAGATAAAGGCAGGGCTGTTTTGACATGAAAAATCTTCCTTGGATCATAGTTAGCACTGACTCATGGATCTGTTGGGTCCTCTCCGGTCACTACAAAACCTTACTTATTATAAAGAAAGTCCAAGTCAAGCACAGGATAAAAATAATTAAAAAAGTCGATGGCCCATTGCAACGCAATCTATGCCATCTTGCTCTTGACCTTCTCCCTTCTTTGTTTTTCTATAATATCAATAATCCAATCCATCCCAGGCAAGTTAACAGGTTCTTCCATGACGCTAGGGGCAGCCTGAGCATCACGTAGCAAATCTTCAAGTTTGTGGATCCTAAGTACAGCAGCCTCTCTTGTTTTCTCCAAAGTATCAATTAGTTCAACCCTTATCTTCTTCGAGTTTCTAGGAAAACCACCAAAATATCTAAGATCATCCACCTCCCACCCCTTCCTCTCTTCACGGGAGGGCATCTTCGGCCCCGGTTAAGCTATCTTTTGTAGGATTCCCCTACTTGCAGGAGAAGTAGGGGCAGCACCCGAGCTAAGTCCCTTTGCTACCCTTCATTTTTCAACACCATTCTTTTCTTTACATTGGTGGGCAGCTTGAAGAGACATTTTTTCTATAGTCTATTTTAACTTCTTAATCTCGTCCTCATAAACGATCCCATAAAGTGCTTCACCTTCCTTCAGCGCATGTTGCAAGTCGGTCGCCTCAGAAAGCAACGTAACATTGCATTTTTGTTGACAGTGCATCCTTGACTTCTTTAAGCTCAGAAAGGGCATTCCTTAAATCTCTTTCAAGTACTTCATTAGTAATTATCAAATAAAGATTCTTCTTCTCTAAGAGTGCAATAGAAACCATGGCTGCAACCTCCAATTTAGGTGCACCTGTGTCACCTGGGCCATAAATAGTAGGAACTAAAGGTTCCTTGGGCACAAAGGCTCTAGAAACTTGGAAAGAGGCTCATAATGATCAACCTAGTTGGTAGTAATGGGAGTTTATTTCAAAGGAAATTAAGGTACATAAAGTTAAAATTAAAAAGAAAAAAGGGAACACATCACATAATGAACAATTTTATATAAAATATCTAACAAATTCACATACAAAATAATAATAACATATATCGCTCATTCTCTATTTAGATTTCTAAGCTTGAGCCTAAACCACTCCAGCTGAGAGCTATCGAGTAGGAAATAATCGCTTTCTAAAGTATACCACCACCGACGCAGTACAAAATCACTAAGGGCTTCTTTTTCTTCAACTATTTAGTTGATTTTGGAAAGCAACCTTTGTGTTTTCTCTCTACGTTATATGAATGACCTATCTAACTCTATCTTAAGCTTACAAATCACCGCAGCACTAAGACCAAGACCATCTAAGGTCTGGGTTTGGAGTTTGTCGATGCTTGCCTTCAAGAGTTTAGTAAATATTACTTACTTATAAGACTATAAAGAACAAAGAAAAGAAGATTACACGGTTATTCATAGTGCAGTAGCAAAATGGTATAATAATTAAAGAAGTTAACCACAATAAAAATCAAGTAACGAATCCATTTTTATTACATGCTAGGAAGTTTAAGTAGCAAAGATCATTTACAAAGGTCAAGTGATTACATGAGCTTGAGAAATTGAGGTGACCTTAGCTTTCTTGGACCCTACATCCTCATTATCTAGTGGCAAAGAAACACCGTAGGAAGCGGATGGGGAAACAGTCTACGTAGCTAGCTCCTTAGCCCATTCGGCCTTGTAGTAGGTGAGAGCATATATTATCTTTTCGAGGTCCTCTAGAAAGCTAAGGTCGACCTCGGTATAAAATTGAAGGTGAACTATGGCAAAGCATGTAGTAAGTGATTCTTGAAAGCTTGTTCTTGGATTCCTTCAATGGCTTCTCTTTCTCCCCTAATTCTTAACCCTTCAAAGCCAGGGCATTATCAATCGCCTCTGCTGCCTCGTCTGCCTTTTCAGCTTTCACTTGTTGGGCCATAACCTCTTCCTCAATTTTAGCTTTCTCAAAAGAGGCCGCAACAAGGTTTGCCTCGAGATTAGCAGTATGGGCAATGGCAGCAACCTGATCGCCTTCCCTCTCTTCTAAACTTCAATTGCTAAGTCCCTAATCTATTGCAAGAAAAGGAAAAATCAGGTAGGGAGTGGGTAGGTAAACCACCAATAAATAAAGAAGGAAAAGAGAATACTCATGTAAGTCTAAGATCTTTCAAGTTCAGCAGCGATCTCAAAGAAGGAGAGCGCAAGAAGCGGAAGTCAAGAGGATAGGATTATGGAGCAGAAGCAATATTAGAAGATTGTAGAGCAGAAGCAATATGGATAGGTTATACAAAGTGACACATTCCAACCTCTCGATGAGATCACTAACAACTAACAATACCCTCGGGCAAGGGCAGAAAGCAAATGTTGGGATTACTTGAAGGATTAGAGAGGCAGGACAAGAAGCACTTCTGAGGAAGAAAAGGGGGAGCACGGTAGTCTTCTTGAGAGGTTGGTCAGAGCCTCATCCCTATTGAACTTCCTTTTTTTTCTTTTTCCTCTTCGCCACCGTCGATTTCTTGGGGTCGAGAAACGCATCATCAAGATCACCAGCCATTTCATCCGTATATAAAAGAAATCGAAAAATCAATAAATGTTCTTACAAGGGCCAAGAACAGAAAATAAAAATTCTTTTATCCATTTTAGCGAATTATGCCCCTAGGCTTATCTGAACGTGAAGAAAATTTAAAGAGAGAATGAGAAAATTTGTGCCTAACGCGCAAAAAAACGTATTTCCATAATAGTGACTCGGTAAAAAATAAATTTGTTTTTCTCTCATCATCATCCATGTCCACGATAGCCTATCTACAAGACTTGAACAATACAGTACCTCATCGGAAAGGATAGGACGATAGGGGTGTGGTTTAAAAATAGAAGGAAAATTATCAAGATTCAAAATTAAGAAATATCAATCGTTCCACTTTTAAGTCTTATGGGGAACAAACGTAAGAAATGACTTTTTTCTTGAGCATAGCGGAACCCAAAATCACCCCCGAAAGGACTCTTATAGATATAGAATAAGAATTTAAGTTCTTGACACGAGGGTGGCACGCTCTTCTCAACATAGAGGATGAATGTAGAAATTAGAAGAGTATAAAAAATGAAAGCAAGTTAAATGGGTGTAAGGCCACTGGTGGATAGCCATTTGCGAAGAATTTGGTTAGAAGGAAGATAAAACCTACACCGAATATGTTCAGGACTGATAGAAATGAAGCTATCTGGGGGCATGTGGATATGATCATGAGGCTTAGGGACTCTACTATATATCCCTCGAACCCAAATTGACTCAAAACACTCTTTACTTCCCTTAGTTTAGTCACTCTAGATGGTAAATAAAGGGGAGAGACGGAAGTGATTTTCATATCAAAAAGAAAATGTCAGATTAGATATCTATAGTCGCTAAGGATTTGGGGAAAACAAGGGAAAACAGCAAAAAAAATACCTTTACTTTAGTTTGAAAAAGGAATGATTTTCGGAGAATATGAGATTAGCAACTAGGATTTCGTTTTATTTGAAACATGTGAAAGAATGAAGAAGGAGAAGAAGAAAGATATATACCTACCTCGATAAAAATCTCAACCGTACAATTGAAATGATGAAGAATCCTCAAAACATCAGTTAATTAATGGCAGACAAGATTAATGCAAGAATCAATACAGATTTTCTTAGAAGTCAAAAAGACTGAAGGTACAACTTTTCAGAAGACCGGCCAATAAAGGAACGACATATGTATCCAAGCATTAAATGCGAAATGGCTATAAAGACTTTTTCTTTCTTTTAGAAGGAAGGAAGAGAAAAGATAGAAGTGATGGGTTGCAGGGAAAATATGAGAGTGGAGACAAGTCCACACCCATCTACGATTGCTGCAGACTTAGGGGCAAGTGTTACATTCATATTTTCCAAACATTGACAAAGTGAAATTAATAACAGCGCCAAGCTCGGACGAGCTGCCCCACAGTAGGAGTTAAAATATAAAAAGGAAGCAAAAGTGAAATCTAAATAGTACTGCGCCCAAAATTCTTGAGCGATGGAAAAATATAAAGACCACACTTACCCACTGATCATAGCTTCGGCGCCACAACCAGAAATGGTTATAGAATGTAGGAACTAATTTGCAACATTCGCACTCGCTTCAATAGGTAGAACCATAACACAGCTTTCAAGTACCAGATATGAAGGTTGTGCTACGGTCTCATAAAGTGATCCTAAATTACGAAACCATAGCACACCCCAAAAGAAAATATACGTGAATGGATATACGCCGCGGTATTAAACTAATATCTAAAGTGGCAAGTATGTGCTGCAATTTGAAATCAAAAGGCTACAAGGAATGCGACGCCATCTTGATGTGATAAAACAATGCTGCAATCCTTAGAAAATACCATCCACAAACATGGAAGACTTGAATGATGAAGCGATGTGAAAAAACTACCCCGCAACCAAGAATTGAACATCATTCCTCAAAGACAAACCATGTAACAAACCGAATTCCAATGGGTCCGGATTTTTCGCAAAAATGCTAAAATCCAAGCCCACTGAAGCCCAAGTTAGGTATCTGGTATCCTGCAAATAGGCAAAGACAAATATATCAGAGCTCAATAAATATCTCACAGCAGAACTGACTAAAATATAATAGTAAGTAAATACTCACCAATAAAATAACACTTTCTAAACAAGTGTCTCAAAGATGGAAAGTCTCTACCATCTACCTAACCTGTAGGATGTTATGAGGAGGGGGTTAGAAATAAAGTTCTGGTGAATGGACAAATTATACATTTCTAAGCTTAATTCTACGTATACCGTTTTATTTCCATTTACTGTTATATTAGGTTTATTGGGTTTATAATACTCTCGCCTCAGTGAGTGAATCATGCCCATCTACTCCCTAGTAGATTAAAACCTAATAACTGATACATATATATAGCTATATGCCCCTTGACCGCATCAGTCCTAGATACTACCCATAGTACCTTCCGTATCCTCCTCGCAAAGGACTCCATCGTCTTGCTACTATGGCGTTCTGTGACTACATCTATAAAGGACTACCTCATAAGGCCTACAATATAGATGTTCAGTCGTCTACTATGAAAACGTAAAACTGTGTCCGCACTAGTCTATAGTAATGCTCGGACATCCATAACGTACCACACAGTACGTACCTTGAGGACTATACGTAATCGTTCTGTTTACTCCCTAAATCCCACTTAACAAGGCCTACCTTGTACGGAACTCGGTAGGGGATTTTCTATTTCTGTAAAGGACTGCCCTATTAGGCCTACAATACATATATTCTATTTGGTCTGTCTCTTTTCTTATCGTGGCTATGGCCCCACGCAGCCACCCCTCAACTAATCGAAAGAACTCTAAAGAGTTAAGTGGATATGCCCTATTGCAAACAATCTAAACATCCAATTGGCTGCGCCCCTCATCCAATGTCTCGATAGTGAAAGGTTCATTGGACTGTTGGTTTAACTCTAGTCTTTCCCGAACTCACTTCTTGGTTTTGATGCTGGCCTGATATCCGCATGCGACTATCCTTTTGGGTCCTTCCCACTAGAACTTACTTGTAAGTACTGGGACATACGAATATCCTACTTGTCATAATAATTGCTTTACTTTTATTCTATTATCTGTGCAGTAAATGCAGATCTAGGAACATTTCTGTTTATAGCTTCTAGTCTTATCTAATAATTAACTTGATTCCTTCTTTAATTCCTTTAATTCTTCACTTTAACTTCTTATATTCTAGGAAGTAATTCTATTCTATTTGGTTGGTTACAAAAACATTGCTAAAAAATCCATTTCCATATTTTAATACTAAATAATGCTATAAACAATAATCCGTAACCGCAAGATATTTCTTTTATTGTTGCTTTACTTTTTGGATGGTGTAAAATACTGTAGTTTCTCTATTTTACACTAATTCCCTTTTTCTTTCTTTTATTCTTGCAATTACGTCTATCATTATCTTTTAAATATTAAACTATAGAAATGTATTCTCTTTTCTAAACCAACAATTAATCTATCACTAACTTCCCTATCAAGTTATTAAATTTTCCCTTTTAATTTTATTTTTCCCCGTTTTAGCATAATTTACTGCAAATTTCTATCTTTCTCCTTTTATTTAGCTTTTCTTATTTTACATCTAATTTCTGTAAATCTAGTGTTCTTCATTTTTGGTCCGCATTTGCAAATTCTTTTCTTTACTATTTTATTCACGTAAAAAGGAATAAAAGGAAGCTAGCATTTACAGGTTAAATTTCAACTTTAAATTAGATGTAAATAACTGTAAATTTCTTACTTTTAGGCTTACGCCTTTCTCTAACTGTCAAGCCTAATATTAATTAAATATAAGCTTTCTTATACAATTTACAGTCTCAGCATAACTAGTTAATAGAATTAATTACTGAAATAAATACTGAATAAAATTATTCAATGGGAATCTAACGATAATATATCATAAACGTAAAACATATATAATTAAATTCATTCACCTGTCGTCCTTAGCTTTAAATCTCTATCTTCTAAAATTACTACGCCATTCTATAACTTCTCTCCTTTAATTTGTTGCAATTCCTCTATTTTGTTCACATATATTTTATTTGGATTTATTTGGTGAAGATTTGTGAGAAATAGGATAAAAGAATGAAGAAAGAACCCATTGTTTACTCTAAGAGAGGGATGAAGAAAGTGACAGCTGATGGAACGAATTACATTACATTCTCTCTTAAATAGATGCAGCCCACCAATTATCTAATTAATCCTCTACTTAATTGGTCCTTTAATTAATTTTGATGTGCAGCAATATACTGCCTATATACACACATTCAAATCTAGGTCAACTATTATTTCTTTTCCTTATTAATTGACATTTTCTACTGATTACGTTACAATCCTAATTAATAGCCCCATTAATAGATTAACATGTCACCTCTATTAGTTAATTTCCTTAATTAATATTTTACACATTGTAACGTTTCATTAATTGGCATGTCAATTAATTCCACCATTCAATTAACATATATATTTAATATGCATATATATATTTTTACCAGATTTGAATTTGAAAATTTATTTGTTACATTTATATGTAAACCTCTTTAAATTAAGGAATTTGATATATATATACACACACGTTATATATTAATCTCCAATATTAATTCACATATTAATTAATTGCACTTTTTAGCTGATTCTATTTGCAATGTTAATTATTCCCCTTATTTTTTTCCTCTTACATCTAATGCTCTTAATAATTTACATTCATTAGAAACATAATAAATTTGTTACTACTTTTATAAATATCCTATGAATTAATTACAAATGTTTATAATTGATAAAATTTCCATGTTTACATATGTAATTGTTTTTGACGTTAAAACTTCAAACGGTTATAACTTCTCCGTTTGAAGTCCATTCAAAAAACATTGTATATGGAAGTTGATTAAAAAATTGCTACGAACACAATGGTATAAGTTTCGTGGTCAAATTCCAACATTAGCAAAAATTCATTTTTCACTATTTTCATAGTTATTTGATTATTTAATTATATAAAAATGCGGGGTGTTACAAACCAGGAGGCCCCAACTTCATCCTGAAGATCGTTATACCCATCTTAGAGACAATGGCAAGGGTACAATTCTCTAATGGAGAGAGCGGCTTAGAACAAGTACATGCAAGACAATCCCCTTTCAAAACTACGGCCTAGTCTCTTCAACTAAGCCATGCAACTCATATCCACCTAGCCCCAATATTGTGCAAACATCACAGACTGGACAGTGCAGTATAGCTTCAAAAATGTTGGCGTAGTTCAAAGGCCCCACTACCCAAGGCATGATGAAGACATGACTCCCAATAAAGTACATCGAAGTTTTAAAGTACTGATAATGGTATAGCTCTCACAGAAAAGAAGGTTAGTTCCCCATTGCAGCTTCGTCTACACGTATGTGCAATTCATATGCATGTTGCTTTGTAGAATCGGAATGACAATTTATTCAAATTTGGGTCTTCCCGCCTCAATTCCAAACATTTCCGCTTCAATTTCAAGCTTCCTGCCAAAGTCCAAAATCCAACTGCTCAAATCACAATTTTTGGTCGAAGGACACGTTGGCAATCTATGTATGACAAATAAGTGAGATGAATGCTCGGCACATGGCATGATCCAACAATAGAAATCAAGAGAGAGGAAGGGTGACGTTTGCAATCCATGCAAATCGCTACGTACTATATATGAATAGGATACTATAGTAGGAAAGGGGGAATTTCTCTTTACTCTTTTTTGATAGACAAAATCAAAATTTGTACTCTCTCTGCCATTTTTGTTTGTACTGAGAAATCAAGAGAGAAGGATATACATTTTACCCGTGGACGTCGGATTCCTTAGCATTCGAACCACGTAAATTTTCTATGTCCTTTCTATTTCTATACTTTATCTTTCTATTTAAATCTATCAATGATAAAATCGATATAGATTCCCTTTAACGAACTAATAATCTGGATATCTTCCATTATAATTGTGTAAACTTTTAAAATAAAATAATTACTCCCCTTCTAGGCAAGTTTAATATTAATTAATTTTGTTGATTCGTAGTCATGAAAGCATTCAGTATCATGGTTATTTCATAAAAAATACTTGGATGTTTCTGAGATGAAAAATCTTGTTAGCAATACATGTGTGCATATGTAACATATCAATCCATGCTAGGTATAATATTCCCGTATATAGATATTGGGATTTACATCACAACAGATACATTAGCTCATCTTATATCTCATCTAATATATATATATATATATTATCCAAATGTATGTTTATATACTTTATATAATACTTTAAGTATATAAATAAACTTTAATTATTATTTTTTATAAGTATAAATGTGTGTGTGTGTATTTGTAAACGTAATTATGAATTATTAACATTATATACATATATAAATATACTTAAATCAATTATAAATATATTAAATAAAATAAAAAATGATTATATATTTTTTATAAAATTGAAAACAATATATACATATGTAAATAAAATAATTTTTTGTTTATACATATATCATATTAATTACTTATTTATAAGTGTATAATAATATATATATTAAAATACAGAGTAATACTTATAAATACTCGAAAATTGTTTTAAATAAAAAATAATTACTTGGACTTGTGCATGACTCGAATTTTTTTAATTTTAAATATTATTAAATTAATTTCATATGGTTTTAATTTAAATTGTGAATATAAAATAATTTTGAAGCCTGATTTTGAAATTTAAATTTTCAGTAAATTTTGAATGAAATTTTGTAATTAGAATATTTATTTCATAATTTCATGATTTAAAATTATATTATAATTAATTATTGATTTTCGGCTAATATTTAAAATATTTTTAAAGAATAAATAAATATTTTTTATTGTTCTGCCAGGCATGTGCTTTGAGGTAATCTTATTTTATAAAATGTAAAAATAATTTTTATATAATACGTATATAATAATATATTTAATTTATGTTATTAAATGATTTAAATAATATATATATAATTTTATTATTGTCGAATATGTTATATGTATAATACACGGTATATAAAATTTCGATAACATATTTATATAAAGTATGATGAAGTAATTAAATTATAAACTATATATATGCATATATTTATAATATATATATATATATATATATATAATTAAATAATAAAAAAAGTGGACTTTTTACTGATTATAGATATGAACATAATAATTTTTTTCACTATAAGTATATACATTCATACAACCAAAATAACATTCGGTGCTTTCAATGAAGTTTAATGGCTACGCTTGTTAACTTTTTAGGCGACTTTCCTTCGTTCCCATTCTTAAGCCATTCCTCACCTTCGCTTCTTTCCTTCATCCCATTCGCCCTACTCATTTTCTGCTCTTTCCATGTCGCGCCCCCCGGACTTAGTAGCTATGCCTATTTCTCAACCGTTGTTGACCAGATATAGCCGTTTTTTAGTGCCCCAATCTTCGTCACCTCGGTCTTCAATCTCCTAGTTCTACTACTGTTCGTCCACCCTCGATGTTGACTAGACTTGCTTTGTCAAATTATAACCCAGCTTCTCTCTTTCAAATGTTAGTATCAGATCTTGAAATCTCAGAAGACAAATCATCTGCAATCCCTATTTTTGGCATTCCAAATTGTCGATCTCAGGTAACTCCTCTCTCGCTACTACTTATGGCTGCAACCAACGGTGATGTTGGATAGTGGATGCATTAGAACATCCTTGCATGGGTGCTTCTGTGTCGAAAATTGTTTATTTTAGTATAGGTGTTATAGCTCCTGAGATAAATGATATGCACGGGTTTTCTGAAATATGTGGTAAGGCTATGAATGAAAAAGTTGTAGTTGGTTCGAGAGATTCTAATCGGTATGGGTTGGTTAGAAATGCTCAATTCTCTTAAGGCATTTATGGAAATGCAGCCAACAATCATACGCAGGAATCCCAAGTCTCTATTGAAGTGCCTTCCATTAAGAAATGGACTTTTCTATTTAGGTCATTGCCAAAAATTGCTGGCACCTTCTCTCCTTCTTCGTTCAATATGGTCATGATAGACGGTGTTAGTGTGCCTCCACCAGAAGTGGTTCAAGAGGGTGTAAACTATTGGTCTGATTATTTAGTCCATTTTTTCTTGGACACTTCTCCTCCATGTACTATTGTTCATGATCAATGTAAACAAACCTGGAAATTGAAAGGTAGTGTCTAAGTTAATTTTTCAATAACATGTTTTATTTCAAATTCTCTAATAAGGAAGATATGTTGCATGCACCATATCAAATAGTTGTGCACACTCAAAACCAGTCTGTTAATTATTGTAGGGAAACCATTTATTATCACTCCATGGAGTCTAGGGTTGGACAAAGTGAGAGAGCAGGTCCTCTCGATCCCGGTTTGGGTCACCTTTACTCATATTCCTTATGTCCCGCAGCCATTGATCGGGTTAAACTGGCTTGCAAGTCTCGTTAGTGACCTCAAGTGTTTTAATACTAGTACTGAGACCCGTAAGAGTTTACACTAGGCTAGAGCTTTGATCGAGACCTCTCCTACAAAGCATTTGTCGTCAAAGTTGAAAATTAGATCACTGAAGGAAATGATGTGGAAGTCGACGTTCAGTACAGATAGAAACATAATATTTGCATATCTAGTCAGTCTTTTGGGCATACATCGGACACTTGTTCGGCTAGTTCTATCTCTTCTACCCAGCCACCTCTTACCAAGATTCCTCTCCCCAGGCTAGTTCTGAAATAGGTCACGAGGATTAGGATTCCGTCTTCCTCTAACCCTGTTATATCTATTCTAAAAGCGAGTGCTTCTTTTGATACACCAGTTTCTATTGCTACATCGGATTCTGCTCCGAAGATGGATATTATATATTGGGACTCTATCGAGCATGCTTGGATACACAATGTTTCAAAAATGAGGTATGATCCGACCGACGATAATTTTCATATGTTTGTAGGTGAAGAAGGGGAATCTAAAAGACTCACATATCACATGGAGGGGGAAGATCTATCTCTAACTACTGCTAGAGATGAAGGTCAACTAAATTGCAACTGTTTTTGGATGCATCTTGGGATAGGAAATATCTCTATACCACACTCTTAAGGTCGTTTGATTATAAACTTGCAACTCTCTTCTCTTATGTTCTACATGTTCATGGCCTTGAACTAATGTTGATGTCATTAATGATAAGAGGATTAGTTGTCCTCCTTTGGATAGCAGTTTAGACCTACCTGTCTAACTCCTATACTTCTCTATTGTTTATGTTTTAGCCAATTTGGAGCATGTTCTGATCGCGTGTTCTTTAATGATTTGAGTAATAAAAGTGGACGGACATTTAAAATGCCAGCTAGCCTTGCTAATAATAATAATAATAATGCGATAGTATTACCTGCATATAAGAATCATCACCTAATTAACAATATAGAAAATATATACAATAAAACATTATATCTAAGCACTTATAACTATATTTAGGCTATAAACATACCTTACCTCTAATGCATTGAAGTACACCTTGAAATGATGATGTGTCCTCCTTGAAATAATTTTCGATTCAAAAAAGTGATAGTCCTTGAACCGATGACCATAAGCTATTGAATAACAGTTGAATTAACTTAATTTGAGCTTAAGAAAATAGGGATATCAGAGAGGGAGTTTGGCCAGCAATACAGCAATATCAAGGGGCGGAGGCTCCAAAAGATCAATATAAAATGAGGAAGAGAAGCTTAAATAGAGGAAGGAAATTGAGAGAATTTAGGATCTCATCTTTCACTCAATCTCCTTTAGTCTTAGCCATCCATCATCAAGCCTCTCTAGTTCATATTCTACTACCTATAGCCCCTTATTTCAATTGAAATAATCAGCCCCTATCATGGGCTTTAAACTCATTTAAAGCTCGAATAAATATCTTACGTTTAAATCCAATTTAAATTCATATAGATATCGTATATCGATTAATAATTCATAACCATTATAAATACATTTAATAATATTTATTCATCAAATCAAAATTAAATTTTTATAATTAATATTTCATAAATATTAATTAATTTATAACTATTACAAATTAAATAAATGTTTGGTCAAAGGAGAATTCATCGTTTCGGTTGTGTGACGTCGGATGTAAATTTGGGCAGCGATTAATAACGAACTATTCAAATATTAAAATTCACACTTTAATTAGAAGATGGTGTGACATTTTGGACAAATTTATCGCTTATTTAGTTTTGGTAATATCCAAGTTTACTTTTTTAAGCATTACCCGATTGTGAGATTTAT
Source organism: Allium fistulosum (assembly GCA_030737815.1). Taxonomy (NCBI): domain Eukaryota; kingdom Viridiplantae; phylum Streptophyta; class Magnoliopsida; order Asparagales; family Amaryllidaceae; genus Allium; species Allium fistulosum. The sequence goes on from CM060904.1 coordinate 344,111,976, forward strand.
TTACACTAATTCTCTTCATCAAAACTATATCACTTTGAACTTTTAGAATTTGATAATGGTCAAAATTCCAATATCTTCCATGATCAACTCTATAGTCCAAATACGAAATACTTAGTTCAATAATAATTATTATTATCAACTGAACTACTATGGCCATAGATTTTGACTTTGAGTTGACTTGAGCTGACCGTGATACTAACCCCGTATAACCGAGGAGACAAATCCCCACTTGAATAGTATTTCACTTCCAATACTTCTACCGATCCAACTATAGTCACTTGATGGACACCTTGCCATGACTTGACTATAATCAAAGCAGAGCTTTTATATTGAAGATCGACGGTATTCTCAAGTCGAGAGTGTAAATTAGCCACATCGATATTTTCTATTTGACCTTAGTTATAATAACCTACAAAAAGCTATGGAGTCGTTCCATAGTTATCCAATAGCTATTGGTACGTAACCTCCAGGTGCCCCCAGTAATCATTAATAATACACTGCCCAACATTTAAAGAGTATTACATACTCTAGTATTAACGGATACATCTATATCCAATCTCGATGCATCTTGACTAGGAACATTTAAAATGATGTGTTTTATAACATTATGATACAATACTCATGATTACAACTATTTGTAATTACTATCACAAATACACCATTTATGGATTTTCTATTAAATATATTTTAGTTATGCATTTAATTATTTATAATAGTTTATAACAAATATATAACAGAGAAAAAATACCTTTATTATGAACGAGAATTGATTACAAAGTTAATTAAACTACAGAATTGCCTCAAAGGCATACCCCTAATTCTATAAATCTCCCACTTGCACTTAGAGCAAATTAATTTCAATCCCATCCCATCAATCAGCTTCTTGAGAGCCGACTGAGCTAGATCCTTAGTGAATGGATCTAATTCTTTTCCTAGGTATCTACCATTTGTATCATGACCTCTTTCTTCTCAACGAATTATCTAATGAGGTGGAACTTCTAAATAATAAGCCATGACTTCTTGTGTACTTCGGGATCCTTTGCGATATGCATCACTGCATTATTATCACAAAATAATGTTGTAGGATTCTCAGTATCGGTAATCACTCTAAGCGTACTTAAAAACTTATGCATTCAGACTGCTTCTTTAGTTGTTTCACTGAGGCGATGTACTTGGCCTCCATCATGGAATCAGCTACTGTTTCTTACTTGAAACTTTTCCAACTAACGGCACCGTCGTTAAGCATAACGACATAACCAAACACTAATATACTATCATCTATATCGCTATGAAAGCTTAAGTCTGTATACCCTTTCATAAGGAGGTCTCCATTCTCATATATAAGGAATAAGTCCCAAGTATTTCTTAAATACTTCAGTATACATTTTTACAACCGTCTAATGTTTCTCTTCGAGATTCGAATGGTATAGGCTTATGTATCTTATTGCGTATGTCACATTCGGTCTAGTACATAGCTTAGTGTGCATTATGGATCATATGGCTGAAGCATAGGGGATCCTCTTCGTACGCTCTTTCTCTTCATCGGTACAAGGAGTATCCTTCTTATAAAGGATGATTCCAGACTGCATTGGAATATTTCCACACTTAGGATTCTCCATACCGAACCTTTTCGATATGGTATCTATGCATAGGTATCGAGACAATCCCAGCAGCCTTTTAGGTCTATCTCTATAGATCTTTATACCAATTATATAAGCTGCTTCTCCAAAATCCTTCGTAGAGAAATTCTTGGAAAGCCAATTTTTCACTAATTGCAACAATAAAGTGTAACTGCCTATCAACATAGATCACTGACATAAAGTACTAAGAGTCCGATAACATTGCCACGTTCCTTTCTGTATATGCACGCTTCCTATGTGTTCTGATAAAAACCAAACCGTTTGATTAGTTTATCAAAACACTTATTCCAACTTCTTGAAACTTTTTTAAGTCCTTAAATGGACTTTAACAACTTGCAAGCCTTGCCCTCACTCCCACTAACCACATACAAATGGTTTATTCTAAATCGCCATTTAGAAAAGCCGTATATACATCCACTTTCCATTAGTTATAGAATGCAGCGATGGCTAGCATAATTCAGATGGACTTAAGAATGGCAACGGGCGACAAAGTCTCGTCATAATCGATACCTTGAATTTGACGAAATCCTTTCACCACTAGCCTTGCTTTGTAAGTCTCTACTTCTCTATGTATATTTAGATTTTTGGTAAAATCCATTTCCAGTCGACGGGTTTTATCTCCTTGGGTACGTCCGACAAAGTCCAAACTTTGTTTTCGTACATGAAATCCATCTCAGGTTTCATAAATCCAAGCCAGAGTGTAAAGTTTTTACTCTGCAATATTGGAAAGATAGAGGAGTGTCGTCATCTAAGATATAGTCCTCCTCGCCATCCATGAGAAAACCGTAGTATCCCTTTGGTGCGTGAGACTCCCTACTAGACCTTCTAATAGATTTTGTGTTTTCGTATACCGGTGAACTTGGTTTTCCACTAGTTCGGCTTCAGTGTTATTTTCTTGGATCTCATCCAAGTCTACAACCTCGCTATTAATTTTCTCTAACAGAAATTCCTTTCTAGAAAGACAATGTGTCAATAAACGATAACCTTTTGTTTTCAATATTGTAGAATATATGTCCCATCGATTTTTTGGGATATCCTATAAAATTACATAGTACCTATGTTCCCTCTACTTTATTCGGACCAACATCCTTAATGTATGTCGGACAACCTCACACCTTCAAATATTTGAGTTGGGGTTTCTTACCATACCACATCTTATATAGTGTTTTAGGCATAGATTTAGTGGGCAACAAGTTCAACATATGCGCTGCAGTTTCTAGTGCATATTTCCAATAAGACAGAGGTAACTCAGCCTTACTCATCATGGAATGAACCACATGTAATAGGGTTCGGTTTCTTCGCTACGACAAACCATTGTGTTGCGAAGTATAGGGTGGAGTAACCTAAGAGATAATCCCATTATCTTTTAAGTATTGTTGGAAATACTGTCCAGCATACTCATCTCCATGATCTGATCAAAGAATCTTAATTTTATAGGACGTTTGGTTTCTATTACATTTTTATATTCAACAAATTTCTTATAGACATCGGGTTTGTTCATCATAAGATATACATATCCTAGTCTCGAGAAATCATCAGTGAAGGTAACAAAGTAAGAATTATTATCTTTGGTTATTATAGGCATCGAGCCACATACATCACTATATACTAACCCTAAGAGTTCGTCAGCCCTTTTATTGCACTCACTGAAGGGGTGCTTGGTCATTTTACCATTGAGACACGACTCACACGTGTCAAATGATTCAGAATCAATTGACAGTAGAAAACATTCGGTTTTCAATTTGTATAGTTGTTTCTCACTAATATGACCTAGTCTACAATGCCAAAGATAACTATCATTTATATTATTAGAAGTATTATTCGCAGAACGCACTTAGTTAGTATTAATCACATAAATGCCATTTTCAAGAATGCAATCACAGACTTTTTTCCATCCAAACTAATTTGCATAACATTATTTGCACAATGAAATATATATCCAGTCTTGGATAATCTAGAAACAGAAATAATCCCATAAATAAAGTCTTTTACAAAATAGCAATTATTTAATACTAATACTACTCCACTAGGAAAAACTAAATGATACTCTCCTACTGCCATTGCATCTAAAATATATCCATCGGCAACTTGGAGCCTCATATCTCCTTTTGTCACGCGATGCCATTTCCTAAGCCTCTATAACGAATTATATGTATGAGTACCAAATCCGACATCTAACACTTAAGATATTTTATTAGTTACAAAACAATTTTGTATCATAAATGTACTGATGGAGCCGTAGAACCATTTTGCTTCTTTTCTCTAACAATCTTTAAGTAGTCGGGACAATTCCTTTTCCAGTGACCTTTCTTATGGTAGTGGTGACATTCACCCTTGTTACTGGTCTTCTAACTTTTTCTTCTTACATTCTCTTTTTCGCTTCTTTGAACTCTTCGAAGATGATGCACTACCCTTTACTATAAGTACCGTCCCTTGGTCCTTAGATTTGACTCGACTGAGCTCAACATATTGAGGAGCTCCATGAGATTCGCATTCAAGTGGTTCATGTTATAATTCAGAATGAACGGTTCATATTAGGGAGTAAGTGAACCAAGGATCAAATCTATTTGCAATTTGTTGCTTGTTTGTACATCCAATTGTGAAAGCCTATCGATATAGCCCTTCATCATTAGCACGTAACCGCCCACTTTCTATCCTTTAGTCATTTTGGTATTGAACAGCTTCCTCGTAAGTTCGTACCTTACGGAACATGACTATTCAATAAAAAGAGCCTTAAGACTATCAAATCTCTCATGGACAGACATATTTTCATATTGCCTCTACAACGGCTTATCCAACGTAGATAGCACAAAAACTTAGGCGATCTCTAGGTCTGACACCTATTTTTCATAAGCAATTCGTTCGAGGTCTGCATCATCGATACGTTGTTCTTTAGGTTCACAGCTAATAGCAGTCCAAAGGCTCTCGTAAGTCAATGCTATTTTAAATTGCTCTTAGCCAATCAGTATAGGTAGGTCCGATAAGCTTGTCGGTTTCATAAAGCAGTTTTGGAATTGTCATTTTTTTGCAAGTCTAAGTGATATATTATTAGGACAAATCATAGTAGATGTTCTTATAATATTGGTAAGGTTAAACTTTATGTTTCATTTTACTAATAATCTCTCGCTAGTCTTTTATGTTTTTCCAAACCATAAGTCAAAACATAGAAGTCTTTCGACTTCACTAGCATGTGCTAGGACTCATCTGTCTTGGAATTTTGACCTTGAGTTTTGCCAACAAGTCATAGCTCCACAGACGATGGATAACTCTTTATCAGTTGTATCGTATACAACTCCTAACCCTTGGTACTTTTACCTAATTTCACTTTGACCTTGAGTTTGATTAACAAATCAAAATGAGATTATTCACTCATACCTACCATATCGCGACGGCCTAAGTATATTATATGTACTTTGAGTTTTCTCAACAAATACATATAATTATCTTACCTCATTTATTCAATATATTAATAACACTACACATAACATCCCCAGCTTGAGTTTACTCAACAACTAAAGAGTATGCAAGTACTTTGTGTGTGTGTGTGGTAGAAGATAAAATTATCTTGAAGATTCATAATCTTCAGTTATATTATATTGAGTGATATTGACTTATGGAATAATGTAATTCTTGTGGATTACTCTCGTGATTCAAGTGTCAGAAACATCAGAAATCACAGTATACATACATGTACGTATGTATTTATTCCTTAAGTCTATTTGGATTTCTTTAATCTTCCGGCTTTAATTTGTACACTCATATTACATAAGTTTAATTATTATATGACTTTTACATTTTATATTACTTATATCATAGTCTTATGTATAATATTATATCAACCAAATCTTATTCAATTAATTTTAATTAATTAACATTGTAATTAATTTTATATTATCTTAATGTAATATTTATATTTATTATATACTATAACCTTTACATAACACATATATCACATGCATGTGTATATTATTTAATTAGTTAACCTTTTAATTAATTTATTAAATTAAACTATTTTAATTAAATTATATCAATTTCAAAATTTATTTAATATACATACATGTATACTTATGTCATTTCAAACATTTTAAAATAACATAAACAATAACGTAATATATAATACATGTATCCATTTATTAATTAGCTTATTTAGTTAATTTATTGTATAATCTTATTAATAATTTATTTTTAAATTTAGAAACTAATTTGTATTATTTTCCAAACATTTTGAAAAACTTTATTATATTATAACTTTTATAACGGTGTATATCTGATTTTAAATTTAGAATCTTATTTTTTTAAATTTTCAAACAATTTTTAAAATTAGCCTAAGGACCAACTCAAATTTGGGTCTTTTCTATTACAGGTAACCTTTGGGCTTATATATTTATTCGGGTCAGGATGGTGCCAGGTAGAGCAGAGTACTTGTTTACTCAAACCCAATCTTAAACACTACCTTTCCAGACACCCTACTATCTAGACTGTGAGCTTAGTAGTTTTTTTTTGAGATCATGGGGAACCTTAAGATCATGGTATTCATTGATACTCACTTAAGTAAACCCCACGCCGTGTGTCTACCCCGCTTTTATTTAGTCGTCACACACGGATGCTTAACGTTGAAACTCCCACTGATGGTTTGGCGCTGGGATTCGAACCTGCTCGGACACAGTCCTTTGGTTCCCATCTCCCAACTCCCAAACCAACCGAGCTACGAACGACGGGTGTGAGCTTAGTAGTTAACCCTAACATTACTAATTTAGACCGAATAGGCTATTGGGCTCCGATACTGCTGTTGGAATTGGGCCAGCCCGCAGCGGAAGTTGTGGGTGAATTTCAAAATTGGTTACCCTATTGGATCATTATTGAGCCTATAAAGTCTAATTTATTTAGAATATTTCTAAATTTTATTTTATTTAAATCTATAAAACGATATAGTATTATTTAATTTATGTTATGTTATACACATGTATCTTATACACATATATGTGTGTGTGTATATGTAACATATCAATCCATGCAAGGTATAAAATGCTATGCATGGATGCTAGGATTTACATCGTAACGGAACATTAGTTCATCCAATATGCAAATATGTTGTCCAAATGTATGTTTATATACTTTATAAAATATTATATATATAAATTTAATTAATTTGTTTATAAGTATAAATGTAGATATATATATATATATATATATTTGAAAAAATAATTATGAATTATTAACATTATATACATATAATTATGTGAATATACTTAAATCAATTATAATATATTAAATAAAATAAATAATGATAATAATATTTTTTATAATAAAAAATATGTAAATAAAACAATATATATATTATTAATTACTTGTTTATAAATGTATTATATATATATATTAAAATATAGATCAACACTTACAAATACTCGAAAAATTATTTTAAATAAAAAATAATTACATGGTCTTGCACATGACTAAGAAATAAAAAAATTTCATTTTAATTATTATTTAATTTATTTCATACAATTTTATTTTAAATTATTAATATAAAATAATTTTGAAACCTAATTTTGAAATTTAATTTTCTAGTAAATTTATGAATGATATTTTGTACTCAAAAAATTTATTTCATAATTTAACGATTTAAAATTAGTATTATAATTAATTATTAATTTTTAGCTAATATTTAAAATATTTCTAAATAATAATTTTTTTTTCTACCGAGATGTGTTTTGTGATAATCTTATTTCATAAAATGTAAAATTAATTTCATATAATATGTATATGAATATATTAACTTTATATAATTAAATGATTTAAATAATAATAAATACATAAATATATATAATTTTATTATTATCGAGTGAAAAAATGGTGAACGCTTCTCGTCCTTATTTGTTTCCCCCTTCTTCTAATTCGCATCCCTTTTACTCAGATCTCTCCAATGTTAATCCTTTCTCAGATTCACATCCATCGTCTAATCGTTCGTATGCTCAAGTATTTAGGGAGCCTCCACTTACCTATTCTTAATCTATCAAGCGTAATTCTTCTTTCAAGAATAGGATTAATTCCAGAAGAGGAAAGAGATGTTTTTGATGTGGGGATTTATCTCATTTGGCAAGGGAATGTCGTGATCCAATTAGGTGTTTCGGCTGCAGGCTCTTTGGTTATAAGAAGAGTAGTTGTTCGTTGAATTTCGTTTCTTGTTCTGGGGATCGAAGGAAGCTGTCTATTACTGAGCATGGGTTTCTTTTTGTCTCAAAGTGTATGAAGCTTAAGAGAATTTTACTGGACCATCTGTGGATTTAGAGAAATGAAGGGATCGATTTTTTAGAAGATTTGTTTATGCATTTCAATGTGATTAACGAGGTTAATACTTGTAGAAATTATTGTGATAGATTTGGTGATCCTTTAGATTATTTTGGGTATTCTAACTCTTCTTTGAATGGAATCGATTCTGTTAAAGGTGGTGAAACAGTCATTGATGGGCTTAAAGAGTTTTCTTATGCTCTGTTTGGTGATAGTTTGATGCTGCTGAGAGATAATTCGGCAGATTGTTTGTGTCCAGATACATTGCTTCTTGATCCAGAAATTGTATTTGCTCCATTCGAATGCTAATCATCAAAGTATGCTCTCGAGTTTCAATTCTGTTAATCTACTGCAGGAAGATTCTCTCTCTTTTGTTCAATCTAAAAAAAAAGAAATTTAAGTGTAGATCTTTTAAAGATGGTAATCAGGAGATTATTACTTCTAATCGATATTGTAGAAGATGGCAATGTTGTACAATAAACAACTCATTTAAATTTATTTGGAAATCTAATGCTCCTCCTAAATCTAAAATTCACATGTGGTTAATACTGCATGGAAAACTAAATACAATAGAATTCTTAAAAAGAAAAAACATTCAAAATGATAATAAATGTTATTTTTGTAATCTGCATCTTGAAGATATAATACATATATACTATGATTGCTCGGATTCTTATTACATTCTTAATAATATTCTTAAAATTTTTAATTTTAACATAACAACTAAAATTTCGGATTGTGACTTCTACTGGAATAATTTTAGATTTAGGTTCAAAAAGAATATTATATTTTTACTTGACACTTTATTCATTATTATTAGTTGGTATATATGGTTTGAAAGAAATCAAAGAATTTTTAATAATAATAATAGTCATTTTAACAAATTGACTTTTACAATTTCTTTATATTGTTTTAATTGGATTTCTAATCCCAAATATAAATTAGCTAAAAATAATCTTTTTAAAGGGTATCTTAATAAGGTTAGTTATAATATTAACTTATTCAAACACAACAATTATATATTTAACATTAACAGTATTAATAATAATAATTTTTCAAATTTTTATGATGATTTAATGTTAATGTTAATCATAACTTACTTATGATTAAAGATTCATAATTATTTTTTAAGTTTTGTTTTCAATTATTTGTTCTTGTTTTTGGCGGTATTAGTTTATAGGTATTTTAATTCTATTGTTTTTTGTCCAGTTTTTTCTCATTTATGTTTTATTTCCCATCTCATCTATACATATATATGTATATTAATTATATAAATATACATATATATATATATATATGTATAATTCTTACTTTTTCCTTAGTCATCCTTCAGATACAGGTATGGGTGATAGGGTGGCGGGCTCTTTTTACAGGTCCTCGTATCTTCAGATTGTAGGATTACGGATTGCAGAGAGGCCATCATAGTAGAGTTCTCCATTTAGGATTACTTGCAGTTCCACCACTGATGCAGGATACGTTCATCCCTATTATGGCTTTTTATCTTCAGGAAGATCCTTTCTTCTGCTTGGCACTTCTTCCTTTGTTCAGAGTCTCCAGAGCAGATTCTTCATTCAGCATCATATCCAGTTCCACTTCAGAGTAGATGCTTCTTCACTCCTTCTGATTCAGATACATAGAGCTTTCTTCTTTGTTTGTGTTGCATAGAGCTCCCGATTCAGATGCATGGAGTATCATTTTCTTTTGTTTCTAGGTACTCCTAACACCTCATATTGGGTGGTGGCCATGTCGGAACTCGATATCGGGGTGTGATGGGTGGTGGCCTTGCCGGAACTCATCTTAGGGGTACCTGATTTTTCTTTGATACTAGTATTTAGTTTTGTTACCTGCCAGGCATGTTGGCAGCACCTTATTATTGTGATATATATAGTTGCATGTGTGCTCTCCTCTATTCATAGAGGATCACACATTTTCTCAAAAAAAAAAAGATTGAGATCTTTGAATGGCATTGCTGCTTCAAGAGATAATGTTAGTAGATTGAATGTTGATGCTCAGGAATCAGGGGATTGGTTTGTTCCTTATGGCTGTTTAGATGTGGATAAGGTGCATTGTGTTTCTAACAGACTATGTGAAGATTCACATAAGGGTATTCCTTCTTTGAATGATGATATTCATAGGGAATATAATGATTCTCCTAATTATTCAGTTTATTTTGGTGATCATTACTGTGAATTGGTTGGGGATTTTTGTAAGGTGCTTGAGAGTAGGTTGGTACATTCTGATAATTTGCTGGAAAGAGAGGGTATGCACGCGGATCCAGTTGTTAAGGAACATGGCATGTATCTTCAGCTTCAAGATTTTGATATCAGATTTTGTTTCAGAATTTGTTTATCACTTGCAAGTGTTAGAAGATGAGTATCATGTCTGTGTGGTTCATAGGAAGTTTTTGGTTAGTAAGGCGAATGATATGTTGCTCGATGATATAACAAACATGCACATGATTGATTTATTTGTGAAAGGTGTTGTAGTTGAGGCTTTCACATCTGTGCATGATACTGTAGTGATTAATGAGTTTTTGGGTATGTCTGTGAGTAATAATTTAGAATATTTGTTGACCAAAGAGTTGAATTCATTGAGCTTTGTTGTAAATAGGGTGATGAGGCTACAGGTAAGTTTGGGCATAGAAGTAAATATAGGGAGGCTTTATTCTAAGCGAGATTTGTATAGTGATTCATACAAGGTCATTTACTATTACATTGGGCCTTTCAAATTTATTTTGTATTACTGCCTTGCTTCTTTAAGAAGATCTTCTCCATCTACTATCCATGCTTGTGTTTCTACTAATTCACCCTAAGCTGGTAAAAGAATTAGTAAGTGTACTTCAGCGGTAAACATCAGAAGAAGTCCTCGATTGAAACTTAAAGCTTCAAAGTCATATGCTTGAGGGTTGATGACTTTTTGGGGAGTTTTTTTTGGTGATTGTTGTTTTGGAGACTGTTTGTGGCTTGAGCAGATGCGGTTTGTTATTTTGAGATTTTTTAGGTATGATTGTTGAGGTTGTGGGAGTTGTTGCTAAAGGCCGCACTTTTCGTGGAGTTGTTTTAGGCATTGAATGCTTGTTGGTGTAGATTGTTTAGGGAGAGTATTCATTTTTTTAGGTTTTTGGGAGGTTTTTTAGTTTTCTCCTTTTGTATGGGGGTTTTTGCTACCTGTCAAGCTTGTTTGCAGCTCCTTTATTACTGGTGACATATATATATATATATATATATATATATATATATATTGTAACGCCCCACACCCCTTAGTATATCCAAAAGAGCACGCTAAAAGGCATGTTGCATTGTAGGTATAAATAAAACTAGCAGAGACTAAGATTCACAAGACAAAAATATATAAACAACGGAAACCATTATAATAATAATAATTTATTTAGAACAAAACCTCAGAATTACTTTATAAATCAAATAAGTCGCCAAATACTAAATACAACAAATGTCAAAATAACCTTACATGTATGGCGAAATAAAATCCATAGTATCAATAATATCAGAGTACAATACATCCCTCACAAAATACCAGCTCAACAAAAAGAACTAAAAACTGAAACTGAAGAAAAGAAATGCATGATAGAATCTCCTCCGAAGAAATCTCCAACTGCCTGTAGTCTATAGTCCTTGCCTCTAATTGCCTATGGTGGAAAATGGGAAAATGAAGGAGTGGGTCAGACTAAAAGTCTGGTGAATGATAGTAATTACTAGAATCTTTAAGCAAAGTAAAAGTAATAGACTTTACAATATTTCAAGTATATAAAAGGAAACAAAGGAAATAGAGAGAAGGAATAAGATGGAATACAAATTAACTAGATCAACATAATTGATTAACTTTGATTGTTTGCACTTGTCTTTGATCTCTGCTTTGATTAGGCTGAATTCCTATTCCTATAATTAGGCTGAAATCCTAATTCTACCCTTTGATCGGCCTGCTACTCCACAGACCTACTTCGGACTAGATGCTATATAGCTCCCTACACAGAAGGCAATGGTGTCTACGAAAGACACGCATACTAAGCGCTTGGAACTCATAACGATTTATGAGCCATCACTGGAAGTTGCACGCGTGACCACCACTAAGCTGGCGTTACCTGTTGTTCCACGTATTGGGTCTTCTTATTTCCTTAAGCTCTAGCATAAGCATGCCCCTCGTCTCACTTCAGGATTATGTGAGACACCCCATCTCACTTCAAGGTTATGTGAGACACCTCGTTTCACTTCAGGGTTATGTGAAACACCGTGTCCATAGAAATAATATGGGAAATGCTGTTGGTACTGGGCCGTCGTCCAATCAAAATATCTAATTGCGCCCCTTGCCCAAATCCCCATGATTTGGACTTCTACTTATTGACCATTTACTACCGTTATTAACATAAGTGTGCCCCTCGTCTCACTTCAGAATTATATGAGACACCTCGTCTCACTTCATGGTTATGTGAGACACCTCGTCTCACTTCAGGGTTATGTGAAACACCGTGTCCATAGAAATAGGGGAATGTTATTTGCTACAGGTCCTACTTTAATTCTATGCTTATTAACTTAGATAAATTATTTAAATAAGCCTTTACTTTTGTTCTTACTATATGTGCTTATTAATATATCCTAAGTCTTAAAATAAGCCTCACTATTATAACCTACGTTATAATCATGCTTATTACTTAACCCAAGGTCTAAGTGTAAAAATAAGATCCTTTCATCTTATACTCTTTTTAGTTATAATTCTAAGTTATAACTAGGCCAATTATCTTTAATTAGTCCAATTCTAACATCAATATCATAATTAGGCTCAATTTCAGTCTTAATTCCATTTTTATTACAGTCTTTACAATTTACATTTTATCTTCCGTTATTTCAGTATTCTTATAATTTTAATCCATATTCGCATTTAATATATTCTAATCCATACGCGAAGAAGAGGGAGAAATAAAAGAAAACTGAAAATAGAAGAAAATCCAAAGCGTAGGAAAAATATGTAAATAACGCATAAATAACAGTAAATAAATTAAAATACTGTAGATAAACTGTAAATAAATGGAAAAGCTATAATTAACAGAAATAAACTAAAATTAACTGAAAAGAATAGCTAAAAGAAATAGACTGAAAATAATTCTAAAAACTGTAAATAAACTACTAAAAAGGTTATTCCAGAAATCGTAGTAAAACTACAATTATTGAAAACCCTATTATTTTAAATTACTTAAAGAAATCTAAAATAATTACAATCACTCACCTATGGTCCTAAGCACTTCCCTTTAGTCCTTCCCGGATCCACTTGGGGTTGTTAAATATTTTAATTTAAAACGATTTTCTCCTCGGAAAATTATTCCACTTAGGGTCCTTCCTGAAAAGGTGAACCCAATTGGAGAAAATCTTAGAACGAGAAAAAGTGTTAGGCCTAGGGTCTTATTTATAGGGGTAGAAGTGGATCTCAGACCGTTAGATTTAGGGATTGAATAGGATGTAACTACGTCATAGGCTGAATATGAGCCATCGGATGTAAGAACGGAAGGACCAGGTAAAGCTAAATAATGCAAATGACGTACAAAATTTGGCCACAAACGAAGGAATTTTCCTTCGTTCATTACCCAAGGCGGGTCGATCGGGCTGCCGACCGCCCCTCCCCCTAGGTCGATCGGTCGGTCGACCTAAGGCATGGTTAGGTCAACCCCTAGGTCGACCTAGCCCAATATTTTTTTTCTTCTTTTCTTGTTTATTTTGTTTGTAGCTCATATTAACTCGGATTCTGAAGTTCTATATATGGAAATTGATCCAAAAATTACTACAGACACAATGGTGCTACTGCCATGGCTCAATTATGATAATTTCATAAAGTTATTTTATCATTTGATTAATTGACTAATTAATTATTATGGGTTAAATTTCGGGTTGTTACATTCTCCCCTCCTTAAGGGATTTCATCCCCGAAATCTCTAAGGATAAAAGAATGAACTAATGTTTTCAACCAAGTTCTACAACCAACTACTCAACCATCATCCATTGTCCTTAAGTTTTTCTAATGCAATTTATGATACTTATGCAATTAGTATGGTGTCTATGTCCCTAACTAATGCAAAAGATTAGGCGGTCCACTGATTCAGTTGACCCCTTTTTATGCAATCATGTCAGTGCCATGTATCCAAATAAATGCAAAAATTCCTAATGATAACTGATAGTTCTATATGCGTGCTACAAACATCATCCAAATGCAACAATCATGTGAAAATCATCCATTTTTAGAAGCCATGAAAAATAGAATAAAATAAGCACACATCCATATGCATATGCACTAGTGTCCTAGTTAGGCCGATCCCTAAGAGATAATAGTGCCTGGTGTAAGTATATGCGTCCATAACATCCACGAGCAAACACTTGCAACCACTAGCATACATCATACATAACATGTTCTATTAACATGTTTACATCAAACCCTACCATCCATAGGTTAAATCCTAAGTTCTATCCTCCCAAAGGATAATAAAGGAAAGAACCTATTCAAAACTAAAGATGGAAATTGTAAAACTTATTATCTAAAAGATGAGGATATGAGATACAAATTTTGTCCTAATTAAACCAATCTTCTCTGAAGTCTTTCTAACCATGTCGGGACCAAGTAGCAATCTCTCTATGGATTCTATCCAACACGAAGGTGACTTGGGCGGTCTTCCACAAAGAGCTTCGAGAGGTGCCACTTCTAATGCTAGCTCGGAAACTACTATCATGTGAGAATTCCACTAAAGGAAGATGCTTTTCCCAAGTTTCTTCAAAATCAAAAATACACGTCCTCAACCATGTGTGTCTTACAATCTTACTAATTTCACTTTATTGTTCTTCTTTAGTCTGCTCATATGAATCAACATTCCTAGGTTCTCACTAGTGCCCTATACACTTTACGGGAACTTCCCCTATTACATCTAAAAGTAATCCCTGTTGTCTCATTCATAGCCTTACAATTTATACCTAGGAAATGATTCCTACCTACTCCACATTTAAGTTTGATTTGGTATTCACCATTTTATTTCAAAAACAAAGGCTTAAATTTTTAAAACATCAAATCCCAAAATCTTGGTCTTTAAAAAAGTGTTATTTTTAAGTTTCTATTAAATTCAAAAATACTAGGTTACTTAAAATCTTATCTTTCTAGACTTGCATCTTCACAACTTTTTTGAATTTACATTATTTCCCAAACCTAAAGGGAAAGACTTTCAAATTCTAAGTCCAAAACTTATTCCTTGCTTTCTTTTAAAGACCTTTTAAATTTTCTATAAAATTTGAATTTTCAAATTCTACTTTTATTAAGTTTTCATTTCAAAAACTTATTTACTTTTTCACCAAACCATTTTCTTTTAAAATATCTTTAAAATATCCTTATGTGTTTTCAAAACATCTTCTTATTACACCTAACGGTCTCATACCGTAATGTATTGGAACTACTTTCTCCTATGAGAAATTATTAACGCTAAAATCTTCTATGAACCTTTTAAAAGAGGATTTCATGTTTATGTGAAATTACAAGGAACTTATTTTATATTTTTCGAAATAGGCTATACAAAATATGGTGCTCCCATACCTTGTATATCTCTTTCATGCATTCCTTGTAACTTGCACAAAACATTTTTATTGGTTTCATAGAAAATTATACCATTATTCTTTTCATTCAAATAGATTAAAGTATGTTTAAATTATATTTTCTTATGATAGACATCTTCTAATATCTAACTTTTTCTTTTCAGAAAAACTAATCATCAAAACTGTTTTAATATATCCATGACCAAAAACATTTTCTTATACCTATTTAATTAATAGGTGTATTCACAAATCACTTTTATTTCTATTCTTAGAAATTATCTTTTAAAAATACAGTTTTATTTGGGTTTAAAACAGATGTTGCGTAAAACACTGTTACTACATCCCAAAAATACTAGTGTATGAATTTAATTAAAAATAAATACTAATAAACCACATCTACTATGTAAAAACATTTCCTTTGGGAGTCACGTACTATAACGGTAGCGTTATAGTCTATGCTCCCTTTATTTTCACGAAAACATCTATTACAACAATAAATGTTGTAATCTACGTTTTTGATACTTAATACATTTTAGGTTTTTATATTTAAAATCTCTGTTTACTTACAAAGAAACTAGTAAGCTATATACGTTCTATAATTCTTCAAAAAGAATTTCACTTTTTCAACAAAATTTTCATCATTTAAAAACCAATTAAATTTCTTACTATATTCCCAAAAGCCTAATATTTACATTAAAAATATTGACAATTATATAATTTTTTTCAATTCTAATAATTTCAATTTATTGGGTTGGACATAAAGTGGATTTTTCTACTTGCTACCCTAGGAGTATCCTTCCTAAACCTTGGAAATCTCATTTCCTTACTTAAAGGCTTTTGTTCCTATACTCCTATTCTAAGGTACTATCTTTAAATCCACTTATATGAAATAATTATAATTTCTGCAATTATCTACACGTGGCTTACCTCCTTTTCTACTGTTCATCCCCAATCTTTGCCTAACACTCTTTGGATTTTCATAATCCGAGCCTAAATGTACAAAACCGTTTAGTAGACCTTCTCTATGCCCCCAAGAAACACACTTCCTTATGCCAAAAGTGATACTTCAAGAACTTTGCTAAACGGTTTTGTAGATTCCAAGAGTAAGGAGAAGTGTACGAAGAACCTCCTCTAAATGAATAGCATGCTCCTCCTTACTCTTGGAATACACCAAAATGTCTCCTATGAATACAACCACAAACTTATTTAGGACTTCTCTAAAGACGCGGCTCATCAAATCTACCAAGTAGGTTGGGGCATTGGTTAGCCCAAAAAGGCCTAACCAACCATCAACGAATCGTCGGGTGTCCTAAATGCGGTCTTATTAATGCTGTCATCGGCAACCCTAAATTGATGAAATCCTGTGGCTAAATCAAGCTGAGAGAATACTGAAGAGCCAACTAGCTGGTCAAAAAGATCATCTATCCCAGGGAGTGGATAATGGTTCTTCTTTGTGAGCTTATTTAATTCCCTTTAGTCCACGCAAAGTCGAAGAGAACCATCCACCTTAGTAGCAAAGACGACTGGCGCTCCCCACTCCGATATGCTCCTTCTTATGAAATCCTTCTCCAAAAGCTCACGGATTTGCTTGCTCAATTCCATCCTCTCCCTAGATGCCATGTGCCTAACGAGTAATGCCACTGGTCTAGCATTATCAGTCAAATAAATCCTGAAGTCAATCTCTCTTAGGGGGTAGTCCCCTAACCTCCTCGAAGACGTCTGGAAAATCTCTGATGACAGGAATCGAATCCAACTCTGATGATGATGAATCGAGGGAATAAAGGAAGCTCAACATAACTGACCCTTGCAGGTTGCAAGAAACCTCAAGAGTCTACCGATGCATGTCTCTAGTCTAACGACTCTCCTCTCGCAATCTAGTATAGCTCCATATGTGGATAGCTAATCCATTCCCAAAAATCATCTCATACCCCGAAAATCCCAAAACATAGGCGTCGTAGTAAAATTCTACGCCTAAGATAAAAAGTTTCAAACCCCTACAAATCATAGACAAGTGTGTCGATCCTCCTATGAGGTTTGAAACAACGATGGGATCTACTACTAAAGAAATTCTAAGTGAAAACAATCCACAAGAGAACTAGAGATAAAAGAGTGTGATGCTCCAGAATCGAATAGAGTTCGAATGGGAAAATCAGAAAGAGAGATTAATCCTTCTAAAGAGATTATTCTACCTCTATCCGAATCACTACTAGAAAGTGCTGCATCCAAAGCTTGTACCTACGCCATAGGTGCGCTTGCTCTCTGCCCATTCTCTAAGGACAAGCTCTACTAAGATGACCGAGCTGCCCATAGTTGAAACACCTCCCCTTCATCGTTTTATTCTTATAGTCCCTTGCGTAATGGCCAACCCGTCCATAGCTATTGCATTTCCCACTTTTCTTGATCCACTTCCGAGGTCCTCCAAATCTAACATCCTAAACCTTTGCTCCATAACCTTCAACCTAGCTCGTGCCTCCTCGAAATCCTCTATGCCAGAAATCGTTCTGCCTCCTAGACTAGCGAAGTTCTTGCATATCTTAGAAAAATTGGCTATTGTAGATGGATTAAAGGGACCTCCACCTATCAGTGCTATATTGGGCGATTGCCCTTGCACACCTAGTATCGTAGCTCTACGGAACCAACCAGCCATATTATGCAAAGAAAAGGAAACTTAGGCTCGAAAGAATCGAAAGAAGGTTGAACTGGACTTTTGAGGGAATTTTTATAAAAACTCTTTTATACTTGAAAAATTACTTTTATAATAAGAGTTTCTTTCTGAAAAATATTTCTAGTTTGAAGATATGCTACTTTTAAAAATAGGTTGCTTTTGGAAAAATACATTATTTTTAAAACAAGTTATTAGAAATCCTGTAACCTTAGGCTCGATACCAAATGTAACACCCCACACCCCTTAGTATACCCAAAAGAGCACACTAAAAGGCATGTTGCATTGTAGGTATAACTAAAACTAGTAGAGACTAAGATTCACAAGGCAAAAATACATAAACAGCGGAAACAATTATAATAATAATAATTTATTTAGAACAAAACCTCAGAATTACTTTATAAATCAAATAAGTCGCCAAATACCAAATACATCAAATGTCAAAATAACCTTACATGTCTTGTGAAATAAAATCCATAGTATCAATAATATCAGAGTACAATACATCCCTCACAAAGTGCCAGCTCAACAAAAAGAACTAAAAACTGAAACTGAAGAAAAGAAATACATGATGGAATCTCCTCCGAAGAAATCTCCAAATGCCTGCAGTCTACCGTCCTTGCCCCTGATTGCCTATGGGGGGAAAAGGGGAAAATGGAGGAGTGGGTCAGACTAAAAGTCTGGTGAATGATATTAATTACTAGAATCTTTAAGAAAAGTAAAAGTAATAGACTTTACCACAGTTCAAGTATATAAAAGGAAACGAAGGAAATAGAGAGAAGGAATAAAATGGAATACGAATTAACTAGATCAACATAATTGATTAACTTTGATTGTTTGCACTTGTCTTTGATCGCTGCTTTGATTAGGCTGAATTCCTAATCCTATAATTAGGCTGAAATCCTAATTCTACCCTTTGATCGGCCTGCTACTCCATAGACCTACTGCGGACTAGATGCTATATAGCTCCCTACACAGAAGGCAATGGTGTCTACGAAAGACACACATACTAAGCGCTTGGAACTCATAACGATTTATGAGCCATCATTGGAAGTTGCATGCATGACCACGACTAAGCTGGCGTTACCTGTTGTTCCACGTATTGGGTTTCTTATTTCCTCAAGCTCCAGCATAAGCGTGCCCCTCGTCTCACTTCAGGATTATGTGAGACACCTCGTCTCACTTCAGGGTTATGTGAGACACCTCGTTTCACTTCAGGGTTATGTGAAACACCGTGTCTATAGAAATAATAGGGGAAATGCTATTGGTACTGGCCCGTCATTCAAACAATATCTAGTTGCGCCCCTTGCCCAAATCCCCATGATTTGGACTTCTACTTATTGACCATTTACTACAGTTATTAACATAAGCGTGCCCCTCGTCTCACTTCAGAATTATATGAGACACCCCGTCTCACTTCAGGGTTATGTGAGACACCTCGTCTCACTTCAGGGTTATGTAAAACACCGTGTCCATAGAAATAGGGGAATGTTATTTGGTACAGGTCCTACTTTAATTCTTTGTTTATTAACTTAGATAAATTATTTAAATAAGCCTTTACTTTTGTTCTTACTATCCGTGCTTATTAATTTATCCTAAGTCTTAAAATAAGCCTCACTATTATAACCTACGTTATAATCATGCTTATTATTTAACCCAAGGTCTAAGTGTAAAAATAAGCTCCTTTTGTCTTATACTCTTTTTAGTTATAATTCTAAGTTATAACTAGGCCAATTATCTTTAATTAGTCCAATTCTAACATCAATATCATAATTAGGCTTAATTTCAGTCTTAATTCCATTTTTATTACAGTCTTTACAATTTACATCTTATCTTCCGTTATTTCAGTATTCTTATAATTTTAATCCATATTTGCGTTTAATCTATTCTAATCCATACGTGAAGAAGAAGGAGAAATAAAAGAAAACTGAAAATAGTAGAAAATCCAAAGTGTAGGAAAAGATGTAAATAACGCATAAATAATAGTAAATAAATTAAAATACTGTAGATAAACTGTAAATAAATGAAAAAGCTATAATTAATAGAAACAAACTAAAATTAACTGAAAAGAATAGCTAAAAGAAATAGATTGAAAATAATTCTAAAAACTGTAGATAAACTACTAAAAAGGTTATTCCAGAAATCGTAGTAAAACAACAACTATTGGAAACCATATTATTTTAAATTACTTAAAGAAATCTAAAATAATTACAATCACTCACCTGTGGTCCTAAGCTCTTCTCTTTAGGCCTTCCCGGATCCACTTGGGGTTGTTAAATATTTTAATTTCAAACGATTTTCTCCTTGGAAAATTATTCCGCTTAGGGTCCTTCCTGAGAAGGAGAAACCAATTGGAGAAAATCTTATAATGAGAAAAAGTGTTAGGCCTAGGGTCTTATTTATAAGGGTAGAAGTGGATCTCAGACCGTTAGATTTAGGGATTGAATAGGATGCAACCGCGTCATAGACTAAATAGGAGCCATCGGATGCAAGAACAGAAGGACCAGATGAAGCTAAATAATGCAAATGACATATAAAATTTGGCCATGAATGAAGGAATTTTCCTTCGTTCATTACCCAAGGCGGGTCGACCGCCCCTTCCCCTAGGTCGACCAGGCCGGTCGACCTAGGGCGTGGTTAGGTCGACCCCTGGGTCGACCTAGCCCATTATATTATTATTATTATTATTATTATTATTATTATTCTTCTTTTCTTGTTTATTTTGTTTCTAGCTCTTATTAACTCGGATTCTGACGTTCTATATATGAAAATTGACCGGAAAATTACTACGGACACAATGGTGCAACTCCCGTGGCTCAATTCTAATAATTTCAAAAAGTTATTTTATTATTTGATTAATTAACTAATTAATTATTATGGATTAAATTTCGGGTTGTTACATATATGTACATGTATGCTCTCCTCTACATTAGAGGATCACACATTTCTCTCAATTTTTTATGATTATTGTTGAATATAATATATGTATAATACACTATATA
The DNA here is from genome assembly GCA_030737815.1 of Allium fistulosum. Taxonomy (NCBI): domain Eukaryota; kingdom Viridiplantae; phylum Streptophyta; class Magnoliopsida; order Asparagales; family Amaryllidaceae; genus Allium; species Allium fistulosum. The sequence goes on from CM060904.1 coordinate 344,133,142, forward strand.
TAAAACTTATATAATGTATTTATATAAGTATGATGAGGTAATTAAATTATAAACTATATATATGCATGTATTTATAATATATATGTGTGTGTGTTGTTAAATAATCTAAAATGTGGTTTTTTTATTTCTAAGTCATGCCTTTATAGATATGAACATAACAATTTTTATTATTATAAGTATATACATCCATACAACCAAAATAATTTTGTGACAACATCACTTGCATATCAAAATCATCACCAAACTTACAATATAAGATATATATATATAGTAAAACATTATATCTAAGCATTATATTTAGATCAGAAATATACCTTACTTCCAATGCCTTGAAGTACACCTTGAAATGATGATGTGTGCTCCTTGAAACAATTTTCCGATCAAGTAGAGTGCTAGTTCTTGAACTGTTAACCACAAGCTATCAAATAGTAGTTGAATTGACTTGATTTGAGCTTGAGAAAATGGGAATATCAAAGAGGGAGTTTAACTAGTAATATCAAGGGATGGAGGCTCCAGAAGATCAATATCAAATGTATAAAAGAGATGTTTAAATAGAGGAAGGAAACAGGGGAATTTATGATCTCATCTTATACTCAATCTCCTTTGATCTTAGCCATGCATCATCAAGCCCCTCTAGTCCATATTTTAGCCGCACATAGCCCCTTGTTTTAGCTAAAATATTCAGCCTCTATTATGGCTTTAAACCCATTTAAATCTCGAATAAATATTTTGCGTTTAAATCCAATTTAAACGCATATCGATATTGTATGTTGATTAATATATTTATAATTATTATTGTTTGCACAAAAATTAGGCAAACACCTCCAAGTCGTATGATTTAGTTGATTTTATGTTGTTTTTAGTGATCTGGGTGATTTATGCAAATATATAAAAAGCAGGGACTAAACTGCAAAAGACACACAGATTTATAGTGGTTCGGCCAGAATGTGCCTACGTCCACTTTATATGTTATTCTCCTTTACTGTTCAGATTACAAGTACAAAGCTTTGATACAAGTATATGAAAGTTGTTTGAAAGTTCTATCCGTGCTTGAGCTCTCAAACTTGTCCCATTGTTGTACCCCTACCCCTCTATTTATAGAGTGAGGCTGGGGACAGGGGTCTTGGATGTATATAACTGCTAGCGGGCCTGGGCCGATGCAATCTGGCCTGGCAGCGTCGGTTCGGTTTGGCCTTGATTCGGCAGTAAATGGATGGTCCGGTTCGGTGAGACTTTGGATCGGTGGTAATGCATTCCTCACTTGATTCGGTGGTAAGGGGATGGCCCGGTTCGGTGAGAGTTTGGATCGGTGGTAATGCATTCCCCACTTGATTTGGTGGTAAGGGGATCTGGCTCGGTAGGTGTTGGAGAGGGTTTGGTTCGGCAGGGAAGTGGTCCGGTGGTGCCATTTTTTCTTTTGGTTCGGTGGGGGTGGAGACGCACCCAACATTTGCCCCCCAAAGCGGGGCATATGCCGGCATATGTCGCGCTTTGTTTTCTTCAGATTGAATAGTCGTACTCGGTTCTAAGTGCCGAACCGTTTGGTCCCGTCTTCCTGCGCTCTTCTATAAGTATGGGACATATGCTTCCGTGATTTCTTACCAAATGAGATAGTCGAACCAGATTGCTGAATCAATTGTTGAATCCTGCTGAATCAATCATTTGCCGAATCACCCTCGTCTACCGATCCAGGTGATCGCCGAATGACCTTTGTGTGTCGAATCACCGAATGAATCCGGGGTTTCTGAGTGCTGAATGGACCTTCGATCATTGTACTATCGAATGAGTTTGAGAAGTACGAGGCTGAATGGACTTTAGTCTTACGCTACTGATCAGTCTTTTATGCGTTGAATTGCGAATAAGATTCCAGGCTGCATGTACTTGTTAGGTTATATCCCAATACTCCTTGTTTTAACAGTATGTTTTTCCGGTGTTGCAGATAATGTCTCACAAAGTGGAAACCCGATCAGAAAAGAAAAATCCCAGGACAGAGAAGATCCTTCCGCAGTGCCCCCAGCTCAGTCCGGACCGGGTCGTCATGGGCCCACCCCGAGGTCACTAGTAGATGGGTACTTCCCTCAGGAGCTTCTGAACTTGCCTCCCGACTGTTTCCCTAGCTCTCTCAAAGGCGAGCAGCTTGATGTTATTTCTCGCTCCTTTGGGATTGACAGAGCGCGCATGCTATTGCCGGGGGAGGGAGTGATTCCATATAATCCCCCCGAAGGATATTTCGCCTATAGTAGGTACCATTGTATATGTGGGGCCATTCCCCCGATCAATGCTTGGATACTCAGCTTCATCACTTACTTGAAGGTAGCTCTATTCCAGCTTTAGCCTAACTCCTACGCCATCTTGGTGAGCTTGTTTGTTATCTTCCAGAGGAGATACAGGCGCCCTCCTTCCAACCGGGAAATCTGGTATCTGTACAACTTAAGAGGTTATAAGAAGGAGTCTCTGTATATTAGCTTGGAGTCGGCCGTGTCCTTCAAGCCAGTCCTGGATTTATATTCGAAGTTCAGCATGTTCAAAAAGGAATGGTTTTTCATCAAGGATGGCTCTGTTTCCATCCGTCGCTTCACCTCTGGCTGTAAGTTGAAGCTTATTTATGATTTCCGTTCTGACTGCAATGCTTCTTCTTATGTGCTTTTATCTCTTGCTAGCGACAGGTGGTTTTGCGGTTGTGGAAAACGATCGCCTGGTTCAGATGGCTGCTGAAATAGAAGCCATTACGGGAAGGGATAGGTCGGCTTCTTACCTGATCAGGAACGCTACACTTCTGGGGCACAACCTTATTCTACCACATCAGTCCGTGGTCAATCAGAGAGACACGGCGAAGGAGAGGGCTGCCAAAGCTACAGGAGGGGTCACGGCGAAGAGCAGCAAAAGGAGACCCTTCTCGATACATCCAGTCGCCGGGGGGAAGAAACTCAAGAAGTCCGATGGACCCTCTCCCAGCACACATCCAGATGTTCAGGAGGAGGAAAATGTGGAGGAGGAAAAAGGCGAGGATGAAGGAGGCGAGGCGGAGAGTGGAAGTGGTAGAGAAGGTGACGGTGATCGTCATGGCAATGATGGTGGCGAAGGACAGGGCGGCGACGGCACCGGGGCTTTGCCTCTTGGGCAGGCAGGCGTGATTCAAGAGTGGACAGATGACGCTCTCCGCCAAGCCTTCGAAGAGTTGGAGGAAGGACCGGTCTTGACGGAGAAGCCCAAGAAAGCTGATAAGGCCGGGACCGGCGCCGATTTATCTTCCGGGAGTGCTTCTACTGAGGCAAATTCTGCGATTCAAGGTGAATTTCTATTTATTCTTTTTAATTCTTGAATGATGGATCAATGCATGCTGGTGACACTTGGTTTTCATTCCAAGAGCGGGCAAAACGGCCAAGACCTCAGATCTTCGGCACAGGCTTGAACAATACAGACTCCTCAAAGCTTCTGCCAAACCGAAGCCTCCTACTAACCGCCCTGGAGACGTAGTCGGCTATCGTCCTCTTCTTGGAGTTATTGAAGAAGATATACAAAAGAGGAAGAGGAGTCGATCTTTGTTTGAATCTCTTCCTGGCCCTCCGGCCGCACTCCAGCCTATTCACGATATTACGGAGGAGGATACTGAGTTTATGCCTTCCTCACATCCATCTGAGAATCCAACCGTCACGGCGATAGATCACCCTAGCTTGGTTCGTAATCCATTTGCGGGTAATCCAGACCTGGACCCGGCCTATCATGACATCTCCTTCAATGAGGCTACTGGCGAGCACCTTCTCCCTCGCAATCCTATGGTACGGGTGCTTGACGAAGCTAAGTCCCTGGACCTTGATTTGCTTACCACCCGGGTTGTAACTCTGGGGGATGAAGCTAAGTCGAACATTGACCGGGTTGCCGAGGAGACCAGGAAATTGATGGGGCACCATGCCCAACTAGTCAAGACCGGGGAGGAAATTGGGAGTGCCAACATTCGACTACGGTTAATGGTTTCCGACCAGGCTAAGCAACTCGCCGATCAAGCCATTCAAATTTCTCAGCACGAGGCCGCATCCAGGCAACTGAAGAAGACTATGGAAGAGGCCAGCAGGGCAGAGTTGCAAAAAATGGAGGCCGCCTGCAAGGAGCGGATTGACATGGCCATTGCAACGGTGGATGAGGTTCGACAAGCGGACCTCGAGCGGGCACAAGAATTATCGGGGAGACTTGAGGCCATGGAGCTTGCTCAGTCCAGGTTGAAGGAGGAGATGGAGGCGATGAGGATATCCTTTCAGGCCGACCGCTCACGATATCGATCGGAGAGGGATGCTGCCGTTGCAAAGCTGCGTACTTCTGAGGCCCGAATGAGGGAGCTTGAGGAAAACGAGGGGATGATGGATGAGATGCTCCAGGATATGTATTTCTGCACTTGGAAACAGGGTGACTTATCCTGGATGGATGATTACCCCCGAGTTATGGCCAGGATTTATCTCAGGGCTTTGGAGGAGGCTAGGGCTGATGCGGATAAAGAGGGTGGCGCGGTCTTCAGAATGGATGTGGTCACTGCCCAGTTTACCAAGGAGGAGAAGGTGGCGGTGAAGGAGGGTATGCGGCTGCTTGCTGCTGAGGAGGCAAGTGTGCAAGTAGAGGATGATGATCAGGATGGTCAGGAAGCAGGCGCTGGTACGTTTTCCCTTCTAGTCTTTCCGTTAACTTGGTTGCTTATCACTAATGAATTCTTTCTTTGACCGGACAGGTGGGCAACAGGACAAGGGTAAAGCTCCGACGCAGCCGGCTCCTTGATTTGACCTGGATATCTTTTTGTGGACTTGACATTGTTGTATATGTTAGTCTCAAAACAGTAACGTAACTTTTAGGTTGTAATTATGTTACTTGTAATAAACAACATTATTCTTGACGTGTAATTTTTTAACTTTAACTGATTCTGTCGTATTTGAATGCTTTTGTTATTTTGACGTGTTGTATGAGAAATATAGCTATGCATATGCTTGTAATTCAGTTGTGTTTGATGTCAAGTTCTTGCTTAAAACATAATTTCATGTCTTGCAATGTTAGTGTGGTGTGTGAATAAATTATAGCCACGTATTTATACACGGAAGAAGAAAATACCGCCCTTTATATTTTACTTGTAGATGGCAGCTTTGAATGTCTTGTGTGACTGAGTATGGAATGCGGCCTAGTGTCCTGTTGTGAGTTCCCACTCCCATCAGCGAATGTCTCCTATTCTGTGTCCTGTACTTTAGGGATCGTTATAGAGGATAGGAGGAAAGTTTTTTAAATAAAATTGAAATATGGGAAATAGCAAAACTTCCAATCACAGAAGGCCTTCGATGTGCTTAAGTTCGTGGCAAACGGGCTTTGTAGTCACTTTCCCTAGCTGTGGGTCTTGGAGACATTTGTCACCCATCTTACGCCTCCGCGGGGAATTAATCTTTTTTTACCACAGCCGTACTTAAGACACATCGGAGCCGAGATCGCGCACAGTAACTACCCGGGCCATTATGGCCCGTAATCGTGGGTATTATTCGATTTACTGTGGCCGGCTAGCGTGGGTGCCGATCGTCAACCGTGAACTACCCCTGGCTGGCCACACCTTATGTTGGGGCTTAAAATAGGTTCACAGTTGCCGACGAGCCGAATGCCGTAATGAGCTGCCTTGGCTATAGTCGGCCTTCTCGGTGGCTTATAATCGGCTCATTATAGTTGGCTTTGAGGGCCGTCGCGAGCAATGAGTTAACCTGCAGCAGAGGGATGCCGGAGCAAAAGTGTCTCATTGGCGAGGGCATAGATTCGTATAGTACCTGTTAGGTCTCGTCCAGGAGAAGTCGCACTATGGAGCGCCTTGAATGAAAATGCTATTTGCACAGGATTTTGTTCAACAGAAAAGGATAAAGTAAACAAGCAGCCAAGATATAAAGGAACAAGTTAAATAAAGAGGCAAGGTTTTTAAAGTGGTTCGGCACGAAAATGCCTACGTCCACTGATTCTCTTTGTTAATTCACTTCAAATGGGCAGTACAAGTTAAGAAAAGTATCGACGAAGGTGTTCGATGTTCCATGCCCTCTGGAACACCTCCCCGTCTACTGTTGACAAAATATAAGCTCCATTGTGGAGATCTTTATGAATTACATATGGTCCGTCCCAGATTGGATCTAGTGCTTCGGGGCGCGGGAAGATTCGCTTGAGGACAAGATCTCCCTCTTGTAAGCTACAATGCTTGACTTTGGAGTTGTATTGCGCTGCCACTTTTTGCTTGTGAGCTGATGTTTTGAGTGATGCATCGTTTCTTCTCTCTTCAATTAGATCCAAAGACATGTGGAGGAGTTCTTCGTTTTCTTCTGGGTTATAGTGGATCCTACGGTGGGAAGGCACTATAGTTTCAACTGGGAGCATAGCCTCCGATCCGTATGCCAAAGAGAAAGGAGTATGCCCCGTTGATGTTCTGAAAGATGTGCGATAGGCCCACAGTGCTGTAGGAAGTTCATCCACCCAAGCGCCTTTTGACTTTTCGAGTTTCTTCTTGATTAGAGTTTTGAGAATTTTGTTGAAGACTTTGACTTATCCATTTGCCTGGGGATAAGCTACGGATGAGAAGCTTTTGTGAATTCCGTGCTCTTGGCACCAGTTGGCGAACTCCTCGCTGTCAAACTGTAGTCCATTGTCCGATATGATTTTGAATGGGACTCTGTACCTGCATAGAACATTTTTGATCAAGAAGTTAATAACTTTTGCTGAAGATACTTTATTTAGGGGTTCTACTTCCACCCATTTGGTGAAATAGTCGACTGCCACTACAGCATATTTGGCCCCGCCTCGGCCCATTGGCAGTTCGCCAATCAAGTCAATTCCCCATACTGGAAAGGGCCAAGGGATGGTCATTTGAGTAATCTCAGTTGTTGGTAGCCGCGGAATCTTAGCAAACTTCTGACATCTGTCACATTTTCTGACGAAATCTAAGGCGTCCTTGCTTAAGGTGGGCCAGAAATATCCATATCGGAGTATCTTTTTTTCCAAAGTCTGCCCTCCAGTGTGATCTCCGTAGCTTCCTTGATGGATGTGGGATAAGATTTCCTTGGCTTCCCTTCCAGCGACACACCTTAATAAGGGGTTAGAGAAGCCACGCCGATAGAGGATGCCTTCTTGTATTGTGTAGCGGGAAGCTTTCCTCAAGATTTTCTTGACTTCGTTACGCCCGTTGGGTAGTGTGTCGCTTTGTAAGTAGTCTCGGATGGGAGTCATCCAAGTTGCTTCTTCGGTTGCAGCTATCAGATTCACTTGCTCAAAACTTGGGGTCAGTTGCTTTGAGATGGCTACTGCTCCGGAAATAGCATCGTCTCTCATGCTAGCTTGCTTCGCCAGTTCGTCGGCCTCTTTATTCTCTTCCCGAGGGATGTGTTTGATTAAATAGCGATCCAATCGATTGAGAAGCAACTTGGTCTTCTTTAAATATGCCATGAGTCATTCTTCTCGAGCCTGGAATTCTCCTAGTATTTGATTTACAATAAGTTGAGAATCGCTATGAAGACACAAAGAATTGGCTCCGATTTCTAAGGCAAGTTCTAATCCAGCTATCACTGCTTCATACTCTGCATCGTTGTTGGTGGCAGCGAATTCCAACCTTATAGCATAGTGTAGCTTATTTCCCCTGGGAGTGATTATTACCACACCTGCCTTCGAGCCTTGTTTGTTTGACGCACCATCCACAAAGAGATTCCACTTGATGTCTTCTGCTATTTCCGGTTGCTCCTTACCTTCGTTGGTAGTGAATTCGGCAATGAAATCAGTCATGGCTTGTCCCTTGATGGCGGTGCAAGGATGGTAGGTGATATCATATTAACTTAGTTCAATGCACCATTTAAGTAGTCGCCCAGAAGTGTCGGGACGATGGAGTACCTGCCTCAGTGGTTGATCGGTCAGAACTCTGATGGAATGGGACTGGAAGTAGTGACGTAGTTTCCGTGATGTGATTAGCAAACAGTACGCTAGTTTCTCAAGTTTAGGATATCTGGCTTCCGCCCCTATAAACCTCTTGCTTACGAAGTATACTGGCCGCTGCGTGCGTTCGTCTTCTCTAACCAATGCGGCGCTTAGAGCATGAGATGACACAGCAAGGTATAGGTATAGCTCTTCGCCTTTGTTCGGAGTTGAGAGTACTGGTGGTCTCTGGAGGTGTTCGAATAAGTTAAGGAAAGCTGTTATGCATTCGTCAGTCCATTCGAATTTTCCTTTCTCTTTCTTTAGAGCTTCGAAGAAGGGGATGCATTTGTCGGTCGCTTTGGAGATGAATCTGCTCAGGGCGGCTACCTTCCCATTTAGGCTCTGCATTTCCTTCCGGGTAGAAGGTATCCTGATATCTTTCAAACCTCGGACTTGTTCAGGGTTTGCTTCAATCCCTCTGGCATGGACGATGAATCCTAGAAACTTTCCTGATGATACTCCGAAGGAGCACTTTAGGGGATTCAGCTTCATTCCATATTGGCGAAGTACTTGAAACATTTCATCCAGGTGGCTTACGTGATCGTCGGCTCCCCTTGACTTTACCAGCATGTCATCCACATAAACTTCCATAGTTTGTCCTATTAGCCCTGCAAACATCTTGTTGACGAGGCGCTGATAGGTGGCCCCTGCGTTTTTAAGTCCGAAAGGCATTACCTTGTAGCAGTACAATCCCCGATCAGTGATGAAACTAGTGTGGTCTTGATCGGGAGCATGCATAGGAATTTGGTTATATCCTGAGTATGCGTCCATAAAAGATAAGAGTTCGTGTCCGGTTGTGCTGTCCACAAGCTGATCGATTCGGGGAAGTGGGAAGCAATCCTTCGGGTAGGCGTCATTGAAGTTGGAGAAGTCAATGTATGTTCGCCACTTCCCATTAGCCTTCTTTACCAGCACCGGGTTGGCGATCCATTCTGGGTAGATGGCTTCTCATATGAAGTCATTGGCAAGTAGGTTCTTTACTTCTTCATCGAGGGCTGCTGATCGTTCTGTCCCCATACTTCTCTTTTTCTGTTTTATTGGCACCCTGGTAGGATCAATGTTCAGTACGTGGCATGCTATGTCAGGGGAGATTCCGGTCATGTCAACGTGTGACCATGCAAATACATCCAAGTTGTGGCGGAGAAAATCAATGAGTTGTTCCTTCAATTCTGCTTTTAGTTGGGACCCGACTTTCAATAGCCTACTCGAGTCATGTCGGTCTACAGATACAAATTCCATAGCCTCTACAGGCTCGGCGGTGCCCTCCTCCTCTTTGTCCCTGGGGTCTAATTCATTGAAAGGGTCGCTGGTATATCGAAGAGGAGGGGCTTTCTTTAGTTGCTATGCTTCCAAACTTTTTGTGCAGAGGGCAATCTCTACACTCTTCCCTTTATCCTTCCTGTGGTTGTTGCGAAGTTCAGTTACATAGCAGTCTCGAGCAATGTCCCGGTCTCCCTCTACTTCCCCTACTCCATCATCCGTTGGAAATTTCATCTTTAGGCACCATGGGGCTAGGACAATTTGGAAGTCAGACAAGGCTGGCCTTCCTAAGAAGGCGTTGTAGGCCGAGTGGTTTTCTATCAGCACAAATGTCTGTTTCCGCACAACGGAGCGGGGATGGCTTCCAATTTCAACAAAGAGGTCCAGTTGACTGAGGGGCATCATCGCATCTCCAATGAAACCATGTAGTGGTTTATTGCAGGGAGAAACATCCTTTATTGACAGTTTCATTTTGTCGAATGCATGCTTGAATAGGATATTTACTGAGCTTCCAGTGTCTACTAGAATTCGGAAAACTTCGGCTGGACCGAGTCGGGCAGAGATAACCATGGGATCCATGTGAGGGTACTGCCTCCCCTCTAGGTCACGCCTATTGAATGTGATGTCATCACTCTCTTTCCGCTTCGGGTGGCGTTCTTCTATAACAGAGTTAACGCAGTCTTCATTGTTTCTAAGTGACTTTCCATATCTTTCCATCTCTGCCCCGCTTCTATCGGCGATGTGTGGTCCTCCCGAGATGGTATGGACCACTATCTTCTCTTGATTGGAGCCGCTAGTGTTGCGGTTTCCTCTGCCTATCTCTAGGGAGGGTAGCCTTGGGTTCTCATTGGCAAGAGCTGGAGTCCTGTTCTGACCTTTTATATAGCGTTCCAGTCTCTTCCTTCTGATGTGTTCTTCAATCAAGTCTCGGAGATGATGGCATTCATTGGTATCATGCCCATGAGATTCGTGGAAGTGGCAGAACTTTCCAGATTTAAGTGCGTTATCTGATTCCTTCTTGTATGGTGGGCGTTTGTATCTAACTTCGTCTTGGGTGGCAAGGAAGATGTTTTCGATGGTTTCATTCAAAGGAGTGTAAGTGTCGAATCTCGGTCCTGGCCGATATAGGCGCTTTTCTCCCTTCTTGCCCCCAGCATTGTCTCTAGAATCATTTCTTCGAACGTCCTTTGCTACAGCGGGCGTGTTGCCGTGAGCTGCCTTATTTTGTTGCCCTGACTGCCCCTCAGTGGCAGCGTCTTCAAGCCTCATATATTTCCCGGCTTCATGGAAGAAATCGGGTAAAGTAGCTGATTTTTCTTTTGTCAATCTTCTAGCAAATTTAGTATCCGGATGCACACCACTACAGAGGGCCATTAAGATAAGCTTCTCATCGGCATCTTGGACTGCGGCCGATGCGGCATTGAATCGGGTTAGGTATTGCTGCAGCTTCTCTCCAGGTTTCTGTTTGATACTGGATAAGGAATAAGCGTCCTTGGGTTGTTCCACATAAATGCGGAACTGGCTGATAAACTTTTCTTTCAGCATCTCCCACGAGCTGATGGATCCTTGGGGTAGATGACAGAACCAGGAGGTAGCTAGATCTGCTAAGAATAGTGGAAAGCATTTGCACAGTACTCCCTCTATTGCTCCACTCATGAGCATATGCTGTGTGTATCTCTGTAAGTGTACAACGGGGTCGGAGGTTCCTTTGTATGGTTCCATTGTTGGCATTTTCCATTCTCGGGGGATGATGGCAATTTCGATATTGCGGGCGAAGGGGCTGGTTACCCTAGCGCTTATCCCTCGATCTCTTGATCCCGTTGGACGCACTCTCTGAACAAGCGTGCCATCCTTTCATCAGAATTTGGAGCATATAGAAATGAGTTCGGTTCTGCTCTGTGGGACTGATTCCATCCAGATGACCTGTAGGGATGGTATCGTCTATCATTCCTGATATTTTCCAGTGGCTGTCTTTGGTCTTCTGGGAGCATGCTAGGGTCAGCTACAGTTGGCCCTTGCCTTGATCTTCCCCTACTAGGTTCTGATCTAAGCACTTCCTCGGGTCCAACTTCGGGCTGGACTCTAGCTCGGCCCCGTTCACTGGTGTTTCCGTGGTTAGGCAGTACGACAGGCTCGGCTACAGTTGACCTCCGCCCGGTACCTCCCTCGTTGGGTTCGGTTCCAAGCGTTTCCTCAGGTCTAACTTCGGGCTGAGCTCGGTCTCGACTCCTACCATGGCCGCTTCTGTCGTTAGCTCCTTCGAAGAAGGAAGACCTTTGTTGTCTCTGAGATCCTCCAGACTGGGACTCATCCCATGATTCAGTGTTGCGGTTGGACTCCTCAGCATCCCTTAAGCGTGACATGAGTTGGTCCACCAAGGCTTCCTGCTGGGATGTGAAGCAGTTAGTCACTTCGGCCACAACCCTATCTAGATCAGCCCTAGTAATTGCTGCTGGCTGTTCTGTGGCAGGGGTTGTCAGATTTGCCTGACCTTCATTTGGTACTGCTGCTGGAAGGGGACGATTTACTTGATCTGTGACCACTGGATCTGGAAGACTGCTGGTTGCGATGTTTTTTCCTTTGTTAACATCTTTCTTCTACTTGGGAGGCATGTCTTCCAAGTAATGTGCGATGCTGATAGGAAGAAAGTTAAGTGGGAGAAGCTGAAGTCCGGGGTTCAGCATTCTCAGTGAAAGCACCAAAAATGTTTGCACAAAAATTGGGCAAACACCTCCAAATCGTATAATTTAGTTGATTTTATGTTGTTTTTAGTGATTTGGGTGATTTATGCAAATATATAAAAAGCAGGGACTAAACTGCAAAAGACATACAGATTTATAGTGGTTCGGCCAGAATGTGCCTACGTCCACTTTATATGTTATTCTCCTTTACTGTTCAGATTACAAGTACAAAGCTTTGATACAAGTATATGAAAGTTGTTTGAAAGTTCTATCCGTGCTTGAGCTCTCAAACTTGTCCCATTGTTGTACCCCTGCCCCTCTATTTATAGAGTGAGGCTGGGGACAGGGGTCTTGGATGTATATAGCTGCTGGCAGGCCTGGGCTGATGCGATCTGGCCTGGCAGCATCGGTTCGGTTTGGCCTTGATTCGGCAGTAAATGGATGGTCCGGTTCGATGAGACTTTGGATCGGTGTTCATGCATTCCTCACTTGATTCGGTGGTAAGGGGATGGCCCGGTTCGGTGAGAGTTTGGATCGGTGGTAATGCATTCCCCACTTGATTCGGTGGTAAGGGGATCTGGCTCGGTAGGTGTTGGAGAGGGTTTGGTTCGGCAGGGAAGTGGTCTGGTGGTGCCATTTTTTTCTTTTGGTTCGGTGGGGGTGGAGACGCACCCAACAATTATAAATACATTTAATAATGTTTATTCATCAAACTAAAATAAAAAAATTATAATTGATATTTCAATATAATTAATTTATAATAATTATAAATTAACTAAATCGTTTGGTTAAAGAAAAATTCATCGTTTCGGTTGTGTGGTTCATCGTGTGTAAATTTGGTCAGCGATTAATATCGAACAATTTGAATATCAACATTCATACATCACTTAGCAAGTGATGTGACATTTTGGTCAAATTTATCGCTTACTTGGTTTTGATAAAATCCAATTTTACTTTATTAAGCATTACCTAATTGTGACTTTTATTTACACCAATTCTCTTTGTCAAAACTATATCATTTTGGACTTATGGAATTTGGTAATGGTCAAAATCCTAATATTGTCCATATTCAAATCTATAGTCCAAACACAAAGTCCTGGGTTCAATAATAATTATTATTACTAAATGAACTACTCTGGTAGAGATTTTGACTTTGAGTTGACTCGAGTTGATCGTGATACTTACCCCATATAACTAAGGAGACGAATCCTCTCTTGAATAGTGCTTCACTTCCAACACTTCCACTTGACCCAATTATAGTCACTCGATGGATGTCGTGTGTAGTATTCCGTAAATTTTAGAAACCAATGTAAATGTTACTTTAGTAATTTTAAACTAAAAAGGACAAAATGGCAATTTTACAACATTGGAATTAGATGACGAGAATTGTATCATTGCAAAGAGCTCATTTTTCTAATTAGAATGATATATTGATTTATCTAGATCGAATTGTGTATGAGGAATTATGTGGTTTTTAAGTTAGTGGGTTTTAAACTGTTATTTGGGCCTGGCCTACTAAAGTGAAATGACAATTCACAAATTATAAGAAGAAGGCTAAAAGGAATTTGAATTCATTTTCACGTATATTTCAGTTTCTTCTTCCTTCATTACTCTCTTCACCCTCTTTCTCTATCTTCCCACAACTTTGTCGATCCTCAACCAAATTCAGCAAATAAATATACTAAATCGATTAGCGCGAAAAGAAGAGTCTAATTATACCATCTATTTTGCGATTTAGGGATGTTTGGAGGAATATGTTTCTAGCCAATCGAAGAGCAATTAAGCGAATTCTTGGGCTTGGAGGCGTACATTGGTGGGTGGGAGTCCTCTCTTTCGATTATAATATTTATACGACAGCAAACCATTCTATAGTCTCTATTAGGATCAATAGTTAAATAAATTTGTATGTAAATGGAATGTATATCATATTTGAAATAAGATACATGATAATAACCCGAAGTAATGTCTAAGGTATTGTTTGCAGTCTTTTTTTACAGTGCGTCTGATGCGTCAAGAACGGGAATGAGGTAAAAGCCACATTCAGGTAAATGAACAAAGTTGGTCCATTTTCTATATTAATCAAAATAATCAATAAAATTTAATTTTTGTAACTTTCTAAAATTAATAACTTTTGCAAATAAAGTTCACTTGAGACGTGGATTTTTGCATTATGATTGTATCAATGTGCTCTATGTCATGGACTTGGTTTGAACTGAATCGGAACAATTCATAATTTTTCAATTTATTTATTTATTTACTTACCAATTATTGAAACATATTATTTATTAAAAAAACAAATAATGCATTAATAAATTATAAATCAATTAGAAAAATCAACTTAAATGCCCTGCTCAAATGTCCAGCTTAAATACCTCGTTCGTAGCCACAAATGCATTCCTCGTTCATTAATCTTCCCCGCTCAAATACCCCATTTTCATTCGTCACAAACGCACCCTAAGCGATGATTAGAATGGATTAAATTGGGTTAATAATGTTTGAATGTTTAAATGGTTGAAATTGGGTAAAGAGAATGATATGGAATGATATTATGAAGTTTAGGTAGGTAGGAAAGCGTAGTATATTGCCTTATATGTGTAGAAAACTTTGAAAATCAGAAATATAGTGATTTGGATGAAATTTAATGAAGACAGGTGGAGACTAGTATCAGGCCATAGGCAAAGTCTTTACCTGAAGCATCCAACCGTGTATGCCCACTAGTCTATTGGTATAACCTGCTAATGGCAGTTGAACCTAGGCCTGCCTAGGGCTGAATCGAATAGCGATCATTTACCATTTGGTGTTCATATGCAACGTGGGAATCTTATAAGATGTTTATATGGGTGTTTATTGAGCATTGTATAATATATTGGCATGTATGTATAGATGCGTGTTCGAGAGTTAGTATAATTTAACTACTGCAAATGCATTTGGAAATTAGTCTCTGTTTAACTAGTTCTTCGTGTTCATGTTGTGTTAGACCATGTTTATCTAACACATTTCCTATTTATATCAGTCTATATTTAACTGGCTATAGTTAGGCCATGTATACCTAATCACCCTCGTTTATGGGTTAGTTGTGTTTAACTAACTCGTATATTGTATACTGTGTTTTGCTATGTTATGGTGTCATTGTTGACAAAGTAGTTTAGGCTCGCATATTATTTTTATTTTGTTAGGTTAACTTTGTGAATGCAAGTGAGATAGGTTGAGGCACGTCTTTGTTTAAATTTAGCCTTTATATAATATTATGCGATCATACCTACAATATATCTTTAATACTATTTTTCACTTACCAGACTCAATTTTGACTCCTTCCTCTTATGTTTCCTTCTGTTATGGATTTATAGGTTATGATGGGGGACTTAAGTGACATTGATGCTGCAGGTGACGATGGTGTTGCTTATGTGTATAGTGTGTTGTATTTATCACCTGATAGTATTAGCATATGATGTATTTATGTATATGGATTTGGATTTGATCATGTGTACTAGGATATGATTTGATTGAAATCTATTATGTTCGTTTCCTTCCGTTGTGAGATTCTGAAAGTTTAGTTAGTTAGTTTATATGGCTCTCTGTATACTATTGTGATTGTTTATATTGATTCGACTTTTCATTTTATGACGATTTTATTTGTCGTGAAAAGTCATGTTGTTGCATTTAGTATCAAAGCTAAGGTTTGGACGTATTGAGAGAGCACACTCGTATATTTTTATAATGCGTATTAATATTTTTAAGAGGGTAGGTGTATATACCGTTTGTTTTGGGGTTAAGTTTACCATCTCTGTTTACTATTCTGTAAGGAGTTGCTAATGAATCTCATTTTACAAATAACAAAGATGAGTAACCTGACTGAAATTGGCATTAGAGAGGAGGCTATAGGGATACTAGGAGTGAACATTCCATCATGGTTCCGTTGTTGTCTAAAGCCATGAATCAGGCCACTGTTAATACTATAGTTCCTATATCTTCAGTCCTAGGCGTTGTAGCTATATAGACTCCCACATTGAATTTCCTTAAGTTGTGCAAGGATTTTACGGCCTTAGGAGGTAAACCATTTAAGGGGACCGACTCGTTTGTGGAAATACAAGAATGGATTCATGATTGTGATAATATTTTTAATTTTCATAGATTGGATGATGCTATTAAGAGAAAGATTACCTCTTGGTATTTAAGTGGAGAAGCACGTAATTGGAAGAAAATTGTAGTGGCTGAGGTTAACAGAAGGAAGTTACCTGGGCTACTTTAAGAAACGATTTGAGGTTAAGTTTATATCTAGGGTCGAAAGGGAGGTGATGCTCGAAAGGTTTATTAATCTATGCCAAAGAGAAATAACCATAAAAGAGTATATAAATAAGTTCAATGAACTTGTGAGGTTTGGATTTGAGCCGGTGGACAATACATCGAAGAAAGCTATGAAATTTGCAAAAGGATTGAATTCTCCATTAAGAGAAATGACACTTAGTCAGATTCCTATGGAAGTTCAAGAGTTTAGTGGAAGCTGCATTATTGAATGTTGTTGTTGTGGGGGTTTCTACAAGACAGTTTAAGAAGGACACTTGTTTAGGAAAAGTAAAGAAAGTGGAAATGAAAGTGGTCAAGTTAAGAAGCAAGATGTTAGGTATAAAAGGCGTAATATGAGGGAACGCGATCTGAAGGACTGTAGAGTTAACGTCTCGAAGATCAAGTGCTATAATTGCAACCAGATGGGGCACATGAAGGGAGAATGCCCGACTTTGGCAAGGAACTAAAGGTGTGTTATTGGTTTTGTTTTGATAATTTGTGATATAAGTTTGTATGATACGAATGCACATAGACGGATGTGGAAATATGTGGATTGTCATGTATGTTACGCGATACGTGAGTGTGAGCATTGCATTTTTCGTCCTTTGGGAATTTCAAGGACGAAATTCTTTTAAGGGGAGAATGTAATACCCCATAAATTTTAAAAACTAATATAAAGGTTATTTTAGTAATTTTAAGCTAATAAGGACAAAATGTTAATTTTACAATCATTGGAATTAGACTACTAGAATTGTACTGTTACGAAGAGGTCGTATTTTGGTTAGAATGATATATTTGTTTATTTGGATGGAGTCCATATTTAGGAATTATACAGCTTTTAAGTTAACGGGTTTTGAATTGTTATTTGGACCCAATCCCATAAAAGTGAAACGATGGTTTGGAAATTATAAGAAGCAGGCTGAGAGGAATTTGAATTCATTTTCACTTATATTTCAGTTTCTTCCTCCTCCTCCGTTTACTCTTTTCACCCTCTTCCCCTATCTTCTTAAAACTTTGTCAATCCTTAATCAAATTTAACAAATAAATATACTAAACCGATCAATATGAGAAGAGCAGTCTGATTATACCATCTATTTGGCGATCCGAGGATCTTTGGAGGACCGTATTTATAGCCGGAGAGGAATTGAAAGCAATTAAATGAATTCTTAGGCTTGGAGGCATAGATTGGTGAGTAGGAATCATCTCCTTCGATTATAATGTCTATATGAGAGTACACCATTCTATAATCGTTGTTAGGGTTAATAATTAAAAAAATTGTATGTAAATGGTATGTATATCATATTTGAAACAATATAAACGATAATAACCCTAAGTAATGTCTTAGTGATGATTATAATGGATTAATAGTGTTTAAATATTGAAATGGTTGAAATTTGGTAAAGAGAATGATATGGAATGATATTATGAAGTTCAGGTGGGTTGAAATTTGTAGTATAATGCCTAAAAGATGTAGAAAACTTTGAAAATCAGAAATATATTGATTAGGACGAAATTTAATGAAGATAGGTGGAGAAACGATGTCAGGCCGTAGGAAGATTCTCTGTCTAAAGCGTCCACCGGTCAACTGGTGCAACTTGCAAATGGGAGGTTGAACCTAGGCCTGCCTAGGGTTGAATCGAATATCAATCGTTTATCGTTTTGGTGTATGCAACATGAGAATCTCATAAGATGTTTTTATGGGTGTTTACCAAGCGTTGTGTAATATATTGGTATGTGTGTATAAATGTGTGTTCAATTGCTAATATTGTTTAATTGATGCTAGTGCGTTCGGAAAGTAGTCTCTATTTAACCAGTTCTCCGTGTTCATGTCGTGATAGACCATGTTTATTCAACATATTTTCCGTTTATATCAATCTATGTTTAACTGGCTATGGTCATGCTATGTTTACCTAATTACGACTCATTTACGGGTTAGTCTGTGTTTAACTGACTCATACGTTGTATACTACCTTTTGCTATGTTATGATGCCATTGTTCACAAAGTAGTTTAGGCCCACATATTATGTTTATTATGTTAAGCTAACTTTGTGAATGCAGGCAAGACAGGTTGAAATATGTCTTTGTTTAGATGTAGCCTTTTTATAATCTTATGTGATCATATCTGTAGTATGTTCTTAGTAGTGTTTTTCACTCACCAGACTCATGTCCGACCCCTCCTCCTATGTTTCCTTTTTGTTTATGAATTTATATGTTATGATGGTGGACTTGAGTGAAGTAGATGGTGCGGGTGACGATGGCGTTGCTTATGTATATAGTGTGTTGTATTTATCACCTGACAGTATTAGTATATGATGTATTTATGTATATGGATTTGGATTTGATCATGTGTACTGGGATATGATTTGATATTTGAAATATATCATGTTTGTTACCTTCCGCTGTGAGATTCTAAAAGTTTTATTAGTTGGTTTATAGCTCTCTGTATACTATTGAAATTGTTTATAGATTCGACTTTTCATTTTATGGAAATTTTATTTGCCATGAAAAGTCAAGTTGTTACACCGTGCCATGATTTGATTATAATCAAAATGGAGTTTTCATATTGAAAATCGACAGTATTCTCAAGTCGAGAGAACTGTGTAAATCAGTCACATCAATATTTTCTGTTTGACCTTAGTTATATTAACCAACATAAAAATATCGAGTGAGTCATCCATAATCATCCAATAACCATCAGTATCCCCTAGGTGCCCAACAATCATGAGCAACATTTGGAGAGCGTTATATACTCTAGCCTCAACAAATACATCGATATTCGGTCTCGATGCATCTTGACTAGGAACATTTAAAATGATGTGTTTTATAACATTGTAATACAATACTCATGATTACAACTACTTATAATTACTATCAAAGACACCATTTATGTATTTTCTATTAAATATATTTTAGTTAAGCATTTAATTATTTGTAACACATTATAACAAATATATAACAAAAGTAAAAACATCTTTATTACGAACGAGAATTCATTACAAAGTTGATTAATTTACAACGAATTACAGAATTGTCCCTAGGGCAAACCCTTTACTCTATCACATATCTCATATGCGATTTTGCATACACTGACTCTATTAAACTCATTTTTATCTAATGAACAAAATAATATGTTCATAGCTTTAGTATTGTTAGTAGCATCCGTTTTTTAAGCAACTGTCCAAGTACAATAGTTAGCAATAAGTGTAGTAATTCTACTTGAGTAATATTTCATATCCAGTTGCTTGCATACATAATATAATCATAGTAGGCCAATACACATAGTGAATAGTGGCGGTCGTGTAGTGGATTGACCTTTAGCAAATATGGCAATGGTCTTATCCATATTACTAGAATATCACTATCTTAGTAACGATTTAGTGAAAGCCTTCTCTGATACCAAGTGAAAGTCTACAAGATCCGGTATAATATGGATTATATTATAATTATAAGCAATTAAGGAGATAAGTAGATCAAACAAAATAAAAATACGATCACATCAGGATTTTATATTGGTTCAGACCTTCCATCCTACGTTCATTCCTATGCTCCACTTAGAAATTTTACTAGTAACAATCCTCACTTCACTTGGAGGAATAGGTTTACAACTGCCCAAACACTCGAATAGGCCTCCAGCCAACTTTAAAGTAAACACTTTGCTTTCCAATTTCAATGTATCTCAACCAATGCAGTTAAAGCCCCGCTAAAGCCCATAAAATCCATGCTATAGCGCATAGCACTATTCCCCCACTATGCTTTTTCAATTTAGAGCTATTAAACAGTAGATCCACTTTAAGCCCAGTTATTTTCCGCTACACCCACTAAATCAGGGCTTTTTAACATCCACTTTAGCAATATTAATATAAAAGGTTGATTTGACTAGTTCTCTTCTAAACCAAATCAATGAAGTTAGGGTAAATATCTAATTTTAAGGCATAAGTACTCAATTTAAGTTAGAAAGCTATTTTAGTCACCAAATCTGGACTGCATGAATCATGATATTCGTCGGTTTTGTTATATAAAGTTAAATAATATTTCTTTTCCCTACACAAATGATGGGAAAATTAGAATAAATTAACTTTTAATATTTGGTTTTATAACCGTTGAAGCTTTTTGCACTTTCATTACTTTCCGCAATATCCCCGCTTTATCCCCACTATAAGTTTTTGCACCTCCACCACCTCGTTATTTTTCGCTATATTCTCACATTATCCCCACTATAGCCTTTTGCACCTCCACCACCTCGTTATTATTCGCTATATCCCCGCTTTATCCTTACCATAACTTTTTGCACCTCCACCGCCATGGAACGCTAAGCCCTTTAACTTCCCAAGTCTCAGCAACATAGACAAATCACATTTCGGTACACCCTTCTTGTAATATCTTTTGATGATTCGTGAATTGAATGTTCAGAAATCTAGGAAGCAGAAAATAGTTTTCAATTGCTTTTGATTTTAAAGATCAATAGTTAGATCATAAATTAGCGAGTAAGAGAATAGATTGATATAAATTAATGAATGAATTTAGTCTCTATTTATAACAATGAAAAGATCTATTGAAAGATTATGATTATTCTAGAGATCATACCTTTTCGTTTTAAGGTTGTATCTTTTCAGAAATAAATGCCTGGTCAAAATATAGTCGTTTATTCCTTCTCAGATGTCTAAACCATAAAATCGGTCATTTGACTATAGCATTTTAAAAGCTGTTAAAAATAGGGTCAAACGTCTGAATAAGAAATATAAAGAATACGTTAATTTTTAACATGTTTTAGGCGTCTGGCTTTAAGATTTAGACATCTAGTTCTTGTTGTATAAAAATTGGTTTATATAAGGTCGAATGTCTAGTTGGTTCTATCAAACGTATGATACCCTCATCAGACGTCTGGTAGAACCAATTAGACGTCTAACTTTCTTTAGAAAATAAAAATAAAAGGTACGTCAAGCATCCGTATAATTGGTTCAAACATCTGATCTTTCACAGGGTTTGTTCTCCAGAGTTTATAGGCTATTTTAAAATATTTAGATTCTTAGAAATTCACTAATTGGACGTCTGAACTTGTAGAAAATTTTTGGATTTTCAATTTCTTAGATGTCCGATGTGATAAGTCAGACGTTTGACTTCTAGTGTTTCTAAAAAGTGATTTTGACTCCGAGAAATTTTTATATTTGATCTTAAAAAGATTTTGCATTTGTATGATCATCAAAGGATATTGTACATCATATTCTAGACTTACTATAATGATAAAACTCGACATTTGATTTTTACTCCCTTGTTTGCAGTAGTTAGTCCTCTTCTTTGGAAAATATCATATAAGAAATATAATTGTGCTCCATTTACAAATATATATATATATATATGTGTGTGTGTGTGTGTGTGTGCCCGTGTGTGTGTGATCAAAACTCAAAAAGACAGGATTCAACATGAATGATCACAGTCTAATAAGTGAAGGCAACATTGTCCATTGTCCACTGTTGGCTAAATTTTTCACCTTTTAACTTCTCAATTAAATGTGAAGTATTTATCATACCAATTACCTTAATAATTTAAATTAGCAAAATAAAGTAGTCTTAATTTTGCCGTGAAGTAGTGATTATGCTGTTGGATGCTTACTAAATTAGGTAGTTCACTTTAACTATTTGTTAAAATGTTAAATCCAACTAGTATGTAATTCAAGTACAAATAAAGTAAGATCTGGTACTGAAAACTAAGCAGAAAAATAACAAAAGCAAGAAGTAGGAAAGGACACTAGGAATTTACGTGGTTCAGATATTAAGGAATCCTACGTCTATGGAAAAGTGTCTCTTTCTTTCTTTTTCATTAGTTTGGTGTGGGTTTACACGACAAAGTATATAGTAAAACCTTAAATGTATTGAAAATAGAAAAATGTAAAAAGTCCCCTACATGCTATAATGCCTTTTCTATTTATAGTATTAAGATGTATGCGGATTGTTGGAATTCTTTCCACACTATTATTCTTCAGCCCTTGGATTCTGCCAAATGTCATCTATCTATGTTATCTATTTGACGGGTTTGGATTGCTAATGCGTTTTTGGCGGTAAGCTTGAGTGAAGGTGGGAATTCCCAAAATTAGAGCAGGAATATTTAAAGTTGTGGCAAGAGGATTCAAATTTGAATTGGCTTTGCATATGAATTCTTGGAGGGGCATTAACCGTTGCTTGTTGGCTTCGAGATATTACCATAATATATGTACTAACTGATGTATGATCTATGTATGATGCCGCGATGCTGATTTGCATGTGCTTGTTTGACATCATATCAGGTTAAAGTTATATTACCCTACATTGGCTTGAACGTTAGTTTGCAGTGCTTATGGACGTGACTTGAGCTGGTTATGACTAGGTTGGTCATGTTGCTGATTTTCATAGGTTGTTGATAGAGGTAGAGGGGTTGGTGTCTCCGCTGTCTTGCTTAAGTTGCTATCATATTTGGTAGAAATGAAGTTGCATTGCCTTATTTCATTTCAAAATTTAATTTACCATATGCTTGGAACATATTTGGGGATAGCCATGATATGAGCTGATTGCGATTTGAGTTGCCCTCATTGCAAGTATGCTCGGGTTTCTGATAAGAGAAAGGAGAAGCTCCACATCTTTGTTGTGTACCTATAAGTATGATTCTACGTTGAAGCGTATTCTAGGCGGTCCTACATGCAGCCTGTTGGAGTGCTTTTGACCCCTTACGGTACTACTTAGGTTACCCCTAGTATGTGCTATGCATATCTGTTCTTATAGGTGTTGACAAAGTATGATTTTTGAAGATGCGGTCAGCTCAGTTCAGCATGTACTGCCTCCTATGCCTTGGCATAGTATTCTTATTCTACTTTAGTTTTGTACATTGTCATTGTGACTTGCCCCTATTTCCATATGAGTGCAGTACTAGTCTTGTGCCATGACTCCCTTGATTGTAGGGTTTAGGTCGGGTTAAGTACTGCAGCTTCAAGATGGCTTCCTATGCAATATGAGTTTGATTGATTCAATTCCTTTTTCTTTACATTTGATCTTCATGATATGAGGGCGGCCTTCCTGGCATCATGCCCTATCCCATTTTCCTATAATGCAGCTAGAGGTAGATGCAGTGTAACACATGCCTTCCAAGTCTACGGTGATCATCGGTCGGTGTAGACTTGTCTTTACCTGCCATCTAGGACGTAGGTCTGTTGTGCTCCGACCTGCACTTTGATACTTACACATTACATTTTGCTTAGCGCCACCGTTCTCATTTTTGAGATTGTCATTGTCGTTCTAGTGTGGTTATTTCAACCATTGAGTGACGACGATGGGATGTGAAAAATTTTCTCGTGCGCTTGGCACGGTCTAAATCCAGCGCACCGTTTTTATTTCTGAGATTATCGTTGTCACCCATATGTTGTGTTGTTAGTACAACTATTGAATGATGGTGGTGAGCTGTGAGAAATTTGTTCATGCGCTTGGTATGGTCTTCCCTAATGTCTTGGATAGGACTAAAAAGGAGTTTGATTATGGAGTCAAGTTGTGTGTTTACAACCTTCACATGCGCATGATTTTTTGGTTTTGGTTCTGGCTGTCTAGTATCCGTACTTCCAGTGTGCTATGTCAGTAGTACTACCATAGAGGGGTTCTTATAATGGTTCGGGTTGTCTAATATCCTTACGACCAGTTAGACTAAAAAGCCAAGCTGCGTTATTTGCGGCTTTGTTTTGATAACTGGTTCGGACAGTCTAATATCCCTACGTCAAGTGCAGTCATTTGGCTAAAGAGATGAACTGCATCGATGCAATTCCAAGTGTTTGAGTCCAGTTTCACCATTCTCGTTGCTGAGAGTTTCATTCTCTTCTATTGAACTTGCATATTAGTAACTATTGGTGGTAAACTACAGATGCATATGGGGAGATCATTTAATCATACCAAAGAGAGGTAATACAAGGATTTTAATACTAGTTCGAGCTGTCTAATATCCCTACATCCAGTTCATTATATCGCTATTTCTTTACAATAACTATGATGTACATTATATGAGCAATGTAAATTAGACAAAGTAAGGTCTGAGGTGCTCTGAGCTCTAAGTTCTTAGAATTAGGTTACCATCAGGGCTCGATAACCGATATGCCCCATTCGCTAAAACTTATGCTATGATTAGTGGACCTTCCCCAATTTGGTCCTAACATCCCATCTGCTGGATCTTTTGTATTATCCATCAATCTTCGTAGTACCAAGTCCCCTTTATAAAAATTTCTTTCTTTGAGTCTTGCATTATAATTATTTTCCATCCTTTGTTGATATGCACCCGATATCACCACTGCTTCATCCCTTCTTTCCTGGATGAGATCTAGGGCAACTTTTTTCAATTTATTATTCTTTTCTATGGTATATGATATTTTTCTATGTGATGAGACTTCTACTTCGACTAGAAGCATGGCCTTATATCCATAGGTTAGTGAAAAAGGAGTGGACTATAGGAGATCTAGTTGAAGTTCGATAGGCCCTTAGTACTAAAGAAGGCTCCTTTACCCACTTTCCTTTAGGTTTCTGCAGTCTTTTCTTGAGTAATTTTTTGATGGTTTTGTTTGCAGCTTCAACCTGTCCATTTGCCTGTGGGTGAGCAACTGAGGAGAAATTTTTTATTATGTCATTCTTCTCACAAAGCTCCATGAATTTTTTGCTTTCAAACTAGGTTCCATTGTCAGAAATGATTTTGTAAGGTATCTCATATCAAGTGATTATGTTCCTTACTACAAAAGTGACTATCTTCTTTACAGTTATTGTAGC
Organism: Allium fistulosum; assembly: GCA_030737815.1. Classification (NCBI taxonomy): domain Eukaryota; kingdom Viridiplantae; phylum Streptophyta; class Magnoliopsida; order Asparagales; family Amaryllidaceae; genus Allium; species Allium fistulosum. Next base: position 344,158,091 of record CM060904.1, read on the forward strand.
TAAGGGTTCTACCTCTACCCATTTGGTGAAATAATCTATAACCACAATGGCGTATTTAGCTCCTCTTTTGACATTGAAAGCGGTCATATCAAGTTTATCCCCCATATGTCAAATGGCCATGGGGTTGCAAGTGGGATGAGCTCAAGGAATGGTTGTTTGGGAATACTTGGAAATTATTGACATCTGTCACACTTCCTCACAAATTCCTTTGCATCTTGGAGCATGGTGGGCCAATCTTAGTTGTGTCTTAGTATTTTTTTTGCTAATTAGTTTCCTCCAGAGTGATCTCCACATTGGTCCTCGTGTACTTCTCTCATGATCCGTACCCCTTCTTCCTTGGAAGCACACCTAAGATAAGGTGTAGAATACCCTCTCTTGTATAATGTGCCATCAAAGAAGGAGTAGTATGGAGCTTGGTATCTTAACTTTCAAACCTCATTTCTATTCGGAGGTAAAACTCCATTAAAGAGGATTTGTTTGATGGGAGTCATCTAGTCATCTCCTCGGTTTGTTGAGGTGGGAGCTTGGTTGTGGGTTGCCCTTGACTCCTCGTTGTCTCCTGATTTTGTGTGCCTTGAATGGCTGCCCGCTGAGCTCGAGTTAGGCCTAATATTTAATTTGACTCTATTATACTTAGCTCTGCTTGATGCCTAATGGTACTACCTTCATTTCATTGGCCACTTTGGTACTAGCTAGTTGGCTAAGGAGTCGACGGATGAGTTGCTCTTATGTGGGATTTGCTCTATCCTAGATTATTCGAATCACTTTAGTAATTTCTTAGACAGTTTTGCATATTTGGCTAAAGTGCGTTCCATCGCTTGGTAACTGTCATGCACTTGGTTTATGACTAACAGGGAATCATTGTGAATTTTAATGTGGGTCTCTTTCATTCTTGGGCCATTCGTAAGCCTGCAAGGAGGGCCTCATGTTCTGTCACATTGTTGGTTGCTTTGAAACCAAGCGGTACTGCTTCATGCAGCTTCTACCCATTCGAGGTGATCAATACATATCCAATTCCTACCCCTTGTTCATTCGATGCTCCATCTACGAACAATTACTAAAACTATGGGGTGTTTGCTTCTTCCTCTAAATGGGGTTCAGCTAGTAGGGTGCATTCTGCGATGAAATCTGCAAGTGCTTGGCCTTTAATTATTTTCCTGGGACAGTAGGTGATGTCGTACTGGCTAAGCTCCATCGCCCATTTTAATATGTGATTTGATGTCTCTGGCTTCTGCAATATTTTTCTAAGAGGTTTGTCTATGAGGACTTCGATGGGATGCGCTTGGAAATAGTGTCGCGGCTTTCTCATTGTAAGGAGCAGGTTGTATGCAAGATTTTCAATAACTGAGTTGTTTAGCTCTGCCCCCGATAATCGCTTGCTTGTGAAGTAGATGGGCCTTGGTGTCCCTTCATCCTTTCATATCACTACAACACTAATAGCTTGATCAGTTATAGCTAAGTAAACGTGTAAGTTCTCACATGTTATCGATTTTGATAATATAAGAGTATTGACCAAATGATCCTTTAGGTTTTGGAATGTAGCTTTGCACTCCTAACCCATTCGAAGTTTCACCCCTCCTTCACTTAGTTGAAGAACGGGATGCACTTGTCTATAGCCTTAGATATAAACCTGCTTAGAGCCGCTACCCTACCATTTATACTCATCAGATCCTTCAGCCTCTTTGGGACACCCATTCCTCTTACGGCCTCAAAATTTTTCAGGGTTTGCTTCAATACTACGTGCACTCACTACATACCATAGGAACTTGCCTGATTGGATGGCAAAGGTGCATTTCAGAGGGTTTAGCTTCATATGGTGTTGCTTTATGACTATGAAGGTCTGCTACAAATCTTTGACATGGTTTAATGCTGCTTTTTGACTTAACCAACATGTCGTCTACATATACCTCCATATTCTTTCCAATCTGTTTGGCGAACATTATATTGACCAACCTTTGGTAAGTTGCCCCAATGTTCTTGAGCCCAAATAGCATGACCTTGCAGTAGTATAACCCTTTATCTATCATAAAACTAGTGTGTTCTTGGTCTGGTTCAAACATAGCTATCCTATTGTACCCCAATATGCATTCGTAAATGAGAGTAATTCATGCCCGCTAGTCACGTCTACTAACTAATCAATCCTTAACAAGGGAAAAATATCCTTCAAGCAAGCCTTATTGAGATCAGTGAAATCTATGCAAGTTCTCCATTTCCCGTTGGGCTTTCTTACGAGTACTGGGTTAACAATCCACTTCGAGCAGTATACCTTCTTAATGAACCCATTCGCCTTTAACTTCTTCATGTAGAGTGTTGTATCTTTCCTGGTCTATATTTTTGCGCTTCTATCCGACCGGATGCGCATCTTGGTCGATGTTTAATGCATGGTAGATGATGGCTGGGTCTATTGCTACTATGTTTGAATGAGTCCAGGAAAATACATCTTTTGACCTTTTTAGGAAATATATAAGTTCATCCCATGCCTCTACACTAAGGTTCTTTCCTATCTTGATTACCTTGATGGGGTCCTCTAGATCTTTCTGTATGTCTTCAAGGTCATCTGTTGGTTTTAACTCTTTCCTTGTCGCCCCTAATCTCGGGCCTATCTCACTTTATGATTCCTCTTCTGATGGTGAGTTCACCGACGACACTTGTTTCTGAGCTTCCGTAGAGAAATATTGCGGTTAAACTGAATTATATTCGTCAGTGCCGATCATGTGCATATATGTTCTCTTCTCTTTTCTCTCAGGTTTCGTGGTTGCGGGATTATCGCCTCAGTATTAGTTCAAGTATCTAACATCGTCATAGTTTTATGTTACGGTTTGATTTCTTTTTAGTTGTTATCATTACAAATATCATAAGAGACAGCAGAATAGTTTAGAACAATTTTATTGCTAGAGTTAAGAGTTACATTGTATAGTTCCCTAGCTAAAAATTGTTACCCTCTCACTGACCCTATTAGCACCGAAATGTTAAATTAGATGATCGCCCAAAATCAATTAGAGCAGGTCTTCCCAAGAAAGCATTATATGGTGAGGGCTAATCGATGATTAGGAAACTTGCATAAAATGACTTATGTAACGGGGCATTTCCAGTTGTAACGAGCAGACACGTCGATCCCATTGGAATGGTAGCAGTGTTTTTAAAACCAAAATCGATTTTGTGCTAGGTTTAAGGATTTCTAGCGGTAATTTCATTTGATCATAAGTAGATTTGAAGATGATGTTTACCGAGCTTCCAGAATCGACAAATACTTTTCTCATAGTACAATTTGATATCTACACTATAATGATAAGTGGTTCTTGGTGTGGGAACACAACCCCTGCTGCATCAGTTGCCATGAAGGTTATTTTTGGTGTAGGTTTCTATTTGACATGGAAAATTGTCTTCTAGGTCCTGGCCACCTGCACACATCTCTCCCATGCCTTATTGCTTGAACAAGCAAGGTGTGGTCCCCCATGGATTGAAGCTATCAGGTTTGAAAGGTTGCCAGCTTGGTGTTCATTAGGGTTGGGGGTCAGATTTCTGGTTCTATCACTGCCATTTTCCCTCTGTAAGCTACTCAAATAACCCTTCTTGATCAACCTCTCTATTTCATTCGTTAGGTGTCGGCAATTATCGGTATGATGACCATTTGCTCACTAAAAGCGGCAGTATGCTCCACCTCAGTTTTTCTTCTTCTGGTTTCTTTCCCTTATTCGGCACGTTGTATGCTAGCTCAGCCTTGGTCATCTCATATATTTGCCTGAGTATATGAGTGAGGGAGATTTTGTAGTGAGGTTTAGCTCCTTTTGTCACTTCGTAGGTGGATGATATCCGTCTACCCCTTTTTTCTTGTCATAATTAGGGCGGAAGTCCCATGAGATTGTGCTACAGACCCGGCTTCCTCCTTCCTGATGTAACCAGCTGCCCTTTCATAGAAAGCCTTCACTCTATAATAAGACTTTCTACTGTTTTTGTCCCATATAGCTGTTCCTCTCCTAATCCTGGCATGGGCTGGCATTAGTAATGCTTCTTCGTTGATTGCCCCAATTTGGAGAGCTTCTTCCTTGAAGCACTTAATGAAACTGCGTAGGCTTTCATTCTCCTCTTGCTTCACACACGATATAGTATTGACGTCTGGGGAGGCTTCTTTTCCTAAATTGAATTACCTTAGAAAATTAGCAGATAACTGTCTCTAAGACCGGACTTTTCCTGGTCTGTATCTTCTGAACCACCTGAGGCTGCATCGGATAAGTATATAGGGAATAACTTGCATCGGGCCATCCTTTCAACCTTTAGGATGTCCATAAAGTATTCGAATGTGTTGAGGTGATCCTCGGGGTTGGTAGTTCCATCAAACTTGTCAATTGAGAGGGCTTTGAAGTTATCGAAAAAATCTATCTCGAGAATGATCTCACTAAAAGGAGAGCAGATTCCTTCCTCTATTTTTTCTCCAGTGTTCTACTGGCAGATCCATGCCAGCTACTCTACTCGAGTTTTTAGCTGATGGATTTCACATTCTCTCAGATCAACCTGGGACAAGTTACCATCAGATATGGTGTCCTCATCATCTTTGGTAGATCAGGTTTGTTTTTCCAATAATAGGGGGTTTACGTTGGCTGGCTTAGTTTTGACCGAGGTTAGCATGAATCTTGCCTTTCATCTTGACATCTGATTTTAGTCCAATGTCACCGTTCCTATTTATGGGAGTGCCATTATCATTCTTTTGCGAATGTCTAGCACGGTAACGGAAAGAAGGCGGTGAGCTACGAAGTGGGGAGATGAAGATGGTCTGTGAATGACGTGTTGGCTCATTATTTTTCCTAATCCTTCCATGTGTTGGTTTGTTTGATGTGTGAAGAATTAGAATGCGGCTCGGATGGAGTCTACGGGGACCTCGGTTGAAGCTCCCGCATCGTCTCAGGTATTCAAAGGTATAAGTGATTTGTTGGCTGTTTTTGCTACCAAGTGTAAAGATTCTTGGATTGGAGTGATAGATGAATTAGTAGGATTTATGGTATGTGGTGTAAAAATTTACTAGATGTAGGAATGAACGGAGATTGGCCCTCCTTCTAGCACTAAAAGATATTGGTGAACTTTTTCATCTTCCAACTCCTCAATTAGATGTAAAGTAATTAGCGTATCAATTACCTCAATAATTTAAATTAGAAAAATTAAGTAGTCTTAATTTTTCCATAAAGTAGTGATTATGCCGTTTGAAATGACCCTCCTATTTCTACTCTAATTCCATAAGGATTTTTTTTAAGGTAAAGAGGATATATATATATAGATAGATATATCATCCATTGCAATTATAATTCTCAGGGTCAATATCTTTCTCCAATACCAAATATATCCAGGATCACAATAATCAACCAATATAAATATATCAGTACATTCACAAAGATAAGCACATACATGTGAGGATGTATATGCCTCTCTTGTTTGAATCAGAGTTCTGGAAAACAAGAGGATATTGGATTGCTGATTTATTTTATTTTTTGACCAAACAATCCACTGGAAACATATACTTTAGTCTGTTTATCCTAACTAAGAAGTGATCAAGTAATAATCAGTGGAAAGCAAGCTTTTAATATAGATGTTTGTGTTAAAGTCTGAATAGTGTCAAAATCAAGCTAAAAGGAAGTGGATCCTAAGTGAACACAAGCAACATCTAGGCGTAATGGAAACGCGCCTAACTTATACACGAGAGGTCACGAGTTCGAGTACTATGCTGGTTGGTTCAAACACAATTTTTGTTTTTTTTTCTCCTGTACAGTTTGGAACCTGTTATCTACCTATATCTGCACATATATATGTATATTTTATTTTAGCCTATATTCTATCATACAAAACAATAATTCTTGCTTAACTATTTTTGAAACCCATTTCTACAACCTGGAAGGCTTCATGATTGATGTAAATTAAGGGTCTGTTGCTTGGGTTTTGTAAATGATAGAAGTGTTTATCATTATCCAGGTTTGAATTTCTTCTCACAAAATCTGTCTGGAATTAAGAATGCATTTGGTTAGAATCTGAGTGAAATTCAGATTCTTATCACAAATACAAAGGAAAAGGTGTGGTAATATTTGCACTAAACATGTTTATGTGCATATATATCTGCAACTATATGGATCTGGCTTACAATTCCCTTATTACAAATCCTTTCTTTAAAAACAGGACATGAGACATTTGTATGAAACAAGTTTAATTATGGGAACCTTGCAACCCGCCGTTCGTAGCTCGGTTGGTTTGGGAGCTGGGAGATGGGAACCAAAGGACTGCGTCCGGGCAGGTTCGAATCCCAGCGCCAAACCATCAGTGGGAGTTTCAACGTTAAGTATCCGTGTGCGACGACTAAATAAAAGCGGGGTAGACACACGGCGTGGTTTACTTAAGTGAGTATCAATGAATACCATGATCTTAAGGTTTCCCAAGAACTCAAAAAATTATGGGAACCTTGCAGCCATATAAAACATTCAACCTATGCCTATTTTCTTTTGTATACATATACCATGGTAGAAAATAAAACCATTTAATTTTCTGAGAATCAACTATCCAGATTTTCCAAAACTTAAATCCTTTCCAAAGACTCAAGATTGACTAATATATTTATAAAATGTAATCCTTCGATTTTAACATGGTGTTCTTGCTAAATCTACTTACAAGATTTGATTAATATATTTTTTTTTAAGCATAACAGATATTTAACTTGGTTCATAGATTCCAAATACAAGTCAATCTCTTAATAAAATACCTAACAAAATATCCATCCAATATTCAACACTTAATACAAGTAGCAATTTAAATTGTCAATACATTCAGATTTCAACATTTAGGCTCTTATCTAACTAAGTTTAGCATGCTATATCTTCTTCTCAAAGCCTTGCTCCTACTCCTACTTAGTTGCTGCAATCCCTGAAAAAGCATTTGAAACTGCCTCATTTTAAATGAGACACCCCAGATGCCATTAGCACACTAGGGTCAGACACATGTCTGGTATGAGAAAGCTCACAAAAATAATTAGTTAATCAGGTTAAAGTTAAGTTAAGTACATATACAGAAAGTTCAGCCCTTTGGAATCAGGCAAATACTTGTGTGCATGCTCTGTGTCATTGTGCATGTGCACACTTTAATTTTCTTTCCAGAGACTATATATATAAATATGGCACATACACTCAAGCATACAATTTAATCATAGTCAAACAATCATTCATACCAAACAGGAAAATAACCAATATGAGTTAAATCATTTATTCAATTCTCATATTTCAAATCTGGGAAAAACTCTAGTTTTCTCATCATTTCAAGTATTATTCCCTGGGTATATTTATCTATCCTTGGTCTCATCTGCAATATTTATGAATCAATGGACACACTGTAATGAACTAATTCACTCCATTACACAAAGATCTCAGGACTTAAACAAGCCATGTGTCAACTTGTGTTACTCAAGCACACAAGTCATTCCTGCAGTGTTCTTGACCCCAATTTCCTAATCAGATTTAAGTTAATAATAACTCTTTTGATTTTTTTCATGACAAAACCATTCAGTGATTCATTTCATTAGCTAAAACATCCATCACATGGCATCTCATATTATTCATGACCATACAGAGGCAAACAAGCAAACAACCATTGGTGATTATAAAATAAGGTTCTGTATATATATATATATATTCATCCTGGTATTTAAAAGGAGTTTAGGCAACTAACATTGGCTTATGGTTTCTGGGAGAGTTTTTCTTTTGCAAACATTTGTGCTTGAGTTAAACTCAGGATGACCTGGTTTCACTGAATCACAAAATTTTGTTTGCTATGCATTTTATTGAATCAGGAGCATCAGCACATAGGCAACCCTATTGCACCCCTAATTCCTTTCTATTTCGAGCCTCAGCACTTATACATGAGTATATTGCAGCTCAACATGATTTACATCTTTCTGGGTTGAGCCAAAACCAATACTACTTGCCTATTCTCAACATTTTATTTTCTGGGTATTTGTTTATATCCCTAAACATTAACATATCAGAGATCTGAGTGTATAAAACAGATATGTATACTAACAACACATAAAACTTTGTTATAATAAAACAAGTGATCAACCAAAGAGAATCCAAACATTTTCAGATTTAAATTCACAGATAAGCATTCATATATGAAAATACTCTTTTAAGAAAAATACTTATAACTGGCTGCCTACATTAGGACTTATTGCCTTAGATTTTTGAGTGAGTTTTCTCACCTAGCTCTCTTCTTTGTTTCCTTAATTAATTGATGAGCTTCTGCCCTTAGCCTCAAGCTCTTCCTTCCCTTGTCTTATGATTTCTATGGTGTTTTTTTTTTCAAAATTCTTTTCTGAGGAGGAGAGGAGGCTGCTGCATATACATGTATATATATACAGGGTCTCTCTTAGGGTTTTGGGTATTGGCTAAGGCCATTTTTGCCCACCAGAAAAATCATGTTATCTGCATTTTTAAACCCAAAGTTTTACCCTTCCCGGCTTAATTTGGGTGAAGAGAAAAGTGGTTACACATTTTTTTCAGAAATTTGCTTTTCAGAAAATACTTTTCCCCTTGTCTACAATCATGCTAAAAATGTGACTTGATTTTGTTATTTATTAAATACTCTTTTCTAATTCTGCCTATACCAAGCACTTCCCTGTTTTATCTTATTTATTTATTTTTTCTATTTTTAGCTTTCATGCAAATGGTATGTACTTCCTTCATTTATTTATAAGAGGATTATTCCTTTTTATATCTTCCTTCTTTTTATTTCTGCTTATATTAAAATATGTCTGTATATTTTATTTCACTAGTTTAAACTCTAGTATTTTATTAACACATATATATTTATATAAGTCTTACTGAAATAATTAGTACACCCTCCTATATATTCATACATTATTCTATACTGACACACACATGCACATGTACACTCAAAAATATTCAGTAGCATACATATATACATTTACTCATGCATACTACTTTTAAGAATTTAATCTACATATATATATATATATATATATATATATTTCCATACACATCAATATGTATGTATTCTTGGAGTTCAGGGTTTTAGCTTATATTCATGTGCATTTCCTGTGCACACATGTACACACACTGATACACTATCAAGCTATATCAATTCCTCCTTCAAAATTTATTTAAAAATTATTTTAAATTTATTTATATTTTCCAGAATAAATTCCTAAAATCTTGGGTCATTACATACACCCCTCCTTTTAGAAATTGTGTCCCACAATTTTCCTAAGCTTAAAATAATTTTAAACTTAATTCAGAGAACAAGTATATTCTCTACCAAATAGATTCTTAGTTCTATACTAACTAAAAATATTCATCCAAAATAAAGAAAACAATCAAAAATCAGAATTACCTTAATCTGAAAATAGCTTAGGATAATTCATCCTAACTTTGTCTTCTAATTCCCATGTGCAATCACTAGGATCAAGACTCCACTGTACCTTTACAAGTTTCAGAGATTTATTCCTCAACTTCTTCACATCTTTTGCTAAAATTCCCACTGGATCCTTTTCATAAATCAAATTAGGATTTATCTGCACTTGGGTTGGGGTTTCAAGAATTTCTGCCTTGTCATGGACCCATCTTCTCAATTGTGATACATGAAAAACATCATGTATACCTTGCATGTTTTCTGGTAATTCCAACTTATATGCCAAGGGACCAATTCTCTCCAGAATTTTGTATGGTCCAATATATCTTGGGGTTAATTTGCCTTGTTTTCCAAACCTCAGCACATTTTTCATGGGTGAGATTTTGATGAAAACAAAATTTCCCACCTCATATTCTACCTGCCTCCTTCTCATATCTGCAAATTTCTTTTGCCTATCTTGAGCTGCTGTCATTCTTCTTCTTACCAACTCAATTTTCTCCTTGGTTTCTTGTATGTACTCAGGTCCTAAAATAGACCTTTCTCCTGCTTCTACCCAGCAAACAGGTGACAAACAGGGTTTACCATATAAGGCTTCAAATGGAGCCATTCCTATGGTGCTTTGGTAGCTGTTGTTGTATGTAAATTCAACTAGATGAAGATAATCTTCCCAGTTGCCCCCAAAATCCAGTATACATGCCCTCAACATGTCCTCCAAAACTTTGTTTACCACCTCAGTCTGCCCATCTGATTGAGGATGGTAGGCAGTACTTAAACATAGTTCACTTCCCATTGCTTCTTGAAAGCTTCTCCAGAATTTTGAAGTGAAGATGGTATCCCTATCACTCACAATGGTTTTGGGAATGCCATGTAACTTTACCACTTCTTTTATAAAAAATTGAGCTAGTTTTGGTGCTGTTCTTTCTGACTTGACTGGGATGAAGTGTGCTACCTTGGTTAGCCTATCAACTATCACCCATATACTTGTATTACCTCTCTTAGATCTAGGCAGTCCATCTATGAAGTCCATAGATATGTCTTCCCACTTCCACTGTGGTACACTAAGAGGTTGCATCAACCCTGATGGTCTTTGAGTTTCAGCCTTGACTTGTTGGCAAGTCATACATTTGGCAATGTACTTAGCTATATCAGATTTCATCCCCTTCCACCAGAAATCTCTTTTCAAATTTTGATACATTTTTGTGTTACCTGGGTGTATGGAGTATTTACTTCTGTGATATTCATTCAATATCTCCTTCTTCAATTCTATGTCCTCTGGTACACACATCCTATTCTGGTATCTCACATAACCATCTTTATCAATGTGGTGATTCATTACTTCCTCCCCTCTTGAGAGGAGCATTCTCTTCTCTAATAAGTGAGCATCTTGTTCTTGCATTTTTCCTACCTTCAGAATTCAATCTGGTTGAAGTGTCATTAAGCTTAACTTCCCTTTATCTTCTTGTGCACCATGCATCTGCTCATTAATGTGCACACAACCATTCTCCCCAATCTCTAACTCAGTTAGCAAAAATAAGTTTTTAAATTCTTCTATCATCATCATAGCCAATTTAGCATGCTGTCTACTTAGAGCGTCTGCAACTTTGTTTGCTTTCCCTGGTGTATAAAGTATGTCAAAGTCATAGGCAGCTAAGAACTCCACCCATCTATGTTGCCTCATGTTCAAATCTTTTTGTGAAAACAAATATTTTAGAGACTTGTGGTCAGTGTAAAGTTCAAACTTAGTGCCTAACAAATAATGTCTCCAAAGTTTTAAAGCATATATCACAGCTGCTAATTCGAGATCATGTGTGGCATACCTTACTTCATGGGGTTTAAGTTGTCTGGATGCATATGCAATGACTTGGCCTTGTTGCATCAACACTGCACCCAAGCCAAATCCACTAGCATCAGTGTATACCACTAATTCTTCATTTCCATGTGGTACCTTTAAAATTGGAGCATTTACCAATGCCTCCTTCAACTGTTCAAAAGACTTTTCACATTTTTCTGACCAAACAAAAGCTTGGTTCTTCCTGGTTAGGTTAGTGAGTGGTGTAGAAATTTTTGAAAAATCTTTTATAAACCTCCTATAATACCCTGCCATCCCCATAAATGACCTCACTTCACTCACAGTGCTTGGCCTCTTCCATGCTTGAATAGCCACTACTTTATTGGGGTTCACAGAAATTCCTTTGGCAGATATAACATGGCCAAGAAAATGTACTTCCTCTTTCCAAAACACACATTTTGAAAATTTTGCCTTTAAATCTTTTTCCCTTAATCTAGACAAAACCAGGTGCAAATGATGCTTATGTTCTTCCACTGTCTTGGAATAAATCAAAATGTCATCTATAAAAATAAGCACAAACTTGTCTAAACAATCTCTAAAGGTTCTGTTCATTAAATCTACAAAATAAGATGGTGCATTGGTCAAGCCAAATGGCATAACCAAAAATTCATACAACCCATACCTAGTGTTAAAGGCAGTGTACTTGATGCTTGATTCTTCCACCTTCATTTGATGAAAACCAGATGCTAAGTCTAGTCTAGAAAATACTTTTGCCCCTGCTAATTGATCAAAAAGATCATCTATTCTTGGCAATGGGTATTTATTTTTAATAGTTACTTTGTTTAATTCTCTATAATCTATGCAGAGTCTTAAGGAGCCATCTTGCTTCTTAACAAATACCACTGGTGCTCCCCAGCAAGAATTACTTGGTCTTATAAAACCCTTTTCTTCCAATTCTTCTAACTGTTTCTTTAATTCTTTTAGTTCATTTGGCCCCATTCTAGTTGGCTTTTTAATCACTGGGCTTGCTCCTGGAACTAGATTGATCTGGAATTCTACTGGTCTATGGTGTGGAATACCCTTGACCTCACCAAACACATCCAAATATTCATTGACTATGGGAATTTCTTCAATGGTTAGTTCACTGAAATCTTTTTCTGAGTCAACTAAATGATATAGTTTTCCTTCCTTAGCTACCTCACATAAAACTGTGATTCTCTGGCCTCTAGAATTTTGCAATGATATGGTGGATGAGTCTAAATTAATTATGGCTTTAAATTGCCTTAACCAGTCTACCCCCAATATAACACCTATATTTGGGTAATTCAAATCATATAAATTGGAAATAAAAATATTTCCTCCTATGTTTAATTCCACATCCACACAAATCATATTTAAAACACTAGAACTCCCCAATGGACTGTGTATATGCAATGGGGTTTCAACCAATATGCAATTCAGTTTTAGCATTTTAACCAATTCATAAGAAATTAAAGAGTGAGTTGCCCCAGTATCATATACTACTGTTATGGGTATGGTACAAATAAGTAATGTACCTTCCACTTGGCTATGGTTTACAGTGTTACTCTCCACTGTGGCTTTGCCTTTTCCTTCCAAATTTGCCAATTTGCCTTGCTGTTTATACTCAGGACAATTCCTCTTCATATGCCCCTCTTTCCCACATAGATAGCATTTGAAAGCTCCTCCTTTCAATTCTGGACATCTTGGTTTGATATGCCCTTCCTTTCCACACTGATGGCACACAATTTTCTTATTGTTTTCCTTAGCTTTGACATCTCCAGTGCTTTTGTTACTAGCCTCTTCTTTCTTCTTATCATAAGGGTGATACCTCCCCTTACCTTTCTTGATATTATTGCTCTTAAAATTTCTGAACTTCTCCCTTTCCTTGTCATGCTGCTCCAACCTCAAAGCTAAGTCTATCACATGATCAAAAGTCTTGTCTGCATAGGGTAACATGGCTCTGCTAAGTCCTGGGTTCAGACCTTTTATGTACCTATCATTTTTAGATGCCTCATCTGCCACAAGCATTGCTCCATATGTGGAAAGCCCCTCAAACTTTTGAGTGTATTCTGTGACAGTCATGGTTCCTTGTCTAAGTCTAATGAATTCTTCTAGCAAGGTAGTCTTTGCTAATGCTGGTACAAACCTTGCTTCCAACATCTCTTTGAATTGATTCCAAGTGATTTCATTCTCATTCCTTCCTGCAATGATTACTTCCCACCAGCCTAAAGCTACTCCTTTTAGCTGTCTTGAAGCCACTTGCCTCTTTCTTTGATCATCAAGTTGCATGTCATTAAAAATTCTTTCCAATGTTCTCAACCATGTTTGAATTTCCATGATACTCTCTGTCCCTTCAAAGCTTTTGCCTCCTAAATGAGTATATGTCTTAAGTAATTTTGAGAGTTCTTCATAGGGATTTTCTTGCCTTTGTCCTGCCCCATCCCTAAATGCTCTCACTAAGTCTTGCAGATTGACCATTGGTGGTGCATGGGAAGATCCTGCTCCCTGATTTGGTGGTCTCCCTACCATAGTTTGCTAATAATAATTTACATAGCTGGTTAGTTTGATTGGTAATTTGGTTGTTTCAGTGGTTTTTTTTTTCACACTGAACACATTGTTATATATATATATTTAGTTCCTTTAAATTTTATTTCTATCTAAGAACTTGATCCTTACTTCTACTATGTTGAATAACATAGCTCTGATACCAACTGAAATGACCCTCCTATTTCTACTCTAATTCCATAAGGATTTTTTTTAAGGTAAAGAGGATATATATATATAGATAGATATATCATCCATTGCAATTATAATTCTCAGGGTCAATATCTTTCTCCAATACCAAATATATCCAGGATCACAATAATCAACCAATATAAATATATCAGTACATTCACAAAGATAAGCACATACATGTGAGGATGTATATGCCTCTCTTGTTTGAATCAGAGTTCTGGAAAACAAGAGGATATTGGATTGCTGATTTATTTTATTTTTTGACCAAACAATCCACTGGAAACATATACTTTAGTCTGTTTATCCTAACTAAGAAGTGATCAAGTAATAATCAGTGGAAAGCAAGCTTTTAATATAGATGTTTGTGTTAAAGTCTGAATAGTGTCAAAATCAAGCTAAAAGGAAGTGGATCCTAAGTGAACACAAGCAACATCTAGGCGTAATGGAAACGCGCCTAACTTATACACGAGAGGTCACGAGTTCGAGTACTATGCTGGTTGGTTCAAACACAATTTTTGTTTTTTTTTTCTCCTGTACAGTTTGGAACCTGTTATCTACCTATATCTGCACATATATATGTATATTTTATTTTAGCCTATATTCTATCATACAAAACAATAATTCTTGCTTAACTATTTTTGAAACCCATTTCTACAACCTGGAAGGCTTCATGATTGATGTAAATTAAGGGTCTGTTGCTTGGGTTTTGTAAATGATAGAAGTGTTTATCATTATCCAGGTTTGAATTTCTTCTCACAAAATCTGTCTGGAATTAAGAATGCATTTGGTTAGAATCTGAGTGAAATTCAGATTCTTATCACAAATACAAAGGAAAAGGTGTGGTAATATTTGCACTAAACATGTTTATGTGCATATATATCTGCAACTATATGGATCTGGCTTACAATTCCCTTATTACAAATCCTTTCTTTAAAAACAGGACATGAGACATTTGTATGAAACAAGTTTAATTATGGGAACCTTGCAACCCGCCGTTCGTAGCTCGGTTGGTTTGGGAGCTGGGAGATGGGAACCAAAGGACTGCGTCCGGGCAGGTTCGAATCCCAGCGCCAAACCATCAGTGGGAGTTTCAACGTTAAGCATCCGTGTGCGACGACTAAATAAAAGCGGGGTAGACACACGGCGTGGTTTACTTAAGTGAGTATCAATGAATACCATGATCTTAAGGTTTCCCAAGAACTCAAAAAATTATGGGAACCTTGCAGCCATATAAAACATTCAACCTATGCCTATTTTCTTTTGTATACATATACCATGGTAGAAAATAAAACCATTTAATTTTCTGAGAATCAACTATCCAGATTTTCCAAAACTTAAATCCTTTCCAAAGACTCAAGATTGACTAATATATTTATAAAATGTAATCCTTCGATTTTAACATGGTGTTCTTGCTAAATCCACTTACAAGATTTGATTAATATTTTTTTTTTTAAGCATAACAGATATTTAACTTGGTTCATAGATTCCAGATACAAGTCAATCTCTTAATAAAATACCTAACAAAATATCCATCCAATATTCAACACTTAATACAAGTAGCAATTTAAATTGTCAATACATTCAGATTTCAACATTTAGGCTCTTATCTAACTAAGTTTAGCATGCTATATCTTCTTCTCAAAGCCTTGCTCCTACTCCTACTTAGTTGCTGCAATCCCTGAAAAAGCATTTGAAACTGCCTCATTTTAAATGAGACACCCCAGATGCCATTAGCACACTAGGGTCAGACACATGTCTGGTATGAGAAAGCTCACAAAAATAATTAGTTAATCAGGTTAAAGTTAAGTTAAGTACATATACAGAAAGTTCAGCCCTTTGGAATCAGGCAAATACTTGTGTGCATGCTCTGTGTCATTGTGCATGTGCACACTTTAATTTTCTTTCCAGAGACTATATATATAAATATGGCACATACACTCAAGCATACAATTTAATCATAGTCAAACAATCATTCATACCAAACAGGAAAATAACCAATATGAGTTAAATCATTTATTCAATTCTCATATTTCAAATCTGGGAAAAACTCTAGTTTTCTCATCATTTCAAGTATTATTCCCTGGGTATATTTATCTATCCTTGGTCTCATCTGCAATATTTATGAATCAATGGACACACTGTAATGAACTAATTCACTCCATTACACAAAGATCTCAGGACTTAAACAAGCCATGTGTCAACTTGTGTTACTCAAGCACACAAGTCATTCCTGCAGTGTTCTTGACCCCAATTTCCTAATCAGATTTAAGTTAATAATAACTCTTTTGATTTTTTTCATGACAAAACCATTCAGTGATTCATTTCATTAGCTAAAACATCCATCACATGGCATCTCATATTATTCATGACCATACAGAGGCAAACACGCAAACAACCATTGGTGATTATAAAATAAGGTTCTGTATATATATATATATATTCATCCTGGTATTTAAAAGGAGTTTAGGCAACTAACATTGGCTTATGGTTTCTGGGAGAGTTTTTCTTTTGCAAACATTTGTGCTTGAGTTAAACTCAGGATGACCTGGTTTCACTGAATCACAAAATTTTGTTTGCTATGCATTTTATTGAATCAGGAGCATCAGCACATAGGCAACCCTATTGCACCCCTAATTCCTTTCTATTTCGAGCCTCAGCACTTATACATGAGTATATTGCAGCTCAACATGATTTACATCTTTCTGGGTTGAGCCAAAACCAATACTACTTGCCTATTCTCAACATTTTATTTTCTGGGTATTTGTTTATATCCCTAAACATTAACATATCAGAGATCTGAGTGTATAAAACAGATATGTATACTAACAACACATAAAACTTTGTTATAATAAAACAAGTGATCAACCAAAGAGAATCCAAACATTTTAAGATTTAAATTCACAGATAAGCATTCATATATGAAAATACTCTTTTAAGAAAAATACTTATAACTGGCTGCCTACATTAGGACTTATTGCCTTAGATTTTTGAGTGAGTTTTCTCACCTAGCTCTCTTCTTTGTTTCCTTAATTAATTGATGAGCTTCTGCCCTTAGCCTCAAGCTCTTCCTTCCCTTGTCTTATGATTTCTATGGTGTTGTTTTTTTTTTCAAAATTCTTTTCTGAGGAGGAGAGGAGGCTGCTGCATATACATGTATATATATACAGGGTCTCTCTTAGGGTTTTGGGTATTGGCTAAGGCCATTTTTGCCCACCAGAAAAATCATGTTATCTGCATTTTTAAACCCAAAGTTTTACCCTTCCCAGCTTAATTTGGGTGAAGAGAAAAGTGGTTACACATTTTTTTCAGAAATTTGCTTTTCAGAAAATACTTTTCCCCTTGTCTACAATCATGCTAAAAATGTGACTTGATTTTGTTATTTATTAAATACTCTTTTCTAATTCTGCCTATACCAAGCACTTCCCTGTTTTATCTTATTTATTTATTTTTTCTATTTTTAGCTTTCATGCAAATGGTATGTACTTCCTTCATTTATTTATAAGAGGATTATTCCTTTTTATATCTTCCTTCTTTTTATTTCTGCTTATATTAAAATATGTCTGTATATTTTATTTCACTAGTTTAAACTCTAGTATTTTATTAACACATATATATTTATATAAGTCTTACTGAAATAATTAGTACACCCTCCTATATATTCATACATTATTCTATACTGACACACACATGCACATGTACACTCAAAAATATTCAGTAGCATACATATATACATTTACTCATGCATACTACTTTTAAGAATTTAATCTACATATATATATATATATATATATATATATTTCCATACACATCAATATGTATGTATTCTTGGAGTTCAGGGTTTTAGCTTATATTCATGTGCATTTCCTGTGCACACATGTACACACACTGATACACTATCAAGCTATATCAATTCCTCCTTCAAAATTTATTTAAAAATTATTTTAAATTTATTTATATTTTCCAGAATAAATTCCTAAAATCTTGGGTCATTACACCGTTGGATGCTTACACCATCAAGTAGTTGTACTTTAACTATTTTTTAAAATGTCAAATCAAACTAGTATTTAATTCAAGTACAAATAAGGTAAGATTTGATATTGAAAACTAAGTAGAAAAATAACAAGCGCGAGATATGGTAAAGGACACCCATATTTCGGAAGGTTTAAATCGACGATAATCCACACATGTCCAACTTAAACAATCCGGAACATAGATAATCAATGAGGTAAATTAAGAAAAATAAGAAAAGAAGAAAACAAACACAGAATCTCGCAGTGGAATGACAAAATATAATAGTCAAATAAACATTTCATGGAGCTGTTTATATTGTACACTTGATTATAATCTATACAACATTTATTAGAGTTATACATACATCAGAGATAAATAAATAATGCAGCAGAACATCATGATGTAGAGAATAATAATAGTAATAATATACCAAATCTTCGTCTTCGTCCTTCAGAAAAATGATCTTCAATGCGTAGAAAAACTCAAGGCTGATTCGAGCGTAATGAAAAAACAAACACTCGAGTCAGCACTAAATTATTCTTATGTGAGCCAGATCGATATCGCATATAACATGAGTGTCGTGGTGTCAGAGATGTTCATGGGGTTTCACATCTCCTATCCAGTGTATAACGTGCGTGCAATAACTCAAGAGATGTTACAGGATTTTCCATCTCTTAAGGATCCGTCAAAATATTTATATGTAGTAGAATACGCTACATATATAATGTCTACCAGTAATATAAGATATGAAAATAGCGTTAAGGCTTTACATTGATCCCCATTAACGCGTTTTTAAGCATTGTCGTACAATTTGCATATAAAATACCGGTGGATAGGGATGCACCGTGATACAACAACACTAAACCAAAATCGTAGGGGTCTCGTATAAGGATAAAAGTATGACAAGGCACGTGGGGCAATGCCCAAGGTAGGATACTACCAGTTTAGCCTTCCCGGCTGGTGGTAACCCCTAACGGCCCACCGCGTCCAACACTCCGAAAATCCGAGGGTGCGCACCAATTAATCATAATGTAAATGATGGTAATACGAAGAAGTGTGCCTACTAGAGGTAGCTAGCCTCATTGGCCGGTACGGCTCCTATTTTAGTCATTTCAAATTGACACAAGTGTCAGGCCAATCCATCATCTTCCCTTCCTTCAAATCCAGCAAACGACGCCAAATCCAACCACTTCGTTATGGATTCTCCTCCGCGTACACAGTTGTTAAAGTGGTTCCAATATTGACAGAGAGTATGCCAATAAGAGGCCCTGGTCTCTTTAACAACCAAACGTCGTTTTACACACCGGTTAGTTCTTTTATATTTTGAAAACAATTCGTACTTGATATTAAAATATCATATTCGCTTCAAAATCAAATTCATTTCGAAATCATCATATTCGCTTCAAAATCCAACCCATTTCAAAATCATCATATTCGCTTCAAAAATCATATTTTACTTTAAAATGTCAATTCAGTTCGATATATCGATTTCACTTCAAAATTTGATTCGAATTACAATTTTGGTTATAACTTCACTTTAACCCAATTCGCATTTAAATCCAAGATCTAAATTTAAACATTCCACCCTTTTGACCAGTTTGAAATTTTAGAAAATAGTTTAAATAGTTTTAAAACAGTTAAATAGTTAAAATAGTTTAATAGAAATAGTTTGAGTGGTTAAAATAGTTTTTTATAATAAAATAGTTTGGAAAATCAAAATAATTTGAATATTTAAAGAATATAGATTTTAAACTGTTTATACTAAAATAATTCATTTGAAAATAGTTTCAAAGTCAAACCGATTCAATTCCAAATTTCCCAATTCAAATCAATTCCAATTTCCATTTTAATCGATTCAATTCTGATTTCAAGTCGAATTTTACTTCGATTCCAAATTAATTTCAATTTCAATTCCAATTCCAACTTGAATTTTTATTCTAATTCCAAATTAAAACCATTTCGATTTATATCAATTTCGAGTTCGATTTTCAAAATATCAATTCAAAATACTTAAATCAAATTAACCTTCAATGTCCAATTTAAAATCCAAATCTTCAAATATAATTCAATTCCAAGCTCAATTTCGAAATATTGTTTTATATCACTTTTACTTAGCAATATTCAAAGTTCGAATAAAAGTCTAATCTTTTAAAACAAATCAATTTCTGAAATTCACATCGTATTTCGATTATAACTTTAAAATCTCAACTTCAATTATTTAAACAATTCCTGTTATCAAATTTTAAATTTCAACACTTCGAGCTTAAGTTCGAAAATAGTTCGATTTTCATAAATTTGATTTTTATCTCTTTAAATCAAATCATTTAAATAATTACAAATCAAAATTTTAAAATCATTTAATTTAACCACTCCGGTGTCCGTATATAATTTTCTATCCTGTGGCCAAGTGAATCAATTATTTCAATTTAATTCAGGAATGGATATATATCATTTCAATCCAAAATAAATGTCATAGGTATATATCATTTCAACATATTTCTTAATTTATTCGAAATAATTAAATTTACAGTTTTATATACTGTAAATAATATACAAGATGATAACATGATATATTAAACATAAATAAACATCCAAACATCCATATCAATCAATAGCATCCATCTCAAATCCATCATCTAAACAGTCAAAAATCACAACAATCAACCAATTATTGATAATCGGGGATTTTACTAGCAGTTTAATTCTTATTCAAATTAATTGTAAATTCCAATTCTATCGATTAATTCCAATGTCAATTTAAATGTCAATCAAATTTATCAAACAACTATTAATAAATTTAAATCACTTCAGAATTTCAATTGAACTAGCATACAAATATTTTAGTCAACCGTGAGCGTATAAAACACTCACCTTTTATTTGAAACTGAAAATATTTCAGCTTCAAATAAATGCCACTTCGATTCCACACCAAAGCCTTCGTCGATACGATTCGAACGCCACTTATTCCGTTTGATTCTGACAACGTATGAAAGAGATATACATTTTTAAAGATTTCAATACAATTATATTAATAAATTTCTTTTTTTATTATAAACCTCATTAGGGCCGTTGATCTGGAATCAAGAAAATCTGGCTGCCCATGCTTTTCTTCCTTCATCGTCCATCTTCATTTCATGAAACCACATCGCTCGTTCCTTCTTCGATGTGTCGCGCCCCCATCATGCGACCGGAGCTCGATCGAACCACACCACCAAACGTGCCGCCCCAGGCTCCACCGTCGCCCAAAGTCCGGCCATCTTTGACTTCACCTACAACCAGAAAAACGATGTCAAATGCCAAGCCTTCGCACGCAAACCCACATCGATCCACTCCACCAAATCCAATCATCACCGTTGGATACATTGAGCTCGACGAGCTCTTTGATTTTACAGTTGAAAATTTTTCATGAAAGCTGATGGATTTGGAGATAAATCAAGGGGAAAACTAGCATTTTCAGCCATTGAAGATAAGGTTGAGGCGCGGCTGTAGATATTAGGGTTTTGGAGAGGATGCGCGTATGTATATACGTGTATGTATTATATTATTATTATTATTTTTACTGTTCACGTACTTTTCCGGACGAACTCTAAATGAAGCATGCTGCCTGGCGTTTATAATGTTTTACCCCTATTCCGAACACAATGGAATATATATCGGAAGCCAATTCCATCGTATTTGGAAGATAACATTTTGAATCGAATTATAATATAAAATTTTCGATATTAATTTCAATGCGTTTCTATCCCGTACGACCAAACGGTAACTCCAAACGCTATGAAATTTGAAATCCGATAATAACACACTATTTCAGATCCAATGGAACTAGTTTCTTCAAAATCCAAGACTGTGCCTCGGATCTCTATTTTAACTCGTTAAATAAAATATACAACTTCCATTTTCTAACTATTCACTTTTAAATCCAATTTTAAAAGTAAACGATCTTTATTCTTGTTTAAATAATAAATCAACTTCTGATATCATTTTCAATCATATTAAATCTAGAATTCAATTATTCAAATAATTTTCAATATTAGATTTAAATAATTTAATTATCCAATAAATCACTATAATTGAAATATAGGTCATTTAACTTATAAAATTTACTTTCAAACAAATCCCAATAATAAAACAACTATTCCCATTTCACAGTATTTCAACATTATTGTTCAATTCAAGTTATTGATTATAACACACTAATTACATAAAATTCCATTTCACCATTTATTATTGCTTAAATCTTCAAAATTGTTTATTTCAAAATTTTATCTAAGTTCATATCAAATAAATTACATAAATAAACATTAAATTTGTATTTCTAACCATTTTTATTCAAAAATCATATTAAATTTCATAATTTAAAATAGTTAAAAGTACGGGTCGTTACATAAGGAATTTACGTGGTTCGGATATAAGGTATCCAACGTCCACGGGAGAAATTTCTCTTTCTGTTTCATTAGTTTTGTACAGGTTTCCATAACAGAGAGTACATTAAAACCTTAAATGTATTGAAAATAGAAAAAGGTGAAATGTCCCCTTTATGCTACAATGCCTTTTCTATTTATAATATTAAGATATACGCAGATTGCTAGAGTTCTTTTCTTGCCGTTATACTTCAGCCATTGGATTTGGCCAGATGTCATCTATCCATGTTGCATATTTGATGGGTCTGGATTGCTGATGTATCTTTGGCAGGAAGCTTGAGTGAAGGTGGGAACTCAAGAAATTGGAGTGGGAATATTCCAAGTTGTTGCAGGAGGATTCAAATTTGAATTAGTTTTGCATATGAGTTCTTAGAGGGACATTAAGTGTCGCTTGTTGGCTTCAAGATATTACCATCATATCTATACAGACTGATGTATGATCTCCGTGTGATGCTGTGACAGCCCGTAGTTTAGGCAAAAATATATATATATATATATATATAAATTTTATATTTTATAAAAGAAAGATAGTTGGTTGAAAACACAATTTTCTGGAAATGCTTGTGTATGAGAATGAGTGTGCATGCCCTTGTGCATGTGCACACTGTTCCAGAATACTACCTGAGAAAGGTAATTTAGTAAGTAAAGACCTTGTAAGTAAATATGAAATAAATTAGTGCATGACCTGTTAAGTGTGTGTGTACACAATAGCTTAAATATAATGCATAAATAACTTAGGTAGTTTTAGCCCAAAATTCCATAGAATAAGTATAAGCACAGTAACTTGTGTGGGTAGAAAAAAAATATAAATACACATGAACATATACATATGCACAACATTTGGTAAATACACACACATAGCTGGCTATACAAATAAGTTTATATGCATGATAAAAAAAAACCAGAAAAGACAGAGCAATGCCCAAGCCAAAGTCATGTATATAGTGTGTGAAGAAATTTGCCAAAAGTGGCCAAGACAAGGAAAAAGGAGAAATGGCGGGAAAGGAAAGTGGAGAGGGTGAACAGTGAGGTGAAACCAGAAATGGTGAAGGGATTCCTGATGAAAATAAATTATTTAAATAACCTTAAAACCCTAGCAACTCCCCTATATACATCATTATCTCCCATGGTTACATGTTAGAACCAGAAAACAAAATATAGAAAGGAAAATAAGAAGAAAACAGGCAGCAGTTTAGAAAATTAATGGCAGACCTGAACCAAGACTTGGGGAGGAGAACTTTGGTGAGTAAACCCTCACTTGGCAAGGAATTAAGACCTATGAAAGGCAGCCATTTAACCTTTAGTTTATTTTAACTTCTGATTGATGTTTTGCTTGCATTTTTAGTTTAACAAACTTCTGTTGTTTTTGAGATTATGTGACTTGTAATTGCCTGGATGTCACTTGACCTATGCTTGTTTATACATGATAATTAAATGATGGAATAATAACTGATTTGTTTGTATGTTTATGAACTTAAGACATATGTTTAGTTAAAGCATGAATTAATAAGAAAAGTAGGGTGCAAGGCAGTAAGAGGAAGGAGTTCTCTGGCTTATGTCTTGCAACTGAAAGGATGGTTAGGGTGCAATGGAATTTCCATGTGCTGAGTCTTAATCCATCACTAAGTGTTCTCTAGAAATAGGGTTAAGTAACAAGCAAACACACTTTAATGTGTGGATTGACTGTGAGAACCATATTGCTGGAAAACCATATTAGCATTTCATCCTTTGAAAATGCTTCAACCTATGCTTTAACTAAGGATATGTCTCTATGCGAAATAAACTGGTAATGAAATACAAGTATAACTGACCAGTTGATGAATGCATGAATGGGTGAATGATTAACTGTTGTTTGAAATCTGACAGCATATCTTAGTTTGATATAAGTACATAGGAGTGTCACTGTATAGATAATATGGGGTCATATGAAGGAAAAACTTAGTAATTAAACTAAGGAATTGGGTCACCTCTATCAGGTTGGGTATGAGGGAAGTGGGTATGACATAGTGGTTGGCTTGCATCAAGGTTGGGGTGTAAGTATGCACATGGCATGTTTATGCCCAAATAGCTTATAGTGCACTGGAAACCAGGTAGTAGTTAAAGGCAGTGTGCACCAGTGCAACCATGAATGAAATACTGGACCTTAAAATAACGTGAAGAAATCATACATGCAAGGGTAAATAGGCTAGAAGTATGTGGGAGTCCTAACATGTAGACTCAGGGTGATACTTTAGCTTAGTACCATGAATACTGCAAGGGTATGTTGTGCAAAGTTTGGGTGTTAACACTAACCTATGCGACTAGTGTGATGGCTGTTATGATTGCTTGGACTAAAACTTCTGATGAAAAATTAGTTTAAGCATATGTACATGTAATTAGCAATACACACACACCATTGATATAACACTTGGCAATCTAAACATGAGGGAGTGATCTAATAACTTGAGTGTAACACTTAACCTCTAAAAACAGAAAGGTAAGATGGAATCTATTTTATTAGTCTTCTTGCATTGTCAAATGATTTTACTTACACCAGACTTCAGTCTGACCTGTTTGTTGCTTGCATCAAATGGGTGCTTTATATGTCTTATGGAGTAGGTCATGAGATGTCTGCAGGGAAAGAGGAAGCTAGGAATTAAGGAGCAGATGTGTGATGCTAAGAAGAAAACTGCTAATTAACTAAGCTAGGACTTTTGTAGAAGAATGTCTCCTTATGTTTCTTTTTAACTGAAAGACTTCTCTGTATTAGTGTTTTCATTATGCTGAAACATTGATTGTGATGTAATGAATGGTCTAAAAAGATTATTATGGGGTGGAACTGTTTTCAGTAGAAAAGATAAATGTGTTTAGCTTTATATCGTAACCTGTAAGTATGCAAATTTTCATGAATCAAGTAGTGAGTTTAGTAGAAAATCTGAAGCATATATGAACCAGTAATGTATGCATATGTATTAGATTGTTTAGAGGCTAGAACCTATTTACAAATTAACTGTAAATATTATGAAGTAAGGATAAACCCATAGGTAGAAAAGAAAAAAACATAAGAAGCATGAACCCAGATTTACATGAGTTTGAGGTTGTAAATGAATGAGCAAAGATAGTAAATTATAACAAGACAGTATAGGGATCCAACCTAATCAAGTTGATCAATCTGCAAACTAAAGTGTAGTAAATAGCAGATGTACATGTTTATGTGCACACAGGTGTACATAAGCATGCACAACCTCCTGCTTTGTTATTTGAAAAGCCATATTGCAAAAGTCTAAACGTTATGACTCAACTCACATGTTTCATTAAATATACAGATGTAAACACAAATAAACAAACAAGAATTAGTTAGTAAAATTGCACAAAGATTTAAATGGGAGAGGGTCTTTCCCAACCCTTTTTACTGTGGCTAAACATAGTTATTTTGTTTAGAATAAACTAAGTTATTCTTTATTCAAAAAAAAAACTCTGATAAAAGAATTAAAAATGATTTGTATGTTTATATGTACATACAAATAGTTGTATAAAGAAGTATATCAATATTTCTATATTGATCGGATTGGATCTTGGGAAAAATAAATAAATAAATAAATAAAAGAAAAAAAAACCAATAGAAGAAAGAAAATAGTTGGTCTTGGAAGTAAGTAGCCCTGAATTTAGCATAAACTAAATTGAGTCACTCAAACAATACGACAAGTATGGGAGGGTTGCTTCAGATGCTGTGGTGCTGATTTGCACTTACTTGTTTGACATCATATCGGAGTGAAGTTATAATGCCTTGCATTAGCTTGGGTGTTAGTTTGCAGTGCTTGTGGACATGACTTGAGCTGGCTGTGACTCAAGTTGGGCTTGCTGCTGATTTGCATAAATTGTTGATAGAAGTAGAGGGTTGGTGTCTCCCTTGTCTTTGCTTAACTTGCTATCATATCTGGCAGAAATGGAGTTGCTTAAACCTCAATGGAATTTATTTCTTTGTTTTTCTGTATAACAGATTTAACTTCTATTAGGATTATAACATTATTATGAGATTTTAATGGATAACGCTAAATTCTAAAACTGAAGTTCAAGAGGTTATCTGATAATATCACTAGATAGAGCATCCAGAAAAATCTAGCACATACGATAGAAATGTGGAATAACACCACCTAATCAGCAGATATTGGTTTATGTGAAAGGACCTTTTAAGAAAGTTATCATACACTCCAAAGCCTTTTTTCTAGGGTTAAGTTTTCTTTGGCCATCGGGAATTAATTTCTTGCATTAGGCAATTTTATCTTGTCTCTTTGCTATAATTTTATCTCCAACCCTATGTTGTATGTTAGTAATTTTCATTCATTCATTAATAAACTAGTCGATAGTTTGGTATTAATTTTGAATGTTGTCCAACAGTATGAAGATCGGGGGGCTCTTATTCCCTTTTACCATCATATTCTAACAAAAAGAATAGAAGTCTGTCCGATATCAAGAGACTCTTGTTCAGAATTCCTGTCTAATAATAGCGTGGAAACAATGAATTTTCAAAAAAACCTCAATTTCAATACAAAATCTCAAGACTTATCCAGAAAACTCACAAATCCAGAAATTCAATGGAAAGTCTACAGATTATCATGAAAATTCAACAAGGAAATAAAGAAATCAAGAATTCATAAAACCAGAAATTCAATAAGAAATTATCACGAAAAGAAACTGAGAATTCATGAAATCAGGAATTCAATCAAAAACTTGCCAGGATCTCATCTGATAAACAAACCGCTCAAAATTTTATCTAATATTAGTACAAAGTCAGAAAGCTACCTAGCAATAAATAACCCAAGTAAACTCAAAGTAAAAGTCCCTAATTCTACTATGATAACATGTCAGTAACTTTTAATGAATCAACTATTCATTCAACAATAAATTAATGAATGATCCAACATTAGTTTGGAATGCTATCTGGTAATAAGAAGATTAGAGAACTACCATCTGATTATTAGAGGATCAGAAAGCCATAGAGAACTGGAAATCCCTATTTAGAATTCTTGTTTGATAATTGTACGAAGGCACTGAATTTCATAAGAAAATCACAAATCCAATGGAATATTCATAAATTATTACGAAAACCAGCAAGAACATTAGAATTCATAAAACTAGAAATTCAACAGGAAGTCCGAACTGAGAATTCATAAAACCAAAATTCAATAAGAAATCATTGCGAGAAGAAACAAGAGAATTGAAAATTCAAAAAATCAGGAATCCAATCAGAAACTTGTCAGGATCTCATCTGACGAATAGACTACTCAAAATTTCATTCAATATAAGTACAAGGTCAGAAAACTATCTAGTAATGGCAACCTGAGCAGACTTAAGCAAAAGATCCTTAATCCTATCTGGCCCTAATTCCGAAGTTCTACCTAAAATGTTATGCCAGAGATTTATATAGAACTCATATCTTGAATAGCAATGGGGATTCCCGTTATTCAAAGGAACTTATCCTATTAGCAGATAAGTAATTCCTAAAGTGCTTATAAGTTAGTAGTATTATTGTTATATTAAAGCCAGATAGTTCTATAAGGTCATGCAATCATTCAAAATAGTAGTTCTGTAATGCCAATCGGCCATTTAGAGTAGTAGTTCCGTAAGATCGATCATCCGTTCAGCAGATAGTTCCGTTTAGCTGTTCAGCTTTTCAACCGTTCAATCGTTTAGTAGGTAGTTTCATTCAGTTGTCTGGCCGTTCAGCAGTGCAAACTCCTTTTGACTAGTTGATCGCTCAGTTGTGCAAGTTCCGTCCTACTACTTGGTCGTTCAACAGTGCAAAACTTATTAATACATTTCTTATCCTAAAGGGTCACCTTATTTCTAAGGATTTAAAAATGGTTTACATAATCTATTCTTCAAATGAAGTCACTTTTATCCTTGTAGTAAAAATTTGTTATCTGTTCTATTCCTTTAGTTTTTGTACAAGTTTTTGTTTTCCATTTCAAACTACGGATCTCTTTATCAATTTACTTGTCCCGTGTTTCCTTTTAGAATGCAGATTTCTTAATTCTTTGCCGTGAGAGCCACTTTTCAGGCATCAGATGTATTGAAGATTGCTAGCTGATACTTTGTCCTTTTTGATTATGGTTTTGGATATCTTATCCATTCCTGTCTATAGCGTAGGACATCTTCATCATTTTCCTTTTGTTTGTACCCCTTTTTCGGGCTTCATCTTTGTTTTAGATGGTGCATAACTTTATTCCTTTGACCCTTTGTCCCCTTGGGTCTTGACTTTTGTTTTGAGTTGCGGACATCTTTGTCCTTCTTTATCTGTTTGATGCCCCCTTTGGGCTTCCCTTGATTCTAAAGGCTATAGTGTATGTTAAATTGAACTTCCTTTAAAAGGTTTTTAGTGGGTGCTAGACCTGACCCTCCCTCTAAGAGGTGAACTGGACGTTAGAGGTTTTATCCCTCCCTCTAAGAGGTGCTCCGAAGTGGACGTCGGAGGCTCGTTCTCAAAAACATATTGCTTTCGAGTGGACGTCGGCGGCTCATTCTCAAAAATGTTTTTAAATAATTTCTTTTTTTTTCTTTTAAAAGAGTTTTCGTTCCTCTCTTTGAGATGTGCTTCCGGAGAAGGCATAGATAGTTTTTGACCCTCTCTCTGGAAGGTATGAAATTAATTTTGACCCTCCCTTTAGGAGGTATAAAAATAGTTTTGGAAACTTTATTTGAGAGAATAGTTCTTGAAATACTTGTGAAAACTTCTTTTGGTCCATAGAACTTTTGAAATAGGATTTTATTAATTTGATAAATCTTGAAGCCATTCTTGAAATTGGTCTTTCTTTTAAAAAGAGTTTGAATATCAGAATTTTTTGATGAAGAAGTTCTTCCTTATAGCACTATCACCAAGGACAGTTTTTAAATCATTCTTCTGATAGAAACTCAAATCTCAAATAAGGGCCGAATGGTCATGATTCATGAACCAATAGTCCTTTAATCAAGAATATGTCTTTCTTGCTAGAATTTTTATAATGATCTTTTGTAGCTCTAAAATTTTCCTTGGATGAGTATAGATTCTCTTTCGTTAATAGCTTCAGAAAGCTTTGAAAATGCTTTTGTCAAGACATTCTCAATTTAAAATTTTTAGTGTGCATTTACTAATACGAAATAATATTCTTTAAAGATTGTGCAGGTTTTTTTAAAATAAAAATAAATGAACATTTAATTTGCCTTATTTATAAGGCAATTAGAGATAATCCTTTTTGACTTTTGAAAACAACTTTCTTGAAAACATATTTAGGAAAATTCTCCTTGAATAGTAGAATAACCAATTGAAAATAGAATCAATGTATATAGTGTATATGGTTATGCTTCCTTAGGTTTTGCTCAGCAAAAAGAAATGCCTTATTCATGAGTCTGAAAAGCAATCATGCATAGACTAATAGACTTTTACGAATAAGGGCATGCTTTTCCCAAGAATTCCCTCTTTTGGGAGAGTTTTGGATATCTACCTTTCATCGGGAATGGGTGTACAGTTGAAGCTTGACGATAATCCAAGGTTCCATAGAAGTGGTTCTTTATACCACATTGATTCAAGTATTGAGATAAGGATGAGTCATTTCGCTTCAGACGTATGAGTAGTCTTTCTTAAGTAGCTAGAAATTTATTATGCTTTAAGAGTTCGTCAGATGCAATGGACTGGTTTTATTTTTACCTGTAAAGATACTCAAATTTTGTATTAATACATGATCTATTTTAAGTACAAAATTATGAGGAAATAAAATTCATAATTGGAAAAATGTTATAAGACTTCATGACTTGATAGGAGTTCGAATTTGAAGTTGTTAAGCTGCTTTCTTTTTATATGGAAAGATAAGCTTCAAGTGTTTGAGCTATCCTTGCTTGAACAAGAAGTTTCTTCAAACTTCTTTAATGAATTCCTTTAAGGTTCCCGATAAGATCATATTATGAATTATTCCTGCTAGGATGCGACACTCATCGGTCTTATGTCCATTTACTTTGTGACAGTCACAATAACTTTCTCATTTTCTGGACTCTGGTTGGCTTCGCATTTTGTGAGTAGTTGAGAAACTTCCATCGTCTTTTGCTATGGCGAAAATATAAGAAAGGGGTTTGTTCAAATTCATGTGGTTGGATTCAAACTTCTCTCTTTGACTCTTTCTTCTACGTTCCTTTCCTTTCGATCTTTTATTAGGAGACTCAGAGTTGATCTCTTCTTCTCTTTGATTTTGTTGGGATTCCCTTGCAGCATGATACCTCTTCTCCATTTGAATAAATTTCTCAACTTGAAAATAGAAGTTTCACAGATCCCTACATCCATGAATATGAAGTTCTTCCCAGAAAGGGGTTTGCTTGATCAGTCCTGATCGAACTGCCATAAGCTTTTCTCTATTGGTTGTATTCCATGCTTTCAATGCTTCCGTACTGAATCTTTTCAAGTATTCGTGAAGTAGCTCTCCTGGCTTCTACCTGATAGTAGCTAACAAACTAAAATCCATTGTTGGATCTTTATATATGAAAAATTGCACAATAAACTCATAAGAAAATTGTTCCCAGGAAAGGATGGTCCTTCTTCGTAATTCTTATACCATTTGATGACCGCTCCTTGAAAAGTTGCTGCAAAAAGTTTGCAATGAATTGCCCTAGAAGCGTTATAAAGATCCATTCGTATTCCAAAGTTACTAAGTAATCCTCTAGGTCGGTGGTGCCATCATACTTTAGTAGGGGAATTTGAATGTGAGGAGGAATGCAATCTATCATTATTTCTTCTAAAAAAGGAGTCTTTTGCGGGATAACATATTTTTGTACATTAGGAATTCCTTTCTCTTTAAGCTATCCATTATTATTTGGTGTAAGATGTCTTCTCGGTCGGCTTCGTCATCGTGGTAATTTCTATTGTCTCTTTGAATTGAACTATTTGATTGCTCAAGAGACCCCTTAACTTGACTTTCTTGGTTTCCAGTTTGGTCCTTGTTTGGAGATTGCGCTTCATCTCTTCCTTCCACAACCTTTTAATGATCCTTGAGATGGAGTCCCTTCAAGAAGCTCCCGCATAGCTATCACTTGTTGTAGTAGATTCTGGACTTTAATCTCATTGTTTTCAAATCTTGTTAGGGTTGAAGGTTATCCAATTTCCATATTCTCTATGGTTAAAATTCGAGATTATATTATCTTCTAAAGTTGACTGTGATGCAGCCTTTTCATTTGGAATGTTGTTATTACTCCTCGCCATTACCATTTTCTTCTTTTGAATGAAGAACCTTATGTAATTAATCCATAGAGAAGGTTATAAGGAATCGAAGGTTCGAGCCCTCCTCCTAGCGTCAAAAATGTTGACGATAAAAATCGTTAACACCTCGAATATGCTTAAGAGTTAAAAGTAACCAGGCAGAGTCCGTTTTGAAGCCTTTCGAAACGGTTAAAATTAACAAAATTGAGGTTGGAATAGTCTAAGTGATCAAATAAAGTTTGAAATCAATGGTGACGGAAAGCAACAACAGCACCGAAGGGGGACCAATAACATCAGAGGAAACCCCTTCAAAAGGTATAAGTGAATATCTTTAATAAGTAGTTCCAAATATGATATTGAATCAAGACATAAGCTATTATTGATGTTGAGCATCCACTTTATTGATAGCTTTTATGAATACAAAGGCTTAGGTATTACAATGAGATGAAATCCCCAATTCGATTTGGAAATTAGAGTTTACAAGATTAAAAATGAACAAGAGTCCAAAAAATGAAATCTAAAACGGCACCCCTAGGGTCTTATTTATAGATACAGCTGGTACCCCTAAGGGTTTATGTTGTAGGGGTAGACAAATTTTTTGTCCCCTCTTAAAATACTATAATACAATTCATTAAATAACTCTTGCAATGATCACTTTTTACTTTAAACTCAAATCCCCTTGCCTTTCACATCTTGATCACCATCAATCATGAAAGATTTATCCGATTCCAAATGAAATGATATTGTGTTAAGTCTTGCTCTAAACGATACTGTTGATCGCAATGAAAAAGAAACTCATATAAGCATCGCATGGTTAGAATTTTTAATGTTGCCTCGCATACTTCGTTTCCGACGGTCTCCATATGTGAACGACTATTTTTGATGGCAATATGTCGAAATTGATATTGTATCTGTTTTAACATTTTGTTGTTTGACGTTAGAAGTATATGTTTTTTATGGTAAATGGTTACAGTTTGTATTGGACTATAGTTATAATGCGTTTTACGGCGAGTAAATATCGCATTGGGCAGCATATTATTGTATTAGTTTGTGAATTTGGACTATTGTATTTACATATTTCACATACAAGTGAAATCAATGAAAAGCCATTTTGGTACGCTACGGGCATATATTTCTCTCCACGAGACCTTCACTGATTTCAACACAAACTAGAGGGTAACGAATAACGATCGACTTCGTCAGATGCGTTAACCGGTAATTCCGGTTGTATAGTGACCTGTTGCAGCCGGTAAAAAAATTATTTTCCAACCAAATCAGACTTGTGGCTATTTCACTTACACCACGTTATTTCCATTTTTCATCCGCTTCCTTCACAGATCGCCGTAATCTCGAGGTCTCATTTTATTTTTCGTCTCTATTTCCTGGTTACCTTCAATCCCGTCTTCTTATACGTTTTTAATCTGTTTATGTTGTAGGATTTATAATTTTATATCTAATGGCTGCTGGAAGAGGAATCTGTCAGCTTTTAAGAAAGAGATTTAATTTCCAGCCATCGGTGAGAACAAATAAAGGATTTTATATTAATAACTTAGAAAAGTTCTAAATAATAGATAATAGATCATGGATTTTAAGAAAAAAAAATTCAATGATTTTTCCCAGCGACTGGTTTACTGCAGCTTATGTTAGAATTTATTGTTATACTGTGCGAAAGTTGAAATTTACAATGATTCATAAGAAGCTTGCAAAAAATGATATTGTAATTTACAAACAAGAGATTTGTAGTCACTGCAATTATAGTGAATGAATTCATGAGTGTAATATATTACACTTAAAAGTATTGATAATGTATGGCATGTCCTATGGTCCATGATGCTTTATGGCGCGTAATTAAGATAATTGAGATATGATAATAGAGATATATTTCAAATTAGAATGCCATGTGTTTGTCAAATGTGAAAAATGGGATCTACTGCTGGAAATTCCCTGACTAGGAAACCAATAGACTTAATAAGCTTCCTTTTTTGCATTCTTTGTTTATAGCATAGCAAAAATACTTGACTTTGCCTATTATTTTGTCTCTTTAGTACTGGAGAATGGAACATTTAGAGAGAGAGAGAGAGGGAGGGGGTGGGAGAGAGGGAGGGGGGAGGGGGTGGGAGGGAGGGAGGGAGGGGGGGGGGGAGGGGGAGGGGGAGGGGGAGGAGGGAGGGAGTGCTATGTCAAAAAACATATTCCTATTATGTGCACACATGAGTGCTTACATATATGTTATGGGGTTCTAGGAATATCGTGGTAACTAATTTATTTCTGTGTCAACATATCCTGCTATCAGGGACGGAACTAGGAGTTGAAGTGCCCCAGGGGTAATTTAACGTTTAAATCTGATAATGATAGACTTAAAGAAAAAAGAGTAACAAGAAAACCAAGGGTTTTATGCAAATTTCGAGAAAATTAATATTCGAAAATAAAATTAAACATTAAACTTAAAGTATAAAGGTCTTGAAAAAAAAGGGAAAAAATGGAATTGGATGAAAGGAAGAAATATGATCTTAGATTACATGTATATTGTAGAGGCGGGCTGCTATGTAGTAATATTGGGAATAATCAATTAATTGGACCTTTGTTTTTTGTATACAAAATGTCTTCATTTACAAATGAAATGATGGAAACATATGGCCGGATTATTTTTCCTAAAAAAAATAAAATAAAAACTATTTGGCTCTATTGTTGCCTATGAATAGCACTGTGTCATAAATCATTAAATTGTATGTGTGCTGTAACCCAGGGTAATCAATGCAGAGACCAAACCCTGCCTGATATTATTTGTGCTGAATGGACGTGTGCTTCATTTGTTGATTAATTATTTAAAGCCTTAGCCTGATTTCAAGACTTCAAGTAAATGAGTTGACTCTTTAAATTGTTATGTCACATAACTATGTAAGTGGATATGATTGTGATCGTATATCAGGTTAAGAGCTTTAAATCTCTCGTAGATAAAAAAATTGGAACTTTCATAATTAGAGTTCTCTTGTTGATGTCGTTTAACGTACCACCTATTGTTAAGTTGAATTTATACATGAATGGTCGGATAAATAGTGCTATAATTGTCATACTGTCCATGATATTCGCTTAGTAGAAATTCCAGTTTCAAGCATCATTATAAATGCTGAAATGAAGCCTGTGAAAGGGTTCTTTGATAAGCATTTTTTTTTCTTTCCGTAATTTATATATATCCAAAGTCCGGACTTTTAAACTCAACCAAGTTAAATTCTTGTAGTTTTCCTGATTGGCTGATAACAACAAGCAAACTGTATATGCTTTACATTTTGATGATTTGCACCCTTATACAACATTAAGCATGCAAGGATTCTTTGGGTAGTCAGCACCAGGATTTATAGTTACATAGAATACTGGACAAACTTCAATTAGCATAAGGATTGTTTGTGTACATTAGAAGCTGTTTTTACGTCGAAAGTGTACGATTTTATGATGATTTTTGCAGGCATCATTTGTCCTACAGCGGGATCAAGAGGCTAATGTATCTTCTGGCTTGAAATCATTAAAAGCATTAGCACTTCTTGGCGTCGGTGTATCTGGAATCTTAAGCTTTTCTACCATAGCATCCGCTGATGAAGCAGAGCATGGTCTAGAATGCCCTAGCTATCCTTGGCCCCACAATGGCATTCTTAGTTCTTATGATCATGCATCGTAAGTACTTTGGTGACTAATCTTCATCATTTGTTCATTTTTTTAATGTTATCTTAGCCTTGTGTAAAACCTCTATGTCAAAGTAATTTATTGATTTCTATAATCAAAGCAAATCATTCTTTAGAACTTCAGATATTCTACTTGCCACTCAACCATCAGCTTAAGTCTTTAGTGGTTTCATGATACCACCGTACCATAGCAGTTATGTGCGAAAAGTTTAAATCCCATTCTTGTTACATATAAATAACTAAATAAATCATAGAATTCAGTATAATAACTCTTTAAAAGGGACCAAAACCCAGTCATGATATACTAAGAGTTCATTGTGGTACATTTTGTCATTATACATCCCATACTTCTAATCTCTATGGGTTGCTTCCTAGACCAAAAAAAGACACCCTATTCAGTAGGGTTGTTCATGACTGAGGTTATGGTTAATATTTATCATCTTTGTAACAGCAAGTTTGTTTTGATTGGTAGAGGCATTGTTATTTTGCTCGCTTAACAGGTTACCAAACACTAGTAGAAGTTTTCTGTTGAATATAGTTAACAAACATTCCACAAATACATAAATGGCTGATTTTAAATATCAGTTTGTGTGACACGAAAGTTGTAATTAATGGAAACAGAATTCGTCGCGGTCATCAAGTATATCAACAAGTTTGTGCTTCATGTCACTCAATGTCTCTGATCTCGTACCGAGATCTAGTTGGCGTGGCATATACTGAAGAAGAGACAAAGGCCATGGCTGCCGAAATCGAGGTGGTTGATGGTCCTAACGATGAAGGGGAGATGTTTACCCGACCTGGGAAACTAAGTGACCGTTTCCCTCAACCATATTCAAATGAACAGGCTGCAAGATTTGCGAATGGTGGGGCTTACCCTCCAGATCTAAGCTTGATTACCAAGGTAAGTTTACAGTTCATTAATCAACTTATTCTTAGTTGCTGTACTCGTAATTTTGTTGAGTTACCAATAGAAGTATAATAGCTGTGGCAAAGGCCTCATTTTTGTACAAATTAATCCATTCATCCATAAAAGCTATCATTGAATTCAACAGTGTAGCAATTTATTTGTTCTTTCGTACTTCTGCAGGCTCGCCACAATGGGCAAAACTATGTATTTGCTTTACTCACTGGATACCGTGATCCTCCTGCTGGTATTTCGGTATGTATTTTTTAGATTTAATTTTCTTACCTTTAAGTTTCAACTATATCCGAATCTTTGCAGCTCGTAATAGCAACCTGAGCCTTTGGCAGAAAGTAGATGCATTTGTGCATTAGTCAAGAATATGAATTAAAGAATTAAATTGTATTTGTTTAGGTAATTGCAACCTGAGCCTTTGGCAATGCCTTCTTGCATTAGTCGAAATTTCGATAAACAAATTAATCTGTTTATAATTGTTAGATAATGCATTCTGACTTAAGATATCATGTTATCACCGGCATTTCTTCCCCTAACCCTTGGGCTTCCGCTTCTGAGCTTTGTAATTGAGGTTATGATGAGTTTTAAGAGTCCTAGTTATGATTTTAAATGAGAGTACTGGTTTTAATAGGATATTGTGGGATGTTTTTAAAACCTGTTGTGGTTTTAAATGAGAGAACCGGTTTTAATAGGATGTTATGAGATGTTTTTAAAACCGGCCTGTACAAGCTTCTAACTTAATTATGCATCTGTTTTAGAATTTGAATCACAAATACAATTACTTGTATATCCATAAAATTAGCATAAAGCCAAAATGCATTGAAAAAACATTATCAGAATGAAAAGCATTAACAAAGATTAACACACGCTTACCTCTGAAAATGAAAAGCATTCTTAAAAAATTTTGTGACTAATTATTAGTATATATAAAAAAAAAAAAACTAAATACACTAGATTAACTAGAAAAATAGATGTCCCTTTGAATGAGCCCGAGTTGTGGGAAGGGGATGTGTGTGTGTGTGTAAAGATAGAGAGAAGAATGAGCGTTGTTGAGATATTAGGAGGAATGAGGTAATGTTAAATATATAACAGTAACAAAATATGTATAATTGAAATAAAATCTGAAAAACTGGGATAAAAATCAAAATTGCAGTAAATCGGGTTTGGCTGGTTTTAAATTTAGACAAAACCATAGAACTCAGGTGTGTGAGTTCCTTAGCACCTCAGAAACCAAGACCGATCAGATACGCTCAAAATCAGTGGAAAAAAAAAAACTCAGGACCAGACCTTTGGTCAAGGCCGGTCCTAGAACATGGGTTGCCCTCGGCAAAATCATTTTCGTTGCCCTTAACTTTCGTTTCAAATCTAATTTTTGTCCTAATTGTATAAAGATATTAACCTATGATAAATCAAATATAAACATTATAAATAATATTTCTAGCACTGTAAACGAATTCAAGATACAAAAACTAAAGTTTTTGTACTAACGATGTGTATTAGATTTTACTTCATTAGTGAAAAATGATAAGTGATGCTTCTTGAAAATGCATTAACTAATATTGTTTTATAAAGGGATCGACTAAACCAATAATGCAAAAATTAGAAGTTGACATAAAAATTGAGTGGGAAAACATTAAAAAATTGAGAAATAGTGTAACAACTAACAATAATTAAATAAAATAAGAAACTGGAAATCTATTAAATAATTGAAGCATCAGACCTTTCCTGTTTCTTATTAACTCTAGAGCTTTCCTCTTCTCGTCTTAATTCTCTTTAGATATTTTATTTTCAAATCCATGTAATTTATTATTATTATA
Organism: Allium fistulosum; assembly: GCA_030737815.1. Taxonomy (NCBI): domain Eukaryota; kingdom Viridiplantae; phylum Streptophyta; class Magnoliopsida; order Asparagales; family Amaryllidaceae; genus Allium; species Allium fistulosum. The sequence continues at coordinate 344,196,071 of CM060904.1, forward strand.
ATTATTATAAAGTTCTACTAATTCTCCATTATCATTTTACATTTGAATATCAAATTTAATCATTTCCACAATTATTTACAAAATTCTCCCTAGTTTTATCATATTATTTTACATTCAAGTACATATATTTAAAATAACTAAGTGCTCTAAATTCAAACTTTCAAAATAAATCAATTAACTAATGGGCTAATAAGTCCTAAAATGACAATTCAAGGTATCGTATAGTACATTTATATTGACAAAAATGATAAAACTAATAGTTCATTTAAGTCTTTATAACTTAAAATTCTACAATTACATGCAAAATTATCCTTATTTTTCTTATATTATTCTACATTCAAGTTTACATAACTTTTTTCTTTCTAAAAATAGAACTTTATTACAAAGAAAATATACATAAATTTTCTTTTTAAAGTTGGCATTTCATAACAAATAAACATATGCATAATTTTTTCATTCTAAAATAAATTATTATTACAAACGTATACAACGTTTTTCTTTTTCAAAATTTGTACATCAAGTGAGTTCTTTATCACTAATAAAATTCATTTTTGTTAAGACATTAAATCAATTATATGTATGAATACAAAGTTTGTAATTTCCGAAACAATGAATATTTTCAGTTAATACGTCATGTGAAAATGCTAAACTTAGATGTATATTCATAGTTTGTGTTAATTAATGGATAAAAATATACGATATTATGATTAGAAATATCTATTTCATTTGTATTTTATTGTTGTTTTGAGGCAGATGTTAATTATTTTTTGATTTTTTTTGTTATAGGTTCAAATTATTAAAGTATGAACAACGGTTTTAAAAGCCAAGTTTTAATTTTTACATAATTAAAATAACAATACGATTTGCAATGTTTCTTTTAATCAACATTTCTTTTAGTTGTTAAATATGTATTTTATCTATCACTTCCATAATATAATTATTTTCTAATGTTGATATTAACTGTAAGAGCTTAGATGCATACAAAATGTCGTTTCATTACTATTGCACTTTCATTTTTAAGTACTCTTGAAGTTCTCTCAAGTAATATTTGAAGTTCAATATATATATATATATCATTTTTCTTTTAAACAAATGTACCAAAATCTAAATGTTAGACTTAAATTCTATGTTTATAAATGTTTATGCTGTTGAAATTTGTAAAAATATCAATTTTAAAATTAATTAAGAATACTAATTTTGATTTATTTTTCTAACAAATATAAAATGCTAAAAAATGCTAAAAACAATAAATCGATATCTAACTCATTATTATCTACAAAAATGATAGTTTAATTTTTTGTACAAATATAAAAATACATAAATCACATAACAAAATGTACATATTTAAATATAACAAGTTCCAATTATCTTGATAAATCACTATAGTGCATAACAAATTCAATTCTTTAGAAATATTCAAATTATTTTTCTAAGCACCAAGGTTGCACACTTGTAAACTAGGAAAAAAGTTTAGTAAAAACTAATAAAATTTACCAGGGAACAAGATTGAACTCATGATCGCCAACCCATCTAATGAACATTTTGATTCTAACAAAACTTTTATTCTACATAAATTATTATTCAATAGTTCAATGTTTCACGGTAATGGTTGCCTGGGCTGAGGGGGTTGCTCGATTCGACCACTTTGTTAGCCTAACCCTAGGACCGGGCCGGGCCTGGCCTTCTATTGGCCTTGCTAATCATTTGAGCTAAGAATTTGTACGAGGCATTACTCAAATGATATTACCCGATTGATGTGGTATGCCCTGGCATATATAACATGTAATTGGTTTACTAGTATATTTTGTACCTTATATACACGTAACAAGCATGGTTTAGATGTCAATGAAATTAATGTCGGATTTTGGTGTAGTTGAATTGTTGAAGAGATTAGCACCAATGTTTTAAATCTTCTTCATCTCATTCGAGATATCAGCTTGAGATTTTCTTCGAAATCCGAGATTTGACAGCTTGGTTAGTTATTAGAGTTTAAATCTTCTTCATTTTAGTCGAGATACCAGTCTGAGATTTTCTTCAAATTCTGAGATTACAAACCATATTTAGCACCTTGGATTGTTTGAATGTCAATATTAAATGTTAACTTGCATATGCTTCACTAGTTACTTATCAAGTGCTTTAAATGCCATCACTTTTGGAGGTGAGTGATAATAAAATCCGATTAACGATAAATCAAAATGTCTTATATTTGTTCAATCATAGTCTGATGACACGATAGTTTTAATCATTGCTGTCAAAAATCTTAAAATTTTAGGATTTAAATTTTGTTTCGAAGCGGACCTCACTCTTCACGATTCAATCGACATACTGATTTAAATCCATTTAAAATCACATTTGAGAAAAATCATTCAATTCATATTGATATATTTAATATACTTATTTGGATCTACAATTTACTCTATTATTTTCCAAACATGCTAAAAATGGAACAAGAGAGAAAATTAAGTTTTGGGTTTACACGTAGAAGTTCAAACATTAAAATCAATTTCAAATTATGTACAAAGCTTTAAATATAGATCATTTTGAATTTACGATTTACGATTTAAATCATGTTTTGGTTTAAAGTTCGAACTTTATGATTAGGATTAGTTTTTGAAAAGCTTGGTTCTAATTTTCAAATAATACAACTTTACAACAGAAGTCTTGGAACATAAATAATGGGAAGTTTTGTTCATAAACTAACAAGGTCGGTGTAGTTGGTTGATGGTTCGGACTGCGGCACCAACGGTCATGAGTTCGAACCGCAACACTGAAAATCTTATAACAAGTATCAGGAGTATGTTTTTGACATGCACACTCACTAGAGTTTACAATCGAGACTTGGTTCTCTATGTAATTCATACACATATAAAGGGCAAGCATCGGCTTTCTGCTATATCTCAATTCCTCCTAATCTTAACCACACTCTGATTCAAATAATATATTTTCTCTTTTTTGTTAAATTATTATATTATTTAAAGTGGTTAAAATCACGGGGAATATAGGTGCAACAAGAATGAGGTGTATTCGATCCTTGTTCATATGTATGTGTGTGTATGCATGTGTGTGTAACCTCTCTATGCCAAATTTTTATAATATGCGCCGTTTATTTACACGATTACCTTGTCTTCACCTACCATTATCTTGCCTTTTCAACTTTTAAACTCGTTCACACAGAAAAACCATAGAAATCTTTTGCGTTGAATCAAGTCAAAACACAACAAAAAATGTATAACTTCTGCATTTTTCTTCTTTAGATTTATACAATTTAAGCAAAGTGGAAATTAGGGACACATTCTTCTTTCTAAAACCTATTTGTTTTACATCCATCCATTCTAAAAACTATTTTATACACCCCTCTTTTTTATAATTCTCTCTCTTTTACATTTTTCGTTTTCAAATTTAAGAACGGCTGCCAAGGTGTGTGTTGCAAGCGGTTATGATTTATGGAAAATACTAACATTAAGGTTAGTAAAAATCGCTTGAATACCCTTTTGAATCATATCTATGTTTATGAAAATATTGATGGATTTTATAAAAGGAAATTGGAACGGATCTAAAACAAAGTTTTTTTTTATTATAAGGATGGATGCCAAAATTTCTCTTAAGCAAAATCAACTCCAATTCTTGAAGAAAAGTGTCAAATTGGTTTGAAATTGGTGAGTTATATTTAAGGTTTTTTCGTCAAAAAATTTAATTACTTCATTAAATGTATTGGTATGATCAATTTTTTATAGCATATAGAGTTTTAATTTGATGGGTTATACAAGAAATGGTAGAAATGCAAATAGGAAAAATGCAAGTTAGTCATATTTTTTTAGAAAAAGAATGGTGTATCTTAGGTAATTCTTGGTTTTCATATAGAGTTTGACTTAAATAATTTGTGGATACTAATGACTATTTTGTTCTTTTAGTATTAAGTCAAAAAGTCTTTCATGGTTGCATGTATCATGTTAGTTATTTACACTCAGTTACAAATGATCTTGCATAAATTTGAAGAGGTATGAGATTGTTAGTTCTTGATTATCTGTCTCATTAGAGATTGGATATGATTGAAATTTCAAATCAAAAGGATTCTGAAAAATACCGGCTACACCTATCAAAGCGCGAGACTACAGTATTTTGCATAGAATTATCCCAGAAAGAATAGCTGATACTTTGGACAATGCATGATCGGCATTGGAAACCTTCGAAAACCTGACCTTTCATGATATCTAGGCTATAATATATGTCTAGGCTACTAAACAAATATTTCTTACTATCCGATTACTGTATCTGGGCTGGAAATATTCATGTGCTCTAAGCTGTCTAAAAAGTTGCAAACCAAGGTGGAACATATGCCAAGGAAAGTAGCTACTAACTACACTAAAACAGCCTTCACTAAGGCCGTCTCCTAAGAAGTTCCACCTGTTTAATTCAGTCACAAACTTAGTGTGTATGCACCAAATAAAACACATCACTGCCAGTTACCCATGTATTTGAATTTTAGATTTAGTGCTTTGGATCGATATTTTGGAACTCACAGAGAGGAGGTTGGCCCGTTTCCCATTTTCCATTAAAGAACATGTCAAGACTCAAGAATATTATTGTTATCCATGACTTCTGATTTAGCCTAGTATGAGTTTATATTCTGTATCGGATCCACTCTTCTGATCACATCGATGAACAATAAATGATTGTGATGGTCATTTACTAAAACATTGGGATTATAGCTATACTGTTAAGTTCATCACTGTACAAAGTGGATTTCTACCGTAAAATTTTTTAGGCACATTGTGTGTGTGTCAGATTATCTGGTCTACAATGAGATACCAAACAATATTTCACTCTTCAACTAACTTAGTTGATTCAAATAAAATATATGTTAGGTTCATCACTGTACAAAATGGATTTCTACTGTAAAACTTCTTAGGCAGATAGTGTGGCTGACAGATTATCTGGTCTACAATGAGATACTGATCGATATTTCACTCTTCAACTAACTTGTTGATTTAAACAAAATATATGTTTATCAACCTTTTTAGTGTAGAGAAGCGAATTCAATAATTATTTTCTAATAATGAAAATTAATTTGATAACGCAATAATGTAATACAAATACTAATCTTTATGTTTTTTATCGTGAAATCGGAGAAATATGAATGTTCTTTTAAAGAAGTATTCAAAAGTAAAATTGCGATGCCACTTTTTTCGCCGTGCACCTTGTGCATCTTGTGTGTCATTCGTTGCATCTTTTCATGTGCTTGGTGTGTCATAGGTACACAATATGATAATGCACCGCACAGAGTGCCGGGCATGGCTTGCCTTTTACAACTGTGCCCATTCTTGAGCATAATTATAACATGCTTTACTCAATCTGTTGCCATTCTAATGCTTGTTTGTATGAACTTTATGACTATATTCTACTTGCCCCAGGTATATCTGAATTATTATGCCTGATACGTCGCGATTATCCACATAACCGAATGTTGAGTAATGTACTACATGTTATCTTGAGTATGGTCATTCTGCTATCTTTATTTCAGGGGATGTCTTAGTTAGTTTATATCAATCTCTTGCATTTCACTACAGTTCCACTGTCCACCCATTATTGTATGCTTGGCTCATACCAAATTCTGCCCTGTTTGTTGATTTGACTTATATTTCATTATAGGTTAGAGAGGGTTTGCATTACAACCCATATTTTCCTGGTGGTGCAATAGCTATGCCTAAAATGCTGATTGATGGTGCTGTTGAGTACGAAGATGGTACTCCTGCCACTGAAGCTCAGGTATTTGTGTTTGCTTTGATAATGCTTTTACCAAATGTTTTCACCATTTAAGATGACTATCACTTTACCTTAAGGCATGGCCATATACGTGATTGGTGGGTTGGAAAAAGGAGAGTAAATAGTCATTCCGAATTTAGTGTGGGGAAGTGGTTTAAACAATCCGAAACTAGAAAATATTGAATCAAATTCTAGATTGCCTGGAAAATGCGAGTTAAGAGTCTTAATACCAATGTCTCATCCCTTCCCCTTCCATTAGCTAAACTTTTGAAAAATAATATAACGAGTATCCACTAGCCTGTCAACACTGTAGTAATGGAATAACAAGGATAAAAAAATTGGATAAGCTACACACATACATACATATGAGCTAGGTTCAGAGGCACCCCTTATTTAGCACCATGTAGTAGCCCCGATATCAAGACTCAAGTTTCTATTTAAATATTTATTGTTTTTCTCTTCTGTCGCATGCCCTTACTATTTAAATAATACGCCTTTCTCTTTTGTCACATGGGCATATTAGTTAAATGTCTTTCTCTCTTCTGTCACATGGGCATATTAGTTAAATATAAATATGTGATTGAAATCGGAGGGCTAGATGATGGTGCTAAATAAGTGGGGTGTGGATCCTAGCTCCTATATATATATATATGAGAGAGGGAGGGAGGGTAATTATTCTAGAGTATTTATTGCTAATGCTAAGTCAGTGCAAAAGATATGGCTGGAAAATTTGCCTTATTCTACAAATAAAAACTTACCTGTCAAACTTCTAATTTTAGCTAACAAAAGAATCACATAAAATCTAAACCAAAATGGGTTTGTATTGCCTTATATTTTTCCACCTGTATGACTTTTTTCTTTGTTTGTATATTTAAAGGACAGTCTACCGATGTCTTGTCTTTTCTTGTGTGAAATGTATATTTAAACTTCAATACTTTAACCGATGTATGATGATGAATGAGTACCAACTTTTAAACTATTTGTACTGTAGATGGGGAAGGATGTTGTGTCATTTTTATCATGGGCAGCTGAGCCGGAGATGGAAGAGCGCAAACTGGTACTCTGATCATAACCTGAACACAATTTATTATCTAATAATTCTTTATCTTGAAATCCTTGTAATTTTTTGCTTGCTTTTTATATAATATCAGATGGGATTCAAGTGGATCTTTTTACTCTCGCTTGCTTTTCTCCAAGCTGCATATTATCGACGTATGAAGTGGTCTGTTTACAAATCACGTAAACTAGTCGTCGATGTTGTTAACTAATTGGTCCTCTCAGTAGCATGGGTGGAGTTTTTATCTTGTTATATGAAAGAGACCAAAATAATATTCTTACGTACAATTTTTATTTTGAAATAGTGGGCAGCAAGCCTAATTTCTTGATTACTACAATTTTGGATATGATGGAGCTTTACCCAAAGACTTCATATGTGTAATAATTTGTTATACTTGTAAGATACTTGTCTCCGATTGCACTATTGTATGATTGAAATCAAGTAATATAGAATATAACTAAGTTATATATGTGTATAACTGTACTAGGTAACAGGAGCAACATTATTATAGTTAAATATTTTAGCAAAAGTTGGTAATTATTAACCAAAAGCCGAGTCAATGTATTTAGTTGTGTCAATCAACAATAGATTTTGTTACAAGATTTGCAACTACGCAGCTTAAAACTATTTCTGCCTCTGAACTCTATTGTATGGCCAGCCTCTTTATTTGTGAAATTACAAGTAATTTTTCATTTTTATTAATTGCATTTTTCACGCTTTAACATATTATTTTAACACATTTAAATAACATTTATATGTTGGATTAAATGATTCAGGGCCTCCTAATAGCAATAAAAACTGGTTAATTAATATAACTTTTATACCCATCTCGAAATTTCTGTGATGAAGGACATGATTTTTAACAAGAAGAATAAGAACCGTGTACCAAAGATGCAACCCATGATTTTCAATAATACAAAGAAGCATATGCACAGGAATTGTAGATTAATTTTTTTGCTTCCAGCTAACTAAGCTAGCAGCAAGAATTGTAGATTAAATGATAAAATGCAATTTTATTTTCAATAGGGGTAGAAAAATTAGAAGCGGGAGATGAAATTAGTTTTTGAAATGAAGATGATGTGTCTGAGTGCAAACAGCGTAAGCATCATCATGATGATCACAAACATCCAAATAGTGAGCTTTATAGCACTGTAAGACAAACCAGCATAGAAATTATTAGGGATGACCTTAGAATTTCTCTTGTCCCAGATTACATGTTAGGAATATGTTTTGCATCCATGACGGGAAAACACCACCTATCCAATTTGGTTTGAGCGAAATTCAGCCCTATTTTGAAAACAATACATAACATGAGATATATATAAACATTTAAAATACCATAGCTTTTCGAAATTTCTTTTAAAAACATATTAGTTTTTCTTTTAAGAATAAGAGTGTTAATTCTTTTAAATAGAACATTCATTTTTATGTCTTAGAATTCGAATTCACGATCTCTAAAATCTAAATCTAAAACGTCACACTACTTGATACTACTTGATACTTGAGCTAGTAATCACCAATATTTTTAATTCCATATTTGTGTATGGCCAGGTCAGGTTAGCTCAGCTCCACATTAAGTACCATGATTCTTAGTAAAATACCATGATGAATATTCAAACTTGAAGATAATGTATAGTAAAATGAGGCATGAAATAAGTCATAAGAAGATAAAAAGGGCAATTCCAAGAAGTAGACCTCAGGACCTTCTAAATGCATTCAATGTTTAAGCATTTGTTTAAAAGTTAAAATTTAAATTAAAAGCTTATAGATATTGCTTAACAATTTAATTTCAAGTATATATGTCTTACGTAGAGAAAAAAATGAAAAGATATAACATTCCATTATATTTTGCTTTATGTCGTTAGGTAAATTTATTTTATTTCGTGTTAAGTTTGTTTATTTTATACTGTACTTTATACTTTTCAAGCAATTGTCTATTCTACTTGGATCACATCAAATTACTAAAATCTATAACTCAGATCATACATCAACTTGTCATATCATCGTGTAAATAAATACATAAAATATTTAAACATTAAAATTAGTTTATGCATATATGATTAATATTATAATTCAACTCGCTTTAAGAATATTACATAGAAAGAAATAATTTTTCCTTATCAATAGATACAAGCGTCTATTTTTCAAGCAAAGAGAGATATAGAAAAATAACCATCTTTTAGAACCTAAAAAATCAAATTACTTTGTAAACACAATCAAATAATGAATACATGTTTGTTGTTTAGTTGCACCTGCTACTGTGCACCTTTGCATGCATGGTTCTGAGTGGTCCTATTGTTCATTTGTTTTTGTTTGTTGGTTTCCCCCGTGTGTTGTATGTTATACGATCAGTATACAAAAACAGAGATGAATCACTTATAAACTCCTCACACAAGTTTACAAATCAGATTTCCACTACTTTGGAATTATATATCAGTAATTTTGAACAATAATTATTGTTGTAATGAATTTACAACAACAAACTATAGCAATAACAACAAAAAAGTGCTGTGTTAAACTATAGCGATAAACAATCGTTGCACTACTTCGTAGAAACTATACAACTTCGAAACGGAAAGATTACAGAATGATGTGTATATATATAAATAAACAAGAAATCTAACCGGATGAAGAAGGAAATTTCGTCTAAGGTTTGCCGTAACAATTTCCTTAAAACTTTATTCAAAGTCTCTCAAGATACAACAGACGCGATCTGTCCGAGATTGTGGTGTGTATGATTTTCTGTGTGATACGCAGGACCGCTTGGATTTTAGAGGTTTCAGAAACGAAGAGGAAGAAGAGAAAAAATGGAGTTGGAAAATGATCAGGTTTCCTGCTCGTTTTATAGGCGAATTATGCAACGGTTATATCCATTGGTAAAAGTCGCGTCTCTTCGTTTCATGTCTGTTCAAATCTGCAACAGCAATTCACAACGATAAGGTCGTGTCTCTTCGTTTGCAACACTTTTCGAATTTGCAACGCTTATTCGGTTCGGTACGGGACAGGCGGGCGGTGCACGGGTGTGTGTTAGTTCATGGCCATATAGGTCCTCCCCCTCGCACAAAATTATATGACCCTAAGGGCCAATATGGGTTTGAGGAAAGTAGTATATAAGCATGAATATTAACTTATTTTTTGCGATGTGGGACAATACCTCATTCACTATAAATGGCCTCTAACAATCCCCCATATGAATGATGATATATGTCTCCCCCACACAAAGTGTAATATCACACAGTTCATATGGAAATAATGCCATATCGAGGATAAGTAGATATTTCACTTTGAACTTTCCCAAGTTAAAACTTATCGGATATACTTGGCTAATCGGTGAATTATTTCATCTTGAACCATCAACTGTTTGTGCATAACCTGACAATAAGCTTTACAAAGCATTGTTTCCCCTCACATCTAATCTCTTGATTGTGTTCATTTTGGTCCTGAACAATTTGGTTCTGCGAGTGTTTTAGAGAATTTAAACCTTTAATATTCTCATAGAGCCGACCCAGCTCACACTAACAATAGGTGATCGCAACCATTAAGAGTATCCTACATATACCCCACTTGTTATTTTGAAGATATGGTCATCATTAAAAAGCATAGCTTTAACCTTTTAATACTTCTGTAGGCATGCATTCTATTGTGCACCATAGGAATGGAGTAGGACTAAGTCCAAACAAATGCATTACTTCTTGAGTTACTCAGAACTGGTTTGCCTATTGATCATAGTCCATGAGATCTCCAGTCGCTAGGATAGGTTTCCGTATAAGATAACTCTTGTTGGTTTAGGCTTTTAAACCCATTCCCCTTGATGCGCAGTCTATTTTCTCTCTTGATAAACCTTTACCAAATGGATCCGCAAGGTTATCAGTAGTTCTCACATAATCAATGGAAATTGTTCCATTTGAGAGTAACTGCCTAACTGTGTTATGGCGTCGATGAATATGTCGTGACTTTCCATTATACACAAAGTTTTGCGCTCTGCTTAACGCTGCTTGATTATTATAGTATATGCATATGGCCAGTACAAGTTTAGGCCAAAATGGAATATCTTCTAAAAAATGACGAAGTCATTTTGCTTCTTCGCCTGCTTTATCTAAAGCGATGAACTCTGATTCCATAGTGGATCGAGCTATGCACGTTTGTTTAGTAGATTTCCATAACACTGCTGCTCCTGCTAAGGTGAAGACATAACCACTAGTTGATTTAGATTCCTCTGAATCAGAAATCCAGTTTGCATCACTATATCCTTCTAAGACGGCAAGATATTTTCCATAATGTAGGGAAAAGTTCGTGGTACTATTTAAATATCCCAACACTCTCATTAGTGCTTTCCAGTGTTCCTTCCTCGGGTTGCTTGTATACCTGCTCAATCGACTTACTGCATAAGCTATATCTGGTCTTGTGTAATTCATGAGGTACATTAGACATCCTATTACACGAGAGCATTCTAGTTGCATTACACTCTCATTAGTGTTTTTATGCAGTACTTCCGATGGATTAAAAGGTGTTCTTACTCCTTTAATTCTGTAATTTTGGAATTTTTCAATTACGTTTTCCACATAGTGTGACTGAGATAGTTCAATTCAATTAGGTGTTTTTATTATTTTGATTCCCAAAATAACATCTGCAACTCCTAAATCTTTCATATCGAAATTGTTGATTTACATTTTCTTTATGGTCTCTATTACCTTACTATTTGGACCAAAGATTAGCATATCATCTACATATAAACAAATCATCACATATGATTGTCCAACTTGTTTATAATAAACACATTTATCACATTCATTTATGCAGAAACCATTTTGCATCATGACACTATCAAATTTTGCATGCCATTGTTTTGGAGCTTGTTTTAGTCTGTATAATGATTTTACTAATCTACATACTTTGTTTTCATTTCCTTTGGAAATAAAACCCTCAGGCTGCTCCATGTAAATCTCCTCATCAAGGTTTCCATTTAAGAATGTTGTCTTTACATCCATTTGATGAATCTCTAGATTATATATGGATGCAATTGCTATTAACATTCTTATAAAGGTTATTCGTGTAACTGGTGAATAAGTATCAAAGAAGTCTATACCTCCTTTTTGATGATATCCTTTGGCTACCAATCTTACTTTATATTTGTCAATAGAGCCATCTGGTTTCATCTTCTTTTTGAACATCCATTTACAACCAATCGGCTTTATTCCAAGTGGAAGATCAACTATTTTCCAAGTTTTATTACTTAGAATTGAATCAATTTCGGTTTTGATTTCTTCTTTCCAACATGAAGATTCAGAAGATGACATTGCTTCCTTGTACGTTTGAGGTTCGTGTTCTAACATGTATGTTAGAAATTCTAAACCAAATGTCTTGGACGTTCTTACCCTTACGCTTCTTCTTGGTTCAACTTCCTCAATTTCACGACGAGTTTCATCTTTATGTGGCTTGCTTGATTCTTCTCTTATCCTTTTAGGGACATAATTTACTTCATTCCTTTGTGCGGAAACACATCTTCAAAGAATGAGGCATCTCTCGACTCTATGATTGTATTTACCTTAATATCAGCTATATCAGACTTGAATACCAAAAATCTGTAGGCACTACTATTTTGGGTTGGTCCTAGATAGTAATAGTCTACGGTTTTTGGTCCAAGTTTGACTTTCTTGGGAGGCGGAACTGGAACTTTTGTCAAGCACCCCCACATTTTGAGGTATTTGAAACTTGGTATGTGTCCTTTCCATAACTCATATTAAATTGTTTCTGTTTTATTGTGAGGAACCTTGTTTAATATGTGATTAGACCTATTTAAGGCTTCCCCCCACAAGTTTGTCGGTAGACCAGAGGTCAATAACATTGCATTTATCATATCTTTTAATGTTCTATTCTTTCTCTTGGCAATACCATTTTGTTGTGGTGAATATAGAGCTGTTGTTTGATGAATTATACCATTTTCTGCACAGAATTGTTCAAATGGCGATTCATATTCTCCAACTCGATCAGATCTCAATATCTTGATCATTTTATTTAACTGATTTTCTACTTCAGCCTTATATTTTATAAACGATGTAATTGCTTCATCTTTACTATTCAAATGATATACATAGCAATATTGTGTATAGTCGTCAATAAAAGTGATAAAGTACTTTTTCCCACCTGTTGTAGGTAATGATTTAAAATCACATAAATCAGTATGAACCAAACCTAGTGGTTCAGTACTTCTATCTACAGTATGAAATGGTTTTTTGACCAATTTTGCTTCTACACATGTCTCACATTTGTAGTTTTTATCTACTTGGAATTTAGGGATTAATCCCATGTTTGCTAATTTTTTCATTTTTCATAAATTTATGTGTCCTAATCTATCATGCCATAATAAAATTTCATGCTCAATCAAATTAGAAACTTCAATTTTATTAATAGCACAATCAGAATATATAGTTTTATTGCCGACTACGGCTAAATTTGCCTTAAATAGGCCATCGCATAAATAATCCCTTCCTATATAAATTCCAGCCTTAGAAAAAACTACTTTATCTGACTCGAAGACCATTCAGAATCCTTTCTTTGAGAGAACAGGTCCAGAGATAAGATTCTTGCGGATATCCGGAACATGAAGAACTTCATTAAGTGTCACGGTTTTTCCGGATGTAGAGGACAACAGTGCCGTTACCTTCGATCATGGAAACTGTAGAATTGCCCATGTAGAGTTTTTCTTCCTGATCGTACTTCTTGTAAGTGGAGAACATAGATATATTAGAACAGACACGATGAGTAGCGCCTGTGTCTACCCACTATTGTGCAGGGTTCTGTACTAAGTTGCATTCTGAAACAACTCCTGAAAAGTTCACCTCCTCAATGTTTGAACTCAAATCTTCCACTATATTTGCCATCGACTTGTCATTCGTCTTCTTGTGCCTGCAATCTTTAGCTGCATGGTCAATCTTTCCGCAGACCCAATATTCGCCTTTGAACTTCTTGGTTTGCTTATCATTGGTTTGATTATTTGGTGCCTTTCTCTTTTTGGAGAAGTTTTTCTTTTTGTTGTTGAACTGTCCTTTCTTCTTTGACCCTTCTGTAAAAAATGCCTCTTCGCCTTTGGGTTGTGTTATTCCATGATTATCTGCCTCAATTTTTAATCTGACAATGAGATCTTCTAAGGAAATCTCCTTTTTATTATGTTTCAGATAGTTGCGGTAGTCTCTCCAGGATGGTGGTAATTTTCCTGTTATCGCTTCAACAAGGAACGATTCTCCAACTTGATGTCCTTCCGCTTCAAGTTCATGAATTATAAGTTGGAGTTCCTGCACTTGACTAGTTACGGATTTGGAATCCACCATTTTGTATTCCATAAATTTATCTACTATGAACTTCTTCAAACTGACATTCTGTATTTTGTATTTATTTGCAAGTGCAGTCCCTAGGGATTTTACTGTCTGGTGTGGCCGATACACTTTATACAGTACTTTATCCAAACAATTCAGAATGTAGTTTCGGCACAAGAAGTCTGAATGCTTCCATGAATCAATTCCGAGAAAAACAGCTGCGTCTTTTTCTATAGTCTGTCCGTCTTTAGGCTTTGGTTCATCCTCCTCAATGCACTTTTGCAGCCCTAACGTGGTGAGATAAAACAACATTTGATTCTGCCATGTCAAGAAGTCATCACCATCTCCTCTAAACGGATCAGGCCTATTATGGGTAGCAGTTTTTGCTGATAGTTCAACTGCCGCCATCTCTGTTTTAATGAAAACAGGAAAGACTTAATATGTTATACGATCAATATACAAAAACAAAGACGAATCACTTATAAACTCCTCACATAAGTTTACAAATCAGTTTTCCACTACTTTGGAATTGTATATCAGTAATTTTGAACAATAACTATTGTTGTAATGAATTTACAACAACAAACTATAGCAATAGCAACAACAAAGTGCTGTGTTAAACTATAGCGATAAACAATTGTTGCACTACTTCATAGAAACAGTACAACTTCGAAATGGAAAGATTACAGAATGATGTGTATATATATAAATAAACAAGAAATCTAACCGGATGAAGAAGGAAATTTCATCAGAGGCTTGCCATAACAATTTCCTTAAGACTTTATTCAAAGTCTCCCAAGATACAACAGACGTGATCTTCTCGAGATTATGGTGTGTATGATCTTCTATGTGATACGCAGGACCGCTTGGATTTTAGAGGTTTCAGAAACGAAGAGGAAGAAGAGAAAAAATGGAGTTGGAAAATGATCAGGTTTCCTACTCGTTTTATAGGCGAATTCTGCAATGGCTATATCCGTTGGTAAAATTCACGTCTCTTCGTTTCATGTCTATTCAAATCTGCAACAACAATTCGCAATGGTAAGGTCGCTTCTCTTCATTTGCAACACTTTTTGAATTCACAACGCCTATTTCTATTTGAAAAAAGTGGCGTCCATTCAATTAGTTGCGATGGTTGTTTCTGTTGGGAAATCCACGTCCATTCAAATATGACTGTTTAACAACCAATAGTCGCTTTTGTTTGAATTTAAACAGTAGAAAACTGTTCACTTTTGTGCAACAAAAATATAACATGGTCCAACCTTACTGGACCCGCACCCAACCTGGCCCAGTTTGGTTTGGTACGGGACGGGCGGGCAACGCGTGCGTGTGTTAGTTTATGGCCATATAGGTCCTCCCCCTCGCACAAAAGTACCTGACCCTAAGGGCCAATATGGGTTTGAGGAAAGTAGTATATAAACATGAATATTAACATATTTTTGGCGATGTGGAACAATATCTCATTCACTATAAAGGGCCTCTAACATTGTGCTCTTGTATTTTTCTCTTCTTGGGTGTGTTGTTCTTTTCTTTTATTCGTTTGGTTGTTATTTTAATAAAGAGGTTTATGTCCTTTCTAAAAACCTAGCTTGCCTTTAAAAAAAATAAAATAATGAACACTAATTTTTATGCATTTTTTATCATTAATTTTTCTATAAAATAGTGAAAAATAAAAAAGATGTATCTTTTTTGCACTGCATGCCATGTACGCCTTTGCGTCATATGCCCCATTTAATGTGTTTTTTTGTGGTGAAAAATGTAGGAAATGGTTTATCACCAATAATAATAAGCGGAAGTGATTTAACCAGAATCTAGTATTGCCTATTTGAATACCAATGCAAATTCAAAATCAACTACGATATCACACAAAATCAAATTGTAGAAAGAAAAGAGACATAGAAGATTTAACATGGTCTGGATTTGTATCCTACGTCCATGGAGACCCAACAACTTTTTTATTCCAATCATCAAATTCAGAGAGATTACAAGCCTAATCAATGATTAGAAGTTACAAGATGTGGAGACTCTCTCTAATTAAACACTCAATTGAAGAATTTTAATTTAGAGCACTCAAAATAGAAAACTCTCAATTTGTTTTAGCTAGGGTTTCTATTAGTTTCAATTATTGGAAATCTAATCTCAACATTAGGAAAATGATTAAGAGGCTAATATATAGATGCTCTAATCACTCTAGACCATTCGATCACTTCAAAAGAATTTGTACCATCAATAGAGAAGAAAAGAGCACCGAAATGATAAAACTACCCTTCAGAATTAGAATCGGCAAAATCCTAAAAAAAATCTCATAGTAGTGACTCCGACATCTGACTTAAATAGGTCAAACGTCCAAGTGATGAATCAGATGTCTCTGTCTAACATCCTAAAACTCTCGGGTTTGAAAAAGTGCAGCAACTCAGACGTTTGGCCCCACATCTAGACATCCGATCTCCTGAAGGTTTCACTGTTTCAAAACTTACAGGCATTCAGACGTCTGGCTTGGGTTCCCAAACGTTTGGTTGCCTGTCACTGGCAATTTCAGCTTCTTTACTCCATCTTCTTTTTCTCTCTTCCTCGAATTGAGTTTCTAGTTTTTCCAATTCGAAGCTCTAGACAACATTTTCAATTTGAAGCACTCATAGGCATATATTTGAATCGCACAACAACAACACTCCACCTCGATTCAAATATGCATGTCTCATCAACAATCAACAAAATGATCATAGGGGTTGTTGGGTCTGAGAGTCAGTGGAATAGGGATCTTAATGCTAAATTAACTAGAGGAAGGTGAATAGTATTTAATGGATCATGTGAATATTTTTCAAATTCTTTAAGATTCTACTTGGAATGATGTAATTAGCAATCATAGAAACAATCACAGAATCAAAGTGCAGATAAAAGTAAATGCAGTAAAAGTAAAAAGGAAAGAACACACCAGGATTTTGTACTGGTTAGGAGTTACCCTACGTCCAGTCCCGCACAGTTCCTTGTACGGATTTCTTTTCAACTAGTAAATGCAAATACAATCTCAATTTCAAGGCTACGAAACACACCCTCCAAAATTCCAACCTTTGGGTAGAGTCACTTGGTTTTCGGGCTACAAGTAAACCCACTAGATTATGGGCTACTAAGCACACCTAATTGATTTTATGGACTACAATCACACCCACAAGTATAGCGATATGATTTGATTGAGGTTTACAGACTCAGATCTTCAATCTTATTTACAATTAATCCTATAACTCTTGAATAACACTTTGATCTTGGTTTAATTGGAAGAGATGAGAGAAATCAAAGAGTGGATGAAGGAGAATCAAACTAGTGATGATTTCTGGTTGAATTTCTGTAGAGTTTGGGAATGTTTTGATTTAGAAAATGAGAGAGTGGAAGGAGGAGAGATGAACAAGAAACTTATGATTAAAAATTCGTTTGGAAGTCTAATATTCATAAAGGAACAATGGTCATATCCATTCGTGAAGAGATACGATGAAAATATACTTCTTTTGAAATTTAAATTTTGAAAAAAATCGGCCACTATGTAGACATACATAGAGTACATTGACATACTCTTTTTAAAATTTTAAAATACTTTAAAACATTATTTTGAAAACTCGTTGTTTTGTAAAATAGTTTGATACTTTGTAAAATCATTTAAGCATAGTTTATACATATTTTAATCATAATAAAACTTTATATAATAAATTTGAAAATTTTAATATAATGTAAATAATATATATATATATATATATATAAAATCAATGTAATTATAACTTATTAAAGTATAAGAAAAAATTCATTATATATATATAAACTTAAAAACACTAACATAATATCTTTATAAGTATATAAGAGATTGAAAATCATTTTGAGAAATATTTTGAAAAGATTATTTTAAAACCAAGATATTTGAAAACAATTTAAAACAAAATTAGAGAAGGAGAGAGAGAGATCATGAAAGTGCTATCAAGGTTTTAACATAAATTTTAAGACTGTATAACTTATCTGGAATATCTTGAAATCTTAAACTCTTCAATACTCATAAGACTTAATTCTCCAACTCTTGAAACTCTATATCAGTATCTTGAATCCACTCTTGATACTGTATAGTCTTCTTAATCAACACCTGTCAAATATCCTGCACTATATACTATATATAACTTGATAAAACATTAGTATTTATATTTTATATAATATCTATAGTTGTTATCATCAAACTAATACCTAAGGTACTAACAGGGTTTTGCATCCAATGGTGCTTAAGCAACTGAAATCAAACTGATCAAGTTTGAGCAATGCTCAAACTTGTCCTTAGGAAGTGACTTTGTCATCATATCTGAAGGATTATCCATTGTACTCACCTTCACCAACTTTATCTTGCTTCGTTCTTCCTTGAGCATAAGGAAGAATCCTCTGACATCAATGTGCTTCGTTTGAGAACTATAAACTTGATTCTCTACAAGATGAATCGTGCTCTGACTGTCCAAAAATAGCTCTACTGTCCGAAAATAGCTCTAATGTCTGGTACACCATAGAAAGATCATCCAATAGCTGAAGTAAATACAATCCCTTCTTAGCCGCTTCCATAATCGATATCAATTCGGCTTCGGTAGTCGAAAAAGCTACTATAGAATGTAGCTTTGATCTCCCTGAAATCGAGCCTATGCCAAGTGTAAAAATATAGCCCCATATCGACTTCCATCTGTCTCTATTCCTAGCGTAATCTGAATCACAGTAACCTCCAAGAGAGACGTCGCCATCTACTCCACCATACAACAAGCCAATTGAAGAAGTGTCACGAAGATATCTAAGTATCCACTTCACTGCTCTTCAGCTCTTTGTCCGGGTTAGAAATATATCAACTCACAGCACCCACTGCATGGGCCAAATCCAGTCTCATGCACACCATCGCATACATGAGACTACCAACGACACTAGAATAAAGTATATCAGCCATATTCCTCTCGTCTTTATCCGATGTAGGAGATAAGTCTTTCAACAACTTAAAATGAGAGCCTAATGGAGTGCCTATGGTTTAGCTTTCTCCATACCAAATAGAGCGAGGACCTTCTCGATATATTGCACCTGAGTGAGTCTCAACTCTCTCCGCCTTCTATCTCCGAATATCTCCATTTCTAATTTTTTTATGCTTTCCTAATTCCTTCATATCAAACTCCTTACCGAGCTTCGCTTTCAACTATGTAATTCTGACCATACTCCGAGATGCAGTCAATATGTCATCAAAATATAATAAAAGATATATCATATCTCCATCACACCTCCTAAAATAAATATATCGGTCTTTGAAGCTTCTGGAGTAACCTTGTGAAAGCATAAACTTATCAAATCTCTTATACCATAGTCTAGGAGAGTGCTTCAGTCCATACAGAGATTTGTTAAGTTTATAAACATAATCTGGCCTACTACTATCAATGAACCTCTCTGACTGATGCAAATAAATCTCCTCATCCAGATCACCAATGCAAAAATGCAGTTTTGACATCCAATTTCTCAAGTTTCATATCATCATGAGCAACTAATTCCAAAAGAATACAAATGGATGTATGCCTTACAATCAGAGAAAAGATATCATGATACTCTACCCTTTTCTTTTGCATATACCCCTTTGCTACTAACCTTCCTTTGTATCTGAAATCACCATTGTCATCGTCTTTCACTCTATAGATCCATTTACATCGAATTGCTCTCTTGTTGGTGGAAAGAGGCATCAAATTCCAAGTATGATTTTTCTGCAAAGATTCAATCTCCTTTAACTAATCAACTGGAACTATCAACTGATGCAATAGCTTCTCTATAATCTCTGGGCTCATCATGGACAACATTCAATGCATATGTTGTCATGTCATCGAAGTCAATTCCTTCGATGCCCAATCCAACAAACTCATCAAGCCACCTAGGCTTGCTTCTCTGTCTAACAAGCCTAGTCTCTGAATGAGCTCCACCTTGAGTCTGATCCTCTGTACCAACATCTGTACTATCCTCATCAACCACGGTGCCAACAGAAACACCATCTGTACCTCTATGGAAAGAATTTGAAGATGACTAGCCTTGTGTTTGGTATTCTAAATCTGTCCTCACATTGTCATTAGATGAGGATGGTTCCACCTTCAACATAGCATTCTTATCAAAAGTGACATGTCTGTTGATAATAATCTTCTTGCTAATAGGACACAACAACCTATATCCCTTCACTCCTCTTCTATATCTTAGAAAGATACACTTGCGAACTCTAGGTTCCAGTTTTCCTCTACTCTCATGTACATAAGCTACATCCAAACACTCTATGAAATGAATAACTAATAGGCTCTCCTTTCCATACTTCTTTAAGGATATTTATATCTACAGTAATAGAAGATGTGTGGTTGATGAGGAAACCCTCCAAAGATAAAGCTTCTGCCCAAAATACCATCTTCAACTTAGCAGTCAATCTGAGGCAACGAGTTCTCTCCAACAATGTATGATTCATCCTTTCAGCAACTCCATTAGACCGAGGGTTGTTAGGTGTGGTGTAATGCCTCTTAATGCCTTCAAACTTACAAAAATCGATGAATTCCTATGATAAAAATTCACCGCCATTATCCAAACAAAGAACTTTCAACCACTTCCCTAACTGCTTCTCAACCATAGATTTCCACTTTCAAAACATGGCAAAGGTTTCACTCTTAGACTATAGAAATTATACTTAAATTTTATGAGAGAAATTGTCTAGAAATGAAATGAAGTACCTGGCTCCACCCAAGGATGGGCAAGGGAAGGGCCTCCAAACATCTGTATGAACATACTCTAAGACAGTCTTTCCTTTATGTTCTTCAGTGCCAAAAGAAATCTTTGTCTACTTACAAAGAACACACTCCTCACAAAAGCCAAGCTTTGAATACTGAACACCATCAATCAAAACTCGCTTTCTCAACTCATCCAAACTACATTCACCAATATGTCCTATCCTCAAGTGCTATAATCTGGAAGAATCTGAATCAACAAAAGTAACAGAAGCTGATTGACCAACTGCAGTAGTGCCCTTCAATAAGCAAAGATTTCATTCCCTCACGTCTTTCATAACAATCATAGAACCCTTTGATATCTTCATTTTCTCTCCCTCAACTACAATATTCAAACCAAGCCTACTCAAAGCCCCAATAGAAATAATGCTCTTTCTCAAATTAGGTATATGTCTAACACCAATAATAGTACAAATAACACCGTCAACATTCTGACCTTCACACTACCAACACCAGCCATACAGCAAGAAGCATCATTGCCCACTAAAACTTCTCCTCTATTAATTTCACGATACGTAGAGAAATAATTCCGATCATGTGTCATATGATAGGATGCGCCGGAATTAATAAGCCATAAGTTGCTTTTCCTAAAAGAGCCAAAAGCTATAAAAACATCAGTATTACTCTCCGTATATAATTTCTCTATAGTGGATGCCAAAACTTGGTTTGGGTCATTTCTTCGTCCTTTGAGCTTGGGACATTGAGCTATAAAGTGCCCCGGTTTCTTACAATAATGGCAAGTCAATCGCTTAGCCCCTATGGAACGAGACCTTGAATTATTTCGACCTCTACCATTCTTTGACTTCCTTTGGCTCCTACCTCTTTAAAAAGATAAGCCTTCTGAATCATTATCTAAACTAGTGCTCACCAATCTTCCTCTCAACAATTCATTATGAAGTCCAGCCTTTACGTCAGATAGGTTAATCTTACTGCAACCATATATCATGGAATTAACAAAAGTAGTATACTCCTTAAGCAAGGAACATAAAAGGATCATTGCCCGAGCCTCATCAGTAATATCAATATCCGCTGCCTTCAGGTTCATAATCAAAGTGGTCAAAGCATCTACATGCTCCATAAGATTGGCTCCAGGCTTCATCTTAAACAAATAGAGATGTTGCTGAAGAATAATCTGATTCATGAGAGACTTGTCTTGATATGCATCAGATAATGCATCCCATAAATCCTTCACCATCTTCTTTTGAGAAATTCTCCAAGAACTTCATTTGAAAGACCCAACTGGATTGTTATAAGAACTTCATCTTCCACCTCTTCCAAAATAGTTGCCTCAATATCCTTCAATTTTTGAGGTGTAGAAACAATTTTAAAGTCTTCTCCTTATTTAATACCACCTCCATCTTCATCTTCCAAGTTCCAAAATCTCCTTTTCCATCAAAACGTGTAACAACATAATTGACACCAGATTTACCAATAGACTTTCCAGAAGTAGCCATTAATACCCAAATAGAACAATAACACTAGCTCTGATACCAAACCGTAGTGAAAATGTAGGGAAGGATTTATCACCAATAATAATGAGCGGAAGCAATTTAAGCAGAATCTAGTATTGCCTGTTTGAATACCAATGTAAATTCAAAATCAATTATGATATCATACAAAATAAAATTGCAGAAAGAAAAGAGACACAGAAGATTTAACGTGGTTCGGATTTGTATCTTACATCCACGGAGACTCACAACCCTTTTATTCTAATTACCAAATTCAGAGAGATTACAAGCCTAATCAAAGATCAGAGAGTTACAAGATATGGAGACTCTCTCTAATCAAACACTTAATTGAAGAATTTCAATTTAGAGCACTCAAAATAGAAAACCCCCCAATTTGTTTTAGCTGGGGTTTCTATTAATTTCAATTATTGGAAATCTAATCTCAACATTAGAAGGATGATTAAAAGGCTAATATATAGATGCTCTAATCACTTTAGACCATTCGTTCACTTCAAAAAATTATGTACCATGAGTAGAGAAGAAACAAATACCGAAATGACGAAACTACCCCCTAAAATTTGAATCAGCAAACCTTGAAAAAATCTCATAGCAGCAAATCAGATATCTAACTTGAAGAGGTCAGACGTCTAAGTGATGAATCAGACATCTCTATCAAACATCTTGAAACTCTCGGGTTTGAAAAAGTGCAGCAACTCTTATGTTTGGCTCCCACATCGAGACATCTGATCTCCTAAAGGTTTCACTATTTTGAAACTCACAAGCATTCAGACGTCTAGCTTGGGTTCCCAGATGTCTGTTTGCTTGTCACTGGCAATTTCAGCTTCTCTACTCCATCTTCTTTTGCTCTCTTCCTCCAATCGACTTTCCAAATTTTCCAATCCAAAGCTTTGGACAACATCTTTAATCTGAAGCACTCACAGGCACATATATGAATCACATAACAATAACATTTTTCATGGGTGCCGCACCACAAGACCAAAAAGCACAATCGTTGGCCTTTCGTAATAATGGTTCATTCTCGAATGATAAAATAATTTAACTCTACGTTGAGGTATCGCATAGAAGTCTATGCTTTAGAAAACTTCACTTTTTGATAGTAATGCTCTTGTTATGTGGTATTATTTTGATCTCAGGCAGTGAGATGAATACTACCACTATACTTCATGAAATATAGGATCACATAACCTTACTTGTTTACTTTCTTATTCTACTTCATCTTTCATTCATAATTTTGGTATATCAAAATGTAATTTGTGAAGTTTTTAATCGCTTAAGGAACTTTATTTCAATTTACCTTCAGCCAACTTACAAACACAAATATATACCTAATTTTTTATTTCAAAATTTGATATAAAACAATGTCATACATAGCATGTGCATAACATGTTGGGGCCAGTAATAATCAAGGCTCAAGGCACAACTTAAGGTGAGATGGAGGTAAAGTGCCACGAGCCTTACTAGGAAACACTCTTAGTCTCTAAGGCATACTCCTCAACATCTTAAGACCTATGAGTCATGTTGTATGCCTCGTGCACTTTAGGCTGCTGAGAGGCACATGCCTTAAGGTAATATAATTTGTTATAATAAAATCTGAATCTAACAGAAGGTATAAATGCATAATTATTTCATAGTAAATAAAAAGAAAAAAAAACAACATTAGGAACTTTTAAAATTTTTGAATTCAATTTCAAAAATGGCTGAAGTAATACATTCCAAAATCAATATTAGGAATTGTATTCTAAATAGAGATTGATTTCACAAATTGGTTTCTAATTTGATTAATTCTTTTTAAAAATAATAAAGAAGGAAAATAAAAGAGTAATTTATCTATTTTTCTACCACTTACGAAATAATGTACTTATATTTTCTTTGTTGAATGTATTTAACTTGGTTGTAATAGTATGTGTTTCAACTTGAAATTTTGTTACTTGTAGTAATCCACCTTTAAATACAACCATGTTTAGTTTTTTAATTTTAAAGTAAAGCGATGATGTGTTTATTTATGTTTATTTATGCACTAATAAATCATGTATAACAAAGTTTTTAAGTGAACTTTTTTTACATATAATTAATCGTATTTCGTTTGAAGCACTTCGAATTTTAGCCTTCTTTCTATAAGGAGGCAATTTTTGATCCACATTGGAAAAGTTAATGGATGAAGAACTTTCTTCTTTGCATAAGACAAATACTTAGGAATTGATTCCTCTAACTTTTAGTAAGAGTGTTGTTTTTTGTCATTGGATATAGAAGATCAAAACTAACTTTGATGGACCTATTGAGAGATATAAAACTAAACTGGTTACAAAAGGGTATTCACAACAATGTCATAGGGATTACGAGGAAAGTTTTGCTCCTGATGCAAAATTGAACCTCTAAGCCCTTCAAAATTAGTGCAGAAAACCATAAAAAACTGCACCAATCATTATTGCTTTTTTGGGGAAATGTATGCACTATATGCCATCAACTTATCTGATTCTATAAAAGTCGATTCATCCTAAGTATTTGATATATACTAATTGTTATATAGCTCGTATGTCATTTTCCAGTTGATATTGTTTTGCAAAGTTGACCGAGTGAAGAATATTCGCTTTAGCTGATCCCAAACTTGTTTCGTTGTCTTATACCTTGCCAAATATAAAGTGATGTAATGCTTGATAGAATTATTAAAAAAGTGGAAACCAGTGCACGAGGCTTCCACACGGTAGGGGGCTCTGAGAAGGTCGATAATGTATGCAACCTTTCCCTCGCATTGCGAAGAGGCTGTTTTCATACTTAAACCTGAATGTCCAGATCACCATGCGGGCGACCTAACCGTTATGCCAAGGCTCTACCTCTGCTTGATAGAATTATTAATTTACAAAATAAATTTTGTAATATTTTATTTCCAAACAAAATAGCTTGCATCTGTAGTTTTAAGTTGCAAAGATGTTCCATCAATATATCTCCACATCATTTTCCCTTTCAGTTTATCATTACATAGATACAATAGGAATAATTCTTCTAATCCAATCTCATACTATAAACTGATGTGAATTGTCAATTTCACTAGCCATAATTAGATAAAACAAATCAAATCTGATTCTCTGAATCAAATATGAAAATCAACAAGGGTTGAAACCAATAAACAAAAAATAAAGAACGTCAATTCATATTTTTAAAATAAGAGTGATAATTTATTCGATCAAAGCACTCATTTTGACGTCTCGATGGTTCGAACCCATGATTGACCTCTAGAACCTCGTCTAGAGTTTCAAACCACTTAACCACTTACCACTTAAGTTAGTAGTCTTTAACCCAATTCAAAATTTAAAACTTGAATAAATCCAGAATCTAAAATCCAAAAAAAAATCCAAAAGCCAACTCGGCGCAGAGTTGGATCCACGAAAGAGACTTTCACTAATACCATGTTAATCAACATGATGAACAAACTTGAATTAAAAGAAGAATATAGACAAACAAAAAGTGGAAGTTAGGTTTTCATTAAATAGAAAATAACATTAAGAGTATCAAATGGAACGAGGAAAAAAGTATAGGTTCAAAAGAAACAACATGATGAGACATAAAATTTTTGAGTGATCGAAATGAAAGTACCTATATCTTTTTTGACCATCACCATAACTAAGAAATGCACACATAGTTGAACGAGGGTACAGCTTGTGCATTCTACACGAGGATGGAGAATAAAACAAATGTACCCAAAAACTCCAAAAATGGAATAATCAAGGGGAAATCCATATAGTTTTTAAAATGCGAAGTACCTAAAATATGGGAGTAAAAAATTGTATTAATCAAAGTCACAAGCATAAGAACTTGAAGATAACGACGCACTTGAAGCTCCCTTTTTTAAAGGTCCCTCAAGCATCGTCCGTAATTATGAATCCAAATCTACGTCAATCCCAACACACTTGTAAGTCTACAAAGTTACCATATTTTGTTTACTTTATCTTTTACCTCATTTTTGGGTTCGATTTATAGTATCGCTCTCCTTTATTTAGTCGTTATGAGATGAAGAAATACGTCATGAATCTTCCTTTAAAATAGGAGTTTCTTATATACTAGCAGTATTATTTAATCCATCCTTTGATGTATGGGGCCCTATCATATTCCCACTAAAACAGGGTCTTGTAGTTATGCTCTGATCATACTTGTTATTGTTGGAAATTTTTAATGAAAATCGTTCTATATACATATTTTGAGCTCTTATCAAACCTCAATATTCTACTATTTTATAATGTTTTAGATGTGATTTAAGTAGGGAACACACATCTAAGAAATTTCATGAATTGCTTTCATTAGATGGAACTATTCACTGAACTTCATATACAAATACTCCTAAGCAAAATGATGTTGTGGAAAGAAAGCGTACACACATCCTTGAAATGGTTAGATCTATGTCATTATCTCATTCTATCACTAATGATTTTTAGAGTGAGGTGGTTATTACAATCATGAATTTGATTAACATAATTACATCTTCTTATAGTTTTTGAGTACACTTGTTTCGTTCTCTATCTTTATGAAGAACGCAAAAGATTGTCCTCTTGATCAGCTTTATGTGTCTCTTGGTTATGGTGATGGTCATGTGTAGATACTTTGATCTGATTATTCAAAACTTTATCTTTCATAGGTTCACTAAAAACTTGACTTCCCGAAACTGCGAGATAAAAAGCGATCTACACCAACCTCAAGGTGTTTCATCATGTTGTTTTTTTGCATATACCTTTTTTCTCCATTCTAACTATACCTTTTAATACTATTTTCTATTTAATAAAACCTAGCTTCCAATTTTTGTTTCTCTCATATTCTCCTCTCAATTTAAGTTTGTTTACGATATTGACTAACAAGTATTTCTTATTTTCACGATCGATGTTTATTATTCTATTTTTAATTCTTTGATATGTATGTGTGTGGTATTTACTTATAAAACTCACGTTTTAGCATCTCAAGAATTACACTCCTATTAAAAGCACAAAAATGCATCATGTATGCCTTCATCTTTTGAACATTTGATACTAATACGACATAAATTGGATGAAACTAGTTAAAATGACAAATGTATTACCAAGAACTAACCTTGGGATCTATCAAACCTAAAATGAGTATCATATCATCAAACCAAATTCCCTTACTATTACAGTACTCACAAGTTAGTAAATATAGTTGTCAGTCTCTACATGTATGATTCATGTACAAATTTGATCTTCAATCGGGTAAGACTAGAACTTAAAAGAGTTACATAGACACACATAATTTGTTTGAAAAACTACTCTATTTTAGAAGGTATTTACACCAATCCTATAATTATAAATAGCAAGTCTTCATGTCTAGGTGCTTAATAAAGCAATTTTTGTAAGTATAATTTTCTTGCTGTAAAAACTTGTTTCATTAAATTTTGGATGGTATCGAAAAATTGATACTTTTCAGAAGTATATCCTAAATAAATAGATTAAAAACATAGTTTTAATAGTTTGAATTTTAAATCATGTGGTAGTTTGAATTTTAATATACTGAATTTCAAAAGTAAATTAATTTTTTTACGTATAATCAGCCGTCCCTTAATTCCCCCTCCGTCGTCCCTCTATCATCGACTTGAATTTTAAATTTTTTCCACCGCACTCCTCATATTTTGCAATGAATATTGAAAATGGAAGACATAAAACCCAAAATAAACCAAAAGGGGACTTAGGTTCTTCAGGAAATAGTTTTAATAATTTATTCACATGATATAAGGAATACACACACACACATACACAAATACATATATATTGCCCTAATTCATAACTTATAAATATGAAAAGGTTAATGTAGATCAGTGGGTTCAATCATCAACTTCAAATACCCTAATCTCAATAGTATAAGGAACCCGAATATCAAAAAAGAAAAGAAAAAAGAAAAGCCATAATAATATCTTAAAGTTGAATAAAATCTTTAAAAAATAATTACCTAAATTGAACTTAGGGTCCATTCTAGTGATTCTGCTAGATTATTTTAATCTTGTGTACATTTCTAGAAATTAAACTTGGATAGAAAAAAATTGAGAATAAAAATTTCAATGTAATAGAAGAGAACTATTTTGTTTCGGGTAACCTCTCAACTAATGTTGGTATATTTCCATTTTTCTAGGAAGGGTGGATTTTTCCCTCTCAATTTAAGTCATGCAGTCTAAATGCCACTAGTTATTCAGGAAACTCTCAAAAGTCCTATGTACCTATGTTTTAAAATTCAGGTTTTCATTTCCAATTCGGTCATTACAAATTTTAAAAAAGAATTTGTAAAACATCATTTTTAAGTTTCAAAATACATAGTCGTCGCTCCTCAAAAACATATTATAAACAAAAAACCTTATTTTTGAGTTTTAGTATATTTGAGGAAAACTCTACAAATATTTACGGAAAACTCTACAGATATTTGCAGAGGATAAATTTGTAAATATTTGAAGTTTACACACTGCAAATATTTGCAGTTTTTTTTAAAAAATTATTTTGATCATAAAAACATGCTATTGGTATTCAGCTTTAACTTTCGAAAAAAATCAAAATTTTCTTTTGCCGAAACTAAAAATAGAGGTGTAATTTAAAACAAATTTTTGAGAAAGGCTTTTCACGTATTAAATCTGAAAGTAAAGTGCGGATCTAAATTTCCACTTCTTAAAATTTAAGTTCCATTTCAAAAAATTTGGAAATTCCGTTACAGTTCCGATTTTAGACATTGTTATTTTTGAAAATATTTTTTATTCGAAAAATGTTAATAAATACAATAAATTGTGCAATTATTATGTTTAACAAATATATTGTATTTGGCCTCAAGTAGATTATTTTGTAATTTAACATAGTCAAATCCCTTAATAAAACCCTAAAATCTCATTTATTTAAAGCATATCCTAAAATAGAAGGAACTAAAATTAACCACTTTTTCAGAAGGGGCATTTAGTTTTAAGGACACATTTTAGGGAAAAATTAGATCTAAGGACAAATAACTTTAATAATTAGATCAAGGACGAAGACCCAATTAGATTATGTAAACCTCAACTTCATTTTAATTACCTTACCTTCATTAAATCAATAAAAAAACAAAGAATATCTCTTAAAATTGCAAGAAATAAAGCGATTTCAAAAATGTTTTAGTCGATTAATATTATCATAAAGATGTAGAAGTAAACACCTCGGAAAGTAAATTGAATATAGCTTTATAACTTAAAAATAGCGTTACATTATATCACTGAAAATATAGAACAAAGCAATTTTAAAGCTAGTCCCATTTAGCATTTGAAAAATATTAACAGTAAATAATGAAGCTACATACATTTAGTTTTCCATCCTATTTTTTCTTATATTCTTTTCTCCCACATTCACAAGAAAAAATATGTTTGCATAATTAATTTTTATAATTTTTTATAATTTTTTTCCTCAAATTCACAGAAAAATGTTTTCATAATTAATTTTTATTATTTGTGTACTTTTGTATACTTGATTCAAAATATTTGGATTTTGTCCAATTAAAAGTTGGAAGTTGTCATCTATATGAATAACAAAA
Source organism: Allium fistulosum (assembly GCA_030737815.1). NCBI lineage: Eukaryota > Viridiplantae > Streptophyta > Magnoliopsida > Asparagales > Amaryllidaceae > Allium > Allium fistulosum. Next base: position 344,225,997 of record CM060904.1, read on the forward strand.
GTCGGTTGTCCTTTGAAATAAAAAGAAAAAAAATTTCGTCCTTGAAACAAATATCCACTTTTTAGAATAGCCCAACCCAAAAATGAAATATCAGCCCCTAATTTCCACGCCTTAAAATCATCGCCTTTGTCTAAAGCTTTAGTCGCTAGATTTACTTCCTTCCTATTTTATTCTATTCCTTCCTTCCACTCTCGTGCCCCATTTCTATTGCCCTAAAACAACTATTTTCTCGATTTCTCTTCTACTATGCCCTATTGTTCAAATCACCCTAAAATCAAGCAAGTAATTCTTCTTACTCGATCTTACAGTTGCCTTTCTCCTTATGGATGCTCCAAGTTGTTGCTATTTATTTCATTCTCGTACAATAGGTGACTATAAATAATTTAATTGTTTATTTTCTAAGTACAAGGAAATAGAATGAAATTAGAAGTGAATTTTGGTCCGGTCAATATTGAACCGAAATGAGATGGTCAAATTTTCGGCATGCTGATCGGAATTTTGAACCTTGCTATATACATCTTGTATCCACTGTACTTCACCAGACCCTATTCTAACTACTATTATTCATTTTGGCGAATGATAAAATATCAATTATTCCGACTAATAGTCTTTATCTTATAGCCAATCAAAAGTATATTAACATGCTTCATACTGAATCGTCGATCAATACTAGAAATGAGCAATATTCGACTTGCAGAAACTCGATAGTAAATTGTTATGGAAATCGAGATGTGAATAAAACGCCTTATTCTAAATGGTTGTAAAAGGCCAATTTGGATCTAGCATTATAAAAGCTTTAAGACCCAATCATCAATTTGATATCCCTCCATACAAATAATATGAATTTTTTTATTAAAGTAAATAAATCATTGGCATGTTGCTGGACAAATTTGGATTAGAGGTAGAGATTGATTAAAGATTAAGGTTGGTTAGAAGTAGAAGTTGATAGTGTTCGTGAATTGTAACGACCTAGAATTTTTGGTTCTTTGAAATTGTAACACCATGCACCCCTTAGTATACCCAAAAGAGCACATTAAAAGGCATGTTGCGTTGTAGATATAACTAAAACTAGCAGAGACTAAGATTCACAAGAAAAAAATATAAACAGCGGAAACAATTATAATAATAATAATTTATTTAGAACAAAACCTCAGAATTACTTTATAAATCAAATAAGTCGTCAAATACCAAATACATCAAATGTCAAAATAACCTTACGTGTCTTGCGAAATAAAATCCAATAATATCAGAGTACAATACATCCCCCACAAAATGCCAGCTCAACAAAAAGAACTAAAAACTGAAAATAAAGAAGAGAAATATATGATAGAATCTCCTCCAAAAAAATCTCCAAATGCCTACAGTCTATCGTCCTTGCCCCTGATTGCCTATGGGGGAAAAGAGAAAAATGGAGGAGTGGATCAGACTAAAAGTCTGGTGAATGATAGTAATTACTAGAATCTTTAAGCAAAGTAAAAGTAATAGACTTTACAACAGTTCTAGTATATAAAAGGAAACAAAGGAAATAGAGAGAAGGAATAAACTAGAAATAAATACGAATTAACTAGATCAACATAATTGATTAACTTTGATTATTTGCACTTATTTTTGATAGCTGCTTAGATTAGGCTGAATTCCTAATACTACCCTTTGATCGGCCTACTACTCCATAGAATCTATTGTGGATCGGATGCTAAAGCTCCCTACACAGTAGACATTGGTGCCTACGAAAGGCACACACTAAGCGCTTAGAACTCATAACGATTACTGAGCACCCAAATGGAAGTCACACGCGTAACCGCCACCATGCTCATGTTACCTTTTGTTCCACCAATTGGGTCTTCTTATTACCTCAAGCTCCAGCATAAGCGTGCCCCTCGTCTCACTTCAGGATTATGTGAGACACCTCGTCTCACTTTAGGGTTATGTGAGCACCTCATTTCACTTAAGGGTTATGTGAAACACCGTGTCCATAGAAATAATAGGGGAAATGCTATTGGTACTGGACCGTCATCCAAACAATATCTAGTTGCGCCCCTTGCCCAAATCCCCCATGATTTAGACTTCTACTTATTGACCATTTACTACTGTTATTAACATAAGCATGCCCCTCGTCTCACTTCAGGATTATGTGAAACACCGTGTCCATAGAAAGAGGATAATGTTATTTGGTACAGGTCTTACTTTAATTCTTTGCTTATTAACTTAGATAAATTATTTAAATAAGCCTTTACTTTTGTTCTTACTATCTCTGCTTATCAATTTATCCTAAGTCTTAAAATAAGCCTCACTCTGTTCTATTTCTTATTATAACCTACGTTATAATCATGCTTATTACTTAACCCAAGGTCTAAGTGTAAAAATAAGCTCCTTTCATCTTATACTCTTTTTAGTTATAATTCTAAGTTATAACTAGGCCAATTATCTTTAATTAGTCCAATTCTAACATTAATATCATAATTAGGCTCAATTTTAGTCTTAATTCCATTTTTATTACAGTCTTTACAATTTACATCTTATCTTACGTTATTTCAGTATTCTTATAATTTTAATCCATATTCGCGTTTAATCTATTCTAATCCATACGCGAAGAAGAAAGAGAAATAAAAGAAAACTGAAAATAGAAGAAAATCCAAAGCATATGAAAATGATGTAAATAATGCATAAATATTAGTAAATAAATTAAAATACCGTAAATAAACTGTAATTAAATGGAAAAGCTATAACAGAAATAAACTAAAATCAACTAAAAAGAATAGCTAAAAGAAATAGAATGAAAATAATTCTAAAAACTGCAAACAAACTACTAAAAAGGTTATTCCAAAAATCGTAGTAAAACTACAACTATGGAAACCCTATTATTTTAAACTACTTAAAGAAATCTAAAATAATTACAATCACTCACCTCTGGTCCTTAGCTCTTCCCTTTAGGTCTTCCCGGATCCACTTGGGGTTGTTAAATATTTTTATTTAAAACGATTTCCTCCTTGGAAAATTATTCCGTTTAGGGTCCTTCCTGAAAAGGTGAACCCAAGCGAAGAAAATATAGAATGAGAAAAAGTGTTAGGCCTAGGGTCTTATTTATAGGGGTAGAAGTGGATCTCTGACCGTTGGATTTAGAGATTGAATAGGATGCAACCACGTCATAGGCTGAATAGGAGCCATCAGATGGAAGCACGAAGGGACCAGATGAGCTGAAAGAATGAAAATGACGTATAAAATTGGCCACGAACGTTACAGGAACGAAGGAAAAATTCCTTCGTTCATTACCCAAGGTGGGTCGACTGGGTGGTCGACCGCTCCTCCTCCAACGTCGACCGGCCGGTCGACCTAGGGCATGGTTAGGTCGACCTCTTGGTCGACCTAGCCCAATTTTTTTTTCGATTTCTTGTTCGTCTCGTATCTTGCTCTTATTAGCTCGGATCTGACGTTCTATATATGGAAATTGACTAAAAAATTATCACGGACATAATGGTGCAACTCCCATGGCTCAATTATGATAATTTTACAAAGTTATTTTATTATTTCATTAATTAACTAATTAATTATTATGAGTTAAATTTCAGGTTGTTACATTCTCCCCTCCTTAAGGGATTTCGTCCTCGAAATCTCTAAGGATAAAAGAATGAACTAATGTTTTCATCCAAGATCTACAACCAACTACTCGACCATCATCCATTCATCCATTGTCGTTAAGTTTTTCTAATGCAATTTATGATACTTATGCAATTAGTGTAGTGTTAATGTCCCTAACTAATGCAAAAGATTAGGCGATCCACTGATTCAGTTGACCTCCTTTTATGCAATCATGTCCGTGCCATGTATCCAAATAAATGCAAAAATTCCTAATGATAACCGATAGTTCTATATGTATGCTACAAACATCATCCAAATGCAACAATCATGTGAAAATCATCAATTTATAGCAATCATGGAAAATAGAATAAAATGTTCACACATCCATATGCATATGCTCTAGTGTCCTAGTTAGGCCGGTCCCTAAGAGATAATAGTGCTTAGTGTAAGTATATGCGTCCATAGCATCCACTAGCAAACACTTGCAACCACTTGCATTCATCATTCATATCATGTTCTAATAACATGTTTACATCAAATCCTACCATCCATAGGTTAAATCCTCAGTTCTACCCCCCAAAGGATGATAAAGGAAAGAACCTATTCAAAACTATGGATGAAAATAGGAAATTCGAAATTTACTACCAAAGAGAGATGTGGATAAGAAGTACGCATTTTCTCCTAATCGATTTAATCTTCTCTGAAGTCATTTTAGCCTCTGTAGACTCTATCCAACACGAAAGCGACTTGCGCGGTCTTCCATGAAGAGCTTCAGAAGGTGTCATCCCAATGCTAGCTTGAGAACTACTATTGTGACAGCCCATAATTTAAGTATATTTATATATATATAGGTTACATACTTTGCAAAAGAAAGTTAGTTGGTTGAAAAACAAAATTTTTCTTTTTTCTGAAAAACAATGGTGTGTAGATAGGTATGCATGTCTTTGTGCACGTGCACACTATTCTAGTATACTACCTGAGCAAGGAAAAATTGCATGACCTATTAGTATAGCTACATTAACCCAATTATAATGTGTAAATGGCCTAGGCAGTCTTAGTCCTAATTTAAATAAACTAAATATATATATATATATATATATATGTATAATAAACATGGCAGCATGCATGGGTGGAAAATATAATAACTAATTAAACACACACATTTGGTTAGACACATAAGTTTTATGCATAATTAAAACCAGAAAATGCCAAGCCAGAATCATGCATAAAGTGTGTAAAGAAAATTGCCAAAAATAGTTAAGACAAGGAAAAAGGGAAAAATGGTAGGGAAGGAAAGTGGAGAGGGTGAGCTGTTGGGTGAGATCAGAAATAATGATGGGATTTCTGATGAAAATAAATTACCTAACTAACCTTAAAACCCTAATAACTCCACTATATACCTCATCACCTCCTACGGGTGCACATGAGAAAAACTAGAAAACAAAACATAGGAAAGAAAGAGAAGGCAAGTAGCAATTAGGAGGTCAATGGCAGACTTAAATCAAGGCTTAGGAAGAAGAACCATGGTGAGTAAACCCTCACTTGGCAAGGCATTAAGACCTATGGAAGGCAGCCATTTGATCTTTAATTTATTTTAATTCTGTTTAAAAGTTTTGTTTGCATTTTTTTTAGTCTAATCCTCTTCTGTTGTTTCTGAAGATATGTGTCTTGTTTTCCTTGGTTGTCATTTAACCTATGATTGATTGTTCGTACATGATATATTTAAGGATAAATTGATGATAATTTAGATGTTTGTGTACCTAGGAAATGTTGTAGGATCAAGCATAAATTTATAAAAAAAAGTAAGGTGCAAGGCAGTAAGAGGAAGTGGTCCTCTGGCTTACGTCTTGCAACTGAAAATATGTTTGGATGCAATGGAATTTCCATGTGCTGAATCCTGATTTATCATTTGATGTTCTCTGGAAATAAGGTTGAAGTAATAAGAAAATACACTTTAATATGTGGGTGGACTATAAGGAGAACCAGAGTAGCACTTCACTTGGTAAAGGCTTTAGGCTATGCTTTAACCAAGGTATATCTCTAAAATAAAACTAACTTGAACTGGTTTTTAAAGTATAAGTGATTGTTGAATAAATATATATATATAAGTGAATGAGTTTTGATGGATGTATAGAAATTATTAGTATGTAGTGATTGGGGATAAAACAGTGTTGGACATAAATCTGCATAGAAAATATGGGGATGTGTGAGAGAACTTAGTAATTAAACTAAGGGCATGGGTCACCTCTATCAGGTTGGGTAAGAGGGAAGTGGGTATGGCATAGTGGTTGGCTTGCACCAAGGTTGAGGTGTGAGTTTGCACATGGCATGATCATGTCCAAAAGCTTATAGTGTACTGGAAAGTAAGAAGTAGTTCCAGGCAGTGTGCACCAATGCAACCATAAAATGTGATACTGGATCCTTTTGAACTGAATAACATGAAGTGAATATACATGCAAAATGTATAAATGCTGAAAGTATATGGGAGTCTTGATATGCAGTCTCATATTAGCACTTTAGCTTAATGATATGGATGTTGCTTGTTCATGTTTGGGAATGCCTGTGTGTTTTGCATGATGGCTACTATGAATTTTTAGAATAAAGATTTCTGTTAAGAATTTAATCTGAGCACATATACTTGTATTTAGCAGTTCCCTCATTCCACTGTAAGGATACTTAAAAATGTGAACATGATAAAGTGGTTTAATAATCTATGATAAAGTGGTTTAATAATCTGAGTAAAACATTTAACTTCTGAAACAAAGGTGATATGGAATTAGCTCCATAAATCTTATGTATTGTCAATTGAATTTACTCATACCAGACTTTAGTCTGACCTGTTTGTTGCTTGCATCAAATGGGTGCTTCACTTACATGGTGGGGCAGATCATGGGGTGCCTGTAGGTAATGAAGAAGCTAAGTAAAAGAGCAGAAATGTGATGCTAGGAAGAAATTTCTAACAACTGAAATATGGCTTTTGTTGAAGAATGTCCCTTAAGTTTTATTTTAAAGACTTATATGTATTTAATGTTTGCATTATGTTGAGCTTGATTATTATGTAATGAATGATTTTAGGGATTATTATATGATGGAACCATTACTAGTAAAAGAAAAGTATCATGAGTTGAAACTATATTCAGTGGAAAAGATAGATATGTTTAGCTTTACATTATAATTTATGAGCATGCAAATTTCCAGGAATTTAACAGTAAAGTAATCATAGACCTGAAGCTTATACCCATTTAAACCAATAGTGAGAATATGCACATCAGACTGTTTTAAAAATTAGAATCCACTTACATATGAATTGAAGCAAAATTTTATGAGACAAGGAATAACCCAAATTAAAATGTGTTTGATGATTTTATGAATGAATGAAACTAGTATATTATGATCAATTAGTTTAGGGAACTCACTAAAACAAATTAGTCTAACTGAAGTATAAGGTAGGCAGAGAACAGATGTACATGGCTGTGTGCACACAGATGCACAGAAGCATGCACAACTCATAGCTCATCTGTTTAAAAAGGCAAACCTTGCAAATTTAAAGTTAGTTCACATGTTATATACAATACATAAATGTTAAATGTAGGGAAAAAAATAAAAATAAATGGGAATTGTTTAAAAGAATTAAACAGAGATTTAACCTTAGTCTTACTACTATTACCTTACTTTATATAGACTGAGATACCGCATTACAGAAATACTCTGATATTAGAATTAAAATGAGCACAAAAGTAGTTTTATAAAGTAATATATCAATATTTCTATATTGATCAAGTGGATCTTGGGAAACACATAGGAAAATATATACAAAAAAAATATAGTTGGTTTGTGAAAGAGTGCAGCCCTGGATTTAGTTTTAAACAAAATGGAGTCATTCAAAACAAATGACAACTAAGGGTAGGGTTGCCTCAGTTGGTATCAGAGCTGTGTTATTAAATACATAGCCAATACAAATACTTGGTTGAATCTGTGTGCATTGTTTGTACTGTTTGCATTGGTTGTTTTATTTATTATGTATGAATGAGTTCACTACTAGTTTAAAAGTGAAGTAGTGAATAGGAATTAGAACTAACCATACGAGAAATGTTCAATAGAGGCCCAGAACAGTTAGGAGCAATTTCCAGGCTGTTGGAGAAAGGGAGGACAATCATGTTGAACAAGCAACTGGAATGGCCACTGATCCCCCAATGATTAACATGCAAGATTTTGTTAGAGTATTAAGGGATGGGATGGCACCTAGAGTAGATAATCCTCATGAGGAGCTGTCCAAATTGCTTAAAACATATACACATTTAGGAGGCAGTAGCTTTGATGGCACAGAAAATGTCATGGGTGTCCAGACATGGCTAAGAACAGTGGAGAGGATCTTTGCAGATATGCAGGTTAATGACCAGAGAAGAAGGCAAATAGCTTCAAGACAACTGAAAGGCCTTGCTTTGGATTGGTAGGAAGTGATCATTGCAGGTAGGCAAGAGCAAGAGATCACATGGAATCAGTTCAAAGAAATGTTAGAAGCCAGATTTGTCTCGGCATCAACAAAAGCCTCATTACTTGAGGAGTTTATAAAACTTAGACAAGGATCTATGAGTGTCACTGAATACACTCAAAAATTTGAAGGGTTATCCAAGTATGGAGCAGTATTAATCCCAGATGAAGTTTCAAGGAATGCAAGATACATTCAGGGGTTGAATGCTGGATTGAGTAGAGCCATGTTACCCTACAAAGACAGAACCTTTAGTCAAGTTATGGACTTGACATTATCATTTGAGCAGCATGATAATGCCAGGGAAAAATTTAAGAATTTCAGAAATAACAAGAAAGGAAAGAATAGAGCACACCCATATGAGAAGAAGAAGGGAGAGGCAATGAAAAAAGAAGGAAGTAAGGTGGCAAACTCTGACAGTAAGAAACCTAAAGTTATCTGTTACAACTGTGGAAAGGAAGGTCATATAAAGACCAAATGCCAAGCACCCAAGTCAACTATTCTTAGGTGCTACAACTGTAGTAAAGAGGGACATATGAAAAGGCAGTGTCCAGAAATGGCAAGGGTGGCTGTACTTGAGGGGAAAGGAAGAGCAATGGAGGCACCTAGCCAAGTGGAAGGTATATTATTTATTAAAAGCATACCCATATCAGTTGTTTATGACACATGAGCTACCCACTCTTTTATTTCTTATGACATAGTTCAGAAACTGGGATTGATATGTATTCTGGTTGATAAACCATTGCATATTGATAGCCCCATAGGAAGTTCCTGTATTACTAACATGAAATGCATGCAAGTAGAAATATGTATGGGTGGTCACATCTTTATTTCAGAATTATATGTGCTAAATTACCCTAAGTTGGATATCATACTAGGGATGGATTGGTTAAAAAGATTTCATGCTATTATTAATTTAGAAAATTCTACAATCTCACTACAACTTCCTGATGGCAAAAGAATTTTGGTCATGTTTGAGGTAGCAAAAGCTAGGGGTCTGGGCAGGATGTTCAACTTGAAAAATGGTGAAGTTGAACCAAGCCTAGAAAAGATACCCATAGTTAACCAATACACTGATGTGTTTGGTGAAGTGAATGGCATCCCCCATAATAGACCAGTAGAATTTCAAATAAGACTTAAACCAGGGACAAGTCCTGTCATTAAGAAGCCAAATAGGATGGGTCCTAAAGAACTAATTGAGTTGAAGAAGCAAATTGAAGAATTAGAGCAAAAAGGCTTCATTAGGCCTAGTAGTTCAAACTGGGGATCACCAGTAGTATTTGTTAAAAAGCATGATGGTTCCTTGAGAATGTGCATAGACTATAGGGAACTAAATTCAGTCACCATCAAAAACAAATACCCTCTACCTAGAATAGATGATCTTTTTGATCAATTAAATGGTGCTAAGGTATTTTCCAGACTTGACTTAGCATCTGGCTTTCATCAGATGAAAGTGGAAGAAGAAAGTATTAAGTATACAACTTTCAACACCAGGTATGGCTTGTATGAATACTTAGTAATGCCATTTGGTTTGACCAATGCACCATCCTATTTTGTGGATTTAATGAATAGGATTTTTAGAGACTATTTAGATAAATTTGTACTGATTTTCATTGATGATATATTAATATATTCTAAGTCAGCCAGTGAACATGAGAAACATTTGCACATGGTACTAAGTAGACTAAGGCAACAAGGCCTTAAAGCCAAGTTTGCAAAATGTTCCTTCTGGAAGAATGAAATAAAATTCTTAGGCCATATAATTTCTCAAGAAGGAATTTCAGTAGATCCTAGTAAGGTCATGGCAGTGCAAGTATGGAAGAGACCAAGCAATGTTACTGGGATAAGATCATTCATGGGCATGGCTGGATACTACAGAAGATTTATAAAAGACTTTGCTAAAATAGCAACCCCATTAACTAAGCTAACAAGGAAAGACCAACCTTTCTTATGGACTGAGAAGTGTGAAGGGGCATACAACCAATTGAAGAAAGCACTGATGGAAGCTCCAGTGCTGAAAATCCCAAAAGGCAATGATAATCTGGTAGTGTACACTGATGCATGTGGGTCAGGTATAGGGGCTGTTCTTATACAAGATGGTAGAGTAATAGCCTATGCATCAAGGCAATTGAAACCAAGTGAGACCAAGTATGCAACACATGACTTGGAATTGGCAGCTGTGGTGTATGCATTAAAGCTTTGGAGGCACTACCTATTAGGAGCAAAATTTGAGCTTTATACTGATCACAAAGCTTTGAAGTACTTATTTTCTCAAAAAGATTTGAACATGAGACAACATAGGTGGGTGGAATTCCTTGCTGCCTATGATTTGGACATTATGTACACACCAGGAAAAGCAAATAGAGTGGCAGATGCATTGAGTAGGCAACATGCCAAGTTGGCTACATTGATGATAGAGGAGTTTAAAATGTTATTGGCACTATCTGATGTGGAAGTGCAAAGTGTGGAAGAGCAAATTATGGTGATAGATGAAGACATGGAGCACTATGGTAAGCTCAGCCTCATCACAATAAAATCAGACTTAGTGGAAGAAGTGAATCAGTCTCAAGACATGGATGCATTCCTAAGAGAGAAGAAGGAACTGTTAAGGAATGGTTCAAATATTGATAAGTTTGAATTGGATGAAAAAGGATTTTTGAGATACAAGGGAAGACTATGTGTGCCTGGCACAGAAGCACTGCAAAGAAAAATCATGGATGTTCATCACAAGTCTAAGTACACCATACATCCAGGTGGTACTAAAATGTATCATGATCTAAAGAGGAGTTATTGGTGGAAAGGAATGAAAAGAAGTGTGGGTGAATATGTGGCAAGATGCATGACTTGCCAACAAGTCAGGGCTGAGTACCAAAGACCCAGTGGACTGTTGCAACCTCTGGAAATTCCAAGGTGGAAATGGGAAAGCATATCAATGGATTTCATTGATGGTTTGCCAAGATCAAAGAGAGGTAATGACAGTATTTGGGTGGTGGTAGATAGGTTGACTAAATCATCACACTTCATACTAGTAAAGAGTGATAGAAATGCACCAAAATTGGCACAAATTTTCATGAAAGAAATCGTAAAACTACATGGAGTTCCTACCACTATCATTAGTGACAGAGACACCATATTCACATCAAAGTTTTGGAGTAGTTTTCAACAGGCAATGGGGGTTGAGTTGTGCTTGAGCACAGCCTACCATCCCCAAACTGATGGCCAGACAGAAGTAGTTAATAAATTTTTGGAGGATCTACTTAGAGCCTGTGTACTTGACCATGGTGGTAATTGGGAAGACTACCTTCATTTAGCAGAATTTGCTTACAACAACAGCTATCAGAGTAGTATAGGGATGGCTCCCTATGAAGCTCTATATGGGAGGCCTTGTTTGTCACCTGCTTGTTGGTTAGAGGTAGGTGATAGGGTGATGTTAGGACCAGATCATGTGAAAGAAACGAATGATAAGATCACACTGATCAAACAGAGAATGAAGGCAGCACAAGACAGAATGAAATCATATGCAGATAAAAGAAGGAAACCACTTGAATTTGAGGTAGGAGATTATGTGTACTTGAAAGTTTCACCTATGAGGAAGGTGTTGAGATTTGGTAAGGCAGGGAAGCTAACCCCGAGGTACATAGGGCCATATGAGATCATAGCAAGAATAGGAAAGATGGCTTACAAGTTGAGGTTGCCAGAAGAAATGAATGGAATACATAATGTATTTCATGTATCACAATTGAGAAAATGTGTACATGATGAAACTTCAGTGATTCAGCCACAAAACCCAGTAGAAGTTAGACCAGATTTAGTATATGAGAAGAAGCCAGTGGGCATTGTAGCTAGAGAAGATAAGAAATTAAGAAATAAAATTATTAAACTGGTAAAGGTGCAGTGGAGTCTAGACCCTAATGATTGCACATGGGAGGTTGAGGACAAGATAAAAGTCCAGTACCCTCAGCTATTAGCAACTGACAATTAAATTAAAGGTAATTTATCATTCATGCTTGCATTCAGTTAATTAAACATAGTATTCAGTGTTGAATGTGCTTGCTTGATATATGCTTTAGTTGAATTAAGAAATGTTAAATTGTGGGACACAATTTCTTAAAGGAGGGGTGTATGTGACAGCCCATAATTTAAGTATATTTATATATATATATATAGGTTACATACTTTGCAAAAGAAAGTTAGTTGGTTGAAAAACAAAATTTTTCTTTTTTCTGAAAAACAATGGTGTGTAGATAGGTATGCATGTCTTTGTGCACGTGCACACTATTCTAGTATACTACCTGAGCAAGGAAAAATTGCATGACCTATTAGTATAGCTACATTAACCCAATTATAATGTGTAAATGGCCTAGGCAGTCTTAGTCCTAATTTAAATAAACTAAAAATATATATATATATATATATATATATATGTATGTATAATAAACATGGCAGCATGCATGGGTGGAAAATATAATAACTAATTAAACACACACATTTGGTTAGACACATAAGTTTTATGCATAATTAAAACCAGAAAATGCCAAGCCAGAATCATGCATAAAGTGTGTAAAGAAAATTGCCAAAAATAGTTAAGACAAGGAAAAAGGGAAAAATGGTAGGAAAGGAAAGTGGAGAGGGTGAGCTGTTGGGTGAGATAAGAAATAATGATGGGATTTCTGATGAAAATAAATTACCTAACTAACCTTAAAACCCTAATAACTCCACTATATACCTCATCACCTCCTACGGGTGCACATGAGAAAAACTAGAAAACAAAACATATGAAAGAAAGAGAAGGCAGGTAGCAATTAGGAGGTCAATGGCAGACTTAAATCAAGGCTTAGGAAGAAGAACCATGGTGAGTAAACCCTCACTTGGCAAGGCATTAAGACCTATGGAAGGCAGCCATTTGATCTTTAATTTATTTTAATTCTGTTTAAAAGTTTTGTTTGCATTTTTTTAGTCTAATCCTCTTCTGTTGTTTCTGAAGATATGTGTCTTGTTTTCCTTGGTTGTCATTTAACCTATGATTGATTGTTCGTACATGATATATTTAAGGATAAATTGATGATAATTTAGATGTTTGTGTACCTAGGAAATGTTGTAGGATCAAGCATAAATTTATAAAAAAAGTAAGGTGCAAGGCAGTAAGAGGAAGTGGTCCTCTGGCTTACGTCTTGCAACTGAAAAGATGGTTAGGATGCAATGGAATTTCCATGTGCTGAATCCTGATTTATCATTTGATGTTCTCTGGAAATAAGGTTGAAGTAATAAGAAAATACACTTTAATATGTGGGTGGACTATAAGGAGAACCAGAGTAGCACTTCACTTGGTAAAGGCTTTAGGCTATGCTTTAACCAAGGTATATCTCTAAAATAAAAAGAACTTGAACTGGTTTTTAAAGTATAAGTGATTGTTGAATAAATATATATATAAGTGAATGAGTTTTGATGGATGTATAGAAATTATTAGTATGTAGTGATTGGGGATAAAACAGTGTTGGGCATAAATCTGCATAGAAAATATGGGGATGTGTGAGAGAACTTAGTAATTAAACTAAGGGCATGGGTCACCTCTATCAGGTTGGGTAAGAGGGAAGTGGGTATGGCATAGTGGTTGGCTTGCACCAAGGTTGAGGTGTGAGTTTGCACATGGCATGATCATGTCCAAAAGCTTATAGTGTACTGGAAAGTAAGAAGTAGTTCCAGGCAGTGTGCACCAATGCAACCATAAAATGTAATACTGGATCCTTTTGAACTGAATAACATGAAGTGAATATACATGCAAAATGTATAAATGCTGAAAGTATATGGGAGTCTTGATATGCAGTCTCATATTGGCACTTTAGCTTAATGATATGGATGTTGCTTGTTCATGTTTAGGAATGCCTGTGTGTTTTGCATGATGGCTACTATGAATTTTTAGAATAAAGATTTCTGTTAAGAATTTAATCTGAGCACATATACTTGTATTTAGCAGTTCCCTCATTCCACTGTAAGGATACTTAAAAATGTGAACATGATAAAGTGGTTTAATAATCTATGATAAAGTGGTTTAATAATCTGAGTAAAACATTTAACTTCTGAAACAAAGGTGATATGGAATTAGCTCCATAAATCTTATGTATTGTCAATTGAATTTACTCATACCAGACTTTAGTCTGACCTGTTTGTTGCTTGCATCAAATGGGTGCTTCACTTACATGGTGGGGCAGATCATGGGGTGCCTGCAGGTAATGAAGAAGCTAAGTAAAAGAGCAGAAATGTGATGCTAGGAAGAAATTTCTAACAACTGAAATATGGCTTTTGTTGAAGAATGTCCCTTAAGTTTATTTTAAAGACTTATATGTATTTAATGTTTGCATTATGTTGAGCTTGATTATTATGTAGTGAATAATTTTAGGGATTATTATATGATAGAACCATTACTAGTAAAAGAAAAGTATCATGAGTTGAAACTATATTCAGTGGAAAAGATAGATATGTTTAGCTTTACATTATAATTTATGAGCATGCAAATTTCCAGGAATTTAACAGTAAAGTAATCATAGACCTGAAGCTTATACCCATTTAAACCAATAGTGAGAATATGCACATCAGACTGTTTTAAAAATTAGAATCCACTTACATATGAATTGAAGCAAAATTTTATGAGACAAGGAATAACCCAAATTAAAATGTGTTTGATGATTTTATGAATGAATGAAACTAGTATATTATGATCAATTAGTCTAGGGAACTCACTAAAACAAATTAGTCTAACTGAAGTATAAGGTAGGCAGAGAACAGATGTACATGGCTGTGTGCACACAGATGCACAGAAGCATGCACAACTCATAGCTCATCTGTTTAAAAAGGCAAACCTTGCAAATTTAAAGTTAGTTCACATGTTATATCAAATACATAAATGTTAAATGTAGGGAAAAAAAATAAAAATAAATGGGAATTGGTTAAAAAGAATTAAACCGAGATTTAACCTCAGTCTTACTACTATTACCTTACTTTATATAGACTGAGATACCCCATTACAGAAATACTCTGATATTAGAATTAAAATGAGCACAAAAATAGTTTTATAAAGTAATATATCAATATTTCTATATTGATCAAGTGGATCTTGGGAAACACATAGGAAAATATATACAAAAAAATATAGTTGGTTTGTGAAAGAGTGCAGCCCTGGATTTAGTTTTAAACAAAATGGAGTCATTCAAAACAATTGACAACTAAGGGTAGGGTTGCCTCAACTATCTTATGCGAATTCCACTAAAGAAAGATGCTTTTCCCAAGTTCTTCCAAAATCGGGAATATCCATTCTCAACCATGCGTGCCTTACAATTTTACTAACTTCATTTTACCGTTCTTCTTTAGTTTGCTTACTGAATCAATATTCCTAGGTTCTCACTAGGGTCCTATACACTCTACGGAAATTCTATTATTACTTCCAAAAGTAATTACTGCTGTCTCCTTTGTAGCCTTACACCTTTTTCGTTACACCTAGGAAATGATTCCTATCTACTTCACATTTAGGAGTTTGGTTCGGTGTTTATAGTTCTATTTTAAAATTTAAGGTTTCTAAATTTTTAAAAATCAAATCCCAAAACCTTTGTCTTTAAAAGTGTTATCTTCAAGTTGTTATTAAATTCAAAAATATTAGGTTACTTAAAATCTTATCTTTCTAGACTTGCATCTTCACAGCTTTTTGAATTTACATTATTTCCCAAACCTAGAGGGGAAAACTTTCAAAAATTTAAGTGTAAAACTTATTCCTCCTTTTCTTTTAAAGAATTTTACAGATTTCTATAAAAATTTGGATTTTCAAATTTTACTTTTATTAAGTTTTTCATTTCCAAAAACTTATTTACTTTTTCACCAAACCATAATCCTTAAAAATATCTTTAAAATGTCCATATGTGTCTTCAAAACATCTTCTTATTACACCTAACGGTCTCATACCTTAATGTATTAGAACTACTTTCTCCTATGAGAAATTATTAATGCTAAAATCTTCTATGAACCTTTTAAAAGAGGATTTTATATTGATGTGAAATTACAAGGAACTTATTTTATATTTTTTAAAATAGGCTATACAAAATATAGTGCTCCCATACCTTGTATATCTCTTTCATGCATTCCTTGTAACTTGCACAAAACATTTTTATTGGTTTCATAGAAAATTACACCATTATTCTTTTCATTCCAATAGATTAAAGTATGTTTAAATTATATTTTCTTACGATAAACATTTTCTAATTTCTAACTTTTCTTTTCAGAAAAACCAATCTTCAAAACTATTTTAATATATCCATAACCAAAAACATTTTCTTATACCTATTTAATTAATAGGTGTATTCACAAATCACTTTTATTTCTATTCTTAGAAATTATCTTTTACAAATACATTTTTATTTGAGTTTAAAACAAATGTTGCGTAAAACACTATTACTACAATCCAAAAATACTAGTGTATGAATTTAATTAAAAGTAAATAGTAATAAACCACATCTACTATGTAAAAACATTTCCTTTGGGAGTCACTTACAATAACGGTAGCGTTATAGTCTATGCTCCCCTTATTTTCATGATAACGTCTATTACAACAATAAATGTTGTAATCTACGTTTTCGATACTTAATACATTTTAGGTTTTTTATATTTAAAATCTCCGTTTACTTACAAAGAAACTAGTGAGCTATATACGTTCTATTATTCTTCAAAAAGAATTTCACTTTTAATAAAATTTATATCATATAAAAACCAATTTAAATTTCTTACCATATTCCCAAAAACCCAGTATTTACTTTTAAAAATATTGGCAATTCTTCTTTTCAATTCTAATAATTTCATTTTATTGGGTTAGACATAAAGTGGATTTTCCTACTTACTACCCTAGGAGTATCCTTTCTAAACATTGGAAATCTCATTTCCTTACTTAAAGTCTTATATTCTTATTCCTCTTGTATGCTTATATTTATTCTAAGGCATTACCGTTAAATCCACTTATTTGAGGCAATTATAATTTCTACAATTATCTACACGTGGTTTTTCTCCTTTTCTTAACAACTGCATCTATTGTACATCTTTAATCTTTACCTACCATTCTTTGGATTTTCACAATCTGAACCTAAATGTACAAAACCGTTTCTCAAACTCTTTCCCATGTGTAGACCTTCTCTATGTTTAAGAAACACATTTCCTTATGCCAAAAGTGCTACTTCAAGAATTTTGCCTTCAGCCAATAAACACGAAGCGTACTAAGAACCTCTTCAAGATGATTAGCATGCTTTTCCATACTCTTGGAAAACACTAAAATGTCGTCCACGAACACCATCACGAACTTATTTAGGACAGGGCTCATTAAATCTACCAAATAGACTGGGGCATTGGTTAGCACAAAGGCATAACCAACCACTCAAAGAATCCATCTGGTGTCCTAAATGCGGTCTTATCAATGCTGTCATCAGCGATTCTAAGCTGATGGAATCCCGTGGCTAAATCAAGCTGAGAGAATACCTAAGAGCCAACTAACTGGTCAAAAAGATCATCTATCCTAGGAAGTGGATAACCATTCTTCTTCGTGAGCTTATTCAATTCTCTATAGTCTACGCAAAGTCGAAGGGAACCATCCACCTTATTAGCGAAGACGACTGGCGCTCCCCACTTCGATATGCTCCTTCTTATAAATCCTTTCTCCAAAAGCTTACGGATCTTCTTGCTCAATTCCTTCCTCTCCCTAGGTTCCATGTGCCTCACGGGTAATGCTACTGGCTTAGCATTATCAGTCAAATAAATCCTGAAGTCAATCTCTCTCTTAGGGGGTAGTCCCCTAACCTCCTCAAAGACGTCTGGAAAATCTTTGACGACAGGAACCGAATCTAACTCTAATGATGATGAACCGAGGGAATAAAGGAAGCTCAACATAACTGACCCTTGTGGGTCGCAAGAAACCTCGAGAGTCCTACCGCTACATGTCTCTAGTCTAACGAATCTCCTCTCGTAGTCTAATATAGCTCCATATGTGGATAGCCAATCCATTCCCAAAATCTTCCCATACCCCGAAAATCCCAATACATAGGCGTCGCAATCAAATTCCATGCCTAGGATAAAAAATTTCAAACCCCTACAAACCATAGACAAGCGTGCCGATCCTCATATGCGGTTTGAAACAACAATGGGGTCTACTACTAAAGAGATGTCTAAGTGCAAACAATCTACCAAAGAACTCGTAATGAAAGGGTGTGATGCTCCAAAATCGAAAAGAGTCCAAATGGGAAAATCAGAAAGAGAGATTAATCCTTCTAAAGAGATTTTCCTACCTCTATCCGAATCACTGCTAGAAAGTGTTGCATCCAAAGCTTGTACCTGCACCGTAGGTGCGCTTTCTCTCTGCCCTGTTCTCTAAGGACAAGCTCTACTAAGATGACCGGGCTGCCCATAGTTGAAACACCTCCCCATCATCGTTTTATTCTTATAGTCCCTTGCGTAATGACCAACCCATCCATAGTTATTGCATTTCTTGCTTTTCTTGATCCACTTCTGAAGTCCTCCAAATCTAACATCCTAAACCTTTGTTCCATAACCTCTAACCTAGCTCGTGCCTCCTCGAAATCCTCTGTGTCATAAATCGTTCTGCCTCCAAGACTAGCGAAGTTCTTGCATATCTTAGAAAAATTGGCTGTTGTAGATGGATTAAAGGGACCTCCACCTACTGGTGCTGTATTGGGCGCTTGCCCTTGCACCTCTGGTACCGTAGCTCTATGGAACCAGTCAGCCATATTATGCAAAGAAAAGGAAACTTAGGCTCGAAATAATCGAAAGAAGGTTGAACTGGACTTTTGAGGGGATTTTTATAAAAACTCTTTTATACTTGAAAAAGTACTTCTATAATAAGAGTTTCTTTCTGAAAAATACTTCTAATTTGAAGATATGCTACTTAAAAATAGGTTGCTTTTGGAAAAATACTTTATTTTTAGAACAAGTTTTAGGAATCCTGTAACCTCAGGCTCTGATACCAAATGTAACACCCCACACCCCTTAGTATAACCAAAAGAGCACACTAAAAGGCATGTTGCGTTGTAGGTATAACTAAAACTAGCAGAGACTAAGATTCACAAGACAAAAATATATAAACAGCGGAAACAATTATAATAATAATAATTTATTAAGAACAAAACCTCAGAATTACTTTATAAATCAAATAAGTCGCCAAATACCAAATACATCAAATGTCAAAATAACCCTACGTGTCTTGCAAAATAAAATCCATCGTATCAATAATATCAGAGTACAACATCCCTCATGAAATGCCAGCTCAACAAAAAAACTAAAAACTGAAAATAAAGAAGAGAAATACATGATAGAATCTCCTCCAAAAAAATCTCCAAATGCCCGCAGTCTACCGTCCTTGCCCCTGATTGCCTAGGGGGAAAAAGGGGAAAATGGAGGAGTGGGTCAGACTAAAAGTCTGGTGAATGATAGTAATTACTAGAATCTTTAAGCAAAGTAAAAGTAATAGACTTTACAACAGTTCTAGTATGTAAAAGGAAACAAAGGAAATAAAGAGAAGGAATAAGCTGGAAATAAATACGAATTAACTAGATCAACATAATTGATTGACTTTGATTGTTTGCACTTGTTTTTGATAGCTGCTTAGATTAGGCTAAATTCCTAATACTGCCCTTTGATCGGCCTGCTACTCCATAGAATCTACTATGGATCGGACGCTAAAGCTCCTTACATAGTAGACATTGGTGCCTACGAAAGGCACACACTAAGCGCTTAGAACTCATAACGATTACTGAGCACCCGAATGGAAGTCGCACGCGTAACCTCCACCATGCTCATGTTACATGTTGTTCCACCTATTGGGTCTTCTTATTACCTCAAGCTCTAGCATAAGCGTGCCCCTCGTCTCACTTCAGGGTTATGTGAGACACCTCGTTTCACTTCAGGGTTATGTGAATCACCGTGTCCATAGAAATAATAAGGGAAATGCTGTTGGTATTGGCCCGTCATCCAAACAATATCTAGTTGCGCCCCTTGCCCAAATCCCTCATGATTTGGACTTCTACTTATTGACCATTTACTACCGTTATTAACATAAGCGTGCCCCTCGTCTCACTTCAGGATTATGTGAAACACCGTGTCCATAGAAATAAGGGAATGTTATTTGGTATAGATCCTACTTTAATTCTTTGCTTATTAACTTAGATAAACTATTTAAATAAGCCTTTACTTTTGTTCTTACCATCTGTGCTTATTAATTTATCCTAAGTCTTAAAATAAGCCTCACTCTGTTCTATTTCTTATTATAACCTACGTTATAATCATGCTTATTACTTAACCCAAGGTCTAAGTGTAAAAATAAGCTCCTTTCATCTTATACTCTTTTAGTTAATTCTAAGTTATAACTAGGCCAATTATCTTTAGTTAGTCCAATTCTAACATCAATATCATAATTAGGCTCAATTTCATCTTAATTCTGTTTTTATTACAGTCTTTACAATTTACACTTATCTTTTGTTATTTCAGTATTCTTATAATTTTAATCCATATTCGCGCTTAATCTATTCTAATCCATACGCGAAGAAGAAGGAGAAATAAAAGAAAACTAGAAATAGAAGGAAATCCAAAGCTTAGGAAAAGGATGTAAATAATGCATAAATAACAGTAAATAAATTAAAATACTGTAAATAAACTATAATTAAATGGAAAAGCTATAATAGAAATAAACTAAAATCAACTGAAAAGAATAGCTAAAAGAAATAGACTGAAAATAATTCTAAAAACTGTAAATAAACTACTAAAAAGGTTATTCCAAAAATCGTAGTAAAACTACAACTATTGGAAACCCTATTATTTTAAACTACTTAAAGAAATCTAAAATAATTACAATCACTCACCTCTGGTCCTTAGCTCTTCCCTTTAGGTCTTTCCGGATCCACTTGGGGTTGTTAAATATTTTTATTTAAAATGATTTCCACATTGGAAAATTATTCCGTTTAGGGTCTTTCCTGAAAAGGTGAACCCAAGCGGTGAAAATCTAGAATAAGAAAAAGTGTTAGGCCTAGGGTCTTATTTATAGGGATAGAAGTGGATCTCATACCATTGGATTTGGAGATTGAATAAGATGCAACCATGTCATAGGCTGAATAGGAGCCATCAGATGGAAGCACAAAGGGACCAGATGATCTGAAAGATTTAAAATGACGTATAAAATTGGCCACGAACGTTACAGGAACGAAGGGAAAATTCCTTTGTTCATTACCCAAGGCGGGTCGACTGGGTAGTCGACCGCCCCTCCTCCTAGGTCGACCGGCCGGTCGACCTAGGGCGTGGTTAGGTCGACCTAGCCCATTTTTTTTTTGATTTCTTGTTCGTCTCGTATCTTGCTCATATTAGCTCGAATTCTGACGTTCTATATATGGAAATTGACCAAAAAATTACCACGGACATAATGGTGCAACTCCCGTGGCTCAATTCTGATAATTTCACAAAGTTATTTTATTATTTCATTAACTAATTAATTATTATGGGTTAAATTTCGGGTTGTTACAGAAATTGTTTATTTAATTGATTTTAAATATTGGAAAGTAAAATTTTATCGATTTAATAGGTTGAATTTCAAATATAATGATTCATTGATAATTTAATTATTGAATTAAATAATTGAAATCGTGAAAGTAATTTAAATCTTGGATTTCTATTGGGAAAAATAGTTTAAAAGCTTATTTAATTTATATTCATAAGAATGAAGGTAATAGTAATTTTAAATTCGAATTTAAAAGTGATTTACTCGATTTTAAAAATAACTTGTTTAAATTAGCATATAAAAAATAACCTTCTGGGGCACAGTCTTGGAATTCGATGAAACTAGTTCCATTGGATTCGTAATAGTATATTATTATCTAATTTCAAATTTCGTAGCTTTTGGAGTTATCGTTTGGTCATACGGAATAGAAACACGTTGAAATTAATATAGAAAATTTAATATTATAATTGGGTTTAAAAAGCTATCTTCTCCATACGATCGAACTGGGTTTCAAAACTTGTCCCACTGCATTCGAAATAGGGGTATAACATTATGAACGCCTGGCGGCGCGTGTCGATCGGGGTTCAAAATTTGTGGCTGGATATTTGTGAATTGTAAATAATTTAATTTCATCGATTTGACTGGCAGCCTACATTCTTTCACCTCAGCCACTTTCTTTCACCATCAGCCGCACCCTACATATCTATTACTGTACCACCTTCCTTTTTAAATACGCTTACCTCTCTTCATCTTTTAAACACAGCCGAACACAGAGAAAAAAAAACAAAAGTTCAAAAATCTTCATCTCAAATTCTGCTCAACAGAAAATTCCCAAACTAACTTTAAAAATCCTAATTCAACTCAAGCTTCGATTTGGTATGCTTATTGAAGGGTGCGACCATGGTTGTGGAGGCTTGAATCTCGTACAGGGGAGCTCGAAGAATTAGGGTTTGGGATTCTAGCTGGTGTGGTCGACATTTTGCTAAGTAGAGGATGGAATCGTTTCGTGAGGCGAAGGGGAAGCGGCAGCCGAAGTTTGAAGTGGTGCGGTGGGGTGTAGGTGATCACGTGCGAACACTGTAGCATGATGAAGAGGAACCAGGTCGCTTTTTGTTTGGGTGAGCTGTGAGTTGATTTTTGGGGATGGTCGAGTCGAGCGAGGCGAGTGGGAATCGTTGGCGAAGTTGGAATATCGATTAGAGTCTCTGAGCTCCGTGTTAGTGATCGTGCACGCATGCATTTGGGTTTATTTTCATGCACAGGGAGGAGCAGTGTGAAAGGGGAAGAAGATGCACTTAGATGGACCGGGTTCGTGTGTGGATGGGCTGGGTAGTGTGATTTAATTTAATTTAAGTTATATTAATTGTATAATTTAAAATTCCAATTCTTAAAAAAATTCATAACTCGTTCGTTTTAGGTCCAAATCCAACGCGGTCAGTCGCGTTGGGTTCGTATTAAGGAGATATTCGCTATGGAATCATTTTGGTTGAATTTGGAGCAACTGGAATTTTCAGTTAAATTCGAACGTGTTTAAATTTAATCGAAACCAAAACGCGAAAGAGACAACGAAAATAAAGGTGAGCGTTTTATAACGCTCACAAGTACTAGAATATTTTTATGATAGTTAAATTTGAAATTATGAAGTGATATAAATTTATTGGTCGTTGTTTGATAAATTTAATTGTCATTTAAATTAACTGTTAAAAATTAAAATTGACGGTTAAATTTGAAATTGGAATTGAATTGCCATTAAGATACCCGATATTAATAACTATGAAATTGTTGTGACTTATATTGTCTGTTTGTATGATTGATTGTGATGGATGCCAATTGATTAATATTTAGATGATTGGATGTGTATTTATATTATATATATACCGTTATTACCTCGTAAATTATTTACAGTATATAAAACTGTAAATTGAATTATTTCGAATAAATTAAGAAATAGGTTGAAATGATATATATACCTATGACATTTATTTTGGATTGAAATGATATATATCCATCCCTGAAATTAAATTGAAATAACTGATCACTTAGCCATAGAATAAAAAATTATATACGGACGCCAGATTGGTTAAATTAAATGATTTTAAAATTTTTGTTTTGAAATTATTTAAATGATTTGATTTAAAGGAATAAAATCAAATTTATGGAAATCGAATTATTTTCGAACTTGAGCTCGAAATGTTAAAATTTAATTTGGTAATCAAAATTGTTTAAATAATCGAAGTTGAGATTTTGAAGTTATAATCGAAATATGATTTTAATTTTGAAAATTGATTTGTTTTAAATGGATTTGAAATTTCATTCGAACTTTGAAAATTTGCTAAGTAAAGGTAATTTAATTGGATATATAGATTTAGACTCAAGAATGGAATTTGTTTTATGTTTAGAATCTTAATTCAAAATCGAAGTTTAATTTGAATCTAGTGATTTTAATCGATATCTTTGAAAATCGAACTCGAATTTATATAAATCGAAATGGTTTAAAATTGAGAATTGAATTGAAATTAATTCAAACTAGAAGTGAATTGAATTAATTGGCATTGAGATCGAAATTGAATTAATTTGGAATCGGAATTGAAATTGATTTAAATATAAACTGAAATTGAAGTTAATCGAATTGAAATCGGAATTGAATCGATATAAATGGAAATGGATATTGGATTGATTTGAATTGAGAAGATTTGGAAATTAAATCAGTTTGACTTTGAAACTATTTTCAATAAAATTATTTTAATATAAACTATTTAAAATCTATCTTTTTTAAATATTCAAATTATTTTGATTTTCCAAACTATTTTACTATATAAACCATTTTCAATACTCAAACTATTTTCTATCAAACTATTTTAACTATTTAACTATATTAAAACCATTTAAACTATTTTTCTAAAAATTCAAACTAGTCTAAAGGGTGGAATGTCTATATTTTAAATCTTGGATTTAAGTACGAATTGGGTTAAAATGAAGTTATAACCTAGATTGAAATTTGAAACAGCTTTGGAAGCGAAATCGAAATATTAAGGCGCACATGATTTTGAAATAAAATGGTATATTTTTAGTAAATATGATGATCTCGAAATGGATTTAATTTTGAAGCGAATATGATATTTGATATCAAGTATGAACTATTTTCGAAACGTAAAAGTACAAACCGGTGTGTAAAACGACATTTGGTTGTTAAAGAGACTGGGGCCAGACATGGGCATACTCTCTATCGATACCGGAACCACTTCAATAACTATGTACGTGGAGTGATGATTCAGAACAAAGTGGTTGGATTTGGCATCGTTTGCTGGATTTGAAGAAAGAGAACGATGATGGATTATCCTGACGCTTTTACCAATTTGAATTGACTAAAACAGGAGCCGTACCGGCCAAGTGGGTTAGCTACCTCGAGCGGACGCACTTCTTCGTATTACCATCATTTACATTGTGATTGATTGGTGTGCACCCTCCGATTTTATGGGAGTGTTGGACGCGGTGGGCAATCATGGCTATGATGCGTTACCACCAACCGGGAAGGGTAAACTGGTAGTATCCTACCTTGGGCATTGCCTAACGTGCCTTATCATACTTTTATCCCTATACGAGACCATTATGATTTTGGTTTAGTGTAGTCGTATCACGGTGCATTCCTATCCACCGACGGTTTACTGGCATTTTATATGCAAACTGTACAACAATGCTTAAAAACACGTTAAGGGGGATCAATGTAAAGCCTTAACGCTAAGAAAAATATTTATTTTATTGATTAGACATTATATATGTAGCGTATTCTACTACATATAAATATTTTGATGGATCCTTAAGAGATGGAAAATCCCGTAACATCTCTTGAGTTATTGCACGCACGTTATTCACTGGATAGGAGATGTGAAATCCCGTAAACATCTCTGACGCTATCACAGTCATGTTATATTGATTATTGATTTGACTTACATAAGGATATTTAGTCCTAATTTGAGTGTTTTGTCTTTCATTACGCTCGGGTCAGTCCTGAGTTTTTCAGCTTATTGAAGATTTATTCTGGAGGACGAAGACGAAGATTTGGTACATTATTACTAGTATTATTCCATCATTGTTTGTTTCGCTGCATAATTTTATTTTGTTCTGTTGTATATGTATAACTCTGATAAATGTTGTATAAATTATAATCAATTATATAGTAAACAACGTCATGAACTGTTTATTTGATCATTATATTTTGTCATTTCGCTACGAGATTCTGTGTTGTTTTCTTCTTCTTTTCCTATTTTTCTTAATTAACCCTAATGATTATCTATGTTCCAGATTGTTTAAGTCGGGCATGTGTGGATTATTGTCGATTTAAACCTTCTGAAATGTGGGTCGTCACATGAATAATATTTCATTAAAACTTCGTGAGAAGTTGAGTAGGAAGCAAAAGTTTTTGTTTATTTTATACTAGGGCGAACACGTGCTACAAACACGAATCAAACAATTTTAAATAAGTTTGATTATATCTTATAATGTTGGGTTGGGCTTTGATTAATTATTGTTGGTTTAGGGAGAAGATATGTTTGGCAATGACAAGGAAGAAAGAGGCAAGAGAATTGGCAAAAGCATCATCCAAAACAATGAGATTTGGCCTTGCATTTATAAGGAAATTTAGAGATCAAGTCTTCCACAAATATCTCCTAACAATTCAAAATTAGATCCACATCACTCTCCATCATCTACCTCTTCTTTAGACAGCCCCTATTGGTCTTATAATGTGACCAATTAAATATTCAAGCTTGTTTGTAATTAATCTTATTTAAATCAAATTTAAATGTACACAAATATCGTATATCGACAAGTACATAAATAACTTTTATATACACACCCAATTAATTACTAATAGCACTCAAAACATTTCTAAAGGATATCTCATTTACTAAATACACTCCATACTAAAATTACAACAAAAACTAATATTTCATAAATATTAATTAATTTGTAACTATTATAAACCAACTAAATTGGGTGGTGCTTCAAAGACCGAATAAGTTCAGTTGTACAACCCACAAGCGTGAACTTAGTCAATGATTAATATTTGAACAATTCAAATACTAACGTTTACATGTCACCTTAGCAAGTGGTGTGAAAGTTTGACATAATTCATCACTTATATATATCATCGGTAAAATCCAATTTTACAATTTAATCAGTAGCTTTTAGCAATGATTATTTAGAATAGTTCTCTTCATTAACACTATATCACTTTAGGATTTATGGGATTTGGTTTTGGTCAAAATTCCAATATCATTCAAATTCAACTTAGTTAGTCTATAAACAAAGTACTTGGTTCAATAATAACATTTACTATTAACCGCACTCTAGCCAGAGATTTTGACTTTGAGTTGACTATGGTTGACCGTGGTACTGACTTCATACAGCAAAGGAGACAAATTCTTTATTAAATAGCGTTTTACTTCCAATGCTTCAACTCGGACCCAAATATAGTCGCTCGATGGTTGCCATGCCATGGCTTAATTACAATCAAAATTGAGTATCCAAAGCCTCTTGCCTTGATAGCTTTCAGGTTCTACTCATCAAGTCAGTCTAGATATTGCCTGGTCAAAAGGCTAGATAACACTTGCCCCCAAAGTACATCTTATTTATAACACAATGTGCTTTGAATTGAGATGTCAAGATTGCCATATTGGAATCCAATCCGTACTTCAAATAATTGTTATCCTTTCTTCGGACCTTTTCAGCAAAATGTTGTGCCTCTAGCTATTCGTTGTGTTGCTTCACTAGCATCTAGCATAATAAAATTGGAGTGTGCTCTCATGATCTGTCATTCTGAACTAGGTAATTTTGAACTTGTTCCTTTTCGAGATCTTTCAGGTTTGAATTTGCTCTCCTCTGGTTTTAGTTATTGAATGCCGAGTAAGTACATGCACACGTTCCCTGATTTTCCATCGTGCTTTAGTTCCATATGCACACACATCCTCGTGCAGCTTTCATGTATATGTGTACACACTTGTGCACATACACATAAATATTTACTTATATTATTATTGTTATTATAATTATTATTTTAAAACTATCGTTCGATACTGATCCATGAGCATGGACTGGTACCTATCCAAGCCTTAGGATGAGGCAAATTTGATGCCCAAAAGCATGGGATCAGGGGTATTATACACTATATCCTTCGCATTTCTTCTTCACTTTGCTATTGCTATTGCTATTGAATTAAAGCTTT
Source organism: Allium fistulosum (assembly GCA_030737815.1). Lineage (NCBI taxonomy): Eukaryota > Viridiplantae > Streptophyta > Magnoliopsida > Asparagales > Amaryllidaceae > Allium > Allium fistulosum. Next base: position 344,253,810 of record CM060904.1, read on the forward strand.
TGGTCTGCCATTAATTATCTCGCCTCTAAAGCTCAAATCGATGCCATTTAATACCTAAATTTCCACTGTCGCCGCCCCTCCTTTACTTGACTTCGACGTTGCTGAGTACCATGCTTGGATCGGACCCGATCGATTTCGAATCCATACCAACTTTTGAAATAAAACCCAAATCGGTAGTCTCTAAGCATTAACGTTCATAGTTAGGTAGCAATTATGATGAAGAGGTTGGAGGTGATTTCAAGTCAGCGTTCATGCTTAGGATTGGGAGAAGTGATGTAGAGCGATCAAAATCCATCCAAGGGTATGGATCGGTACCGATCCAACCCTTGGTGGAATTTTGGTTCTTTTTTCAATTTAGAGCTTTTCAATGGTAACACATTTGATTTTTTCGAAGCAGTCTACCAAGTTTCAAAGCTTATCGAATGTATAGATGTTGATATGAATCCCGTTAAGATGGTCAGCGATGATAGTCACTTCGAATAAACTCCATATTTTTCAAATGAATTGTTGCATAATATCAAAAATCGGCACTGCACGACACTACACAACACTACACTAGGTTTTCATTTTAGCATGGGGCATGGATTTTAATCAATCTGATATCAATTTTTTGTTGAGTTTTAATAGCTATGGGTCATAGATGTTCCGAGCATCTCTCCACTCAAGCTACATGCTCATCGATTTCAAGATACGTTGAATCAGACACTAAGTTAAGCTTGACTCTGCCCCCATCTACTCGATAAACTTCGGTATAGCCTATATCTCAAACAGAAAATCCTTAAGTGGAACAACCTGTTTCAAAAGTTCTAGTAGAGCCTATAGAAAGCCTGTAAGTTGAAGCTGCTCCTGACACTCCTGATGATGCTGTCATATTAGATGATCTTGTCAATTCCGCCGCTTCAAAGATCGAGGAAGGATTACTTAGGAGAATTTATGAGAAGCACAGAATCCCATTTGAGAACATGTTAGTTTCAACTTGCCATCAGAGAGCATACCATCCCCCAGATGGGTATATAACATGCAACAAGTATATGTGCTTGGCAGGATGCGTCCTATCATTTAATCAGTTTATCCGGCGAGTTCTGCACTTTTTGAGACTGGCTCCATCTCAGCTCCATCCGAGCAGCTATGAATTCCTTCATAGTTTGTTCATCATATTCGTTAACAATTTCGATTGGGTTCCCAGCAATCAAGAGATCCGATACTTATCCTATTTCAAGCATCATAGGGGAAATCCTTCCATTATCATTTTAGAGCCATCCAAAGGTTGTCGAATCATGATTGGAACTTGGAACAAATTAAGTTACTTCAAGGACGAATTCTTTTTTGTTCACTATCTTCTTGGGTTTGCGCAACAATGATTGTCCCCACGTAAGCTCCATTCTTGTCCTTTTCATATAAGTCCTGATTCGTAGTTCTGTTATCACTGAATGTCTTTCTCGTTCTTTGCAGATGTACTGCACAAGCCTGGTAATCCGACTCTGGTAGAAACTCTCCGACAACTTTACCAAATTTTAAAGGAAGAGAGAGAGGCTAAGATGCTACATAGCAATGAGAATTTACGGGCATATAATTTGTTGGACTCGGATCATAACATCGGTCTTGCTCAAGAAACTACCATTCTTCATTTGGAGATAATGGATACCACTCACTCATGTCCCCAATTCAAAATCAAGTAGTTGAGATTAGCGACATACAAGAGCATACCGAAGAAGGTGAAGTTATAGGTAAAGGTAAAGGAGGAGATAATGGAGGAAGGGAAAGCCAAGCTTCTACTGATGCGGGGCATGACCTATCTGTCAATGAAGGCGACGTTGACAACTAGCAACCTCTATAGAGAAGAAGTCTTAAGATTAAGATTGCCAAATGCAGACTTCGACTTCGCCTCTGCCACCGCCATCGCTGTCCACAACTACATTTGAAACTCCCATACAATCTTCGGAGGATCCCTATGCTGGTCTTAGGCCAATTCTGAATAATATCCCTTCATATAATCTTGACGATATGAGCATCGGGGATGTTGGATCCATTCGCTTCCAAGAAGATGTGCCTTCGACTAAAGCAGGGGAGATTACTCCTATTAGCAAAATTCAAACCCATGGTCCATCTGGGAGACACTAGGACCACGCACACTCACATGCAATGCACTTTGCCCAGCTTACAATATATTCTTGTTTTGTCAAGGCTGATTTATCTTCATTTCATTTGCAGGTTCGAAGGAATGACACAGAGTGTATGAGGATCTCGAAGATTAGATGGCACATCAGTCAAGACGCAAACCAACCAATGACCCCACATATCCAGTCATGATTCTATTTCTAGCTGGCACTGAAGTCGTTATCAAAAGGGCGGAGAGATGAACTATTGGTCATATGACTTGTCGTCCAGGCGTCGATCAGGATATAGGTCACCCCATCCAGGGGATTGGAAAGACACTCTAGCAGTCACGACGACATTCCTTACAATGATCCATCTCTTACTTCTCTCTTTGCTAAACAAACAGCACTGTTTCATGCTTTCCAACATTCCAATCGTCCAACAAAATCTGCTTCTTCTGATTCCTCTCAACGCAGAGCTGATAAAGAGCTTATCGAGCAGCTTACCGAATAGACTGTTATTAAAACAAAGCAGCCGGTCTCTTCAAATCGTCAAATAGCTGAATTGCAACGTTGCTTCCTAAAAATTAACTTTAAAAGTTGCAAGTTTGTCCCAAATTTAAAAGGCATTCCTTATGGTTTCAAGGGCCATACGGTAGCATATTTTGGTGACGTGTATGATCAGTACTTCACTTGGAGGAGGTTGGCCGAGCAAATTTCCGAATATGCCGAGAGCTTAGAAACTGAGGCCGTGGGACTATGGCTTATGGTGAATTAGAATGATGAGACTATCACTCATCTAGATGAAGAGGTCATCAAGCTGAAGAAGAAAAAGTGGAAGCCGACTAGAAAGTTGAAGACCTAAACGCGGTGATTGTGTAGGAAAGAAAAGAACACTTAAGCCAGGCTAAATCCATTCATCCACAGGAATTTTGAGATGGCTGAAGAGGTTAAGGAGCTGAAGGCACAGCTTGAAAAAGAAAAGAAAGAGAATGATGAGGCCCTTCAAATAGCTCAAAACTACTGTGAAGAAATGTTCGACACTCGTAAATAGAGGGACGATGCATTGTAAAAAGCCAAGAAAGTGGATAAGTTGGTGGCAACTGCGGAGAGGCCGGTTAAAGACAAGTTCGAGCCACTTATCACCAACTATAACACCAACATACTCAAGTTTCAAGATTTGTTATAGCTTGGTAAGAGTTATCCCCGAGCACTAGCGTTGGCCTGGGAGCAGTTTATGCGGGAAGAGCAACAACATTCAGAAGGATGCGAAGTAAATCTGATAGAGCTAGCGAGCGAGATTCTAAGTCTAGCAGAAATTGAGGCGCTCAGAGCAAGTGAGCTTATTTTACACCCGGAGTTGGCTATTACTGTTCAAAAAGATCAAGTCGAAGGCTCCGACACTAGTCCTTAGGAGCTTGCTATAGGTCTCACTTCTAGGCCTCCTACTGTATCTATTGCTCTGTTTGTCCCACCGTATAACTCGAATGCACCACAAATGCAGAAAACAATCATGTTGTCTCCCATTCAAGATGGGAATTTGGACGGTACCCCCGCCTATATGGAGTCTCAATCCGGCGAAGGTGTATCGTTGACCTCACCCATATTTGAGAAGGCATACAAGACACTGGTCGATGTCGCTAATATCTCCTTTCATCTTTCCCAAATTTCAAGTCAGCCTGCGATTTCTAGTCTCCTGGAGGAGGGCACCCAATCAGAACAACAAGTGACAACGATTGATTCAACTGTCGTGACTATTTCCTGGACGACTCCAAGCATTCCAGTTGGTGACACTTTGGAACGTGGCGCGTACATGATTCATGCTTTTGCAAGAAGAGGGGCCAGGTGACCTCCAGGATACGAAAGCTGAACAACAAGTGAGCCTGCGATTTCTAGTCTCCCGGAGGAGGGCACCCAATCAGAACAACAAGTGACAACGACTGATTCAACTATCGTGACTATTTCCTGGACGACTCCAAGCATTCCAGTTGGTGACACTTTGGAACGTGGCGCGTACATGATTCATGCTTTTGCAAGAAGAGGGGCCAGGTGACCTCCAGAGTACGAAAGATGACAATGATGTTCAGATCATCGAGTTGATTGATCTTGCTCAAGGGCTTTCGATGAACGAACTTCTTGAACAACAGCTCAAGTCCATTGTAAATATTAAGCAAGAGCCGACTGACTTCTTCCCTCCTCCTCTATCCATCACTTTGCCTGGAGAGACCATTTTCACTCCTGTCACTCTACCTATGGCTAGAGCCACTCAAAGTGGGCCTACAATTTCATTGCTTAACTCGTCTTTGAAGGGTAAAGGTAGTGGAAGAAGGATAAGGAAGAAACCGGAGCGGTCCAGTGCGCCATCTTCTGCGGAGGAGAAGAAGAAGAAATCTAGGTAGTGATCATGTATCTCCTTTATGTTTTTGGTTTTATAACCGTAAGACCTGTTTTGCATTTGTTTTCAGGTCGGCTTTGTGCATGTTTGGCCCTTTTTTTATTTTCAGTTTAGGTGTCAATACCACTTGTACTTTTCTTCCAAGTCTTATTTCGACTGTAAATAATAAATACTTTTTGTTTCTTTCAAGTCTTGTGTGAATTTTTTTAAGTATTTAAGAAATGTGCTTTATATTTCATGCGATTGCGATCCACTTCTCGTCATCGTCGGACTAAATCATTAGTCCATTTAATTGTTTAGGCGAATAGAGAACGACCGTTAATACATCTACCTGCACATGACCATGCTCGACTCCGGAACTTGGTTAATTCCATTGGCTTGGAAAGTTGAATTAAACATTCCTTTTCGAGAATATTTTAAGTGCAATCGCGCCCAACTCTAGGCATCAATCGAAGCGATTTATCTTTAAACAATAATTCGAGCATCTTACTCTAGGATATATGCTTTGACCACACCAAACTCTAGGTGTTGGTTGGAGTTAACTGCCTAAGATAGTGGTTTGGACATCCCTATCCAGGATGTTTACTCGTGATCACGCCTACTCTGGGAATCGATTGATGTTTGTAAAGGATCCCTCTATCTCCAGGCGCAAACCTTTCATCTTGCCTACTCCGGGCAAGGTGTGGATGCTCCACAAACTCTGGGCATGAGTTGTAGAGGCGAGCTGTCTCGTCCAGCCTTTGAATGTTTATACTCCTACCCCAAGTCATGGGTTAGAGGAGTTGTTTAACATCTATCTCCAGACACCAAGTGTGGCGGAGCTTCATGCGTCCGATTTTGGACTGCGAAAGCTTAGTTGGCACCTGTCTCTGGTACCTGCACTCCTTCATTTTGCATATGCAAGTTTAATTAAATATAACACTGTTCACAGTGTAGTGTCAAGCATATACAAATTTATGACCTCGGGAAGTCATTTCTTTTATAAGCACCAGTAATGACAGATTATGTCTAGTTACACAGCTTTGATTAAATATGTACAAATTTACACTCAAGTGAAATAGCTTCACAAGTGTTTGCTATTACACGCCTACAGGAGTGAGAGCCCATCCACCATTGCTAACTTGAATATGCCATCTCCAAGATTTTGCTCAATTCCGTATGGACCTTTCCAACTCGGGCCCAAGTTACCAGGACTAGGGAAAATTCGTTTAAGAATAGATCGCCAAGCTCAAAGATCCGAGTTTTGACCTTGGTGTTATAGTATCGGGCGACTCAGTTCTGGTGTGCGGCCGCTCTCAAATCAACTTCATCACGCTTCTCATTGATCATACCGAGAGACTCTAGTAGGAGTTCCTCATTTGTTCATGGGTTATAATGAGTCACTTAATGAGAAGGTACTTCAAGTTCAACAGGGATCATGGCCTTTGATCCATAAGCCAGGGCGAATGGAGAGTGGCCTATCGTGGACTTGTGGATCGTTCGATAAGCCCAAAGCGCTAATGGAAGTTCATCGACCCACTTGCCTTTGGCCTTCTCCAATCACTTCTTAAGAATGGACATTATAATCTTGTTTACTACTTCAACCTGCCCATTCGCATTGGGGTGTGCCACTGCTGCAAATCTCTTCTCGATGTGGTGTCTACGGAAAAAATCCTTAAACTTGGCTCTATCGAATTAGGTCCCATTATTAGAAATGATCGCTTGTGGAACCCCAAAACGATAGATGATGTTTCTGACCATAAAGTTAATTCTTTGCGGTAATTATGGCCAACGGTTCTGCCTCAGCCCATTTAGTGAAGTAATCAACAGCGATGATGGCATGCTATGCACCACCTTTAGATTTCGGCAGCACACCAATGAAATCCATTACCCAGACTGCAAATGGAAAGAGACTGAACATTTGCGTAATCTCCGTTGGCGGGGTTTTGGAATCTAAGCGAATTTCTGGCACTTATCACACTTTTTGTGTAGTCAATTGCGTCTCGGTTGACAGTTGGCCAGAAATACCCATAGTGAAGGATCTTCTTCGCTAGCGTTTGCCCTCCGGTGTGGTTATTATAGGCTCCTTCATGTACTTCTCTCTAGACTTGCTTGGCCTTATCGTTGGTGACACACTGATGCATGGGAAAAAGAGAAACCTTTCCTATAAAGTACTCCCTCTTGCATGATGAATCTTGATGCTTTATGAAGGAGTTGACATCATTCGTTATTTTTATCTAGAAGGATTCTTCTCTGTAAGTAATTCTTTATCGGAGTAATTCATGACTCCTTCTCACATTCAGCCTCCAAGATCCAATTGACATCCATTTGGTCGATGCTCGGAGTCGATATCAGTTCCATCGGGTCAAGGCCTCATATTCTGCTTCATTGTTTGTCGTAGGAAAGTCGAGTTTCAGGGCATAGAATCTTCAGGAGTCATCAGCACAACTCCAACAGTCGAGCAACATTTGTTAGATGCACACAACATCTTCCATCTGGCATTTTATTCTCTACTACTCTCCAAGTATCATCTCGTGCATGTATTCCGTAGTAAAGTCTACCAAAACTTGAACTTAGATCGCTCTCCGAGGGTGAAAGTTTATGCCATACTGGCTCAATTCAATGTTCCATTTCAATAGACTTTCAGAGGTCTTAGGACAGTGTAGGACCTGTCTCAAAGGCTGGTTGGTCAGAACTTTAATCAAATGAGCTTGAAAGTAGGGAAGAAGTTCATTGAAGCGATTAATAGGCAATATGCATGCTTTTCTAACTTCGGGTAATTTCTTTCTACTCTTATCAACCGCTTACTGATGTAGTACACCGGTCTCTGGATTCGGGGCTCCTCACGTACGAGTGCAATGCTTAAAGCGTGCGCCGACACTACCAGATAAATAAACAAGTCCTCATTATGTAGTGGGTTCGACAGAATAGGGTCTCTCCAAGTGATCCACCAGAGCCTGGAATGCATCTATACACTCTTGCATCCAAGCGAAATTCATCTTTCCCTTCTCGATCACATTAAAGAAAGGGATGCATTTGTCAGTTGCTTTGGAGATGAATCGACTCAGGGCTGCGAACTTCCCACTCAAGCTCTGAATGTCTTTGAAAGTTTTCGGTGCTTTGATGTTCCTCAGTGCTTCAATCTTCTTTGGACTGGCTTCGATTCTGTGAAAGTTCATGATGAAGCCTAAGAATTTCCTTGATGCAACACCGAATAAGCATTTCAAAGGGTTGAGCTTCATCCCATACTTTCGAAGAACGCTGAACATCTCTACAAATCATCAATGTGGTTCCTCGACTGCCGTGACTTCATGAGCATGTTGTCCACATAAACCTCTATCGAGCGTTCGATCTGATCTTTAAACATCTTGTTCACCAACCTTCGATAGGTCACTCGGCACTCTTCAATCCAAAGGGCATGATAAGATAGCAGTATAGTCCCAGCTCAGTTATAAATCTGTTTTGTTCCTGGTCTCGGACGTGCATCAAAATTTGATTTTATCTAGAGTATGCATCCATGAACGATAATGATTCATGTCCGACCGTTGAGTCTACCAGTTGATCAATCCTCGAGAGCAGGAAGCTGTTCTTCGGGCATGCCTTATTCTGGTCAGAATAGTCGATGCATGTCCTCCACTTTCTGTTAGACTTTTCACCAAGACTAGATTAGATACCCACTCTAGATATAAGGTGTCGCAGATGAAGTCGTTGTCTTTCAACTTCTCCACTTCTTCTTTGAGTGCATCAGATCTCTCCGAACCTAGGTGTGTTGTTTTTGCATCACAAGAAAGCATTTAGGATTTACATTTAATGCATGGCTTGCTATCTCCGATGATATTCCACTCATGTCTGAGTGAGTCTAGATGAATACATCCAGATTCATCGGAGAAAACCAACTAACAATTTCATCATTTTCACGCCAAGCTGCGATCTGATCTTCAGGACCTATGTAGGATCATCCTGGCCGATCGGGATGTTGATTGTCAACTTAGCTGGAGCTGTCCTTCCATCCTCCAGATCTTTCTGCAGATCCATTCCTTTATGGACCCGACTGTGCTGGCTGAGCTAGAGCTCAGGTGGTGGTTGCTATGCATCTAGAGCCTTGATGTAGAGAGTCCTCTCCATAACCTTTCCTTTCTCTCTTCATCTCCCCTCTTTCAACTCAGTGACATAACATTTGCTGCCAAGCCCTTAACCTCCTTGAAAAATTCCCTCACCATTCTCGATTGGGAACTTCATTGTTAAGCAAGATGGAGCAATGGACGCTCTAAATTCAACAAGGGCAGGTCATCCCAAAAAAGCATTATAAGCAGAGTAAATGTCCAACACAACAAAAGGCATGACCCACACTCTCTTGGATCGCCCTCTTCAAGTACCACCAGTAGATCCATACATCTACTAGCCCAGTAGCCATCCCATTAAATCTTTGGATCCAAGATTTACACGGCTTTAAGTCCTTGGCCTTCAGAAGCATCTGGTCGTAGGCTCTATTGAATAGAATGTTGATCGAACTCCCACAGTAAACTAACACCTTCCTTACAACAGCAGGGCCAATCATGGTCGATATCACAAGCGGATCAGTCGTCGGGGCTTCCACCCCATCAGCATCTCTGTTTTGAAATACCTTGTCATCTGTCATACTCTTGAGTTGTTTCACCAGAGCACCGTCTTATTTGAAAAAACAGCTCTCATTTACTACATGTTTCAATGCACCTATATATCGCTCTATCTTGTTCTAGCTCTTCTCAATTAGATGTGGTCCTCCAATAATGGTATTGATCACCAATCGCTTCTCAAGCTGCCTGGGCTCATCAACACTAGGCCCGGCTTGCCCCTGCCGGGGGTTTGAAGTTCCTTTCCTGCCGTTCTGGTGGGCTTGCACAAACTATTGCAACTTATTCTTACGGATCAACTCCTCGATCACATTATGCAAATCCCACATTCGTTGGTGCCATGACCATGCGTTTCATGAAATTTGTAGAACTTGCCAGACTTCTTCTCCTTTTCAGTCGACTCCCTCGAAGCTGGCTTTCCGTGCTGCTCTTTGCCTTGAGTAACCAAGTATATATTCTCATTCAAGTTATTCAATGGAGTGTAATTGTCAAACTTCAGGATTTTCGAATGTCTCCTTGAATTTGACTTCTTATCTTTAGCTCCATTGTCATTATTGCTCTGTCCACCACTCCTATTTTCCACATTAACATCGACATTGCTGGAATTTCCTTTGGACTATTTCACAACAACATTACTTTGTATTACCTCTGCCAACTATCCAACATTGGTCTTTCCGACATTAGTACTTGCCTCCTCGAAGCACAAGAACTAATTCGTCTTTCTATAGAACATGTCCATCATCGGTAGAGGTTTCATCTTCAACCACCTCCAAAATCAGCCTCGGGATGAATCCCTCTGATCAATGCCATCAACACGATATCCTCCTAAGTGTTGCTCACTTCAGTCACTGAGGTGTTAAAACTGTGGAAGAAATCCTTCAAAGACTCTTCCGCTCCTTGGAAGAGGTTGGAAAGTGACATGACATCCTTCAAACGGGTTGTGTGCATATGGAATTGCTCAACAAACTTCCACGTCAATTGCTCAAAAGACGATATGGATCTCGACGACGGTTGGATGAACCACATCATCGCCACTCCCTTCAAGAAAATCGAGAAACAACGACATCGTACAACATTAGTTGCCTTGGCAGAATCCATATGCCAACGTACATCATCAAGTGTTGCCTCGGATCCGTCTTCCCGTTATATGACGGGATCGTTGGCATCACAAACCTCTCCTCGCATAGGATATCTTCCATGAATAGATTCCGGCTCGGGGAGGAACCCCAATCATTATTAGTCTGATGCTGGCTTTCGCTACTAAGTCTCTTTACCATTTCAGTCAAATCTGAATCGGTTGGATTTACTGAACGGCGGTAATCGTAATCTGCCCCGAGTGTTTGGCTCAACAAACACTCTCGGTTAGTCTCATGATACCTGGGTTCCCTTGACTCCGGGGGAGTTGTTCGTTCAGCAGTTCTATGTACATAGTCTCTTTGTGGCGGATCCACAGCAACCACTTGATCCCCAACATTCTGGCCATCCACAGCATGACCAGAAGCCAAATCAGCACCGTTACCCAGAAGTCGACCACTCGCACCCCAGTTAGATGGTTTGGTACCAGTCCCTCCTTTATGGATCGATATCAATCCATAGGCCTTTGTCGTAGCTCAGTCCTGTCTTCTTTTTCGACTTCCCAATCTCCTTCTTGTGCATCTTTTGCTTTCTATTCCTCTGCCTTTGCTCTGACGACGAGGAACTATCATATTATAAGCCAGAAGGTGTTTTTTCCCTCCTGCTTCTCCTGCGTTCATTTGTCAATTGATTCAGCAAATCCAAGCTCTACTTCATTTGCTGATTCAATTCATTACGGCTTTCCTGGAGCATGTCTTCCATTTCCTTCATCATGCAGTCCATCTTAACTCTGATGACCACATCCATGAGGTTCTGAATATTTGCAGCATCCGACAGTGCAACTTCTTCAACTAGTTGAGTGTTAACATCCTCAGCATTTTTAACAGCACGTGAAGTGGTGGATTGGTCTCTTCTAAAGGCCCTGGTAGAAAGCACTTGTGTAGATTTTCTAAAAATCTGAGTAGTTGAAAATTCAAAAAATGAAGAAAACTTAATCTATCTCTCGGATTTAGGAAATCTAATAGTAGACGATGGATCAAAACAGACTAGGAATCATGTTCTCAGTGAAAGCTCCAAAATGTTAGTACCAAAATATGGCACAAACACCCAAGAATTTAAGTAGAGAATGAAATTAAAGAAAAGTAAATGAAAATGAGTAAGAAGCAAGGCACCAAATGTTTATAGTGGTCCGGTTAAGTTGTTGTCGACGTCCACTTGTGATTTCTATTGATTATCTTGCTGTTTACAAGCACGGTTCTAATAGTTTGATACCACTCCATAGGCAGTTATAAGAAAATATGTTAAAATTGCAAACAAGTGAAAAGATCCCCGAAAATAAGCCCCTAGCCTCCTATTTATAGCTGTACGTAGGTGGAAAATGCCCCACCACATCCATCTCCATGATCTCACTATCCCATAGCAGTTGCTCTCGAGAAAATGTGGTCGGGTCAGCGAGCAGCTATGGGTCGGTACTAATCCATAGATATGGATCGGTACCGATCTGTAAGATTGACTTATGGATCGATTTTGATACTTTGTGCTATGACGACTTGTTGTTTGCTTCACGATTCCTATCTTGTTTAATGGATAGTGGCTTAGAATTTTTAGGATGGCCTTGTCTTCATCTCATGATCTTGGTTGTACTTGGTTTCTGACTTTATGGCTATCTTTTTGGGCCTTTTGCCTTGATAGATTTTAAGTTCTATTCATCAAGTCGATCTAGATACTACCTGGTCAAAGGGCTGGATAATAGCGAGTGAAGGCAGCAGACAATGGACCGACATACAACATGCCTCCCAAAAGCTGAGTGGCCCGATCGACTACCCACTCCCCAGCGGAGTCCCCTGTTAATCTTCTTCATCAAATGACTACACCTTCTAAGGTTTTCTTATCTTGTCTCGGTAGGTTTTGACCAAAGATGCCTAGCTACGCTTGCAAAAGAAAGCTTCTTCTGCATTATTCCTTTGAAAAGACTAACACAAACGACGTTGTTTATCTGATAAAAGTGCTAGTATACAACAACCACTTCATGTCAGATACTTTCATCAAATCACCTATACATAACCAATACCTGATCTCATGTCGTCTATCCCTGACCAAAACATGCTTAAAGTATAGTCGACCAACTAGTAATCATCTCAACTATACACTCTAACTGGCACTCCTACTGTAACACATAAGGCCGAGCAACACATAAACATCCCAGACAATGACCTATCATGATTTAGCGACTGAACTTTGCAATCTCAGCCATTTAGTGCATATTCCTGTAGCTATAAATAGATCAAGATAGGCATTTTCATAAGGGTTGAACAACATAAGCTCTTGTAATTTTGTTGTTATTTTCTCTTATAATAGTAGCCATTGTAAGAAGAGCAATGTAATAAGAAATTCTTCATAGTGGATGTTGATCAATGTTGATCAAACCACTTTATACTGTGTATCTTTACTAATTTTGCAAATATTGTCTCCTCATTTTCCATTTCCTTAAGATATTAGCGAGTTACCTTTACTAAAATATACTCTTAGTCATAATTTATAACATCCCATAATTTTTAACGATAAAAAATTAAAAAGAAATTAATTTACAATTTGTAGCAATGAAATATAATTTTTATAAATGTTAGAATTGGTATGAAACTTGCACCATTAAGTTTGTGGCGATTTTATGATCAATTTTCATATATGAAGTTTCTTGATTGGAGTTCAAATAAAAAGTTAGTAATGTTTGAATAATTCAAGTCGAAAATAATTATATATGTAACTAAGAAAATAAAAAGTAACTAATGGAAATTAATCAACATTAACAGTTGCTTAGGGTTTAAGAAAAGCTAACATGGAAATAAATTATTTTGGTCAGGTGAAAAGTGAAACAAATTAACAAAATAAAATGTGCGAACTAATTATCGTAATTAAACATGACCGGTTGACCCCTAACTTGGGTCGATTGACCGTTAACAATCGACTGGTCGAGATGTTAATTATGAAATCTGACGTGGCCAAATGGCCCAAATTTAAAATAATTTAATCTAACGGCTTGCACTGATTCGAACCCCTATAGATACGGGCCTAGCCTCTTAATTTTCTTCTCATATTTCCTAAAGCACGGTGAAGCTCTGCCATTTCCTCTTCTCCACAAAATTCTTAATTCCTATAAATAGTTATAGTTTATACATATATATAAGCGGATAATAGTAGAGGATGATTGAGAAGGAGAATAGGATCAAAACAAACTATCAAGCCATGATAAATTATAAATCCGGGTCTAGAATTTAAATTAAATTCAAATATCTCCTTTGATCTAGATTTCTGATAACATATGTATGCTTGTGGTGTATGCATTCAAATAGGGACAAAATGGAGTCAAATTGAATAATAGAGATCAGATCTGAAGATTCGAAAAGTTGAAAAGGTGAGTGGAAAATTATATATTTTTATATAATATTGGTTTTATATCATTGTGAATCTATTCTTATATGCCTAAAATGTAAATTGGAGTTGTAGGCTAAAATTGTATATGTGAATGAATTTATAAACCCTACTTACACACTCTGCAATTAATAACTTGAATTATATATTACATGTATGTGAATCTGGAAAATGTTGGGTAGTGGTCCCTGAATTTAGTATTGGGTATTAGTAGTCCATAGAAAATTATGTTATCGTTTCAGATCTATAGAATGAAATGACTTTTGCAACTTAAAATGTAGGTTAAGTTATTAAAATAAATTATTGGGATTTAAGTAGTATTTTAATTCATTGGAATATAGGGTGTTACAATGTGAATTTTTATATATTATCAAGTTCATATTTATAAATAAAAATGTATCATTTGAAATAACAAGGAATACGTCTAAAAGAAAGAGATGTATAAAACAGGGATATTTACTGTATTTTGTACTGTCTATTTTAGTAACTATGAAAAGGATAATTCCTTGTAATTTCAAACGTAACATAAATTCTCCTTTTGGATAAGATATAGAAAATTACAATGTTAACCTTTCTGTTTGGAAGAGACATAATTCCAATGCATTAAATGCAGAAATTCCTAGGGATTAATTGAAGAATTATAAATGTGATAATAATAATGGTCTAAGAGAAGAATTAATATATATGTAATATAAGCAAGTCATAAATTAAATAAAAACGACGAAAAAGTAGGCAAGTAATAATTTAAAATAAAAGGGTATAAGAAGTCCTTTAATCAAGGAAAGAAAATAAAGGTTAAAAAGGAATTAGAGATAGAAAATTTAATATAGAGAAAGTGGAAGTAAATGAGAAAAGATATTTAGATCTTTTGAATGAAAGCGGTAAATGAAGTTAAATTAAATAGGATGTAAATGCATGAAAAAGTAAGGAAATGTTGATTACAATGAACAGTGGAGGCATAATAATCAAACAAGAAATGTATATATATAGACACATACATATGTACACACACACACATATACACATTGCGTCAGTTATTTATAATGGGTGTGAGTTATTAAAGTTAGTAAATAACTTAAATGGATAAGAATGACATAATCATTAGAATGGGTTGGAATGCGAGGTCTGTAGTGTTACACAATAGAAATCTTCCCACCGTAAGGGGCTATTGGCAGTTGTGTATACATTATACTAATGTGGGACATATCCAACTGTAGGATCCATGGAATTATATATGCTTGCGTATAGGTGAAAACAATACCTCAGTAGAATCTGGTTCATTCTTTTAGGAGGGGTATCACCTTGATTGCATTAGGAAATTTAAATGAGACGGTGAGCAAAGATCGATGCTATGTCAGTTTGTTGGTACCATATTAGGGAGTAGGAGCTGTACATAGATTGTGAACGTCATAAGTCCTGGGCAATCAATAAAAAAGACGAGGGTTACTCCTAACGGGCTATACCTCCTATTAGTGTAGGTCACGTTTGGGTCATGCACCGCCACGGTTGTTTGTTAGGAGATAAGGCTAGGTAACCCTTAAGAGAGGTCTTTCAAAATGAATGGGGTAGTCCATGGAGCTGAGTCCACAATAGTCAGTGGATCCGAGTCCACAATATTTCAAGGAGTTGAGTCCTCTATAGTCCATGGAGCTCAGTTTACTATAGTCCAAGGAGAGCTATAATTTGTGGAGTTAAGTCCACAATAGGAAGCTAACAAGTAGAAAATCCCCAAGGCGAGATAGAATACGGCTAAACTATTGTGACGCCATTAGTAGGCACTACGAGGAGTTCCTTGATATACATGACAACGAGGACATGATACTACATTGATGATGGATCCCGATGAGGTTTTGGGTTATGGATACTAGCAAGGATAGTATCTTGGTCCAAAGGGGGACTATGGTACTTATATATATACACATATACATATGTAGTTATGGTCTACTTTGGGTAGATGTGGTGTATCGTACGCGTACATGGAGCCAAGACGACTAAGTAAAAATAAAAAGACATAACATATGATGGAAAGCAATTAACAAAAACTAGCGTTATGTGTAAAATGTATAATTTACCAATCACCAAAATGTCGTTTTGATCCCCTCTCATTACAACTCATAGGATAGCTTTAGAGGGACAGGTACTGGAGCAAGGTGGGAACATCGGAAGGATGGGTTTCTTTAAGCATGTTCGGCACTGACAAGGGCACTAGTAATTGGAAGTGTCAATCTTGATCAATACCATTTGATTTATTATACTTTCCATAGTGCTCTGATAAGCAATTATTTTTTATTTGCAGGATACTAAACCAACGATTTGTACTTTGGTGGACTTGGGTTTTCGATTTAGTGAAAATTTAGACCCAATGGGGTGCAGGTTATCACATTTGGTATTAGAGCTTTTGTTAATCGATCTTAAAAGTTAGGAAACGTTGAGTGAACGTATTTGTATTTACTTATAAATATAAATATATTATATGCCAAATCCTATGAATTCCAACTATAGAGTAGTTGCAACTAAATTTTGAAAAGATGGACAAGTTGATTATGAGTCAGAGCAGTGAAGGAAGTTGAAGATGTATACCTACCCACGATTACCCCATGTGAAATTAGTCGAATGGAAAGGCGCTGACTTATGAAGAGCCTCAATGCAACATATGGAAAGTCCCTGAAGCTGGATGGTACGTGACTCCCTAGTTGGGCCCGAATAGCCCAACACTTGTAGATCCATGTAGGATTGCCGATTGATGATGTACTTTAGGTTCAGATTAGGGAAAGTAAGAGTCTATATGTTGTAGATACCCGGAAGAAATAAGTTCCCAAAAGAAGGTGTGTAACAGTCACTCCAAGATAATAGGTGGATTTTTATATTTTGGAAGAAGATAAGTCAATAAGAAGTTGGAAGAAGAAAAGTCCTAAAGAAGGGACAAATAATAATCCACTTTGAGCCCGACCCCATATGAAAGAATTTAGTATAAAAGTTGAAATAATTTTAATATAAAATTTGATAAACTACGCAAATAATGTATTTGAAATGATTTTCAAAGGAATTATCTAAAGGTAGAAAAGCACTATTTTTGAAAAAAGTAATATTAAATTTTCAAAAAAATAAATATCTATATTTTATTTAAATAAAAAGTTTTATTTGAAATTAAAATTAGTTATTGGAAATTTAAGTAAATGGGGTTTTAGTAAAAAGTTATTTCTTTTGAAAAAATAGTAGAGCATGTATAGCTCGTTGATTTTTTTGAGGTGAAAGAAAATTTTAAGTTGTGAAATTCTTTTTAGGGATGGATAAGAAGTGGTACTAGTTGAAATGGGGTAAAAAGAAGAGGAAAGAAGAAAAAAACCCAAAAACAAAGCAGTAGGCGAATGCACTGTGATGGTTTAATAAAGTGGACAATTATATAGCAGTGACATTATGAAATATAAATAGAAATATTATTTGAAATTTATATAAATTAATGTTAGTAATTAGAAATAAAGTTAGGAGATTATATCCAAAATAATGTTAGTAATCTAATTAGAAGCAACATAGGAAATTAAAGGTAAAACAAAAGAAAATGGATATTTTCTATAGTTGTGCATATTGATGGCATGTACTCTTAAAAAGTCCCCTTCGTATGCTATTAGAAGCTCCGCTAAGGTTAGAGCTGGAGATATAATAAGTAAAAAGGAAAATAATAAGATGGAAGTGTTCTTGTCTACTTCAGTTTTTATTGTTTAAAATTGTGAAAGATGTTTTGAAAATATTGTAACGAGTATTTTTTTTAAAATGGTTTGGTATAAGAATTAAGTTTTTAAAAGAAAAAATTAATAAATGGTTTAAGTTAAAAATCCCTGTTTTAAGAAGCAAAAATCTTTGTTATTGAAAAAGGGCATTAAAAAGAAAAGGTTGATTTGAAGAAAAAGGAAGGAAACTTTTAAAATTTGATTGTAGTTTTAAACGTTAAGGCACTAAGCTATTTTTGAATTTAATAAAGATTTTCTAAGTTTGTACTTTTAAAGATAAAAGTTTTGGGATTAAGTGCTTCAAAAAAGTTTTGGGTCTTAATTTTTGAAAAAAAGGTGGTGATAGTCAAACTAAAATTTTAATGTGGAGTAGATAGGAACCTTGGTAAGATGGGGGTAAGTGATAAGCCTATGAAGAGGATAGCGATGATTGATCATAGAGTAGCAATAAAGAATCCCCATAAAGTATAAGGAATGTTGGTGAGAACCTAGGAATATTTTATTGGACATGTGTGCAGGCCATAAGAAGAATCCACAAAGGAATGATAAATGGTATCAAAGTATACTCCTGCGAGTTCTAAAACAAGCTAGCAAGAAAGGTCAAGGATAAAAAAAGTAAATACCGAAAATTGAGAATATTATCAAGAGATTTAGATTAAAAAAATAGCTGCAGAGGGTAATAAGATGGCAAACACACAAAGTGGACGTTGGTTTTCTCAAGGTTAAGGAAGGCAAGATAGGTGGCAGAAAAGTTATTCCAATAAGTCAATTTGCCAATGAGTTATTCTTAATGTGCATAATTTATATTTCTTATCACTAAAGTGTGAGGATGCACATTTTATCTCATAACTGGCTGTGATAATAGAAGTGATGGATGTACATTAATTATTAGAAGCCAAAACGAAGTAAAGATACATGAGTTACAATGGAATGACAAGTTAGAAAGATCTATTTAATTTTAATATAGTGACGAGACCACAACATTATTAATGTTAGTTGATGTTGAAGGGCAGCTTCCAGCAATTGTTTCTTTTATGTTTTGGTTGTAAGCATTAGTTTTTTCTGTTATATATAACGTATACAATATCATGGCAAATGTTCCTTTTGAAAATTGGTTTTCTGGATGGACCGCTATATTAATTGGAAAATTGTGGAAGTAAGAAAATATCATGCAGACACTTAACAATGCAAAATAAATAAATAAAAGGCTGGAAGTTTATAAAATAAATTAGGAAGTTTATTAACTACTAAAAGTAAAGTAATTTTAAGTCCTAAAAGCCTTAAAGTTTTATGAAGATAAATTTACAAGCGAAGGATATGGGAGTTTGTTGCAAAGCCACGAGTTAGTGTCCATGTGCCTTAAAAGCTGAAATTTATAAATGAACTCGTGTGCTGGTTGTTATTTAAAATTAAAAGAAATTTTTTGAAATTTATGTTTATCGTGTAATAGAATAAAATAGAATCCATTATGGACGTTAAACTATTGGCTAAACCCCGACTGCTTATAATGTGGCATGAATTGTTTTGAAAGAAAAAAATAATAATATATTTTGAGAATTTTTGTTCAAAATCCTTTGATAAAAAAATGCTTTTATTAATTTTTTGTAAAAGAATGAATCTTTGAAGATTTTCCAACCATTTCAAAAATTTAACTTCAAGAGGGTTTTGAACCAAAAAAGGAAAAATTTCTGATTTTGAAATGCCACTATATAGCATAAGGAAGAAGTCGATGGATTAGGAAGTATGAATTTTACTATGCAACATAAATGACAATAAAATAAGATATAGTTGGTGATAAGAATAAAAGTTGTTGTAGTTATGGAATCTCTTTCTCCATTCCTTGTCGATAGGTGAACCAAACTTGTTTTAAAATAATCCTGTTCTAAAAATTTAAAGATTTAAAATAAAATTTACGTATATGGACTGTACTTGGAAAAATAAAAGGATTGGGGGCAAAAGAGAAAGTTCTAAGGTACAGTGGAAAAGAGTACATAAAATAAGGATGGAAATATGGAATTCTACATCTAAACCCTTTTCCGACATAAGAATATAGGTTTAGAAAACCAGATTTTCAAAACTTTGGATGATAGTAATGGTGTGTTAGGATTTTGCATGGTAGGGATTAGATGTAAAATTGGTTGAACTATACTTTTATTCATAGAAATGTGGGTAAATTTGGATGCAAAAACAAAATTTTTGATTTCAAAGTTTGCATACATATAGAATTGCCAATATATATAGGTTGCTTTCACCATATTTTCAAAATTGTTTTAAAGAATATATTCATATAGGAGGCACCAGTTAGAAATATTATGTATACATTTCATATGTTGTGATACACCATGCGCTTGTACACTATCGCTTGAAAAAATGGTTGCACACTAATTGATTGGTTAGTTTAAAATGATTGAGCGTTATGTTATGTGATTCTGCCCTTAAGGAATTTCGGGGACGAAATTCTTTTAAAGGGAGAATGTAACACCCCGTAATTTTTAATGATGATAAAGTAAAAAGGAATTAATTAAAAATTAGTAACAATGAAAATAGATTTTTTTATAAACTTCAAAATTTGGCTATGAAACTTGCACTGTTAGGTTCGGGGCAATTTTCATATGTACAGTTTTTTGTTCGGAGTTCAAACGAAAAAGTTATTAACATTTGAATAATTCGAATCAGATATAATTAAATATATAATTAAAGAAATAAAAAATAATTAACGAAAAATAATTAACGTTAATCGTTTCTTAGGGTTTAAGAAAAGTTAATGTGGAAACAAATTATCTCTGTTAGGTGGAAAATCAAATAAATTAATAAAATAAAACGTGCAAACTAATTACTGTAATTTAAACACAACCTGTCGACCTCTAACTTAGGTCAGTCGACCACTAACGGTCGACCGGTCGAGACGTTAGTTATGAAATTCAACATGGTCAAATGGCCAATGTTTAAAATCGTTTAATATAATGGCTGACCTTGATTCGAACCCCTCTAAATGCAGGCTTAACCTCTTACTTTTCGTCTTATATTTTCTGAAGCACGGTGAAGCTCTGCCATTTTCTCTTCTCTGTAAAATTCTCAATTCCTAAAATAATTATAGTTTATACGTATATACAAGTGGAGAATAATAGAGGATGATTGAGAAGAAGAATAGGGGCGAATAAAACCATCAAGCCAAGGTAAATTACAAATCCAAATCTAGAATTTAAATTAAATCCATAACTCTCCTCTGATCTAGATTTTTGATCAGTATATGTATGCTTGCGGTGTATGTATCCAGTAGGGATAAAAGGGAGTCAAATTGAATAACATGGATTAGATTTGAAGACTTAAAAAGCTAAAAAGGTGAGTGAGAAATTATATATTTTTTTATATAATATTGGATTTATATCATTGTGAATCTATTCCCGTATGCCTAAAATGTAAATCAGAGTTGTAGACTAGAATAGTATGCATGAATGAATTTATGAACTCTGCCTACATATTCTGTAATTGATAACATGAATTATATATTGCATGTATATGAATCTAGAAAATGTTGGGTAGTAGTCCCTGAATTTAGTATTGGGTGTTAGTAGTCCCTGAAACTTATAAAATTATGTGATAGTTCCAGATTTGTAAAATTAAATGACTTTTGCAAGTGAAAATGTAGGTTAAGTTATCAAAATAAATCGTGGGGATTCATATAGTATTTTAATTCATTGGAATATATGGTGTTGCAATGTGAATTTCTATGGATTATCAAGTTCATATTTATAAACAAAAGTGCATCGTTTGAAATAACAAGGAATACGTCTAAAAGAAAGAGATGTTTAAAATTAGAGATATTTACCGTATTTTGTACCATCTATTTCAATAACTATGAAAAAAATAATTCCTTGTAATTCCAAAGGTAGGTCAAATTCCCCATTTGGATAAAATATAGAAATTTACAATGCTAACCTTTACATTTAGGAGAGACATAATTCCAATGCATTAAAATGCAGAAATCCCTAAGGATTATTTAAAAAATTATAAATGTGAAAATAATAACGATCTAAGAGAAGATTAATCTATATGCAATATAAGCAAGATAAAAATTAAGTAAAAATGATGAAAATGTAGGCAAGTAATAATTTAAAATAAAAAGGTATGCGAAGTCCTCTAAACAAGGGAAGGAAATAAAGGTTAAAAAGAAATAGAGACAGAAAATTCAATATAGAGAAAAGGGAAGTAAATGGGTAAGGATATTTAGATATTTTAGATGAAAGCGGTTAATGACCTTAAATTAAATAGGATGTAAACGCAATGAAAAAGTAAAGAAATGTTATTAACAGCGAACAGTGGGGTTGTAATAATCAAACAAGTACAAATGAATACACATACACATATACACATAACCTCAGTTATGTGTTTATGACGGGTGTGAATTATTAAAGTTAGTAAATAACTTAAATGGACAAGAATGACATGGTCATTAGAATGGGTTGCAATGCGAGGTCAGTAGTGTTACACAACAGAAGTTAGACAATCACAAGGGGCTAGCAACAATTGTGTATACGTTATATTGACGTAGGACATATCCAACTGTAGGACCCATGGAGTTATATACACTTGCGTATAGGTGAAAGGAGAACCCTAATAGGGTCTGCTTTAATCTTTTAGGCGGGGTATTGCTTTGATTATGTTAGGCAATTTAAATTGGACGGGGAGCAAAGATTGGCGCTATGTCTGTGTGTTGGTGCCATATTAGGGAGTAGGAGCTGTGCATAGGTCGTGAACATCATCGGTCCTGACTGTTCAACGGAAAAGACGAGGGTTACACCTAACGGGCCATACCTCCTACTACAGTCATGCACCGCTACTTTTGTTAGTTAGTTTGTTTGTTAGGAGGCAAGACTATATAACCCTCAAGAAAGGTCTTTCAAAATGAATGGGGTAGTTTATGGAGTTAAGGTCCACAATAATCCATGGAGTGAGTCCTCTATAGTCCGTGGAGCTGAGTCCTCTATAGTCCATGAAGCCGAGTCCACTATAGTCCAAGGAGCTGAGTCCACAATAAGAAGTAGACAAGTAAAAAATCTCCAAGGCGAGATAGAATACAGCTAAACCATTATGACGCCGTTATTAGGCACTGCGAGGAATTCCTTGATATGCACGACAACAAGGATGTGATACTGCGTTGATGATGGATCCAGATAAGGTGCTGGGTTACTGATACTTGCGGGGTAGTATCTTAGTCCAAAGGGGGACTGTGGTACTTATACACACACAAATCTGTATTATGATCTACTTTAGGTAGATAGGGTGTATCGTACGCATACGTGGAGTCAAAACGACTAAGTTAAAATAACAAGACATAACATGTGATGGAAGACAATTGGCATAAACTAGTGTTATATGTAAAATGTATAATTTACCAGTCACCAGAACGTTGTTTTGATCCCCTCTTCATTACAACCGACATGATACCTTTAGAGGGACAAGTACAGGTGCAAGACGGGAATAGTGGAAGGATAGGTTTTCTTATGCATACTCGGCATTGACAATGACACTAGTTATTGGAAGTGTCAATCTTGGTCAGTATTATTTGATTTATTATACTTTACTATTCCACTATGAGTTATATTGATAGTGCTCTAATATGCATTTATTTCTTTAATTGCAAGCTACCAAACCAACGATCCGTACATTGTGGACTTCAGTTTTCGATTTAGCGAAAATTCAGGCCCACTGGGGTGTAGGTTGTCACATAATTCCTAAGTTGGCTAAATTTTGAATCAATAGTTACGTACTCTGGTCTCATTGGATGTACCAACATCCCTTCTTGAAATGTCTTAACCGGGAATATTTAAAATAATATGTTATTTTATATAATGATTTCAACTCCTTGTAGTTAGCATCATATAACATTTCACTTAAGGATTTTCTTTTAATATACATTAAATTACTTAATTAATTATATCATTATACAATAAAGTATATAATTGAAATCAAATACCTAAATTATTAATAAGATTGGTTATAGCATAAGCTATATGTAACAAATTACATAGTTGCCCATAGGGTATACCATTAAGTCTCTCAATCTCCCTCTTGCACTTGGAATCAATTATGGAATCTTAATCCCATTAATTTGATCAATTGACTAAGAAAAAATCAAGTTAGTCTCTTAGTGAACGGAAATGCTATACGTTTTGATTATCTGCTATATCAACCAATCCCTTCGACGCTGATAAACTGTCTTTTTCATGTGGAACTTTTCGTTC
This sequence comes from Allium fistulosum, assembly GCA_030737815.1. Lineage (NCBI taxonomy): Eukaryota > Viridiplantae > Streptophyta > Magnoliopsida > Asparagales > Amaryllidaceae > Allium > Allium fistulosum. The sequence continues at coordinate 344,277,369 of CM060904.1, forward strand.
TCAACTTCTAGTGATCTCTAGGTTCTTTCGTTATTTGTATCAGGACATTGTTATCATACAATGTTATGGGATTCTTAATATCTGAAATCTCCCTTAAGTTAGTCAAAAATTTATTCATATATATATATGTATGTATGTATGTTGTGTGTGTATATATGTATTTGTGTATATAAACACACACATTGCTTTTATTGTTGCGCTTATTCATGGCGATGTACACAGCCTATTGGTTGAGCTAGCTACAACCTCTTGTTTGTTACATTTGCAACTTAAAGCTTCTTAAATAAGGTGGAACATGAATTTAGAACCTGCACTATGCTCAAAATCACTTATGAAGTTTTAGTCCGTACACTCCTTCATAAGGACTTCGTTGTTTCTATAAATAATTCTTTAGTATTTCATAAATACTCAAGAACACTCTTAACTACTATTTCATGACTTTAATTTGAATTTGATACTCGCTTAATATATCAAATACATAAGTGAAATGCGATGTAGACAATACAGTATGTATGATAATCTCTATTGCAAATGATTTAGGAATTTATCTTATATACTCCATATTAAACATTTTAATATGGTGTTTGTGTATATCATTTGGGGCATTCCCAACATCCTTTTATATTGATTATAAAAGACGTCATTTCAAATCCTATATCGAGAATCAAAATACTAAATCAGAACCGATTTTAACATAGACACTACATTAACAATCAACAGTATATTGTTTACTTATAGTTTAAAAATTTGCTAGTACCTTTTAATGTTCTTTCTTACAGACACACACTTCCTTCGCATTTTTACTAAAAATCAAGCGGTTTGATTTCTCTATCAAAATATTTGCTCAATTCTGATGATTGTTGAATAATACTTTTGTATATGTTTTTGGATCCTATCTGAAACCCACAAATTCAAGATCGCTCTAACTACCTTCAGAACACTTTAGTTGTTATATGCAAACAACTTAATTCTAAATCATTATTGGAATTTTTGTTTCAACATATATGCACCAAACTCAAAGTCAAACCAGGCGATAATTGTTATCCAGCCTTTTGGCAAGGCCGTGACACCAACCACTTGACTAGAAACCAAAGACAGTTCGTCTAGAAAATCAGCTATACGCAGGTTCACTATGGATATCGACGAATTTTGTCCGAGTCCAGATTGAGCTATAATTGGTAAGGCACGATAGGCAAAGTCAAGAGAGCCAACGTTCCAAGTTTCAAGTAAATCCGAGTTCATATGCTCAAGTTATGATCGATTCAATCTAGAGGAAACGGCCCAGCCTTCGTATCCATCACCATGGTTGATTTCGTATCCACCAAAGGTACACTCGGTTCGCATCGATCATGTTCGCATCGACCAGTTAATAGCAGCTCGTATCGATCAGTTTGGCAGTGTTCGAATCTATCGAATTCGTATCGATGGACTTCGTGTCCATCAACAGGTGTTGTGCCTCGTAACGATTGGCCAATGTCTGCTTCGCATCCATCATAGAAGCCTTACTTCGTATCCATCGAAAAGCTACAGTTCGCATCGATTGGCTTCGTATCCATTGAGAAGCTACGTGGTTCGTATCCATCAAGGAAAGGCCTGTTCGTAACCATCGACCATCAGTAGTTCGTGTCCATCAATGACTGCTGTTCGAATCCATGAGTGAGGTTTTATTCGAATCCATCAAGCCAGCGAACCTGGGTGACGTGTCATCCCTCAATACAAACAAGGCGAGATTTATGGAGTCGATACGGTCAACTCGGAGTAAAGACCGGATCGAGGCGAAGTGTGCGCGCCACATCATCTCAGAAACACGTGCAACCATCGATGCGAGGGCATCGATTCGAAGCTATGGAGTCGAACCAAACAGCCACCGAAATAGTCCATTTCGTATCGACTATTTCTCGCAATCCACTGATCCAAATTCAATGAAATTTGGACAGGAGCTAACTGGCAACCTAAGGAATGCCCATGCCAAGTTTCAGCTCAATCGGAGCAAATCTTGATCGATTCGAGCAAGGGTCGAATCGATCCCAAAGTGGGCCCGGATTTCCAAAGAGCGGGCATGTGGGCCCCCTCACGTGCCAGAACCGGTCTCCCCTCAATTTAGGTGAAATATCAGCCTCCTACACCTATAAATAGGAACCCTGGTCATTTAGAAAAGGGGATCTGGATTCTGAAGCGTCCAGACTCTGCCGGATCGAGATTTGCATCTTATTCTTACTGTTGAATCTGAATTCCAAGCTATAATTCGCTGTTGTTCGCTGTAATCACTTGTAATCATTGAAAGAGAATCAATAAAATCATCAAAACTTCATAGTGGACGTAGGCGATACGCAGAACCACTCTAAATTGCTTGTCTGCGTATTTACAATTCTGTTTATTGGAGTTTTTGTTAGATAATCTCTGTTTTACATTTACGTTCTTCATTTTATCTCTTCAAATAACTCCCGAAGAGTGTTGTGCCCATTTTTGGTACAAACAATAATTTTAGGAGAAAAACCAGATTATCTCAAGCACGTTGAATGATGAATACGTTACATTAATCTCAATAATTAAAATTTACGATGTTATTCTCATCAGTGATGCTTACTATATTCAAACAACACTGGCCCTCTTCTAGAAGGCATGTCTGCAGCAAATGGATTATCGTTTTAGGTACAATTACCAAAATCATATTTTGGTAATGTACGTGAAATCCATTCCAGGTTTGTGCATCATGCTATATTAAAGAGTCAATACTATTAATGGCTTATTGAAAATTGTGGAAAGTCTTATCTCGATATTGATACAATACTTATAGTTTATCTTTGATGTGCAAATGTTCTAATTAGACATTCCAATGATTTGCGTCTATTTTGACTTGGTTGATTTCATTTCATCTTATATAATTAATTTTATCTTTGGATTGTATCAAAATTCATTTTACTACCAATAATTTATAAAAGAAGTTCCTTCATCAAGAAGTTGGTGTTTCTTGGAACAACAACTGTTTCTCAGTGCAATGGAATAAGTATTCATAAACATTTTATAAACTGCTTCTACATATGTATAAAATTGATTTGGCTTTTTGAGGCAACCCTACCCTTAGTTGTCATTTGTTTTGAATGACTCAATTTAGTTTAAAACTAAATTCAGGGTTGCACTCTTTCACAAACCAACTATATTTTTTTTTTGTATATATTTTCCTATGTGTTTCCCAAGATCCACTTGATCAATATAGAAATATTGATATATTACTTTATAAAACTATTTTTGTGCTCATTTTAATTCTAATATCAGAGTATTTCTGTAATGGGGTATCTGAGTCTATATAAAGTAAGGTAATAGTAGTAAGACTGAGGTTAAATCTCTGTTTAATTCTTTTTAACCAATTCCCATTTATTTTTCCTACATTTAACATTTGTGTATTTGATATAACATGTGAACTAACTTTAAATTTGCAAGGTTTGCCTTTTTAAACAGATGAGCTATGAGTTGTGCATGCTTCTGTGCACCTGTGTGCACACAGCCATGTACATCTGTTCTCTGCCTACCTTAGTCTTCAGTTAGACTAATTTGTTTTAGTGAGTTCCCTAAACTAATTGATCATAATATACTAGTTTCATTCATTCATAAAATCATCAAACACATTTTAATTTGGGTTATTCCTTGTCTCATAAAATTTTGCTTCAATTCATATGTAAGTGGATTCTAATTTTTAAAACAGTCTGATGTGCATATTCTCACTATTGGTTTAAATGGGTATAAGCTTCAGGTCTATGATTACTTTACTGTTAAATTCCTGGAAATTTGCATGCTCATAAATTATAATGTAAAGCTAAACATATCTATCTTTTCCACTGAATATAGTTTCAACTCATGATACTTTTCTTTTACTAGTAATGGTTCCATCACATAATAATCCCTAAAATCATTCATTACATAATAATCAAGCTCAACATACTGCAAACATTAATTACATATAAGTCTTTAAAATAAAACATAAGGGACATTCTTCAACAAAAGCCATATTTCAGTTGTTAGCAATTTCTTCCTAGCATCACATTTCTGCTCTTTTACTTAGCTTCTTCATTACCTGCAGGCACCCCATGATCTGCCCCACCATGTAAGTGAAGCACCCATTTGATGCAAGCAACAAACAGGTCAGACTAAAGTCTGGTATGAGTAAATTCAATTGACAATACATAAGATTTATGGAGCTAATTCCATATCACCTTTGTTTCAGAAGTTAAATGTTTTACTCAGATTATTAAACCACTTTATCATGTTCACATTTTTAAGTATCCTTACAGTGAAATGAGGGAACTGCTAAATACAAGTATATGTGCTCAGATTAAATTCTTAACAGAAATCTTTATTCTAAAAATTCATAATAGCCATCATGCAAAACACACAGGCATTCCCAAACATGAACAAGCAACATCCATATCATTAAGCTAAAGTGCCAATATGAGACTGCATATCAAGACTCCCATATACTTTCAGCATTTATACATTTTGCATGTATATTCACTTCATGTTATTCAGTTCAAAAGGATCCAGTATCACATTTTATGGTTGCATTGGTGCACACTGCCTGGAACTACTTCTTACTTTCCAGTACACTATAAGCTTTTGGACATGATCATGCCATGTGCAAACTCACACCCCAACCTTGGTGCAAGCCAACCACTATGCCATACCCACTTCCCTCTTACCCAACCTGATAGAGGTGACCCATGTCCTTAGTTTAATTACTAAGTTCTCTCACACATCCCCATATTTTCTATGCAGATTTATGCCCAACACTGTTTTATCCCCAATCACTACCTACTAATAATTTCTATACATCCATCAAAACTCATTCACTTATACATATATATTCAACAATCACTTATACTTTAAAAATCAGTTCAAGTTGGTTTTATTTTAGAGATATAACTTGGTTAAAACATAGCCTAGAGCCTATACCAAGTGAAGTGCTACTCTGGTTCTCCTTATAGTCCACCCACATATTAAAGTGTATTTTCCTATTACTTCAATCTTATTTCCAGAGAACATCAAATGATAAATCAGGATTCAGCACATGGAAATTCCATTGCATCCTAACCGTCTTTTCAGTTGCAAGACATAAGCCAGAGGACCACTTCCTCTTACTGCCTTGCACCTTACTTTTTTTTATAAATTTATGCTTGATCCTAAAACATTTCCTAGGTACACAAACATCTAAATTATCATCAATTTATCCTTAAATATATCATGTATGAACAATCAATCATAGGTTAAATGACAACCAAGGAAAACAAGACACATATCTTCAGAAACAACAGAAGAGGATTAGACTAAAAAAAAATGCAAACAAAACTTTTAAACAGAATTAAAATAAATTAAAGATCAAATGGCTGCCTTCCATAGGTCTTAATGCCTTGCCAAGTGAGGGTTTACTCACCATGGTTCTTCTTCCTAAGCCTTGATTTAAGTCTGCCATTGACCTCCTAATTGCTGCCTGCCTTCTCTTTCTTTTCTATGTTTTGTTTTCTGGTTTTTCTCATGTGCACCCGTAGGAGGTGATGAGGTATATAGTGGAGTTATTACGGTTTTAAGGTTAGTTAGGTAATTTATTTTCATCAGAAACCCATCATTATTTCTGATCTCACCCAATAGCTCACCCTCTCCACTTTCCTTCCTTACCATTTTTCCCTTTTTCCTTGTCTTAACTATTTTTGGCAATTTTCTTTACACACTTTATGCATGATTCTGGCTTGGCATTTTCTGGTTTTAATTATGCATAAAACTTATGTGTCTAACCAAATGTGTGTGTTAATTAGTTATTATATTTTCTACCCATGCATGCTGCCATGTTTATTATATATATATATATATTTTAGTTTATTTAAATTAGGACTAAGACTGCCTAGGCCATTTATACATTATAATTGGGTTAATGTAGCTATACTAATAGGTCATGCAATTTTTCCTTGCTCAGGTAGTATACTAGAATAGTGTGCACGTGCACAAAGACATGCATACCTATCTACACACCATTGCTTTTCAGAGAAAAGAAAAAAAATTTGTTTTTCAACTAACTAACTTTCTTTTGCAAAGTATGTAACCTATATATATATATATAAATATACTTAAATTATGGGCTGTCACATACACCCCTCCTTTAAGAAATTGTGTCCCACAATTTAACATTTCTTAATTCAACTAAAGCATATATCAAGCAAGCACATTCAATATTGAATACTATGTTTAATTAACTGAATGCAAGCATGAATGATAAATTACCTTTAATTTAATTGTCAGTTGCTAATAGCTGAGGGTACTGGACTTTTATCTTGTCCTCAACCTCCCATGTGCAATCATTAGGGTCTAGACTCCACTGCACCTTTACCAGTTTAATAATTTTATTTTTTAATTTCTTATCTTCTTTAGCTACAATGCCCACTGGCTTCTTCTCATATACTAAATCTGGTCTAACTTCTATTGGGTTTTGTGGCTGAATCACTGAAGCTTCATCATGTACACATTTTCTCAATTGTGATACATGAAATACATTATGTATTCCATTCATTTCTTCTAGCAACCTCAACTTGTAAGCCATCTTTCCTATTCTTGCTATGATCTCATATGGCCCTATGTATCTCGGGGTTAGCTTCCCTGCCTTACCAAATCTCAACACCTTCCTCATAGGTGAAACTTTCAAGTACACATAATCTCCTACCTCAAATTCAAGTGGTTTCCTTCTTTTATCTGCATATGATTTCATTCTGTCTTGTGCTGCCTTCATTCTCTGTTTGATCAGTGTGATCTTATCATTCGTTTCTTTCACATGATCTGGTCCTAACATCACCCTATCACCTACCTCTAACCAACAAGCAGGTGACAAACAAGGCCTCCCATATAGAGCTTCATAGGGAGCCATCCCTATACTACTCTGGTAGCTGTTGTTGTAAGCAAATTCTGCTAAATGAAGGTAGTCTTCCCAATTACCACCATGGTCAAGTACACAGGCTCTAAGTAGATCCTCCAAAAATTTATTAACTACTTCTGTCTGGCCATCAGTTTGGGGATGGTAGGCTGTGCTCAAGCACAACTCAACCCCCATTGCCTGTTGAAAACTACTCCAAAACTTTGATGTGAATATGGTGTCTCTGTCACTAATGATAGTGGTAGGAACTCCATGTAGTTTTACGATTTCTTTCATGAAAATTTGTGCCAATTTTGGTGCATTTCTATCACTCTTTACTGGTATGAAGTGTGATGATTTAGTCAACCTATCTACCACCACCCAAATACTATCATTACCTCTCTTTGATCTTGGCAAACCATCAATGAAATCCATTGATATGCTTTCCCATTTCCACCTTGGAATTTCCAGAGGTTGCAACAGTCCACTGGGTCTTTGGTACTCAGCCTTGACTTGTTGGCAAGTCATGCATCTTGCCACATATTCACCCACACTCCTTTTCATTCCTTTCCACCAATAACTCCTCTTTAGATCATGATACATTTTAGTACCACCTGGATGTATGGTGTACTTAGACTTGTGATGAACATCCATGATTTTTCTTTGTAGTGCTTTTGTGCCAGGCACACACAGTCTTCCCTTGTATCTCAAAAATCCTTTTTCATCCAATTCAAACTTATCAATATTTGAACCATTCCTTAACAGTTCCTTCTTCTCTCTTAGGAATGTATCCATGTCTTGAGACTGATTCACTTCTTCCACTAAGTCTAATTTTATTGTGATGAGGCTGAGCTTGCCATAGTGCTCCATGTCCTCATCTATCACCATAATTTGCTCTTCCACACTTTGCACTTCCACATCAGATAGTGCCAATAACATTTTAAACTCCTCTATCATCAATGTAGCCAACTTGGCATGTTGCCTACTCAATGCATCTGCCACTCTATTTGCTTTTCCTGGTGTGTACATAATGTCCAAATCATAGGCAGCAAGGAATTCCACCCACCTATGTTGTCTCATGTTCAAATCTTTTTGAGAAAATAAGTACTTCAAAGCTTTGTGATCAGTATAAACCTCAAATTTTGCTCCTAATAGGTAGTGCCTCCAAAGCTTTAATGCATACACCACAGCTGCCAATTCCAAGTCATGTGTTGCATACTTGGTCTCACTTGGTTTCAATTGCCTTGATGCATAGGCTATTACTCTACCATCTTGCATAAGAACAGCCCCTATACCTGACCTACATGCATCAGTGTACACTACCATATTATCATTGCCTTCTGGGATTTTCAGCACTGGAGCTTCCATCAGTGCTTTCTTCAATTGGTTGTATGCCCCTTCACACTTCTCAGTCCATAAGAAAGGTTGGTCTTTCCTTGTTAGCTTAGTTAATGGGGTTGCTATTTTAGCAAAGTCTTTTATAAATCTTCTGTAGTATCCAGCCATGCCCATGAATGATCTTATCCCAGTAACATTGCTTGGTCTCTTCCATGCTTGCACTGCCATGACCTTACTAAGATCTACTGAAATTCCTTCTTGAGAAATTATATGGCCTAAGAATTTTATTTTATTCTTCCAGAAGGAACATTTTGCAAACTTGGCTTTAAGGCCTTGTTGCCTTAGTCTACTTAGTACCATGTGCAAATGTTTCTCATGTTCACTGGATGACTTAGAATATATTAATATATCATCAATGAAAATCAGTACAAATTTATCTAAATAGTCTCTAAAAATCTATTCATTAAATCCACAAAATAGGATGGTGCATTGGTCAAACCAAATGGCATTACTAAGTATTCATACAAGCCATACCCGGTGTTGAATGCTGTATACTTAATACTTTCTTCTTCCACTTTCATTTGATGGAAGCCAGATGCTAAGTCAAGTCTGGAAAATACCTTAGCACCATTTAATTGATCAAAAAGATCATCAATTCTAGGTAGAGGGTATTTGTTTTTGATGGTGACTGAATTTAGTTCCCTATAGTCTATGCACATTCTCAAGGAACCATCATGCTTTTTAACAAATACTACTGGTGATCCCCAGTTTGAACTACTAGGCCTAATGAAGCCTTTTTGCTCTAATTCTTCAATTTGCTTCTTCAACTCAATTAGTTCTTTAGGACCCATCCTATTTGGCTTCTTAATGACAGGGCTTGTCCCTGGTTTAAGTCTTATTTGAAATTCTACTGGTCTATTATGGGGGATGCCATTCACTTCACCAAACACATCAGTGTATTGGTTAACTATGGGTATCTTTTCTAGGCTTGGTTCAACTTCACCATTTTTCAAGTTGAACATCCTGCCCAGACCCCTAGCTTTTGTTACCTCAAACATGACCAAAATTCTTTTGCCATCATGGAGTTGTAGTGAGATTGTAGAATTTTCTAAATTAATAATAGCATGAAATCTTTTTAACCAATCCATCCCTAGTATGATATCCAACTTAGGGTAATTTAGCACATATAATTATGAAATAAAGATGTGACCACCCACACATATTTCTACTTGCATGCATTTCATGTTAGTAATACAGGAAATTCCTATGGGACTATCAATATGCAATTGTTTATCAACAAGAATACATATCAATCCCAGTTTCTGAACTATGTCATAAGAAATAAAAGAGTGGGTAGCTCCTGTGTCATAAACAACTGATATGGGTATGCTTTTAATAAATAATATACCTTCCACTTGGCTAGGTGCCTCCATTGCCCTGCCTTTCCCCTCAAGTACAGCCACCCTTGCCATTTCTGGACACTGCCTTTTCATATGTCCCTCTTTACCACAGTTGTAGCACCTAAGAATAGTTGACTTGGGTGCTTGGCATTTGGTCTTTATATGGCCTTCCTTTCCACAGTTGTAACAGATCACTTTAGGTTTCTTACTGTCAGAGCTTGCCACCTTACTTCCTTCTTTTTTCATTGCCTCTCCCTTCTTCTTCTCATATGGGTGTGCTCTATTCTTCCCTTTCTTGTTATTTCTGAAATTCTTAAATTTTTCCCTGGCATTATCATGCTGCTCAAATGATAATGTCAAGTCCATAACTTGACTAAAGGTTCTGTCTTTGTAGGGTAACATGGCTCTACTCAATCCAGCATTCAACCCCTGAATGTATCTTGCATTCCTTGAAACTTCATCTGGGATTAATACTGCTCCATACTTGGATAACCCTTCAAATTTTTGAGTGTATTCAGTGACACTCATAGATCCTTGTCTAAGTTTTATAAACTCCTCAAGTAATGAGGCTTTTGCTGATGCCGGGACAAATCTGGCTTCTAACATTTCTTTGAACTGATTCCATGTGATCTCTTGCTCTTGCCTACCTGCAATGATCACTTCCCACCAATCCAAAGCAAGGCCTTTCAGTTGTCTTGAAGCTATTTGCCTTCTTCTCTGGTCATTAACCTGCATATCTGCAAAGATCCTCTCCACTGTTCTTAGCCATGTTTGGACACCCATGACATTTTCTGTGCCATCAAAGCTACTGCCTCCTAAATGTGTATATGTTTTAAGCAATTTGGACAGCTCCTCATGAGGATTATCTACTCTAGGTGCCATCCCATCCCTTAATACTATAACAAAATCTTGCATGTTAATCATTGGGGGATCAGTGGCCATTCCAGTTGCTTGTTCAACATGTTGTCCTCCCTTTCTCCAGCAGCCTGGGAATTGCTCCTAACTGTTCTGGGCCTCTATTGAACATTTCTAGTATGGTTAGTTCTAATTCCTATTCAATACTTCACTTTTAAACTAGTAGTGAACTCATTCATACATAATAAATAAAACAACCAATGCAAACAGTACAAACAATGCACACAGATTCAACCAAGTATTTGTATTGGCTATGTATTTAATAACACAGCTCTGATACCAACTGAGGCAACCCTACCCTTAGTTGTCATTTGTTTTGAATGACTCAATTTAGTTTAAAACTAAATTCAGGGTTGCACTCTTTCACAAACCAACTATATTTTTTTTTGTATATATTTTCCTATGTGTTTCCCAAGATCCACTTGATCAATATAGAAATATTGATATATTACTTTATAAAACTATTTTTGTGCTCATTTTAATTCTAATATCAGGGTATTTCTGTAATGGGGTATCTGAGTCTATATAAAGTAAGGTAATAGTAGTAAGACTGAGGTTAAATCTCTGTTTAATTCTTTTTAACCAATTCCCATTTATTTTTCCTACATTTAACATTTGTGTATTTGATATAACATGTGAACTAACTTTAAATTTGCAAGGTTTGCCTTTTTAAACAGATGAGCTATGAGTTGTGCATGCTTCTGTGCACCTGTGTGCACACAGCCATGTACATCTGTTCTCTGCCTACCTTAGTCTTCAGTTAGACTAATTTGTTTTAGTGAGTTCCCTAAACTAATTGATCATAATATACTAGTTTCATTCATTCATAAAATCATCAAACACATTTTAATTTGGGTTATTCCTTGTCTCATAAAATTTTGCTTCAATTCATATGTAAGTGGATTCTAATTTTTAAAACAGTCTGATGTGCATATTCTCACTATTGGTTTAAATGGGTATAAGCTTCAGGTCTATGATTACTTTACTGTTAAATTCCTGGAAATTTGCATGCTCATAAATTATAATGTAAAGCTAAACATATCTATCTTTTCCACTGAATATAGTTTCAACTCATGATACTTTTCTTTTACTAGTAATGGTTCCATCACATAATAATCCCTAAAATCATTCATTACATAATAATCAAGCTCAACATACTGCAAACATTAATTACATATAAGTCTTTAAAATAAAACATAAGGGACATTCTTCAACAAAAGCCATATTTCAGTTGTTAGCAATTTCTTCCTAGCATCACATTTCTGCTCTTTTACTTAGCTTCTTCATTACCTGCAGGCACCCCATGATCTGCCCCACCATGTAAGTGAAGCACCCATTTGATGCAAGCAACAAACAGGTCAGACTAAAGTCTGGTATGAGTAAATTCAATTGACAATACATAAGATTTATGGAGCTAATTCCATATCACCTTTGTTTCAGAAGTTAAATGTTTTACTCAGATTATTAAACCACTTTATCTGTTCACATTTTTAAGTATCCTTACAGTGAAATGAGGGAACTGCTAAATACAAGTATATGTGCTCAGATTAAATTCTTAACAGAAATCTTTATTCTAAAAATTCATAATAGCCATCATGCAAAACACACAGGCATTCCCAAACATGAACAAGCAACATCCATATCATTAAGCTAAAGTGCCAATATGAGACTGCATATCAAGACTCCCATATACTTTCAGCATTTATACATTTTGCATGTATATTCACTTCATGTTATTCAGTTCAAAAGGATCCAGTATCACATTTTATGGTTGCATTGGTGCACACTGCCTGGAACTACTTCTTACTTTCCAGTACACTATAAGCTTTTGGACATGATCATGCCATGTGCAAACTCACACCCCAACCTTGGTGCAAGCCAACCACTATGCCATACCCACTTCCCTCTTACCCAACCTGATAGAGGTGACCCATGTCCTTAGTTTAATTACTAAGTTCTCTCACACATCCCCATATTTTCTATGCAGATTTATGCCCAACACTGTTTTATCCCCAATCACTACCTACTAATAATTTCTATACATCCATCAAAACTCATTCACTTATACATATATATTCAACAATCACTTATACTTTAAAAATCAGTTCAGGTTGGTTTTATTTTAGAGATATAACTTGGTTAAAACATAGCCTAGAGCCTATACCAAGTGAAGTGCTACTCTGGTTCTCCTTATAGTCCACCCACATATTAAAGTGTATTTTCCTATTACTTCAATCTTATTTCCAGAGAACATCAAATGATAAATCAGGATTCAGCACATGGAAATTCCATTGCATCCTAACCGTCTTTTCAGTTGCAAGACATAAGCCAGAGGACCACTTCCTCTTACTGCCTTGCACCTTACATTTTTTTTATAAATTTATGCTTGATCCTAAAACATTTCCTAGGTACACAAACATCTAAATTATCATCAATTTATCCTTAAATATATCATGTATGAACAATCAATCATAGGTTAAATGACAACCAAGGAAAACAAGACACATATCTACAGAAACAACAGAAGAGGATTAGACTAAAAAAATGCAAACAAAACTTTTAAACAGAATTAAAATAAATTAAAGATCAAATGGCTGCCTTCCATAGGTCTTAATGCCTTGCCAAGTGAGGGTTTACTCACCATGGTTCTTCTTCCTAAGCCTTGATTTAAGTCTTCCATTGACCTCTTAATTGCTGCCTGCCTTCTCTTTCTTTTCTATGTTTTGTTTTCTGGTTTTTCTCATGTGCACCCGTAGGAGGTGATGAGGTATATAGTGGAGTTATTAGGGTTTTAAGGTTAGTTAGGTAATTTATTTTCATCAGAAACCCATCATTATTTCTGATCTCACCCAATAGCTCACCCTCTCCACTTTCCTTCCTTACCATTTTTCCCTTTTTCCTTGTCTTAACTATTTTTGGCAATTTTCTTTACACACTTTATGCATGATTCTGGCTTGGCATTTTCTGGTTTTAATTATGCATAAAACTTATGTGTCTAACCAAATGTGTGTGTTAATTAGTTATTATATTTACTACCCATGCATGCTGCCATGTTTATTATATATATATATATATATATATATTAGTTTATTTAAATTAGGACTAAGACTGCCTAGGCCATTTATACATTATAATTGGGTTAATGTAGCTATACTAATAGGTCATGCAATTTTTCCTTGCTCAGGTAGTATACTAGAATAGTGTGCACGTGCACAAAGACATGCATACCTATCTACACACCATTGTTTTTCAGAGAAAAGAAAAAAAATTTGTTTTTCAACTAACTAACTTTCTTTTGCAAAGTATGTAACCTATATATATATAAATATACTTAAATTATGGGCTGTCACACTTTTAGTTTATGAAATTTATGTTAATAACATATAGTAGTCAATCAATATTGATCGATATCAAACTTCTTTGGGGTAGTCCACATAAGATACCTCACGAACTATTTCATAACATATATTAGTCAATCAATATTGATCGATCTCAAAATTCTTTGGGGTAGTCCACATAAGATCCCTCACGAACTAACTTTACGTGCATGTTTTTGACTCACACAACCCATTAACTCATTTACCTGAGATATGTTAGGGTTTCTTGTCAACTCTTATCTTGTATGATCTTGTAAACTACGCTTTGGCTGAAATTAATTTAACTTATGTACTTACTCTTAAGTACAATTCCTTATAGAAAGAAGTTAACTCAACATCACTCATCATCAATCATATTTATTCAAACAAAGTCTGATTACTCCTTATTAATACATAATTATGTGTCATAGGGGTGTGTGGCTTTTAAGATCGAATCCAATTAGTTTTTAGGTACTTCTGAAACCTTTTTCAAATACACTTACCTGTTCGATCAAATCAGATTCTTTCATTCCCTTTTCATGTAATATTTTTCTACATTTTTTTTATATTCTATAAACTTATCATAGATACACTAATTATATATCAATACACATATTCATTTCTATGATAATTCATCTATAAATTTAACGAAGTAAGTGGATATGTTTTGGTATTATTAGGCCTTGGACTTCATATATCTGTATGTATCAATCCGAAGTGTTCACTAACTCTTTTATTGGTCTCACTGAATGGTTGCTTTATCCTTTATCATTGAGATACAATTCACTAGTACCATATGATTCATAATCATATGCTTAAAGAATTATTTCTCAAAGATATGGATTGATCCATAATTCCAAAATAATTATAGCTTTTTAGAAACTTTGTTTTATATAGCTAATGCATCACTTTTGTTATGAAAATAAATACCCATTATTATATATTTATATTGTAATAAATATTCATTTTAAAATAAAGCTATACCTATTTCCAATCATTACTGAAAATAGCACTTGGTATATTTATGGAGAAAATCTTTCATAACTTGATGCATTTACTAATAAGTGTTATATAGTATGCTCCCACTATTTGTGCCATTACTATAACAACATACAAAATTAAAGCCCCATTCAACCACTTATTAAACTATTTCATTTCATTTATTGTAACTAGTTTTACGGTTGAGAATTTCAAATCAAATATATTGAACTCAAAGAAATAATTCTTATAGAAAACAATTTTCTATGCATATACATACATTTGAAATAGAAATCACATTTCTTATTCCATATTAAGTTTCTACTAGTATTTTATACAATTCACATTTTTAATGTTTCTACATGAAGCAGAGGTGGCCATCCACTCTCTTCATCCTTATTGTACCTAAGTTATGTTCACTCTTGTATACTCACTTTCCTCTTCAAATGGCTAAATCATTCAAAAGAAATCCTTACTACAACATGACACTAAATTATTTAAAAGAGTGCACTTAGTCATACTTAACATTTAAGAATATTAAATAAGTTGCACTTTACGTAAACAAATCAAACTGATATTTCAATGATCCAATTTCTAGGTTCATCTTGTAGTTCTTAGTCTAGCGCTACATCTAACACAACAAGATCCTTACTGCAATTAATTGCATTGAATACATGATCTTGCATCATGGTTTACTTGTTTATTTCGATTGAACTAGTTTTATTGAGTTTTCGTATATTACGAATCGTGACATTCACCACTTAACATTTTTATGTGATCGAATATGGATCAAATATTCATATTCTTATATTGCTTTTAGAGTTCAAAACTCATACAAGACAATACCAAGTCTTAGGCAAATAAACACCTAAGTGACCAAGGTACAAACATATTTAGTTGCTGTATAATTTGGCTGTTGCATTGGTATTGAATTGATAACATGCCAAAAGATTTATTGGTAAGTATATTTTATATTTAAAAGTCAATTTTAAATCATTTTATTTGTATATTGTAACTAATAAAGTGTTGGAACCGGACCAACTCGTAGTGAGATAAATGGGTAAATTTCAAATTCCATTTGGATCTTATTGGGCCTATGAAGTCTAAATATATTTAGATCTGACATAACGCCCCATAAAATAAGTTGTAACTAACGAAAAGAATTAATTAATTAGTTATTAACGCCAAAAATAGAAGTTTTGCAAATGTCTGGATTTGGCTACGAAACTTGCACTGTCGTCTTCGTGGCAACTTTCTGATCAATTTTCATATATAAAATTTTACAATCCAAGTTTAAATGAAGAAGATATTAACGTTTGAAAATGTTAAATTAAAAATAATTAAATACGTGATTATGGTAATAAATAAATAAATAACATTAATTGTTAATGCTAATAGAAGATTAAATGTTAAGTAAGATTAACGTTATAGGATCTAATCGAATATAACAAAATCAAAAAAAAAATTCTTAAATCGGGCAACAGAAGTGAAGACCTACCGGTCGACACCCTTGTTGCGGTCAACCAGTGGGATCAAGGCCGTTGACCGCTGGTTAGAGCCGACGTAGGCTGAACGTAGGTCAGAACGGCCCAGATTTAATAAATCTTTACTTAACGGAAGAGGTCGATTTGGCTGCATAGAAATACAGGCCTAGATCATCACTTCTCTTCTTATATTTTCTAGGTCATAGAGAAGAGCTCTACCATTCACTTTTCTTCATAATTTATAGAAATTTTAAAAGTGATTAAATATTATATATATAAGTGGAGAAAAGTAGGGAATAAGAGAAGAGAAGAATAGGATTGAATTGGAATGCCAAAACAAGGGTAAATCGTGAATCTTAACTCAAATCTAAATTTAACTCAATCCTTTTTCAAGTTTTGTAACTCTAATAGTTGTGTATACCCTTTATAAACATATTTTAATTTAAAGTAAGAGGGAGTCAAATAAAAAGGGAATTAATCTAGATCTGAAGAATTGGAGCTAAAATAAGGTGAGTGGGAAATTATATATTTTTATATATTATTGGATTTATATCATTGTAGATCTGTTCCATATACCCCTAAATGTAAATTTTGTAATTGTTGGCTAAAATAAATACGTGTAATGAAATAGAAGACTTTACCCACATATTTTATGAATCTTTAACTTTGATTAAATATTGTATGTACTTGAATCTGGAAAGTAAAGGTGGAAATAGTCTCTAAACTTGTAAGATAATTCACTAGTAAAATTATATGGTAATTCTAGATTTATTTGGTAATTGATATGGACTAGTAAACATAAATTGGAAGTGTTATAAATTGGATTTGTATTTAAGTTGTATTTTAATTCACTGGAATGAAGTGTGTATTAATATAAATTTCTATAAATTATCTGAATCATAAATAAAATTGTATCATTTGAAATAACAAGGAATATACCTAAGAGAAAGAGATGTACAAAATATGGATGTTCACCGTATTTTGTACTATCTATTTCAATAATAATAGAAAATATAATTTCTTATAATCTCAAACATAACACAAATCCCCTTTTTAAATAAGTTATAGAAGTTTACAGTGTTAACAAGTCCTTTAGGGGAGATATAATTTCAATGCATTAAAAGGCAGAAAGCCTTAGATATAAATTAAAGAATTGCAAGTAGTGATAATAACAATAGTCTATTTGTAAAACTAATGTATACAGTAAAAGATAAGTTAGAAGTTAAACAATAAGCGACTGTTTGAACCAAAACTGGTCACAAAACACCAAAAAGAGTAAGAAAGTAGAGATTAAATGAAGAAAGCTAATGAAAACCGAGTATAAAGAAGCACACACAAATTTATAGTGGTTTGGCAATCTTGATGTACATCAACTTGAATGATTTATTACTTTTACACTAGTTTTTGTGATCACAAGCAGGAGAGACCGGTAAGGATCCCAGAGTACAATGGAGTTTGTGTGTAGCAGCAGCGTAAAGATCCTTAAAATGAACTATGCCTTCTGTATTTAAAGGGATAAATGATCAAATATCCCACTGTTATATCTCCTGTGGAACCTCGCCGCCAAGACCAAGTCTCCCAAGAAGTTTTGACCCCAAATTCACTAAGGATAGGGATTGGTACCGACCCATATTGGGGAGATGGATATTGATCCCAATATATGAAGGTAGGGGGCCTACGATTCTTTATATTGGCTTATCTTGTTATTGGCTTCATGTTTCCAAGTTTGTTTTGCATAGTTTCCTAGATGTTTTTTGGTCCAAGCGATGGATCTACAGAAAGTTGAGTTGTTGCTTTAGACTGCATATGAGATTGCCAATATGATGCATAGAAACTCTAGAACAACACTCAAATCAGGCTTTATGTAGCCAGATTAGAGTGCCATAGGAGTGAAGGCATGTTTGCACATACCCTTAGGGATCGGTACCGATCCCCTATGTAGGGTGGATACCAATCCATACTTAGTATCTCCTAGGGTGTTGCTCTTTTGAGTTCGTTCGACCATCGTCTTGTGGTGATCGATAAAGAATTATATAGAATCGATGAAATGGAACTTGAAATATGCTCTTGGCATCATCAATAGTGAGTGGAAGGATTAAGGGCCACTTTAGATAAAAATTTGGGGATCGGTACCGAGCCCCCTAGATGAGGGATATGTATAGATCCCACGCTTAGTGGGATTCAGCATGTGGTATCAGTATCGATCCCTAGGTAGGGTATCGGTACATATCCCACACTTAGTGAAATTTAGCATGTGGGATCGGTATCGATCCCAAAGTGGGAGATCGGTACCTGTTCCACACTTAGTGATTTTCTAACTTAGAACTTTTTTGGAATGATTTTCCTCCACTTTGTGGTCTTGTTTGTACTTGAGTTTTGGGCTTTGTAGTTATCTCTTCAGGCTTCCTGCCTTTATAACTTTCGAGTTTGATTCCTCCAATCCATCTGAATATTGCCTAGTCAAAAGGCTGGATAACATTTGCCCCCCCCCCCGAAGTACATCTTATTTCAAACATGATGTGCTTTGAATCGATACAAGTTAAGATTGCTGTAAAGGATTCCACTATGTGCTTTAAATGGTTATTGTCCTTCTTACGGACCGCCTCTATGAAGAGTTATGTCCATAGCTATTCATCACGATGCTTGACCAGTGTCCAGTGTTATAAATTTAGAGTGTGCTCTCTTGATCTATTTTTCTGAGCTTAGTGATCCAGAATTGGTTTCTCTTATGGAATTTCCAGGTTTGAGTCTGCTTTTCTTTGACTCTAGTCATTGGGTGTCGAATAAGATTACGTACAAGTATACACGTGCACTACCTCGTAGAAGCTCTCGATCATATACACATACTCATGTAGACATATGTAAGTCATCATATTTATTGTTGTTGTTGTTGCTTGTTTTTTGTACAGACTCGCTTTTAGTTTGCAGTGGTAGAAGTCTATTTCTGTTTTTGGCCAGCGCTATGCGGGTTCAACCACCGCTTTTGTTCTAGCTTAGATGTAAATAAAACATGTACTTTTCTTTCCAAGTTCTATTTCGAATGTGAATAACAAAGACTTTTGTTTCATCCAATCTTTGTGTGAATGTGTCTAAGTATTTGAGAGACGCGCTTTCCATTCAATATACTTGTGATCCATTTCTTATCAAGATTATTGTCGGACTAAGTCACTAGCCCGCTCCATGATTTGCTGGCCTTTCGTTACAAGTGTTTAACGGCCAATTTCCTATCGGGTTAGAAAAATAGCCAAAAAAATTTAATTAAAAATTACCGTAAGCGCACGGCGTACAAAGTTAGTACGTGGAGGGTACGCGTCAATCCGTAGGGAATTGTATTGATTTTAAAATTTCTACTCAATCAAATTAAACCAAGAATTGAAGTTGTGATCAGCTAAAAATTTCTAGAAACTAACAAAAAATAAAAGTGGATTAAAATATGAGTGTAGAAGGCAATTAAGAGGTAATTTCCTCTCATGATCACATAAATTAACAAAATGAAATTATGATCTCTCTTTTGGTCATTAGTGAATTTAGTTGATATGTTTATCATAAGTATGGCCTATTTGTACTATTAATTATTCCAACATAAACCATCAAACTTTGACATACCCACTAAACCACTTTTTAACTCTCATGAAAATGACAATGAACTTGAAACTAAAATCTATTCTAAGCATGATCTATTAACCATTGATTAGAAATATAGACCAACAAATTTTGATTTTAATATTCACTTCATTAACATAATCATATGTAGATGAAGATGTAATTTGTGTTTGTATTTGTTTAAGCATAGCCTATTTGGTGTCAACAACATAGGCTATCAAATTCAAAGCTAAAACAATAAAATTTTACCCATTCAAACATTGTCATTAAGCACAAAAAGAGATCACAAGTTATCAAAATGTTAAATCTACATGATTAAAAGAGCTTCATAACCGCTAAATTGAAGGGGTTTAGCCTCTCATATTTGTTATCATTACAACAAATGTAGAGTTTAACATGAAACAAAATCAAGAGGAAAATGCAAGCTAAGTAAGAAGAGAGCTAATTAAAATAACAAGAGAATTAATCTACTTGAATAAATTAAAACTAACTACTAACATGAAAGGAAAAAGAGCATGTAAATAAAAAGTGCATGAATTAACATTGCATAAAAATAAATTACATAAAAGAAGAAAATGGCTATGTAGCCATGAAATAGAAGAAGAGAGTTTATATTTATTTTTGAGCCTAAAACTAAAATAAGTAAATAGGAGGCTAAGAGCTTAATTACATGAACATATGAGGTATGTATACATGTTTTGAAATCCTAATCATATTTTTGGTGACTACCCAAAATACCCTTGAGGAAGTGTGACCATCATGTTATCATTAGCATGAATTAATCCTTCGTTAAGCGTGAATGTAACTTTAATGGCCATTTAGCATGTGCATTAGCTCCTAATTATACATCATGGTAAGTGGGTAGGTGTGATTCCATGATGCATGGTTTGAATTATTTCCATCTTCATTCCTTTGTTTCCATCCTTGTGCATGCATATCTTCATGAAACCCTCTTCCATTTTGTCATCCAATTTTCTACAAATACAAATAAAATATGCAAATAAATATTCTCAAATTAAATGATGCACAAAAATGACCATTTTGCCCCTATATGAAGATGAATAAATGATGATTTGAAAATAATTGAAATTTTTGTTTAAACATGTTAAAATACCCTATATGCTCATTTATTTAATTAAATTAGAGTAAATATGGAAGTAAAAATATGCACATTTATGTGCACATCAAATACCCCCACACTTATCTTTTTATTCGTCCTCGAATAAACTAAAACTAAGATAAATCCGTTTTCGTAGGAAGCACGATTGCATTGAGCATATGCAACAAGCCGTTAAACCTCTAGGTGTCCCTAGTAAGACGAGTGTTGTCTCGTGAGGGTTTTCAGCGAATACTACCCACAAATTCCAAATGCAATATGAAACATTCCTAAATGCAAAATTTTGAAAATATTCACAAATGAAGGATTTACTTTCAAATTGACACGAATAAGTTAAATATAAGTTGTGGTTATTATCAAGAAATTATGTCCTTTTACTTGTCAAAATTTCCAATAAAAATTAAGTTATTATCACAATTAGACTCTAGTTTGGCTAGTTGTTTCGGCTGATAACACAATGCAACTATGAAATGGATCCTTAGTTGATTATCAAAGTTTTTCAAAGTGGTATTTTCAATTCTTTTGAATAACAAGTCAAATCATATAAGTTAAAATAGTGCTTGGATTTCAATTGATTACTCTCTTTTTTTGGAAATTTTATTGATATTAACAATATTTACATATGCCTAACTCAGAAAACTAAGGCCGGATATATCACCCATGCACTGCCTTTCGGGCTTACGTGAGGGGAATATAGAGTGTGGCGAGTGAACACACAAGTGTGTACACCTATCACTGTAGGCATTATTAATAAAAGAATTTTTATATACATACACCTAACTCAGATAAACTGAGGCTAGATATAACGATCATGCACTACCTTTCTAGGTGAGAATGGTACAGAGCATGGCGAGTGTACACACTTGCGTGTG
Source organism: Allium fistulosum (assembly GCA_030737815.1). Classification (NCBI taxonomy): domain Eukaryota; kingdom Viridiplantae; phylum Streptophyta; class Magnoliopsida; order Asparagales; family Amaryllidaceae; genus Allium; species Allium fistulosum. Next base: position 344,299,321 of record CM060904.1, read on the forward strand.
AACACATGACTCTAGGTGTTAATAAAAAATATATGCATATATACAAATATTAATTTTTTTTGTTTTTTATATAATTTTGTTTTGTTTTTTAAAGAGAGAGTTTTGATAAATCATCTTAGCATCATTTAACTTTGAAGATAAAAAATGTTATATCCTTTACTTTAAATCCACCACTTTTTTAAACAAAGATTTTCAATTAGGATATACTTCATAATTATCCCCCATGAATCTTCCTATATACTAGTTAAACCATAGTTTCTTGTAATCAAACTTTATTTTTGTTGAGACAAATAAATTTTCAAAAATTTCAATTTAATAACCAAAACCATATTTATATTCTATAGTGTTTCTTCAAAAGTAATTAAATAGAAAATTTGTTTTCGGATTTTTTTTGTTTTTTTTAATTTTGAGTTTTGGAAAGAAAATGCAAAAAAAAACCATGAAAAATAAAAAAGAAGACGAGGCTCCCCCACACTTGATTTTGACTTTGTCCTCATAGTCAACCCAAGTGAAAGGAGAAAAATAAAGTAAAAATAAAAATATGACCTATATTTACATGAAATGATTATTATTTACACGACATCAGAAAATATATCGTTAAAAAGAAAATGAAACGGTCTTCGAAAGACCAATTCATTTGTCTCATCAAGTATGAGAGACATAGCTTAAGCACAGAAAACCAAACCATAAAAGATTTCAAAGTTGAATGTTGAATTGGAAAAACGAATGTCGTTTTATTAAAAAACAAATGAGTTGTTTTATTTTCGATGATTTTTGGGGTTGATAAAATAGTTGATTGAATTCAAGTTTATTTTCACCAAATTTAAATTCAAGCTCATCATTGACAAATTTTTCAAAATTATTGATTTCAAAATCGAAATGGTGATTTAAACCTACCCCTTTGGAATTCAATAACTCATTTTTGAAAAGCCCAAAAAATTTATTTTCACTAAATTTGTCTTCCTTAGTTGAATTATTCGCAGCTTAATTGCATGTATCATGTTCAAAATCCAAAGTTGTGGTATTCAAATTTTCAAAATAGGAAAAAGGAAGATCGAATTTTAAATTTGGTTCCACACTCTCAAAAGAATTGAAATCCAACTTAATTTCGTATTTTCAACAACTTCATTAAGACTGTCATTTTCAATTTCAAAAGTTTTCATTTGAAAATCGTCAAATTTAAAAGATGGATTATCATTTAACTCGTCACATGTTAGGATTTGATTTTTTTGCTCACATTGTTTCATGTATGTTTCAAACAACAAATCCGTGTGATCTTTGTGAATTTCATCCATTTGCTCAACAAAATCAAATTTATAATTATTAACTTGAGAATTTTCAGTTTGAAATTGTTGAGAACAAAAATTGTCAATCGCACCATAATTGAGATTATTCTCATTGCCAAAATCATTTAAAAAGTGGTTCACATTTCCATTTTGACTTTGAAATTCATTTTGAAATTCGAAATTGTCTTGGCATGAGTCATAATCGAAATCATTTGAATTTTGAGGTGAATTCAAATTTTGATTATTTTGAAAACTTAGACTTAAATCATTGCACAAATATGAATTCCACAAATCATTTATCCATTGATTTTGTTATGTACAAAGTTCAAGTAAAGATGAAATCATTTCAATGTTATTTTCAAGAGTTGAGGGTTGGCCATCATTTTGAAAACTTTGTGGTGCAAAATCGAAATTGTTTACACAATAGTTGTTATTAAAATATCCATAAGAATTTTGTGTGAAATTATATGGATTATATTGATTTTCACAACTATTGTAAATTTCCGGCGAGTAAGAAAATTCGGACATTTTCAAGAAATTTTTTTTATAAAGGAAAAATATTTAGCAAAAAGAATTTATTTTTCAAAAGGGAAATTTGATTTTTGTTTTGTTTTTTGGTTTTTCAATTTTTTTTTTAATGTTTCGTAAAGATTATATTTTTTTTGGATTTTTGTTTTTCTAAAATAAAACTAACTTAATTTTTTTTTTGGATTTTTTTGATTTTGATTGAAAATTTTCAAAGGAAAGGATTTAAAAAAAAACTAAGTTAAGAAAATTTACAATGATTTTTGTTTTGGATTTTGGATTTTTTTTTAAATATGCAAGAACTAAATGAATGCAAAGGACTTAATTACAATTCTCTGCCCTTAGTAGCTCCTAATCTAAAATTGTATAATCACACTTTGTCTTAATCCAACAAAATATTTCTTAGCCAGGTAACGAGCAGGAGTTATCGGTGCACCACGAATCACAGTAGCAATGCAGCCGAATGTTTAAGTACCTTAAGAGAAACAAACGCTATAATATTTACGAATCACCGTAATATTTATAAATGGTTATTGCTCTGTCGTAGCCTAGACACTAAGAAAATAAATTGTTCAAAGAAGACAACTTGTCAAGATACAATTAAGCCCTAAGTGAGCTCAAGACTCCCTTAAGTTTGAAGTCTAACCGTTATTATTAACAAATTCTAAGATGATATGCAATTTGTGAGCCAAGGAACAGGTGATGAAATCCCCTACCTTATGTGGATTTGGGTTCTGCCCTTAGAAAATAAAAACAAGATGGAATAAATGCAAAACAGAAATTAAACGTGAATCAACAATGCAACTACGAATGAAATTTGTTTTTCTTTTTGATTTTTTTTTTCTAAAACGCAAACAACCAACAATGCAAGGAAAATAAAAACAAGAGATAGGGGCATGGTACCAAAGCATGCAGAATTATTAGCAAATTATTTTAAAAGCAGCAAATTATTATTTTTATAAGCAAGCAAGGCAAATTTTTAACAAGCTGTTCTTCCTTTGAATTTATGCTTCTGCAACCTGAAACTAAAAACAAGATATGTACAGTTGTATTTTTTCTTTAAAAAAAGAAAAGAAAAAAAACTAAAACAAAAGAAAATCAAAATAAATGAAATTAAAATAATTTGAAAACAAAATGGACTTAAACAAAATGGACTAAAACAATTGAAAATAAGATACATACTTGTTGTGTGTTTTTTTAAACAAACTTTTAAAGAGAAAATTTTGGTTTCTAAAGAAACAAAAACAAACCCTTTTTTTATTAAAGTATAAATTAAAACAAAAACTAACTTGTTTTTTTAAGAAGCTTTTGAAAAGAAAAGAGCTTACACAACAATTTTTTTTTAAATTGAAAGCTGAAAGAAGGTTTGGTTTAAAATAAAACTTTAACAAATAAATATACAATTTACTAAACCCGCACTTGATCAAGCCCACAAACCCGCAAACGCTAGCCAACCATTTTTTATCTCAAAGTCAAACGTGAAAATATTCAAATACTCAGAACAACTAATACCCAGAAATCAAACTCAATGCTAGAAATCAAAAATCAATACCGCAAAAACAGAATTGAGGGTTTGATTATAAAGTTACGGCTTCTTTGGTTGATTTGAGGGTCGTTATTTGTGGAGTTTATGTGGTTGCGATGTGGGTTGCGGGGAGAGGCGGTTGCACAAGTGGTTCGCGGGTTTGGAGTGGTTGAAACAATTTAAGGTGAAGCGAATTGGTTACGGTAGTGAGTTCGGGGATTGGCTAATTTAGGGAACAACAAGGTGGTTCGATTGGAGTTGGAGGGAGTATGGCAGTGGTGGTCAGTTTTGGGTTCAGTGTTGAAGTGGAGGGGGCAGATGGTAGCAAGGCAGAGGTGAAGTGATGTTTGTATGTAGAATAGATGAGATGTTGGTGCAGACGGCAGTAAGGTGGAGGATTGGTTGTACGTAGGATATGTATGCAAGTGGAGTTTGATGTGGCAGTTTGTAATGAAGATTGTTGCAGTTGATGGAGGAGCAGGGGATGGTCAGGGAGAAATGAGGTTAGAAATGAGTATTGTTGAAGTAATTGATGTATTGGTATGGCAGCAGTAAAGATGACAGTGATTTGATGAGAAGTGGTTTGTTTGAAAGGGAGGGGATAGAAGTATGGTTGTTTATGTGCAATGTAAAACAAAGAACTGTTGTAAATGTGGTATGTAGGAGCAGCAGGTGGAGGCTTGGGTGTATGTTAGTGGTGTGTGTTATGGAAAAGTGACATTTTTGAGTAGAGGCATGGAACTGGTGATACAGCAGTAAGGGTCAGTGGTGAATAGTTGTTGAATAAAATGGTTTTGCTGCAGTAGTTTGTATATGGTTTTGCTGTGGTATATGGTGGATGGGTGGCAAGGCAGATAGATGGTTTTGCTGTGGTTGTAGTTTGTATATGGTGGTATGTTTTGGTGGCAAGGCAGAAGGATGTTTTGTGATGTTTTGATCAGTAAGTAGATGGCAGAAGTGAGGGAGGCTGTTATGAGATGTGCAACAGTTTGAGGTGGCACAAGGCAGTTTGCTGGAAATGCCTTGTTGGAAATGTTGATATGTTGTTGTTGGAGATGGCTTGTGGTATATGTGTGACAATAGTGTTGTGGCTGTTTTGGATGGTGGTAGAACTGCAGGCAGAGGGGATGGTGGTCGGGCAAGCATAGAAGTTTAGGGCAGTATGGTGCATATGAAAGCAGTGAGGTTGAGATGGAAATGTCGGGGCTTTGTTATTTGCACACTGCAGGAGGATGGAGTGACAGTGAACAAGAGGGGTGATATATGTATGGGCTGAAGTGGTGAATGACTTGAATTTGTGGTTTTGGCAAGGGGCAAAGGTGGTCAGTCTATGAGATGTATAATGGTATGGCGAAGGGTAAGGATAGAGAAGACAGTGTGCACAGTTGAAGGAAGTGCAGTGTGCACTGTTGCAGCAATGTATATGCACAGGGACAACAATGTATATGCAATGGAAAATGTGAATGGTAAAATGTAAAATGCGAAAAGCAATGGAATAAAAAAAATTCTTTCTCAAATAAAATTGTGTAAAAAAAAAATGCAAATGCAACTAGAAAATAAATACACAAACACAACACAAAATATATTTTTTTAAATTGTAAATTAACACACAAAACAAACACACAATAAAATAAACAACAAATAATTCGAAGAATAGAAAATAAAATATAATAAATTCCCCAACAATGGCGCCAAAAAATTGTTTAATGGCCAATTTCCTATCGGATTAGAAAAATAGCCCAAAATTTTTAATTAAAAATTACCGCAAGCACACGACGTACAATGTTAGTACATGGCGGGTACGGGTCGATCCATAGGGAATTGTATTGATTTTAAAATTTCTACTCAATCAAATTAAACCAAAAATTGAAGTTGTGATTAGCTAAAAATTTCTAGAAACTAACAAAAAATAAAAGTGGATTAAAATATGAGAGTAGAAGGCAATTAAGAGGTAATTTCCTTCTCATGATCGCATAAATCAACAAAATAAAATTATGATCTCTTTTTTGGTCATTAGTGAATTTAGTTGATATGTTTATCAAAAGCATGACCTATTTATGCTATTAATTAGCCCAACATAAACCATCAAACTTTGGCATACCCACTAAACCACTTTTTAACTCTCATGAAAATGATAATGAACTTGAAAATAAAATCTATTTTAAGCATGATCTATTAACTATTGATTAGAAATATAGACCATCAAAATTTTATTTTAATATTCACTTCATTATCATAATCATATGTATATGAAGAGGTAATTTATGTTTGTGTTTGTTTAAGCATAGCTTATTTGGTGTCAACAACATAGGCTATCAAATTCAAAGCTAAAACAACAAAATTTTACCCATTCAAACATTGTCATTAAGCACAAAAAGAGATCATAAGTTATCAAAATGTTGAATCTACATGATTAAAAGAGCTTCATTACCCCTAAATTGAAGGGGTTTAGCCTCTCATATTTGTTATCATTTCAACAAATGTAGAGTTCAGCATGAAACAAAAACAAGAGGAAAATGCAAGCTAAGTAAGAAGAAAGCTAATTAAAATAACAAGAGAATTAATCTACTTGCATAAATTAAAAGTAACTACTAACATGAAAGGAAAAGGAGCATGTAAATAAAAAGTGCATGAATTAACATTGCATAAAAATAAATTACATAAAAGAAGAAAATGGCTATGTAGCCATGAAATAGAAGAGAGTTTATATTTATTTTTGAGCCTAAAACTAAACTAACTAAAGAGGTTGTAAGAGCTTAATTACATGAACATATGGGGTATGTATACATGTTTTGAAATCCTAATCATATTTTTGGTGACTACCCAAAATACCCTTGAGGGAGTGTGGCCATCAAGTTATCATTAGCATGAATTAATCCTCCATTAAGTGTGCATGTAACTTTAATGACCATTTAGCATGTGCATTAGCTTCTAATTGTATATCATGGTAAGTGGGTAGGGGGGTCCTCCATGATGCATGGTTTGAATTATTTCCATCTTCATTCCTTTGTTTCCATCCTTGTGCATGCATATCTTCATGAAACCCTCTTCCATGTTGTCATCCAATTTCCTACAAATACAAATAAAATATGCAAATAAATATTCTCAAATTAAATTATGCACAAAATTGACCATTTTGCCCCTATATGAAGATGAATAAATGATGATTTGAAAATAATTGAAATTTTGGTTTAAACATGTTAAAATACCCTATATGCTCATTATTTAATTAAATTAGATTAAATATGGAAGTAAAAACGCACATTTATGTGCACATCAATAAGACAATCATGGAAGCGCCAATATTTGGGCATTTACATGTAACCATATCTAATTTTGGAACCCGATCAAACTTTGATAGCCTAGAAAGGTGATTTAAGCATTCCTTTTGGAGGAACTTTAAATGCAATTGCGTCTGCCTCCGAGCGTCGATCGAACTAAATTGCCTTGAAAAGCAAGTCAGACAACCTTCTTCGGGATGCATGTTTCCACCATGCCAAACTCCAGGCATTGGTAAGGGATAACCACTTAAGATCGAGGTTTAGGTATCCTTTTCTAGGGTAGTAACGTTCGATCGCACTAGAATTGGGGCATCGATTGAAGTTTATAAGTAAGACCCTGCCTTTCACCGGGCATGGAACTTTTGCCTCGCCTACTCGGGGCAATGATCTTCGGCCTTGCCATCCTTTGGGAAAGACATTAACGCTCTACCAAACTCCGGGCATGAGAAAATGAGTAGACGGTCATGTCAGCCCACTGTGATTTGCCCCCATGTCGAGGGTTGAAAGAGTTGACTGGTATCTACCTCCGGAGGCCAAGGAAGATTGAACTTCAAGGATCAGATCATGGACATTAGAAGTTTGGTCAGCACCTAACTTTGGGTACCTGCACACTTGCAATGGCTTTAATTAATTATGTATAAATTTATTTCTAAGTGCCATAGTATCACAAGTGTTCACTATTCCATACCCTCGGCAGTGAAATCCCATCAATCGTTTCAAGCTTGAAAATTCCATCTCCAAGCTTTTGCTCTATTGTATACAGACGTTCACAACTCAGGCCCAGGTTTCCAAAGCCTGGGAAGATTCGTTTGAGAACCAAGTCACCAATTTCAAAGGTCTGATTCCTAACCTTGGTGTTATAGTATCGGATGCCACAACTTCGGTGTGCAGCTGCTCTCAAATCAGCTTCATCATGCTTCTCATCGATCATACCAAGAGACTCTAGCAGGAGTCGCTCATTTGTCCATGGATCGTAGTCAGTCATTTGACGAGAAGGCACTTTTATTTCAACCGTAATCATAGCCTTTGCTCCGTAAGCTAAGGCGAATGAAGAGTGGCTAGTTGTTGACTTGTGGGTCGTTCGATAAGCCAAGGGTATTAATAGAAGTTCATCGACTTACATGCCCTTGGCTTTTCCCAATTGCTTCTTAAGAATGGACTTGATCATTTTATTCACAACTTTGACCTATCCATTCGCCCCGGGGCATGCCACCGCAGCAAATCTCTTCTCTATTCCATGTCGGCGGCAAATATATTTAAACTTAGTGTTATCGAATTGGGTCCCATTATCGATAACGATTGCTTGTGGAATTTCAAAACGATAGATGATATTCTGGATCATGAAGTTGATTACTTTCTTTGTGGTAACTATAGTTAATGGCTCCGCCTTAGCCCATTTGATGAAATAATCAACTACGACGATGGCGCACATCATGCCACCTTTAGATATTGGCAACACACTGATGACAAAAATTCTTCGGACTGCAAACGGTCAGGGATCAACCACTTTAGTAATCTTCGTCGATGGGGCTCTTAGAATTTTAGTAAACCTTTGGCACTTATCACACTTTCTGATGCAACCATCCATGTCTCGGTTGACGGTTGGTCAGTAGTACCCATAATGGGGAATCATCTTCACAAGGGTTTGCCCTAATATGGTCGCCATAGGCCCTTTCATGAACTTCACTCAGGACTCGTTTAGGCTCATCGTTGACAACACACCATAGCATTAGAACTACGAAACCCTTCCTATAAAGTACTCCTTCCTGCATGATATATCTTGAAACTTGATGAAGGAGCTTTCATTCCTTGTTCCTTTTGTTCGTAAGGATTCCTTTTTGTGAGTGGTCTTTTATTAGAGTCATCCATGACTCCTTTTCTAGTTTAGCTTGAGAGATTCAATCGACATCCATATGGTCGATGCTTGGAGCTAATAATACTTCCATCAAAACTAAGCCCATGAGCTGCGCATCTTCGAGACCGGCCAACTTAGCTAGTGAGTCGGCCTTTTCATTTTCCTTTCTGGGATTCTGAGTTCGATCGCACCTACCTTTGGGCGTCGATCGAGATTAACCACTTAGGATAGTAGTTCAGGTACCCTTTTTTGTGATTGCAATTTTCGATTGTGCCAAGTTCCAGGTGCTAGTTTAAGTTAACTATTTAAGAACATAATTCATACTTCCTCATCGAGGATATATATTTCCAGTCAAGCCTAACTCCGAGCATCAGTTCAAAGTTCATATGTAAAATTCCACCTTATGTTAGGTATGGATCTTTCTTTTGGCCTACTCAGGGAAACATGTCAAGGATTGGACAGTCTTATTACGTCCATTTCGGTTTATACTCCTACCCCCAATCCAAGGACAAGAGTTGAGAGAGTGAACGATCATATCAAGTTCATTTTGGTTTATACTCCTGCCCCCACATCCGCTTCAGGGTTTATACTCTTGCCCCCACATCAAGGCCAAGAGTTGGCTGAATGGATGATCATGTCACGTCCATCTTTAGTTTATACTCCTGGCCCTAATCCAAGGAAAAAAGTTGGCTGATGGATGGTCGTGTCACGTCCATCTTTACTTTATACTCTTGCCCCTAATCCGAGGACAAGAGTTGGCTGGTATCAATCCTTGAATACCGAGAAGAACTTCAGGGGCCCGATCATGAACCGTAGAAGTTTGGTTGGCACCTCTCCGGGTACCTGCATACCTGCACTATGCACATGCAGATTCATTCGAGTTAGTCAAGTCACAACTCTTCAGTAACGAGAAAACAAAGTCTCTGACTCGGAAAGCTGTTTTATTCTATAAAAGACGGGAAATGGTAGGTTCTTTCTTGGACCTTCTCAACTTTGCCGGAGCAACGCCAGTTCTCAGAAGGTTGAGGATCGAATGTGACTGTCGACCCAACGATTCGGACCTTCCTGATGTAGTTGGAGCAATACCGGTTCTTAGAAGGTTGGGGATCGAATGTGACCATCGACCTAGCAGTTCGGACCTTCCCGAGGTTGCCAGAGCAACATCGGCTCTCAGAAGGTTAGGAATCGAATGTGACCATCGACCAGGCGGGTAGGACCTTCCCAACGTTGCTGGAGCAACATTGGTTCTCAGAAGGTTAGGAATCGAATGTGATCGTCGACCCGGTGGTTAGGACCTTCCTAGCGTTGCCAGAGCAATACCGGTTCTCAGAAGGTTAAGATTGAATGTGACTACCCGGCAATTAATAAATATACACCCCCGTCCGTCATTCGAGGACAAAGGTGCATTTCCTTAGTTGTGCGGATGGTTTTGTGGCACGGAATTTTTCACTTGCAAGAACACGGTTCCATTGGTTCAAGAAGCAGATTTTATTAATAAGTAGAAGAAATTACACAATCCCCCACTGTCCTTGGAAGGCTTATTTGCGAGTGGAGATTAGATAATGAAGAATGAGGTAGCATTGTCATAGGCTGTTGTTTCATCCTTGGGTGACTGGTTAGTTGATGAATAGTCTTTCATCAGTTTGTCTTGGCCCCTGTCTGTTGGGACTAGATGGTTCTCTTGGAGCAGGTAGACCTTGGGGTCTTGCAGTTTCCCCACCATTTGGAGATTCCTTAATGTATTACTGGAGCTTGTTATTCCTTATCAGTTCCGCAATCAGACTTCTCAGATGTCGACACTCGTTAATGTTATGTCCATGAGTTTCATGGAAACGACGGTATTTTCCCAAGCGTTTCTGTTCCTCAATCGCCTCTCTCCGAGGTGGCTACTTGTACTGTTCCATCCCATACGGGGAAAGGTGGATGTTTTCCAATGTATCGTTCAGAGGTGTGTATTCTTCTAGTCATAAGTCCCTCACGCACTTGCTTTTCACACCGCGTTGGTCACCCGTAGCTTGATTCCTCTTCCTTTGATTTTCAGAATCCCCAGCATTAACTACTGCATTCGTAGAGTTTCCTCCGGCCTGATTCACGATGACGTTGTTTTGTATCACTTCAGTCGAAATCCCAGCACTATTCCTCGAGGGATGATTACGCGCTTCTTCCAAGCGTAAGTACTCATTGCCTTTCTATAAAAAGCATCCATCCTCGATGGGTATTTTCTTTCCAATTATTCCTTGAAATTCGTTTTGGGATGGATCCCCTAATTAGCGCCATCAACACTGCGTCATCATTGGGATTTATAACTTTTGTCACAACTGTGTGGAACTGATTCAAGAAGTTCCTTAGCGACTCTCCATCAGCTTGAAAGAGGTTTGATATAGACAACACATGTTTTAGAAGTGAAGTTTGTAAGCGGAACTGCTCTAGAAACTTTCGTGACAACTCAGCGAAAGTCTATATGGACCTAGGCGGGAGTCAAGTGAACCACATCATAGCAACTCCTTCTAAGAAAATCGGAAAACATCGACATTTCAAAGCATCTAAACCCCAATTGAATCCATATGCCACTCATATCTCATCAAGTATTGCTTAGGATCCATAATTCCTCCATACAGCGGCATCATGGACATTGTAAATCTTCAAGGATATCTATCGCGTAGGATGTCCTCAGTAAACGGAGTCCGACTAGGAGAGGTACCCCATTCATCTTTGCTTCTAAAATGATTTTCACCAACAAAACTACTGACCATATCCTCTAAGTAGTCTGGGTCAACAAGTTCGACTGAACGATGGTGATCGGGACTTGCCCTGAGTGTTTGGCCAAGCTAACAAACTCGGAAAGGTTCTCGATACCTAGGCTCCTCGGTCTTCGAGAGATCCATTTATCCAGCAGTCCCCCCTATTTGATTTCCGTGCATCGTATTACTAGTAGTAGTTCGATTCTCTAGATCCTGACCATCAGCAGCACATATAGAGATTATATCCATGCCGCCTTCTAGATGATGGGCTCTAGGCCCACCATTGGATGGGTCAGTACCGACCCCTAACCTTGGGTCGGTACCGATCCCTAAATTTAAGCCTGGAGCTCGTCCTTTTCCTTGGTGAGATGTTCCAATAGCATTCTGAGTCCTCTTCTGCTTCCTATCCCTCTGTCTCTGCTCGGATGATGAGCAACATTCAGACTCTAAGCTGGAATCTCTCCTGCTCCTTCTATGGCTGTTTTGAGTTAATTCATTCAGTGGTCTCAAGCTCTACTGCATCGTTAGATTCATCTCATTCTAACTAGCTTGGAATCTATTTTCCATCTGCTTCGTCATTCTATCCATCTACATTCTAGTGATGAATTTAGTTGGAGTCTGGATCTTAATCTGTTCTGGTTGTTGTGCAACCCATCAATATGCTGGGCATCTTGGTTCTCAGCATCATCAGTGGCTCTGTCGGTTATTGTACGTTGTTCTTTCCTTGATGGGGCCATGACAAATAGCTTCTCTTAGATTTTTGGAAATATTAATAGTAGAAAATTAGGTAGGAGAAATAGGATATATCCCTTAGATATCAAAAATCCAATAATAGATTATGGATCCAAATAGCTTGAGAATCCCTTTCTAAGTGAAAGCACTAAAATGTTTGAACAAAAAATGGTCACAAACACTCAAAAGAGCAAGAGAGTAAAGATTAAATGACGAAAGCAAATGAAAACCGAGAAAAAACAAGCACACACAAGTTTATAGTGGTTTGGCTATCTTGTCCTATGTCCATTTAAATGATTTTATTGCTTTTATACTAGCTTTTATGATTACCAGCATCAGGGATCGGTAGGGATCCCAAAATACAATGGAGTTTGTATGTAGCAGTAGCATAAAGATCCCTAAAATGAACTATGTCTTTTGTATCTATGAGGTTAAACGACCAAATATCTCGCTGATATTTCTTCTGTAGAACCTCACTGCCAAGACCAAGTCTCCCTAGAAGTCTCGACCCTAAATTCACTAAGGATGGGGATCGGTACCGACCCCTATATATGTTGGTAGTAGGCCTGTGATTCTTTGTGTTGGCTTGTCTTGTTGTTGGCTTCATGTTTCCAAGGTTGTTTTGCATAGTTACCTAGATGTTTTTTGGTCTAAGTGATGGATCTATAAAAGGTTGAATTGCTGCTTTAGACTGTATATGGAGATTGCCAATACGATGCACAAAAACTCTGAAACAATACTCAAACCAGGCTCTATGTAACTAGAGAAGAGTGCTATAGGAGTGGAGGTATGTTTGCACATACCCTTAGGGATCGGTACCGGTCCCCTATGTAGGGTGGATACCAATCCATACTTAGTATCCCCAAGGGTGTTGCTCTTCTGAGTTCGTTCGACCGTCGTCTCATGGAGATCGATAGAGAATTGCATAGAATTGATGGAATGGAACTTGAAACAAGCTCTTGGCATCATCAGTAGTGAGTGGAAGGAGTATGGACCACTTTAGATGAAAGTTTGGGGATCGGTACTGGGCCCCCTAGGTTGGGTATCGGTACCGATCCCACACCTAGTGGGATTCAACATGTGGGATCGGTATCGATCCCTAGATGGGGATGGGTACCTATCCCATACTTAGTGAAATTCAGCACGTGGGATCGATGTTGATCCCAAGGTGGGGGATCGGTACCTATCCTTACTAAGTGATTTTCTAACTTTGGAATTTTTTGGTATGGTTTTCCACCACTTTGTGGTCTTGTTTGTACTTGAGTTTTGGGTTTTGCAGTTATCTCTCTAGGCTTCCTGCCTTGATAACCTTAAAGTTAAATTCGTCCAATCCATCCGAATATTGCCTGGTCAAAAGGCTAGATAACAGCGACAAATATAGGTAAAGTAATGAAATGAGTTGGTAATAAGGTTGGTAACTAAAGAAGATGGTAAGAGATAAAAATGAACAATAAATGGATTTAATAATAAAAATTGAAAGTAAGAGGTAAAGGATATTGAAATCTTTTAAGTTAAAAGTAAGCGGTAAATAACATTAATAAAATAAGGAATAAATGCATGAAAAGTAAAGTAATATTATTAATAGTTGCACATTAAGGGCATAATAAATAAATAGGTATGAAAATATGCGTAGCCTCATGTATGCTTTTACGATAGGTGTGAATCGTTAAAGTTAGTTAATAGCTTGGATTAAATAAGAAACGACCTAGTCATTAAAATGGGTTGGAATGCAAGGTCGGTAGTGTTACACAACAGAAGTCTGCCCACTGCATGGGCCTACCAGCAGTTTTGTATACATTATACTGATGTGAGACATACCCAACTATAGGACCCGTGGGATTATACATTCGCGTATAAGTGAAGGGAATACCAAGTAGGATGTTTGCCTTAGTTAAAGTGTCAAAGGACAAGTAGAGTCTGCTTCAACACTTATGGGATATTAAGTAATAAGGGGCATTCCTTATTTTATGCTAGGCAATCTAAATGGTACGGTAAGCAAGTCTTGGTTCTACGATAGTGTGAATGGTACCAAACTCGGGAGTAGAAGCTTCTTCATAGGCCGTGAACGTCACCCTGAGTGGTTTGCGGAAAAATAGGGGGCTATGCCTAAACAGACTATGCCTCCTAGTAGTGTAGATTCTGTCTAGGAGATGCACCGCCTCACAGTCGTTTGATAGTTTGTTTGTGATAGGAGGCAAGGTAAGATAACCCTTTGATGGAGTCTTTCAAATATGAGTAGAACACATCTAAACTACTGTGACACTGTTATTAGGCACTATGGGAGTTCCTTGGTATGTACGGGCGATGAGGATGTGATACTGCATTGATGATCGATATGCACGGGCGAAGAGGATGTGAACCTGCATTGATGATGGATATGCACGAGTGACGAGGACATGATACCGCATTGATGATGGATCTTATGAGATGCTATGAGTTACGGATACTAAACGTGGATAGTTTCTAGGTCCAAAGAGGGACTGTGGTTCTTACATATATACATGTATGTAGCTATAGTTTACATCGAGTAGATGGGGCGCATCGTACACGTACGTGGAGTTAAAAAGACTAAGTAAAACAAAAGATATAACATGTAATGGAAGCAATTGGCATAAACTATTGTTATGTATAAAGTATATAATTTACCAGTCACCAGAATGTTGTTCTTACCCCCTTCTTATTACAACCCATAAGATAGCTTTATGGGACAAGTACTAGTGCAAGACGAGAATGGTGAGGGACAGATGTCCTTATGCAAGCTCAACACTGACAGGGAACTAGATATTGGAAGTGTCAACCTTGGTCTGTAACTATATGTTTTATTGCTCTTTACTATTTCACTATAAGTTTATGTCAATACTGCTTTGATATGCATTTATTTATTTGCAGGATACCATAAAACCAATAAACCGTACTTTGGTGGGCTTGGGTTGCCGATTTAGCAAAAAATACAGCTTACAGGGGTGCGGATTGTCACATTTTGTATATGATCTTAGTTTGACCGATCATAGAAAATTAGGATACGTTGAGTGAATGTATTTGTATTTTTGCTATAATTATATATTATATACATCAAACTCTACAAATTCTAACTATAGAAGTAGTTGCAACCATATTCTGAAAAGATGAACAATGCGACTATGAGTTGGAACAATAGACGAAGTTGAAGATATGCACTTATCTGATTACCCCATAGGAAATAGACCGTATTGAAAGGCTTTGACTTAAGAATAGCATGAATGCAACACATGGAAGAGTCCCTAAAGCTGGATAGTACTTGAATTTCTTGTAAATCACAATTGTCTTACAGTTATAGATCCCCGTAGGATTGCTTATTGATGATGTATGTTAGATCCAAATAAGGGGAAAATAAGAATGGATATGTTGCATATATTCAGAAGAAATAAGTTTTTGAAGGAAGGTGTGTAGTAATCACTCCAAGATGATAGATGGATTTTTAATGTATTTTGGAGGAAGGTAAGTTAGAAAGTAAGTGGAAAAAAGAAAAGTCCAAAAGAAGAGACAAATAAAAGTCCACTTTGAGTCCGACGACTCTGACCCCATACGAAAGAATTTAGTATAAAAGTTAAAATGATTTTAATATAAAAGTTTGAGAAAAATATATAAATAATATATTTAAAATAGGAATTACCTAAAGGTAGAAAAACCATATTTTTGAAAAGTAAGTAAGTATTAGATTTTCAAAAAAAAATCTATGATATGTTTAAATAAAAAGTTTTAGTAGAAATTTAAATTACTTATCGATAATTTCAGCAAATGGGTTTAAGAAAAAGTTCTTGTTTTGAAAAGAATAGTAGAGCGTATATAGTTCGTTGATTTTTGAAAAATGAAAAATTTTAACTGGTAAAAATTCTTTTTAGGGGTAGACAATATGAAGTGGTACAAGTTTAAATGGGGTAAATAGAACAGGAAAAGAAAATTAGAACCTAAAAGTAAAGAAGTTTGCAAACGCATTTCAATGGTTCAATAAAGAAGACAATCAACTGAGTTAAAGCTATATAAATAGAAATAATATTATAAATTTATATGAAATAATGTTAGTAATTAGAAACAACATTAGGAGATTATATAAAAAATAATGCTAGTATTCTAATCAGAAGCAATATAGGAAATTAAAGGAAAAACAAAGGAAAATGGACATTTTCTGTAGTTGAGCTCATTGATTGCACGTATCTTTTTTAAAAAAGCGCTCTTCACATGCTATTAAGGACTCCGCCAAGAATTGAAAGTCGAGATAGAAGGAGTAATAGGAAAATAATAAGATGGAAGTGTCCTTGTCTACTCTAGATTTGTTATTAAAATTATAAAAGATGTTTCAGAAACATTTTAAAGTGTTTTTTTAAAAGAAATGGTTTGGTATAACAATTGAATTTTTAAAAGCAAAACTTAATAAATGGTCAGTTAAAAATCTCAACTTTAAGAAGTAAAATCTTTATTGTTGGAAAAGGGCTTTAAAATAAAAGGTTGATTTGAAGGAAAAAAATAAACTTTTTAAATTAAATTGCTGACATTTTGTTCTATACTTGATGAATAAGCTTAATTCAAAGATTATAAACTATAGTTTTAAAAGTTAAGTCACCAAGTTATTTTTGAATTTAATAAAAAATTTCTAAGTTTGTACATTTAAAGATAAAAGTTTTGAGATTAAGCATAGCAAAATTTTAGTTTTAATTTTTGGAAATTTTTTTAGCAAAAACCAAACCGACTTTGATATGGAGTAGATTGGGATAACTGCCTAAGTAAGACGGATTAAAAGTTAGGGCTATAAATAAATTAATTATAAATTCTAGTAGAGTAGCAACAAGGAATCCCCGTAGGATATAAGGAATATTGGTATAAATGTAGGAATATTCAGTAAGACACATGCGAAAGTCGTAAGAAGAACCCATGAAGAAATGATGACTGGTATCAAAGTACACTTCTGCTAGTTCTAGAGCATACTCGCATGAAAAATCAAGATAAAGGAAGTAAATACCAATATTTAAGAATACTATCAAGAGAGTAGATTAGAATAAAATAGTAATAAAGGATAATGAGACGGCAGACACACATAGAGGACATTGGTTGGCTCTGGATTAAAAAGGGCAGGATGGTAGGTAGGAAATTTATTTCGCCAAGCTAATTTTTCTAGTAAGTTATTCTAAGTGTGCATATTCGTATTCCTTAGCTCATTACAACGTGGAAATGCACAGTTCAGCCTATAATTGGTGGTAGCAGTTAAAAGAAATGAGCGGGCCTTATTTACTAGAAACCATAAAGGTGGATTAAGATATGTGGGTTACAATAGAATAATGCGTTAGAAAGGTCCATTTAATGTAAGTAAGAAAGAATGAGACTGCAACATCGTCGATGTCAGTTGATGTTGAATGGCAACTTTCAGCTATTTGTTTCTTTTAGATTATGTTAGGTTGTAAGTATTAGTTTTCTCTGTTATATAAAAATGCATGCGATATTTTGTGAGAAAAATACCTTTTTATCTTTGTGTTGATTTTAGAAAGACCGCTATATATTGGAAAGCAAAATAAATATAAAATTTCATGTAGACACTTAACTAATGTAAAAGAAAATAAAATAGCAGAAGACTAAAAGTTATAAAATAAATTATAAAATTTACTTAATAAGCTACTAAAAGAAATTTAAATTTAAGTCCTAAAACGTATTAAATGTTTGGGAGATAAATTTTGACAAGTGAAGGACAAGGAAAAGTTGTTGTGAACCATGGGTTACTATCCCTGCACCTTAAAAGCTGAAATTTATAAATGTACTTGGGTGTTGGTTGTTATTTTAAAATAAATGAATTTTCTTTTTTGAAATTGAAAATTTTACCGTGTACTGAAATAGAGTCCATAATGGATGTTAAATTATTTACCAAATACGAACTGCGTAGGATTGGCGTAATTTGTTTTAAAAAGAATACACACACACATATATACATATGCACACACACTTTTGAATTTTTTTTTTCAAAGTTCTTTGACTTTAAAAATAAAACAGAATGGAGAAAGAGGAAAATTTTGGATATTTGAAATGCCACATGCTTAGTATAGGGAATAGTTGACGAGTTAGCAAGTAGGAATTTTATTGTGCAGCAGAAGTGACAGGAAAGTAAAAGGTACTTAATGATATGGGAAAAAGTTGTTTAAGCCTTGGGATTTCTTTTTCCATACTTTGTCGATAGGTAAACCAAACTTGTTTTAAAATAACTCTGTTTTGAAAATTTTAAAAATTTAAAAGTAAACTTTCATACGTGGACTGTATTTGGAAAACTTGAAAAAGAATTGGGAGGCAAAAGAGAAGGTTCCATGATATAGGGGAATCAGTACACAAGAGAAGGATGAAAACATGAAATTTTCCATTTAAACCCTTTTCAAAATTTTGGATGTTAGAAACTTTTGTGCTAGGTATTGGATGGTAGGGATAGGATGCAAAATCAGTTGAACTATGCTTCTATACGTAGAAGTATGAAAACATTGGATGCAAAATAAAAGATTTTTATTTTTAAAATTTGAATACATATAGAACTACCAATATATATAAGTTGTTTGCATCATATTTTTAAAATTGTTTTAATGAATGCATTCATATGGAAGACATCGATTTAGAATTGCTTAGCATGCATACTATATAAGTTGTGACACACCGTGCACTTGTACATGATTGGTTGGATAGTTTAGAAGGATTCTGTTTTATTTTATGTGATTTTACCCTTAAGGAATTTCAGAGAGGAATTCTTTTAAGGGGGTAGAATGTAACACCCTATAAAATAAGCTGCAATTAATGAAAAGAATTAATTAATTAATTTTTAATGGCAAAAATCGAATTTTTGTAAACGTCAGAATCTGGCTATGAAACTTGCATCATTGTGTTCGTGGTGACTTTCCAATCAATTTTCGTATATAAACTTTTACAATCTTAGTTAAATGAAGAAGATATTAACGTTTGAAAATTAGAAAGAAATTCTCAAACCAGGCAACAAAAGTGAAGACCCACTGGTCGACACCCTAGTTGCGGCCGGTCGACCACTAGCAGTCGACTGGTGGGATCAAGGCGGTCGACCGTTGGATAGAGCCAGTGCAGTTTTAACCAAGGCCAGAACGACTCAAATTTAATAAAACTTTATTTAACGGACGAGATCGATTTAGCAGCCTTTAAATACAGGCCCAAACTATCATTCTCTTCTCATATTTTCTAGGTCATAGAGCAAAACTCTACCATTCTCTTTTCTTCATAAATTTTAGAAATTCTAAAAGTAATAAAATATTATATTATACATATATATAAGTGGAGAAAAGCGGGGATAAGAGAAGAGAAGAATTGGATCGAATCGTAATGCCAAAACAAAGGTAAATCATAAATCTTGACTCAAATCTAAATTTTGATTCAATCATTTTTGCAGGTTTGTAAATCTAATAGGTGTGAATACCCGTTTTATACATATTTTAATTTAAAGTAAGAGGGAGTCAAATAAAAAAGGAATGGATATAGATCTGGATAATTGGAGCTAAAAAGAGATGAGTGAGAAATTATATATTTTTATATAATATTGGATTTATTTCATTATAGATCTTTTCCATGTATGCCTAAATACAAATTTTGGAGTTGTAGGCTTAAATATATATATGTAATGAAGTTAAAAACTATTCCAACATATTCCATGATCTTTAACTTTGATTAAATATTGTATGTACTTGAATTTGGAAAGCAAGGGTGGAAATAGTCTCTAAATCTGTGAGATAATTCATTAGTAAAATTGTATGATAATTTCAGATTTGTTAGGTAATTGATATGGACTAGTAAACATAAATTGGAAGTGTTGTAAATTGGACTAGGATTTTAGTAGAACTTATTTCATTAGAATGAAGTATGTAATAATATATATCCAGATCATAACAAGGAGTATACCTAAAAGAAAGAGATGTACAAAATATAGATGTTTACCGTATTTTGTATTGTCTATTTCAATAATAACAGAAAAGATAATTTTTTTAATTTCAAACATAATACAAACCCCTTTTAGATAAGTTATAGAAGTTTACAGTGTTAATAATTTTTTTAGGGAGATGTAATTCCAAAGCATTAAAATGCAAAAATCCCTAGATATAAAATAAAGAATTGTAAGTAATGATAATAACAATAGTCTAAATGTAAAACTAATATATGCAGTGAATGTCAAGTTAGAATTAAACAATAAGCGAAAACTGTTGGTAAAGTAATAAAATGAGTTAATAATAAGGTTAGTAACTAAAGAAGATGGTAAGAGATAATAAGGAACAGTAAATGGATTTAATAATAAAAAGTGAAAGTAAGCTGTAAAAGATATTGAAATCTTTTAAGTTAAAAGTAGACGGTAAGTAATATTAATCAAATAAGAAATAAATGCATGAAAAGTAAAGAAATATTATTAATAGTTGTGCATTAGAGGCGGAATAAATAAATTGGTACGAAAATATGCATAGCCTCATATATGCGTTTACGATGGGTGTGAATCGTTAAAGTTAGTTAATAGCTTGGATTAAATAAGAAATAACTAAATCACTAAAATGGATTGGAATGCGAGGTCCATAGTGTTACACAATAGAAGTCTACCCGCCACAAGGGGCTACCACCAGTTGTGTATACATTATACTTGTATCATCCCAAAATTTTATTATTTTAATTTTGATTATTTAATTAATTTTAAATATTTAAATAATTAGTTTTTAAAATACAAATAACTTGAATTCAAATATAGGGATTGTTTAAATATCTGAATTGTAAATTTAATGTTAATTAAATGGATTTAATAGCTTTATTTAACTCCTTTAATTAATTAATAATAATGCTGAACTCATTTTGTAAATTTATTTACAATAATAAATGGTTCGAATAAATAACAAGAAAATCAATTGTCAATAAAACGACTTGATTTTATTGACGTATTTTAAAATAATTTTTTTATAATTTTTAATTTGGATAATAATTAAATTTATGTTTGATGTATGTTTTACCAAATGATGGTATTTTTGAAATTTTATAGAATAAGATAACTAGTGTATTTTATTATTGTTTTGAAATCGTGTCACATTTTTGTGCACGATCATATTTTTGCTTTCGACATTCCCAGTTCGTATGTGAACATAATTCTATGTTGCGAAGTGCCAGAAATTTGTAAATAAACTAAACTCCCACGTTAAACTATTCTTCATTTTTACTTTTCCCCTTCTTACTTCTCATTTCCCTCCTCTCTCTCTCTCTTATTTTCATTTAACAATAAAAAAAGAAAATTAACTTCCTCCTTTAAAATTCAAAATCAATTCATACACTCGTATCATGAAACAAGATCCATTAGACTCGTATCGTTGAGATCTTCAAATCCATTGAGTTTAGTGAGGTATGGTGAAAATTGGTTGTGATCGACGTATAGAGAAGGTGCTAGGGTTTGCGTTTATGGTCGATTGGGGAAGAGGTAGGCCTTGATGTTTGTAGATTCTTGTTTCACATGCAAAAATGAAGGGACGGTAGTATTATGGGGGAGTGTGGCCGTTCATGGTGGATCGCAAAATTTACTGTCATATGGAGGAGGTGACGGTCGTGAATTGATTGGTGAGGCTAAAGGTCAAATCAATAGCATGGTTGAGCTCGAAGGGGCGAGAGAAGATGAACGGCATTGGTTGGAGGCTCTCCAGTGCATTGAGTCAAAATGCAATGTTAGCAATGAATTTTAGGGCAGCAGGTCGATTTTGTCTAGAAGGAGTCGAGTGTGCCTTGTTGGGGTCCGTCCAGTAGAGGACGAGAATGGTGATGCAACGACGACCGTTCATCGAATGGTGGACAAGAGAAGGGGCAATCGAAGAGATATGGGAATGGTTTTGGGTTCGGGTATGAGTTATGCATATCCATGTATAGGAAGCGTTAATGATGAAGGAAGAAGATTAAGTGGGTAATTAACTAAATAATTGTGTAATTAAGTATAATTAATTGTTTTAATTAATTCAATAACTTATAAAATGAATATCTTCTCCATACGAGGTCGGATTTGGACACAGTCTTTTGCATTGGACTCGTATCGGTGTTACATATGCATTGGAGTTAGATTCTTGAATTTGAATCTAGTGGAATTTTGAGCTAAAATCGAACGCCGTTTGATTTTAGATCAAACCGGAATGTGAAAGCATCAACTGGAATTTTGGTAAGTTTACTCACCTTTGAATGAACAGTATATGATATATAGTAGATATAAATTATTATTTGTTTGTTTAAATGTTTACATGTTTTGGTTTGGTTGAATTCTAGCTTGAATAGCGGATTGCATAAATAACCATTATTTTGCTGGGGACTTTTGTAGAGAGACCCTAAGGGTTTCTTAGCATTATTAATTTACTGTTTTATGCATCTTATTTAGATTCTTATGTTGCTTATATGGATGTTTGGTTGAAGTATTTATGACCTACTATTAGATTTGTGTAAGTGTCATTATAGCGATTATTGCTATACCGTCTCTTATGGAATATCATCTCCTTAAACCTATGTGTGTTGAGCTTATGCTTGTATTTTTACAAAATAAATGTTTGGTCGCGCTTTTGCACTTTGAAAGTTGTTTGCATCATATTTTCAAGTATTTTAGAGAATCTTGAAGTAAAGGATAAGTGTTGTTTTAAATTTATAAAAAACGATTATAAATTTGATTAATTATCTTTTAGGATAATTAATTTTGTTTTAAATTTATACAAAGATTATAAATTAGATTAATTATCTTTCGGGATGTTGGCATCAAAATTGGCTATTGATACCCAGTTGTATGAAAGCACCAATATCCAGTCACAGATCTTAAATAGTATCATATGTAGAGAATATAACATTAAGAACAAACAAATTAAAATGAAAGCAAGTAAAAAGAGGCAAGATTTATAGTGGTTCGGATAACTCTGGCCTACGTCCTCTTCAGAATAATTCATTTTATTATACTGTAGTTTGTTTACAGTTACAATCCGAAATTCAAGAATAAAATTGGCAATGTGTAGCCTAGGTTGAAGATAAAGAAAAGTAGAAAGAAGATTCTTTTACTAAAGCCATGCCTGCTGTATTTATAAGGGAAGATGTGCACGGATCGGGCTGAAATTTTGGCAGAAGGTTCGGGAGACCAAGACGAGGCCGCCCAAAAATTTCCAGGCCCATCGGGCCCATAGTAGGGATTAGTACCGATCCTTATTAGTGTGTAAAAATGGTCTGTGATCCCTATGAGGGGTGCCCCAGGATGTTAGCTACCTGCTCCCTAAATTTCATGCAATTCCGACGTACGGTTTGTGAGTTATTTCATTTTCCGTGAAGTAGTGTTGCTTGAATTCTGATTTCTACCGATCCCTCCAAAGGGAGTTATGCCGATCTCTCCAACTTCTTTCAATTGGAATGAGATCCCTAGGGGGTGTTTCACATGTTGTAATAAGCTTATGCTTCAAGTTTTATGTCAATTGGATGTGTAGATGTTGAGATATTGATCGATCTTTGCTATAAAGTTGGGTTTAGCTGATCCCTAAGAGGGAAGAGGGTCGATCACTATTGAGGCATAGAGGCCGATCCCTCCAAACTCCTCCAAATGTCATGTGATTCCTAAGGGAGCTTCTCCATGTTGTATTATGCATAGCCTCTAAGTTTCACGCCAATTGGATTAGTAGAACTCGAGTTATTAATCAATCTTTGTCGTAATATGTTGTGAAGGTTGGTTATAGCAGATACCTATGGAAAGAATAGGGCCGATCCCTCCAACTTGCTCTATTTGAGATATTGATTGTTTTCCATTGAGTTGTACTTGCTTGGCTGAAATATGCCAATCCCTTTTATGCCGATCCATTTTTATATGATCCCTTTCTTAGGTGAAGTAATTTGCCCGTAACTTGCGCATACAAACTCCAAATGACTTGAGATTTGAAATGTAACCTCGTGGGGCCTTCCTTATCACTTTATACCGGTCTTACTAGTTTGTGGCAAAATTTTAGGACATGTACCGATCCCCTAGGGAAAGGGATAGGCACCGATCCCCTGCCTGGGCGAGGTACTAATCCATACTTAGAACATTATGGAGATTCTACCTTTCGGTCTTGGTTGATTGTTGCTTCATATCATTGTTTGCACCTGATTTCTGGACCTCACAATCATCACTCTTGACTAATGGCCTTGATAATCATGAAGTCTGTTGGGGTAAATCCACCTGTCTACTGCCTTGGCAAAAGGTGGTTAACACTTTGCTCCCAAGACATGCCTTGCGATAGGAATGTGTGTTTTGAATTGCCATAAATCCGAAATTCAAAATCCGAAATCCATAACCCATTGGTAGCCATATTTTCCAATTCAGAATCCAATCCAAATATACAGTCTCTTCGGATCGTTTTATCCGAATCTGCATCCATCCAAAGCCAAATCTATTGCTGTACGAAACCGATATCCAAATCCATGACCTATCCGGGTTGTTATCCTAATCTAAATCCTCGATCTCACCAGATCCTTGCCGAGCATAATCCATACTCGACGACCTGAGTAGGCCGATCCATCCATTCAAGCAAAGCGACCTACCCCTTGCCAGACATAGTCCATACCTGAAGACCTTGATCTCTCCGGATCATTGCCAAGCACAATCCATACTCGACGACATAAGTAGGTCAATCCATCGCGTTCGAGTGAAGCAACCTACCCCATGCCAGGCATAGTCCATACTTAACGACCTTGATCTCTTCGGATCATTGTCGAGCACAATCCATACTCGACGACCTGGGTAGGTCGATCCATCGCGTTCGAGCATAGTGACCTACCCCTTGCTAGGCATAGTCTATGCCTGACGACCTTGTTGGGTTTTATTCTTCAGCCTCGATTCCCAGTCGAGGACTTAATCCATGATGCACGAGTCCGTTTCATCGCGTTCACCCGACGAAAAGACCCGTACCTTGCGATTGTTATCCTATCTCTCCAGATAGGACCAAAATCGCGACCTGCGTTATCTATTACATTGATCCAAATTTAAGCATTCCTAAGTCCATTTGCCAAAATATGAAATAAGAGTCTGTACAACCAATAAACCAGAGTTCAAATAAAAACTAGAAACAAGAGTTCGAAGCAAACAAGAAGAGAGAAAAATTTCACAAACCCAAGCACAATAGTTTATCACCATCTCAGACATGCCTAGGGACCGTCCATGATCCCGTACACGTGTAAGTGACTTAGCTATCCTACTATGGAGTTTGTTACTTATTCCATGCCATCCCGATCAATTGATGACAAGTTGATGATGATGCCTTGATCCAGTGCCATTTTCATTCGAGGTGGACGGTGGCTGCTCCTGTTCCATCGCCGCAGCCCGAGTCCTTACATATTATTGTAACTGACCATTCCTTACGTGTTCCTCAATTATATCCTTCAAATGCCTGCAGTCATTTGTATTGTGCTCATCCAGCTCATGGAATAGGCAGCGCTTTCCTGATGTCCGTTCGCATTCAGAAGGTTCCCTCCTTGCCGGCCTTCGATATGGATGGTGTCCTCGAGTATCCAAATATATCCATTCTAGGGTTTCATTCAATTCCTAGTAAGAAGAGAATTTGGGTTCTCCCCTCTATTGCTTCGATCCATCGAAGCTATTGTCTATATTCTGTTTACCATTGTCCTTTCCTGAGCTTTCGCCGGGCGGTTCTCCACCCCATACCATATTAACTTATGTTGCCTCTTTATCAGCTTTCGCATCTTCTTGTTACATAAACCTTTCTACTTCATGGTAGAATTCACCAAGATCCATCGGTGGATCCCATATCAGTGATATCTTAAAATATGAATTATCTTCAACTCCTGACACTGCCACCATCAAAACCATCGATGGATTTGGTCGATCTACTGAAACAACTACCGCATTGAACGGGTTAAAAAATTCCCAAGTGATTCTCTTGCCCACTGCTTCGCTGATGTTAATGTCATCACATTCTTGGGTCTCGTATTGTGAACCTGAAACCGCTTCATAAATCTTTCGGCCAATTCCATCCATGTGCGAATATAACCGCTCTCCAACTGTCTGAACCATAGCGCGACCACATCCGTTAGGTATAGGGGGAAGCATCATGCCAGGACTTCTTCCGAAACTCCCAGTACTTCCATGTGCCATATATACCTCATCATATGCATAGTTGGATCCGACTTTCCATCATAAGCTTCTAGTGTTAGTCGTTTGAATTCTGGTGGATTCCTAGCATTCTTGATATTAGGAGCGAATAGACTTCTATTTACATCCTCCAGATCCCTGTTCACTAATCCTCCATGCATAGCTCGCCTAATCATCTCTACAAACCTATCACTTGTTTCCAGTGGTAGTCTCATATCATTATGTCTAAGCTGCTCCTCGAGTCTATGAGGGAATTCTGGAATGTATTCCTCTGGACGAGCATCCAAATTCCGATTTGCACCAAGCTCATGGTATTGACCGCAGATCCTCCAGCATCGCGATCGACCAAACCCGGGAGCATGCCCTCATGTCTTTGGGGATCAGTGCCGATCCCTCTGAGATGGTCGGGGACTACTCCCAGCTGCTCTGCTCCACTTCTTTGTCCAATAACTCTGCCTCCATGCTCTCAGTTCTGATTTCCAGGGAATCTTGCCGTCTCAACTCCTTGATCGGTAGCTCTAGTAGTCCCTATCATTCCAACTCCTTGGTTTTGCATTCCAGCAGCTCCCATGGTTCCAGCCTGTCCGATCTGTCGGAGTAGATTCTGCATTATCTCCTCCTATCTTTTCAGCATCCGTTCCTGCATAGCATCCATCATTGTTCCCATTTCATCTCTGGTGATGTAGATGTTTGACTAGCTCCAGCTCTTGAGGAAGCCTCATGACTCCCTTCATGATAGATCCTATTCTCTATGTGTCTCCTTGTTGATTGTCTCACCATTGCTCCAAATCCAAGCTCTCTAATTGATTCCAAATCTGCGGGGGCTAGCTCTCTCAATGAAAGTACCAAAATGTTGGCATCAAAATTGACCACCAACGCCCAGTTGTATGAAAGCACCAATATCCAGTCACAGATCTTGGATAGTAACTTATGTAGAGAATATAATATGATGAACAAACAAATTAAAAATGAAAGAAATTAATAAGAGACAAGATTTATAGTGGTTCGACTAACTCTGGCCTACGTTCACTTTAGAATAATCCTTTTTATTATACCGTAGTTTGTTTATAGTTACAATCCAAAATTCAAGAATAAAATTGGTAAAGTGTAGCCTAGGTTGAAGATTAAGAGAAGCAGAAAGAAGATCATTTTCTGATGCCATGCTTACTATGTTTATAAGGGAAGGCAAGCATGGATCGAGCTGAAATTTCGGTAGAAGGTTCGGGAGACCAAGACGAGGCCACCCAAAAATTTCCAAGCCCATCGGGGCCCACAATAGGGATCAGTAGCGATCCTTATTATTGTGTCCAAATGGGCTAAAATACCTATAATGGGTGCCCTATGATGTTAGCTACCTGCTTCCTAAATTTTGTGCAATTCCGACATATGGTTCGTGAGATATCGCATCTTCCATGAATTAGTGTTGTTTGAATTCTTATTTCTGTCAATCCCTCCAAAAGGAGTTATGCCGATCCCTCCAACTTCCTTTTGTGGTCACTAGGTGGTGTTCCATATGTTGTAATGAGCTTTTTCTTTAAGTTTCATATCAATTGGATGGATAGATGTTGAGATATTGATCGATCTTTGCTATAAAGTCGGGTTTAGCCAATCCCTAAGAGGGAAAAGGGCCGATCGCTATTGAGGGATAAAGGTCGATCCCTCCAAACTCCTCCAAATCCCACGTGATCCCTAGGGAGCTTCTCCATATTGTATTATGCTTAGCCTCCAAGTTTCATGCCAACTGGATTAGTAGAACTCGAGTTATTGATCAGTCTTTGTTGCAATATGTTGTGAAGGCTAATTATAGCCGATCTCTATGAAGAGGGCCGATCCCTCCAACTTGCTCTATTTGATGTGCGATCCCTAGGGTAGACTCCCTAGGGTCCACACATCTTGCTAACAAATTTTTTTATGCATTGGACTTATGGACTTTGAGATATTGATTGTTTTCCATTGCTGAAATATGCCAATCCCTTTTATACCGATCCCTTTTTATACAACCCCTTTCTTAGGTGAAGTAATTTGCCCATAACTTGCGCATACAAACTCCAAATGACTTGAGATTTGAAATGTAGCCACGTGGGGCCTTCCTTGTTACTTTATACTGGTCTCACCCAGTTTGGGACAAAAGTTAAGGACATGTATCGATCCCCTAAGGGAAGGGATAGGCACCGATCCCCTGCCTAGGCGAGTACTAATCCGTACTTAAAATATTCTGGAGATTTTACCTTTTGATCTCGATTAATCATCGCTTCATATCATTGTCTGTAATTGATTTCTAGACCTCACAATCATCGCTCTTGATTAATGGCCTTGATAATCGTGAAGTTTGTTGGGTTAAATCCGTCTGTCTACTACCTTGGCAAAAGGTGGGTTAACAAAGGATAATTAATGTTGTTTTAAATTTATAAAAAGATAATAAATTTAATTAATTTCATGATAATTAGTGTTGTTTTAAATTTAAAAAAGATTACAAATTTGATTAATTATCTTTCGGGGTAATTAATGTTGTTTTAAATTTATAAAAACATTATAAATTTGATTAATTCTCTTTCGGCATTATTAATGTGGTTTTAAATTTATAAAACAGTTATATTAATTATCTTTTAGGATGATTAATTTTTTTTAAATTTATAAAAGTATTATATCAAATTATCTTTCTGGATGATTAACATTCTTGTAATTTTATAAAAGTATTTTAAGTTGATAACAAATGTTGTTTTTAAATTGATTATAAAAGAGTTGTAAGAGTTATATTAATTATCTTTTGAGATAGTAAATGTTATTTAAAGTTATAAATGATAGTTTATAAATAAGATATTCTTAAAAAAATGGAATGTTTGAAAATAAAGCCAAGTGCGAATTATTTGGGTATATAGTAAACGATGTTTTAATGACATTTTTTTACCCTTCATTTTAGTACACTTAGAAATATAATTTTCTCTTTAAAAAGAATATTTTAAAGAGTGTTTTTAAATATGCTTTATAAATGTTTGTGTTACGAAAAACCAAGCATAAGTTTAGTTTTTAAAAATTTAAAAGTTTGATTCGGTTACGGGAAAGATAAGTAATTTGACTTCCATAAATGATATTACTTATATGGAAAGGATTTAGTCATATTCCTAGCACTAAACATCGAGGTATGGAAATTCATTTCTATCTCAAAGGTTAAAAATGTCGTTAAGGCGAGGCTTTGAGGTAGGACTACCTTAACTGGTCCAACTTCATTTTTAACCAAGGGATGGTGCAAGTTTGAAATCGATGAGTAGTGATAATGATATGAAATTTAATT
Source organism: Allium fistulosum (assembly GCA_030737815.1). Lineage (NCBI taxonomy): Eukaryota > Viridiplantae > Streptophyta > Magnoliopsida > Asparagales > Amaryllidaceae > Allium > Allium fistulosum. Next base: position 344,328,692 of record CM060904.1, read on the forward strand.
CCAATATACGATCATTTTAATTATTCCCAATAGTTGCTTTATTGATAATTGATTCTACTATTTTTTTGTGTTTCGTCAATCTAAGACGATTTGTTTCTCATTTGAGCTTTGATATCCTTTGTCGGAAATGACTAAAACAAAAGAGCAAGTGGGGGCCAAGCTATGTAGGATTAGGGCATTATCACATCTACTATAGATTGGTTTCGATGGTATGCGCACGTAGATGTGAAATACTCGAATTCTCGGTAAGGTTGGCAGGGTTTGCCTTGGAGGTTTCTGAGAGAGTCACAGAGTATGTATATGACCCTCTTAAGTATATTTTCTAAAGGTATACTTTTGGTAAGTGTAACAACCCGGGATTTCACGATTATATTATTATCGACAAAATGACGATTTAATCTAGTTGACGATTGTTATTGAGTTTTAAATCGCATTTAAAATTCTTTAATAAAATTTTTAATCATTGATTAGGGATTTTAAATCAAATTTGAAATTCTTTTAGTATTGGAAAAATTCTTTTTATAAATCGTTAAGTGTTGGTGGGCTTTTAAATCTGGCCCCTGTTTTATTTTGTTTCAATGCTTTATTATCAGAGGTAAACCCAATTTCTCCCCCACTGATTTTCGTTCGAAAAACCCCATACGAACAAAAGAAAAAAAAATGGCGGTCTCGTCTCAAATTAGGGCTTTCGAGATTCTTCAAGGTCGCGCTCTTGTTGGTCGATTGGCGGGCACTCGCGAGTAGCTGGATCATTCGCGACTCCTCCTGCTTGGGGCGAGTTCGTCTTCACTTCGAACTAGGGCATAAGTTTTTCTCCGATCGATTCTTGGATATAAGGTGAGTAATTGTTATTACTCACATCTAATTCAAACATGATTCGAGATTTTCGATTTCTGGTTTAATTGAATCTGTCATTTGATTTATCTTGGCCATTTTTATGCTTGGGATTGACCTCTGACTTATTCGAATTACTCGAATAAAATGGTGTCGATTTCTAACTTGTTCGGTATCTTTGCCACTGTGATTTGTTTATTTCAGTTTAGACCACCACTGTTTTGACGATTTTCTCGAATTCGTCCAACATTTTGTTTTGGCCATTTCTTCTTGGCTACCACTGTTTTGATGAGTTCTAACTCGCTCCGTGCATTTCTCGGTTGGCATCGGTCTTGACATTGAGTTGTTTGTATAGTGACTTAGGCATTTACTTGGTTTTGAACTGTTGGTTCTTGACATTTTCATGACTGTTGATTTTGTATTGTCCCTGTAACATTCTCGACTGTGCTCAAGTTCATTTGTGGGTGTGTTTGTGGTTGGTATATAATGTTGTTTTCTGCTTCAACTTGTTTTCGTTACTTGACTTGGAACTTCATTGACTGGTACAATTGTTGTTGCTTGATCTTGTGATGATTGATCTTTGTTCGAACTTGCCACTATCGTTTTGATTCCCTGAACTGCTGTTGATCATTTCTTGAAACTGCTACATGCAGCTTATATTCATCTGGAAGTTTTGTGTTTCCTTGTCTCTGTCATTACCTGACTATATGCATACATTTTGTAGATGAAGTTGCACGTGGTTGTTACTTCGAGTTTGCTTCATGTAGTCTTGATACTATTGAGCTCGATAGCTTCTTGGTTGCTTGATGCATTTTGATATTGGTTTATATAACGATGGTTACTACAACTCTGTTAACTCGATTGCTTGTTGCACTGTCCAGCTGCATTTAGTGTTCATTGTATCATATTACTATTCAATCTTGCATTGTATATTTATATGCATGCCACTGATCATATGTTGATAGGTCCACTGGAGTACAGTCTTCATTTTATGGCCCTTATGCACTGTGTAGTTGTACGAACATGGTGCATTGTTTCGAGTTGTATCACTTGAATTTTACTGTACACATAGCATATAATTTGTATAACTTGAGTCATTCAAGTGTTCTGAGCATTTGATGGTTGAGTCTGCATTTCTATTGCTTGACTCGAAGCTTGGTACTCATGTAGTTTGTCTGCACTTATCTATTTCTGGGTGGTTGTGACCACTGCCTGTTTCAATCTACGTATGGTTTAGATCATAGGCTCGACCCTGTCCATTGTTGCATTATGTTGTACCGGTGCCGCACTTCTGTACACTTTGCAGTCTTGCCCTTGTATTCATGTGGTGCTATCTCGAAGCCTGTACATTGCTATGTTGTGTTTATATCCATGTTTGAACCTGACTGGGTATTGAATTATATAGATTAGTCAGAGAGGTGGCAGTTTCTGTCTTCTGTTAGTTGGTTTGAACTATGGTCGAGGCTTAAACTTTATGTTTTGACCATCTCATTTGAATTTATGCTTGAGTTGAATCCGGCTTAAACTCTCGGATTTGACCTTTGCAGTTTCGACGTACGGTAGTGGCGAGGCAGTGCACGCGCGCGTGTACTGCAGCCATACCGAGAATTTATTTAATTTTGATGCCATCTGTTTCTGTTTCATTAAGCGTATTTTGAAATGGTTCATTTTAAATTAAGTTGGGTTTGTTGGCTTTTGGATTCATTGATCTTCTGAGTATTTGATAGACTGTATTGGCGAGGCAGTACACGTTAGCGTGTACTGCAGCCAATCAGCACTGTTGTTTTTAAATTGACATTTCAATTGTTTAAATTGATCTGGATTGCTGATTTGTTGATTTACACTGCTTAGTGTTATATCTGCCGATATCCAATTCTCGTATCGAGAGTTGGATATACGAGATTTCTAGGATTGTCGTCTATTTGACTATTTGATTATTATTGCTTCTGTGCACTAATAAACTGGTTTGAATTAGACTGACCTGGGTATTATTTTCTTTTGAATGTAATACTCGGGTCAGACCCGAGTTATTTCAGGTTGTAGATTTTCTTCTTTGAGTTGCTGTTCAGGATTTGAAGACTTTTCACATCTTCTGAAGTTGTCAGTGTCACTTTGTAGTAGTCGCGTCATTGTATAGAACGATATGTATTCATGTATATTAGTCGATAATGTACTTGTTTATATAACTTCTGGAGTCGACAGTTGTAGTTGTATCATGTGTATCGTGTCATCTATATTGTAACTGACATCGGTTATATATATATGAGATTATTGTTATTCTGTGTTCCGCATTTATATTATCTGTGTTATTGTTATATCTAATGTCCTAAACTATTATGAACTATCGTGGTTTGTTTTATACTGATAATTGGATATGTCGATGGGGGTAAATAAATAATAGATGAAAAATAAAAAGTATATACCACTCCTATCGAGATAACCAATATTAGTGTAAGGCCAATTACGGATGGTCGCTCCTATCCAGCCTTATTCTTCGTAATAATAGACAGTATTTCTTTTAATACTCTTTGTTATTATGAGCATAGAGGTGGGGCGTCACAGTTGGTATCAGAGCTTGGGGTTTATGGACATAATATAAAACATAACTTGGATGGGACATATGTTACAACTATCGGTCGATGTTTTATTTGTGCTTTGAGTCAAAACTAAAGTTTTGAAATCTGGATGAAATTTTTAAATATCTTTATTTAAAAATAAAAGTGGAATTGCGTTTTGTTGTTTTGATGAAATTGTGTTTCGATGATTTGATTGATTTGTGTTCTATTTATCAGAGTGCGCAGCGGAAACAGTGAAACTGTCTTTGCTGAGTACAACTGACAATCTTTTTGATTTAAAAATCAAAATACGAAATTGATATGGATTTCATTTGTTGTTTACATAGCTGTGATTATTTTGTTTCTTAGAGAATTTCGAATCCGAATTGAGGATTCGAAGAAATTACAGTTATGTGATTTTTGTTGAAATTTCCGCTGGCTTCTCTTGTACTAATCATATATTGATTAGATTTTTGCTGTTTTGAATTATCTTCATTGAAGATACATTCGAATGATTTCTTTGTTCATTTTGTAGTACGTGCAAAAATTTGAATTGCACGTTATTGCATTTATTTTACGTTGAACCGATGCTTGGTTATGAAACGTATTTTGTTGCCGTTATTTTTATAACGGGATTTTACACCAATGCTATATTTTGAAGCACGGTGTTTTGTGGCATTTTGATGAATGAAAATTCTCTGATATTACATTTTGCTGTAAATTGTTTTGATATGATTTTGACGTTTCAAAATTACTGTCGCTTTGGCTTCAGTAACCGTCAAATTTTAAAAGTGGATTTTCAAGTGGTTATTCCGCAATGCTGTTTTGTGACCGTTTTTACGGTATTTTGAGAAGTACAATTTCCTTATCGAAATTGTTACTGATTTGCTGTTTTAATCACGTGATTGGAAAATCGTTTTAAAAATGAAAATTGTTTTATAAATTTTTAACAGTTGCGTTTTCAAAAGAATGAGAAAGCGACTTAAACGATTCAGCAAAATCGAGGATTATGACCCCTCTCTTTTACTGTTTCGCTTAACTCCGGACTTGTCCAGTTGAGAAGGTGAATTGTTATTTTTACAAAATAAATAAAATTGTTTTCAGAAATTTAACAGTTTACGCTTTCAAAAGAATGAGGAAGCGATTTAAACGTTTCAGCAAAATCGAGGACTATGACCCCTTTCTTTTACTGATTCGCTTAATTCCGGACTTGTCCGTTTGAGAATGTAAAGTGTATTTTTATAAAATACACAATTTTGCATTTTCAAGGAAACGATGAAGAGATTTAAACGATTTAGCAAAAGTGCGGAGTATGGAACCACACTTTTACTATTTCGGTTAATTCCGGACTCGTTAATTGAATATCTGCTGTTTTGATGATTTTGATGAATTTCACACTTTCAAGGAAACGATGAAGAGAATCAAACGATTTAGTAAAACACGTGGTATGGGACATGTGCGTTTGCTATTTCGGTTAATTCCGGACTCGTTAATTGAAATATTTGATGCTTTCGTGTGCTTTCGAGCCACTATGATGGACCTTCGGGTCATATGATGGACCTTCGGGTCAAATACCAGTACTAGACCTTCGGGTCACTCTGCGGACCTTCGGGTCAATCTGATGGGCGCCAAAATTATGTTGAGTACTTGGTAGGCTTCGGCCATTTGTTGATGCACGTGCGGCGAATTAAAAACTCGCCATCTGATGGGATCGATCCAAGCTTTTATGTTGATTTTCTAGTCTTCTTAATTGATTTCTAGATATTTGTTGCTTCCAATTATCTGCAGGTAATTGGATATTTGTTGATATGAGTTCTGATTATCGTTTTTGATAATCAGATATTTGTTGTTTCTAATTATCTCTTGTGATAATTAGATATTTGTTGATATGAGTTCTGATTATCGTTTTTGATAATCAGATATTTGTTGTTTCTAATTATCTCTTGTGATAATTAGATATTTGTTGATATGAGTTCTGATTATCATTTTTGATAATCAGATATTTGTTGTTTCTAATTATCTCTTGTGATAATTAGATATTTGTTGATATGAGTTCTGATTATCGTTTTTGATAATCAGATATTTGTTGTTTCTAATTATCGCTTGTGATAATTAGATATTTGTTGATATGAGTTCTGATTATCGTTTTTGATAATTAGATAATTGTTGTTTCGAATTATCACTTTAGATAATTCAATATTTGCTGATTGGGATTTAATTATCGCTTTAGATAATTAAATATTTGTCGAATTTAGATTTAATTATCGCCTGAGATAATTAAATAATTGTTGATTTGTTGTTTTAATTATCGCTTTAGATAATTAAATATTTGTCGAATTTAAAATTAATTATCGCTTTAGATAATTAAATAATTGTTGATTTTAAATTTAATTATCGCTTGAGGTAATTAAATATTTTCTGTTTTGAAATTTGATTATCGCTTTAGATAATTAAATATTTGTCGAATTTAGATTTAATTATCGCCTGAGATAATTAAATAATTGTTGATTTGTTGTTTTAATTATCGCTTTAGATAATTAAATATTTGTCGAATTTAAAATTAATTATCGCTTTAGATAATTAAATAATTGTTGATTTTAAATTTAATTATCGCTTGAGGTAATTAAATATTTTCTGTTTTGAAATTTGATTATCGCTTTAGATAATTAAATATTTGTCGAATTTAGATTTAATTATCGCCTGAGATAATTAAATAATTGTTGATTTGTTGTTTTAATTATCGCTTTAGATAATTAAATATTTGTCGAATTTAAAATTAATTATCGCTTTAGATAATTAAATAATTGTTGATTTTAAATTTAATTATCGCTTGAGGTAATTAAATATTTTCTGTTTTGAAATTTGATTATCGCTTTAGATAATTAAATATTTGTCGAATTTAGATTTAATTATCGCCTGAGATAATTAAATAATTGTTGATTTGTTGTTTTAATTATCGCTTTAGATAATTAAATATTTGTCGAATTTAAAATTAATTATCGCTTTAGATAATTAAATAATTGTTGATTTTAAATTTAATTATCGCTTGAGGTAATTAAATATTTTCTGTTTTGAAATTTGATTATCGTTTTAGATAATTAAATATTTGTTGCTTTGAGATTTAATTATCACTGTTAGATAATTAAATATTTGTTGATATGAGATTTAATTATCGCTTTTGATAATTAAATATTTGTTGATTTGAGATTTAATTATCGCCTTAGATAATTAAATATTTGTTGAATTGAGATTTAATTATCGCTTTAGATAATTAAATATTTGTTGCTTTGAGATTTAATTATCACTGTTAGATAATTAAATATTTGTTGATATGAGATTTAATTATCGCTTTGGATAATCGAATATTTGTTGATTTGGGAAATTTGATTATCGTTTGTGATAATCGAATATTTGTTAAATTTAGAATTTGATTATCGTCTTTGATAATTTGATATTTGTGAATTGTTTTCTGATTATCGTTGAGATAATTAGAGGTTTGCTAATTTCATTGATATGATAATTTCTAGTCTCCAATTGTTTCTAGAGTATGCTGATTTTATTGAATCGCTGTTTCTATCTATTTCTGTGAATAATTAGATTTTGTTGATTATGGAATTTGTGCTTTCTAGTTAATTGTTGGATAACTAGATAATTGTAGTTTGCGATTTATGATTTGTGTTTCATAATTATCTTTGTTGATAATTAGGATTTGTTGTTTTTCTAATTATCGTATCGATGATTAGACATTGTTGCTTTATGATTCTCTGTATTTTAATTATCTTATTGATAATTGAATATCGCGGATGATTGCATTTATCCAATTTTGTTGTTTTCTGATTATCTATTGATAATTAGGCTTTGTTGAGAATTTGTAAATTTCTTTTATTAAAATTAAAAGATTTCTTTGGCATTTGGGATTCTTGACCGTTATTTTCTAGCATTAACCAGTTTATGTTAGAAAAATAATTGTAATTGACGACCTTAATTATGAAAATTGCGGGGACGCAATTTTTATAAGGAGGGGAGTCTGTAACAACCCGGGATTTCACGATTATATTATTATCGACAAAATGACGATTTAATCTAGTTGACGATTGTTATTGAGTTTTAAATCGCATTTAAAATTCTTTAATAAAATTTTTAATCATTGATTAGGGATTTTAAATCAAATTTGAAATTCTTTTAGTATTGGAAAAATTCTTTTTATAAATCGTTAAGTGTTGGTGGGCTTTTAAATCTGGCCCCTGTTTTATTTTGTTTCAATGCTTTATTATCAGAGGTAAACCCAATTTCTCCCCCACTGATTTTCGTTCGAAAAACCCCATACGAACAAAAGAAAAAAAAATGGCGGTCTCGTCTCAAATTAGGGCTTTCGAGATTCTTCAAGGTCGCGCTCTTGTTGGTCGATTGGCGGGCACTCGCGAGTAGCTGGATCATTCGCGACTCCTCCTGCTTGGGGCGAGTTCGTCTTCACTTCGAACTAGGGCATAAGTTTTTCTCCGATCGATTCTTGGATATAAGGTGAGTAATTGTTATTACTCACATCTAATTCAAACATGATTCGAGATTTTCGATTTCTGGTTTAATTGAATCTGTCATTTGATTTATCTTGGCCATTTTTATGCTTGGGATTGACCTCTGACTTATTCGAATTACTCGAATAAAATGGTGTCGATTTCTAACTTGTTCGGTATCTTTGCCACTGTGATTTGTTTATTTCAGTTTAGACCACCACTGTTTTGACGATTTTCTCGAATTCGTCCAACATTTTGTTTTGGCCATTTCTTCTTGGCTACCACTGTTTTGATGAGTTCTAACTCGCTCCGTGCATTTCTCGGTTGGCATCGGTCTTGACATTGAGTTGTTTGTATAGTGACTTAGGCATTTACTTGGTTTTGAACTGTTGGTTCTTGACATTTTCATGACTGTTGATTTTGTATTGTCCCTGTAACATTCTCGACTGTGCTCAAGTTCATTTGTGGGTGTGTTTGTGGTTGGTATATAATGTTGTTTTCTGCTTCAACTTGTTTTCGTTACTTGACTTGGAACTTCATTGACTGGTACAATTGTTGTTGCTTGATCTTGTGATGATTGATCTTTGTTCGAACTTGCCACTATCGTTTTGATTCCCTGAACTGCTGTTGATCATTTCTTGAAACTGCTACATGCAGCTTATATTCATCTGGAAGTTTTGTGTTTCCTTGTCTCTGTCATTACCTGACCATATGCATACATTTTGTAGATGAAGTTGCACGTGGTTGTTACTTCGAGTTTGCTTCATGTAGTCTTGATACTATTGAGCTCGATAGCTTCTTGGTTGCTTGATGCATTTTGATATTGGTTTATATAACGATGGTTACTACAACTCTGTTAACTCGATTGCTTGTTGCACTGTCCAGCTGCATTTAGTGTTCATTGTATCATATTACTATTCAATCTTGCATTGTATATTTATATGCATGCCACTGATCATATGTTGATAGGTCCACTGGAGTACAGTCTTCATTTTATGGCCCTTATGCACTGTGTAGTTGTACGAACATGGTGCATTGTTTCGAGTTGTATCACTTGAATTTTACTGTACACATAGCATATAATTTGTATAACTTGAGTCATTCAAGTGTTCTGAGCATTTGATGGTTGAGTCTGCATTTCTATTGCTTGACTCGAAGCTTGGTACTCATGTAGTTTGTCTGCACTTATCTATTTCTGGGTGGTTGTGACCACTGCCTGTTTCAATCTACGTATGGTTTAGATCATAGGCTCGACCCTGTCCATTGTTGCATTATGTTGTACCGGTGCCGCACTTCTGTACACTTTGCAGTCTTGCCCTTGTATTCATGTGGTGCTATCTCGAAGCCTGTACATTGCTATGTTGTGTTTATATCCATGTTTGAACCTGACTGGGTATTGAATTATATAGATTAGTCAGAGAGGTGGCAGTTTCTGTCTTCTGTTAGTTGGTTTGAACTATGGTCGAGGCTTAAACTTTATGTTTTGACCATCTCATTTGAATTTATGCTTGAGTTGAATCCGGCTTAAACTCTCGGATTTGACCTTTGCAGTTTCGACGTACGGTAGTGGCGAGGCAGTGCACGCGCGCGTGTACTGCAGCCATACCGAGAATTTATTTAATTTTGATGCCATCTGTTTCTGTTTCATTAAGCGTATTTTGAAATGGTTCATTTTAAATTAAGTTGGGTTTGTTGGCTTTTGGATTCATTGATCTTCTGAGTATTTGATAGACTGTATTGGCGAGGCAGTACACGTTAGCGTGTACTGCAGCCAATCAGCACTGTTGTTTTTAAATTGACATTTCAATTGTTTAAATTGATCTGGATTGCTGATTTGTTGATTTACACTGCTTAGTGTTATATCTGCCGATATCCAATTCTCGTATCGAGAGTTGGATATACGAGATTTCTAGGATTGTCGTCTATTTGACTATTTGATTATTATTGCTTCTGTGCACTAATAAACTGGTTTGAATTAGACTGACCTGGGTATTATTTTCTTTTGAATGTAATACTCGGGTCAGACCCGAGTTATTTCAGGTTGTAGATTTTCTTCTTTGAGTTGCTGTTCAGGATTTGAAGACTTTTCACATCTTCTGAAGTTGTCAGTGTCACTTTGTAGTAGTCGCGTCATTGTATAGAACGATATGTATTCATGTATATTAGTCGATAATGTACTTGTTTATATAACTTCTGGAGTCGACAGTTGTAGTTGTATCATGTGTATCGTGTCATCTATATTGTAACTGACATCGGTTATATATATATGAGATTATTGTTATTCTGTGTTCCGCATTTATATTATCTGTGTTATTGTTATATCTAATGTCCTAAACTATTATGAACTATCGTGGTTTGTTTTATACTGATAATTGGATATGTCGATGGGGGTAAATAAATAATAGATGAAAAATAAAAAGTATATACCACTCCTATCGAGATAACCAATATTAGTGTAAGGCCAATTACGGATGGTCGCTCCTATCCAGCCTTATTCTTCGTAATAATAGACAGTATTTCTTTTAATACTCTTTGTTATTATGAGCATAGAGGTGGGGCGTCACAGTAAGAGAGGTGCACCTTCCTAGTTAGTGTTGGAAAATTTTCATTCTCCTTGTTTGATTCAAATCTTTGAATCGTTTTCTTAATTGCATCGAGAAGTGCATGGAGCTCTTCGCGATGTTTAATTTTTTATGTCTATTCTTGAAATTTGGATTTTGATCTTGTTTATGGCCATCCTTTCAAGTTTGGGTTTTGTTCTAATTTGTTTCCATTCTTTTTTGTATGGTTATTGTTCTTGTGAGGTGAAAACCCGTTAAGTTTTTAGCGGCGTGGTCTCACAAAATTATTATTTGTTCCCCATATTTCTTGAGTTTTCTTACATTGGTTTTCCAGACTAATCTGCATGTTATTTTATTATAATGCTCGGATCAGACCAAGTTTTTTCAAGTTGTCGTTGATGGGACATGGAGCTGATTGAGTAGAACTAGATGTTCACTTACCATAGTAATCTTGCTATCCTGCATTATTGTGTATACCCATTAGCAATTATAAGGTCAGGAAGTTACAATTGTCCAAGCTGATGAGGTTTGTTTTTAACTCTAATATATCATATATCATAAAGTGACAGTTTTTATGGTCTTTGTTATATTATATGTTATCGTTCCATTGTGAGATTTTGTTTCACCCTATTCTTTTCCTTTTTATTTTACCCTAACAATTTGCCTTTTTGGCACTTGGATGCTCGGCATTTGAATACCGTGGATGTATTAAGTGCCGACTTTCGAGTGTCGAAAAGGTGGGTCGTTACATCTGGTATCAGAGCTGAAGGTTAAATGAGAACCTTGGCTTTGGTGGGGGTAAACTCACTAGAGATAGGGTAAGTGACACCCTAGAATGAATTGAGAGTATTATATATACAAGAGGGTAATTATTATTGTTATAAAATTGTATTGTGTTAATTGGTCTGTTAAGTTTGAATTTTGAATTCTGGCCAAGACATGGGATGACACGGTGTCGATAGGGATTTCAAAACACTTAAACGAAGTAAGCAGACATGATTTTGATTTTTGAAAATTGCAAATGAAATATTTTACGTAGGTTTATATATTTTATATATATAAGAGAAATAATTTACAAATTTATATAGTTATTTATGGTGTGCTTATTAGTTAATGATAATATTTCTTTATTGTCATTATTGTTTGATTTGTCATGCTCAGATAGTTTAGACGTATTGAATATTGTTTGTTGATTGTTAATTTATGCTCGACCAGCTTATGGGTATTTATTTTTTTGATAATTGTAAGTACATTAAAATGAACTCCTTATGAATTAAGTTTTACAGTTTTATTATAAGGTGTTTGATGCAAATGTTAAGTTAGAAGTCATCTTTTAATGATGTTGAGTTAAAAGTATACCTATAGTAAAAGTTGTTTAATATAACATAAATAGGAAGATACGACATTTAGAGGATAAATATTTGAGAAAGGTTTGCTATAATAAAGAAAAGTTATTATAATATACGATGATTTTAAAAGTACATTTTATATGAGTATGGTATATAAAATGATTTATATCATTTATAAAGGGCGTTTATAAGTAAAAAGCGTTATTTGAGAATTTAAATCCCAATATTACTTAAAATGATTTCAAAAAGATTTTGAGAAAAATAATGGTAGTTTTACTTGGAAATATTTGGAAGTATAAATAATTCAAAGCTAATTTTTAAAAAGATACATTTTCTTTGGATGGTTCGGCGAAAACATCTCGATTAGTATTGTGGTAATCTGTATATTCTTCTAAGTGACGATGGAATGTTTGCTTAGGCGAACGTTGTAATGCACTTAGTAAATTATTATCTTTATCATTATGCGATCGAAATGAGTTCAAATCCGAACTAACAGAAAACGGGTGTTATTGAATAAATTGTTAAAGTTATTTTATATGTAGAAACATATATAATATGATTTCAAAAAGGATTTTGAAATAAAAAACTAAGTATTTAGTTCTTAAGTTTCCATAAAGGAAATTGGTTTAAAATAAGCAGTATTTTGATAAATTATTTGATAAATGAAAATTTTAAAATTCATTGATGGAAAAGAGATAATTCAACTCAAGTTTAAATGGATTAAATTGGATAGGAATGTTTTAATAAGCAATGTTTTATTAGAACTATAGTTTTTGTTTAGACCTCTAAGTCTCATAAACTATTTGATGTCATTAAGTCGACTAATAAACATCTTTCCTTAAAACACTCTATGGTAAAAAGGTCGATGTAGTCGACTCAATTTGAAGACCCATATTTTGTTTGGGCCTCCATTCAAATTTTGAATATATATATATATAAATTAAAATTGATATTTTGTATATACTCTTAGGATTTTGAAGAGAGTTATACAAATAAATAAAAGTGGAACAAGTTTTTAATTGAATGTTTTATAAAGATAAATCTTTATAAAATGTTTGTAAACTTAAGTGGAGATTTGTGAAAATAATTCATAAATAATTTTAGTATTGGATGAAACACTATAAATGCAAATGAAAGTGATTTAGAAAAAAATCGTTGTAGTTAAGAAACCAATAGGACTATATACGTAGATCATTTTACTCGCACGATTTTTGACCGAGGATTCGAGTACATAACTTCGGATGATTCACAATAATTCGAAAAAGGATTTCTCACTTGATTCTTATCAGCGAACACTTGATTCAGATTCTTGATATGATACTGAGGTTTTCTATCACAATATATGGCTATGTAAGAAGAATGGAGGTTTCTAATCAAGGAACCTGATCAAAGTCCATGCTAGGGAGGTCCAGTGAGCAATACTAGTTCAAAAGAAAAGTCTATGTATCCAAGCAAGTGGTCAGATCAGATATTGCGTACGGATGATTTAAGTACATCATACAGACTTAAGTATATATGTATGCTTTGTTATGTGGCTTAAAAAAGTTTGGGAAGTGACTTTCAATTTTATTTAAGGGAGCTTAGATAACCTTTTAAGCGATAAACAAAGGCTGATGAGCATAATGGTACACTTAGGAAGTTATCCATATCTTTGGATGATCGAGAAAGTTGTAAACCTAAGAAAAATTCTAAATCTTGTTTGTTAGTTATTTAACATTTTAAGTAATGTTAAGTGTTAGTTTATTCCTTTATGGAATTTAATTTGAATGATAGTGTGATTTTATAGACCATAGTTTATAAAGTTGTTGTTTATTAGGACTTAATCTCGGTGCTTTTGAAATAGCGATTTTGAAAGAATTTGTGAAAGAAATAGTAACAATATTATTTTGAAAACTTTAGTGAAGTATTATTATTTTAGGATATTTGAAAAGAGTTTTTAAGAAATGGTTTTTCAAATATTTTTGGTTATGACTAAAGTTGGGCGATTGAGAGTTTTTCGGATTTGAAAGACTTGTGAGGTATATTTGTTTACTCTTATTGTTTTAGAAGGAACTGGAATACCATTGGATGCTTAGCGTTGTTTTGATTCTAGGGTCATACCATGCTTTGTGTAACGACCCGGATTTTTAGCCATCTGATACTGGGATAATTAACTAATTTTAATTTTTGGAATATAAATTTTTATAAGTGGAATAAACAAATTCTCTAATATTTAAAATATCCGAACCTATAAATTGATTAAACTATATTTAATTTTAAAATATAAATTCTGGATATGATAAATTTTATAGATATATGTATATAAACTCCACCATTAAAATTTAAGATAGAATATCCATATATGTATATATATATATATATAAATATATACAAACTTTGTGATGTTTAAATATATATATATATATGAATATATAAGTATATATATATATGTATATATACCCATATGAAGTAATGTATATGAAAATATGTATAAATGTAAATATATATATATATATATATATGATGACAAAAGATATATAAGTATAGATATATATATGTTAATATAAAAATAGAGTATATGTAAATCTATATATATATATGTATGTATATACAAAACTTATGATATAAAATAATAAATACTTGTAAGTAGCTATATATGTGTATGTTATAAATATAGTGTTTATGTACAAACTTTAGCATGTTAAAAATTATGTTAGTAGGAAAAACATGTTCATATGGTTAAAGAGTGAAGGATATATATATATATATATGTATGTATGTATGTATGTATGTATGTATGTATGTATATATAATGTATGTATACACACATAAGAGAACATTATAATGAATGCATATCAACTCAAGCATATAATAAATCAAATCTTTCACTCAATTTTCAAATCAACACAATTTATCAAATCAAGTCACAAATTTCAAATCATATTAGAAAAAAAATAAAAGGAAAAGGTGAAGTCCTGCACATGAACAAAGGCTTCAGCCTTCTTGTGCTCACTCTACATATATATATATACCACTATGTGTTCACGTATACCATTCTAGCTCAAAACATAAAAGCAAAAAAAAGGGAAGAACAAACTGCCATTAAGAAACATAAAAGATCAAAGACAGTAAAAGCTTGAAGCAAGAGGAAAACATAGCAGCAATTCATCCATTATTAAATATGAGTAAATCATCCTCTTTTGTTCGCTGTTATCCCCTATATACATATATGTGGCAGTGATTATGATAAGTGTTAAGAATGTATGTATTTGTAGGTGTATGAATGTGTACAACATGATCAGTTCCAAATAAAAACACTGTACATCTTCTATAAAAGCTGTCTGTTTATATATTTTGGTTAAAAACAGTTGAACATCCAACTTTAAAACTAAATATCTTCATATCTAATTGGTTTTAAGTCGTGATTCCAAAACAAAAATGGTTGTTTTTGCGTGTAGTATATTTTAAAATTGATCTGGTTCAAAACCATCAAGCATGGAGAGAGGAAATCTCATTTTGCGGTATGAATGTCAAAATAAGTCGAATTTTCAAGTACCATAATTTGATCAATGGATTATAGGGATGTGTTCGTCTTTGAAAAACATGATTTTAGGAGTTTGATTGGTGATTTTTAGTTATGTGTGGTGGGAGATACATGGAGTTGATCGGAATTGGGGCAAAGGTCGAATTCAGGTGATACACTCGATTTCGTTGTATGGGATTCGTGATGGAGGAGGCTTGGGTGTTGGGGAACCCACGAAAAATGGCGTATGATTTTTCTATTGGGTGGTTTGTCTGGTCGAGGCGGTTGTAGGGTTTTGAGTGCATTTGTTTTGGGCTTGGTTCGTGTGCAAATGGTGACGTGGAGGAGATGAAGTAGGGGTGCAGTCTGGGGGACAGGAGGAGGAGGTCATGGAGATGATGTTGGTGAACTCTGGTGGCAAACGATGGAGTGAGGTGGTCGTGGTGAGGTGTTGAAAGAGGCTCGGTTGCATTCCAGTATTAGGTTTGGGTTCAACATTCGAACGGAGGAGTGGGCAGTGTTTTTAAGTGGGTGGTCGCGTTGAGATAGTTGAGGGCGGCGTGTGGAGATGGTCGACGGCGTGATGGGGTGACCGGAGGTCATGTGCACGTGCACGGTTTTGTGCATGATCATGCCAATAAAATAAAAGAAAGAGGAAGAAAAAGAGCAGGTGGAAGAAGAAAGAGGGAAAGAAGAGTTGGGTTTGGGTTTCTCTTCACGGCCGATGTTGGGCTGGGCTTGTTTTATAAAAATAAAAAATAAAAAAATGTAAAGAGAAGGAGTGGAGCCTGGTTTCTCTTCATGGACGATGTGGGCTGGGCTCAGTTCTATAAAAAAAGAATGGTGATTTAAAAAGTCTTTATATTTAAAAATCTTTTAATTTAAAAACATCATTCTCTTTCTTTTAAAATCCAATCGACATGAGAACATTTGCATTATGATCCTATCACCTAGTTTTATAATCTAAATTAATTTTGTTAATTTTCTGTAATACAAAATTTAAATATTTATAATAATTAAAGTGAATAAATAATTAAAGTCTTAATTGATTAAATCTTATGTTAATTAATAAATTAGTTATTAAATAGATTGTTTAATTTTAATTAACTAATAATAAATCGTTTTTATAATTTCTTAAATTTATACGTAATTTGGATTAATAATATAAATAGATTCGGTTAATTTAAAACTAATTAAATCCAGTTTTGTGAATTGTTTTAATATTAGTTATTAATCGTTAATTTAGTTAATGATCTAGGCTTTGGCTTTATTGCTCTTGGATATTTATTTCAATTGTTCTTTGTCTGTGCCAATAAGTAGCCAAACAAATTAAAATGGATAGAGTAAAACGTTGACACGTTTTATTTGAAGTAACATATGTAATAAATTTCCATATGTAAATATTGACACCCTGATTGTGGAATTTTTTATTATAAAACAACATGGCCTTTTCAAAATTTACTGTTTTTAAGCTCGAAGAGACCGGGATCGAATATCAGCATTATCCGGGATCACTTCAATCCAATAACCACCACGAACCTTTACGGTCTTAATTGTAGAGCCTAGTATACTGGTTTTTAATTAATGTAACAGATTTCGGCTATTTAAAAATAAGAATTGGTACTCATACACTATTATAATATCACTGGATTTTCTATAAAAGTATTTTTGGTTATCGTAAGGTAAAAACCCATCGTGTTTATGTGTGATGCGGTCTTACGAGATACCTTTGTTTTCAAAGGATTTTGATATCTTAAGTAATTCAAATTTAGTGTGATTACTCACGCTGGTTTCCAGCCTGAGTCGGGTGTTACTTTATTGTGATGCTTGGGTCAGACCGAGTATTACAGATTCAGGTTAGGATGCTTTGGAGCTCAGGAGACGAGCTGGATAGCAGAGACGTATTACGCATACTTGATTATATTTCACAGTGTGTTGTAGACTGTATATTCAGCATTTGTGAGGTTAGTATAAATGTCTGGGTTTCTATGTTGATGGTCGTACTCTGATAATTTTATGTATATTAACAGTTACAGTTTTTCTTTTGTATAAAAATCTATTATTGTATATTATATTTTGTTCCGCTGCGATTGTGAGATTCTGTGTTGTTATTTCTATTTCTTCTTCTATCTCTTTTCTTCTTAAACCCTAATGATCTTGAATTTCTAGCACTCGATTATTCGGCATTCTATACAGTGAATGTATTAGTGTCAATTTCGAGGGTCGAAAATCGCCCGGTTGTTACACGTGGTATCAGAGCTGAAGGTTGAGCGAGAACCTTGGCTCTGGTGGGGATTACTCATTAGAGATAGGGTCAGTAGTACCCTAGAATAAGTTGAGTGTATCATATATGAGGGCGTACTTGTTATTCTCTTATATATTAATTTTAAAGGATAAACGATCTTAAAATAATTGTTATATAAGATTATATTTTGATATAAAAGAAATAATTCTTCTGAAATTTTTATAGTATGTTGAGGAGATTGGTTGTTATTATTATAATCAAATAAGGATTATAGAATTTAAGTGGTTATATATATAACCAAATAGAAATTTGGGTAAGAATGAATTATGCAAATGGGTTAAGCTAAAAACAGATTCAAACCAGAATTTAAAATCCCAAAAATTTTGAAAGTGTTTTTCAAAGTGCTTTGAAGAGAAATAATTTTACCCTGATTATATTTTATATATAGAAATAATTTTTCAGGAAATTACTATGGAATATATGGTGTGTTTGGTTTCTATATATGATAATATTGATTATTATCATAAATTGGTTGTTGGGTCTTAATAAAGGGTGTTTATTACAAAATAAAAAATGATAAAACATTGTGGAATGTTTTAGGGAAGTGAAATTATATAAGCATAATTTATAAATGTGACTTATAAATTAAAATGGATTTAAATCGAGAAGTTTTGAATCTAAGTTCTGGAAATTTTGAAATGTGTTTCAAAGTGTTTTGGGAAATAATAAGTAATATTATTTAGAATATTTTTGATATGAAAATTTTTGTTTTGAAAACAAGGTTTGTTTTGAAAATTCTGAAGGAATTTGTTTGGATTAAAAAAGGTTGGTTTAAATTTAAAAGTGTGATTTGGTATATAAATAGGATATATATTTATATATAAGATTTCAAGGTGATTTGAAATAAATACCGGGTGTTTGAACTCTAGGATTCCCATTAAAATAAGAAGTAGAACCAAAGGAAAAGTAAGTTTTTGAACTTATAAGTGGGAAATGATGTTAATGAGAAAAGAAGTTTGGAAATTGAATTTTTGGAATGTAAGAGTTTTAAATTGACTAAGTTTAAATGGATTGAACGAATTGGAAATTAACTTATGCAAGTGAAATAAATTAAATTTTAAAAAGGAAAGGTATAGGATTAATGAAAAGGGTGAAAAAGAAGTTATGTATGAATGATTTCAAAATGATTTTTGAAATAAAACGGGTTTCGAATTCTGGAAGTTAGTAATAAACCAGATTATCAAATTAATGAATTGAATTATCAAATTAACCTTGTATATTGAAATTTAACTTGTGCTAAGTATATAAGGAAGTCAAAGGAAATTAATTTACTTTGTAAAGATTTAAAAAGGAATAG
Source organism: Allium fistulosum (assembly GCA_030737815.1). NCBI lineage: Eukaryota > Viridiplantae > Streptophyta > Magnoliopsida > Asparagales > Amaryllidaceae > Allium > Allium fistulosum. Next base: position 344,347,609 of record CM060904.1, read on the forward strand.
ATGTGGACTTGGGTCATAAATAGAATTCGACTAAAAGGCTAGCAACTAAATACATTCTGAATGGGTTAATGAAAGATACTGATGGTAAATCGAGATAAATCGATTAAATGAATTAATAATTTAAAAATGGTTAAATACTTGGTAAAGAAATGAAAATTCGATTTGGATGAGAAATAAAGTTGAACCCGAGTAAAACCCAAATGAAGTGATGTTTGAAAAAAAATCAGATTTTGGAAGGTGGAAATGAACTAATTGGATAATTAATTAGTGAATTGAATATTGAAATGGAGTTGAAGCCAGAAGAAATTAAATTGTAATTGAAATAACTCCATGGGATAAATAAAGAATTGGTTTGTGGAAACCCAATAGACGATATTCGGAGATGGATTAGTGGAACGAACTAAATTAAATAAATTGATGGATGAATGGGTGTGATTTTTTATACTTACTAGTGTTGTAGTCTATCGATGTTGTGAAATATTTTGTAGAAATACGATCTTACATAAAATCACTTTTTATATTGATTTGAAGTAAATTTATAATTACTAAAACAAATGTGGAAATTTATTAGAATGAAGATTGAATGGTTATTATAACTGAAATTTATTTTACAAGAAGTAAGAAATGTTACAAATAACTTTGTAAAGTAATCGAACTTGAAAATTTTTGATTGGCATTAACGAGATTATATATGTTAGTTATATATCCAAACTCTTCTTGTTTAATTAAAACAAGAAGGAAATGATCTTTGAAAGATATTTGAAATACTAAATGGAGTTTATATAAAAGTGAAGCGGATCCAAAAACTATTGATCCTTAAATTATTCGTGTTGGAAAGAGGATGATCTTATATGTACATGAGCATGAAATTGAGATAGTTTTGGAACCTATTGACTTTTGAAGACTTTTGCTTTTGGCAAATAGTCGATTTGGGAAGTTGGGTAAACCGAATTTAAAAACTATCGATTTAGAAGATATCGATTTTATATAGATAAAATCTATATGTGATACAGATAAAGTATATGATTTGAAAGATATTGTATATATATAGTATGATATGTTTTGAAACTAAAAGTATGGAGAAGCACCCCATGAAAGTTGAAATTTGGAGTAGGAGATCCACTGGGTGGTTCTACCTAGGAATCCACAGGATGGATTCAATGAGAATTGAGATTCTAGAGGACGTCCGGACAAAAACACATGAGTTCATGGTGATCATTGTTTGCATAGCGTAAATCGATGGGTATTATACCTACAGTTACATGTGGTTTTACTGTGATAGCAACGTAATCTTTGTGTAACTGTGATCTATTGTGGTTCCATAGCGTAATTCGAGAGGCAGCGATTGCCTACAATCTACATTTGATTTCGCTGGGATAGCGACGTAACATCGGTAGATTGTGATCTATGTGGTTTGGTTCCATAGCGTAATTCGGGAGGCAGCAATTGCCTACAGTCTACATTTAATTTCGCTGGGATAGCGACGTAACATCGGTAGGTTGCGATCTATGTGATTTGGTTCCATAGCGTAATTTGGGAGGCAGAGATTGCCTACAGTCTACGTTTGGTTTCACTAGGATAGTGATGCAACCTTTGTGTAGCTGTGATCTATGTGGTTTTGTTTTGTTGATAGCGTAATTCGAGGGGCAGAGATTGCCTACAAACTACTTACAATTTTGCTATGATAGCAACGCAACCATCGTGTAGCTACGGTCTATCGTGTTCCCATGGCGTAAGTCGAGGGATACTGATGCCTACAGTTTACTTATGATTTCGCTGGGATGGTGACGCAATCATCGTGTTAACTGTGATCCATGGTGGTAAAGAAGGAAATGGGTGATTTTTCCATATCATTTTTGAAAAGGTTTTTCAAGTATTTTCACTGGGAGTTGAAATAGGTCTACTAGGTACTTAGAGATTTTTATTCCTATACCTGATCAACGTATGACTAAATTTATGTAAGAACAAGGATTGACTTGTTAAGACATCGGGTTATGAAAAATGTTTTAATACCAAACTAGCTTGGTAATACTATGTAATTTAAAGTGTATGTATCATAAGAGATATAATAAAAGAGTAAGGAGTTTAAATGTTTAAAAGAAGATTTATTTAGTAATAGACATCAAAACTCTAGTTCTTGCTTCGTTTCTTTTTGAGGATGAAAAGTTCTGAGGGGGCAGGATTGTAACGACCTAGATTTTTAGCCATCTGATATTGGGATAACTAATTTTAATTATTGGAATATAAATTTTTATAAGTCGAATAAACAAATTCTCTGATATTTAAAATATCTGAACCTATAAATTGATTAAACTATATTTAATTTTAAAATATAAATTATGGATATGATAAATTTTATAGATATATGTATATAAACTCCACCATTAAAATTTAAGATAGAATATCCATATATGTATATATATAAATATATGCAAACTTTATGATGTTTAAAAATATATATATATATAAGTATATAAGTATATATATGTATATATGCCCATATGAAATAATGTATATGAAAATATGTATAAATGTAAATATATATATGATGACAAAAGATATATAAGTACAGATATATATATATATATATATGTTAATATAAAATTAGAGTATATGTAAATATATATATGTATATGTATATACATAACTTATGATATAAAATAATAATACTTGTAAGTAGCTATATATGTGTATTTTATAAATATAGTATTTATGTACAAACTTTAGCATGTTAAAAATTATGTTAGTAGGAAAAACATGTTCATATGGTTAAAGAGTGTAGGAAATCTATATATATATTTAGATGATGTATGTATACACATAAGGGAACATTATGATGAATGCATATCAACTCAAGCATATAATAAATCAAATCTTTCACTCAATTTTCAAACCAACACAATTTATCAAATCAAGTCACAAATTTCAAATCATATTAAAAAAAGGAAAAGGTGAAGTCCTGTACATGAACAAAGGCTTCAACATTCTTGTGCCCACTATATATATATATATATATATATATATATATATATACCATTATGTGTTCACGTATACCATTCTAGCTCAAAACATAAAAGAAAAAAAAGGAAGAACAAACTGCCAATAAAAAACATAAAAGATCAAAGACAGTAAAAGCTTGAAACAAGAGGAAAACATAGCAGCAGTTCATCCATTATTAACTGTGAGTAAATCATCCTCTTTTGTTCACTGTTATCCCCTATATACATATATGTGGTAGTGATTATGATATGTGTTAAGAATGTATGTATTTGTAGGTGTATGAATGTGTACAACATGATTAGTTCCAAATAAAAACACTGTACATCTTCTATAAAAGTTGTCTGTTCATATATTTTTGTTAAAAACAGTTGAACGTCCAACTTTAAAACTAAATATCTTCATATCTAATTGGTTTTAAGTCGTGATTCCAAAAAAAAAATGGTTGTTTTTGCGTGTAGTATATTTTAAAATTGATCTGGTTGAAAACCATCAAGCATGGAGAGAGGAAATCTCCTTTTATAGTATGAAGTCAAAATAAGTCGAATTTTCAAGTATCATAATTTGATCAATGGATTATAGGGATGTGTTCATCTTTGAAAAACATGAATTTAGGAGTTGTTTTGGTGATTTTTAGTTATGTGTGGTTGGAGATACATGGAGTTGATCGGAATTGGGGCAAAGGTCGAATTCAGGCGATACACTCGATTTCGTGGTATGGGAATCATCGTGGAAGAAGCTTGGGTGTTGGGGAACCCACAAAAAATGGCATATGATTTTTCTATTGGGTGGTTTGTCTAGTCGAGGGGGTTGTCGGGTTTTGAGTGCATTTGTTTTGGGCTTGGTTCGTGTGCAAATGGTGACATGGAGGAGACGAAGTAGGGGTGCGGTCCATGTGGAAAGGAGGAGGAGGTTGTGGCGATGATGTTGGTTAACTCTGGTGGCAAACGATGGTGTGAGGTGGTTGTGGCGAGGTGTTGAAAGAGGCTCTATTGCATTCCAGTATTGGGTTTGGGTTCAAACTTCGAACGGAGCAGTGGGCGGTGTTTTTAAGTTGGTGGTCGCGTTGAGATAGTTGAGGGAAGTGTGTGGAGATGGTCAGCGGCGTGATGGGGTGACCGGAGGTCATGTGCACGTGAACGGTGTTGTGCACGATCAGGCCAGTAAAATAAAAGAAAGAGGAAGAAAAAGAGCAGGTGGAAGAAGAAAGAAAGGGGGAAAGAAGAGTTGGGTTTGGGTTTCTCTTCAGGGCCGATGTTAGGCTGGGCTTGTTTTATAAAAAAATAAAAAAATAAATAAAAAATGTAAAGAGAAGGAGTGGAGCCTAGTTTCTCTTCATGGTCGAAGTGGGCTAGGCTTAGTTCTATAAAAAAAAGGTGATTTAAAAGTCTTTATATTTAAAAATCTTTTAATTTAAAAACATCATTCTCTTTCTTTTAATATTCAATCGACATGAGAACTTTTGCATTATGATCCTATCACCTAGTTTTATAATCTAAATTAATTTTGTTAATTTTCTGTAATATAAAATTTAAATATTTATAATAATTAAAGTGAATAAATAATTAAAGTCTTAATTGATTAAATCTTATGTTAATTAATAAATTAGTTATTAAATAGATTGTTTAATTTTAATTAACTAAAAATAAATCATTTTTATAATTTCTTAAATTTATAAGTAATTTGGATTAATAATATAAATAGATTTAGTTAATTAAAACTAATTAAATCCAGTTTTGTGAATTGTTTTAATATTAGTTATTAATCGTTAATTTAGTTAATGATCTAGGCTTTGGCTTTATTGCTCTTGGATATTTATTTCAATTGTTCTTTGTCTATGCCAATAAGTAGCCAAACGAATTAAAATGGTTAGAGTAAAACGTTGACACATTTTATTTGAAGTAACATATGTAATAAATTTCCATATGTAAATATTAACACCCTGATTGTGGAATTGTTTATTTGAAGTCCAGGAATGCAAGTGATTACAATTTGATTTCTTGTGCATTTGTAGTCGTATCGAGATAGTAAGTTGCTTTCCAAAAAATAAAACGCAAAAGAAGTATGTCGTATATCAGAAATTGATGATTTTATGACCCAGATATGAGAGGCCGCTTTTGGTCTTCTTTTTCTTTATTTTTTTGGGCTAGTTATGGCGGGTTTATTTTTTCCGAATCTAGCCACGCAAAGAAGGTGCTGCCGAAATTTTCCGTAAAATAAGGAACTTTAAAATCCTAAGGGTGGAGGGCATTTTCTTCCTTTGGGAATTTCAGGGACGAAATTCTTTTAGGGGGAGAATGTAACATCCCGTAATTTTATCGTTTTAATTTTGAATATCTAATTAATTTTAAATATTTAAATAATTGGTTTTTAAAAATATAAATAACTTGAATTCAAATATATGGAATATTTAAATATTTGAATTGTGAATTAAATATTAATTAAATGGAGTTAACAGCTTTATTTTACTCCTTTTAATTAATATATAATAATGATGAACTTATTTTTTAAATTTATTTACAATAATAAATTATTCGAATATATAACAAGAAAATCAATTATCAGTAAAACGATTTGATTTTATTGACATAATTTTGAATGAATTTATTGGATTTTCCCATAATTTTTAATTTGAAAAATAACTAAATTTTATTTTGACGTATATTTCGTTAAACGATGGTATTTTTGAAATTTTATAGAATAAGATAACCAGTGTATTTTATTGTTGTTTTGAGACCATATCGCATTTTAGTGCGTGATCGTATTTTTGTTTTTATCGTTCCTGATTCGTACGTGAATGGAATTCTATGTAGCGAAGTGCTTGAAATTTATAAATAAAATGGACTCCTACCTTAGACTATTCTTTACTTTTACTTTTCCCCCTCTTACTTTTCATTTCCATCTTCTCTCTCTCTCATTTTCATTTTACAGCAAAAAACAAAATCAACTTCCTTCTTTAAAATTCAAAATCAATTCATACATTTAACTAAAAATCATAAACAAGATCTGTTAGACTAGTGTCATTAAGATCTTCAAATCCATAGAGTTTGGTGAGGTACGGTGAATGTTGGCCATGACCATGTATAGAGGAGGAGCTAGGTTTTGCTTTTGTGGCCGATTGGGAAGGAGTTGGGCCTTGATGTTTGTAGATTCTTGTTGCTCTTGCAAAGACGAAGGGGTGGTATTATGGGGGAGTGCGGTCGTTCGTGGTTTACTGTGACATTTACTATCACAGGGAGGAGGTGACGATCGTGAATTGATTGGTGAGCCTAGAGGTCAAATCGATGGCATGATTGAGCTCTTGGGGGCGAGAGAAGATGAACGGCGTTGGTTAGAGGCACTCCGATGCAAAATGTGAAGTTGGCGATGAATTTTATAGCAACGGGTCGATTTTTTCTAGGAGGAGTCGAGTGTGCGTTGGGGTTCATTACGTAGAGGTCGAGAAGGGTGACGCGGCGGTGAAATCCATTCGTCGAACGGTGGACTGGAGAAGGAGCAATCGAAGAGAGATGGGAATGGTTTTGGGTTAAGGTGTGAGTTGTGCATATCCGTGTATAAGAAGTGTTAGTGACGAGGGAAGAAAGATTAAGTGAGTAATTAACTAATTCATTATGTGATTAAGTGTAATTAATTATTTTAATTAATCCAATAACTTTTAAAATGAATATCTTCTCCATACGAGGTCAGATTTGGATACGGTCTTTTGCATTGGACTCGTATCAGTGCTATCTATGTGTTTGAATTGGATTTGTTGAAATTGGAGCTAGTGGAATTTTAAGCTAAATCGAGCAAGGTTAAACCGGAGCGCGAAAGCGTCAACTGGAATTTTAGTGAGTTTACTCACCTTTGAATGAATAGTATATGAGATATGGTAGATATAAATTATTGTTTGTATGTTTGAATATTTACTTGTTTGGTTTGGTTGAATTCCCGCTTGCAAAGCAGATTGCATAAATAAACATTGTTTTGCAGGGGACTTTTGTAGAGAGACCCTAGGAGGTTTCTCAGAATTATTAATTTATTATCATCTGCATCTTACTTATATTCTTATGTTGCTTATATGGATGTTTGGTTGAATTATTTATGACCTACTGTTTGATTTGTGTAAGTGTCGTTATAGCAATTATTACTATACCGTCACTTATGAAATATCATCTCTTTAAACTTGTGTGTGTTGAACTTGTGCTTGTATTTGTACAAAATAAATGTTTGGTCTCATTTTTGCACTTTGAAAGTTGTTCACATAATATTTTCAAGTATTTTGGGGAATTTTGAAATAACGGATAAGTGTTGTTTTAAATTTATAAAAGAAGATTATAAATTTGATTAATTTTCTTTCGGGAAAATTATTGTTCTTTTAAATTTATAAAAATTATAAATTTTATTAATTATCTTTCAGGATAACTAATGTTGTTTTAAATTTATAAAAAGGTTATGAATTTGATTAAATATCTTTCGAGATAATTAATGTTGTTTTAAATTTGCAAAAAGATTATAAATTTGATTAATTATCTTTTGGGATAATTAATGTTGTTTTAAATTTATAAAAATATTCCAAATTTGATTAGTTTTCTTTCAAGATGGTTAACATTGTTTTAAATTTATAAAAATAGTATATCAAATTATCTTTCAGGATGGTAACATTGTTTTAAATTTATAAAATTTTTATATCGAATTATCTTTCAGGATGATTATAAAAGCGTTATAAGGGTTATCTTTCGAGACAATAACTGTTATTTTAAAGTTATAAATGATAGTTTATCAATAAGAAAATCTTTAAAAAGGGAATGTTTGAAAATAAAGCTAAGTGTGAATTGTTTGGGTTTATAGTAAACGATGTTTTAGTGACATTTGTTTTTGACCCTTCTTTTTAATACACTTAGAAATATTATTTTCTCTTTAAAATGAATATTTTAAAGACTGTTTTTAAATGTGCTTTATAAATGTTTATGATGTGAAAAACCAAGCACAAGTTAGATTTTTAAAAATCTAAAAGTTTGATTCGGTTATGGGAAGGATAAGTAATTTGATTTCCATAAATGATATCACTTATATGGATATGATCTAGTCATATTCTTAGAACTAAATGTCGAGGAATGGAAACTCATTTCTATCTTTAAGGTTAAAGATGTCCTTAAGGCAAGGCTTTGAGGTAGCACTTTAACTGGCCCAACTTCATTTTTAGCCGAGTGATAATACATGTTTGAAATCGATGAGTGGTGATAAGGATATGAGATTTAATTTCCATATACGATCATTTTGATTTTTCCCGATAGTTAATTTATTGAGTATCGATTCCACTATCTTTTGTGTTTCGTCAATCTAAGACAATTTGTTGCTTATTTGAGCGTTGATATCCTTTGTCGAAAATGAGTAAAACAAAAGGGCGAGCGGGGGCCAAGTTATGTGGGGTTGCTCCCATTATGGTATTATCACATCTATTATATATTGGTTTCGATGGTATGCAAACGGAGTTTTGAAATACTCAGACTCTCGGTAAGGTTGGCGAGGTCTGGCTTGGACATTTCCGTGAGAGTCATACAGTATATGACACTTTTAAAAATATTTTCTAGAGGTATACTTTCGGTAAAGGGGGTGCACTCTCCTAGTCATTGTTGGAAAATTTTAATTCTCCTTGTCTGATTCAAATCTTTGAATCGTTTTCTTAATTGCATCGAGAAGTGCCTGGAGCTCTTCTCGATATTTAATTATTTGTGTCCATTCTTTAATTTTAGATTTTAATCTTGTTTATGCCCATCCTTTCAAGTTTGGGTTTTGTTCTAATTTGTTTCTATTCTTTCTTGTATGGATGTTGTTCTTGTGAGGTAAAAACCCGTTCCGTGTTTAGCAGTGTAGTCGTACAGAAATATTATATGTTCCCTATATTTCTTGATTTTTCTCACGCTGGTTTTCCAGACCGATCCTGGTGTTATTCTATTATAATGCTTGGGTCAGACAGAGTTTTTCCAGGTTGCCGTTGGTGGGACATAGAGCTCATGTAGTAGAGTTAGATGTTCACCTGCCATAGTATTTTTATTTTCCACTGTATTATTATGTATACCCATCAGCAATTGTAAGGTCAGGAAGTTATAACAGTCGATGAAGTTTGTTTTTAACTCTGATATACCATGTATCTTAGAGTGTCAACTTTTACCATCTTTGTTATGTTATATATTTTCATTCCGCTGTGAGATTTCATTTTCCCTTGTTCCTTTTCTATTTATTTTGCCCTAGCAATCTGCCTTTCTGGCACTTAGATGCTCAGCAAATAAATACCGTGGATGTATTAAGTGCCGACTTTCGAGAGGCGAAAAGGCGGGTCGTTACAATATTGAAGTGTGACATATCCAATTATAGGGTCCATGAGATTAAACGTTCGTGTATGGGTGATGGGAATGCCAAGTAGGATGTTCGCCTCGGTTGAAGTGTCAAAGGACAAGTAGAGTCTGCTTCAACATTTACGGGGTATTAGGTAATAAGGGGTGTTTCTTAGATTGCGTTATGCAATCTAAATGGGACAACAAGCAAGGCACAGTGCTATGACAGCGCGATTGGTACCAAAATTGGGTATAGGAGCTGCTTTATAGGTCAATAATGACAACGACCCTGAGCAGTCAGTGGAAGATAGGAGGTTACGCCTAAATGTACTATGCCTCCTACTAGTGCAAATTCAATTTAGGACATGCATCGCCTCACAGTTGTTTGCTAGTTTGTTTGTGGTAAGAGGTAAGGCTAGATAACTCTTTGATGGAGTCTTTCAAATATGAGTAGAATACAACTAAACTATTGCGATGCTATTATTAGGCACTATGGGAGTTCTTTGGTATGCACGGGCGACGAGGACGTGATATTTCATTGATGATGGATATGCACGAGCGACGAGGACGTGATACTGCTTAATGATGGATCTAACGTGGTGTGAGATAAAGATACTAGCGGGAATTATACCTAGTTCTAAAGAGGGACTGTGGTACTTACATACATACACATATGTAGTTACAGTCTACAGTGAGTAGAAAGGGTGCATCGTATGCGTACGTGGAGTCAAGGCGATTAAGTAAAACAAAAGACATAACATGTAATGGAAGCAATCAACATAAAATATTATTATGTATAAAGTATGTAATTTACCAGTCACCAGAACATTGTTCTGACCCCTCCTCATTACAACCCATAGGACAGCTTTAGAGGGACGGGTACTGGTACAAGGCAGATGAAGCATGGATTTTGTGACGACTCATAAATTTTAACGGTTTAAATAACGTAACTAACTGAATTTTTGTGAAATTTTAAATAATTGAAATTGGAAATAAAAAATTTGATATTTGGTATACGTCTATTTTAAAATAGCAACTGGTAAAATTTCATTGGAAAATATGAAAGTTAATCATGTTGTGTAATTTTCAATTTCAATTTCAATTCAGTTAATTAGATGATAATAAAATGTTTTCGAAACCTGAATATTTTATATAATAAAAATGTAAACTATTTTCCGAGTGAGATGTCATGATTCGTTTCGTCAAATTTGGATTTCTCTAGCCCGTTTATCTTATTTTCAGCGAAATTATAGCAGTTTAGCAGCGAAATATTCGACTTTTGATAGGCTGATCGTATCGTTCATATCTGTGTACCAATCTGTTCATCTCGTCGTGCTGATCTCTGAAGTATTTTCATTTGTGTATTTCGGAGTCCGGTACGCGGCGAAATCCGCGAAACGGGTAGTTGTATCGGTACTCATTTTGAGTTCTAGAATGTTCTGTAACCTTTAAATTGTCAACCGTTGAAAACCAACGGTCATTTTCTTTTTTTATTTCATAAATTCTCTTGCCTGACTTTTATTTTCCTACCATTTCAAATATATATTTCCGGTGCTTTAATTCATATCCGTTCATTTGCTTCCCACCGGCTCGTTCATTCACTTTGAGTCCATTTCAGTTCTCCTTCATTTCCGCTCTACCGTTTGAAACAAAAATATAAAAATATATATAAAGTTTTTATAATTTTGTTCTGAAGCCTTCCTGTCATGTCTCCCTGCCCACTGTTGTCTTCAATTTTTTAAAATGAAAAAAAACCCAAAGCTTCAACATTTTGCTCGAAACCTATTTAGCATGCTTACCTTCTTTCTTCGGTGTCGAGCATCTCCAGCCTTCACGCCAACCACCTCCCCAGCCCTTCTTCCCCGTAGCCCCATGCAATTCCACCACCGTCCATCCCTACTGCACACACCATCACAATCGTACCCACCAGCTAGCATGTGCGACCACCCAATTGCCGAGCTCCAGCCTACCCGCATCTCCACCCGAACTCTCATGCGTTCCCTTGCCTCCGCCCACACAACTGACGTCACCGACGTACAGCCCGCCTCCAGTTCACAACCACCGAGACCCCGCTGCCTTTATCGAATGCCGCACCCCATCACCCGAACTCCGCCCTTCCCCTGGTCTTCACGCAGCTCCAGTTTTTCGCCATGTCACCATACAACCTCCGCCTCTGCCTGGTGAACCCGCCACTGACCTCCACCATTCCTCTCCTTTTGCTTGCAAACTAAGCTATACATATATATAAAGTTAGGTCAGTATATATTTCAGTTGTATCTTATATTAGTTATATAATATGTTGTTATATATATAAAGTTTACGTTAATATATATGGCAGTTTGTATCTATAGGTTTATGAAAGTATATATATATATATATTAGTTTATATATAAGTTATGTATATATATATATAATCTGTTGCATACATACATATATAAGTTAAATATTATGTCAGTTTATATAATTGAACAAATGATAGTATAAATATCAGTTTAAATATATATATTAGTAATATATATATATAGATTTTTAAATTATAAGTCTGTAATGATTTTATAAGATCTGTTGTCTATATATAAATTTATAAAAGTTATACATAAGATGTAAGTTTAGATATCTGTTTATATATTAGTTATATATATTAGTTTATATAGATATTTATATAAGTATACATAAATATGTTAAGTTGCATAGATATTTTTGTTGGATATGTATAATCTACGTATATTTAGTCTGCATGCATTTTTGTTTCACCTTTACACATACTTTGTTCTTGTTTTATGGTCTGCATAGTTGTTTAGAATATATATATATATAAATAATGTATATAATGTTTTAATGTATATATGTCAGCTGTGCTTTATATTTGTTTTTTTAGTTGCTAAACCTGCTCGAACCTGACAGCTTTTGGAAAAATATTTATATATAATGCTAATATTTTGAAATATATATATATATATATATATGTTATAATGATAATAATAATAATAAAGCACGTTATACATGTGTGTTTTCTAAATTATTTTACATAGTGAATGTTTATATATATATATATATATGTTATGAAAATATTTATTTTATGCCATAAATATTTATCTGTCTAAATCGTATGGTTATAATAGTAGCAAGATGGAGTTTTTGAATTGCGTGATTCCTTTGTTTGTTTTAAAATATGTATGTATATATGTCCATAATATTTTTGATTTCAGTGTGTATATATATTAATTCTAATTTTTTATTTAAATGCATTTAGAATTGGATATTGGTATTAAGAAAAAAAAATTACAATATAATATACATTTCATTTCAGTTTATATCAAGCTGATTTTTGATTTGTCCTTATAGATTCCTATTATCAGTTTCGTCCGTCAAAATCCGTGTTCAGCTACTTCGCTTTGAGATTTATTGTTTGGATTGGTCGATTTTCGAATCCGTGATTTATTCCGTGTGCTTGTCCTCTTCTCTCCCTAGCCTCTAAGGGTGAGCAATCACTCACGATTAACATTCTTATAGTTAGTAAATTTGATTTCACTTGAAACGACAATTGAAATATGCTATTAAATTTGAATTGCTAGTGATTTAATTGTTAAATATGATATGCCATTTTCTAAAATTGTTCACATGTGACATATGACACCATAACCTGCTGTATATAATTTATTAAATTTATCACTGTTGATATATGCATGTTATTGATATGTTATATTTTATCATATTTGTTCTCACTCTGCAAGTTCCCGGTTAATTTAGAATTCCCTATGGGTTGAAATGATACATACTCGAACGATTTTGTAGAATAAGGAAAATCGTTATGGGTTGAAATGATAAACCCAAACGATTTTCATTGATTTTGAAATTTTTGGGATTGCTGGTTGAAATGATATACACCCTTAAATATTTAAATTGCGGATTGAAGTGATATCCGTACCACTTGACCATAGGGTAGAAAATTATATACGGACACCGTTGGTCTATTTTGAAAAATGATTTTATAGTTTTGGAAGGAAATATTGGATTTTATTAAATATTGATTTTTAAAAATAATATAAAGATATATTATTTTGAAAAATTAGATTTTTAAAATAATATTGTAACAACCCGCATTTTTGACCGTTCAAGTCGACAATAATCCACACATGTCCAACTCAAACCGTTCAAAAAGGCAAATGGTTATTGGGGTTAAATAAGAAAAGGAAAGAAAGAACAGAAGCAAACTCAGAATCTTGCAGCGGAAGGAACAAGATATAATAATAAAATAACAGTTCATGAAGCTGTTAAATAAATAAATTTGATTATTATTATACATCATAAATCAGAGTTACATACATATCAGAGATAATACAATAATGCAGCGGAAAAATAATATGGTAGTAGAATACAAATGATGTAATACCAAACTCCGTCTTCGTCCTCCAAAATAGATCTTCAACCTTATCTGAAATGCTCAGGCTGACCCGAGCGTAATGAAAAGACAAAACACTCGAGTCAGGACTAAAATATCTCATGTAAGTCAAATCGAATAAGAAAATATGAGTGTGACGGCGTCAGAGATGTTTACGGGGTTTGACATCTCCTGTCCAGTGTCAACGTGAGTGCAATAACTTAAGAGATGTTACGGGATTTTTCATCTCTCAAGGATCCGTTAAACTATCTACTATGTAGTACAATACGCTATTATAATATGTCTACATTAAACTAAAAGTATTAAAATAGCGTTAAGCCATGGCCCATTCCACCCTTAACACAGTTTATATTCCCAAGAGCATATACAAGACCGTAGTTTCCCCAAAACCGGAAGTCACCAGAGGGCAATCCATATACTAAAGGTACAAACCAAAACGTAGTGGTCGCGAATAGGATAATCAGTATGACAAGGTACATGAGGCGATACCAACTAGGATACTAGTAGTTGCCTGATCCGGACTGATGTTGGGCATAGCAGCTACTACCCCAACACCGCGAAACAACACTCCCAAAATCGAGGGGTGCACCCAAATCGAATCACAAAAGTAATAGATAAGGTATCGAAGAAGTGTGCCCGCTAGAGATGGCGAACCTCAATGGCCCGGCGCGGCTCCTGTTTTAGTCATGTCAGGGGTCATCCAAAATCGTTCTCTTTCTTCAGTCAACACGTTCACCAAAACCATCCACTTCATTCTGGATCAACACTTCGCGTATATTAGTTATTAAAGTGGTTTCGATATCGACAGAGAGTATGCCCATATCCGATCCCGGTCTCTTTAATAACTACGTATTTATTACACCGATTGGTTTTATTATGCTTCGAAAACAATTCATCTTTTTAAAATCAAATCTCGTATTTGTTTCGAAAACAAAACCATTTCAAATATCATATCATTTTTCCAAAGCCAAATTTTCGATAAGTCAATTCATTTCAAAATCGTTTACTTCAAAACTTCATTTGAATTTTTAAATTTGATTAAATTTCCATTAATCCAATTCGCATTTAAATCAAGGATTTAAACATAACCTTTATTCCCTTTTACCGGTTTAAATTTTTAGAAAATAGTTTAAAAATAGTTTTAGAAAATTTAATAGTTAAATAATTTTTTTTATAGAAAATAATTTAAGATACATATGGTTTATAAAATAAATAATTGTATTAGTTTAATAGAAAATAGTTTTTACAAATAAAATGGTTTATAAAGTAAATAGTTTGAGAAAACAAATTTGTTTGAATAAATAAAATAGATTTGAAATAGTTATACTAAAATAATTTGCTTAAAATACCTTCCCAAGTCAAACCAGTTAAATTTCCAAATATCTCGATTCCTTTCAAATTGATTTCAATTCTCAGTTAATCCAAATCAAAGTTCAAGTTTATATTTTTAGATAAATCTTCATTCAGTTCAAATAAATTTCAATCAAATTTCCACGATCCAACTCGATTCAAAAGGTTCAATTAGATTAGTTAACTTCAACTTAAACTTTCATTTAAACATTTGATATATATACAAAATTTCGAATTCAAATTTCAGTTATTGATCATTTAAATTTATACCATTTAATAAAGTATGTTCAATCTAAATTCACAATTCCTTTCATTAAATTTAAATCATACTTAATTTAAATTTTACTTTCAGTTTTATTTCCAACGGTTTCTAATTCAAGTTTTAGTTTCAAAAATCCAAATTCATTTATCTCTTTTAAACAAATTCAATTAAACCGAATTTCGATGTTGAAAACATTAAATTTATCCAATCGGTGTCTGTATAAAATTTTCTATCCTATGGCCAAGTGAAATTTTTATTATTTCAATTTTAATTCCTTAACGATTAATCCCGGTTAATTTGATGCCCGTAACATCTAGGGTAATGATTGGGATTGATCGACAAATCAACAACAATCTTATCAGTGGGTAAATATCAAGAATAATCAATGTAAAGCATCAGCATATGTCCAATATATCAAATAAATCATCAGTCACAACAATCAATCCAAATAGTCATAATATCACAGTCATTTACTATTCAGGGGTGTCGGGGTTTTTAAACTGGCAATAAAATTTAAATTCTAACCTAACAGTTAAATTTAAATTTAA
This sequence comes from Allium fistulosum, assembly GCA_030737815.1. NCBI lineage: Eukaryota > Viridiplantae > Streptophyta > Magnoliopsida > Asparagales > Amaryllidaceae > Allium > Allium fistulosum. The sequence goes on from CM060904.1 coordinate 344,363,485, forward strand.
CGAGCAATTTAAATCATATAATTTATAGTACGAGATAAACAACCAATTTCAACCATCAAACAACAAACAACGCAAACATATTATCACAGGAATTTCTATTTAACTAACATAAATTTTTTTAGTCAAATGTGAGCGTAAAACACTCACCTTGATTTTCTGTTGTCGCCGAGACGTTCCGGTTTGGAACTAAAACTAGACGACGCCCAACTTTAGCCCAAATTTACACCGTCTCCAAATCCATCCAAACCAGTTTCATTTCGAAGCTCTCGTCATTACGATCGCAACGCAAAAAGTTTCGTTCCAATCGGACCTCGTATGAGAGAGTTATACATTTTTAAGTTATCGACATAATTCAATTTAAAAAAAATTAAATAACTTTAACATAATTACGATATTACCCCGAGACCTTCTTCTTCCCAAATAAAAGCCTGTACATGAACAATTACAAACCCACCATCTCGTGCACTCATCTCCAGTGATACGGAGCTACGGGCGATGAAAATCGAAACCGATCGCGCCGACAAGCTTCTCCCCTCGATCTCCATCTCCCGGACCCCTCACATCGAAGCTCGCACCTACCTATCAAAACGCGTGCGAACCACGCTCCTCTCGGCCAAAGCCAGGTCGCACGGCACAAATGGCTACCGAGCTTCACCAAAACGTGCGTCCAAATGTCATTCGACGAGGAGAATCCAAATACGAGCTTTATTTCTTGGATCGATGAATGAAAACGAAGACAAGCTTAACCCTAGTTTCAAACTCCCTCACGTCCTCACTGTTGCCCTCCCTAAATCGTAGCCGCACCAAACAAAAGTATACTGGATCGAAGCAAACGATGAAATAGGATTTTTAGAGGAGGTTTCGGGATTTTTAGTGGAATAGAATTGGAGTTAGGAATTTTTGAAGTTTAGATTTATTCCCTCTTCACTGTTTTGCTCGACTGTTATCAAAGAAGAAGGAAAGAAGCATGTTACAGAAGGAATATGCAGATCAAATCATAGGGTGGCTGATTGGACGGGACATACAGCTGTGATAGACTTAATTTTTTTTTATACATGACAAATATCTCATTTAAAAGCAGCTTAAAATTTCGAATTCCTATCGAGGTGCGCCGCTAGGCGTTTCTAAAGTTTCACCCATATTCCGAACGTAATGGAACTAGTCCCAAGGCCTAATTCAATCGTATGTGGAAGATAGCTTTTGCAGTCGATTATTTTAATTAAATTCGAAATTAAATTTCTACGCGTTTCAAGCTCGCATGACCAAACGACAAGTCCGATTGCTACGAAAATTGAAACCTTACAATAATTCACTGTTACGGATCCGATGAAACTGGTTTCATCGAAATCCGAGACAGTTGTAAAAATGGCTATTTCTACTGTTTAATTTCAATATAAAATTCCCAATTTTAAATTATTAACTTTTAAAATTTCAATTGTTCACAAATCCCATTTTTAGTTTCACAGTAATTAACAATCTTCTACAATGCAGTTTTCCATTATAAATCCAATATAAAAGATTATATTAGATTCAGCGTTCAATTATATTGTAATTCAAATTCAAGTTACTTAATTCCAAATGAATTCTTTTATTTCGATTTACACTTTCATTATTGAATCAACCATTTACTTATACTTTATTATCAATAGTTTATAATTCATTTACTTTCATTTTCTTCAGCTATCATCTTATTTAAATTCACAGTAATATTAAATTACATTCATTTACGTTGATTTCCATATTATAACTTCAATATTAAATGTAACATTTTATTTATTTCGTTGTTTACAATCAAATTCAATTCAATTCAATTTCTTGTTACATTCAAATTTAAATCTTTACTTACGTTCAATTACAAGTTAACATCTTTATCGAATTACAGTTTCAGTTATTATCTGCTTTCAATCAACTGTGATATTAAGTTACATTTATTTATATTAGTTTCAATAACATAAACTTCCATTATTAAATCTACCATTTTATTTATTCTTTGTTTACAATCATAACCAATTTGGTTTACAATCAAATTCAATTCATTATTTACATTCACTACAAGTTAACATCCATATTTAATTTACAAATAAGTTATTTCAGAATTCAGTTTTGTATTTTAACTTGTAATTCGCATTTAACAACACAAAATTTTATTTCCTTCGGATTTTTATCCAAAATTTTCATTTTAATTCGTATTTTTAAAGTGTTAAAAATACGGGTCGTTACAAATATGCTTTGGAAATTTTAAATTTATAAGATAGTTTTGAAAATATAAATTTTAAGATTTTTCTTATAATTTTATTATTTTTAAAATATATAAAAATAAGATTTAAAAAAATAGATTTATTAATAAGATTTAATTTAATATAAATTATTTAAATAAAATTTAATTTAATTAGTATATATATAATATGCTTAACTATTTATTTAAAATTTTATATTAATATTTTAAATAGACTTTCATAATAACTTTAAATAAATAGAGGAAAAAAAAGTAAAATTGACTTGAAATTAAAATGGGTTAATAATTGAATTTAAATAAGAATTTGTTTAATTTTGAGATTTGAAAGATATGATTTATAACTTGATTGATGAAAGTGATTAAATGAATATTCTCAACTTTAAATAAAATTGAGACTGAATATTTAATATTGATTTGAATTTATAAATTGAGATTTTATTTAATTGTTATTAAAATGATTAAGTGAATATTTAGAATAAAACTAAAATTGAGATATAAATGAAACTTATTGTAAATATCTGAATATTTAAACTTTGAATCTTATTGGAATTGAAATGATAGTTCAAACTTGGATTTGAACTCGATATAAAATTGAAATGGTTTATTTAGAATTTGAATTGAATCTTTGACCTTAAAATTGAAATGGTTAAACTGGAATCGATTTAAATTGAATTTTTGGAATTTAAGTTGATTTGAATCGATTTGCGAATTGGAGGAAACTATTTTAATATATAAATTATTTTAATATATAAATTATTTTAATATATAACTATTCAATTTATAACTATTTTAATATATATACTATTTTCAATATCTAAACTATTTAAGTATGGAAGTGTTGTGATTTCCAAAGTGCTATGGTTTCAAAAGTGCTATGATTTCCAAAGTTCTATGATTTCCAAAGTGTTATGATTTCAAAAGTGTTATGATTTCGAAAGGGTTATGATTTTGAAAGTGTTACGATTCTGGAAATGAATATTATTTAAAGTGAATAATGATATCGAATTTGATATGGTTGTGAAATGAATATGATATTTGAATATGAATATAAACTATTTGAAATGAAATGACCACGTTGTGAAATAAGCGTTTGGTTGTTAAAGAGACCGGGATCGGATATTGTCATACTCTCTGTCAATACCGAAAACCACTTTAACAACTGTGTACATGGTGGAGATTCCAGAATGAAGTAGGATGGTTTGGTGACGATTCTATATGGTATTTACGTAGCCCTGACTCCCGTGAGTCAGCTTGATGTGGCTAAAACAGGAGCCATGTCGGGCCAAGTGAGGTCATTCCTCCGATCGGACACATTTCTTCGATACCATTCTATTGCTTTTTGATTTGATTGGGTGCACCTTTGATTTGGGAGTGTGTCACGAGGTGGGATGTAGTAGCTGCTATGCGTTACCACCAGTCCAGATCCGCAAACGGTATATCTACCCTGGCATTGCCCCCACGTGCCTTGTCACATGCCCTATCGCGCCTTCTATGAGTTTGGTTTGTACCATACCTATGGAGTGCCCTCTGATAGCACTCCAGTTTACGGAGGAATTACGGTACTGTAGAGACTATGGGAATATATAAAATGTGTTAAGGGGGATATAGGTAACGCCTTAACGCTATTTTAATAGTTTACTTTACTATAGATATATTATAATAGCGTATATTACTACATAGTAGATAGTTCCACGGATCCTTATAGGATTGGTATCCCAAACATCCTTTAAGTTACTATTTCAGTTGACATTTCACTTGAGTTAAATTTACTATATATGAATGTTAATCCTGACTCGAGTGTTTTGTGTTTTGCTTTATGCTCGGGTCAGACTGAGTGTCATAGCATTTGAGACTCACCTTTGGAGACTGGAGCTTTGCTTGAAGATCTGTCTTATCTATTCAGCTTTTCTAGTTGATTTGTTCAGAAATGTCATCTGTTTGTATTCGAGACTTCATTGTATTTGAGATATTCTGTTGTATTTTATTTCAAACTCTAGTGTTTATATAGTAGCTTCATGAACTACTATTTATCTATTCCGCTGCTTATTGTTGTAATACTCTATGTCTGTGATTCTGTGATTAATTTATTTACTGTATATGTTGAGTTTTGCCAAATATAAATTAGCAATCTGATATTTTGAGCAATTCAAGTCTGACATGTGTGTTTTCTTATGCACTTGGCGGGTGCAGCATGATTGGAGGTTCTCGCATTTGGGTTTGGTAGCGAGCGGATGACTCTTACTCCTTCATGTCCCGCGGGGTTGGTGCAGTCGAGAGGCTGGCCGTAAAAGCAGAACACAGGTACCATTGTATGCTATGGTGGGCGTTACCCCTTGATATCAGAGCTCGGGTTTAGGCAAAACTTAGCATATGGAGTAAAAATTTTAATTACAGAATCCTCTTCGTTCGAGTTTGTAGTCCTTCCTGGATTAGGATTTTTTTTGAATTTCGAAACATTCCCTTTTGTTTTGAAAATTCATTTTTGTCTTCTCCCGTTCGCGTTCTTTTAATACTGGAGCATCCCATAGCTCCAACCTCAACTGTCAACTTCATCCTTTGTGTGACTAATCCCATTGGCAGTCCTACCAATCCTAGTATGATTTGTAAAGGGGTGTAACTCCTTTACAACAGGCGTCGAGTCACCGGAGACTTCTACGTCCTCGGTTTGATGCTGTTATTTCTTGCTAAGCCCGAACTATTCTTTAGTTGACTACCCGGGTAATTCTCTCGTGATCCAATGTCAATTGCTTTAGATTTTGCAGACAGTTTTATCTTTTGCTTGATTCTCAACCGAATGATTTTGACTCCACCCCGATAGTCAGGGATTAACTTGATGTTTGGGTGAATTCACTTCTCTTCCCTTCAAGCGGGAAATTGAATTTCCACATCCATTTTATTCCTGGAATCTCGGTTGACCGGTTAAGGTCGCCGCGATTAATATAAGTCTACCTATCTTTCATCTCCTTGTAATTTAATTACCTTATTGTCCTTTCGAGCTGTCTTCGTTGGTGGAATTCTCTTCGACCATGATTCCTCTAAACTTGAATCTCTGTTCTTGTTTTAAATCCATTCTTGAATCATCCTGTGAGGGACTGTATTTGTTATTAATATAAAAATGTTTTATATTGTGTTGTTTTAGTTGTTAAGGTTGATTTGGGATTTCGATCGATTCGTCTGATCAACACTATCGATAGAAATTCCATAACACTTGAACAGAGCAAACAGACACGATATTGCTTCCAAAATTGGTAAATGAAATAATTTTATGTATGATTATATTTATATATATATATATAAGTATGGTTTTTTGAAATTAAATAGTTAAATGAATTGGTTGTTAGAAATGATAATACTAGATTATCATTATTTGTTTTAGCAACACTCTTAAACTCTTAACTTTTGTTGTATGTTTATAAAGAAATGGAATTATAGAACATGGTTTATAAATTGATTTGAAGTTTAAATGAATTTAAATTAAGAAATCGAGAATTTAATTTCAGGTGCATTTCTAAACCTAGTTTTCAATGTTTTGAAAATATTATTATTTGAAAGTATTTTCGAATGGAACTTGTTTCCAAAGAATTTTAAAAGAATTAAGTCTGTACTCTCTTCGTTTGTCGCTGGAAAATAATTTTGATGATGATTGCAGCATCATCGACAATCATTTTCGAGTCTCAAAGTGGAGAGACCACGTAGCAGCTTTGCTACACTTTTGTTTTGGAAAAAGAATTTGATTTGACTTTCTTGAATATGATTTGATTTAAAAATATATAAAATTATTTAAAAATAGTTTGAAGTGAAACCGAAAATTTAATTCTAAAATTCTGTGTTAAGTTAGGGTTTTCCATTATTGAAATGAATCAAAAATTTTGAACTGTTTGAAGTGTTTAAATTTTAGATTGGAATTTAAAACACCTAGAAACAGTTTAACTAGGATAAAAATTTAAATTGTATAATAGTCAATTGCATTCTAATATATATAACTTACCTAAAGTATTCAAAAAGTTAAAATGTTAGGGTTAATATATAATTCAAGGTTATACAAGAGAAAACTTAAAGTAAAAAATTGTTCAAACTAAAATCTTGCTTAATAAAAGTGTTGTAAATTAGAGGTAAATTTGTATAGTGTTCAATTATATTCAAAGACATTAATAAAACTTACCTGGAAGGGTTTGAATGTAATTGAATAATATACAATAATAAATAAGATGTCCAAAATGAATATTGTTAGGGAATTTACAAATAAAAATTTAGGCAATTATAATAAAGGTTGTACACTTAACCCATATTGCAAGATATGTCAGTGAAATAAACTGAATAATATAAGTGAAATGCTATCTAAATAAATAAATATGAACCTAAAAATAGTTGAAGTTGAATGTTGAGGTGGAATTAGCTATAGTTGATCAAATTGATTTAATAAATGAGTTAGATAAAACAAATTTAGTTGTGGAACATTTTGTAATAAATGTTAATAAATTGAAACAAATCAATTGAATGAAATATATGGAATGGAAATCAATCAAATGTGAACGCAATAAATTTGATTGATTAAATAAAATGAATTGAGATCAATTAGTTGAATATAAACCAATTTAAAAATAAATGAAATTTATATGGGTTTGAATTTGGTGTGCATATGATAATATGTATTTCAATCTATTTTTGCTTTCTGGTTGTTCATATTCTCCTACCTCGTTCCTTTTCGGGGATGAAAAGTTTTGAGTGGGGGAGAGTGTGACGACCCGTAAATTTTAATAGTTTAAATAACGTAACTAACTAAATTTTTGTGAAATTTTAAATAATTGAAATTGGAAATAAAAAATTGATATTTGGTATACGTCTATTTTAACATAGCAACTGGTAAAATTTCATTGGAAAATATGAAAGTTAATCCTGTTGTGTAATTTTCAATTTCAATTTAAATTCAGTTAATTAAAAGAAAATAAAATGTTTTCGAAACCTGAATATTTTATATAATAAAAATGTAAATTATTTTCTGAGTGAGACGTCATGATTCGTTTCGTCAAATTTAGATTTCTCTAGCCTCGTTTATCTTATTTTCGGTGAAATTGCAGCAGTTTAGCAGCGAAATATTCGACTTTTGATAGGATGATCGTATCGTTCATATCTATGTACCATTCTGTTCGTCTTGTCGTGCCGATCTCCGTAGTATATTCATTTGTGTATTTCAAAGTCCGGTACGTGGCGAAATCCGCCAAACGGGTAGTTGTATCGGTACCCATTTTGAGTTCTAGAATGTTCTGTAACCTTTAAATTGTCAACCATTGAAAACCAACGGTCCTTTGCTTTTATTATTTCATAAATTCTCTTGCCTAACTTTTCTTTTCCTACCATTTCAAATATATATTTCCAGTGCTTTAATTCCTATCCATTCGTTTGCTTCCCACCGGTTCGTTCATTCACTTTGAGTCCCTTTCAGTTCTCCTTCATTTCCGCTCTACCGTTTGAAACAAAAATATATATAAAGCTTTTATAATTTTGTTCTGAAGCCATCCTGTCACATCTCCCTGCCCACTGTTGTCTTTATTTTTAAAAATGAAAAAAAAAAACCAAAGCTTCAACATTTTGCTCGAAACCTATTTAGCCTGCTTACCTTCTTTCTTCAGTGTCGAGCATCTCCAGCCTTCACGCCTAGCTCACGCCAACCACCTCCCCAGCCCTTCTTTCCCGTAGCCCCACGCAATTCCACTACCGTCCATCCCGACCGCACACCCCACCACCATCGCACCCACCAGCTAACACGCGCGACCACCCAATTGCCGAGCTCTAGCCTACCCCACATCTCCACCCGAACTCTCATGTGTTCCCTTGCCTCCGCCCACACAACCGACCTCACCGACGTACAACCCGCCTCCAGTTCACAACCACCGAGACCCCGCTGCCTTTGCCGAACGCCGCACCCCATCACCCGAACTCCGCCCTTCCCCTGGTCTTCACGCAGCTCCAGTTTCCCGCCATATCACCAAACAACCTCCGCCTCTGCCTGGTGAACCCGCCACTGACCTCCACCGTTCCTCTCCTTTTGCTTGCAAACCGTGCTATACATATATATAAAGTTAGGTCAGTATATATGTTAGTTGTATCTTATATTAGTTATATAATATGTTGTTATATATATAAAGTTTACGTTAGTATATATGGCAGTTTGTATCTATATATTAATGCAAGTATATATATATATATTAGTTTATATATAAGTTATGTATACATATATAATCTGTTGTATACATACGTATATAAGTTAAATATTATGTCAATTTATATAATTGAACAAATGTTAGTGTATATATCAGTTTAAATATATATTAGTAATTATATATAGATTTTTAAATTATAAGTCTGTAATGATTTTATAAGTTCTGTTGTTTATATATAAATTTATAAAAGTTATACATAAGATGTAAGTTTATATATCTGGTTATATATTAGTTATATATATTAGTTTATATAAATATTTATATAAGTATACATAAATATGTTAAGTTGCATAGATAATTTTGTTGGATATGTATAATCTACGTATATTTAGTCTGCATGCATTTTTGTTTCACCTGTACACATACTTTGTTCTTGTTTTATGGTCTACATAGTTGTTTAGAATATATATATATATATAAAAATAAATAATGTATATAATGTTTTAATGTATATATGTCAGCCGTGCTTTATATTTGTTTTTTTAGTTGCTAAACCTGCTCGAACCTGACAGCTTTTGGAAAAATATTTATATATAAACGGTTATGCTAATATTTTGATATATAAATATATATGTTATAATGATAATAATAATAATAAAGCACGTTATACATGTGTGTTTTCTAAATTATTTTACATAGTGGATGTTTATATATATATATATATGTATGTTATGAAAATATTTATTTATGCTATCAAAATTTATCTGCTAAATCATATGGTTATAATAGTAGCAAGATGGAGTTTTTTAATTGCGTGATTCCTTTGTTTGTTTTAAAATATGTATGTATATATGTCCATAATATTTTTGATTTCAGTGTGTATATATATTAATTTTTTTTAAATGCATTTAGAATTGGATATTGGTTTTAAGAAAAAATTTTACAATATAATATACATTTTGTTTCAGTTTATATCAAGCTGATTTTTGATTTGTCCTTATCGATTCCTATTATCAGTTTCGTCCGTCAAAATCCGTGTTCAGCTACTTCGCTTTGAGATTTATTGTTTGGATTGGTCGATTTTCGAATTCGTGATTTATTCCGTGTGCTTGTCCTCTTCTCTCTTTAGCCTCGAAAGGTGAGCAATCACTCACGATTAACATTCTTATAGTTAGTAAATTTGATTTCATTTGAAACGACAATTGAAATATGCTGTTAAATTTGAATTGCTAGTTATTTAATTGTTAATTATGATATGCCATTTTCTGCAATCGTTCACATGTGACATATGACACCATAACATGCTGTATATAATTTATTTAATTTATCACTGTTGATATATGCTTGTTATTGATATGTTATATTTTATCATATTTGTTCTTACTCTGCAAGTTCCCGGTTAATTTAGAATTCCCTATGGGTTGAAATGATACATACCCGAACGATTTTGTAGAATAGGGGAAAATCGTTATGGGTTGAAATGACAAACCCAAGCGATTTTCATTGATTTTGAAATTTTTGGGATTGCGGGTTGAAATGATATACACCCGTAAATATTTAAATTGCGGATTGAAATGATAAATATCCGTAGCACTTGACCATAGGATAGAAAATTATATACGGACACCGTTGGTCTATTTTGAAAAATGATTTTATAGTTTTGGAAGGAAATATTTGGATTTTATTAAATATTGATTTTTAAAAATAATATAAAGATATATTATTTTGAAAAATTAGATTTTTAAAATAATATGCTTTGGAAATTTTAAATTTATAAGATAGTTTTGAAAATATAAATTTTAAGATTTTTCTTATAATTTTATTATTTTTAAAATATATAAAAATAAGATTTAAAAATATAGATTTATTAATAAGATTTAATTTAATATAAATTATTTAAATAAAATTTAATTTAATTAGTATATATATAATATGCTTAACTATTTATTTAAAATTTTATATTAATATTTTAAATAGACTTTCATAATAACTTTAAATAAATAGAGGTTGGGAAAAAAAGTAAAATTGACTTGAAATTAAAATGGGTTAATAATTGAATTTATATAAGAATTTGTTTAATTTTGAGATTTGAAAGATATGATTTATAACTTGATTGATGAAAGTGATTAAATGAATATTCTCAACTTTAAATAAAATTGAGACTGAATATTTAATATTGATTTGAATTTATAAATTGAGATTTTATTTAATTGTTATTAAAATGATTAAGTGAATATTTAGAATAAAACTAAAATTGAGATATAAATGAAACTTATTGTAAATATCTGAATATTTAAACTTTGAATCTTATTGGAATTGAAATGATAGTTCAAACTTGGATTTGAACTCGACATAAAATTGAAATGGTTTATTTAGAATTTGAATTGAATCTTTGACCTTTAAATTGAAATGGTTAAACTGGAATCGATTTAAATTGAATTTTTGGAATTTAAGTTGATTTGAATCGATTTGCGAATTGGAGGAAACTATTTTAATATATAAATTATTTTAATATATAACTATTCAATTTATAACTATTTTAATATATATACTATTTTCAAAATCTAAACTGTTTAAGTATAGAAGTGTTATGATTTCCCAAGTGTTATGATTTTCAAAGTGCTATGGTTTCAAAAGTGCTATGATTTCCAAAGTGTTATGATTTCCAAAGTGTTATGATTTCAAAAGAGTTATGATTTCGAAAGGGTTATGATTTTGAAAGTGTTACGATTTTGGAAATGAATATTATTTAAAGTGAATAATGATATCGAATTTGATATGGTTGTGAAATGAATATGATATTTGGATATGAATATGAACTATTTGAAATGAAATGACCACGGTGTGAAATAAGCGTTTGGTTGTTAAAAAGACCGGGATCAGATATTGTCATACTCTCTGTCAATACCGAAAACCACTTTAACAACTGTGTACGTGGTGGAGATTCCAGAATGAAGTAGGTTGGTTTGGTGACGATTCTATATGGTATTTACGTAGCCCCGACTCTTGTGAGTCAGCTTGATGTGGCTAAAATAGGAGCCACGTCGGGCCAAGTGAGGTCATTCCTCTGATCGGGCACATTTCTTCGATACCATTCTATTGCTTTTGTGATTTGATCGGGTGCACCTTTGATTTGGGAGTGTGTCACGAGGTGGGCGGTAGTAGTTGCTATGCATTACCACCAGTCCGGATTCGCAAACGGTATATCTACCCTAGCATTGCCTCGCGGGCCTTGTCACATGCCCTATTGCGCCTTCTACGAGTTTGGTTTGTACCATACCTATGGAGTGCCCTCTGATAGCGCTCCAGTTTACGGAGGAATTACGGTACTGTATAGACTATGTGAATATATAAAAATGTATTAAGGGGGATATAGGTAATGCCTTTACGCTATTTTAATAGTTTACTTTACTATAGATATATTATAATAGCGTATATTACTACATAGTAGATAGTTCCACGGATCCTTAGAGGATGGGTATCCCAAACATCCTTTAAGTTACTTGTATTTCAGTTGACATTTAACTTGAGTTAAATTTACTATATAAGAATGTTAATCCTAACTCGAGTGTTTTGTGTTTTGCTTTATGCTTGGGTCAGACTGAGTGTCACAGCATTTGAGACTCACCTTTGGAGATTGGAGCTTGGCTTGAAGATCTGTCTTATCTATTCAGCTTTTCTAGTTGATTTGTTCAGAAATGTCATCTGTTTGTATTCGAGACTTCATTGTATTTGAGATATTCTGTTGTATTTTATTTCAAACTCTGATGTTTATATAGCAGCTTCATGAACTACTATTTATCTATTCCGCTGTTTATTGTTGTAATACTCTGTGTCTATGATTCTGTGATTTATTTATTTACTGTATATGCTGAGTTTTGCCAAATATAAATTAACAATATGATATTTTGGGCAATTCAAGTCCGACATGTGTGGATGTGAATGGTTCGAAATAGCGGGTCGTTACAGATTTCCTTATGCATGTTCGACATTGACAAGGATACTAGATATTGGAAGTGTCAACCTTGGTATGTAACTATATGTTTTATTATACTTTACTGCTCCACTGAAAGTTTATATTGATAGTGCTTTGATATGAATTTTTTTGTTTGTAGGATACCAAAAACCAACGACCCGTACTTTAGTGGACACAGATTTTCGATTTAGCAAAAATTCATGCCCATTGGGGTCCAGGTTGTCACAACTGATCTAAATTAATTTTAAATAAAGTCAATATTTTATTTAATTTATAAATAAAGATTTATTCATTGTTAAGTTTATATAGTATAATATAATATAATATAATATGTGTATATACACATATATGTGTATGTGCACGTGCAACGTAAATATATATGATTTAATATGCCCGTGTATAAGTGCTGAGATTTCTACAGCAACGGACATATAAAATAAATATATAGTTTTATTATGAATGTATGATGTCTAGTATATATGTACATATAATATATATATATATAATATATTTATAATGTTTGTGTTTTATGAATGTTTTATTTATATTTATATATATAGTTTTATTATACATTGAATAATTGTAAATGTTAATATGAATAATTATAGTTTAAATTCAAATTTGAAATTCAATTTTAAATTTCAGATCTAGTTTGGCATAATAAGATATATAGTAATTTCAAAATTCAAAATTAATATATTAAATTTTAAATAAATATTTACATGATATATATGTATATATGCATTTTGAAATCAATTTTTTTAAATATATATAATCTTATATATCCATATTAAATTAATATTCATAAATACAATATATAAAACATATACATATATTTTAATGTAAATTCAATTTAAGTATTATTTTAGTTAAAACACATATATTTTTTATTGATTTCCGATGGAAATCTACAAAAAATAATTTTTTTAAAATTTTGAAAACAATTATAACTTGTACATATTTTATAAAATATTTTTATATATGTATATTGTAATATTTATACTATATTTATTATATATGTATATAATTAAATACAAAGTTTAATTTTAATAATGTATCAATATTATTTTCAAATTTTCAAATATACATATATAAATATATTTTTCCCATGAACAAAATTATATTTATGTATTAATGAAATATAAAACATATATTATATATAATATTGTTTGTACTTAATATCGATTTTATTTAATTATCATTTTTTAAATAATATTATGTTTAAAAAAAAATAATTCTTGGCTATGAGCTTTCAAGTATACAAATATATGTATACTTTTTTATTATTATTACATACCTATATACAATATCATTCAATGATGACAGCACCGACATATATATAGATTCATGATAATTAATATAATAACAATAGAATATAAACGACGTGGTGAACAATATATACATTCATAAGTAAATGCAAATAGAGAGTTTACCTTTATCTATAGCCTAGATGAAACAATTTGAAACACTAAATCATAAACTCCTTGAACAATGTCTAGAATTCAGAAAGAGCTACAAATCTGAATGCAACAACTATTGTTCTTCGATATGTATTTAACTACTACTTTAATGGCTTGAAAATTTAGAGGACAGGAGCTAGAGGGAAGCCTTAGCTGGTCTAAGGAGAAGCAAAATGGAGAAACTAAAATGGGGTTTACACATGAATAAATAGCAAGACCTAAGGAGTAAAAAGGGGATCTGGATCCACCTTTTGCTCTTACCAATTCACCTCCTTTTGAATCAAAAGTCCTCCCAACATCTTTCTGATATGATTGACCATCTGGGCTTTCTTCTGGGCCTCAAAACTGCTTCAAGCCCGATAAACAAAATGCATTTATATATAATTCAAATGCATATCGATACACATGTTTATAACTATTTTTTATGCACTATTTAATATCGACCAACACAAATTAAGTAAAATTTTATAATTAATATTTCATAAATATAAATTAATTTAATTAATTTATAACAACTATAATTAGTTATATCATATGGTATAAGGAGTATTCAATGTTTCGGTTATGTGACTCTTAGGTGTAAATTCAATCAGCGGTTGATATCGAATAATTCGAATATTAACGTTCATACGTCACTTAGCATGTGTGGTGATAGCTAAATTTATCGTCTACATAGCTTCATTAAAATCCAATTTTACTTTATTTAAGCGTTACCCACTAGTGATAATTATTTACATCAATTCTCTTTGTCAAAATTATATTACATTGGGGTTTATGGAATTTGGTAATGGTTAAAATTCTAGTATCAACTTTATAATCCGAATACAAAGCCCTTGATTCAATAATAACTATTATTAACCGAACTTCTCTTGCTAAAGACTTTGACTTTGAATTAACTTCAGTTGACCGCTGTGCAGTTAAAGCCTCACAAAATCCCCACTATAGCGCACAACGGTCTTCGACTACTACGCTATTTCAATTTAGCTCTGTTAAAAGTAAATCTGTTTTAAGCTCTGCTATTTTCCACTACACCTGCTAAAATAAGTATTTTGGCACCCACTTCAGTAACATTAATATATGAAGGTTGATTTGACTAGTTTTCTTTTAAACTAAATCAACAAAGTTAAGGTAAAGACCTAATTTTAAGGCATAAATGCTCAATATAAGTTAGAAACAATTGTAGTCTCAAATCTAGTTTGAATAAATCATGATATTCTTCATTTCTATTATATAAGATTAAATAATATTTCCTTTTCCTACACAAATGATGTGAGAATGAGAATAAATTAACTCTAAATACTTAGTTTAATATCTAATGAAGCTTTTTGCACCTCCGCTATTTCCATCATATCACCGCTACTACTTTTTACACCTCACCGCTATAGAACCACTTTACACTTTAACTGCACAAGTTGACCGAGATACTAACCTCATATAACCAAGGATTCGAATTCTCTAATGAATGGTGTCTCACTTGCAATGCTTCCACTCGATCCAACTATATCCGCTTGATGGATGTCGTGTCACGATTTAATTATAATCAAAGCAAAGTTTCTACATTGTATCTCGATTGTATTCTCAAGTAATTGTATAATATTGTCACATTGATATTTTCTTTTTGACCTTAGCTATATTTACCAATAGAAAACTATTGTGCCATTCCATAATTATCCAATAACTATCAGTACGTAACTCATAGGTGCCTCCATCAGCCATGAGTACTACACTATCCAACATTTGGAGATCATTACGTATTCTAATCTCGAACGATGAATTGATATCCAGTCTCATTACGTATTTAAAACCATCACAAAACATACCATTTATGGATTTTCTATTAAATACATTTAATTAAGTTAATTAATTAATATAACATGTTATATCAAATATATAATAGAAAGAAAACACCTTTTATTTCGAATATAATTGTTTATCGAGTTAAATACATGTAACAATTACATAATTGCCGTAATGCATACCCCAAACTCTATCAATCTTCCACTTGCACTGTGGACCAATTATGGAATCTCTATTCCATCCATTCGATCAATTTGATGAGAACTGGTCACGTTAGATCCTTCGTGAATGGATCTACTATGCTGTTTTAATTATCTACTATATCAACCAACTCTATTCGATGTTGATAAACTACCTTTATCATGCGGAACTAGTCAGAATATGTTTTTGACTTATAGTGAGTTCTTATCATTGCATTGTTATCATATACAATGATGTAGTATTCTCAACACTTATAACACCCCTAGCTCGGTTATAAATTTGTACATTTATATTGTACATTGCTTTTATTATGGTGCTATTCAAGGCGATGTACTTAGCCTTTTCATTGAATCAGCCACAATGTTTTGTTTGGAACATTTCTAACTTAACGCTTCTTAATTAAGGTTTGAACATGAGTTTAATATTGACAAATTATACTCAATAGCACTTATGAAGTTCGAGTCCGAACACTCCTTCATAAGGAGTTTGTTGTTTTTGTAAACAGTTCTCCAGTATTTCGTAAATATTCGAGAACACTCTAAACTACCATTTACTAATCTTAATTTGGATTTGATATTTTCTTCATGCAACAAATACATAAGCAAAATACGATATTATAGACAATACAGCATGTATAATAATTCCTATTTTTAATATATAAGGAATCCATCTTATATGTTCCATATTACACATTTTAATAAGGTGTCTTTGCATATCGTTTGGGACATTACTAATATCCTTTATACTTATTATAAAAGATTAACTTACAAATCCAATATCAAGTATTAAACAACTAAACTATCACCGATTTTAGTATAAGTACAGTGTTAACAATCAATAGTATGTTATCTACTTACAATTTTAGAAATATCCATGACCTTTTACTGTTCTTTCGTGTAGACACATGCTTCCTTTACATTTTGACTAAAATCTAGACTATTTGATATTTCTATCAAATAATTGTTCAAATTTAATGCTTGTCGAACGATACTTTTGTATCCATTCTTGGATCATATCTGAAAATCCAAAACTCAATATCGCTCCCACTGACTTTGAAATACTTTGGTTGTTATATGCAAACAGTCTATTCTAAATCTTCGAATTTTCTATTTCAACACATATATACCAAAACACAAAATCATACCAAGCGATAATTTGTGACTGAATCCGAATTAACTTAGGCATATTGAATGACGAATCTATTACGGTAATTTCAACAATTGAAATTTACGATATCATTCTAATTAACTTTGCTCACTATATTCCAATTGTATTAGTCTTTCTCTTGAAGACACATTCATGGCTGATGTGTCATCTCCCTTTGGGTACAACTATCACAACCATATTTTGATAACGTACTTGGAATCCTTTCGGATTTTTTCATCATACCATATGGAAGAGTCAATACTCTTAATGGTTTAATTCATAACCAAGGACTATATATTTTTGATATTGATAAGAAACCCACGGTCTCTCTTCAATGTGCGAGAATACTTATTAGACACTCTAATGCGTTGTTTTCATTTATGTTAGGTTGGTTTCATTTCATTCTACATAATCAATTTCATCTTTGGATCGTATCCAAATCCATTTTACTACCAATAACTTCTAAATGAAATTCCTTTTCTATGAAGCTGGTATTTCTTGAAAGAATAATTATTTCTCAGTGTATTCACACACTTTATGAATTGCTTTATATATAAAATGGATTTGGTTTTAGTTTACAAAAATTATGTTCAAAATATAAATTGGTCATCCATTGATTATCGTTTCCAAACTTATTTTGGAGCGATATATACATGTAGTCTTTTGACTCGCACAACCTGCCAACTTCTTAGCCAAGGACAAAATGGTGTTTCTTATAAACTCTCATCTTTATGATTTTATAAATTATTCTTTTAGATGAAATTAATTTTAACCTTGTGTACTACTCTTAAGTATATGACATTATAAAAGAAGTTATCTCAACTTCACTCACTATTAATCAAACTCTGCCCAAAACTTTGCCCAACAAAGTTAAGTTACTCCTTATCGATATATCATTATGTATCATAGGAAGGTGTGACTTTTGAAATTGAATCTTTATTGACTTTTAGGTACATTTAGAACTTTTTTCAATATACTCGCTGTAACAACCCGCATATTTTACGATTGAATATTTAAATATTTTATTTAAACATAGAATCGTTAATCGGATTGAAGTCCGAAAAGCTACTTTTTGCAAACAGTCGAATTAGGACTCGAGACCACTTCCATTCAGTTCGAAATGCCATTTGCGACCTTTTTGAGTATAAACTTCGATATGTTTGGAGATAGTAGAATTTCGCTACTTTTTCACTTAGGGCTTTAGTTTGGGTTTCAGCCCTATATCCTAACACAAGCCCCTAGCTCCACCCCCACTTCTCTTCATTCACTTCCATTTCCTAATACAACTCAAGCTTTATCAAAAATGGGGGAAGAGAGAAAGAATTAGGAAATTCAAAGCCCTAATCATCTTTGCAAATCCAAGTTCTATCTCCAAATTCAAGAAGAAGCTATTGGTAAGCCTTCTCTTCATCTTCTCCAACTCTTTCCTTCTTCAATTTTAGAAATTCCTAAACCTAACTTAGGAAATATTTCTCTTTTAAGCTTAGATTCAAGCTTGTTGATTTGGAATTGAAGAGTGATTATTCTTGCCTTGCTCCATAGCTTCCTCTTCATTGTTTTTGTGTAAAAGGTGAGATTTTTATCTCACATCTTAGTCTATAATTATCTTCGATTGTTAGGTATGAATTCCTAACACTTATTCTTGTGCAATTGATTTTGGTTTGGATCGATTTTGTGTATATTCCAATTTTTGGTGTTTTGGTTTAATTTTTGATAAAATCCTATTATGGATATTTGGACATTGATATTCGAGGCGTATCGAAGAGCCATTAAGGCTGGGTTGTCGCTTGGCATAATTCCTTAGTCGTTGTTGCTCATCCGATCGTTATCGATATCGTTTGGCCATCAATGGTCTAAGTTCAGGAAATATCTGAAACTCCAGTTTCAGACGTTTGAATTGATATTTCAGACGTCTGAATATTATTCTGGGAAAATTTCTATTCCCAGATCCAGATGTCTGAAATAAAGGCTCCAGACGTATGAATTGGTTCGTTTTGAACCAGAAAGGAAATAGGCCAAAAAGTGCCTATTTCAGACGTCTGAAATCAAGTATTCAGACGTCTAAATTCTGCTCTGGAAAATATTTTATTTTCCAGATTCAGACGTCTGAATCCTTGATTTCAGACGTCTGAATCTGCAGTCTTTTGCCTATTTTCCTATTGAGCTTGAATTTCCAACTTTAATCGATTCGTGTTAATTCCCTTTTTGTTGTTATCATTTATTATCGGCTTTGATGACATTTTCTCCGTGATTTTTGGGAATATCCATTTTGATGGATTCGGTATCGGTTTCTTTGGATTTTATTTACGTCTTTGAATGTGAATTTTGGTGATTGATTGTTCTACAATCATTTTTGTGATTTGTCACTTCAAAAATATAAAGGTTTCAATACTAGTAGTAAATATCAAAACTCTTTCCTCAAAACGATTTCAACTCTATTTTATTACAAAGTTCTTTTTCCTAAACCGTTTTCCAATCTATTAGCATATACAAGCCTTTACCTCACTCGGATGAGAAATCTAATTAAACGGCTTAGTAAAACAAGTGGTATGAAACGCTTGCGTTTACTTCGTCGGATAATTCTTGGACTTGTTCGATTGAACCTCTTGTGACAATTTTCTAGTGAAGATCTACAGTTTGTTCGTAAATATTTAAGTTAAGCAAGTGGTTATGGGACATGAAGCTAAACTCATATATTTACTAGCTTAGTGTGATTGACACTTCTTAATGATCAATGACGATCATTTTCGTGATTTAGACTAGCAATGTGCGATGTCTCTTTGATTCGGTTCATCGGACGTTACGCTGTACGACGTCGTTGTTCCGTTTTATCATGATTTGGTTCATCGGACGTTACGCTGTACGACGTCGTTGTTCCATTTTACTATGTGTTGGTTCATCAGATGTTACGTTGTACGACATCGTTGTTCCTTTTTATCGTGTGTTGGTTTATCGGACGTTACGCTGTACGACGTCGTTGTTCCATTTTCCTATGTGTTGGTTCATCGGATGTTACGCTGTACGACATCGTTGTTCCTTTTTATTGTGCTTTGGTTCATCGGACGTTACGATGTACGACGTCGTTGTTCCTATTTATTGTGTCTCTGGATCATCGGACGTTACGCTGTACGACGTCGTTGCTCCGAATTATGCGATTTCTGGATTTCGTGTGTTGATTTCTGGAATTTGTGCTTCACCTATTTTCGTGATTTTCATTGATAAGTTTTATCAATGTTTGTGCATTGGTGAATTTGTGTGTCATTGACTTGTTATGAATACAAGTTTAGGGTATGATACCCCATTTTATCTTTGAGAAGATTCTTGTGATATTGAGTAATCTCTTGTTGATTTTCAATTACATACTTATTGTAGTATGCCATTATGGTTATTACATGTCTATGCCATATCTTTTATTCTATATCATGTCATCTGATATTTATAGCTAGACTGATCCGTTTATTATTTTCTTATAAATAATACTCGGGTCAGACTGAGATTTTACAGGTGCTTCCTCATGACTCCTTATCTGGGACTATCATCCGATTTTTGGCTAACTACTCTAGCATTGTAGTTTTTGGTTGTATACATTCGATATATTGACTCATTGATGTATACATATTCTGTTGTCTAGCACTTGTATCTTTTCTTTTGTGTTATTGTGGATCTTATTTGACCACTACTCTGATGTACACTTTCATGTGTTATATTCATATCTATTTCCGCCTTTGTGATATGAATTGTCTGTGACTGATTTATGTTATGCTTATTTCTATATTTGTTTCCGAAGTCCATATAGCCACTGTGTAGTAGCTTTGAGTTTGCATCGGTATGTCGGATTTCCTCTTGAAATGAAAAGTTATATTTTTATCTGGCCTATCGGTACTCGCACAAAGCAATTATACAAATGGTCGCTCCTCAACAGCCTTATTCTCCGTGCTAGTTGACAGCATTACTCCGTAGTGTTCTTGGCTAGCGTGGGTATAGAGGTGGGGCGTCACACTCGCTCATTCGATCAAATCGAATTATTGCACGTTATTTAATTTACTTCCTTTTTATATTATATAGGCTTATCATATAAATATTACATGTGTATCAAATACCCTTGTTCATGTTTGTGATAACTCATCATTGAATACAACATAATATGTGGAAACATTTTGGTATTATTGGATTACGATTGCATACATCTATATTTTATCAATCTAAAGAGTTCATTAATTCTTATGTCACTCCCACTGAATGGGTGCTTCGCTCTTGATTGTTTGAGATATTGTAACGACCCGTATTTTTTACGGATCGACAAGTTCGTCAAAATCTGGAATTTTCAGCATTTTAAGTCATTTCAGATTTTAGGTATAATTTGTCTAAGTCCTAGGTCGTGAACGACCTAAGAGCTAAGTCCTGACCGACCTATAGGATGGTAGCGGGTTAAGAAGGTTTGCGACTTAGAGGTTAGGTCGTCTTGGTTTAGGTCGTAGTTGGCGACCTAAGGGGAAGTGCGACCTAGAGTATGAGCGACCTAAGTTTGAGAGTTGAGTTGTTAGGTCGTCTGGATGACCTAAGGTTAGTAAGCGACCTAAGGGGATAGGTCGGCAGCGACCTAAGGAACTAGAGACAGTAGTTAGCGACCTAGGGTTAATGACCTAATTGTTAGCGACCTAAGAGTTAAGCAGAATAGGGGTTGGCTGGTTAGCGTAGTTAGGTCGTTAGACGACCTAAGGTGTTAGGTCGCGTGTGTGTTAGGTCGCGTGAGTAGTTTTGAAGTGGGTTGTTAACTCGTAAGCGTCTTAAGGAAATTGTTAAGTGTTAGGTCGCATCCCAGTTGTTCGCGACTTACGTTAGGTCGCGAGGAAACTTAAGGTGTTAGGTCGTTGGGTTTTTGGCTTATTGTTAGGTCGTAGCCTATGTTTTAAGTCGCGAGCGACCTAGGAGTTAGCTGTTAAGTCGTAACCCAGTTATTTGTTAGGTCGCGTAAGGCTTAGCAGTTAGGTCGAAGATGTGCTTAAGCGCTAGGTCGCAGCTGCGCGTTAGGTTAGGTCGTAGAGGCTGGGGGTTTTGTTAAGTCGTAGGTTGGTAAGTCTTTAGGTCGGTAGGTTTTAGGTCGTAGGTCGTGGACGACCTAACTCCGAGCGACTTAAGGGAATTTCAGCTATAAATAGGAAGGGTTTTTCTCACTTTTTGGGATCCGGATTTCGAAGCGACGAAGTGCTGCCATTTTCAGAGCTCGACTTCTACACTTCTTCACTTCTTTTCTCCACTCTAATCTAGTGATTCCTTCCATCCATATCGAAGATCAAGATTGAAGATTCAAGAGCTTAGATTGAAGATCTTCATCTTTTCAAGAGAGATTTCTTCGTTTGAAGCGGATTCGTGATAGATCAAGCTCGATCCTTCGCTGTCCAGATCTGAAGCGTGTAGATTTGGAGTTGTTTAGGTGATTTGGTGAGTGGTGATTATCTCTCACACGGATCCAAAGGAGTATATCGGATTGTTGGCTCGATTTAGTGTTAAAATAGTGATTTCCATGCATTTTCTTCATCCCAAGTGTAGATCCATGTAGATCCATTGTTCATGATGATTTGACAACCATTTTACTAAGTGTTAACCTATGCAAGTTCATTCATCAAGATTGTAGAGATATTTCTTATGATTTCATGCATGTTAGACTTTCAACTCTTTAATTACGAAAATGCCATTATTGTTATAATTATCTACTTAGATCATATTTGAATGCTTGATTGCTTGGATTAATGTTTGGTTTGATTGATTGTTATGAATTGGATGATTGATGGTTTGATTTAGGCCGAAGATGATTCAAAAGCTAGGAGAAAGGCTCTTGAATTGGGTAAGCTGCTCGTGGCATATGTAGCGGGATGATGAAGCTCTTATGCGTAGATTTGATGATGTGATGTTGAGATGAGGCTTTGCGAGGATGTGATGAAGCGAGGCAATCATGTGATGAAGACTTGGTCTAATCCAGACGGGATCATTCCAAGCATGTTGATAACTCGGCGATATGATTCGAGTTGAGGATAATGAATGGATATGAGAATAGTCGTCGAGGAGGATGACTAGGAGGCTTGGATAGCATCGTTGTTGAAGGTTCTAGCATGCTCTAAGCAAGAGTACGTTTGGGCAGATTCGATAGTCCCAACGGCCAACTGTTGATGGTCGAGTACTCTGGGCAGATTCGATAGTCCTAGGCACGGGCTGCGACGACGTGCGGGAGTTATGTCTAGAACCGGGGTTTCCATTAGCCCTTGACGGACGGCTGAAAGAATGTGCCGGTCATTCAATTAACGGTGATATCGAAGCAATGATTACAGTGATAGCCAGAGTCATGGATGTTTGGTTGTATCGTCATTCGGACTCAAGAGCGGTATTTTCTGGGTGCTTATCTAATTTAGGCCTTGGTACTTGGAAAACATCGCCCTTGACTCGAATGATTATTACTTTACTTTAAATTGTATGCTCTGCTATGTTGCTTCTGCTTAGTGTGTGTCTGGGGCTATCACTGTAGAAAGAGGTGGAGTGGGAGGGTTGTATTCCTATTCCTTTTCCTTTATGCTCTTTTGGAATGTTGTTAGTTAATTTACTGCTCACTAAGACTGTTGTCTGACTCAAGGCTTTATGTTTTAATTCTTATTGCCTTGGGCTGTTCGTCCATTTTTGGGACGGGCAGACTAGGTAGCAGGTGACAGGTGCTGTTCTCTTCTCACGATGCTGATATCGAAGACGAGCTGGAGGGTTGCATATTATCTTCTTATAATATGTACTGGATGTTCCGCTGTTTTGTATTCTCTAAGTGTTATGTAGTGAGGCTTGATGTATTGGCTATTTGGATGCTTGTATTCAACTATTATGAAGTTTTATATGATGGCATTTTATTATGTAAAGCTTCACTATATATATGTTCTATTGTATTTTGTCCATGCGCTGTGAGTAATACGATAGATTCTGTTGTTTTAATTTCTCTGACAATCGTCCATGGTCGCCTGGCACACCTTACAGCGCGCTTTCTCTAGATTCGGTGCAGGGGTCATGGGTGATCGTCACATTTGGTATCAGAGCATTGGTTAATCGATTTTACCCAACGCTCGCTGACGTAACTACGTATGAGAGACGTAATTGTATTTTGATGGATGATTACTATATATAATATAGTAGTTTAGCAGTAAGTTAGTCCTTTATGCAGTTGTTTCTCTAGATGTTCTGATCATTCCTTTTTATAGATATTGAGAATGAGTCGAAGAGGGAGACCAGCTGCTAGGGAAGGCCGTGCTACTGAGGGGGCTGCTGATTATGCAGCTATGTTCGAAGCTATGATGACTTCGATCATGAGAAGGATACCAGTTCCAGGGGCAGCAGTAGATGTTGGAGTTCAAGTCCAAACTCCGAAACCAGTGGATTTTGCTAAGTTGTGCAAGGATTATACTGCTCTTGGAGGAAAGGTTTTCTTGGGAACAGAATCAACTATTGAGGTCCAGAGGTGGATAGATGCTTGTAGAAGGATCTTTGGTGATTTGGGAATTGATGATGCAACTAAGAGGAAGTTGGCATCAAGGCAGCTTCAAGGGAGAGCCTCTGATTGGTGGAACTCTATTACCATTAATACTCCGGAGGAAGAGATTACTTGGGAGCAATTCCAAGTTAGATTTGAAGCTAAGTTCATTTCTACAGCTCAGAAGTCTGTTCTGTTCAAGAAGTTTGTAGAGCTCAAGCAGGGAGGAAGACCAGTTCTTGAGTATGTTTCTGAGTTTGAAGCGTTGTCCAAGTATGCCCGGTCATATATTGAATCTGCATATCAGAAGAATGAGAAGTTTGTGACAGGCTTGGACAGTTATCTTGGGAGGCAGTTGGTGGATCATTTGGATGATTCATTTGAGAAGCTTGTGGAGAAAGCTCTCAGGCATGAGAGTCTGTTTCCTAAGGAAGGATCTGTTGTTGCTGTGACCAGGGAAGAGTCTAAACCCCAGCGGGTGGAAACAAGAAGAGGAAGCAGCAGCAGCAGAAGGGTAAGGATGGCCAGAAGAAGCCGAAAGGCGAGGTGACTTGCTACAATTGTCAGCAGAAGGGCCATTTCTCGAAGGATTGTAAGAATCCGAAGGTGCCGATGAAGTGTCACAACTGTGACAAGCCAGGGCATTTCAGGAAGAATTGTCCATAACCGAGGAGGGACAAGTAGATTGTGCAAGCTTATGCTTTGGGAGCTGTTCCGTCGTCTTCGAAAGCTCCTACCGCTGAAGAGAAAGGAAAGAGTGTGGTTGTTCAAGGTACTCTTTTCCTATGTGGTGTTCCAGTTAGAGTTCTGTTTGATACTGGAGCGTCGCATTCGTTTGTTTGTAGTGAACTCGTAGGCCGGTTAGGTTTGGAACCGGATATTGTTGATAGGCCATTGGTTGTGACTAATCCAGTTGGGGGTTCGTCTTGTTTGTGTATGTTATGCCGTGGTCTAGTTGTATCGAGTCATGGTTGCTCTTTTGTTTGTGATTGCTTTGTTCTGAACTTTGCGGGGTTCGGAATTATTTTGGGTATGGACTGGCTTAGGAAGTATGCGGCAAAGGTTGATTGCGAGGGGTTGGAAGTGACAGTCGAGAATGTGGAGGGGCGAAAGGTTGTGATACGATGTAAGCATGAAGAAGGCGTCTTCATGAACTTCATGTATTCGCTGGTTGTTCCACGGGATGGACTGTCATCAGTGCCGATCGCTAATGGATTTGAGCATGTCTTTGACGAAGTCAAAGGGTTGCCGCCGCATAGAGAGATCGAGTTTCGTATAGATCTAGTTGAAGGAGCCAGACCTGTTGTGATGCCTCTTAGGCGGATGGCGCCTAGGGAACAGCAGGAATTGAGGGTGCAAGTTGATGATCTTTTGTAGAAAGGATTCATTCGGCGTAGTGTGTCCGAGTGGGGTGCACCAGTTGTGTTTGCAACCAAGGCAGATGGGTCATTGAGATTGTGTGTGGATTATCGTGAGCTGAATTAGGTGACTAAGAAGAACAAGTATCCATTGCCGAGAATAGATGACTTGTTTGATCAGCTTCACGAAGCCAAGGTGTTTTCTCAGATGGATTTGGCAATGGGATTTCACCAGTTGAGAGTAGCTAAGGATAGTGTGCCGAAGACAGCTTTTCGGACACCATCTGGTTTCTTTGAGTGGCTGGTAATGCCGTTTGGGTTGACTAACGCGCCATCATATTTTGTGGATCTTATGAATAGAGTGTTCAGAGATCAGTTGAACAAGTTCGTACTTGTGTTCATGGATGATATTCTGATTTATTCCAGAACTGAAGAAGAGCACAAGACGCACTTGCGAATTGTTTTGGAAATCTTGCGAAAACATCAGCTGAAGGCTAAGTTTTCAAAGTGTCACTTCTGGAAGAGTGAAGTGAGGTTCTTAGGCTATGTGATTTCTGGAAGTGGAATAGCGGTTGATCCTGCTAAGGTGGCAGCAATCCAGGATTGGGTTAGACCTAAGAATGCATCTGATGTGAGAAGTTTTCTTGGATTAGCAGGATATTATCGACGGTTTATCAAAGACTTCTCCAAGATAGCTGCACTGCTAACAGGATTGACGAAGAAGAACCAAGTGTTCAGATGGGAAGCTAAGTGTGAGCAAGCTTTCGGAATCCTGAAAGAGAGATTGACAAGTGCTCCTGTTCTGACTATTCCTAGTGGGAATGACGAGATGGTGGTTTACACCGACGCATGTGGTACTGGACTTGGAGCAGTGCTGATGCAGAGAGATAAAGGTGTTGCGTATGCCAGTCGACAACTGAAGCCGCATGAAAGGAATTACCCGACTCATGATTTGGAGTTAGCGGCAATTGTTTTTGCTCTGAAGATGTGGAGACATTATCTGTTGGGAGTTCGATTTGAGTTGTTTACGGATCATAAGTCGTTGAAATATCTTTTCTCCCAAAAAGATTTGAATCTTCGGCAGCAACGTTGGCTAGAGTTTTTGGCATCATATGATTTTGGTATAGCTTATACTCCGGGAAAAGGTAACGCAGTGGCAGATGCGTTAAGTCGAAGACATGCAGGATTGGGAGCCATGTTTTCAGAATGGAAGAATCTCGAGTATTTAGCTGGATTTGACTTCAGACCTAGATGCGAATTGGAACCTGAGATGTTGGCAAACTTATCGATAAGACCTTCTCTTGTGGAAAGGATTGGCGAGAGCCAAAAGCGAGATGATAAGCTTGTCAAGATTATCCGTGATTTGGAATCTGGATTAGATCCAGAAAAGGATAAAGGATTCGAGGTCGATCGAGAGGGTTGGCTTCAGAAGCAAGGACGACTAGTTGTTCCCGATATAGATGAATTGAGGAGTGAAGTTCTGAAGGAAAGTCACCACTCAAAGTTGACAATTCATCCAGGTGGAAATAAGATGTATCGGGATATGAAGAGAACCTACTACTGGGAAGGTATGAAGAAGGATGTTGGAAATTTTATTTCCAAATGTATGAACTGCCAGTTGGTAAAAGCCGAACAGAAGAAGCCAAGTGGATTACTACAGCCATTAGAAGTTCCTACATGGAAGTGGGAGCAGGTATCGATGGATTTTATTGATGGATTGCCTAGAACCAGAACGGGAAATGAAGGGATTTGGGTCATTGTAGATCGTCTGACTAAGAGTGCACGATTTATTCCTGTTCGATTGACTAGGACTGCATCAAAGCTGGCTGAGTTGTATGTTAAGTGGATAGTTCGATTCCATGGTATTCCGAAGAGTATAGTGAGCGATCGAGACCCATTGTTCACTAGTGGATTTTGAAAGAGCTTCCAGGAAGTTTTGGGAACTGAGTTGTGTTTGAGTACAGCTTATCACCCTCAAACAGATGGTCAGACCGAGAGAGTCAACCGAGTTTTGGAAGATCTTCTTAGAGCATGTGTTTTGGATTTCGGAGGATCATGGGAAGATTACCTTCATTTGGTGGAGTTTGCGTACAACAACAGTTACCAGTCAAGCATTGGTATGGCACCGTATGAGGCTTTATATGGAAGACCGTGTAACTCTCCAACATGTTGGTTGGAAACTGGATAAAAGCTGATGCTTGGGCCAGAGATGATTCGACAGACTTCAGATTGTATAGAGATCATTCGGCAACGAATGAAGGCAGCCCAAGACCGTCAGAAAAGTTATGCCGATAGGCGTCGAAAGGATTTGGAATTCGACGTTGGTGATATGGTTTTTGTGAAGATTTCTCCACTGAAGAATGTTATTCGATTCGGGAAGAAAGGAAAATTGACTCCGAGATTTGTTGGACCATTCCCGATTATCGAGCGAATTGGAAAGCTCGCCTATAGATTGGAGTTACCGGAGAAGATGTCGGGTGTGCACAATGTTTTTCACGTATCATATCTACGGAAGTATGTGCACGACTCGAATACCGTGGTTTCTGCTGATAGCTGTGAAGATTTCGAAGTTGATCCAGTTGATAGAAGGCCTCGTAAGCCGCTTCGTGTTGTGGAAACCGACACGAAACAGCTTAGGAGGAAGGTAGTTAAGTTGCTCAAGATACAATGAAGTGATGATGATAACGACTGTACGTGGGAGGTGGAAGAGAGGATGAAGGCAGCTCATCCTGAACTCTTCAAGGTATGGCCCTAAGGTGTCGTGTCATCTCGCGATATTGTAACTTGTTCTAGTTTTAGAATTCTGTATGCTAAGCTAGAATTGGATGCATGGTTTGTTGATTGTTATGGATGATAGGCGTGCAGAATAGTCTTTGATTGCTTTGTTTGTTTGGAATTTCAGGGGCGAAATTCCTAAGGGGGAGAAAATGTAACGACCCGTATTTTTTACGGATCGACAAGTTCGTCAAAATCTGGAATTTTCAGCATTTTAAGTCATTTCAGATTTTAGGTATAATTTGTCTAAGTCCTAGGTCGTGAACGACCTAAGAGCTAAGTCGTGACCGACCTATAGGATGGTAGCGGGTTAAGAAGGTTTGCGACTTAGAGGTTAGGTCGTCTTGGTTTAGGTCGTAGTTGGCGACCTAAGGGGAAGTGCGACCTAGAGTGTGAGCGACCTAAGTTTGAGAGTTGAGTTGTTAGGTCGTCTGGATGACCTAAGGTTAGTAAGCGACCTAAGGGGATAGGTCGGCAGCGACCTAAGGAACTAGAGACAGTAGTTAGCGATCTAGGGTTAATGACCTAATTGTTAGCGACCTAAGAGTTAAGCAGAATAGCGGTTGGCTGGTTAGCGTAGTTAGGTCGTTAGACGACCTAAGGTGTTAGGTCGCGTGTGTGTTAGGTCGCGTGAGTAGTTTTGAAGTGGGTTGTTAACTCGTAAGCGTCTTAAGGAAATTGTTAAGTGTTAGGTCGCATCCCAGTTGTTCGTGACTTACGTTAGGTCGCGAGGAAACTTAAGGTGTTAGGTCGTTGGGTTTTTGGCTTAGTGTTAGGTCGTAGCCTATGTTTTAAGTCGCGAGCGACCTAGGAGTTAGCTATTAAGTCGTAACCCAGTTATTTGTTAGGTCGCGTAAGGCTTAGCAGTTAGGTCGAAGATGTGCTTAAGCGCTAGGTCGCAGCTGCGCGTTAGGTTAGGTCGTAGAGGCTGGGGGTTTTGTAAAGTCGTAGGTTGGTAAGTCTTTAGGTCGGTAGGTTTTAGGTCGTAGGTCGTGGACGACCTAACTCCGAGCGACTTAAGGGAATTTCAGCTATAAATAGGAAGGGTTTTTCTCACTTTTTGGGATCCGGATTTCGAAGCGACGAAGTGCTGCCATTTTCAGAGCTCGACTTCTACACTTCTTCACTTTTTTTCTCCACTCTAATCTAGTGATTCCTTCCATCCATATCGAAGATCAAGATTGAAGATTCAAGAGCTTAGATTGACTTCATCTTTTCAAGAGAGATTTCTTCGTTTGAAGCGGATTCGTGATAGATCAAGCTCGATCCTTCGCTGTCCAGATCTGAAGCGTGTAGATTTGGAGTTGTTTAGGTGATTTGGTGAGTGGTGATTATCTCTCACACAGATCCAAAGGAGTATATCGGATTGTTGGCTCGATTTGGTGTTAAAATAGTGATTTCCATGCATTTTCTTCATCCTAAGTGTAGATCCATGTAGATCCATTGTTCATGATGATTTGACAACCATTTTACTAAGTGTTAACTGTTTGCACCAAAAATGGTCACAAACCCCAAGTGTTGTGAAAGCACCAGTGTATGAATACAAATCAGCAATATTCAAACACAAATATCAGATCTAAGCAAGCAACAAACAACAATCCAGAAACAAATCACAAGAACACGAGATTTATAGTGGTTCGGCTATCTCCGGCCTACGTCCACTTCAATGATTTTTATCTTTTATTGATGTTCTTCGCTGATTACAGATGATTACAGCAAATACAATGAATGAATCTGAATATGACAGCAATGAAAAGGAGTAGAGTTGAATCCGGCAGAGTCTGGACGTTGAATGGCAAAAAAGATCCCTTTTCTGTAGGCTTCAGGGGGCTATTTATAGGCGTAGGAGGCCCAAATCTCGCCCAAACTTCAGGAGACTTCTTCTGGCACGTGAGGGGGCCCACACGACCGGTCCCACCAAGTTTCAACTCAATCTGTGATCGATTTGAATCAACTTTGTATCGATCAGGAAATGCTCCAATCGAGCTGAAACTTGGCAGGATTGCTCTTTACCTTGTGTGGAAGCTACTGTGAAAATTTCGTTGCATTTGGATCGAGGGTTTGCGAGATATGGTCGATACGAAATTGGTTTGCTCGACGGCTGTTAGGTTCGAATCCATTCATTCGAACTGATCACTTCGACTCGATGGCAACGCGCGTGAGCAGGTTGACGTGGCGCGCGCTCTTCGTGTCGATCCGCTTCTCACTCCGGTTTGATCGAGTCACTCCGGGTATTTTGCCGCGTTCGCATCCATAACTCACGCGTCATCTCTGGCCTGTTTGACTCAGTGGATACGAACAAGCAATTATTCACGGATTTAAGCAAGGATTCCTGATGGATTTGAAGTGGTCAGCGCCTCATGGATGCAAAGTCATCTGATGGATTCAAGACAGATGGGTACGAAGGACTTGCATCCCCGATCGATACGAAGACGATGGATTCGAATGGAATCTCATCCATGGATACAGACCGTGTTTGGTTGGATGGATATGAAACAGGACGTTGCTGATTGATACGAAGCGCATGTCCTGCTGATGGATATGAACTCGGTCAATGCTAGTTGAGGTTCATCGATGGATTCGAAATCGATCGATGCGAAGTTGATGGATACGAAAGTGTGACTTTTTTCATCAACGTGCATCGATCATATCCTGAGTATATGAACTCGGATTGACTTGAAATTTGGAATGCAGGTTTCCATGGCTTTGCTTGTCATGTCTCGTAAATTGCGGCCCGATCTGGACTCGGACAAAATTCATCGATATCCATGGTTATCCTGTAACACATAGTTGACATTAATGACTTGTTATTATCAATTTCCAGCCAATTATTGGGTATCCCAGCTTTGCCAAAAAGTGGGATAACATTTTGCCCCCCAAAACATGCCTTTTTTGTAAAAGGCGTGTTTTGAATAACTTCAAATCGAATGCTGTGGGCTCATGTGTTATTCATAGCTAGAGTGTTATCAATCAAATTAATGGCTGTTCGAAGTCGAATCGTTATCAATTTCTTCCAGTGGAAGTTTAAGAATGAAATTCTACAGTCTTTCCGGACTGTTGACGATCGCTCCGGACCCTTGCGAAGCCCATTCTAGACTTAGCGGTTGAATAGAAAGATCCTATTGCACTCCGGCGTTGCTTTCTATTCCTTGCACTCTGGCCCCAGTTAGGACGTGAAGCGATGTCTTGGCCGTTCTGGGCCGATCGTAGCCTCTCCGGGCTCCTGCTGGATCCCATCCTGTCACGCTCCGGTGAAGGGGAAACAACGTTAAGTGGGTCGATCCTGTCGCTCTCCGGCGAAGCGACCCATTTCTTGCACTCCGGTTCAGTGTATCTGAACATTAAGCGATGTCTTGACCTGAATCGTCGGCCGATCATAGCCTATCTGGGCTCTTATCGAATCCCAATCGAATCACTCTCCGGTGAATAGGAAACGATGCTTAAGTGAGTCGATCCTGTCGCTCTCTGGCGAAGCAACTCACTTCTTGCACTCCGGACCCCGCCTCTCTGGGTAGGATCATAAAGCGATCATTTTTATATTGATATTTAATGTTTATCCTTTAACTCTCCGGTCAAAGGTTTATTTCAAGAAATTCAAAGTTATTTATTAAATTCAGGTCCTAGATGTTCAATCTCAAACACCAGGAAATCTAGACATTGCCTCTCCGGGCAGATCGGTCTATCTCCATCTCAGAGCATGCCTAGGGATCTCTCCGGTTCCCGTACATGAGTAAGTGGGATAGCCGTTTATTCTAAAAGCAAATCTAATGAAATTATTTGGCCGAAGTCCAAATCTCGAACTTGGCCCTTGCCATCTTAATCAGTTGATGATGAGTCATGATCCCGATCCAGGATCGTTTCTGTTAGGTGGAGGCGGTAGTTGTTCAGGCCTTACCGCTGCTGCCCGTTCTCTGACATATTGTGGCAGTTTACCACTCCTGGCATGTTCTTCCACCTCATCCCTTAGGTGGCGGCATTCATCGGTAGTGTGTCCATCCAGCTCATGGAATAGGCAGTATTTTCCAGTCCTGCGTTCCCGCTCCGTGGGATCTCTCCTGGGTGGTTTTCGATAGGGGAGTTGCCCCCGAGTTTCAGTGTAAATCCTTTCTAGGCTTGCCGTCAAATCTGTGTATTGCCTGAATCTAGGCTCTCTGAATTTGTTCCGTTTATCAGGACCATCATGTGTGTCATCCTACTTTCTCTTTCCTTTGTCTGCCCTGGACTGTTCCGTGGCGGTCCCTTCGCCTTGTGCAGCATTTACTTCCTGCCTCTCGGCTCGTGATTCTTCTAATCGAATGAATTTCTCAGCTTTATGGTAAAACTCCCCAAGATCTTGTGGTGGATCTCTTGTTAGTGAATCTTTGAATTCGGTGCCTTCTCCAACTCCTGCCACCGCCGCCATCAAAATCATCGATGGATCCGGGCGATCTACAGAAGCCACCGTTGCATTGAATCGCAGCAGAAAACCTTTTATGGACTCTCCGGTCCTTTGCTTTATCGAAGCTAGAGTCATCACACTCTTGGGTCTTGTTACATGGACCCTAAATTGTTCCATGAAGCAACCTACAAGCTCGCCCCATGTCCTGATCGATCCGGTCTTTAATTGCCTGAACCAAAGTGCAGCCAAGTCTGACAAAAATAAAGGGAAACATCGCGCCATCACTTCCTCGGATGCTCCCAGTATTTCCATGTGTCTAATGTATCTGGTAATGTGCATGGTCGGATCCGACTTCCCGTCATACGGATTCAGCATAGGAAGTTTGAACTTTGGAGGGTTCCTTGCATTCCTGATATTCGGAGTGAACGGACTCCGACTGACTTCTTCCAACCCTCCGCTAGACAATCCTCCTCTCATGAGTCATCGCACTAATCCAGCCATCCTTTCATCTCCATCCAGGGGTTGCACCCTTGTCATGTCTCTGTCTTGCCCTCCGAGCCTTGTAGGGAATTCTGGCACATACTCTTCGGGTGGCTCGTTAGCATTTGTGTTGGCCCTAGCCTGTTGAGCTCCATCCGTAGGCCTTCCAGCATCGGATCCTGAGGGTCTGCCCCCAAGTCCTTGTTGATTGTCTTCTGGATCTGCATTCTGACCTTCATTAGGTTCCGCAATCCTAGCTCCTTGTTCCACATTCATAGCCGCTGTAGCTGGTTCTAGGCTCTACATCCCTGCAGCTCTCATCTGTTCAAAGAAATTCTACAGCATCTCTTGTTGGCTCTTCATTATTCTTTCATGCATCAGATTGGTTATGGTCTCCATTTCGTCTCTAGTGATGTAGATCGAAGCAGGTTCTTCTCCGGCCCCAGAGGATGCCTCTTGACTTCCTCCTTGTTGGCTTCTCTCAGCTCTTTGTCTCGTTTGTCGAGTCATTGTCTTTCAAATCTTTAAGTTTTCAAATCTGAACTTCGAATCTGGTGTAGCGGGTGCTAGTTGTTCTCAGTGAAAGCACCAAAGTGTTTGCACCAAAAATGGTCACAAACCCCAAGTGTTGTGAAAGCACCAGTGTATGAATACAAATCAGCAATATTCAAACACAAATATCAGATCTAAGCAAGCAACAAACAACAATCCAGAAACAAATCACAAGAACACGAGATTTATAGTGGTTCGGCTATCTCCGGCCTACGTCCACTTCAATGATTTTTATCTTTTATTGATGTTCTTCGCTGATTACAGATGATTACAGCAAATACAATGAATGAATCTGAATATGACAGCAATGAAAAGGAGTAGAGTTGAATCCGGCAGAGTCTGGACGTTGAATGGCAAAAAAGATCCCTTTTCTGTAGGCTTCAGGGGGCTATTTATAGGCGTAGGAGGCCCAAATCTCGCCCAAACTTCAGGAGACTTCTTCTGGCACGTGAGGGGGCCCATGCGACCGGTCCCACCAAGTTTCAACTCAATCTGTGATCGATTTGAATCAACTTCATATCGATCAGGAAATGCTCCAATCGAGCTGAAACTTGGCAGGATTGCTCTTTACCTTGTGTGGAAGCTACTGTGAAAATTTCGTTGCATTTGGATTGAGGGTTTGCGAGATATGGTCGATACGAAATTGGTTTGCTCGACGGCTGTTAGGTTCGAATCCATTCATTCGAACTGATCACTTCGACTCGATGGCAACGCGCGTGAGCAGGTTGACGTGGCGCGCGCTCTTCGTGTCGATCCGCTTCTCACTCCGGTTTGATCGAGTCACTCCGGGTATTTCCCCGTGTTCGCATCCATAACTCACGCGTCATCTCTGGCCTGTTTGACTCAGTGGATACGAACAAGCAATTATTCGCGGATTTGAGCAAGGATTCCTGATGGATTCGAAGTGGTCAGCGCCTCATGGATGCAAAGTCATCTGATGGATTCAAGACAGATGGGTACGAAGGACTTGCATCCCCGATCGATACGAAGACGATGGATTCGAATGGAATCTCATCCATGGATACAGACCGTGTTTGGTTGGATGGATATGAAACAGGACGTTGCTGATTGATACGAAGCGCATGTCCTGCTGATGGATACGAACTCGGTCAATGCTAGTTGAGGTTCATCGATGGATTCGAAATCGATCGATGCGAAGTTGATGGATACGAAAGTGTGACTTTTTTCATCAACGTGCATCGATCATATCCTGAGTATATGAACTCGGATTGACTTGAAATTTGGAATGTAGGTTTCCATGGCTTTGCTTGTCATGTCTCGTATATTGCGGCCCGATCCGGACTCGGACAAAATTCATCGATATCCATGGTTATCCTGTAACACATAGTTGACATTAATGACTTGTTATTATCAATTTCCAGCCAATTATTGGGTATCCCAGCTTTGCCAAAAAGTGGGATAACATTAACCAATGCAAGTTCATTCATCAAGATTGTAGAGATATTTCTTATGATTTCATGCATGTTAGACTTTCAACTCTTTAATTACGAAAATGCCATTATTGTTATAATTATCTACTTAGATCATATTTGAATGCTTGATTGCTTGGATTAATGTTTGGTTTGATTGATTGTTATGAATTGGATGATTGATGGTTTGATTTAGGCCGAAGATGATTCAAAAGCTAGGAGAAAGGCTCTTGAATTGGGTAAGCTGCTCGTGGCATATGTAGCGGGATGATGAAGCTCTTATGCGTAGATTTGATGATGTGATGTTGAGATGAGGCTTTGCGAGGATGTGATGAAGCGAGGCAATCATGTGATGAAGACTTGGTCTAATCCAGACGGGATCATTCCAAGCATGTTGATAACTCGGTGATATGATTCGAGTTGAGGATAATGAATGGATATGAGAATAGTCGTCGAGGAGGATGACTAGGAGGCTTGCATAGCATCGTTGTTGAAGGTTCTAGCATGCTCTAAGCAAGAGTACGTTTGGGCAGATTCGATAGTCCCAACGGCCAACTGTTGATGGTCGAGTACTCTGGGCAGATTCGATAGTCCTAGGCACGGGCTGCGACGACGTGCGGGAGTTATGTGTAGAACCGGGGTTTCCATTAGCCCTTGACGGACGGCTGAAAGAATGTGCCGGTCATTCAATTAACGGTGATATCGAAGCAATGATTACAGTGATAGCCAGAGTCATGGATGTTTGGTTGTATCGTCATTCAGACTCAAGAGCGGTATTTTCTAGGTGCTTATCTGATTTAGGCCTTGGTACTTGGAAAACATCGCCCTTGACTCGAATGATTATTACTTTACTTTAAATTGTATGCTCTGCTATGTTGCTTCTGCTTAGTGTGTGTCTGGGGGCTATCACTGTAGAAAGAGGTGGAGTGGGAGGGTTGTATTCCTATTCCTTTTCCTTTATGCTCTTTTGGAATGTTGTTAGTTAATTAACTGCTCACTAAGACTATTGTCTAACTCAAGGCTTTATGTTTTAATTCTTATTGCCTTGGGCTGTTCGTCCATTTTTGGGACGGGCAGACTAGGTAGCAGG